>CM066735.1:123850448-128650448 GCA_033961575.1 Aselliscus stoliczkanus
CAGTTATATTTTACATTTAAAGGGAGAAACAAAAAGCAATTACACTTTGATAAACACTAAGATATGTCCCTTGTTTCCCTGGCTCGTTTTTTCTTTCTTTCTTTCTTTCTTTCTTTCTTTCTTTCTTTCTTTCTTTCTTTCTTTCTCTTCTCACTTTTCTCTTTGGTTTGCTTCATGACATGCAAGTGATTACACCAAGTCCTAGGTCTTTCATCCTTTCTGTTGTATGAACACCAGGGAGAGTAGCGAGGTGTCCTGCAAAGTGTCCTGGTGTAAAATGCTGATATCCTAGGAAGCTTGACTCTCAGAGAATGTGACAGTGAATTATGGTCAGTTTACAGGTCACACATACACTATGGCCACATAAAATATAACAGAATTGTAAATAACTAGGTAGAATTGAAAACAATTGCAGATAAAACAGCAGGAATGTGATCAATATATGTACAGACTAATTTTGTGCAGAGGGAATAAAACCCTTGTTCAGGCTCCCTGCCCTAATCTTCTGTCATTTTTGGGTTGTTTCTTATAATACAACAGTTCTTTCTAGCTGTTATGAACACACACTCAGCTCAGCAGTCTCAGCTTTTTTCAAGCTGATCGGAGTAAGAGTTTTCAAGACGTGTCAGCAGCCAGACTAAATACAAAAGTAATCACTAAGCCATATGAAACTGGAAACCTCAACAACTAGACTCTCCTCCTGAGAAAGTATTAGCCTATAATCATTACATCTTCTACTTAGCAATCAAAAGGCAAGTGTCATGAACATACTCAAAATCTAAACAATGGTATGTAATGATTATTAGACCATTGTCGAAAACCCTAGTATGATGTAATATAGGTACATCATAGGTAATACCTATGAAGTAATCTAGGTATTACTTCAGCTGTGGATAGTGCTGTCTGCTGGGATGAAGGTCAGCCATGAGTTTCAGCAATACATACATTTAAAAAGATCATCAAAGGGCCCGCCAAGTGGTGCGGTGGGTAAGCGCTGGCTTGGGAAGCCAGTGGCCCCGGTTCGGGTCCCACATATGAGGGCCAGTGACACTGCCCTCAAATAAAAAGAATTTCTCTAAAAAGATCATCAAGACATGCACTTGCCTTGGACTCAGGACATCCAAGTACCAAGACTCTAGGGAGAAAACTAACTGATCTGCAATTTGATTAATAATCACCTAAAGACAGTATCTTAGTTTGAGTTATCCTAGAAGTATACCCTGAGACAGGTATTCAAATGCAAGTAGTTTATTTGGGAGGTAATTTCAGAAAACACCAGTAGAAGAATAAGAAAGTGAAATATGGAAGGGACAACAAAAGAGGTGCATTATCAAGCATGTTACTACAACGGGTGATTGGAGCTTAATCCCCCCTGGGGAACCTTAGGAAATAATATGGAACACATGCCTTAGACTAAGCTATCCCACCAAAGGGACAAAAGAACTGGGTGGTCTCAACACCAGCTTCCATCAGTCAATGATTGGGGACTGCTTTCCGAGACTGTTTAATCCTCAGCTCTTCAGACATGTTCTATGAGAGGGCAGAGCTGCCTCAGTGGCCAGAGATAACAGGCAGCCATTGGAAGCCAGGCTAGTGTGCATTGAACTGGTAAAAGAATGGAGGGAACAGGCACAAAACCAATAGTATCTGCTACAGGCTTTGGTTCACCACAAGCTCATATCCCTGAAACTAGGAGAATAAGAATAATTCAAAAATTAAATAAGTACATGCAAAAAACTAAGCAGCCTACCACCTTATATACCTCATTATGTGAAAAATTAGGATACAGAGTATTTTCTAAATCCTCACTAAGACACACAAAACAAACAAATTACAACAACAAAATCCTTTTTTATACTGGCAAATATTAACTCTTTGGGGACTTAAGAAGAGGTTTCAGTGAGACTGGGGTCTGGGGGAGAGAGGAGCAAGGAGATCGAGAAAAGGGGAAAAGAGAATTTTGAAAATATTCATGGAGGCAATATGTTTTCATTTCATGATATTGAAGAAACACAAGTAGAGGGCTTGGGATTTTTGTGAAATTAACACAAAGTGCACAGATGGTGGTCTTTAGACCTAGAAGACAGTTTTGTGACAGACCTCTGTGGATTGTGCCATCATAGCAATTTTTCATAGCAAATAGCTTTCCTTGAAATTACAGTCACCATTTATTTGTCTTTTTATCAACTGTCACTTACAAATAAAATGTAAGTTCCATGAAGGCAAGAACTTTATTTTTGTTTTCTTCAGTAGTAGGCACTCAGTAAATAAATATGTAGTCAATGAACAACTATGTTATGGCCACAAAAAGCAAACAGGGAAAGTACTAGGAGGACCTGACATTTGTACCATTGATTACATTCAGTCAAGCCATAATGTAAAGAGAAGAAAGTAACCGGGCAATAACCTCCCATTATCACAAAGCTTGGGACCATGCTCATGTGTGGAAAGCCTGATGGTCACCTGTCCTTCTGCTTTAGTTACACACTCCCAACAGCATCCTCTCCAAGCAGAGAGAGCCTACTTTACCTTGGAAACGGAATTTCAAAACTAGAAAGACCTTAGAGGTCAAAGAGTCCAACTCTCTGCATAATTCATCTCAGCTATACATTAAAGGGCATAATCCAGACTTTCAGACAAGAATCTTGGGGGTATATAATTGGAAAAATCACATCTAACATGAAAATATTGTATTAGAAAAAGAAAAATGATGCATTCTTTTGCAATACAAGGTATAAAAAGGTTGAGAAACAGCTGTACTCAAATGCTCCACTCTGCTTCACAAATTTCTTAGCCTGTTATCATTCATTCATTTTTTTGGCTGCTGTCTGAGAATCGTATAATAGCTGCTAGTAAATGCTATCTCACAATATGCTGAAAAACTTCTAAATTTTCCCCCCTTTTTTACTCACTCATCTTTATTTATCCCATGTTGTTCTGTTAAATGTAGTCCTTTGTTCATCAGATATTTAGAGATAAGTCTGTTCCCTATAGTTAGTGAACATATGCATGCTGTCTCCTTTTAACTCTGCCTCATAAATAATCACACTTAATCCCTCCTAATGCCATCTTTTGCAATCATCTTCCTGTTACCTAGAACATAAGGTGCATAAAACTAAGCTCAATGTCCAAGCTGTGATCTCACTAGGGTGACTCAGAGATAAGCTATGATTTTTCATCACTCTCTTTCCAGAAATTATGCCTCTAAACACATTTCGCTGGTTTCACCGCAGCTTTAAAGGCATTTCATCATTCTAGAGGAAAAACCCACTAAAAGCATTGCCTAAAAATTTTAAAGTGTATTTTTTTAGTAGATGACTTAGTGCAGAATGGGGTACACCTTCAAATCAGTTCATGTATTTGAGTCCCTGGTATTGTACTATCATGGAGACCATAAACAAGTAAAACGGTGAACAAATCAATGTGATGCCATAAAAGTCGATGCCAGAAGGAGTAGATTCCCCTACCTACAGTGGAGGAGAAATGGAGTTCCAGGCAGAGGAAACAGCATATGGCAAGTGCCAGAGCTCAGACAAGAAATATTCATCAGTCTACAACTTAGAGTGAAGTAGGGCAGTGGTGAAAGAGGCTAGAAGTGGCCCAAGGGCCAGCTCACAAGGGCTTCGCAGGCATGCTCTTAGTTTGCTATAAGAGCATTTGAGAGCCTTGTAACTATCAAAAAAAGCATTCAACAAATATTTGTTGACTACCTACTGTGTCAGGCATTATTTTAGGTGTTAGGAATGCAGAAGTAAATAAGTAAAAAAAAAAAATCCTACCCTGGAACTTCTAGTAGAGAAGACAGACCATACAATAATATACAAATGTATAACATCATAGGTATAGGTGCTGAGCAATGGTATAAAAACAAAAGCAGAGTGGTCAGGAAGTCCTCTTTGAAGAGGTAACATTATTCATTAGAACAAAGATCCCAGTGAAGTGAGGGGATTACCCATGAGGAAATCTGTGGAGGAATGTTCCAGACAGAGGGAACAGTAAGTGCAAAGGCCTGAAGATAGGAACAGGCTTGGCATGATGGAAGAATAGCCAGGAGGCCCATGTGGCTTGAGAAGAGTAAGTGGGAGGCAAAGTCATAGGAGTCAAGGTCAAAGATAACCAGAGGCCAGATCATGTAGTTCCACAGTAAGGTCTTAAGGGAAAATATTCCATAAATGTACTTGCCATACAGTCTATAAAGTATGGTCTATTCATGTAAACATAAAAGGATTGTGTTACACATATAATTATGGAGGACTGTAATCACTCATCCCAAACTTCTGGGACAGGTGTATTTTGGAAATTAATAATTCTTTGGTTTTTAGAAAGGTGATAGATGCCTGTACCATCTAGTGCATAACACTCCTAGAGAAGTCTTGGGACAGCACTTTGCAACCAAACATTAATATTTCTGCAGCAAAACATATGTGAGATAAACAAACACTTTAAATAGCTCTATGTCAGGTCAGCATTTTATTTCCAGAACATTTTGGATTTCAGAATTGCAGATAGGAGATTGTGGACCTGTATTTACACTTGTGTAGGAAACTTCTGGGATCTTCCCAAGTGATTGTGAACAATGGTTGGAGAAATGAAACAGAATGGGTAGCAGGAGTATCTTCTATTCTATTTTATTCTGTTCTGAACTACTGGACATTTTTAAAAATCATATACTAGTTATGTCATTGAAATAACACTAATTTAAATTTTTAAAATAAAATGTGGATGCTAATGTTTTTACCTATATAGTCTTTGAGTATTCAACAGAATTGATGGTATTAAGGGAAAATTTTTTTTTTTTTTTAGCTGAGCCATCCTGCCACCTGTTGGCAGCTCAGCAGCAGCTCACCTCGGGCTGGGCATTGAACTGCTGTTGCTCAGAGCTCAGCTCGCACTCTTGAGCGAGCTCTTAACCAACTGAGCCACTCAGCCGGCCCAAGGGAAAATATTTTAAACAAAAATAATAATAAAATAAAGATTTTGAATATGCATTACAAAATTGCTTCTAAATTTAAGTGTTTTGGTCGTGACATTCAGCTTTTACTGTGTCTGCTGTTTGCAGATTGTCATCTTTTAAATATATTTGTGGACTAGAGAGAGTCATAGATAGGATCAAGATGATTTTGTGAAGAGTAGAAAAATTCATTTCTAAAATTCAGTATAAAACATATTTTTTAAACTAATGGGAAATCGTATTTCCTGATGTTCTAAGAAGTTTCTTCTGTTTCCATATAGAACATCGTCCACTCTCTGGACTTGTGGTTGTTTCTGTTTTGTTTTGTTTTGTTTCATTTGTTTGGGTTTGGTTTTTAAAGTAAATCTGCAGGGTTTTTGTCTGTTTTGATAACAGGATGTCATGCTTGTGATAAATAATTGTCTGAAAGGGATTTATAATGTACAAGTCCATAAAATATTTAGACATTTTGAAATTGCAATTTGCAACCTCCCTATTTCCTAGCACTCTCTCCCAACGAAATTTGGAGAGAAGTATTTAACAGACACCGTGGTTCATGGTAAATGTTATTGGCTGTGTGGTTGAAAACTGTAATTAGCCATGCCTCACTGATTCATACATGAATCGTTTTGAGGTTTATTATTCCACTGGAATGTTAATGAACATGAATACGAAGTACTCTGAAAGATTTTCTTTTTATCTTGGTGAAGTACATATTTTAAGGGGGAAAAATCATTTAAAATAATTAATGAAACAATACTTTTTGTATATAACTAGGTCCTTGAGCTTTTGAATAGTAAATAAGACTATATAATTCATTGAGGCCTCTTCTTTATGGAACACACAGTGATTTTATACATATTAATTAATAAACCTTCAAGACCCCTACCAGGTAAGTGTTAATAAAACCCAGGAGTCCTACCTTTTCTGACCATTGCTCCAATTTCCAGATAAGAAACCAGCTGACTAAGATGATTCTACATCTTTGAAAACAGAATGGGCATGAAACCGACATTTGGAGTTCACGTGTCATCTATGAGTAGCATTCTCTTATGCACATAGTTGAAAATAAAAGTAATTTAGGGAAAATGATATTTCATCACTGCCTTAATGTAGCAGGGATTTTCTTCATGAGAAAATTAAACCAAACACAAACTGGAAATATGACTTAACTGGGCTTGCTTCTATACTTAGGGTCACCAAAGCATACTGTAAGTGAAAATCAGATTGCTTTAGAATCCAAGAACAAACTCTGCTTTTGACCTTTAGAAAGCTTATGATGTATATGCCCACAAAATAAACAAAATAATTTCTAAGTAAATTCGTTGAGTTGCACCTGACCTTTGAAACAGAGCAGATGATGTTAATCAGATTTGTACAACTTTAATCTAGCTCAGCCTCCATCTCTCCATGTAGTTTTTAAATATCATAAAGAAGAGTCTCACAACAGGGAATCATTCAAATCAGAATAGATTTAGAAATGGAACAAAATATATGACCTTGCCTCAAACAATGAAGTATAACTTGGACACATAAGCAGATCAGCATTATGACTATAAACCAACATACTGTGCTCCTGAGGAAGTGACTTTTTAAAAATATTAACCTCAGCACATCGTAGGCAGCTTCTCAGTATTACAGTAAAATATGGTTTCAGTCCTGACACTGTGTAAGGTACCTTTGGGGAAATTGAGTTGAAAATAGCCTGCATATTATAAAAAGGTGCTCCATCTGACCATTGCATCTTTTTTTGTTCAGCCATATTGTTTCTGCATTTTGGACTGCAAATATTTGAGCCATGGCCTTTCTAGAATAGCCTGTTAAGTAACTTGGTAGATGTCTTCTTGTCTTTCCAGTATCACCTCCTTGGGTAACCAACCCTGATCTCATTCCAAAGTAATTCTTAATCCAAACAGCTCTGATAAGGCTAACCACATTTATTCTTGCCCAAAGAGTGTGTGTGTGTGTGTGTGTGTGTGTGTGTGTGTGTGTGTGGTCATCTAACAGGAAACAAGCTTGACCTTAGCCACATGATTGGTTCAGGGATAGGCACCTGACTCAAGCTGAGCCAATCTCCTTAAGGTGTTTTGTCAGAGAGACCAAGACAGATGAACCCTTTTTTTTCTACAGTCATGAGCTACAGTGATGATACAAGTGTGGGGCTGCTGGCTACATTGCCCACTTAGGAATGAGGTCAAGCAGGGACAAGCAGAGCTAAGAGATGAAGAGAGGGATTGGACCCAGCTGGCGTTGCATCCCAGAATCCAATTTTGTCTGAAGCCACTCTTTATATTTGCCAGTTAATTGAGCCTTTTTTTATTTAAGTTGATTTGAATTAGATTTTTGTTACTTAGAACCAAAGGAGTCCTTCGCACTATGACTAATTCATAAAGTTTAGCTGACAGATAGACTCTTAAACTACCACAATAGGAAAGTGAAATGAAAGGAATAATACTTTCCCATTCAGTTGTAACTTGGGAATTCTCAAAACCTGGAACCACACCAGCCTCTGTTCTACTAGCCCCAAAACTATGCTTCAGTCATCTGAGGACCTGGAGGTGTTTCGCCAGAAAAGAGAAGGCAGAACGTGCTTGTTGGGCTCAAACATGTTCAGGTCTATTTCATGAAAAAGGGGTTCGATTTATTCTGCAGGTTTAAAATGCAGTTTCACAAGTGCTTGTGACTGAGAAATTTTCTATATAATATGAGAGGTAACTTTTCTAACCATGAAAGCCATGCTGGTAGACATAATGTGACCATCTAGCCATGCCACTTCCTCTGCTGAGTGAGAGATTGGACAAAGTGACATCTAAGATCCCGTCCAACTCTATGATTCCTTGATTCAGTCAAAGTTTGGTCGTGATAATGATATTTGTAATTTATCATAAACACCTCAACCTTTCAACAAATCACAAATCAATCATACAAAAAAAAAGTCACAGAGGCAGAGATGTGTCAGAAAAAACTTCCTAGAAGGGATGACACTAGCACAGTTTTAAATATAAATAGGACTTGGTTTATATCACACATAATATGTTGAACAATGCTGCATTCAACTCTGATTCTTGAAGAAATTATTTGTCCCTGTAATATTTTAAAAATATGTAAATGCATATATGATGGCAATATACTAAATAGTACTATAAATAAATTTTAAAATCCCCATGTCTTGAGTGCTTTTGTATGCACATAGATAACAAGCATTAACATGGCAAAGTATACTAGACACTCCCAGATAATGAATGTGAGTCCCCATTATTGCACTCTACAATTCACCTGAGTTGAGAGTAGATGCCTTTGCTCTCCTTCTGCTATTATTTTGAGTACTGATCATTTATTTTGTGTCTTCAAAAGCATTTTTTGACACTCAGTGCTTCACAATGCATAACAAAGTGAAAGCACCATGCTAGAAACTAAAATGCACATTTTATGGAAGTTCAGGATGCCTTCAAGAAATGTTTGAGGGCCGGCTGAGTGGCGTGGTGGTTAAGCGCTGGCCTGGGAAGCCAGCGGCCCCGGTTCGGTCCCACATATGAGGGCCAGTGACACTGCCCCTCCCCCAAAAAAAATGTTTGAGAAGAAAGAATCAGGCAAATGGAGACTGAAAGATATCCTTTGACATTTATGAAAGACAGCGTAAGCACCATTGCAGCCAGGGAGAATTAACAAAAATTGTATGAAAGCTACTCAAAAGTATTGCCAGAGGCATATTGGGATATAGGAATCTTAAGGAGAACAGAAGTGTAGTTGCCATGTGAATGGCTGGAACATGTGTGCCTGGGGACAGGATAGGAAGACCCAACATAGTGTGGTCACATTAACATTCCCATTCTCAGGAATGGAATACGTCATTCATCTCCTGCTGTCTCTCTAAAATAGACTTTTTAGTGCTGCGAAGCAACATGGGAAAGGCATTCAAGACAGAACAGCATGTGAAAAGGAAAAGAAGTGTAAAACAAGGCATTTTAGAGAACTGTAAATGGTTTTAATGTCACAGGAGAAGAGAATATGGGAGACAAGTTAAAAAATGAGACTGGAGGGCCGGCTGAGTGGCGCATTCGTTAAGAGCTGGTTTTTGGATGCCAGTGGCCCCCAAATATGTTCAGATCCCACATATGAGGGCCAGTGACACTGCCCTCTACAGCTAAAATGGTGAACAACAACTCCACCTGGAGCTGCGCTGTGCGAGCCCAGCGATGGTGTAGGCTGCAGCCCCTGCTGCAGTGGGTTGCCATAGGCTACAGTGACTGGCCGGCAGCCAGCGTGAGCTGCCAATAGCCATGGTGAGCAACCATCCAGAGGCTGGCGACTGATCTGCCTCATCTGGGAAGTGCGCAATGATGATACCAACGTGGGCCAGTGAAGCAAAGTCCTCCACAACTAGACTGAAGAACAAAAAGACAGCAACTTGTCTGTTCCCCTCCCCCAATTTCCCAATAAAATTTAAAAAAAAAAATATGAGACTGGAAATATAGGCAAAAGCCATATTATGACAGGGCTTGTAAAACATTATCTAGAGCTAGGGCTTGACCTGTTGTTACACAATGGGGAGTAAATGACTAGCTTTAGCAAGCAAGTGATATGATCAAGTGTGAATTTTAGAGAAAAATCTCTCAGCAGCACCATAGAGGCTTGATTGTAGCAGGATATGACTCCAGGAAGGAGGTCAGCAAGGAGGTCACTGTTAACAATGAGACAAAATTTTCACCTGTCAAATTACTAAGTTAAAATAATAATAACAATAACAACAACAACAACAACAACACCCTGGTGGTATAATAAATGGGTAAATTTCCAAAAAGCTATTTGCAATATGTAAATCAAGTAAGAACTTTTAAAAGGTTAATATGAAAGAAGTTCATACCCTTTGAGCCAATCATTCTATTTCTTTTCTTTTTTTTTAAAGATTTTATTGGGGAATTGTGGGAGGGGAACAGCATTGGGGAATCGGAGAAGGGGAACAGACAAGTTGCTGTCCTTTTGCTCTTCAGTCTAGCTGTGGAGGAAGTTGCTTCACTGGCCCATGTTGGTATCTTCATTGCGCTCTTTCCGGGTGAGACAGATCAGTCGCCAGCCTCTGGACAGCTGCTGACAGCAGCTCGTGGCAGCTCAGCCAGCTGCCGGCCGTTCATGCTGGCTGCCGGCCACTCATGGTAGCTTATGGCAGCCCACTGCAGCAGGGGCTGCAGCCTACACCATCACCGGCGACTCACAGCAGCCCAGCTCCAGGTGGAGCTGTTGTTCACCATATTAGCTGTAGAGGGCAGTGTCATTGGCCTTCATGTGGGATCCAAACCAGGGTCCTGCTGCTCAGTGCTGGCGTCCCAAGCCAGCTCTTAACCAACGCGCCACTCAGCCAGCCCCAACCATTCTATTTCTAAGATCTACAGTAAGAGAATAGAGATGTAGAAAAAAGTGTATGTTCAGTGATACCTTTTTCCATAGCCTTATTTCTGAAAACTTAGAAACCATTTTAATGTTCAACAAAAAAGCAATGGATAAATAAATGAAGTATGTCACTATCGATTAAAATGTGTCTAAAAAATGTTCAGTCACATGGAAAATTACCAAGGAATAATGTTAAATGAAAAAGCAGGACACAAAATTAAATATAGGGTGTAGGCCCGGTCTTTAGAAAGGTATATTCATGTAAAAACTAGGAAATACACAAAAATGTAATTGCTGCTGGTCCCCAGGTGGTGGAATTGTTGGTGATTTTTATATTCATTTTATGTCTTTTTGTATTTTTGACTTGCTATCATAAATATATATTGCTCTTACAAACAAGTGTTAGGTTGAACCATTTGAAATTGCCTGCTATGGACTGAATTGTGTCCCCTCAAAAGTCATATGTTGAAGATCAAACCCCCAAAATGATGGTGTTTGGGGATATGCACACCAAGAGGGCACGTTAGCACAATGAGATGGAGGCCATCTACAAGTCAGGAAGAGTCTCTCCGGAAGCATATCATTCTAGCACCCTGATCATGCACCCTGATCTAGCCTCCAGGACTGTGAGAAAATAAATCTCTGTGGTTTAAGCCACCCAGTCTATGGTATTTTGTTATGGCAACCCAAGCTGACTGATAAACTGCTGCAACTGACTCCAAAAATTACAATTTCATACATTCAACCTACTTAAAAGAGAAATAAAATAAAACAAGAGACAATCCTTGAAAATGCCTCTGCAATGAATGCTAAGAGCCAGATCTAAAGCAATAACAATAAGATGAGAAGATCAAAGATGTCAAGAATATTAAGATGGTAGACTCTGTAACACTGTGACTGACAGGATTGATAGAATAGTATCAGTGAATAAGAAAGAGTACCTAGAAAATGAATCCAGTTTTTGCACTAAGAAACTGGGTGATAGCAGAGGTAGTATTCACGGCAAGGAATATTCAGAAAGACCTATTTGGTAGCTATCCTCTACAATGGCCCCCAGTAATCCCAGCCTCCTGATAGTCACACCCTTGAGTGCTTCCCCTTCCCATGCACAGGTTGGTCAGTATTCTACATCATGTATGACACTGCAGAAAGCAGAAGGGATGGCACACCCCTTTAGAGGTGAGCACTGACTTGGACAGAAGCCAGCTGCCAGGTTGTGAGGGCACCTCAGCCTGTGGAGGAGTCAACATGTTGAGGACCTGAGGCATCCAGCCAACAGCCAACAAGGAGCTGATGTCTGACAACAACCACATGAGAGAGACTGGAAGCGGACCCCCCAGCACCCAGGAAGCCTTCAGCTGACTGCAGCCTAGCTGACACCTACTTTTACCTCATGAGACACCCTAAGCCAAACCACCCTGCTCAGCGGTGCCTGATTCCTGTCCCCCACAAACTGTGAGATAATCAGTGTTTGTTGTAAGAGCTGCTAAATTTTAAGGTAATTTATTACACAGCAACAAATAAAAAATACATCCAGTTTTGATTAATTTGCTGATCTAAAGAGCTGAATATTCCTTGAGGGCAGGAATCAGGACCTAATATTTAAGGCCCATGGTCCATGTTCAGTGAGTATATATTGCAAGCTGGAAAGGAAGAAAGGAGACTGGAAAAGGTGGGAAAATACTGTGGACATCTGGTGGGGACCCACGAAAAGGTTATAAGATAAAACAGTTCAGGATGAAGATGTGTTTATAAAGAAATGCGATACGTGACTTTAGTGCTTGATGTTACTTTAAGGACCTGTCTTGCTTATAAGTGTTCTTTAATGATCTTATGTGCTTTAGAAGCCCATAAATCCGAAATGACTCCAAATTGTAAAATTCCAAACCTGTAACTTATTTTTTCTTGTAGAACAAACTTGGGAAAATGTGGACCCAAAATTTTTCAGCTGTAGAAAAATTTAGCAAGGTATTTTTCTCAAAATTCATTTCAGTACCTTAGGTAATTTGTAGCTAGCAATTTTCTGCCAGCTTTCCATTTTGCTCTGGACTATTTTGACCTTGATTTAAAGCCGGCAGTTGATGAAATTCAAATTCTTAAGGACATTTTACCAATTATATGATGCAATAGTCAACCCAAGAAAATGCTCTATCTTTGCACTGCATCTATAACTGTTCCTTATTGTTCTATAAACAACAGATTGTTAATACTTGATCATGTTAGAACCAAAGAGAGACAATGCAATAGACTGAATGGTTGTGTCCCTCTAAAAGTCATATGTTGAAATCCTAACTGTCATTGTGGTGTTATTAGGTAGTCGAGCCTTTGGGAGGTGATTAGGTCATGAAGGTGAAATCCCCATGAAAGGGGTTAGTGCCCTTACAAAAGGGACTCCAGAAACCTCTCTAGCCTTCTCTTTCTGTTATATGACAATACAAGGAGAAGTTGGCAGTCTGCAACTTGGAAAAAAGCCTCCCCAGAACCTGACCATATTGCACCCTGATCTCAGACTTCAGCCTCCAGAGTTGTGAGAAATAGATTTCTATTGTTTATAAGCCACCAATAAATGGCACTTTATTGTAGCAGCCTAAACCAAGACACAGAAGATGTAATAAAGAGGATCGGTCCATTTAAACAATGACGTCTAGTCTCTATTTACTTTTACTGAAATAATCCCATAAACACACACACACACACACACACACACACACACACACACACACACAGGTTTTACAAAACCAACTCATACTTTTTCATCCCAGGGCTCAATGAAAAATAGAGGGAATTTGTGAGTCTCTGGAATACATTGTATGCCTAGTAAAAATGAAATCAGAAAAATCTGGGGTGCTCTCAGAGGTCCCTTTATTAAAAGGTAAAAAAATGAAAATCTTGAGCTGGCCAAAAGGCACGTTGATTAAGAGCTGGCTTAGGAAGCCAGCTATGAGTAGCTGGGCCCTGGTTTGGATCCCACATGAGGGCCAGTGACACTGCCCTCTACAGCTAAGATGGTGAACAACAGCTCCCCCTGGAGCTGGGATGCCCTGAGTTGCCAGCGACAGCTTAGCCTGCAGGAGAGCTGCAGTGGGCTGCCATAAACTACAGTGAGTGGCTGGCAGCCAGCATGAGCTGCCATGAGCTGTCATGAGCGACCATCCAGAGCTCGGCGACGGATATGCCTCAACCTGGAAGAGCGCAATGACGACACCAACATCGGCCAGTGAAGCAACATCCTCCGCAACTAGACGGAACAACAAAAGGTCAGCAACTTGTCTGTTCCCCTTCCCTGATTCCCCTGTGCTGTGCCCCACCCCCAATTCCCCAATAAAATCTTTAAAAAAAAAAAAGAAAGAAAGAAAAACTTTCACTCCAGCCAAATGTAAACCAAGATTCACATGAAATTTATGTCTGGATAAACCACAAAAGCTAAAAAAGAAGAATCAGGATAGCCAAGGAGTCTTGCCTGAGGAGGGACTGGTTCTTCAACTCTTTCTCAGTTACTGGAGAGTTTAATGCCATTTAACATCCCCTCAACCACCCAGCTCTTGCTTCAGAGACTACCTAATTAGGTACAGCAAATAAGAAGTTTCCTTCCAGAGCACGACTGCTTTTTCTTTATTTTACATCATTTTATATTTCACTTTAATATTCCTTATACTACTTCCATATAATTTGCAACTTTCAAACATTGGAAGATAGCATTACCATGTAGCCTTCATTTAATTAAATCATGGGCAGCTTTTACATCCTTTAAAAAGAAACAGCAAGAACATCTTTGACCTTATATCTTAACTGTAATTAAGCTATCATCTCCAGTGTTTTCCTCTAGAAAATCAATAAATAAAATATGAATTGATACAACAAATTCATTCATACTAAAAAGCAAACATCCAAGTGTTCCTCACTCTTCTGTTGCAGTCAAACAGAAGGATGCCTGGCTGTGTGACCTTTAGAAAACATTTAACCTTTCGATGCCTTTGCTTTCTTATCTGTAACAGGATAGTAGTTACCACCGAAGGATTGTTGTGAAAACTAAATGAGATCATATGACTCTTTCCCAACAACATAGGTAGTAGTATGTGTAATATCTCCAGGACATGAATAGAATTTTTTTGATTTCCTTTTTCAAAAAGAGTTCATAATATTTTATTTGAGTCTCACCACCTAAACCAAGCTTTATAAAATGGTTTTGTTGAATTGTTTAGATTTTGAATTATAAACAGTGACTGAGTTTCAGCATCCCAAGATGTAATGGGCAACACCATGAGAGAAAGTATGCAGAAATATTCATGTATGTACACATGTGTGGGAAAAAAATGCATATATCCACATTTGCATGTATGCAAAACACTAACAAAGCATGTGGTAAAGAAAGGCAGAGATATTTATATTGAGGCCTATTGTATATTTATATATTTTGTTGTTCTGGTTTGAAGCAGACATGGTTATTAATATAAACAACCATGGTTAGAAAAAAAATCTTAGTATCTCTGAGCTACTCTTTTCACTGCCAAAGCAGGCTATTTCTCTGCCTCTTCTCCTCTACAGGCTTACTTCCCCCTTCCCTGAAAGAAAGCTTGAACAGAATTCATGTGAGACAGCACACTGAACTAAAATTGCTCAGGCTCTGAAGCCCCTTGGATTTGTCTTCCTTGCTATGGAACCATTACTTACCTTCTTGGAGCTCAGTTTAGCTTTCAGCAAAATGTCAGTAATAAAACCCTACCGCCATACTGTTGTAATGAGGATTAAATGAGATAACACATGTAAAGTACAGTGCCTAGCACACAGTAAAAACTTAAGAAAATGTTGTTGATGGTTCTGGCATGAGACAGGATATAAGCTTTAGCTGGTGCAGTGAATAACAAAAAACCAAAATATAACAAAGGCTTAAATAAAATCAAATTTCATTTCTCCTCACTCAGAACTGATATGGCATCCCTATGGTATCAGGGACTTAGAATCCTTATCTTTATTTTTATTTTTATTGGGGAACACTGTGTTTTTCCAGGACCCATCAGCTCCAAGTCAAGTAGTTGTTTCAACTTAGTTGTGGAGGGCGCATCTCAGTGGCCTATGTGGGGATTGAACCAGCAACCTTGGTGTTCTGAGCACTGCACTCTAACCAATTGAGTTAACTGGTTTCCCCCAGAATCCTTATATCTTGTTACCTTGTATCTCTGAGTCCAAGGTGACTCCTCCAATTTCTGCCATCTTATCCACAGCTCAGTTAAAGGGAATGTAGAAAGAGAATGGCCAATTATTGTCCCTTCGTTATTATGGCTTCCTATTTTTGTATAATAAACCAAAAAACTTAGGAACATAAAACCACAATTAATCTTTTCTCATGGTTTCTGTGGAACAAGAATTCAGAAAGGGTACAGCCAGGATGGCTTATCTCTGTTCTACAGTATTAGGGGTGTGGACAAAAAAGGGATTAATCCCAAAAGTAAGCCCATGGAGTAATCTGATAATAAATTTCTAACTGGGCAGGTCATGGTGGGTAGTCACTCCACTGGCATATAACATCTTTAGCAAAAGATTTATCTTTGCCTTATGCAAGCCCTGTCCATTGTTTTTGTGCATCTAGGTTAATATATCTTTAAAATAAGTAGTAACCACCCTCAAGAGAGCACATAATCTTGTTAACTGGCCTGTAATCCAATCCCAACCTGCTTTCTCCCACTTTCATGTAATCCTCCTTATGTTCCCTCTGTAATTCTAAATGCATAAAAGAAACTTCAAGCTGTCATTCTCTGAAGCACTTGAGATCTTGCTTCCCAGCAACCATAGTCAGTTTTGGCTCAAATAAAATCTTATAAAAATTCTTTACAGGTTTGGATGTTTCTTACATCAACAGGGACCTTTTCTGGGAAGATTCAAAGGTTGGGGGTGACTCAATGGCTGAGGGCTATAGCTATCTCTAAGGATTCCTAACTCATATGTCTGATGGTCAATGTTGGTTACTAGCTATGACCTCAGCTGAGGTTGTCATCCAGAACACCCACATGTGGCCTCTCTAGGCAGCTGCTTGGGCTTCCTAATTATATCATGGCTGGGTTCTAAGAAAGGATGACCCAAAGAGAATGAGGTGGAAGCTTTTGATGACTTAGTCTCATAGTCAAATAACATCAATTCCACTACCGTCACAAACCTTTCCAAATTCAAGAAAGGGAACATAAACCACACCTCTCAATGGTAGGAGTATAAAAATCTTCACGGTGTAAAAAGACAATGTGGGATGGAAGAGTGTAGTCGTCATTTTGGAAAACACAATCTGGGACAATTGGCCTGTGATTGTTACAGCGACTTTATGGTAGGAATTATTTGTTCATTCATACTTTCAACAGATATTCTTTGAGAGCTCGCAATATGTGAGGCCCCATTCTTGGTTCTCCGGATAGAGTGGTGAACAGGGTCCCTGCCCTCTAATTGTATTTTATTGGGTTGTCTGAAAAGTCATGACGTATTTTTTCTATATTTTTTTGTTACAAAAATGTGTCATAACTTTTCCGACAGCCCAACAGTAGGGGGACCAATAAACAAATGTATAATACACCATTGGGTAGTGTGAACGAAGAAGGGGTCCTGTAATAAATGAGTGACGGAAAGTAACCTGACAGGGTGGTCTGCTCATAAATTCCTAACTGGGCAGGTCGTGATGGGTAGTCAAGCCCAGGCCTACAACTTCTTTAGTACAAGGTTTATCTTCTGGTTAAGCCAGCCCTGTCCATTGTTCTTACGCATCTTGGTTAACACACCTTTGCAATGCTAGAGAATCCTCTTTCAGACCCCTGGGAGTCCTAACCACCCTCAAGGGAGAGTAAAATCTTGGTAACTATCCGGAAATCCAATCATAAAGATTCCCCTGCTCCTTGCTTTCCCCACATTCTTATAATCTTCCTTATATTCCCTTCTTAATTCCAAATGTATAAAAAGAACTGCAAAACTCGTTTGTTGAAGCATTTGCTTCCTGGCATGTCATCAGTTTGGTGCAAATAAACTCTTATAAAAATTTTCTACAGGTTTGGACATTCTTACATTGACAGCAGTGATGAATGTGAAGAAGAAATTAAAGTGGAGTAACTCTATAGAAAATGACAGCATGTAAATATAATTTAACAGTGTGGTTAACAACAAAAAAAGACCTTTCCTTGTGAGGAGGTAACATGTGAAGAGAGACCTCAGTGGTCAGATGGACCAGCCATATGAGAGCTCAGAAAAGAGCATTCTAGGCAGGTACAATTGCCCTAGTTAAGATCTGAGGTGGAATAAGCTTGACCCATTCACAGGCCGGTAATAAACACATGTGACTGGACTATACGATTATGTAAGAGGGAATCAGAGCCTACTAACAGAACTATAGCTCAGATAATGAGTCTGCCTTTTACTCAAGTTCGTTTTAAAAGCAGTGAAAATGATAAAACATTATATATATCATCTAAAGAACTGATGACATATGCATTGGGGCAAGATCTTAAATGCTCCGGAGAATAAATTTTGCAGCTTCTTTCATGCATTTGAAATTAAGGAGGAAACTAAGGAAGATTACGTGGAGGTGGGAAAAGCAAGGCAAGGACTGCATTATAGTACAATTAACAAGAATATGTGCTTTATCAAGGATGGGTATGCCTTATACCAAAGGTTGTGAACCTAGATGCACAGACACAGTGGACAGGGCTTGCTTAAGACAAAGATGAATCTTTTACTAAAGAAGTTATGGACTGGCCAAGTGGCGCATTGGTTAAGAGATGGTTTGGGATGCCAGCGGCCCCGGTTCAGATCCCACATATGAGGGCCAATGACACTGCCCTCTACAGCTGCCCTGTGCCAGCCCCGGCGACGGTGTAGGTTACAGCCCCTGCTGCAGTGGGCTGCCAGAAGCTACAGCGAGTGGCCGGCAGCCAGCGTGAGCGGCCGGCAGCCAGTGGGAGCTGCCAAGAGCCACCTTGAGCGACCATTCAGAGGCCGGTGACCGATCTGCCTCACCCGGGAAGAGCACAAAGATGATACCAACATAGGCCAGTGAAGGAACGGCCTCCACAACTAGACTGAAGAACAAAAAGACAGCAACTTGTGTGGTTCCCTTCCCTGATTCCCCAAAGCTGTTCCCCTCCCCCAATTCCCCAATAAAATCTTAAAAAAATAAAGAAGTTATATGTCTGGGGGGTGATTACCCATGTATGATAGATCTCCCTGTGAGGTTACTTTGCACAGAACTTAAAGATAGATAGATGATAGAAGATAGATAGATAGATTCATTCTAGCCAGTGTGTGTGAACAGTGTGAAAGAGGGTAAAGGTGAAAGAAGAGGTTTTTTTCAGTAGGCCAAGCAAAAGGTAAGATAGTAACACTGGAGATAAGGAGAAGTACTCAGATTTGGAATCCATTTGGAAGGTAGGGGCAATAGAGCCTGCTGATGAGATTGGATGCCAGTTTGAAAAAGAGGGCAAAAGATAACTACTAGGTCTGAGGCTCTGGTTTGTATTGAAAGTCTCCCAGCACCCCAAAGCTAGAGGCAGGATTGTGCAGTGATTCATATGCCCTGACAGAGTCTGGGGTCAAGTGTGAGGGTTGAGACTTCCCAGCAGTGACCTTGAGTACTTTCTCTTCCCATCAACCAAGGGCAGAGCTAGCCCCACACACTGGAGTTTAGCTGTTGGGGGGGATTAAGCTTCTTGGATGAGAAGAGAAGAAGGAAGCAGGGGGTGGACCAGGAGCTGAGAAGGTTATTTTTTGCACACAGGAATCAGGTACTCCTAGAGCAAAAGCACAATGGAGCCCTGTGGGAATTAGGCCTAGTAATTCTCTCAGAACCGCAGCCTTTGCTTCATATATGCCAGGCACCCAGTGGGCGCTCCCTAAACACCACTGACCACAAAAAAATGATGCTGTTGACTGGGCAGAACTGCCACTCATTTGACCAATTATTTATGAGAGTTCAGCTAATTTCCCACTCTCATAATAATCTTCAGTTTTACTGCAAACACAATTAGGGCATGCCAACGCAAATGCTTTACTACCACAGAAACAGATCTTACCTCCCACTGGATGTCTTCATGCACTAGATTTGTGGCTAACAGACCCCCTATCAAAATCCCAGGCAGGGTTCCCCTGCCTGCAGATAAAGACAGGAAAAGTCAATAGTCCAAGGTCAGCCCGACCAGTGTAGGATGGAGTCTACATTTTCCTTCTTAGCAACCTAAGTCCACCTGCTTGTTCCCCAGCATTTTAGGTTTTCTTTTGTTTTGTTTTTTTGAGGGCAGTGTCACTGGCCCTCATATGTGGGACCCGAACCGGGGCCACTGGCTTCCCAAGCCAGCGCTTAACCACCGCACCACTCGGCCGGCCTCCCCAGCATTTTATTATAACTTCCTAATGTGTATTATTTTCATTTCAAAAACCAATTGATCCAGAATGGCAATTCGCTTACTAATTTTGCTCTCTCTAATGTTTTAAGCTCCAGTCAAATTGGGGGGATAAACGTTTAAAATTACATCCTTTTTCAAATGCATTCAATTGAACCTTTTCTATTTAGACTGTCAATTTTTCCCTTTCCAGATTTTCCTAGTGTTTATTTATATAATATGGCTTGGAATGTTGTTTCTTGACGTCAAAAGATTTTGCAGCTTAAAAACTACACATATCACCATGCTTCTCTTTGGGCTACATTGCATCCATCCACCTCCACTCCAGCCCTCAAACTCACACATAACCATGGCAAGCAGTCTCCTGATAATAGTTTCAGAACAATTTCAAACAAGAAAAAAAAACTGTGACATCTCTAAATCATTGATATCCAGGGCCAAATGGGAAAAACAAAACAAAACAAAACAAAAAACCTGGGAATAATCCAAATACCCTCAATTAGTACAGCTAATCAACATTTGATTTCTATTTCTTTGACACATTTAAATCATACATTTCCTTCCCAACCTTAGAGATCTCTCAAACACAATGTTGTGGAACCACAGTATGTGTGTCACATAATCTCAAGTCTTTCTCCTGGATGTGATGGTTTGAGCGTTTCTTCTCTAGGGCTTCACTGGTTCTCACTTACATCTTTTTAGTTTTATTTTTAGGTCAACACTAAAGAAATACCTTGTTTCATTAAAATTGATTTATTAAATATTTGTGATGAATAAAAAGCTTACAGGTTCTCTAATCTTAGAGACGGAAGGCTTGCTTGTTTTAACAAATCAAGACTCTGGTCCACCTTCTCTTCTTCCGTTTGCATTACTTGAGAAATAACTCTTACCAGCTCCACTAAACTCTCAATGCCCTTAAAAACCAAGTCTCACTTTACTTAACAATGACATGTCAAAATAACAGGAAATTGAAAGGGAAAACACACAGGATCAAATCACACTTTCCACAGACCGTTGTGGTTTTAGAATATATCCACAGTGTTTTGATATTCCTGCTTTGAGTGTGGGTTGGACTTAGTGATTCACTGTCAACAAACAAAATATGCAGAAGCGTCTGTGTATAACTTTCAAGATCATAACATGAAGGACATTACAACTTCCACCTGGCTTTCTTTTGGATCACTTCCTCTAGGGGGACCCAGGTGTCATGTCATGGAGACACTCAAGCAGCCCTTTGGAGAGGGCTCCACATGAGAAGGAACTGAGGACTCCTGCCAACAACCATGTGAATACATCATCTTGGAAGAGGATCTCTCAGCACAAGTCAAGTTTTCAAATGACTGCAGCCTGTATGTAGTCTTTTTCTTTTCTACCTCATTTTTTTTTTAAGCTGAGCAATCCTGCCACCTGTTGGCAGTTTAGCGGCAGCTCAGCTCAGGCTGGGCATCGAACTGCTGTTGCTCAGAGCTCAGCTCGCACTCTTGAGCGAGATCTTAACCAACTGAGCCACTCAGCCAGTCTTGATCACAGCACCATTAGAGACCCTGAGCTGGGGCTGTGCAAATAAACCACTCCCTTATCTCTAACCCACTGAAATTGTGAGATAATAAATATTTGTTGTTTTATGTTAATAAGTTTTGAGATAATTTGTTATGCAGCAATAGATAATGAATATACTGATTTTTTTTTCTTTTTCTTTTTTTTAAATCTGGCTGCCTTGTCACCTCTAAGCTTAAGGTGCTGTATTACAATCCTGTGCAGGTGGGCGTAGCCACCATCCCATATGGGAGTTGAACCAGCAGCCTTGTTGTTAAGTGCACACGCTGTATTTACTGAGCCATCCGGGCAGCAGCTCAGTTCAAGGTGCCAAGTTTAGTCTTAGATGCATGTGGGCATAGCCCACCACTGAACAGGCAATCTTGTTAGGAGCACATGCTCTCACCAGCTGAGCCATCCTGCCACCTATTGCCAGCTCAGCAGCAGCCCAGCTGGGGTGCAGCGTCACTGGCCCATGTGGGAATCAAACCAGCAGCCCTTGTTGCTCAGAGCTCAGGCTCTTAAGCTAACTCTTAACCAACTGAGCCACTCAGCCAGCCCCTAATATACTGATTATTTCACAGGTGTATTACCCTCTTCTCTATTTGATCTTCCATAGGTAACTAGAAGTCCCCTTAATCATAACAGTTGATTATAGTAGAGAATATCTGTGCAACATGTAATAGACTCAAAAATATATTGCAATCTGTGTATTTTTTTAATTATTTTTTTAATTTTTTCAGTTACAGTTGACATTCAATATTATTTTATATTAGTTTCAAGTATACAGCATAACTGTTAGACATTTATATAATTTATGCAGTGATCCCCTCGATTAGTCTAGCACTCACCTGACACTATACATCATTGTTGCAACATTATTGACTATATCTCTGTGCTGTACTTTACACATTCCCAATGGCTACTTTGTAACTACCAATCTGTATTTCTTAATCCCTTCACCTTTTGCACCCAGCCCCCCCAACCCTCTCCTATCTGGCAATCATCAGTTTGTTCTCTGTATTTGGGTCTGTTCCTGTTTTGTTTGTTTATTTTGTTCTTTAGATTCCACATATAAGTGAGATCACATGGTATTTGTCTTTCTCAGTCTGACTTATTTCACTAAGCATAATAGTCTCTAGGTCCATTCATATTGTCACAAATGGTAACATTTCATTCTTTTTTATGGCCAAGTAATATTCCTTTGTGTGTATAAATAAATATATAAATACATAAATATTGAGTTGTTGAAAAAGTCATGACACGTTTTTGCAACAAAAAACATAAGAAAATACATCATGACTTTTCTGACAGCCAAATACACACACACACACACACACACACACACACACACACGTTGCCAAAATGTATATATACACATTTTAAGAAAGGAAAAAAACTGTATTAAAATTATGCTGATGGTAACCACTTTGAGCAACTCTTGTAATTGCAGAAGTCAAATATGATTTGTATTCATCTTTTGTTATTGGTATATATTGAGTATTACAGTTTTAATACAGTTTTTTCCATATATATCACTTATTATATAGTTAATATATATTATTTATATATAATATTACTATATATCATTTACATATAGTATTATATATAGTATTATTTTATATATAATATATAACTATATATAATGTATATATAGTATTAATATATATATCACAGTTTCTTTTTTTTTTTTTTTGAGGGCAGTGTCACTGGCCCTCATATGTGGGACCGAACCGGGGCCGCTGGCTTCGCAAGCCAGCTCCCAACCACCGCGCCACTCGGCCAGCCCATCACTGTTTCTTTGTTTGTTTGTTTGTTTGTTTGGGGTTTTTTGTTTGTTTTTTTTGTTTGAGGGCATTGTCATTGGCCCTCACATGCGGGACCCAAACCAGGGCTGCTGGCTTCCCAAACCAGCGCCCAACCACCGTGCCACTTGGCCGGCCCCATCACTGTTTCTTTATTCAGTCGTCTATTGATTGGCACCTGGGTTGTTTAAATAACTTGGCTATTGTCAATAATGGGAGGGGTTCATATATCTTTTCAAATTAGTGTTTTGGATTACTTTGGGTAAATACCCAAAAGTGGAACTGCTAGATCATAAGGTTTCCTTCCTTCCCTTCCTTCCTTCCTTCCTTCCTTCCTTCCTTCCTTCCTTCCTTCCTTCCTTCCTTCCTTCCTTTCTTTCTTTCTTTCTTTCTTTCTTTCTTTCTTTCTTTCTTTCTTTCTTTCTTTCTGTCTTTCTTTCTTGGCAGTGTCACTGGCCCTCATATGTGGGACTGAACCGGGGCCGCTGGCTTCCCAAGCCAGCGCTTAACCACCGCCCCACTCAGCCAGCCCTCATAAGGTATTTCTATTTTAAAATAGTTAAGGGACATCCAAATTGCTTTTCCATAATGGCTGCACCAATTTACAATCCCACCAACAGTGCATGAGGATTCCCTTTTCTCCACATCCTCACCAACATTTTCTCATTTGTTTCCCTTGCCCAGGGAGATAGATCAGAAAAAATATTTCTAAGGGTAATGTCTGAGAGTTTGCTACATATGTTTTCTTCTAGGTGTTTTACGGTTTCAGGTCTTACATTTAAATCTTAATCCATTTTGAGTTTACCTCATTTTTTTTTCTTCTGAAGATTGCTGTGGCTAATTGGGTTTTTTTGTGGTTCTACATAAATTTTAAAATTATTTGTTCTGGTTCTGTGAAAAATGCCATTGGTATTTTGATAAGGATTGCATTGAATCTATAGATTGCTCTGGGTAGTATGGACATTTTAACAATGTTAATTCTTCATATTCATAAGCATGGTATATGCTTCCACTTATTTGTATCTTCTTCAATTACTTTCTTCAGTGTCTTATAGTTTTCCAAGTACAAGTCTTTTACCTCTGTGGTTAAATTTATTCCAAGATTTTGTTTTGTTTTTTGTTTTTTGATGCAATTGTAAACGGGATTGTTTTCTTAATTTCTCTTTCTGATAATTCCTTATTGGTGTATAAAAATGCAACCTATTTATGAATATTAATTATGTATTCTGCTACTTTACTGAATTCATTTACCAGTTCTAATAGTTTTTCGGTGGAATATTTAAGATTCTATCTATATAGTATTATGTCTTCTGCAAATAATGACAGTTTTACTCCTTCCATTCCTATTTGGATGCCTTTGATTATTTTTTTCTTCTCTAATTGCTGTGGCTTGACTTCCAATACTATGTTGAATATAAGTGGTAAAAATGTGTATCCTTGTCTTGTTCCTGATCTTAAGGGGAATATTTTAAGCTCTTCCCCATTGAATATGATGTTAGCTGTGGGTTTCTCATACATGGCCTTTATTATTTTAAAGTATGTTTCCACTATTCCAAATTTGCTGAGAGTTTTAATCATAAGTGGATGCTGGATTTTCTCAAATGCTTTTTCTATAGCTAATGATAGGATCATATAATTTTTATCTTTCATTTTGTTTATGTGGTGTATCACATTAATTGATTTATGGATATTAAACCAAGATTGCATCCCAGGGATAAATTCCACTTGATCATGGTGTACAATCTTTTTAATGCACTGCTGAATTCAGTTTGCTAATATTTTGTTGAGGATTTTTGCATCTAGTTCATCAGGGATATCGGACTATCGTTTTGGTTTTTTTGTAATGTCTTTGTCTGGTTTTGGAATTAGGGTAATGTTGGGCTGGTAAAATAAGCTTCAGAGCCGTCCCTCCTCTTGAACTTTTTGGAATAGTTTGAGGATAGGTGTTCATTCTTCTTTGAATGTTTTGTAAAATTTTCCTGTGCAACCACCCAGTACAATATTTTTGTTTTTTGTTTTAGGGGAGTTTTTTGATTGCTGATTCAATTTTGTTTGTAGTAATCAGTCATTTCAGATATTCTGTTTCTTCTTGATTCAGTCTTGGGAGTTGCGTGCTTCTAGGAATTTATCCATTTCTTTCAGATGATCAAATTTGTTGGCATATAATTGTTCATTTTCTTATAATCCTTTGTATTTCTGTAGTATCAGTTGTCACTTCTCTTTCATTTCTGATTATTTTTATTTGGGTCTTCTCTCTTTTTTTCTTGATGAGTCTGTTTAAATATTCATCAGTTATGTTTATCTTTTCAAAGAACCAGCTCTTGGTTCCATTTATCTTTTCTATTGATTTTTAGACTCTATTTCAATTATTTCCATTCTGATCTTTATTATTTCCTTCTTTTTACTTGCTTTGGACTTAGTTTGCTCTTCTAGTTCCTTTAAGTGTAAGGTTAGATTGTTCATTTGAGATTTTTCTTGTTTCTGAAGTTGGGTCTGTATTGCTATGGATTTCCCTTTTAGGACTGCTTTCCTGTGTCTCATAGATTTGGGGTCATTGTGTTTTCCTTTTCATTTGTCCCAAGATATCTTTTGATTTCTTCCTGGATCTCATTATTGACCTATTCATTACTCAGTAGCATGTTATTTAACCTCCATATGTTTTTCAGTATTTTTCTTGTTACTGATTTCTAGTTCATACCATTGTGGTCAGAGAAGACACTTGATATGATTTCAATTTTCCTAAATTTATTCAGACTTGTTTTGTGGCCTAAATGCTCTATCTTGGAAAGTGTTACACGTGCACTTGAAAAGAATGTATATTCTGTTGCTTTGGGGTGACCTGGTCTAGTGTGTCATTTAAGGCCTTGTTGTTTCCTTGTTGATTTTCTGTCTGTCCATTGATGTCAATGGGGTGTTAAAATCCCTACTATGATTGTGTTACTATTACTGTCTCCCTGTATGTCAGTCAATATTTGCTTTATATATTCAGGAGGTCTTACATAATGTCCCTCCTTATATCTTATTATATCTTTTGTTTTAAAGTCTGTTTTGTCTGATATAACTATTGCTACCCCAGCTTTTATTGTTTGTTTGTTTCCATTTGCATGGAATATCTTTTTGCATCTCTTTACTTTCAGTCTGTGTGTGTTTTTCAATCTGAAGTGGTTCTCTTGTAGACAGGATTTGTATAGGTCTTATTTTCTTATCCATTCAGCCATCCTGTGTCTTTTGATTGAAACATTTAATCCATTTACATTGAAAGTGATTATTGATAGATACATAGCTATTGTCATTTTATTATGTTCTACTACCCCACCCCCACCCCCACCTTCTTCTTAAAGAAGTACCTTTCTTTTAACACTGGTTGGTGATGTTGAACTCCTTTAGCTTTTTCTTGTCTGGGAAGCTCCTTATCTCTCCAAGTTTAAGTGACAGCCTTGCTGGATAGAGTAGCTTTGGTTGTAAGTCCTTGCTTTTTTTTTTTTTTTGAGGGCAGTGTCACTGGCCCTCATATGTGGGACCCGAACCGGGGCCGCTGGCTTCCCAAGCCAGCACTTAACCACCACTCCACTCAGCCGGCCCAGTAAGTCCTTGCTTTTATCACTTCAAGTATTTCATGCCAATTGCTTCTTGCCTACAAAGTTTCTGTTGAGAAATCAGCTGACAATCTTATGGGAACTGCCTTGTAAATAACTAGTTGGCTTTCTCTAGCTACTTTTAGGCTTCTCTCTTTGTCTTTAACCTTTGCCACTTTAACTATAATGTGTCATAGTGTGGGTCTCTTTGGGCTCATCTTGTTTTTGACTCCCTGCACTTCCTGGACTTGTCTACTATCTTCACCAGGTTAGGAAAGTTTTCAATCATTCTTCAAATAGGTTCCCAATCTTTTCTCCTTCTGGTACCACTATGATGCGAATGTTGTTATGTGTGATATTGTCCCAGAGGTCTCTTAAATTATCCTCATTTTTTTGGATTAATTTTTCTTCATGTTGTCCTAATTGGGTGTTTTCTGCTACTTTGTCTTCCAAATCTTTGATTTAACCTTGTGCTTCATCTAAACTACTGGCTCTTCCTTCTAGTGCATTCTTCATTTCGGCTATTATAGTCTTCACTTCTGACTGTTAGGTCTTTTTTTATGGTTTCTTTTTCCTTTTTTATGCTTGCTATCTTTTTCTTGAAGTTCTCACTAAGTTCCTCTATCATCCTTATAACCATTGTTTTGAATTCTGTATCTAGTAGGTTGCTTGCCTCCATTTGTTTAACTCTTTTTCTGAAGTTTTTGCATGTTCTTTCATTTGAGAAATATTTCCTTGTTTCCTCATTTTGGCTGTCTATCTGTGTTTATTTCTATGTATTAGGAGGATCTTCTATATCACCCAGTCTTGGCCAGTAGCTTTATGTAGTAGATACCCTGTGGGGCCAGTGGCTTCCCCCTGGTCACCAGTTCTGAGTGCTCCACGAGTATCCCTTGTGTGGGTTGTGTGTGCCCTCATGTTATAATTGAACCTTGACTGTTATTGGTTCATCAGTGGGTGGGATTAGCCCTGAGGCTGACTGGCTGTGGATATTGGCCATTTCTACAGCTCATAGGTTGCTGGGGGGGGGGGGCGCTTACCTTGTCAAGCAGGATTCACCCCAGTGGTGTGTCACTTGGAGCTAACTGGTGGTCTGCTGTGGTCTGATGCTAACTTCCAGGTATGTTAGTTCTGGGGCTTCTTGGGAGAAGTCCAGTGTAGGCTCAGATCTGCCACCTCCTACAACCAGTCATGGGCTAGCTGGCAGGAGCTACAAAGTGATATGCAGTTAGTTGTAGCCTGTGCTAGACCTGAAGGTGTGTGGAAGAGGCCATGCTGCTAACCGAGGATGGCTGCCATCAGTTCCAGGCATGAGGTAGCTCTGCAAAAGGCCCAGGACATCCCAACATCTGCTGCTGCCTACTGGCTCTGGTAAGACTCAGCTTCTTGTAGAGCCTTGAGTAGTATGTGAGTTGAGTGAGATGTGGTTTCTGGGGGTCACTAAGGTGGGCTGAGTAGTGTTCACCAGGTTGATGCAGATTTTGGTTTGGTCCAGTGCTGAACTTGGGGCTACTCAGCAAAAGTCTCAGAGCACATCAAGGCCTGCTGCTACCTGCATGGGGCTCACAGACTCCTGAAAAATGTCCATGGAAGAGTGCAGCACAGGCAGGCCAGGCTGATAGCTGAGAAATTTCTGCTGATGTTGAATAAGTTGTGTGGGGCAGAGTCCTAAGGAGTCACCAAGGTGGAAAGAGCAGAGTTCATCAGACTAATGCAGATTCAGATTTGGTCATGAATGAGGGGGCTCAACACAGAAAAGATGGCACCTGCCTGCCAACTGCCTGAGAGCAGGACCCCAGGGAAAATAGTGACTGTCCCTCCAGTCCTCATCCTGAAACCACACAACTCAGTTTTTCACTGTATGTCTCTGATGCCTCCTGAATTTTCATCCCTCTGCCAGAGCCCAGGATGAGTGCCTATGAGCAAGTGAGTCTGTGCATGGGCCCTTTAAGGGGATTTCTGGGTTTCTTGCAGCCTTTTGTATCACTCAGATGGTTGGAATCCCCACTGTTTTTCACAGCCAAATATTGGGAATCTTCTTCCCACTCTAGGCTGGGGAACCTGGTGTGGGGCTTGTGCCCCTCACTCCTCCAAGAAGGGAGGTACCTCCACAACCAAGATATCCCTCCCAATTCTCAACTTCCACCCACTAGTGTAGGGTCAGCCCATTCTTTGTCTCTGTCCTCTTACCAGTCTCAACATGGCTTCTTCTTTATATCCTTATTTATAAAACTTCTGCTCAGCTAGACTTGAGATGATTCTCCAGGTTGATTGTTCTATAATATAGTTGTAATTTTAACATGGTCACAGGAGGAGGCAAGCACCCCATTTATCTACTCACCATCTTGAACCCTTCTCCTGTATATATTTTAAAAAGAAAAATATTTTTAAAGTATTGTGTCTCTGATGGAAAGCTATCATCTATTGACTACTCATGAGTGAGATATAATTATATAATATTAATATATAAGATATAATTATACATTATAAACTACATTATGTTTATACAATATATAATTGTGTTTATTATATTATATTGTAAAATTATTTTATTTCATGCTCATCACAGCCTTTGCAATTGACATCTATATCTCCATTTTATAGAGGAGAAAATTAAGTCTCAGAGAAGTTGAGTAACTCATGAATACATGGCAAAATTAGAACTCAAACCATATCTTGGAAGACTAAATTTTATGCTCTTTCTGTGTGACCACAAAAGATTCAGTCTTTAAAATTTCCACCTGAAGGAATAATCCAATAAACATATGTGGAGTTTAAACTTGAATATATATACCTTTGACAGTGACAAGATATCTCACTGTCCTCCAATAACATAGTAATGAAAAGCCTAAATTATTATATTATTGTCTTCATCCATTTAGGCTATATTTCCATCTTTGTTAATACATTAGAACACATCAAACTGATTTCAAAACTGTTAATCTCAGCTGTGTCCCAAATTTTCCTCCTGCGGTGAAATTCTTTTACATTATAATGAGTTTACTGGTACCACTGCTTACCAATTCCATTCTCTATTACTCTCACATAGGCTATAAAAATCTTAGCAATTGTTGGGAAAAATTAATTCAAACATCTATATCATTAAAGGTAAAATAGTGTCTCTACACAAATCTGTCTCAATTTTTGAAATAAGCTATGTGGAAGTGCAATCAATCTCAGCCTCAATAATTTTTTTTTTTCACCATCAAAATGATCTTTCAGATAATTTAGGTCAAAATAATGAAATTTGAGATGATTGTTTAAAATTGTTTTCTCAAACTGCTATAATCTTTTTCAAGACTGACAATTAGCAATGGTTTTCTACATTCACAGGTGAACAATTTTCTCTAATTTTTAAAAGAAGTGACCCAAAATGAATTATTTTCAAAGAGCTATATTATTGTGTTTGTTTCTGTAACTTCAAATTTTCTTAATTCAGTCAAAGACTAACGGAATTTTAAAATCGCTACAATGGGTTTTATTGTTTACATTTTTATTTATTTATTTATTTATTTATTTTTGTTTTTTTTGTTTTTTTTGTTTTTTTATTTATTAGTTTCAGGTGTACAACACAATGCAATAGTTATACTCTTTACCCCCCAAAGTGAAAACCCCCCTCTTCATAGTAGCAGATTTTTTCCTTTTAGATTTTCAATTTGGTACTCCAGATTGTTCAATTTGTTGAAAGAGAGAAGGTTTAAGAAACACATTAATCTGTTTTTCTAAAACTGTAGAGCTTCTATAGTTGCCTCTTAAAATATGCATAATAGGGCCGGCTGAGTGGCGCGGTGGTTAAGCGCTGGCTTCAGAAGCCAGCGGCCCCGGTTCGGGTCCCACATATGAGGGCCAGTGACACTGCCCTAAAAAAAAAAAAAAAAAAAAAAATATGCATAATAAAAAGTACATCTGTAGTATTTCTGGGAACTAAAATTTTTTCCCAATTTAGTTATTAGGCAACTTCTCCCACACCGCTCATTAAAAAATAACTTAATCACTAGGAGATCAAACCAAGAAAACCCAATTATTACACAGTAAAGCCCTCTACCTTTTTACTTCCAATTGGTCTTTGAAGGACACTTACCATCTTGTATCTTGCTATGGAATTATTTATATAAATTCCTTGTTTTCTTCTCCAGCACATTATAACCAGTGTATAAGTAAAGCTCTTCTTTCAAATGTTTGGATCTTCTTTAGGTCCTAACTGAATCTCTCAAATTAAATATCTCTCAAAAACTCGGGCCAGCCGAGTGGCACATTGGTTAAGAGCTGGCTTGGGATGCCAGCAGCCCTGGTTCGGAACCCACATACGAGGGCCAGTGACACTGCCCTCTACAGCTAACAACAGCTCCACCTGGAGCTGGGCTGTGAGCCCCAGCGATGGTGTAGGCTGCAGCCCCTGCTGCAGTGGGCTACCATAAGCTACAGTGAGTGGCCGGCAGCCAGTGTGAGCTGCCAATAGCTGCGGTGAGTGGCCATCCAGAGGCTGGAGACAGATCTGCCTCATCCAGGAAGAGCATCAATGATGATACCAATACGGGCCAGTGAAGCAACGTCCTCCACAACTAGACTGAGGAACAAAAGGACAGCAATTTGACTGTTCCCCTTCCCTGATTCCCCAACACTGTTCCCCTCCCCCAATTCCCCAATAAAATCTTTAAAAAAAAAAAATCTCTCAAACTAACAAGATCTGTTATAGAACTTTTAGCCTCATAGGATTTCAGATACAATGTTAACAAAAGAGCAATGACTGGTCTCTATATGAAATTTTTGAAATTTATCACTTAGTCATCCATTTATCATTTACTCATCCAGCCATTCAACCAAAGTATCTATGGTAGATTAAATTATTGTTTCCAGTTTTTTATTTCCTGTGGTAGAATTATACACATAGTTTTATACTTCTCTCTCATTATAAGTGAAACATACTTCTCTGACTTGGTGATATCAGACTTGGTCATTGGAACACTTGATTTGGCTAATAAAATGTTAATGGAGACCAATACATGTCCTTGCATGGGTTGGCTTGCCTCTTCCATTATTGTTATTCATCATGAGAAGAACGTTCTGCTGATAGCTCATTCAAATGGGGATAAGAAAAATGTGGATTAAATTTAGACCAGACATGTAGATTAGAACCAAGGTCAGCAGATGCTAGCCAGGCGCAGTGGAACCCTAGCCAAATATAGATCCATGAATAAAGCAGAAATAGATACTTGCTAGTGTAAGGCACTGAGATTTGGAGTCATTTGTTACACAGTGTAGCAATAGCTGGCTATTACGTGTCCTCCCATTGTTTCTCCTATCTTTGGTAAAGAGAGTAAATGAGTTAATTCATTTCAAGCACTGAGTTAGTATTGGTAGTTGTTATTCTGCATAGTCCTACATATGGATATAAGCTATAAATTGAGAGACACAAGTCCCCAATTGTGCAAAAATATGTTACCTGAGGCTGTGTTACAGGAGTACCATTCACTCATACTCACAATGTGGTGTAGTACATGGCACAGTTGATTTCAGAAACAAATGAATTTCATGCAGGAAAATTGGGACATAGTACGGAAAAAAATGTAAATCCAATCTCAACAGCTGAGAAGTAATAACTTTCTTGGAATCATAGCCAAAAACATTTTGTAGGGAAAATAGGAGGGTTAAAAGGCAGGGCATCGATATGACTCCATTGGCTTATTAATCCAGCTTTAAAAATCTAGCTATGAAAAAACAAAGAATTAATTTTGATCCTAGCTACACACAAAGATTTACCTCTACAGTCATATTAACATTATTTTAGAAGCAAAAATGTTGGAAACAACATACATGTACAATAGAGTTAATTAAATAATTTTTGATATAGATATACAATACAGTAGTATACAGACATATAATTCATAGCTCAGGACAAGAAGTAGTACTATCCAATTGACATTGAATTATTGTAGAAATATATTGCATAATATGGAAATATGCCATTATATGTTGCTTAAATATTTTTTAAAAAGAGTTATAAAATGGTATTTGCAGTTTGATCCCCTATTTTTTCAAAAGCATATACTTAAAATGTGAGAAAATACTCAAGCTCATGCATTTATGAGAAATGCAAAATAAAACTATGTCAAGAATCATTTTCATTTATTAGATACCCCAAAACCCAAAGCTCAATAACACCGTATATGGTGAAGGGTTAGGGGAGAAGATATGCTCATCCATGGCTCATGAGAGCTGTAAATTAGTGCGAATTTTATGGAGGGTAACTTGGCAATATAAAAATTACTAGTGCACATAACCTTTGATTCAGCTATTAAATTCTAGAAATTTATTCCAAGATACACTTTATGATTTGCAAAATGACATATACATCAGGTACTAAGGGTTGAATTGTGTCCCCCTCAAAATTCATACATTAACATTCTAAACCCTAGTTCATCAGAATGTGACCTTATTTGGAGATAGGATCTATCACAGACAAGATAATCAAATCAAAATGAGATAACTCGGGTGGGCCTTGTTCCAATATGACTGGTGTCTTCATAAAAAGGGTAAATTTGAACACAGAGGAATACACATGGAGGGAAGATGATGTGAAGAGACAAGGAAAAAATTACCATCTACAAGCCACAAGAGAGGCCTGGAAGTAGATCCTTCCTGTCAGAGGAAAAGGAACCAATGCTGCAGACACTTCAATTTTAGATTTCTAGCCTCAGAACAATGAGACAATAAACTGCTTTTGTTGAAGACACCTAGTCTGTGGTACTTCGTTATGGAAGCCCTTTAAATTAACACACAAGATTACTAACTATAAAAATGCAAAAACAGAACATTGAAAACAACCTAAATATCCATTAACAGGGAACTGGTTAAATAAATTAAGAACATATTGAAGTTATCTATACATCATTTTAAACAGAAAATGCTTTTGTATTAATATGAAAATATCTCCAAGATAGATTGTTAGATTAAAAGAAAAAAAGCACAGAATAGTTTGAATATTAAGCTACCATTTGGGAAACAAAGAAAAAAATGTACACATAATTTTTTGAATCTACCTCAAATATCCCTGCAAGAAGAGAAAACAGAACATTGGGGCCTCTGTGGAAAGGAGCTGGACAGCTGACATTCTGAAGGAGGAAGATTTTTCATTTTATAACCTTTCTACCTTTTGAATTTTGAACCATAAGACTATATTACTTCTTTTTATTAAAAAGCTTTTTATTAAAAATATAGCTAGCATAGCAATATTATACTAGTTTCAGGGATACACCATAGTTATTCAACATTTTTATACCTAAAAAAGGGATCACCATAATAACTCCAGCAACCACCTGACATGATACCATATTCCCACAATATTATTGACTATATTCCCCATGCTGTACATTACATCCCCATGACTTACTTACTTTATACCTGAAATTTGGAGTTTTTATTTCCCTTCACGTTTCCCCCTTTTTAATTTTTCAGTTACAGTTGACACAATATTATTTTATATTAATTTCAGGTGTACAGCACAGTGGTTAGACATTTGTATAATTTAAGAAGTGATCCCTCTGACAAGTCTAGTACCCACCTGGCCATATACATAGTAATTACCATATCATTGACTATATTCCCTATGCTTTACTTTACACCCCCATGACAATTTTGTAACTACCAATTTGTACTTCTTAATCCCTTCACCTTTTCACCCTGACCCCCAACCCCCTCTCATCAATCACCACAACAAATCTAATGCCTATCTGACATTATATAGTTATTACAATATTATTGACGGTATTCCTTATACGCTACACCCCCATAACTACTCTGTAACAACCAATTTGTACTTCTTAATCTCGTCCCTTTTTTTACCCATACCCCCAAAACCATCTCCCCCTTGGCAACCATCCAGGTTTTCTGTACCTATGAGTTTCTTTCTGTTTTATTTTGTTCTTTAGATTCCACATATAAGCAAAATCACTGCATTACCTCTTCAAATATAATTTATGTTATGTATATACCTATATTAGAGAAGTTAATTTGAAGGATATAAACATAATCTTAGGGCAGTGACATAAGAGGTTATATTTTTCTTCTTGTCTCTTCTTGCTTAAAGTGTTACTCTTGTAAGTAGAAAAATCACTGCGTTTTAAAATTGTCATTTTTAAAATGGAAACAGAAACAAAAAGGACAGTACTGTTTTATTTTGTTTTGCTTTTTAATCAACATGGTAGTGGGGAGTACATTAATAGAAAGACTTTAAAAAGAACCTGCCAGCCTTATTTTGGCCTGAGAACCAGAGAACAAAAGCAATATTAAATAATTTTCATGGTTATCTTAATTTCCACTTCTACAAAATCAAGGAGAATTATTTTCATTCAACAGATACAAATGCAACAACACATTGAATTTGCTTGCTTGAAATATAAAACCCATTATTCATTACAATGCTATTAAAATAAAGTCTACATATGTCTATTCAGATTTATTCTTCTTAGAGCTAGTAATAGTCCACTACTATAACAGTGAAGAAGCAGTTACGTAGAGTAGCATTAACAAACTGTATCATATATGAAAGACTGTATCTCAGAGGAAAGAAATGAAATTGAAGGCAGGTATTTGAGGCCTTATCAGTTCATTAGTGAACTAGCAAACTCTTCTGTATAATAGATAACACCACAGGGCCAGCCTAACTAAAGCCAGCGGTGCTATTCTTGCATGTGGAGCAAAACAGCTCCTATAGGCATGTTCTAAGATACACCATGAAAAAGAAAGCCCTGAATAATGTGAATTTTAATGTTGACTTAGAAAAGATTTCATTCTTTGTACAGGATAATCTAGGTCAGCAAGAAACCTTTACAGGTTTGCTAGTATTGAAGGTCTATAGAAGGAAATTGCTTATTAAAAAAAAAAAAAGCTGCGCAATTTGTATTCTCTTGATTTTACAAAAGAGACAACATATCATTCATGGCCTCATATTTATCTTTAATATACAGCTATTCAAGAAGGAGGTAGTTCAAATGGGTTTTTCATTTGCTGGGTTAAAATAAAATCTTGTCAAACTCAGTAGAGAATTTACAGAGTGCTGAGTAAGATTGGTTTTGCATTACAGGTGGATTTAAAATCCCAATTTCTTGAGTCATATCCAAATACTTTTCAGTTCTTCTTCTCGCCCTACATTAGTCAGAGTAAAATTCTTGGCTCTGTTTCAGAAGAGAAATAATACATTGGTATTTGATGCTGGGTCTCAATGAGGAACATGGAGGCAAAATCATGTCTCCATAACTCCCAGTATTATGAAGAATGTTGACATACCTGGACAGTGGACACTCCTAGAAATTACCTTGGGAAACAAGAGGAAGATATTTTCAAGTGCCCACTGAAGACCCTTTGTGATGGTTTTAAACATATGTACAACTTTTTGACACCCCTCCTTTAAGAAATGAAGGTCTATGTCCCCTCCCTCTGTGTGACTTGTTAGTAACTAAAAGAATGCAGTGGAAGGGATGCTGCAAAATTCTGGGGCTAGGTAAGAAAAAGCCAGGTATCTTATGCTTTGCTCTCTTGGGATACACACTCTGGGGAAATCCAAGTGCCATGTAAGAAATCTGCCTACCCTTGGGACCACCATGCTGGAGATACCATGTATAGGCAGTCAGGTGGACAGCCTTGCTGAGCTCCCAGCCACTAGTCAGCATTGCCTGCAGCCGTGTGAGTGGGTCATCCTGGATGTCCTGCCCAGTCAAGCCTCCAGATATCTGTAGCCTCAGCCAACACCTGACTGTAACCATATGACAGACCCCAAATGAGAACTGCCAAACTCAGTCCTTCCCAATTTCCTGTCCCACTCAATAGTGAGCAAAATAAGATGGTTATTTTAAGCTATGCAGTTTTAGGGCAATTTGTTACAAGGTAATAATAACAGAGTGCTCCTTTATTCAATTATGAAAAAATAGGCATAATGCTTCAGGCTTTTAATGTCTATAAAATCTAGGATCAGCAACTCACGTTTATTCCTTAAAAAACAGCCTATATGGTACCTTTACAACCTGCTCTGATAATTCTGGGTTCTCAATATTGCATTGATACTAAAATCTAGAGTTTAGACTAGACTAGAAAAGATTGGGCCGAGTTGCCAATAACTTCAAGAACTATTGTTGGTCTCATTTACCAGCCAATACAATTGATTATCCATGAAAGCTGAACAAATGCTACTTTAATGAGAAATCAGCACAGAGGAAGCCATGATTCAAGACATGTTCAAGGGTCGAGAATATTGATTGTATTGAAGTATTCCAGAAATACTTCACTTGAGGACAGACATCAAGCTCAAGTTTTGTCTTACCCCTAACCATTTTGTTTTCTATTTATATTATTCAGAGTCAGAATGAAGTTTTAGTGTGTGTGTGGGGGGCGGGGGGATGCCAAAGCACAACCATTTCTAAGTATAATTAACACAGGGCACATCTAGAGACAACAGGGTTTATGACAAGACTAAGTTAATGGTCCATGGTTCATCCACATAAGTGACTGTTGCAGGACATTTAAATCCCCAAATCTAAATTGATCCTGCATAAATGTAAGACACGTAGATAGATTCAGTGAGCTTCAGTTCTCACTTGATTTGCCAATGAAGCTAAGAACTACCGGAGATGGGTGAGCATTTTCAAATGATAAATGATAAAGCACCTTGACCGCATTCGTTTAGATAACCTCCACATGGCAGTAGGATGAACTGGGGCAAAACAGGCTGACTGAATTTTACAGTTCTGGGCCCAGTTCACTCGTGACATTTGTGTCATCATAATGATAAATTCTCAAGTAGATAAGCAGGGGAGCCATATCTGTACCTCTGCCAAAGAGTGATTTTAAAAATCTTTCCTGAGTTGTAATATTCTATATGAATAATGCACTGCTTCAAAGATGTTCTCTTGCAAAGAAAATTCAAATTTCTTTCTTACAGACATTTTAATGATTTTCAATCACCCAACATCTTCTTAGATCACTTTCTCTATATATTAAGTGAAATTCAACTTGCTGGTTAAGGAGGTTATTCAAAATTATTCAAAAGAAGAAGTTAATCAAAATTATAAATCAGTTAAGGTATTTGGAAACTTTCAAATAAAGAGCACTATATATTCCATGTCTATTACATGCTCATTACCCTTAATAAAATAAGTCATTTATTGAGTGCCTATTTTATGCCCATGATAGTTGATGAAAGATGGACATCCACTGTGTGTTCCTTACCAGCATCCACTTCCCATTACTCTTTCTTCATTTGTAGGTCTTACATTTTGTGTGAAGTAGACCCCACTTCACCCCTCCATTTCCAACTGTGGACATATGATCCATGTCCTGCCAATCAGAACATTTTAGGAAGGGGGCGAGGGAATCACAAGTGGTGGGTAGTGAATTAACAGGCCATCCAGATTCAGGTGAGCACAGGATGAATTCCATGGAGTGTGGAATTCAGGGAGCAAGTGGGAAAAGGTGAGAGATAGGGGCCTTGGATGCCTGCTGAGGAGTTTGGAATTTTTCCTGGGAGCCATATGAAGGCTTGGAGCAGAGAAAATATGAGATCATATTTGTGTTTTTATAAAGTCACTCAGTCTGCATTATGGAGAAAGGGTTTTAGAGGCCCAAGATGGAGACAAGTGGAGAGATTGCTTAGAAATCTCAGCATGTGATAATTATGTCCTGAACCAAGGTTATGGTAATGGGGTGGGAGAGAAGAAATGGCAAGGATGTAAAATCTGATTGCTGATTGACTGAAAAGAGGAGGAAGGAAGAGGAAGAGGGAGACATAGGCTGTCTGTTGGCAAACCAGTATTATGTTGCAAACGTCTTAGGGTAGGACCCATTCTGGCTCATTTCAGTATCTCTCACTTAGGGAGGCTTGTTTAAATCAAATACAGTGTGATGGTTAAGAGCCCAGATTCCAAAGCCACACCCCCTGCATTTGAGTCTGAGTTCTACAGCTTACCAGCTGTGTGACTTAGGCACTTTCCCAGGACCTCAGTGCCACAGTTTCCTCATCTGCAGAATGGAGGAAATACCTGTACCTATCTCATACAGTTGTGAATACTAACTGAGCTATTCCATGTATAATGCCTAGCATAGTTCGGGGACATAGCAAGTACTATGTAAGTGTTAGCAACTATTATTAATATAATATGCTCTCAATAAACATTATAATAATAAATTAATATTTTCCCAAAACCCATATACTCCAAGGGAAAATAAACAGATGTCTTTTGATATAATTTATTTTGGTTATCCACCCCTTGATGCTGAAATTAAGAAGAGTTGCAAGCCACTTCCTGTTTTTAAAAAAAAGTATATTATAACAATATTTTAACAAGAAAAAAACTGACAGAATAAAAAATAACTGTTAACAGGTCAGAGTCAAACTGGGAAAAACAGGGTGCCAGAAGGCACAAACTGAAGTACATGCTATTTAATATCTTTATTAATGATCTGAGGCACAAAATAAATTGTGCATTATTCTTATTTGCAGAAAATCATAAACATTGAAAAATAGATCAACAGCACAGAATAATCTAGAGACTTCGGAGAGGCACACAAGTTTAAGTGTGATGAGTTCAATTTACAAGAATATAAAACAATACACTTTGGGAAAAATACTCTGAAGCACAGACATAAACTGAGAATTCTTCTAAAAGCAAAAAGACTTAAGAGGATTTGGGCGTGAAAGTCAATAACAAATTCACAAGAGCTTACAGTGTGCTGCTAGCAGGGAAAAAAAAGGCCAGGGAGGTAAATGTTCTACAAGAGGAGGGATATGAAATTACTGGGACAAGAGAGCAGAATAATACATGCAGTAACCTAAGTTATTCCAAGTCACCCCATGATTTTCTAATTTCTACTTTAGAAAAGTACCTAACAAAATATCCCTCACTATGAAAATGCATGTCTCCCCGAGATAATAAGGAACATAAGAAATAAGCCTGAGCAAATGGAAATAGACAGGACTCTTTTCACAGTGGAAATAGGGTCCCTAATAAAAATTGTCCTGTAGTTTAAAAAATTGGGGTGAACAATAACCCAGCACTGTTAGGAGCTGGTTAACTTTTAAAATGATGATAGTTATTACAGACATCAGATTTTGCCATAGTTATCTGTAAGGGAACATCAAGGAAAAATATCCTGCAATCATTCATTTATGCATTCAGCACGATATATTGAGAAGTAATATAAATAATTAAGCCAGGTGTTGTGCAATGCCTAGAGATACAAAAACGAATGAGAATAATTCTCCTGCAAGAAACAGGCCCATAAACTGATGACTGTAAACCTATGTGGCAAACCCAGTGATGGACAGACAGACAGACAGACAGGAACCCCGAGGATGAGAGCTTGGATCTCGAGTAGGAATGAGCGCAGTGAAGGAGAGCCAAGGTAGGAGGTGTGCAAAGCAGTGTGTGAGGCTGGAGCATCAGGTCCCGGCTGAGAGGGGTGAGAAGTGACAATGACAAAGCACCAGGTCCTTAAGGAGTCACTGAAGAGTGCTAAGCCAGGAAGGATAAGAGTCACTTTAAGATTTTATGGGGGTCATTCTGGCCACCAGGGTGGAGGCTGAATTTGAGAGAAATGAATGTGAAGATAAATGGCATCTAAGAAGAGTCCAATTGTAGGGTGCTATAAGTAATGTCTGGTGTATTTATCTAGGCTGCATCCATGAGTGGCCTTCTTCCTTTGGAAAGAGCACCTGGATTCCCTTGGGGAAGACCCTTCTCAGGCTTCATGGGAAGATAAGGACTGGAGACTCAATCCAGACTAACCATACTCATCCTTTCTCTCCCCCAGAATTGGTATCACCAGCCAAAGGACAAACGGACTAAAAACAAGTAGAGCTTTTATGTCTACAGCAGTGTCTCCAGGGGATCCACTATCTTCTGTCCCCTACATCCTCTGAACCCCCTTATTGCCCTTCCACACTCCTGCTTGCCCCTCCTGAGACCTCATTTTTCCCCCCTGGATTGTGAGGTCCCATTCTTCCTTTCTTTGGCTTAGGTTAGCCAAATTCCCATTCTATTACTTGCAACTAAAGAAGTCAAACTAATAAAGGTCTGAGAAATAGTGAAGAGTTAAAATAACCAAGGCGTGGTTTCTATGGTTCAAACATTTTTTTGATTAAGAAGTATATCTAATTTATATATATAGCTTCTAAAAAGAGTATAAACCAAACTGCAAATATTAAAAAGTCCTAAAACTAGCAAGAAAATAACAAGCATTTGTAACTACTTCAAATGAATCATTCCAAAAAACAATTCATGCAATTCTTGTTTTTAAGGCAGAAAATAGTTTACCTTTCAAAGATATTGGGTTATCACAACTAGCGTTTAAAGATGTTTAAAGCTCAGTTCCAGATCCCTTAAAAAGGGATTTTGAAGAGGCACATAAAATTCAAGTCATGACATAGAAAGATGGGTTCCCCAAGCGTTTTCCCTTAGGGAAAATGGGTAGAGTACTTAAAATTATTTTTCCATTAGGTATAGCATGAATCAATTTGAAATTATTGAGTGGCCGACATTGTAGCACAGAGGAATAATGTTCTGGAAGTCTTACTTAAATTACTTAAATTACTGACATCAGATATTTGAAAATGAATGACTGTGAAATCTGCCTACAGGTAAGACACTATGTATGCAATTATTCTTTCAATTTCAACTAGAGAGACATGCTTTTAAAAGCTTAAAAATGAAAGGTGTTTTTCTTTAATTACATAACCCATTGTATGTATAATTATATAATCATGGACGCAGGGCCCTTTTCTTTCTTTAATAAGGGGGGATTTTAAAGTGAGGGCCACCCCCACCCAGGAGTTGAGTACCAGCAAAATACATAACATCAAGCCACACTCCTGTTCAGAAATCTTTAAGGATTCTCCATTTCTCTTAGAATAAGTCCACACTCTTTATAAGTAGCTTTCAGGGACATCTGTCATCAACTTACAAGGGTTTTTAAATTTCAAGCTGAGGTGCTGACCAAAATGTGCTCAATCCTACCTTACTCTCTTACCCTTGGATCAGCACAAAGTGGGAAAAGTGTGCCTTTTCCCACTGCCACCATTTCTGTCTGTCTGCCTGTTTGTTCAATCCAGTCAGTGTTTAAAGATCACCTCAGAGCTTATCTCCCCTACAAAGATCATTGCAGCCACCCAGCACACCCAGGTTTATTTATTTTTCATGCTCCTTCTACCAATTACTGGCATTGATCTAACATCATTTTGTGTCATTACTTTTCTTGTTTTATGTTCACCTACAATTTCCATGACTATGGCATTCATTCATCCAGCAAATGGTCCCTGAATTCCTACTATGTGCAGACTTTTTCCTTCATACAGAGAATCCAAGAGTGAGCAAATCAGATATCAATATAGTCTAGTTGATGAGGAGGGTGGGAACTGATCTTTTTATCCATCAAATAATCATACAGTTGACCACAAAATTATTTTCTCCATTAGATAGCTCCAGCTTCAAGTAATAGAACATCTTCACCAATAGAACATATTGGCAAAAACAGTGTGGGCATTTGTCCCCTTTCATGAGAAGCTTGGCAGTAAGGTGACTCCACCTGCTTGCAGGTATCTCAGTGCTGCTCACCTCTCTTTGTGGTCTCCATCCTCAGGATGGCAGCAGGGTAGCTGAATCTGTGCCAGGCAGCTCATCTTGGTCAGCAGAGGCAGAAATGGAAAAATAGACAGTGTCCTCTGAATCCCTTCTTAACATCAAGAAATATGATCCCCTGCCTTCTGAGCTTCTTTTGCTCGGCCCCCTCCAAACTCTTTGGACTGTACTTTCTCTTCTAATAGTGGCCCTTGAACCATTCTCTACTGTTCAGACCCACTTCTGTTTCTTTTGAGATGTATTTTTTCTTCTAATAAACTCCTTTTCTACAACGAAAGAAAGAGAGAGAGAGAGAGAGAGAGAGAGAGAGAGAGAGAGAGAGAGAGAGAGAGAGAAAGAAAGAAAGAAAGAAAGAAAGAAAGAAAGAAAGAAAGAAAGAAAGAAAGAAAGAAAGAAAGAAAGAAGGAAAGAAAGAAAGAAAGAAAGAAAGAAAGAAAGAAAGAAAGAAAGAAAGAAAGAAAGAAAGAAAGAAAGAAAGAAAGAAAGAAAGAAAGAAAGAAGGAAAGAAAGAAAAATATGATCCCCACAGCTACCTGAACACATTCCTTTTCATTTCATTGGTCTAAACTGGGTTATGTGCCCACCCCCTAACCAATCATTGGCAAAGAGATTTACTATGAGATGAAATAAGATCATGGTCTCCTAAGTCACATAGGGAGGAATGAATACCTGAACAAAATTCAGGTTTTGTTACTAAAGGAAAAGGAGGGCATGAATGATGCGCAGACAACTAGCTGTGCCTGATGCAACTAACTACTAACTACTGTCTGGGTGTTATAAAAGGAAAAAACATAATTCCATGAGAGTAAGTAACAAAGGAACAAGACATAGACTGCAGTACAGTAGAGAGAAATGGTCGTATTTGTGAGATATTAAGAGGTAACATTTCCAGGCCTTGATGATGTACTGGACAGTGTCCTGAGGAGAACGGCAGTATCGGCAATGACCTCCAGTTTTCTGGCTTGCCTCTGCTTTGAATAAGGCGGGTAGGTATTGGGGCCATTTCCCAAGCTAGGAAACATTAAAAGGAGACTAAGTTTGGAAGGAAATGAAATCATAATCCCAGTTTAGTGCGTGTGCTTCTTTCACCTCTGAGACAGCCCAGACGCAATGTCCATGAAGCAATTGGCTATTTGGGTCTGGAGCTAGAGGGGTGATCTGAGCAGAAGAGGTAATTTTGTGAAACATCTGTTTCTAAGAGGTCATTGGAGCCAAGGGCATGGATGAGATTTTTCAGACCGAGAAAGTTAAGGACAGAGAAAAGGAGATGATTTAGGGAACTCCAACATTTAATGGCTGGAGATAAAAACTGAAAGGTGGATAAAGAAGGAGTTGCCAAGAGGCAATAGCATATGCCCTACACATTGCAAGTGTATCATGCCATATTTTATATTTCCTGATTGGCTATAATTACTCTTTCCATTTAAACCCCATTAATTAATGATAATCACAATTAGCACTTTTAAAAAAATACCATTATTCTTACATTATCTTCCAACATACAATTTAGCATTTCGTCTTACCCACATATATCACAGCTATGTAGAATTGTAAATCTACTATGTACTTCTGTTTGTTTCCCAGATAGACAGTTAATTCCCCATTGGCAATGACCAGTTCTTGTATTTCTTTTGTTCTCAAGATCATAGCACAATATTCTTCCCACAGTAGTCAGTCATTCAGCAGGTAAGTAAATGGATCCTAATATTTCTCATTCATTTATAATGTCCTTAATTCTATGCTATGGAATAGGCTTACTGTTCTTGTACTGAATTGGGTGCCACGCCTAACCTTATGTTGCAGTTAAAAGAACTAAGATGAGGAACCAACAAGACTATTTCTAATCCATCCCCATTACGTTCCCAAGATCAAAATTATCAAAGGACATTTTTTACTAACTATGCCTTTGCCATTTAATTTGCAGCTCCTCATTATTTTTCTAATAGAATGGTTAATAATTTACAAAGTGCAAAAATGAAGATTGTGACTTTGAAGAAACATTCCCCCCTCCCTGTTTTAGCTAGATAAGAATTGCTAATAACATTAGACTGCTGTCAATCAAGCTATACCATTCTAATTTTATGCTTCTAAAATGTGTTAGGATTCATTTTTTTCTCTGTCCCTTCAATGGCCAACATTTCAAATTAATTTTAGAAACTCAAAGGATAATGACTATAAGCTGTCCCACTTCTGAGAAGTTGGGTCTTAAACACAACCTGTGGTCATCCAGTGGCCATCAGCGCACTTTGGTGCCTACGATAGAGACATAAAAAAGCAGTTGTCTGATGAGCCTGTAGAAACATTAAGTAAATGAGCAAATCAATGCCTATCCAAATGGGCAACATAAAAATATCACTGCTTTAATACGAAGAGGCAAACATTTTCACACCCATCATCTAAAAAAGAAGACATGGCATAGTCACTAATGAAGAAGAGAGTTGGGGCCCACCCATAGTAAGTTTTGTCATGAAGACATCTAGACCAGAAATTCCAGGAGTGTTCTCTCCAAGTCTGCTGGAATTTCATGGCAGCATCTCTGACATTTCAGTGGGAAAAAACTTGGCCCATTCTTATTATTGATGAGGTCCCCAAAACAAAGGAGTTGGATGTGTTATCAGGTGCCTTGTGCTAACCTATACAATTTACCTGCTTTGTATCCTAAAACTCTCCCCAACAGGCCATTAGTTAGGCTGTCAATCAATCTACAAACCCATATTGAGAGCCTTCTGCAAGTCCATGTGGCGAGGAGGCGAGGCTGGAGAAGCAAGTTTCCCAATCTGGCGCCTTTCATTAAATTCTAAAGTCACTTGTCTTTGTCTCTGTATTAAAAGAAATGATTTCATGTCCAGTCCCTCCTTTAAAAAGCGACAGAACTCAACCATGCAATATTCATTAGTTCTCTTTGGCAATCCCATTTAGTTAATGGAAAATCAGGTACATTCATATGTAATTATTAGATATTGAAAGATTATAAAATGTCCAACTTTTCTTTTTAGGGCATACTTATACTCCCAGGTTTTACTCTATAGTTTTGAAATTAATACACACAGCTGCGACATGTCAATAAACCATTGTATATGCGTAATTAGCAAGTTTTCAGTCTGCTGCATCTACGTGTTTTATGATAAGCAGCCAGTTTATTATTTTTAACTCTTTTGGAATTTTTCCAGCAAAGCTATGCACTTACCAACCATAAATTTACCCAAAGTGGAAGAAAGTTTAGGAGGGTGGCCCGAAATGGGGAACCATACACCAGTTCTACGTTTTCTTGATTTAGCCACCAAAGAGCATTGATTGCGAGAAAGGTCTGCATTTGTAGTTAATAATGCTGAGACTGGAGTCATCTGGAGTCACCTAGGTGTCTTAAAGCAATCTTCTTTATGTGTCTGAGCCTCAGCTTCTTTATCTGGAAGGTGGAGGTAATATTACTACCAAAGCTTTACGTAGAATGTAGCAAGTGAGTAGAATGTAGGAGTGTGCCAAAAACTCAGTAGTCAAGATAAATCATACTTTAATGTACTCTTTTGGGATATCAAATTGGCAATCTACAACCATCTATTTTTGTAAAAAAAATTTTATTGGAACCAGATGTTTCAATTAGGTGAGTGAGTGAGGTATGGCCATGCAAGTGCAGGGTTGATTCTATCTTTATTTAAAATGTTGATATTTGGAATTTCTGGTCAAGATGGTAAAGTAGGTAAATGCTGTTCTTGCCTCCTCTCACAATCACCTCAGAATTACAACTAAACTACAGAACAACTGTCACTGAGAATCACCAGTAGTCTAGCTGAACATAAATCCCACAACTAAGGACATACAGAAGAAGCCACCTCGAGACTGGAAAGAGTGGTGGAGAAATGGAACAGGCTGGTCCCACATCCACGTGTGGCAGTTAAAAATCAGGAGGGATATCTCTGCTACAGAGGTCCCCCCTGAAAAGTGAGGGGTCCCAACCCTCCCCAGGTTCCCCTGGCCAGGGTTCCAGGGCCAGGAAGAATTCCCCACAACTTCTGGCTGTGAAAAGCAGCAGAGATTGTGCCTGAGTGAAACGGAGGGTAGCTGGACTCCAGGCAGTTCTCTTAAAGGGCCCGCACACAGACTTACTCACTGATGGATTCACTCACTCTGAGCTCCAGCGCTGGGGCAGCACCTGAATAGGCTGCAAGGACATACAGGGAGAAACTGAATTATGTGGCTTCAGGGTAAGGACTGGAGGGGCAGTAGCACTGGCAGTAGACATTTTTCCTTTGTTGGGCCCTCCACTTAACTAGTATGCAGACACAGGTGGGCACCATATCTGAGTCTCCATCAACCTGGCCACATATGCTGCTTACAAGAGACTCACTTCAGATCAAAAGACACACAGACTGGACCGGCCGAGTGGCGCGGTGGTTAAGCGCTGGCTTGGGAAGCCAGTGGCACTGGTTCGGTCCCACATACGAGGGCCAGTGACACTGCCCTCAAAAAAAAAAAAAAGACACACAGACTGAGAGTAAAAGGATGGAGAAAGATATTTTATGTGAATGGAAACAAACAAACAAAAAAGTTGGAGTAACAATAGTTATACCAGATACAACAGACTTTAAAACAAAGGCTATAACAAGAGACAAAGAAAGACCCAGTAATCCCACTTCTAGGTATTTATCAGAAGAAATCCAAAATACTTTGAAGGGACACATATATCCATATGTTTATTGCAGCATTGTTTACAATGGCCAAGATATGTAGGCAACCTGGGTGTCCATCAATGGATGAATGGATAAAGAAGAGGTAGTACATATATGCAATGGAATATTACGAAGATATAAAGAAGAATAAAGCCTTGCCATCTGCAACAGCATGGATGGATCTAGAGGGTGCTGCACTGAGTAGAGTAAGTCAGGTAGAGAAAGACAAATACCATATGATTTCACTTATATGTGGAATATAAAGAACAAAGTAAATAAACAAAATAGAAACAGATACAGAGAATATTTCAAATGTTTGCCAGATGGGAGGAAGGTTGGGGGGAGGAGTGAAAAAGGGGAAGGGATTAAGAAGTACAAGTTGGTAATTACAAAATAGCCATGGATGTGTAAAGTATAGCATCAGGCATATAGTCGATAATATTGTAATAACTACATATGGTGTCAGATGGGTACTAGAGTTATCAGAGTGATAACTCTTTATAAGTTACATAAATGTCTAATCACTATGTTGTACACTTGAAACTAATATAATATTGCTTATCAACTGTAATTGGAAAGTAAAAAATTATTTTAAAAACCATAATAAATAAAAAATAAATGATATTAGTTAAGCACAATTTTTTGCATTAATTTTGGGTTTTTAGTGTATTGCATTAAAATTTCATTTATCTTCATTACTGAGTTTTTTGGCACTCACCTTACCCTTGCCTAGTCCCACTTCTCATTAGTACCTACTTCATGGTGTTATTGGTTTACGTGAGACAATGCACCTATAATAGATATTGGCCCTTGGCCACCCTGTCTCCTCAGTGTATTCACTCTCATTTCACATGCTGTTTGTTCACCCCAGCTGCAGTGTTCACCACGCATGCTGACAGCATCCCACCTCATGTGCCCAGTCTCTCTGCTTGTCTGTCTGGAAGTTTTCTCCCACACCAGGGGAGTTTACTTAGGTCTTGAGCAAGGCATTCAGAAAAGCCAGGGATTTAACACCTCTTGGGGGAATCCTCAGCCAATAAGGACAGTAGTCTGTCAATAAATACCTCCGTTCACCACAGGGAGTTTTCTTCCCAAAGGTTGTTAACAGGCAGAGATATAGGAAGACCAAGGTGAGGTAAATGAGGCACCCCTCTCAGTACCAAAATTCAAAGGGGTGCCAAAAACAACTCAGTATCAAGACGAACAGGGTTTTCAGTTTTTTTTGGTTTCTTAGCTGAGCCATTCTGCCACTTGTTGGCAGCTCAGCAGCAGCTCAGCAGCAGCTCAGCTCGGGCTGGGCATCGAACTGCTGTTGCGCAGAGCTCAGCTCGCACTCTTGAGCGAGCTCTTAACACACTGGGCAATTTGGCCTGTCCAAGATATACATGTTTTAATGCAATATTAAAAAAATAATTGACCCGGGCCAGCTGAGTGGTGTGTTGGTTAAGAGTTGGCTTGGGACATGAGCTCTGAGCAGCAGGGTCCCGGTTTGGATACCACATGAAAGCCAGTGACACTGCCCTCTACAGCTAAGATGGTGAACAACATCTCCACCTGGAGCTGGGCTGCCTTGAGCTGCTATGAGTGGCTGGCAGCCAGCATGAGCTGCTGTGAGCCTCCATGAGTGGTCCTCCAATGGCCGGTGAGTGACTGCCTCACCCATGAAGAGTGCAGTGATCATAATACTAACATGGGCCAATGAAGCGACGTCCTCCACAACTAGACTGAAGAAAAAAAGGACAGCAACTTGTCTGTGCCCCTTCCCTGATTCCCCAATGCTGTTCCCCTCCCCCAATTCCCCAATTAAAAAATCTTTTTAAAAAAATAATAATGGACGGTGAAGTTTAAAGATAGATACTAAGATGGAAAAGTGTTTGATTTGAAGAAGGTGTGAGTCTTAAGCTCTATATAATATTATCTCAATCCTAAAAGTGGGGCTGCAGATTGAGAATTTCAGAATTTAACAGAAGAAAGAGGGGGGGAGAAATAATAAGGGAAAAAGTCTGTCTAATGCAAAATGAACACAAAGTTCTGACTTGCCAGAAACTGTCTTCATTTTCCATTCCCAACATCATAACTCTCTTCCCTAATAACAGATTACTCATTATATATAAAAATTATGACTACAATATTTCTGCAGGGCACACAATGAGGTATAACCTAACACTTTGGGCCCAAAACACATTTTTTCCCTTTAGCCAAAAATCACTTTTACTTCCTTGTTAATAAGAGGAAAACAAACACAAATATATAAAACAAAGAAAAAGTCTCTGTGTTTTCATTAATTCGTTTCTCCAATTCAACCTAATTTTTAAAGAGAAGCCAACTAGAGTCTCTCAAGAGCACCAGCGAGCTTCCCAGTTCAGTGTCTGTTGGAAGAGCTAACTCTCTTCTAGTTTATTCTCAATGACTCAGGACTTCAAAAACCTCGACATAAGATTTTTCTTTCCATAATCATTTACAGTGGCACAAAATTTTAATATCACTCTCATTCTTGCCACTTTTACCTCACTCTTTCCATGAGCCAAGTGCTTAGGGAAATCAGGGCTTTTGTTGCCACAAGGAATTGGAGAGGCTATCTGGAACAGAGATACATGGAGACTATAGTTTATTTTGTATTTAGCGCCAAGGCCTCCATCAAAAGCATGCTATCCTAACAAATTATCCTGGATGACTGGGAATGTAAAACATGTATCTTTGATCTGTCAGAAGGGCAGCATCTTCTGCTGCTTCTCTATCTTGGCACTATTTCCTAGAACCTATATTCACTCCAGTGGCAGCTCATTGGGCTGTTTCTGTTCAGCCTGGGACATTTCTTCCTGGCTCCTGCACTTGCTTTCGGCCACTGCTGCCTCTGTGATTAGAACACACACCCGCCAGCATTTCTTTCAACTCTACCCATAGCCACCAGTCAAGCAGATAATAGCTTCATCCTATTGGCATCTACAATCTAAAGACTGTTCCCAGGAGAGCCCATGCAAAAAATACTTATGAAAGTCAATAATTAGTGAGAGTAGCCGTGATGGCCCACTAAGTTCAGCAATACTCTGGTAGCTTTCCTGGAAGGAAATACGGGCTGTAAGGGAGTGTTTTTTGCCAAGTAAATTTCAAAGTATTTTATTGAAACTCCATGCACAGCTCAACAAGAAATTAAAACATCAGGAGGATTTCTTTTTTCTTTTCCTCAGCAAATATCATATCCTATTGAACTGCATCAATTTAATGTAAAATGAATCCTATTGTAATATAAGTTAGACATCAAAAATACATAATTTGTTAAGGAGCTAAGAAATGCGTTAGTCAAAGAACTAACCATGCTCTGAAACCCAAGTAAGCAGGTGCTGGGTTGTTAAAGTGTGTAGAAATTCAACCAGCTTACCCAAGCACAAATGCTGCTTCTGAAGAAAATATTAAGCAATTACACACCTTGAAATGCAAGACATTACAAAGTAGTTTAAATTGTTTATGGAGAATCCCAGTTGGAAAATTAGTCTTAAAAGCAAGTGATAGATTAATGCTATTAGTATAAAACCTGAAATGGAAGAAATTGACCAGATTTTTAGAAGATTGAATCAACAGGGTCATATTGAAAAACTTGTGTCTCTAGCTTCAATTTGTGCTTTCAAAATCAGAATTTTCTTTAAACATTCTCAACATCTCTTGTGAATATTTTTCAAAATATAGTAAGGGATGAATTAACCAGATAGCTTCAGGAATGACACATTCTGGTTAATCTAATTAACCAGAAAATCCTTTTGCTCCAACCCTTCCTGAAATTCTTACCAGAAAGCCTTTTTAAGGAAAGCATACTGAAATTTATCTTCCCTTGAGAATCTGTCATCTTGGATGATTGATCTTAACACACAGTTCTGAAAGCAAAGCAAAAATTCAACTGCATGGGTGTATGTAAAAGGCCCTGTTTGATGAGGAGAGGGGAATACAAGCCACACTCATGCCTCATCTCCTCCCTTGTCCTAGTGATATATATTATAAAATGCCTGCCTGATCAAGTTGGGATCAGACTTTTAAAAAGTGGAGGTGGAGTTGGTGGTGTATTAGTCAGGGTTCTCCAGAGAAACAGAACCAAAAGTATGTAGATACAGTCACATGTATTCTAAGAAATTAGCTCCTACAATTTGGGGGGCTGACAAATCCAAAACCTATAGGTTTGGCCCAAAAGAGGTCATGACCCAGGGAAGAGGTGATGTTGCAGCTTGAGTCTAAAGGGGACCAAAGGTTTTGCCTTTTAGGATATTGATTTTTAATCTGGTTACTAAAAAATAATAATAATAAGACTCAGAAAGAGCCTTTGATGCTCCCCCTTTCCTGCCTAAGAGATTCAGAGGGAAAGACCTTTTCCAGGAAGGAAATCTTAGGATATTTGCCCTAGCAGCCTAATTTGAACTGAGTCTGGAGGGAGTCTAAAAGGAACCTGTTTACTAGATTACCCTGTGTCTCATTGTTTCTGGGTTGCCTAGCAAAAATTTACCTTCCTTGTGTGTTCCATTTTTTCTCATCTACCTGTAAATTGCCTGCTTCCTTTGAAATCCTATCATTGCCCCACCTTCTCTTTTGTCCAAAATACCATATATACCCAATTTTACCTCACTGTCTGGAATTTTCATGCTTAAATGAATTCCCCATGTGAATGTATTAAAATTTGACTTTCTGCTGTTCATCTGTCTCTGTTAATTTGATTATTAGTCCTATTAGAAGATCTTAGAAGGTGGAAGAAAAAGTATGATTTTTTTAACTCCCACTAGTCTGAAGGCAGTCTGGAGGCAAAATTCCCTTGAGGGAGGCCAGTCCGCTTTTCTCTTAAGACCTTCATCTAATTGGATATGGTTCACCCACATTTTGAAGGATAATCTGCTTTACTCAAAGTCTACAGATCTAAATGTAAATTTCATTAGGAAAAAAAAAAAAAATCTTTACAGCAACACCTAGATTAGCATTTGACCAAATATCTGGGTAATGTGGGCTAGCCAACATGACACATAAAATTAACCATATGGGTTGGGTGGAGCATTTTTGAAGTCACAAAATATTCAACAGGATAATCAAAAATATAAAGAAGAGAGCTATAGAGCAAACTCATCTGCTTTACTTTAACATGTCAGGACAAGAGAAAGGAAGGGCACAAAGGTTAATACTGTGTATATATTAGCCAAGGTTTTTTTTTTCTTTTAGTCAGCTGGTTTAAATATCTCCTTATATGCCCCAAAGCATCAGGTCCATATTGTGTGTTCTAACATTCTATCACTTTGCTCTGGGAACCTTGTGAAATGTCTGCAAGTGGTAGAAAGATATCCTAATAGATAATAACAGCTAATAATGATAATAAGAGACACTTTCCATGCACTAACTTATTTCATCCTCCTAACAATCCTCTGAAGTAGATAGTAATATATAGTCATTTCACAGATGAGGAAACTGAGGACTAGAGAAGTAAAGTGACCAATCTAAGATCACCCACCAAGGAAGAGGCAGAATAGTGACTCATAGTCAGGTCCATAAAATCCCGATGCCCACATTCTGACATACTGTGGTAGACCCCATCTTTGTTTTCCTTTATTAATTCTCAAGCACATATCAATCGTGTGCTACAAATAAACTCTATTATTTGGGATACAAATAAATTGGAATGACTAGCTGAGGATTGTTGCTGGTCTGTTCCCACCTCTGTCTCTTCTACTTTCCCACTTGGGAAACCCAACCAAGCCATTTACTGCATGCCAATTGTGTTGCCACCTGCTTATATATTCCTTTGAACTGTTACTGAAAAAAATAAAATAAAATGATAATCATTTGGGGGCCCGCTGAATGGTGCGTTGGTTAAGAGTTGGCTTGGGATGCCAGCTCTGAGCAGCAGCGCCAGGGTTCAGATCCCACATTAGGGTCAGTGACGCTGCACCCTCTGCAGCTAAGATGGAAAACAATGGTTCGACTTGGAGCTGGGCTGCTATGAGTCACCAGCGATGGCATAGGCTGCAGCCCCTGCCGCAGTGGGCCTGCCTTGAGCTACCGTGAGTGGCCGGCAGCCAGCGTGAGTGCAAGGCAGCCGGTGTGAGCTGCCGTGAGCCACTGTGAGTGGCCATCCAGTGGCCGGCAACCAATCTGCCTCATCCTGGTAGAGCGCAATGATAATACCAGCATGAGCTGGTGAAGTGACATCCTCCACAGCTAGATTGAAGAACAAAAGGACAGCAACTTGTCTGTTCCCCTTCCCTGCTTCCCCAGTGCTGTTCCCCTCCCCCAACCCCCCAATAAAAATTAAAAAATACATATATAATCATTCAGGAACATAAAGGCAATTTAGATAAACAGCTAAAACACCAATATTGATCAAGAAGACTAAATGTAACATATATGACATGTGACACCATACACGGAAAGGCATAAAAATTTCAATCACTGAAGTCTAATTTGCTAACAAATGCAAATAGTCTCATTCCTTAAGTATTCATGTAAGAGGGAAGCAAGGAAACAATGTGCTCTGTGCTCTCAAGAAGCTCAGACTCTCACTGGAGAAACAAAATTCTCCTGGATGAACCAGTAAAGGAAAAAATAAAAATCATCCAAACATAATTAAGCACCAATAAGAAGCATTTCAGGGGCTTCTGGGTGAGAAAGAAAATGCTGGTTAATAATTGGTCTCGGTCTTCTAGCTCCTCTAAGAAAATTCTAAGAAAAGCTGCACTCCTGCCAAGAGTGGTGAAAATCAGTTCGTACCACCTTTCAAAAGTGCCATACTTCAGGTGGGAGCTTCCAGTTCAGTAAAGCCCTGATGATAATCTGTTGTGGCTTCCCAAATGGTTGTCTTCACAAGCTTTGCCTCCACAAGTGGCACTAAGGAAATAAAAGTGACCATGAGTTTTCATCAATGTTCGGTAGTAATAGAGCAGAGTTGGCAGTGGCAGCTGGTTCTGTTCTCCAGCACCTGTGGAATTTGGACACAAGCAGGATATCCTGCCTTGTGCCTGTAGATGGTCCATGACAGCAGGATCCATGTCTGGTTTGCTCCTGCGCCCCAGAGCCCAATGCATTGCCTGGCATACAGTGAATGCTCAATAAATCAAGCAAATGAATGCAGCTACCCAATCCAATGGTTAACAAAAAAAAAAAAGAAGGATAATTTGGGAATGGTATTCACTTCTATAGGTTCTTCCTATACTTTGATGATTCTCATTTCAAATAGAGAGCTAGACTTTGGGCATCCTTGTCTCAGGGGAGGTCTGGAGTCAGCAGCAATTCCTGTCTTGTGTGAAAACCCAAAGTCACTGAAATTATTATTTTGTATTTTCTGGAGATGATGGAGAGAGAGAAGTACCTTTTAGGGTCAAAGGAGAAGAGAAGGAGGCATTTCTCAGGGAAGAAGAGAAATGCTGGGAATCCTCTGAGTAGCTGGGACCTAAGACCCAACCATGGCAGCACTCCGGGGCATCAAGGCCTCCGAGGGGACTGCTCTGGGGTGCTTAAGCAGGGTGTAACCAGGGAAGCCAGGCACCCAGGTTCTACCTCTTCCCCAATTTCAGTGCCCCAAGACTGAGAAGGGCAAACATGATTGAATGGCACCCCATGTTTTCTTTGGGACCATGTGAGACCAAGAGGGCCTTTGCATACACACTTGGTAGAGAGTGGGAGAATAGAACACAGAAGAAAAGTGTCCCAATCATGGTCAAGGTTGACATTGAACCCATTCTGGCAGGATGAGAAAACTTAAAGATCTGTGCAGTATAATCATTCTTTCATCTCTGGGATTGTAGGTAGCGAGTCATGCTTGCTACTGCAGATTGGTTTACAAATTGCAAACAACAAGTATAAAGTCCTCAATTGGTGATGCATTTATCATCCAATAAAGCCAGGTGAGTTGGTAAATGTCACTTAGCAGGAAGTGCATCCATGGAGAGCTGTGCTAGGGCATGGGGATGCCAACACCAAGCCTGCTGCAGGAGAGGGCTGACAGGTTCCTGACTATGGTCAAGGGGCTCCAGTTTGGGGCCTCAGGACAGGATGCTCCACAGATAGCCACATCCAGCAGTTTCTTCAGCCCCTTCTGCCTGACTACTCAAATTAGATGTCAGCTCCCCAGGTTTCAGACAGTCATTTCAGTGCTGGGGTTTATGGTTTGACTTTGTAGCCATCCTACTGCCCAGTGATTGGCACCCAAATAGTCCTAATAATAGCCACAAACCAACAATAACAATGAGGAAAATAATAAAAATAACAATAATGATAACATTACTGACTTCTTACTCCCTGAGAGAATGTACTCACATGGATCAATGAGGTGAAAAAGCGAAGAGAAAAAATAAAACCACAAAAAACATAAATAAATAAATAAATAAAACCTCTTAAGTTACCATTTTACAGATGAGATGATTAGTATTATCTCCAACTACAGAAGAGGAAATGGAGACAGACTGGTTTTAAAGTAACCCAAGGTCCCCAAACATGTAGGTGGTAAAGGCAGGATTGTGATCCAGGCAACCTGACCCCAGAGCCCACGTTTTTCACTATTACAGAATATCGCCTTTGTATGCAGTTCTCAACAAATAAGTAAGTGCTGATTGTTCAGAGATGGTCCCAGGTTCAGTGTAACATCCTCTCCAAACCACAAAGATCCAGATAGGCCCAACCTTGCTCTGTCCCCTGATGCTCCAATTTCCCACCACTGGAGAGAGGGAAGCCACCACCACTCTATTTTCCTGTCTCTGGGTCAGTTCCCTTCAAGCTAAACGCTATTCCCTGTCCTGGTACACACTGCAGCACACTGACCAAGGGGCGCTCTTCTTCCTAAGACCCAGGCCAACTGGGCCTGGGATCTGTGATGGGAGTAACTTACCTGGGAAGAGATATCACATCTGCAGGAAGAGATAGTTGGAGATACAGAAATATATATATATAATATTTATATATAAATATATTTTTATTATAGTTTGAAATATAGATATATGTAATATTTTTATTTGGAAAAGTACAAATTATGTATTGGTTTATAATATAATCTAGGTGAAAGATACTGAAATTTCCTTGAATGATGCGATGGTATGCAAGATGGGTGATTTTCAAAGATGAGGAGAATAAATGTTGTTAACGAGAGCTAATTTATTTGATTCTCAGAACACCTCTATGAGGTGAGCCCTTATCTTATTATAGTTTGGGTTCCCAAACTAAGAATTTGTGTGGAAGTGTTCAGAAGTGTTCCCATGATGGGTGGGGGTGGGGAAGGAAATGAGAAAGCAGAGCAGGGACGGAAAGGAGAGGGATAAATAACAGTGCCATGGAAGCAGAGTCTTATTATTTAGGGAACTGGCTCAATCTCAAGGAGCTCAGGGGATAGCTCAGGTCAGTGGTTCTCAAAGTGTGGCTTTGGGCCAGCAGTGTCAGCACTCCCAGGGAATTTGTTAGAAGTGCAAATTCCCAGGCCCCATCCCAGATCAGTTGAACGAGAACTCTAGGGTGGGGCCCAGTGTGACGTATTTCAATAAACCCTCCTGGGATTCTGATGTTCACCGAAGTGTAGGTGTAGCACACCCCAGAGTTTTCCCATCAGGCAAGGGGGCCAGAGTATTTAGATCCTACACCTGTCAATCATTGGTTCAAGGCTAGGTGGTTTGGTAGGGGATGTAAATTCAGAGACACCAGCAGCTGGTGGTCATGACAATGGTAAGAGATCTAAGGAGACTTGGGGGCACTGACTATGTCTGCTAGAGACCTATCACCTCTTCTTTCCAAAGACATCAGTGAGGCCAGTGTGACTTGACCAAAGCCATTCAGCTGATCAGCGCCTGAGTCAAGATTCACATGTAAGTTTGTCTGCTTTCAGAACCAATCTTTTAAACTAAAATACTAAATTGCTTCAAGAGGCATGAGTAAAAAATTGAGATGCACACACTTCTACGTCAGCTCAGAGCCCCTTCTTGTCTCTCCCTCACAGGCTCTTTTCCTCAAGTAAACATTCTCACTGAATGAAATAGTCACTAAGGTTAAAACACCAATTAAATAAGTTAGTGTACTGGGCCGGCCAAGTGGCGCATTGGTTAAGAGCTGGTTTTGGAATGCCAGCGGTCCCGGTTCGGATCCCACATATGAGGGCCAGTGACACTGCCCTCTACAGCTAAAAACACATCCACCTGGAGCTGGGCTGCGAGCCCTGGCAATGGTGTAGGCTGCAGCCCCTGCTACAGTGGGTTGTCATAGGCTACAGTGAGTGGCCAGCAGCCAGCGTGAGTGGCTGGCAGCCAGTGTCAGCTGCCAATAGCCGCAGTGAGCGATCATCCAGAGGCCAGTGACCAATCTGCCTCATCCAGGAAGAGCGCAGTGACAATGCCAGCATGGGCCAGTGAAGCGACGTCCTCTGCAACTAGACTAAAGAACAAAAAGACAGCAATTTGTCTGTTGCCTTCCCCAATTCCCCAATAAAATATTTAAAATAAATAAATAAATAAATAAATAAATAAATAAATAAATAAGTGTACTGACCTGCCTACCAGCGATAAAGCTGCACCCCTCATTTAGAGGGTGCTATGGTCACTAATCTAACAAATCAGGAAAGGCACAAAAACTTTTTTCTTAGAATTTTCTATGCATAACACATTCTGAATAGAATACCCAAAATGGAGACACTTTCATTCTAGTTCTATCTTTAGTGATATCTATTTGTACACAGATGAAAGGAAGCAAGTAAAATGAAGATTATGTAAATGTGTTTTGCAGGTAATCCAACATAATTGCTTTGAAAGAATCATAATCTATGGAAGGTTTTCTAAATAATAAACTTTCTTTTACTAATGTAAAAACAATCAGGGAAACTGGGAGAATAGCTATTTAAAATCTGGATTATTCTGGACTGATTTACAAATTACTATGTAACATGGAGTGTGCCATTTCTCAGTTTGGGTTTTATAAGCACCCGAAGAGTTGAAAGAATTTACATTGCAGTTTATGAGTTATACAAATATTTTCACTTAAATTATAATCTAATTTTTTGCCATTTATAAAAATAAAACAGGGCCAGCCTAGTGGCGTGGTGGTTAAGCACTGGCTTGGGAAGCCAGTGGCCCCGGTTCGGGTGTCACGTATGAGAGCCAGTGACACTGCCCTCAAAAAAAATTAAATAAATAAAAAATAAAACAACTTTTGTGTGATATTTCCTAATTGAAACACACTTTAATAGATTTAGACTCTCCCTTATCACTGGTGTTTCCACACTTAAGATCCTCAGATGTATTGGGGCAGGTCCATCACTTTTTCCAGTATGAAGAGTCCATAAAATACTCAAGTATGAGAACCATTGAATAGTGGATTAGATCCCTGCTACTCAAAGTACAGTCCCTAGACCAGAAACACTGGTACCTCTAGGAGGCTAGTGGAAGTGTCCACTCTTAGGCTCTACCCCACATCTACTGAATCAGAATCTACACTGGATCCCAACACAGAGAGCCCTGGGATTCGATCCCAACTCCAACACTTCCCACATGTGTTGTTTAACCTTTCTGAGCCTTAGATTCCTCATCTATAAGTGAAGATAATAATATAAAATCCTACCTCATAGTTCATCTTTGGGAAAGCAAATGAAAGAAGGCACATAAAAGATATCATTCATACAGCATAACCCAAAGCACTCAATAAATATTCAGGATTATAACATTTTCCTCAAAACCATAATAGAAAAAAACCTCATCGTAAAAGTGGTTTTCTATTTTAGCCAATAAAATGACACATCTTCAAAAGTGCTCATGACTGACATTATCTTCAGCATTTGGAAAAGACACACTCAGATTTTCTACTAATTTGTTAATGGATGATAGACTCAGTATCGATTTCTTAATGGCAATGTGTAACTTGATAGTTTATCCAGTTCTCTGTGCAATGAAAGTAGATTTCCAGAAACAGCATTTAAGCTCCACTTCATAGAAAAATACTTGTTTGTTGAAGAAATGAGTAGAGTAAATTGTAAACTCTCCTACTGGCAGACTTGCATTCAGAGGAGAACTCAGTCCACAAAATTCATAGTTACACCTTTCTTTTGAAACCCCTAAAATATTGACTCATTTTAAAAGAGGACGTCAAGCCCAATTCCATGTAACTGAAATTAAGTCACATGGACAACTTCTTCATGTTGTTATGGCAACTTTTCACACAACTGTCTGTTTAGACATTGAACAATTGCTCATTTTCTTGCTTTGCAAGGAAGCCCCAAGTTGCTTTCTGAGAAGGTTCATCCTGGTATCAAAGGAAATTGTGTATGATGGCGATAGAGACATTCATAACAGTAGCTTTGGGAAGAAAAATATTTTATTGTTACTCATGCTTTGCATTTGAACTGTTCTCCTCTTCAGCATGCCATTTGTGGTGTTCCTGATTTCCCATAGTTCATCAGGCTTTAGCAATAAAGGGACTGGGTGGAACTTGGCTCTCTTTCTAAAACCCAGGCTGGCACAAAACACCAAAATCATCTTGTTCCTGAAAAGGGATTTTAGATTCATCTGCAATTAGAAACTGAGCATCTTTTTTATTCTATTTTTTTCAGTTACAGTTGATATTCAATATTATTTTACATTAGTTTCAGGTGTACAGCAGAGTGGTTAGGCTTTATATAATTTATGCAATGAATCCCCCAATTAATCTAGTACCCACCTGGCACTACACATAGTTATTGCAACATTATTGATTATATTCTCTATGCTGTACTTTACATCCTGTGACTATTTTCTAACTACCAACTTGTATTTCTTAATTCCTTTGCTTTAGAAACAGAGCATCGTAAAGGTAGAGATGGAAGCTCTTTCTTCTTTGTGCCCTTCAGCCTGGCAAACATATTTACTGGATGAACGACAGAGAATCACTGAAGTTCTAAGATGTATTTTAAAAATATTTCCATCTTTTCAAAAGTGCATAAGAATCATTTTAGTATTTTAGTTTTGCAAGGCTCAAATGGAACAATCCATAAAACAAATTAGAGACTTGATGAGAGATTGTACCTAGAATCATGCTTGGAACTTGAAAGGCTAAATGAAGATATTTAAAACAAAAACCTTCATTCATGAAACACTGAAAAGTCTGAGGAACTTTCCTAGATTAAAAGACACCAAAGAAACATGTTAACTAAATACAATGTGAGGTCCTCAACTGAACCTTGGATTAGAAAAAAAAATAGTTATAAAGGACATTATTGAGACAATTGGAGAACTTTGAGTATGGCCAGAATATTGAATAATCTTAAATGAAGTTTAAACACCCCAAATATAGTCATCGTATTGTGGTTATGTCAGAGAATTTTATGTTCTCAAGATGACTGTTGAAATATTGTTACAATGTCTTCTACTCATTCTCAAATGGTTCAGAAAAATTATGTGTGTGTATATACATATACATATATATGTATATACATATATACACATTATATGCACATACATTTATACATATATGTATATAGAGAAAGATAGATACCAAATGTGGTAAGATATTAACAACTAATGAATCTAGGTGAAGAGTATAGTGTTGATCATTATGCTACTCTTGCAATTTATCTGTTAGAAATAAAAAGCAAGGTGGGAAATCCTTTATGACAAAGAGCTTCAAATCTGTAGGGTGAGAAATAGCAAAAAAAAAAAGATGTTGTAATTGGAAAACAGGAGAATATGATTATCTGATAGTATATAAAATCATACAAAAATTCTTTTGGGACTAACAGCATCCACATAAGATGAGTCTCTATAGAGATCATATTTGACCCTAAATATATAAATAGATTTCATTGCACCTAAGAAAACACCTTTAGAATAATAGAACTGGAGAGAAATGATCCAAGATAGCTACAGAAGCACCAGAAATAGTCATTAAAGCATAGCAAGAGTGAGGTATAGATATCTTAGACCTGTCTTCTTAAGGGATGAGTTCGTAGACAAATCACTGGCAGAAGTGGAAACCTTAGCTTTCAACCCACTCACAGGAGAACTAGTATCAATTGCATAACCTCTTTCAAAAAAAATGCCTAATACTGTGCAATTGCTACACTAACATGCTTTCCAAACAGCAGAAAGTTCCAAAAAACCAATATTGTTTCTTAAATTCATATTAATAATGGATGCAAATCTGACAAATATTCCTTATACTCATGTCTACTGTTCTTGTAAATTGTTTTCAGATTTTAAAAAATTGATCAGTCTATTTCTCCTTTCAATTACATTTTTCAAAAACCTTTAATGCACAATATAATGGACTGGTGATGGGTGTGTGCTCTGAAGTCAGACTACCAGAGGCTGAAATTTACTAGCTATCTGATCTCTCAACTTGAGTCTTAGCATCCTCATCTGTAAAGTGGGGAAAACAAATACACTTTGAATCTCACAGACTTCCTATGCTCATTTAAACTGATGCTTTGGGATAATAATACCAGGCACATTCTAAACCCCAAATAAAATTCAGCTAATATGACTTACAACTAATTTCTGTGTATCTACATTCACTTATTTCCTAAAAGAAGAGATAGAACTATGTGAAAGTTACACATAGTAGTACCTTGCCCATAGCAGAAAAGACTAATAAAAATACTAACTCATAATCATCTAGGATACCTGGTTGCCACATAGAGTGGGAGAAGGCACATAAGCTTTGTTTGGAGTTTTAGAAACCTGAGTTTAAATCTCTGATTTCTTCTCTTCAGCTATGTGCTCTTCAGAGACAACTCAAGATCTCTCTGGCTCCACGACCTCAACTGGAAAATGGGAATAAGATCCCCTTGCCTAGATTGAGATGACAAACTGTGGGCATAATCTGCCATACCGCAGGCACTTGAGAAACGGTAGCCATGTTCATTCTCATTCTGCCAACCAGCTGAGCAAAAAAGTTTGTCCAATAACAAATATATATGAGTATATATCAAAATTTAAAAATAATTATAATTCAGATAGCCTTAGATATAGTCTATAATTACTGCAAGTATTTATGACAACTTATACCAAATGACCTTGTAAACATGTTTTGTTTTGCTTTTTTATTGAGGTATAATACACACAGTAAAGTGTGCTAATTTTTCAAGTGCACTTATCACAAGTATACAGCTTGTGAATTTTTACATATATACATGTGCACACACTCATGTACTCAATACCCAAACCAAGATATAGAACATTTCCAGCATCCTCAGGCCCTTTCCAATCAACACTCATCCCCAGAGGTAATCACTATTCTGGGTTCTATCACCGTAGTTCAGTTTTGACTATTCGTGAAACTCACAAAATGGTACAGTGTGTACTCTTTTTTTTTTATTGTGGTAAACAGTACATACTCTTTTGAAAACACATCAAAATTTTCAGTGTGTTTCTGATGAGGTATATTCCTGGATTCTTCTTCTTTTTATTATTGTATTTTACTTATAATTGGAAAGCCCTTGTCTGGGTTTCATATTCACTTGGTGTTTGCTTCAGATCAATTTTCTGGACATGCTCTGAAATTAATGGACTGCATCCAACCATCCTTCAGGAACTAAATGATTATTACTTGTGTTGTTCTACTGAAAAGAAAAACATGGGTGTGGGCACTCAAGTACATCCTCTAGAAAAAGAACACACAAGTGGCTGGTGGGTGCTGTTACATAACCAACATATTCTGGTATATAAGGCTTAAGGCATAAATGTTTCCTTTGGAGCAGGGAGAAGCAAACATTCAGTTCTGTAGAGTTTAGGGAAAAGAATAAGCAGTATGGAGAAAATATAACTCCAGGATACAGACGAAAGGGCAGAATTAGAGAAGCAAAAGAAACGTGAAATTAATGGCAAAGCCTTGTAAAAATACAATAGGACATTATGCCCAAGAAAACAATGGCTACTTGTGCTAAACCAGGGGTGAGAACATATTATGAAAGATGCAAAGAAGAATGAATATGAAACTATTATTTTGTGTCTGTCTTTAATACAAAGAATGAAGGAAGCAGGAGCTTGGTAAGATAAATATTAATGAGTCTCTGGGAAGATCAAGAAACAGAATTAATAAGAGGCAGGTAAAAGAATATTTATACAATTTAAATATTTATAGATCAACAGAGCTGGATGAGATTCACTTGAACACTTTCAATGAACCGGCTAAGGTAGGACATACCTCCAACACTAGTGTTTGTCGTGAAGACTTATGTACCAGGGAAATTTAAGCAGGCTGATTTAGAGTGGGAGATAAAGCAGCCCAAAGCAGATCCAGGAAAAGGTGGGCTAGTTAGCGTATCCAAACTACCAGTCAAACTCTTAAATGAAATCATAAATCAGTCCATGAGCACCTTGAGGAAAATAACATAGTAAGTAATAGCCAAAGAGGTTCATAAAAAATAGAGCCTGTCAAAGCACCTTAATCCATTTTTGGATATGTGAAGATATTTGGGGAAGGTAATGGATGTTATAGACATCGTTTAGAGAGCCCTGCAGAGACTACCAGACAATTCATTTTGTACCCATCTTGTTGATGCAATGGCTATTGTTCTCACCCTTTCCAACAGAAAAGGGCAATGTCACTTGCACGCTTAATATGTGGGGATAGGACTCTCTATTTATTCCCCATAACACTTCAGCATGTAATGTAGTTATCAGATATATGCAGTCAGTGCCCAGAAGTACAAACTAAATTTTACCCAAATGAGAGTGAGAGATAATGATAATACTGGACTGACATCTCGTGTGTGTGTGTGTGTGTGTGTGTGTGTGCGCGCGCGCGCACATACATATATATCTACAATTGTCAGCATCATTCAGGCAAAATTAACATTTTTGAGTTGCTCATATAATAATGCAAAATATAAAAGAATGTAAAACAAAGGCTCCTTTTGAAATATGCAAATCTGATGTCATCAGGTCCTACTGAAACTGTTTAATGACTTCCCATGGCTCTTAGACCAGGATGCTTAGGCTGTCCAAGAGACCTGCCCTCTTGGAGGCCTGTGCTCACCTCTCCAGCCTCACCCACACCACACTCCTCATTCTTGGCAAGCCATCTCCCCTGGTCTTCTATCAGCACTTTTAAGGCATCCTGTTGTTCTTAGCACTGGGTCTTTGCACATGCTGTCCCAACTTTTATTTCCTTATTCATTCTTTAAGTGATTTTTTTTTTTTTTTTTTTTTTTTTTTTTTTTTTTTTTTTTAGCTGAGCCATCCTGCCACCTGTTGGCAGCTCAACGGCAACTCAGCTCGGGCTGGCCTCGAACAGCTGTTGCTCAGAGCTCAGCTCGCACTCTTGAGCGAGCTCTTACCTTATTCATTCTTTAGCTTTCTACTCACATCCCACTCTGGGGAAGGAAACTTCTTTATCTTTCAAACATGATTTGCATTGTATCTTGCTATAATAAAATCACATTTCTTTTGCCGAAGTGTTTATTTCAGAATGTAATTTGATACTCATTTTAAATAATTAATATATCCCCCCCCACTAGACAGTAAGCTCCACAACAGGAGGGACTGAGTATGAGTTTTTCCAAGATTGTATCCCCAAGACCTAGCACAGTAAGGAGCACAATAAATATTTGTGGTCAGATAAAAAAAATCAGGAATATAGACATAGATGGGCTCCTTTTATAAAGGGTTAACTGGAAAGAACATCTCTCTCTCCTGGATATTATAATCATCTTTTCTGTTTTCTGTTTGAGTAGAATAATAGGGAAACATGTTTAACAAGGGTCTTGTTGACAGAGGTGTAAAAACATGAGGGAGCTAAAACTCAAATTGTTGAATTCTACATTTGCACATTATATTTACCTCTGATGCGTCCCCAAATTTCATTTCATGGTGATAATGAATAGGTGGTAAATTAGCATTCTATCACTCTTCACAGGAGCACATTAGTAAAGGCTTCCAAACCACGTATTATGTGGAAAACATTTTTTGATTAACTGACTTTGTAACACCCCCTTACTGCTTCACAAGTGGGACCTTTACACCTCAGAGGGACTAAACCTAGGCTTAGAGAGAGCCATGAAGTTAGAGAACAATATTTTATTCTAACATTTTTTTTTTGAGGGCAGTGTCACTAGCCCTCATATGTGGGACCGAACTTGGGCCGCTGGCTTCCCAAGCCAGCGCTTAACCACTGCACCACTCAGCCGGTCCCTATTTTATTCTAAGATCAGTCACTGACAGGGCTTTTTCTCCTTTTTCAATAATGCTTGGATGTTTAGATTTATTCTTTAATACAAATTTGTAATTTCATAGGTAACCAGACCCCGTCCGTGAGGTTTTGATATAGTCCAGATTATACAGAAATTTGTGTGACTCAGTGAACTCAGCAAAACCTGAAGGACTGTTGTGAGTCTGGCACTGTGCTGGTCACTGGGGAAACAAAGGTGAGGAAGCTGTCCTTGACCTTGTGGAATTCATTATTCCATGGGAGGAACCAAGCAAGAATGAATGATTATAGTACAGCTGTGATGAACGCTGTTTGCAGCAGTGGCTGATGGTGCCCCGGCCCTTCTCTGACTTCAGCCACAGCTGTGGTGGACAGCTCCTGTGCCTCTGGACTGTTGCCCCTGCCACCCAGATTTCCTGTTGAGGGAGCTTGCTTAATCAAGGGTACACCGCCCATAGGGAGTAACCCTCAACCAGAGGGGGATGGGAGTTGGTGTATCAATGTCCCATCCTTCCATTCTTCAGAAGGACAATTCTGAGGAGTATTCCACATGATTCCCCAGAGTCCCCTTGAAGTTGAGCCCCAGGTGTCCACCACAATAACCAGATCAACAATGCAGCTTTACAGGCTTTTTCTCCTTCCCTGACTCACTTTCCTCACCCCTGCTTCCTAAGATCACCTCCCAAATAAACTCCCTGTACCCAACCACTTGTTTCAGGCTCTGCTTTTAGGAGAACTGACACCACTACACAATATCAGTGAGTGAATGAATGAATGAATGAATGAATGCAGAGGAGACACTGGGCCAAGGTTGCAAATTGGAGCATCTTTTGTTGGTGATCCACAGGGTCTATAGTGTAATGGTTTGTGTTTGGGGCAGGGTGCGTTTAACCTACTTGAAGATCATATTGTTAAAATACTGGGTGTGGGGATATAAGACTGGAGTATCCAGATCAGAGCTGAATTGCTTTCCTAAAGAAATAGATATATGTGAGAGCAAGGGAATGATACAGGAGCAGAGAAGGCCAGGCTGGCATAACTGTGGCCTAGATAATGAAAGAATGGAGAGGGAAATTAGTGAGCAGAGGAGAAGGTAAAAAATATCTGTGTATTGAGAATTGCTTTGGGAAAAAGGAATGTTGGGCAGTGTGGTATAAAACCCTCTGAGTGTTTCCTAGGCATAGACTGGGCCATGTGTACCTCCTAAACTCCTGGGACCATGCACACAGGACTATGGTTTTAGAATCACTTCTGTGACTCCAATCTGAGCTCCTACTCCTGGGAACCACTGTCATTTACAAAGGTCCCTGCAAAACCAAGGACAGGAGATGAAGAATCCAACAGCAAAGGTGGACTAACATGTCTGGCTAGGGCTAGCATTGCTTAGGCTTTTCTATAAAAACCACTACTTATTTACAACTTGTGCCTTACAATCCAGGAAGAAAGATTTGGAATAAGGGGAATATTCCCAATCCTCATAAATTGGCTCCGGTCACTCCCCTTTGATGCTTCTCATCATATTGGGGTGATATCTGCATTGGAGCCTCAGCACCCAGCATAGTTAGTGCCTGGCACACAATGGTACTTGATACATATTTATGAAAGAAAATTGGGAAGAAAAGGAGGATGGGAGAGAATGAGACAGTTAGATAATTGATCAATGTATCATTGATCAAAAGGTTTTAACAAAGATGTAAACTAAGGATCAATGCACAGAACCCAGTAAATTAAATCCTTATGAGAATGAAGACATCAACCTAATTCAGGATCTCCTTGGATCCTTTGGTGGGGAATGGGGAGGGGCACTAGGAAGTAGGTGGAGAGAACATCATATTTCCATCAAAAAAGTTCTTTTTTTCCTTCATAAAACATCAGTGGGTAAAAAGACACTGTCTTATTGGTAATGAGATATGGGCTTCCTTCCAGAGTGACAAAGACGCTTCCAGCAAATCTCATGGCCTTTGATGTGAGCACTCCTGAGAAAATACCTTCAACTGAGCAAGTATGGAAGAGAAATTGAAGAAGGTATTTGATGTGTTCCTCTGTCTTTGATGTACACAACGGACTTAGTCCTAGAAAATGAAGACTTTACTCGTGTTCCTTCTCCCTGAGGAGAGCTTTGTTCCACATTTCCCTGTTGGGGCACGATCCTGGTGAGCAGGTGACAGATAATTATAGGCTTTTCTCATTATCCAAGTATTCATTACCCAAGTCCCCATAGGCAACAAGTTGCATAGGAAAGTAAAAGTCATTATGACAAAAAAAGTTACTAATAAACATACCATTTATAATATTACCCTGGACTTAAATATTATTTGCCAATTACAAATATCCATGTTAAAGTATGAATTCAAAACAAATCAACCACTAAGACAAATTGAAAATGTATTAAAGGATAGTTTCTTGAAATCAGTAAAAGTGATCTGGGAGAAGTGCTCCAAGTACAGACAAAGCCTTTATGACAAATTGGCCTAGTTAAACAAGTTAACAGCTTAAAGAGAGGACAAAATGGATGAAGGGGGTCAAAAGGTACAAGCTTCCGTTATAAAATAGACACGTCACGGGGATATAATGTACAACATGCTGACTATAGTTAACAACACTATGTTGCACATTTGAAAGTTGCTAAAAGAATAGGTCTTTAAAGTTCTTGTACCAAGAAAAAAATTTTGTAACTATGTAAGGTGACAGATCTTAACTAGACTTATTGTTGTGATCATTTTGAAATAGATACAAATATCAAATCAAGTTTTTGTACACCTGAGACTAATATAATGTGATATGTCAATTATACCCATAAGGTGGACATAATAGCACCTCTAAAAGAAAATGATCTAAATATCAAAAGAAGATACCATTTGAAAAATTGACAAAGACCAAATATTTCCCTCAAAGTGATTTTTATTATGAACTGGCTGCAAAACTTAACCATGAAGTGAAAGGTGTCATTATCAAACTATCATAAAACTTGTGTTGAAAAAGTATGCCTCCCAAACCCCTGATTCATTCTTCATCTTGAACATTAATTTATAATTGTGATTATAACTTAATTGTTTATAATATTATAATAAGGATTTAAAAACTAATTTTAGTCTAATTTTTCAAGTTAGAATCTCAATCATCTTTTTGCCCTCACTATTTACTTGAAAAATTTGTCCCTGTTCCCAATGGCTTCATTTCAGTGACTCTTTTCAGGCATCAATGATCCTATTCTTGAATCTTGTCTCCTTCTCCCATTTCTACTATCACTTCCTTAATCCAGACTACTATCATTTCTCAGGTAGGTTATTACAACCACTTCTTATTTCCCCTGTCTGCCAGCTCGCCCCTCTCGTTCTTCCTCCCCTTTGTGTGCAGATAGAGACTTCTAACATACAAACATAGCAATGTTGCTCCCTTCAGTGTTCATACATCTTAGCATGTCCTGCAAAGCCCTTCATGATTTAATCCGTTTCTTCTTTCCAGCTTCATCCATCTCTCTCAGGCATCTTCAGCCTTCACTGCGATGCTTTTCTTTCCCACTTCTCATCATCCTCCGTTGCGCTGTTGTCCCACTGCTCTGGCCATTGTACCAGCCTAATGCCTATTCAGCTTTCAGTTCTCAATTAAATAATCACCTCCTACAGCACATCTTCCCAGATCACCTGGTTTGGTGTCACTTCTTACAGTCCCACAGCATCCTGCACTAACTGACTATAAAGAAGCAGTTATGACACAGTATTATAATTACCTGTAAGGGAGGAGGACACTGGACCTGACATTTCAAGAGTCTCTAGCACCTTGTATGGTACGTGGCCCACACGTACCATTATGCTTAATAAAGGAATGAATAGATGGATTAATGCCACACCAAGCAAACCAAAGCAAAATTAATCCTGTTATGGGAAGAGTGAAAGCATGCAATTAAGCTGAGACATTTTCAAGTCTGGTACGTAAAGAATATGAAAGTTAAGACATCAAAACTGTTCCAAGTAGTTATTTCTGGGGAGTTGGACTGAGGAAGTGTGAAAAGGGAATTTCATTTTTCACTTTATGCACCTGATTGTTTGACATTTCTGTAAGAATGCATTAACATTGTAACAAAAATTTTTTGAAAAACGTAAGAAGTACCCATAAATCAATTATTTACTGTTAGTTTTTTTGTTTTTTGTTTTTTGTTTTAAATTGGGGAATTGGGGGAGGGGAACAGCGTTGGGGAATTGGGGAAGGGGAACAGACAAGTTGCTGTCTTCTTGTTCTTCAGTCTAGTTGCGGAGGACATTGCTTCACTGGCCCATGTTGGTATCGTCATTGCACTCTTCCCGGATGAGGCAGATCAGTCGCCGGCCTCTGGATGGTCGCTCACCGCGGCTATTGGCAGCTCACACTGGCTGCCAGCCGCTCACACTGGCTGCGGGCCACTCACTGTAGCCTATGACACCCACTGCAGCAGGGGCTGCAGCCTACACCGTCACCGGGGCTCGCACAGCCCAGCTCCAGATGGAGTTGTTATTAGCTGTAGAGGGCAGTGTCACTGGCCCTCATATGTGGGATCCGAACCAGGGCTGCTGGCATCCCAAAACCAGCTCTTAACCAATGCGCCACTCGGTCGGCCCCCCTTTACTGTTAGTTTTAAAAGCCTCTAATCACCTTCACAATGTCAATATTTCTACTTGTATATTTTGTCCTAAATTGTTTGAAAACAGGAAAACTTTATTTTATTTTTTGGTGTTTTTTGTTTGTTTGTTTGTTTGTTTGTTTGTTTTTATGGATTTGCCACTTGTCTGTGAAACTCTTTAAGAAAGAAGGCTGATTACATGAATCTATGTGAAAAGTTGCAGCTTGATATTAAACTTGAGAAAACTCATACTGGAGAGCAGTCTTACAAATATAATACAAATGTGAAAACTCTCAGTCATAACAAAGATCATCAGAAATTTCAAACTATGGAGCATCCTTTTGAATATAATGAACTTGGAAAAGTTTTATATGATGATGATGCAGGATTCTTTTTTCTTAAAGATTTTATTGGGGAATTGGGGGAGGGTAACAGTGTTGGGGAATCAAGGAAAGGAAACAGACCAGTTGCTGTCCTTTTGTTGTTCCGTCTAGTTGCAGAGGACGTTGCTTCACTGGCCCATGTTGGTATCGTCATTGCGCTCTTCCCCTGTGAGGCAGATTGGTCGCCGGCCTCTGGACGGCCACTCACGGCAGCTCTTGACAGCTCATACTGGCTGCTAGCTGCTCACGCTGGCTGCTGGCCACTCACTATAGCCTATGGCAGCCCAACTGCAGCAGGGGCTACAGCTATGCCAACCAAGAGACTCACAGCAACTCAGCTCTAGGTAGAGCTGTTGTTCACCATCTTAGCTGTAGAGGGCATTGTTACTGGCCCTCATATGTGGGATCCGAACTGGGTCCGCTGGCATCCCAAGCCAGCTCTTAACCAATGCGCCTCTTGGCCAGCCCCTGATGCAGGATTTTTGATGTATGTTTTTGTGTATGTTCCCAGCATCGTGGTCTCATGGAACAGAAGAATGAAGACACAGACCAGAGAGGTGAAGTTGAAGAAAATGACAGTTCATTAGAAGAAAAATATACATTGCAAAGAAGCAGAAGTGGGCCCAAGCAGTAGAGCATGGCTCAAAGGCCATTATTTGAAGAGAAAGTACACTCCAAAGAGTTTGGAGTGGGCCAAGCAAAAGGAACTCAAAAAGCAGAAAATAGGAAAACTTTAAATAAAAGCTATCTTAAAGAAATGAAATATTCTGGACGTCTTTAGCTTACTTGTTATGTGATGTTTATACAGGATTTCAAGGACTTTTGCCTGTCATGAAACCTTAGAATGTTCTTAATAATAATGTGTCCTGAGAATTTAATGTTGTTTCTTCAGGTGAGTGAGACAGATGTGACGGGAGGAAGAACAGGATACACTTGGAAGGGGCTTCTGGTTTTCACTGTACACCCTTCTGATTGTTCAAAAACTTTATAAGAAGCTCATATTACCCTTATAATAAAATTTAGATTGATTAAAATTTTAAAAACAAACACTGGCAAGCATTTACAAAGCTTTTAAATACATATATTGATACTCCTGGCAACTCTGCAAGATAGATATTAAGGTCATTTTAAAGATGAAGAAACTGAGACTCCAGGAAGCCCTTTGACTTATCCTAAGGCAAAGGTGGCAGACTTGAGGACTGAAACACAAATCTGGTTTTAAGGCCAAGGTATATTAGCTCTTCAAAAATGTAATACAACATTGTTTTGTTAAACAAACAGAAAGTGGTTTGCTTGTAAAATAAGTGTATCAGTTTAGGGATGGAGAGAGTTTTATATTTTTTTAGTTTAGGGCAATAATAAAGCTTAGGGATTTGAAATAAATGCTTTCCTGCACTAAGGTAGCCAAAGAGGAATCATATTAGTTGTCAAATTGAAAACAAATTTCCTTCTAACATTATTATTAGTATCTTAAACATTACCATATTTCCTAAATATTCTCTTAGCTTTAGCAACAATAAAGCTTTAGACATAGAGCTTTGACTATAGGAGGCAATCAATATTTATTTTAAATTTGTTAAAGTGTGAATGTGTATATATTTATATACATATAAATGTGTTTTCATATGACTGTATATTGTATTTTGTAGAAAAATATACACCAAATGTTAACTGTTGTACTTGAATGATGAAATTATAAATAAATTTTAATTTCTCTGGAAATTCCTATACTTTTTCAACTGTCTAAAATGGATATTTATTAATTTTATAAGAAGAATTAAAAGAGTAGGAAAAGTTCCAAATGATAATGAGATATATTATAAAATCAGAGTAACAATGTGTATTGGTTCAGGAATAGACAAACTGACCAATGGAATAGAATAGTGAACCCAGAAATACATATGGAAATTTGATATATGAGGGAGGTAATATGGCAGAAGTGGGAGTACTGCAGGAGGGAGATAATTCAATAAGTTGAGCTGGAAAAAAAGCAGTTGCCCATAATAGAAAGATATACTTTGGATCCCTAACTCAAATCATACTCAAAAGTCAATTACCAACAGAGCAACAATTTAAATGCTAGGAAGAAATAGAGAAGATTGAGAGAAATTCTTAAACAAGGTGCAAAGAGTGCTAATCGTTAAAGAAAAGATTGATAAATTCAACTCCATTAAGACTAAGAACTTATGGGCCGGCCAAGTGGTGCGTTGGTTAAGAGCTGGCTTGGGATGCCAGTGGACCCAGTTCGGATCCCACATATGAGGGCCAGTGACACTGCCCTCTACAGCTAAGATAGTGAACAACAGTCCCTCCTGGAATTGGGCTGTGTTAGTCCCACTGACGATGTAGGCTGCAGCCCCTGCTGCAGTGGGCTGCCATAGGCTACAGTGAGTGGCCAGCAGCCAGCGTGAGCTGCCAATAGCCATGGTGAGCGACCATCCAGAGGCCAGTGACCGATCTGCCTCATCCAGGAAGAGCGCAATAATAATACCAACATGGTCCAGTGAAGCAACGTCCTCTGCAACTAGACTGCACAACAAAGACAGCAACTTGTCTGTTCCCCTTCCCCGATTCCCCAACGCTGTTCCCCTCCCCCAATTCCCCAATAAAAATCTTAAAAAAAAAAAAAAAAGACTAAGAACTTATGAGGGAGGTTGTCACTTTGTAAGGGGTGAAAAACATAACTATTGCATTGTTTTGTACACCTGAAACTAATAATAAAAAATTTTTTTAAAAGACTAAGGAGTTATGCTAAAGAAAGTGAAAAGGCAAGTCAGAAGCAGGGAAAAAACATTTGCAATGGTAGAGCCACTGTATTAGTCAGGGTTCTCCAACAGGAAGGATTTGTTTGTTTGTTTATTTGTTTGTTTGTTTGTTGTTATAGAAATTGGCTAACATGATTATGGAGGCTAAGAAGTCCCACAACCTGCCCTCTGCAAGCTGGAGATTTCGGGAAGCTGGTGATGTAATTCAGCCCCAGCCTGCAGGCCTGAGAACCAGGAGAACTGTTGTCTGAGGGCAGGAAAAGATGGATGTCCCTGGCCTTCCGGTTTAAGATGGTAACCTAGGAAGATCCTGAATTCACCTCTTCCCACAGACACACCGAATCTATAGCTACATGGAACAATTTCTTCTGAAACAAAATTAAAATCTGGAGAAGCGATCCCTTCACATTGGGCCCTTAAAGGAGAGGGAAACCACAGAGAAGCTGATAGGAAAGGCTGAATCTCGCTATAATACTCCCCCTTCCTCCCTCTCCCCGCCTCGTTCCTCCAGTGACCCACAGTGGGTTGCGGGGACTCAAAACCAGAGCTTCTTGCTCAGGAATGAAGTGTTCATATCAACATTGGGCACCCCAATTGCCCTGAGACCAGCAGGACATTGCCTTAAGACGAGCACTGGAGAGAGGAGCCACCCAAACATCTGGCTTTGAAGATAACCGGAGCTTACACCCATGAGACTGGCAAGGCTGTGGTGAACTGAGAAACTGCTTTCTAAAGGCCTAGGTGCACGCTTGCCAACCCCAAGGCCCAATGCAGAAGCAGCCTTTGAAAAGCTCCCAGACTTGATGCGAATGAGACTCATTTCCTAATTGTAAAGCATTGGTTTGAGGGGCCAGGGCCTGCTGGGATACTCACCAAGTTTGGAGGCTGGTGGGTGCTGTCTTCCTAGTCTCCCTCAGACTTGCTAAAGCCAGCTGGCACCATCTTTTTTTTCCTTTCCCAAGAGAACCATCTTTATGCTCCAGCTGACAGGTGCCATCTTTCACTCTCTCCCTCTGCCTTGATAAAGCTGGCAGGCAACATCCTTTTATTTTTTTTCTTCCTCCCCCCCTCCCCCAAACACACACTTTTTTTCAGAAGGTGCCATTTTTGCACTTTTCCTATGCCATGCTCCAGACTGTCAGTATTTCCCAGAGGGGAGCTTCTACACATGTTTGATGCCTCGGTTTTTATATCTGGTAATTCAGCTTTTGCAGTTACACCCAGGAGACGCCCCTTGATTACCTGGCTCTGGAGGCCAAGGGGTGCTTGTGTTCCTGGATCCCATGGGGCTGCAACAATCAGAGAGACAGTTCTTGGCAGAGTACCCCTCCCAGGGCACTGTAAGAGCCAGTAAAAGACATGAACAGACAATTCACAAAAAGGAAGACATCCATGGACAATTTACATAAAAAGAGATTATCAACCTCATTAGTAATCAGAGAAATGCAGATCAAGGCCAAAATACCATTTTATATCCATTAGCTTAGGAAAAATAAGAATGCCAAGTGTAGGGGAGGGTGAGGCTCAACAGGAAGGCTTACACATTCTGGTGGGAGTATAAATTATCACAGCCACTTTGGAAAATAATTTCATATTGTCTGGTAAATTTGAACATTCACATACCTTCAACCCAGGAGCTCTAGTCCGGGGTGTATAGTCCCAAGAGAAAATCCCATTCGTGTGCACACAAATGCATGTTCAAGAAGTTCCATAGGGGCCAACCAAGTGGCTCAGTTGGTTAAAAGCATGAGCTCTGAGCAACAGTGTTGCCAGTTTGATTCCCACATGGGCCAGTGAGCTGCCTCCAAGCTGAGCTACTGCTGAGCTGCCAACAGGTGGCAGGATGGCTCAGCTGGTGAGAGCACATGCTCCTAACAACAGGGTTGCAGGTCCGACTCCAGCATGGGATGATGGGGTACACCCACCTGCAACTTGAGCTGAGCTGTCATGAGCTGCCAATAGGTGGCCAGATGGCGACTGGACTTGGAGCTGAGCTAGCTGTACCCTCCACAACTAAGACTGAAGGACAACAACTTGGCTGTTTCCCTTCCCCAATTCCCAAATACTGTTGTTCCCCTTCCTCAGTTCCCCAATAAAACCTTAAAAAAAATAGTGCTAATAGGACAAAATTTAAAAAAATAAAATAAAATAAGTTCCATGGGAGTACCCTTTAGAATAGTTAAAAAAAAAAAAAAAAGGAAATGTGTACCAGTGTCTTCATGCATACTATGGCAGTAAGAATACCTATTTTATAGGAATGTGTAAATAAATAAGAAGCGTGTGTAAGCTGGTGGCACATATAAGATATCTGATAAATGTTACTGCCTCTTCACAGATCTGATTGAAGCCTGGAATTGAGCCATCAGGTAGGTAATGGAAGTTTGTATATATACAAACAATGCTGCCAATCAAGGCCAACTCTTAGCAGGCTTCCAGGCTAGCTGTTTTTGTTTGGAGTCAACGTTCTAATGCTTATTCTATGCCAGGAAAGCACCATATGAGGCGGTACTACTATTATCCCCATTTCACACATTTGGAAATCAAGCTTTGAGAGCTGAGATGACTTGCCCCAGGTCACTCTGCTCAGAGGGAGTAGATTTGGATTTGAGCTTGGGTTGTCTGATCCAAGCTGAAAACCAGCACCTTCTACTGCTTTCAAATGCCAACAGAGCTAAACGTCAACTCTAAGAGAGTATCAAACAAAATCCCAACTGGCAGAGATTCCAGGATTCTCCTTCTATTTCTCATCTCTAAGTGAGGGTGTGTGTGTGAGTATTTGTGTGTGTGTGTTGGAGGAGGGAGGGAACCCAGTCTTGACAACCAATGGGAAACCTTGGAACAAATGTCAGCTTGGAGGAGCAGAAGCCACAAATGGTTAACAGCATTATTCCCTGAAGGGCACCAGAAAGTCAAGTAAGCAACTCTTGACCTTTCAAAAGCTATTATGAGGAAAACATAAAGAAACAATTCTGCAGGCTTAATGAAGGAATGCTGTGAAAAGTGTAATGGGCTATTTGTGCACATCTCAAAAGCATCATATAATTTGGCACGATTGGCAGTCTATTCTCCAGCATGACCAAGCAGGGTGTTGCTACTTTGGCCTAAAGTGCCTTGGCAAAGCCAGGTCCCCACCAACATCCCTTCTCTAAAACCCAGGGTGTCTATATTTCATTTCTAAGGCTTAAACATCAGCTGCTGAAGTGAAACGTGGCACAGGTTCATCCATTTTCCCCAAGTGCAAAAATAGGTTTTACGCTTCAAAATATGAGCCCATTTGGTTTTGGTTTTTTTCCTGCTACACATACAGAGTTTTCTTTATTTAATTACATTTTCAGGCAATTAGTTCATTCCATTGACTCGGCTCTTTATGATTTTGGCGGGGGCTGGTAGCAGAGTAAGGTGGTAGCGTACTTCATTATTTTTAAAAATGGTTATTGGCTATGTTTCCTTCCCATATTTCATTCCCAATTTCACAAGGGCATTTAGTACACAGAGTCTCTGCATAAGATCATCAGCTGCTACATTAGCACGATGGCTCTTTTAGAGCCATAACAGCCTGCCACGGAAATGATCCATGGGTTATATAAGTTTATAAGGTCTGATACACTTACAAACAAAGATTTTTTTTCACTCTTTTCCATTATTTATTTCTTATTGGGCTTCCCCCTCTCTTTTTTCTGCTCTTTGATACAAATGCAAAACTAATATCCAAAGCCAGGAAGAGACACTCTCAAGTACAGCAGGTCCTTGAATAATGTTATAATGTTGATGAAAAACAAAAATTGATTCCCGGCTGGGACCACTGTCTGAGTGGAGTTTGCATGCATATTCTCTCCACGTCTGCATGGGTTTCTCCAAGTACTCTGGTTTCCTCCCAAATCCCAAAGATGTGCATGGTGGGTATTTAGTTGGTGTTGCTAAATTGTCCCGATCTGAGTGAGTGTGGGTGTGGGGTGATGCACCCTGTAACCTAAAGGCATCCGTCCAGTCCAGGGTGGGTCCTGCCTTGTGCTCTGAGCTGCTGGGAAAGAGTCCAGCCACCCACAACCCTGAACTGAAATAAGCAGGTGGGAAACCAATTATCTTACTTGTTTTTATTTATCTTTCTTAAATGTATATATAGATCTCATGTTAATTTCAATATTTAATAGTAGAAGTGTTTCGGGTCTTTATTTAGAAGTTTGATGATGTTTCTGTGACCAGAAATATGCCATGAGAACTTAATTCTTGTTTATATCAATTAGCCTGCAGTGAATTTGGTTTCATTATACGTCATTTTGCTTGAAGCCGAAGTTTCCAAGAACCCATTGACAACACTGAGAACTTACTTTATGTTTAACTGAAGCTAAATGAAGGCTGAGGAAATGATTCCACAAAAACAATGAATTTCAGTAACTCTGGGCTTTAGCAAACGTTGCATTCCTACAGAGTTTCTGGTCACAGCTCATATTCCTCCCAAGTAAAGGACTGAGTGTGTGACTGGGGCCAGGGTCTCCTAGCTTTTTGTTGTAGCTCCCAGAGTCTGGAGGACTGTCATGCGACTTCTATACAGTGCTACTGTGTTGGCCGTGAATGACAAGTCTATTTCAGGTTCTTGATTGTTCTAAAACTGAGTGGTAAAAGTCAGAAGCAAAGCTGGTAACCATGAATTTGGAAAATGTGGGCGTTTTTAATCAACTTACTTTAAAGATAGGAAAGTTTGTCATAGGCTGGCAGAGAGCAGTAGGCAGAGAGCAAACTGAAATATGCTCAGTGGCCTGGCTATGGCAGGAGGAGAGCCCATATTTGCTAAAGCCATAAACAAATGCAGCAATGAAGTAATTTAATGACAATAGAAATATGCCCTGGACAACTGTCACTGATCTCATATTTGATTTAAATAATTCTTTACCAGCCTTACCTTTCACTTCTGACACCAGAGAATAGATTGTTTTCTTAGAAATGGAATATTCAACAGAAAGGTATTTTTAGACATCTGTAGAAATGCATCCACTAAAAACAGATGGGTTGACTATAAGCATTTATCATCTCTCCCTGTCAAGACCAAATAAATGATAGTAAAATAATGAACCCATAACCAAGACAAGCACAAAAGGGGGGTCATCAGTGAATAAGGCACTTTGACACATTTCTGATGGGTGCATAGAGGGTGGAAGCCTATTGGTGAGTGAAGGTGAGGGAGTAAGAAAGTAGCTGAAGAGTATGTAGGAGGAGAAACCATAGGAGGAAAGAGACAAGTGGCTTAGGGAGCCCTGAAGAAGCTATAGTCAAGATGGGCAGAGTTGGCAGAGGCTAGGAATGAAGAAGAGGTTAACTGAAATGGTCTTTGAAAGGACTATTTCCATTAGCTCCCTCTCTCACCTTCTCCTTCCCTATCGTGCTACAGAGTAGTGCTCAGTTGATGGAACAACTGCTGCTCCTACACTTCCCTCCCAGTTCCCCCATTCCCAAGCAAGCAAAGATAGGTCTTGCCCTACTGCCACCACCTTCCAACCCCAGTCATACCCCAAGGCTGAAAACCCAGATGACTCTTGTCTAGAGACACTGAGTGACTGCCTAGAGAGAAAGGAATGCTGGAGTGGATGCAGGTTCTCCTTCAGTCCAGACCTCTAACTTCTGGCATTGGGAGGCCCTAGCTCAGAATCCTTGCCTGTTGAATTCATTCCCTCCATGAACTGAAATCAACAAAGCAGTAATCCTTGTCCTCATATTCAGGCTCCCAGGCAGCCTGCCCATTCTAAGGCTAACAGTAAAGAAACCTCCCCAGGCCAGAGCCAATTCGATAGTCATCCCTGTAGTCATCATTGACATTGTTGTCTTCAGCATCTTATCATCCTCCTCCTCATCATCATCGAACACTTGTTGAGCACTAACTGACATCACTTCTCATATCTCTTAAGGCATTCCAAACTCTTGCCCCAAACTGGGCTGATTACATTCTCCCCCAACTTTCATCGTCGTACTCCTCCTTTTCCAATATTTCCCCTTTCAGAGAAAGGACTTACCAGCTCTCATAATTAACATTGATAGAGCACTTACTCTAAGCCCAGCACTGTTCTAAGCACATGACATATATAATATTGAGGTTGTCAGAAAAGTCATGACACATTTTTGCAGCAAAAAAACATAGAAAAAATACGTCATGACTTTTCCTACAACCCAATAACTCATTTAAATGTCACAACAACCCTAAGTGAGAGGGGAAGCCGAGCTGAAATCAGCAAGAACTCCTGTGAGCATTGCAGATCAACTGGCTGAAGTGGTCTCAGAAGAAAGAAACTTGAATCTCCAAAACTCTGATTGTTTGCTGTGATTTTTTTTCTCTGATTCTAAATAAATTTCATAGCAAATTTTGCATGGGTATGTGTGTGTGAGTGTGTGTGTGTGGGGGGAGTATGTGTGTGTTTGTGTGCATGTAGTTTTGTGGTCTTTTTATGTGTAAATTTTAGACTCCCAGATCTTGGATTCATCCCTGGGCTACCTACATAGAAGAAAAATCATTTATACGAGCATTCTCATGGGCAGCCCTGATCCCGCACAAGTGTAACACTGACATGTATAGTTGTATTTACAATGGACAGGCACTACCTACAGTGCTTCATGCATATTCACTCATTTAGCCTATTTCCTCCATTTTACAGATGAGGAAACTGAGGCACAGGATCTTTCAGTGGCCTGACCAAGGTCTCAGTTAGCCAGGCTTGATGACTCACCTGTTATCCACTACGGTACAGTCTCTTATAAAGCTTCTGCCATTAAGGAATGACTGTTAAAAGTTTAGGTGTGTATTAGAACTGTGGTTGTCTTTTTTAAAATAATATGCTCACCCCAAAAAATTAAACATAGAATTATCAAGTGATCCAGCAATTCTACTTGTAGGCATGTACCCAAAATAATTGAACACAGAGACTCAAACAGATGCTTGCACGCCCATATTCATTACTCACAATAGCCAAAAAGTGGAAGCAATCCAAGTGTTCACTGAAGGATGACTGAATAAGTAAAATATGGAATGTATACACAAATAGAATATTATTCAGTCTTACAAAAGGAAGGAAATTTTGACACACGCCATATAACCTGAGTGAAAGTCAAAGACATTATACTAAGTGAAATAAACCAGTCACAAAAGGACAAATATTGTAGGATTCCACTTATATGAGGTACCTAGAGTAGTCAAATTCATACAAAAAACAGAATGTTTTTTTCCAAGAACTGGGGAGCTGGGGGTGGGGATTGGAGGGTTATTATCCAATGGGGACAGGCTTTCAGTTTGGGAAGATAATGAAGTTCTGGAAATGGATAATGACAATGGTTGCACAACAATGTGAATGTATTTAATGCCACTGAGTTATATACTTAAAATGGTTAGAATAGACCTGGCCGAGTGGCACATTGGTTAGGAACTGGCTTGGGACACCAGCTCTGAGCAGTGGAGCCCCACTCAGATCCCACATATGACGGCCAGTGACACTGCCCTCTATAGCTAAGATGGTGAACAGTGCTCCACCTGGAGTTGGGCCGCTGTGAGTCACCGGGGACAGTGGGGGCTGCAGCCCCTGCTGCAGTGGGCTGCCATAGGCTACAGTAAGTGGCCGGCAGCCAATGTGAGCTGCTGTGATCCGCCGGCTATCCAATGGCCCGCGACCGATCTGCCTCACCCAGTAAGAGTGCAATGACGATACCAACATGGGCCAGTGAAGCAATGTCCTCCTCAACTGGACTGAAGAACAAAAGGACAGAGATTTGTCTGTTCCCCTCCCCCGATTCCCCAATGCTGTCCCCCTCCCCCAATTCCCCAACAAAAACTTAAAAAAGAAAAATGGTTAGAATGGTAAATTTTGTTATTTTACCACCAAAAAACCCCACAAATACAGCAAACCAACAAAACCATCAAAAATATATAAATATAATAATTGTTTTAAAGTGGTGCTCATCTATTAGAAATAAGATCTAAAGTAATAATAGATGAAAGAATATGATGTCTGAGATTTACTTTAAAATAATCTACTGAAAGAAGGTGATGAGAAATGTGAGGGAAAAGGGGGGGAAGTGGGATGGATGTGAAACAAGATTATCTAAATATAAATAACTGTTAAAGCTGGGTGATGGTATATATGGTATATATGGGTGCATGATATAAATCTTTCTCCTTTGTGTATGCTTGAAGTTTTCCATTAAAGAAAAAAGTTTTAAAATGTCATCCCTGTAGATAATGAGACAGCAACTGCCATCATAATTATTAATGCTTAGATGGAGACAGGGCCATGGAGGGAAGCTGCCCCCTCAGCTCATTCCACAAAGCTCCTGAGAAGACCTCCCCTTTCCACATACCGAACTCCCCACCAACAAGGGTTTCACCCTCTGTGTCCCTTAGAGAACTCCCAGAGCCTTTACTATCAGCAGCTGCCCACCCATGTTGATCTCAAGGGTTGAGAGAAATGAAGACTAGCTCTTTCTGGACTACTACGTACAAAAAAAACTGTTTCAGCCTGCAATACAAAAAGAACAAGGCAGTTATCATCAAGAATCTTATCTACAAGCTACATCAGCATCATGCCATAGGATTTACCAACTCTCCAACAAAAGGATATGTATTTGAAATGATAAGATTAACAAATCCATTGTGGGGGGGGGGTGATTTGGGGGAGGGGGTTGTGACTTTGTGAGGGGTGAAAAGCATAACTATTGCATTGTTTTGTACACCTAAAACTAATAATAAAAAATAAAAAAATAAAATGAAATTAATGAATCCATTTTCTCCAAGGCATTGTGAATTTTTTTTTTCTGAGCTTTTACATAAATGACAACACACACCACACACACATACACACACATACACACATACACACTTCTACCTGTGTCAAGCAACCATAATGAATTTCTGGTCACCATGAGCAAATAGCACTTTACTCACCACTTCATTTATTCATGTTTCAACAAGTATTTACTGAGTACCTACTATGTGTAAGGCATAGAACTAGATGCTAGGTGATGGGGGCACCCATTTGGACCCTCAGAGTTGATATGAAGATTATTTTCAACTAAAAATATTTGAGATTCAACAAATCCAGAAAGACACCTTTTTGGAGCTTCCATTTTCTGACTAAAGGCAGAAACTGCTGGGAATGAAGCTGTCCTTCTTGGGGGCAGCGTCAGTCCCAGGAAGGAAACTGAGAGTAAATTTCCATAACCCTCTTCTCGGGCATAAAGAAGAGGCAGCAGAGTACTTGCACCTGCATAAACAAACGTTATCAAACACAATTCTTATCTCCCATTTTGTTCTCCCCAAAGCCCATTTGTGTTTCCTAAAGAAATCCATTTATTCTTCTCATAAAAGCCTTTTCTTCTCGTTCCCTTTGCCCCTTTTAAGTGAATATATAAGCCCCTGTCTTTGGCTATTTGTGAGTTACATTTTTCTGTTAACTCCCATGTCCATAAGTGAATAAAAGTCTGTCTTTTTTCATGCTACTCTTTGTCAGTTTGATTCACAGGCCCTCAATCACTGAACTTAAGAGTGTAGAGGAAAAGTTTTTCTTCCTTGACAGTGACAAAGATAGAAAAATTCTTGCTTTCATGGAAACTGCATTCTACCAGGGAACATATATACACAAAGAGTAAATGCACACACAAATAAATATTTACAGATTGTAATTATTGCTGTGAATCAAATAATCAGGTGGGTCAACAAGAGCTGGTATTCTCCTGGTTAGCCCCAGTACAAAGATACTATTTGTTAATACTGGAGTCTGTTCTGATTTGTTGGTGCCTATGCCTATGAATGGTTAATGTATACAACATCACATTTGGTGGTCTAGGAAAGCCTCTCCAAGGAGAGAAGACACTTAGACTGAGCCCCAAAATGAGAAAGAACCAGCACTGGGAGATGTTGGGAAGAACATTCCAGAAAGAGGGAGGAGTACATACAAATGGCCCCTGCCCTTTAGAGCTTAAAATGCTCTAAGTGTGAGCAGAGCACAAGGAGGAAGTGTGGAAGAGTAGGCAAGGCCATGTTACATAAGACATGGTAATGCTTTTGTTTGTAAGGACTTCAGAATTTGTGATAGTTACCACCAGAATCATCATTCTCCATGATGGCAGTGGGGGAAGGAACCAGTGTTTACAGATAAGAGAGATTTCGAGTTTAAAAAATGACTGGGGTTGGGCCGGCCAAGTGGCTCATTTGGTAAAGAGCTTGCTCAAGAGTGAGAGCTGAGCTCCGAGCAACAGCAGTTCGATGTCCAGCCCGAGCTGAGTTGCCGCTGAGCTGCCAACAGGTAGCAGGATGGCTCAGTTAAGAAAATAAAAAAATGACCGGGGTTATCTATGCCAGGAGACCAGATAAACTAGACAGCCAGTTCAAGAGCAAAGAGCTGATGGTAGCTATAGACATCAATTAGAGAGTAGAGGCCATCTGACCCTTCAGAAAGTAGGAGGGCAGGCGGGTGGGAGAGGGTGTGAAAGAGTCCTGATAATTGTAGGGTTGTCGGAAAAGTCATGACTCATTTTTGCAATGAAAAACTGAAAACTACGTTATGACTTTTCCGACAACTCAACATTTTGGCCACTTCATCCCCAGGGCTTACCATTTCATCATGCTTGAATACTGGGGAGCTGGTGAAGCAGAATCCCAAGGCAGAAATACAAAGCCAGGTGTATTTATTTATCAACACATGTTATATGGCTTCCAAACATCTGACCCACTGGGTTTGGGTTTTCTTTTATAGGAAGAATATACTAAGGCAGGGTTCCGCATTAATTCTGGACTCAGGAGAAACAATATTAAGAAGGTCTCTTTAGTAAGCAGTTTCATCAAGTAAACAAAGTCCTGATTTTCCCTGGAGACACCCCCTAATACCCAGAACTCCTAGGAGGTGGGCAAGGCTGCTATAAGCAGTATTTGTATGCAGCAATGAAGAAAAGAGCGTCCCAAATTACATGACTTCCATCTCCCTAGAATTCCATCTGGAGTCTTTTATTGAAGACTTGGATCTTTTTTTCTTTAAAGAAGAGTGAACTTTATGCCATCCTTGGTGAAATGCTGTATTTAAAGTTAACCTTATTATAGGAGGGATTCCTGGAAAGATATAATAAAATCCAACAGTTGGTGGATTTAAGCTGGAGGTCATTCTAATTAAGACAGTAAAGAGTAAATGGAATGCAAACAATCCTATTTCACACTAAACAATTCGATGAGGGGAATCATTTTAACATAATGACTGAAGGGTAGATTACATTCCCCGTGCCCAGGCATGGCTCCCACTGACTTCCACCAGAGAGAATGATGCCAATCTACAAACAGTTTGGGGCCTAGAAGCTGGTGAAATAAACAGTGTGAATCAATTTAAAATGCAGCCAGTTGTGTTTGATTCACAAAGATGGGGGGGGGGATGGGGGGGTCCCCAGAGAGCCCATGTGACAAAAGACTGAGGCATAGGCAATTTCTACAAGTCAGCCATAAATTGGCTAACTTGACCCCTTTCCCTATTTTGCTATCTTTTTATTTTATTTAAGGGAGAATGCATACAAATAGATTATTTCTTTTGATAAGCATTTCAGAAGGCCATCTCCTTTTAAAGTACTCTGAGGAAAATAGAGATGGATTGACCTGTGTGCTGATCTCAAGTTCAATCTTTCGTTAATAGAAGAAATTATTTGTGCATGTACAAGATTAAACAAGAGAGGCATTCAGGAAATAATTACAGATGTGTGGGAAAAAAATTGCCTATGAGGATTTCATGGAAGCATTACTGTAGTAAAAATATGTCTTAAATAGGGAGTAGTTAAGAATGATAGATTTTTTTGAAAAGAACCTATCAATACTGATGGAATAATTTGCAAAGATTATAAAGCATGTTGGAAAAAATATTTAAGAACTTGGAAAACTGTTGAAATATTAAGTTAAAAAAACCCAGCTAACCAAATACAGACAGTGCCAAAAATATATATACACATTTTGAAAAAGGAAAAACTATATTAAAATTATAATACTCAACATATACTGATAATAAAAGATGAAAACAAGTCATGTGTATACATTTTTTTGGCACCCCCGGTATTATGTGCAATATGACTCTATTTTTGAAAGTGTAGGAGAGTAAAAATAATTTTCTCCTACCTTTTTAAATTCTTCTGGTTGGACTAATAATCAAATTAACATGAAAGAGATTAATAGGAGAAAATGCCCAAATTTATTACATTGTACAGACAAGGGTTTCACATGAATATGAAACCCCAAGGACAGATCAGGCAGTTAAGGCTCATATACCATCTTGAGCTATGGAGATGGGGGCAAAGATTGTTGTTTGGGACCTCAAAGGGAAGGGAAACAATTCCCTTTGAATTTGGCCAAGAAAAGCAAATGTTTGGTAAATAAATCTTTGCTGGGCCATCTTTAACAATGGGACACAGAGGACTTTGAACAAATGGATCTTGCTAGGTTCCTCTCTGTCTATTGGGCACTAATTCATGCTAAACTATATTGTGGATGTGGTGATCTCTCCCTTCATGGAGCAGATCCTCTGTCTAAATTCTTCTTAGGCAGTGAGGGGGAAAGTCAAAGCTTCTTTCTGAATCTTTGTTTCCTAAAAATAACCAGCTTAAAATAATCAAAAAAGAATTTTTAAAAAAGGCAAAAACAGTTTAAAAGAGAACAGAAATGTAACATAGAAAAATTTAAAAGAGGGAGAGAATGTCAACTGAGATGCAAAGGGAAATCAGGGGGTGTACTTGGAGGCAGTGGCATTAGAGCTGTTCAATGGAGGAAGAAGAGAACTGAAATCAACACGTTAAGCACTGATACCTGCTGCCATACATCCAACGATTCCCCTTTTGTGGCCTTCCTGTAGAAGTACAGAAGGCCACTGTGCTGCACAACCTTTAGCAGGCACCATTTGTGTTTCAGTCCACATAAAGCCTCTGGGATTTTATAGTTCTCTTTCTTATAGAACTTAGGGTGCCGAGAGAGAGAGAGAGAGAGAGAGAGAGAGAGAGAGAGAGAGAGAGAGAGATTGAAAGTCAAGTAAAATCCAACCATTTTATTAGTCTAGATCACTAGAGGCCTAGCATTTCACCAAGATGCCTCATGGGCATCCGATAGAGACAGACGTAATATATAGGTGGGATTTTGTGCCTTTCTATTGTAGCCTCCTTTCACCCAACTTCATGGCTAGCTACATAGTTTGCAGAGTTCGGTAAAAAATGAAAATGTGAGGGGGGTTCCGGTAAGATGGCGGAATAGACGGACGCTTTCCCAACTGCCTCCCAGGATCACATCAAAATTACAAATAATTTATGCAACATTTAACTTCAGAAGTCCCCTGAACACTAGATGAATAGAACCTCTAAACAAAAGACATAAAGAGGAGTACACGTCAAATCTGGTAGGAGGGGCACAGATGGGAGAGGGTGAGCCCCGTGAGGGATGCCCAGCTGTGGAAAGGCTTCTCCAGTTGGGGGAGAGACCCTCCGGCCCTACACCGAGCTCACTAGCCCAGAGATGCTTTGCCAGGAAGAGGAGTTCTACGAGAGCGGGCAGTAGAAATTAGTGAGGACTCTCTTTTCTCGACTTGGTGAAGCTGGAGAACCAGTGGGGCTGGCGCACGGGTTTGCTCGTCAGTGAGCATGCACCCGGTTCCTGTTGGAGGGAGTAGCTGTGTGAGCCGGGACCAGGAGCCTGTGGGGACGGACTGAACTGAGCACCTTTGGTGCAGAAGCTGGAGGTTTTGGGAACATTGTTCCCCTGGTGTGGAGCTTGCACACGAGCGGTATACAGGAGGCCGCCATTCTTTCAGGGTTGGGCCCTCCCACAGAGGGTCAGATCGGGGATCCCATTGGTCTAGTGAAACTGGCACAGGAGTGCATACGTGCGCATGTGGCCTTGGATTCCCACCCTCCACTCTGCTTGTGCTTCGTTGCCAGGGAAATGCCGGGCAGGTGCCCTCCTGCTTCAACAGGCTGCTCACTGAGACCCAAGAGTGCAAGACCCGCCTTGCATCCCCACCCTCCACCCTGCTTGTGCTGTGTTGCCAGGGAAACGCAGGGCGGGTGCTCTCCAGCTGCATCAGTCTGTTCACTGAGAATCAAGAGTGCGTGAACCGCCTTGGGTCCTCGCTCTCTACACTGTTTGTGCAGAGTTGCCAGGCTGGGGATTGGCTGTTTGGCTGCTTAACCTGATCTGCAGGCAGTTGATTGGGACAGGCTGAGATGGGGAGTTTTCCTGAGAGTGTTGGGCCGGGAGCTGTGCACCTGTGTGATCCGCTCGAGGCTTTCCTGGCAAGTTTGTGTGGACTGATTGCTGGTGCAGAGTCCATGCTACTCTGACTTGGTGGGGGCCACTGACCACATCAAGTGGTGCCTTGGGGGCCTGCCCCACCCACCTAGAGCTGTGTTGCCAGAGATACCCTGAGGCCGCAATGCCTGACCCACATCTCCGCAGGACACAGAGGGTTTTTTTGCATTAGCAGACAACCTGCAACAACCTGTGAAGATTCTTTTTTTGGTAGTGAGCACGGTTCCAGCGCACACAGCAGTTAATTCCGGAAAGCTCACTGCAAGCCTGAGAGGAAGTCTGGCACATAACACATTAAGCTCTTACCCCCAATAGTTGGTGCTGAGTCGCCCAGAGACTCTCTATTGCTGAGCAAGTGGTCTGCAGATTGAAGAAGACAGAGAGCGCCCCCCCACACCTATTTTTTTCTTTTTTTTCTCTTTTCTTTCTAGGTGATCAATCTAATACAGGGAAGCATTCACAGAATGACAGCCACAATGAAGAAACAAAGAAACATGTCCCAAGTAAAAGATCAGAAGAAAACTCTAGAAATGGAATTAAATGAAACAGAGGTATCCAAACTTTCAGAGACAGAGTTTAGAACACTGATGATAAGATTGTTTAAGGAACTTAGTGAGGACATAAAGAAGGATAGGGAAACCATAAAAAACAACCAGTTAGAACAAAAGAATACAATAACTGAAATGAAGAACACACTCCAAGTAATCACCAGTAGAGTAGATGAAGCAGAGGAGCAGATCAGTGAATTAGAAGACAAAATAGCAGAATCACCCAGCTGGAACGACAAAAAGAAAAAAGAATAAAAAAGAATGAAAATAGATTAAGAGACCTCTGGGACAACATGAAATACAACAATGTAGCATCATAGGAATATCAGAAGGAGAAGAGAAGAAGCAAGGGTTCGAGAATGTGTTTGAAGAAATAATGACTGAAAACTTCCCTACCCTGGTGAAGGAAATCAACATACAAGTCCAGGAAGTGCAGAGAGTTCCAAACAAGCTGAACCCAAACAGGTCCACACAAAGACACATCATAGTTAAAATGGCAAAGCTTAAAGACAAAGACAGAATCCTAACTGCAGCAAGAAAAAGACAGCAGGTTACATACAAAGGAACTCCTATAAGACTAACAGCTGACTTGTCTACAGAAACTCTGCAGGCCAGAAGGGAGTGGCAGGAGATATTCAAAGTGACCCAAAATAAAGGCCTACAACCAAGATTGTTCTCCCCAGCATGGCTATCACTTAAAATCAAAAGAGAAAGAAAGAGTTTCTCAGGAAAGAATAAGCTTAAGGAATTCATTACAACCAAGCCAGCATTGCAGGAAATGTTGAAAGGGCTTTTTTAAAGAGAAGAAAGGGGAAACAAGCTAACCCAGGAAGACAAGAAATACAAATAACAAAATGTCAATAAATATGCACCTATCTGTAATCACTTTAAATGTGAATGGGCTAAATGCTCCAATCAAAGAACACAGAGTGGCTGAGTGGATAAGAAAACAGGATCCATGCATGAGCTGCTACAAGAGACTCATCTCACATCAAAAGACACACAGGCTGTAAGTAAAGGGATGGAATAAGATATTTCATGCAAATGGAATGAGAAAAAAGCTGGAGTAGCAATACTTATTTCAGACAAAATAGACTTCAAAATGAAGACTACAATAAAAGGCAAAGAAGGACACTACATAATAATAATAAAGGGATCGATTCAACAAGATGACATAACCCTAGTAAACATCTGTGAACCCAATATAAGAGCTCCTAAATATATAAAACAGATTTTGACAGACATAAAGACAGAGATCAACAGTAACACTATCATAGCAGGGGACTTCAACACTCCGTTGTCACCAATGGACAGATCCTCCAGACAGAAAATCAACACGGACATAGTGGCCTTAAATGACACTTTAGACCAACTGGATTTAATTGATATTTTTAGAGCATTTCACCCCAAAGTTATAGAATATACATACTTCTCAAGTGTACATGGAACATTTCCCAAGATAGACCACATGTTAGGCCACAAAACAAGTCTCAACAAATTTAAGAAGATTGAAATCATATCAAGTGTCTGCTCTGACCACAATGCTATGAAACTAGAAATCAATTATAAGAAGAAATCTGGAAAGCTTACAAATACATGGAGGCTAAATAACATGCTACTAAATAGTGAGTGGGTCAAAAATGAGATCAAGGAGGAAATCGAAAGATACCTCGAGACAAACGAAAATGAAAACACCATGAACCAAAATCTCTGGGATGCAGTGAAAGCAGTCCTAAGAGGGAAGTTCATAGCAGTGCAGGCCTACCTAAGGAAGGAAGAAAAATCTCAAATCAACAGACTATCTTTACACTTAAGGGAACCTGAAAAAGAACAACAAAAACAAGCCTAAAGGGAGAATAAGGGAGGAAATAACAAAAATCACAGCAGAAATAAATGAAATAGAGAACAAAAAAAAAAACAATACGAAAGATCAATGAAACCAAGAGTTGGTTTTTTGAAAAGATAAACAAAATCGACAAACCCTTAACCAGGCTAACCAAGAAAAAGAGAGAGAGGATCCAAATTAATAAAATCAGAAATGAAAGAGGAGAAGTGACAACAGATACCACAGAAATACAGAAAGTCTTAAGAAAATACTATGAGGCACTATATGCTAACAAATTCGACAATCTGGAAGAAATGGATAAATTTCTAGAAGCATACAATCTACCAAGTCTGAACCAAAAAGAAACAGAAACTCTGAACAGACTGATTACTGCCAAGAAATTGAATCAGTAATCAACAATCTTCCAACAAAAAAAAGCCCCGGACCAGATGGCTTCACAGGTGAATTTTACAAAACATTCAAAAAAAGAATTAATACCTATTTTCCTCAAACTATTCCAAAAACCACAGAAGAAGGGAAGGCTTCCAAACTCTTTCTATGAAGCCATAATCACCCTGATTCCTAAGTCAACAAAGATATTACAAAAAAGGAAATCTACAGGCCAATATCCCTAATGAACATAGATGCAAAAATTCTCAACAAAATACTAGCAAACCGAATTCAGCATTTCATTAAAAAGATCATACACCAGGATCAAGTGGGATTCATTCCTGGTATGCAAGGTTGGTTCAATATCCGCAAGTCAATTAACGTAATACATCACATTAACAAAATGAAAAAGAAAAATCATATGATCATATCAATAGATGCAGAAAAAGCATTTGACAAAATCCAGCAGCTATTTATGATAAAAACGCTTAACAAAGTGGGAATAGTGGGATCATATCTCAACATAATAAAGGCCCTATATGATAAGCCTACAGCAAACATCATACTCAACGGGGAAAGGCTGAAGCTTTCCCCTTAAGATCAGGAAAAAGACAAGGCTGCCCACTTCCACCACTTCTATTTAAAAGAGTTCTGGAAGTTCTAGCCACAGCAATCAGAAAAGAAAATGAAACAAAAGGCATCCAAATTGGAAAAGAGGAAGTAAAATTGTCATTATATGCAGATGACATGATACTATATATAGAGAATCCCAAAGACTCCACCAAGAAAACTACTAGAACTGATAAACGAAATTGGTAAGGTAGCAGGATACAAAATTAATATTCAGAAATCAGTGGCATTTCTATACACCAATAATAAACTATCAGAAGAGGAAATCAGGAAATCAATCCCTTTTACAATTGCTTCAAAAACAATAAAATATCTAGGAATCAATTTAACTAAAGAAGTAAAAGAACTGTACTCAGAAAATTATGAGACACTGAAGAGAGAAATCAAAGAAGATACAAATAAATGGAAATACATACCATGCTCATGGATAGAAAGAATTAATATAGTTAAAATGTCAATACTACCTAAGGCAATATATAGATTCAATGCAATTCCAATCAAACTACCAAGGACATTTTTCTCAGAAATAGAACGTAGAATTCTAAAATTTATATGGAACCACAAAAGACCCTGAATAGCCACGGCAATCCTGAGAAATAAGAACAAAGTGGGAGGCATCACACTATCTGACATCAAAACATACTACAAGGCTACAGTAATCAAAACAGTATGGTACTGGCATAAAAACAGGTACATAGACCAATAGAACAGAATAGAGAGCCCAGGAGTAAACCCATCCATATACGGTCATTTAATCTATGACAATGGAAGCAAGAATTTATATTGGAATAAAGATAGTCTGTTTAATAAATGGTGCTGGGAAAATTGGACTGACACATGCAAAAGAGAATGAAAATGGACCATCTACTTACACCATTTATGAGAACAAACTCAAAATGGATTAAAGACTTAAATGTAAGTCCTAAAACCATAAAACTCCTAGAAGATAGCATAGGGAGTAAGTTTGCAGACGTTACCCTGACTAATATTTTTACTGATATATCCTCTCGGGCAAGGGAAATAAAAGGAAAAAATGAACATATGGGATTACCTCAAACTTAAAAGTTTTTTCACAGCAAAGGAAATCATTAATAAAACAAAAAGGCAGCCTACTGAATGGAAGAAGATATTTGCCAACGATATATCTGATAAGGGGTTAATATCCAAAATTTATAAAACACTCATGAAACTCAACACCAAAAAACAAACAACCCAATTAAAAACTGGGCAGAGGATATGAAGAGGCATTTCTCTAACGAGGACATACAGATGGCCAACAGGCATATGAAAAAATCTTCAACCTCACTAATCATCAGAGAAATGCAAATAAAAACCACAGTGAGATACCACCCCACTCCGGTCAGAATGGCTATCATCAATAAATCAACAAACAACAAGTGTTGGCGAGGGTGTGGAGGAAAGGGAACCCTGATGCACTGTTGGTGGGACTGCAAATTGGTGCAGCCATTATGAAAATCAGTATGGAGGTATCTCACAAAACTGGAAATGGAACTACCATACGACCCAGCAATTCCACTCTTGGGTATCTACCCAGAAGAATCCAAGACGCTAATTCAAAAAAAATATAGGCACCCCTATGTTTATTGCAGTGCTATTTACAATAGCCAAGACTTGGAAACAACCAAAATATCCATCAGTAGATGACTGGATTAAGAAACTGGTATATTTATACAATGGAGTATTACCCCGCTATAAAAAAGAATGAAATTGTACCATTTGCAATGATATGGATGGACCTAGAGACTATTATGTTAAGTGAAATAAGTCAGTCGGAGAAAGACAAGTACCATATGATCTCACTTATATGTGGAATCTGAAAAACTGAATGAATGAGCAAAGTAAACAGAAACAGATATAGAGGAAAAACAGGGTTGCTAGTTGGGAGAGGGGCGGGGATGAGGGAGAAGGGGAAGGGATTAGACAGCACAAATAGGTAACTACAATAATGACACAGGGATATGAAAGACAGTTCGGGGAATATAATAATGTAAATATTTTGTGGGCTGTCAGATGGTCACATGTCTTGTTAGGGAGACCACTTCATGGATGGAGTAGAGGCTTGATCACTGCACTGTATACCTGAAACTGATGTTGTATAATATTGTATGCCAACTGTAATTGAATATATAGATAGTCACGGGATGTGGATTATACCGTGAACGGGAGTCAAAGGAATTGTAATAGATATGTATGATATGGGTGGGAGGAGTGGGGTGGAGAATTGGGGGAGGGGGTTGTCACTTTGAGGGGTAAAAAGCATAACTATTGCACTGTGTTGACCACCTGAAGCTAATTAAAAAAAAAAAGTTTATTTCACAATAAAAGAATTAAAAAAAAGAAAGAAAGAAAATGTGAGTGCTGTTGTTAAAAAAGCAGGAAAACCTGCAAGTTATTTGTTAGGGACCCAGAATATAGCACTGTAACTTAAAATTTTTTTGAGCTGAATACATATAAGAATCAACAGATACAAGAAGTTTTGTTTGTGCTCCCCCTTTCTGGCAAAAACAGAGCTTCCAAAAGAATTCAACTGCCATAAATCCCCCACGAAGAGAGGCTTCCCATACCAGGGAAAAGGGCGGCTCCTGTCACCAGGCATGAGAAGTTGATACAGTGGTGAGAAATTGCATAAACAGGCTTTCCTGAAACAAACCTTACCTTCCATTTGTTTCTGTTATATATTTCTCTGTCATTGCCCACCATTGACTGTCCCTTGCAATCCTTATCCCCTTCCCTTTTAAGGCAGTAGATAGTCCCAAATTCTAACACCTTATCTGAGTCATAGTATTCTGTGAACTCTCGAGTACACATGTACATAAAAATCTGTTTTTCTCTTACTAACCTAACTTTTGTCAGTTTAATTTGCAGACCTCCAAGCAATGAACCCAATAGCATAGAGGAAAAGTTTTCTCCCTAACTGTATTAAAATATAAAAGCTCTTTTCTTTCTTCTGTGGTTTATCTTCTGACTTGCCATAGTGTTTTTTATTTGTTTTTTAATGTTGTTCTATGTAAAGCAAAAATAAAAATTTAAAGTATTAGCGTGACTTGTATCATTTGCCTTCATAATGTGAAATTTTAAGTGCAAACATAAGAGCACTTGTATGAAATCATTGAAATTATACAATTTATATTTTGTAGCTCATACACGTGTGTGTATTTTATTCTTACAAGACAAAGCAATACCTGCATAAAACTAATTCAACTGGTTGTTATTTTACTTCTTAATTTGCATATATTTTACCAAAACTAAGGATTGCTTTATGTTTTCCTTTCCTTTTTATCATTATTTTCAGCATAAATGTTTGGCTGATACAGAGAAGTAACAGGAGGAAGAAAGGATATGACAGGGCCCCTTGGTCATTTGTGTTTTGAGAATTAACTTCTTTCTGTGTTAGAAGCAAGTTCTGGTTTGAATGAGAAATGTGACCTCAGCGTCAGTCATAGTTGTAACCCATTTACCTTATAATGGCTTTGAATGTTGCTAAACTCCCACACGTCCTTGGTCCACTAGAACTTAGTGCTCATGGAGCGTCATATGATGCTATATGCAAAGGAATGGTAGGAAACTGTATATCTGCCTGTCTCCTCTGTTCATGTGCATGTTCCACTGTCCCCTCAGACTTCACTTACAAAACATAAGTTCAAAACTAAAATTATTAAGAATTTCAGGATGGTAACAGCAGACTGTTACCCATGAGGCCCTTCTGAATGCACCCCCTTTTACAACTGCACAGTTCACACACCCAGGAAAATGGCCCTGTTCACTTCCACCAGAGAAGTTCTACATGGGATTCCACTTAAAATTTCATTTGAAAAGGATTTTTATATAGTTTTTAAAATATTAGTCTAGATTAGGAGGTAAACTCAAATACCTATGGAACTAGGAAGGTAATGAAGTCATGCAGACTTTCTCAGTCCCTCTTTTCCCCCCACAATTGAAAGATGCTGGGAGGAAAAGTTATTTCTATTTCCTCTTAACTTTACCTTAAGAAAAACAGCAAAACATGCACCATGAAAAATAAACCCTCAGCTTCAATGTGAGGAAACACTGGAGATTGTGGGAAATGACGGACTCCTGTCTCTGAAGGAACAGCCATTGCTGGGGTCTGCTGTTGGCTATCATGGAAGAGAAAAGCCTAGTGCTGCCAGGCCTTCCAGTTTTTCAAGAGAAGCTGGAAATCCAAATTCATATGTGAAACCTCCCAACTTTTCAATGTTGTCAACTAATTGAATTGAATTGTGCATAGGGGAACTTAACATATAATAACATCCAACAATGGCAGATACCACAAATCAATGGCGGAAAGATGGACTGCTAAGTAGATGGTGTTGGGGAAACTGGCTTATCACACCACAGGATATGAATACACAATTTACAGTAGAGGAAATGCTTCAAAGATACAAAGAGATGCTCAAAATCATTACTAATTACGAAAAAAATCAAATTAAATCTATGAGCCTGGAAAAAAAATCATAAAGTTGGGTAATGCTAGAGTTGGTGGGGATATAGGGGTAGGGCATCCTCATTGGCCGGGGTATGAGGGGAGGATAGGCAGGTGCAGACATGAATAGTGATTTAGTCAAGAGATTTAGCAATTAATTCTACTCCTAGATACTTATTGTAAAGAAATTCTTACACAGCATAGACATTTATTTTTTTCGGTTGATTGTTGGTCTTTCCCACTGGACTATAAACAGGTATTTTATTTTGGTCATCTCTGTATCTCCAATGTTGTGGTTAAGGCTGGCACATAGCAGGTGCTCAATAAATAATTGTAAAATAATGAATGAATGCCATAGTCATCACAGAAACCCAATGAAGTGTGTGTTTTATAGATGAGAAAAATGGAATTCAGAGTAACCTTCCCTCCAACATCACACATCCAGTCACCAGCAGAGATGGTATTAGCACGCGGGTTCCTGAGTCACGCCTTTTCCAAAAGCTGTTACTATTTTACAAAAGAACAAAAGAGGAGGAAATGGAAAGGGAATGGAAGGAGACTGTCTAATAGAGTTAAGGCTTTTGATTTACTATACACATTCACCCATCTGGGACAAAACAGGCAGTCTCAGAACCAATTCACAGCTTCATTTTACAGCTTTGACGTTTAAAGGGGTTAACATTTATCCACCAGCTTGCATGGTTTTTGGGTTTTGCCTTTCCCTTTTTCTCTGTAGTTCTAATGAATTTCTTCAGAAAATAATTTGAGTACTTCCTTCAGCTTTCTCAGCTCTTTTGGGCCATCCATGCCTTGGCATGTTTCAACTACTGTGGGTATAAGTACCCACTCTATATCTCCTCACTACCCACTATGTCATGAATCAAGTGTTAACTAACTTTGTAGCAAAACAAATCCATCTGGAAATTGGCATTTCTACAATGTGTTCTTAAAACTGCTGTTTATCATTCGCAGCATGTGCGCATGTGTGAAAAACTCAGAATTCATTTAATGCAGGAAGCACTGGAAAGGCTAGGCATACACTGAGAAGCCGAATGTTCCAAGGGAGGGCATACTCTGAGAGGTCTGAATGTTGACCATGGCTAGTATCAGGAATGCTAACTATTTGATCATTTTGGCTAAACGCTATTATTCTGAACATGTTCCACCCTCTCTATTTACCAAAAGATTATTTCCCAATTGCAATAACAGATTACAGTTATACCAAGTCAAAACATATGGTCCCTTTTTTTCATTAGTTAATTTATGTGGACCCAGCCCTGCTCTGGCAAAAGGATTTGAGGTAGCTCAAACAAGACAGAATGGATTGTCCAGGGCAGCTTTTTTTTCTTATGCTGATTAGTACTTCCAAATGGGTAATAGTAGTAAAATCAATAATGAAGTAATGATTCAGAATCACTAGCATCCCTCCACGGCCTACCATGAGCCAGACTCTGCTAAGTACTTCACACACATTTTTTTTCTCATTTATTGCTTACAACCCTATGAGTAAACATTATTTTTGTACCCATTTCATTGATAAATAAAATGAAGTTTAGAGAAATGGAGTACACAACAGCATTTAATTAGTAAGAGGTAAAGCTGGGATTAGAATGCAAGCCTTTTCCAGAAAGTTCTCTCCCTACCAACCTGTATCCACTTCATTTCTGGTGGGAGGTGTCTGGGCTAGAGGAAAAGTTTCTAAATCAAACCTTCCTACACGGTTGGTTGGAATGCAGATTGGTGCAGCCACTGTGGAAGGCAGTGTGGAGGTTCCCAAAAATTTAAGAATAGAATTACCATGTGACCCAGCAATCCCTCTCCTGGGTATCTTCCCCCAAAATAATCTGAAAATATTTATCTGTAAAGATATATGTGCTCCAGTGTTCATTGCAGCTTTATTTATGGTGGATAAGACATGGAAACAACCAAAGTGTCCTTTGATAGATGATTGGATAAAGAAGATGTGGTATATATATACACAATGGAATGCTATTCTGCCATCAGAAAAGATGAAATAATGCCATTTGTGACAACATGGATGGATACTGAGATTATTATGCTAAGTGAAATAAGTTATACAGGAAAAGTAGAGAACCATATGATTTCACTTATGTGTGGTATACAAAACTGAAAAAAAACAAAGGAACAAGACTCTCAAAGGAATGAAGAAACAAAAATTTAGACACAGGCAATAGTTTAGTGGTTACCAGAGGGTGAGGGGGTAGGGGAATGGTGGATGAGGGTAAAAAGAATCAAATATATGGTGATGGAAGGTGAACTGACTCTGGGTGGTGAACATACAATGCGATATACAGATGATGTATTACCTAATTGTACACCTGAAACCTATGTAACTTTACTAATAACCACTGTAACCCCAATAAACTTTATTTAAAAACAAAAAAGAAAGAAAGAAAAGAAAAAAAGAATGACAAGTTGAAAGAGATGAATGACTAAGACTGGAGGTACAGAGACAAAATGTGTGATTATCTGAAGTTGTTCATATCCAATGGGAAAATACAATATAATGAGTTCCCATATATTGTTGTGCCCAAGGCACCTTCTGGACTTTATAGCAATAACCATGTCCATCATACTGACCACTCTATCCCTAGTCCCTGGCACATTTGTGTTCCATGAGTATTTGTTTAGTGAATGAATATACCATTGGATTTACCAACTTAGAAAAGAAACCTTCTTAGGAGGTAAGAACATCTGAGGAGCTATTATCTTAGGAATTAAAGAATGGAGCACGAAGATAAGTAAATTTCCCTGTAATAGGCAACCTCTAAGATGACCCCAAAGTTCTCATCTCCTGATAATCATGTCCTGTGCAATCCCTCCCCATGACTATAGGCCACACTTATTGGTTTGCTTTTAATAAAGAATATGGCAGAAGTGATGGTGTTGTCAGACAGTGGACCCTTCTCAGCACAAAGTCCAGGTCTTTGGCAACTTGAGCAAAGAACTGAATGAGATACTGGAGTCAAAGTAGTTTATTAGAAGAGACAGTAAATTTCAAAAGAAGTAGAAGTTGGGCCGGCTGAGTGGTGCGGTGGTTAAGCGCTGGGTTAGGAAGCCAGTGGCCTCGGTTCGGTACCACATATGAGGGCCAGTGACACTGCCCTCAAAAAAAAAAAAAAATTATTGACCAAAAGAAGTAGAAGTAGGCCCGAGCAGGAGAGAATGGCTCAAGGGCCCATTATTAGAAATTACATTCCAAAGAGTTTGGAATGGGCCACACACAAAGGTGAGGCTCAAAAGTCTCAAAGTGAGGAAGGGGTTCAAAAAGGGGAGAAGCGGTCAAAAAGAACAGGGCGTACTTCCCAGGACTTGGAGGTTTTATCCCCTTTCTCTAGAATGGGCTGTTTCCTTTTGGGCTTGGGACCACTTGATTGGCACCTGTGATTGAATAGAAGTACTGCGCAGGTGCGAGTGACTGGTCAGATCTAGTTGGGTATTTTGTGCCCATTTGTTTCCCATGGGTAGGTAATTATATATAATACAAACGGGGAGTTTTGGGTGGAGAGGGGAGGTCCCCTGGGAGGTCGCGTTCTGTGAGATGTGTAGGAATGCAGAGACCCAATGCCTGCCTCTAACTGCCTGCCTTGTTTTCCCTTTGAGAGATGTGATCCCCATAAAATTTCTATGGGGGGCCGGCCAAGTGGTGCGTTGGTTAAGAGTTGGCTTGGGACACCAGCAGCCCCGGTTCAGATCCCGCAGATGAGGGCCAGTGGCACTGCCCTCTACAGCTAAGATGGTGAACAACAACTCCACCTGCAGCTGGGCTGCTGTGAGTCCCCGGGGACAGCATAGCTGCAGCCCCTGCTGCAGTGGGCTGCCATAGGCAACAGTGAGCGGCCGGCAGCCAGCGTGGGTGGCCGGCAGCCAGCGTGAGTGACTGGCAGCCAGTGTGAGTGGCTGGCAGCCAGTGTGAGCTGCCAAGAGCCACTGGGAGTGGCTGTCCAGAACCCGGTGACCAATCTGCCTCACCCGAGAAGAGCACAATGATGATACCAACATGGACCAGTGAAGCAATGTCCTCCACAACTGGACTGAAGAACAAAAGGACAGCAACTTGTCTGTTTCCCTTCCCCAATTCCCCAACGCTGTTCCCCTCCCCCAATTCCCCAATAAAATCTTTTTTAAAAATCTTTATGGGAAGTTGATGGACAGGAGGTCTTTTCTTCTGTATCTGCTTCCTGCTGGGCAGGGGCATAGAGCTGTGCCTGCCTATTGGGGGATTCATGGAACTCTGGTCTTAGATGAGAGGAAGTGTTTCGAGATTCACCTGAAAAACCATGCTGGCTTCTTTGGTTGGGACTGGCAATCCTTTGGGGTATCCTCTGTATCCCCAAGGCCCCTGAATGAGGAAAAATTGATTTTAATTAATAAATCTGTTAGCTCTTGTGAAATCAGTGGCCATTCAGCCTGTCACTCAGGTGGCGTCAGTTGTCTGGGCCCAGAATGGGTTTGGCATATAGCTTACTGGCCTGGGGGATATTAGGAAGTTACAAGCTTTCAAGTAGTTATCTGAAGCAGGGGTAGGAGACTTCTATTTGTTTAGGATTCAGTAACTGATTTACAAAGCAATGAAGAAGCTGAGGGGATCTTTAGTCTAGGATTCACAAGCTGGTTAGAAGAGTAACCAAAGCCAAGAGCTAAGAAACTAAGGAACTAGGAAGGAGACTTAACATTTCTATACTTAACATTTCTATAGGAAAGAAAACTTAAAAGTGGTTTTTTCTGGGGGGGGTGGGAGAGGGTGGGCCACCTACTCATTTGGCCCACAACAATGGGATGTCACTTCCAAGATTAGATTATAAAGACTATCTCCTGAATTCATCTCTTTCTGACTCTCTCTCCCTCTCCCCATTTGTCCTTCTCTCCCTGTCATTATCATCATCACATTCATGTCATCTGAATACACAGGCAACCTATGGAGAGGTCCTCATGTATAAAAACAGGCCTGCAAGCAACTGAAAAAGAGAACTTAGCAATGGATCTTCAGAGGCCTGCCAACAGCCATACAGGTGAGCTTGGAAATGGGTTCTCCAGACCCCATTTGAGCCTTGAAATGACTGCAGTTCCAGCTAAATTATTGCAACCTCATGAGATACTTGAGCCAGAGCACTCAGCTAATCTGTGCCTGTATTCCTGATCCACAGAAAATGAAATAATAAACATTTAGTGTTTTAAGCCGCTAGGTTTTAGCGTAGTTTGTTATACAGCAATAAATAACTAATATATTCCCTGATAATTTCCAATGAAATCAGAACTATAAAGAAGAATTACAGCTATTAAAATGGTATAAGACCATTTATAACTGCCCTGTTTATTACTTCCTGATGTATTTCCCCCCTGGTGATTATCTATAAACATCCTTACAATAGAAAGGGACCATATGCTTATTTTCAGGGGCAATAGAGGAATGGGGAGGGCTGGGGACTCTTGGTCCCATTCCAGAGCCAGTCCTAGGAAGAGAAAACCCCAAGACACTGAATGTGTAATCATGGCTACCAGGCCAGGCCAGGGGAGTGAGTCTAGGAGTGACAGCTAACTGTATGGAAAATTCATCTTGGTTCCCCAACACTCACAACACTAAAGTTGGGTGATATATTTGTTAGGATTAGGTTCAGCTATGTAAAACAGGAAACCACCAAATAACACTGGCATAAAGGAAAACAAGCTTATTCTCATTGATGTAGGAGAAATCTCATGTAGGAGGGAGTCCTTTGAGGACTGGCAGCTCTATGATGTCACCCAGGACCTGGCTGCTCCAATCCATCTTTGGGAAGATGCCTGGAGAGCAGCTCTGCCCTCCCAGCCTGACATGGCCATTTGATCCCTGCCAGATAGTCTCATGCCAGCAGTAGGATGGCAGAAAGGCCAAGGAGGAGCACTCTCATCTTTATAAATAGATTTCCTGGAGTCTCATGGGGCTCTTCTGTGTAGATATCATGGACCAGAAATTTCTCACATGTGCTTGCTTAGCTGCAGAGGATGCTGTGAAACATGCCTGGCTAAATCTCAAGGCTCTGTTACTAAAAGAAAGGGGAAGGCAAGTAGTAACCTCTGCTACAGGTAACAAAACTGATAGAGCACCAAACGGTCTGTTACTCTAATATTTCCATGATCTGACTCATATCACATTTTCAGCTTCATCACTCTCCTTTAATTCCATCAAATAGGACTAGATACCACTCTTCATGTCTTTCCATCCCCATACCTTTGTCTATGCTGGTGATGCTGTCAGAGTCCCCGCCCCCACCATCCTTACTCACCAGCTCTAATGCCACTTCCTCTATGATTCTTTTCTCAACCCTCTCCTTCCTCTGAAAACGCACAGCACTGATTTGTACCTTTGTTTAATGTAATAGAGGGAAAAAATATTATAATGTACTTTTCAACTGCCAGATGCTGCATTAGAAATGCAAATGTGAAGAAGGACCCAGCCCTCAAAAAATGTATAATAATCAATTGATAAATGTTTGTTGAATAATGACTAATCTGCTTCAAAGTCTCATATCAAGCTTTGATTTACATATACAGCATTGTATAACCACATCCATAACAAAGGATGGAATGTGGTCCATGTACATCTAATTCAATAAGATTTCTTCAGTACCTCCTGTGTGCTTGGCATTGTGTTTCCCACATGGTCCTTCCATCCTTCATTCACACATTTATTTACTATCAACTGAGTGCTTGACATTGTGCAAGGCACTGGGTAGAAAAGGGCCTGATCCTTTCCCTTGTGGACTTGGGGAAGAGACAGACAAGTAAACAGATTATTTGTACTGCGAGATAATAGAAAATATATTTATTGGTGTCTGCCCCCGGTTCCTGGCACAGAGCTCCTGAAACCATTATGAATCCCTAAGTGATAAGAGCACTAGGAGCATTTTTTGTTCTGATAGTTGGTCTTTACCCCAGTTCGTGGCACAGGGCTCCTTAGAAAGCCTTGTAATTTCCTGAGTAATAGGGTTGTCATTTGTTCTAATGAGGCAACTCTGGGTGGGCTCCTGGATGGCTCCTGGATGGAGGCTGGTCACCAGAAAGAACAAACCATGATTAGAAACTTGGAATTTTCAGCGCATCCCCCATTCCCTTGAGAAGAGAGAAGGGCTGAAAATGGAGTTTGATCAGCTTATGTGACAAAGCCTCCATAAAAATCCCAATAGTACAAGGTTGGGAGAGCTTCCAGACAGAAGAACACATCCATGCACCAGGAGGGTGACACACGCCAACTGCACAGGGACCCTTCCAAACCTCACTCTATATATCTTTTCATCTCTGGCTATTTATCTGTATCCTTGATCACATGCTTTAATAAACTGGTAAACGTAAGTGTTTCCCTGAATTCTGTGAGCCACTCTAACAAATTAATCAAACCCAAGGAGGAGGTGGTGGGGACCTCTGATTTGTACAAGTCAGACAGAAGTTGTGGGAAGCCTGGGGACCTGCTACTTGTGGTTGGCACCTGACATAAAATGAGAGAAACCTTGTAGGACTGAGCCATTAACCTGTAGGGTATGATGCTATCTCCAAGTAAATAGTGTCAGAATTGAATTAAATTGTATGATACCCATGGTGTCATGGAGAATTGCCATGACACCCATGGTGTCATGGTGGGGGGAAAGTCCCACACATTTGGTGACCAGAAGTGTCAAAAGTGAAGTGTTCTATGTGAAAGTAAAGGAGACACACAAGAGGGAATGATAAAAATACTAAGCCTAGCCTAGAAGGGTTAGAAAGCTTCCATGAGGAAGAGTAGTCTGAAAGATAAACAGAAGTTAAACAGACTCAGGAGAGAATGAATAACATTGCAAGGTTGAGGAGACGTTATCTACAAAGGTTCAGTGGTGACAAGGAGAACATTGTGCTTTTACAATACAGGCAATAATACAGCATGGCCAGAATTTAGCGTACAAACTTCAACAGGGGAGGGGTGACATTGGAGGCAGAGCAGGTAAACAGCTGTTGTATCAAAAATCAGTAGGGAACTGCATCTGACTGCGAGTAACAGACCCCCAAAAGAATACCTTAAATAAATAAAAGTTTCTGGTTTTCTTTTTGTTTCATCAATTTTTTTTCAGCTTTATTGAGGTATAACTGACAAAAATAGTTTATATTTAAGGTGTACAATGTGATGTTTTGACGTATATATCATGAAATATTTACCACAACAATGAACATATCCATCACCTCACATGGTTACCTTTGTAAAATTGTTTTGGTGAGAACAATTAAGATCTGCATCCTTACTAAATTTTAAATATACAATACAGTATTGTTGATTACAGTCACCCTATGGTACAATAGATCCCCAGGACTTATTTATTCTGTATATCTGAAACATACTCTTTGACCAATATTTAAAAGTTTCTATTTTTCTAATTCGACCTCTATAAATACAAAATGTGCAGAGTAGGCAGTTTAGGGCTGGTACAGAAGCACCACAGTGCCATGAGGGACTCAATGTCCTCCTATTACTCAGCTCAGCACCCTTAGAGTGTACTTCGCTCTGTGGTCACAGGACAGCTACTCTACCTTCAGCATCTCATGTGTGTTCCAAAAGGGAAGAAAATGAAGGCAGAAAGCAAAAGTTATGTACTAGACAAATCTACCTGTCATTTCCAGAAGTCCCATTTCCTTATTTATTTCTTACTGGGCCCACATCCCCAACAAAAGCAACACTGCTGGGAAGGTTGGTACAACATAGTGGGGCTCATTGCTGCCTCAAACCCTGAGGGCTCTGTTCCTAGGAAGAAGGGAAGGGATGTTGCATAGATAATCATCCATGTACCCTCCAGCAGGTCACACAGACCCTAGATTGCCCCTGTGGTAGCTTAAGGACCATGCCTGGGGAGGGAGGGGCCAGAAAGAGTTTCAACAGAGGAGCAACGAACTAAAGAGATATGCATTTTAGAAAATCCTGAAAATCAAGTAAAGGTAAAGGGTGGGTTGGGGGTGAAGAGAAAACAAAGCTGGGGACAAGAAGGTGTTAGAGGAAGAGCCAGAACATAGAACATGATAATGAAGTGAAAAGGTTTGAAGTGGGTTGAATAGTACACACACACACACACACACACACACACACACACACACACACACACACTGCCCCAACTCATCTCCACTCAGAATCTCAGAATGTGATCTTATTTGGATATAGGGTCTTTACAGATGCAATTAAGGTAGGGGTCAAGATAAGATCTTACTGGATAAGAGTAGGCCCTGAGTCCACTAAGTGTCCTTCTGAGACATGAAAGATGCACAGAAACCCAGAGGTTAAGGTGATGTGAAGATGGAAGCCTCAGTTGGAGCGATGCACCCAGAAGCCAGAGAATATCAAAGATTGCTGGCAACCACCAGGCACTAGGAGAAGCAGGGAACTGTGCTCCATCAGAGCTCCCAGAAGGAACCAACATTGCTGACACATTGATTTTGGATTTCTGGATTCCTGAAAGGTAAGAAGATGAACACACAAGGAAGGACAGAATTGGGAGAGAAAAAAATAAGTTCAGCTGTAGACCAGTTGCTTTGGAGGTGCCCAAGGAACAAGGAGGTGACAGGTCTGGGGTGGAAGCTGTATGTAGCAGCACTTGAAACCAGTGGAGTGGATCTTGCCTCCAAGTTGCCCAACATTTTTCCAGGGGGATGAGACTTCCACATGTGAGATAATTCAGGAACATGCCAAGAGAGTACGTACTAAACTGCCAAACGGTGCGGTAATTATTTCAGGAAGCTTGAATTAGGGAAAATTAACGTAAGATGCAAAAAATGGCCCATGTTTCTGTGATAATGAGAAGGGTTGTTTCATTTTTATTAATTGGCACAAACCTGCATTAGCCTCTGATCAAATGGGCTGTACTCACTCAAAGATTGGTTTTTGTCACACAGGCAGATGCTCACAGAATGTTAGAACCAGAAAGGACACATCATGTCCAACCTCCTCCCCTTACAGATGGAAAATCAGAGGCTTTGAGGGAGAAGGACTTGCCCAAAGTGAGTAAGAAGACCAAGTGAGAATTCAGCACAGGTGTGGCCTGCACCCCACAACTCACATAATACAGTAAATGGTGAAAAATCTCATGTGAAGGAAAATGAGGTGTGGTTTGATCTATGAAAGTTGAATGGATGAAAATAAGTGAGTAGATGAAAATATTGTCAGGCTCCATTGCATGAAAGACTTGGTTTCAAATCCAAATGTTACCCAGGCATTTCACTAAAGATGCTTTTGGTTTAAAATAATCTCAACAATAAGAAAATCATTGATTGGCATAAGTGAAAGAGTCCAGTGGTAGGGAAGGCCTGCATATCCCCTGTCCAAGAAAATGAGGTATGGTTTGAGCAAGGCTCCAGCTTTGTTTCTGCTGCTTTCTAGATTCTTCTCTACATAGCTTCACCCTAAGATTGCTTTCCATAGCAGCTGTATGTGAGCCCATCTCACCACCCTAGCACATGGAATCTGTGCAGTGGTGTTCAAGGGTGGGGAGAAGGGAGCAGTCTATACTAGCATAAGCAATAAGAGACATATTTTCTACATAAAATTTTAAAACAATAATAAGACCGACAAAAGTGGGTCTATTAATTTCACCACCGTGCAGTGGCAATTGGAAACAAGGTCAGTTGTTTCCATCCAGGTAGGCTGACAGCAGCCACATCCAGTGCTTGGGGCTCAGTGCATCTGTACTCCAGAATTTCCAACAAAGGTTCCGAGGGCCACTGAATGGACTAGATTAAGTCATGTGCCTACACTTAGCCCAATCATGGCCAGCAGCCAGCAGGAGCATGGAATGCACTGATTGTCTTAGTTTAAGACATAGGCTCATTCCAGAGGTGGAATCAGCTTCCCCAAACTCCTAGAGATTCCCAATTGAAACCTGGAATGGATGAGGTGGGGAAAGAAGAACCAATGCTAGGGAAGAACCATTAGATGTTCCCCACACTTGTGACCTTCAGTAAGTTATTTGACCCAAGTCTCAGCTATGTGCTAGATACTGTCCTATCAGCTTTACATATATGTAAACTCCAACCTCTGGAAGTATCTGATTATCCCCATGTACCAATCAGAATCCTAACAGAAAACAGCCACTCACATGAAAACATTGTGAGCAGAGCTCGTTTGCAAAGAGACTATTTACCAAGATGTAGGTTGGTTGTAGGGAACTACGAGGGAGAGCGCAGGTATCTGAGGCTGGAAGCAGCAGACCTGTCACCTGCTCTGGGCCTGCAGGGTCAGGGAGGGTGGAGTTACAGGAAGCTAAAAGGGAGAGTGAGCTATAGAGAGATGGTGACCTTTGGCCAAGGAAAGGGTTAACCCAAGGCAACTTCACAGAAGGAGAACTGGGGGAATAAATACCCTAACCTTACTCTCTTCCCTTCCAGCTATGGCATGGGCTCCCTCCTGGCCAAACTGATGATGGCATCGAGGCAATCAGCCTCTTGGAGCAGAAACCAGGGTAGAAAGTGTGGAGAGTAGGTTTGGAAAGACAGAGATTTCCAACACACTCCACTTCACAGGTGAAGAAACTGAGATCTGGAGAGGTTATATCTCTTGTCTGGTCCAGAGCAAAACTCTTTTTTCCCCCCAGTTTTATTGAGGTACAATTGCCAAATCAGAGTGTTTACTTTTAATCGCTATACTATGCAATCCCTCAGAGCAAGTAAAACACAAGACACACTGCTGTATACTATATAATATATGCCGCACAGATGTTATTTTCCAGTTCATTGTTGCCTCCTCTGCAGAGAGAAACCACTGATAAAATCAGTGTCCATGTCTTCCGTAAGCAGGGTGCTCCCCCCAGCAAATGAACTAAGGCTGCCTCCCAGGGAGTCAGCTGGCCTCTCTCAGTACACACAATTCCCAACACCTGGGAGACCACAGTATAAATGTAAAAGACATGCTGCTTTTCCTCTCTGCATTTCTAAACTAACCTGAATCACCAGCTGTACAATGAAAATAAATCAAAATGTGAGAGTCTGTGAACAGTTTCCATTCAAGGTGCAATTGATTTGTTACACAATGCACACGGTAACCAGAGCCGCGCATACTAAGTAAACAGGGAATGTGATAATATGCACATACTCTAGTAAGCAGTGGCTGCATAGCCCCTCTCCAAGAAAATCAAAGTGTTCGACTGGTTCCCTCTTAATCCAATTCATGCTCTCCTCACTCTTGTCAGAAAGGTGGGTGGCAGATATTATTGATCATTCTAGTGTCACTGGTGGGCTCAGAAGGGTAACACGATTTACCTATTGTAAAGTGAGTTTTCATAACAGCCCAAGTCCATTTGACACATTCCTTTCAGCAAGTCAAATACGCTGTGGGTCCATACCTTAAATGTGTCTAAATAATTTGTAAGCGACACCCATATCTCCATCCTATTCAATAGTGTTGGTTAGTCACTTGGAAGAGGTGCTAGTGAGGATACTCAGAAAGGAATGCCAGAAAATTAGAGCTCCAGAGGCTTCGCCTCACATGGATGAGACTGATAATTAATTACAGTGCTGACAGTAGGAGAGATGACTTCAGGCAGGGTACTGCTGCTAAGCCGGTGCTTCCATGATCTCATTTAATGCTCACAAGCACCTGATGAGGGGTATTACTGTCTTCACCATTTCACAGAGGAAGAATTTGAGTCTGGAGAGATTTAAGTAAATTACATGGAGGCTAGGTGAGCTTCCTGGGCATGCAGCTTTCAAAAGGACCTGCACTTGATTCAATGCTCTCCTATCATCCTCTGGGAATCCTCAGTAACTTTGGAACAAGGGGGACTGCATTTTCATTTTTCACTGGGCTCTGCAAATAATATAGAGCAGGCCCTGCCTAGAGGCACCTAACCTACAAATACTTTCATAGTATGTACCAGGCACTGCGTTAGGCAGAGGGGAGCAACAATCACGAGATGTTCAAGCCCTGCTGTCAGGGAGCTGCTGTTTCACTAGGGGAGAACCATAACAGTTAGGGGTAATTGCAGATTGTGATGAATGCTATGAAGATAGTAAATTGGGTAACGCGATGAAGTAAGTGATTATGGGAATGCCACTTTACATAGGGTGGTTGCCTCCAAAGGTGACACCTAATGAAAGACAGCCTGGCAGGTCTCTGGGGAGGGGCTTAGGCTGAGATTGTGTAAACAAGGACAAAGGATCAAAGGAGGGGGACCTGCTGACAGGCCAGAAAGAACCTGTGGGATGGGACTGAGGCTCAGACAGTGAAAGAAGGGGTGCAAGGTGAAGCTGAGAAGCAGGCAGAAACCAGACCACTGGGGCCTTTGAGCCCAGAGCGAGGAGCTCGCATTTGGTGCCACTGCACTGGGAGGCCCAGGGACAGATTCAGCAAGAGAATGAGAGGAGCTGCTGCTGCCATTTTAACATCACTCAGGTTCTCAAGTGGAGAACAGGTTAGAGGAGGGCAAGAGACACCAGAGCGAATCACAGCTACAACCCACCAATACTCATCACAACTTTCAACACAGCCAGTGCGTCCAATGCAAGGATTCCATGAAGGCCTCCAGAAACTGCACAAATGGATCACATTTCATGTGCATGCATGTGTGTATATAAATACAGTAATACCTTGGTTTGTGAGCATAATGTGTTCCGGAAACAAACTACTCATATTGCAAGACATCACTCGTTTACCACGTTAAAATGTATTAGAAATGTTTGCTTGTCTTGTGAAACACTCACAAACCACGTTACTTGCAATCCAAGGTTTTACTATATATATGTATATATATATATACACACATTTATGAGGCACCTGGGGAACCCACATATAACTCATTCATATTTCATACGTGTGCATAAATATACATATATTTTAAAATAAAATGTAAAATAAAATATGCGTACACAAATATATTATATAACCAATTTACATCTAATGTATTAATTTGTGCAGCCAGATTAATTCATTTTTGTATATAAACCCAAGATTTAAAATTCCTTCGCCATCTCTGCTTATTTGAAGTCTCCTGAGATTGCATGATAAGATGATTATTAACACCATCACTATTTAAAACCATTATTAGGTGCCTCCTGATACTGTACAACCAAAACAAAATTAATGGAATGCTGGGACCAACAGAAAACTATTATCCAACATTCACAATTTCACATTTGGTGTTCCCCAACTTGTCACTATCTTTAAAGAAAGTAAAATGCTATATATGTAAAGACATACTTGTGTTTTGTACTCTTAAGACTGATTTGTCTATTAAATGTTGATTTAGCAGACGATCATAATAATGAATATTCACACACAAGGCAGAGCTTTGTCCTAAAACTTCACACATACTCACTCATAAAACCTGACAACAGCAGAAAGACTATTATTACCCTAATTTTCACAGGAGAAGAAACTAAGCCACAGAGAACTTAACTCCCCATATTAATAACTTTGTAATGATGTCACACAGCTAATGAGTGGCAGTACCAGGATAAACACCTAGGCAGCCCAGACACAGATCTATATTCTAAACTAGAGACTGGCAGGTTGGGTTGGTAAACCACATCCCATGGGCCAAATCTGATCCTTTGTCCCGTTTTGTAAATAAAATGTTATTGGCACAGCCACGCCCATTTGTTGTTGTCTCTGCTGGCTTTTGCTATAATAGCCATTGAGTAGTTGCTACAGGGATCATATGGCCGGAACACCCTAAAATATTTACTACCTTGTCCTTTATAGTAAAGTTTGCTGACCCCTGCTCTAAACCACCATCCATACTCACTGCATCTACATGCTATGTGCCAGCCAGCAATGTAGACACTAGGGAGAGAGTGCAAACAGAACTTAAGAGGCTCCTGCGCTCATGGTGCTTATAATTATAGGATGGATTTTGCAAGACTCTGTGTGTGTATGGGTGTGTGTGCGTGTGTGTGTGTGTGTGTGTGTGTGTGTGTGTGTGTGTATACACAGAGGGGAAATGGTCTGTTGCTAAAACTTTTGACCATCCAAATATAGATGATCCCTTACATCTATTCCTTTGTTTAAAAAGATCTAGTAGCAGCAAGCAGAGCCTTGGGTCTCTTAAAATTGCTTTGAAAGGGAAAGCAATTAATATGATTCTAGGACCTTCTGTAACACACCATTTACGAAGAGAGGGTCTCTGACCTAGCAGGGTAACTCTCATGTGTAAAATACACCTGCCTATTAGAATAGCACAGCTGGTTTGTTCTTGAAAAGTATGTCAGTAAAAGTATCATCAATAGAAACAAAGATTGCTAAAATTGACAAGCGTTTATAATATTCAAATCTGAGCTTGCCACTGAAAAGGAAACCTGGCTAATACCTCAGGAATTAAAATATTAATGAATCAAAACTCTATTTGTAATATTTATTTTTTCTTCACTCCCTCAGTAATCTCTATTAAGAATTTGTGATTGTTAACATTACCATGGCAACCTGTTTGAGAGAGGCTACAAAAAGATGTACCTTAGGCCTCCCTAGATTTGATGCTCACCACTAATGCTCTATTTTGAATAAATGGCTAAAGCACAACTCTTGATGTAACCAGCATCCTATACCAAAAATCTTGTTTCTTTTTTTGCCAGTTATCAGATAATTAATAAATTCATGGAATTCCTAATGTGAGCTGAATTCTGGTAAGATTTCACATTTGTAATCAAAACATGGTAAAAATCCATCAACAAAGAACAGTTTACTGATCATATTGTCATAATTGAATGATAAATGACATTAAGAGTCTAGACACAGATTTTTGTCTCTTTTTAAAAATTCACTCTTAATTCTAACTTATGGCCTTCCTCATGAATTTTGAAGCAACTAATTTAGAATTTGTGATTCAAATTCAATCAACATGTATAGAGTTCCTGCCAGGTGCCTTCAAATGCATCTTTCATTTAATGCTCTTAGCTACACAACGATTCTTGGAAGTAAATATTATCACCCCTGTTTTGTAGATGAGTAAACAGAAGCTCAGAGAGGTTAAGCAACTTACCCAAGGTCACCCAATGAGAAAGAGACAGGGCCAAGAGTCAAACACTAATCTGCTTATGATATTTCCAGGCTTAAGCTAATGTCTACCATTGCTTAGCAATATTGATTGTTGGTTATACATAGGTTGGGGAAGAGCAAGTATTAAAATAAGTGAGGAAATTATTTTCATGTAGTTCAAGCTCTTTAAAATCTGACATTTCTATTCAAATCCCTATATGTTTAAGGATTACAAATAGTTCTCTTACTTATTAAAGTAGACTAGAGATTTTTTTAAAAGGTATTTGGCTTATACTTGAAGTCTGGATAACCTGAAAGAAACTGTGCTGAATATTCTCCATTTGTCCCTTTAGACCCAACCTCCATCATTCATCATATTCTATGCTCTGGGAGGCCTTTATGGAACAAGTCCTCTTTTCCCTCAGTTTTCTTTCTTTCTTTTTTTTTTTTTTTAAAGAATTTTTTATTGGGGAGTTGGGGAAAGGGAACAGCTTTAGGGAATCGGGGAAGGGGAAGGGGAACAGACAAGTTGCTGTCCTTTTGTTCTTCTGTCTAGTTGTGGAGGATGCCGTTTCACTAGCCCATGTTGTGATCATTGTGATCATTGCGCTCTTCCCGGCTGAGGCGAGCCATTGGACTGCCATTTACAGTGGCTCATTGCAGCTCTCGCCAGCCGCCAGCCGCTCACACTGGCTGCCAGCCACTAATGGTAGCTCATGGCAGATGATTGCAGCCCTACTGCAGCCTACGCCATTGCTGGCCACTCATGGCAACCCAGCTCCAGGTAGAGCTGTTGTTCACCATCTTAGCTATAGAGGGCGCAGCGTCACTGGCCCATGTGGAAACCAAACGGGCAGCCCTGCTGCTCAGAGCTCGGTCTCCCAAGCCAACTCTTAACCAACTGAGCCACTCGGCCAGACTCTCTGGCTTTTTTTGAATTCAATTAATGGGCAACACCATAGGAGATCAGAAGACAGAAAGAGAGAGAAGTCAGGGTATTTCCCCCTGACTCCCTTCCCATACGTTGGCAGTGGCTGCATTCTTGTAAAAACGCTGAGCTCTTTCCAGGCCATCTTATCCTAGAGCTGCAGTGCTCATCAGGTTTCAGCAGAAACCCCCTCTTCTTGAGCCTTCAGGCCTAAAGGGTGGTAGTACTTTCTACCCCTGATAAACGTGAGGGACTTCACCACCCCACATTAGTTTCTTTTAACCCTGTCCTGACCTTTATCAAGTCACTTCATTGAGGACTCTTTAATCTAGGCTCTTGAGTCAGAGCTTAAATTATTGATTTGAGATCTTTCCTCTTTTCTAATATAAGCATTAATAGTATAAATTTTCCTCTCATCACTGCTTTTGCTGTGTCCCATTAATTTCATATGAAGTGCTTTATTAAGTTCAATGTTTTGTGTGTTTTTTCTTAATTTGCCTTGATGCTTACTTTTTGGCTTACGGATTATTTAGGAGTGTGTTGTTTAGTTTCCCAGTATAGGGAGATTTTTCTGTTATCTTTCTGATTTTCGTTTCTAGTCTGATTCCTTTGTGATCAAAGAACACATTGTGTATGGTTTCAATTCTTTTAAAATTTTTAATTGTTTGAAGTTTGTTTTATGTCCCAGTATTTAGTTTATCTTGATATATGTACTGTGTGCACCCATAAAGAATGTGTGTTCTGCTCTTATTGGGTGGAGTGTTCTATAAATGTCAATTAGATTCTGCTGGTGGATGATGTTGTTGAGTTCTTCCATATCCTTGCTGATTTTCTGTCTAGCTATTTCTATCAATTACTTTTCAACTATAATTGTGGATTTGTCCATTCCATCTTTTTGCTCTATCATTTTTGTTTCATTTATTTTGTAGCTCTGTTGTTTGGCACCTCAGGTATCACCTGGAAAGGGTGGGGCTTAGCTTCCTAATCCATTTTTGCAGATGGGGATAAGGGTAAGGCAGTAATTTTTTCTGTACAGCAGTTGTTTTCTAAAAAGTTTCTGTTTTACTAGGATGCCACTTTCCTGGTCCTTTGATTAAAGAAAGCAGGCTTCTGTTTCATCTGCACCCATTGGTGGTTTGGGATGGCCAGTTTCTTCAGTAGCCAGCCTGACAAAAATAAAACACAGGGGACTCATTACCATGTAGTTATTAGGACCCCAAAGTCAAGTCCCTAGCCAGGCTGCCTTCTCTGCACCTTTCTTATATTTGTTTGATGTATATACTATACTACAATACTAATTATATATAGTATATAATATAATAATTACAGAATTTATATTTATGATATAATTATATAGTATTTTATACATACTTATTATAATATATATTATATTATAATTTACTTTATTATTTCCAGGGTTTTTAGTTATACTTAGCAGAAGGAATAGGGTAAAGAATGTCTATTGCATCTCCCCAGAAGCAGAAGTCTTCATGTCAGGTAGTTTTAAAAAGAAAATTTAATACAGGGAACTAATTAAAAAGACTGATGAGCTAAAAAAAAAAAAAAACTAAACAAGGAACAATAAGGCCACTCCAAAATTTGCAATTGCAGAGAGTGGCTACTACCTGGTACTGGTAGAGAGTAGGGGATGTTACCAGAGCCCAAAAGCTGGAGATGCCCAATGAGAGTTTGGATCAAAGAGGGAGGGACTGTCCCACAGAGATGATGAACCGTGTAGGAGATACAGTCAATGATGGACTGCCACCCTCAGGAAGAAAAAGAGAGAACAAAAAGACATTGGCCTCTCCCCTTTTCTCTCCCTCCATTCCCCTTCCAGTGCCTCCCAACGGCAAAACCCAGTGAGAAATCACTTTTTAAGGGATCCAGGGAAATGTCATTTGCAGGGGTCAACAATCTGGACACTGAGCAGAACAAGGCAATGCAGGGAGCAGGTATAAAGTGAAACAGACAGATGACTGGCACATGGATGAAAAGTTATTTTAGAGCTGCCTTGGATTTGAAGTCAAGAATCCCTAACAGAAGTAGGGCATAGTAGCAAGAACATAGTAAATATGTCAGAGGCCACTGGAAAATATCATTACTGAATGGCCCAGTATGTGCTTGGAGTAGGAAGAAGATCAGCTTGGCACATTTTAAGACATACAGGCAATTTCCTTAAACTCCGTCTACTTTCCTATGGCTGAAATCAACTCGCTTGAAAGATAATAAATCCCAAATATTTATTCTTGTGACTGCACTACCTTTAGACTCTAGTGTTCCAATAATTGGGGGAAAAATAATCTTAAAGTTATTAGGTATGCCTCCCCCTGATTCTTCTTCACTGGGCCTAAGTCCTTGTATTGCATTTTCTAGTCATTTATTAGTGAAAGTAACTGCCTGGATAATAGTGTCCATGCACCTGAGTTATCTGAGTAGAAGTTGGCTATGCTTCACCTTTCAGATGGATCCTTGAACTTAAAAAGAGCATCAGAGAATATTCTATGTGAAGAGGGAAAAGTCAATATGGCTACAAATAAATGTTCCGTGCCCAGAAGTCCTGTGAGTAGATCGATCCACAGAAAGATCATGAGGCTTCAGGTGGCTAACTGCCACTGCATCAAAGATGTTAATTTGGTGGCAACCCATGTGACATTTCTTGGAAAGGGTCTGGGAGAAAGTTTACGTAGGCAGAACCTATGAAGTTAACAATGAAGAACGATGAATGGAAGAACTTATTTGGGGATTTTAAAGAACATGTTCAAAAAATCCATTTTAATGAACAAGTACTGTATTCATAAAAATTCTTATCCTTTTGCCATATTTTGGAAATGTATTTCTAAGCCTGGGAGAGTACATCAACAATTCTGTAAGAATATTTTATAATTCAGGTTTGTTAGTATACTTCTGTCAATGGTGTGGGGGTTAGTTCTATACTATATGAAGGAATTTATGTATAAGGCAAATAAGCTATGTGTATTCTCAAAAGTGAGCAACTGTCTTGATTGACAGTTTTGTCCTAATTAGTATAGCAAATGATAGCTGACTATACTAGTGATAGATTGAATTATTCTTCAATTGTCATTCAAAACCAAGTTCAAGAAAGAAATAAACATCAGACGGTGAGTGGGGGAACCACCGTGTGCATGGTTTATTAATAATGTGCAAGGATGGCCAGCACAGTACTTGAATGAGGTGGGGGCATAAAAGTCAATTAAAATCTTGAGACAGTTTTTGAGATTTGGAATATTAATTAGAGAAAAACAACCACAGAATAATGCATAACCAGGCACACATTTGAAATCTTGTGTGTAGTTCAAGAAGGCATTTTTAGAGAGTACTTGAGAGAATGAAAAGATGCATCCAGAAAAGAAAGCAATTAAAATAATTCCAAGCTAGAAGAACGTTAGGTCAACTTGGTGTGTGTAGTATAAAAGCATACACTGGTCAGAAGGGCACTCCAGGAAAACTATGAGGACAGCTACTTCCGTGGGACTCTTTAGTATTTTTATATTTTTTTCTGGTAAAAGCAACTTTAAACACACAAATGTGAGAAAGTCTGTTACAAGTATGTAGTGTTGCAAATTATTACGAATTGCCTCTTTTAAGCATAAGTGAAAGAAAAGCCATCTCTGCTCTGGTTAAGCAAATCATGTCTATCTACAATAGGATTAGAGATACCCCGACTGGGGTAGCTTAGCTTTATTTCTGTGGCAAGATGACTACTCTGCAAAAATAAAAAGAACATCCTTAGAGAGCCTTTCGTGTGTGAGCACTGCAGTCACCTTCTAAATGCTTTAGTCCCTGCAAAATGTAAGCAACGGAAGGCAGGGAACTTGCTTGTTTCAAACATTATTATACCCCTCATGCCTAGCACATGGTACGAACTCAGTACCCATTTTATCAGTGAATGGTGTTTCTCAATAGTTGAATTTTAATGTATGTATTACATCTGTAATAAGAAAAATTAAATTGTGGTTTACTGCCTCTTGATAGTCATGACTTTGTGTAAGTGCCTCTCTTTAAGGGAGGGCTGGAACTCGAGGCTCACTTTTAATAACTAAGAATACAGTGAAAGTAATAGAATGTCACTTCCGAGATTAGGTTACAAACTACCTCAGATTCCTGCCTTGCCCTCTGTTGCCCTCTCATTTGCTGGTCTGATGGAAGCTGGCTGCTATGTTGTGAGCTACACCCTGAAGGCGTCCATGTGACCAGGAACTGCGGGATGCCTCTGGCCAATAATCAGTAAAGAAGGGAGGATCCCAGTCCAATGGCCCATGAGGTATTGGATCCTGCAACCATATGATTAGGCTTGGAAGTAGATTCTCCAGCCTCAGTTGAGTCTAGAGATAAGTGCAACCCTGACCATGTAATCTTGTGAGTCCTGAGGCAGAGTTATCCTGCCAATCCATGCCTGGATTCTTGACACATAGAAATGATGAGATAAAAGGTATATGTTGTTTTGAGTTGATAAGTTTGTATAATTTATTACACAGCCATAGATAACTAATATATAAATCTACAGAAAGTGGTTTTTTTAAGCTGTCATTTTTGGGTTTCTTTTTCCTAATGACATTGTCATTTTATCTTTCTGCTCTTCATGGAACGTACTCGTGTCTCTCAGAAATTGACCTTGCTTTGGATAGAGGTAATATTATAATTCAAAATTTACTTTCCCATTCTGCTATGGTACCCTAACATATTGACAAAGGGAGCTTTAAACAGTTCCTAGAAAATTATAATTAAGTCAAAATTTAAAAAACACTTTAAAATCCATTAGGTTTATTCAACACATATCATAATGTTACTAAGTGCTAAAACTGAACTCCTTCCTACTGAAGTGAAAATGGGCTCTCTCTATCTGCTTCCATCTATGGTATAATGACATCTGTCTGTTTTCTTTCTAACAGCCATACAACAGCTGTACAAATGAGTCCTAAAGAGCACACCAATTCACCATTCCATTCCAAGCATCATTAAGACCCCATCCTCCGACTTTCGAATCCCAATGATACCTACCCATTATAGCTTACTTTTGCACTACCAATGTATAAACACTTACATTCTATATGATACATCTAATACTACAATAGGACCAAAATAATTTAATCTTTGAAATTGGAAGGGTCCTATGAATTGCCATTATGAATAGCAAGTATTATTCTATTCAATTAATGTGCACCTCTTACCATGTAGCTTTATCACAAACCTTTTACTTGTCTCCCCAGACCATGAGTACTCTCTTTTATCACTAAGGACTAACTAAAATATAGTAGAAATTCAGAAGTATATGTTTACTATAATGCATGAATGCCTCCCTCATTTATTCACTCAGAGATACTTCAGCAAGGTCCTAGCTCTCAAGCATTGATGGAAGAAGGGGAGGAAATACGTAAATAACCATGATGTAAGACAGTAATGATAATTGCTTTGAGAAGTATTCAAAATGTTACTGAGAATTTATTAAAAACACACAAATCCCTGGGCCCCAGCCTCCTGTTGAATGTTTAATTTAGTGTGTGAGGAATGTTGCAGGCAAATTTGTTCTATAAAGGGACAGAGTAAATGTTTTGGTGTTTGCCAGCCATATATAACCTCTGTTGCAACTACTCAACTCTGTAGTGTAAATGCAGCTGTAGATAATACATAAATGAATGGATGTGGCCATGTTCCAAGAAAACATTGTATATATGGACATTGAAATTTGAATTTCATATAATTTTCACATGTCATGAAATATTGTTCTTCTTTTGATTTTTTTCAACCATTTAAAATATAATAATGATTCTTAGCTCTTGGACTGTGCAAAAGCAGACAGCTGGCCCGATTTGGCCTGCAGGCTAGAGTTAGCTAACCCTTGGCATAGATGAAAGAGCACAAACTCTGGAATCTTCTTAACCTAAATTTGTATTCCAATTTACTAGCTGGTGACTTGGGCCAGGCTACTTACACCGTGTCAACCTGTTTCTTTACCTGAGAAGTGAGCAGCTTCAGTATTACCTGCTTTATCCTTGAGGTGGCAAGAAATTTGAAGACAACAAAAAAAAAGAGGATTAAAAGACTGTTTGTTAAAACAACAATTGTGCTACTTGGACTACCATAATAAACATGTTTTCTTTTAACATGCCAATCAGGGAACTAATTTGGACATGGGATTTAATTAAATGCAGTTGGCTGCATCACCAATCTACTCCTCTCTCTTCATCATATTCTATTACACAGTAGTCACTTCTTTCTGGCATTTGTTATTGTAATGTGATAAGACCTCACCATAACATGTCATGGAGTGCACGAGGCAGCATCTTTTATTTTTATATGACTAGGTTTTAATGGGATTTTACAATTTAGCTCCAGGACGTCTAGCCTGCCAAATCATTCAACAAATGCTAAGGAAATTGTCTTAACTAGCTCACTTCGGGTAAATGGCTCAATTTAATACATCATAAAAATAATAAAAAGCAGGAAATAAAATGGATAGAAAAAAATCACTTTGGAGAAAATCCTAACTTTCTTCTGAATTAATATGTAAGAAACAAAGTTTACCTTTTACTTATTCCATGTAAAGAGGGACAGGCAGTATAGCTACTGTGCTCATGATCCCCCACCCCACACCCAAAAGACACATTCTTAGTTTAATCACATTTATTTTACACTGTGTCTGACAAATGGTCAGTTATCTAGCCTCAGTTTAACAATCTGTCACAGGTAAAAGAGAGTGATAAAGGAATAATGCTTAACCCAAGAGAATGAATATCTAAATAATAGAATATTGTGCATTAGAATAGAGGCAAGTGGATGGTCGTGGAATATTGAGGCAGTAGAGTTGCAGATAGAAAACAAGCTCACCCATGTTATTTGTGGGACCCAGGGAAAGAATACAAGTGGAGACCACATAGCACGTTGAAATATCTAGAAGTTACAAATCAACCTAGCCCCAGTCAGCATCTCACCCAAAGCCCTGCAGCCCAATGCTGAGCGGGACAGGATGGAAGCTAGACTTTGGCTCCAACTCAGGACCTATGGGTGGAAACTGGACTAAAAAACTATTTGAACTCATGATCAGGTTCTGGAAGGTTGCAGGATACAATATTAATATACAATTATCAACTGCATTTCTAGACACCAGCAATGAACAATCTAAAAAAAAAAAAAAATTCCACTTACAGTAGCACAAAAAGAATAAGATATTTAGGCATAAGCTTAACAAAACAAGTATAAAACATATACTCTGAAAACTATAAAACATTTTTTAAAGAAATCAAAGACCTAAATAAATGGAAAGACATTCCATGTTCATGGTTTAGAAGACTTAATATTATTAAGATGGCCATACTTCCTAAATTGATCAACAGTTTCAGTGCAATCAATATCAAAATCTCAACTGGATTTTTTGCAGAAATTGACAAGCTGGAAATGCAAGGGATCCAAAGTCAAAATCACTTTGAAAAAATAAGAGCAAAGTTGGAAGACTTATACTTCCCAATTTCAAAACTAACTACAAAGTTACAGTAATCAAGATGGTGTGGTATATGTCTATAAGGATAGACAGAGATCAATGAAATAGACTTCAAAATCCAGAAACATAACTCACATTTATGGTCAATTCATTTTCTCCATAGAGTTCCAAGATAATTCAATGGGTAAAGTACTAATCTTTTAAACAAATGGTGTGGGGATATCTACAAACAAAAGAATGTGGTTTAATTCCTGCCATATAGAAAATTTGACTCAAAATGGATCATAGGCCTAAATTTAAGATGTATAACCATAGAAGTCTTAGAAGAAAACATAGGACCAAATCTTCATGACCTTGGGTTAGCCAAAGGCTTCTTAGATACAATACCATAAGCACAAATGACAAAAGAAAAATAGATCAATTAGACCATCAAAAATTCAAACTTTTGTGCTTCAAGAAAGTTAAACTCCATGGCCTGGGAGAAAATATTTGCAAACCTTATATCTGATAAGGGACTAGTATCCAGAAAATATAGACTCTTACAACTCAATTATAAAAAGACAATCTAATTTTAATAGACAACTCTACACCTATGTAGCCAAGACACATGAAAACGCATGTCCACACAAAATCTTGTGCAAGGTGTGATCACAAATTATAGTGAATGTTTAAAAGAAATTTTATTACAGTAAAAGACATTGCCATTAATCCCCCTCAAAATATTGCCCCTCACTTTGAACACATATATCCCATCATTCTCGCCACTTTCTGAAGCAGTTCTGGAAGCCCTCTTTCATGAGTGTCTTTAATTGTGTTGTCATGACTGCCTTGATGTCCTGCATGGATTCAAAACGTTTACCTTTCATGGTCACTTGACTTTGGGGAAGAGCCAGAAGAGGCCCAGTGCTAGATATGGTGAATAAAGTGGATGAGGACACACTGTAATGTTTTTTGTTTTTTTGTGGAGTTTTTAAAAACATTTTATTGGGGAATTGGGAGAGGGAACAGCATTGAGGAATTGAGAAAAGGGGACAGACAAGTTGCTGTCCTTTTGTTCTTCAGTCTAGTTGTGAAGGACATCACTTCACTGTCCCATGTTGGTATTATGATCATTGTGCTCTTTCCCACTGAGGCAGTCGCTCACCGGACATTGGAAGGCCACTCATGGCAGCTTATGGCAGTTCTCACCGGCTGTCAGCCACGCACGCTGGCTGCCGGCCACTCATGGTAGCTCACGGCAGCCCACTGCAGCCTACGCCTTCACTGGCCACTCATGGCAGCCCAGCTCCAGGTTGAGCTGTTGTTCACCATCTTATCTATTGAGGACACAGCATCACTGGCCCATAGCACAGCATCACTGGCCCATGTAGGAATCGTACTGGCAGCCTTGTTATTCAGAGCTCTCACTCTTACCAACTGAGCCATTTGGCTGGCCCGTACACCGTAATGTTTTTATTTGATAGAAATTGCCATAAAAGTGATGTGTGACATACAGCATTGTCATGATGGAGAATGAAGTAAAGACACTCATGAAACAGAACTTCCAGAACTGCTTTAGAAAGTGGCAAGAATGATGGGATAAGTGTGATCAAAGCCGGATGTATTTTAACGTGGGTTAATGGCAATGTGTCTTTTATTGTAATAATTTTGTTTTTTAAATTGGGGAACAGTGTGTTTTTCCAGGACCCATCAGCTCCAAGTCACATAGTTGTTTTCAATCTAATTGTGGAGGATGCAGCTATGCAGCCCATGTGGGGCTCGAACCGGCAACCTTGGTGTTGTGAGCACTGTACACTAACCAACTGAGCTAACTGGCCGTCCCTGTAGTAAATTTTTTTAATGTAAACATTCACCGTATTTTTCTATCATACTTCATACACTAATGTTCATATAGCAACATTATTCTTAAATGCCAAAAAGTGGAAATAACCCAAATGTTCAATGGACAATGGAATATTTGACAATAAAAAGGAGTGAAGTACTAATACACGCTATGACACAGATGAGCCTTGAAAACATTATGCTAAGTGAAAGAAGTCAGTCACAAAATACCGCATATTGTATGATTCTATTTGTGTGAAATGCCTGGAATAGGCAATGCTCTAGAGACAGAAATTAGATTAGTGATTGCCTAGGGCTGAGGAGGTTAGAAGGAAATGGGAAGCAACTGCTAATAGGTATGGTTTCTCTTTGGTGTAAAGAAAGTATTCTAAAAGTGATTGTGGTGATGGTTGCATAACTGTGAATATACTAAAAACCATTGGAATGTACACTTGAAATGAGTGAATTATATGGTATGTGAATATTTCTCAAAAAGCTGTTTTTACCCAAAACGATACCATCCAGTTACCTGAGAAACCCCATCTGCTTATGATTACTTAGGACTACCAACCTGAAACAAAAGCACAAAGGCTGTGATTTTTTTGCTACCCCTCCCCCACCTCCCACCCTTGCAAGCCTTCAGTCCTGTGTCCTCAGGCTGTGGGGACCCACATAGGTTCAAAGGTCATTCTTCTTCCATTACTATACATTCAATTTTTTACTCAACTTTCTTACTAGAGTGAAAAGAAAAGCCATCTTAATGCTTGGATATTTGTCATATGTGGGGTCCTTTAAAACTTGGCTTCTTCCCTTAGCTGTGTCTAAGGGCAGAATCGGAAGAAACTTCTGGGAGGCTCACTACACCACACGGGCAGGGCAGTGGGGAAGCTCCCGGGCACTCAGTCATTGCCCTTTGGCACCCAGAGAATGTGAAGGACCTGTCAACATCCTTCTCCTATTTGAAGGCTGAGCATCACCAAGGAGATCCATTCCTGTGATTCCCACACCACTCAGCCTTGCACAGGGTAAAGATTTCAGTGTTCTCTCACTTAAATCAATGACAACTTAAAAGGTATGGGGTAGGAATAGGCAAACTTTTTCTTCAAGGGACAGATATTACACATTTTAGGCTTTGTGGGCCATAGGTGTATTACAGTCCATGGCTGCTTTAAGCTGTAACACAACTTAGACAAATGGGCGTGGTTGGATTCCAATATAACTCATTTACAAAACTAAGCAAGGGGCCGCCAGCCTAATTTGCCAATTCCCTGTTTAGGGGAACCCTGTACTATTTTAAAACCAAGGCTTTTAATATGACAGGGTACACAGGTGGAGAAATAATGTCTCTAACTTTCAAGGTATTTTTCTCCTCTCTTCTTAGGGTAAAACCAAGGCTTTGCATCCTGGAGAGCTCAGCTTCTCTTATGCCAGGGGAGAGTTGAAGACTAAAAAAAAAAAAAAACCAAAACAAACAAACAAAAAAACCCCCTCAACTCACAGAAAAATATAATGATAATTATCATAATAGCTGACATTTAGTGAAAGTTTACTAAGTACCAGGCACAGTGCAAAGCATGCTTTGTGACAATTAAATTATTTCATCCTCACCACAACCCTATGCAGCAGGATTTATTATCATTCCCATTAGCTAGGAAACTAAGGCTTAGAGAATTCCAAGGCATACATGACTCTGGAAAACAGGATCATTTTAACCTGGGCAGAGCCTGCAATTTCAACTCCCGCATATATTAGAATGCTAGCACATGGTTGTGGCACAGATAGAGGCTTTCAAAAATTGAAGGGAAAGGAAATAAGTAGCCTTACCCCCTAAAACCAAGGAATGGAGGGGCTCATTGAAGATGAAGACTCATGCCCCACACCCACACAGAACCCCTGGTTTGGCAAAAGATTTGATGAAGTGAATATGTGGATCTCTGGGGGGATGAGGCACAAGCTCAATGGTGTTAAAAGATGGTATGAAGTCCCAGTAGCGAAGTCTGCCATGGAAAAGAGAAGAGAGGTGCCTTCAGAACTACCCTCCCTCAAATGAACCCAGGGTGGGTAGAAACAGAAAAGCCACCATTAACTGGTTTTTCTGGACACTCATCAGTCCCTGGGACCATTTTCCAGCACTGGGATGAGTGGTACCCCAAATCACACTGATTACATTCACGCCAACTAGATTGCTGAGGTCTGAGTTGCATGCAATTTATTTTGGCAAACTAAAGAAAGATGTTTCCTTGTGACCAAGAATCACAGGACAAATTCATACTACAAAGTTGAGAGGTGTGGAAAGGGATGCAAAGAGATGGTTATGGAAAAAAATTGGAAGTTTAAGTTTCTCATGTAAATGAGTAGAGTTGGTTATTGGAGGAACTAGTTTTGAAGAATGAGGCAAGGAAATAATGTAAATAATCTACTTCAATCTTTTTATATCATAAGCAGGAAGTTACTCAGCACTGTCCCAAGAACCCAGAACAAACTTGCTTTCTGTTTCTGTGCTAAACAATACCAGGACCCAACTATAAATAACTCAGGGGCCAACTCCAGCACTGAATATACCTGCGCCTAGAAGATAAGACAGTGAACTAACCACACAGCTTTCTTGGCAAGACTAATAGCTTGCTTGCTCATCAACGTTTCCAGCAAAATATCATCCTTTTCCCACCAATCCAAAATTAGTACCCCACAAACTCAGTCCAATTCCAATTAGTTTCTGCCTTGCAAGACTTGCCTTAAAATCACCTAAAATTATAAATATCCTGACCTTCCATTTCTGAGACACTGAGATTCTGTGAAGGCGTTCTCCCTATTGCGGTAAATATAATTAACTTATTGCTTGATCAACAGGTTTTTCTGGTGGTCTATTTGAGGAGTCTGCAGTCAATAATCTAAAGTAGATAAATTAAAAAACCGTAGGAAATGAATATCATTGAGAGATACTGATGTGATCATCTGAATAAAGAAATGGTTAAAAGAGTCCCCCTCTGCTGGTGGGGAGGGGTGGAGCAGGGGACAATCACATTTCACGTTAAGCCTGTAAGAATAGTTTTTTAAAACATGTGTGTTTTAGTCTAATAGAAAATATATTAAAACATTTTTAAATATTAGTAACGCAGTGGCTATCAGACCATTTCCCCAAATTTTGTGTATACCAGGAGATCTGGCCTTCCTCTTCTGTATTTAGCCCTGAAAACAATAGCGAGCAAAGAAACATTACAAGTTATGTCCATCCCCATTGCACAAACATAAAAGTCACAACATAATAGGCATATTTTACAGGCATAGAAAGGCTGAGAGAGTCAAAAATATTGCCAGGGGCCATAAGATCCCCTTCTTTTGCTGCTGTAGGACTTCCTAGGTATTGCTTATGTATATGAATTGATTTAAACAAGTTTGGGAATGGGTCCCCTTCCCCTGCCTGATCCCACTACACACATTTTCAGCCAACCCCTACTTTTAACCTTCAATAAGAAAATATCACAAAGGAAAAAGTCGTTTCTCTTATAGGACAGACCTTTTCCTGAGGCTCAGTTATTTTTTTAATCTTAAACCTTAGAGAAGAAACCGCAGTTTCAGATTAGAAACTGCAGTTTCTGCCTAGCCCCAGCTTGAGTTTCCATATGAAGTACTTTACTATAAGGGCACTGAGTCCTGAGGAAGTACTGGAAGGCTGATGGGAGAACTCAGAGGTGGGGTGTGGAATCAGCTGAGAGGTCTCAGCAGATCAAATGCAAATACACTGTAGTTCAGAGAATAAATATATATGTGAAGAACTTTTCTGAAATACTGTTCTAGTACACACACACACACACACACACACATATCATATGCCAAGAGTCTCTTTCCATAGTCAAAGACCACAAAACAAGTTGAATTTGGATCTCAGCATGTCTCCTTTCCCTTCCTTGGAACAAAAAAGAAGCTATCCACTGAGTCAAGCCCCCACACTTCAGAATCCAATCCCAGAATTGACTAAGAGACACATTCATGGCAGTGAAATGGCATATTTTTAAAAAACTTTAACCCCTGGTTGGGGTGGGGACTAGTAGAAATACTAATAAGTGTTTGCTCAATAACCATTCATCCAATAGTATCTACTGAGTATCTTCACATACCAGGCACAGCTCTAGGCACTAGGGATGTGAGTGAACAAGATCAAAGTCTCTGCCCACAAAAAGTCCTAATCTAGTACTTTGTACATAGAGGGCAGATAATAATTTGATGATTAAATGAATCAATCAATAAATAACTAAGTCAGGGGGTCAGCCCAGGTGGCTCAGTTGGTTAGAGCACGATCTCTGATCAACAGGGTTGCCAGTTCAATTCCCACATGGGCCAGTGAGCTGCGTCCATGCTGAGCTGCTAACAAGTGGCAGGATGGCTCAGCTGGTGAGAGCAATGCTCCTAACAACAAGTTTTCCAGTCCGACTCCCGCATGGGATGGTGGGCTACGCCTACCCGCAACCAAGATGGAACACAGAACTTTGAGCTGAGCAGCCACAAGCTGCAGAAGGGCAGCTGGATTGTTCAGTTGGTTAGAGTGCATGCTCTTAAGAACAAGGTTGCCATTTCAACTCCCACATGGGGTAGTGGGCTTTGCCCCCTGCAACAAGATTAAAAGCTGCGACTGGACTTGGAGCTGAGCTTGTGCCCTCCACAACTAAGATTGAAGGGCAACAAATTGACTTGGAGCTGATGGATCCTGGAAAAACACAATGTTCTCCTTCCCCAATTGCCCAACACTGTTCCCTTCCCCAATTCCATAATAAAATCTTTAATTAATTAATTAAGTCAAAAGATAATAAAATCACACTTGAGCATTACACTCTCTTCCTTTCCCTCTCTATAGTTAGATAGATAGATAGATAGATAGACTTTTTTTTTTTAGCTGAGTCATCCTGTCACCTGTTGGCAGCTCAGTGGCAGCACAGTGGCAAACTGCTGTTGCTCAGAGCTCAGCTCACACTCTTGAGCGAGCTCTTAACCACCTGAGCCACTCGGCCGGCCCTATATATTTTTAAATGTCAGTAAAAGGTAACTAAGGTGGAAAAATATTCAATGATAAGACATATCTATGTTGCTACCTTGGAGAGAAAAGATAACACAAACTATGTATGATTTTGTCTGTTAACAAGAAAAATATATATATATATATATTTTTTAAATCTATATACAATAATCTATAATGTTAACTGTAGTTTTCTTTAGAGTTAGAATGCATTATTTTCATATGTTTACTTTTCCATTTTTTCAATTTTTCTATACTAAATATACATTCTTTGTATATTTGTATAAACAGGGAAAACTATTTTTAAAAGAGAAAAAAAAATCAGTGGTAATTCAGCACTTAGCAATGGAAATAAGAGATCTTCAGAAAACACGCTACATTGACAAGCTAACAAGTTCCTATCAACTTTGTCTTCGATACCACAGACAACTTTATTTTTGATGCTTACATCTTACCTCCATGGTGATGAAAAGGAAACAGTAACTCTGGCTCCAGGAAGAAAGCAGAAAAGAAACCTCCACAACACAGAATCCAGGAAACAATGAGGACTTTGTCCAAGGCAGCAGACACCTGACACAGGGGATGCTTAAAATCACAACTTCTGCCTTTTCAGGTGACTTCTTGTTATTTTTATTTCAGCAGTCCCCTAACTCATGAAATATCTATTTTGGGCCGGCTGAGTGGCACAGTGGTTAAGCGTTGGCTTAGGAAGCCAGCGGCCCCAGTTCGGTCCCACATATGAGGGCCAGTAACACTGCCCTCAAAAAAAAAAAAAAAAAGAAAAGAAATATCTATTTCATATTTTGTTTCTATAATGTGTATATTTTGCATTTGCTGGGTGCAATATTATACAACACACACACACACAAGCATGCATGTAATTCATTAATTATATTGTTCAAATATTCTATATCTCTACTAAATTTCTTGTCTGAGAGAGATGTATTAAAAAACTCACAATATGATGATTATGAATTTGTCTATTTCCCCTTTTATTTATATCTGCTTTTGTTTTTATATATTTGAGTCTATGTCAGTAGGTACATAAAGTTTAATGTCTTCCTGTTTGAATTGTCCCTTTAGTCATTCTGAAATGGCCCCTTTTATCTCTAGTAAGAGTGTTTTCATTAAAGATTATTTAGTCTACTACTGGTATAGATAAACCACCTTTCTTTTGGTTAGTGTTTGTATGCCATGTCATTTTTATCTTTCTAATTTCAACTTTTCTGTTACCTTATGTTTAAGGCATGTCTTTTGTAAGCAGCATATATTTGATTGATTTTTTAATTCAGTGTAATTGAAATGTTTCATCCATTTACATTTAATATAATTACTAATGTATTTGAGCTTAAATTGCCACTTTACTATTTGTTTTCCATTTTTTCTACCTCTTTTGTGCTCCTTTCTCTCCTTTCTTTTTGATTAATCAAGTAATAATTTTATCATTCCAGTTTGTCCTTATTAGATTGTTATTTATAAATGTTTGTTCATTTAGAGTTTACCCTCCATATTGAAACATACCTCCAGGACTCATTAATCTACCTTAAATTAGTAATTGTACCACTTCTCAGATAGTGCAATTATCTCACAATACTAAGCCCAATTGCTCCTCTCCTGCCTTTTGTTCAATTGTTGTCATTTTAATTCTCTATGTAGTTTAAACACACTAGACCTCATTATTATTGTTTGAAAGAATCAACATTATTTAGTCTTACATATATATTAAATTTTTCAGCTGCTTTCATTCTTTACTGCATTTCCATATTTCCATCTAAGATCATGAACTTCCTGCTAAAGAATTCCCCTTACTGCTTATTTTAGTATGTGCTTTCTAGCAACAATTTGTCCCCATTTTTATTTGAATGAAAATGTCTTCATTTCACCTTCACTTTTTTTTTTTAAGATTTTATTGGGGAACTGGGGGAGGGGAACAGCGTTGGGGAATCGGGGAAGGGGAACAGACAAGTTGTTCTCCTGTTTTTCAGTCTAGTTGTGGAGGACATTGCTTTACTGGCCCATGTTGGTATCATCATTGTTCTCTTCTCGGGTGAGGCAGATGGGTCAGGGGCTTATGGAGGGCCACTCATGGTGGCTCTTGGCAGATTACACTGGCTGCCAGCCACTCACGCTGGCTGCCAGCCACTCACTGTAGCCTATGGCAACCCACTGCAGCAGGGGCTGCAGCTATGCCGTCCCCGGGGACTCACAGCAGCCCAGCTCCAGGTGGAGCTGTTGTTCACCATCTTAGCTGTAGAAGGCAATGTCACTGGCCCTCATATGTGGGATGGAAACCCGGGGCCGCTGGCATCCCAAGCCAGCTCTTAACCAAAGTGCCACTTGGCCAGCCCTCATTTTCACTTTTGAAGAATGTTTTCACTGAGGATAGAATTCTTTGGCAGTTTTTTTCTTTCAGCAATATATATATTTCATATATTCCAGAGATGCCAAAAAATTGTATACACATAACTTGTATTCATCTTTTGCTATCGGTATATATTAAATATTACAATTTTAATACAGTTTTTTCCTTTCTTAAAATGTGTATACATTTTTTTATATACAGTAATACCTTGATTTGCGAGCATAATTTGTTCCAGAAACAAATTACTCATATTGCAAGACATCATTTGTTTACTATGTTAAAATGTATTAGAAATGTTTGCTCATCTTGCAGAACACTCACAAACCAATTTACTCGCAAACCAAGGTTTTATATCCTAGTACACAAGGATAAAAAGATCTGGGACTCCTTCCATACTGAGATATAAAGGGCAAGATTTGGACATTTCATTTATATATTATATATTATATATATATAATATATATATAATTCCATTTCTTTTGAAAGGTCAGCTGTTAGTTTATTGTTGCTTTTTTGCAAGCAAATGTCTTTTTTCTCTGAATATGATTTAGATTTTCTTATTATGTGTCATGCTATGATAGTTTATATTTATTCTGTTTGGGGGTTATAGGACTTCCTAAATCTGCAGTTTGATATATTTCATTAGTTTGCAAAATTATTTGGCCAGTGTATCTTTAAACATTTATTCTGTTCCATTTTGCCCCCTTCTTTCATTCTGGAACTCGTTACACATATTAGACATTTTTACCAAGTCTCACAGGTGTCTTATGCTCCTATCTTTATTTTTTATTTAGCTTTCCCTTTCTGCACCTCACGCTTAATATTTTCTACCTACCTATTTTCAGCTCACTAATTCTCTATTTTGCTGTGTCTAATCTGCAGGTAAACTCATCTTTTGACTTCTTAATTCTTTCTGCTCTAGAATTTCCATTTAGATATACTTTCATAGATTCTAATTTTGCAGTGACATTCTCTATTTTTATAATTTACTTCCTTTAACATAATAATCATATTTATTTTTAAATTACATTTCTGTTAACCCCCAATATCTGTATGACCTATAGGCCTATTTTTATTGTCAATTTTTTTCTCTTAGCTTTGTCATTTGGCCCAGTTTCCTGGCCATAGCTGGTAATTTTGGAATGACTGCTGATATTATATATGATGATTGTGGAAAGTATGGATGATGTTGTATTTCTCCAGAGAATATTTTCTTTTCTTCTGCCCAACAGGCAGGAAACCTTGATCCAATTAGAGACTAAAATAACTGGAGGCTATTTTTTAGACTTTGTGAGGGCTGATCTATTACTGATTTATCCCTATCATCAGTAGTAACACTTCAGAGTTCTATTTTTAAAAGAGTAGTGAATTTACTGGCATTTCTTCTCCTTTGCAGGTTCTAAATTTTAATTTTTGTCTCTCCTTAGCATTTGAGACTGCCAAATGCTGTGAGTAGCATTTTAGCCCCTTAGCAACTGCTTTTCTCTGAGTTTCTTAGACTCTCACTTCACTCACACCCAGATTAAGAATTTGCTAATGCCTTGAAGGAAAATTGTAAAGAGAATTCTGCTGTCACTTCTCTGAAATTCCCATTTCTTCAGGATCTTGGTCCTTTGTGGCCTCACAGCAGCCTGGCTGTCTGCCTCCCTGCATTCGCCCATAACAGCAGGGCCTCACAGGGACAGGATTTTCACTATGTCTATGGCAAAACCCCATGGGACCCTAAGGAGAGGGCGGGTCAGCCAATGACAGGCAAGACCTTAGATGTGCGCAGGATGCCAATATAGGTGTGAGATCCAGTATAAAATATGCGCATCAGGGCGGCCTAAGCCAGGTGCCCTTGGAGGGTCCTTGGGAGGAATCAAGGATGTGAAGCCTATGGGGCCTAAGGGCCTGTTAATCCTTTTCTGCAGAGCTTACAGCCTGCAACTGGAAAAGAAAAATCTTCCCAAGAAGCTAACAGCAGTCCTCCTTGCATTCTTGCCTCAAGGTGTCATAGTGAACCATTATCTGTCCCCCTAGGGGGCAGGGCTGCATTGATCAAAGGGTCTTTCGGCTGAGGTGGTCTGTGAGGCATAGGGAAATTTGGCTAAATGTTGGGTGACGCATGTGATTTACAGATCTCGAAAGAACAAAACCCCTCCCCTGTTTGTAATCAATAAAAGCTGCAAGCTGACCAGATTCAGGGCTCTTGTCCATCAGACAGAGACCCCTGGCTCACATTGCTTTTTATACTGTCCCTGTCTCTTGCTCTTTATTTCTTTTTCTGAGTCCCCACCGGTCCTCTCGAGGGTCCTTAAGCCTTATCTACATTAATAGTGCTGAAGTTAAATTTTGGGTTTTCCATCCTAGTGATATTAGTGCAAGCCCTAGATTTCCACTTCCTCTGCAGTCTCTGTGCCTTGCAAGGCAAATTAGCAAATATTATATAGGCAACAGCACCAGTAAATGTAGTTCTCACATTATGCTTTTCCCTTCTCTTTGAGATGTGCCCCCCACTTCAAGTTTGGGGCACTTTAGTTATTGTCTGGTGGCTTCAAAGAGCCATTATTTTGTATTTTACTGAGATTTTGTTGTTGTTCTCAGTGGGGAAGTTTAGTCTAATACTAGAGAATTGGGTTTCAATTTACATTACTACTTGCTCAACCACCAGAGAAATTGAAATCCACCTTTAAATAAGGTGATACTCTATCCCAGTTTGCCTCAGATGGTTCTGATTTATTTCTTTTATTCTGGAATAATTATTACTAGTGTCCCCTTTCACTCTCAAAAGTGTCCAATATGTCCAATAAATTATATGATTACTCCACCTCTAAAGGTGATTTTATTCTTCTTCCTTCATTAAAATAATTATTAATTACTTAGTTTTTAAGAATAAAAAATGTCATGTAAACAATAAAAGAAGTTCTAAACAATAAAAGAAGAACCTCTGGACGTCCGGAAAGATGGCAGAATAGACGGACGCTGTGCCAACTGCCTCCCAGGATCACACCAAAATTACAAATAATTTATACAACATTCAACCCCTGAAGTCCCTGTAACACTAGATAAACAGAATCTCTGAAAGAAGAACGTAAAGAGGAGGCCATGTCGGGTCTGGTAGGAGGGGCGGAGACGAGAGAGGGCAAACCCCGTGAGGGACACCTCAGCTGTGGGGAGGCTTCTCCGGTTGGGGGAGAGACCCTCCGGCCGCACACCAAGCCCACCAGCCCAGCGTTACTTTGTCGGGAAGAGGAGTTCCATGAGAGCAGGCAGTAGAAATTAGTGAGGACTCTTTTTGCTCAGCTCGATGAGGTTGATGGCGGCGAGAGAACCAGTGGAACCAGTACACGGACTCACTCACCGGTGATCACTCACCTGGTTCCTGGTGGAGGGAGTGGCCATGTGAGTGGGGCACAGGAGCTGGTGGGAACGGACTAAACTGAGCACCTTTGGCCTGGGAGCTGGAGGTTTTGAGACCATTGTTCCCCTGGTGTGGAGCTTGCATGTGAGTAGTGTACAGGAGGGCACCATTTTGTCAGGGTTGGGCCCTCCCACAGAGGGTCAGGTCCAGGGCTGCATTGGTATGGTGGAATTGGTGCAGGAGTGCGGGTGTGCATGCACGCGCATGCTGCTTTGAAGCCCCACCCTCCCCACGTCTTGTGCTGCATTGCCAAGGAAACATCTAGCAGGCATTCTCTGGCTCCAAAAGGCTGCTCATTGAGATGCAGGAGTGCACGAGCCTTCTTGGGTCCCCGCTGTCTGCACTGCATGTGCAGTGTTGCCAGGCTGGTGATTGGTTGTTGGGCTGCTTGGACTGATCTGTGAGTGGCTGATTGGGACTGGCTGAGACTGGGAGTTTTCCTGGGAGTGTTGGGCTGTAAGCTGTGCACCTGTGTGATCCAGCCAGGGCTTTCCTGGTGATCTGTTTAATACATCAAAGCAATCCCAGAGTGACAGCCAGAATGAGGAAACAAAGAAACATGTCACAAGTAAAAGATCAGAAGAAACCTCTAGAAATGGAACCAAATGAAACAGAAGGATCCAACCTTTCAGAGACAGAGTTTAGAACACTGATGATAAGAATGTTTAAGGAACCTAGTGAGGACATAAGGAAGGATAGAGAAATTATAAAACAAAACAAACAAACAAAAAAAAACGTTAGAACTAAAGATTACAATAACTGAAATGAAGAACACACTCTAAGGAATCACTAGTAGATTAGATGAAGCAGAGGATCGGATCAGTGATTTGGAAGACAAAATAGCAGAAATCACCCAGTTGGAACAACAAACAGAAAAAAGAATGAAAAACAATGAAAATAGTTTCAGAGACCTGTGGGACAACATGAAGTGCATCAATATATTGCACCATAGGAATACCAGAGGGAGAAGAGAAGAAGCAAGGGGTTGAGAATGTATTTGAAAAAATAATGACTGAAAACTTCCCTACCCTGGTGAAGGAAATCAACATACAAGCCAAGGAAGTGCAGAGAGTTCCAAACAAGCTGAACCCAAACAGGTCCACACAAAGACACATCATAGTTAAAATGGCAAAGCTTAAAGACAAAGACAGAATCCTAAAAGCATCAAGAAAAAGACAGCAGGTTACATACAAAGGAACTCCTATGAGGCTAATAGCTGACTTGTCTACAGAAACTCTGCAGGCCAGAAGGGAGTGGCAGGAGATATTCAAAGTGACCCAAAATAAAGGCCTACAACCAAGATTATTCTACCCAGCATGGCTATCACTTAAAATTGAAGGAGAAAGAAATAGTGTCTCAGAAAAGAATAAGCTTAAGGAATTCATTACCACCAAGCCAGCATTGGAGGAAACGTTAAAAGGACTTTTTTAAACAGAAGAAAGGGGTAAACAAGCTAATCTAGGAAGAACAGGAATACGAATAACAAAATGGCAATACATATGCACCTATCAATAATCACTTTAAATGTAAATAGGCTAAATGCTCCAATGAAAAGACAGACCATGGCTGAGTGGATAAGAAAACAGAACCCATGTGTTTGCTGTTTCCAAGAGACTCATCTCAGAGCAAAAGACACACACAGACTGAAAGTAAAGGGATGGAATCAGATGTTTCATGCAAATGGAAATAAGAAAAAAAGCTGGAGCAGCAATACTTATTTAGACAAAACAGACTTTAAAATGAAGACTACAGTAAAAGACAAAGAAGGGCACTACATAATAATAAAGGGATCGATTCAACAAGAGGACAGAATCCTAATAAACATCTATGCACTCAACATAGGTGCACCTAAATATATAAAACAGATTTTGACAGGCATAAAGACAGAGATCAACAGTAACACTATCATGTTACAGAACTTCAACACCCCATTGTCACCAATGGACAGATCCTCCAGACAGAAAATCCTAACACGGCAAGAGTGACCTTAAATGATACTTTAGACCAGCTAGATTCAATCGATATTTTTAGAGCATTTCATCCCGAAACAACAGAATACACATTTTTCTCAAGTGTACATGGGACACTTTCCAAGATAGACCACATGTTAGGCCACAAAGCAAGTCTCAGTAAATTTAAGAAGACTGAAATTATATCAAGCAGATATAAAGGACACCTGTTGGTTGCTGGCTGGGAAGGGGTGGGGATGAGGGAGAGAGGGAGGTTTGGACAGCATAGGTTGGTGACTACAATGTTGCCGCAGGGATATGGGGAGCAGTTCTGGGAACGTAATTGATAATGTTGTGAATGCTTTGTGGGGTGTCAGATGGTCGCTTGTCTTGTTGGCGAAACTGCTTCTGGGATGGGGAAGAGGCTTGATAACTGCGCTGTACACCTGACGCTGATGTTGTATAATATTGAATGTTAACTGTGATTGAATGTATATATATATAGTCATGGGATGAGGAGTACAGTGTGGGAGTGGGGTCAGGGGAGTCGTAATACGTATATATGATATGGGGGGGAGTAGGGCGGCAGATTGGGGGAGAGGGTTTGTCACTTTGAGGGGTAAAAAGTATAACTATTGCACTGTTATAAAAAATAAATTAAAATAAAATAAAAAAGAACCTCTGTTCATATATATTATTTGTACATGTCTTACTTAGAATTAGTATTACTTGTATTTGTTTGCATATCTGACACTATTTTGAATCCAAAATATGGAGTTTCTATTTTTAAAGAGCAAGGATATCTCCACATTTTCAAGTGGATAATCAATTCCAATATCTAAAAACTCATAATTTATCATGTAGACACATATATACATATGACTACAATTTGCTCATTTGCAAAAGTCAACTGTTTTTCTACATGTATAATTTTTATAATGTCTTAGGACTAAAAGAAACCTTAAGATGATTGAACTCAACCATATATTCCTTTTACAGTAAAGATACTGAGGTCCAGAAGTTAGTCCAGGGGGCCTAAATTATTTAGCCAGCATTACAGGTAGATTCTAAACTCTCTTGACTCCCAGTCCAATACAATTTCCTCTCTGCATACTGCCCAACCCATTCTTTTCCTATTAGCAAACTCTACTGGCTCCTACAACAACAAACACCTCCTGCTCCTGCAACAACAAACACCTAGTACACAAGGATAAAAAGATCTTGGAATCCTTCCATACTGAGATATAAAAGCCAAGATTTGGACATTTCATATGGGGATATAAAGGGTAACATACCTCCTTCCTGTGAATTTCCTAAAGCAACAGTTTATATTTTTATTCACTAAGCATTTATCAGAATACCTATTGGATAGTCCCTAAGGATATGGAGTTGCAGATGGCATATTAGGATTCTTTGTTTGTTTCGAATAGAAGAATTTAGAGTACATGATTGATTAGGTAGATGCAGCAGATACATCTGGTGCCCTGGGTCACATCCACTTAGCCTTGTATCTGATTTTAGCTAGGTTGGAATAGATGATTCAAGCAAGCTTAGATTTGCTTCACCTGATAGCCCACACTGTAGCCCACACTGAGTATATTTACTTCCTACTCCACTGCTGTCTTGGATATTAGAAGGAGTTTTCGTAGCCCATACATCTGTGCAGGGAAACATTAGGGGACAATCTTGACCAATGAACAGGAGCTAATGGATGAACATCCTAACCAATACTTGGACAATTCTGGGAGGCATTCCATGCACTTAGGACATTTCAGGAGGATTAAGCCCTGTTGTCCACAGTGACAGTCTTGAACCATCACCCTTATGAATATATTTTCTCTCCTTTCCAATCTCTATCTTCCTGCTCCCTCATGCCTACTCCCAACGTCACATCTCAAATAAACATGAACATAGTCTTTGTCTCAGGATATGCTTTTGGAGGAACCCAAACCACATAATACTCAAACACTAAATTCTTCCACTTATAAAAATGTCCCTATTTCTAACCCTGTCAACTTCAGTTTCACACACAAAGGCTACTCTTTAGCTCCTATTTCTTGTTTTCCTAGATAGGGAAGGATAACTCTAATAAATGTGTTCTATTATAGTGCCATTTAGTGGCAAGGATGAATCAAGGCTTATGGCATCTCAGTAACCATGCTGTATATATTAAACTTAAACACTGGTAATTTCATATTACATGAGATAGATGTATTCAACAGCAGGATATCTTTTCATCACTCCATTGAAGGTCAAAAAGATAAATGTTTGTGACAAGATATTAAAAGGTTGGAATAATTCTATGATATGTAGGTAATACAAGCTAAGACAATGATAAAGATAATCAAATCTCACGCATGAAAAGGCAAAAGCTAATCACTGACAAGGTCAGGTAGAGCTTTACCCCTGTGTTTTGATTTAGCTGAGCAGAAAGCCACATTAAACATACAAAGCTGGTTCACACAGTACAGAAACCTGCCTGAAGAGCTAGTGCTAAGGAAATCTCAGGATAAGAATGAGAAGTAACATGAAATAATAATAATAGTAATAATAATAATAATATTATTATTATTATTATTATTATTATTATTATACTTACAATTTAATGAGTACTTATGTCCAGGTCCTGTGCTAAACATTTTATCCATATGATCTCATTAAATTTTTACAACAACGCTATAAGGTAGGTACTACTGATATCAATATTTTTCAGATAAAGAAGAGAAAAATTACTGAAGTTCTTAAGGTCACATACCCAATAAAGAGGAGAAGGTTCCAATCCTGGCTCTAAAGTCTGTTTTATTACCCAGTTCACATTTTATGTTGCAGCAGAAATCATGACTAATTTTATGCCAATTACATTGTTAGTGATCATTATCAATAATGACACCCCCACTCCATTTTTACAGATAAAATGCTGAAACAGTCATGGTTAAATAGATTGCCTCATGTCACCTAGAAATCAGTGTCCTGCCTGAATTAAGACTCGTTAATCACTGGACTCTAGTCAAAACATTTATATATTCTCTTGACTGACTTCTGCCAGCAATTAATTTATACCCTTAAGCAAAAGATCTGATTATCTTATCATAGATTGTGTAACTGAAATGCTATTATTAGATAAGATATTCTATAGAACTATGAAAAAAATCTATCCTAGAGAATTTAACTCTGTGACACCTTATGACAGTGTGTTTCATAGTTTAACCAAGTTTGGAGTGAATCAGAACTCAATGGTCAGGATATATGGTCCTAGCAGTTCATCCCAACATAAGAATCAGGCATGAGATGGATTTACCATCAAAGAGCATATGGAACTTGATTTCGATTTTTTTAATAAAAAAAGAAAAAAGAAAGGATCTTCCCAGTTATAGACATGTTTCTTCTAAGAGAGGGAAAAAAACTCTTCTGGATTCTGTTGAACAACCATTAGCACAACCTTGGGTGGGGTATTTAACTCTTCTGAGCCTTAGTTTTTCATCTTCGATAAAAAGGAAACCAACTAGGGGCCGGCTGAGTGGCGCAGTGGTTGGGAGCTGGCTTGGGAAGCCAGCGGCCCTGGTTTGGGTCCCACATAGGAGGGCCAGTGACACTGCCCTCAAAAAAAAAGGAAACCAACTTCACAGAGTGGTGATGAGGATTTATGTACATAGATAACCAAGAATAACACATGATAGCTACAACCAGAAATAATTTTTCTTTTCTTTCATATCTTCTCTTTGTTTCATAAAGAATTTTCAGCTGCATATGAAATAGTCTCCAAAAAATATAAAAATATTATTTCTCTTCTTCCTTTCTCTGATCCAAAGAAGAAACATTCTTGCAGCAAGTGGAACTCTCTATAGGACTTGAGAAATGAACACTTTTGAAATAAGATTTTGAATAAAGATATTGAAATATCTGGACTTGTCAATGAAGGATAATTTAGCAATATCTAACAACTTACAAATGCAAATACTGTTTTATATATCAGTTCCACCTGTGGGAGTTTATTCTAGAGATAAATGATGTAGGTACAAGGCAGCATTAACTTTAACAGCAAAATATTTTTACAAATCCTAATATCTATTACTAGAAGATTGGTCACAAGTTCCAGTCAAGATGGTGGAGTAGGTAAACACTGAGCTTGCCTTCTCTCATGACAACCTCAAAGTTACAACTAAACTACAAAACAACTATCATAGGGCCGGCCGAGTGGCGCGGTGTTTAAGCGCTGGCTTGGGAAGCCAGCGGCCCGGGTTTGGGTCCCACATATGAGGGCCAGTGACACTGCCCTCAGGGGAAAAAAAAAAAAAATCTATCATTGAGACTTGCCTGAAATCTTGGTGAACCAAAGCCCTACAATTAAGGACTTACAGAGGAACCCACCTCAAGACTATTGGTACAAGAGGCAGAGACACACAACAGGCTGCTCCCACACTCGCATGTGACCATTAAAAATCAAGAGGAATACCTTGGCTGCAGAGTTCAACACCAAAGAAGCAAGGAATCCCAGTACCACACCAGGCTCCCCAGCCCAGGCTTCCAGTACCCAGGAGAGAAGTCTCCATAATTTCTGGTTGTGAAAACCAGTGGAGATTGTGGCTAAGTGAGACAGAGGGCAGCTGGAATCCCAGGCCCTTCGTTAAAGGAACCACACACAAACTTAGTCACTGATGGAAAACTGGCTCTGAGTTCCAGGGCTGGGGCAGCAGCTGGAGAGGCAACAAGGACATATGGGGAGAAACTGAGTTGTCTAGCTTCAGGACGAGGGCTGGAGGGGCAGCTTTCTCTAGGACAGAGGAGCTGTTAGAAGACATTGTTTCTTTGTTGAGCCCTCCCCTGCTTCTAACATGCAAACTCAGGCAACCACCATATCTGAGTGTCCATCAGCCTTATTCACACCATTTGTTTGCCCTGATTCTCTGAGACCTTGCCCCACCCAACTTTCAAGCACAACCAAGCTGCTTCCAGTGGTTTTTGTCATGCAAACCACTTGCCTTGGCTCATGCTGCACACTTTCCTACAGTCTCTCAAAGGTTCTCAGAACTGAAATAAGCAACATCTAGCTTCAGCATGTCCCGTAGCTCTGGCTGAGCAAAACTAAGCCCAGCACTACTAGCAGGCAGCCTTGGTTTGCAGCTTGGCCTCTCAAAGCAGTTCCAGGCACAGCACAGGTGGTAGCCATCCGCATATTGCTTTGTGGCTCCTGCTGAGTGGCCCTGGGTAGGGCAGAGGCTGCAGCTAAACTTGACCTACAGTGCGTCTCCTCTCAGGTGGCCCTGGGGCTGGCATGCCCAGTGGCCAGATTCAAGATGAGCTGAAGCATCACTGAGCCACCTCCAAGGATAACACACCCAAGGGGCAGATTGGGCAGGCACCAGAACCCTGCTGAGGCAGATCCCGCTCTATAGGGTCAGCCCATACTCAACAGTTCCTGCTACCCACTCCCCACTTTCCCACCCCCCCATAGTCACAGCTAGTCCTCACAACCAGTGAGCCAGAGAGTCAATCCCTCTCATTGATGTGCAAACAGCAACCAAGCCTCAACTACAACAGGAAGATACACACAAGCCACACAAAGGACACGCCTGAAGTGTGTGGCTCAGGTGAAAAGGAAAACAGCACCACTGAGCCCCGTAGGACCCCTACTTAGTAGGGCCACCCTACTAAGACCAGAGATATAGCAGCACTACTTAATACATAGAAACAAACCAGGGAGGCAGCTAAAATGGGGAGACAAAGAAACAAGTCCCATATAAAAGAACAGAAAAAAGCTCCAGAAAAACAACTAAACAAAATGGAGACAAGCTATTTCCTAGACACTTGAGTTCCAAACACTGGTTATAAGGATGCTCAAGGACCTCAGGGAGAATTTCAACAAAGAGATAGGAAACATAAAAATGAAAATAGAAAACATAAATAGAACCCATCAGAAAAAAAGAATACAATAATGGAAATGAAGAATATGTTATGGGGAATCGACAGTAGATCAGATGAAGCAGAGGATAGAATCAGATAAGGTAGCAAAAAAAAGAAAAAAAAAACAATCAGAACAGAAAAAAGAAAAAAGAATCCAAAAAAGTGAGAAGAGTTTAAGGGTCTTCTGGGACAACATCAAGTGCAACAATATTTTCATTATAGGGGTACCAGAAGAAAAGAGAGAACAAGGAAGTGAAAACTTATTTGAAGAAATAGTGATGGAAAACCTCCTGAACCTGGTGTAAGAAATAGATATACAACCCCAGGAAGTGCAGAGAATCCAAAATAAGATGAACCCAAAGAGGTCCACACCAAGACACATCAAAATTAAAACGCCCAAGGTTAAAGACAAAGAATCGTAAAAACAGCAAGAGAAAAGCAGTTAGTTACCTACAAGAGAGCTCCCATAAGACTCTCAGCTGATTTCTCAACAGAAACTTTGCAGGTCAGAAGGGATTGGTCTGAACTATTCGACTGATGAAAAGCAAGGACCTACAACAAGATTACTCTACCCAGCAAAGCTATCATTCAGAATCAAAAGAGTTTCCCAGACAAAAAAGAGCTAATGGGGTTCCTCACCACCAAACCAGTATTACAAGGAATCTTAGAGGGATTTGCTTAAGATGAAAAAAAAAATAAAAAATATGAATAATAAAATGGCAATAACTACATGCTTATTAGCAATTACTTTTAATGTAAATGGATTAAATGTTCCAATCAAAAGTTTGGGGAGGATTTGAATGAATAAGAAAACAAGACCCTTACATATGCTGTCTATAAGAAACTCAATTCAGATCGAAAGACACACACAGATTTAAAACAAAGGGATGGAAAAAGATATTTCTTGAAAATGGAAACAAACAAACAAAAAGCTGGTGTAGCAATACTTATACGAGACAAAATAGACTTTAAAACAAAAACTATAGCAAGAGACAAAGAAGGAGCCAGTAATTTCACGTCTGAGTATTTATCAAAGAAACCCCAAATGCTTCTTCAAGGGGACATGCTCATCCATGTGTTAATTGCAGCATTATTTATAATACTAATAGCCAAGATATAAAGGCAACCTGTGTGTCCCTGAATGGATTAGTGGATAAAGAAGAGGTGGAACATACATACAATGAAATATTACTCAGCCGTAAAAAAGAATGAAATCTTGCCATCTGTGACAACATGTATGGGCCTAGAGGGTATTATGCTGAGTGGAATAAGTCAGAGTCAGACAGTGAAAGACAAATGTCATATGATTTCATTTATAAGTGGAATCTAAAGAACAAAATAAACAAATGAAACAAACTCATAGATAAAGAGAACACTTTGATGATTGCCAGATGGGAGGTGGTTGGGGGTAGGTGAAAAAGGGAAAGCAATTAAAAAATACAAATTGGTTGTTACACAGTAGTCATGTGGATGTAGGATATAACATAAAGAATATAGTCAATAATATTGTAATAACTATGTATGGTATGAGATGGGTACTAGATTTATGGGAGTGATAGATGGGAAGGGGTTGGGGTAAGGATGAAAAAGGTGAAGGGATTAAGAAATGCAAATTGGTAGTTATTAAATAGTCATGGGATGTAAAATAAAACAGGGAATATAATTTAAAAATATGGTAATAACTATGTATAGTGCTAGGTGGATACTAGTCAGGGGGATAGCTTCATAAATTATATGACTGTCTAACCACTATGCAATACACCTGAAATTAATATAAAATAATATTGAATGTCAAAGAAAGTAGAAACTAATTGTATTCATTCAATATATTATTTTGTAGGTATAAAATCAATCATTTAGAGAAAGTTAAGCTATATTTTAAATACACAAGGGAAACACACTGTTAAATGTCAATTAGAATAAATTGTGCTATGAAACAAAGACCACTTTTTTATAATGCTGGTAATCACTTCCTAAATTATCTATTTTATTATATATAAAAACAAGAGATTGGTTGGTTACATACATTATGGTACATGGTACAGCTATAGAAGAAACTAATATGCAGCTAGAAAACTATTTCAGGATATATTTTTAAGTAAGAAAGCAAGGTACAACACATTATGTATAATATACTACTGTTGTATGTAAAGGTAAGAAAATACATATTAATACTTGCTTTTATGTGCATAAGGAAACTCTAGAAAGGTACCAAAAAATTGTAGTTTCTATTGAACAGGGTAGAGGAAAACCAGGTCTATGTATGAAATGGGTGGAAAGGAAATTTTTACTTTAACTTTTTTAAAAAACAGTGGCAAAACCTTAATATATTAATTGAATTTTTAAAATACATTAACTGGACTTGTACCACTTTAAAAAGATAAGATCTTGGGGGCTGGCCGAGTGGTGCATTGGTTAAGAGCTGGCTTGGGACACCAGCGGCCCCGGTTCAGGTCCCACATATGAGGGCCAGTGACACTGCCCTCAAAAAAAAAAAAAAAAAAGATAAGATCTTAAAGTCTGCTATCTTGTCTCACATAGCTTCTAACAGACAAATGGATGAACTGAGTGATAAACTACCAGATTTTTCCATGTAGACCTCATCATATCCTGGAGATATAGAAATACTCACATCTACAACTATTTCCACTATTTCTATTTTGGTGACTATTATACTTTTCTTGCCCTTCTAGAAACAGAACCATCTGATAGCCATTCACAGGTAGAGAACAGTTTCACTACTGTCCTCTTGCATAACTTACAGCACGTGCCACAGACTCTTTATTTCCTCTTCAAGCAAACTAATGACACTTAATTGGACTGTGAATTACATTCTAATTTTTGAAAATCTCAAAATCTTGCAATCATAATCAAACAGAAGTCAGAGAATAACATGATGAATTCTCTTCTGATGATGTTATATTTATTGAGCACTCCCTTAATTTAAACTATTATTTTTCCATTTCATATGTATACTCCAGCACACAGAAAATTAGAATGATAACTTTCTTTTAGAATAGAGAGTCATTTCCTGACTTTCATAATGCACATTCAACAAAATGACTGAAATGTCCAAAACCAACTTTGCTACTAACCAAGCACTCCCCATCATAGTACATCACAGTACACCACTCACCTAGGTGATCAGGCCAAAGCCCTTAGAGTCAACCTTTATTACCACTTTTTCTCATACTCAGCATCCAATTTATCAGTAAATCTTGCCAACTCTACAATAAAGTATAAGGGAAAGAACAAAGATTTGTAAATGAAACAACATACTTCTAAGTAACTCATAAGTCAAAGAAGATGGATGCCTCAAGGGAAATTAGAAAATATTTCAAATCAAGACATAATTAAAACATATAAAAATTAGGGGACACAACTAAAGCTGTGCTGAGAGGGAAATTTATAGCTTTAAATGATGTTATTAGTAAAGAAAAAAGTCTAAAGTCAAAGATTTAAATGTTCATTTTCAGAATGTAAAGAGCAAATTAAATCCAAAGTCAATAGAAGGATAAAAACAATAATAATGAGAAGAAATTAGTGACATAGTAAACACAGAAATAATAGAAAAAAAGTAATCAAAAATTTGCTTCTTTGAAGAGGTTGACCAAATTGATAAACCCTCACAAGACTGACCAAAAAGAAAGTCCAGAAGTTGTCAATATTAAGAATGAAAGAAAGTTATCACAACAAATTCTACAGACATTAAGAGGATTATAAGGGTATGTTACTAACAATTTTATGTTCTTAATATTGATAAGTTATATGAAATGAACAATTTTCTTTAAAACTTCTTGTAAAAATTTGCAGAGAAAAAATATAAATATTTGAATAGCATAAGTAAACACAAAAGCAAAGCACAAAAGTAAAACAGTATTTATTTACAGATAACTTGATTGTCTACATAGAAAATAAAAAACAATATATTTTTTTAAAACTTAGAACTAATAAGTGAAATTAGCAAGATTATAGGATATAAGGTCAATATACAAAATGAATTGCATTTCTCTATATTAGCAATAATCAGAAAATTAAATTTTAAAATACCATTTATAAAAGCATAAAAACATAAACAAGTAAAAACAATTTTAAGGGGAAAAAGAGTACAACCTCTACACTGAAACACACACACACACACAACATTGCTGAGATAAACTAAAGAGGCATAAATAAATGAAGTCATACCATCTTCAGGGATTGGAAGACTGAATATTATTAAAAGTGTCAGCTCTCTTCAAATGGTTCTATAGATTCAACAATCCCAATCAAATCTTATCAGAAATTTTCCTGTAGATATCAACAAAGTAACTATAAAATTTATTTGGAATTTCAAAGGATTTAGAATAACCAAAAGTTTTTTTAAAAAAATGGAAGATTCATAACACCTGATTTCAAGACTTACTATAAACTTACAATAATTAAGGTAAAAATAGCATGATAATCAATAGGGAATGAACAGTTTTTTTAAACAAATTGTGATGTGATTTTTTAAATCAAATGCATATTGATTTAAAAAAAAAATTGTGATTTTTTAAATCAAATGTATATTGTATTAAAAAAATGAAACCCAACCTCTACCTCACTCTATACACACAAATTTACTTGAAATGAAACATAGACCTAAACATAAAACTAAATTATGATATTTCTAGAAGAAAATGTAGAATACCTTCAGAAGGTTTTGAGGCAGGCAAAGATTTCCTAGACAAGATCAAAAAAGCATTAATCATAAGGAAAAAAATTAGTAAACTGGCCTACAACAAAATTGTTTCTATTAACTACACTGCCATCTGTCACAAGGTACCAAAATTAACTCAAAATGGATCAGAGACCTAAACATAAGACCTGAAACAATAAAGTGCATAGAAGAAAACATAGGTACTAAAACTTATGGATGTTGGGTTTAAAGAGGATTTTATGAATTTGACCTCAAGGGCAAGAGAAGTAAATGCTGAAATAAATGAATGGGACTATATCAAACTAAAAAGCTTCTGCACAGCAAAAGATACCATCAACAAAACAAAGAGGCAACCAACTGAATGGGAGAAGATATTTGCAAACAATGCCTCTGATAAGGAGCTAATATCCAAAATATATAAAGAACTCACACAATTCAACAACAACAACAAAAAGAAAACAATCCAATTTAAAAGTGGGTAGAGGGCCTGAACAGACACTTCTCCCAAAAAGACATACAAATGGCCAACAGATACATGAAAAAATGCTCAACTTCACTAGCTATTAGGGAAATGCAAATCAAAACCACAATGAAATATCACCTCACACCAGTTAGAAATGGCTATCATCAACAAAACAAGTAATATCAAGTGTTGGAGAGGTTGTGAAGGAAAAGGAACACTCATCCACTGTTGGTGGGAATGTAAATTGGTACAGCCACTATAGAAAATAGTATCAAGATTCCTCAAAAAATTAAGAATGTAACTACCTTATGATCTAGCAATCCCTCTTCTGGGTATCTACCCAAACAATCTGAAAGATATATGTGCTCCAATGTTGATTGCAGCATTATTCACGGTGGCCAAGACATGGAAACAATCAAAGTGTCCTTCAATGGATGATTGAATAAAGAAGATGTGGTATATATACACAATGGAATATGACTCCGCCATAAGAAAAGATGAAATAATGCCATTTGTGACAACATGGATGGATCTTGAGGTATTATGCTAAGCAAAATATGCCAGACAGAAAAAGCCAAGAACCATATGACTTCACTTATATGTGGGATATAAAACTGAAAGCAACAAAAGAACAAGACATACAAATAAAGAAACAAAAACTCATAGACGCAGACAATAGTTTAGTGATTACCAGAGGTTAAGGGGGGAAAGGGGATGGTAGCAGATGATAAAGGGGTTTAAATATATGATGATAGAAGAACTGCCTCTGGGTGATGAGCAAGCAATCTGATATATAGATGATGTATTTATTACAAAATTGTACACTTGAAACCCATGTAATCTTACTAACCATTGGCACCTCAATAAATTTACTTTTTTAAAAATTGTTTTCTATTAAGCATAGACATTAAAGATATTTCTCAAAATATAAAATAACTCTTGTCACTGATTTTATTGTTTTGGAAAATACAATTATTTTCACCAAAAATGTTGTTTATTTAACATGTGATGGGTTTATTATTTTATTTTTGTTGTTGTTGTTGTTGTTTTTGGTTTTTTTATTTTAGCCGAGCCATCCTGCCCCCTGTTGGCAGCTCAGCAGCAGCTCAGCTCGGGCTGGAGACTGACCTGCTGTTGCTCAGAGCTCAGCTCGCACTCTTGAGCGAGCTCTTAACCAACTGAGCTACTTGGCTAGCCCTATTATTTTATTTTTAAATGTTTTAATAAATATTTTTTAGTCTCTCAATTTTAATTTTTAAATCAGTAAATACAGAGAGATATAACTCACATAAACAAAAGCTCCTTGAGGTTTTAATAACTTTTTCTTAATTGTGGTAAAATATACATAAGATAAAATTTATCTTTTTAATCACTTTTAGATGTACAATTCAGTGGCAATAAGTGTGTTCACGAAGTTGTGCCATCACCACCACTATTCATTTCAAGAACATTTTCATCATCCTAAACATCTCTGTCCCTATTAAACAATAATTCCATATTCCTCCCTGCCTTCCAGCCCCTGGTCACCTCTATTTTACTTGCTGTCTCTATGAATTTGCCTATTCTAGGTACCCAATATAAGTAGGATCATATAACATTTGTCTTATTTTGTCTGTCTTATTTCACTTAGCAGAATGTTTTCAAGGTTCAGCCATGTTGTTGCATGTATAGAATTTCATTCCTTTTTAAAGCTGAATAATATTCTATCGTATGCATATATACACCACATTTTACACGTTCATCTGTTGATGGACATTTTCATGAATAATGTTGCTATATGAACATTGGTGTACAAGTATCTCTTTGAGACTGTGCTCTCAATTCTTGAGTATATTATCTGGAAGTGGAATTGCTGAATCACATAGTAATTTTACAGTTCATTTTTTGAGGAATCCTCAACAACTTTCAAGAGTATAAAGGGATCTGAGACAAAAAGCGTTGAAAAGTGCTGTCCTAGAATATCCCAGCTTTGCCTGGATAACTCCTGTTTGTTAGTCAACATAAAGGCAGGCATTATCTCTTAAGAAAAATGTCACATCCAACCCCAGGTTATATTATGAGGCCCTCCTATGTGCAGCCTCTGTGTACCTCCATCTTGGCTCCTAATACACTGCATTTTAATCTGCTGTTAACTTCACTTTCCCCTCTCTAAACTACAGTATAAGCCCTTTTAGGGGGAGATTGAGATCTCTTTATTTGTGTGTATGCCCAATGTCTGAAATATAATAGTGCACAAGAAATATTTGTGATATATTTTTGAAAGAAATTAAAGGTGATTATTTGAAATGCTATGTAGGGGGATTAATAATGTTTTCACTCATATGTCACCTCCAGTTATCTAGTATTGCCTGTCTGGAGGTCTGTGTTGAGAAGATTCTGAGGCCATCTAAAGGTTTGGCAGGAAGCAATGTAGGGACAAATAAGCAATGTAAGCAGGATCTATACCTAAGATCTATACCTAAGAAAGATCTGTACCTAAACTAGATGCTAAGCCTCTTTTAGTTCTAACATGCCATGCAGGAAAATGCAATTATTTTGCCTTCAAACCTGATTCTTATTTTAGTCTAAAAATCTGGTACCTCTTTTATCAGCAAATGAAATGTGAATATGTTGCAAATTCCACTGGATAAAACACACAAATATTCCCCTTCAGTCTGCATCTCTACCCCTGGATCTTGCCAAGATCAAAAGTTTCTTACAGAATTCTTTGTGGATTTTTACAAATACATCAATGCAATTTTATGATAATATGATGTTGTTAGATTTGGAATGACTCACACTGCTTTCATCTGGGGACTCATTCCTTACTTGAGTAGCATTCAGAGACAAATATATACAGCTCAGATGTTCATTTTATTTCTAGTTTCATGTCTTTGGTTTTATTTATAAAAAGCTACACATTGTTAGAAAATAAAAACCATTCAAATATGTATTATTACATTATTTCTCCAATTTCTCCTTTTGTAAATGGACAGCTATTTGAGTTAAAGAAATTACTGGCTAGGCTAAAAAAAAAAATTAATGATACCTTAGAAGAGAGATTAACAAGATACATTTGAATGGGGAGTCTGAAATGGTTATGGCCTCCATTTCAGAGAAAAAAGAGACATCTATAAATTAACTGTAGGTATGTTATTATCCATGTGGGTGACATAATATGTTGGTATATCACAGTATTAATTTATCAACAGATTGATCCATAAATGTTCAAATTGGACTGGAGATGTTACTCCCAGAGAAATCCTTTCATTTATGCTGTTTAGATTTGGTCAAATATTACTAGGCCTCAGAGAATGAACTATATACTTATCTTAAACTCACCCTGGATGGTATAAAAACAATACATGAGGAACTGAGAATTCCATGAAAATCTAAGTGATACTATCCTCCTAAAGGAACAGAAAAAATTTTTCTAATTTTTTTGAGAATAGAGAAAGAGGAGTATGAATGCTTTTTTCATTTGTATATATGTGGAGAAGAGCTGTTAAACAATGCATGTGATAAAAAACAATTTTACACCCAAGGCACAAAGGAATACTACCTTGAATTTTATAACACTTTTTGTTGTTTAAAAACACACTCACATCCATTATTTCATTTTTTCCTTCCAAGAAACCTGAGGTAGGTAAGTCAGGTTTCATTATCTCCAAGTTTTATCTAACACTCTTGCCACTACTATTTTATGAGAGGGTTCATGGATGCAGAGAGAAGTCTACCTTGAATTACAGCCATATCTGGTGACTCTCAAGAATTGGAAAAATGAATTAACAAATATGTATTACAAGGGACAGGGTCACTCTTTCTTAACTTGGGAATTGGCTTTCCCTTCTAACTATTCTACCAACAAAAGTAGCAGTAAACACATTTGTCCTGCTGTACTGAAGTGGAGACTTCCAGACGAACCACTTTTGACTTGCCAGCACAGGGAATTATTATGAAGCGCAACATGTAGGTGCAACAAAAGCACGGGCTTATAATTTCTTACCCTCTCTTTAACGCTTTCTCTCACTTACCCTATTTCTGGCCTGTAGAAGATCAAAAATTAAGAGGAGGGGTTAGGAATATTTGGGATGAGACAATGCAACAAATAGAAATTGCCCTGTGTAGACAGAGCCTATATTTCTATTTACTTTAAAACTAATATATGTATTGTTTCTTCCATGTTTTATCAGAGACATAAATGGATAACATGTTGAATGCTAACAATAGACCAGGCAGAGTAAAGAAAACTTCTTTGAAAAAATTTCTTATAAAAATGTTGCTTATAAAAACACTAGCTCAGTCTCCAAGTGTGCTTCCATTACAATGAACAGAAGCATTTCTTTAGGAGTGGGGGTAGAAAGAGCTGCCGCTCAGCAGCAGTGTAGCCCTTCACTTGTTACACCTACCATTCTCCTGACTGCCTGTTGACCGATACCTGTTAAACATCCCTGACATAAAAGCTTGCTGTTTTATTCTTTACTTTTGCGTATGCTTGAAATTACACAAACACACATACATATTTATGTATATTACACATATTTTTTTTAAAAAAAAAACAACAACAGGTATCTAGAAAGCATCTCATTACGGCTTGTAAAGTGGAAGGGACCACTGCATCAGGGGGCCCCTGCTTCAGGGCCCACTAGCTTCTGACCTCCGTAACCCCTCTCAACAAGTTCACATCTTAGACTCACATGGCTAAGGGTGTGTCCCCTATACTGAGTACTAGAACCAAACTCAGTTCTTCTGCCAATGGGTTTCATTTTTCAGAGGCAATGAGAATATTATATAGTATTATATAGTCTGACAGAAATTTAAATTTGACAGTATTCCAAGAAAGCTTTACTAACTGTTGTTTCACCTGTAGCTGAACAACCTGGCCCAAAGGTGTTGCTCCCCCATAATTCCTGTCAGTTCAGTCTGGTTGGACAATGCAGCTTGGGGGACACAGTGCAGCTAGAACTTGCTTAAATGCGTAGTTGTCAGCACTTCACTGTTAAACAATGAGAGGGGAGTGTCCTTTCCTCCCCTTTCCTCCACTTCTATGTTTTATTGCCTAGTGGCTAAAGCTTGGGTTCTGGGGTCACATGAGCCCAGAATTTGTATTCCAGCACCTCTCCTTTCTAACTAAGTGACCTTGGAAACAGTAATTTATTGACCTTAGCTTCCTGATTTGTAAAATGACAATACATAAAGGACCTACCTACCTTTTAGGGGTTTGTAAGAATTAGATGAGGTGATGCTTCAGACACAGTGCCCAGAATGTAATCTGTGCTCAGTGTTAGGAGGATACATTTATATAATTACAAAACATGGTTCTTTACCATGACAGCAAGCAATGTTTTGAGTGTGAAATACACAGGTCTAAAAGTTTTATTTTCTGACACCTTTTCAGACAGAGCCCAAGGTGAGTGCATACCTGTGTTGACTTCTGAAGCCACACTAAACTATAATATTGCCTCTTATACCTATAATATTGCCTCTTGTACCTTTTATGATGAATTATTTCCAATCTTGACTCTACCATTGCACCTCACACTCACTTACATATCATTCTGCATGATTGTTTGTCCTGACCATTGTTTTGTCCTGTCTCAGAGAATGGGTCCCTGGACAATAGGGATCTTTGGCTTATTAATAGCTTCTGCTACTCTAGCTGCTCTAAAATGTTTCTACACTGATTGCTTAAGACTTCCACAGTGCTGATAACCAAAATATTTTTCAGTCTTGATTCTCCATTGGACCAAGTTGACAACTTAGGTCTTCTTGGAATTTTCCATTTCCAAGATGCTACTCTTGGCTGACTCTCCTCCTAACTACTTCTCCTTTCTCCTTCTCCTTCTCCTTCTTTGCCCCACCACCGACATTGGTATTTTCACTAGGCAGCAGCTTAAAAAAGAGGTAGTTCTGTATGTACTGATGTTGACAGATTTCCAAAATATCCAGTGAAATGGCAAGCATAAAGTGTTTCACTTATAAGATGCTTTATTACTATCTTTATTTTTAAATAGTCTAACCATAGGTATATGCCTCAGTTTCCTAGGGATTCTGTAACAAATGATCACAAACTAGTGGCTTAAACAACAAAAATGTCTTTCCTTAAATTTCTGGAGGCTAGAAGTCCAAAATCAAGGTGTCAGTAGGCTTGGTTCCTTTTTGGAGGCTCTGAGGGAGAGTCTGTTCCTTGCCCTCTTCCTGCTATAATAGCTTCCAGTCCTTGCTGGCTATGTGTGGCATCTTTGAATTTTTAACTCATCACTCCAATCTCTGTCTCTGTTGTCATGTGGCACTATCCTTGTGTGTGTCTTCACACAGCATTCCCCTCTCTATGTATCTGTGTCCAAATTTCTCTTATTTTATAAAGACACCAGTCTTTGGATTAGGACCCATTTTTCCTAAGCTTGTGTAACCTTATTAACACTTAAAAATAATTAAAAGTACAGCGTATTGTTATGGGTTGAATTTTGTCCCTCAGAGACAAAAATGTTGAAGGCCCAATCCCCAAAACCTGTGAATGTGACCCTATTTAGAAATAGGATCTTTGCAGATGTCAAGTTAAGATGAGGTTACACATATCAAGAGATACTCAAGCTGGAAACCTGGGACTTCTCTCTGAGTGCTCCTTCTCCCCAACCCTCACATCCAGCCAATCACCACCCTGGTGAATTTGTCTCATTAATATCTCTCCATCCAAGTCCTCCTCTCCAGCCTACTGCCAATGTTTAAGTCCAAGCACTCATTATACCTTACCTGGACTTTTGCAACAGCTTACTCATTGGTCTCCCTGTACCCAATCTTGACCCCTTAAAATCATCACTTTCAGATTAGCTAGAAGTATTTACATAAAATACAAATTGGATTACATTGTTCTGATGCTTAAAACCCATCCCTGCTTTCCCTTCTCTCTAGTTCCTCAATCTGCACACAAGAACCTCCATCCCCTGCCTTATCCATCCTTTCAGCCATATCTCCTGCCTCCCTTTGCTTTCAGTGCTACACTGCTAACATCAAACAGCTTGCAGATCCTGGTTCACACTTCTCCTCCTCTGCTGTGCTAGCTCCTCTGCCAGGAGCCGCTTTGAATTCCAGGTGAGAGGTCTAATTCTCTGACCGTAAGCACTCTAATGATGACTGCCATGTATTTTAAACCATGTACCTGCACCACCTAGACCAGTCCCTGGCATGAAGTAGGAGGTAAAGACATGCTGGCTGAGTGAACAAAGGAAGACATGTTTTTATTATTCAAGAATTTCCACAAGCTAGTCATTAACAAAGGAATAAAGGACCATTTAGTTTTGTTTTAATAACATCTCAAAACACTAACTTTACAGGCTGGCTGAGTGGGTCAGTTGGTTAAGAGCTTGCTCAAGAGTGCGAGCTGAGCTCTGAGCAACGGCAGTTCGATGCCAGCCCAAGCTGAGTTGCTGTTGAGCTGCCACCAGGTGGCAGGATGGCTCAGCTAAAAAAAAAAAAAAAAAAACACTAATTTTACAAGGTTTTCTCAACTTTGGCATTACTAACATTTGGACTTGATAATCTTTTGTTGCAGGAGCTGACCTGATCTGTGCATTAGAAGATGTTTAGCAGCCTCACTGGCCTCTACCCACTGGACACCAGTAGCTCCCCAAACCAAAGGTGTGACAACCAAAACTGTTTCCAAACATTACCAAATAACCCCTGGTGGCGAAAGGGGAACAAAATTACCACCAGTTTAGAAGAACTGGTTTAGACCAATGTTCAGTATGGATTTTGAATTTCATAACACCTATGAAAGCAGGAATTTTCATAACATTTCATTTAGTCCCTCAGGATATCAATTATTCTTTGTTAAAGGAAATCTGCCACAGTTTATCATATGTTTTTAAAGGCATTTAAATCAACTCTATATAAAACTTTTAAGAGATTTTCTAATATAATTACCTTGTAAAAAGATGAGATCATGTCATTTATTATTCTATAAAAATGTAGGGTTGGTTTAAAAAATATATATATACATATACATATATATATATATATATATATATATACACACACACACACACATATAGCTGCTAATTCTCATTTGGAAAGGAAAGAGGTCTATAATTTAATATGAAAGATGCTCTCTTCTAGCTGTGAGAGACATAGGGGTGGGGGGAACAGAGAAAGAAAAGGAGAGAGAAAGGGAGAGGATTGTTTTCATATAAAATTCGGTGGGGGGGTCTTTTTACATTAATTACTCATTTCCTTTGACCTCTGCATGATTGTAACCCACTTTTATTGACCAGTGTGGTCAACATTAAACAAAGAACAGTGAACTCGATTACACAGCCTGGTCAGACAAAGGTCAATCCAATATTGCAGTTGACAGAGTTTCCAATATTCAAAGTATTCTGCTATTCACAAACACACTGAACATGAAAACTACACTAAAATATTTTAGAAACTCTTTGAGGCAAAGGGAGCACCTCCTATCAGCCAGGAATTATGAATTTTTTTTAAATGAGCCACATAGAAATGATCCCTGTTCTCTGAAAGTTTATGATCTAATCAGTGCATATAAAAATTAATGAAATGGTCACATTGATGAAGGTACAATTAGAAATTGAATAAATGCTACTAAGGAAAGTAATTAAGGAATATGATCGAAACTTGAGTTGAGATCTGAAGAAGGAATCTCAGGAATTAAAACCGAAGAAGAGCAGCCAAAGGTAGAGGGGACAGCATGAGTAGACGCCATTGGCTGGAGGGAGCATGTCAGACTTCGTGAAGAGAGAAGAGCCTGATGGAGCTGGGAAGGTAAGCCAGAGCCGCCAGGCAGGGTCTCAGGGCAGACAGAAGGAATATCAGCTGATGTAGGTGTGAGAAAACATTCCGGCTGTGCTGTAGAAAATGGATTGGTAAATCAGGACAGAGAGAATGCAGAGAGAGACAAGCATCTTACCTATATCAAGGTCCTCACAGTTCTTTGAAAGCTCAGGCAAAAGATTTCCTGTTCTACAACATGGATGACCCTTGGAAACACTGTGCTAAGTGAAAGAAGCCAGTAACGAAAGGCCACATGTTGTATGATTCAATTTATATGAAATGTCCAGAATAAGCAAATCCATAGAGACAGAAAGTAGATTCATGATTGCTGGGGTGAGAATAAAATGGGGGTGACTGCTAATGAGAAATGGATTTCTTTATGGGGAGATGAAAATGTTTTAGAATTAGATAGTGGGTATGGTTGTACAACTTTGCTAATGAACTGAAAATCAATGAATTTAACAATTTATTAGGGTGACTTTTATAGCATGGGAATTATATTCTATTAAAGCTGTTACAAATAAAAAACAACTTCTTATTATGTCATGGGAGAAAACAAGTTCTAAATTCCTAAGTAAAAACAAGTGTAAGAGCTGACTTTTTAAATTTCTAGTTTTAAAGTCATGTTCTTTTGAAACACTCCTTACATTCTAAAATTCAATTAGTTGGAATTTAAGAATTATATTGAAATGGAGGCATTTAAACCAGAAGAGCTGATCAATGATTTAGAGAGAAACTCATAATTCCCAAATCATAGTTTTTGTTAAGAAAAATTATAAAAGGATCAGACACTGGGAATTAGATCAATCGGAATTTTAGCATTTTGTCAATTCAGTCAAATAGTGGATTTTAACTTTCAGCACGATTTTCATTTTCTACCCAGACAGTCACTTAGCAGATATGTGATATCAATCTTGATTTCCAACCTCAGCTTTCTGTGTGAATTTAATAGAGGAAGTAATTGTGCAAGAATGTGTTTTAAAACACAAATCTCCGCTACCCTATTATTACATTTACAGCTGATTACCATGTGAATTGCTTTTATGCTATGCTGGAACATCACTAACACTGCTCTTTGGAGGAATACAGTATAAAGTACAGGATATACAGAAAAGCCTCTAATGATGATACTGGCTAATCTTTATATTTAAATTCAAATTTACATTAAAATTAGTATCTAGAAAAAAGGAAATAATGTGTGGAGTCATTTTCTACATCAGGACTCTTTTTGCTGTAAGTAACCAAAAATCCACTTCATAACAACACAAGTGAAAATATCCTTTTTTAGCTTTCTTAACTGCAAAGATCAGTGATGGTGCTACCTTCAGGCACATCTGGATTCCAGGCTCTCAGGCCAGCTTTCTGCCACATTGTTTCATTTTCAAATTCAAAATTGTCTCCTAATGGCAAGATGGGAGTAGCCGCTTCTCCTGTCTCTCCCCTCAAATTCTTAGCAAAAGACTCACTGTGGTTCTCATGTTCTAATTGAGTCATGTTCTCAGTCCTGGACCAAACAACACATCCAGCAGGATCAGGTATATTGATTAACTTGAGCCTCGGTCACATGCTCCTGTAGGACAGAATCCCACTCCGATCATGTAACACCAACAGTAAGGAAAGGACGAATCTTTGAAAGAAAAGCTGGTATCATTGCTAGAAAAAAAGACAATGGAGGCTGGCAGGGGAAATAATGTATATCCACTGAAATGTTCAGTTAAAAGACGAGCCAAGAGACAGGGCAGTGAGTAGGCAAACTGACAACGAGCTGGGAAGTAGAGTGGAGCCTTTGGGGGTATCTTCCCAGCTGATTACCTTTCTCCCAGGATTCCTCCTTAGCCTCATGTGTTGAGCCAGATAACTTCCATTTGCCCCTCTAGAGCCACTCTGCACCCTTCTAATCCTGCTTTCTGTCCAAGAAGGCTAAATTGAATGGACAAGAATCCTGATTCCTGGACACTTTAATTTTGGGCTGGATTTGGTGGGTGGGGAACACCAGCAGGAGATCTAAGGGAGGGAGGAATGGGTCCTTTCAGTCAAGTTATGTTCCTCAGCCAACCATCACAACCCCCCCCCCCAGTTTTCTGGAGGTATAATTGACATGCAATATTATGTAAGTTTAAGGTGTACAAAATGACTATTTGATACATGTATATATTTTGAAATAAATTAATACAATAAGGTTAGTTAACGTATCTTTTTTTTTTTTAATTGGGGAACTGGGGGAGGGGAACCACATTGGGGAATTGGGGAAGGGGAACAGACAAGTTGCTGTCCTTTGGTTCTTCAGTCTAGTTGTGGAGGACATCGCTTCACTGGCCCATGTTGGTATCATCATTGCTCTCTTCCTGGGTGAGGCAGATCAGTTGCGGCCTTTGGACGGCCGCTCACAGCGGCTCCTGGCAGCTCACGCTGGCTGCCAGCCACTCACTGTAGCCTATGGCAGCCCACTGCAGCAGGGGCTGCAGCTATGCCGTCCCAGGGACTCACAGCAGCCCAGCTCCAGGGGGAGCTGTTGTTCACCATCTTAGCTGTAGAGGGCAGTGTCACAGGCCCTCATATGTGGGATCCGGAACAGGGCCCCACTGCTTAGAGCTGGCGTCCCAAGACAGCTCCTAACCAACAAGCCACTCAGCCGGCCCTAGTTAACATGTCTTTTGCCTCACACAATTTGGTGTGGTGATGGTGGTGAGAACATTCAAGATTTGCTCACTTAGCAACTTTTAAGTATACAATACAGTATTGTTAACTACTGTTACCAGGATGTAGATTACATCACCTTTCATAACTGTCCTCTCTACTCAGACTTTCCTCCCAGCTCTGGTAACTGCCCCACTGCTTGTCCTTTTAGGCCTAGAGATGGTAAGGACTTCTGTGGTATGACACTACTCTTTGTGAGTTTCCATAAATCTTGCCAAGAGCTTTGAAAATTGTCCCATAATTAAACCCTTCTTGAATTATCATGCGTTGAGCGCATAATCTATTCCCTGCTGGGACCCTGACATATATATGTAATGAACATAGCAGCTATGCATTTACTGCATGATCTCACTTTATCTATTATTCCAAATCCTCACATTTATTTTATAAAATAGGTACGCTTCATCCCTATTTGATAAATGAAGGAACTGAGGCTCAGAAACGTTAAGTAACTTGACCAGGATCCCATAGCCAGTAAGGTAACCAGCTGACAGTAGTCTAATTTCTCATTCTGTATACCCAAGTTGCAACATCTCTGGCCTGGACCATAACTTCCACTCTTGCCTTCTAATAGTTTTTCTCCACACAGCAGCCAAACATCATCTGTTCTATAGATATGCCAAGGTTATTGTGAGGAATCAATGTAATAACAAGTTAGTCAAATGCCTTACAAACATAACTTACTTAGCTCACTGAATATACGAGGTGTGATCAAAAAATATGGTGAATGTTTAAATTAAAACAAATTTATTACAGTAAAAAACATATTGCCATTAATCCCCCTCAAAACACTCCCCCTCACTTTGAACACACTTATTCTATTGTTATTTCCGCTTTCTGAAACAGTTCTGGAAGTCCTCTTTTGTGTCTTTAGTTGCGCTGCCATGAATGTCTTGAGTCAGTTCAAAATGTTTACCTTTCATGGTCTTTTTGACTTCAGGGAAGAGCCAGAAGTAGCACGGTGCCAGATCTGCTAAGTAAGGTGGATGAGGACAATCCATAATGTTTTTGACAGAAATTGTCATACCACAAGTCATGTGTGACATGGAGCATTGTCATGATGGAGGATGAAGTAAAGACATGAAAGAGGACTTCCAGAACTGCTCCAGAAAGTGGCAAGAATGATAGGATAAGTGTGTTTGAAGTGTGTGTGTGGGGGGTATTTTTGAGGGGAATTAACGGCAATGTGTCTTTTATTCTAATACATTTTTGAAAATTTAAACATTCACTGTATTTTTTTTTTTATCACACTTCATATATGTAGATCCTCTGGTCACTTTCAGAATGAGATTCTTTGAAGCTGGAGGATACGGGGAAAACATTGGTGAAACTGAATCTAGGGTTTCAACCCCTCTGGACTCAGTTCACCCATCATTTCCCCCAGGAAGTCTTTCTGATACTTAAGGATAGGTGACGTGCCCACTCGATGCTCCCATAGTACAAAAATAAAAAAAGTATGCACATTTTAAGAAAGAAAAAGTGTATTAAAAATGTAATATTCAATATATATCAATAACAAAAGATGAATATCAATCATGTTTGACTTCTCCAATTACAAGAGGTGCTCAAAATGGTTACCATCAGCATCCAGACACTTCTGATTACAGCGAACTACTGCTTGAGGAACGTCGACCAAAGTGTCCACTTGCATACATTTTTTTGGCTCTCCTGGTATTTATCCTACCATGGTGCCCATCCCATGTATTATAATTATCATTTGCTTTCTTTTTTCTATCCCATACTCGACTCCATTATAATTGTCTATTTACTTCTCTGTCTCTTTCTAAACTACAAGTTTCTATTGGGTTGTTGGAAAAGTCATGAGGCATTTTTGCAGTGAAGAACATAGAAAAAATACATCATGACTTTTCCGACAACCCAATAGAAGGCAAGAGTCATATCTGTTATTTCTGTATCTCTTGTGTCTACACACTCCTCTAAATAAGTACTAAATATGTATCTGTTGAATGAATGAAAACATAGTTCTGAATGAAAAACCATGCCAAGAGCTCCCCTAAATTGGCTGTCACAGACAATATTGAGGGGATTCCCTCAAGAGGAGGAAGATAAACTATGACTGCTAAGATTACAACCAAACTCTAAAAATCTGTGGTTCTGGGTAACAGAGCTGTAATTTAGTCAGGAAATGTGTTAATTTTAAAACCACCTTATGTAGTTTCTAACATTGATCAAATAACTAAATATCTTATAAACAATAAGATCCAGTTTCTTCACTGTTGGAGGAAAGATTTTAGGGGAAGCCCTGATGAAATTAAAATAAGATCTCTAATGTGGTTAATAGTATCATATCAATGTTAATTTCCTGTTTTGATCATTGCATATGGTTATATAAGATATGAACATTAGGCATAGCTAGGTGAGTGATAATGAAATTTTTGGACTGGTTTTAAAACTCTTCTGTAGGTCTAAAATTAGTTCAAAGTGCAACTGTCCTATGGCACATTCTTTGAAAGCCATACTCTTAGAATCCGATAAGGTGATACCATTTTACCAAGAAATTCACTGGGGATGTAACATATTCATAGCTTGCTGTGTTATCCAAAATCAAAGAATTTTACAGTTTGGGTGTAATCTTGATAGTCACAGTCCATTCTTCTACTCTTGAGGGAATCCCCTTAGTATTATCCCTGAGAGCCTAAAGCCTTTGCTGGGATGTCTCCAAAGACAACAGTGTATCACTGCATCAAAAATGAATTGCAGGAAGAGCTTGAATTGCTAGAAACATCTTGCTCCTGCTCTCCATCAAGCTGAAACCTCTTGCTGATTCTCTGGACCCACATGGTGACCCTACAGCTATGAAAATTCAGCATCATCCCTCCCTTGATGCTGTTCTTCAAGCAGAGCACCCTCAATCCCTTTCCAGGTGAATCAGTGATGTCTTAGAATGGAGCTCTGATGCTTTGATGCGTGGTTTTTGAACTCATTCTTCAGTCACAGAATCCTTCATCAAAAAAGTTCTTATGTGGAAGTGAGTATGTAAAATAGATATAAGTAAAACTCCTCAGCTGGAGGTGGTAGGTGAGGGGCCCAAGAAATCTGATTCCCCCACCTTTTCCTTCCCTAGTGGTTGAAATACATCCTTGGAACCTTTAAAATTTCCAGAAAATGTAACAAAATCTTCCTGAAACCAAAGGTTTAAAGGGAGAAAAAGAGGAAAGAGAAAGGAAGAAAGGGGGGAGAAAGAAGGGAGGGAGAGAAGGAAGAAAGAAAAGGAAGAAAGGAAGGAAGGAAGGAAGGAAGGAAGGAAGGAAGGAAGGAAGTCAAGTGAAGCAGAGAGTAAGAGTGGCCATGGCATGCTGACAGTAGAGCTCTAGGGAATGGCTCTGCGGGCTCCCATTGAGGATGCCACAAGGCAACCAGATCAGGTTTGTGGGAGAGATGTTCTGAGTACATGTTTCGACTGCCCCCAAATTATATTATACCACGTGGAGAGGAGGGGAGAAACGAGAAGTAAAAAACAAAAACAAGGGCCGGCCGAGTGGCGTGGTGTTTAAGCGCTGGCTTGGGAAGCCAGCAACCCCGGTTCGGGTCCCACATATGAGGGCCAGTGACACTGCCCTCAAAAAAATTAAAAAAAAAAAAAAAAAAAAAAAAAAAACAATAAGAACTAACCTCAAGTTTATGTTTCTGTGGCGAGGCTATCTAAATATGTGGCATCCCTTTCAGTTGTATGGAAGCTGTTTTTACTAACTTGAGAATATTGTAGGGATACATGTGGCAGTGAAGGAGAGAGGAATCTCAGAAAGAACAGTAGATTGATTGCTGGTCCTCATGGGAACTGAACTGTGGCTTCTTCAGGATCCAAGGCAGCTTAGCCATCTGGTTACCTTGGAGCTCGCAGAAGCCATTCCCTAGAGCTCTACTGTCAGCGTGCCACAGCCACTCTTAGTCTCTGTTTCACTTGACTTCCTTCTTTCCTTCCTTCCTTCCTTCCTTCCTTCCTTCCTTCCTTCCTTTCTTCCTTCCTTTTCTTCCTTCCTTCTCTCCCTCCCTTCTTTCTCCCCCCTTTCTTCCTTTCTCTTCCTTCTCTTTCTCCCTCCCTCCATCCCTCCTTTCCTTTCTTCTTTCCTTTCAGAGGTATATTTGACATATTTATAATTTAGTTTGATAAGTTTTACATATGTACACACCTGTGAATCCATCACCACAATCAAGAGTTAACATATCTGTCACCCCAAAGTTTCCTACAATGCTTTTTAATCCTCTCCTCTCCACACTCTCACTTCCTATCCCCAGGCAATTGTTCATATACTTTCTGTCACTATAGATTAGATTGTATTTCCAAGAATTTTCGTGAATGGAATCACATCATGCTCATATGTACTCCTGTTGTCTGGTTTATTTTATTCAGCATACTTATTTCAAGATTCATCTATGACATTGTATCAACAGTCCATTCCTTTTTATTGCTAAGCAGTGTTCCACTGTAGAGATATACCATAATTTGTTTATCTATTTACCTGTTGATGGTTATTTGGATTGTTTAGTTTTTGACTATTATAAATAAAGCTGATATGAACATTTATGGACAAGTTTCTGTACAGATGTGTTCTTTCATTGCAATTGGGTAAATACCCAGGAGTGGAATGGCTGTGTCTCCTAGTAAGTGGAGATTAAAACTCTTTTCCAAAGTGGTTGCACCATTATACATTTCCACCAGCAGTGTAGGAGAGTTCAGGTTGTTCTACATCCTCACCAACACTTGGTGTGTCCATCTTTTTAACTTTAGCCATTCTAATAGGAGTGGTGGTATTTAATTATGGTTTCAATTTGCATTTCTCTGATGAATAACAATGTATAATTAATAATAAGCATCTTTTCATGTGCTTTTTGGCCATCCATACATTTTCTTTTGTGAAGTTTTTTATTCAATTCTATTGCCCACTTTTTTAAAAATCTGATTGTTTTTCTCATGGTACTTTGAGAATTCTTTATGTATGTAGTATAAAAATTCTTTCTCATATATGTGATTTGCCAATATTTTTTCCCACTCTGTGGTTTATCTTATCCTTTTCTTAACTGTTTGCTTTAAATAGAAGGAATTTGAGACTTCCGGTAAAATGGAGCAGTAGACAGACGCTATGCTAACTGCCTCCCAGGATCACACCAAAATTACAAGCAAATTATACAGCATTCAACCCTGGAGGTCCCTAGAACACTGGAGGAACAGAACCACTAAACGAAGAATTTAAAGAGGAGGCCACGTCGGGTCTGGTAGGACGGGCGGAGATGAGAGAGGGCAAACCCCGTGAGGGAGGTCCCAGCCGTGGGAAGCTTCTCTGGTTGGGGGAGAGACACACCAGCCGCACACCAACCTCACCAGCCCAGAGCTCCTTTGCCAGGAAGAGGAGTTCTAATATAGCCGGCAGTAAATTAGTGAGGACTCTCTCTGCTCAGCTCGGTAAGACTAAGAGCGGCTGAAGAATCAGTGGGGCCGGTGCCCAGGCTTGCTCGCCGGTGAGCACTTACCTGGTTCCTGGTGGAGGGAGTGGCTGTGTGAACCGGGAGCCTGTGGGGACGGACTGAACTGAGCACCTTTGGTGCAAAGGCTGGAGGTTTTTGAACTGTTGTTCCCGTGGTGTGGAGCCTGCACGCGAGTGGTGTAGGGAGGACGCCATTTTGTCAGGCTTGGGCCCTCCCACAAAGGATCAGGTCCGAGACCACATTGGTCTGGTGGAATTGGCGCAGAACTACGTGTGTGCATGCACGCACGCCTGCGGCCTTGGATCCCCACCCTCTGCCCGGCTTATACTGCATTGCCAGGGAAACGCAGGGCAGGTACCCTCCAGCTCCAACACGCTGCTCACTGAGACCCGGGAGTGTGCGAGCCGCCTCGGATCCCCACCCTCCGCTCGGCTTGTGCTGCATTGCCAGGGAAACGCCTAGTGGGAGTGATCCGGCTCCAACAGGCCGCTCACTGAGGCGGGAGTGCGCAAGCCACCTGGGGTCCCTGCCCTCTGCACTCCGCTTGCAGCGTTGCCAGGCTGGTGATTGGTTGTTGGCTGCTCGGCCTGATCTGCAAGCAGCTGATTAGGACAGGCTGAGACTGGGAATTACCCTGGGAGTGTTGGGCTGTGAGCTGTGTGCCTGCGTGATCTAGCCAGGGCGCTCCTGGTGATCTAGTTAATACATCAAAGCAATCCCAGAGCGACAGCCAGAATGGGGAAACAAAGAAACATGTCACAAGTAAAAGATCAGAAGAAACCTCCAGAAATGGAACCAAATGAAACAGAAGGATCCAACCTTTCAGAGACACAGTTTAGAACACTGATGATAAGAATGTTTAAGGAACTTAGCGAGTACATAAAGAAGGATAGGGAAACCATAAAAAGCAACCTGTTAGAACTAAAGAATACAATAACTGAAATGAAGAACACACTCGAAGGAATCACCAGTAGAGTAGATGAAGCAGAGGAGTGGATCAGTGATTTGGAAGATAAAATAGCAGAACTCACCCAGTTGGCACAGCAAAATGACCAAAGAATAAAAAACAATGAAAATAGTTTAAGAGCCCTATGGGACAAGGTGAAACGTAACCACCTTAGACTCATAGGAATACTAGAAGGAGAAGAGAAGAAGCAAGGGGTCGAGAATGTATTTGAAAAAATAATGACTGAAAACTTCCCTACCCTGGTGAAGGAAATCAACATACATGCCCAGGAAGCGCAGAGGGTTCCAAACAAGCTGAACCCAAACAGGTCCACACCAACACACATCATAATTAAAATGGCAAAGGTTAAAGACAGAGACAGAATCTTAGAGGCTGCAAGAGAAAGACAGTAGGTGATATACAAAGGAACTCCTGTTAGACTAACAGCTGACTTGTCTACAGAAACTCTGCAGGCCAGAAGGGAGTGGCAGGAGATATTCAAAGGGACACAAAATAAAGGCCTACAACCAAGATTGCTCTACCCAGCATGGCTATCACTTAAAATTGAAGGAGAAATAAAGAGCTTCTCAGAAAAGAAGAAGCTTAAGGAATTCATTACCACCAAGCCAGCATTGCAAGAAATGTTCAAAGGGCTTTTTTAAACAAAAGAAAGGGGTAAACAAGCTAACCCAGAGAGACAATTTAAGAAGATTGAAGTCATATCAAGCAGATATAAAGGAAAAAGTGATGGTTGCTGGCTGGGAGGGAGAGGGGAAGAGGGAGAGGGGGAAGGTTTTGGACAGTGTATGTGGGACTACAATGTTGCCGCAGGGATATGGGGGCAGTTCTGGGAATGTAATTGATAATGTTGTGAAGAGACTATTATGTTGTGTGAAATAAGTCAGTAGGAGAAGGACAGGTACCATGTGATCTCACTTGTGTGTGGAGTCTGAAGAGCTGAGTGAACGATCAAAGTAAACAGACTCGTAGATGTAGAGGAAAAACTGAGGGTTGCTAGTTGGGAGGGGGGTGGGGATGGGGGAGAAGGGGAAGGGATTAGACAGCATAAATAGACAACTACAATATTGCCACAGGGATATGAAACACAGTTCGGGGAATATAATAATGTTGTAAAAATTTTGTGGCATGTCAGACAGTCACATGTCTTGTTAGGGAGACCACTTCATGGATGGAGTAGAGGCTTGATCACTGCACTGTACACCTGAAGCTGATGTTGTATAGTATTGTATGCCAACTGTAACTGAATATGGAGGTGGTCACGGGATGTGGAGTATACTGTGGAGGGGAGTCAGGGGAGTTTTGATGGATATGTATGATATGGGGGGGAGTGGGGTGGCGAACTGGGGGAGGGGGGTTTTCACCTTGGGGGGTAAAGAGTATAACTATTGCATTGTGTTGTACACCTGAAACTAATAAATAAATAAATAAATAAATAAATAAATAAATAAATAAATAGAATGCCCAGCACTAGATGCTTTGTTGAATAAAATAAAATAATCCCCAAAAATAAATAAATAAATAAATAAATAAATAAATAAATAAATAGAAGGAATTTTAAATTTTTATAAAGTCTATGTGTTGAAAAATATTATTTCTCCATTTAATTATCTTTCGAATAGACTTTGTCAAAATATATTGATTAGATTATGTGTGGAACAATTTCTACACCTTCTTTTCTGTCCCATTAATATATTTGTCTATCTTGACACCAATGCCATAATGTCTTGATTACTATAACTTTACAGTAAGTCTTGAAATCAGGTGGAGGTAGTTATCCAACACTCTTCTTTTTTTTCAAAGTTTTGTGTTTTGATTTGGCTCTTAAACCAAACAGTCTGTTGGAATTTTGATTGGGATTACATGGACTCTATAGCTTAATTTGGGGAGACTCACACTTTAATAATGAGTTTTTTAATCCACTAATATCTTTCAATTTATTTGTAACATCTTCAGTTTCTCCCAGGAATGTTATAAAGTTTTCAGTATATGGGTCTTGAACATATTTCTTCAATTTTACCCCTAAGTATTTCATTTTTCTGGTACCGTTGTAAATAGCATTATTTTTATCATTTTAATTTCTTATTGTTTGTTACTAGTGCTTTTTTTTTTTTTTTTAAAGATTTTATTGGGGAATTGAGGGAGGGGAACAGCTTTGGGGAATCGGGGAAGGGAACAGACAAGTTGCTGTCCTTTTGTTCTTCAGTCTAGTTGTGGAGGATGTTGTTTCACTGGCCCATATTGGTATTATCATTGCACTCTTCCCGGTTGAGGCAGCCACTCACAGGCCATTGGACAGCCGCTCATGGTGGCTCATGGCAGCTCACAAAAGCACACACCATCTGCTGGCCAGCTCCACTGCAGCCTACGCCATCGCTGGCAACTGGCAGCAGCCCAGCTCCAGGTCAAGCTGTAGAAGGCACAGCATCACTGGCCCACAAGTGGGATCCAAACCGGGGCCCTGCTGCTCAGAGCTGGTGTTCCAAGCCAATCCCTAACCAACACGCCACTTGGCCGGTCCTTATTTTTGTTTCTTCTGTCTTATTTCTACTTAGGACAAATCTTATAAAGCCAGGTTGGGCTGGCTGGGTAGTGCAGTTGATTGGAGTATGAGCTCTGAGCAGCAGATTCCCACATGGGCCAATGAGGTCCGCCTGAGCTGAGCTGCTGCCGAGCTGCCAACACGTGGCAGGATGGCTCAGCTAGTGAGAGCATGTCCTCCTAACAACAATGTTGCCAGTTTGACTCCCACATGGGATGGTGGGCTGTGTCCCCCCCCGCAACCGGATTGAAAGTGGCAACTGGACTTGGAGCTGAGCTTGCGCTCTGCACAACTAAGATTGAAGGACAACATTTGACTTGGAGCTGATGGGTCCTGGAAAAACACAGTGCTCCCCTTCCGCAATCCCCAACACTCTTCTCTTCCCCAATTCCCCAAAAAGTCTTTTAAAAAATCAATTAATTAAAATTAAAATTTAAAATTTAAAAAAATCCAGGCTATCTCCTAAGGCATTGGCCTGAGTGGTTGTCCTAGGTGAGGAGTCAGCCCGGCGTATCAGCTATAGCTACAAGTCCAAAGACATATGGTAGAGATCATGCCCCTTGCCCACATTAAGGATTAGCCTAGGGTCACTGACCCTCAGCAGGGATGGCCCTTGATTATTAACAAATTCCATACACAAGATGAAATTATCATTAACAAATCAGCAAACTGATTTGAACCAAATGCTTGTTTTATGCTTTTAAATTTTGCACAAGAAACTTCTCTACGGCTGTGGGGGAGGACAAGCAAAAATGAATTGTGCATTAGAAATCAAGTATTTATTTCTGCTGGCACTTCTAAATATAACCATATGGTCCTGGAGGCCAGAGTGTTACAAATTCTACCTACTATAGAAAGAGCTCAATTCCTAGGAGACCATATGTTTAATGATGTATCCCAGCCCTTTAATTTAAACTTTGGTCTGTCAACAACTCTACTTTTAACTAGTTTGTTGAGCATAGAAGGCAGTACATACAGTCCAGAGGATACTCAGAGTAAACAATAGGTATCTGTAGTGAACTCCCATCTTCCAGAGAACTTAGAAATTTGTGACTAGGCTACTGCCTACCAACAAAAGACATTTGGAGCCCAGAGCAATTTTAAGGAAGGCACTTTTAAATCCAGTCTACTTAGTGAATTATAATGTTTCTCAGCACAACTCCTTGTGCCTTGGTTTCATACTTTATTTTCATTCATTCACTCATTCATTCATTCAGCAGATATCCATGAGACACTACTTTGGGTCTAAATGCTAGGGTGGCGGTAGGTGTGAAAGAAAACACCACGATTCTTAATATTAAATTCCTGTGTATACGCAGGGGAAATACACACACTTATACAATATGATGACGAGAAAAAGTGGAATATTTGGCACTGTGATTTGTAAAATGTAAGGCACTATTTCAACGTTTGTTATTTTATAGCTCAGAAGAGGAGACAGCACTATTGAGAGTTGAGGAAGGTCTCACAAAAGATGGACGAGGATTAGATCTGCTGGGCAGCAAATAGGCATTCCTTCACTAGGTGAAAGGACTCAGGAAGGAGACTCTCTTTGTCTATCCACTTCTCCAAAGAGTTAAGTATATTATGTTGGAGGAAAACTGAAGAAGGGGATCTGATAGAAGGATGTAGTAGATCACATTTTCCAAAGATGGTCACATCTCTCACCAAGAGATGGAGTCTAATTGCCCCCTCTTTAGTCTGAACAGGCTTTTGTGACTGTTTCAACCAATAGAGCATGGTAGACACAATGCTACTTGCAAGATTAGGTCATAAATGTTCATTTCTGCCCTTTTCACCTGCACACTCCTGCTAGAGGTCTGAGGTGCCATGTTAGCTATCCCATTGCCCTGAGGATGCTGTGAAGAAGCTCAGGCTAGCCAATGCCAAGACTGCCTAGAGAAGCCCTGAGAAGACATCAAGAGAGAGAAATGCCTGGTTGGCCCCAGCTGCTCCAGCTCTAGCCACCTATTGACTTAAATTGCAAGAGACACCCAAACCAGAACTGCCCCCTGAGCCCTTCCCAAATTACTGACCCACAGAAACCATGAAAGATAAGGAAATAGTATTGTTTTAAGTCATTAAGTTTCAGGGTAATTGGTTACATAGCAACAGATAACCAGAACAAGAAGATAAGAAGTGACTTGGCTATTTTCTTTTAACTCATTTCATGTCAGGTTTGGGTTTCGTGGAACCAGCCAGACAGGAGCTGACTGGGACCGGGTGAGGAACCTAAGCTCTCAGTGCAAAGGAGATAGTCAGGTTAAACCAGAGAGTAGGAGTAGAATCTAAAAAATTAGTCAAGGAGTTAGTAGAGGACCAGGCTCTGCAAAGTCTGGGGACAAGACAGAACCACCATTGACACAGCGTTGCTAAACTGAGAACCAAAGCAGGAACTCACACTCAGGGGGCAAAGGCAGGGGCCTGCTACTCAAATTGGTGACAAGGTCACACGAAAATAAGAGGTGAAGCTTGAAGATCAACAGGAAATGTGACTTGACACTTAGTTGTGCAGCTTTGGCTATAGTGTTTCTCCCAACTAGGTAATCTAGAATGCTCTGAGCCTGGAGTGAGGTGGCACCCATGATAGGAAAAGCAGGGAGGGGAGAGGGGGGAAGAAAACAAATTTCTTGTTAGGTAGTTTGGAATCATTACACAGGAAAGAAAGATGTCAGTAAAAATTCTTTAAATGCATTATTCTTGGGTCTCCTACTTCTAGATCCATTTTATCTCCCTACTTATCTGTGCGCTTTTGTTTCAGCACCTATTACAGGCATAATTTATCATAAATTAATTTAGTTCTGCGCAGAAACTTGGACGACTCTTATCATCAAGAATTACTAGAAATGAGAATAGAGAAACAGCTGAGCACCCCCTCTTCAAAGGACTTTGTCCCAAGCTGTTTCGCAGTTGCTTCTAGCATCAGGGTAAGACACCGCCCCCCCCAGCTCTGAAGCAGGATTAATGCAACATCCACATTTACCACTTAAAATGGGAACTGTGCCAGCAAGTCGTTATTTCCCTCTCACATCTCCCTCATCAGGGATCCGGACTGATTTGAAGCGTGGGTGGTGGAAGGGTGGGAGTGTTAACCAAAATTCCCCACCCCCATCTCCTGCATGGCGGGGGCGCGTGTGCTGTGCCACCCTGCTGTTCTCCATACTGTCCTTGGCGCTAGCATATGGAGCTTTGTGATGTGTTTTAATTCATCTCTCCCTTTATTCTCACATTCAGAAGGAAACGAGAAAGGTTACATAAAATTGCTGCTTAATAAGGGGTTACTGAGTGTGTAATTGCTCCCAGAGTGTTTTTAGAGCGATAGTCCGCTGGTAGGAGCCAAGTTTGCTATAAAGAATCTCGCTAAATGGCCCAAAGACTGCCGTTCCATTCATTTGTGGTTATTTGAGTAACACACCAAAGATTAAGGAGCATCATTTACTAAAAGCCTTTTCCTCCCACCTCATCTCAAACACTCGAGCAAATTCATAAGTTCAAGGTTTCAATTCTTGAATTGTAGAGTGAACAGGTCCTGAGGTGACTCCAGAAACTTCTTTACTGCAGCTGACTTTACTAGCAGGTAGATGTGATCTCTGACAGGGCTGTAGGCAGATTCACTGCATGATAAAATTTGTTAGTGCCTAAGAGACCTTAGGAATCACCACTGCAGGCACATGCCCTGTTTCAAAAAGTAAGTCATTAGCTGGGAGGGGAGGTTAGTTCTGCATAGCACTATCCTTCTGCTCTGCCCATTTTCTCCGAGGACACAAGCATGGCAGAACCAGAACAAAGAGTGTAGTGGCCCAAGAGGGATGGGAGCCATCCGACTTGGTAGGTGGGCTTCTGCCCAAGCTGACACAGTTTTCACTTGGTATTAGTGTTTTTCCTGATGAAAACTGTAGCAGTTTTCAATTGTCCCAGAACTGTTGAGGTTTCCACACACACACTTGTAGCTTTCAAGGCTTTCCCTTCAAGGTAATGGCCTGACGGTACCAGGTGGAGCCCATCCATTTTCCATGGACACCTACAGAGATGGTGTAGGGCTGCCCTAAGAATCCCTGAGCCTTACGTTCCTCACTGATGTGGTTAAATTACCTGAACCTCCTTCACAGTATCCACTGGAGGAGTGTGACTCCCCCGGAAGTGGGTACAGTCAAACTTCCAGTTGTTTCCTCATATCCAGCAATGGGACTTCCACTTCTTAATGGAGGCAACCTGGCCAGTCATATCCAATTCATGTTTTCCCAGAGCCATTTCCAAAGTGAATTAGTTAGGAAAGCTACAAAAAGACCTCTTGGGGTGCCTTTGTCGCCAGGGTGGGGTGTCCATGAGAAGTCTCAGATTTTGTTGTATCTCCAATCAACTTATGTGGAGTCAGATAAGATCTTTCTGTCCTCCATCTTTCCAATCACTCTGGAATCTTGGAGGGTTTGGATGTTTTTTTGTTTGGGTTTTTTTTGTTTTTGTTTTTGTTTTGCCTTTGGTGTTTGTTTTTTTTCTCCTCTGAAGCCACCATTCTGGGGTTGCTATTACCTTCACTTAAGCTCCTGTTTGTTTGCTTGCTATAGAAGAATTACTTTTGATCATTTTTGCCACAATTTATTCCTCAGGCCTTGTGGAAGGGATTAGTGGCAGGTTAGCTCTCAGGCAGCCATGTAATTGCAGCACCATTCACAAGGGAAATAATACCATCATGTACCTGATAGGAACAATAATATCATCCCTTTTCTTGTATCCATTTTGTGTACCATCCACATACATTTTTTGTCCCTCTGTGTTACTGAATGTGGCTCTAGTCTACCACCCAAAGAAAAGATCACTGAGGGCCATGACCTTCTGTTCATCTCATCTTTCCAGTTATGGATAGTGTCTGGAATAGGTAGATAGTAAACAAATGTTTGCTGAATGAAAAATTATGTATTCAGTTGAATATGACTATTTTCTTAATCATTACAGATTATAGTCTGAAATTTGAGAGGAGGAAGAAGTTGGGTGATTGGGCTTACACATTTTACTGTTTAACTTTACTAATATGGATAATCAAACACTATCTGTGTATCCATAATCAGAAAGAAAAAAAATGATACATAATGATCAGTTGGAAGGGCCTGTTGACAAGGATCTAAGAATAAGGATGCTCACAAAATGATTATTAGTTAGCATTATAGCTCTTCTCCTCAAAGAAGAGAATATAATTGATTATATAATCATGAGAAACCTACTCAAAGTAGCTCAAGTGAAAATGGGAGGTGGGGTTAATTGTACCACAACCTCAGAGTCCAAGAGGAAATGAAATCTAGCTTGACATTGTGCAAACCAGAGCATGGAGAACAACCAAGATTTCTCTATGTGGCTTTTCTCATTTCTGCACCTCAGAATCAGCTCTTTCCTCTTCCTCTTGCATGGCTTCCTCTGCCTACTCATCTTAAGCACACTCAACCGTGATATCCTCAGACACCAAATGACATAATGCCTATTGTATTGCTCATCTTCTATGTCAACCTCTCTGAGTGAGTAGCTGAGCAGCCAAACCCATCTGACTTTTGGCCGTGTCTTCGAAGTCACAGATAAGTGGCCAACCAACAGAGTGGCCACCTTTGAGTCAGGTGCTTATCTCTAGTCCAACCTGTAGTGTCTGAGGGCAAGGAAGGAAGAGGATATATTACCCAGAAAGCTTCAAGGGTGGGGCAGACAATGAAACATTTCTAGTACTTCTGTACTTCTAGTTTATGAACTTCTCAGTGTTAGAGATGTTGCTCTATTTTTTGCACACTTGGCACCTAGAATAGCGGCTGGTACTCAGTAGACATTCAGCAATTACCTGATGAATGACTGAATGACGCATGAATGAGAATGAATGACCACTAAACTCTATGACATACTATGTGACACACAAGATAATCCATAATCAAAGACATACCAAATTCTGTACCACCTGGAATTAAACCAACTCATTTGAAAGCACATACACACACACACACACATTAACACGTGTTTACCAGGATGTAGAGAAACTGGAACCCTCATACACTGTTAGTGAAGAGATAAAATGGTGCCTCTCCTTTTGAAAACAGCTTGGAAGGTTTTTTTTTATGTTAAATATAAATTTACCATACAACACGGCAAAATGACTTCTAGGTATGTAACCAGAAGAACTGAAAACATATGTCCATATAATGGCTTGCACTCAAATGTTCATAATAGCATTATTCATGATAGCAAAAAAAATGGAAATAATCCACATGTCTATCAACTGGAGAGTGAATAAACAAAATGTGGTAAATTCATACAAGAGAATACTATAAAATGAACTAAATATTCATAAATGCTGCAATGTGGATGAACCCACAGAATATTATACTGAGTGAAAAAAAAGCCAAATACAAAAAGAACACATATTATATGATTTTATTTATGGGAAATATTGAGAAAGACAAATCTATACAAACAGAAAGTAGATAATTGGTTGCCTGACGATGGGGTGGGAAACAGGAAATGATTGCAAATGGACATTTCTTTTGGGAGTGATTAAAACGTTCAACAATTAGTTTGTTGTGATGGTCACATACCTGTAAATTTACTAGAAAACTATTGAATTATATACCTACAATGAGTGAATTTTATGGTTTGTAAAAAAATTTTTTAAAATCTGTGAGATGAAAATGGTCATATAGGTTATCTTAGATAACCAAAATCCTTTGTCTAATCTTTAATTTTACCTTCCTCTGTTTTCTGAACAAATGTGCACACAATCCACTATCAGTTTCACATCCTGTTTGCAATTTAGCTTGTGCAAAAATGATCCTAGCAAAATCAGAGCAGTCAACCCAATCATTTGGGGCTATAAAGAGTAACAGAATGTGTTCAGATAAAATCAGCCAAAGTTAAGGTAGCATTGATTATGATAGCCCCTTCTTCATCTTCATGACCTGGAAGACCAGGAAAACCATCCCTCTCAATATAGACAATTTACTCATCTGGCGAGGTATTACACACTGTTATTATATTGACTATTTGCTCCAGAAAATAGAGCCAGCTGGTCATTTCAGGTATCCTTAAAAACAGTAACGTAACTGCTTAATACAGAATGCAACATCACTGTGTGGAGAGTGCTTAATGTTACATTCTCCACCAATACATACTGTGATGCTACTATAATCTCTTTCACATAAATAATCTTTCCATGTGGAAAGGATTAAGGCTGGAAATGACAAAAAGACATAGAAATACTCAAAATATTTATCAGCCACCAGTATCCTCCTCTCCTGAGTGGTAAGGGGAAGATGACGTTGAGTAAATAATTTTTAAAATAACAACATCACAGCTACATACTTTATACTTTTTTAATTCAATAAAAAACATTAATTTTATGCATTTAAGTGACCATAATTCCATCCTTGCCATTCACATGTTACTTGAATACATGATTTGAAATAGGAATCATCCAACTGGTCTACCCTTTCTACCCTTTTTCAAAAGGACTTATGCTCTAAAAAAAAAGATTAAGCCTTTGTCCAATCTCTTCAGTGGCTCATAAATTATACCAGATATGGTTTCAAGGAAACTGATTCAGTTTTTTAAAATACACTGTAGACAAGTTAATCAGTTAGTGAAAATAATTTTAATGTATATTAATGTGCATTAAATATATATGTAAATTTTTATATTTTCTTTACACAACTGCTCCAGGTGGTATGATATGTGTTCCTCTAAGGTTTTTTTCTTTGATGATCAAATTGAACCAATAAATATTTGATTGATTCCTCTGGTGGACCCTAGCAACAAAAAGTGCAGTCATAGACAGGAAGCATATTAATAGGAGCTACTAGTTAAGGAGATTTTTTTTTTTAAGGCAATAGAACAGGGCCTAGAGTCCTGCTCTAGGTAGAAAAGATTTAGCACCAAAAGAGAATGTAAACCCAAAAGTACTGGCCATATTCTCTAGAAATGCACAGCAAAAAGAAAAAAACTAACTAATGATTCGTAAAGCAAAGTCAATGATAAAATGCTTCCTAATTTATCAGAGTACCATATAGGTATTGATTATAACTTAGGAAAATAATAAACTTATGCATCATAAATCAAGCAGAATATATTCCTTAAGGCATGATGGATGGAAAACAATGGATTGAACTTATTAAAAGTTCATTGCAAAACTAAAAGGATTTCGATGGTAAACTGTTTATACTTTCTGTTTATCATATGATCTTCCTAAGTGAAATAGATCTTGAAACACATTTTTCAGAAACCGAGATACTGATCTTCCTGCAATAATAGAAAAAAAAGAAAGAGAGAAAGAAAGAAAAAAACATCAATCAGGCCAAAACATTACATGACTCAATGTCTTAGGGACATAATGGGATTATAAATAATGAGATTTTGATACCGATTTTTCCTTTGGCTGTAAATAGAATAAAGTCTGAAATTGAGGAGTCTGTCTTTAAGGGTTTATATGCAAGATATTTATCTTTATCTTGGTCCATTTAAAAGATACCTGAGCTTAAAATGGAAGAACTGGAAATAATCACATTTTTGAAAAACTAAAGTAAGAAAATAGCTTTTAAATAGTGTGGGCACAGAGGAATAATTATTCAAGAGTGTGTATATTGTAAAATGACACTAATTTGGATTAATGAGGATAAGGCCAATCTAAATTAGTAAAATATGAACAGGAAAATATTTGAAAAATAAAATAAATGTTGTTTTTCTTGTATTTGCCCCTGAAATGAAAAAAATAGCTAACAAGGTATGAACCTGATGTTAGGGCTAGTTTTAATTGGTAAATGAGACTCATGAGAAATTAATTGCTTCTTTTCACCTGTATTAATCAACAAGTATTTACTGAGCTCCTTATTTCATGCCCACCTATGTGCAAAATGCAGGAGAGGACTCCAAAGAAATACAAGAGGATTTCATAAATCTGACTTTCTTAGAAGGTCAATTAATTTATTGAAAAGCCTACCCAATTAGAGGGCCAAATATTTCTAAAATAATCAGAGACCCCTCCAACATTATACAATAACATATTTTATAAGGAGTCATTATTTAGGGCATTTGTTGTTGGCCTGTACTATCATTCAATGATACTTCCAGGATAATGGGTATTATGCTTGATAGGGTGAGATGTGTGTTTAGAATTATTACTGCTGCTATTACGAATATTGAGAGTATTATTCCTTCTAGACATAGGAGTGAAGACATAAGATGGGATCAATATAGTAACAGGCCTAATAGAGATACTGTGAAGGCCAAAATAGTGTTTATGTAGATTAGGGCCATTTGATAATTATGAACGTAATCATAGTCTAATGAGTCGAAATCATTTGTTTTGCTTAAACTAATTATCACTATTCAGTCCATTCTAGGCCTTTTGGAGATCATTCATAGGCCAGGCTGATGGCTAGAAGTGAGATTAGGAATAAGGATATGGTGAGTATGGTTTTTAGGTTGTTGGCTTGCGATGCTCATGGTAAGGGTAGAAGTAGGGCGATTTCCAGGTCGAATAGCAGGAATGTGATGGCTACCAGGAAAAATTTTATGGAAAATGGTAGGCGGGCAGATCCTATGGGGTCAAACCCACATTCATAGGGGCTAGATTTTTCTGCATAAACGTTGGTTTGTGGGAGTCAGAAGGCAATAATTACGAGCAGCGAGGCTAGTAGAGTGTTTGTTAGTTTGTTAGGAGCAGGCGATCCTTGAAATATCTTCAGTCCCTCTTCTTCAGGGTTTCGTACAGCTGCTGCCAGTAGGCCTGCAGTAACAACCCTGGTCCCTTCTAGTTTCCTGTTTATCCTCTGCATTGTAAAGGGAAACCGGATGTTTCCCATTTTATTTTTATTTGAATCATTTTCATGATTTTAATCAAATCATGATTCCATTTGAATTTATTTTCATTTGAATCATTTTCAAAGCAATAATTATAATAATAACAAACATTCCTACATGTCAGTCTCTGTGTTAACCTGCTCTGGTAGACCCTTGATATCTGCCTACTGGCATCCATTCCCCTTTCTTTCGGAAATAGCACCCAGATTTTATTTGTAGGAACTCCTTCTACTACACACACACACACACACACACACACACAGTCCATTTGGTCTAGGTGAGTGGACATGTGACCCAGATTAACCTTCTCAAAATATTCCATCTCCTTGACCATGGTCATTGGTCAGGGATGACTCAAATTGATCCAATGAGAATTGGTCCCAGTTTTCCTGGAACTGCTGGGGAGCCGTCTCTCTATGTTGTGGTGATTAGCTATAAGGATAATAATGTACAACTGGAGAGGCCTTTTGGGAATGACACCAACACACAAGAAAGCAAAATCCAGAGATGGAAAAAGAGGCTTGACAACATTAAGTCCCCTGGATTCAACTACTACTGAAATTCACTCCTAGGCTTTCTAGTTACATGAGCCATTATAGCCTTTTTTTTTTATGAGATTTGGGGTTCTGTTTCTGATCCTTGCAACTAGAAATATCTGCTTAATAGATATATACTATTTCATTTCGTTTCTATAAATTCTCTGGGGGAATATATTGCAGTTCTCTGTATTTTATGCATTAGGAACCTGAGGCTCACAGAGATTAAGAACTTGGCCCAGTGACACAGACATTCAAGTGATACAGATAGGACTCAAATCCAAGTCCATGTAACATCTGTGTCCATACTCTTACTCCTGCAGTCATCTGCCTCCATGCTTCATATTTCTTTGTGTCTCCAGCATTTAACATAGTCTCTCACACATACTGGGTGCTCTGTCAATAGTCTATGAATTAGTTTGCATTAGATGAAAGAGTAACAGTCTTTCCTACTTAATAGACAAAAGCATATAATAAAATAACATGGAAGAAAATAAATTGGGGAGAGGGGGGTGTAAGGAATGGGGGACAGGAATAAGACAGATTTGACAAGTATAAAGGATTTGGGAGAATTCTTAGAAATTGGTTCAGTTAATTTCTAAAAAAAAAACCACTGATTATCAATAATGAGTTAAATACTTACCTGAACTATCTTATTATGTTATTCATTTACTTTATAACCTCATACTTTATAGCTAGTGCAAAGGTAAGATTCAGGATGGTTACATTTGCCCGAATTCCTAATAAGTAAAGGCAAATCAATGTATTCTTTTTCATATTTAACTCATGTTTCAAAGGCTGCAATGCTTACCTAAGGACAGACCTCTTGCAGAGTTCAAAGAGAACTCTGCCCTCAGATATGTGGTGTGGAATTGTGTAACAAGACAAGAAATAGCCTCTTAAATGGCATGGAGACACATCTGTCCTCATTAAATAATATCCCATGTAGCCTCTGGCTCAACCATATCACAAAGCACACCCCAAGCATCATTAGCCCTACAATGTACACATAGACGTATGAGGATCAGCACCGCAGTGGGAGGCAAAATTGTGCAGTATGAAAATGGCAGCTAAATTATACCTATGTCATGGATCTCTGCCAAGGATGGCTGACAAGCCTCACCTGTCTGGGTCATTCATCCTTGGCAAGTCTGAGTTCATTAGGCAGATGATGGGGAAGTGAGGCTAAAGCAAACTGATGATATTGAGACTCATAATGTCCATGAAAATGGATGATTGCAAAGAGAGTCCACCCCAAGTGATAGCCCAGGAGGCAAAGAACTCATTAAAAAACTACATAAATTGTCCTTATTATTCAGCATATGTAAAATAGTTTTAACTCACTGAAGGCTCGCTGTAGTTCAGGCTCTTTTCTAAGCATCCTGCATTCCTTATCTCATCCTCATAACCACCCATGCAGTTGTTGCTGTTGTCAATCATGCCGATTCCTGAACTAGGGAAAATGAGGCACAGTGAAGTAAGTAATCTACCCCAAGTCACACAACTTGTAAGTGATGAGGCTGGGGTTCACTCTTAGGGCTGGCTGGCTGTCTCTGGAATAAGGGTACTTATTCACCATGTTATACCACTGCTCTGATGGACTACACTGAACATTAAAGATTCGTCTGGAATGCAATTTTGTTCAACTGCATTTCTTTTAATTTTTTTATTGTGGTAAAATATACGTAACATAAAAGTTACCATTATAATCATTTTAAATATATAATTCAGTGGCATTAAGTACATTCACATTCACAATGTTGTGCAAACATCATCATTCTCTATCTCTGGAACTTTCTCATCCTCCCATCCCTGAAACTCTAGACACATTTAGCAATGACTCCTTATCACTCCTCCCCCTAAGCCCTGATAACCTCTCTTCTGTTTTCTATCTCTATGAATTTAATTATCCTATGTTCCTCATATAAGTGGAAACATACAATAATTATCCTTTTGTGTCTATATTATTTTTTTAGCATGCCTTCAAGTTTCATTCATTTTGCAGCATGTATCAGAATTGCATCCCTTTTTTAAGGACAAATGCTATTTGACAATATGTATACACCAATTTTTTTTTATCCATTTATCTGTTGATGGGCATTTAGGCTGTTTCTACCATTTGACTATTGTAAATTATGCTGCTATGAACATCCATGCGTAAATATTTGTCCAAATACCTGCTTTCAATTATTTTAGATGTACACCCAGAAGTGAAGTTGCTGGATCATATGGTAGTGCTATGTTTAATTTTTTGAAGAACCACTATACTGTTTTCCATTTTACATTGCCATCAGCAGTTTACAAGGGTTCCAATTTTTCCACATCCTCACCAACACTTGTTATTCTCTTGGTGGGGGAAATTTTTGTTTGTTTGTTTGGTGGTTGGTTTTTTTTTAAGCCATCCTAATGGGTATGAAGTGGTAGCTTATTGTGGTTTTGATTTGCTTTCCCTTAATGGTTAGTAATGTAGAGCATCTTTTCATGTGCTTATTCACTATACGTCATCTATACATCCATTCAATGTCTACTCAAGTTCGTTGTTCATTTTTTTTTTCTTTGAGGGCAGTGTTACTGGCCCTCATATGTGGGACCCGAACCAAGGCTGCTGGCTTCCCAAGCCAGTGCTTAACCACCACACCATTCGGCCGGCCCCATTGTTCATTTTTTAATTGAGTTGTTCATTTTGTTGTCGTTCAGTTGCAGAGGCTCTTTATATATTCTGGATATTAATCCCTTATCAGATATATGATTTGCAAATATTTTCTCCTTCTGTGTATTGCCTTTTTACTCTGCTGATAGCAAAACATCATTTCTGGTTGTATCTGTAAGAGTGTTTCTGTAAGAGATTAGCACTTGAATCAATATACTGAGTAAAGAAGGTATAGATGCATGTGGCCACCATATCTGAGTCTCCGTCAATCTGGCTAATACCTTTTATTTGTCCCACCCGGCTGATTCCTTGATACCCTGCCCTAACCAACTTTGGGCACACCCAAGCGTATTCCAGTGGCTTTTCCATATCAGTGGTTTGTCTTGGCTCATATTGCCCACTTTCCTGAAGTCTCTCAAAGGTTCGCAAAACCTAAACAAGCAGCATTAGGCTTCAGCAACTCCATTACTTCTGGCTGAGCAGCCCTAAGCCTGGCACTTGTGACACCTGGCCTCTTTTCATGGCTTGGCCTCTCAAGGCACCTCAAGACTAGCACTAGTAGTGGCAATCTGCGGATTACTTTGTGCTCATGCCAGGTGGCCTCAGGCAGGGCACAGGTTGCAGATGAGCTTGGCCAGTAGTGAGGCCCCTCCCAGGAGACTCCAGGGCTAGTACACCTGGTGGCCAGCTTCAAACCCAGCTGTAGTATAACTAAGCCACCTCCAAGCATGACACACCCAAAGGGCAGATTTGGCAGGCACCAGAGATGTGCTAAAGCAAATTCTGCTCCATAGGGTCAGCCCCTGCACAGCAGGTCCTCCACTGTAGTCTTGATCAGTCCTCACAACCAATCAGCCAGAAATTAATTCCTCCAACTGACATGCTAACAGCAACAAAGGCTCAACTACAACAGGAGCACACAAACAACACACATAAGAGACACACCTGGAGTACCTGGCTCAGGTGACCAGGGAGACTGCTCCATTGAGCCCTACAGCACACCTACTATATAAGGCAACTTTAATAAGACCAGGAGACATAGTAGCTCTACCTAATATATAGAAACAAACACAAGGAGGCAGTTAAAATGGGGAGAAAAAGAAACATGTCCCAAATAAAAGAACAGAACAAAGCTCCAGAAAAAGAACTAAATAAAATGGAGACAAGCAATCTACCAGACACAGATTTAAAACACTGGTTAGAAGAATGCTCTGTGATCTCAGAAAAGACTTCAACAAAGAGATAGGAAACACAAAAAAGAACCAGTCAAAAATAAAGAATACAAAAACTGAAATGAAGAATATATTAGAGAGAATCAAAAGTCAATTAGATAAAGCAGGGGATTGAATCCGTGACTTAGAAGATAAGGTAGCAGAAAACACCCAAACAGTACAGCAAAAAGGAGGAGGAGGAGAACACAAAAACATAAGGATAGTTTAAGGGACCTCTGGAATAATATCAAGAATACCAACATTCATATCACAGGGGTACCAGAAGGAAAAAGACAGAGAACAAGGAATTGAAAACCTTTTTGAAGAAATAATGATGGATAACTTCCCTAACCTGGTGAAGGAAATAAATATACAAGCCCCAGAAGTGCAGAATCCCAAACAAGATGAACCCAAAGAGACCCACACCAAGACATATCATAATTAAAATGCCAAAGGTTAAAGACAAAGAAAGAACCTTAAAAGCAACAAAAGAAAAGCAGTTAGTTACCTACAATGGAGCTCCCATAAGATTGTCAGCTGATTTCTCAACTGAAACTTTGAAGGCAAGAAGGGATTGGCATGAAATATTAGAAGTGAGGAAACCAAGGACCTACAACCAAGATTAGTTCTACCGGCAAAGCTATCATTTGGAATCAAAGGACAGATAAAGAGTTTTCCAGAAAAGAAAAAGCTAAAGGAGTTCATCACCACCAAACCAGAATTGCAAGAAATCTTAGAGGGACTTCTTTAAGATGAAAAAAATTAAAAGATAAAAAATATGAATAATAAAATGGCAATTGCTACGTATCTATCAACAATTACTTTAAATGTAAATCGAGGGCCGGCTGAGTGGCGCATTGGTTAAGAGCTGGTTTGGGGATGCCAGCGGCCCCGGTTCAGACCACACATATGAGGGCCAGTGACACTGCCCTCTACAGCTAACAACAGCTCCACCTGGAGCTGGGCTGTGAGAGCCCCGGCAACGGTGTAGGCTGCAGCCTCTGCTGCAGTGGGCTGCCATGGGCTACAGTGAGTGGATGGCGGCCAGTGTGAGTGGCTGGCAGCCAGCATGAGCTGCCAATAGCCAAGGTGAATGACATCCAGAGGCCGGCGACCGATCTGCCTCATCCGGGAAGAGCGCAATGATGACACCAACATGGGCCAGTGAAGCAACATCCTCCACAACTAGACTGAAGAACAAAAAGATAGCAACTTGTCTGTTCCCCTTCCCCAATTCCCCAACGCTGTTCCTCTCCCTCAATTCCCCAATAAAATCTTTAAAAATATAATAAAATAAATGTAAATAGATTAAATGCTCCAATCAAAAGACATAGAGTGGCTGAATAAATAAGAAAATAAGACCCTTACATATATACAGGCTGAAAGACATACACAGACTGAGATAAAGGGACTGAAAAGGACATTTCATGAGAAGGGAAACAAACAAACAAAAAGCTGTGGTAGCAATTCTTATACCAGACCAAAAAGCCTTTTAAACAAAGCCTTTAACAAGAGACAAAGAAGGACTCAGTAATTTCACTTATGGAAACGTATCTGAAGAAACACAAGACACTACTTCGAAGAGATGTGCTCATCCATATGTTCATTGCAGCATTGTTTACAATGGGCAAGATGTGGAGGCAACCTGGGTGTCCATAGATGGAAGAATAGATAAAGAGATGGTACATATATACAGTGGAATATTTTTTGGCTATGGAAGGGAATGGGTTCTTGCCATCTGTGGCAGCATGAATGGACCTAAAAAGTATTGTGCTAAGTGAAGTATGTCAAAGACAGAGGGTTGCCAGATAAAAGAAGGTTGGGGGTGGGTAGAAATGGGAAGAGATTAAGAAGTACAAATTGTTTGTTACAAAGTAGTCATGGGGATGTAAAGTAAAGCACAGAGAATATAGTCAATAATATGGCAATCACTGCTCCTGAGCTGCCATTTATAAACTTTGATATAGCCTCTTTAAACTATTGAAATGTTTGTGTTATACCACCCCTCATAAAATGGCTTGCATTAGTTTAGTACTCATGTAAAAATAATAGATATGCTTTTGTCCCACTTATAGTTTAGTAAATCTCCATTCTAATATCTCACAATTAGATAAATCCATTCTTTTTTTTTTTTTAAAGATTTTATTGGGAAATTGTGGGAGGAGAACAGTGTTGGGGAACTGGGGAAGGGGAACAGACAAGTTGCTGTCCTTTTCTTTGTCTAGTTGTGGAGGACATCACTTCACTGACCCATGTTGGTATCATCGTTGTGCTCTTCCAGGGTGAGGCAGATCTGTCACCAGCGTTTGGACAGCCGCTCACAGTGGCTCTTGGCAGCTCACACCAGCTGCCAGCCGCTCACGCTGGCTGCAGGCTCCTCACTGTAGTTTGCGACAGCCCATTGCAGCAGGGGCTGCAGCTATGCTATCCCGGGGACTCACAGCAGCCCAGCTCCAGGTGGAGCTGTTGTTCATCTTAGTTGTAGAGGGCAGTGTCACGGGCCCTCATATGTGGGATCCGAACCAGGGCCGCTGGCATCCCAAGCCAGCTCTTAACCAACGCACCACTCAGCCGGCCCAATAAATCCATTCTTAAATAACTCAAACTACACATAAAACTTAACAAACTTATAGAGACATATTGTATGCAAAACAGATTTCACCATTTTTAAAAAATAGATTATGATACTTTTAGAAACAAAGATCCAATTACATCAAAAGAAATTAATAAATGGAATAAAGGGTTTTCACTCTTTATGTTAAATACATCTAAAAAAATTTTTATAACTGGCAAGTAATTTTAATTTTTAAAAGTAGGTTAAATACTATTAGTAAGAGGGCAAAATTCCTTCACTATTTGGTTCAATATCCTACAAGGGACTGTGTCTTTTAGACTTTCAAGTAACCAAGGTTCCAATATGAAATCTTCACTTAGACGTCAGCAGAGAATTCCTGCATATTAGAGGTTCTCGATGCGTGCCTAAAATAATCATCACTTTAGGCACATTAAGGATTACCTTGGAGAGTTTTAGAGCTTGCACTCAGGCCCTGATATATAGGTAACAATCAAATTTTTATTAATTAAAAAAATGCATGAATCAATGTCACTAGATATTGCTTTTGACCATTAACATCTAGGACAATTTTTATTGTTTTATTTATAATCACCATTGATTAATAACTTCTCTTGGCTCCATCATCTGTAAAATGGGAATAGTGACAGTGCTTTGTACAATTGTTGTGAGTACTCAGTAATATTTTATATGCAAAGAACCTGGCATCAAGCATGGCACTTTATAAGCCCTCAACAAATATTAGCTGTTCCCATTAACAGTAGCATAATCATTATCATTGTCATCACCATCATCATCATTATCATTCTGGGATGCAAATGCCATCTGTCCTGCTCTCTTTTTAAGCAGGCATGAGCCTTATTTTCTCCTTGAGAAAAAGGTTATTCTACTATAGTTGAGTTTCCAATACATTCACCACCTGAGGGTATGATGTAGAAGGGACTAAGAGAGTGAGAGTTGGAAGAGAAAGGGAGCCCGTTAATATAGGAAAAGCAACATGTTCCAGAAAACCTTGGCCTAGTGTATGAGAAAAATGGACTTAGCAATTACAGCTGTTATGAAACTGTGTTTTCTGAAGCCAGAGGCTGGAAGTGTACAATAAAACAACTCCGAAATATCAAAAGCCCACTTTGGGTGGCCTGCCAGTGGATTATAGACATGACTTTTGTATTGAGAGGAATTATCTGGCATTGAATCAGCAGAACTACATGGTTTGAGCAGTAGGATATCAGTAGCTAGTTTGGGCTACAATAAAAAAAATCAAAAGTGGTAGACAGTATAGTACAAGCAAAACCTAAGAGATTTGTTATGTACAGTATAAAGGAAGAGGGAGCTCTGTAAACATCCAACTAGGGAAGAAAATGCTGCAGATTCTTCTTTAAACCATTTCTCAATGCACTGAAACTTTTCAAGGACTTAATTGATTTTTAGGAAGACATTTAACATTGCAATCTGCATGGGAACATTCTTCGAGTTAATTTAAGAGCAAATTTATCATAAAAGCTCATTTCTCTAATTATTGAGGGGAGAGTAAAAATGATTACAGGTTGGAAAGAGACATGACAGAGCCTGGGGGTGGGGATGCAGGAAATCTCTCCAATTTCCTAACACAAAAAAAGAAGGGCATAAATTGTCTTCTGTTGAGAACCACACCTGCAAAAGCTAATGAGAGCATGGCATGGCTGTGTCTGTCAACAACTGATGGTTGATAAGCAGCTAGTCTCATATATGTTACTAGTTCAAAATGGAAACACCAGCATGCACAAGTTTTAGCCCATAATTAGTCAGAAACACTACCGCTTGCTTCCAGAGCTTGGCAGCTTGCTGTGCCCCCTCTTCAAGACAGATTACTGATCCAAATAACATTCGAGTTCTAAATTCATGTTTGCAGCACCCATGGCCATTTCTCATCTACTAGAATGCAACATATACAAAATGTACAAGGTGGCAAATTGGAGTTATGTCCTAGGATGCTTAGAAGCCAAGAGTTCTGTGAAAGCAGGTAAATTATGAAATAGAAGAGGGTACTAGTGCCAGAACTGAACACAAACAATCCATCATTTCTCCCTGGAAACTTTCAAAAGTATATTGCCAATGAGTTACTCCATTCTAACAAAAGGAGACTTCTGGGCATTGTAAATGATGTTGCTATACCTGCAGAAAGCCATCTTCAAGAAATGGATTTTTATAATATTAACACATTTGAAATGTTTATGATTGGAGTCTGGCTCACCTAAGAGGTGAAAAATAGAAGGCTTCTTTACATTACAATCTTGTATGCTACAATGTCTTACAACAAAACCTCCTTGACTGGAAATATGGCCATTGGCCTTCCAATCTTTCTAAAGAGAATGTCTGAATGACTCCTTGATTTCAGCTAATTATCTCAGCTCCAACCAGTACGTGTGTATATATCACACACTTTTCTATCTGTGTTAGGGAAAATTAGAATTCTTTTTCTAATCTCTGACTAATCTTGCTGTCATCAACCTTATCTCCTTGGATCAACCCTCCACAGTGCCATCAGAGACACCTTTCTAAAACAAATCTGATATTGTCAGGACCCTGTTTTAAAAATCTTCAGTGGCAAATTGCTTTCCTACTGGACTAAGTCCAGAATCCTCAAAATAACGATTAAGAAAACCTATATGTTGGGCATTTTGTAAACATTTCATTTAAAAACAAACATCTATGATGTTTTATACATTATTAAACAAAGATTTTTTTTCTTTTTTATTTCTCTTAAATGATGTCCCCTTTGGCTTTTTGTATATTGAATAAATGGTTTCCATTTTTCTTCAATAGAACATGGTAGAGCAATAGTTTCCATCCAGGGGCAATTTGTCCCCCAGGGGACATTTGGCAATGTCTAGAGACACTTTTGATTGTCACAACTGGGAAGGGATGACTGTTGTCTAGTGGGTAGAGGCCAAGGATGCTGCTCTACACCCTACAGAGCATAGGAAAGACTCCCACATCAAAGAATTATCCAACCCAAAATAGTGAATAGTGCTGAGGTTGAGAAACCCTGTGCTAAAACAATAAAAAATATTGCTCAGTTATGACGATGAAATTTGGGTTTGAAGTTTCATGCTACAGGAGTGGACCTTAGAGGATTTGCTTCATACAGGGTTACAATGAACACTAAGGAAGGAGTTGGAACTCTATTACACAATACAAGGTGTGATCAAAAAATACAGTGAGGATCGGCTGAGTGGCGCGGTGGTTGGGCGCTGGCTTGGGAGGCCGGCGGCCCCGGTTCGGGTCCCACATGTGAGGGCCAGTGACACTGCCCTCAAAAAAAAAAATACAGTGAATGTTTAAATTTTAAAAATTATTACTGTAAAAAACACATTGACATTAATTCCCCTCAAAATACTCCCCATTGCTTCAAACACACTTATCCCATCATTCTGGTCACTTTCTGAAGCAGTTCTGTAAGTCTTCTTACATGAGTGTCTTTAGTTGCACTGTTGTGGCTGCCTTGATGTCCTGAATTACTTTGACTATGGGGAAGAGGCAGAAGTCACACGGTGCCAGATCCTGTGAATAAGGTGGGTGAGAACACACCATAATATTTTTATTTGACAGAAATTGCCATACCAGAAGTGATGTGTGACACGGAATGTTGTCTTGATGGAGGATGATTTACAGTACACTTTAAAACATACCTTCTCTCAACAGTAGCTCACACCCGACTGACTGCACCAAACAAGTTGAAACTTGTCACATACTATTACTACAGTTCGATGTGCCACTTCCCATATAAAGGCACTGAGTGTCTTTCCATTGGATGGCACTCAGCAGCAGCATTCACTGTATTTCTTGATCACAACAGAGAAAGGCTCCATGTCACACATCACTTCTGATACAACAATTTCTATCAAACAAAAACATTACAATGTGTCCTCATCCACCTTATTCACTGGACCTGACACCATGCAACATCTAACTCTTCCCCAAAGTCAAAATGACCATGAAAGATAAATGTTTTGAATCAACTCAGGATGTTGAGGCAGCCACGACAGCACAACTCAAGACACTCACAAAAGAGGACTTCCAGAACTGCTTCAGAAAATGACTAGAATGATGGGATTAATGTGTTCAAAGCAAGGGGGAATGTTTTGAAGGCGATTAATGGCAATGTTTCTTTTACTGTAATACTCTTTTTTTTATTTAAAAAAAAATTTTTAATATAGCACACACTGAGTAGGCCAGAGTCCCCAGATAAATCAGACAAAAAAAACAGTCAGAGGAGTTTTGTGCTTTTTTTAAAAATAGAATAACAAAGGAGCATCTCATACCTTGCTGGCTCTTCACTCAGCACAGGTAATAGCTGCAGGCCCTTATGAAGACTTTGAGGGACCTGAGAAGCCATGCCTCTGAGACCATGGGGGAACAAATTCTTCTCTAACTGTCTATTTCTGTATCCTTTGCCATGTAAGATTCATACATCCCCCAACTTCATCTGTTGGTGTTTCCATTAATCACCATCTCCTTAGGACAATGACACACCAGTAAAACAATGACTTTGGAAGCTAGTCTGAGTTGAGAAAGAAAAAGCAATTCTAAAATCTCCCTTGAATATTCCAAAAGTAAAGCTTTTAAAGATCTGAATGTACCATTTTTACCACAAAGCTAAAAGAGCTAGAAATCAGGATATGACATAAGGAAATATCCCAGCTCACCAGACAGGAAGTGGAGTCTGGGGGGAAAAGGAAAGGAGGCCAGGAGTCAGGCACAAGTGTACTGACTTCCCTTCAGGGTCAAGAGCTTGGGTGGAGCTGAGTGAAAAGCAATAAAATTACCAGATAGCATAAGGGGTTTGGGACCTACTTTCCATTTGAATTCTGGAAGGAGATTACTTTTAGAGTCCCTCTGACAAATCTGCAAAGGTTGGAGGAAAAGGAAACATGACACGTTTGCCATGCAGAGATAGCATGGAAGGAATCCAGTTGTTTGCACGTGCACCCTATGAGAAATACAAAAAGAAAACTGTTAGGGTGAGAATCAGCAGTCTATTGAGAGGTGACTTTATAGCAGAGGCTAGGGGTGGACAACCAGAGTTTGGATACAGATGCAGGATATACTTAGATTCAGTGAATCTGCAGCAAGAAGACTTACATCAGCATGGGAAGGAAGGAAAACACCAAAGAAAACTAACCAAGGAAATATGACGAAAGTTTTACCATCTGTAAACTTCAGTGGCAATTACCAAGTAGGATCAAGGACATCTTCATGAGGCCAGCAGAGACCTGGGGGAACCAGCCTGTGGAGCAGCAGTCCAGGCCCTAGTCCATGAGAGTATGTGTAATTTGTGTACACAGGCACCAGCTTAAGGGGAAGAAGGAGAAAGGCGAGACTTTGAGAGAAACAGAACTGAAAATATGTCCAAATACCTAAGCAAGGTTAAGGGAATGGGCACTCAAGACTTAGATAAGTTATGGGAAATAAACAAGCTATAATTTTTGGCGTATCTAAATTGTAGTATTTAGGGATTTTTTGTGTGTTTTTTTTTGAGGCCAGTGTCACTGGCCCTCATATGTGGGATCCGAACTGGGGCCACTGGCATCCCAAGAAAGTGCTTAACCACCGCGCCACTTGGCCGGCCCTAAATTGTAGTATTCAAAATGTTGATACTCATTTCAGTAGGAAACTCCTACTTACAGGGTGTAATTATGAGGAAACTGAAGCTCAAAAAAGTAACTTAACTCACCCAAGTTCACAGAGCCAGCCCACCAGAGACTTCTAGCTCCAAAGACCAGGATCTTTCCATTGTGCTTCTTGTTATCACGACATTCCAGCGAACCCTTGGCACTCTGGCCCATCCTAAATTATCAGCCTCATTTACCACTACATTCCTCAGAATCTTTTTGTTTCAATCACAGAATTATTTCCATGCGTGCCATGGATTTCCCTCCTTTTGAACAAGGTTTTCCTGCTGCTTCGATGCACATCAAAGCCATTGTTTTCTCTTCCACCCAACATTACACCGTTAGGTAGGCTGGAACCCTCTTTGTTGATAGCAAAAGGTGGGAAATACTGAGAAACAAGCTGACAAAACTTAGTGACCCAAGCCAATTCCCAGAGAAGAAACGCTACTGTCTCACTCAGCCCAGTTTCCAGGTCAACAGGCAGGACAGCATGGGTTTACAACTGCCTACTTGGATTTTGCTGGCTGCAACCATGTCAGCAGACTCACAGTGGATCTGCAACACCCAGTAAGTTCTCAAGCTCAGGGGCTGTGTTCAACCATTCTGTTTATAGCCCCACTGTCCCCTTGACATTTCATCCTTGCTCCTCTGGCACACAGCCTTCCCCAATTTCAACCCAACTTTCCACCACAGTGACACTAACCAGACCAGCCACAATTCCCATTTATGTTATTTGCACATGGGTTTTCTCTTTATAATGTCATTAACCAGAGATGAAACCCTTTCACCAGGACATCAGAAGTGCCTCAGCCAAATCCTCTCCTTCACTTGGTTTATCTCCAACTGGCTCATCTTACTCCATGGTCACAAAAATCCAAACACCCTGGCATCTCTTCTGTTACTGACCTTTACTGAGATCTTCCTATAACTACTCTGATTAATTCATGTTCTCCTAAAGCCAGTTAGATTAGTACAGCTCTTTCCCATAGAACTTGCTGCAATAATGGAAAACTCTATATTTGTGCTGCCTAGTATGGTACCCATTAGCCACATGTGGCTATTGAGCCCTTGAAATGTGGCTACTGTTCCTGAAGAATTGATGTTTTTTAATTTTGTTTAATTTTAAGTAATTTAAATGTAAATAGCTGTATGTGACTGATGACCACCACACCAGACAAACACAGGATTAGAACATTCTATTTTGACCAATGTAACTTACAGAATATTTCCAGTATACATTCAAAGCATAATGATATATTTACATACCCATAAGCCAAATACATCCCATATACTTCATACTTAATTTTTTTTTTTTTAAGATTTTATTGGGGAATTGGGGGAGGGGAACAGCGTTGGGGAATCGGGGAAGGGGAAGAGACAAGCTGCTGTCCTTTTGTTCTTCAGTGTAGTTGTGGAGGATGTCGCTTCGCTGGCCCATGTTGGTATTATCATTGCGCTCTCCTCGGGCAAGGCAGATCGGTTGCCGGCCTCTGGACAGCCTCTCACAGAGGCTCTTGGCAGCTCACACTGGCTGCCGGCGCTCATGCTGGATGCCAGCCACTCACTGTAGCTTACGGCAGCCCACTGCAACATGGGCTGCACCTTACACAGTCACCGGTGACTCATGACAGCCCATGTTGTTCACTATCTTAGCTGTAGAGGGCAGTGTCACTGGCCTTCATATGTGGGATCCGAACCGTGGCTACTGGCATCCCAAGGCTGGCATCCCAAGCCAGTTCTTTTTTTCTTTTTTCTTTTTTAATTCCTTTATTGTGAAATAAACATTGTTTTAAAATTAGTTTCAGGTGTACACTGCAGTGCAATAGTTATACTTTTTACCCCTCAAAGTGACAACTCCCCTCCCCCAATTTGCCACCCCACTGCCCTCCCTCCATATCATACATCTCTATGACAATTCCCTTGACTCCCTTCCACAGTATACTCCACATCCCATGACTATCTATATATTCAATTCAGTTGGCATGCAATATTATACAATATCAGCTTCAGGTGGATAGTGCAGTGATCAAGCCTCTAGTCCTCCATGAGTGGTCTCCCTAACAATACATGTGACCATCTGACACCCCACAAAATATTTACAACATTATTAATTATATTCCCTGAACTGTCTTTCATATCCCTGTGGCAATATTGTAGTAACCTATTTATGCTGTCTAATCCCTTCCCCTTCCCCCTCATCCCCACCCCCCCTCTCAACTAGCAACCATCAGTTTTTCCTCTATATCTATGAGACTGTTTCTCTTTATTTTGCTCATTCATTTAGTTTTTCAGATTCCACATATAAGTGAGATCATACGGTATTTGTCTTTCTCCGACTGACTTATTTCACTTAACATAATAGTCTCTAGGTCCATCCATATCGTTGCAAATGGTACAATTTCATTCTTCTTTATAGGAAATAATACCCCATTGTATAAATGTACCACAGTTTTGTTTTGTTTTTTTGTTTTTTTAGCTGAGCCATCCTGTCACCTGTTGGCAGCTCAGCAGCAGCTCAGCTCAGGCTGGGCGTCCAACTGCTGTTGCTCAGAGCTCAGCTCACACTCTTGAGCAAGCTCTTAACCAACTGAGTCACTCGGCCAGCCCTTTGTACCACAGTTTCTTAATCCAATCGTCTACCAATGGACATTTCAGTTGTTTCCAAGTCTTGGCTATTGTAAATAGCGCTGCAATAAACATAGGGGTGCATAGATTTTTTCAAATTAGCGTCTTGGATTCTTCTGGGTGGATATCCAAGAGTGGAATTGCTGGGTCATACGGTAGTTCCATTTCCAGTTTTTTGAGATACCTCCAAACCAGTTCTTAACCAACGTGCCACTCGGCCAGCCCTACTTCATACTTAATTTAAAATATTCCTCCAATATGGTAGACTTCCTGTTTCTTCAATAATAGCTACCAGCTATCATAACCAAGCCAAAAATTATCTCCTTGGCAAAGCTTTACCTGTTACCTCGATAGAAGCAATTACCACCCCTTTTCCTAAACTCACACATCATTTTATACATACGTTTTATGCACTTACATGGGGAAAAGTTCGCTAACTTAATTGTCCGAACCTTTTGTATATCTATCATGGAACCCATCACAGTGTATTAGTTCATTGTTGACATTTTGATCTCCCCTCCTGTTAGAATGTGCTCTCTCTGAAGAAGGAAAGAGACTTTTATTCACATTTTGTTCACCAACATCTAGACCAAGAGTGGACATAGTAAGCATATAACTGTTGGATGAAAAATGAGTGAAAAATAACTGAACGGAAGACTGGTGGAAATATCACAACAATTTTTTTTTTTAAACGAACATGGAAAGGATAAAATCTTGCAGAGCAGAGACAAAGTATCATCTGTTTTATGTCTTTTTCTTTCACATTTCTTTTTATGGAAGTTACTGAGATCTGTTTGAGAGATGATGTAGAATTCTAATTGCTAATGAGGACTCTGTGGAAGCCAGCATTAAACAGTATTTGAGTTGTCAATTATCAGATGTTGGTAATAGATGGGAGACAACATGTCCGATGAAAGAGTTCTCACCACAGTTGTCATCTGCCACACACACCAACCCAGGATGTGTCTCTGTAGACTTGAGTCACAATTAATCCACTAGTGTTGCCATCACTCCAGCCTCCTCCAGGCCCTGTTCCAAACAACCACTTCAGTAGTCGTTTTTTAATTTTTATTTTTCAATTACACTTGACATTCAATATCATATTAATTTCAGGTGTACAGCACAGTGGTTAGATATTTTATAAGTGAGATCATATAGTATTTGTCTTTTACTGTCTGACTTATTTCATTTAGCATAGTACCCTGTAGGTCCATCCATGTTGTTGCAAATGGTAAGATTTCATTCTTTTTTATGGCAGAGTAATATTTTATTGTACATATGTACCAGATCTTCTTTATCGAATTGTCTATTGATGGACACTTATGTTGCTTCCATATCTTGGCTATGGTAAATAATGCTGCAATGAACATAGGGGTGCATACATCTTTTCAAATTAGTGTTTTGAATTGTAGTAGTCTTTTTAAAATACAAATAGTGTTGGGTCATGTCCATGATTAAAATCTATTGCTGACCAAACTTTTTTTCAATTATCTTTCAGCTCAAAATATTTTCTATTTTTTTGAATTAAATTTATTGGGGTGGCATTGGTTAATAAAATTATATGGGTTTCAAGTGTACCTTTCTATAATATATCATTTACATATTGCATTGTGTTCACCACCCAGGTCAGTTCTCCTTCCATCACCATATATTTGACCCACTTTATCTTCTTCTACCTCCTGCCTTCCCCACTTACCCTCTGGTAACCACTAAACTGTTCTTGTGTCTATGAGTTTTTGTTTGTTTGTTTTGTTCATTTGTTGCTTTCAGTTTTATGTATCACATATGAGTGAAATCATATGGTTCTCCACTTTTTCTGTCTGACTTATTTTGCTTAGCATAATAATCTCAAGAACCCCCCCATGTTGTCACAAATGGCAGTATTTCATCTTTTCTTATGGCTGAGTAGTATTCCATTGTGTATCTATACCACATCTTCTTTAAGCAATTATCTATCAAAGGACACTTTGGTTGTTTCCATGTCTTAGCCACTGTGAATAATGATGCAATGGACATAGTGGTACATATATCTTTACAGATAAATGTTTTCAGATTTTTTGGGGTAGATACCCAGAAAAGGGATTGCTTGGGTAATACTATTCTTAATTTTTAAAAGAATCTTGATACTGTTTTCCATCGTGGCTGTACCAATTTACATTCCCATGAGCAGTGTATGAGGGTTCCTTTTTCTCCACAGTCTCTCCAACACTTGTTATTACTTGTCTTGCTGATAACAGCCATCTAACAGGTGTGAGGTGGTATCTCATTATGGCTTTCATTTGCATTTCTCTAATAGCTAGTGAAGTTGAACATTTTTTCATATATCTGTTGACCATCTGTATGTCTTCTTGGGAGAAGTGTCTGTTCAGGTCCTCGGTTCCTTTTTTGATTAGGTTGTTGTTGTTATTGTTACTGAGTTGTATGAGTTTCTTTTTTTTTTTTTTTTTGAGGGCAGTGTCACTGGCCCTCACATGTGGGACCGAACCAGGGACGCTGGCTTCCCAAGCCAACGCTTAACCACAGCGCCACTTGTATGAGTTCTTTATATATTTTAAATATTTTTTTTTTTTTTTTAAGATTTTTTTATTGGGGATTTGGTGGAGGGGAACAGCGTTGGGGAATCGGGGAAGGGGAACAGACAAGTTGCTGTCTTCTTGTTCTTCAGTTTAGTTGCAGAGGATGTTGCTTCACTGTTGGTATCGTCATTGCGCTCTTCCCGGATGAGGCAGATCGGTCGCTGGCCTCTGGATGTCGCTCATCGCGGCTATTGGCAGCTCACGCTTGGCTGCCAGCCGCTCACGCTGGTTGCGGGCCACTTACTGTAGCCTATGGCAGCCCACTGCAGCAGGAGCTGCAGCCCACACCATCACCGGGGCTCGCACAGCCCAGCTCCAGGTGGAGCTGTTAGCTGTAGAGGGCAGTGTCACTGGCCCTCATGTGGGATCCGAACCGGGGCCGCTGGCATCCCAAAACCAGCGCTTAACCAATGCGCCACTCGGCCGGCCCTTATATATTTTAAATATTAACCCCTTATCAGAGGTATTGTTTGCAAATATCTTTTTCCATTTGGTTGGTTGCCTTCTTCTTTTGTTGATGGTTTCTTTTGCTCTACAGAACTTTTTAGATTGATATAGTCCCATTCATTTATTTCTGCTTTTACTTCCCTGGCCTTTGAGGTCAAATTCATAAAATCTTCTCTAAGGCCAAGGTCCATAAATTTAGTGCCTATGTTCTTGTCTATGTAATTTATTATTTCACACCTTATATTTAGGTGTTTGATCCATTTTAAGTTAATTTTGATGTATGGCAACAGATAAAAGCCTAGTTTCACTCTTATACAGTGGCTTTCCAATTTTTCCAGCATTATTTATTGAAGAGGCTTTCTTTTTTCCATTGTAAGTTTTTGGCTCATTTGTCAAAAATTATTTGCTCATATATATGTGGGTTTATTTCTTTCTGGGTTCTCAATTCTCTTTCCTTGGTCTGTGTGTCTGTTTTTCTGCCAATACAATGCTGTTTTGATTTTTGTCACTTTGTAATATAATTTGAAGTCAAAGAGTATGATACCAAAACCTGGGAAGGGTAACACAAAAAAAGAAAACTACAGACTAATATCTCCGATGAATACAGATGCAAACAACCTAAATAAATTACTAGCAAACCAAATGCAATTTTACATTAAAAAGATTAGGCAGGGGCCGGCCGAGTGGCGCGGTGGTTAAGCTCTGGCTTGGGAAGCCAGAGGCCCCGGTTCGGTCCCACATGTGAGGGCCAGTGACACTGCCCTAAAAAAAAAAAAAAAAGATTAGGCAGGGCGGGGCCTGCGGCAGGGCAGGTGCTTACTTCCGGCTGCCAAGTTGACATGAAGAAGCAGTGGCAGCTAGGGCGGCAGTAGTGGCAGGAGTCGAGGCTTGCAGCGGGACTCCCAGCTGAGAGCACGACGGGGCCTAGAGCTGCAGACGGCAGTGGGCGGTGGGGGAGGAGGTGCAGCAGCTGCTCTGGCCTGTCATGGAGATGGAAAAGGAATTCAAGCAGATCGACAAGGCCGGGAGCTGGACGGCCATTTACCAGGATATCCGACAGGAAGCCAGTGACTTCCCATGTAGAGTGGCCAAGCTTCCCAAGAACAAAAACCGAAACAGGTACAGAGATGTCAGTCCCTTTGACCATAGTCGGATTAAACTGCATCATGCATCAAGAAGATAATGACTACATCAGTGCTAGTTTGATAAAAGTGGAAGAAGCCCAAAGAAGTTCCATTCTTACCCAGGGCCCTTTGCCTAACACGTGTGGTCATTTTTGGGAGATGGTGTGGGAGCAGAAAAGCCGGGGCATGGTCATGGTCAACAGAGTGATGGAGAAAGGATCGTTAAAATGTGCACAGTACTGGCCACAAAAAGAAAAAGAAATGATCTTTGAAGATACAAATTTGAAATTAACATTGATCTCCGAGGATATTAACTCCTATTATACAGTACGGCAACTAGAATTGGAAAACCTCACATCTAAAGAAACTCAAGAGATCTTACATTTCCACTATACCACGTGGCCGGACTTGGGAGTTCCCGAATCGCCAGCCTCGTTCCTGAACTTCGTTTTCAAAGTCCATGAGTCGGGGTCACTCAGCCAGGAGCACGGCCCCATCGTGGTGCACTGCAGCGCCGGCATCGGCAGATCGGGGACCTTCTGCCGGGCCGACACCTGTCTCCTGCTGATGGACAAAAGGAAAGACCCCTCTTCTGTTGATATCAAGAAAGTTCTGTTAGAAATGAGGAAATTTCAGATGGGACTGATCCAGACCACAGACCAGCTCCGTTTCTCCTACCTGGCTGTGATCTAAGATGCCAAATTCATCATGGGCGACTCGTCCGTGCAGGAGCAGTGGAAGGAGCTTTCCCACGAGGACCTGGAGCCCCCGCCTGAGCCCCCACCTCCCCGGCCACCCAAACAAATGCTGGAGCCGCACAATGGGAAATGCAAGGACTTCTTCCCAAACCACCAGTGGGTGAAGGATGAGTCCGAGGAGGATAAAGACGATGGCCCCATCAAGGAGGAAACGAGCACACCCCTGAGTGTCCCCTGCCACACGCAGCGCATGAGTCAAGACACTGAAGTCAGAAGGCGGGCTGTGGGGGCAAGTCCTGCCCAGGGGGAGCGGTCGCCACCCGCGGAGGAGCATGACCAGGCGCTGACCCACTGGAAGCCCTTGCTGGTCAACATGTGCCTGGCCACGGTCCTCACCGCGCGTACCTCTGCTACAGGGTATGTTTCTACTGACCAACGTGCCAGCAAGACCGCGTGTACAGAAAGTACTGGCCGGGCCTGGCGGTAGCATCCAGTGCTGTGCAAGGATCTGAGCCAGTCTCAGAAGAAACAGATCAAAGGTCTTTAAAGTCTGGAACTGTGAAGGGCTAACGAGAGAATTAAGGATTGATGCACTGGGGTTTTAAGCAGCCCTGTGGTCCCAAGAATACAAGAGTCTAATCTCAGGGCCTTAACCTATTCAGGAGTAAGTAAAGAAAATGCCAAATACATCTCTCTCTCTCTTTTCCTTTTTTTTCTTTCTTTTTTTTTTTTGTGTGTGTATGTGTGTGTTCATTTGTTTTTGGGGAAAAAAATAGAATTCCAACACATTGTTGTTTTTAATCTTTATAAAAAGCAGCTTTTTGTTATTTCTGGGGGGAGAGGGGAAAGACCAGGCACTTAAGAAACTTTCTTGCACCCTTAGGTGGTGTGACCTGAACCCAATTTCAATTTGGTTTCCCAGGGAAAGACTCCCACACTTTGAGGAATGTTAAGTCTCCTGGAGAAGAGGGCCTAAGGGTGTAGGGCGCTGTCTCCCGCAGGCACTCCTGCTGGGTGCACACTGAGCTTGCGCAGCGCCCGCCAGCTTGTCCATTTGAAGAAGAGAAATAACAAAAGGCCACCTCTAGAAAACAAAACCCAGCTTGTGCTTTCGCTCAGAGTGCCCCACTGGTTTCCCGGGGTTCATTTCTCCACCCATCCTGCCTTGTCCCAGCCATCTCGCCTCTGGCCTGCCCTCATCGCCCCACCCCTCAAAACAGGCTTCCTTGAGGCCCCTGCCTGAGGGTCAGCGGTCACCCCAGGGTGGCGACTGGCTTTTCACCCTGCCACTGAGAACCAGAAGGAGCAGTTTCCCCTTGATTTGGAATATAAAGGCCATTTCCACAGAAAAAAAAAAAAAAGATTATACACTACCAAGTGGGGTTCATTCCAGGGACACAAAGATTGCTCAACATACACCTTGTTCTTTTTTCTCAGGATTGCTTTGGCTATTTAGGGTCTTTTGTGATTCCATACAAACCTGATTTTTTTTTGTTCTATTTCTTTAAAAGATGCCATTGGGATTTTGATAAGAATTGCATTAAATCTATATGTTGCTTTGGGTAGTATGGCATTTTAACTATGTATTCCTTGCTGTTGGTCGGTCTATTTAGATTTTCCATTTTTTTCATGATTCAGTCTGGAATGGTTATATATTTCTAAGAACTTGTCCATTTCTCCTAAGTTATTGAATTTGGTGACATATAGTCTTTCATAGTATTCTTGTATGATCCTTTATATTTCTGTTGACCAAAGTCTTTAACATGACCTGCAAGACCCTATGTGAATTGACACCCAATCCAATTCTCCAGCCATAATCTAAACTGTGCTCCCCAACTTCCCTGCTCCAGCCACACTGGCCTTTCCTGGCCAGTCTCCACCAACTTCCTTCTCGCCTCAGAGCATGTGCACTTTCAGATCATGCTCCCTGGAACTCTCTTTCCTTTCTTTTTTGCTTGGATAATGTGCACTCATCCATCAACTCTCAGCTCAGGCATCACCTTGTGAGGAAAGATCTTCCTGATGTCTAGACAAGGCTAGATCCCTTTCATAGACAACATATATCTCTCATTAATACACTTATCACAGATGGTTTTACATGTATTTGTATTTGATACATGCCAGTCTCTACCCCCAAAAGCTCAGTTCCATGTGAAACTGAATATGTTGACTTTTGTTCATCATGTAACTCTGGCCCCTAGCACTGTCCATAACAAAGCAGACACTCAATAAAATCTGTTGGATGAATGAAAGAATGAATAAGTGATTGGTACAAAAACAAAATCTCCCTTAAGACTGCAAATCCAACAATTAAATATTATTAAAGATCAAAACTGAAGAACTTAAAGATCATAAGGATTATGATCTCCCTGATAAGGAACAAACACGTCAGACATGTCCTGATTTCCTTGTAGTATAAACAATAATAGTAATGACTCTAAAATAAAGGAAAAGGCAAGGTGCCTTGTTAGCACAGTAGGTAGTGCATCAGTCTCATAAAATAAAGGATAAGGCAAAAGAGAAGAGCTCATTCTATCTCATCCTGTAATAGGATATAACCCACCCAGACGTCACTAAATCAGCACAGCATATCACTGTCTACAGTGAACAACAGATGCTTCCATGAATAATTAGAAACATTGATGTTATATATCCAGAGATTATCATTGTGGAGTTTACTTCAAGGGTCAAAGATATAGACCTTTTAGCTTAAATGTTTCCTGTTCTTAAAACAAGCCAAGGGAAATGGTAAGTTTCACCTTTCACATTTTGTGTCTGATTTTGGATATACTATATAATTTATAAACATACAATAAAACACATTAATTATATACTGATATTCATTTATTTATTCATTCAACAACTATCTAACAACTAACTAATACTGCCCAGCAGTGGTAGACAAACATAGACATAACATCTGGCTTCATGGAGTCTGATTATCTGTCTACTCTTGTTCCAAGCACTGTGTTAAGAGCTTGATATCCATTATCTCATTTTAATGCTTATAAAACTCATGTACATTAATACAATGGGCATTTTTTGTTTGCAGACTCCCCAGAATCCACAATTCTTAACAGCCACTGTTTCCCTTGAGAAATTATTTTTCCCAAGAAATACTCTCTATTTGGGACTATTAGACATAGGCCCTACCCTCCCACCAAATATCAAGTTGTGACCCAGGTTTCTAGCCCACGCAAGGGCTCCCTCCCTAAAATCTGCATGTTGGGCAGAGAGAGAATGAGACTGAAAGGGGCTACATTCAGACCAGTGTCCTTTGACGAGGAGACCATTTGTGGTCTCCTTCTTCCTAACATCTCATGCATGCTCTCTTCAAATCCATGATTCCCTGATATACTTTTAATAAATGATGTTTTGTTTAAGTTAGGGTCAATTCCTGTTGCTTACAACTTAAGAATACTAATTGTTATTAAAAAGATGACACAATGAGTTGATAAATGTATCCAAGGTCATACAGCTAGAAAATGGTAGAGTGGTATTAGAACCCATGCGGTCTAATTCTAGAGCTCTCCTTACTACTGAACAAGAATATAATGTCCATGGGTGCTGTGGCTCATAGCGTAAATTCCAGCGGGTTCTATGCTGTCCCACCTTGATCAAAGCTTTCCCAATGTATCTACCGCCATCAGCCCATAATGGGTCTATGTCTCACACTCTTTATTTGAAGTGTTTGAAAGGCCTCCTAGAGCAGAAACATGGAAGTTGCCTATAAGCAGTAGGTTGATGGAGATTTGTGATTATAACCGCCAGAGTAACCAGGGCATCTACCACTATCACTTTAAGCCAGACACAGTGGCAGATGGGCTGGCCCCTGGCAGTTAGTGGTTTCCCCTGAATAGCACACAAACTGACCTTGGAACTGAGTCAGCTTCCAGTCTGAATGGTGCCCCCAACTCCTCTCCCCTCTTCCCTAGCCATAGACTTATCAAGTTCAAGGAAGTAGAAAAACTTATCCCCCAAACATGCATCTAAAACCTTTAAGCCAGAAGCCTTTTTCTCTGAGTATTAAAGACTGTTTCAGCTGCCAAAGTGAATGAGTCAAGCCTGGGGGAAGCAAACAGCCCTCAGAGAACAAGAGAGGAAGCACAGGGGGAGGGACATCACAAACAGGAGTTATAATTCTGCCCCATTACCTTGCCATAAAGGAACACAATGATAAATGATCCTTGTAAAGTCATGAGATAATGAAATGTATATATATGCATTGTTGGAGTCCAGCAAAGAATCCAAGAGCATTACTTTGACTGTGTTGGTTGTAGATTTCTCACACATACAATAACAAGTTTCTGGCTTCCCTGGCACATATGTTTGAGCAATGTGTTGCTATATTTCTGACAGTTGGTGACATTTCCTTTGCAGTCAGCAAGATTCATACAGGGGCTGTGTGTCCAACGAAGAAATTAACATCCTGAGTCCCTATATTTGCTATTAGTCATCATTTGTACCTTCATCCAAAAAGCATTCATTGAATACCTACTGTGTGCTCAGCCCTAAGGGGCACAAAATGAATCTGAAGCAGTTACTGCTCCCTTAAGGAGAAGACACGAAGACACATGTACTTAAATATATATATATATATATATCACCCAGTGATGTTATTAACTAAAACAATTGCAATTAACATTTGTTTGAAGACTTACATTGTGCTAGGAACTGTTATAAAATATTTTCCCTGTAGTATCTCCTTTAATCCCCGTAGTAGCTCTGCTATGATATCCATTTTGTAGATGAGAAGCATGGAGAAGTTATATAGTTTCCCCAGAACACACTACTGTAATAAGAATGGAGGCAAAATACTTCTGGATTCCAGGAAAGAGATGCTAGCCACACAGAAGAGTACCAGGAAGGTTTTATAGTGGAGACTATGCGAGCTGGTCCAGCTACTCTATAGTCTATGAAGGTGGTGTTAAGGAAATGTGACCATATTTCTCTTGTGTTTGTCACCTTCAAGAATCATTGTTAACACATATCCCTCTTCTGAGAGTTACTTATGAATCTGCAGGTACTGATAACAGACTTAACATGAAGACTTGAGGCTTATATCGATCTCTTTTCAAAGCTTGAAAAAAATTCATTCTATTGATCTGTTGTCTTTAAAATCTGAGAATTCAGTAAATTGATTAAAAAATTAACACAGAGTTAGAGGATCAACTGAAGAGACTGATACCTATTGGCCAAAAGGCCATTTAACAATCAGAATTTTCAAGTGGGTATGAGACCTTAAACATAAACTGATCTATCACTTCCAATTTTAATTAATTATTTTTTTTTGAGGGCCATGTCACTGCCCCTCATATGTGAGACCCGAACCAGGGCCGCTGGCGTCCCAAGCCAGTGCTTAACCACCGCACCACTCGGCCGGCCCAATCACTTTCAAATTTAAAATGAAAGGATGAAGATATACAGAAGTTAGAAAAACAAAACAAAACAAAAAACCTTGTCCTAGGGCACACACAGACTTTGTATAGGAGCCAGGACTGACACCCTTACATCCTGACTCCTAATCCAACGTTCTTTTTTAATTAAAACAACAACTTTATTGAGGCATAATTGAAATACACTAAATCACATATGTTTAAACTGTACAATTTGATCCATTTTGACACATGTATTCATTCACTGGTGAAAATATCACTCCAATAAACCTAAATATTTCCATTGCCCTCAAAAGTTTCCTTATGCCTCCATATCCCTCCCTATACCTCCATTCCTAAACAACCACTGTTCTGCTTTCTATCATTACAAATTTGTATTTTCACAATTCTATATAAATGGAATCATACAGTCTGTACTCTTTTTATCTGGTTTCTTTCACTCACGAAATTATTTTGAGACCTATCTGTGTTGTGTGTATCCACAGTTCACTCTTTTTTATAGCTTAATAGTATTTTATTGTGTGGGTACAATGCAATTTGTTTAACCATTCATCTGTTACTGGACACTTGCGTTGTTTCCAGGTTTCCAGTTTTGAGCTATTATAAATAAATCCACAATAAACATTCCTGCACAAGTGTTTGCGTGGACATATGCTTTATTTTCCAGATGAACATCTAGGAGTAGATTGGCTGGGTTGTATGGTAGGTGTATGTTTATCGTTTCAAAAAACTGTCAAACTACTTTCCAAAACACTTGTACCATTTTACATTCCTCACCAGCAGTGCTTCTGAATTCTAGTTATCCCACATCCTGTCCAACATTTATTATCAATTTTTTTTCAGTCTTATTTTTATCAGCTAGTAATGACTTCCGTCACAACTAACTAGTAAATTCCTTAATGCCACACTGATAGAGAAATGTCTTTCAAGCGTCCGAGGCCTGACCCTCACCCCCATCATTTTCTTTTCTCCCTTAGTCAATTTTGTGGCATATAGTCTTTGAGAAACAGTAGACATTTTTAGAGGAAATGTCAATGTGTAAAACAGAATGGTCTGATTTTCCTATAGGTGCTCCCTTTGGTGAAGATGAAGAAAGAAAAAGCTCCCTTGCCCAGAGCACTGAAAGAATGTGTCATTACCACCAGGCTAAGAAGGGACAGCACTGAGATGCTCAAGAACTTGATCACAGGACCCTGAGGGTCCAGTGAAGAGCAAGGAGAAGGAGGGAGGCCAATGAAAAAGCTCCCCCGCCCATGCTGGTAGGCTCTTTACAGACCACAAAATGACTATTTTTCCTTCCCTAGACTCTTTGAGAGTGAACACATTCTCTTTGTCAACCCTGTAAGAAATCAATAAATACCTGGTATTAGTTATTTAATTATAATAACTACTATTAAATTAGCAGAAATCTTGTATCTGGAACTGTGCTAAGAATTTCACATCTGTTTTTTCATTTCAAGTCTCAGAACAACCATATGAGGTTGGTATTACTAAACCCGTTTTACATCTAGGGAGAGTAAAACATTGAGATGTAAGGTAACTTGTCCATGACCACTGAACTAGTAAGTGGCAGAACAATTTGAACACAGTTCTGACTGATTTCAATCCCAAGCTCTTAACCACTGAACTCTACCACCAATTAAACGACTGAATATGGATATTGTGAATGTAAGTGAATAGTAAATGAGTATGAAACTCCTTCCAAGGCTAACCCTCAATAAATCTATTCTGTAACATCATGGATTGATTGCAGGAATTGCATGTCAAAGACTCAAAGAATTCTTGCAATTCTTAAATGTTTGCAAAGAGTAGATACTTCGTGCTCCCTACTAAATTTGGAAGAAAAAGGGACTCCACATTTACAACTTTGATTACTAACTGCACCAGTATTTTCTTTTCTGCCCACCCATTCAAGCTGATGTTTCAGCAACTGCTAATGCTTTTTTCGGATGTGTGTACATGCACATATCCCTCCCTACAATGTGCAGTGGTTTCCACATTTTGTGTACGTAATTCTCACCTGGGGAGAAATACCAGGGCTTCAGGTTCTGAGATTCCAATTCAGTAAGATTGCTTTTAAACTCAGCATCTGTATTTTCAACAAGCATCCTAGGTAAAGAGAAAATTGTTACTTTGTAGCTGTCATTCATTCTCTGACCTAAAATCAACCTAATTTTATTTGGGGGCATTGCCTGTCCCCTGCTGGGTTTGGTCCTGGTAGGAGGGCAATTCCAGGCACCCACCTTCATAGAAAACAAACCCCCTTTCCCATCAACTGGTTTAGCCAAGGAATTAATTGGCACGTGAACTAAGCTTATGTCTCTCCCAACACTTTGAAATTTGAGCAAAGGAAGAAATGGAGATGATGCGGCTCAACAATGATGTCCTGCTCCAGCCATGAGACGACGGCTTACTTATTGTATCTTGGCCGCAGAGTTTCCTTGGTTCCTACCTCGTCTCTCAATTCTGTGTATCCCAATCCTACTTGTTCAAATACCTTTTCAACAAATACCTTTTGACTCAAGTTAGCTGGTCAGATTCCCAGGTTTGCAACAAAAGAGATATTCCATGATACCTTAGATAATCCTGATGCAAGAGATCCAAAGGCTGAGCTTTGAAAAACACTGTCCTTCATTTTCAGTACTTCCCTACTTGCCCATTTGGGGAAAGGACATGTTACCTCTATTAGCTATCCCCAGGCATCATTCCTGCATGAGCAAACTTGTCAAATCTTTTCAAAAGCATAAGGAGACCCTGTTTTCACAATACTTAATTATTCTTCTTTTGCATCCCAGGCTTGTAGTCTCTGCATATAAGGATCTTTCTTGTCACTATTAGATTAGAGCTCCAAAATGCTGTTCTTAGGCTGGAAAACTCAGAATTACCCTCACTAGCTTTTCTTTGTCTGTGTCCTTCAGGAGCCTCCGTTCGCCTAAAAGCAGAGGAAGAATTCGTAGAACCAAGTGTACATCTGACAAGCCACTAATTAGTTGTCTGATACTGTGTTGATGTGGGCCATGAACTTCAGGAACTGATGGGATGTGAAAATCCATAGGAAAGCATGGAAAACCCAAAGAGCACCTTTATTAGCAACCCCTGATGAAATGATGACATTCCAATGATAAATAGATGCTAATCGTTCCCTTATTTCTATAGTAAGACGCCTTTGGTCACAGATTTCTGGCTGAAGCATTAGTCATTGCAGAACAAATTATGGCAGAACAGAATAAGGGCTGTGACCCTTTTTCCCCAGCTAAGGCAATCTTAAGTAATTTGGTGTTATGCAGTGTTGTTAACAAACTATTTAGTTCCAGAGGCTACCGTTATCTTGATCTTCAGAAGAAGGGACTTCCAGTGAGGAGTGGAGCTCTGAGACGTCTGACTGGCCAGTGTCACTATTATTCCCCTTCTCTGAAGATGGCATTCCCGTAGGGCTCTGGGAGACCTCCATTTCCCCATTGAAGTCTGTGCAGTTTCAGAGGGGTTGACACCACCTCCTTAGCTCCAGGGGTAGGCATGGAATCCAGGCCTCGCTAGCCAGGTCATGCAATCTTTCTGGTTACCATCATGGATTGAAGATGGACATATGCCATGAGTTAGACCAGTGAGACTCAGACCTAGGCTTCTGCTGGGGCCGTGGAGAAGAAGATGCTTTCTGTTGAGTTTGTTAAGCTAGTCAGATGCAGGCCATTATTGCCACCATTAGGGGAGAGCCAATTTAAGAATTAAACCAACTCGGAGAAAAGCAGAGTCAAAAGGCTAAGGAAGACGGATTCCTGTTGTCCCTCTGCAAGCCTTTAAATCCAGCCTCGACGGAAGTAGCACCACTCACTGGGCTTTTCAATTACACCAGCCAATAAAGTCCTGTTAGGTTTTGCTTAAGTTATTTTTGAATTGGGTTTCTGTCACTTGCAACCACAAAAATGTTGAGCAATACACGTGGGAAGCAATAGATTGACCTCCACAAAGATTATTTGATGAGGTCGTAAATCCATCCATCTGGAACTACTCTTTGTGTTCTAGGAGGGAAAGTGATACAACATAAAAGAAAGACAGGAAGTTCTTAAAATTGAATCCTCCTGTTACAAACACTTTCCCACACATTTCCTAAGCTATGTGGCAAAATCTTATTTCTTTGCCTTCCTTCTGCACAATGTTTTCAAATTCAGAACATATGCTGAAACATTCCAAATGAACTTGACTTCTGCTGTTTCTCTGTCTTCAGAAAACCATTTCATTTTGTGTGGCTCCCTTATTACCTTGATGCCTTTCCCTCAGTTGTCATTTCTTTAAGAAGCAAGAACACCTTCCTACCAGGCCAAGGTCATCAGTCCTAGCACCACCATCCAATACTTCAAGCAAATTCTCCATCAGAATGAATCACTAAGAGGAGACAGGTCAGAGTTGCCTCCTTGAACTTATCCTGGTGTGCACACTCTGCTTCTTAATGCATCACAGCCCAGTGAGGAACTCTGGTCCATTAATATTTAATGTCTTTCTGATGTGATGGGATGGAACTATGAGTATCCCAACATGTCTCACTAGTGTGAAGTTATAAAGTCAATTTGCAGCTTATCACCATCCTTGATGCCTCACAAGTAATTTACTGCCAAACCCTGTGACCCCTGCACTCACAGAGCTTAAAAATAAAACTCGGATTGCTTAAAAGAAAACACACAGGAGTTTTCAACACAACTGGACCAGGGACTGGGTAACCCAGAGATCCTCTGCTGTAGATATATGACAAAAGTCAAGTCTAAAACCTTGCAGAGATTGAGGAAATGTGAAGGGGAAAAAAAAGGTAAAATCTAGGAAAAAATGGATTTGTGAATACAAAGAAAAAGACAAGTTGGAAATTGTGTTAGATCTTCTTGCTTAGGAAGTTAGACATAATTGAGAAAATAGCCATGGATTACAGCTGGTAAATTTAAAACCATTACCTGTTTTTTACAAAAATAATACTGGTTCATTGTAGAATTAGAAATCACCTGTAATCACATTGCACAAGGATAACTATAATTAAAAGTTTAGGGCCGGCCAAGTGGTGCGGTGGTTTGGGAAGCGCTGGCTTGGGAAGCCAGCGGCCCCGGTTCGGTCCCACAGAAGAGGGCCAGTAACACTGACCTCTAAAAAAAAAAAAAAAAAGTTTAAAGTATTACTTTTTTTTTTTTTTAAGATTTACAAATTGATGTAGAAAGTTGGGGCTTTGTACTATTATTTATTAAAACCTGTTTGTCTAAATGTAATATTTTATTATTCTTCTTCCATATCATTAAACATTCTAAACATAATTTTAATTTATTTTTTCAGTTAATTATTCAATATCTCAGACATATAAAGAGATAGAAGGGATAATATTGTGAACACCCTATACTTACCACCTGGCCTAAGAAATAATCATCATAAACACAATTGAAGCTTTTTTTTAAAAAATTAATTTATTTATTTTTTACAACACAGCGCAATAGTAATACTTTTTACGCCTCAAAGTAACAACATCCATCCCCCAAATCACCACCCCACTCTCCCCCCATGTCATACATATGTATTACAATTCCCTTGACTCAACTCCTACACTATACTCCACATCCCGTGACTATATATATACATTCAATCACAGTTAACATACAATATTATACAACATCAGCTTCAGGTGTACAGCTCAGTGATCAAACCTCTACCTCATCCCTGAACTGGTCTCCCCAACAAGACATGTGACCATCTGACACCCTAAAAAATATTCACAACGTTATTAATTACATTCTCAAAACTGCCTTTCATATCCCTGTGGCAATATCATAGTTACCTATTTATGCTGTCTAATCCCTTCCCTTTCTCCCTTATCCACACCCCATCCTAGCTAGCCATCAGTTTTTCCTCTATATCTGCTTGATATGATTTCAATCTTCTTAAATTTACTGAGACTTGTTTTGTGGCCTAACATGTGGTCTATCTTGGAAAATGTTCTATGTGGACTTGAGAAGAATGTATATTCTGTTGCTTTGGGGTGAAATGCTCTAAAAATATCGATTGAATCCAGCTGGTCTAAAGTGTCATTTAAGATCACTCTTTCCGGGGCCGGCCGAGGGGCGCGGTGGTTAAGCGCTGGCTTGGGAAGCCAGTGGCCCCGGTTCGGTCCCACATGTGAGGGCCAGTGACACTGCCCTCAAGGAAAAAAAAAAAATGATAAGGTCACTCTTTCCGTGTTTGATTTTCTGTCTGGAGGATATGTCCATTGGTGACAACAGGGTGTTGAAGTGCTCTACTATGATAGTGTTACTGTTGATCTCTGTCTTTATATGTGTCAAAATCTGTTTTATATATTTAGGAGCTCCTATGTTAGGTACATAGATGTTTATTAGGATTCTGTCCTCTTGTTGAATCGATCCCTTTATTATTATGTAGTGCCCTTCTTTGTCTTTTATTACAGTCTTCATTTTAAAGTCTGTTTTGTCCGAAATAAGTATTGCTGCGCCAGCTTTTTTTCTCATTTCCATTTCCATGAAATATCTTATTCCATCCCTTTACTTTCAGTCTGTGTGTGTCTTTTGCTCTGAGATGAGTCTCTTGGAAACAGCATACACATGGTCCTGTTTTGTTATCCACTCAGCCACTGTCTGTCTTTTGATTGGAGCATTTAGGCCATTGACATTTAAAGTGATTATTGATAGGTGCATATGTATTGCCATTTTGTTATTTGTATTCCTGGTCTTCCTAGATTAGCTTGTTTACCCCTTTCTTCTGTTTAAAAAAGCCCTTTTAACATTTCCTGCAAAGCTAGCTTGGTGGTAATGAGTTCCTTAAGCTTATTCTTTTCTGAGAAGCTCTTTCTTTCTCCTTCAATTTTAAGTGATAGCCATGCTGGGTAGAGCAATCTTGGTTGTAGGCCTTTATTTTGGGTCACTTTGAATATCTCCTGCCACTCCCTTCTGGCCTGCAGAGTTTTTGTAGACAAGTCAGCTGTTAGTCTAACAGGACTTCCTTTGTATGTAACCTGCTGTCTTTCTCTTGCTGCATTTAGGATTCTGTCTTTGTCTTTAAGCTTTGCCATTTTAACTATGATGTGTCTTTGTGTGGACCTGTTTGGGTTCAGCTTGTTTGGAACTCTCTGCACTTTCTGGACTTGTATGTTGATTTCCTTCACCAGGGTAGGAAAGTTTTCAGTCATTATTTCTTCAAATACATTTTCGACCCCTTGCTTCTTCTCTTCTCCTTCTGGTATTCCTATGATGCGATATATTGTTGTGCTTCATGTTGTCCCACAGTCTCTTAAACTATTTTCATTGTTTTTCATTCTTTTTTTCTTTTTGTTGTTCCAACTGGGTGATTTCTGTTTTTTGTCTTCTAAATCGTTGATCCAATCCTCTGCTTTATCTAATCTACTGGTGATTCCTTCAAGTGTGTTCTTCATTTCAGTTATCGTGTTCTTTAGTTCTAACGGTTGTTTTTTATGATTTCTTTATCCTTCCTTATGTCCTCACTAAGTTCTTTAAACATTCTTAACATCAGTGTTCTAAACTCTCTCTCTGAAAGGTTGGATCCTTCTGTTTCATTTGGTTCCATTTCTAGAGGTTTCTTCTGATCTTTTACTTGTGACATGTTTCTTTGTTTCTTCATTCTGGCTGTCACTCTGAGATTGCTTTGATGTATTAGATAGATCACCAGGAGAGCCCAGCTGGATCATGCAGGCACACAGCTCATGGCCCAACACTCCCAGGAAAACTCCCAGTCTCAGCCAGTCCCAATCAGCTCACAGATCAGGCCGAACAGCCCGACAACCAATCACCAGCCTGGCAACTCTGCAAGCGCAGTGCAGAGAGCCAGGACCCGAGGCGGCTTGCGCACTCCCGCGTCTCAGTGAGCAGCCTGTAGAAACCGGAGTACATCTGCCAGGCATTTCTCTGGCTAAACAGCACAAGCTGTGCGGAGGGTGGGGCTCCAAGGCCATATGTGGGTACATGCACACACGCACACCTGCTCCAATTCCTCCAGACCAATGCGACCCCAGACCTGAACCTCTGTGGGAGGACCCAACTCTGACAAAATGGCACCCTCCTGTACACTACTCATGTGCAAGCTCCACACAAGGAAAGAGTGGTCCCCAAAACCTTGAGGTCCCATGACAAAGGCGCTCAGTTCAGTCCTTCCCCTCAGGGTCCTAGGTCCCACTCACACAGCTACTCCCTCCAACAGGAAACAGGTGAGTGCTCAACAGTGAGCAAGTCTGTGTGCTGGCTCAACTGGTTCTCTAGCCGCCCTCAGCCTCACCGAGCTGAGCAAAGAGAGTCCTCATTAATTTCTACTGCCAGCTATCGTGGAACTCCTCTTCCTGGCAAAGTTACTCTGGGCTGGTGAGCTTGGTGTGGGGCCGGAGGTTCTCTCCCCTAACCGGACAAGCCTCCCCATGGCTGAGGCATCCCTCACGGGGTTCGTCCTCTCTCATCTCCGCCCCTCCTACCAGACTTGATGTGGCCTCCTCTTTAAGTCCTCCGTTTAGAGGTCCGTTCATCTAGTATTCTGGAGTCTTCCGAGGTTGAATGTTGTATAAATTATTTGTAATTTTGGTGTGATCCTGGGAGGCAGTTGTCACAGTGTCTGTCTATTCTGCCATCTTATCGGAAGTCCCAATTGCAGCTTTTTGATACACCACTGGAGTAACATTCTTCTCTTCTCCCCACTTGCCTGTTAAGTGTAATTTTTTTCCTGCCTGCATAATGTTCCCTCATAGAAATGTTTTAATTCTGTATTATTAGGCATGTAGGCTGTTGCCAGTTTTTTAATTATTACAAATAACACTGCAGTTAATACCATTATATGTAAATTTTTGCACACATATATATGGTCATTTCCTTAAGGCAAATTCCTAGAAATAAAATTGCTGTTGCCCAATGGTGAAAACACTTTGCTATATATTGCCAAGTTTCCTTTCAGAAAGGTTCTAATCAAGTACACCCATCCCACTCCCCAGCATTGTATGAAAGCACTTAGTAAGTTGCTGTGCATGGAGCACTGGTCAGCATCATAAAGTCTGTCTCTAGGGCTGGCCAAGTGGCTCAGTTGGTTAAGAGTTGGCTTAGAGAGCGTGCTCTGAGAACAGGGCCACTAGTTTGATTCCCACATGGGCCAGTGAATGCTGTGCCCTAGCTGAGCAGTCGCTGAGCAGTCACTGAGCTGCCGCTGAGCTGCCAACAGGTGACAGGATGGTTCAGCTGGTGTAACAATAAGATTGCCTATTCAATGATGGGCTACACCCACCCACAACTAAGACTGAACTCAGTATCTTGACCTGAGCTGCTGCCTGGATGGCTCAGAGAATAGAGTTTGCACTCTTAACAACAAGGCTGCTGGTTCGACTCACGCATGGGATGGTGGCTACACCCACCCACAACTAAGATTGAACACAGCACCTTGAGCTTAGAGGCCACAAGCTGCCGACGGGAAGCCTGATGGCAACTGGCGCCCTCCCCCAATTCTCCAACACTGTTCCCCTCCCCCAATTCCCCAATAAACTCTTTTTAAAAATAAATAAATAAAGTCTGTTTCTAGCCCATCGTTTCATCTGACAGGTATCTGCTCCTGGGCACAGGCTCAGTGCTGGGCAGTGAGGATACACAGGTGAATAAAGCCCTGTCCATCTAGCGGAGAAGAATATGCTGGGATGGGAGATGGAAGATGAGTCTTGGAATGGCAACCTAGCACAGTGGTTAGAGCATTGCTGTGGGAGCCAGACTTCCCCCGTGGGCAAGTTATTTCACTTTTCTGTACCCTGGTTTCCTTATCTATAAAATAGAGGTAATCAAACTTGCTCAGCATAATCCATAAGTCTACAGCAAAAAAGATAAGCTTCACAGTGCGCCTCAATTGGAATGCGGTGTTTCTAACTTACCCACATGTACTACATCTCAGGAAAAAGCAAGGAAGAGAAATGGTGGGCAGAGTAGCAAGTCGGAAAACAGAAATGAGAACAGAGGCTGAGCAGGATGGAGAGCAACTGGGAGTGCTCCTAACACAAAAACACAGCTAGACTCCTAAGTAAGCGGACCCAGGAAATGCTCCATGCTGGCTTTCCTGTCTCCCTACCTGTGCGTCACACCCTTAAATTGGATTAATGAAAGACTTCATGACTGTGGTCCACTGTGCCAGCCTGAAGCTACATCTGAGCCGTGCGAGGCAGGTTACTTACTACAAGGGCCTTGGCTCCCATGCAAAGGGGTATGTTTTCCATTGCCAAGAAAGAAGGAAAACGCGCTCTCTCATTGCATGTACAATATAATTTCAGTGTATTGATGTACCCCTATATATCACCATGTAGAAAAAAGCACACGCAGGCAGGATGTTGCATAAGACCCCACTTTATATATATATATATATATATATATATATATATATATATATATATATATATATATATATATATATATATATCTATATAGCTATAATTCATTCATTCACACAATAGTTCATTAAAAAGTATTTACTGAGGGCTTGCCATGTGCCTGCCTTGTATTACATGCTGGGAATATAAGGAGGATATGGTTCATTTTCTGGAGTTTCCATTCCACTAGCAGAGACGGACACCTATACCTTAAACACTTATATACTGTTTGATTTTAAAAATAATAATAATAATCATTAAATATTACTGAACTAATTCAAAAAACAAACTTTTTTGTTTTTAGAATAATCAATGATCTGCAACACCTCTAAGACAAAAATAGCTAAACAAAAGAAAACACAAAGCAAGGTGAGTAAAAATAAACCAGGTCAAAGAAGTCACTTTTTCTTTTTCTTTTTTTTTTTTTTTTTGAGGGCAGTATCACTGGACCTCATATGTGGGACCCGAACCAGGGCTGCTGGCTTCCCAAACCAGTGCCCAACCACTGAGCCACTGGGCCAGCCTTAAACCAGGTCAAAGAAAGCTGAGAAACAGCTAGGATAAAAAGGGAAGTGCAGATGCTTCAGTAAGGGCAGAGGATTAAAATGAATCTGCAGTTCTTAGGAACCTCCTTAATAATCTATTCGGGTGAGAGGGAGGGGCAAGATAGCGGCTGTGAGGAGGGCTCCATGAAATCTCCCCTGGAAATATCCACAATTTGAACTTCTAATACACTTCAAAGAGACATCTACTCATCACACAGAGCAACTAAGAGTTCCACACAACGATTGCTGGAAGGTGATCAGGCCGGGCGAGTAGGGGAAGAAGGCGGCCGAGACGCGTGAGGTGCAGCCCGCACCCGCGGCTGCTGAGTCACGGTGAATGTTCCCCCGGCTCGTTCCCTGCAGCCCGCGGCCCACCTAGAGTTCAGCAAGAGCGCGTTGGTTTGCAGTCTGAGGCAGAAGCCTCAGGCCGGGCGAGTGCGGGAGGAGAGAGAGGAGACGACTGTGCAGAGGTACGAGCTGCACCCGCGGCTCGCCGGGTCCCCAGGAAGCAGGGTGCAGAGCCCCGCAGCGACAGGGCAGGATCAATCCCTGCACCCTCCCGGTTCAGGGATCAGTCTCTGTGCCCACCGGCTCCGCGGAGCACAGAAGCCTGAAACCCGGGAGCAGGGGAAAAAGAGGACTCGCCCACGGAGACGCAGCGTGCCGGCCGGAGTCACAGGTCCTGGAGAGACGGAGTGGGGATCGTAGCCACGCGGCACGGTGCGCGCAGTCCCCTAAATCCCGGCAGACCCTTTGGGAGAGCAGCAGGAGATCCGCGCGGGCGCGCCGGCTCCAAGGCAGAAGCCTTAAACCCAGGAGCAGGGGAAAAAGAAGACTCACTCGGACACGCAGCACGCCAGGCAGAGACGCAGGTCCCCGAGAGACACGGAGCGGGGATCTTGGCCACACGGTAGGGTGCGCGCAATTCCCTAAATCCCGGCAGACCCTTTGGGAGAGCAGCAGGAACTCCGCTGGAGCATGAGGCAAAGGCCTTAGCTTAAAAGAGTGTTGTAACTGTGGCTTTGTTTATTTTTATGTGTTTTTTTTTCCCTTTTTCTACTCTTGAACAGAAAGCAAAAAAAAAACCAATAACTCACCCACTCCCACAAACTTTGTCCCCCGCCAAGACAGTCTTAAACTGACTCCTGAATGGAGCAATAGGGGCAGACTAGGAAGATATCCTTACCTGCAGGGGGTTGAGAATTTCCACCCAGTAAAGGCTGCAGAATGAGACTACTTACCCCGCCCCCATCTTTAGGCAAGGCTTGGGAGGCAGGGCAGGTTCACCTGCTGAGGCACTAATTAACAGATTCTTAGCAGCAGGCTTTTGGTAGTGAGGAATTCTTTAATTCTCCACAGCTGTCAACCCAAAGGGTGCCCAGAGACACTCATTGAACCTTTGGGGGTGCAGCCTGCCTTGGGACAGGCAAAAGCAAAAAGGCAGTGACTTTGTAAAAACCACCAATCACACGTCACAACTACACTCAAGTACAGCAAACCTGCAGTGCCAGGATCACGCTAGGCATCAGGTGGCCTACTGTTCCCACAAGACGCACAGGAATTTTTGTACAGCAGACAAACTGAAGAGAGCTTGGTGGACTTTAGCCAAGACCGGCACAGGTATTTTCGGTTTGTTTGGTTTTATTCTGTTTTGTTTTTCCTTTATTGGCTGCTTATCTTGGTTGTTTTTGGTTTTTATTTCTATTTCATTCTAATCATATTGTAGTTTTTAATATAGGCATATATATATAGGTGTATATAGGGGAATATATGTCCATATATATGGGTGTGTAGACAAATATATATATTTTTTTCCTTTTTTCTTTTTCTTTTTCTTTCTTTTCTTTTTCTTTTTTCCACACCCTCACTTTTTCTCTTATTTTATTCATTCTTCTCACTGCTATACTTTTCCTCTTTTCCTTTTTTCTGCAAATTTTATTTTTTTAATTTTTCTTACTTTTTTTATTATTATTTTAGTTTATTTTTATTTTTTATTTTTTAGGTATAGCTAATCGGTTTCTCATGTTTATTCTATTTTTTATTTTAGGATATTGTATTTTATTTTGTTTCCTCTTCTGTTATTATTGAGTATGTGGTTTTTGTTTTGTTTCTGTTTGTTTTCTTCATTAGTATGATTGATATTTCTGTACAAGTTGACTGTAGTTTGATGGTTGGTTTTTTTTTACTTGTGCGAGCATTTGGTTTCCTTTGGTGGCTGCCGAGGTTGTTCTTGTTGATCTGTTATGCTCTAAAATCACTCTGCAGCAGTGGGTCCAAACAAACAGACACAAGAATCATCATACCCAGAGGCCAACTTTAGATAAAACCAGAGCATTTCTGGGTTTGACATACAAGAGTCACACCCAAAAAGAAGTTGCTACAGGTACTAAGACCCATAGGGTCCAAGTTTCATCAGAGGGGTCAATCCTCTCACAGCAGCTCATAAACTGCAGAAGCTGCTGATTCTCACAGCTAACCAATCTGGGAGTCAATCCCACCTACTGACAAACCAAAAGTAATCAAAACTAAAACTTCAACAAGTGAGGACGCACGACACAAGGAACACCTCAGATACAAGCACAGGAGAATAGGGAGACTGAGTAATTCAAATATAAAGGACACACACCATATAAGTTTACCCAGAAAAGACTGAGAAATCTGGGGGATCTATCTGTTATATTGAAGCAAACACAAAGAGTAAGCCAGAATGGGGAGACAAAGAAACATAACACAAATAAAAGAACAGAAGGACCTTCCTGAATCAGTGGAAATAGAGGAAATAGAGGTAACCAACCTATCGGAGACAGAGTTCAGAACACTGATTATTAGAATGTTCAAGGAAATTAATGAAAATATAAAGAAGGATAGAGAAATCATGAAAAGCAACCAGCTAGAACTTAAGAACACAATTACTGAATTAAATAACAAACTTGATGGAATCACTAGCAGATTGGATGAAGCAGAAAATCGAATCAGTCACTTAGAAGACAAAATAGCAGAGATCACCCATGCGGAACAGCAAAAAGAAAAAAGAATGAAAAACATGGAAAATAGTTTAAGAGAGCTGGGGGACAACATCAGACGCAATAACCTAAGGGTCATTGGAATACCAGAAGGAGAAGAGAGGGAGCAAAGGATTGAGAATATATTTGAAGTAATAATGTCTGAAAACTTCCCTAACCTGGCAAAGGACATTGAAATACAAGCCCAGGAAGTGCAGAGAGTTCCAAACAGGATGATTCCAAACAGGCCCACTCCAAGACACATTCTAGTGAAAATGGCAAGGGTTAAGGACAAAGACAGAATCCTTAAAGCAGCAAGGGAAAGGCAGCAAGTTACTTACAAGGGTACCCCCATAAGATTATCAGCTGACTTTTCTACAGAAACTTTGCAGGCCAGAAGGGAGTGGCAGGAGGTTTTCAAAGTGATGAAAAATAAAGGTCTACAACCAAGATTGCTGTATCCAGCAAGGTTATCATTTAAAATCGAAGGCGAGATAAGGAGCTTTGCAGAAAAAATAAGTTAAGGGAATTCATTACCACCAAGCCAGCTTTGCAGGAAATGCTAAAAGGGCTTCTTTAAGTAGAAGAGAAAAACAACCTATGAAAGACTACGAACACAAATAACAAAATGGCAATAAATACACACCTATCAATAATCACATTAAATGTAAATGGATTAAATGCTCCAATAAAAAGACATAGGGTGGCTGAATGGATAAGAAAGCAAGACCCCAGCATATGCTGTATACAAGAGACTCACCTCAGATCCAAAGACTCATACAGGCTGAAAGTAAAGGGATGGAGTAAAATATTTCATGCAAATGGTACTGACAAAAAAGCTGGAGTAGTGATACTTATATCAGATAAAATGGACTTTAAATTGAAGAATATAACAAAGGACAAAGAAGGACACTTCATAGTAATGAAGGGATCGATCCAACAAGAGGACATAACTCTAGTAAACATCTATGCACCTAACATAGGAGCCCCTAAATATATAAAACAGATATTGTCAGACATAAAGACAGAGATCAACAGTAACACTATCATAGTAGGGGACTTCAACACCCCGCTGTCACTAATGGACAGATCCTCCAGACAGAAAAATCAATGTGGAAACAGCGACCTTAAATGACACATTAGACCAGCTGGATTTAACAGACATTTTCAGAGCATTTCATCCCAAAGCTACAGAATATACGTTCTTTTCAAGTGCACATGGAACATTTTCTAAGACAGACCACATGTTAGGCCACAAAACAAGTCTCAATAAATTTAAGAAGATTGAAATCATTTCAACTGTATTCTCTGACCACAATGCTATGAAACTAGAAATCAATTATAAGAAGAAATTCAGGAAGCTGACAAATAAATGGAGGCTAAACAATATGCTATTAAATAGTGAGTGGGTCACAAATGAGATCAAGGAGGAAATCAAAAGATACCTGGAGACAAACGAAAATGAAAACACCATGACCCAAAATCTCTGGGATGCTGCGAAAGCAGTCCTAAGAGGGAAGTTTATAGCAGTGCAAGCCTACCTAAAGAAGGAAGAAAAATCTCAAATCAACAGGTTATCCTTACACCTAAGGGAACTGGAAAAAGAACAGCAAAAGAGGCCCAAGGGGAGTACAAGAAAGGAGATAATAAAGACCAGAGCAGAAATAAACAATATAGAGAACAGAAAAACAATTCAAAAGATCAATGAAACCAAGAGCTGGTTTCTTGAGAAGATAAACAAAATTGACAAACCTCTAGCCAGGCTCATCAAAAAAAAAAGAAAGAGGACTCAAATTAGCAAAATCAGGAATGAAAGAGGGGAAATGACTACAGACATCACAGAAATACAAAAAATTCTAAGAAATTACTATGAGCAACTATATGCCAACAAATTTGACAATCTGGAAGAAATGGATAATTTTCTAGAAGCATACAACCTTCCAAAGCTAACACAAGAAGAAACAGAAAATCTAAATACCCTGATTACTACCAAGGAAATTGAATCAGTAATTGACAAGCTCCCAAAAAACAAAAGCCCTGGACCAGACGGCTTCACAAGTGAATTTTATCAAACATTAACAAAAGACCTATCACCTATTCTTCTCAAACTATTCCAAAAAATCAAGAAGGAGGGAAGGCTCCCAAACTCTTTTTATGAAGCCTCTATCACCCTGATTCCAAAACCAGATAAAGACATCACAAAAAGGAAAACTACAGGCCAATCTCCCTGATGAATATAGATGCAAAAATTCTCAATAAAATATTAGCAAACAGAATTCAGCAATATATTAAGAAGATCATACATCATGATCAAGTGGGATTCATCCCTAGTGCGCAAGGCTGGTTCAACATCTGTAAATCAATTAATGTGATACACCACATCAACAAAATGAAGGATAAAGATCACATGGTCATTTCAATAGATGCAGAAAAAGCATTTGACAAAATCCAACAGCCATTTATGTTAAAAACCCTTAGCAAAGTGGGAATAAAGGGATCATATCTCAACATAATAAAAGCCATATATGATAAACCTACAGCTAACATCATACTCAATGGGGAAAAGCTAAAACCATTCCCCTTAAGATCAGGAACAAGACAAGGCTGTCCACTTTCTCCTCTTTTATTCAACATAGTGCTGGAAGTTCTAGCCGCAGCAATCAGACAACAAAAAGAAATAAAAGGCATCCAAATTGGCAAGGAAGAAGTAAAATTGTCATTATATGCAGATGACATGATACTGTATATAGAGAACCCCAAAGACTCCATCAAAAAACTATTGGAACTGATAGACGAATTCAGTAAAGTGGCAGGATATAAAATCAATGTTCAGAAATCAGTGGCATTTGCATATACCAATAATAAACTAATGGAAAGAGAAATTAAGAAAACTGTCCCATTTACAATTGCGTCAAGAACTATAAAATACCTAGGAATAAATTTAACCAAAGAAGTGAAAGATCTGTACTCAGAAAATTATAAGACACTGAAGAAAGAAATCATAGAAGATACAAATAAATGGAAACACCTACCATGCTCATGGATAGGAAGAAATAATATAGTTAAAATGTCCATACTGCCTAAAGCAATATATAGATTCAATGCAATTCCTATCAAACTACCAAGGGCATTTTTCACAGAAATAGAAAATATAATCCTAAAATTTATATGGAATCATAAAAGACCCAGAATAGCCTCGGCAATTCTGAGAAATAAAAACAAAGTCGGGGGGATCACGCTACCAGACATCAAAACCTACTACAAGGCCACAGTAATCAAGACAGTTTGGTATTGGCATTAAAAACAGGCACATCGATCAGTGGAACAGAACAGAGAGCCCAGAAATAAATCCAAGCATTTACGGACAGTTAATCTATGACAAGGGAAGCAAGAATTTACACTGGAGTAAAGATAGTCTATTCAATAAATGGTGCTGGGAAAATTGGACTGACACATGCAAAAAAATGAAACTGGATCATCTCCTTACGCCTTATAGAAGAACAAATTCAAAATGGATTAAAGACTTAAATGTAAGACCTGAAACCATAAAACTCCTAAAAGAAAATATAGGGAGTACATTTGCAGACATTACCTGGAGCAATATTTTTACTGATACGTCCCTATGGGCAAGGGAAGTAAAAGAAAAAATGAACATATGGGATTATATCAGACTTAAAAGTTTTTTCACAACAAAAGAAACCATTAATAAAACAAAAAGGAAGCCTACTGAATGGGAGAATATATTTGCCAACGATATATCTGATAAGGGGTTAATATCCAAAATTTATAAAACACTCATGAAACTCAACACCAAAAAAACAAACAACCCAATTAAAAAATGGGCAGAAGATATGAAGAGACATTTCTCTAAAGAGGACATACAGATGGCCAACAGGCATATGAAAAAAAGTTCAACCTCACTGGTCATTAGGGAAATGCAAATAAAAACCACCATGAGATACCACCTCACTCCAGTCAGAATGGCTATCATCAACAAATCAACAAACAACAAGTGCTGGCGGGGCTGTGGGGAAAAGGGGACCCTGCTGCACTGTTGGTGGGACTGAAGATTGGTGCAGCCACTATGGAAGTCAGTATGGAGGTATCTCAAAGAACTGGAAATAGAGCTACCGTTTGACCCAGCAATTCCACTCCTAGGTATTTATCCTGAAAAAACCAAGACACTTATTCAAAAAAAGTTATGCACCCCTATGTTCATAGCAGCACAATTTACAATAGCTAAGACTTGGAAACAACCAAAATGCTCGTCAGTAGAAGACTGGATTAAGAAACTGTGGTATGTTTATACAATGGAGTATTACTCCGCTATAAGGAAGAATGAAATCGTGCTATTTGCAATGATATGGATGGACCTAGAGACTATAATGTTGAGTGAAATAAGTCAGTCAGAGAAGGACAAATACCATATGATCTCACTCATATGTGGAATCTGAAAAACTGTATGAATGAGCAAAGTAAACAGAAACTGTCACATTAAGATATAGAGGAAAAATCAGGGTTGCTAATTGGGAGAGGAATAGGGATGAGGGAGAAGGGGAAGGGATTAGACAGCAAAAATAGGCAACTACAATATTGCTACTGGGATAGGAAAAACAGTTTGGGGAATATAATTAATAATGTTGTAAATATTCTGTGGAATGTCAGATGATCATAGGTCTTGTTAGGGAGACCATTTCATGGATGGAGTAGAGGTTTGATCACTGCACTGTATTACTAAAGCGGAGGTGGTATACCTACTGTAATTGAATATATATAGATAGTCACGGGATGTGGATTATACTGTGGAAAAGAGTCAGAGGAAGAGTAATAGATATATATGATATGGGGGGGAGTGGGGTGGTGTATTGGGGTTGGGGTGTTGTCACTTTGAGGGGTAAAATGTATAACTATTGCACTGTGTTGTACACCTGAAACTAATTAAAAATAAAATTAAATTTAAAAAAAAATAATAATCTATTTGGGAACAGGGGACAGTAAACTTTTCTGTAAAAGACCTGATAACACATATTTCAGGTTTTTCAGGCCACACAATCCCTAGCACAAACACACTGCAGTGTAAAATCAGCAGGAAACAATACATTGATGAATTGGCATGGCTGTGTTAAGAATGCTTTTTTATTTATGGACACGGGAATTTGAATTTCATGATTTTCATGTGTCATGAAATGTTATTCTTCTTTTAAATTGTTTAACCATTTAAAACTATAAAAATCATTCTTAATTCATGGGGCTGTTTGGGCTCATGGGCTATAGATTGTCAACCCCTGATTTAAACAACTGCATAATAGTCTATTCTATAGATATTCCAAAATATAGTTTTTAGAAGTTTTATTGGGGAACAACGTACTTTTTCCAGGACCCATCAGGCAATCTTGTTGTTAAGAGTGTGCACGCCAACCAACTGAGCCATCCGGCCACCCATCAGCAGTTCAGCTCAAGTCGTCATCTTCAATTTAGTTGTGAAAGGTGAAGCTCATTGGCCCATGTGAGAATCGAACCAGCAACCTTGTTATTCAGAGCACAAGCTCTAACCAACTGAGCCACCCGGCCATCCCAAAAATACTTTTAATGAATCCCCAATTGGTGACATTTACATCATTCCTAGTATTTCCCCATTACACATATTGCTGTGATCAATATTCTGGTACGTATGTCTTCGGATGTGTAAATGACTGCCTCCTACAATCTCTGAATCCACGCTCATGTCACCAGCACTTTGAAAAAATTACATGGGAGGGGTTCTTCAGACAGTCCTGCTGAGCTCCCAATGCAGAGGATCACAATGGCTCTTTTATTCACTAACCTATCGATTCTGTTTTTAAATTACTGTCAAATTACACAACGAGTAATTCTGGACAAACCCTACTGCTTGTTTTCAGCAATTCATAGTCCTCAGAAGAATTCTCAAGATGGCTTCACGGTTTCCTCCAGGAGGCTGTCAGAAACTTTGGACAGCCATTTGCAGGGCCGTCTGCCTCTCTGAGAGACCCCTACTCCCAGGGCCTCTCTCTAGGATTCTCACCTTGTCTTTGTTTTAGACATTCAGTCAACTTGATACAAGATTTCCTTCCTACTTCCACTGGAACTCAAATACTTGGTATATTTGTAGAAATTTTTCCCCCAAGAATGATAATTCCTTTTACCTCAGCTAGAAATCATGCTTAGCATTTAACACTTAATACAGTTTCTGATCATAGTAAATGCTCAGGAAACAGCTTTTACACTATTTAACAGCTTTGCACTATTACTCCTCTCTACAAATGTAGTCACAGTTTTTTAATATACATAATTTTTAACATAAATAGCATCAGTCTATGCATAAGCTTTTGTAATTTTTAAGTCACTTAATTTATCTGAAACATCTATCTTATTCTGTTTATTGACTTCATGGAAATATAATGCATTGGTATCCCATTATTTCTTTAATCATTCCACTATTGATGGTCATTTAGATTTTCAAAGCTGGAAAGAAAATCCTTGAACATACAGGTTTGGGTATTTATAGGAGTATCTTCTTAAGATGAATTCCCAAAAATGGAATTGCTGTGTCAATAGGTATAGACATTTTTTATTTTAATAGTTATGGCCCAAGGCAGTCATCTGTTTAGCTCCCAAAATATTTTCAGCTTTCTGTCTTATAGGGCTGCATCTGCTGATCACCTTGCCTATAGAAAGGCCATGTGATTTGGCCAATAAATTGTGACTACAAGAGACAAATGTCATCACCATTTGATTGCCAATTTGAAGCCTTCCAGAGTCTTCTTTATCTTCTGCCACAGTGACCAGCAATATTCCAGATAGTGGCTGCTCTACCAGCCTGACTCCTGTAGCGAGGTCAATGTGGAACCGGACCTCAGCTGACCCACCACAAACACACAGCATGAATGAGAAACAAACATTTATTGTTTTAGACTACCATCATTTGGGGGTGATTAGTTACTGCGGTATAACCTGATTAATAAACTGCCAAGTTTCTCTACAAATAAGTTTTTGCCAATTTGCATTCTTACAAAAAGTAAGTGAAAAAACCTGCTTTACTACATACCCCTTTTGTAATTTTTCTTAATTTCACAGATTTCTCCTTTCCATGAGTCTAATTAGAGATGAACAGAAGAAAAGGTGTGTAATGCTTCAGCCACTCACCAAAGCTTTATTTATTTCACACTCCTCCTCATTTATTAGCAAATTCCATTTTCTCAAAAATACCCCCCTGCTAATATGCAGCTAAAACACCTTCTTATGCCCTTTAATTGCTTTTTTCCCCCAACATCAGCCAATTCCTTTTTCGCTGGCCTCATCTTATGTTCACTAGCCTTAACAGCTGCATTGTAATCCCATCCGTATTTCTACCCACCATCTTGATCTTCACAACAATTTTTTCCTTAATAGAATAATGAGCAGCCATTTTATTTTGTAGGTGACTATATCAAATGGCCTTTTTGGAAAAAAAATCACATTAACAACTTCATATCATTTACCTTTATCTTTTTATAAAGGGGAATTTTTGTAGGTATGTATCCAAGCCATATGCACCCTTTAAGAACCAGCTTAAATGTCACTTACGTCATGAAGCAGTTTGGCATCATCCTCAGCTCAAGGTAATGACTCCCTCTTCCATGTATTTTTCTATATCTTTTCTCACAACACTTTGTTTGTTGAATGCAATCAGAGGAGTCTACTTTGTGAGTTGACCCTTCCTGTGTGCCTTTGGCAATCACATCATTCATTTATTTGCAACATATTTTGCCATCGTGGCATTACAAAGTTGTATCACTGGGTGGCTGCTCTCACTGGGAGAGAGGAAAGTCATGTGATCAGGACACCGGTGTGAAAGCAAGACATTCCCAAGAAATATTTGAAACAGCCTAGACACTTTAAAAATCTGAATGCTCAAATTCTCACACCTCAAGTGCATTGTTGTATTTTTTTTCTACAAGTTTAATGATTCTTCTGATAAAAATCCATGAAGAAGGAAATAAAGGCTGTATTTGATGATAGCCTCTGGCATCTGCACAAACTCTCTGGGAAAATGTAGCTATCTCTGGCTTGAAGGATGTAATAAGACAGCGTGAGCTGACTTAGCACAGTTTGATTAAGTACAAACTAGTAGGAGTTTTGTTTGTTTGTTTCTGTTTTTGTAGAATGTAAGGTCCAAGGCACATCATTATTGTTCAGTAAGCAATTGTTTAATATTCAGTTAGAGGTAGTCAATGCAAACTACCTCCCCTAAACCTTGCTGCAATAAAAGTGAATCTAGTACTAAATTCTGTCACACAAACAAACATTTATTAGGTAAACATTTATAAGCAAGTAGACCCGAACCCCTCAAACAACCACCAAGTTTGATGACATCCCAGCTCTCTGTCATTCTGTATGTTCCAGTCATTCTTTGCATGACAAATTCCCTTGAGATAAATACAACATTCCTGAGACAGGATTCTGTTAGCTCCTAGATCCATCAGGGAACCAGAATCATCTAACTTACTGGAGGGAGATAGGACCATACTGGAAACAAACTACAGGCACCATTCTGAAAGTTCAAGAATAACAGGCTCACTTGAGTTTAATATCCTATTCATGTGAGATTGGGAAATGTCTCTAAAATATTTTAGCCAATCTACATATCTTGAACAGCAGTCATTTTACTAATGAAAGCCCACTTCTAACATTTATTATGCTAATTAAAAGACCTTTGGTATTGGCCAAGCATAAATATAGAAAGCACTTATCATTAAATTCATCTGCAGTGTGGTCTTATGAATAAATGCAAACTGGGCATATCCGGAGCATATTTTCAATCTGAGACTAACTACCCCTAGAATGTAGCATAAAACTAATCAACCACATATTTAGATCATACTATCTCTGCTGGCATAATTTAAAATCAATTACAGACATCAAAACACCAGAGGTCACTCATAAGATTCTAAAGCACAAAAATTAGGGCATTTAAACCAGCACTTTAAACCTGGAGTGGAGGTGAACAATAGACTCAGTTGGCACCTTTCTGTGTCATATTAACTCATGTAAAAAAGAAAACTGAGAACTTCAGCTCTTCAAATTTGTCAGGGAGACTCTACTCTCCCCACCCCCATCACAAGCATCACAAGACTTCAAACAAACAACTCTAAAATTGGGCATAAAAAAAAAAAAAGTAGATGCTAGTAAGGGAATCCAGTCAAGGTGGCAGAAGAAGTAAACACTAAGTTCACCTCCTCCCATGACCACATCAATTACAACTAAACTATAGAACAATCAACCTGGAGAATCATCTGAAGACTAGCTGAACAGAAATCCTATAACTAAAGATATAAATAAGAAGCCACATCAAGACTAGTAGAAGGGGCAGAGATGTGAAATGGGCTGGCCCCGCACTTGCATGTGGCAGTTGAGAATCAGGAAGGATATATCAGCTGCAGAACACCCCACTGAGGATTGAGGGGACCAAACCCCACACCGAGCTCCACAGGCAAGAGCATTAGTATAGGGAAGAAGAGTCCCCACAACATTTCACTGTGAAAATCAATCCATCTGGAGGAGACAGAAGGCTGCAGGAAACCCAGGTCCTACTTAAAGGGCTTGCACACATACTCACTCACGCAGCTTGGGAAGCACCAGAGACATCGAAGGAGAAGCTGAGTTATGTGGCTTCATAGTTAGGTCAGGCAGGGTCTGAATCTACATTAGCCTGGTGAACATCACTTGCCCTATCTGTTAACTCCCTGAGACCATGACTCACCTAACACGTGTACCACCTGCAATCCTTTCAGCAGCTGAGCTTTACAAGCAGCTGGCAGGTGGTGGCAAGCTTCAGGGTACCCTGGGCCTTTTGTTAAGTGGCCCCAAGAATAGTATCAGTGGCAGCCAGCGTCAGTTCACAGCATGACCTCTCCCACCCATCTCCAGGTCAATCACAGGCAGTGACCAATCACAGATTGCTTTCTGGCTCCTACCAGCCCTGGGCTGATCGCAAGCAGTGGCTAACTTTGGCCTGCACTGGCACCCCTCCCAAGAGGCACCAGAATCAGCACACCTGATGGTCGTCTTCAGACCACATAATAGAACCACCTGATTAGCTCCAAAAGTGGCACACCCAAAGAGTGATCTCAACAGACACCAGACCCTACTGGGGAAAATCCCACTCCAAGGGGTCAGCCATTGCACAATAGCTCGTACATTGTGTTTATGGTCAATCCTCACAGTTAGTCAGCCTGAGGGCCAATCCCACCTACTGACATGTCCACAGCAGTCAAGGCTCAACTATAACAGGAGAGCACACAAAATCCACACAAGGGACACATCTGGAGCATCCATCTGAGAAGATCAGAGATACTATGCCACTCATCCCAAAGGACACCTATTACATAAAGTCACACTGCCAAATCTGGGAGACATAGGAGCTCTACCTAATACATAGAAACAAACACAGAGAGGCAGCCAAAGTGAGGAAACAAAGAAAAATGTCCCAAATTAAAGAACAGGAGAAAACTCCAGAAAAAGAACTAAATGAAACTGAGGCAAGAAGAATACCAGATACAGAGTTCAAAGTACTGGTTATAAGGATACTCAAGAAACTTAGTGAGAGCTTCAAAAAAGAGATAGTAGGTATAAAAAAGGACATACAAACCATAAAAAAGAACTGGTCAGAAATGAAGAATACACTAGAAGAAATCACCAGAAGATCAGTCGATGCAGAAGATCAAATTAGCAATTTGGAATAAAAGGTAGCAAAAAATACCCAATCAGGAAAGAAAAAAAAAAAAAAGATAGTTTAAGGGACCACATCAAGCATCATAGGGGTACCAGAAGGAGAGAGAGACAGCAGCAGATTGAAAACCTACTTGAAGAAATAATGACTGAAAACTTCCCTAACATGGTAAAGGAAATAGACATACAAGTCCAGAAAGCACAAAGAGTCTCAAACAAGATGAATCCTAACAGGACCACACCAAGACACATCATAATTAAAATGCCAAATGTTAAATACAAAGAGAGAAACTTAAAAGGAGCTAGAGAAAAGTAGTTAGTTACAAGTGGAGCTCCCATGAGATCGGCAGCTGATTTCTCAACAGAAACTTTGCAGGCCAGAAGGGATTGACATAAAATATTCAAAATGATGAAAAGTAAGGATCTACAGCCAAGACTACTTTACCCAGCAAGGCTATCATTTAAAACTGAAGGAGAGATAAAGAGCTTCCCAGACAAGAAAAAGCTAAAGAGGTTCATAACCAAACAAAACCACAATTACAAGAAATGTTAAAGGGACTTCCTTAAGAAGAAAAAAGGGTGGGGGGAGAACATAAATATAAATAATAAAATTGCAATAACTACATATTTATCAACAATTACTTGAAATGTAAATCAATTAAATGTTCCAATTGAAAGATATAGCGTGGCTGAATGGATAAGAAAACAAGACCCTTACATATATGCTGCCTATAAGAGACTCACTTCACAACTGAAAGTAGAGAGATGGAAAAAAATATTTCATAAAAATGGAAATAAAAAATTAAAACTGGGGTAGCAATACTTAATATCAGACAAAATAAACTTTAAAACAAAGGCCATAATAAGAGACAAAGAAGGATATTTCATAATGATAAAGGGATCAAGTCAACAAGAGGATATAACCCTTATAAATATTTATGCACCCAACATAGGCGCATCTAAATATATAAAGCAAATATTGATGGACATAAAAGGAAAGATAGACAGTAATACAGTCATAGTAGGGGATTTTATCACCCCATTGACATCAAGAGATAGAACTTCCAGACAGAAAATCAACAAGGAAACAGCAGCCTTAAATAACACACTAAACCAGATGGATTTAATTGATATTGTTAGAGTATTTCATCCCAAAGCAGCAAAACATACATTCTTTTCAAGTGCACATAGTATATTTTCCAGGATAGACCACATGTTAGACCACAAAGCAAGTCTCAGTAAATTTAAAAACATTTCAATCATATCACACATCACACAACTTAACACCAAAAAAAAAATCCAATTATTAGGTTGTCAGAAAAGTCATGACATATTTTTTCTATGTTTTTCGTTGCAAAAATGCGTCATGACTTGTCCGACAACCCAATAAAAAAATGGGCATATGACCTAAATAGACATTTCTCTAAAGAGGACACACACATGACCAAAAGACAAATGAAAAGATGCTCAATGTCACTAATCATCAAAGAAATGCAAGTTAAAACTACAATGAGATATCACCTTACACCTGTCAGAAAGGCTTTCATCAATAAATCGACAAACAAGTGTTGGTGAGGATGTAGAGAAAAGAGAACCCTCGTGCACTGTTGGTGGGATTGCAAATTGGTGTAATCACTATGGAAAACAGTATGGAGGTTCCTCAAAAAATTAAAAGTAGAAAACTACCTTATCACCCAGCAATTCTACTTCTGGGTATTTATCCAAAGAAATCAAAAACATTAATTTGAAAAGATATATGAATCCTTATGTTCATTGCCACATTATTTACAATAGCTAAGATATGGAAGCAACCTTAGTGTCCATCAATATACAAATGGATAAAAAAAATGTAATATGCATATTCAATGGAATATTACTTGGCCATAAAAGAAGAATGAAATCTTACCATTCACAACAACATGGATGGATCTAGGCGGTATTATGCTAAGTGAAATAAGTCAGACAGAGAAGGAAAAATACTATATGATTTCACTTACAGTGGAATCTAAAGGACAAAATAAATAAACAGAACAGAAACAAAATCACAGATACAGAGAACAAACTGAGGGTTGCCAGATAGAAGGAGGGTTGGGGGACAGGGTGCAAAAGGTGAAGGGATCAAGAAGTACAAATTGGGCCAGCAGAGTGGCTCAGTTTGTTAAGAGCTTGCTCAAGAGTGTGAGCTCTGAGCAACACGGTCGCCAGTTCAATTCCCACATGGGCCAGTGAGCTGTGCCCAAGCTGAGCAGCCGCTGAGCTGCTAACAGATAGCAGGAAGGCTCAACTCATGAGAGCACATGCTCCTAACAACAAGGTTGTCTGTTCAATGGTGGGCTACTCCCGCCTGTACTTAAAGTCTGAACTCGGCACCTTGAGCTAAGCTGTCGCCTAGATGGCTCAGTGGATAGAGTGTGTGCTCTTAACAAAGAGGCTGCTGGTTCGACTCCCACATGTGATGGTGGCTACGCCCACCTGCAACTAATTGAACACAGCACCTTGAGCTGAGCGGTGTGACTGGACTTGGAGTAAGGTTGCTGCTCACTCCACAACTAATATTGAAGGACAACAACTTGGCTGTTCCCTTTCCCCAATTCCCCAACACGGTTCCCCTCCCCCAATTCACCAATAAAATCAATAAAGTCCCCAATAAAATAAATAAATGAAGTTCAAATTGGTATAAAATAGTCATGGGGATGTAAAGTACAGCATAGGAAATATAGTCAATGATATTGTAATAGCTATGTACGGTGCCAGGTGGGTACTAGACTTATGGGGGATCACTTTGTGAATTATGTAAATAACTATCTGCTATGCTGTACACCTGAAACTAATATAAAATGATATTGAGTGTCAAATGTAATTGAAAAAGAAAAAATAACAATAGATGCCATATTGCTTCTTTATTGCCTTTACGAAGGATATACAGGAGGCAAGGCCTTCTCTTGGCCCTTCATCAGGCTGCTCCTTCTCACCCCCTTTCTGCATGTCAGCTTCCCAGTGCAGAAGTAGGGCTGCTACAGATATAGGGTTGAAAAAGGTGGCTTGGCACAGCCTTCACTCGCCTCCTTCCTCCTCCCTCTCATTATTCCTCTCACTGAAGCATACACTCTTTGTGGCCATGGTATTTGCAACATCTTACTGTGTCCCTGCAATTCCTCCACCCAGCCAAACTTCAATACTTGAAGGTACAAGTGATTGCTCGTGGCCTTTTATTATTCTTTTAGTATTTACATAATGCCTTTTAGGTGTTTTTTAAATGCATTTTAGGTCAGTGTTAATGGATGAAAAAGTGTTGAATGGTAAGTTCTAAGTATGTATTGAGATTCTTTACAATAATTCGTATGGAAATATTTCCTTTTATAAGTCTTTGCACTGTAAGTTGCATTTTTCCTGAGAGATAGCCTTGACATGTGATACGGACTCCCTATGTTCTCAGGCATGTCCAGTGTTCCCATGAGAGCACTCCGAGGGCAGGATCTATACCTCTTTTATCTTTGTATGTCCAGCATCTCACTCAGTAAAGCAGATTACAATAGGCCTTCAATGTGCATTTCCTGAATAGAGAGCTGGGTATATGGGTGATCACGAGCAGGTGGGGGCTATTTGTGCTTAGTTTGACCATGATTCTGGTTGCATATAGACTTACCTTATTCTGAAATTATTTTAGCAGTACAATGTGTTTCATTGTATCCCAAATACACATAGCAGATTAGAGTGTGTTTATTTTATTTTTCCCTATTACTAATTTTTCATTTTTAGAGAAGGATGGTAGGCATTGCACCAACCCTACAGAATTTTTGCAATAAAATTAAGTCACTAGTTGCCTTTTTAAAAAAGATTCATAACTGTGGGGACAATCGACAGCTAAGCAATTTCATAACTAGAAGAAAGCTTAGAGATTATTTAATAATACTGTTTTACATTGCTTGTGTACCTACTATGTGGAAGGCTTTGTGCTAAGTACCTTATAAGCATGATCTCATTTGATTTGTTTTTCCTTTTTGCGCCAGGCTCCAAGATGCTTGGCATGGCACTGTTACCTATTCCATCTTTATTGAAAATATTGACATTTTGTACATTATGAATTTTTAAACTAATTTTGTTGGTTTTTAAAAATCTGGTATTCAAATATTATTTACCTTGATTGCTGAATTATTTTGGCATCCCCTTAAATTTTCTACCCTATTCCTGGCAATAGGCTTTAATGGTTAAGACTATTATTTTTCTTCCTTTACAGATTAGGACACTGGAAATCAGAGTAACTGGACTTGCCCAAAGCTTATAGGTGCCAGTAATGGTGGATATAACCTAACATATCAGCCCTCAGTTTAGGAAAATAATTTCACAGATGAGAAAACTGAGAAGAAGCAGAGTGTGAGGATACTTGGAGTCACTCAACAGCTCTGCAGCAGAATGAGATGAGAACCCAGAATTCCTTACCTGTCATTAAAACACAGCACTGTGAGCCATTCATTACAGTTCTATCACACTTATCCTCCAGGGTACATTAGGTTGCAAAATTCATTCTGTCAGTAAATGTTTACTGGGCCGGCCAAATGGCGTGGTGGTTAAGCGCTGGCTTCGCGGAAGCCAGCAGCCCCGGTTCGGTCCCATATATGAGGGCCAGTCACACTGCCATAAATAAATAAATAAATAAATAAATAAATAAATAAATAAATAAATGTTTACTAAGCATTACTGAGGTGCTGCACACTTTGTACATGGTATAATGATGGCTGCCTTTCTTGGCAAAGAAGCTGAAAACAGGTAGCCCTAGAAAGTAGTCATTCATTCATTCATTCATTCATTCACTCCTTTTCTAGTGTCTGAAATACACAACAGAATAAGATTCCAAGGGGATCACTGACAAAAGGACACAGATAGACAACAAAAAATTTGAGATAAGGTGTAATAAGCTCGACCATGGAAGGACTCAAAATTTATGGAGCCTCTCTTTGAAATTCTGAATGCTGGGTAGCTTTAGTTTGATGAGCATCTTCAGAATTTAAAATGCAATGTTATATGCTGGCAAAACAAGACTCAGAGAAATGTATAGTAAGCTTCCTGCCTTTCAGGAATTTATAGTTGACTTGGAGAAAATTTCATGTGCACACCTGTCCAGTTTATACCCAACTCCCTAATTAGGTAGATGACCCTTCTAAACATTCTTATGGCTTACAGCACTTCCCTGTCATGTAACTTCAACAGAGATAGCAAACATAAAAAACAACATTGAAACCATAGAAAAGAACCAGTCAGAATTGAAGAATACAATGACTGAAATGAAGAATGCACTAGAAGGAATCACCAGCAGACTAGATTAAGCAGAGGATGGAATCTGCAATTTGGATGATAAGGTGGAAAAAGCACCCACTGAGAACAGCAAAAAGAAAAAAGAATCCAAAAAAAATGAGGATAGTTTAAGAGACCTCTGGGGCAACTTCAAGCATAAAAACTTTCACATCATAGGGGTACCATAAGTAGAAGAGAGAGAGTAAGGGATTGTGAACCTATTTGAAGAAATAATGACAGTAAACTTCCCCAACCTGGTGAAGGAAATAGATATACAAGTCCAGGAAGCACAGAGAGTCCCATACAGGATGAACCCAAACAGGCCCACACCAAGATACATTATAATTAAAATGTCAAAGGTTAAAGACAAAGAGAGAATCCTAAAAGCAGCAAGAGAAAGGCAACTAGTAACTTATAAGGCAGCTCCCATAAACCTTCAGCTAATTTCTCAACTGAAACTTGCAGACCAGAAGGGGTTGGCAAGAAATATTCCAAGTGATGAAAAGTAAGGACCTACAACCAAATTACTCTACCCAGAAAAGCTGTCATTTAGAATCAAAGGACAGATAAAGAACTTCCCAGACAAGAAAAACCTAAAGGAGTTCAACACCACCAAACCAGTATACAAGGAATCTTAAAGGGACTTCTTTAAGATGAAAAAAAAAAATCATAATTATGAAGAATGAAATGGCTATACCTACATACCTATCAATAATTTCTTTAAATCTAAATGGATTAAATGTTCCAATCAAAAGACATAGGGTGGCTGAATGGATAAGAAAACAAGACCCATACATATGTTGCATACAACAGACCCACTTCAAATGAAAAGACACACACAGACAAAAAGTAAAGGAATGGAAAAAGATAGTTTGTGAAAATTGAAACAACACCAACGCTGAAGTAACAATACTTATACCAGACAAAACAGACTTTACAATAAAGGCTATAAGTCCCAATTCAGGGTATTTATCTGAAGAAACTCGAAACACTACTTCAAGGAGACATGTGCATTCATATGTTCATTGCAGCATTGTTAACAATAGCCAAATGTGGAGGCAACCTGGATGTCCATCGATGGAAGAATGGATAAAGAGGAGGTGGTACATATGTACAATGGAATATTGCTCAGCAATGGAAGGGAATGGGTTCTCACCATCTGTAGCGACATGGGTGGACCTGAAAGGTGTGCAGAATGGAGTATGTCAGACGGAGAAAGGCAGATGATATGGTAATTATGTATAGTGTTACTTGATTACTAGATTATTAGTCAGGGTGATCACTTCCTTTTTTTTTTTTTTTTTATTGGGGAATTGGAAGAGGGAAACAGCGTTGGGGAATCGGGGAAGGGGACCAGCCAAGTTGTTCTTCAGTCTTCGTTGTGGAGGGTACCAGTCGCCATCTGGATTCCAGTGGGCAGCTTGAGGCTTCTAAGTTCAAGGTGCTGTGTTCAATCTTAGTTGCGGGTGGGCATAGCCACCATCCCAAGCAAGAGTCGAACTAGCAGCCTTGTTGTTAAGAGCACACCCTCTATCCACTGAGCCATCCATGCAGTAGCTCAGCTCAATGTGCCAAGTTCAGTCTTAGTTGAGAGTGGGCATAGCCCACCATCAGAACAGGCAATCTTGTTTTTACACCAGCTGAGCCATCCTGCCACCTGTTGGCAGCTCAGCCAACAAGTTGACAGCTCAGTTCTGGGGCAGCACACTGGCCCATTTGGGAATCTAACCGGCAGCCCTGTTGCTCAGAGCTCACACTCCAAGCCAACTTTTAACCAGCTGAGCCACTCGGCTGGCCCCACTTCTTAAATTATATAAATTATATAACCAGCAGAGCCACTCGGCTGGCCCCGCTGTGCTGTATACCTGAAATTAATATAAAATAATATTGAATGTCAAGTGTAGTTGAAAAATTTTTAAAGGGGAGGAAAGGTGAAGGGGAATAAGGGCCAATTTCCAGGTATAAAACATATGTTATGGGGATGTAATGTACAGCATAGGGAATGTAGTTAATAATATTGTGATAGCATGGTACAGTGTCAGATGGTTGCTGGACTTATCATAGTAATCACTTCTTTAGGTATATAAAAGCTGAATAACTATGGGGTACCCCTGAAACTAATATAATATTGTATGTTAGCTATATTTTTAATAAAAATATTTTTTTTAAAAAAAGTTATGATTTTAATCAAATTTATCCATCTTGCAATTATTTAACATCTGCCTTTCAAAATAGAAAATAGGATCCATAAGGGTAAGGGCTTTGTTCCTTTTGTTCTCCATGGCATTGTCAACAACATTTGTTGTAGAATTGGTGTTCAATGAGTATTTTTGGAATGATGAAGAATAAACAGAAATAAATCTTTTATGAATTATATCATTCTGATTAAAATTTTTGTTGCATATTCTCTCTCTTAAAAGTTCATGTGACATATTTATTTCTACAGTCTTTCTCTTCCCCTCAGTCCCCAACTTGAATTACCCATCTGTGCCTCCATGGGCAAAAACTATAAAAGATAGATGGTAGGAAGAGAAGGGATCTCACTGAAAACGGTAAGTCTTAGAATTTGACTTAAGTAAGGAAATGTATGGCCTTCTCCCAATCTGAGGTTTTAAGACTCTAACAAATATTCAATCCTTGGGTTAATGTAATCTAGTGTAATAAAGGCCCAGCTCTGGGGAGTCAGACAGATCTCGATATATATACTGGCTTCACCACTTGGATGTGTTACTTAAACCCTCTAAGCCACAATTTCTTCATCGGAAAAATGAAAATATTAATAGTATCCAGCTTCTATAGCTACCGAGCTGATTAAATCCAATAATGTATGCTCTGGTAAACATGGAGATGGGCCACCCAGAGCCCCTTCAAGGAAGAACTAAGCGTCCAGTTGCAGGAGTGCAGACAGCCCACAAGCCAGCTGTCAGTTCTCTCCAAGTCAGCCTCAGGTGTAGGACACACCCTTTATGGGGGTGCCTGCGCCTTGTCACTGAGTGAGGCAGAAGTAGGGAGCCTTGGCTAGTCCAGCCTTATGCACGTTACCCTGATGGACTTCTTCCTCTGCCAATCCTGCTTCCTTCTCCCTCCTTTCATGGTGTTAATCCCTAATAAGTATCTTTTATTTATTTATTTAATTTTTTTTGAGGGCAGTGTCACTGGCCCTCATATGTGGGACCAAGCCGTGGCCGCTGGCTTCCCATGCCAGCGCTTAACCACCGCGCCACTCGGCTGGCCCTCCTAATAAGCATCGTGTACCCCAACTTTTAGCATCAGCTTCTGGAGTACCCAGCCTGAGACATGTCAAGTGCTCACACAGTTCCTAGCACATGGATCATAAGCATTCAAAAATACTATTATTATTATGGTCTTAATGAAGACAAGAGTAAAACTGCATGCTTGTTCTCAATATGATCTTCTACAATAGTACTGAGATTAAAAATTTTGGTGGAGCTGCCAGGACTTTTAAACCTAATTCTCTCTCTCTCTCTCTCTCTCTCTCTCTCTCTCTCTCTCTCTCTCTCTCTCTCTCTCTCTCTCTCTCTCTCCTCTCTCTCTCTCTCGCTCTCTCTCTCTCTCTCTCTTTCTCTCTCTCTCTCTCTCTCTCTCTCCCCACTTCTCTCTCCCCCCCCACTTCTCTCTCCCCATGCAGATTCATTCATTTATTCTAAATTGTGAGGGACTTCTTGTGCCAGGCTCTGAGCTATATACTGGGTATGAGAATAATACAACCAGCTGAGGGTGGGACTTGCTGCCCTCAGTAATGTATGTGTAAGTGTGTAATTGTTTATCCCCGAAACGGGGGCCCAGATAAGGAATGGGATGGAGGAGACAGTACAAGGGCCCACAAATAGTGGCAATAGTAAATGACTCTACCTATGTTGGCAGAAAGGGAAAAGTAATAGTGAGCCAAGACAGGGGCATCTTTATACTATGTCCATCAGTTTCCTGAGTATATGGGAACCCTGGCTCCAACTGTGGTCAAAATTGATGAGGAGTAAATTGGAAGTAGTCGAGGATATATAAAATATGATGGAGCGACAGAAACACTTCTGAGGCAACCAGTGATTTAATTCAGTAATTTCCTGAGCAAGCTGGATGCAAAGCCCAGCTATGATGCTGGTAGTAAGGGACACAGAATAAGTATGTCAGCTCCCAACCTCAAAACACTATAGGCCTTGAGTGGAGACTATGACTCTACAGACCAACTATACAGAGAGTAGAGGTCTAATAGGTGTCTGTGTAAGAACACCACAAATGCATGAATATAAGGTTAGTTTTTATTTCGCAAACATTTATCCAACGGAAAGAAGAGATGTGCCTCATAATTGAGTCCTTACCAAATCTCTCATTACAGGATATGGGCTCAAATGTTTTAACTTGAAGAATGAATTACTGAACCAGAACCAACTTCAACAATGCTGGTGTAGGATAGTTATGGAGGTCACCTGATATTGTTCTTAAAAATAAATAAAAAGACAGAGAAATTTAAGACTGACATAGAAAGTGCTCCTAAATGTATAATCTCACAAATCCAAGTCATGTTATTTGTAAACAAACCTCTGAAAGACCATTTTAGAAAGCAATTTGGCACTTTCACGTAGCAGGGCAGGCACTAGATAAACAACACTGCTGAATGAAAGAAGGAAAATGCTAGATTAAAAAATATAAAAATGTCTGTTTAAGTACTTGCTGGTCTGAGATGAAAAGGATTCTCCAGAGACCAGGAACCAAGCAGCTAGGTTCCTGGGAGACATTATTCTGAGACTAGAGACCTTGAACTTTGGCATTGACAGCTGCTTAGACTAGATGACTGAGGGGAAGGTTTGAGGGTTCAGGGGTGCCAATTTGGCATTCCCATATAAGGGAGACACCCAAACAGGGTACTAGGAGAAAGGAGAAATAAACCTTGTTTTCTGAAAGGAACCAGAAGAAAGCAGGCCTGAGAGAAGGAAAAAGAACCCAGGTAAGCATCTGAATTCTACCTGTGTGATCCCTCAACACTTCCAGAATAAAACAGGCCAGGGTAACTTAAAGGTTGTGTCTTTCCACCCAATATTTTAGAATTACCAAAATATTTTAAAACTTTCATTTCTTTATTACATAGGTCTACTTAACTATTATATATGAAAATAACAGAAGAGAAAGAAAAACTATATGAACAATTTTCAACAAACTGTGTATGCATTTGAATGAATAAAAATATCAGCAATTTTTAAGGATAGCAACTAAAGATAGGTATAGTAGCAAAAATACTCAGAAGTAGCTTAATGTAAAGAATTACTTGTTTTAACCATTTGCTTATCTCCTTTTTTTCACTCTTTTTTTTTTATGTGAAAAAAATGAGATAAAGCTTTTAGAGATATTTTGGAACAAGATGTCATGATGCTCCTTGCTAATTTATTAAATTAATGACAGCCAATAGTTTTCTGTAATTCTATCAATATTCAAGTTCACCAGGCATGGTATTAGACTTCCCCTAGCCCCATGGGACTTAGTCAAGCATTTAATACTGAGAAGAACTCAAAAGCCTTAAAAAGACAAATGGGAAGAGGAAAAGGTGTTAGATCCTGGTAAGTATTCAGGTCATCAGGGAAAAGTCATGTAAGGGGAACAATTATCTTGATATACCAATGTTTTTCCCTGGTAATCACTCTTTCCAGATGTTCAAATTTGCTTTATTTGTTCAAAGAGAACCAATGAAGACTATGAAGCACACCATTTAAATAGTCAGGCTCCAAATTTCATCTAACTTGATTATTTTTCCCCCATTACACAATTTGCCCACCCTTCAACATTCCTTTTTACAGACATCCCTACTATATATAATTCCAAGTAATTCAGGCATTACCATAAATTTAGCTGTTGACAGACAATGAGATGAGGCTAAAGCTCACCAATGCCTAAATAATTAGTAGCTCTATTGTGGGAACAGGGCTTAGTAGTCAGGCTGAAACTATTTTAAATCCAAAATCAAGATGTCTCAGCATGATTCCCTTCAAACTATGAACATAGGTCTGCATAGTGTGTCATTAAACATAAAGGTGCTTCTTTAATAAATCAAAACTAATCTCATCTCTCTGATAGATGTCTTCAATAGGAAAAGCTAGAGCCCACCCTCTTAATTTATTTCTAAGGCAGTCTCTAATAAGTAGGCGGATGATTGTTCTCTAACTAAAGTCATACAGCCACACTCACCAAATATTGACAAAAAGATTATATTGCGTTGCAATTTTCGGAAAAACGTAAAATGAGTGTACCTTGAAATAAAAAGCATTTTGGAGAGAGCATTTGTTAGTTGCCTCCCCCACATACCTGCTAGATTTCTCCCTCTTTAACAGGACTTCAAACTTCTCAGTCATACGGTTTGGCTGGCATTGAACTCTCCCAAGACATCAAGGATGGGCCCTGACTGGCTTATGTTAACCAGTGTTGGACTTTTCTTCCAGTCAGAGTGAATGACTCTTTGGGAATTTTAAGAAAGAAGGGGCCTCTCTTTTCTGTGGAAGCCACTGAAAGAATACTTTCTCCTCTCTGCTGAAACAGGTAAGTGTGGCTCCTATTCCTGCTGCCAGCTTTTTGTGGCCATAAAAAAATCCCAATCTTTAGATGAAACTGATAATGGGGAAGACAATGGAGAAACAAACAGAAACTGGGGCCCAAGTGATATGATTCAGCCATTGAATCAATCTATACCTTGGAGCCTGCCCTATCGCTTGTCTGTTCAGTTAAATAAGCTGATAAATTCCCCTTACTGTTTAAGGTTCTTTAGAATGGGTTTTCTATTACTTATAATCAAATGTTAGTAAGTAAAACTTGGAACCTAGGTGATTATTACTAGAGGCTGAAATCAGATTAGAAAACCAGACTTGAATAAATTTATCCAAATATCTTAGAGAGTCACAGCTTAGACAGAGTAGGGCATCTAACTCGACAAGAAAATGTAGCCTGGTATTTAGTAAAGCCGAATCCATTACAATGGAAAGATTTTAACATTAACATGTGGAGAAGTCTATTATTGCTGACAGAGTGACAGGTTTTGTTAAAATATGTCAGTTCACTATGGAAAAAAGAGCTGAGGCTATTACCTCAGTCCATCCCTGCACATATTCTGTGAATAAAAAAAGAACAAGTGTATAATTTCCTCCATGATCTCCATGGCAATTTGTGAAGTCTCCATCATGAAATGTTTTATCCAAGAACAGTATTTTTTAATTTTGTTTTTAAGAAGAAGGATGAGAATTCACAGAGATATTCTTTGTACATCCAAGATAAAGCAGACACTGGTTCTTGTTTTTCTCTTCTTTCATTTTTCTCTTTTCCTATTGAACACCACCAAGAAGTTGCACATTTAGAGATTTCCTTGGTATATTGCACACTTCTCAGTTTATCTGGGCAGTGTCCATGATCTGTCCCCTTTTCTTCTCTCCACATGGATACAACATTGGGTTCTTGGCTGCCATGATTAGTTAATAGGTCCCTGCCTATTGCATTCAGTTATTGGACAAAAGATGGATGTCTATTTCAAAAAGCCAAGCAATCTCTTCTCTAGATATTTAGATTTGGAACCAGAAGACTATCAGGTTAGTTTGTTCACTGTGGCTGGACCAGGGACATATAAAATCAGTAGGACTGAGTGGTCATACTTCATCATGTGGACTGGAAAGTTAATATATCAAGTCTGCAGTGACATGTAGTAATAAGAAGAATTCAAAGAAGTAGCAGTTATTGAGTGCTTACTAAATAGCAGGTCCTGTGATCAGTTTCTTACATGTCTTGCTGCTTAATGCTCAGAATCACCAATGATGGAGGCTACTGTTATTATACCCATTTAACAGATGAGCACACTGGTTAACTAAGCAAATTGTCTAAGATCAGAGGACTCATGTCAGAGCAAAGATTAAAACTCAGACAACGTTACTTTAGAGCATTTCCAATAAACCATTAAATCCCATCCCCGGAGCCATTTTGTGCCTAAAGTTAAGATGAATCACTCTCTTTGAATCCTGTAAAATCACCTTCTGTTGTAAAGGTTCTCTTCCTTTTTAGTTTAAGTTGGTTTCTGTTTCTTGCAACCAAAGATGTCTTCAGTAGCATATTAGTGACAATTAGGGATCAACACAGATATAACCCCAGGAACTCAATAAACAGTGAATAAATGGATAAATGAACAAATGAATATCTCATTACCACAAAGCCCCCTCTGCATTAGGCTACTGGGTGTCTTAATTCGTGACAACTTCAGACTCAGATTCTCTGAACAAAGCCTCTTATTTGTGCCCTGTACACAGCAGATGCTCCATCTCTGGGCATTTTGGTAGTAGGTGGATAATGTCCTGGAAATGGAGTGAGTTCTTCATGTTCCTAAGATATAGCACAGACAATATCCTCCTCTGCAGTCTTGGCGTTTTGAAGGACAGATGCAGGACTCAGTCAGTAGTGGAATCCAGAGGGGAAATGCCTTTAGGTTGAATTTTTGAAAAATAAAACCATACTACTTATGGCAAGATTAACTCAAGACTGAGAACTGAACTTTGAAGTCCAGCAAATCTGAATTTTAACCTCCGCCAACCTTATCCATAGACATTGGGCAACTTCTTAATGTTTCTCTAAGTTTTATGAATTTTCAAAATACTTCCTTTTTGAATTCAAAAAGTACCCCGAAAAAGTACAAGGAAAGAAATAACAATTAAGCGTATTACCCCAGAATTAATCACCATTACATCTTGGCTTACTTGCCTCTATAGCTTCTCTGTTTCCTTGTTAGAATAATTGGTTGATTTGAGAAAAATCACACAATGATGTTCATAAAAGTGATATGCATTCAATATAAAGAACCCGAACAATACAAAACAAGTAACAGGAAGGTTATTTAAATCACATTAAAGTCCACCATCCAGAAATGACTATTATTTATATCAGGTTAATGTTATTATGGAAAATTTTCTATGCATGTAGAAACATAGATAAACAAATTGTTTGATAACTAGATTAGATGGATAGAAATATTTTTACTAAAACCAAATACTTTAGATGGCTTTTAAATAAAATATTAAATTTAATTTTATTTAACTTTAATAGAAAACATAAATTGAAGAGGCAATAAGAGTATTATTCCTGAAATTTTTGACTTCTAGTATTCTTAGCTTAAGGATCCGAGTTCTACTGATGCTTATGCAAATATCCCCATACTGCCTCATATCCATGTATCCTAAATTTCAGAAGAAATATCTTCAGACCATTCATGGTATTTTTTTATTATTATTATGGTAAAACAGCATAAAATTCACCATTGTAATCATTTTAAAGTATACAACTTAGTGGCATTTAGTACATTCACAGTGTTGTACAACCACCATTTCTATCTAGTTTCAGGACATTTTCATAACCTCCAAAAGAAATTCTATACCCATTAAGCATTCACTCCTCCCACACACACCCCTCCAGTCCTTGGCAACCACTAATCTGCTTACCATGTCTATGGATTTGACTGTTATAGATAATTCATATAAATGAAATCATACAATATGTGGCAATTGGTGTCTGGCTTCATTCATTTAACATAATGTTTGTGAGCTCCATTCATGTTGTAGCATGTATCAGTACTTCATTCCTTTTTATAGCTGAATAATATCCACTACATGAATATCACAGATTTTGTTTATCTGTTCATCAGTCTATGGGCACGTTTTGGCTATTTCCACCTTGTGGCTATTGAGAATAGTATGTATGTTCTATTCACATATGTATGTTCATGTACAAATTTTTGTTGGGAGATCTGTTTCCAATTCTATGGGGTAAATACCTAGGAGTGGAATTGCTGGGTCACATGGTAATCCAATATTTAACTTATTGAGAAACCACCAAACTGTTTTCCATATCAGCTGCACCATTTTACATCCCCTGTTTTTATTTTCATTACTAACTCCCCATCTTCAAATACTTCCTTTTGGGAGGTTAAAAACCCAAATGGCTAGTTTCAATACCGTTTTAATCATATTCTGCCTATTGTTCTCTTTTACTTGAGTGATGCAATCACAGTTGTTTAGGCAGTTCTTAAGCAAATGTGTAACACTTATCTCAGAATTCCCAACCTAGTACCACTACCAGTCAATCAAAGAGGAAACAAAGAAATCAAACCTTTTGTCCCCTTAGCCTTAAGCCTCTTATCCCTTTTCATGCTTAGGGCATCTTGCTAGCTTGGTAAATCCTACCCATTTCCTTGGAGTCCCTGAGGGTTACTTGCTTTTTAGACCCAGATAAGACCTCATTTTCCATGAGTACTTCAAGCCCCCTACCATAAACTTCCAGAGCAGCCATATTGTCTGTGCCCCAGAGTCTGTGTCCATTTTGTATCACTTATTATTATAACTTTTATTTATATGCATAGCTATTCTCTCCGCAACTTGTGTGCCCCTTTATGATAGTGAGTGGGAAGCAGACAGAGTGGACAGAAAGTGGGTCAAAGAAGTCAGACAGAGCAGGTCTGCATTCACACTGCAGTTAGCCCTGAGCTCCCAGAACCACCTCTATTTCATGTCCTCTGAAAAGGATGGAAATGCTGACATTGCAGTGTTGTTATAATGATTAGAGATAATGCCTGTAAAGCACATAGGGGGTGACTGATAAATTTCAAAGATACAGAGCAACACAGTCTATATTTTTACATGTATCATGTATCTCCAATGTGTCCCTGACAAGCACTGCACATAATAGGAGCTCAGGAAATATTGAATCGTTGTATTCATTCCACCCTTACCCATCAGCCTTGGGTGAAGGATGAAGCAGACAGAGCATCTTCCTGTTGTATTTGTTAGTATTTTGTATGTATTCATTTTCTTATCTAGTTACACTTAACCGGTTCCCCACAAGTACATGAGTCATAAATAGGCTCTTGAATAAATAGGCTCTTCCCCCAAAAAAAAAAAATCTTCTCAAAACACTCATGGGCACAGGAAAGTACCAGAAGTCCTGTTTGATCACTCTATCAGTTAACAGGTGATAATTCAATCAGACTAATATTAGCTCCCAAGTACTGAGTGCTCACTGTGTGCCAAACACAGACTGCATTTCGCACGGTTCTTTGAATCCTCACAATAAACCTATGATTCAAAAGCACTGTTATTGTTCCTTTCAAGTGAGGAAACTGAGGCTCAGGGCAGGCCCACAACTTCTCAGCACGTGGCAGAGGTGGAATTTGAACATCCCATTGGTCTGATTGCTGAGTCCATACTCTTAACTTTACTCTCCCTCCAGCCCATGACGGAACTTCATGACGGAGCAAGTACTGAAGCACATGGGATTCCACTTTCTCAAGCACAACACAAAAGTGAGAGAAGACACCTCAGAGAAACTGGTTTGAGCATATTAACACGAAAGAGGTGACTGACATGGGATCAACACAAATACATCTAACACATGTTACCAGCAGTTAGGTGGGTTGTGCAGGTCAAACCCAATGACCCCCAAATATACAACAAGTGATGAAACAGCTTTCAGTCCCATCTCCTGCCAACATATATAAAACCTGCTGTGACTGTGTGGTCTTTTGATCATTTAAACACCATTGGAGCACTAACTCATCTGTGCCAGGCAATGTGCTGGGCATGCGATACTTTTGAATCTGTGGAAAGAGGATTTGTTACACATTTAATCATTAGATGTGTTGTATGTTTTAGGAAGACCATTGGATATGTTGTAGCCATTTTTTTGTTCTTGTGGATGGCCTGGTAATTAGCTACTGGAAATGAGGTTAAAGAGGAGCTTGAGTTTGTATTTAAAACTTTATCAGTATCTCCATCAACACTGCTATAATTCAATTAATCCTTATTGCTTTTCTAATGTGAAAATTAAATGTCAGCTAAGCTTAAGAATTTCACGTTAAAAAAAAAAAATCTTGTCAGGGCTGGCCAAGTGACTCAGTTGGTTAAGAGCTTGCTCAAGAGTGTGAGCTCTGAGCAGCAGGGTAACCGGTTTGACTCTCAGCCAGAGCTGAGCTGCCAACAGCTGCCAACAGGTGGCAGGATGGCTCAACTAAAAAAAAAAAAATCATGTCAATATGGAACAATTCAAGCATGTTAACAGAATGGGACCACACATACTGCCTGTTCTTATACTTTTGCTGTGGGAGACAGAATAATGGTCCCCAAAGATGTCCACATCCAAGTCTCCAGAACCTGTGAACATGTACTTCATATGGCAAAGGGGACTTTGCAGGTGTGGTTAAGTACCTTGAAATGGAGAGATTGTCCTGGATGAAACAGGTGGGCCCAAAGTAATCACAAGGGTCCTTATTAAGGGGGAGGGAGGCAGGCAGGTCAAAGAGAGAACTAGATATGATGAAATAAACAGAGATTTGAGTGATGCATGCCTATGAGTCAAGGATGTACACAGCCTCTAGAAGATGGAAAAGACATGGAGACAGAGTTTCCAGAAGGAATGCAGCCCTACTGACACCGTGATTTTTATCCACTGAGGCTGATCTGGGATCTCCAGAACTAAAAGATAATAATTTTGTATTATTTTAAGCCAGTAAATTTGTGGTAATTTGTTACAACAGCAATAAGAAACTTACCCCAGGTCTTTCTGAATCACGATAGTCAGATATTAAATTACTCTGAATGAAAGCTATGATATTACTTTAAAGAAAAAAAGGAAGTATCTTTTCATACAAGGGTTTTATTTGTTTGTTTATTTTTTTTTATAGATTTCATTGGGGAATTGGGGGAGGGGAACAGTGTTGGGGAACTCTTGAAGGGGACCAGCCAAGTTGTTGTTCTTCAATCTTCGTTGTGGAGGGCACCAGTCACCATTTGGCTTCCCGTCAGTAGCTCGTGGCTTCTAAGCTCAGGGTGCTGTGTTCAATCTTAGTTGCAGGTGGGCATAGCCACCATCCCATGCGGGAGTCAAACCCTGCAACCTTGTTGTTAAGAGCGCACACCCTATCCACTGAGCCATCCGGGCGGCAGCTCAGCTCTAGGTGCCGAGTTCAATCTTAGTTGCGGGTGGGTGTAGCCCACCACTGAACAGGCAATCCTGTTGTTACAGCAGCTGAGCCATCCTGCCACCTGCTGGCAGCTCAGCAACAGCTCAGCTAGGGCACAGCGTTCACTGGCCCATGTGGGAATCGAACCGGCAGCCCTGTTGCTCAGAGCTAGCGCTCTAAGCCAACTCTTAACCAACTGAGCCACTTGGCCACTGTTTTTTAAAGCTTGAGAACACTGAACATGGTCCCTTTTGTGAAGGCAAAAGGAAGAAAGGAGGCAGAATGATACAACATGCAATATGACCTTTTGGAGAGGTCAGGGCATCTGTCTGTAAAAATGGGGATAATGTGAATTTGAAAGACTCCTATGAATGTAACCCATATAAGATCAATGCAAACTTCTACCATGTTCCTGTTTTATCACAGAATCACATTCAAAGAAACAACCAGATAGAAAAGCACAATTCAGAGTAACTCAAATCTTTATTCAAACTTTCAAGAAAGTGATAAAGGGGAAAATTCATTTTTTTTTATTTTAAAGATTTTTATTGGGGAACCAGGGAAGGGGAACAGACAAATTGCTGTCTTTTTGTTCTTCAGTCTAGTTGTGGAGGACATCGCTTCACTGGCCCATGTCGGTATCATCATTGTGCTCTTCCTGGATGAGGCAAATCGGTCGCTGGCCTCTGGATGGTCACTCAGAGCAGCTCTTGGCAGCTCACACCAGCTGCCAACCACTCACACTGGCTGCCAGCCACTCACTGTAGCCTATGGCAGCCCGCTGCAGCAGGGGCTACAGTTATGCTGACCAGGGGACTCACAGCAGCCCAGCTCCAGGTGGATCTGCTGTGCATCATCTTAACTGTAGAGTGCAGTGTCACTGGCCCTCATATGTGGGATCCGAACCGGGGCCACTGGCATCCCAAGCCAGCTCTTAACCAATGCGCCACTCGGCCAGCCAGGAAAATTCACTTTTAATAGATAATTTCTTAAAAATCCTTTTGGGGCTTCACTCATTCTGTCTGTAGGAGTGACTCAAACAAATTCTCCTTTCTCTCTCTTTCCCCACCCCAGATTTGTCCTTTACACCCAACTCTGACACCTCTGTAGTCTAGCTTGCTTCTCCCTTCCAAGCCTCAACCTTTTAAACATGTATACTTGTGATTCTCCAGTGGGAAGCCAGGGATGCTGTAAACATCCTACAATGCACAGGCCAGGTCCCCAAACAAAGGCTTATTTGACACAAAATAGCAAGGTGCCAAGGATGTAGATAAACTGAGTCACTCCATCACTTGATTTTATTTTCATTTAAGAACACCTGGATCCTACCCAACAAAGATGGCTCCTTAATGAACGCAACAGCAAGGCTCCTTCCCCTTAGAAATGAAGGGAGGAAAATGCTTGCAATCTCTTAAATTCAATATATTTTCTTTTATCTTTGTCCCATAGGAATGAAATGCAATAACACATACAAAGTGCCTAGCACGGTTGCTCAAACCATGGATGCTAATGGATGCTCAAAAAAATATTAGTCTCCATTTCTTTTTCCAGATGGGAATGAAGAATCCAATTTACTTTTAATACAATGTCCCCAAGATAATAGCAGCTCTCCCTACTATATCCTCCCTCCCCATAGCTGCCTCAAAGTTTTGAATATTTAAATTATAAAAACTGTTCACCTGCTATAAGGGAGGAATACATTCCCCAGGAGAATTAGGTTTTAGAAATAAGAACATTAGAAAAACAGTGGAGAAGAGGATTATTGAAACCCAGTGTTCTACTGCTGAATGCTGAAAGTTCAAATTAATATGTTTCAATATTTAAAATAAACAAAAATTTTATTAAGTAGTGTTCACAATGTGTAAGAAGGGAAATGACTTCTACCTGTTTTCAAAAATACCTCATTTTTATTGTGATGACTGTAAAGCCCTTTGCATTTGGTTGAATATATATAAATTCATAGATAGATAGATAGATAGATAGATAGATAGATAGATGATAGATAAAATATACATATCATAAAATTTACCTTTTTATGTGTACAATTCAGTGGCATTAAGTACATTCACATTGTTGTGCAGCCATTACCATCATCCAGCTCCAGAACTTTTTCATCTTGCAGAACTGAAAATCTGTACCCATGAAATTACCCATCGCCTGACCCTCCAGCCCCTGACAACCACCGTGCTACCTACTGTCTCTGAAATTGGCTACTCCAGGCACCTCATATAAATCAAATAATACAGTGTTTGTCCTCTTATGATTGGCTTATTTCAGTTGGCATAATATCCACAAGGTTTATCCTTGGTGTAGCACATGACACGATTTCCTTCCTTTTTTAGATTGAATAATATTCCATTGTTATATACTTCATTTTGTTTATCTATTCATTTGTCCATGGATGCTTGGGTTCCATATTTTGGCTATTGTGAATAATGCTGCTATAAACATGGGTGTAACATATATGTTTTTAAATGCTCAAGTTGTGGTTATTGAAGAGTTCGGCCATGTTTACTTTAGATTTATACATGTTTAACATGGAATTCAAATGTTATTTTTACTGACCTATGAAATATTGCAACAGGTTAAGTTTTTTGAAACAAAATTAAACAACAATCAATGATGACATACTAAAGTCAAGATTATCTATACAGTATTATAAGGGTTAAAAGCTTGGTGCTCTTTAATCAGCCTGGGCAAGTAACTTTGTCTTCCACTAATAGCTTTTATCATTTTTAGGGTACTAACTAAACATCAGATATTGAGGTGGTATTTCACATGTATTAACTCATGAAAAGATTGCAACAATGCATTGAGAGATATGCCATTATTATCCCCACTGTACTGAGCCTTGTAGTGGAGAGTATGTACTGGACATACATTCCCCAGGTTCAAATCCTGGCTCCTCTACCTACTATCTATGGGACTTTGGTCATAGTAATTAATTTCCTCACATGTAAAATTAAAATGATAGTATCTATTTTAGAGGGCTGTTATAAGGAATGAGATGATATACGTGAACTCTTATCACAGGACCTTGCGTATAATTAGTAGTCAATAAATGTTACATCTTAATATTTGCATCTACTTTTCATTCATTAAATCCTGGTACCTTTCTTCCCCATCCTTAATGCAGAAAAAGAGTGAGTGCAGAATTTACAAACTAATGTTAATATTAGCCAAATATAATTTTAAAAGTCACCTTACTTTGTCAATATAAAAATAATATAAAGGTGATATAAAAATTATATATCACATTCTAAGTTCAAGTAAAATGACTTGAGGCTACCCATGGCATTCTTCTCTTTCCTAGTATGAATAATGACTGACTTGAAACTTGAGATATTTCAATTTGAAATTCAGTTCTTCCTCAACCTTGTGGGGCATTCCTAGACAAATCACTTGATCACACTAAGCTTATTTTCTCCTGAACAGAGTGCAGGTACATGACTCGACAGTCACTACGATTTCTTCCAATTCTAGACTGCTGTGATTCTCAAGGTAGATATTTGTATCAAACACCAATCATCAAAGTTGTATCAACCTCACTTTTTGGAAAGCCCTTTACCTTTGGGTCCAACTTAATGAGACCCAGCTTAGATCAAAGCAGGGACATGCTCTAATTCCTTCATTCCTGTTCAACAGAGAGAAAACATATGCCCAGTACATGTGCGCAAGGCAAAATCTTTATATATAGATTGGATTCTACTAGAAAGCCCTGGGTGGCTTTTGTACAGATGTGACCCTTGGTCAAACTGATCAACTGCTTCCTATCTCTTTATTATGAATAAAATAGCTGGCATATTGAAGTTTTGATGACCAGAAGACCATTCACATAATCCATAACAGATGGATTTGACCCCTTTCTGACTTTATGACTTCCAGGACTTTTAATATGCTATTTCTAGACCATTGCATGTGCTGTTTCATCCACTTGGCACATCCTTCCTTCCCTATAGAACTGTTATTCATCCTTCAAGACCCAATTCAAATACCATGTTCCTCCATGAAAGTCTAGCCAGTTGTAAGATTCTTTCCCTTTCAGATCTAAGACCATTAATTCAGACCCCTCTTTTGATCTTTATCTTTGCTTGATTTGCATACATATGTCTAGGAACCTTATCTTTTTCTTCTCTGGAATCTTCATAGCACTTAACATGGCATGCTACAGATGCTCAAGAAACACTGACTAGCTGGATGTTACCTATAGACTATAGCATCTACCTGTAGATGCTGCCTGTAAGATTGAATCTGTTCATTTAATATATGTGCCTTGTTTGTGTTCCCCACAGCCACCCTCAGAATAGACAGTGTTGGCTTGATTTATCTGAACAGATTGTTTGTTTTGCATTTCCTTGACACTGTTTAAATCTTCTTGGTCAGAAAATGGGAGAGTAAGAAACCCAGAAAATCAAATAGGAGCATCTTTGTTTATTATAGATAGAAAAAGCTTCTTATATTTGATTTGATGCAGTCCTTAATGACCTAATAGAAGGAAAAACAGGCTTTGACTGGGATGACATCAATAGTGTGCTATGTTTCTGAAACATAAACATTAAAAAAAGAACCCAGATGATTTCAAAAGCCATTATTGAAAATCTCAATGGACACTAAACTGAACCGAATCTTGTTGCAAATAAACAACTTTGGGTAAGAAGAATGGTTGGAAATTCTCAAACATGGACACATACCAATTTGCAACTTCTGTGAAGAGAAAGTGAATAGCCTTTTGGATTTATCAAAGCTATTAATAAAAGTCCACAGGGCACCAGATTAGAATAAAGTATTTGAGAATTAGCAAGATATAAAATCCATTGGCTGATGTCACCTAGAACCAAGGAGTTCACCTTAAATATTGAAAGAAGTTTGTCAGTTTCACCTTGAAGAATTAAGTGATGCATAATGTTAAAGAAAGAGAAGCCACATGCAATCAAATATCAGAATCATTGGATTCAATATACACAAAGATGTCAATTTTTGCCATAAATAATTAAATCTAGGTTTGACTGAAGCCAGACTCCAAGTAATTCTTTGATGTAAAACCAAATTCACTGAGTAACCTCCAGGGAAGTTCCCCATGTGTGAAATGGAAACCAGAGTCCCAAGATTCTGGGCCTTGCTCTTGGAAAGAGAAAAGGCTGGCTACATTTCCAATATTATCACCAGAGAGTTTTGCTCACGTGCTCAGTGACTTAGATGCCCAATCTTCCTTTTTCTCAAATTAAAATCATATAAATACAAAAAGGTCATTATCTTTTAACAAGTTTAGCACATTTTACTAAAAACATTTGTGCTTGTGTTAAGAGATGATTAAGACAGATTATTATGACATAGTCCCTATCCTCAAGGAGCACACATTATAGTAACAATAATTATGGTAAAGTCTGATGAATACAATAATCGAAATAGCATAGAATCTCTCTTGTCCAATCAAGAGTGAGGCTTCCAACCTTGTTCTTCTTTTATTGTTTTGGCAATTCTAGGTCATTTGCATCTACATTTAATTTTAAAAGATGTTTTGTCAATTTCTATTTAAAAAGATGACTGAAATGTAGATTGGGGTTGTGTTAAATCTATAGATCAGCTTGGAATGAACTGACATCTTAATATTTAGATCCATTTCAGTCAAGATGGCATAGTAGGTAAACACTGTACTTACCTTCTCTCATGACTATATCAAAATTACAACTAAACTACAATATAACCATCATTGAGAAGCATCAAAAGTCTAGCTGAACTGAAGTCCTACAACAAAGGACATACAGAAGAAGACACCTCAAGACTGGCAGGAAGGATAGAGATGTCAAACAGGCTGGTCTCACACCATGTGTGACTATTAAAAATCAGGAGGAAAATCTCAGCTGCAGAGGTCCTCCTGGCAGGAGCAAGGGGTCCCAGCACTTCACCAGGCTCTCTAGCCCAGGGTTCCAGTGCCAAGGAGAGAAGTCCCCATAATTTCTAGTTGTGAAAACCAGCAGAGATTGTGGCTGAGTGAGATGGAATGTGGTTGGAATACCACACACTCCTCTAAAAGGGACCACGCATGGACTTACTCATGGATGGACTCACTTGCTCTGAGCTCCAGAGCTGGGGGAGCAGCTTGAAAGGTGACTGGAATATATGGGGAGGAACTGAGTTGTCTGGCTTCAGGATGAGGCCTGGAAGGGCAGCTTTTCCCAGATGAAGGAGCTGGCACAAGACATTGTTTCTTTGTTGAGCTGTCCCCTTCTCAGCATGGAGACACAGGCAGCTGCCATATCTGAGTGTCCAATAACCTGGCTAACATCACTGGCTCCACGCTAGTGATTCTAAGACCAGGCCCCACCCAATTTTCAGGCAGACCCAAGCCACTTTTAGTGGCTCTATCATACAAACCACCTGCCTTGGCTCATGCTTCAGACTTTCCTAAAGTCTCTCTCAAATGTTCACAAAACTCAAACAAGCAGCATCTAGCTTCAGCTTGTCCCATATGTCTGGCTGAGCAGTCTAAGCATAAGCCTCACAAAAGTGGCAACTGACCTTGGTTTGCAGCTTGACCTCTCAAGGCACCACCAAGCACACTGTGGGTGGCAGCCATTTGAAGATTGCTTTGTGGCTTATGCCAGGTGGGCCTGGGCAGGGCACAGGCTGCAGTTGAACTTGACCTGCATTGCATCCCCTCCCAGGTGGCCAGCTTCAAACCAAGCTGTAGCTTCACCTGGCTGCCTTCAATGAAAACACACCCAAAGGGCACACTGGGAAGGCACCAGAGCCCTGCTAAGGCAAATCCTGTTCCATAAGGTTAGCCCCTCCACAACTGCTCCTTCACTGTAGTCATGGCCAATACTCACTACCAATCATCCCAAGGGTCAATCCCTCCCACAGGTGTGCAAATGGTAACCAAAGCTCAACTACAACAGGAGCATACCCACAACCCACACAAGGGACATACGTGGAGCACCAGCTCTAGTGACCAGGAAGACTGCACCAATTCTTGTGATGGGGTATCAAAATCTAGCACAATAATTGTGGAATTATAATCTTCTCCTTTTAATTCTGTCATTCTTCCCTCATGTATTTTATTTTGAAGCTTAGAAGTGGGAACCAGCAGGATATATTCAGGAACCCCATACTCAAAACTGGGTAAGTCTGGGCATGAAGTATGTTGGAGCTATTAATTTTCATCTGTATTAAATAATGATTGCATGGGTAGTAATAACATTATCATACTGTTCCCAGCTCATGCTGTAAGATTTTATTACAATGAAAATAGTTTTATCAGGAGAATCTGCAGGCATTTCCAGAACAAAATATCATTAGAGTTTAAATGAGGTCCTTTATAGAAAATTATCTTAAAATGTATAAACACAAGTAGGAGTTATAATAATCATCATCATTATAAAATCATAGAGTCCTCTTCTACCCAATTCCATGCTAGAGAAGATTGTATTCTATGAAGATGTTAATATTCATAAGTTTATTAGAGCTGCTTTAAAAACTCTTTAAAGAGTCATTATAGTGTTAGTCAAGGGGAGTTTCTTACCATGAAGAAAAGGAACATGAGATGAAAACGTTCTGAAAATTGCAAAAGTTACATTATATGAAATATAATATGATAAAAATATTAAATAAATATAGATAGATAAGCTTAAGAAAAGTTGACTGGGGTGTGTATACTTGGTTCGCCATGTCTGGATATACAAGATTGCAATCCTTTCTTTTTCCCAAATAAATCTTTTCTGATGAAAAAAAAGTTGACTAGGATATATTGTTAAATAAAAAAATACAGTTGTAGAACAATATGTAATGTGGTTTTTAAAAAGCGCAGAAGTCTATAGGTGCATATGTATATTTGTATAGACCTAGACCAAGAACAAAATTAACTATGGACAATTGTGAGGAGAGGTGTTTCAGGATAGGGAATTGGCTGGGGGTGGCAGGGGTCTAGAGACTTTCCCTTTTTACTTTCTGTAGTTTTATATGATTTGTATCTTCTTGTACAAGCAACATGCATTGTTAAATAATAACTTACTTTTTAAAAGCTGGAGCAAAGAAAAAAAAACAGATCAAGAAAGTGGGAAATATGCAAACAAAAATAAAAGGTAAACTTTTTAATATTGGATCAGAGCAGAACCTTGAAATAAAACAAAAAAGGGACTTCTCAGTGAATTTACCTCTAAATGCAATGCTAGATAAGAATACTGGAAGAATTTTTTTTGTTTTTTTGTTTTTTTGTAAGTGCATGAAAATAACCTGTACTGAGATTAGTTATAATTATACACTGTAATCTGTTTGTTTTATTGGATTTTTAATCAAACAAAAAAGAAAAAGAAACAAATATACAGCTACCTCCTAAGCATTGCAGCACAATAGCAGCTTACTCCTATGTTGTCCTTTATTAGATTAATTAAATTAAATTGGCTCTTAGGGGATCACAAATTCTATAGAAGCCTAAAGGTAGAAGACACACAGGGTTTCCTAGCTACAGCAAAAGGACTCCATTTAATGGGGTTCAGTGAGAGACACAAGGATTTGTCTGAAGACAGTAGCATCTTTAAGCAAGTCCATTTTGTCCCAACAAGATATACCAGCCTGCTCAGATGTGGTGATCTTTGATAGAATGTAAAGAAATCGTATAACAGAAAGTGGTATTGTGTTAGGTTGCCAACCTAACAGTCATTTCCTATCTTTCTTTCTTGCCAGCAGAGCATCCCTCATGTTCCAAGGGAAGCTGAAAATCCAGATCATTTCTGAGCCTCCTTGAAGTTATGTGACCCAGTCCAATGGGATATGAGGGGGAAATTTCCTGTGATAAAGAGAGAATAACAGGAATCTCTTTCTCTCTCCATTCCTGCTTTTGGACATTGTTGCTGTTTGTGGCTGCAGCAGCCGTCTCGCAACCTTGAAGGAACACACATTGCTGATACACTGTGAATGGCAGAGAAGAAAGAAAGAAAGATTCTGGGCCCACCAATCAGCTAGGAGCCCCACCTAGAGTCACTTACTTCTGTACTTCTATCTTCTTTGCCTCAGTATATGGAGGGGTTGAACAGAAATTGAGGGCAGAGAGAAGGGGTCAGGTGTTAACCACATCTTTGGCATCTTTAAGAGGATGACCACAGTGCTGCAGCACAGGAATTAGGCATGGAAACAAGGAGAGCTTGTGAGTCAACCACTGTGGTGTGGGAAGGTACTGGAGTCATGACAGCTGGAAATGGAGGACAAAATCCTCTTGGGAGTCCCATTGCCTCTTCCCCAGACAAAGCCACTTTTACCAGGAAGAACTGCATCTGCCAGGCCAATCAGCAGTGAAATAGAACCTACCTATCTGGTTGCTTAAAGCAGATTCCCGATCCATCCAATCTACCTCCAGTGCAAGTTATTCCTTGTGCAAAATTTCGCATTATTGGCATCAAGACCACACATCCTCCATGGTTCCTCCAAGAACCCTTCTTCAGAGACTTCCTCTCTAGGGCCCTGAAGATGTCTGTGCCTCCCTGTTACTCCAGCTGAGGGCTCTAACTCCTCAGCAATAATAATAAGATAATAATGAAATAACTAACATTTACGGAGCACTCTGTCAATGCAAGGAACTATTTTAAGTTCTGCCATGTTAACTCTCATGAATTAACTCACAATAATTCTATAAGGAAGATACTCTAGTTTTCCCCATTTTACAGGTAAGCAAATTAAGGCACTAAGTAACTTTCCCAGAATCTCATATCTAGTAGGTAGCAGAGCTGGGCTATAATCCCTGGAAGTTTGACTCCAAAGCCTGTGTGCCCCATCCCTACACAAAACTGCCTTTTAGAAATAAGTTTCCTTTGGAGTCTAAGGGAAGAGGCAGCAAAGAGGAATTCACCTGAATAATGGGTATATAGGCAGAGAGAAGCCACCAGTATAAGAAGGAACACTAGAAAAATGATTAACAATGTGAGGCACTTTCCTGTATTGCCATATCATTCCAAGCCCAATAACCATGTATTTCCATCTTTTTTTTTTTTTGGCAAAAGCACAGAAACATCATTGTAGTATAAATATTTCCCATGCTACTCTGCCAAAGTTACCAATATCTTCTCCCAAAGCTCCTAATTTTACTCTATCCATTCCTTCATTACTTTTAGTTTGGTTTTTACTATCTGATAGAGTTGAGTTATAGGTTGCTGTCTTACTTGTCATTGTTTTGGAGACAATGGACTACATTACCCTTTTGGTAGCATATGATAAGAACTCAGTTTCAGCTTTCTTGGACAGAAAAGAGCCACAGAAATAGGAAGATATACAAGAAAAATATCCCTTTTTGCTAGTGTTCCTCTCACCTAAGAGTGCCCACAGTCAACATAAGGCATTGCATCTCCTCAGTGACACCCACTCACAGCCACCTTTCCCAATGAGGACCTGAAACACCAATGAGACTAGATCAGAAGTGGTTTTACTATAGAACTTGCCCTAAGACAGTGAAACTCAACCCTGGGTGCAGTTAGAATCATCTGGGGAGCTTGAAAAATAATGCCCATGCTATGCCCAAGATCATTACACCAGAATCTCTGCAGGTGAAGTCCAACAGTACTGTGCAAACTCCCCAAATTATCCCAATGTGATTGAGAACCACTTCCATGAAACAATTTATGACCTCATGGTTAAAACATAATTTTTAAAAAGGTAAAATCATGACTCTTATGCAAATATAAAATGAATGTGTCAGATTTGTTCAACTCATCAATAAGGGAGACAGTAGTAATATGTTAAAACCAGTTCGGGGGCTGGCTCAGTTGGTTAGGAGCTTCAGTTCTGAGCAACAGAGTCACCAGTTCGATTCCCACATGGCCCAGTGGGCTGTGCTTGGGCTGAGCCATAGCTGAGCTGCCAACAGGTGGCAGGATGGCTCAGGTGGTGAGGGCACGTGCTCCTAACAACAAGTTTGCTGGTTCGACTCCCACATGGAATGATAGACTATGCCTACATGCAACTAAGATTGAACACGGCACCTTGAGCTGAATGACTGCAAGCTGCTGACACACAGATGGATGGCAACTGGACTTGAAGCTGAGCTGGCTTCGCCCTCCACAACTAGAATTGAAGAACAATGGCTTGGCTGTTCCCCTTTCCCTATTCCTCAACACTGTTCCCTTTCCCCAATTCCCCAATAAAATCTTAAAAAAAAAAAATGAGTTCAAAGAGGAGCTAGATATTTGTAGGCAATATTAGTATGACTGTTGTGTTAGATAAAAAAACTAGTTCATGTCACTCTCCAAAGCAATCTATGGATTCAGTGAAATTCCTATAAAATGTCAATGGTCTGTTTTGAAGACATGACAAAGCCAATTCTAAAATTCACATGGAATTGCAAGGGACCCTGAATAGGCAAAACAATTTTGAAAAAGAACAGAGTGGAAGACTCATGCTTCCTTATTCTAAAACTTATTACAAGGCCAGCCGAGTAGCACATTGGTTAGGAGTTGGCTTGGGACGCCAGCTCTGAGCAGCAGGGCCCCAGTTGGGATCCCACATATGAGGGCCAGTGACGCTGCACCCTCTACAGCTAAGACGATAAACAAAAGATCGACCTGGAACTGGGCTGCCATGAGTCGACTGCAAAGTAGGCTACAGTGGGGCTGGCCAGCAGCGGGCATGAGCTTTTGTGAGCTGCAGTGAGCTACCATGAGCAAGCATCCAATGGCCAGCAAGTGATTGCCTCACCCGGAAAGAGCTCAATGATAATACCAATATGGCCCAGTGAAGCAACATCCTCCACAACTAGACTGAAGAACAAAAGGACAGCAACCTGTCTGTTCCCCTCCCCCAATTCCCCAATAAAATCCTTAAAAAATAAAAATAAAAATAAATAAAACTTATTACAAAGGTATAGTAATCAAAACAGTATGAGACTGGCATATGTACTATATATATATATTACTATATATATATATATATATATATATAAATATATATATATATGAAATTGAAGAATCTAACAGAGTCCAGAAATAAATCCATGTACCTGTAGTCATGTGATTTTTGACAAGGATGTCAATGTCATTCAATGAAGAAAGAAGAGTCTTTTTAACAAATGGTCTGGGATAACTGGTTATCCACATGCAAAAAAGTAAATTTTGGACCCTTAAGCCATAGCATATACAAAAATTAACTCAAAAATGGATCAGAGACCAAAAGAACTAAAACTATAAAACTTAGAAGAAAACATAGGAGTAAATCATGACCTTGGATTTGGCAATGGCTTCTTAGATATGACACCAAAAGGATAAGCAAAACAAAAAACAAAAAAAACAAAAAGAAAAGAAAATGGACTTCATCAAGGGAGTGAAAAGACAACCCACAGAATAGGAGAAAATATTCTGATCATATATCTGATAAAGGTTTATTTAATATACAGAATATATAAAGAATTCATGGGCTGGCCGAGTGGCGCGCTGGCTTGAGACGCCAGTGGGCCCTGGTTCGGATCCCCATATGAGGGCCAGTGACATTGTCCTCTACAGCTAACAACACCTCCACCTGGAGCTGGGCTGCGTGCCCCGGCGACAGTGTAAGCTGCAGCCCCTGCTGCAGTGGGCTGCCATAGGCTATAGTGAGTGGCCGGCAGCCAGCGTGAGCTGCCAATAGCCATGGTGAGCGACCTCCAGAGGCACTGATCTGCCTCATCCAGGAAGAGTGTAATGACGATACCAACATGAGCCAATGCAGCAACGTGCTTTGCAACTAGACTGAAGAACAAAAAGACAGCAACTTGTGTGTTCCCCTTCCCCGATTCCCCAATGCTGCTCCCCTCCCTCAATTCCCCAGTAAAATTTAAAAAAAATAAAAAAATTCATACAACTCAACATCAAAAAGACAAACAACTCAATTCAAAAATGGGCAAAGGACTGGAAGAAACATTTCTCCAAAGAAGGTATACAACTGGTCAACAAGCACATAAAAAGATGTCCAATGTCATTCGGGAAATGTAAATCAAAACCACAATGAGGGCCGGCCGAGGGATGCATTGGTTAAGAACTGGCTTGGGACGCCAGCAGCCAGGGTTTGGATCCCATATATGAGGGCCAGTGACACTGCCCTCTACAGCTAAGATGGTGAACAACAGCTCCACCTGGAGCTGGGCTGCTGTGAGTCGCCGGTGATGGTGTAGGCTGCAGCCCCTGCTGCAGTGGGCTGTCATAAGCTACAGTGAGTGGCCAGCAGCCAGCGTGAGTGGCCGGCAGCCGGAGTGAGCTGCCAATAGCTGTGGTGAGTGACCATCCAGAGGCCAGCAACCGATCTGCCTCATCCAGGAAGAGCGCAATGATATTACCAACATGGGCCAGGGAAGCAATGTCCTCCACAACTAGACTGAAGAACAAAAAGGAAGCAACTTGTCTGTTCCCCTCCCCCAATTCCCCAATAAAAGTCTTCAAAATAAACACAATGAGATCACACCCACTAGGTTGGCCATAACCCTAAAAATATGGGAAATAAGTGTTAACGAGGATTAAAGAAATTGAAACCCTTGTATATTGCTCTTGGGAATTTAAAATGGTGTAGCTGTTATGGAAACCAGAAAAGTTAAACATAAAATTACCACATAAACCGGCAATTTCACTGCTAGGCATATACCCAAAGGTATGGAAATTAAATACTTGTATGACAATGGTCATAGTATAAACTGTTCACAGTAGCCAAAAGGTGGAAACAAGCCAAATGTCTATCAACAAATAAATGGATAAACAAATGTGGTATATGCATACAGTGGAATATTTACTCAGCCATAAAAAGGAACAAAGTATTGACACATGCTACAACATAGGTGAACACTATGCTAAATGAAAGAAGTCAGACCCAAAAGGCCACATATTGTATAACTCCACTTACATGAAACATCCAGAATAAGCAAATTTATAAAAACTGAGTGCAGCTTAGTGGTTGCCAGGAGCTAGGAATATGGTAGAACAGGGAGTAACTGCTTAATGGGTACAGTTTCCTTTTCGATTGATTAATGTTTTAGAAATAGATAGAGTTGATGGTTGCACAACGTTCCGCAGGTACTAAATGCCACTAAATTGTACACTTTAAAATAGTGAATGGTTAGGGCCGGCCGAGTGGCTCAGTTGGTTAAGAGCTCGCTCAAGAGTGGGAGCTGAGCTCTGAGTACGATGCCCAGCCCGAGCTGAGCAGAAAATTAACCATTCAGTTTTATATATATATATATATATATATATATATATATATATATATATAATTTTTTTTTTTTTAGCTGAGCAATCCTGCCACCTATTCACCTATTAGCAGCTCATGGCAGCTCAGCTCGGGCTGGGCATCGAGGTGCTGTTGCTCAGAGCTCAGCTCGCATTCTTAATCGCGCTCTTAACCAACTGAGCCACTCGGCCGGCCCATGAATGGTTAATTTTATGTTATGTGAACTGTGCATCAATTTTTTTAAAGAATTGGTTAATGTCCAATATGATCATAAATTGTAGCCCTTATAGTTATCTGTTCTACCAGATCAGATCGAATTTCATCTAGCTAGACCCTATCAGACAAAAATTTATAAGTTAGCTTCTGCATTTTAATATTTATAAAATGGCCCTGACAATAGAAAGGAAAAAAGGAAAGGCAACCCAACATTGCACTGAAGAACACCCAGCAAGCTCTTCACTATTTCTGAGTTTTCAATACTTTTTCTTTGTTTTATTTTTGTTTTTTTAAATATTTTATTGGGAAGTTAGGGGAGGGGAACAGTGAGGGGAACCTGGGAAGGGGAACAGACAAGTTGCTGTCCTTTTGTTCCTCAGTCTAATTGTGGAGGACATTGCTTCACTGGCTCACGTTGGTATTGTCATTGCACTCTTCCCAGGTGAGGCAGATCGATTGCTGGCCTCTGGATGGCCGCTTACAGTGGCCCTTGGCAGCTCAAGCTGGCTGCAGGCCACGCATTGTAGCCTATGGCAGCCCACTGTAGCAGGGGCTGCAGCTATGCTGTCCCAGGGACTCACAGCAGCCCAGCTGCAGGAGAAGCTATTGTTCACCATCTTAGCTATAGAGGGCAGTGTCACTGGCCCTCATATGTGGGATCTGAACCGTGGCCCTGCTGCTCAGAACTGGAATCCCAAACCAGCTCTTAACCAACACGCCACTCGGCTGTCCCTGGATATTTTTTCTCACATCATACAGAATCCAAGTTACCAATTCAGACTCTGCCTTTACTGAGAGTTACTTTTACCTTTGAAGAGGGCTGCCTTTTATTTGTTTGTTTGTTTTTCAGTCAGCTGGCTTCATTAAGGGCCTCCCCACTCCATTAATTAGAAATGTATCAAACTGGAAAAGGAAGGGCCGACCGAGTGGCTCAGTTGGTTAAGAGCTCGCTCAAGAGTGCGAGCTAAGCTCTGATCAACAGCTGTTCGAGGCCAGCCCGAGCTGAGTTGCCGTTGAGCTGCCAACAGGTGGCAGGATGGCTCAGCTAAAAAAAAAAAAAAAAAAAAAAACTGGAAAAGGAAAGTATTGGGACCTACAATTGATTTCTTTTCTCCCTTTGGATTTCTTATGCAAATTTGCCCACCTCTTCTCAGCAATCAACAAGCCATCAGTATGTGGGTCTATCTATTTACTTATCTGTAGGGTGTAATTATCTGTGTCACCAATGGAAAGAAATAAAGAGTAGCATCCTTTCCTATGTTTACAGAGCTGGATTTTCAGCTCTTTACAAGTAAATCAAACAGAAGGCCCTATTAACTACTTTTGCCAAAAGATGAGACAGAGAATTTCTGTATACTACTTCAATTTTTAATATGCATTTTGTAAATTCCAAAATTTTAAACAAAACTGAAGACTTCTGGGGGCCGGCCGAGTGGTGCATTGGTTAAGAGCTGGCATGGGATGCCAGTGGCCCAGGTTCAGGTCCCACATATGAGAGCCGGTGACACTGCCCTCTACAGCTAAGATGGTGAACAACAGCTCCATCTGGATTTGGGCTGCTGTGAGTCCCTGGGACAGCATAGCTGCAGCCCCTGCTACAGTGGGCTGCCATAGGCTACAGTGAGTGGCCAACAGCCAGCATGAGCAGCTGGCAGCTGGTGGTGAGCTGCCATGAGTCGGCCGTCCAGAGGCCGGCAACTGATCTGCCTCACCCGAGAAGAGCGCAATGATGATACCAACATTGGCCAGTGAAGCAATGTCCTCCACAAGTAGACTGAAGAATAAAAGGACAGCAACTTGTCTGTTCCCCTTCCCCGGTTCCCCAACACTGTTCCCCTCCCCCAATTCCCCAATTTTAATAAAAAACAAAACAAAACAAAAAAAAAACTGAAGACTTCTGCAGGAAAACACAATGGATAGAAACACAAAATTTTGCAGATGATTTCTGAATTTCAGATGGTTTTGTTTTCCAGGTAAGGAATTTTTACTCTGGGCACCCTAAACCATCTGAAATGGCCAAAGTAAAGCATTTTAAAATGTGATGTGTGATCTAGCCCTTCTGTGGACAAAGCCTCCAATCTACAGCTTTCATCTTTTTACAAAGAACGACAGAATATATGAAATTGCTCCCTTTATTTGTAGGTTCCTGAAATGAGGAAATAAAATGGTGAGTAGGGAGAAAAGCATCAAAGAGGAAAACTCCTTCGTAAGCTTGCTTTTAATTTTTTTTTTTTTTGAGGGCAGTGTCATGGGCCCTCATATCTGGGACCTGAACCGGGGCCACTGGCTTCCCAAACCAGTGCTTAACCACTGCGCCACTCGGCCAGCCCTAAGCTTGATTTTTAGAGTTGTTCAGTTATTCTAACTAATTAGCCTACTGCTGTTAAAAGACATTTATTTTGAAAAACTTATTTATTTTGCTCCTCCAGACTTATTTGCTCAGTGTCACTCTTATGTACATGGATTACTGGTTAATGAAGTCTGGAATGGCCTATTCAGTATGCATTTCAGTTTTAACCTGAAAATGCAATGAGCTCTATATGAAATTCTAACTGAAACTAATCTTTACTTTTTTCTCAGCTTGGGTACTTTTTATAGGCCTTCCTGCCCCTCTCACTCACAAACTTATTATTTTAATCTGCTAATTTATTTTTAATTACTTATTTCTACTATACTATACAATTATATTCAGTGGTTCCTGACTTAGTAAGCCTTGGACTATTTCAGGAAAAAAAAAATGTCACAATTGTATATTTCTTTTGGGGTCTAAAGTTAAAAATAAGATTTACTTTGCATGCACCATTAAAGGTGATAAATCTTCCAGCTTCAGTTAAGAACATAACAGCATCAAATGTCATAGAATTCCTTCTTTATTTCATTTATTTCATTATGAAATTTAAAGTAGAATTTCAGGTCTTTTTTTAAATGTCAGAAAGCTGATGAACAATGCTTTTGGGAAGATGAGGAAGGAACTATAAAACCAGAGCTGGTAATCAATTGCCACGCGGCCAGAGCCTTTCATAGTACATTCAAGTATCCTTTTTCTTTGAGCCAGTGCTCATTCTAATTTATCAGGTGTCCCTGTCTGCATGGACTTCCCTAGATTTAGTACTGAAGTCCAGCATCCTGAAAGGAAACTTTTTCAGTTCTGGGAAAATGGAAATAGCCAATCACCTTAATGAGCCCTTTCAACAAAACCCAATATTTTCATTTAAAAGCACCTCAAGTCCAGGACGGCTGAATGGCGCATTGGTTAAGACCTGGCTTGGTGGGCCAGCCGAGTGGCACAGTGGTTAAGCACTGGCTTGGGAAGCCAGCAGCCCCAGTTCGGGTCCCACATATGAGGGCCAGTGACACTGCCCTCTAAAAAAAAAAAAAAAAAAAGACCTGGCTTGGGACGCCAGCGGCCCAGGTTCGGATCCCACATATGAGGGCTAGTGACACTGCCCTCTACAGCTAAGATGGTGAACAACAGCTCCACCTGGAGCTGGGCTGCTGTGAGTCCCTGGGGGCGGCATAGCTGCAGCCCCTGCTGCAATGGGCTGCCGTAGGCTACAGTGAGTGGCCGACAGCCAGCATGAGTAGCCGGCAGCCGGAGTGAGCTGCCAATAGCCGCAGTGAACAGCCATCCAGAGGCCAGTGACTGATCTGACTCACCCAAGAAGAGCACAATGATAATACCAACATGGGCCAGTGAAGCAACGTACTCCGCAACTAGACTGAAGAACAAAAGGACAGCAACTTGTCTGTTCCCCTTCCCCAATTCCCCAATAAAAATCTTTAAAAACAACAAAAAAGAGCACCTCAAGTGCACAATTTGTAAACAATTGACACTCTTCAGGTTTGTAATATACCCCAAAGATTAAAAAACAACAACAACAACAACAACAAAAAACACTCAACTTAAAATACATTGAGGACCAGAATGAAAATTACGTGAGTAAGCCTGATAGCAGAAACATTGCATTGGCATTTCTAATGAAGAGAATTTACCTATCACTTGTGAAATTAAAGATAAAGAATTTTTTTTTTAAAGAGCCAGAATTGGAAGATGTGTAAAAGATGTTAATCTAAGAAGAATATATACTTCCTTCTACAGCTGAGATTTGTTATTGTTTTTAAATGTGAATTGTATTGATTGGAATAGTACCAAATTTTGGTAGCACCGAAGTCCAAAAGGAACAAAAAGTGCATATACAATGAAGCATCTCCCTCCCACTCCTGTCTCCCAGACATTCAACTTCCCAAACAAATGTGATTAATTTTTAGTATGTTGTCCAAAGATATTTTGTGCAAATATAAATAGATAGAATTTTTAGAGAGTAAAATGATAATTCCTGGAAATCAGATCAGAGAGGTGCAGAGATATGTAAGTGTGCTCCAAGGGGACCTATCCTGATGCAGGAGTCAGAGAAAGCCTCCCTACAGGCTGACTTTGCAGCTGAAGGGTAGAGTTAATCAAGCCAGAAAGGCAAAGCAAAGCAAAGGAATAGCATGGGTAAAGGCAGTGAGTATGGAGTAACTTTGAGCACTCAGGGAACTGCAAGCAGATCAGGTCAGAGCTAAGGGTACAAAAACAGTGGTGGCAGTGAGAGAAAAATCTGGAGAGACAGGCAGGGTGAGAACAATTTTTGTTTTAAATGTGTGTGAGACAAAGAAAAGCAGATTAATTTTCATGGGGGTGGGGGTGGGGGACAATCAAAGGTCTTGATAGGCAGCTCCCTTAATGCCAAGCACAGTTTGGACCAACCTGTGGGTAATGTTTTAGATGGCATAATATTCAGGGGGTAGAGGGGGAAGATATCTCTATTCAAGACCAAACAGTTTTTTCCAAGACTCATGTCCATCTCCATTAAGTGAACCATAAGTAAGTCTTTGACAAAGGTAGATATTAGGGAAAATTATTTCAGCAGTGGCTCCTACTTTCACCTAGACTGCCTTGACAAGCTCTGTATGTCTTTAGATTGTTGGAAAGTACTGCTTTAAACAGCTCTTACCAGTCCTGCCTCCTATAATTTTAGTTCAACAGATGCCATACCTGTGATCTCTTAGAAGGCAAACTCTCTCTTGAAGGAGCTTAAGAACACTGTCCTCCCTTGAGCATTCCCTCTGCAAGTCAATAGACTTTTGGCAACTGTAAACATCATTGCAATTGCTAAGCCAATAAATAGGGACACTCTTGTTCTAGAGAGAATTACTTACACCACTGCATAGTAATTTCTAAGAAAGAAAAGAGAGAGTTTTCCAAACAATGCAAGACAAGAGGAATTCCCTACCTAACCTGGCTCCTGAGAATTTTTTTTAAAAAAATGATTAGGGCACCAATCTTATAAGGTCGGAATGAGAGGAGTAGTATTATAAGACCCTTTTTTAAAAAAAGCTTGCCAGAGTTTATTATGATCAACCAGATTTGGGAGATTCCATCTGCTAATTCCGAACCGGACAGATTCCTCAACAATCTTTTGTAATTAGACTGATTTCAAATGAGCCTGACTGCACTGAGGGAGTTGAAAGGTTTCTAATAACTTAGATTAAGAGACTCTAACTTCCTGGCAATTTTAGTCTCCATAGCAGAGGAAATAGCCAATGGAGAAGAAAAGTCTTTATAGAAACCCATTGGTGATGGGTCATTTAACTGTATTGGTATACCTTAATGCAGTAGATGTGTTCCAGAAATAAAGAGTGAATAAATCAAATTTTTATTCATGGAATTTTTAAAAGTGTGCTAAGAGACCTAGAAATTTAAAGGGATATTGTGGGGCATGTTTCAAATCAGTATTTTATTTATTTATTTTTTTGAGGCCAGTATCACTGGCCCTCATATGTGGGACCTGAACTGGGGCCGCTGGCTTCCCAGGCCAGCACTTAACCACATGCCACTCGGCCGGCCCTCAGTATTTTATTTTAAATACTATAAGTAATACATGCTCATGATTGTTTTCTTTTTAATCCACACATAGTGAAGGGGAAAATATGAAAGGTAATGGTCACTCCTCTCCCTTCCTAATCCTCCCAAATAATCAATTTTAATCTTCTCTCATCTCCCAGCCAATTTTACTGCATATTCCAGTATGATTTTATAAAATGTACCTTTCTTTTTGCACTTATCAATACATGATGGACTCCACTTCATGTTAGGAGAGATCAAGCCCCCATCTTTCTTGCAAATGCTGAATGGATATACCAATATCTATGATCTATGTAACTATTCCACTACTCATGGAAATTTAGATGATTTCCTCTGTCTCTCTCTGTCTCTCTCTGTCTCTCCCTGTCTCCCTCCCTGTCTCTCTCTGTCTCTCTCTCTGTCTCTCTCTCTCTCTCTCTCTCTCTCTGTCTCTCATACACACACACATACCCCACAACAATGCTCCAATGAACAACTTTGCACATAAATGCAAGTATAACTATAGGATAAATTCCAAGTGAAATTGTTGGGTAGACGAGTATGTGCATCTTAAATTTGGTAAATATTCTCAAAATGCATTCCCAAAAAAGTACACCAACTTCCACTCCCAATGGCAGTACATGACAGTCCCTATGTTCCCACATCCTCACCTCCTCTTCATATCATCAAACTGCTTCATCTAGGTCAATCTTATTGGTGAACAATGGTATCTCATTCTTACTTTAACTGGTATTTGTTTTCTTATAAAGGAGGCTGAGTATATTTACCTGTGTTTACTGACCACTTCGATTTTTTTCCCAGTCTATTGAGAATTCTTTTGCAAAGCAGAGGGTCATTTTTCAAAGTGATTCTTCAGCTGCCATGATTTATCCCTTTCTAAGTTGGGTCATCACAAATCAGCCTGAAGAAGGCATTTCCAGGATAACCATACGCAGATCACCTTTATTTTGAAAAAGCTGTTACTTGATCCTGCTTGCATCTCATTTCTCACCTTTGCTGCCAGGAGGTTGATTCTTCTTTCCTCTCCATCCATACCTTCCTCAGCTCCCAAGGTCTGGCATCTCTCCCCACCACTCTAACGAATGTGCTCGCCGTAAGGTCACCAAGGCCTCCTTATTGCTGAACACACAACCTCTGCTCTATAATCATTCTCCCGAATTTGTGGAGGGACTTAGGTTCTCATCTGTTCTCTAACCTCTCTGGGCCTCAGATTCATCAGAAGCTACTACTAAGAATACCCTTTCTGAGAGAAATATCCAAGATGGTGGAGTAGATAAACACTGCGCCTGTGTCCTTCTGTGAACACATTAAAATTACAAGTAAATTATAGAACAATCAACGTGGAGAACCATCTGAAGTCTAGCCAAACAGAAGTCCTATGACTAAAAATATAAAGAAGCCACATCATCAAGACTGGTAAGAGTGGTGGAGATGCAGAATGGGCCCCAAATCTGCATGTGGAGTTTAAGAATCAGGAGGGATATTTCAGCCGCCTTGGTTCCCCCTGGAGGAGTGAGGGACCCAGCCCCACACCAGACTCCCCATCCTGGAGTACGGGTGCAGGAAAGAGGTGCACCCACAACATCTGGCTGTGAAAAACGGTGGAGATTTTGACCATTTGGGTGGGACGAAAGGCTGCAAGGGCCCGCGCACAGTTCGCTCACTCTCAGGAATTCACCTTGGACTCCTGTGAAGGGACAGTGACTCAGGGGTTGTAAGAGGCATATGGGAAACAGGGGAAGACTGAGGTGTGTGGCCTCAGGGGGAGGACTGGAGCACAGTTGGCATTTTCTTTGTGTGAAGTTCTCCCGTGCAGCCAGCAAGCAGGCACCATCTTTTCTGTGTTGAGCCCTCCCCCATATGGCAAAATCTGAATCTCAATGGCCTGGTGAGCTCTGCTGCTCCACCCTGCTGACTCACTGGGACCCCGGCCCCACCCAAGGCACTTTCATCAGGAGCAACAAGCCCCACCTGCATTGCATTCTTCCTAGGAAAACTATAGAAGTCTGGCAGGCCCCTGCAGGCAATGACTGACATCTGTGTGCTTCTAGACTTTTGCTGAGTAGCTCCAGGCTCAGTACTTGCCCAAACCAGAATTTACATTAACCTGGTGACCACAACTCTTCCCACTCTAGCGACTCCCTGAGACCCTGCCTCATCCAATTTGCATACCACATGGGGCTCTATCAACAGCTAAACCTTAGGGAGCCTGCAGGTGTCCTGGCTTTTTGCAGAGCTACCCCAGGTCCAGTACTAGTGGCAGACATCCTCAGTTTACAAGTGCCTTCAGGTCCAGCACAGGCAGTGAACTGTGGATCACTATGTAGCTCCTACCAGGTAGTCTTCGAACAGTCAAAGGCAGTGGGTGACCTGGGCTGGCACCAGAGCCACTCCCAAGAGGCCCCAGAACCAACATACTTAAAAGTTGGCTTTAGATAACAGCAAAACACCACCCAATTCGCCCCACAAGCGGCAGACAGAAAGGACAGTCTCAGCAAGCATCAGAGCCCACAGGGCCAAATCCCATTCAGTGGGGTAAGCCCCCTACACAGCAGCCCATAAACTGTGGATGTGGCCAAACCCCACAGCCAGTCAGCCTGATCATCAATAACACCCACTAATGTACCAAGAGCAATCTAGACTCAACTATAAGAGAAAGGCACACACAACCCACACAAAGGACACTCCAGGAACACCTGGAGCAGGTGACCAGGAAGACTGTGCCAGGGGGGTTGGTGATATGGGTGCAAAAAGGGGAAGGGATTAAGAAGTCCAAATTTGTTGTTATGCAGGGTACAGCATAAGGAATATAGTCAATAATATTATTATAATTATGTATGGTGTCAGGTGGGTACTAGATTTGTTAGGGTAATAGATAGGAAGGTGTTGGGGGGGACCAGGTGAAATAGGTGAAAGCATTAAGAAGTACAAATTGGTAGTTAAAAAATAGTCATGGGGATATAAAGAAGAGCACAGAGAATATGGTCAATGACATGGTAATAAGTATGTATAGTACCAAGTGGGTACTAGACTAGTCCGGAGGACAACTACTTGAATTATATAAATGGCTAATCACTATGTTGTACACCTGAAATCAATATAAAATAATATTGAATATCAACTGTAATTGAAAATTTTAAAAACGGGGAAAAAGGCGAAGGGGAATAAGAGGTCCAAATTTCCAGGTATAAAACAAATAAGTTATGGGGATGTAATGTACAGCATGGGGAATACAGTCAATAATATTGTGATAGCATGGTATGGTATTAGATGGTTGCTAGATTTATTATGGTGATCACCTCCTTAGGTTGATCACTTCCTTGGGTATAAAAATGTTGAATAACTATGGTGTACCCCTGAAATTAATATAATATTGTATGTTAGCTACATTTTTAATAAAAATCTTACTAATGAACAAATAAAAAAATAGAAAGTAGTAGATCGATATGTGCTGAAAAGAAGAAATTTTCTAGGGCATGGTGAAAAGCTTGTTACAGAGAATATTCACAGTATATTTCAACGTATGCAAAATATAAACCATGTATGTGTACCTATGTCATATAAATATATTTAAGTAAAGGAACTGTTTGGAAGGATCTATTAAAAAATAGAAAGAAAGCTGAAAAAAGATCCATGTTTTAAAAAAAAATGATACACTTTCTGCCTTAGGTTTGTTGGGAGGTTTAAAGAAAAATATACGAATGTGCTTTGTAAGCTATAAAATACTACGTAAATTCAAAGTGTTTTTATTGTTCACATGGGCCTCTGCAGTTCCCAGCACAGGCTTAAAGCTTAAGAAGAGATCCTTCATTCTTACCAATCAACTGATGTGTTGCCTTCCTTAATTCTTAATCTCTTTCTCTCTCTCTTTATCTCTCTCTCTTTCAGAAATTTACTTTTATTAAGCACCTACTAGGTGCCGAGCAGCATTCGAGGTGCTGAAGAAACAGTGGTAACAACAACTTTTGAGAAACTTTCATTGAGGGCTGACAATGTGTCAGCATGGTGCTTAGAAGCCCACAGGAATAACCACATTTAATCCTCATATCAATTTTCAGAGACAAGTATTATTTCTACCTCTGTTTTAAAGATAGGAATCTGAGACCCAGAGATGTTAAGAATTTTACCCAAAGCTGCACGGCTAGTAAGTGGGGAAGCTGGGATTTGAGCCCAGATTTCTATAGTTGCTCCATATAATGCTCATTACAATGCATCCTGTCTTACATGGCTATTGGGAGAGCTATGTGAAATCATATAGCTGCTTAATGAGATGATGTAGATTGGGATGAGATAAGTAGGCACTTAGTAAAGGTAGACTCAGACTAACTGCAGGACCAAGAATATCAACATGATCAACTCAAGGAAGAGCAGAATCCAGACAGCATTGACAGGAACCAGCACACAGGCCTAGGGGCACTTTGATTTTTCCAGGTGAGCACAACAGAGGTACGCAGGACAATCAGTATGTGCTGCAACCAATTACCTATTTCCTCCTTCACCTTCATGGGGGTCCATAACAACTGGGTCTTATTCACTCATTTACTGAACTTTTGCTGGAGGGAACAATAGGGGATCAGATGTCATGCTACCTTCTGGAGTCCCAAGAAAGACTTCTGAATCAGATCTCTGGAGGCAGAGAGAGCAGGCTGCTTTCTTGGGAAAGTAACTTAAGCACTTCAGTATGTAGATAGTGTTCTCTTGAGGCAGGCATCCAGAATTAGGGCTTCTGGGTCATTTTGCAGACTTATCCAATAGGTCAAAGAGAGACAAAGTTAATTGGCCAGCCATCACTCTAAAAACTGAAAAAAATACCTACACATTGCTTAATTGTTCCATCAGAGGATACTTATGGATCCCGGTACAGTAATGCAAGCACTATTCTGATAATGATGGCTGCTACTATTTGTCACCCAACCCAAAACATCAGTTGTAGAACATGTCATTTTTGAATGTGCCACCAAGAAAAAAATGTTGCAATTAAACTGTGACATGCCACCAAGTATAAGATATCCTCATTTCTGAATAGGTTAAAAATGTGAAAAACTATGTGCAGCTAAGAATCGATAAAATTGGCAATAGTAAGAACAACTAAAATTTTCATGTTTTCCACTGGCAGGGCAGTCTTCCAGGTGCTCTGCATACATTACCTTATTCTATTTCGTCTTCAGAACCCCTGAGGGTAGCCCTCTTCTCCCCCTTTCACAGGTAAGGACACTGTGAGTCTTGGAAACATCCCCATCACACACACAAGATCACAGAAGTGCCTCTGGAACCCAGATCTATCCACGCCCAGGTGCTCTTTCTGTCGCCACCCTCCGTCAGTTTGGAAAAGGTCAGCGTGTTCTTCTCAATGCCCAGCAGGCAATGTGGAGTCTCTGAGACCAAGATCAAGAATGAGTGGCAGTGGGAACAGTGCCCAGACTTCTACTTGCCAAATGAGCCTGGGACGTGCTGCAGAAGACATGTGTTGCTCCCTAAATAGTTTCAGCAAGGTCATCTAACATCAAAGAACACAAGAAAAGTTCAGGACCATCCCTGGAATGTAGTTTACCAACAGGCCATTATTAATCTCAAGCAGTGAGCTGACATAGTGAGGATGGCAGCAAACAGTGGGTGGAAAGAACTCATTCAGACCATCCTAACTTTCTTACTGTAAGTTAATTCTGGAATGCTAGGAGCATCTGCAGACAAGCCTGGCTGGCCAACTTAGAAATGGAAGGAAGCACTCTTTTTGAACATATTCTCTGAAAAACCAATGAATGCTCAAAAAACACTTATTATAATTCTATACATTTCTATTATTAAACGCCCACTCTTAACTCAACTTCCTTACACTGTTGCATGGGGCCATCTGACTCTCATTTTCACAGCTGAGGAAATGATAACAAGGGGGTCATTCAAGTAGGGGTCACAGTCAAATAAAAATCAACCCTCCTGGCTGCCAAATCCCATTCAAACCAGTTTGTCTTGGGAGAAGAAAACAGCAGATATTTTTACCAGGGAAATCAGTTCTCTGATTAATAAGGACAGCAATGCGCTCAGGCGACACTCCCAACCTGACCTCATCTTAGGGCTCCCCCGGGGAATAGCATCTAAAATTCTGATGCCTACACCCTCTCTTCCCAGACAAACCAAATTGGATTGTCTAAAAATAGATCTAAACTTTGTATTTTTTTAAAAAGTGCCCTAGGTAATTCTTCTGAGCCCCATATTTTGGAAAACCCTGCCTTGAGGGCAGTTCTTGTTTTAAAGGTTGGACAGACGTTAAAATAGGTGTTACCTGGGTGGGCAAATTGCTGGAATGCATATTACCCCTTGAGACAAATGGATAATTGAAAGTTATTGATTCTTATCTATTATTTTCTGTGTAAAAAGAAAAAATGAATTTTCCAGCTGATTGCCTAGACATTGATGGGAATGAATTGCACCTTTAGTGGCTACAGCATAAGAAGAAAATTCAAGACTGTGGACCAGGGACTATATTTTAGTTGTTATTGTTAATCTTCATAAAAACAGTGGTTGGTATGCTCTGCTATTATTCCCATTTTACAGATGAGATTTCAATGCCCCTACAGGTTAGTGATGTGATGAAGAGTCAGGTATGAATTGAGGAAAATGGGAGCTGAAGAGATAGGAAGGAGTCTAAGCTTGAAATTGGCACTTAAGTAAAACCAAACTCAATTTGGAAATGTTATCTTAGGCCTTTAAAAAATCATTAGGCTTTGTGCTAAGAGCAGAAAATCCTATTCTAAATGAAATTAGCTTCCAACTTTTTCTGCCATTTAAATTCAACCAAAAAGAGTTATCAAAGCTCAAATGTACCCAAATATCCTAAATATTCTACAGGTGTCACCTGATGAGTTTTTTTTTAATTGTTCCAGTATCTTATTATCTTTATTAAAAAGGATGGAAAAATACTCATTGCACTTCAGCTATACCCATTGTGGTTCTAATTACAAATTTACAAAGAAAGGGCTTTGCCTTCTTACACGCATCCAAACAAGACTACTCTGTCCTTGTGAGTGTTGTTAAAATAATTCCATAGTTCTGTTGATCATAATTCAGTGTACAGATCCTTTTGTGCAGCTTATTAAAAATGCAGACTCCCTGACCCCAACCCCTGAGATTTTAATTTGATAGGTTAGGTCTGGGGTGAGGGCAGAAAAGTGCAGAAGAAAGTGCTCAGTAGAATTTCATAATGAGAACCCATTTATGAAATTCCATATTAATAAAACTTCTTTGTAACTGCTTTCCACTTTTACTGTTTTCTTTCATTCCAAGGGAGGCTGTTTTATATTCAATTCAGAATTGTCAGAGGTGGTTGAAACAGCTCCAGGTTTCAAGAAAAACAGGTGAATTAGCAGAGTGATTTATGGAGTGAAATAATTCACTCAGTTAGGCAAATTGGCTCCCCCTTGTGGAATGTATTCTATGGCAGGTATGGTCTCCTAAATGAACCCTAGGTCTTGGTGCTGAGCTGATTGACACAATTCAACCAAGAATGTTCTTGGCAGAGCTGGAATTCTGGGAAAGCCATTTGGTTTCCTGCATACTGCTTCACTTAATTCTTGAATCTGATCAAATGCTTGAAGTTTCTGTTTCACTGATGGCATGAGTAGAAATTAATTGAATTAACCAATCTCCCATTTTCATTTGCACAAACCCCCTTAGAATTTAATTCTGCAAGCTCTGCTTTTCTCAGAGCCCTCTCTTTTTAGAGGTAAAATCTCTAGATAAACAAACCACCAACAGAAAGGTTTCCCCTTGGCTATCTCCAAAGACAGATAAACTAAATGAATTTTGTATAATAGGTTCTACCATCATTTCTAAAAATCATTTCCTTTTTTTAAAATCTTTTAATTCTATGATAATCTCTTGTACTGTGTGTCTGCTATGGTATTTAAGATTATTCATTCTGGAAGGAAAATAACAGAAGCAAATAGATGAGACTAAACATAAAAGCAAGTAGCTTATGGGATACATTAGACATAGATAAACTAAGTAGAGGAATACATGTGCCAAACATAGATAGGAAGGATGGAAAAACCAAGAGACACAGATATTCTAGTTATATACATTAAGGATGAGATTTTTTTAAAGGATGTTCTGTAGGAAATTACATTAATACAATGGTTGCCCCCGAGTACATGAATCATGCAATATTCAATCTAAGGAGTATTAAGTTGGCTCCTACTGGTGACACTCATCCTGGTTCCAGGGTTTCTGCCCAAGAAACACCAGTGGCTGTTCATCTGGCTTTTTGGCAAGCTACAGATATTGGCCAGCAGTACTTGTCTCAGATAGAGCAAGTGTGTGTTTTCACACATACCTTGCATCTTTGTGTACCTTACTCAAATTTCACTTCTGGTCCTTATAAACACATCATCAACAGGAAGACTGATGTGTGTGTGTGTGTGTGTGTGTGTGTGTGTGTGAGAGAGAGAGAGAGAGAGAGAGAGAGAGAGAGAGAGAGAGAATCCCCAGTTTCAGACAGTGTGGGCCTTTCACCTATTGGTATCCTATTTTAAGTGTATTAACCTATCCCATCTCTTCCCCCTGGCTTTGCAATGTGTTCTTTAAGTTGCTTCAATAAACCATATGATTTGAACATCTTATTTGGTTTGTGAGCCTTTCAGTTGAGTAACCTCTGACTTATCTTGCCCGATAGTTTATCTAGAGGCTATCATTGCCTCAAAGTAATTTCCCACATATGTTGCCTATAACTTGTTTCAAAATATATCGGTAGTGACATTAAGATACACGTCTTATCTACATGCACCATACTGGGAGTGGTGAGCTAAGTGCCTTAACTGAGAATCCACACTCAGTCAGCACCTGAAGGCTCTTAATCAGGAATCAACACACAAGAGAACCCTCTTCCCCAAGAGCTTTAAATATCCCTATCTGAATCCACACCAGAAGTTTTATTAATTAGTATAAGAGATGTTAAAATAATTTTTCATGTGTGAAATGTGAAGTTGGTAGGAAATTTTGTACAGACATCTTCATTCTGGCATGGATGAGGTATAATTATCTGGTGAGCCCAGAAGGCTAACGCCTCCTGAGTGACACCTAAAGTTTACAACTCAGTTCTGTGTCATCTCTACCTACTTACTGGAGGATTTTTTTCATCTAATTCAACTAGGAGGTTGTTAGATCCTGCATTCACAACATGGTCACATGTACCCTGGGATAAACCTTTCATGCAAAATGCTATCACAGGCCCAAAATGACAAAGAATAGGGACTTTACCGAGCTCACAAGACTGTATGCATGACTGTTTTATGTTTGCATGGCAGAATTAGATCTGAGACTTGCCTTTGTTTCTTCATTCAATAACATTGTCAGGAAGAACCAGAGTCCCCTCCTACCCAATCACTGGAGGTTATCAATATCCATCAAAAAGAACACACGAATTATGAACAAACTTACTTTGGTTAATTTGAGATATGTATTAGTTACTTATTGCTGCATAACAAAGAGGCTTAAGAAAATAGGCATTTATTATCTTACTGTTTCTGTGGGTCAGGAATTCAGGAGTGGCTTAGCTGGATGGCTCTGGCTCAAGGCTTCTTAAAAGGATGCTACCAAGCTGTCAGTCCAAGCTCCTGTCACCCAAAGCTTGACTGAGGCTGGTGGGCCCACTCTAAGGTGGCTCACTCACATGCCTGGCAGGATGGTGCTGGCTGGTGACAGGAGGCCTCTGTTTATTAGCATGTGACTCTCTCCATAGGACTGCTTGAGCATCCTCAGGATATTGAGACTGGCTTCCCCCAGAGTGAGTGATCGAAAAGCCAGCGTGAAAATGGCAATATCTTTTATGATACAGATTTATGAATCACACATATTATCACTGCCGCATCCTTTTCATTAGAAGTGAGTGATTAAATCTTTCCCACATGCAAGGGGAAGAGGATTCATCTCCATCTTATATAGGGCGAAGTGCCAAATAATTTGTGGACGTATTTTTTCTTTTTTTTTTTGAAGGCAGTGTCACTGGCCCTCATATGTGGGACCTGAATCGGGCCGCTGGATTCCCAAGCCAGCGCTTAACCACCGCGCCATTCAGCGGGCCCTGTGAACGTATTTTAAAACTTTCACAAGGCAATTCCTTGGTCTTCATCTTTGCAAGTCAAATGGAATTTGTTCTATCCTCTCCATATGCTTACAATAAATATTTATCAAGCACTACTATGTGTAAGGCTTTGCTATATATAAATTTAGCAAATACAGATAAATTTTATAGATAAAAGCTTTGTTATAAATAAAGCTCCGAACTAAGCAAATAAGGTGACAGGTGACATAGGCTGGGGGAGATAGCCGGTCAACAAACCCAACTGCAACTGAGGGAATTGCCAGATGTGAGAACATGAAATAGTGGGGACTCCTGGTGAGTATTTAACCTGTCAAAAGAAGGCATTCACCACTAAGTTGTGGGGGGGAATATGGGCTCAGTATATCCAGATCTTCTGATTTTTCAAGAGAAGGTGGAAATATGTGCATGTGTGTAAAACTTCCAGAATTTTAATGTTAGTAATTAGTTCAAATATTAACAAAATACTACAAAGAAAAAAAAGTCAGTGGGCCTAATTCAACCAAAGTTCTCCATTTTACAACGTTTAAGTTTTTAACACAAAAACAAAACCTGATGATTTCAGGATGATGTGAGCAAAAGTAAGGAAGAGATAAGCAAGGTCTAAATGATAAAGTAACTCTTTAGCTAGGGGTTAAAAGATAAGACCTTCATGTATAAATATCAAATATAGAAAAATATTCACAGAAAGCCCTGCTATTATCTTAGTGTTATAAAAGCATGCATACTAATAGATACGTATATTTTTAAATGATGTTAGTAACTTTTTAAGGCTTAAAAAGAAATCTCTGAGAAATAGAGTAGAAAAAAATTGTACAGTGGAGGCAATTGGAATTGTCTACATTTAAATGAGTTTACAATCATGTGCACAATATCCTGGATAACATTTGCCCTTTCATCTTACTGAAAATAAAGCAATTATGGTATTTTAAAAAATAGAAAGATAGATGGAAACAGAAATATGGAGATATGGGTATACGCTAAACTCAGCTTGTTGTTTTTGGCGATTAAAAAATAAGAGTGATAGGGCCGGCCGAATGGCTCAGTTGGTTAAGAGCTTGCTCAAGAGTGCGAGCTGAGCTCTGAGCAACAGCAGTTCGATGCCCAGCCCGAGCTGAGCTGCCGCTGAGCTGCCAACAGATAGCAGGATGGCTCAGCTAATAAATAAATAAATAAATAAATAAATAAGCTATCAATACTCTTAATTAATCAATGCCCTTGTCATTCATTTTATCTCCAAATTGTTTATTCTGTTCTAAGATGCAGTTTACAACTGAGAAATAGAAATAATGATATAGCATGTCTTGTTTTAATAATGTAAACTTTTAAATCAATAAGATTTAGCCTACAAGGCTTTCAGACTTAAGAAATCATGACTGACATTCTATGAATGAAGCAGAGTGGGTGTGGATATTTGGTTTAAGAAAGTGAATGACTTTTGCAGATTTAATTACAGGGTTAACATCATAGGATATTGGTTAGAACTTGAGTTTTTAGCTTCAGAGTCTTGCTTCAAATTGTAGCCTTTGACCTTAGATGAGTTATTACATCTCTTTAAGGTTTTTATTTTTTCATTTGTAAAATGGAAAGAATAAGATACACACCTCAATGTGTTGGAGAGATAATAAAATCATACAAGTAAAGTCCTGTGCATGTTTCAGTGCTCAAGAAATGTCATTTATTGTTATCACTGGGCCACTTGCCTTCCATATGGCTGCCTCCAGGGAGAGAAGTCACTCTAACTCATATAGACCTTTCTTACCCTTAAAATCCACAGGCTCCTTGTAGGCCTCAATTTTGGCCAACAACTGCTTTCTTCAAAGTAGTTTAACATCACCAGGTGGATATTTGTTAAGTCCTTGAAAAATTACCTTAATGGTCTTTGTACATGTTCAAATCCTGGAATTCTGTCTGTGACCTCCTCTCTCAGAAAGGGTAAATCACTTAAACTCTCAGCTTGTTAGCCTGGAGAAAAGAATAAAAGTCACTTTCCCAACTGTGATATTAATTAGTAAAAGTAAAGTGTCTTGGAAATGCAAAATATGGTTAATTTTTAAAGGGTAAAATATAAATGTTAAGTGCAGTGGACTCTTATCACACCTTGGAGGAAACGTAATTGTTTTAGCATGTTTTTTTTTTCAGGAAAACATTAGATGGTGGTGATAAGCTTAGCTTTCAGAGGCTTGGGTTCATTTTGAGCAGAGTTAAGAAGTGCCTTGGGAGAGAAGGCAAGTTTTTAAAAACTGGAGGGGAAAAAAAGGCACGCTGTATTTTATAGGATTGCTTTTTCTATGAGATCCCTTATGGTAAAAATGAATTTGTTTCCAGTTTCCAAAGATTTGCACTACTAAATATCTCTAGCTCTAATATAGGCATAATAGCACTCAAATTTCCTCTTTGTCATGAAGGGGTTCTCTGTTGAGTATTAAACTGCTCATTTCACTTGTGGAAGTGAGGGTCCCTGAGTCACCAAATCAATGTAATGGATTTTACGAGCTCATTTATATCAGTGAGGTGTTCTAGAATAACTACTTGCTTAAAAAACTATTTAGCTTTTCAAAATGCAGGTACTATGTATTTCACAAATAAAATGCACATAGAAATTTCAAAAGGGGAGAATAATTGTCATGACCCACATTGAAATGAATGTTGCTCATGAACCAAGAAGATGGTTTACTTTTATTTTTTTAAGAGTGCCCATTTTCAGGCCGGCCAAGTAGTGTGTTGGTTAAGAGTTGGCTTGGGGCACGCACTCTGAGCAGCAGGGCCCTGGTTCAGATACCACAATAGGGCCAGTGGCACTGCGCCCTCTACAGCTAAGACAGTGAACAACAGCTCAACCTGGAGCTGGGTTGCCAATAGTCACTGGAGATGGCATAGGCTGCAGCGGGGCTGCAGTGGGCTGCTGTAAAACTATCATGAGTGGCTGGCAGCCAGCGTGAGCAGCTGGCAGCCGGTGTGAGAAGCCAAAAGCCACCATGAGCGGCCATCCAGTGGTCGGCAACCAATCTGCCTCACCAGGGAAGAGCACAATGATAATGCCAACATGAAGTGAGGTCCTCCACAACTAGACTGAAGAACAAAAGGACAGCAACTTGTCTGTTCCCCTTCCCCGATTCCCCATTGCTGTTCTCCTCCCTCCACACCCCCCAAAAAAAGGAACGGAGGAGTGGCACGTTGGTTAAGAGTTGGCTTGGGACACCAGCTCTGAGCAGCAGGACCCCAGTTCAGATCCCACATATGAGGGCCAGTGACACTGCGCCCTCTACAGCTAAGATGGTGAACAACAGCTCGACCTGGAGCTGGGCTGCCGTGGGTCACCGGCGATAGTATAGGCTGCAGTGGGGCTGGCCAGCAGCTGGCATGCACTTTTGTGAGCTTCCGTGAACTGCCATGAGCAGCCGTCCAATGACTGGCAACTGACTGCTTCAGCCAGAAAAGCGCTCAATGATAATACCAACATGGGCCAGTGAAGCAACATCCTCCACAACTAGACTGAAGAACAAAAGAACGGCAACTTGTCTGTTCCCTCTCCCCAATTCCCCAACGCTGTTCACCTCCCCCAATTCCCCAATAATATCTTTAAAAAAAACAAAAGAGTGCCCATTTTTATTTATTTATTTATTTATTTATTTATTTATTTATTTATTTTGAAATCCCCTGTGGGGTCAAAGGGTAACATTGTCCCCATTGACTGGAGGAAACTGGGGCGGTTAGACTTGGTGACTTTTCCTGAGTTTGTGATGAAAGCTAATCCAAGAGCCAAAATTAGAATCACTAAGTTCCTGCATCCTCTCTCTGCTCCACTGAACCTACTCCATTACAGGCAAAGGCACTTACTTCACTTCACTCTTTCCTGTTTGGTCTCACAGGAGTTCAGCCCCTCCCTATTCTTTTTTTCTTTTGTCTGACCTTCCAAAGACAGAAACATTTATCAAACTCCTCTCTCCAAATGATCTACCTGGCACTAGCCACTTTCAGATTTACCATAAAACACAGGTTGGTGACACCACAGCATTTAGTAACTTTGTTGGAGGGGGACAGTGTGCCTTTGAAAAGAGCTGACCATGATTGGAAGGACTGAGAAATGGGTCCTAAGAGACAAAGATGGAATTAGCTGAGGAAAGGAAAACAAACTCTAAAGGCCTGGAAACGGAAGTATTAAGGGGAAAAAAACATACTGGCATTCTATAGTAATTGAGATCAGAGCTGGATATTAAAAGATTTAAATTGCAGGAAAGAGGTTAAAAGAGGAGGAAATTTTCTGTTTCCTGACTCTGCACAAAAAAGTGGATAAATTGATGATGATGATGATGATGATGATGATGATGATGATGACAATGATGCACATACTCAGAGAATTTGAATACAATGCTTCCTGGGGGAGGGGAAGGGACTAAATGAGTCTGCTGAGCCTCTCTGAGACACAGGGTTTCAGATAGTGCAAAAATTAAAGGATGAAAGCCTGAGAGGCAATCAGAGGCAGAGGATCTTGGTCAAATGCAATCTGACTCAACCCTCCTGGGTTGGGCTCAACTCTACATTTCTAAGGAACTCCCAGAGAACACTGTTGCTGCTGGTCAGTGGACTATATTTTGAATAGCAAAGCCCTAGAGTTATGTTGCTAAATAGAAATATAATATAAGGCACATATGTGATTTAAATTTTTAAGATTTTCTAGTAGCCATCTTACAAAAAAGAAACAGGAACTCAATTTTTTTTTGTTTTTGTTTTTTTTTAAAGATTTTATTGGGGAATTGGGGAAGGGGCCCAGCCAAGTTGTTGTTCTTCAGTCTTCATTGTGGAGGGCGCCAGTTGCCATCTGGCTTCCCATCAGCAGCTTGTGGCCTCCGAGCTCAAGGTGCTGTGCTCAATCCTAGCTACCGGTGGGCACTGCCACCATCCCATGCAGGAGCTGAACCAGCAGCCCTATTGTTAAGAGTGCACGCTCTATCCACGGAGCCATCTGGGCTGCAGCTCAGTACAAGGTGCTCACTTCCATCTTAGTTGCAGGTGGGCATAACCACCATCCCATACAGGAGTCGAACCCGGCAGCCTTGTTGTTAAGAGCGCATGCCCCATCCACTGAGCCATCCGGGCGGCAACACAGCTCAAGATGCCGAGCTCAGTCCCAGTTGTGGGTGGGCACAGCCCACCATGGAACAGGCAATCTTGCTGCTACACCAGCTGAGCCATCCTGCCACCCATTGGCAGCTCAGCTACAGCTCAGCTCGGGCGCAGCATCACTAGTCCATGTGGGAATCCAACTGGCGGCCCTGTTGCTCAGAGCTCGCTCTCTAAGCCAACTCTTAACCAACTGAGCCACTCGGGCAGCCCAAAAAGCTCAATTTTAATAGGTATTATTTAACCCAATATATCTAAAATATTATATTTTACCATGTAATCAATATAAAAATTATTGATGAGCTATTTTACCTTTTTCCCCCCTGTACTAAATCTTTGACATCTGGTATATATTTTACACCTACAGAATGTCTCAATTTGAACCAACCACATGGCTGGTGGCTTCCGTATAGGGTGGTGCAGATCTAGACAATCCCAGAAAAAACGTAGCGAAGGTGAAAAACCCTGGATTAGACGATCTCTGGCTTGAAAAAAAGCAAATGGTCCACAACAGCCTGAAAACAGGCCTCCTCCACCTCCTTATCACTCTGCCCTCAAAAGCCTAGTAAAGGAGCCTCAGAGGCTAAGAAGCAGAATTATCTGGATGCTGAAAATACTACCAATGTCTGGACTCCATGTCCAGAGAATCTGATATCATTGTTCTGGGGCAGGCCCTAGTGTCTTTGCTTTTAAAGTGTCCCTGCTGGTGATCCAAATGTATAACAAGAATTAAGATTGCAATAGCAATAGAGTGAGATAGCAAGGATTGACAGTGCTTCTCAAGCATATAAATCACCTGAGGATCTTTTTAAAATGAAGAGTCTGATTTTGCAGGTCTGGATTGAGTCCCAGGTTCTTCATTCCTACGGACCTCACAGGTAACAGTGCTGCCGGGAGGACCACCATTTGAATAGCAAGGGTGTAGACAGACAATATGCAACATGGAGCTAGAAAGAACTGCCTTTGAATTCCGCTTATGCAAATTACTTCCTAGCTTGTGTGGCTTTCAGCAAGTCACTTCATCTCTCTGAAACTTTTTCCTCACCCACAAAATAGGGATAAAAATGCCTACTGTTAACCCATCCTTACCAAGTGCTGGGGCCCTATTGTTAGCTGCTATGAACAGCTCAGGAAACCTAGTTGGATAATGAATCTTTCTGAGGTATTTTCCCACTGATGTCAGATCACTTCCAGGGATGTGTGTTTGGCCTTCTAGCCAATCCTTTGTTAAAAACGGACAGATCAGAGCATTTAAATAAGTGTTCTGAGGCCAGCATTCGTATTCCTCTGCTCGGTGCCAGACTTTCTGCTTGGCAAAGCAGAATTTGAGGTTATCCATGTCCTGGCTCCTCACTTCTAGTCCTCATTACCTCTGATAGTTTCCCTCCCACTCTGCTTCTCCAGGGTACTGGATTAATTGTCTTTAGGTTGTTGTAAATCACAGTACCACGTGTTTCTATGACTGTGTTGAAACAAAAACCCTTTTTTCTCAGCATCTGCCTGGCTTGCCCCATCATTTGAGTCTCAGCGGGTTCTCCATGCCCTGTCTTTCAGGGCTCAGAACACAGCCAGGAGGAATGCATCTGCCCCAAGCTTGAGAAAAGAAAGTCTCCTGTTAACATAACTTATGAACTACAAGTTCAAATCCTCCATTTTTAGCCACATGGAACAATTTGGAAGTCTATAAATCACCTAACTGTGTAAACTAAACCCAAACCATCTCTTTTTCACATTTTTTTAAAAAGCTTATATTTATTCTGTTTTCTGAAGTTGACAGATAAAAAGAAAAAGAAAACAACCACACAATGTTTGCTGTGGCTTCCTGACTTCACAAATGTGTCTTCCAGGTGCCTTCAGCATTGTTCTGAGCGATAACAGTTCACAGTGGAAACTGATTAACACCATGACTAGTTTTCCAGTTCAACAGCCCTCTCCTGTCTGAATTACTTGTAATACTTGTCTGTTTTCTTCCATATGCTTCTCATTCAGGTACCTGACTTCTCAATTTCAAGTACCCCATATGTCTTTTGGGGGATAAAATAAATTGACAGACTTTTTGTTTCCCAGTGGAGATGTTCCTCTGCTAATTGAAGAGGCTGAAAAGGTGTTCTCTGTTCAGGTTAAGGGATGGGGGAAGATACTATCCTTATCAGATTTAAAAAAAAAAACTATTCACTGATTTGGTAAGTAATTATTGGGTGTTTACTATGTTGAAAACAGCACGCTGAATGCTGGGGAAGGCACCCACAGACATGAAAATAATGAAAATAAAGTCTCTGTCCTGAAGGGCCTGAAAATCTAGAAAAGAAATGTACATATATGAGCACCTATAATATGATATAATGTGAAAGATGTTTCACAAAGCTTTCCCCATTCCACTGAGATTTTCCTTGTACGCGTTGTTCACAATGCAAATATTATCCATTGTGTTATAATCTGTCTCCTTGGGAGTGCTAGAAAGACTCTGAGATCAGAACCCTCATCTCAGTATCTATCTTGTCTAAGCAGGCCCTGGTACACAAAATGCCTAGATTGATGGATGAAAGGGAAGAGGAGGAAGAGAGAAAGAGAATGAGAGAGGGATAAAGAGCACTAACTTGGGAGTGAGTTGACCTTAAGGACAAGAAATGGTACCTGTGCTACAAGATTCGGCACCTATAGAGGGAGGTGAAATTCAAGTCAGGTCTTCAAACTTGGTAAGAACAATATCAGGTAAAAATGAGGCAGAAGAGATTCAGACTTAAGAAATGATATGAGGAGGGGAGTGGAGGCAAGAAAGTCAGGGCCAATCTGAGAAATAATTCCTATTTGCTGTTTCTACAAAGTCCAAGACAGAGATGACTAAGAAATGTTAAGACAAAGATTAAGACGTAGACAGCCTCCGTAGTGGAAATGCCAATGACTGAACCAGTGAAAGTCCTGGTTGCAAACCATGACTCTTTTGTTCATGAACCCAACATATGTAACTGTATGTACTAAGCCCTAATTATGCACACATTCTAGTCAATGTTCAGGGGACCCTAGTGAGCAGTGCAGATATGTGACCTTCCTGTCAGTATGAGACTCACACTCCAATGGAGGAGAAGGCAATGAGTAAGTAAATTAACAAGACCATATACATACATTGTGTGATAATTTACTGTGGAGAGTGTGTGCCTTGGTGGAAAGCAATCAGTTGGACAAGGTGAGATTAGGGTGAGCCTCTCAGAAGCTGACTTGGAATGAGGAAAATGGAACAGCTATACCAAGAGTCCAAGGAAATAACTCCTGCAAGGTCTGTGATCTCAACTGGGGGTGGTTTCCCCCTCTCCCTGGAGGACATTTGACAAAGTCTGGGGGGTTGAGGAAATGTTATTGGCATCTAGTGGATAGAGGCCTGGGAAACACCTAAGCTTATCCTACAATGCACTGGACAGCCACCCTCACAATAAGGAATTATCTAGTCCAAAATGTCAATAGTGCCCAGGTTAAGAAACCCTGAGCCAGAGGGATGGGGCAACTGCAAAGACCCTAAAGTGGGAATGAAGTGTTAAGCCTGAGAAATAGACAAAAGGCAAACGTGGATGGAATAGTCTGAGGACTGTGGGGATGGAAAGTAATGAGGAAGATGGAGACATGAGGGCCAAACCATGTGGGGGTCTGTGGCTGTGGCAATGAGTACACCTAAATTGTAGTATGTTAGAGCAATTAACCTGGACCCCACAGCTGTTGCAAGTTATGATTTTAGGTGGATAAAATATTTCCTTTAAAAACTTCAAAATAAAGAAGTCATTGTTTTGGGTTGCTTTTCCCAGCTCTCTGCTATTCCAATAACACAGAAAAAAAAAAAAAGATTTCAGTATAATTTTCTTCTGAGAGCTTAAAGAACAAACTTCCAAACTATTGGCTCCTTGATTCTGTGGATCAACAAAACTCCTGCAGCAAAGAGGGACCCAGAAAGTAGAATCTTGTTTAATCCAATTCTTCAGTCTTCTGTCATACATCTTTATGGCTCTTTTGCCCACCCAAATTGCTAATGTGGAAAAAAAAGAAAGACACCTTCATTACTGAGAACTCAGACATGATGAATGATGATGTAATGACTGATTTGCCGTTGTTGGAAAACTGAGCTGTACATGTTAAAACATCAGTGAAGAGAAGCAAAATTGAACAGGCATGTGGCTAGTAATGTGGTTTCAGAGACACATGAAATAATGTGCCTTTCGAGGTTTTCATGTATACACAAATGTATAGTTTTATAAACATTCTCATAAATGCTTAGTTATCATTTATTCTATCATTTACGCACACTGTTAATACTATTCTCACGTACTATGTGGAAGAAAATATGTATGGTGTTGGAAGCTGAAAAGAAAAATAAGGTAGAGTCCTTGGTTTCAAGGAATTTATGGTTTGTAGTTAAGATAGCACATAGTCAACAGATTATAATATAATCCAGAATTAAGGAAATGCCAAGTGGAAGCCACAGACATCTATAGTTTCTGCCTGTCTAGCATTTATTCTCTTTATTCTAGTAATAACAACTTTATTATTCTTCAGGGAACAATATCTCCCACATTTTCAGTCCCTGTGGATTGAAGCAGCTTGATCCTCAAGCTACCTGGGTGGAGCACATAATCCAAGCACAGCCAATCAGCGTATTCCATTCCTCTGGCCACAGGGTGGCATTGTCCAGGATTCCAGAATACACACATGACCCAAGTTGGTTCAATGAGAGTCAGTCCCATCAAAGAGAAGGCCAGGGTTAGACTAAACCCAGCCTAGAGTAAGAGAGACAAGAATTAGACAGACACTAACTCTTGCTGACATTGTTTAGACCACTAGTTCCTGAAATCAGCGTTCCCTGTATCACAGTATTTAAAAATTATTTTTAAAATTTATATATAATAAAATGGAGTTATTTTTTGTGCATAGCTCGATGTGTTTTAACACATGTATATGAATATGTATACCTACAATCTCAATCATGGTACAAAACAATTTCATCACCCCAAAAAACCTCCCTCCCTCAAGCTGCCCCTTTAGAGTGAAACCATCTCTATACCCCTAAACCTGGCAACTACTGATCTGTTCTATATCCCTATAGTTTTATCCTTTCCAGAATGTTACCTATAGGGCAACATTTGAGTTACCTAAAGGGTAACTTTTTGAGGCTGGTTTCTTTTACTCAGGATAATTCCTTTGAAATTCATCCAAATTGTAGCATGTATTATTATAATAGTTCATACCTTTATATTGTAGCATTCTATTGCTTAGATGTACCATTATCCATTCCCTCCCCGCCATAAAGGTCATTCAGATTGTTTCTAGTTTTTGGTGATTATGAATACAGTTGTTATAGCATTCACATATAAAGTTTTATGCAAAGGTAAGTGTCATTTCACTTGGGTAAATACGTGAAGTGGAATTGCTGGGTCATATAGAAAGTATATGTTTAACTTTATAATGTTTTCCATAGTAGCTATACCATTTTATATTCCAATCAGCAGTGAAAGAGTTTCATTTGCCATGCCTCCTACCCAGCACTTGGTATTGTCAGCCTTTTTTGTAAAGCCATTCTAATAGGTGTGTAATGATATCTTATTGTGATTTAATTTGTATTTCCGTAATGGATTATGATGTTGCACAACTTTTCATGTATTAATTTGTCACTCATATATTCTCTTTGGTAAAGTGTCTGTTCATATGTTTTGCCTATTTTTATTTGATATTATTTAGTTTTGATTTCTTTAAATATTCTAGATACAAGTACTTTGTTGGATATATGATTTGCAAATATTTTCTCAGAAACTGTAACTTGCCTTTTCATTCTTTTAACAGTATCATTTGCAGAGCAAAAGATTTTATTTTGATAAGAGTCATATTTATCAATACTTTTTTTTATGGATTGTGCTTTGGGTGTCTTATTAAAGAACTTTGTCTAATTCAAGATCACAAAGATTTTCTTCTATGCCTTATTCTGAATTTTTAAATTATTTTATGTTTTACATTTATATTTATGATCCATTTGGAGTTTATTTTCAGAAAAGCTGTGAGGGATTGGCTGAGCTTCATTTTTTTTTGCATATGGATGTCTAATTGTTTCAATACCATTTGTTGAAAACAATCTATCCTTACTATAATAAATTGCCTTTGCAGCTTTATAAAAATTGACCATATTTATATGGATCAATTTCTGGGTTTCTATTCTATTTCATTGTTCTATGTGTCCATACCTTCACTAATAACATATTGACTTGATTAATGTAGCTTTATAGCACATCTTACAATCAAGCAATATGGCAGGCTTCCAAATTTATGCTTGTGTTTCCCAGTTACTTGGCTATTTAGTTCCTTTTCTTTCCCATGAATTTAGAATCAGTTTGTCAGTATCTAGAAAAAGTCCTGCTGAGATTTTGATTGGAAATGCATTAGACCTATAGGTTTATTGAAAATTAACATCTGAATTATAATGAGTCTTTCAATCCATTAACATGGTCTATCTCTCATCTATTTAGCGCTACTTTGATTGCTTTCATCAGTATATTATAATTTTCAGTATAGTGATCAGCATGTGTTTTATTAGATTTATAACAAAGCATTTCATTTTTTGGATGTGTAGTAAATGAATTGGTTTTTTTGTTTGTTTGTTTGTTTTTGTTTTTTAGCTGAGCCATCCTGCCAACTGTTGGCAGCTCAGTGGCAGCTCAGCTCAGGCTGAGCATTGAACTGCTGTTGCTCAGAGCTCATCTCGCACTCTTGAGTGAGCTCTTAACCAACTGAGCCATTCGGCCAGCCCTGTAAATGAGTTTTTGAATTTCATTTTTCCATTATTCACTGTTATATGTAGACATACAAGCTACTTTTGTAGGTTGACCTTGTATCCTAAAACCTTGCTATTAGTACTGGAAATGTTTTGGAGACTCCTTGGGGTTCTCTATATAGACAATCATGTCATTTACAAATAGGGACAGGTTTTTTGTTTTGTTTTGTTTAAGATTTTTTTTTTTTGAGGGCAGTGTCACTGGCCCTCATATGTGGGACCGAACCGGGGCCCCTGGCTTCCGGGGCCCCTGGCTTCCGAAGCCAGCGCTTAACCACTGCGCCACTTGGCTGGCCCTGTTTAAGATTTTTATTGGGGAATTGGGGAGGCGAACAGTGTTGGGGAATTGGGGAAAGGGAATATTGTGTTTTTCCGGGACCCATCAGCTCCAAGTCAAGTTGTTGTCCTTCAGTCTTAGTTACAGAGGGCACAAGTTCACCTCTAAGTCCAGTCACTGCTTTCAATCTAATTGTGTGGGGGAAGAGAGGGCGCAGGGGGTTGCGGAGGGGAGCATAGGCCACCATCCATGCAAAAGTTGAACCAATAACCTTGTTGCACACTGAGCCATCTGGCATCCTGTAGGCAGCTTGTGGCTGCTCACAGCTGCTCAGATCAAGGTGCCATGTTCAATCTTAGTTGGGGCGGGGTGGGGGTGGGTGGAAGGGGGAGGGTGCAGCCCGTCATCCCATACAGGTATCGAACCAGCAAACTTGCTGCTAAGAGCACGCACTCTCACCAGCTCAGGGGCAGCTCAGCTTGGACTAAGCTCACTGGCCCAAATGGGAATCGAACCGGTGACCCTGATGCTCAGAGCTCGCGCTCTTAACCAACTGAGCCACTAGGCTGGCCCCAAATAGGGACAGTTTATTTTCTTGCTTACTAGTATATATGCCTTTTTTGATTGCTTTTATTTCACTGGCTAGGACTTTCAGAATAATGTTGAATAAAAGTGATAAGAGTGGATATCTTTTTTTTGTTGCCAGTCTTGGGGACAAAGAATTCAGTTTTCTACAAGTAAGTGTGAGATTAGCTGTGGATTTTTGGTGGATGCCCTTTAGCATGTTAGGGAACTTCTATTCCTAGTTGGGTGAGAGTTTTTTTTTTTTATCATGAATGAATTTTAAACTTTGTCAAATGGTTTTTCTGCTTTAATTGATACATTCATGTAGTTTTCTTTAGCTTGTTAATATGATGGAACATATTGAGTACTTTTTTAATGTTGAGCCAGCCTTGTATTCCTTGGATAAACCATACTTGCTTATAGTGTATTATTCTTGTCATATATTGCTGGACTCAACTTGCCAATATTTTACTGAGGATTTAAAAGTTCCATTTTTTGTTTAAGCCAGTCTGAGCTGGATTTCTGTAACAACTACAAGAGTCCTAACTAGATTTATAGGCGAGTTACACAAAAGGATTTGTAGAAAAAAAAAATATGTAGGACTCACTCCCACAGGAAAGTCCTGGGCCTCCCAGACCCGGAGCCGGAGACGTCGCCTCGCCTCGGACCCAGGGATTAGCTCTTCTGATGGCTCACAGGAGTCAGAGTGAGAGCCTTCCTTTCAGGGGGAGTCCTGTGGAGACTTAAATGAGAAATAGGAAAAGAAATAATAAAATTAATATGGAACCATAAAAGACCCAGAATAGCCAAAATGGTCTTGAGAAAGAAGAACCAAGCTAGATGAATCACAACTCTTGATTTCAAAATATATTATAGCTCCAGAGTCAATAAAATTGTATGGTCCTGGAGTGAAGACAGACATACAAAGCAATAGAACAGAAGAGAGAGCACAGAAATAGACTCACAAATATACAGTCAGTGATATTTGACAGGGGTGTCCAAAGCACAAACCGTGTTGTGAAAAATGAAGATCCCCAGGCAAAAATATGTAACTCTGGACCTCTGCCTTACCACACACACAAAACAACTCAGAAAGGGTGAGAGACTCTAATGTAAGACCTGAAACTGTGGAACTCTACAATAAACAAAAGGAAAGGCTTCATCACTTTGGTCTGGACACTGATTTCTTGGCTATGGTACTGAAAGCACAGGTAACAAAAACAAAAATAAACAAGTTGCACTATGACAAACTAAAAAGCTTCTGCACAGGAAAGAAAACAACAGAATAAAAAGGAAACCGGTGAATTGGGACAAAATACTTGCAAAACATATACCTGATAAAGAAATTAATTTCCAAAATACATACGGAACTCCTACAACTCAACAGCCAAAACAAAACAACAACAATAAAAACCCATATCCGGATTTAAAATGGGCAAAGGACATGATTATTTCTCCAAAGAAGACACACAAGTGGACAACATGTACATGAAAAGAGATTCCACATCACAAGTCATCAGGGAAACACAAATCAAAACTGCAATGAGATAACACCTCCGTCCCATCGTGATAACTGTTAAAAAATAAAAAAGGTAAGAGTTGGCAAAAACATATATATAAATAAATTAAATATATAAATATTATGTATATATTCCACAAAATAGGTATATCAAACCTCACTTGTTCAAAATTATTAAAAATAGAAATTATATAATAAAAGTTACTTGTTTTAGTAAATATTCCTAGACTTACATTAAAACAGTAGATGTTTTTAAAGTTGAAATACCTTTATTTTATTTTTTTATTTTTTTATTTTTCTTGAGGGCAGTGTCACTGGCCCTCATATGTGGGACCCAAACCAGGGCCGCTGGCATCCCAAGCCAGCGCTTAACCACCGCGCCACTCGGCCGGCCCGAAATACCTTTATTTTTTAAGATTGTACATGTAGTATGTACAAGTTGTAAGAAATATAAATAACTAAAAAAATGTAAAAAAATATATAAATATAAATTACTGGAAATGTCATTAGAGATAATGATATTCCAATATCATATGCCCATATTAATAAAATTTTATATGTATCATTTATCAAACTTTGCTACAAATTAGAATCACCCAGGAAGCTTTGAAAATTCTACCTGGAAATATCATGCTTAATCCAGGGCAAAAAATCAATTTGATTTAAAAGTGAGGAGAGGACATAAATAGACATTTTCCCAAAGAAGAAATACAAATGGCCAAAGGTACATGAAAAGGTGTCCAATGTAACTCATCATCAGGGAAATGCAAATCAAAACCCTTACGAGATATCACCTCATGCCTGTTAGAATGGCTATTATCAAAAGACAAGATAAAGAAGTGTTGGCAAGGATGTGGAGAAAAGAGGGTTCTGGAGCATTGTTGGTGGGAATATCAATTGGTATAGCCACTATAGAAAACAGTATGAGGATTCTTCAAAAAATCAAAAACAGAACTACTATATGCTTCAGCAATTCCACTTCTGGATGTTTACCCAAAGGAAACAAAAACACTAACTGGGAAAGATATATGTAACCCCATGTTCATTACAGCATTATTTCCAATAGTCAAGGACATAGAAGCAATCTAGGTGTCCATCAATGGATGAATGAATAAAAAAGATGTGATATAGGGCCGAGCAATGGTATGTTGGTTGAGTTGGCTTGGGATGCCAGTTCTGAGCAGCAGAGCCCTGGTTCGGATCCCACATGCAGGCTAGTGATGCTGTTCCCTCTACAGCTAAGATGGTGAACAACAGCTCGACTTGGAGCTGGGCTGCCATGAGTTGCCTGTGACAGGGTAGGCTGCAGTGGGGTTGACGGGCACTCAGAGTAAACCTCCATGAGCCACTGTGAGTGGCCATTCAATGGCCGACAAGCTATTGCCTCGCCAGGGAAGAGCACAATGACAATACCAACATGGGACAGTGAAGCAATGTCCTCCACAACTAGATTGAAGAACAAAAGGATAGCAACTTGTCTGTTTCCCGTCTCCAACTCCCCAACACTGTTCCCCTCCACCAATTCCCCAATAAAATCGTAAAAAAAAAAAAAAGTTCTCATCACAAGAAAACAAATTTATTTTATTTTATTTTCTTAAGATTTTTTTATTGGGGAATTGGGGAGGGGAACAGCGTTGGGGAACCAGGGAAGGGGAACAGACAAATTGCTGTCCTTTTGTTCTTCAGTCTAGTTGTGGAGGACATTGCTTCACTGGCCCATGTTGGTATCATCATTGCACTCTTCTCAGGTGAGGCAGATCGGTCGCCAGCCTCTGGATGATTGCTCACAGCGGCTCTTGGCAGCTCACACTGGCTGCCAGCCGCTCACGCTGTAGCCTACGTCAGCCCATTGCAGCAGGGGCTACAGCTATGCCGTCCTGGGGACTCACAGCAGCCCAGCTCCAGGTGAGCCCCTGGGGTTCACCATCTTAGCTGTAGAGGGCAGTGTCACTGGCCCTCATATGTGGGATCCGAACCAGGGCCACTGGCATCCCAAGCCAGCTCTTAACCAACATGCCACTCGGCTGGCCCACAAGAAAACAAATTTATAACCACAAGTATGGGTGGCAGTAGTTGTTAACCAAACTTACTGTGATCATTTTGCAATATATACATATCATGAATCATTATGCTGTACACCTGAAGCTAATATAATGTTATATCTATTATATCTCCACTTTTTAAACAGATCATATTTAATCAACATGGGTTGTGGTTTGTCAGTGATTCTCATATACAGCCAGCTTTAACCAACACTGTTCTAGAGCTAAGTTTCTACGTACCCAGTAACATATACATTTGCTTATTTTATTAAAATTGAATAAATTAGAGAGTGATGATAAACAAAATGTGGTACATCCATACAATGGAATATTATTGTATGAAAAGAAATGAAGTACTGATATATGCTATAATGCAGATGAACCTTAACATTATGCTAAGTAAAAGAAGCCAGACGCAAATGTCACATATTGTACAATTCCATTTATATAAAATACTCAGAATAATCAAATCCATAGGAGAGAAAACAGATTGGGGGTTGCCAGGGATAGAGTGATAGGGCATGGAGAGTAAGATTCAGGGTTTCTTTTTGGGGTGATAAAAATCTGGAATTAGATAGTGGTGATTGGAAAACTTTGTGAATATACTGAAAGCCACTGAAAGTGACTTGTACATTTTTAATTAAAATTTTATGATTTGTGAACTATATCTCAATAAAACTGTTGTTTAAAAAAAAAAGGGGGAGCTGGCCAAGTGGCGTGTTGGTTAGGAGTTGGCTTGGGATGCCAGCTCTGAGCATCAGGACCCGGGGTTCGGATCCCACATGCTGGCCACTGACACTGTGTCCTCTACATCTAAGATGGTGAACAACAGCTTGACCTGGAGCTGGGCTGCCATGAGTCACCAGTGATGGCATCGTAGGCTGCAGTGGGGCTGGCTGGCAGTGGATGTGAGCTTTTGTGAGCTGCCGTGAGCCACCGTGAGCCGCCGTCCAATGGCCAGCGACAAATCTGCCTCAGCCTGGAAAAGTGAAATGATAATAATACCAACATGGGCCAGTTAAACGATGTCCCCACAACTAGACTGAAGAGCAAAAGGACAGCAACTTGGCTGTTCCCCTCCCCCAACTTCCCAATGGAATCCTTTGAAAAAATACAAAGAAAGAAATTATACAGAGGCATCCCAGACAGCCTTTACCCAGTTTCTCCCAAAGATAACATCTCAAAAAACTATAATACAATCTCACAACTAGGATATTGGCAATGGGATAGTCAAGATACATAAAAATTTCATTTTCTATGTGTATATTCTCTTGGGCAAAATGTCATTTTGTTTCTTTGGCTCATTTTCAAATTTATTTATTTTTCTTTTACTGTTAAATTTTGAGAAGTTTTTACATATTTTAAACACTAGTCCTATGTTGGATATGTGATATGCAAATAGTTTATCCCACTCTGTATCCTATCTTTTCAACTTCTTGATAAGACTTTTCACAGATTAAAAGTTTTAAATGTTTTACAAGGTCAATTTTTTTTTCATTTTTTTTTTTGGATTTTGCTTATGATTTAATTATAAGAACTCTTTGCTTAGCCGTAGATTCTGAAGATTTTCTCATTTTAGTCAAAAATATTTATACTTTTATGTTTTACATTTAAGTCTATGATCAATTTCAGCTCATTTTTGTATGTAAAGTTTAAGTGTAGGTTCATTCTTTCATTTTTTAATAATATCAAAGCATCAATATTTATTATGGAACAAAATATAGAATTTTAATACATTTTTAAACTACAGAGAAAACTTCAACCAATTTCAATTTTGAAGTAGACTTATTCTAATTGTGCCTCATATATATCAGATAATAATTTCTTTTGCAAAACTATAAGGATGCTTTAGTAACAATAACTGGAGAGAAATGGGATGGACTGGATCTTGGTTCTAAACCGGGTTAATCATCAGGAAGACTTTCCAACCCAAAAGTCTTGGTCCTTACCCCTCAAAATTCGTAATATCCAGGAGCTCAGGAATCTGTATCTTATAAAACATTTTCAGCTGAGTTTGGTGATTCACCAAATATGGGAATCCATGAATGAGAATCCTTTTGTTCTTCTAATGGTGTAGTCAGGATAGTCAGTACTATTAATAGCTGCTGCAACCAAAACTCCACAATCAAGGAGTTTAACGCACTAAGGGTTTATGTTTTACTCTCAATCCAGTGTGAGTCAACAAAGTCAGGAGAGATGGGAATCTCTGCTTCATGCAGTCAATGAGAGATCCTAGTTCTCTCAAATGATTCTGTGGAACCCCAAACTTTAACTAACTCCTATGCATTTGGCCACGGAATGAGGAAAGAATGAGAGTAGGGAGTATCTCATGGAAGATGACAGCAGTTATGTGCTGGAGCTGGCTCATCCTGACTTGTGAGAGCTAATTGTTAAATTTTAAAGAATTTTGTAAGTTGGTTTTTAAATATAACCATAATGAAAAATTAATTTTATAAACTTACAATTAAGTCAATTAAATTAAAAATAAAATGTGATTTCCTAATTATATTACTACACTTTACTATTATCTTTGATATTTTTAAATTTTTTACTTATTTTTTAAATAATCTTTTTCAATTAGAGTTGCCATACAATACTATATTAGTTTCAGGTGTACAACATAGTGAGTAGACATTTATATAACTGATAAAGTGATCACCCCAATAAATCTAGTACCCACCTGACACCATACAGAGTTATTACAATATTACTGACTATACTTACGCTATTCTTAACATCCTCATGACTATTTTGTGACTACGAATTTGTAACATATAATCCCTTCCCCACTTCACTTATTTCCCCCTCCCCGCTCCCATCTGACAACCATCAAAATGTTCTCTGATTCTAGGACTAGCCGAGTGGTGCAGTGGTTAAGAGCTGGCTTGGGACACCAGCGGCCCCGGTTCAGGTCCCACATATGAGGGCCATTGACACTGCCCTCAAAAAAAAAAAAAAGTTTTCTGATTCTATGAGTTTGTTTCTGTTTTATTTGTTTGTATATTTTGTTCTTTAGAGTCCACATATAAGTGAAATCATATGACATTTGTCTTTCTCTGCCTGACTTACTCCACTCAGCACAAGAAACTCTATGTCCATCCATGATCTTCAACATGTCAAGATGTCATTCCTTTTTATGGCTGAGTAATATTCCATCACACATATATATATACCACCGCTTCTTTATCCATTCATCCACTCATGGATGCCCAGGTTGCCTCCATAGCTTTGCTATTGTAAATAATACTGCAATGAACATAAGGATGTACATGTCCCTTCCAAGTAGTGTTTTAGGTTTCTTCGGATAAATACCAAAAACGGGATTATTGGGTCTTTGTTTCTTGTTATAGCCTTCGTTTTAATGCTTTTTTTGTTGTTGTTTGTTGGTTGTTTTTTTTGGTCCGGCATAAGTATTGCTACTCCAGCTTTTTTGTCTGTTTTTTTCCATTCACATGAAATATCTTTTCGCATCCCTTTACTTTCAGTATGTGTGTGTCTTTCAATCTGAAGTGAGTATCTTGTAGGCAGCTAGGTAAGGGTCAGCCACACTGTGTCATTTGATTGAAGCATTTAATCCATTTACATTTAAAATAATTATTGATTGGTATGTAGTTATTGCCATTTTGTTATCCACACTTTTTATCTTTTTGTTGTTGTTTTTGTTTTTCTTAAAAAAATCCCTTTAACATTTCTTATAATACTGGTTTGGTGGTGATGAACTCCTTTAGCTTTTTTTTTTTGGCTGGTAAGCTCTTTATCTGCCCTTTGATATTAAATGATAGCTTTCCTGGATAGAGTAATCGTGGTTGTAGGTCTTTGCTTTTCATCACTTTGAATATTTTCTGCCAATTCCTCTGGCGTGCAAAGTTTCCATTGAGAAATCAACTGACAGTCTTATGCAAGCTCCCATGTAGGTAACAAACTGCTTTTTCTCTTGCTGCTTTTAAGATTCTATGTCTTTAATCTTTGGCATTTTAATTATGATGTATCTTGGTGTGGACCTGTTTGGGTTTACCATGTCTGGGGCTTTCTATGCTTCCTGGGCTTGTACATTTATTTGTCAGGTTAGCGAAGTTTTCTGTCATTATTTCTTCAGACAGGTTTTCAATTCCTTGCTCTGTTTCTTTTCTTTCTGGTACCCCTATGATGTGAATATTGGTATGCTTAATGTTCTCCCAGTGGCCCCTTAAGCTATCCTCATTTTTGTGGATTCTTTTTTCTTTTTGCTGTTCTATTTGGGTGTTTTCTGTTACTTTATCTTCTAAATCACTGATCTGATCCTCTACTAATATACTGTTGTTTCCCTCTGATATATTCTTTATTTCTGTTATTGTAGTCTTCATTTCTGACTGGTTCTTTTTTTATGCTTTCTATCTCTGTTTTTATGTTTCTTATCTCTTTCTTGAAAGTGCTCCCTGAAATCATTGAGCATCCTTATAACTAGTGTTTGAACTCTTCATTTAGCAGGTTGCCTGTCTCCATTTTGTTTAGTTCTTTTTTGGAGCTTTGTTCTGTTCTTTTATTAGGGGTACATTTCTTTGTCTCCCCATTTTGGCTTTCTCCCTGTGTTTGTTTCTATGTAATAGATAGAGCTTCTATGCCTCCCAATCTTAATAGAGTGGCCTTATGTAGTTGGTGTGCTGCAGGGCTCAGTGCTGCAGTCTACCTGGTCATGGATCTGGGTACTCCCTATGTGTTCCTTGTGTGGATTGTGTGTGTGCCCTCCTGTTGTAATTGAGCCTTGGTTGCTGTTTGCATATGAATGGGAAGGATTGAACCTCAGGCTGATTGGTTGTGACAGCTGGCCATGACTACAGTGGAGGAGCTGTGGTCTAAGGGCTGACCCTTCAGAGCAGGATTCACTTTAGCAGGGCTCTGATGCCTGTTCCATCTTCCCTTTGGGTGTGTTGTCCTTGAAGGTGGTCAGGTGATGCTCTGGCTGACTCCAAAACTGGCCACTGGATATACTGACCTCAGATCCTCCTGGGAGAGGACTTACTGAAGGCCAAGTTCAGCCACCACCTGTGCTCTGCCTGGGGCCCACTTGGCCTGAGCCACAAAGAAATCCACAGATGGTTGCCATCCCTGCTGGGCTTGGAAGTGCCTCGAGAGGGAAAGCTGCAAAGCAAGGCCAGCTGTCATTAGTGCCTGGCTTACAGCTGCTCACCCAGAAGTACAGGATATGGTAAAGCCAGGTGCTGCTTGTTTAGGTTGTTCAACCCTTTGAGAGATTTTAGGAAAGTTTGCGGCATAAACCAAGATAGGCTGCTTATACGGAAAAGCCACTTGAAATCACTTGGGTGTTCCCAAAAGTTGGGTGGGGCAGAGTCTCAGGGAATCAGGGCAAACAAATGGTGTTAGCAAGGTTGATGGACACTCAGATATGGCAGCTGCCTGCATCTGCATGCCAGGATGGGTGAGGGCTCAACAAAGAAACATGGCTTCCGCCAGCTCCACTATCCAGGAGAAAGCTGCCCCTCCAGCCCTAGTCCTGAAGCCAGACAACTCAGTTCCTCCCCTTATGTCTCTGGCACCTTTCAATCTACAGCCCCAGCACTGGAGCTCAGGGCAAGTGAGTTCATCAGCAAGTAAATTCATGGATGGGCCTTTAAAGAGGAGCACCTGGGACTGCAGCCTCCTTCGTCTCACTCAGCCACAATTTTTGCTGGTTTTCACAGCCAGAAGTTATGAGACTTCTCTCCCCAGTCCTGGAACCCTGGGCCAGGAAGCCTGGTGTGGTCTGGGAACCCTTGTTCCTCTGAAGAATGACCTCTACAGCCATGATATCCCTCCTGATATTTAATTGTCACACGCAGATATGAGACCAACCCTGTATCTCTGCCACTCCTGCCAGTCTTGAGGTGGGTTCTTCTGAATGTCCTTAGTTGTAGTGCTTTGGTTCAGCTAGATTCTCAATGATGGTTGTTCTGTAATTTAGTTGTAATTTTGATGTGGTCTTGAGAGTAGGGAAGCACACTGTTCACATACTTTGCCATCTTGATCTGATCTCTGTTGTGGAAAATTTCAGACATACATCAAAGTAGACAACATGTGTCATGAGCTCCATGTACCCATCAAATAGCTTTAGCAGTGATCAACTAATAGCCAAGCCTGTTTCATCTATATCTCTACCTACTTCTCCCACTCAACGATATTTTGGAGCAAGTCAGTTATAATTATATTTACATTAGAGACATTTTAGCATGTATATCTAAAAGAAAAATTACTTTATTTAGATATAAACACAATACTTTTTATGCACAAAATTTTTAATATCATCAAATATCTGATTTTTCATAAATGTCACACTTTTTTAATAGTTTGTTTGAATCAGGATCCCCAGCAAATAATTGATACAACTCTTAAATCTTTTTTCAAATCTGTAGATTATGCCTTTTTGTTTTCTTTGCAATGCATTTATCAAAGAAATAAGGCTCTTTGTCCTGTGGTTTCTCATGATCTGCACTTTTGTTGACTTCATTCCTGTGCTGTCCTTTAACATATTCCTCTTTGCTCTGTATTTGCTATAAATTGATAGTTGGATCTGGAAGCTTGATAAGATTCACAGATTTCACATTCAACTTTATTGGTAACATTACTTTAAAGATGGTGATATAGTCTCCTATCAGGCAGATATCAAAGGTAATATCCACTTTGAAAGTATGCTTTCCCAGAGCACTTAGTCTCCCCTTCTCTGCCAAGCAGTCTTCTGCTTTAGTCTTTTTGCCAGAACTGGAATATATGACTATCCCTAGTTGCAAAAGAGGATAGGAAATCAAATATCTGACAAAGTGAGTAGCATTGGGGTTGGTTCTATTACCACTCCAAACTAAAAATCTGGGTTCTCTTGGCAAGGAAAAAGAAACAACAGGTATGATATAGACAGGAACTCACTGAGCATGAGGCTTAATAAAAATCCATGATTAGGGCCGGCTGAGTGGCATGGTGGTTAAGCGCTGGCTTGGGAACCCAGAGGCTCCGGTTTGGGTCCCACATATGAGGGCCAGTGACACTACCCTCTAAAAAAAAAAAAAAAAATTCATGAGTAATGCACATAATCAATGTTCTTTATAAAGCATTATGATATAAGTAACATTTATAGATGAATATTTATTAAACACTAACAAGGAAAGACTGATTAAGGCTAATGATAAATTATCATACTACTGTTTTTATTATGTTTCACATACAAATACAATATATGATCTGTAGTAAGAAAAATGCAAAATGGTACATTTCAGATAATATTTTTTAAAACATTGTGACCTTCTAGAATGATCCCATTGCTTCTTAGTATGTTCCTGTTTGATATTGCTGAAAGGAATATGTTTCTAGGGTTTTTGAGAATCCTCTAATGAGTACAGACTGAGCCACAAAGCCCATATTTTCACATAAAAATAAAAATTTAACAGATTCATTGTTAAGTTGAAGAAGATGAAGATTGAATTTCTGACTAAATCTCCTTTTCAAATTAATTTAATGGCATTTTATCAAGACAAGAAGCTTTTTTCACTTTTTCAAAACATAAATATTTCCTTCCCTCCTCATCTTTATTGAGATAGAATTTACATATAATGTGTAAGTTTAAGGTGTACAATGTGATGATTTGATTCACTTACATATTGCAAAATTATTACCACATAACACCTCCATCACATCACATAATTACCATGTGTGTGTGTGTGTGTGTGTGTGTGTGTGTGTGTGGTTAGAACATTTAAGATTCACTTTCTTAACAAGTTTCAAGGTATAATACAGTATTATTAACTATAATCACATTACTATACATTAGATCCTCACAATTTATTGATCTTATAAGTGGAAGTTGTACGGTTTGATCAACCTCTCCCCCACTTCTCCCATCACCACTCGCCCCCTGGCACATGATAATCACCATTGTATTCTCTGTTTCTATGAGTTCAGCTTTTCTAGATTCCAAATATAAGTGAAATCATACAGTATTTCTTTCTCTGTCTGACTTATTTCACTTAGTATAATGCCCTCAAGGGCCATCCATATTGTCACAGAAGACAGGATTTCCTTCTTTTTCATGGCTGAATAACATTTCTCTCTCTCTCTCTCCCTCCCTCCCCTCACTCATGTGTGTGTGTGTGTGTGTGTGTGTGTGTGTGTGTACACGCATGCGTATCACATCTTCTTTATCCATTCATCCATTGATGGACACTTACATTGTTTCTATATCTTGATTATGAAAGATTCTTCAATGAACATGGAAGTACAGATATGTTTTTGAGATCATATTTTCAGTTACTTTGGATATATACCCAAAAGTGGCGTTGATGAATAATATGAATTTGTTGTTTTTCTGGTACTTCCATATTGTTTTCTACAGTAGCTGTACCAATTTACATTCCCACCTACCATGGCCAAGGGTTCCATTTTCTCCACATACTCGCCAACACATGTTACCTCTTATATTTTAATGACAGGTGTTCTAACAGGTATGAGATGATATTTCATTTTGGTTTTGACTTTCATTTTCAAACACCTTTTCATGTGTCTGCTGGTCATTTATATGTTTTTGGAAAATGTCTATTTAGTTCCTCTGCCCATTTTCAATTTGATTGTTTTGTTGTTATTGAGTTGTAGGAATTCTTTACATATTTTGAATATTAATTCCTTATCCAATATTTGGTTCACAAACATTTTCTCCCATTTCATAGGTAGTTTTTTCATTTTGTTTCTTTTGCTGTGCAGAAGCTTTTTAGTTTGATGTAGTCCCACATAAATTTTTTTTGTTGTTGCTTGTGCTTTTGGCGACATATCAAAATAAAACATGGCCAAGACCAATATCAAGAAGCTGTTTCCATATGTTTTCTGCTAGGAGTTTTATGATTTTAGGTCTTATATTTAAGTATTTAATCTATTTTGTGTTATTTTTTATGAGTAGTGTAAAATAGGGGTCCAATTTAATTCTTCTGCGTGTGGTTTTCCAGGTTTCTTAACACCATTTATTGAAGAGACTACCCTTTCCTATTGAGTATTTTTGGGTCCATAGTCAAATATTAGCTGACCAAACAAGCAAGTGTTTATTTCTGGGTTCTTGATTCTGTTCCATTGTCTATGTGTCTATTTTTATGCCAGTACCATAATATTTGATTACTATAGCTTTGTAATTAAGTTTGAAATCAGGTAGTATGATGCCTCCAGCTTTGTTCTCCTTTCTCAGATTGCAGTGGCTTTCAGGGTCATTTGTGCTTCCAAACGAATTAAAAATTTTTTTTCTATGTTTGTGAAAAATGTCACTGGAATTTTTATAGGGGTTGCATTTAAATCTCTTGATGGCTTTGGGTAGCATGGATGTTTTAACAACATTAATCCTTCCAATCCATGAACATGGGATATCTTTCCATTTGTTTGTGTCTTCTTCCATTTCTTTCATCAAAGTCTTGTAGTTTACATACATGTACATATCTTTCACCTGCTTGGTTGAATTTATTCCTAAGTATTTTATTGTTTTTGATGTTATTTTTTTATTTTTTTATTTTTTGAGGGCAGTGTCACTGGCCCTCACATGTGGGACCGAACCAGGGCCACTGGTTTCCCAAGCCAGCGCTTAACCACTGTGCCACTCCGCCAGCCCTTTTGATGCTATTTTGAGTGGTTTGTTTTGTTTATTTCTTTTTCAGATATTTCATTGTTAATGTATAGAAACACAACTGACTACTGTGTTGAATTTGAAACCTGCAACTTAACTGAATTCGTTAATTAGTTCTAAGTCTTTTGGTGTAGTCTTTATGATTTTCATATCATCTGCAAACAAAGAAAATTTTACTTCTTCATTTCTACTTTGGATGCCTTTTTTTTTTTATTTTTCTTGCCAGATTGTGCTGGCTAGGACTTCCAGTACTATGTTGAATAGAAGTGGTGAGGGTGGGCATTTTTGTCTTTCTCCTTATTAGGAGGAAAGCTTTCAACCTTTCACAGTTGAGTATGATGCTGTCCTTATCTGGCTTTGGTATCACCGTAACGTTGCGCTCAGAAAATGAGTTAGGGTTGTGCTCGCTTCGGCAGCACGTATACTAAAAATGAGTTAGGGAGTTTTCCTACCTCTTCTTTTTTTTTTTTTTTTTTTTTTTATGGAAGACTTTGAGAAGGATTTGTGTTAATGCTTCTTTAAATGTTTGATACAATTCATCAAAGAAAAACCCGGTCTTGGGTTTTTCTTTGTTGGGGAGTTTTTAATTACTGATTCACTCTCCTCACTCATTATTGGTCTGTTCATATTTTCTAATTATTTTGTGATTCAGTGTGTTTATAGACTGTATCCATTTCTTCTACGTTATGTCAGCATGCTATTGTACATAGTAGTCTAATGTCCTTTGTATATCTGTAGTATCAACCCTAATGTCTCCTATTTCATGTCTGATATTATTTGTTTGAGTCTTCCCTCTTTTTTCTTAGTCTAGTTAAAGGTTTGTTAATGTTCCTTATCTTTCCAAAATAAACATCTCTTATTTTTGTTGATCTTTTCTATTGTTTTTCTGCTCTCTATTTTGTTTATTTCTACTTTGATATTTGTTATTTCCTCTCTTCTGCTAACTTTGGGTTTAGTTTGGGCTTCTTTCTCTAGTTTCTTGACATGTAAGTTTGTTTATTTCAGATCTTTCTTTTTTTAAAGATTTTTCCTTGGGGAATCGGGGGAGGGGAACAGCGTTGGGGAATGGGGGAAGTTGCTGTTCTTTTGTTCTTCAGTATAGTTGTGGAGGACGTCACTTCTCTGGCCCATATTGGTATTATCATTGAACATTTCCCGGCTGAGGCAGTCGCTTGCTGGCCATTAGATGGCCGCTCACGGAGGCTCTTGGCAGCTCTCTCCAGCTGCCGGCCATTCATGGTAGCTTATGGCAGCCCACTGCAACAGGGGTTGCTGCCTATGCTGTCACTGGTGACTCACGGCATCCCAGATCCAGGTTGAGCTGTTGTTCACCAACTTAGCTGTAGAGGGCACAGAGTCACTGGCCCTCATATGGGATCCGAACCGGGGCACTGCTGCTCAGAACTGGCAACCCAAGCCAACTCTTAATCAAAGCGCCGATCAGCCGGCCCCAGGTCTTTCTTTTTTTAATGTAGGTGTTTATTATGGTACATTCTCTCTTACAACTGCTTTTGCAGCATGCTACAGGTTTTGATGTGTTGTGTTTCCATTTTTGTTTTTTCAAGATTTTTTTCTATTTCCCTTTTTAATTTTTTCTTGGACCCATTGGTTGTTTAGGTGTATGTTTTATTAATTTCTACATATTTGTGAATATTCCAGCTTTTCTCCTGTTATTGATTTCTTGTTTTATACCATTGTGGTCAGAAAAGATACCTGGTATGATTTCAGTCTTCCAAAATTTGCCAAAACTTGATTTTGGCTTATTGCATAATCTATCTTGGAGACGTGCAATTTGCACTTGAGAAACATGTATATTCTACTGATGTTTGACTAAATGTTCTATGTGCTTTTTAGGTCCATTTGGTTTAAAATATCATTCAGTTCCAATATTTCCTTGTTGTTTACCTGTCTGGATGATCTATCCATAGTTGAAATTGGGTTATTGAAGTCCCCTATTATTATAGAACAGTTGTCTATTTCTCCCTTCAGAACTATTATTATTTGATTAATATATTTAGGTGCTCTGATGTTGGGTGCATATACATTTATGATTGTTATATTTCCTTAGTGAGTTGATCCTTTTATCATTATGTAATGACCTTCTTTGTTCCTTGTCACCATTTTTGGCTTAATGTCTACTTTGTGTGATATATGCATAGTTATCCCTGCTCTCTTTGATTTCTACTTGCAGGAAGTATATTTTTCTACCTATTCACTTTGAGCCTACATGTATCCTTGAAACTGAAGTGAGTTTCTTGCAGGCAGCATGCAGTTCTGTCTTTTTAAAAAAAATCCCTCCAGCCATTCTGTCTTTTGACATACAGTTACAATAATAATAATAATAATTTAAAATTTTAAAGATTTTATTGGGGAATTGGGGAAGGGGAACAGCCAAGTTGTTGTCCTTCAATCTTAGTTGTGGAGGGTGCAGCTAGCTCAGCTCCAAGTCCAGTCACCATCCAGCTGCCCATTGGCAGCTCGCAGCTGCTCAGCTCAAGGTTTCGTGTTCAGTGTTAGTTGCAGGTTGGCATAGTCTACCATCCCATGCGGGAGTGGAACCGGAAACCTTGTTACTAAGAACACACGCTCTAACTACTGAGCATTCGGCCGCCCATCAGCAGCTCAGGGCAGGGCAGCTCAGCTCAAGGTGCCGTGTTCAATATTAGTTGCGGATGGCCGTGGCCCATCATCTCATGGGAAAGTCGAATCAGAAATGTTGCTAAGAGCTCACACTCTAACCACTGAGCAATCTGGCCACCAGTCAGCAGCTCAGGGCAGCTCAGCTCAAAGTGCCGTGTTCAAACTTAGTTGCTGGTGGCTGTGGTCCACCATCCCATGAGGGAGTCGAACCAGCAACCTTATTGTTAGGAGGATGTGCTCTCACCAGCTGAGCCATCCTGCCCCCTGTTGGCAGCTCAGCTCAGGAGCAGCTCACTGGCCCATGTGGGACTCGAACCGGTGACCCTGTTGCTCAGAGCTCAGAGCTGGAACTTACCCAACTGAGCCACTTGGCTGGCCCCTAGAATAATTATTGATTGGTAACGACTTACTAATGCCTTCTTATTGTTTTCTGGATGTTTTATAGTTCTCTTATTCCTTTCTTCCTGTCTTGATGCCTTCCTTTGAGATTTGATGATTTTCTATAATGGTATGATTTGATTCCCATCTCTTTGTCTTTTGTGACTCTACTATATGTTTTTGCTTTGTGTTTACCACGAAGCTTATATAAAACATCTTATAGCTATAACATTGATTTCATTCTGTAACAACTTAAATTCAATCACATACTAAAACTTTACCTTTTTATGTTTATGGTTTTTTTGTTTTGTTTTGTTTTGTTTTGTTTTGTTTTGAGGGCAGTGTCACTGGCCCTCACATGTGGGACCGAACCGGGGCCACTGGCTTTCCAAGCCAGCGCTTAACCACCGCGCCACTTGGCCGGCCCTGTTTATGTTTTTTGAATTATGAATTTATCTCTTTTATGTCTGCAAATGATTGTAACTATGGTTATTTTTAATACTCTTGTCCTTTAACCTTTATATTGGAGTTAAATGGTTAATACTCCACAATTTTATAGTATTCTGAATTTGACTATAAACTTACTTTTACTAGCGTCTTATATATTTTGATTATTTTTTTAAAAGATTTTATTGGGGAATTGGGGGAGGGGAACAGCATTGGGGAACCAGGCAAGGGGAACAGACAAGTTGCTGTCCTTTTGTTCTTCAGTCTAGTTGTGGAGGACATCGCTTCACTGGCCCATGTTGATATCATCATTGCGCTCTTCCTGGGTAAGGTAGATGGGTCACCAGCCTCTGGACAGCTGCTCACGGCAGCTCTTGGCAGCTCACACCAGCTGCTGGCCATTTACGCTGGCTGCCGGCCACTCACTGTAGCCTATGGCAGCCCACTGCAGCAGGGGCTGTAGCCCACCCGGCCCCGATGACACAGCTGCCCAGCTCCAGGTGGAGCTGTTATTCACCATCTTAGCTGTAGAGGGCAGTGTCACTGACCCTCATACGTGGGATCTAAACCGGGGCCGCTGGCTTCCCAAGCCAGCTCTTAACCAACGTGCCGCTTGGCCGGCCCTTTTGATGTTTTCATGTTACTAATTAGCATCCTTTCATGTCAGTGTGAAGAACTCCTTTCAACATTTCTTTTAAGGCAGTTCTAGTGGTGGTAAATTTCCTCAGCTTTTATTTGTCAGGAAAAGTCTTAATTTCTCTTTTATTTCTTTATGTGGAAAAGAACAACTTTTCCACATAAAGCATTTGTGGTTGGCAGTTTTTTCTTTCATCACTTCAAATATATCATCCTACTCTGTCCTGGCCTGTAAGGTTTCTACTGAGAAATCTGCTGATAGTCTTATGGTGGTTCCTTTGTAAGTTATGAACTTTGTTTCTCTTACTGCTTTTAAGATTCTCTGTTTGTCTTTGATTCTTAACGTTCTTATTATACTATGTCTTGGAGAAGGCCTCTTAAAGTTTATTTTATTTGGTGGCTTATGAACTTCATGAACTTGGATATCAAAACCCATCCCCAGAGTTGGGAAGTTTTCAGACATTATTTCTTTAAATAAGCTTTCTTGCTGCTTTTCCTCTCTTTTCCTTCTGAAACTCCCATAACTTGCAGTTTTGTTCTTTGTTGGCATCTCATAGATCATGTAAATGTTCTTCACTCTTTTTAATTCTTTTTCCTTTGTATCTCTGTGACTGGATAATGCCAAAGTTTTTGTCTTCTATCTCACAGATTATCTCTTCTGCTTGATCCATTCTGATGTTGATGCTCTGTATCACATTTTTTTTTTGATGTCATTTATTGCTTTCTTTAGCTCCAGAAATTCTTTTTGGTTCATTGTTATGATTTCTATCTGTTTCTTAAAGTTCTTACTTTATTAGTTATTGTTTTCCAGATTTTGTTGAATTGTCTTTCTGTGTTTTCTTGTAGCTCATAGAGTTTCATTAAAAGAGCTATTTTAAATTCTTTATCTGATAAATCACAAATCTCCAAGTCTATGGTAACTAGAAGATTATTGTGATCCTTTGGTGGTATCATGTTACGTTAATTTTTTTCATGTTCCTTGAAGTTTTGTGTTACTGTCATTGCATTTAAAGTAGCAGTCACCACCTCCAGTCTTTAGTTACCCCCCAGTCTAATGTATCCAAACTCACGTTGTTCCCCAGTGGTGTGCTGGAACTTCTCCTCTGGACACCTGTACTTCCACAAAGGCTATCTCATCTATGGTGATTGTCTAAGACAGTATTTGTCAGGGGCTCCCAAACTGATCCCAAGAGGGGCTGGAGCCAGTTCACCAGCCTCTATAGGGTCCATAGCTGGGAATGAGGTCTGTCTGCCTTTTTCTGATGCATGAGCGGGAAGACTTCTTCCAGGTTACTTGATGTATAGTGTTGGAACCCACAACTCCCTCAAAGACATTTCTTTGTGGGTGAATGACAAATTTTTGTTGTTAGGATGACAGTAAAAAACAAGGGACATCTTGGGCCGGCCGAGTGGCGCATTGGTTAAGAGCTGCTTTTGGGATGCCAGTGGCCCCGGTTTGGATCCCACATATGAGGGCCAGTGACACTGCCGTCTACAGCTAACAACAGCTCCACCTGGAGCTGGGCTGTGTGAGCCCCAGCGACAGTGTGGGCTGTAGCCCCTGCTGCAGTGGGCTGCCATAGACCACAGTGAATGGCCGGCAGCCAGCGTGAGCTGCCAATAGCCGCAGTGAGCGACCATCCAGAGGCCGGCGACCAATCTGCCTCATCCGGGAGGAGCACAGTGACAATACCAACATGGGCCAGTGAAGCAATGTCCTCCACAACTAGACTGAACAGCAGGAGGACAGCAACTTGTCTGTCTCCCTTCCCCAGTTCCCCAGTGCTGTTCCCCTCCCCTAATTCCCCAATAAAATCTTTAAAAAAAAAACAACCAAAAAGCACGGGACATCTTATGCTCCTATGATGCTGATCTCTCCATAAATGTTTGTTTTTAACAATAAGTTAATTGTAGAAAGAAATTTCAAAAAGAAAATAAATAAAAATTTAAGGAATAAAAAAAGTAATGTCTTAAGACAATCATTAAAATATGTTAGTATATTTCTTTCTAATTACTTTAACATATAAAGTTGAGCTAAGACTATGCATTTAAGTTTATGTTCTGATTTTTACCTTACAAAGTAAAGTAAGCCTTTTCCCCATGTCTTCATAAACATCATTTAAATGGTTATGCCATTAAAATAATTACCTACTATATCAATAGTGTTTCATCATATTGTTTAATTTGCTATTATACATATTTTTGCAAGGAACACCTTCGTAGATATTTTTGAGGGATTTCTATTTCTGACTATCTCTGTTTTAAGAGACTGCTGAAAGTTTTAATTTCTGGGCCAAAAGATACAAATGTTTTTGAGGTTCTTGAAACATACTGAGAAATTTTTTTTTTAGAACATTTATACCAATTTGTATTCTACTGGCAGCAAATGAGTACCCATTTCACTACATGTTCACCAGCATTTAGTGTTATCAAGGACTATTTTGCATGTGAAATTTCTCCTTTTTTTTGTTTGCTTTATTAGGGAGTTAGGTTGTAGAAACATTATACAAATGAAAAATTAGCCATATCAGTAAATTTTGGAGGCTTCTTTAGTAACAGAAAATCATAAACATAAAACTTAAACTCATTGCTTTCACTTATTTCATATTTATTTCAAGTTCTCTTGTTTTCTGCAATTGTGGAAAGCGTTATCATGGCTGCATATGATTTCAGGTTTTCACATGTCCAATTTAAAACACATCATTGTGAATTAGCAACATATTAGTCCATGGAATGGCTATATAATTGTTTAGTTGATCCCCTCTAGTTGAACATTTAATTCTTTCCCACTTTTTATCTCGGAATACTGTGATGAAGATTCTTTTCCATAAATTGTTGTCACCATCTCTGATTACTATGGCCTACAGTGTGTGTGTTATGTTACTGCGGTGATCTGACTTTAGAATTTAGGGCTTCTAATTAGGCTTCAAGACTTATTTCTGAGCCTAATGTACTTCATCAACTGAGCCCCCGCCTTGTTCCCAAGTCTTTGGGAGCTTCATTCAAATTACCTAAACTCTCCAAGCCTTAGTTTCCACTACTTTAAAATAGAGGTAATAATAGTTACCTCTGAAGACTACTGTCAAAGTTTAAATGAGATTCTCGCTACTTTTGACCTGCCTATTCTTCTATTCCATGCTTTTCTAATTTGCTGAAAATCGGGAGTGAGTCCTGCCTCCATTACCAGGTGGGTCAAGTCCAGCACTCTAGTCCAGGCACAGGAAAAAGACCCAAGCACGGGTGATCAAAATATATACATTTTTGGGAATCAATATGAACACTGGGAAAGGTATTCTTTTGAGAACAGGAGTCACCAAGAGCTAGACAAGGAGGTGAAAGGGGAGAAAAGCGAGCCATGGGAATGTGAGAGGGAATTGGAGTTCCTGGACCCAGTCTAGCTCAAAGACTTGAACTTCCAGTAGGGAGGTGCATCAATAACTTCCTCTCTTTGTTCCAGTTGGTTTGTTTTGATTTTCTGTTACTTGTAACCAAAAGAGTCTTATCAGGCAAGTTTGCTATAAGTAATTAATCCTATTTTTTAAAAAGTATATTAAACTAGCACCACTTCTTGTTCATTCTCTTTAGGCCACTGGATATAGGGCTTCATGTAATGGCAAATACTATTATATTTAGAGGACTCTGAGGTTTTTCTTTGTTACATTAAAAAAACAACAACATGTTTTGCTAAGACTTAATTACTTTTACCCTAAAATAAACATTGCGCCTAAATTTAAAGTCAGAATAACTAGAATAGCTTTTCTGTTGTTATTGTTTTGCAAGCATTCACTTGTGAGGTTGAAAATAGTCCCAAGTGCGGTTTGTCTACACATGAAAACCATCTAGGGAAAAGGTTAATGAGCTCTGTCTTAAGTTTCCTAGAGCTGCTATAACAAAGTACCATAGAGTGGGTGGCTTAAAACAACAGAAATTTATTGTCTCAGAGTCCTGGAAGCTAGGTGTCAAAAATCAAAGTGTCAGCAGGGTCACACTCCCTCTGAAACTTGGAGGGGAAGCCTTCCTTGCCTCTTCTTAACTTCTGGTGTGTGCCATCAATCTCTGGTGTTCCTTGGCTTGTAGATGCATCACTCCAGTCACATGGACTTGTACATCGTCTTCCTTCTGTGCTTGTCTGTATCCATGTCCAAATTTCCCCTTTATAAGGACACCAATCATATTGGATTAGGGCCCACCCTAATAACCTCATTTTAACTTGGGTATCTCTGTAAAGATGCTACTTCCAAATAAGGTCACTTTCTTAGGTACCATGGATTAGAACTTCAACATATCTTGTTTTGGGGACACAATTCAACCCATCAGGCACCATGTAGTTTTTTTTTTTTTTTTAATTTTATTGGGGAACAGCCATGGTCATTGGTTACACAGTGCTTTCATGCTGCAGTGGCATAGTTGACTTTTTTTTTTAATGATTTTATTGGGGAATTGGGGGAGGAGAACAGACAAGTTGCTGTCCTTTTGTTCTTCAGTCTAGTTGTGGAGGACATCGCTTCACTGGCCCATGTTGGTATTATGATTGATTGCGCACTTCCTGGCTGAGGCAGTCAGTCACTCGCCATTGGATGGCTGCTTACAGCGGTTCATGGCAGTTCATAGCAGCTTCATTGGCTGCTGGCCACTCACGCTGGCTGTCAGCCATTCACCGTAGCTCACGGCAGCCCACTGGAGCAGGGGCTGCAGCCTACGCCGTTGCTGGCCACTCATGGCAGCCCAACTATAGGTCTAGCTGTTGTTCACCATCTTAGCTGTAGAGGGCGCAGCATCACTGGCCCATGTGGGAACCAAACCGGCGGCCCTGCTGCTCAGAGCTTGTGTGCCCAAGCCAACTCTAAACCAATGCGCCACTCAGCCAGGCCCCATACTTGACTTTTTAAGAAGGGCGCAACTCACGGTGGCCTGTGCGGGGACTGAACTGGCAACCTTCATGTTATCAGCACCACGGTGTAACAAAATGAACTACCCAGTCACCCCCATCATGTAGTTTTAACAGTAGATGAAGTAAATTATTTGCAAAGGTAACAATTTCTCCCACTCTTGTTTTCATGCCCCTTTGCGATGTAACTTTGTTGCTCCTTTCCTCAAGACCTAGAGACTGTCTCACCCTTCTATTGAATCTGGGCTTTTAGACTTGCTTTGACCAATAAAATGCAGTGAAAGTGATGTTTTACCACTTAATCCAGATCTCAAGATGTCTCGCAGCTTGCATTTTCACTCTCCTGTTGGCCTGAGACCTCTTTGTGAATAAGTCTGAGATGGGCTGCTGGAGATGTCAGTGGATGAGAACTGAGGTGCCCCAGACAAGAGCTAGTTCTAATTGCCTGGCATGTAGGGAGGGCCACCTTGGACTGTGCCATCCCAGTTGAGCTTCTGGAAGCTGTTGCTGCAGCTGCATGAGTGACCTCAGGTAAGACTAGGAAAAGAACTGCCTAGCTGAGCTCAGACCATAGTGCTGGCCTACAGAAGCAAGAACAAATGAAATGGTTCTTGTTTCAAGCTACTAAGTTTTGGAATGATTTGTAATATTATAATAATTGATTGATACAGTGGATCTAGTGTCAGAAGTTTGAAACCTCTGTTGCTTACTATCTCAGTCACCTCAGCCAAATCACTTGATTCAAAGAGCTCCTGCTTTTTTCTTTGTAAAACGTGGATATTTTACTTATCTTTTACTATCAGTTCCAGGTTTCAAGTTTTTAGTTTTGACTTAATAAAAATCCAATTCAAAGATGCAAAAGGAATAAAAGGAATTTGTCAACTTAAGTAATTGAAAAGTCCAGGGTCTGATCTGGCTTCAAATATGACTTAATCCAAGGACTCAAGTGATGATATCAGAGGTTTGTTGCCTCCACCTTTCCCCTCTGGGTCTCAGCTTCATTCTCAAGCAGGCTCTTCCCAAGTGGAACCCTCTTTGCTTCTCAAGGCTTAAGTTTATCCAGCAGAGCTAACTCAGGAGGAAGATGGACTCTCATTGGATTGAATGGAAGTATGTAGCCACCCTGAAGTCAATAGGGCCAGAAGTCTGAGATGCTACAAGCAGACAAGGCCAGAACACATGTGCATGCAAAGCCAGGGAAGTGAAGAAGCCGAGGCAGGGTGTAGTGATGAAAAGAGAAGGGGTCAGGCTCCCAAAGGCCATCTGGGGAGATTAGTACAAAGGAGAAGTAGAGTGCTATTACAAGGAGAAAAGAAATGGAAGCTGAGCAGGTAGAAAATAACAAGTGTTCATTTCCTATTGCATAGGCTTGTTGAGCAGATGACAGTAATAGTTTATGTTTATTAAATGTTTATTAGATGCCTGCCTAGCCCTGCTCTATGAACTTTACTCTTTTTAACTCCTTTTTACCTTCTCAATTTAAGAGTAGATGCAGTTACTATTCCCTCTTTACAAATGAGGAAACTGGGGGCCGGCCGAGTGGCACAGTTGCTGGGCGCTGGCTTGGGAAGCCAGGGGCCCCGGTTCAAGTCCCACATGTGAGGGCCGGTGACACTGCCCTCAAAAAAAAAAAAAAGAAAAAGAAAAAGAAAAAAGAAACAAATGAGGAAACTGGGGCACAAAGTGGTTAAGTTGTCCATAGTCAAGCAGATATAAGTAACATCAGAACCCAACAACTGCTGACTTAACAGCTTTCGCCTTTAACCACCAGTCTATACTCAAAACAGACGACCAGCACTACGGTAGGCAGGATTCTAAGGTGATCCCCAAGATTCCTACTTCTGGTGTATAAAACCCTCTTCTGAGAGTAGGTCAGGTCCTGTGAATGTGATGGGATAGTCACTTCCTTCCTTAGGTTACATTATATGGCAAAAGGGATGAGGTGGTCACTCCCAACACTCTTTCATAGCTGACTGTGGGGAGTCTCCTGTTGGCTTTGAAGAGATAAGTTATCATGTCATGAGGGGGGCCACATGGCCTAGACTTGAGGGTGGCCTCTAGCTGAGATCAATCCCTGGCCAACAGCCAGCACGAGAAGAGGGATCTCTGATAACTAAAAAGTCCTGAATTCTGTCAATAATCTGAAGTAGCTTGGAGGAGGGCTCCAAGTTCCAGATGAGAGTGCCTGGCCAACACTTGGATGATGGAGATCCTGAACAGAGGAAGCAGACATATCATGCCCCAACTTCTGACCCATAGAGCTGTGACGTAATAAATGTGTATTGTTTTAAGCCACCTGAGTTTGGGGTAATTTATTACCAGTACCAGCACTTTCTGTTGTACTTTCTTATCTAAGCATCAGAGTGGCCCCTCTCTCTTTTGACACTCCCAGGCCCCTCACACCAACTCTCCTGGGGTACTCACTGTGCTGTGCAGCCCCCATATCCTTTGCGGGGTTGTAAACACCAGGTGGGAGCATGGCAGGTATACTGGGGTCATTTTGTGCAGCAAAGACTTGATCCAGTGTCTAGTGTATATGAGCTGTCCTGTTAATGGGATGTAGCATGAATAAGAACACATCTTGTGTGGTATGCCTGTAAAATTCTATTTTGTTATGGGAACTGGTGAGGCCTGGATTGTGAGAGCGAGCTTGCAAGAACAGTTTGCCTAGGGCCGGCAGAGTGGCGCGGTGGTTGGGCGCTGGCTTGGGAGGCCAGCGGGCCGGTTCGGGTCCCACATGTGAGGGCCGGTGACATTGCCCTCGAAAAAAGAAAAAAAAAAACAGTTTGCCTAAACTTCAGCCTAGGGTCCCAGGACAGTCACCAGGCCAGACCTAACTTGATGTTAATTTTCAGTATGACCTCCTATTAGTAGAGTAGTAGTAATTTACTCTCCAAACCCATGTGAGGTTTTCCCCACTCCTAAGCCATTTTTTTTTCCCATCCCACATTTCAGTGTCTTCTCATACCATCATTTCTTTGCCCTTTTACATCTGTGAAGATAGACAGGTCTCAGAATCTACTCCCTAGCTGGGGATCCATTATTGTGCTCCTCTGAGCAGGTTTCCTTGTCTATAAAATGGGGGAAAGGGCCGGCCGAGTGGCGCGGTGGTTAAGCGCTGGCTTGGGAAGCCAGCGGCCCCGGTTCGGTCCCACATATGAGGGACAGTGACACTGCCCTCAAAAAAAACAAAAAAATAAAACAAACAAAAAAAACAAAACGGGGGAAATAATTCTTAACGCTGGCAGAACTGTTGCAAGGACTCCATGACACCATGTATTCTGTACTTTGGAAGGTAAGCTCCACAGAGGTCACAGGCCTTGTCCTTTTTGTTTATGGCTGTGTTCCTAGTATGCCCCGCACACAGTAAGTGCTCAATAAATTTGCTGAATGAACGGTTTATGGAAAGAATTCAGCACAGTGACTGGTAGATAGTAAACATTCCACAAATGTCTGTTTTTATGACGTCCACTTTGCAAAGGAGGAAACTCACCTGGAGATGTGTACCCAGGTGCTCCGTACTGATTCAAATTACGGATTTCCCCATTTTATCACCCCATTTTAATAAGTAGCCACACACAGAGGGGTCATTCTAACCTCGCTCAAAGAACCCACCAATGACCGGCATTCCTTAAATACAACACTCCTAAGTAAACTGACCCTCGCAGGCATTTAGGCGGGAGTAAGGATTTTTAACAAAACCAGGAAGGGCCAAATTCCAAAGCAAACAAAGTCGCCTCATTCCCCGCCCTGGGGGAGGATGTTCACTCCCGTACTGCTAAAGATAGAGCGCGGGCCCTCCCCAGGAACTTCCTGGCTTTTATTAGTTGGTAATCTCAAAGGTAACTTTTCAAAGGTTTCTGTTTTGGAAGTGTGGGTGTGAAACTGCTTCCTTAATCACATCTTGCGGTAGGATCTCCGAACATCTGGGTATTATTTGAAAACTTAGTATCCGGTTGGGGTGTTTGGGTGGGTGGGGGACCCTGCATGGTGGGATGAAACAGTAGGGTCCGTTAAAAAATTTGTCCAGATGGTTTTTAATCAAGAGGCAGAAAAATTAGGCAAAAATTACAGATGGCTAATTACCTTGGCACAGTTACACGTTTGATCAAAAGCCCGCCTTCCCCACTAACAGCACCAGAGTAAGAGAAAAATAGAGCGCTCAGAAGTCTAAGCGATAAGGATCGCCTCTCCAAGAGCCAAGGGACAAAACTCATTACAGATAAGGCCAGTTTCCCCCCCACCCCCCCGACGCCTCTCCTGGATTGCTAAAGCAGCGGCGGCCCGCGGGGTAAGGAAATAGGTCCAGCCCCGCGGGGCTGCTTTCACCCAGTGCGGGGTTACGAGGCGCACTTCCCGCGCCCACCCCTCCACCAGGCCGGGGTGCGGGAACCTTCGCTCCTCTCCTGGAGCGGCGCGTCAGGAAAACTCGACCACCGGGTCACCGCGGCGCGAGGAAATGGGGTGTGGGGCGAGGAAGGACTGGATTTTGCCAGTCAAGAATCGATAGTCTTCCCCTCCCCCCAACCATCTCAGCTTCTGACTCGGCCAATGGAAGCCCGAGGGGGGAAAAAAAAAAGAAATCCCGACGCGGCCGGAGAGCAAAGGCGGCTCGGCTTTGTTTCCAGGCGGGGTAATGCGCCGGGCTGGGGGCGCCCCGCCGCGGTGCTGCCAGGGCGCTGAAGCCGAACAGAATACCCCGGCGCCCTAAAAAGAATACAACCGGCCGCCCCCTCCTCTCCTCAGCTCCAAGTTAGCCCCCCCACCCCCCAAGTCCCGGATCTCCGAGTTACGCGGACGTGGGGAGACCGCGCCAAGCCCGCGCAAAGCGCGGCGTCTTTAAGAGCTCGCAGAACGGGAATCCGGTAAACATTTCGCTGGTCCCGGAAAGCAGCCGTTTTCCTCTCTCCCTTCAAGATTCGGCCAGTCTCCCCCAGCCCCCACACTGCCCCCGGCCAGCCCGCAGACCCAGGGGCTGCGAGCGGGGAGAACGGGGTTGTGCGACCCTTTGGAGCCTGTGGTAGCCGAGCGTGGCCGCTTTAAGAGTGCGGCGCGCGCGCGCCCGCCGGCAGTCGCCGCCGCGCGCCCCCGCCCCCGCCGCGCGCCCCCGCCGCCGCCGCGCGCCCTGGCTCGCTCGCCGGCTTTAAAGTCTCTGCCAGGATCCATGCTCACATGTTACTTCCTGTATGGAGGCATGGCTAGTTTCCAGCTCCGCGCTCCCCGTTCCTCCCCAGCCTGCGCCAGAGCCACAACTTTCAGGAGCATGGACTGAAGGCGCCCTGGCCCCAGCAGTCCTCTGAGATCCTTTGTGTTTTTCTCCGTTTCCTCTGGCCGTTTCTTTTTTTTTTTTTTTTTGGGGGGGGCTCCTCGCTTCCCCCGCCTCTCCCCTCCCCTTCCCCGCTCGCAAACATGCCTCCTTCCTTCCCGGGGCCCTGGAAGGAGCTGCCTGCCTGAAGCCAGGAGACGCCGCGCTGCGCTCAGCCCCACCGCCGCCCGCCGGCTCCAGGGCTGCGCTGCGCTGCCGATTCAAGTTGGGGATTCTCGGCTGCTTGCCGCCTCCGCCCGCGGTCCCTGCCTGCCCCCGGCCCCGGGCATCGCCGCCGCCCTCCGACTCGCCGCCTTCCTCGCTTGGCTCGCTCCTTTTGGAACAGAAAGCAGCCCTTCTCGACCGAGGATCGTCCCCAGCGTGGCTCCGCGTTCCCGGTCACTTTTTGAGGGTTTTCGGGGTCACTCGGCGGCTTCCCGGATTTCAGGGGCGATCGGACCTCTGAGCGCTGGGGGCCCGTAGAACGGTCGAACAGGGGAAGAGCCCGGGCTTAGCGGAGGCTCACACGGAGGCAAGAACTTATTCAACAAGTTTACCCCCCCTGCCTTTCTCATTTCGATGTGCGTTTTCGGACATGCGGAGGTTACTGGAACCGTGTTGGTGGATTTTGTTCCTGAAAATCACCACTTCAGTGCTCCATTATGTCGTGTGCTTCCCCGGTGAGTGCCGACCGCCGAAGGGACGCGGCCCTGGCCGGCGCGCGCGGGGGATGTGGAGTTGTCGCCAGGGCACGAAGCTCGGGTGCCGGTCCGACGGACCCCAGAGAGGGTGGAGGGGGGCCAGACGCCCGGGAGGGAAGAGGGATCTGCTTTGCTGGCTTTGGTGGCGTTTAGGGAGGCTAGTGGTTGGGGAGGATGGGAGAAGGGGCTGGCTGGGGAAGGGGACAGGGATCTCAGGGGGTCTGTTCTCGCTCGGCTTTGGTGGGTCTGGGGGAGCCGAAGTCGGGGGAAAAGGGGACTCGTTCTGCTGATCCGCCGCTGTTTGAGAGAAATAGACTTCTGGGGTGGTTGGGGAGACCGACCAAGGGAGGATGCTTCTGTGGGTTTGAGGGGCCCAGGGTGCGCCCCTCGCTCAGGCGGTGATTAAAGATCAGAATTGGGGACTTGATTTGCTGCTCTCCGACCCTTTGGAGAGGCTGGTTTTCGGCGGAGGGTATCTGGAGGTTGACCGTGGAGGACTGGGGATGTTGGGAGCAGTCTGTGTTCCGGTCTCGGGGGCCAGGGCGACCCCGGGTCGGGGCTGGAGCGCCGGGCTGCGCTTTGGTGTTGGTGTGAGGCGGCCATCCCAGGAGTTGGGGCCCGGGTGCGGTGGGAGGGCAGGGAGCAGGCGGTTTAGGGAGATCTGTGGCTTCTCCAGCCTTGGCCCGCGACCCCTATACCCCGAAACTCTGGTCGGCTGGGCTGTTTGGGTTGGGGCGCCGCGGACGCGTCGGCGGCAGGATTACTGTTCGCGCCTGGGCGGATTTTCCCGTCTCTCGCGCGCCTGCCTACCTTCATCTCTGCCCTTTTGCAGGCTGTTCGCGGTTGGCAGACCTACACTCACTCTTTTTTAGCCAGGTTAAGACTGGGATAGTATTGGCAATTGGTGACGATAATAAGTCACTGCACGTAGCGGTGTGCGGCTCGGCGACCCTCCTGTTTCCAGCCCTACACCGGCTGATTCCCCCCACCCCCCTTCCTCTCTCAGCTCCTGGAGGGCAGAGGCCAGCCGCCTCTGTCTCCCCTTTTGCAGCCCCTCCTCCCTGCCCCCCAAGCTGCAGCCCCAAGCTCCCGCGAATCCGCCCGGCCCCCTCCCCGGGGGCGGAGGCCACGTCCTCTGCCCTGGCTGGGGAAGGGGTAGGAAGAAGGGGGCGATTCGTTTTTCATTCCTCGCTCTCCTCAGGACAGAAAACCCCCGCTTTTCTGCCTTCTCATTCTCCAGCTCCTGGAATCCCGGAGGTGGGTGTTATTTGTATCAAACAAAAAAGGGAACGTGTCCCGATGTTTCTGCTCTCGATGGTCACGGCCGCTTGTCCCCGGGCGGCCCGAGCGCTCGGTTTTGGTGCAGCGGTTCCCCCAGCTCCGTCGTGCGCCCTAGAGCAGGGAGCGGGCTGCCCTCGGGGATTGGTAGCGAGGGTTCCCTTTGCAGGCATGGGGGTGGCCTCGAGGGGCAGAGGCAAAGCACTGTCTTCGTCACCCCCTTTTCCCTCTGCGCATTCTCCTGCCCTTGGAATCCCTGGGAGCTTCTGCCACAGCCCAGAAACCTAGCTCTATGCCGGAGGCCTGGGTTTGTCCACCAGAGAGCCCTGCTTTCCTGGGGCTGTAGGCGGTGTGGGCATTTCCTCTTAAAAACGCACTCTCGCCCTTAAAAGATCACTGCTCAGTATTAGTGTTAGTCATCTGCTCTTTCTAGATTTTCTTCTTTGCCGTGGACTTGCTGGCTGAGTGGACTCAGGTGTACACTGGGGTCGAGCTTTGAACGGGTCACGCTTTACCCGGGGGGGGGGGGCAGTGGGAGGCAGCAGGAGAACTGCCTTCCGAAGCCATCAATTTCTGATACTAGTCTGGCCTCCTTACGCTCGGGCATGCAGTCAGTGGGCTGGCCGTGATTTTCTTTTTCCTGGCCTGAGGAAGCTTGAAATCCAAAATGGGACCTCCAGTGATGCCGCGTTGGTGGGGCTTGGACAGTTTTAGTCTTCCATGTTTTCTTTAAGTGCCGACGCTGCGAGGTAATAGCGCATTCCCCGGTCGGAGAGCCTAAGGGTGTCAGGAAGGGAAGAGGCAGTGGTGTGGGGCAAGGGAAAGAGGAGATGAGGTTTGGAAAAGTGCCGCCGGAGAGGGTGCAGCAGCGCTTGGAACCAGGCAAAGTTAACATGTCAGAGCCGTGGGAGACGCCGGCTTTCCGTTTTCCGAAGGTGCCGTGACGTCGCTGGACCTCAGGGGGCGCCCTCGAACCGCTCGGCCGGGCTCCTGCCACCTCCACCGGTAATGCTCGGCCACCTCCGTGCTCTGAGGCCTCGGTGGGAGCCCGAAAGGGGCCCGCACAGCTGGGGTCTCAGGCTCGCGGGCTGGGGATACGCCTCTGCGGAGAAGACGCCCTCAACTCCGCGCTGCTGCTCCTGGCCCGCTGTAAACCAGGGGGCCTGAGTTCGGTTTGGGATCCCCTTTGCCTTCCATAACCTTGGAAGCGTTTATCTGTGTGATACGAAGGATAAAAGTGCTTCAGGAATTGGATTAAGGACCTTTCTTGTGAAGTTGTAACCAAAATCCCTTGTTGTTTTGTTTGTTTCCTCTCAGAGTCGCACCAACTTTTCAGTTGCATTTGAGCTCTCAAGCAGCTGTAAGGATACAGGGGAGCTGTAATTTGGGCGAGTTTTGGAAACAGCCATGGCTTGGCATGGGGCTTGCCCTAGCCGATCTGAAACAATGGCTTTTAGTCTCTCAACAAAAGTAAGGCCTTGCTGATAGTGTTTCAAGTGGTATTTCCACTTTGTAGAGCAGAAATGTGATCAGTCATGATACAGTGCATGCATAGTACATTCTTTCCTTTACATGTCTTAAAGATATTATGGGAAACTTGTGAAAATGGAAAAATGTAATGGCCTCTCTGGGCCTCCCACTGGACTACAATTACCAACTCATTCCCACCCCCCCCCAAACCTCCCCAACACCTCTGTATGTTACCTCTAATTCATGTAAGCCTTTGGTATATATCGCTAATCACTGAGAATGTAAGTGCCTCCAACAGGATGTAAAATACGTTACCTGAGAGGGTTAACATTTTATGTATTTTACATTCTTAAGGTATTCAGAAGAAACTTTAAAAAATATACATTTTTATTGATTTCTTCTCTCCATCCTCAGAGTGAAACCTTCTCTTTGATTCTGATACATTTTGTACCCTAATCAGATTACATCCAGAGGCTGACGTTGGAAACACTTCAGATGGATAAGCTCTGCGGCATACTTTGGAGGTGTCAGAATCTGAGGATCCATGATTGATGTCCTGTGCATCTCCCTCTAAGCTGTCGGTGTATTTGCATATACATGCTTTAGTCCTGATGGACATCCTTTAAGGCCTTAGAAAAACGCAAAAGTAGTATTTGTAAGTCAGCTACCTTACTCTAAGGGGTGGGGTGAGGAATCATGTACTCTCGCCCCCACACTCCCCCTTCAAGTGTCTTATTTGAAAATGAAGAATCTTTATCCAGTCTTGAAACTGGTTCCTCTTTGACACAGTTATGGAATGAAATCTTTGATGTTTCCTTCTAAACAATGTTCACATTACAGGGCTGATGAAGTTAGCACATTAATACAAACTAGCATAACGGGACTTTTTGGAAATAGGGGAAGTTGCTGTTGCTTGGTGGCAGAAAGATTATAGGAAAGGTTGGCTGAAATGAGAAGAATTAGCCAATAATCGAAGCTCTGAGCATCTCCCCTTAATTATGGACCTGTTTTCACTGAATAAAAGATTATGTTGTTTATGTGAAGCAGTGGTACAGGGAATATGATAATTTTATGCAGCAAAACAAAATCCCTTTCAGATTCATCCTTCTATTCTGCGACACTCCCAAATTAATGTTGTATAATCAGTTGTCTACCAATTGGAATGAGCTTTCTTGCCATTCCTGTTAAGATCATTTAAGATGCCCCAGAGCAATTGTTATTAAGGGCTCCCTCCTACATCCTTACCCCTGCCCTATTTTTCTGGAAACTTCTTGACCAAAAGGACAGTATGGACACTTTCATTAGCCTTACCTAGATGAAGAAAGCAAATTAAGTAAAGCTTGAACTCTTCCCTTTTATGCTGAAAGGTTTTTATTATTTTTTAAACATTTTTTTTTTTTTTTTTTGAGGGCAGTGTCACTGGCCCTCATATGTGGGACCCGAACCGGGGCTGCTGGCATCCCAAGCCAGTGCTTAACCACCGTGCCACTCAGCCAGCCCTATTATTTTTAAAAATCTGAATTTCCATTGAACATTTTACAGAGAGCATGGAGCACAAATGCAATGTCATTTCTAAGCAGGATGAAAATTATATTGTGGATGTGCATTCTGAATTGCAAGAGTGAAAAATTTGTGATTAACATTTTCATCCTGTGGCACATCTTATCATATCATCACATTATAAGAATTCAGAGCTTTGGGAGAAATTCAGGATATCTAAAGTTATCTCTAAAGTGCTCGATGTCCCCCCAAATAAATTCTTGGTATGCTTTGGTTACAAGTTGATCACTATCAGATGACAGGTGGTAATCACTGAAACTGCATTTTTGGCTGTATCTGTGTAGAGAATAGAAGCTGTGTGTATCTAACAACATAAAGGAAGCCAGGGAAGTGTGCCCTGCCCCCACTTGTAGTTCTCCACCCGAGTTTGATCTAGGCAAACTGGGGGCTACTAAGAGACCCTGGAAAGGGAGAACTGGTCTGAGAAGAGCCTGCCCCCAGCAGGCACTGAGTGTATTTGTGGAATTCGGCAGCAATCACTGAATTTGTTCCGGGATGAGGTGGCCTGGGCCTGGGCCCACATTAGGCCCTCAGTAAATATTTGATTAAAAGATCTGATATCTGGATTTCCCTGTGCGAAATGGGAGTGACCAGCTTACTTGCTGAGAATCAAACCCAGGACTATGGCAATGTTCTGTGCACATCAAAGATCAAATGCACATCTGTAAGAAAAGAGCCATCTGATTTGACTTTTTTGGTTTTTGATATTGTGTTTATGTGGCATTGTAACAAACAAAAAAAAACACTCCAAAAAAGATATGTTTTGAAAACTCTTGTTTATTTCTCACTGCTTTGTCCTACAATTCTTCTTTGTCTCAAATTTCCAAAACCATAGAATTGACTCTTTAAAAAAAATAGATCTAGAAGTAATGTCGGTAAATTTCATTTTCAGAAAAGCTTCTGATGGTTGAAATATATAATATCAATTTGTGGTTTGTCCTCTTAGGAAAAGGATTGTGAGCTTTATAGTGACAGCTGTGCAAGATTGCCTGAAGTAGCTAGAGGGCTCCATGTGCTACTCTCTCCTCCTGGAGGGAAACCTGTAATTGGAGGGGCCACTTCACCTGGCATCGTTTACAGCAAAATGTTTGGTGTTTCGACTGGCAGAAAAAATACCCATGTGAGATGGCTTGCCAGGCCTATGCAGGCTCAAAGTTTTTATGACCAACGAATATGATGTGACGTTTAAAAAGACATAGAAAGTGCTCTTAGGATTGGGTGGAAGAGTGACAGTAGATCAGGCTCCAGATGTGCTGGTTTTGAAGCCCTGCCCCCCTTAATTGGGTGGTGCTGCTAATGTAATATGGGTGGGGGGTGGGAGGACTTTGGTATCTGTCAACCAGTGTATGAGCGTCAGTGTACTGTTTTATAAGCATATAGCAAGGAGAAGTCTTAGGAACCTACAACTTGTTAATACTTTTTATTTTCTTTCAAAACCAGGTACCTGTGAAAAGTTGTATGGAATATATCGAAGTACACTTAAGAATGGTCTCTGGAGCCGTCTGGCCTCTGCTATTGCTAGTTGTGGGGCCTTAGACAAGTTACTTAACGTCTCTGTGAAATGTGGTGATTGTACCCTGACTTCTAAAAGTCTTTGAGGCTTGAATGACAGTGCTTGTTAAACTTAGCACTGTGAGTGGTAAATAGGAAGTGCTCAATAAATTAACCATTTTTATTTCTTGTGTACTGAAGGGATTAGGATAGTTTATGGGAAGAGGAAAATAAGGACCACTGCATGCAAAAACAAGAGCATTTTAGAAATTTTATACAAACACATAATGTTCTTTGTACTTGAGGGCAAGGAGAACTAAGGACGGGCCCAAGGGCATCCCATGTAAAGTTAATAAGATGGCTGTGATTTGAGGTTTAAAATGAGAAAGCCTCAGTGAAGTGAGATAACCTCCTTACTCACATGTCAAAGGAGGTCTCTACTTTGCCGCCTTATAAAGAGTAAGATGTTCTTTGTAGGCTTAAACTCTGCCATGTGACTGTCCAAGATTACCCCCTGCAGTGGTATCCTTTGTGGAAACAGTTGCTTGGTCCTGCATGTTGGAATGTCCATTCCTCTTCCAAGGCCTTCTGGACTGCAAGGTAACCAAGGAGAATGGGTCTCTGTTACTCTCATTTCTGGGCTTTAATTTTGTGCCTCTAGTGAGAAGCAAACAGTATTTGTGTGACCGTTGAACACACTAATGCCTTGGTCTCCACATCTTCATGGGTTCACACCTGCAGAGCACAGGAGAGAACCACACAGTGCCTGCCCTCTAATCAGGTTTTTGCATACTGAAATCAGCATGATGGTTTTCTGGCCAAACAACAAAGTGTGATTTTAAACTACTCAACTTAGCTATTTTTGGGCTGTAGCAAAGTGACACAGTTGGCTGCTGAAACCTAGCAACTAAAAAAGAAGAAAGAAAAGCGTAGTTCATGGAATATGTAACACTTCCATGTAAGAAAATAGGACAACTGGTCTTATTTTTGGGTCTGTGATGCTATTTTTCTAACGTGAGGAGTGAAGCAGGTTGTCGATTGATATTGCAGCAGAGGGTGTGCTTTTGAGGAATTCATACCAGTTACTAGATGAAGCCAGGAGGTGTTTGAGTTTTCACACCATTGCAGCCTCATAAATTCCACAGTGCCCTTAAACCCGGTAAACTCATCAGTTGGGAAGGATTTGGATAGGGAACAGCCATAAGCAATTCACCAAATACCAAAGCATTGATCGGATTACTGAGGAAATGTCCATTGACTTCTCAAGAGTCAAGTTCATCATGAATCTGCTAAAGGATTTATTTACAAAACAGTGGTTATTTACAAAAGAGTTCTTATTTATGAAAGAGTTCTAGTCATTAAAAAAATAACGGCTCTTCTGAAGTGTTTGGATTCAGTGAGGGTGGAGGCTAAGAAGCCACCAGGGGCTTGGCTGTCTACTGGGTAGCTGGGCTGCCTTGGCCACATTACCCAGCGTCCTGTGTAAGTGGCGTTGGGTGATGTTGGGGGTCTTGGAGTCCCAAATACATACATCTGTTACTTAGGAACCACATTGGGATTCTAAAGGGCTAGACTGAAATTTTTGATTTGTTGTAGTAGTGTTACGTTGGGCCAGTGGTCCTTGTTTTTTTTGTTTTTGTGTTTTGTTTTTTTTTTGAGGGCAGTGCCCTCACATGTGGGACCCGAACCAGGGCTGTTGGCTTCCCAAGCCAGCACTTAACCACTGCGCCACTCAGCCAGCCCTGACCTCGGTTTTTTAATCTCTAAAATGGGAACAGTGCTTATAATAGCGCACATTCACCAAGGTCTTGGCTTGATCTAGGTGCTGTGTCTGAGTTTTTTTATATGCCTCTCTAATCCTATGGAAGTGGAATATCCCCATTTTAGGGTGAGGGAACTAAAGCTGAAGGAGGTTATTAACTGTCCAAGGGTCACTCTTGGAGTAAGTGGGGGTGGCTATAATATGTCTGTCTAATCATCTCTCAGGATTATTTTGAATTTCAAACTGGCTGCTCTTTATTTGGAAACTGTTTTTCCTACTTGCCCAGGAAGGCCAATTATAAGACAGACCCCGCTTATGGTATTTCACTCTACTGCTTTTCCCATATAAAAAGGCAAGTATCATAAACACTGGGTGAAATAAAGGTGTCTTCCTGTATTTGCTATAATTAAATAAGGAAGTAATGCAATTAGTATAGGATTTTATTTGGTTACATTGAAGAGATGACCTTTCTGCAAATTATGTTAGCTTCTGAATAAGCTGATAACAACTGTGGATAGAGTTAGTTTGTTGGTAGTGAGTTTTTTTTTTTTTTTTTGACTCTTCAAAATGATCTAAGTCGGGCCGGCTGAGTGGCGCAGGTGGTTAAGCACTGGTTTGGGAAGCCAGCGGCCCCGGTTCGGGTCCCACATATGAGGGCCAGAGACACTGCCCTCAAAAAAAAACACACAAAAAAAACAATCAACCAAAATGATCTAAGTCGATTTAGTTTGTAATTTGAGAACTTTTGTTTGGGGCATTGAATAGGGTAACTTTATAATAATGTGATATTATTATTATGCCATATGTCATTTAAGGATGGGCTGCAGGCTCTGAATCACAACTTTTGAAAAGGTCTAAGGGAGTTGTACGTGGCAAGAGTGGTTTGGGTTCTGGATTTTTCCCCTGGAGTTGAGAACTAGCCCTGGGAGCCAGTGGAGTCAGCTGTGGGATCTGGGCACGACCCTTAGTTTTTTTGGGGTTGTTTTCCTTCCCTTTAACTAAATGGCTTGTAAAATTCTTCTGGAATTTTAGGGATTGTTGATCCGAGGCTGCGCAGTTTGGAAGGGTTATGGCCTTTCTGCAACATGCAAGTCCAATGCCCAGTGCATGTTACGTTGTGATTTTGTGAGGTGGACAACTTGTTAACTTTACTCTGCGAGTTTGCTTCCTAAGGCGCTAAGAACCCTCTGCTTATCTTGCTGACCTTGCTACCTACCGATTCCCAGGGAGCAGCAGACAAGGTGGTGAGTGGAGGTTGGTTAATGAGATGCCTATAAGCTATTTTCCTTTTTTCACATTAAACCTTATTTCTCCTGGAGTGCAGGTAAAACAACGAAGTTATGTGTGGCCTTTAAAAGTATTTAATGTGATTTATGATTGGAACAGTGGTGGCAGTATTTTTTGTCTAAAAAGAGAACACGAGGCTAGGTTTGGATCTTTTGTCTTACTCCGGGTAAGAGAAATGGAGAAATAGTCATTGGCGTTATCTGGATTTCTGCAGGTGGCATCTGGCATGTTCTTGAGTCATACTATGTTGAAAAAAAAAAAAAGTTGAATTAAAAATTAGGGTGTTTCACATTTATACTATGAACAAGTATATCTTGTGTACCATAGTGTGCCAGGCACTGTTTCAGGCACTGGGGGCTGGGAGGGGGGCAGTGATGACCAAAACAGATGGAAACCCCTGCCCTCGTGGGGGCTTCCCATGGAAGTCTGGGTTACTCATGAGAAATTGGAAGGTGTTGCAACCTAGAGCCTGTGTTCTTGGTTGGCAACTATACTAAGCTGGAACTAAATACTGGTGTCCCCTTGAGATGGAGCCCGGCCCGCAGCGGTTATTTACAACACTCAGCTGGTCCCTGGAGGTGTTTGGCACCCGTGTGTAGCTGATTTCTAGATTTCTACCCGAGGGACAGATTTTTTTGTTGTTGTTTGTTTGGTGTTTTGTGTGACCTGGATTGGTTGTGCGTAAATGCGTGTGTGCGTGCATATACTAGTGTGAGCACATACATCATTGGCTGATGAAGAGACCACCCCTGTCAGTCTGAAGCTCAGCTATCCTGGTCGTGTCCTCGTCTGGCTCTGCAAATGGCCTGCTGCTTGGACAGTGCCCAGTAACGTGGCGACTCCTATTGCTGTTGGCTTGTTCAAAAGCTGTGTTTTGAAAAATCCCTCATTTAACTTTAAGAAATAGCTCCCTTGGTCACTTTCTTGTTATCAAACTACTCCAGGAAGAGATGATGTGGGGGAGTAAGAGAGGGCATTGACCCATAGAGTAGGACCTGCGTAAGTTAATATTAGAGGTGTCATATTAGTGGATCCTTTGCCAAAGATCATAATTTTTTCACATAACATCCTTGACCCATTAATTTCTGCATGTGAAATCTATGCATGGATTTCTAATAGATGATGGAAATAATCAATATCCTAATTTCCCCAAAAATGACATATGAAAACCTGAACTTTGAATTGATAGATTGGCAAGCTTTTGGCACAACAGATCAACATTTTGAGGGGTTGATTCCTTCACCCTAATTCCAGCATATCGTCTTTATCTGGTCATTATATACAGTATGTTCACATGAATTTCTCACCTGATTCAGAGTCTAAGTAGACTGTATGTTCTGTGAGGGCAGAACCTCAATCCTCCTTCCACCTGTTGTATTTTCAGTATCTGGTGGGAGTGGTCATATTTGAGGACTGATGGAATGAGCAGATAATGCTCTCTAAAACAATTAGAGGACCTTTTACAAGACATTGGTACCATTGTATGTGGCTTCCAGAAATCCCACATTGTATATTTCATCCTCTTAAGAGAGATACGATATCCAAGGTTAACATCTTCCTGAAGAGAATTCAGAGTGTATATATTGTCATGGTGTTTCAAGTCCATCTTTAAAAAGGGAGAAGCTAAATTTGTACCTTCTGTTGCTGTCCACCAAGGTATCTGTTGCTGAAAACAAAATATATTCTACTTAGAGGTCAAATGTCTTAGTGGGGTGGTAGGGCTATGTTTTCATGGTTCCAAACCTTGTGTAATAATTTAGGCTGCATTCTGGGACTTGGGTATTCATTGCATCAGAAGTGGCCTTGGCTTTAGGGTCGATCCAGAAGTAGCCATGCTCACTTCTGCTTGGGTTATTCTAGAAAGAGTGACATGAGGTGTGTAGAGGGCAGTAGAGTTTGCTTGAGCTGATTGTAGAGCGTGAGATGAATATCGATCTGTTGACTAGTAATGGCTTTGGGCAGGTTGGACAAGGAGAAGGGCTTGGCTTACCTGGACTGACCATTTTTGGTTGCTTGAGAAGTATTGGTTGACCACCTTGTCTAATGCCCTCAGTTAGACAGATGTTGGCTGGTACATCATGGAGCTAAATTTTGTAGAATACGTTGTTAGTCACTGCTTGCCCTATTTTATTTCTCTTCTGGCCAGTCTTTTTCTAAACTCGCCATTTTCTCTGCATCTATGTGTGCAAATCACTTGATAATTTTAGGCATCAGCCCCTTATTTTCTCAATTGGTCATTTGGGGCAGAAGATAACTGAAGTTATTTCATGTGATAGAGGGTGGGTAACTCTGGCATTAGACTACTTTCTGGACATATTTTTAGGATATATATTTATTTTTTAGCTGAGCCATCCTGCTACCTGTTGGCAGCTCAGCAGCAGCTCAACTCGGGCTGGGCATCGAACTGCTGTTGTTCACAGCTCAGCTCGCACTCTTGAGCGAGCAGCTCTTAACCAACTGAGCCACTCGGCCAGCCCTAGGATATGATTTTTAAAAGAAAATCTCTTGTTATTGAAGTATCGTAACATACAAGGGAGTTACTTTGCTGATTTTTGAGGTGTCTGCCTTCACTGGTTATATTAAGTGGAAGGAAAATTCATTTCTGGAGAATCTGGGCAAAATGTAAGTACTCTACCAGATAAACAAAGGAGTTTGTGCAAATAGCTCTTTTATGCCTTGGGACCTTTAGTAGGGTTTTGAGGAAATGAGACCTAAGACAAATGGATTCTGATGAAAGAGGCCCTGCCAAATGCATGTTTTCTGAATTGCATAGATCTGTCAGTCAAGTGAAGTAACTGGCCCCAGTCAGTGAATTCTAGCTGTCCTTTACCAACTTGGGCCATTTACTTCTCATCTGTAAAATGGGGGAGTTTGAACCTTCTAGAGTCCTTGGGAAGATTAAATGAGATCACATGTGCAAAGCATCACAATAGCATTAGGTACACAGGATGTTACAAATGATACCTGGTTTAATAGCTGTTCTTTATGATTTATGAAACAAGCGCTTGTGTAAATAAGCTCTGTTACTGCCGTGCAGCCCTATGAAGAGATGGGAGAGCTGGAACTCAGGGAGAGCAGTGATTCTATACTGAATGGAATGGAGGAATCAAAATGGCTACATTTTTTGTTGAGAGATTTACTAATGATGGCTATTGGTTTTGTAATTTGCTCTGTACACCCCCAGCTTTGAACAGGTTTAGAGCTACTTTTGACATTCTTATTACTGAAATTATCTGTGTGGGTACAATATAAATGCCTTACTTTATATTTATTTCTGTGTTAACATGCAAGGAACCCTGGGTACATATGGATGGAGACGCTCAGTGGAAGTCTGTAGCACATCTTTTGTCTCCTTGCACTTGTGTTATTTTACAGTTTTTCTTTTTCTTTTTCTTTTTTTTTGAGGGCAGTGTCACTGGCCCTCATATGTGGGACCGAACCGGGGCCACTGGCTTCCCAGGCCAGCGCTTAACCACCGTGCCACTCGGCCGGCCCTTACAGTTTTTCTACGAAGGGAATGGAGATCAATATTTGAAATGAAGGTCTCCATGCCCATAGCCGTGGCAGACATTGCTAATTGACCACAGAGCTTTTCCCTGCTAATGCCTGCACAGTTTCTTAGAGTGCTTCTCAAGAATTGGCTTGAGAGACGACTTTTGTGCCCTTTTTGTGCTGTGCTGAGACATAGCCAGTCTTCAAAAATACAAGGTAAAGCTATCCACGCTATCCACAGGCTTTTATATCCTTGCAAATAAGTTTGCTGCTACATGGACAGTCTTCAAGCCATAGAGCTACCTTGAAATTGACTTGAAAGAGCAGGTATCAATAGAAAGTACCATGTGCAAAGGTTCCTAATCCATGAAATTAATTTACGCTCATATTTGACTCACATTCATTTATTCAGGGAAAAGAAGATCCAATCTCTTGATGGTGGTTACATAAAAATCTAATTGGTGCGCTCTACTAATGGAAGTTTAGGGATCTAAAATTAGTGGCTTTTTTCCCCTTTCTTCAAAGCCCAGAGGTTTTGCATCAGATTATGGCTGTTGTAGGACTGTTTATATTCCAAAGTGACACCTTTCTGAATTCTTAACTGTTATAGTAAGTGTTAAGTATGGGCTTGGTGACAGCAGTTATTAAAACTGTGACTGATTGAATGGATGCTTTCCCCATGTTGTTTATACTTGGTAAAGTACTTTGTGTTTACTCTGAATAAATTATTGTTACCTTCAGGGTGGGTAGCTTGTTTCTCAAAATGGAGTGGTCCTTTGACTAGTGTTATTTTTGTTAAAAAAATTGGAGAGTAGAAATAAAAGGTGAAAGGAATTCATTTGAGAAGTTGACATCAGATAAATTTGGTGTTTGGTTAAAGCAAGTACTTGGATGACATCAAGTAATGCCGTATTTGTTTCCTGGATATTAATTTTTTTCCCCTAAGGGTCCCTCTGATATTGAGCCTTAGCTTACTTACTTTGAAATGTTTGTAGAGCTGTGCTGTCCAGTATGGCAGCCACTAGCCACATGTGGCTAATGAGCAGTTGAAATGTGGCCTGTCTGAATTGAGATGTGCTTTTAAGTGTAAAATACATACTGGGTTTCAAAGACATGTGAAAAAATAATGTAAAATATCTCATTAAAGTTTTATACTGATTATCTATTGAAATGATAATATTTTTTTGCTTTTTTTTTATTAAATTTATTTATTTACATATTTTTTTAAATTAGCTTCAGGTGTACAACAAAGTGCAATAGTTATACTTTTTACCCCTCAAAGTGACAACCCCCCTCCCCCAATTCTACCCCCCCACTCATCCCCCCCATATCATACTATCTATTACAATTCCTTTGACTCACTTCCACCGTGTAATCCACATCCCGTGACTATATATTCAATTAACAGGTGGCATATAATATTATACAACATCAACTTCAGGTATACAGTGCAGTGATCAAGCCTCTACTCCATCCATGAAGTGGTCTCCCTAACAAAACATGTGACCATCTGACACCCCACAAAATTTTAACAACATTATATTCCCTGAACTGTCTTTCATATCTCTGTGACAATACTGTAGTTACCTATTTATGCTGTCTAATCCTTTCCCCTTCTCCCTCATCCCCACCTCCCCCTCCCAACTAGCAACCCGTTTTTCCTCTATATCTATGAGACCGTTACTGTTTCTTTCGCTCATTCATTCAGTTTTTCAAATTCCACATATAAGTGAGATCATGGTATTTGTCTTTCTCCGACTTATTTCACTCAACATAATAGTCTCTAGGTCCATCCAAATCGTTGCAAATGGTACAATTTCGTTCTTCTTTATAGCGGAGTAATACTCCATTGTATAAATGTACCACAGTTACTTAATCCAGCCCTCTACCGATGGGCATTTCGGTTGTTTCCAAGTCTTGGCTATTGTAAATAGCGCTGCAGAAATGATAATATTTTAGATATATTGAGCTAAATGAAATGTATTATTAAAATTAATATTGCTTGTATTCTTTTTACTGTTTCATGTGACTACCATAAAATTTAAAATTACATATGTGGCTTGCATGCATGGCTTGCATTGTATTTTTATTGCCCTCACTTCACCTTCCAGAAGAACGTTTCACAGCTGTGGCACCTTCTGTGACAGTGATCACCTCTTTTCCTTTCCCTATACCCCTTCAAAACATAGTGCCGAGAGAGACTTGTCATTGATGCAGAGGGTTGCCTTCTGGAAGGCACTGTTATTAGGAAACAACTGGAGTCTGGGTATCAGGATAGAGAGTTGGGGTCATTTAGCTTTGTGGGCTTGTTTGCCCATCTGTGCAATGGGGTAACAGTCTTGCTCCGGGAGGTTGTTTATGGAGTAAATGAAGTAAGCCTTGTAAGGCATTTGGCACAGTCCTGGCAGATAGTAAGCACCTGAAAATAATAGCCACTATTGTTATTTTACTGGCTCCCAAGTGGGCATTCAGCAGAATTCCTGGCTTTGACTTCTCTGTCCTCAGCTTCTAGGTGGTGAAATATGTGGGACCTGTGGAGGATTGCAAAGAGTGCTGCATGCTTTTAAAATGCCAGCCTCTGCTGCCTGGGAAATCAAGGACAGCTTAGAAGATAAACCTTGAGCATTCTGTTTGAGCTCATGCTCAGCAGCATGAAGGGTAGAAGGGACTTGGGCATCTTTAGATATCGCTGACTGTCTGTAGAAGCTCTTTGATGAGAGTGCCAATCTATTACAGTGCTAGTTCCCTCCTGCCTGGAGGAGGAGACTATACAGTCCTGCCTCACACAGCCCTTGCATTTGCTCTCCTGGGTATTTTGCTTTATTGAGGTCCAAGTTCCCATTTCTCTATAGTTAATAGCCAAGCTCATACCAGATCCAAGTGCTGGACTCCAGGTTATTAGCAGTGGTCCATGCTTGAACACACCTGCGGATTTGGAGATGGATTGAGTGGTGGTCTCTGCATCTCTGTCGTGGAGAGACGTCCATACATCCCTCTGAGGATTTTTGGTTCCTTTCTCCAACAGAATGTTCAAATGGGTGGCTCTTCAAGGTGGAGTATATATTCTTGACTCGCCAGCCTGCTACTTAATTTGGAAATGGTGGTTAGGGAGAAAGTGAGAGACAGACAGACATGCTTTTATCAGACAGCTCAGGTCTGCCCAGAGAGCTTCTAGCATCAGGTCCTGTGTGTCAGCTTGCACCTGCAGGCTAAGAACTAGGGCAGGGGTGACCTGTGCTGTGAGGGAAGCAGTGGGACAGCCGGGAAAACCTGCCCCTTTTAATTGTTTTTCAGGTTCTGGATGGGAGTGCTTCCTTCCCAGGGAACGTTTGGCAGGCTGGACACATGCCCTTTGTTGCATGCAGGTGATAAGAATCTGGGTCTCAGTTATAAGTTCTTTTATGAGGGATAAATAAAGAGGTTGAAAACTTCAAGTCGGTGTTGAAAGAGCCTTGTGGGTCATTCTGCCTCACCCCAAGCCTACTTTGGAGACCCAGGGTAGGAGTGATGAGAGCAGCTGTGCAGGTGCAGGACAAGGGGAAGAAAGGGAGTTCTCTGAAGACTTTCTCATACTCTTCAGCAGAGCCAGATTTCCGAGTGACTCTTAAAGGAAAATAGTCCTCCAAACCTGTATGTCCACACAGAGCTTTAGCATTCCCCTGGCCGAGTTGTCAAGGCAAACCCCTTTTTGGTGATGGTTTGATCACCTACAACTGCTGTCTCCTTCCCTGTCCTTTCAGTGGATCTCAGAGTTTTCTTCTGTGCAGTGTTCTCTGCTGGAAGCCCTGAGTTCCAGGAAGAACACCTCCCTCCCCAGCCAGTCTTGCAGGGGTGAGGTCAGGTATCTGGAAATTCTGCGGTTATTCCTACAGGTGTTTTTACCATGTGGCGTGGCTAACATAAACCACCATTTTATTGGGTATCTGCTCTTTGCATGGTGGGCCTCATTCTAGGGGTTGGACACACCTTATCTGAAATTCATCCTTGTGTTTCCCAGGTATGCAAATAGAAGTTTTGCTTCGTTAAGAAACTTGCCCATTTGGGATAGCTTTGAAAGTGTTGGAACTAGGATTCTGACTCCAAAGCCAGTGATCTTTTCCTTAACAATGTGTATTGCACTTAGTGGATTGAATTCTGGGTGCTTTAAGACCGATAACTGAGTTATGAAAAAGTGGAAAAGCTAGTTAAGTGAGGCCTGAAAACTTAAGTTGGAGAGAGATGGCTTAATTTTTTCCACTTGGCCACTATAGGGATACACAGAATGAGGTTAGTTCTTGGTACGTATTCAGGCATAGGGTTGATGAAATGCTAGAATGTATTTTAAACCCAGTGACTGAACTATTAATAAAGGTAAGGAAAAAAAAAAGCCTTACTGGGTAAGTGTTTTATTCCTGTGGCCAAGAATAAAGTAAAGGACTTACAGATTATTACAGTAGTCCCGCTTTAGCCATGGTTTCATTTTCTGTGCTTTTCGTTACCTGGGGTCAACCACGGTCCAAAAATATTAAATTGGAAATTCCAGAAAGAAACATTTCATAAGTTTTAAATTGACGCCGCTCTTGAGTAGTGTGATGAAATCTTCAGCCATCTTGGGCGAATCGTCCCTTTGTCCAGTGTCTCCATGCTGTATGCGCTCCCTGACCCTTCGTCACTTAGTATCCGTATTGGTTATCAGCTTAGTTACCAGATACTTTGAGAGAGAGGGAGAGAGACCACAGTCACATAACTTTTATTACGGTATCTTGTTATAATTGTTCTGTTTTATTATTGGTTATTGTTAATCTCTTACTGTGCCTAATTTATAAATTTAACTTTATCAAAGGAATATATAGAAAAAGCATACAGATGCAGGGTTCTGTACTATCCACGGTTTCAGGCATCCACTGGGGGTCTTGGAACATATTTTCTGTGGTTAAGCGGGGAACCACTGTATTTTCTTGTGGCTGCAGAAAGCTTTCAGGAGCTCCCCATAAGTTACCTTGGGTAGGTAACAGGATATAATCATAACCTTTCATCTACAGAGAACATGTTTTCAAGGTACTGCGTGATTTCTACTGGTCTCTGCAGCTTTCCAAGTAGTTACAGAAAAGTAATGTCTTTGATGTAGGGAAAACATTTGTGTATCCTTCATTGCTGTCTTAGTCCCAGAGCATAGCATACACACATTCCTGCCCTCTGACTTTTCCAAGGCTTTGGGCTTTGGTCCACTCATGTGTTTTTGTTGATGATATTTTGGGTACCATGTATAGCCAAGGAAGAAACCAGGTAGTCAGGGATGAATTTGTAACTTTATTTTCTTGGTGGTGGATACTTCTAAAGGCTGACTGGGTGGACACTCTTTGGACAATGAACCCATGTCACTGAGCTCTCAGTGAGTTGTATCCTAGAGGAGCTATTGTAAATCTAGATAGAGTGCATTTCCTGGAAGAAAGTTGCCAAGGTTTGTTGTCTTCCTCCTCTTCCCCTCCTTCTCTATCTCCTTCGCCTCCGCCTCTTTTTTTCTCTTTTGTCCACATCTGTTAATTTTTTCCAGACATTAATCAGACAGCAAGTGGAAAAGCTCAAGGGTGAGGGCCGGCCGAGTGGCTCAGTTGGTTAAGAGCGTGAGCTCTGAGCAACAGTGTTGCTGTGGTTTGATTCCCACATGGGCCAGTGACCTACGCCCTAACTGAACTACTGCTGAGCTGTCAACAGGTGGCAGGATGGCTCAGCTGGTCGTGCTCCTAAAAACAAGGCTGCTGGTTGGACTCCCGCATGGGATGGTGGGCTACATGGCACCTTGAGCTGAGTGGCTGCGAGCTGCCGGATGGCGACTGGACTTGGAGATGAGCTAGCTGTGCCCTCCACAACTAAGACTGAAGGACAGCAGCTTGGCTGTTCCCTTTCCCCAATTCCCCAACACTGTCCCCCTCCCCCAATTCCCCAATAAAATCTAAAAAAAAACCCTCAAGGTAAAATCTGTTGTCTTTCTCCATACAGCCAAAGCCCCAGTTTTAAAGAAAAGTAATGGGTTCCAGTCAAATATTAGTGGAAACGCCACGTGTTTAGCTCTTTGCTTGGTATATGGGGGTTCTAAAAATGTGTGTGAATTGGAGAAATAAGATAAAGGCCTCTAAGACAGTTAGCTGTGTAAGTTAGCAGTTAGCAGTGTAAAGACTGTGTAAGGCTGGAGACATAATAAAATGCTGAAATACTGGTTTAGTTCCTAAGTGTTCAGGAGTGATAGAGTATTGAGAATGACCTTCCTGGGAGTAGCTGCTCTATAAAGCTGCAAAAGCCTTGCTGGTAGTTTATATGTGCACATGGAATGTGGGGGGCGGGGGGGGGGTGACTAGTAAGCCAAGGTAGTAATGAGCCTTAATGTGAAGGTGGCTGGCCAGTGGTAAACGGGCTTATTTCAAGGGTGATGTCTTGAGGTTCTGTGACTTGGACCCATGTCTGTCTTGTATCTTGGCTGCTTCCTCGTGACATAAAACAGACTGTTATCTTGCAGGTGGACACTGCAGAGATTTGAGAAGCTTGGGAGCCACAGTGGATGCACTGACTGGCCCTTGAATGCCAGGTGAAGGCATTTGGACTTGATTTTGTTGTCTCTGGAGACTGTCAGATAGCACACGGAGAGGCTGAATGACTTTTTCTCAGTGGTCTTGTACACTGAGACTCTAGTGTCTTCTTGCTTTGTCATGGACTAGCTTTGTGACCTTAGTCCCAAATTCCTTTAGTCCCCAATTTCCTCCTCTGTAAGATGGGATAATGGTCATTATCTCATAGAATTGATGTAAAAATTAAAGTCCAATATAAATAAGGCACTGGTCCCTAGCAAACACACAGCTGGTGGTACTGTTATATTAATATCACTGTCATTTTACATGCCCGGCATCCCTTTCCCATGTTTTGCCAGTAGCATCCTTGGTGCTCTTTGGGTAGTGTGATCCCGTCACTCTTGATGGAGTTGAATGGGGCTTTCTGCTAATCAATGGACTCTGTCCACCCCTATCTGAGGTACAAAACCCAGGCTGGTCACACCTTTTCTCTCTGGAATTGGATGTGTGCGTCAAGACACAAGGATTGAAGTCTCTCTCAATTCCTGCTGCCTCAATCCCCAATTGGCTCTGATTGTTGCCCTTTCAGAACCTGGATTGTTTGGCTGTTGATTGGATTCTTTGAAATGTCCAAGATCCTTTGAGTATATTCTTTTCCTGCCTGTGTTAACCAAGGGCTGAGTTTGGTCATTTTCAATAGAAGGGCATCAGGATCAACTGTAAGTACATATAGGGTGGGTAACTAGGTGTATTGAGAAGGACAGGAACCGTCGTCTCTCCTGCCTGCCCAAAGTAGTCATTTAATAATGGTTTTATTCCCTGTTTGCGTTTTCAAGTTCATTCATTTTGAGCGTTTTATCTCCAGGAATTCCAGGACTCTTATTTTTTTGGTGCTGGGGACAGCCTCTCTCTTTTTTTTTCTAACCATAGCTTTTTTTTTTTTTTTTTTTTAAGATTTCATTGGGGAATTGGGGGAGGGGAACAGTGCTGGGGAATCGGGGAAGGGGAACAGACAAGTTGCTGTCCTCTTGTTCTTCAGTCTAGTTGCGGAGGATGTTGCTTCACTGGCCCATGTTGGTATCGTCATTGCGTTCTTCCCGGATGAGGCAGATCGGTCGCTGGCCTCTGGTGCCGCTCACTGCAGCTATTGACAGCTCACGCTGGCTGCTAGCTACTCACTGTAGCCTATGGCAGCCCACTGCAGCGGGGGCTGCAGTCTATACCGTCGCTGGGGCTTGCATAGCCCAGCTCCAGGTGGAGCTGTTGTTAGCTGTAGAGGGCAGTATCACTGGCCCTCCTATGTGGGATCCGAACCGGGGCTGCTGGCATCCCAAAACCAGCTCTTAACCAATACGCCACTTGGCCGGCCTGGGACAGCCTCTCTTGAGGAGACACGCTGATAATGCTTTGTCTTAACTGCTTCTCTTGATTTTATTTTTAAATGAGAATCCTAAGGATGTGTAAGGAAACCAGTAAAACTTAATTGAACAACGTTTAGAGCTGGAATTAAAAAAAATAATACTAAAAAGAGTCTATAATGGGAAGAGGCCCGGGAGGATGAGATTAATGCAAAGCTGTGAGTCTGATTATATATTTTGCCCACACCTAATCATGTCTGTTACGTTTTAATTACTGCTTAGACTGGACGTGGAGAGAGTGTCTGATGGCCTCCAGAGTTTGTCCCTTTTATCATATCTTGTCCCCACTCATGGTTTCCTTTGCTGGCATTATTGGACGGCAAGTGTTCCAACCTAAATTAAAATCAATAAGAAGCAATTTCATTTGTTTTTAACTATGAAGATAAGCGCTTCCAGCAGAGCACTGTGCTTTCAAGTAAAGTTCAGTGTTGTTTTGTTTTGTTTTTTCCTCTTTCTGGCTGGGGCCCAAAAGGCATTAATTTTTTAGTGTAAAATTTTTCTGAGGGTGATGCTCTCTTTGATTTAAGACCTTGTTACCATCATCATTGCTTTAAAACTGGGATGATTGGCACCTGGAGTACTTTTGTGTTTTATAGATCCTTGGCAATCAAAACGCCATTGGATTTGTTCAGCTGTCACCTGGGAGCTTGTTAGAAATGCAGGATCACAAGCCTCACCCCAGACCAATGGAACCTAGAGTTTTTTTTTTCCCCACAAGACCCCCACGTGACTTGCAACACCTTGGAAGTTGAAGTCTGCTCTCTGAGTTTGTTCATCTTGGTTTTCATAATGTTTTTCTATTGAAGTGTAGCAAACGTTTGTTGTAGAAAATAGGGAGTTCATAAAGGTACATAGAGGAAAATAAAATCTAACCTCAACATCCAGTCATACCTAATGACTTACCATGTTCATCTATAGCTTTTTGGTGCATTGTTGGAACATTAAAAAAGGAAAAAAAACAGGGCCGGCCAAGTGGCACGTTGGTTAGGAGTTGGCTTGGTAGCACCAGCTCTGAGCATCAGGGCCCTGGTTCAGATCCCACATGAGGGCCAGTGCCGCTGTGCCCTCTGTAGTTAAGATGGTGACAACAGCTCCACCTGGAGCTGGGCTGCCATGAGTTGCCGGCGACGGCGTAAGCTGCAGTGGAGCTGCAGGGGGCTGCCATAATGCTACCCTGAGTGGCTGGCAGCCGCCATGACCTGCCGTGAGTTGCCGTCGAGTGGCCGGCGACCGATCTGCCTCACCCGGGAAGAGCGCAAGGATAATACCAACATGGGCCAGTGAAGCGACGACCTCCACAACTAGACTGAAGAACAAAAGGACAGCAACTTGTCTGTTCCCCTTCCCCAACGCTGTTCCCCTCCCCCAATTCCCCAACAAAATCTTAAAAAAAGAGAGAAGAATACAATGTTAGAATTATATTGTGGATAAAGCATCTTGTATTCAGCATAAAGTTTAGTTCTTAGGAGGTGAACGATGAAGATCTAAGTTCTTCTTTGGTCAGTGACAGAAGATTCTTGAAAAACAGACCTTCCTTTCTCCCAAACCTGTATCATTTGGTAGGGTACTACTATGTGCGTTGGTTGGTCCTACTACCTTTGTGTGGGACCCTTAAGTTGGTAATCACAGAAGATGATGAATATTAGAGCACTGGGCTTTTGAATCCTACCTAACATGCATTTTTCTGGGCAGTTAGGACAAAGGGAATTATTAACATGGCTTGCTTTTTGCTTAACTTCGTTTTATTTTTTGCCTTGCTATGCTAACATGAATTTTGAATAATTGCTACTTTAATTTCTTTCATTAGGTGATAGATTCCTCTGATTGAGCAGACTGTTCCATCCAAAAATAACTAGGATTTGAAACTTAAGGACAGGAAGGACAACTTCTTCATCAGGGGAAATAAAGGTGGTTGTCTTGGCAGTGGAAAGCTTGCTAATTACACCTCCAGTGGTAGGATCTATTTGTGATGGGAGGCACTGGGGACCCAATTAACAGGTCATTTTCATGTAAGGGTTTTGGGATTGGACTCTGGTGTGTGAAGATGATATGGCAACCAGCAAGCACCTTCTCAGTGCAGGGGTATCGGGGATGGTTTTAGGTCTAGTTGTCTTGGATTGCCACAGGTCACTGATAGGAAACTAAACCCCTCCTGATACTAAAGTTATGCTGTTCCGCCTGTGCATTTGAATTAACAGTTTCTAAAGTTATCTTGTCTGTAGGAGAATAATACTAAAAACTTGGTACTCTCTCAAGAGTCTAGCTTCCCAGGAAGTCACTGGCCACGGTGACAGTCACAAACTGGAGGAACAGGGATGGAAGAGGTGTGGGACCATCCCTTTTGGTCTGGATGTCCCCTTCTTGGGGGTGTCTCCCTTCCCTGAAAGACCCTCCTAGGATTCTTTCACTAGCATTGATATAGACGTGGTAGGACATCAAGAAACAGCCTAAACAACCTTTTTCTCTATTTGTTTTTTCTTATCATTTGTAGGGCTAAGTATCAGCCCCATATGTCTGTATCCAGGTATGTGTGTGCCCAGGTATGTCTGCCTGCTTTCAGTTATGCCGGTAGGAGAGATGTAGAGGGAATGTGATTCACCTCTTAGGTGTCAAGGGCTGGGGGATTGCCTGTGACTGGTCCACTGATGGAGCCTCTTCTGTGGGGGTGAGAGAAGTGTTTTGATTCCTTTTGTCTCACCCAGGGCAGAAATTAAGGTCCTGTGGTGACATTGGACATAACCTTGATTGTAGATTATTTGAAGCACTCATGGCAAATGTCACTTCACATTATTTTGTAAAATAGAAACAAAGCAATTAGGCATGCTTTCTGTGTAAGAGCTTTTAACACAGGACTTGTAGGTATCATTTATTATTGGTCTTTAAATTTTGAAATACTTGCAGATTTCCTGAGAAGTTGCAAAATCACTACAAAGAATTTCTGTATCCTTTTCTGCCCAGATTCCCCAAATACTAAGTTTATCACATTTGCTTCTCTTTCTTGCCCTCTTCTCTCTCTCTCCCTCTCTCTCTCTCTCTCTCTCTCTCTCTCTCTCTCTCTCTCTCTCTCTCTGGACAGCTTGAAAGAAAGTTGCAAATGTGATGCTGCTTTACCTTTAGTTACTTCAAAGTGTATTTCCTCAAAACAAGGACGTTCTCTTAAATAAGCATAATATAATCATCAACAGAAAATTAACATGGATAAGGTTCTATTATTTATAGAGCTTATTCAAATTTAGCCAATTATCCCACTAATGTCTTTTACAGGAAAACAAAAAATTTTAAGTATTTAAAAAAATTTTCCCTGGCTTAGGGTCCATGTTGCATAGAGTCATCCTGCCTTTGTCATCTTCTTAAATCTGGAACTTTCATTGTCTCTCATGAGCTTGCCCTTTGAAACTTGCTTTGTATAAAGTCCTTCATGTTGGCTTTGTGTGATGTTTTCTAATGATGAAATCCAGGTTATCCTGTGTGTGTGTGTGTGTGTGTGTGTGTGTGTGTTTGTGTGTGTGTGTGTGTGTTTTAGCTGAGCCATCCTGCCACCTGTTGGCAGCTCAGCTGCTGCTCAACTCGGGCTGGGAATCCCACCAGCAACCCTGTTGCTCAGAGCTCAGCTCACACTCTTGAGCAAGCTCTTAACCAACTGAGCCACTCAGCTGGCCCCTTATCCTTTGTTTTTTTATTTCTTTATTTTTTATTGCAGTTGTGTTTCCTGTTTCTGAGAAGGAGCCATGTAGAAATTGCCTCAAGTTCTTTTTATCTCCTCAACTTTATGCCTCAACTCTTTGATCTGATACTCTTACTGGGGGGAGAAAGTTTTGAACATACACACCTAGTATGCATATTATTCTAAATTACAGATTATATTAGTGAATACCCGCTGCTTTAACAAAAAACTCATACACTGGGTGGTTTAAACAACAGAAGTTTTATTTCTCACAGCTCTGGAGGCTGGGAAGTCCAAAGTCAAGGTGCTGACCACTTCAGTTCCTGATGGGGACTTTTCCTAGCTGGCAGGTGATCGTCATCTTTCTGTGTCCTCCCAAGGAAGCGAGGGAAAGAGATGGAGCCATCTCATGTCCCTTCTCTAAGGGCACCAATTCCTTCATGACCTTATCGCCTACCAAAGGCCTCACTTCCAAATACGATCACAGTGGGGGTTAGGCCTTCAACACACAAATTATTGGGAAGCAGAATTCATTACATAGCATAGTTGCACTATTATACTGATGCTATGTACATCACAAAACATTCCCAAAACACAGAGGGATAAATGAATTATTTATGTAAATATGCATATGTGTGTATGAGTGCATAGGTGTTCTGTGGTTTTTCTTCAGCTAGGCCAGTGCTGGAGACTCCTGTAACAAGCAGCACTACATTCAGTTCTCTGCAGGGAGGAATACTTGGTTTCATGACAGGTGGGGATTTCTTGGTCTCACTTGAGGTGTGGATCTCCTCTAACACAGGGATCAATAAACTGTAGTCTGGGGCCACATCTGATCTGCTGCCTGTTTTTGTACAGCCAGTGAGCTAAGAATTTATATATATGTATATATATTTTACATTTTAAAATTGTTTAAAAGATTTAAAAAATAATTTAAGACATGTGAAAATGGCATGTCATTCAGGTTTAAGGTCCATAAATGAAGTTTTATTGGATAGCTACACTCCTTTGTTTATAAGCATCAGAGCACCATATGACCTGCAGGCCTAAACTATAATATTTATTATGTGGCCTATTACAGAAAACATTTGCCCCCTTCTGCTCAAATACCATCCTATTAATGAAACTACCACTTGCTGAGTGATGTGTTCCAGGTCCTGAATTTAGAGTTATGCATATATTAATTTAATCCTCACCACAACCCCATGAAGCAGGGGTCCCCTAAGACAATCTCCTAAGAGATTGCCTCCATCCAAAAATGAGAAACTTGGAAGCTCACAGAGAGATAAATTTTGTCCTCTGTTACATAGCGAGCTGGTGAATGAAAGGATGGGTTTGAAAGCAGCTTTTTTGCATCTTGGTTCTTGGTGGTTCCAGGTCATTTTGGACTTGCAGAATTCAGGTGGTTTGTTGGGGTCGGTTTGCAGTCATTGGGGGTAGCCTGGACCCCTAGACTGGTCTGTGCAGTCAGAATAGCTTTGTCTGCTGCTGTGTCTTTGGCATGCTGGGCGCCTGGTCACTGCCTAGTAAAGTGCTGAGGGATCAATAGATGATGCCTAAACCCAGCATAGAAAGCGAAAGTGGAATATGGGAATGTGGTTAGGGTCAGTTATTAGATTAGATTTACGGAAATAGTAGGGCCACGGCGGGAGTCCCATAACCTTACGGAATCCGAGGCAAGAATTTCATGAGGAGTGTGGATGAAGAGGCAGGAAGCCCTGAGGGCGTGAGACCATGTTTCCCAGATATGCTGGTGAGGGGTCGCTGGGTACTGCACAGACCTTTGGAAATGCCTAGGCCTTGTCTCCATGTCCCGCTGGCATGTGCCTTCTCAGGGTGCTGTCACTTGCTTCTGATAGAGATGATGGAGTAAGGGGGTACCTGCTGTTACAAGGCAGGCACCACTGGCATTTCTTTTTCTTTAATTAAAAAATATTGCATATAATATATGAACATGCTCTTTCATAGAACATTTCAGCTAAAGCTTAAATCTACTATTTTTCCTCATCCTTCCTCCCCAGAACATGAAGCTATTTTAATAGGTTTACATATATATTTTTATACAAACACAGATTATTGTTACACAAACAATGTACTGTATCATTCTGCTTTTTCGTTCAACAGTGGTTTTTAAAAATATGGTCAAAACCTAATACATTTAATATAGTCCTTTTATTGTAATATGTAATAGTATTCCATTGTTAAGAATGTCGTGCAGAGGTAATAACTAGCTGTTTTCCTCCTGATGGCCATTAAGGTCACTTCACAGAGAGCAATCCTTATATGCACTTTCTGTGCACATTTGCCAATATTTGTTTAGAGGTGATAACAGAGAATTGGAACTGCTGGGTCATAGGAAAATAGAAATGGGGCTTTTGGCGAGCCTGTCCCTCCCACTGGTCCTGGACACCCTGTGGTGTGATTCCTTTTTCCTCAGCTGGTCTGCTTAGCCTTGCTTCTTGGTTTATTATTTCTTTTTCTTTCTGGAGGTTGAGAGGGCAGAGATGATAAGCTTGCGGTGATATTTGCAGGCCAAGAGTAAGATGGTACCTGTCTTCTGATGGTTTGACTTAATGATGATTCGACTTACGATTTTTCCATTTTACCACAGTGAGAAAGCAATATGTATTCAGTAGTAACTATACTTAGAATTTTGTATTTTGACCTTTTCCTGGGCTAGTGACATTTTGTACGATACTCGTGTGATTCTGGGCAGTGATGGCAGGATGGTTTTGCCCAACTGTAGGCAAATGTTAGTGTTCTGAGCACGTTTAAGGTAGGCTAGTCTAAGCTATGAAGTTCAGTACATTAGGTATATGAAACGAATGAATTTTTAAAAAAGATTTTAAATGAAATTTAGTTAGGATACAATTTTATATTAGTTTCACATGTTCACAGTAGTTATTCAACATTTATGTACCTAAAGAAGTGATCACCGTAAGTCCAGCAATCATCTGACACTGGACCACACTGTCACAAACCATTAACTATATATTTCCTAGCTGTACATTACATCCCCATGACTTATTTGTTTTATACCTGGAACTCTGGACCTCTTATTTCTCTTCACCACCCTCCCCCCTAAAATTTTTTCAGTTATGTTTGACATTCAGTATTACTTTATATTAATTTTAGGTGTACAGCATAGTGGTTAGACATTTAAATAATTTAAGAAGTAATCCCCCTGACTAGTCTAGTACCTTCCTGGCACTATACATATTGGGTTGTTGGAAAAGTCATGATCTTTTTTCTATGTTTTTCATTGCAAAGTGCGTCATGACTTTTCTGTCAACCCAATAGTTATTACCATATTAATAATTATATTCCGTATGCTTTACTTTAGATCCCCATGACTGCTTAATGACTACCAACCTGTACTTAATCCCTTCCCCGTTTTCACCCATCCCCAATCCCTCTCCCATCTGGCAACCATCAAAATGTCCTCTATGAGTCTGTTACTGTTTTGTTTGTTCTTAGATTCCACATATAAGCGAAATCATATTGCATCTGTCCTTTACTCTCTGACATACCCTCCAGGTCCATCCATACCACCGCCGATGGCAAGAACCCATTCCCTTCCATGGCTGAGCAATATCCCACTGTATATATGTACCACCTCCTCTTTATCCATTCATCCGTCGACAGACACCCAGGCTGCCTCCACATCTTGGCCATTGTAAACAATGCTGTAATGAATATATGGATGCACACTTCCCCTCAAAGTAGTGTTTTGGGTTTCTTCGGGTGAACACCAGGGAGTGGCATCACTGTGTTGTTCTTTGTCTCTTATTATAGCCTATGTTTTAAAGTCTGTTTTGTCTGATATACGGATTGCTACCACAATTTTTTTTCCTTTGGTTCCATTTTCATGAATATCTTTTTCCATCCCTTTGCTTTCAGTCTGTTTGTGTGTTTCAATCTGAAATGAGTCTTTTTTTTCTTTTTTAAAATTGGGGAATTGGGGGAGGGGAACAGTGTTGGGAAACTGGGGAAGGGGAACAGACAAGTTGCTGTCCTTTGGTTCTTCAGTCTAGTTGTGGAGGACTTTGCTTCACTGGCCCATGTTGGTATTATCATTGCGCTCTTCCCGGGTGAGGCCCATTGGTCACCCGCCTCTGGACGGCCGCTCACTGCGGCTCTTGGCAGCTCACACTAGCTACCGGCTGCTCACGCTGGCTGCTGGTCACTCACTGTAGCCTATGGCAGCCCACTGCAGCAGGGGCTGCAGCCTACACTGTTGCCGGGACTCACGCAGCCCAACTCCAGGTGGAGCTGTTGTTCACCATCTTAGCTGTAGAGGGCAGTGTCACTGGCCCTCATATGTGGGATCTGAACTGGGGCTGCTGGCGTCCCAAGCCAACTCTTAACCAATGTGCCACGTGGCCGGCTCTGAAGTGAGTCTCTTATAGGCAACATATGTAAGGGCTTTTTTTTTTAATCCATTCAGCCACCCTACATTATTTATTGGAGCATTTATTCCACTTACATTGAAAGTAATCGATGATATCCAGTTATTGCTATTTTATCATTCATGTTTTTGATTTTTTTTTTTTTTTCATCTGTAAGAAGTCCCTCTAACTTTCTTTGGTAGAGGTGAACTCCTTTAGCTTTTTCTTATCTTGGAAATTGTTATCTGTCTTTCTATTGTAAATGATAGCTTTTCTGGGTAGAGTAATCTTGGTTGTAAATCTTTGTTTTTCATCATTTTGAATATTTCATGCTGGTCCCTTCTGGCCTGCAAAGTTTCAGTTGAGAGATCAGCTGATAGTCTTATAGGAGCTCCCCGTAGGTAGCTAATTGCTTTTCACTTGCTGCTTTTAGGATTTTCTCTTTGTCTTTAACATTTGGCATTTTAATTTTGATGTGTCTTGGTGTGGGCCTGTTTGCGTTTATCATTTTTGAGAGTCTCTGCCTTTTCTGGGCTTGTATGTCTATTTCCTCGCTAGGTTAGGGAAGTGTTCTGTCATTATTTATTTAAATAGATTCTCAATCCCTTACTTTCTCTCTCTTGTCCTTCTGGTACCCCTACGATGCAAATATTGTTATGCTTGATGTTGTCCCAGAGGTCTCTTAAACTATCCTCCTTTTTTGTGGATTCTTTTTTCTTTTTCTTGTTCCAGTTGGGTGTTTTCTGCTACCTTGTCTTCCAAATTGCTGACTCTGCTTTATCTCATCTGCTGGTGATTTCATCTAGTGCATTCTTCATTTCCGTTATTGTATCCTTCACTTCTGACTGGTTCATTTTTTATGGTTTTTACGAGGTCTGAAAATTAAGTTTGCGAACTTGTTGCAGTGATGTTGCTAACCTTTTTTGATATCAGAGGTATTTATTCATTATGAATTTGTACAAACTGGACGACAGTTAACCAAGTTTACTATTTGGAAATGCTGAAAAGTCTGCATGAAAAAGTTACACGAACTTTTTGCCAACAATTCATGGCTCTTGCATCATGACAATGTACCAACTCACACGGCATTGTCTGTGAGGGAGTTTTTAGCCAGTAAACAAATAACTTGGAACACTCTCCCTACTCACCTGACCTAGCCCCCAATGACTTCTTTCTTTACCCAAAGATAATGGAAATATTGAAAGAAAGACATTTTGATGACATTCAGGACATCATGGGTAATACGAGGACAGCTCTGATGGCCATTCCAGAAAAAGAGTTCCAAAATTGCTTTGAGGGATGGACTAGGTGCTGGCGTTGGTGCGTAGCTTTCCAAGGGGAGTACTTTGAAGGTAACTGTAGTGATATTCAGCAATGAGGTGTGTAGCACTTTTTCTAGGATGAATTTGTTTCTGACCTCGTATGTCTTTTTTTTTTTTAAAATTGGGGAATTGGGGGAGGGGAACAGACAAGTTCCTGTCCTTTGTTCTTCAGTCTAGTTGTGGAGGATATCGCTTTACTGGCCCATGTTGGTATTATCATTGTGCTCTATCCGGGTGAGGCAGATCTATCTGTGTTTGTTTGTATGTATTAGATAGGGCTGCTAATGCTCCCAGTTTTGCCTGGTGACCTTATGTAGTAGGGGTCCTGTGGGGCCCAGTGGCACAGTCTCCCAGGTCACCAGAGCCAGGTGCTCCAGGAGTGTCCCTTGTGTGGGTTGTGTGTGCCCTCCTGTAATAGTTGAGCCTTCATTGCTTTTGGCATGCCAGTAGGGATTGACCCTCAGGCTGACTGGCTATGGGATTTGGCCACGTCCACGGTTATTGGCTGCTGTGCAGAGGGCTTACCCCATGGAGTGGGATTCCCCTTATTGGGCTCTGGTGCCTGTTGAGACTGTTCTTTGTGTGTGCCACTTGTGGGGCTATTGGGTAGTGCTCTGTTGTGGTCTGAAGCCAACCTCCAAGTATGTTGTTTCTGGGGCCTCTTGGGTGGTACTCCAGTGCAGGCCCAGGTTAGCTACTGCCTGTGACTGGCCGGGGAGTACCTGGTAGGCCTGGTAGGAGATACAAAGCTATCCACAGTTGTTTGCTCCCTGTACTGGACCTGGATGCAGTTGGGAGAGGCCACACTGAATGAAGGATGTGTGCCACCAATACCGGGTCTGCAGTAGTTACGCAAAAAGCCAGGACTTCTGAGGCCTGCTGCCACCTGCTGGCCTCCATGAGGTTCAGCTGCTGATAAAACCTTCAGCTGCCCGCAATTTGGGTGAAGCAGGGTCTCAGTGAGTCAGCAGGTTGGAGCAGCGGAGCTCACCTGGCCAATCAGATTCAGATTTGGCCTGTGGGGGCGGGCTTGACATAGAAAAGATGGCGCCTGCCTGCTGGCTGCACAGGAGGAGGGCCCTCTACAGAGAAGATGGGGACTGTTCCTTCAGTACTTACCACAAATTTAAACAACTCAGTCTGTCCTCATGTGTCTCCAGTGTCCACAGAGACACTGTTCCTCTACCGGAGCCTAGTTGAGTGCCTGTGTGGGCCCATTAAGAGGATGTCTGGGCTTCCCACCATCCATCCCACCCAGAAGGTTGGAGTCCCCACTGTTTTTCACAGCCAGAAGTTGTGGGGGGTACCTCTTCCTGGCACCAGTACTCTGGGGTCGGGGAGCCTGTTGTTGGGGGCACTGGGGTCCTCGCTTCTTTGTGCAAAACCTCTGTGGCAGAGATCTCTCTCCCAATTTTCAACCCCCACAGTGGGTGTGGGACCAGCCCGTTTCACGTCTCTTCCCCTCTTGCCAGTCTTCATGTGGCTTTTTCTCTATATTCTTAGTTATAAAACTTCTGTTCAGCTAGACTTCAGATGGTTCTCCAGGTTGATTGTTCTATAGTTTAGTTGTAATTTTGATGTACTTACGGGATGAGGTGAGCACAGCATTTATCTGCTTTGCCGTCTTGGATCTCCCATGAAATGTATTGTTGATCTAACGATATTTTTGACTTAGATACTTTCAACCCTATGATGGTTTTATCGGGATGTTAGCCCTGGTATGCAGAGGAGCATCTGTACATCAAGGATGTCCCATGTATTTTATTCCTTTGGTTTGTTGTGGAGTGACAGAAAAGAAACGGCAAAATTTTCTGGGTATCTCTGCCTTAAGGCCAAACTGTCATAACAGCAGGGTCAGTAACACGTACTTCTGTCAGTGTTGTGGAAACTATTTGGAGAGGCAGCAGGAAGAGGGGAGGACATGGAGGTGTAGACGAACTGGAGAAAACCTGTGGATGACAGATTTTGAACTGGGCAGTGAACATGAGGTATGCTCCTGTTTAGCAATATTCACTGAAGCACCATGATATAATTGTGGGGACATAGATTTTATAACTGGGTAGCCAGGTTTGGTTCAAGTCTTGTTTCTAGGCTTAGCCAGCTAAATCAGTCGTCCTGTTGTGAACTTGGCTTTCTGTGAGCGTCCTTGAGAATCAGTCCTCAAAGATGATATTCTAAAAGATAACAGGTGGAGAGCCACATACGGTGCCTGACACTTACTAGGCACTAATTGTTCATTTATTCCTGTGTCCCAGTTACTGAGCTTGGTGCTGAGACTGGAAAAGTTAGCTGTCAGATCAGTCACAGACTAGAAACTGACATATAAATAACAATGTTCATGGAGCCCAAAGGAAGCAGGAGAAACAGCTTGGAGTTTCCTCAGTGAGAGGCACCGGAGGGAGCAAGAAAACATGACTGCATCTTCCCTTTGCCTGCATCTTAAAATGGTGCTAGTGTAAGTAGATACTGCAGCATACTATTATTTTTATACAATGTTTATATGATTTCAAATTGTTTTCTTTGTAATGATAGTAAGAAATACTCATGTTATGGGAAAGGTTGTGGATCTGCCTTGTGAACACGATACTCAACAGTCTTTGAAAATTACTGAATCTTTTTCAGTTATGCTCCAATAAAGCTGGGGTTAAAGAAAAAGGAAAAACACATCACCCCCTGAGCTCCCTGAAATCTGGTTGGTTTTCTGCAGCCCCACAGTGGATGCTGGGTTGGTAGAAACACAGGTCTGAATGGGTATTTACCCTACGATGTTCCATGTTTTACTGTTCAAAGTGTCATCCCCTGACCACCAGCATCAGCGTTGCTGGGGAACTTGTTAGAACGCAGAACCTTAGATCGCAGACCCTACCCTGGATCTGTTCTTAAGAGATTCCCCAAGTGGTTCTTATGCATTTAGAAATTTGAGAAGCAATGGGCTGGGACAAATCCAGGCAACTTGACCCATATTTCTTCATCCCTCATTGCAGCATTTTGCCACATACACCCCAGGCACCTCTGTCCTCCATCAAGACAGGCACCTTTGGAACCCTAAAACAGTATATGTCAAAAAGGCCCCCCTGTAATGACTTGCTTTTAGGGAGCCCTCTACTTTCAGCCCAGGAATCAGCATTTCCTTTGTTAACTAGGTAAAAATAATCGGATTTGTTAACTAGGTAAAAATAATCGGATTAAGAAAAAGGAAGAAGGTGGTCCAAATTTTCCTCACACAGTCAAATCAGATGTGGTTACATGGGTGGGACTTATTGCTTAAAACTTAGAGTCTGTTCCTTATTAAAAGTAATTTGTGTATACAGCTCGCCTCATCGTAGCTAAACAAAATGAAATGGGCTTTGAAAATTGGAGATAGATGAATGAGGTTTTTGTAATCCTCACGTGATTTTACTCATCATCTCTTGTTCTTGTTCTTTTCATTTCCTTTCAGATCGAGGCGTTTTTAATGAGAAGAATTAGAAAAGGGGGTCAGGGAAACCATAACATAGAAAGAAAAATTCTGCTGATCTCTGTAGCTTTTCTCAGTTCTTTAAAGTGGTTGAAAAGTAATATTCTGTTGGTACTAAATCTAATTAATAGCTAGCTGGTACTCATCAGAACCTCATTTCTTTCAACCTTGAAGGCAGTTGGAAAGATACACAGATCTGTGTATTATCACAGCAAACGAGTTCTCTTTTTTCCTCAATCACTTAGAGCTTTATCAGCAATGTAAGCAGCAGATGGACAGCTGTGTTTAAAAAATAAAATGCATCTCAGGGTGTTTACTGTGGCATGTAATGTATGTATATTGATTGATAGAATTACTTTAAAAAATATAATTTTAGGGCCGGCCGAGTGGCGCGGTGGTTAAGAGTTGGCTTGGGACGCCAGCGGCCCCGGTTTGGATCCCACATATGAGGGCCAGTGACACTGCCCTCTACAACTAAGATGGTGAACAGCAGCTCCACCTGGAGCTGGGCTGTGCGAGTCCTGGCGACAGCATACGCTGCAGCCCGTGCTGCAGTGGGCTGCCATAGGCTACAGTGAATGGCCGGCAGCCAGCGTGAGTGGCCGGCAGTTAGCGTGAGCTGCCAAGAGCCGCTGTGAGCAGCCGTCCAGAGGCCAGTGACTGATCTGCCTCATCCAGAAAGAGCGCGGTGATAATACCAACATGGGCCAGTGAAGCAACGTTCTCCGCAACTAGACTGAAGAACAAAAGGATGGCAACTTGTCTGTTCCCCTTCCCCAATTCCCCAATATAAAAAATAAAAATATGTACATATAATTTTACATATAATTTTAAAACCAGAGTAGAAACTGTGTAGTAGGCATGGTTCCTCACTGAGCATCCAGACTGTTCCTGAGTATTTAAATGGAATCGACAAGTCTTTGCAAGCCTGTGCTCTGCCCAGTGCAGACTAATCAAAATGCTGTGGACCACATGGATTTAAACACAAAGAGAGGATGAAAGTGTGCATCCCGGGGGGAGGGCATTGGAGGATACGGTACAGAGCCCCGCATCTTTGCCTATGCAGGGTGCCGCTGTGGACTGTTAGTTAATGGGCATTTCTTCCATCCTGAGCAGACCAAGTATTAATTGACATGGTGGCTGACGTGCTCATGGGCTCAAGTAAAGTAGGTCAGGCCTTCATTGTAGCTATCAGACATTGGGAGTCCTAGTAGAAGAGAGGCTGTGATTGCAAACGCTGCTTTTTTAGAGAACAAGAGCCTTTTCCGAGGGCTGCCTGAGCAACCCCTTTCCATACCCTCCTGGAGTCCAAATCAATTATTTCTGTTGAAGCACACCCAAGACTTCATGATGTTTTATGTTTGTTAGGTAGAGTGTTACTGAGTTTGGCAAATACTATTAAGTATCTACTTTGTTCCAGGTTCTTGGTACAGCAGTTTAAGTCTCAAATCGGCCATTTGGTTGGTGGTGCCAATGGAGCCAACATCCTTCGGTACTCTGCATGTCTGTAACTCATACTATGCTAATAACCTGGCAGCCCTGCTTTCAGGCCTGACTCTTATCAATAAAGCATGACAGAAATCTGCACAGTGTGTTTGGGAAAATTGCTTACAGGAAAAAACACGATCAAAATTGGCCTGATCTGTGCATAGCTAAGGTCTGAGATCACAGAGCATTGTTACAATTAATGTATTTTTTTTTCTTTTAACCATTGTTAATCTATTGTGGAAAAATGAATCCAGGTGAAAAGTGAGAAGGCACTGTCTGTTTACAGATGTTTGTCATTTAGTCAGGACACAGATGACAGTCTAGGTTTTGTGGTTTCCATCTGGACGTGCTGCTGGTGGCTGAGCTGTGATAATCTCCCACCTCCCTGGACAGAACCGTTTCCTCCGTGCCCGGAATGCAGCTGCTTTGCTGTCAGTGTGTTTTAGCTGATGAACCGTTCGTTTGCACCATAGGTGGATGGTGGCATCAGCACAGTCATATTCACATTTTAGGAAATTTAGTAAATTGTACTTATTTCTTTTGCAGATAGAGAGAAAAGCCTGATTATATAGTATTACTTAGCTGCTCAAAGAAGTTAACTGAAGTAAAACTGTGAACTCCAAGGTGTCTTTTCTTACAGCTGGAAATGTATCTTCAAAGTTTGGGTGTTCTCCAAGACGTGTCAGCAGTTCCAGGAAAGGGACTGGATGTCAGAATTTGGGTAAAGGGGCATGGCTGTACTTGAGAGAAGGTCTGTGAGAATTTAATTTATAATTTGGTAATTTGGCCTTAGGCCTTGACCCTTCTACTAAATGAAATAATTAATGTCATATTCATAAGCTAGTAGGTGGAGTACCATGTATATGCACACAGCAGCTGTTCAACTCGAGGTGGAACTGTGTCCAACATTTCCATATATGACTGAATTTGGATCTTACAGTTTTTATTGTTTTTGAAGGTTTGGGTAACTGGTTCATATAATGGGCAAGAAGTCTAACTGATGTTCACATCAAGGCAAAAGTAGAGAAAATTTACATGGTGTATTTATTTGTATACTTGTTTCTTTAAACAAAGTTTGAGGCAGCTACAGATTGAAATGTTAACAGTATCATTATATTTTTTGGCTATGAGACATTTATTTTCATCAACAAAAGATAGACCAATCCATTATGATTCTCTCTGAATTTCAATAGACTAATTTATGGAAAAGCTTCCTGACAAGGAATTACAGAGAACCTGTCCATCTGGGCTGTTTCTGTCCCAGGACAGGACTGTAACTGACAACACAGGTGTGCATGGTGCTGGCTTTAGAGCTCCTGCCATTGCTCACTTTGCTTATTTAGAAATGCAAAAACAGATTTAAAATGTTCAAAATGGCTGATGTGGTCAGCAAAAGGCAGATTCTAGGCTTTTCCTCGGGCTGTGGACAGAAGTGACCTGACCTCTGATAGGAGCTCCAGCTTGTGACATGTGTTCAGGTCTGCCTGTTTTCCAGAGGGCATGTGAGAAGGCGACAGAAAAGGAAAATGAAGTCTCCAGAGGGGCTTCGGGGCTCTGCGGTCCCCATGTTGCAACAGCAGCAGGGCAGGCCTAGCCGGTGCCTTGTCCCCCTCCCCCCTCCCCCATAAGTGAGCCACTTTCCATCCTCTGTCCTTTCTGGTGCAGACACGCGTTTCTCACAGGGTGTCAGACGCAGAGGGAGCTGGAGCTGGAGCCGGTGGTAGCAAGAGGCAGTGATGCTGATGCTGTTTCCTTGGCGGATTTCCTGTCTCGCTTGTCAGTTGAAGGACACCTACCTGGTGTTCTTTGCTTCCAGTGACAGCATAATCTTCAGCTTATCCCCTGTGGGGACCGCTTGGGCTGGAATGACCGCGAGTGGGGCAGATGGGCATGATCACGGAATCCCTGGCTGCGGCTGCATACACCTTGCTGCCGCTTGCGGGGGAGCCTATCAAATTGTTGCCATGCAGTGGGGTGCTGAGGTTCCAGTCGAGGTAGACATCCATGTTGGATACCTATTGAGAGGAGGGCCTCTCAATCACCACCACCTCTTTCAAGACCTGGCCCTGTGTGACCTGCTTCCCGATGTCCGTGCCCAGGTCTGCAGCTAGCACGCTGTTCCCACTGATTTTGTTGGGCACAGCCATTGCCTTCCCGCTGAGTTCCTTCTGTTGGCACTGAAGAACAACAGCTGCGTTCTCCTGTGTCACTTGAGTAACTTGGGAGTGAAAGTTTTCCAAGTTGAAGGATCAGGTGGGACTCCAGGACAGGAGGCACGCTGCTCTTGAGAAACGAGGCGGCCTAAAGCAGTGTTCCCTCTGCTCCCGAGCACGTGACAAAATCTGTCTGACTGGAAATGTCATCATAATCTTTGAAGGTGCAGAACTTCTTATAAACTGGTCCAAAGTTGTCATCACTCACTGTAGTGCTTTTAGAACTTTCTTCTCCACATACACAATCATATTGTTCTCCATCATGTAGTCCTACGTGGAGGCCTGGAGTAGGCTGGCGTCTGGATCTTCCTGAGGACAAGAACATACTTTGGGGAGCTTATTCCATGCCAGTCGCTGGCTGGCAGGTCCTGGATGTGCATGGTGGTCTGGGGGGTTCTGCCACACACGAGCCTTTGGTTTTAAGTGTCCACCAGGCAGGGCCCGTGTAGAAAACGTGTCTTCCTGAGCTCCTTGATGCTCCCCAGGGCTGGCGAGGCCGGGAGCAATTCTGGGCCGGCCTGGACAGGTTGGCTGAGCCCTCAGTCCTAGTCTGTGCTCCGCTCCTACTCATGTTGTCTTTTTCTTGTTCCATTTCCATAGTCGATAAATGAGGACTTAGATCAGAAAATCACAGATGCCATACACTGCTGCAGGGCCCTTCGGGGCCATCCCTGATCCTGTCCCCTGGCCCTGCTGCCACTCAGCCACTAGCCAGTTCCCAGCGCTGTGGCCACAGTGCTAGACCCCAGCTGAGCAGCAGTACAGCTCCATTCTTTAGCACAACTTGAAAATTTGAAAATATTTTTGAAAAAAAAGCCGTGTCTCCTCCCCCCATTCCCACCCCATTTAATTTACACATAGCCCATCTTTAAAAGGCAAACCCTATTTAGGTAGGAGGACAACTAGTTTAGAAAACAAATTTGAACAATCTCAATTTGTATTTGGTTTCAGCAGCATGGAAAATGTATGCTTTTTAGATCAGTTTTCTGTACCTTAGGTCAAAAGATAGCTTCAGACAGTGTTCTTCAAAAGTTGGTTTAGTTTGAAACGCTTAGATTAAGGCAAAAAGCTCATTTGTGGTCACATTCTTAAACGCTCTAAAATTAGTCTCACCTTTTTTTTCGTTTATATATGAAAATACTGGATATCCACATTTAGCTTAAAAATAAATGGAATTTTACTTCATGTTCACGTTTCTTGTGAGTGTGAAACAACATAAATATTCATTTCTACAAGTAGTAGGATTACTTCGAAAAACGAAACAGAAGACCAAATTTCACTAGTGATTTTCAAACCTTTTTAAACACCATCTTTTTCTTCAAACCTGATTTTTCTTGTTGAAGCACAGAATGTGAAACACACAGACTGCCTCATTTATTTGACAAATGATTTGGGGGGTGGTGCATGAGTCTCTTGCATGAGGCTTTAAAATACAAGGTTTTTGTTGGTTTGTTTTTGTGATGTCGTCCATCTTTTCTGTCTTTCCTGATGAGAATCCAGAGGTCTGGGGAGTCTGAGACCCATTCAGGGTCACAGTGAGTTAGTGGTGGAAGTGGGTTTGGACCCACTTCTCCCAATTGCTAGTTAGTCATTGTTCTTTAACAGAAATGATGAACAAAACTGATAACTGCATGCATATGAGTTGGGAATCTCAACTTTTTCAGAATTGGATGATTTCCTCAAGGCTTTTATGCCATTTAGCCCAACTTTTAATAACTGTATAGATGATTAAAATAAAGAGTATAGAACACTTAATGTCAAATTTCACCTTCTTTGGTCTGTTAGCTCTAGGATAACGCAAATTGCACACCACATTGTTGAAGCAGCCAAGTTCATTTGTTAAAGGGTTTGATTTAATTTTTTTACCATGTTGAGTTTGGTGTTAGGTCATTGACCTCAATAAATTTGTTTTAATATCCTATGTTTTGTTTGCTTATGTCATGTTTAATTGAACCTATAAAATGGATAAATTTGCAAGGCACTAAACATCTTGTCTTTGATGGGTTTTGTGAGCTGTTTATTTATTTTTAAAAAAGATTTTATTGGGGAATTGGGGGAGGGGAACAGCGTTGGGGAATTGGTGAAGGGGAACAGACAAGTTGCTGTCCTTTTGTTCTTCAGTCTAGTTGTGGAGGACATTGCTTCACTGGCCCATGTTGGTATCATCATTGCATTCGGTCGCCTGCCTCTCGATGGTCGCTCATCATGGCTATTGGCAGCTCACACTGGCTGCTGGCTGCTCACGCTGGCTGTTGGCCACTCACTGTAGCCTATGGCAGCCCACTGAAGCAGGGAATGCAGCCTACTCCGTCGACTCCGGGGCTCGCAGCCCAGCTCCAGGTGGAGCTGTTGTTAGCTGTAGAGGGCAGTGTCACTGGCCCTCATATGTGGGATCCGAACCAGGGCCGCTGGCATCCCAAGCCAGCGCTCAACCAATGCGTCACTCGGCCGGCCCATGAGCTGTTTTATTTTTGCCATGTATTCATATTTATCTGAAATGGATAGACAGAGTGGTTTGTGTTGTAATTAGAGTCATTTTACTAATATGAAGTTTATCCCCTTAAAGAATTTGGAACCATTATCTTGGAGTATAAAACAAAACAAAACATTACTCTAGCATGAAAAATCCACTTAAAGGACACAATTGTTGCCACAGCTTGTTTTTCTTTACTAATTAAGATAGAGCTTTGAAATGAAGGCATATTGGCTATGGGAAGGAGCTCTTGGCATGGAGTGGATAGGAGTTTTGCACATGCTTGTTTTGAAACTCGGCTACTTCTGTTCGGGTTGACTGGTCTCAGGGGTAACGAGCTTAAAATGAAATAATGCCTGTTTGCCAACACCATCTTGATTCTTCTGTATGGACTGCTTGAGCCAATGTAACACATAATGTAGAGCAAAACAAGGAATCGATACAGCCATTAAGCAGCTCACTGTCTGGCTAGGAATGTTGATGAATAGGTCCGCATTTCCCCTCGGGTGTTTTTATTCACCATGGGAAGAAAAGGAGAGAGCCAACCAAGTAGAGTGATTGAGAAGGTTTTTCTTGCTAGAGCGAGGCAGTGCAGCTAGTGTCTTGGTCTTTTTGTGGAGGAGGCTCCTTTTCTTATCTATGGACCATGACATGTGGTTGGTCATCCTGTGCTGCCCCTTTCCTGTCTCTTAACATTTGGGCTTACTACTTAATGATGGATTGGAGATACATCAGACACTCATTAAACTCAGGAATCAGGTAGACTGGAACTCCACTTAGAGTCAGGAGACCAGTGTCTTCAGAGCTTGGATGCAGTGGCTGGTAGTGGGACCATAGGAGAAGATGTGAGCTTGAATGTTGTAGTGGTTTGCTAGGTCTGCTGTAACAAGGTACCACAGTCTGGGTAGCTTAAACAACAAAAATTTGACTCACAATTCTGCAGGCTAGAAGTCCTGAGGGTAGGATTGGTTCTTTCTCAGGGCTGTGAGAGAGCATCTGTTCCATGCTTCTCTCCAAGCTTCTGGTGCTTTGCTGCCAATCTTTGGCATTCCTTGTCTTGTGCAAGCATCACCTTCATCTCTGCCTTCACCTTCACATGATATTCTCCCTGTGTACACATTTCCCTTTTTTATAAGGACATTTGTCTCATTGGATTAGGTTCCATCCACCCTAATGACTTCATTTTAACTAATTCTGCAATGACCCTATTTCTTGTTTTTTTTAAAGATTTTATTGGGGAATTGGGGGCGGGGAAAAGCATTGGGGAACCGGGGAAGAGGAACAGATAAGTTGCTGTCCTTTTTGATTTTCAGTCTAGTTGTGGAGGGCATTGCTTCCCTGGCTCATGTTGGCATTGGCATTGTGCTTTTCCTGGGTGAGGCAGTCGCTCACCGGTCTCTGGACGGCCGCTCACAGCGGCTGCTGGCCGCTCACGCTGGTGGCCTGCCACTCACTGTAGCCTATGGCAGCCCACTGCAGCAGCCTTAGCCGGGGACTCACCGCAGCCCAGCTCCAGGTGGAGTTGTTGTTCACCATCTTAGCTGTAGAGGGCAGTGTCACTGGCCCTCACATGTGGGATCAGAACTGGGGCTGCTGGCATCCCAAAGAAGTTTCCAAGCAACACACCACTCGGCCGGCCCTGCGATGACCCTATTCCTAATTAAGGTCACATTCTGAGGTACGGGGGGTTAGTGGGTTAGGATACATGATTTTGGGAGGGGGATACAAATCAACTCATAGCAGATGGATAAGATGGCTGGTTTTGTGGCTCCAAAATCTCAAGAGGGGTTTCAATCAAGGAACCTACAGATTCAAAATTATAAACATTTACTGTGTTTTACAGGATTTTTATAGGTGTTTTCACATGTCCTGTGTTCCTTACAACAGGAAATAAATGTATTCATGTTTATGAAGGTTATAGAGACTTTATTTATTTTTTCCAGCTGCGCCATCCTGCCACCTGTTGGTAGCTCAGCAGCTGCTCAGCTCGGACCGGGAATCCAACCGGCAACCCTGTTGCTCAAGAGTTCGCACTTTTGAGCAAGCTGTTAACCAGCTGAGCCGCTTGGCCGGCCTTGTAGAGACTTTATAATAGAATAAAGTAGAGTAAACCCTGTGATGAGCAGGAATACTTTAGAATCTTCTGCTCGTCTTCTGTTTTCCTCTGGATATCGAAAAACATAATAATACTGATCCCCAGCCACTTGCGTGAAGACTCTGATTTACTTTAATCCAGAGCAGTGGATGACAGATGTTGGCTTTACACAATACACATATCATGACATAAAATATGTTCTGTCCTTTTTGGGATATTAAAGAGATTTGTCTAGGTTAATTTTGACTCTTGCTTAAAACCTTGTACACTGACTTTTGAACTTAACCTCTTTACTACCCCAGAGGGTAATCTACTCTCATTACATGATAGTTTGGTCATGATTTTTTGTTTAAATGTCTTGAAGTTGAGTGTTTCAAGTCTGCGTTAGCAGTGCAAATTATTTTGCAAATAAAATCTAACTTGATGAGAACTTAGATTTATTCTCTTAGCAATCTTCAAATTTGTAATATCGCATTATTAACTATAGTTGTCATGCTGTACATTACATCTCCATAACTCATTTATTTTATAACTGTAAATTTTTATCTTTTGATTCCTTCACCTATTTTGCCCGTTCTTTACCCTTTGCCTCTGGCAACCACCAATCCATTATCTGTGTCTATGAGCTTGTTTTTTTGTGTTTTGATTCCACATAGAAGTATGTTAATTATACCTCAATTTAAAAAACAATGTAGGAAAAAAAGAAAAAAGTTCTCCCATACAAAAAGAAACCTTACTTGAAATCTCAGGACATAAAATAGATTTTTAAAAAGATTTCTCATTGAATCAGGGTAGAGGCTTCTGGTCACCCTCCCCTGGCCCCTTCTTGCTTTAAGTCTCTTAGAAAAGACATTGAGAGACCATAGTATGTGAGCATGCTTGCCGTGTGATGACAGGTGTTTTTGAACTAGAGGGAAATTGGAACAAGTAAGGGTACTTTATTCTTTGGGTAATCTCAGGGTATTTGTGAGCCCAAATCAGTGTTCATGGTGTATTCTTTTGTTCATTTATTCAACGAAAATTGTAAATGATTTGTGTAAAATGTTGGGAAATACAGTCTCTTCCATAAGAATTTTGTTTTCATCCATGCATCCCTCATGTTTATTGAGTTCCTCCTATTTTCCATACCCTGTTTATTTTAAGATATTTGAAACAGTGACAAAACAAACAAATGATACCTGGCTTTTTGGGGCTTGTGTTTTAGTGGTGGGAGGAGCTGACATATTAGAAGGGGATGAAATTAATATCATGAAAACAAGTAAAGTTAAAGGAAATTGGGAGTCTGTGCAGGTGGGGAGTTGGGTAGGTGCCACCTATTTCAAATAGACCTCATTGGAAAAAGTTGCCATTGAGTAAAGGTGTAAAGGAGGTGAACTGAAGCATATGGTATAGGGGTCAGGGGGGCCAGACAACTCACTCTTGCATGATCTCATTGGGACCCCACAGTAACCCTATAAAAGCAGGTATTATCAACTTGAAGCTAAGGCTAAAGTTGTTCAGGATCAACTATCTAGGCAGCAGTGGTGAAATTCCAGCCTTCGGGTGTGAGATGCAGCTGGCTAATTGGACAAACATCTCTCTGTACTGTGCTAATGGGAACCTTGTTAGGCTTCGGTGTCAGGCCCTCGCAGCCTCTGCCCGTCTCTGTTGCAAGGAGGGCTGTATCTGTCTTGCGCACTGGGCTCGCCAGAGCTCCTAGCTCCTAGCTCATTATACGTGTGTTGATTGAATGAGAAGAATAAAGTATGGTCCCTGTGCCCCTGTAATTAAAGAGGGTCAAATACCCAAGCCAGTGCTGATGACAGCTCAGAGGGGAATAAGACCAGCTTCCTCATGGTGGTACCAGAGAAGCAGCAGATTCAGGTTGGAGTTGTGGAGCGTGCTGCCACTGGGGCTTCAGGTAGCTGCCTCACGTACACGGCTTCTAATTTTCTCTGTGGGCCACACTAAATAGTCCATTGTTCATCAAGGAGAGGGGAAATTGATTTCAAATTACTCCTGTATTGCTTGAAAACCAAACTGTCATGAATGCTTTATGGGATCAGGGAGAAGATAGGCCCAGGGTTTTAGCTGCACTGAAACTTGCTTAATTAACCGAACACTGTCTATTACTGTCTGGCGGCAGGTGTGACCCCCTCTTCTGCAAAGGGGCTCAGTTTTGAAGACCACACTCCCAGGGCCAGGAGTAGTTTAGACCTGTGAGGATGGAGGATTTATGCTTTGTGTGCTTCTCTTCTGCTCCGTGCACCTTTTCCTGGGTCAGGGAGCTGCATGTGCAGGCTCGTGGGAGCTGATAGTTACATTTTCAGGAATATTGTGAGTTGATTATTAAACAACCTTTTAAAGAACAAAATTATAAAAACTTGCAATTATATTTAAGAAGTAGTAAACACCCCAAATTCATCACTCATCCTTATTTTAATACATTTTACTGTTATTTATGCTCTTGAGCCTTTGTTGTGTTTGTATGGTAGAAATGCTGCTGTAAGATGATCTGCTACTGTACGACTCTTTCCTACTTGACACTTAGTGATGGCATATTGGTAGTTTGAAGTTAGCTGTGGTGGGACTATTTACACCATGGCAGTCAGCAAAAGCTACAATCCGACCCCCTCCCAGAGCTGGATGGTAAGTAAACATTTATAAATACACCACTAACTGGGCCAACCTCCATGTTAGTTTGCTAGGACTGCCATAACAAAGTTCCACAAACTCGGTAGTTTAAAACAACAGAAATTTATTGCCTCATAGCTCTGCAGTCTCTAAGTCCAAGATCAGGATGTTGGCAGAGTTGGTTCCTTTTTTGAAGCTCTGAGGGAGAATCTGTTCCTTGCCACTTCCTCGTTTCTGGTCTGCCATCAATCCTTGCCATGCTTTGGCCAGTAGGCACATCACTGCAATCTTTCCCCTCATCTTCACGTGATGTTCTACCTGCTTCTGTGTCTTCACAGGGCCATCTTCCTTCTGTGTCTTTTGTCCCTTATTATAAGGATACCAGTTATATTACAGTTGGACTTTATCTTAGCAAATTACATCTACAATGACCCCCATTTCCAAATAAGGTCACATTCTGAGGTACTGGGGAGGAAGACTTTTAACATACCTTTTTGTGGACACAATTCAACTCCTAACATCCTCCCATGGCCTTACATTGCCTATTGGGACACCTTGCTATTTTATGGCCAGGTCAAATAATAGAAATAAATCCAGGAGCCCATATGTATAGTATAATAACTTTAGTGGCTTATTATGTACTAGGTTTTTTCTTCATATGTGTTCTTATTTAACTGTCTCAACCACCCTATAATGTAAGTATCATTATTCCCATTTTACACATGAGGAATTGGTCTTCGAGCAAATTGGAGTAATAGTACTAACTAGCATATTAGGTATTTGAATCCAAGTACCACTACCTTTTGTCAACTGGCTCGTAATGAGTTTTGTTGCTTCAGAAACCCGTTAGCTTTGCCAAAGCCACATGGAGGGTTAATTGTAGCAGAGTAATAGAGAAGAACAAAGCTAATTTTTATAAAACTTGCAGGGACCGAGCCTGGTGCCCTTAGATATGTATTACCTAATTTAATCCTCGTGACCGCTTTTTGAGTTGTTATATCTGTGCAGGTGAGAAGATAGAGCTGCAGGTGAACTTGATGTTCACTGGCCAGTGTCACAGAGCTGATAAAAGGGACAGCTAAGAGAGGAGCCCAGGTCTCCCTGGTCCCAAAGACTCTTCTTGTTGGGTGCTACCGCCCTCTGTTCTTCAGCAAATCCCACAGCTGGTAACTGGGCATCATCCCATTCCTGATGCTTCTTGTAGGGCGAGGTTTTAGTCATGCATATATTTATTTTCTCATTCAGTTAGTGTGTAGTGAGAGCCCTGATGAGTGCCAAGGACTTGCTAAAGGATGGCAACTCAGGACTTAGAACTAGAAGGACGTGTAGTCCTCCGTGGCCATGCTTCCTTAAAAGGTCATGAGGTTCCAGCTCTCTCTGGCATTTTCCTAGTTGGTGACAATCTTCATTCAGCCCATCCGGTGTCTTTTTTTCTTTTTTCTTTTTCTATTGCTGTGTAACAAATCACCACAAACTCAGTGACTTAACACAAATTTGGTATAGTTTCCATGTGTCCTGGGTCCGGGAATTGGGTGAGTCCTCTGCTCAGGCTGAAATCATGGAGTGGACCAGGGCTGTGATCTCATCTGAGGCTCAGGGTCCTCTTTGCTGACAGGCTGGCAGAATTCAGTTCTTGGTGGTTGTGGGGCTGAGGCTTGAGCTCTGACAGGCTGCCTGCCTTTGCCTGCTGTGTGGCCATTTCCACAGCACGGACATTTGCTGCTTCAAGGCCAACAGGAGAGTGACTCTGCTGTTTTCAGCTCTTTCAGAATACTTATCTGATTAAGTCAGGCCCACACAGGATCAATTTCCTACTCATTAAATCAAAGTCCACTGATTACAGATGTTAATTAAAGCCACAAAACCCCTTCACCTTTCCCATTTTGAATGGCTAGAAGAAAACCATAGGTCCCATCCCTGCTCAGGGGAAGGGTGTTATTCAGGGTGTAATCCAAAGGGTCAGGGTCATGGAGGCCACCTTTGAATTTTATTACTGTAACTGGGATTTCCCTCAGACTTCTCTGCCCTTTGGGGTTTAGCCCCATGTTATTCCCCTTTATTCTCTTTCTTACCTTAGCCAGGTATGTCTGCATGAACAGGTCATGGTTTGAGGACACTGAGTGCTTAAAAGGGTGGCTGGTTTTGTATGACCAGCCTTTGTTTTACCAATCCTTGGGCTTGGTACAAAGTTATTTCTTCAGATTCTTTGCATAGAGTCCCAGTTCTCTGGCCTCAGTCTCTGATGTCTCTGTTTTATTACTTACATATTCTTAATTTTAAAATGAAAGGAAGGGCCGGCTGAATGGCGCATTGGTTAAGAGCTGGTTTTGGGATGCCAGCAGCCCCTGGTTCGGATCCCACATATGAGGGCCAGTGACACTGCCCTCTACAGCTAACGGCAGCTCCACCTGGAGCTGGGCTGAGCAAGCCTCGGTGACGGTTTAGGCTGCAGCCCCTGCTGCAGTGGCTGCCATAGGCTACAGTGGTGGCCGGCAGCCAGCGTGAGTGGCTGGCAGCCAGCGTGAGCTGCCAATAGCCGCGGTGAGCGACCATCCAGAGGCCGGCGACCGATCTGCCTCATCTGGGAAGAGCGCAATGACGATACCAATATGGGTCAGTGAAGCAACATCCTCCGCAACTAGACTGAAGAACAAAAAGATAGCAACTTGTCTGTTCCCATTCCCCGGTTCCCCAATAAAAATCTTTAAAAAAATGAAGGGAATATTCCATTGAATTTTCAGTTGAAGGGTAAGAGAAATCAACACCAAGTAGCTCAAGCAGATGGAAGAACTTACTGGTGTTACATCATACCAGGGTGTAAGGGGTTCAGGCATGCCTAGATCCAGATCCTGAAACCATGTATTAGGGCTGCTGTTCCCACCCCCTTTCTGGCAGCTCTTGTGATGGCCAACCTCACTCCCCTAACACCTGCAGACTTATGTGATGTACAGATCTCCTTATTTCTAAGGAAAGAAACTCTACTTGAGTCTCGCTATTACCCCTTACTTAATTATCAAGACTGGGGTCACATTTGGACGGACCAATAATAACTGCACAGACTCAGATTTCCCCACCACTGTCATTGATATAGAAGTGAAAGCCCCGACCTTAGCCTCTAGGAGTGGCAATTTTTTGGGATTAAGGGATCTTTGCCGAGAGTTATGGGCAGGTGAAAATAACAGATACCCACTTTGGAACCTAGAGTGATAGACACATCCTAAACAGGTCATCTTGGTATAATTTCAGGGGTCTCGAATTAGCATTCCCGATCCCTCCTTCCTCAACACCATAGCTGGTGAAACACACGTGGTGTGGACAGCCACCTGTAAAATAAAAACTTTGGGTAAATGGAAGTCCCTGGTAGGTTTTCATTTTAGTGTAAATCCTCTGTCTTCTTGATGTGGGTCTCCTTAAAGACTTATGAATATTGTCTTGAGAGAATGCTGCATGAATTCAAGAGTTGGACCACACTCTTTTCTTTGGGATTCATTAAAACTAAAATGCCTGAAGCCAGAAGCTCACCAGAAGAATCACATGCTGCCCTTAAACCGTAGGCTGCACCGAGTTGAATCTTGGATGCTCTCATTTGACAGGCTTTTCTTCACCACAGAAAGGCAGCTCCACAAACTCTTTAAATCCTACATGGCGTTTTTGGTGCTGGAGGGGAACAGTCTGAGAATGTAGCTAGGAATTTTTGATTATTAACCTGAGTCCCTCCTGCTTCTCCTTGGAACTAGATTCTCTGAAAAAGCCTAGAGGTGGATGTTCCCCTGTTGGGTTTTCCCAGTTTGAGGGCCAGCTGGTTTCGGTGATGGCCAGTACTGAGGCTGTGCATGCTATCCCAAGCTGCTGAAGGAAAGGAGTGAGGTGGGAGGGCCTTAGGGAGTGGCTGACTGGAGAACTGGGCACAGCTCGCCTCTTCTCCAAGGCCAGCTCTGTTTGGCCTGGGCTGATGGTTGCCTGAGGGAATTTGAGTCAGTGTTAAATCATTCCAATACTTTCAAGAGAAAGTAGAGGGCTTAAATTTCACCTAATTACTCCCAACCTTAAAATTTTGCTAATGACTTCAGCTTTTATTAAACCGTGAAGGCTGAAGTAATTGTTTTTTGGCTAGGCATGTCCTCTGGGTGTCCCGTTTTGATCTCCGGCCTGCATCTTGCTCAGGTCAGAAGGCCTTTTTCGAATTTATTTGATGCCTATGCAGCATCCGTCCCTCTCCTTCCTAATAAAGCCTTCGTTTTGCAGAGGTGCCCACCTCTGTGAAGCCATGCAATGTGGGGGAAGCCAAACCTTTGCTCCAGGGTTGGGTTTATTTGGTTTACATCCCTTATTAGTGATTGGTTCAGGCCTGGCCATGTGATCTGACTCTTCCAATGGAATGAGTAGATGTGTCTGCCTGGGGGCCCTCCTGTGGAAAGCTGCATCTTTCCTTGAAGCCAGGGAAACGGGTCATCTCTCTTTTAGCCCTGGGTCCTGTGAGTGTGTGCCACCCACAACTGTTGCTGCCAGCCTGAGTATAAAGTCACATCTGAGGAGGGCCGGCCTGGAAAGGAAGGGAAGAATCTGGGTTCCTGTTGATACCCTTGTGCTGCTGAATCTGCCAGCCCTGAAGCCTGCATTTCTACTGGCTGTTCTTTTGTGTGAGATGATGATACATTCTTTATTGGTTAAGACAAGCATGAGTCTGCATGAGAAGTGGATGAGGGGGGAAACCCCAGTACAATTCTAGACCCCATGAACTACTGGTGATAAAGAAGGCCTTCACTGAGTTAGGGTTAGGCAATGGAAGGATTTCATCATATGTCTTTACTGTGATTCTTTGCTGTTGGTCCTGGGAGTATTTATTATCCAAGACAATACTCCATCTTTCTCTTGAGAAGGATGGGTTCCGTGGGGAAGAGGAATATCATTAATTATACCTGCCATGGGGGCTCAGCGTGAGTGGCGAGGAGGGTACCATGTTTTTGCCATCAATGGTTTGTGGTCAGAACATGTACCGAGGCCTCTGGTCTCTGTGGAGGGTTAGATACAGATTAATAAGAACTAAGCTCTTAAAGCACTTATGAAAATTATTCTTCAGGTTGGTAGGTTGATAAGCCTTCATTATGGAAATAACCTCACCCTTTAAGGAAAGGCTGAGTTGTGTTTAGTATAATCCAAAAAGTTTCAGGTCCTAAGAATAGAAAATAGGGTCACCGCCTGACCTTTGCCGGGAAGGGAAATCAACGTGGAAGCACCTCACATTCTCTAAATGCTCCAGGCGTCTCTTCTTCCTTTTTTTAAAATAAGAAATAACGTTGCATTTTAAGAAAATGTTTTCTTATCTCTGTCCCTTTATGCAGGTTGTTCCCCACCTTTTTTCAGTTGTAAAAATTAAAAAATGCCTTTTCCTGTTAATAACACAGACAAGCTTGGTCTTGCACAGTTGGTTTTCACATGTGTTTTTATTTGAGTTCATATAGAAGGCAGTGAGGTATGTGGTAAAGAGTGTGAATTCAGATGTCACGCTGCCTGAGATTGAATCCCAGCTCTGCCACCTGCTGGCAATGAGACCTTAGGAAATTGCTTAGTTTCTTTGCATCTCAAGTTCCTGATCTGTAAAATAAAAGTAATTATAGTGCTGACCTTGTAGGCATGGGAGGATTAACAATTAAATACATGACTCCATTTAAAGTGCTTTGGAACAGTGCCTGGCACCTGGTGAGTGCTGTGTGTGTTCACTACTAGTCACCGTCACCATCATGGTAATAAAATCTGCAATGCCACCACTGGCTGTGGCATCAGGCTTTGTTAAGAGATTTTGGAAGACCTGAATCATCTGGTAGAGGTAGTGTCACGGTCTCTGAGATTACAAGCGGTTTATTGCTGGATACAAAAAATTGCCCTTGGGAGGTAAGCGTGGAGGAAGGAAGCTCCATGGGGCAAGGATGCTGGGCTGAAGCCAGCCATCTTCACAGCAGATGGATAAAGAGATTATATAGCATGTTTGCCTAGATGGATTTGGCTGTACTCAGCGTAATAGAAAGTATAGGAACTGATTGTTACTTAAGAGCTCAACACTAAGCATGTAGCATTTAATATGACAAACATTTATCTGTTAAATGATCATCCCTTTCAAAGGTAGTTCTACGGTCATTCACTTAAATGTTATTTATTCTCTTACTGTCTCATTCTCTTTTTCTGAATGGCAAAAACAAAGTTTTTGAACGGAAGTCGAAATCATCTTGTAATAGTTAAAAGTATTGGGTTCAAGCAAAGGAAACCTGGGCTCGAGCTCTGAAGACACCATATACTGCCGTGACTTTGTGAGGACCTTTGACAACCTCTCTTGGGCTCAGTTTCCTCATCTGTAAAATGGGGGTAACCATTCCTCAGAACCTTTTGTGCACCTCAGATAGAATCATGGAGGTAAAGTGACCAGCACAAGCCTTCCTCGTCATTTTTTTAAACTTTCATCTGTTTCCTGCTTTATTTTTAACCACCATCTTAGCTACAGAAGAGGCAAACTCGAAAGCTTTTTTGGGGGGACTTTATATATGTTGTGCCATTTCTGCTGAGTTTTCTGAGAAGGAAGCCTGTTTAGAAGTTATGTAAGGAATAGTTTTTCTTCTTTCATTAGTAGCTACATTTTTCTAGTGGGCTTTTACCTTATTTGGAGCTGTTTTCCTGAAATTTGTGGGTGAATTAAGACAGGAATTGGCCCAGTTTTTCTGTAAAGAGCCAGATTGTAGACCTTTTTGGCTTTGCAGTTGTACCTACTTGTTGCGTTTTAGCTTGAAAGTAGCCGTAGACAATGTGTCAGCAAACAGGCATGGCTGTGTTCCAGGGAGACTTTGCTTATTATGGACACTGACATTTTAATTTCATGTCATTTTCATGTGTGTGTCACAAGATATTATTCTTCTTTGATTTTTTTCTAACCATTTAAAAGTATGAAAACCATTCTTAGCTTGAAGACCATACAAGAAGAGACAGTGGATTGGAGCTTGCACAGCCCAGCGTTAAGGTTTTGATAAACCATATTGCTAGTAATCCACTAGCAGAGAAGGCTTTCATTCGCAGAGCTTGTCTGACACAGGTCTTGGGATGTGAAGCATCTTTCTCTAACATTTGTAGCGACTCTGCAATTTGATCAGGTCTAGACAGAAGGTTTCCTTGGACGGCCTTTGCCCAAAAGGAGATGCACAGGTGCCTCAGGCTTAGTGTAACATGTAGCCTATTTCCAGTTAGAAATGTTAATACCGTGAGCCCAGGTGGCTGCTGGGCATGAATTGCATGATTGGCTCTCTGAAAAGCTTTTAAGTTCTCCAGCATTTTTGAAAGGGACTTCAGCTTTTTGCATCCTCCAGCCTATTTTGTTCTTTGGGGTTTTTCCTCTGTGTTCTCTGCATTAAAAGTGCATTAGTGTATTCTCAGTGCAACACTTTAGAGTTCTTAGAATGGGCAGAGAGCAGTTATATTCCATAATACCAGGGTAATCAATGGAAAGAGATAGATTGCCAGATTGTAAATCATGAGAGAATTTGATAATATCAGCTTTGGGAGAACGGGATCCTATTACTCCCTTTCTGACTTCACTGGTTCTGAAATTAATTATTATTATTATTTTTTGTATTTGTTTTCATTTGATGAAATAGCCTTTGCGATGAACGAGAGGATGACAAAGAATAGGTCAGCTGTGTCCCACGCACTGCCTCCATTCCTGCTGTCCGTGTTCAGCCCTGTATAGTTTCAGACCTGCGGTGTAGAAGGCTTTCTATAGCCATAGGCAGCACTGCAGAGTGAAATACACTTAGATTGTCAGAGAACTGAAGGAATATTTATTCCTCCATATTCAGAAGTGGAGAAAATCATACCCTTTAGATGAGGACACTCAAAAACCTAGCAGCATTCTTAGCAAATGCAGTTACTGGCAATAGAAAGCACGGGACTTTTTTAAAGAGAAATAAGCTGTGCCTTTTACTTTCTGACTTAATGCAGAGAGAGAAAAACATGCTAAAGACATGTTTGTTTGTTTTTGTTGTTAAAAGGCACAGACCAGAGACATTTTGGAACCTTTTCATCTAGCAAATCCAGCTTCCCTTTAAGCAAAGCATTAGGGTTGCTTTAATATTTAGGTATTAATAGTCCCTTGTGGCTCAGTCAGCTCTTTGAAAATGAAATTCTTGGCACTGCTGTCACAATTAAAGAAAGACATGCTGAGGTGAAAGGGAATTTGTGTGTTTCTTAGATTGGAAGGATATGTTAAGTCAAATGAACAGGCTCTCAAGGTGAAATTATCTATTTAAAACCCTCCCAATTATAATGCCAGGTACAACCTTTGATGAGATTCAGGGAGAACAAATGACTTAATCTGTGGGAGAGAGGTTGTCTGTATGGAGGAATGCTATGAAATCAGAGTGAACTGAACATTGTTTATCAATGTGGGAAAGTGGTTACATAAATTGAACATGGTATAGTCTCACTAAAACGTTGGCCATTATTGGCTTGCTGAAAGCCTTGGAAAGAAGAAGATAGTGTTGGGTTCTTTGCTGTTTTTATTTTTAAAGGCATCTTGAGGCGACCAGAACTGAAAACCACCAGTAAATACACAATGATCTCTCTCTATGCAGTCGGATCCAAGGAATTTGGATGGTGTGTACAGTTTTACTTAAAGGGTGGTTTCATGGCCTGGCATTCTAGAACAATCACCAAAGTCCTGTTGGCTTTATCTCCAAAATACATCTTGAATCTCTGGCCAGTGCTGCCCATTTCTTCCACTACTGACTTGGTCTAGGCCACCATCCTGAGTTTAAAATATGGTAACAGCCTTTTCTGGAGTCTCCCTGCTTTTAGATACATCTTCCCATTTTACATGAAAGTATCCAGACTCACAGCAGTGGACCTGCCTCTACCTCACACGCCTTCCACCGTTTCCCACTCACTCATTCAAGTCTGTGGCTGGTCTAATGGTCCTGGCTCCAGCCTGCCTCAGTTTCACATACAGTTCTTTGCCTGGGGTTGCCTTAGTGGTGTGGCGGAGTAGTTATAATAAATACAGATCCTGGAGCCAGACCGGTAGGTTCAAATTCTTGCTGTGCTACTAGCCAACCTCATGACCTGGGTCAGTTACTGAAATCTTTCTGTGTCTCAGTATCTTCATCTTTAAATTGGGTGTAATAATAATTCTACCTGATAATACTTAAATAATTTTATGTATGGTGGTTATGAGGAATAAATAAAATATGGAAAGAACTGAAACCATTGCTTTGTACTCGGTAAGCATTATATAAGAGTTAGAAGATGGTGTTGTTTTATTTTAAAATCAGCATCATAATTATCTCTACTCCTTAGATTTTTGCATGGCAGCTCCATCTCTAGAACATCTGAGCTCAAGTGTCTTTTTGGAGTGACATTCCGCATCCACCTTCTGAAAGGGCCTACTCCTTCCATAACCATCCTGCACTGTATGCATTACAGGTTTAAAAAAACTTTTTTTTAAACATAGAAAAAATTGCAACAAGAAATAACAGACCCCCCGCCCCCCCCATCTGCTCGCCCCCATCGCCCAACCCAAACCAGTTTGAATTCATTGCCAACCTGGTGCCCTGTCATCTCTGAATACTTGTAATGCATTTCCTACAAAAAGGACATTCCCCTATAATATCACAATACATCCATCAAAATCGGAAAATGAACTTCGGTACGACATTGCTGTCTAATCCTCAGAACCCATTCAAATTTGCCCTGGTTTTCCCAGTCCCAATAAAAAAGGCACCATTTGGGATCATGTGCTATTTTAGTCTCCTTTGTTTCTGTTGCTTAGGCTTTCCTGGACGTTGATGACCTTGATAATTAGGAAGATAATAAACCAATTAATATTTTAGATTGTTCATCAGTTTGGATTTTTCTGAGGCTTCCTCATGGTTAGATTCAGGTTATATACATCAAGGCAGAAATATCATGGAAGTGATGCTCTGTTCCTTTCATTGCATCTTACCAAGTGGCACATGATTTCCATAGGTCCCATTGCTGGTGATGTTAACTTGGATCACTTGATAAAGGCAGCATCAGCCAGGCTTCTCCATTGTAAAGTTACTTTGTTTCCCCCGTTGTAGTAAGTCTTTTGTGGATAGGTAATTTAAGACCATTCTCCGTAAACTTTCAATTTATTTATCACATCAGTTTGGACGCATGGATTCTATTTAATGGATTATAATCTGTTACTACTATTATTCTGACGCTCAAACTCCTCCCACATTTAGATAGTGGGAGTTCCAGCTGGTCCCCATGTCCTTTTCTTTCTTTCTTTTTTTTTTTTAGCTAATAGGGTTGACAATTTTATTTTCACATTTTACAGTGCAAATGAAAATTGCTTTTGTTTTGTCCGATGATTCCCCTCCAGAACTGCCCTCTCTCTGATAGGAAGGAGGAAAGAGTCTTCTTATGTTTTTAGAAAACAACCAGAATCACAGCACCATGATCTGGTAAAGTACAACAAGTAATACAAAGCTGAAAGAAAGAGGCTGCCCTCTCCTCATCTGTCTGGTCAAGTCACTCCTGGCTGAGTGGGTACCAACATGGGACGGGTGGGAGGTCTCATCACTGGGGGTCCCTGGCATCATTGGCATGTGGCCTCCCATAGATGGCCTCATTCCAGGAGCAGGTCCCACAGGCATTATCCCAGGAAGAGGAACCATCATTGGTATCATGGTAGGGCCCCTCATAAGGAGTGATGGCATAGTACCAGGGCAAGGAGGGCCTGGGAGATTGGTGGCAGGGGTTGCGGGGGGGGGGGGCGATGGGAGCATTACTCTTGAAGAAGGAGAGGAGAATAGAGTAGGAGAATAGATACCTTTGCTTGTTGAAACGCTGCAGTACTTTTGTCCATCAGGCTAGAGCTTCCTCTTTTATCCATTTTTTAGTAGTCTTTGACATTCTCTTTGTGTTTCCTACCACTGCAGTATGTCCTTCTCACAGATAGAGAGTCATGGGTGAGGTATGTATCTCAGTGTCACAAGAAAACTTGGGCATGCTGCTCTGCTGGCCTTTGGCCACTCCGTTCCACTGGTTTCTATGTCCTTTTGACATGTGACACCTTCATTATAAGCACTTCCTTACTTTCTTGAACAAAAAGTTCTAGGTTCATCTTGCACTTTGCTGACCCCAGCACTGGATTCAGCCAAGGAGCTGATTAGCCTTGGACCTCTGATTCCTTGTAAATGAGAGTGATACTTAGGAATCAAGATCTGGGGAGTAGGTGCGTTCATTGCTTGTGAGATGTTACAGCAACCAGTCTTTTGGTGGAAACATCAAGGGATGATATATGTGTATTGTTGTTGTGTGTGTCTGTGTGTATATGTGTGTATACACATCTTTACATATACTTATTTTTGTATTTTTATGTATTAAAAATCACGAGTGCACTATCTCTAATTTTGAATATTTCAACACCTCGTGGTTCAATTTCTTTTTCCCCTTTCTGTATTTTTTTAAAAAGATTTTATTGGGGAATTGGGGGAGGGGAACAGTGTTGAGGAGGGGCAACAGACAAGTTACTGTCCTTTTGTTCTTCAGTCTAGTTGCGGGGGATGTTGCTTCACTGGCCCATGTTGGTATCGTCATTGCGCTCTTCCCGGGTGAGGCAGATCGGTTGCCGGCCTCTGGATGGCTGCTCACAGTGGCTATTGGCAGCTCATGCTGGCTGCCAGCCGCTCACGCTGGCTGCTGGCCACTCACTGTAGCTTATGGCAGCCCATTGCAGCAGAGAGGCTGCAACCTACATTGTCGCCAGCGACTCATGGTGGAGCTGTTGTTGACCATCTTAGCTGTAGAGGGCACAGTGTCACTGACCGTCATATGTGGGATCCGAACTGGGGCTCTGCTCCTCTGAGCTGTCGTCCCAAGCCAGCTCTTAACTGAGGCGCCACTTGGCCGGCCCCACTTTTGTATTTTTAACCTTCTCTGACAGTGAGTAACCTGGCTCCCACTGCTTGAATACACTTACTTATTCAATCAGTCCCAAGCTCTGTTGGGCCACTATTCCATGTAGACACCCGCCTCAACTCTGAGATGTCAACACTCCATGCCAACCCCTTCTTCCCGCCAGATGCAGAAGCCCTTCTCAACATATTTTGGGGACCCTTCTAGACAGATGGTGCTTTTGTGCAAAGAAAATGGTACCTGTTTCTCCTCTTAGAAAGCAGCCCCATGCCAGGGTACTCAGCTTGGTAGGAGTAGTGTATGGGTTGGATTTCATTTCAGTTGATTATCACCTATGTGTTGTGCATTAAGAATCCAATTTTATGTTGACAGCCTTGATGACCCAGCTCTGGCTACACTGGATTTGTTGATGGTGGGCTGTCTCTCTGTTTTTTTCAAATAATATTTTATGTTTCAATTACAGTTGACATACAATATTTTATTAGTTTCAGGTGTACAACATAGTGATTAGACATGTATATAACTTACAGCATGGTAAATCTAATACCCATCTGATACCATACATAGATATTACACTATCATTGACTACATTTCCTATGCTGTACTTTACATCCCATGACTATTTTTTAACTACCAATTTTGTACTTCTTTTTTTTTTTTTTTTAGAGGGCAGTGTCACTGGCCCTCATATGTGGGATCTGAAGCGGGGCTCCTTGCTTCCCAAGCCAGCCCCCAGCCACTGCACTACTCGGCCGGCCCCCAATTTGTACTTTTTAATTCCTTCCCCTCTTCTCTGCCCAACTCGACTCCCATCTGGCATCCATCAAAATGTTTTCTCTATGAGTTTGTTTCTGTTTTGTTTGTTCATTTATTTTGTACTTTAGATTCCACTTATAAGTGAAATCTTACGGTAATTGTCTTTGTCTGTCTGACTTTTTCACTTGGCATAATACTTTCTAGGTCCAATGATGTTGCAGATGGCAAGTTTTCATTGTTTTTTATGGCTGAGTAATCTTCCATTATATATATATATATATATATATATTTACCACTTACTTATCCATTCATCTATTATGGACACTTAGGGTGCTCCCGTATCTTGGCTATTGTAAATAATGCTGTAGGGAACATATATGGACAGATAAGTTTTTTCAAATTAGTATTTTGGGTTTCTTAAGATAAATCATCAGAAGTGGAATTACTGGGTCCTTCTTTTTCTCTTGTTGTGGCCTTTGTTTTAAAGTCTGTTTTGTCTGGTATAAGTATTACTACTCCAGCTTTTTTTGTTTGTTTCTAATTTAATGAAATAAAGTTCCATCCCTTCACTTTCAGTCTGTGTGTTTTGATCTGACATGAGTCTCTTGTAGGAAGCATATATAAGGGTCTTGTTTTCTTATCCATTCAGCTACCCTATGTGTTTTGATTGGAACAGATAATCCATTTACATTTAAAGTAATTGTTGATAGATATGTAGTTATTGCCATTTTATTATTCATTTTTGATCTTTTTTTCTTTTTAACGAAGTCCCCTTTACATTTCTTGTAATACTGGTTTGGTGTTGATGAACTCTTCTATCTTTTTCTTGCCTGGAAAGCTCTTTATCTGCCCTTCGATTTTATATGATAGCTTTGCTGGGTAGAATAATTTTGGTTGTAGGTTCTTGCTTTTCATCAGTTGGAATATTTTGTGCCAATCCCTTCTAGCCTGCAAAGTTTCTGTTGAGAAATCAGCTGACTTTCTTATGAGATCTCCCTTGTAGGTAACTAGCTGCTTTTTCTCTTGCTGCCCTTTTTTTTTTTTTTTTTAGTACAGTGTCACTGGCCCTCATATGTGGGATCCGAACTGGGGCCGCAGGCTTCCCAAGTCAGCGCTTAACCACCGCGCCACTCGGCCGGCCCTCTTGCTGCTTTTAAGATTCTTAATCTTTAACTTTTGGCATTTTAATTATGTTGTGCCATAGTATGGGTCTCTTTGGGTTCATCTTGTTTGGGGATTCTCTGTTCTTCCTGAGCTTGTGTGTCTATTTCCTTTGCCTGGTTGGGGAAGTTTTCTTTCATTATTTCTTCAGGTAGGTTTTCAATTCCTTGCTCTCTCTCTTCTCCTTTTGCTATCCCTATGATATGAATATTGGTATGCTTGATGTTGTCCCAGCAGGCCCTTAAGCTGTCCTCATTTTTGTGGATTCTTTTTTCTTTTTGCTCTTCTGATTGGGCATTTTCTACTAGCTTATCTTCTAAATTGCTGATTGGAACCTCTGCTTCATCGAATTTGCTGTTGATTTCTTTTAGTGTATTCTTCATTTCAGTTCTATATTCTTTATTTCTGACGGGTTTTTTTTGTTTTGTTTTCTGTCACCATTTTCATGTTTCCTATCTCTTTGTTAAAGTTCTCCTTGACATCACTGAGCATCTTTATAATCAGTGTTTTGAACTCTGCGTCTGGTAGACTGCTTGTCTCCATCTTTAGTTTTTTTTTTTCTGGAGCTTTGTTCTGATCTTTCATTTGGGACATGTTTCTTTGCCTCCCTGTGTTTGTTTTTATGTATTAGGTAGGGCTGCTATGTATCCTAGTCCTAGTACAGTGGTCTTATGTAGTAGGTATGCTGTGGGGCTCAGTGGCATAGTGTCTCCCTGGTTACCTGAAATTGGTGCTCCAGATGTGTCCCTTGTGTGGGTTGTGTGGGCCCTCCTGTTGTAGTTGAGCCTTTATTGCTATTTGCACATTAGGGAAGGGATTGACCATCAGGCTGATTGGTTGTGAGGACTGGCCATGACTACAGTGGAGGAGCTGTTGTGTAGGGGTGACCCTATGAAGCAGGATTCTCTAGCTTGGCTGTTTTGCCTGCCCAGTCTGCCTTTTGGGCGTGTCTTTTGTGGAGGTGGTTGGGTGGTGCTCCAGTGTGGTCTGAAGCTGGCCACTGGGTGTGTTTGTTCTGGGGCCACTTGGCAGTGGGGGTGCTCTGATGTAGGCCAAGGTCAGCCACTTCCTGTGCTCTGCCCAGGCCACTTGGTATGAGCTACAAAGCGAGATGGAGATGGTGCCATTTGTGCTGTGCTTCGAGCTTCCTGGGATCGGCTAAGTTGGGAATTGAGGACAGCTATTGTTAGTGCCAGGCTTGGGGCTGCTTAGCAAGAGGTACCTGCACGCTGAGGCCAGATGCTGCTTGCTTGAGGTTGTGAATGTTCAAGGCATTTTAGAAAAGTCTGCAGCATGAGCCAACACAGGCTGTTTGTATGGAGAAGCCATTGGAAGTCACATGGGTGGTCTGCAAGTTCGGTGGGGCAGGATTCCAGGGAATCACCAGAGCAGGGTGAATGGTGTTAGCTGTGGTTGATGGAGACTCAGATATAGTAGGTGGAGGGCTCAACAAAGCAACAGTGGCTACTGCCAGCACTTCTGTCTGGGACAGAGCTGCTCCTCCAGCCCTTGCTCTGAATCCAGCCATTTCAGTTCCTCTCTGTATGTCCCTGGTTCCTTTCCAGCTGCTGCCCCAGTTCGGGAACTCAGAACGAGTGAGTCTGTCAGCAAGTAATTCCATGTGCGGCACCTTTTAGAGGAATGCCTGGGACTCCAGCAGCCCTACCGCTAACTCAGTCACAATCTCAGCTGGTTTTAACAGCCCGGAAGTTTTGTGTACATCTCCCCCCAGCACTGGAACCCTGGGCCTGGGATCCTGGTGTTGGGCCTGGACCCCTTGCTCCTCTTGGGTACCTCCACAGCTGAAATATACCTCCCGCCACATGTGGTTGTGGAATTAGCCTGTTACACGTCTCCCCGCTCCTACCAGTCAGGAGGTGGCTTCTTAGTGATAGGACTTCTATTCAGCTAGACTTCTAGTGATTCCCAATTTTGGTTGTTCTGTAGCTTAGTTGTAGTTTTGAGGTGGTCATGGGAGGAGGTGATCACAGTGTTTACCTACTGTGCCATCTTGCTGGGAAGCTGATGGTGGACTCTTAATTCACCTCACCCATTGTGTCACTGAAGAGTTGTTGCTGCTTCCTCAGGTATGCTTCTTTGTTGAACTAAGGAGGGTGGAAGTTAAGCTACCAAATGAGCAAGTCACATGGCCAAGCTCCAAGGCAAGAAGAGACAGAGAAGTACACTGTGGGAGGAATTGCAAGTTGACTGGCAAAGGACCTGGATACAGGGACAACGATCCAGTCTACTATGGAAAGGTCAAATTTTTTGCTAAAGACTAACTTGTTAATAAGTGGCAGAGCTCGGAATCCCATAAGGTCTGTCCAATTAGGGCATCGGCATTTAATCATTCCTTTATTGCTTTGTATAAAATAGGGACTTGATCTGCATGTGGATTTATCAGGGTTTACATGCAGTTTAAAAGGGTGTGCCTGTCTTTTTGCTTTTCCTTTCCCTCTTGTGCATAAGTTTACTTTCAAGAAGATAGTGTTAATCAGATAAAGAACTTATTCTAAGAGCCAGATGGCCTTCATTTCTTTCTTCCTGATTAGCTATATAAAGCTAATTGTCCAACTGAGAGAGACTTAATTTTACAGGCTTATATGGGAGGCAAGCTTATTGTTCACAGCTTTCCACCCCGCTCTTGCCTTCCTTGCTAGAGGCTCTCCTCCAGCAGCACAACTTGAATCTAACACTAACTAATTTTGCAATAAGTTGGATTTTTACAGGGAGTCATCACATAATGGGTAGACAGGAGAACACTCCTTTTTAACTGTGCAGGTTAAAAGTGTGGTTGTATTGTTCCTAGGTCCTCCATTCTATGTCTTCTTTGTATTTGTCTTATTTTAAATGGCTTTGACCAACAGCAGGAGTTTGTACGCTTGTTTTCAGATAATGTCTGCATTAATGTTCTGTAGGGAAATGGCTGCTTGTACTGGAGACCATATTCAGGAATTGTAATGTAAAAATTATACTGAATTATAAACATGCAGAGAGACATTATGATAACTAATTATTAAGCTTACAAAGAGGCCAAGTGGTACTTGGTGAATCTTATTATTTAGTGTGGTGGAAAAACTACTTTGAGTCAATGGAGATAGGGTACTGAAGCATTGTGCCTCTTCTGCAGACTGAAGATAATAGTGGCTGGAATACAGGATCAGCCATGTGCTATGTGAAAGGGGGGCAGGCTGAAAAAAATCCATTTGTATTTTTGGCATATTGTCTTAACATAATCCACATGCCTTTCTAATTTAAAATATGAAAGGTAAACAAAGTTATATCTATTGAGAACTGGTAAAGTCTCCCAAGCCTAGACTCCCGGTATTAGTGAGGGTGTGTGTGTGTGTCCTGCTCACATTTGAATTGTGCATTCACATTGCATTCTTTTGCAAGGATGTGCCATTTTTAATTAAGACTAAAACATAGTCTAAATTAGTCCTGATTATAATTGCAGATGGCAATTGAGCTTTTGGAAGCTGGTTTCTTTAACTGTTAAATAAAAATTGTCTTTTTTAGTATTGGTTTTCAGAAGCTCAGTGGCGGTTCTTTAGGGAAAAAAAACCCCAACCCTTTCACCTCTTTATTTCTATTGAACTAAATATCACAGCATATCCATTTTCTGTTAAGGGTGTTGCACTCTGAAGAAATTTTCTTGAGGTTTTCTTGACAATGGATTAAATGAAAAATTTTGCCCATAAAACTGAAGTTCCTGTAGGATTTCTGTTGATGAATATGGAAACCTATGACAGATATTTCCCAGGTGGCCTCTGTATTGTTATTGAGCCAAAGCAATAATAAAGTGGCAGATTAAAATAAATTTTTAATTTATTTTACAAAGGACCTTTGAGTTTTAGTAGACTTCTAATGATCAAAATTTGTACCTCAGCATAGCCTTCCACTGTTGGTCGACAAACTTGACTTTGTTCAGGGTCCCATAAAGGTTTATGGGGATGTAGGCTATTGCCTGTGTGTGCAGTGGATTTATACCTGTTGTTCCCAGTTTATACAAACCATATACATACAACTGTTGCCTCCTGGTGGGTGTATAGCCCCACTAGACTAGTGTTTCGCAACCAAGGGTTCACAGTCCCCTCTCCCTGACCCGCATGGATATTTGGCCATGTCTGGAAACACTTTTTTTTTTTGAGGGCAGTGTCACTGGCCCTCATGTGGGATCCAAACCAGGGCCGCTGGCGTCCCAAGCCAACTCCCAACCACCGTGCCACTTGGCCGGCCCTGGAAACACTTTTGATTGTCAGTATTGGGAGGCGTTACTACTGTCATTGGGTAGGTAGAAGCCAGGGATGTTGCTAAAACATCGTACAGTGCATAGGACAGTCCACCACAGAAAACAGTTACCACGCCTAAAATGTCAAAAGCGAGGCTGTTGAGAAATGCAGCACTAAACAGTGAGCTCATTGTACCTCCCTTTGTCTCCCAATGTAAAAATAGGCATGGATTCATCCTGGATCCAGTGAATTTTATCCTCCCATTACAGTGCCAGTGGCCAGTAGATTAAATTAAACATGGAAGAGTTTAGCAAATTAGTCGAAGGTGAGTGATGGACCAGTGGTGTGTTGGGTAAGTGATGTCCCTGACAGAGCCAGAAGTTTGCAATTGGCTGGGTAGTGGATTTGCATATGGGCTTTGGGGAAATTGAATTGCTCTGTCCCCTTGGGAAGTTTATCTTTGTTAGTTAGTGTAGATGTCCTTAAGTGTTTCCTCTAGTAAGTGATAGATTCATAAAAAGTTGGTAATGAGAACATCTTAATAAACAAAATCATGCAGTTGTGTTTGCTCCTTCACGTTGAATTATGCCTAATGAAGATTGACTGTGTACAGCCACCACTGCGGAATTTTGTTGCATTTTTATACACAGATCAGAAAATTAAGAGACCAGGGACCTGGTACTGAGTAGAATAATAAAAGGACTTTCTTGAATGGCAGCACTTCTGATTTTTTTCCCCCCCACCTGCCTTTTGCTACTGGAGGAATAAGGGTGGAGGATGTCCTGGGGCTTGTAAACAGCTGATAACAACAGGCTTCATTTACATTTTGTAGCTTGGGTAACCACCCCTCCTCCAAGCACATGTGTAGGGAATTGAAATTGCGGTTTGCCTATTATGTGTTGGCAGTAATCTTTCGAAAAAAATTTTATGTTTCAAAATCAGGCAGCCAACAGCAGTAGCCAGTGATATATGGTGCTATTGATATGAACTGAATTTGCAGAGGGAAAATGGGATTTGGTTGCAGTATGAACTCGTAATGAGGTGGCCCCACAGATTTGTAATGGTCAACCATTGTTTGTGCCCAGAATCAGCTAGGAATCAAATACCTTTCAAAGAGACTGAAATGAAACTTGAGTTGTTTTTTTTTTTCTCCAGCTGATGGAATGGTTCCAAAGTGATGTCATTTAGTTTGACTATTGAGGGTACTGGAAGTTAAAGTCTACCCTTTTAATAAGTGCTCTTCATTGATCTGAATTCATTGTCTTATCAGTAAAAAAAAAAAAAAAAAAAAAGATTGGACCAGTGCCCCAATATATGTATATTTATTTATTTTTGTATATGTGGTCTTATACTAAAATACTATGTAATTATAAAACAAAAATATAAAACATGAAGTAAACAGTATTATGGTAGAAGGTAAAATACTCTTTCTCATCCCTGAGGTACCCCTGGGTTCTCAGTGCTGGAAATGACAGGTGCTAGTATTGCCTTAATGGAGAATATTGGATGTCTTTCCTTCCATATTGCAGGCATCTCATTACAGTGTCGCGTTTGTTAGGAGTTGGCTTGGGACACCAGCTCTGAGCAGCAGGGCCCCCATTTGGATCCCACATGGGCCAGTGACGCTGTGCCCTCTATAGCTAAAATGGTGAACCACAGCTCAACCTGGAGCTTGGCTGCTGTGAGTCCCGGGGACTGTGTAGTCTGTAGTGGGGCTGGCCCGCAGCCAGCATGAGCTGCCATGAGCCGCCATGAGTGGCCGTCCAATGGCCAGCGAGCGACTGCCTCACCTTGGAAGAGCGCAATGATAATACCAACATGGGCCAGTGAAGCGACATCCTCCACAACTAGACTGAAGAACAAAAGGACAGCAACTTGTCTCCTCCCTTTCCCCAATTGCCCAATAAAATCTTTAAAAATAAAATAAATGTTTTCATCTTGAACCATTCCTATGTGTTGTGTCAGTTACAGAGGAGTCTGGATTAATACTAAACATGCAGAAGTGGTTCTCTGCCCTAGGTGTGAAGTGTAGGATAGAAATAGTCAACTAGAGCTGACATCTTATGTTCTCTCTGCACATTGTGCCTTAGAAGTTGACTTTCTAATTTACCTTACTATTTTTACTTCTTTTTTTTGAGGGCAGTGTCACTGGCCCTCATATGTGGGACCCGAACCCGGGGTCTCTGGCTTCCCAAGCCAGCTCTTAACCACCGCGCCACTCTGCCGGCCCTGTACTTTTACTTCTTTGTTTCCCTCCCTCCCTTTTTTCTTTTTTTGTGCGATGGGAAACTGGGACACAATGTTTTCCATATATGTTTCTTCTCTGAGGTCTTTTTCTCTGAATGGGGTTTGAAGTTAGAATAATTACAGTACTTGAATAAGTGAATGAAAGAATCAATAGATTTATCCCTAAGTATAAACTATACCGGTTTGGTGATCTCGGTGGGCAAGCTGGTAAATTTCTGTGGTTCCCTGTTTTCTTATCGGTGAAATGGGGATCATTGCTAACCCATGTAGTTCTCTGTAGGGTTAAATGGGGTGCATGTAAAGGAACCAAGGCTTGGCCTCAGGTAAATGCCCATTTAATTATGGTGTAATTATTCCCTAGAAAGTCTTCACTCACTCTGGCCAATAGTGATTTCTCCGGCTTCAGAGCTCGCAGATAACAAAATGGCAAGTGGTACACAGAATTTGCTGGGCAAGTTATAGAAGTATTCAATTCCCCCTAGTCAATTTGGTTTCTGGAGGGTGGAAACAAAGTCTTTGCTGTGTGGTTCCTTGTCTTATCTTGCCTCCCTCCTCAGCACCATGCTGAGTGTGTAATCAAAGAACTAATACTTAGTTGTCAGGTTAAAAGACATTTTTGTGTCTATGCATCAGAAGACTTAAGCTTCTGGTTGAATCAGAAGACTTACTTTGGAATTAGGGAAGGTGAATGAGGAAGGGGGAGCTGGACAGATTTCAGAAAGGAGATTTTGCTAATTGTAATTAGTGCTAAACAGAAGTTGGTACACTTCTGTAGTTTTCCACTGTCAATCACGTTGAATGATCATATTTTTTGTTGTTGCTATTATTAAGCGACAGATTGCAGCACATATTTTAAGAACTGCTACCCATTTTGATTTGAAAGATTATGTTGTCAGAATCATAGACATTGCAGGTAAAGACCTAATTTTACTAAATAACAGGGACTTATGAATCTTGTAAATTACTTTCCTCTTGCAACTGCAAGTGTTTTTCTCTGATTTATTGTGCAAATAATAGTAAATCCTATACCTGAGCAAAGTGAAACTTTTCATGTCTTTTTAGAATCTGTTCTGTGGTTTTGCTTATTCTGTAACAGGCTTACCTTAATAGGCAAGTATAAATTGTGTGGCTAACTGAGCAAAGACGAAGGGTAATATATTGTGGTTATTTCCAGTTAGCAAATTGCCTCTTAATGAATCAGATTTAAGTGCTTCAGGCGTTTCCTTTTTTGCACATTGTCTTTAGGAAGGCACATTTGCATTCTAAGTACAATAAAGAGAGATTATTATTTTGCCACTGTTACTAAAAGTAATAATACCGTTATTTTCCTATTGTATAATTTCAGGCATCACCCTGGAGACTGAAGGAGAGACTAAATTTGCACTGTGTGTCATAACAGGGAAATATCTCACATGCATATCATACTGATGCAAGAGGGTTTCCTTGATTGCTAGCAATGGGATGGAATCTGACTTAAGTCAAAAGTTGGCTTTAGAAGGGTACTAGCTATTCATTCTTAGGATGAAGGAAAAATGGGATAAGCAGCTTGGATAGGGTAGGGATTAGGATGGGGGAGCTCATGGCCAAGTGGTGTTGGAAGGAGTTGGGCCCTGCCATGTCTTGTTCTTAGGAATGACTCCACTCAAGAACTGGATCCGTCTCTGGCAGAGATTTTGGTTGGCTTGGCTGGGAGAAATGAATGCCTGCATGGATAATGCAGAGGAATATTGCGGGTGGGGGAATTGCAACCTGGAGAAGTGTGGGGAAGGACCCAACATGAGGTAACTGCAGCCAGAGCTAGCTTTCTCTTAAAGTTATCTCATCACATGGCTTCAGTGGGTTACCAAATGCTGGAGCAGGAAGAGGCTCCCAAGTGCCTCATGAAAGCCCCGGTGAGTGAGTGACTTGTTCAGGGGTGCTACAACTGTGGGTGTTGAGGCTAGTTTCCTGACTTTTGCATCTGGCTAGGGAATTTGGTTCCTGAGTGATGCTATCTAACATTGGGAAAGAAAACCTCTTTAATTAGCTGAGACTGTATTGACAATGCAGTAGAGCAGGTGCCTATAAATATAGGCTTTCTCTAATTGGGAAGGAGTATTTAAAGAAGAGGTGCAGAAAACTTCCAGTTGCTGTTTGTAGAAGCCAAGTAAAAGACTATCTATGAAAGTCATCACCTGTTTGAGAATTACAGATACCATGTGAACAGACACCTGGGGGAGAGTAGCAGGAAGGATAAAGCAATTCCTAAATTTTATTGGCAAGCACCAATTCAGCCTCAAGCATTTATTGAGAAAGTGCTGTTGTTTGTGGTGTATCAGGCTCTGTTGGCCTTTCTACATCTGTGGATTTTCTGAGGTTCTCAGTTTCCTTTCAAACGAAAAGGAGAGGCTACTACTGTACTCAGGAATAGCTCCTGGTAGGTTCAGCCCTCTCCAGCCTTTTTTTCAGTGAGGAGCAAACCCCTTCACCAGGCTTTGGCCTTGCCAAGGGTACCGGATAGCACGGGCGTTCCAGGTAGGGGTTTGAGATTAAGATGAGGCTTGGGGTATGAATCATGACTCTCTCAATAGCTGCGAACTTGAGCAGGTTTTTAACCTCTCTGGGCCTTTGGTAGATTTGTTTAATCAAAATCTAGTCCCTCCTTCCTTCTAGCTGAATCTTTTCCTTAATGGGGATGTCAGTGAACCTGACTAAAAAATCCTCAGTTCTACCTCCCCACGCAAATAGGGATGGTTGATGAGCTACAAGCTGATGTGGTCATTTGGGACTTCCAGGAAGGCTGTTATGAATAGATTCATTCAGGTGGGAATTCTGCTCTTTTTAATTTTTCACATTTTGCATTTTAGATGTAAAATACAGATGTGGTGGCTTGAACCTACAACAGCCATTCTGAGACCACGAGGGAAAGGCCAAGGGAGTTGCAGAGACTGGCTGTCTTTGAGCTGCCTAGTGTCAACTTGCAGCCACCTACTTCCAGACTTCTCGTTATTTGAAAGAAACCAACCCTTCATGTTTAAGCCTTTGTAATGGGTCTCTGATGGCAGCATCAGAATGTACTTCCTGATATCAAACCTCAGATTCTTGGTCTGAGGATGAAGTATTTATGCTGTGGGGTCAGTCTGAGGATTTAATGATGATAGCATGGGCAAAGTACTTACCATCCTGAGAGATGCTCGTTTTCTTTTGAAATTAACTGTTATCATGATCACATTATATACATATTACATATGGGTACATTTATTCGTTCTCGAGGATTGCTGAAACAGAATACCACAAAGGGGGTGGATCAAACAGCAGAAATTTACTGCCTCAGTTCTGGAGGCCAGAAGTCTTACATACAGGACCAGTGCTCAAACCCCTGAGCTATGGGGCTTACTTGGAGGCCAGAAGCCTTAGATGAAGGTATCAGCAAGGTTGGTTTCTTCTGAGGGCTGTGAGAGAAGGAACGACCTTCCAGGCCTCTCTCCTTGGCTTGCAGAAGGACATCGTCCCTCTGTGTCTTCACATCATCTTCCCTTTATGCATGTCTGTGTGTCCAAATTTCCATTTTTTATGAGGACACCAGTCATATTGGATTAGGACCCACCCTAATGAGCTCATTGTAACTTGATTATCTCTGTAAAGAATCTACAAATAAGGTCACTTTCTGAGGTACTGGGAATTAGGATTTAAATATATCCTGTTTTGTGGGATACAGTTCAACCCATAACAGTACATACATAATGTATTATCGGGGAAGTTTTAGTCTCTTACTCCTTTTTCTGATGCTAAAAAATCTTCACACACAAGAAAATCAAATACTTCTTTATGAAAAATTGTCTTCCCTCCCCAAAAAGGGGTTCAGTTTTGCAAATGACCTTTAACTTACACTTCTAGATTTTAAAATCAATAAGGGCCTGTCAAGAGGCCATTTGTAGTAGTTTCATGGCAATGACTATCATCAGTTCTTATGGCACCTCTGGATTGGAGTATTTACATGGGTGAATTTCAAGCCTGTGACTAAGAAGAAGAGTCTACTGTTATTCCACGTTCTTTGGAATTCTTTAGAATACAGTATCCATGTGCTCACAACCATATATATTGTGGGCCATTTGTTGCTCTTGGTGAATTCACATGACAGTGATGCCCTGGAGTGTCATCCTAACAGCGTGCCCAAGGCATTGCTGCCTCAGGCTATTTATAGTACATGTAAACACATACTTCTAAACACCTCAGCCTCCAATGTAAATTCAGTTGGGTGGGACTTGCTTAAATCACATTCCAAGTATAAAAATTTAAAAATGCTGAAATATACCCACCATTGTAGAATTTCTTCAACTCTTTTTAAATCTGGAAAACAATGTTAACCCTATGTTCGTACACCTGCTTTCTTTTCTTTGCAAATATTTCAAGCATTGAGACCATTACCTCGGGAATGAAGCAGAGTAGTTTATGCATTAAATAAATAACTTTCCTGTCGTGACGGGGTTTTTAAAAAATTTTTATTTTATTTTATTTTTTATTTATTTTTTTAAAGATTTTTTTTTTTTTTTTTAATTTGGGGAATTGGGGGAAGGGAACAGCATTGGGGAACCGGGGAAGGGGAACAGACAAGTTGCTGTCCTTATGTTCTTCAGTCTAGTTGCAGAGAACGTTGCTTCACTGGCCCATGTTGGTATCATCATTGCGCCCTTCCTGGATGAGGCAGATCCGTCGCCGGCCTCTGGATGGCAGCTCACGCTGGCTGCCAGCCTCTCACGTTGGCTGCCGCCCACTCACCATAGCCTATGGCAGCCCACTGCAGCAGGGGCTGCAGCCCACACCGTCACCGGGGCTCGCACAGCCCAGTTCCAGGTGGAGCTGTTGTTAGCTGTAGAGGGCAGTGTCACTGGCCCTCATATGTGGGATCCGAACGAACCTGGGCCGCTGGCATTCCAAGCCAGCTCTTAACCAACTGCACCACTTGGCCGGCCCTATTTTTTTTATTTTCAAAAAAAGATTTTATTGGGGAATTGGGGTAGGAGAACAGTGTTGGGGAATCGGGGAAGGGGACCAGCCAAGTTGTTGTACTTCAGTCTTCGTTGTGGAGGGCGCCAGTCGTCATCTGGCTTCCTGTCTATAGCTTGTGGCCTCTAAGCTCAAGGTGCTGTGTTCAATCTTAGTTGCGGGTGGGTGTAGTTACCATCCCATGTGGCCTCCACTCCCGGCAGCCTTGTTGTTAAGAGTGCACGCTCTATCCACTGAGCCATCTGGGCGGCAGCTCAGCTCAAGGTGCGAAGTTCAGTTTTAGTTGTGGGTGGGCCTAGACCACCATCAAACAGGCAATCGTGTTACACCAGCTGAGCCATCCTGCCACCTGTTGGCAGCTCAGCAATAGCTCAGGTCTGGCGTAGCATCACTGGCCTATGTGGGAATTGAACTGGCGGCCCTGTTGCTCAGAGCTTGCACTCTAAGCCAACTCTTAACCAATGTGCCACTTGGCTGGCCCCTGACAGGTTTTTTTTTTTGATTGTCACTTTTAGGTGACATTATATGTTTGTAGGGGCCTGTCTTCAAATAAAAGACATAATTGAAATACAGCTGAATAGGAATCAAGAGTGTGATTTGAGTGTAAGGTAAAATTGATGACATCTTTTATTGCTTTATAGATGAATTACTTTATGGTGGCCTATTTCCCAATAAAGCGTTTTTGAAAACTAAAAATGCATTTCCCTACACTCTAATCGTCCATCCTGACAACAAAAAAGAAAGGCTGCTTCCCCCCCCCCCCAGCAGTGATAATAGAAATTGCTTATTGCTTGAAAATCTATATTTGCCTGCTGGTGTGCCATTAAAAAGGGATTTTGTAGCCTGAGTTCCATTTTTTATTTAACGTAAGACATGAGGGGTTACATTTTCCATATTGGCAGATTGTGGAACCGGTAGGCGACTTGATTATAATCTTTTTTTCACTTAGAGTGTTACCGTTCGAAACCTATGTATGCCAAGGAATTGAGAATGTTTATATGTGAGACAGAAAAAAGACAATATTAGGGTTAGTTCTCTGCATTCGCCCAATTATTAACTTGCTTAGAGTCAGGAGCTTAGCCAGGGAGAGAGGACCACCTGTCCCCTCCAGCTGGGTGCTGGCCTCTCAGCAACATCAGGAGTAAATGCTTGGGGGAGGAGAAGTCTGGCTGGCCAGTCATTAAAATGTCATCCTGTTTCATTTACATGGCCCACCTCACCAACTATGATGTATTCTTGGGAAAAAGAACAATAATTAGAATCAGATCAAGCCTCTCGATCAAGTACAGGGAACAGAGCATAATGTTAAATGACACACTTGGAATTCAATCAGCAAAACCCAGAATGCCTGGAATTTTATTTTTACCTCAAGTGACTCTATTTATTCAACAAATAAACAGTTTAAAGAGACAGAGAAGAACTTTTGGAATAAAAGATTAAAGAGACATATCAACCATGCAATATGCGGGCTTTGGATCCTGATTTGATCAAATCAGTGTTAAATTTTGTTTTTCTTTGAGATGGGGAAATTTGCATACAGAATGTTATCTGATTTACTGCATTATTGTTCCTGTTTAGGTAAAGACAGGATAATAGTGTTGGAATCATATTTAAAAAAACACCCTTATCTTTTAGTGATAGATCCTGAATTACTAGTTATGGCGGAAATTGTGTCTGAGACTAGCTGTAAGTTAATCCAGTTGGAATAGAGGGTGGATCAAGGTAAAAAGAAATAAGATTTTCTGTATATGTAATTGTTGAAGACAGGAGATAGGTGGGGACTCTTCTATTTTTGAATGTTTGAAATTTTCATAATAAAAATTTAAAAATAATAGTGACTTACTTGTATTCTATTTTTCATGTTAACTGTTGACAAGACCTCCTTCTTTTTAAGTATTGGGGTAATAAACATTTTGATATACTGTATAACCTTTTCCCTCATAGTAAGCTAAATGTAAATATGATCACTAACTGCAGCAACCAAGCCTCCAAACCTTGACAGGTTTTGTTTAATGACCTATTTTCCTTTATTTGAACTCAACGCCCTGGAATAAAGGGGTGTTTTATTCATCAGACTCCGCCCCCCCCCAAATGCCTGTGTAGGAATTAGCAGGTGTCTAATTAGCAGTGGGAGGATTCTTTATTTGCTGAATGCAGCAGACGGTCATTAGAAGTAGTTTAAGATATGAAAGAATCAAATGGGAGAACTTGGGGGAAATGAATAGATCTGGTCTCTTGTGTCCTGGGTTTATTAAGGTCAAATGAGGTGTGGTTTAATGTTCTGCAGCTTCGTTTTCAACTGAGCCAAAGGAAAATCTTTCTGCCCTTTGGTCAAACATTCTTGTGTGAAGAGAACAACAGCTACAGTGGGACACTGCCAGAGGTTTTTGGGGTCATACCTTAGACCTTAAGTTTACATAGCTGAGATCAGCCAGGGTTTACAGCGAGATCTATTCCTTGGTCTCAGTGTTGTGCCTTTACTTCCATTTTTTGTATTTTCTTTCATGCTGCAAGTAGTTTTTTGGAGTGCCCACTGTGTATTCAGGTCTGTGGTAGGCACTGAGAAACAAGACAAACAGGAATTATGTTCTTTTTGCTCTTTTGTCTAACTTTGCCTAACTTGAACATAAACTGTCTCCCTCACGTTATTCCCTCTCATTTTCTTGTCTTTGTCACCTGTCTCTTTTTCTGGCAGCATTGCCCAATCAGCTTCTAATGATGTTATGCCCACTATGATGGTAAATTATTTGGATCTAGGTGTGATTAAGTTGAAACAGTTTGGAGGTGAGGAATGGAAGGTAGGGTGAAGAGCTATTATTTATCTGCATAAAGAAAGATCTAACTTACTCCATCTAAAAATCCAGTAAGCTAAGAATCACTCCTGTTTTATTGTACAAGGAAGGAAAGGAAGCTCAGAGAGTTTAAGTAACTTGATCAGGGTCTCATGGCTCGTAAGCATCTTTGTTAAATGTACCCCAATCTGTAGAAAGTTGAGATTGTAACCAACCCGCCATAGCCACTCTCCAGGGTGCAGGCTCTGAGGGCAGTTTTTCAATGAAACATTGGCCATCTATTTTCACCATGACGTTGCTTCCTACTGATTTCATATGGGAAGTTGAGGGGCAGGCACTTGGGATTAGGCATTTGTGCATTTTACTTTGGTCACATGCACCTACTTCCAAGGTTACGTAAATTAGATCTACAGTTCAAATATTTTCTGGATAAAAGAGGGGCACAGGAAGGACCAACAAACATTAGTAGATTTGGTTGCTCTGAATGGCTTTGCTGGCTCTTTGTCTCCATTGCTGCTTTGTTTGAACCTTGAAGCTGAAAAGGTCTCCATGATGATATATAGAGAGAGATCTTTGTGAACGAGGCTTCTTCTGAGCCCTGTGCATCAGCAGGAAAGCAGTATGTTCATAAAGCTTGCAATTGATCCTACTTTTGGGATCTCCAGTAAGAAGGACATAAAAAGGGTAACAGCTTGCTATAGATTCTTTTGAAGACTCACGGAGTCTGTGAAGTAATAATAAGTGGCGGATTCCAGTTGATCTCTTAGGGGTTCTCTGGATTGACCAGGGTTATCAGGTTTGGGTTCCTTTTCCCTCAAGGGCTCTTCTGTCATGCTGTGAGGAGTACCATGCAAGGAATGGAGACTGGTGTTGGAGCAAATGTTTCAAAACAAGGTACATGGACAACAGCTTTGCAAGTACTGGACAAGTAAATCATGGAATGGGAGACATTACTGCTCATGTGCCCGAAGACACTGAATGGTGTTTCTGGGCCACAGGGCGGTAGGAATTGGTTAGCTGGATGTGTGCTTTAGATGGATGATCTTACTGGTAGGAAATGAAGTGATGGGGGAGAGAACTGTAGGCTTGTTTCCTGGACCTTATTCCAGAACCTTTTTCATGGAGTTGTTGGCTAGAGCTGATTTGAGATAAGCATTCAATAAAAGAGGTTGTCATGAGCTTTATTGTGAAGTAGTTTACTTGTGCTAATGCATTTAGTATGAACAAATTTCACTATTTTGGCTTGCCACCTTCCTATGTGAACATGAAAGCCACACAGAAATAAAACATTACATTTTCTTTAGCGTTTTAGGTACTACACTGGTTAATGTAATACTTTTGCATTTTATACTTTCTTATTAATAGTGACTTTTTTCCAAGTCAAAGATATTTTGCGCTGTTGTCACCTCCAGTCAGAAAAAAAGTTACTGTCTTTTTTTTAAAAGATTTTATTGGGGAATTGGGGGAGGGGAACAGCGTTGGGGAATTGGGGGAGGGGAACAGACAAGTTGCTGTCTTTTTGTTCTTCAGTCTAGTTTTGTGGAGTACGTTGCTTCACTGGCCCATGTTGGTATCGTCATTGCGCTCTTCCCCGGTGAGGCAGATCGGTCGCCAGCCTCTGGAGGGTCGCTCACCGTGGCTATTGGCAGCTCACACTGGTTGCCAGCCGCTCATGCTGGCTGCTGGCCACTCACTGTAGCCTATGGCAGCCCACTGCAGCAGGGGCTGCAGCCTACACCATCGCCGGGGGTCGCGCAGCCCAGCTCCAGGTGGAGCTGTTGTTAGCTGTAGAGGGCAGTGTTACTGGCCCTCATATGCGGGATCCGAACCGGGGCCGCTGGCGTCCCCAAACCAGCTCTTAACCAATGCGCCACTCGGCCGGCTTGTTACTGTCTTTTTATGGAGAGGTCATTGGGGGATCTTTGTAAAGATTGGCTCAGCCAAAGGAATTTTCCAGTTCAGTTGACATTTTTTGCAATGTGTTTGTGGTTTGGCATGGCTCAAAATATTTATCATCTGAAGTTTCTTTGACAACAGGGTAGTAAGAAATATTAGTGTAATTTCTCCAAAGTGCTGTAGTAATTGTCAACCACTTAGAACATGTGTCTTTAATGAGACAGGAGGACATGTTGTCATTTGTGGCAATGTGAATGGACCTTGAGCACATTATGCTAAGTGAGATAAATCAGACAGAGAAAGACAGGTACTGTATGATATCACTTATATGTGGAATCTTAAAAAGCCAAACTTTTTCTTTCAGTTAGTAACCCCAATAAGCAATAGCTCCATGGAGTAGGTAGTATTATCGCCACGCGCATGTCTGAAAACTATATCATAGAAATGAAGTTACATGTCTATGGACACAAAAGTATTAACTATACCCAAGTATTAAAAGTAAGAACCAAGTACACAAACTTTAACATTTGTGTCCATTCTTTCTCTGACTGAACCCTTTAACCCTATATTATACTGCTCTCCTGTAGATGGTGGCTTCCCTGCTTTGTTCTCTGGATATTCCCCAGTGTATCCTTCAGAGTAGATGAGGACCTAACGGTGATGTTCTGAAAACCAGGTCAAGAGCAAAGGATTCTACAGAAGATGGAAAACATCAAGCACCATGAAATCTTTGCCTGATTATGGGCTAGATTTGAATCTTCTCATTCTAGTTCTGTCTAGAATGCTTGTTTCACTTCTTTTTTTTTTAAACTCCTCCTTTCTCAAGTTATAATTGAAGCATAGGCTCTTTCTCTTTGAAGCCTTTCCTGATCTCTTGAGACAAACAGATTCTTTTTTCCGCTGTTTGACTCTTGTATCTTGCACTTGCCTCCACTGAAATACAAACATTTCCACAATTATTTTACTTGAAGTCTATAAATTCTGTGGAGTGTGAGAGGCTATGTATTATTATTTTTAACTGTATAGCACAGTGCTTCTCAAACTTGAGCATTTAGTAGGTGTGGGGTGGAATCCACAAATTTTCATTTCTAATGCCATCATAGTTGATGTTGATACTGCTGGCCTGGACCACAATTTGAGAACCACTCATGTATCAGTGGGCACATAAAAACTTGTTAAATGGACACCTTACTCTAGACTGCTATTTATTCCTCAGAACAAGCTGCTAATAAGTTTTCAGTATGAAGAGTGAGTGATAAACTAGTTAGTGACCATCAGGTATGAAACTGGCTCCATGCAGAGAGAATGGAGTATCAGAACAGAGCACGGAAAAACACCCCAGACTCTGCCCTCCTCTACACACCCCAGACTCTGCCCTCCTCTCCAGTATTGAGAGAAAGAAGCAGAAGGGCAGACTTTCACTTTTAATTTTGAAAGGTAAAGGAACTTCAGATTTCTGTGTCTTCTGCTTGGAGTCTTTAGTTAATTTGGTGTGTTTATCAAAAATAAAAAATCTGATTTGAGTTTGCATTATTTCAATGGGGTAGTTATCACACAATAGGAATTAGACTTGGATTTCAAGCATTTTATGTAAACCATCAGATTTAAAATCTGGGCCTATGTGAAATCAAATTAATTAATCGGTGTTCTTCAATAAAATTTTACATTTTGAATTATTAAAATACACAAGTAATTAATTAGACAAACTCATAAAAGCAGAATAAAATGATGGTTACCAGGGAGTAGGGAGTGGGGATAGGATAGATGTTTGAGTGTACAGAATTACAACAAGTATTAAACCCTAGAGATTCTAATGCACAGTATAGTGAATACAGACAGTGTTGTATTATAATCAACAAACTTACTAAGACACTAGAACTTAATTATTCCAACCACTGAGAAGATAATTATGTAATGTGATAGAGGTGCTAATTATTGCCACAATGGCAATCATTACAATATGTAAATACAACTAACATGTTGTGCACTTTAAATTTACACAGCGTTATATGTCAGACATATTTTAATAATAAAAGAAAATTGTATCATTAAGATTAACTAAAATTCAAATCTTGAGACTATTTGGGGGTAGGAACTGTTTTTGGGATTGAGGAATCAAAGCTAATGGTTGTAGTTTTACTAGCCTGAAATTGTACAGTGAAAAAAAGAAAAGGCTAGCAACTTTTTGCCAGATGTAAATATCCTCCCAGATTTGTTAAATTAGTATATTATTTCCTAAAATTTACATTTGTTATATACAAATGCATGTTGCCCAAATTTTTAAGCCCTTTGTTTTTGTAGTTTGATTACTATGAAAGTGTTTAGGGCCGGCCGAGTGGCGCATTGGTTAAGAGCGGGTTTTGGGATGCCAGTGGCCCCGGTTTGGATCCCACATGTGAGGGCCAGTGACACTGCCTTCTACAGCTAACAATAGCTCCACCTGGAGCTGGGCTGTGCGAGCCCTGGCGACGGTGTAGGCTGCAGCCCCTGCTGCAGTGGGCTGCCATAGGCTACGGTGAGTGTCCGGCAGCCAGCGTGAGTTGCTGGCAACCAAAGTGAGCTGCCAATAGCCGCGGTGAGCAACCATCCTGAGGCTGGTGACCAATCTGCCTCATCCGGGAAGAGCACAATGACGATACCAACATGGGCCAGTGAAGCAACGTCCTCCGCAACTAGACTGAAGAACAAAAAGACAGCAGCTTGTCTGTTCCCCTTCCCCGATTCCCCAACGCTGTTCCCCTCCCCCAATTCCCCAATAAAATCTTTAAAAAAAGAAAAGAATGTTTATTCTACTCACATGTTAAGACCTTTTCTTAATCAGTAGAGGAAAGGGAAATTGCAAACACATTGAAAGCTTGCCCTTGGTTTTCTGGTGATATAGACACTGGAGGTAATACCTGTGACCAGGAACTTACAATCTAATGACAACGATGGACATTTAATCAATTGTAATAAAATGATGTAGAGGCTTTGATGGCAGTCCGGTGGGGGTGGGTGGGTGGGTGGAGTGTAAGCCAGTAATATGGAGTATCAGCTCTGCTGGGGTGAGATTTGAGTCTAGAAGGAATAAGATACATAGATAATGCTTATAATACTGGATTGAAAGTGATAAGTGTTAAGGGAGGTAGACAGATAAATTGCTCTTTGTTTCTAGAGAAAGAAATTACTTTTGTTTTAGGAGATTAGGGGAGGCCTTGGGTAAGGATGAAGTAAATTTTGCTCTACATTCAGCAGGGAATTGTGGTTTGCAAAGAGATTTTAAGCATATCATGTGTTAGTCCCAGAGAAAATCTGGGAGGTAGTTGAAATACATTAGATATTGGCTCAGAGAGGTAGGGCAACATACCCAGGACCACACAGCGAGTGATTGTTTACACAAGCCTGTGTTTGAATTCGGCATTTCTGACTGTTCCACAAAGGACTGTAGTGATCTTACTATAACACTCCCTTCGCTCCCTCCTCTCCTCCCCTCCCAGCCTATGGCTTCCCATTAGATATTGGGCTAAAGCTTTCATCGCTCTGGATCATGGTCTGCAAGTGCCCCCCCACACACACACACACACATGATCTGGCCTGCTCCCCTCCCCACATTCCGTCCCAGGACTAGCCTTGGACAAGTCCCCCTCGCTTACCCTATTGCTGGCTGTTTCAGGGACACAAGAAGCTTGTAAACCCTAGGGTTCTTAAGCTCCAGTTGTATAGGAAGCCACCCCACAACCATCCCAACTCCCGTTTTGATTTGATTTATTGTAGAATCTCACCTCCTCAGGAGGGCTTCCCTGATTTCTGCCTCTGAAGCGTATCCCAGCTTCCCATCAGCCTCCATCTCTCTTCTGTTATTTTTGTTATGACACTTAGCTCTATCAGAAGTTAGAATTTTTTGTTCATCTGTTTGTTGTCTTGTATTCCCAACTAGAATGTGAGTTTCATGATAGGGGGTGGTGCCATGGATTTTTTTTGTTCACTGCTGTTTTCCCTAGTGCCTGGAATATAGGAAGCACTTTATTAAATGAACATTTAATTGCTTAAGGTATGATTTCTAAGAGCCTAAAATGAGTGTCATTGGAATGACTTTGTAATTTCCAACTTACAGATCGAAAATGTGGAAATTTTTTTGGACAAGCCTGATGCAAAACACAAACTTAAAAAATTTGTTTTTTACTATAGGTGGCATACAATATTATATTAGTTTCAGGTGTACAACATAGTGATTCGATATTTATGTACCTTAATACATAACAAACTTTTAACTTTTAACTTCACTTTTGGATTGTTCATTGCTAATGTATTGAAATGTGATTGAGTTTTATATACAGAGGGTGCCAAAAAAATGTATATATATTTTAAGAAAGGAAAAATCTGTATTAGAATTGTAATACTCAATATATGTGTATACCGTTAAGAAAAGATGAATACAAGTCATGTTTTGACTTCTGCAATTACAAGAGGTGCTCAAAGTGGTTACCATCAGTGTCCAGACACTTCTGATTACAGCGAACTACTGCTTGAGCAACATTGACCAAAGTGTCCACTTGTATTGCGGTATATGCCGTTTCAGTTTCTTCCCGAAGTACCACCAGTGTAGCCAGTTTTCTGTGGCACACCACATCCTTTAAGTTTCCCCACAGGTAGAAGTCAAGGGGGTGTTAAGTCAGGAGAAGGTGGGGGAAACTCAACCGCACGTCTTTGTCCTATCCGTTGTTCTGGCAAATTCTCATCAAGGTAAGCTCTCATGTCTCAGTGAAAGTGCAAATGACAACTGTGCTTCTACCATTTTCTTTGACTGTCCTGCCTGTTACATGGTGACATTAGCATTCCATTGATTAACGCCATCTTTTGAGCAAACGTGATACTACACATTGGTACTGTAATTCAATTCAGCTTCGAAAAGTAATGCATAGATAACATCTCTTAAAATGTGTGTATCTTTTTTTGGCATCCCCATTATTCATTCAACCTTGCTGAATTCCTTTATTAGCTATGATAGAGTGTGTGTGTGTGTGTGTGTATGTGTATTCCTTAGAATTTTCTATATACCAGATCATGACATCTGCAAATAGAGAGGTTTACTTCTTTCTTTCAAAGTTGGACGTCTTTTATTTCCTTTTTTTTTTTTTTTTTTTTTTTTTTACCAAATTGCCCTGGCTGGGGCCACCAGTGTAGAAGTGAATAGAAGTGCTTGCAGAATAGAAATGGTAAGATTGGACACCCTTATCTTGTTCTTGATCTCAGAGGAAAGCATACAGTCTTTTACCATTGAGGATAATATTAACTGTGTGTTTTTCATAGATGCCTTTTAGCAGGCTGAAGAAGTTCCCTTTTATTCCTGGTTTGTTGAGTGTTATTATAAAAGGATGTTGGATTTTGTCAAATAATTTTTCTGTGGAAACTAAACTTTTAGACCAGAATTATTTTTGAAGCACAGATTGTAAGACAAGACTTTCCTTCTTGACTTCCACTGAGCAGAGATCTGGGAGTGTACCCCTTTCCTCCCATGAGCTCCCTAACTACCTGGGGCAGTGTCTGGGACAGGAAGAACTGTCCTGGAAGATGCTTGTCCTCTGGGAACAGCTCTAATGAGGCACGTTTCCCTGGAAGCCTCAAAAATAAACTGCTGGAATGTGATGCCATATCTGATGTGCACACCATTGGCATGTTTGTTTTGCGGGTGTAGTACTGTTGAATGAGCTGATTGTGAGCTGTTGATATAGTTCAGACCTTGGCAGTTCTCTAATCTTCTTGAAGCTTTAGTGTTTGATTGCATTCGTTTGCCCTGCAAATAGTCAACTATGTAAGCGATCTCAAAGTGAGAATATATCTAAAGCTGGTATTTATAATAGACAAGTTTCCAAAGAGAGTTGTGACCTTGTAAAATACACATATGGACTTTCTGAGCATGTAATAAAGACTTAACTTCTACTAGCTGGAGCCTGTCATGTCAGACAGCCATATTACAGGCATGATTCGGTTGCATGGGACTTCTATTTTTGATGTTAAAACAATATCAAGTAAACTGAGTTGGTGTAAAAGCAAGCTGTCAAGCATGATGAGAATGAAGAAGGTAGGATAACCCAACATTGTATTGTGTTAGTTTAGTAAGTTCAATAGTTTGAGGCATTTTTTTTGGGGGGGGGCAGTTCTACTGCCCAATATTATATTATGCCTTCATTTAAGTATTAAAATAGCACTAATATTTCTTAGACCTTTTGCATTTTTATTGGAAAACAACACAAATGTTAGGTTCTCTGTTTAGGAGAGGGTCCTGCCCCTTTTAATGTAACTGAGTGCTACTGGATGGTATTTTAGTTTTGTATACTTAGAAATGTTTATATTATAGTTCATCTAGTGTTAACTAAAAATGCTGAGATGCTGTTGCAGTGGCTCATGTGGTTAAAAATCCAGTGAGGTGCTATGAGAAGGGTCTCATCATCCTGTTGTTTAATTCTTACCAATTAGTCTCTAAAGAATTGATTTGTGTTGTTTTTGTTATTATTATTATTGACTACGTTTTATAAAACAAAAAACGGACTCTTGGGCTAATTGTTTCCCTAAGACCACATACTATTGTAGGAAAAATCATGACGTATTTTTTCAAATGACTATGTTTTTCAAAGATCATTTATTTATATAAAGAACAAAGATCAATCAATGATATTTGCCCGTTTTGTTCGATAACCTTTTGCCATCTTTCAGTGAGCTTCATAATTCCTCGTTCTTAGAAGAACCTGTCTTTATTGGTGAAAAACTGAACAAGGTGCTGATTTACAGCCTCATCTGAATTGAATGTTATACCAAGCAAGGAGTTTTGAAGAGAGCGAAACAAGTGGAAGTCTGACTGTGCAAGGTTAGGCAAGTATGGTGGATGTGGCAACACATCCCATCCAAGCTCCAATAATTTTTGACAGGTGATCAAACTTGTGTGTGGTCTTGTGGTGTCACGATGAAACACAACTCCTTTACAATTAACAAGCTCTGAACGTTTCTGGATGATGGATTCGTTAAAACTGTCCAATTGCTGACAGTACACACTCGAATCGATTGTTTGGTTCCTTGGTAGGAGCTCGAAAAACACAACACCTTTAAAATCCCACCAACCTGAGAGCATAACCTTCCTTTGATCAGTGTTTGCTTTCGATGTCATTTGAGGAGAACCATCACGTTGGCACCAAGACCGTTTGCGCACCACATTGTTGTCAACAATCCACTTCTCATCACCAGTTATCAGTTGCTTCAAAAAAGGATCATTTGCCTCACATTTAATGAGCATATTGCAGATGTTTATACGTGTCGTCAAATGAACTCCTTAAGTTCATGCAGAACCCAAATATGAGCTTGCTTATGTATCCCAGCTTCTTCAGGTGGTCATGAATGCTTGAATGATGGATGTTCAATGTTTCTGCAATCTCTCGTGTCGTGTAACATGTGTTTTGACTTGATCAATGCCTTTATTTTGTCATCATCAATCTCGATGGGCCTCCCTGACCAAGGAGCGTCGTTGAGATCAAAATCACCAGCATGGAATTTCGTGAACCATCGTTGGCACTGACGTTCTTGTAGAGCATTGTCACCTTAAACTTTATGCAACTTTTCACAAGCTTGACGTGCGTTCTTCCCTTTATGGAAGTAAAATAGTAAAATATGGCAAAAATGCCCAGTTTGGACTTACATCTTCCAATTTGTTATAAAATCCCCAAAAACTCGACCAAATCGCTCATTTTTTTTTTTAGACTGAAGCTAGAACTGTTAGCCGTCAAATGACATGGCAATAACATAGATGCGAATGACTCTAGTACTTCTAAAAACGAACTAGTGACATCTTTTGCAAACATGCATCATGACTTTTCTGACAAACCCAATATTAAATGGTGGAGTATGGGTTTCATTCCAGGCAGCTGATCTTCACATTTTATAATTAAACTTGAATTCCTAAAATTGACAATTTATAATTCTCAAATTGAATTCAATTAATTCAATTAATTTTTCATCATTTAAGTGTCATCCATGACAAATATTAAAATTTTAGTATCTTAGAGATGGTTTCTTCCAGCTTTCAGCCCACAATTGAAATAAATCCTTTTGGTTGGATTCTTGACCAAAAAGTCAGGTAGTCTCTGCTTGAATGCTTCCAGTACTGAAGAGCTCACTCGTTCATGTTAGCAATCTTTTTTGTTTTGTGTAGGTCTTCCTTATTTTGAGCCCATCTGAATTAGCTATCTCAGTAATTACAGTATATTGCTGTCTCTAAACATACAGGCAACTAAATGCTCCAGAATTTTTTGGTAACAGCTTTATTGAGATAGAAGTCATATATCATAAAATTCACTCATCTAAAATGTCTTTCTTATGGTCATAGAGTTGTGCTGCGATCACAACCATCAATTTTAGAACATTTCCATTACCCTCCAAAGAAATCCCATACCCTTTAGCAGTCACCTCCCCATTTCTGCTCAACACCTCCTAGCCCTACATAATTATTAATCTACTTTTTCTTTTTATAAATTGGCCTATTTCAGGGCCAGCTGAGGGGCTCAGTTGGTTAAGAGCGTGAGCTCTGAGCAACAGGGTCGCCGGTTCAATTCCCACGTGGGCCAGTGAGCTGTGCCCAAGATGAGCTGTGGCTGAGCTGCCAACAGGTCGCAGGATGGCTCAGCTGGTGAGAGCACGTGCTCCTAACAAGGTTGCTGGTTCTACTCCCCCATGGGATGGTGGGCTGTCTCCCTTGCAACTAAGATTGAACACGGTACCTTGAGCTGAGCGGTTGCAAGCTGCATATGGGTGGCTGGATGGCGACTGGACTTGGAGCTGAGCTAGCTGCGCTCTCCACAGCTAAGATTGAAGGACAACAACTTGGCTGTTCCCCTTCCGCAATTCCCCAATAAAATCTTAAAAAGAAAAAAAAATTTGCCTATTTCGGATACTTTATAGAAATGAAATGTTACAATATGAGGCCTTTTGTGACTGGCTTCTTTCACTTAACATAATGCTTTCAAGGTTCATCCATATTGTTGCATGTATCAGAACTTCATTCATTTTTACTGACATGTAATAATCCTTTTTTGAATATGTTACATTATGTTTATCCATTCATTGCTTAATGGAAATTTGAGTAGTTTCTACTTCTTGGCTATTATGGATCATGCTGTTATAAATATTTGTTCCAGATGCTCTGTTGACCAAATAGTCTGGTTTCTCCTTGCTCCTGTACTGTATTTACTTATTGGATAATATGAATATCGTATTTACATGGTAAAATCTTATTAGGTTGGTTTTAGTCTGGTTCTACCTTGCTGGATGTTTGAAATTTTTGTTCTTTGATAGATTTTATGATCTGTTCACTCCAACCTTGTATACTGTGCCAAATGATTAAATTTCCAGTCTCTGTTTTCATACATATTATAGATCAAAATACTGTGCAGGTTGGAGGTGGCTTCTCTACTGTATGACTTGTTACTGGGTAAAAGGCAATGCCACCTCCTCCTAGCCACTGCTCTGTATAATTAGGGGACTAACCCGTTTTTATGTTAATATGAAGTATTACTGGTTATAAAAGCATCCTTTTTATTTCTCCCACCACCAATATGTTCTGTGTTACAGGATTATCTGTGCAAATTTCTCATCTCTAGTTAGGTTAGTTAGTTGTTTCATGTTCCGTTTCAGACCAGAATTTGAATTTTGGCTCTTGTACCACTTATTATCAGAATGACTGACCATGGACAAGTTAGTTGAAGCTTAATTAACTTAGTTCATTTTCTCATCTGGAAAATGAGGATAATAATAGCACTCACTGCACAATGTTATTGAGAGGATTAAATGAAGGAAGCCATACAAAGTACTCAAAGTGTGCAGGGCACATTGTTAGGGGCTGTATTTCATGCAAGAATATGTAGGCCAGAGAGTTTCCTGTGACTTTCTTGGTGAGAGACCTGGAGCTCCACAGATCAAGCGGAGCACCTGCTGTTCTTTTGGAGCCTTGTTCCCTTAAGGTTTCAGTTTCAAAAGGAAATGAAGCTGTTTATGATTCTGGAGCACACACCTGTGGAAGTTTAGATTTCTTAGGAGTTGACCAGGTTCCACGCTGCCCTTCCTCAACAGTATAATGTTATCTGACATTTATGTGTGTATGCTTGTCATTGTTGGCCATGCACCATAAACAAAGGTGTCGGTCACCATGGAAACTGCTGATCACCATAGAGAGAAAACTCCTACACGTGAACATAGCCCAGCCCTTTGAGATCTGCCTACCTAGTGATGGTGATAAATGAGCATTCAAGTCTGTGAATTATTATTTATTCAGATTGGAACAATCTCTTTAAGAGAACTGTGTAATCTCCACATCATTTCAATTATCACTTGGAGCTATGAATCAATCTTGTGGAATTTTTATTTTTTTTTATTTTTATTTTTATTTTTATTTTTAGCTGAGCCATCCTGCCACCTGTTGGCATCTCAGCGGCAGCTCAGCTCAGCTGGGCATCGAACCACCGTTGCTCAGAGTTCAGCTTGCACTCTTGAGCGAGCTCTTAATCAACTAAGCCACTCGGTCGGTCCAATCTTGTGGAATTTTAAGGACACAATTTAAAGAAAACATTCCTGGTTGCCTTTTAAAAGAGGGTTTGTTGTCCTTAGATTTGTGAAACCTTTAGCCACTATTTTTAAAGTTGTGGTATGAAGTTATTTGAAGATAGTCACACAGTCCAACTCTTTGAGGCCTTCAGAAAACTAAAAAGGCTGAGGGAAGACAGACATCTTATTGCTATAATTCTCTTTAGATGCTGTTATGGAAATGATACTGATTTTTTTGTATTCAAGATTAAGGATATTTAAGTTACTATTTGTATGTAGTTTTCTTTCTTTAGGTTTAACAAAATGTCGGAACCGTACCATAGAGAGATATTTCTCAGATTTATATACAGACCCCTTATCACAGGGAGAACCATCCTGCAAAAACCCTGTGAATTTATCCAAGCCCCACAAACATAACATACTTAAGTTGTTTTTTTTTTGAGGGCACTTGTCACTGGCCCTCATATGTGGGACCAAACCAGGGACGCTGGCTTCCCAGGCCAGCGCTTAACCACCGCGCCACTCGGCCGGCCCAACATACTTAAGTTTTATTGCACGACGGTGTCTTTTGACTGCCAGTTATCAGGGTTATTGTTTTGTTTGGTGTTCATAAGTGAGAATATTTTATTTTTGGTTTACCACAGATATAAAAACCTTGAATTTGTTGACTCTGGAGAATACCCTTGTAGTTTTTCAATCCCATTTGGAGGCACTTCACCCCAGAGATGAGCCAGTTGGTAGGAAGTGAGGGCTCTGTGTCCAGAAGATTTCAGGTTTTATATTCATGAAGCTCTGGGTCAGGCCATAAGATGTGATCCTTTCTTCCAGGATTTTATTTGGTTGCAAGTTGGCAGGTCATTTTATTTAAAAAACATGTGTGCATGTATATGTATGTATAGCTTAAGTATGTATTTGATTTATCAGCTGCAAATATCAGGCAATATTATTTACAGATGATATCTACATTGTCCTTAAATACCTGGTCATTGACTACACCATCCCTGCATTCCTGCTCTGCTCCACCTGCCTTGAGCTGCACTGTTGGGGAGTTAGTTTCTTATATGGCTTCTTACTTGGTACCTGCCTGGATCTATTTGTGGCTCTTGGACTACTTAAGGAGGAGGATGTGATGACTCAACTCTGTTACCTTGGCGTGTACTTACTTGTGAGTGAGGAGACTGTATTAGTTTCTTAGGGCTGCCACAGCAAAGTGTAAAACTACAGAAATTGATTCTTTTACAGATCTGGAAACCTGTAGTCAGAAATCAGGCAGAGCCATGCTGTCCCTGAAGGCTCTAACGGAGACTCTGTTCTTTGCCTCTTGTAGCTTTTGGTGGCTGTCAGCACACCCCGATTGTGGCCCCAGCTCTGTCTCTGGTCCCACTGCCTCCTTTTCTGCCTGTCAAATCTCCCTTGGCCTCACTCATATCACTCTTGTAAATATCCTTATCTTTGGATTTAGGATTCACCTGGATAATTTAGGAGAAATATCTCCTCTCAAAATGCTTAACTTAAAATCACATCTTTTGCCATGTAAAGTAACATTTTCCATTTGACCATATATGGTGATATTCACAAGCTCTGGGCACTATATCTAGACTTATCTTTCTGGGGGGTTGAGGGGGCATTGTTCAGAGCACTACTGTAACCTGAAGTCTGGAGTACTCCTAGCTGACAAAGCACAAATGCAAAATTCTGAACACTCAGCAGAAGAACATTGCTCACTCTCAAGAGCTGTTGCTTTTCCTTCCAGGGAACTAGATGATGTGTTGCATCATTCTCTGTTTTTCATTCAATAGAAACTTAGCCACAGGGTAGGATAACCTTCAGAGCATTACTGGTACTTGGATGTCTTTAATTGGGTTTGCATTCTACTGGAGACTCAGCGCGTTGCCTCCTACTTTGAACTCTTACTGCCCACTAGTCATCCAGACATTTTCCTCACTTGGACCTCTCAGAGATTCCTGTCCACATCCATGACTGACAGCTTAGTTTCCTGCTTGAGCACTTTATGTGAACATGAAAATTTACAGTGGCCTGAACAGAGGAAATGAGCTAATGTGGTTGGTGGGAGAGGGACAGCCATCATTGTCTTCTCTTTCCTCAGAATGAAAGCTACCGTCTGGAGAAATCAGAGTAGGATGTGAGGTATATAACCTGGCTGTTTCCCGACAGTGAAATGGGCTTTCTCTCCATGGTGTGATAGGTAATTGATCATATCATCTTCATCTTCATTATTCTCTTTCTCCTTGTGTACGCAACTTGTTAAGTATATACAAAAGTGCAAGTACTTTTTGCACATTACTAGGATTAATTCTCATACAATCCTCAAAGGGAGCTACCTACAAACTATTATCATCCCATGTAACAGATAAAACAAACAAGTCTCAGAGGAAAGAAGTTACCTGTTTAAATGCCTGTGGTTAGCATGTGTCTGAGCTGTCTGATCCAGAGCCTGAATTTTCTTGTTAAACCATCCTGCCACTGTACTCGTCCTGTAAAATGGGCTCTCAGGAAATAAAGTCTGATACAAATAGCAGGTATTTAAAAGGCAATGCAGTGATTTATTCCAGGTCCACTTGTTTTTGAATGTTTAATGGCTCTTCTGGTTTCTTCTTTGTTCATTTTGAGGATGTAATGAATCTGGAATGAACAGGGCCCCAGTTTATTGAGTATCTTTTCTCTTTTGTCAGTGCTTCAAGAGGGAAGGTGTTGCCCATCAGAGCAGAGGGTGATGGATTGATGGTGCTCCTCACCCTTCGGGAGGTCTGAGAACTCAGCCTGGAGATATAGGGGTGGGGTGGGGGGGATCAGGGAAAGCTCTGCCAGCTTTGGCTAGAGGAGATCTAGGCAGGTGTTTTCTGATTATGTTACATTAGAGGCATATTTACAGAGAAGAATCTGATGCTTTACTCTTTGATCCTCTCCTTGGAGTGTCCTGTTAGCTCCGAGGTAGTACCTAGGTTCTAATGAAATGAGTAAAACTCCTTTCTCCTTTGTTCCTTTAAGCCCTCCTTCTCTCCCTTCCTCAAATGTATGTATGTGTGTGTATATATATAAATAACATATATAACATCTACCATAAAACATTCTTTTTTTTTTTTTTAAAGGTTTTATTGGGGAATTGAGGGAGGGAACAGTGTTGGGGAATTGTGGAAGGGGAACAGACAAGTTGCTGTCCTTTTGTTCTTCAGTCTAGTTGTGGAGGATGCCACTTCACTGGCCCATGTTGATATCATCATTGCATTCTTCCCAGCTGAGGCAGTTGGTTGCCAGCCATTGGACGGTTGCTCTCGGTGGCTCATGGCAGCTCACGCTGGCTGCCAGCTGCTCATGCTGGCTGCTGGCCACTCACTGTAGCTTACAGCATCCCATTGCAGCCCCACTGCAGCCTACGCCGTCGCCAGCCACTTATGGCAGCCCGGCTCCAGGTGGAGCTGTTGTTCACCATCTTAGCTGTAGAGGATGCAGTGTCACTGGCCCATGTGGGATCTGAACCAGTGGTCTTGCTGCTCAGAGCTCGCACTCCCAAGCTGACTCTTAACCAACAAGCCACTTGGCTGGCCCCAACCATTCTTGATGTGGGAGACATTATGGGTGTATATGTGAGTGGGACAAAATGAAAACCTCAAGAAAGCAAGAAGCTACAGCACATGGTTATCCGTGGGCTAGAGTTACATTTTGGTAGTTTGTTAGGCAATAATTATTTTTATTAATCTTGGGGAGAGAAATGTTGCAAATGTTTATTTCCCCTTGTTTGCTTCTGTGCCAACCATTTTATTAAAGTATTTCTAAAGGAAAATTACTGAATTAGTTGAGACTCTCATTTAGGTAATGTTTCCAATTTATTTAAGACTTATCAGCTTTTGTGTGTTGTCCCACTGCAGATGGGCTGTGGTTCTGTTTTAAAAAATCGGCCATTAGTCCTTACATAGAAAATCCAGGTTTAGGAGTGTCAACAGATACCTCATGAAATCTGGCCGATAAAGAAAAAAGCCAATTTCTTTGTTTGGTTTGGGAGGGATGGGGCCCAAATCTACAAGCATCATCATGGGCTGTAATTTCAGTGCTTATGCCTTTTAGAAAAATTAAAAGCAGGAAGTAAACCTTGCCTGCTGCTAAGATCTGAAATTTAGGATGGATGGGTCTAATTTGGTTTTGCATTTATATTTAATGACCCAGGTCTCTTTCCTGTGGGCTAGTGCCCATTTTGCTAATGAATGCCTTCTGAGGTGACTTTTTTGGCCATAAAGAGGCCATGCCCAGCTTCCCCATCTGGAAGCCCCAGAGGGAAATCTGGCTCTGCAGGTAAGCCCTGTTATGGCAGAGCTTACCTGCGGAGCTGTTTTCGTGCTCCCCACCTGTCTGGATTTTATAAAAATCAAAGGACCAAGGCAGAATCCCAAGTGCTGACCCTGTTATTAAATTGACCCCTCCGGCCATTTTTGGCACCCACCGGTCTCCCACCAGCCAGACTCTGACCTCCTGCAGGGGTGTGCGCCTTTCTCCACCTCGGGCCGGCCACCTTCCAATTTGTAAAGCCATCTTAAAGTTGAGTTCTGACTGTTGATTCCATTTTTCTCATGTACAGCTAGCTTGTCAGTTCTTTCTGCTTTGCTGCCCTCGTGCGAGGACCTTTCGTGGCCGGCCTTGAGGGATTTTCTTTTGGGTTCACAGATGCCTGCTTTGGGTTTAGGGGTAGGTAGCCTGCGTCCTCTGAGGATTCTGGGAAAGTGACTGATGAGCGGTCTGGATCCAAGAGCCAGTGGCCGCCACCCCCAGAACAGGCCTGCATTGTGCTGCAGGGCATTGCGGAGCAAGAGCCAGGCCTGGGTTCTCTGTGGACCCCAGTGTCCTCTCTTTGCTATGCTTTGCATTGAGTGTAAGTAAACTCCAGTGCATCCACCTGACCTTTCGGAGAGCTTGAATTCCAGATTTGACTTGAGAATGATGATGCTTTTGGTTGTGGCTTCTGTGATTTTATATGTGGTGGACACTTAGATGTTTATCAATATTATGTATTTTAAAAATTAATAATAGCTTTCAGTACTGAGTAACCTCGTGGTAGACGAGGGGAGGTTTTTCCTCTATGAAATTGTAACTAAAAATGAAGACTGAGTGATGGAAACAGAGGACCATCATTTTTCACTCCACTAATGAATCCAGGGATCTAGGCATGGGACATCGACACTCAATAATATCACAAAAGGGGACAGCCAGATATTATGAGCCCCTGATGATAGAGCATGATACCATCTAGGAAATGGTCTTGCAACACCCCTCCCTCCCCGAAAGAAAAGAAAGAAGATCTGACTCTGTGTAAGTGTCCAAGCACCATTTTTCAACAATGACAAAGGAGTGGAAAACATGGTAAATAGCACGATACGAATATAATAGGCAAATTCCAGACTGCCCAATGATCTGGAGGCTTTAATGAAAAAGTTGCAATTGGGAATGGAGAGGAACACCTATAGATTAAAAAGATTTTAGGGGCCGGCCAAGTAGCGCGGTGGTTAAGCACTAGCTTGGGAAGCCAGCGGCCCCGGTTTGGGTCCCACATATGAGGGCCAGTGACACTGCCCTCAAAAAAATAAATAAATAAAAAGAAAGATTTTAAAAGACATACCACCCAATCTCTCAATGGACCTTATTTGGATACTGATTCAAATGCATTAGCTAGTTAAACAATAGGCATTTGGAAAATCTGAACCCTGATAGGTAATGGAACCGTATTAGGGGATTATTTAACACTTTTTTTTGGAGTGCTAATCATTTTGTGGATTACAAAGAAGAGCCATATATTTTCAAGTATTTGTAGATGACATGATATAGTTGAGATTGGTTTTGAAACCAATTTTTTTTTTTTTTTTTTGAGGGCAGTGTCACTGGCCCTCATATGTGGGACCGAAGCGGGGCCGCTGGCTTCAGCGCTTAACCACCGCGCCACTCGGCCGGCCCTTTGAAACCAATTATTTGAATAATATGCAAGGAGGGAAGGTGGGTAGGGATCGCAAAATAAGATTGCCTGTGCGTTCATAATCTGTGAGGCTGGGCAGTGAGTAGAGGAGGTGAGGCTTCTGTTTATCCTAATGTATGTTGGAGATTTTCCATAATTAGAAATAGAAAAGGGAGATATGATAAGGTATATTAGGAAAAAGCTGTTTCTAATATAAAAGCCACATGGGTTCATTGTAATAACACAGACAAAGTAAAAAAGACAGATAAGATAAAATGAGGTAGTTACCTTGAATACCTCAGTTTATTTGTGTGTCCATGTATATGACTCTCAGGTTTTTTAATTTTAATTTGGATGAAAATGAATCCTATGGTACTCTGCTCTTTTCATGGAACTGTGTATTTTCCATGTTGTCCCAGGTCATTAAATAGTCTTCTAAAACCTTAGAATTAATTGTGGAGAAATACTTGATTTAATGCTTGTACTATGATATTATTTAACTAGTTCCTTATTGTTAAATAAATGGTGCTTATAATTTTTGGTCTTATAGTAAGTGCTAGGATGGAAATCTTTCTAACTGAATCTTAGCACATATCCTTCTTTTAATAAATTCCTTGGAAGTGCTAAGGCAATATTCATCCCTAGTGTTTTGCATAGCTTTTGCTTATAGATCCATTAAATAGATATATTAAAGATGCCATCTTTATAACTTAGGTGCGGCCATGTGGCATCTGTAAAATGCAGCAAAGTTTTCATTAAGCTAAAAACAATGATCCCGCCCTAATTTTTGACATCTATTAGTCTGAAGGATAAAATTTCCTTGTGAGAAAGGAGCACTGAAAATGCTATAGAGGATGACTCTGTGGTGTTCATATTCCATACAAGTTTGGACTTGTAAGAACTTCAGAGCGCCCTCACCAGTGTTCTGAAATGCTTGGCTTAGGTGGGTTGGATGCGGCTAACTGCTCGGATTGTTTAGAGACTTCATAGAAACATACAAACATTCCACTGATGTGGAATTTTGTACAAGGCCTTAGAGGAAAGTGGTTAATTCCACCATAGTGATTAAAAGCAAAGGTTGTAGTGTTGACAAAACAGAATTTGAAAACTACCTTGCCACATATAGTTTTGTGGTCTTTGGCAAATGACAGAAACTTTTACCTCAGTTTCCCCATTGTAAAATAACGATAGCTAATAATTGGACTTACATCATAGGGTGGCTGTGAGGAGTAAATGAAATAGTGAATGAAGAAATATATGTTTTTAAAGTGATGAAAGCAGTGCCTGTTGTGTAACAATGGCTTTATGAATACTAATTGTTGATATTTTAACCTTCTTTAGAAGCATTTTAGACATGTATCTAATGACTGCATGTAGTAGGCAGTCAGCAAATGCGTGTTCCATGGTCAGTTTGATTGGGTATTAGAATATTAAGTATAATTTAATTTCCAGATCAGCTAGGATAACCGTTTTTTTTTTCTCTGTTGACCATTTATACCCTGTAGAAAGGAACAAATTAGGCTTCTGATTTTTTCCCCACCTTTGGGGCTCTGTGGAATCAAATCCTTTATGGATAGCACCAGTGCTAACAGAGATGATCACAATCACATTTAGATCATACTGGCCACCTACAGAATTTCAGCAGATGTGTGAATATTAAGTTATTAATAACTAATTGGGTGCTAATTATGTGCCCTAGAGTTCTTAGAGCTGATAAAGAGGTGTCATCTACTGTGTCAGTCCTCTGTTCAGCGCTGGAAAATCATTTTTCGCAGCTGTGCTGAAGGTAACTTTGTGCTTTAGGTTCCAAACATTGTCTCCCACGTGTCTTGGTTTTATTTTTTGTGTATTGTGAAACCTTTCTATGGAACGAATGTGACTTACCCTAAGTAGGAATTCTATATATCATTTCCAAAGGAGGGGTTGGCCAATATATGTGACCACAGATTTTCATCTCTGAGGGGATAGAGCTAAGCTAACTATGCAATCCCAGGGAAGAACTAAAAGCAGCTGAAGAGAATTCAGTAGTGGTCGTAATGCCGGGTGTATTTTTCGTGTATTTTGGGAGATGACTGTTTATGATAGGCCTTGAACTTAGATCTTGCAAGATTTAGCTTCAGTACTAAGGATATGTGTTCCCCACTCCCCTGCCTCTGTCAGTTGTTCATCTTCCATCCCGGTTGATAGTAGTTTGGCCTTCTTTAACTGTAAGAATCTTTGAGTTAGCAATCCTGGGTGCAAGTCGGCATGCTAGGAATATGATCTACAGCTATGATAATCAAGATCTGTGGAACCATATAAACCTAAAAGAGATGTTTTTAATCAGATAATGATTGAAAATACCACCTTTTCCCCCTTTTTTATCTCTTGTTACTTGCAGGCTTTAGATTGCTGGATATTTTGCCTCCTGCTTTCTTCAACAGGCAAGATACTCATTTGTCTTAAAGTCAATCCAACGAGAGAAGAGGTGTTGCTTTGTGGTTGACAGAACCCATTTACTGCTAGGAAGTTGTTAGAACATTAGGGCTGCCTGGTTTGCCTTGTCTTTTAAAATCAGCTTCATAAACGCAGTCGGTAGACAAGGCCCCTGAGCTTGGGTGTTACCTTTCCTCCTACCAAACTAAGAACATTTAAAAAAATTTAAGCATTTCCAGACCAGGAATAAAAATATAGTCTAGAAGATAAAAGGGAAAACTGAAGATGAAAGTAAACAAATAGAAGACCAGGCTTAGCAAATATTGACAATGATTAACACCTCTTATTGGGCAGGTTGGCAGAAAACCTGGTGTTTGGGTTGAACCACAGAATATAAAAACTACCCAGTTGGGTTGTGGTTGATTGTTTGTCCACACTCCACATACCCCTTCTGTACTGTTTTTCTGGGTTTGGGCCTTCTCTCTCTTTGAGTCCTGGTAGAGGCAGTCTCTCCAATGTTCAGGTTTCCAGCCTCCCTTGCAGCTAGTGCTTGGACATGTGACCTGGACTCTACCAATCACATACATCTGCCCCAGACTTTGGATCTGTTGATAAGTTTTTGCAAAGACACAGGGACAGAATAAAAGCCATTTTGGTAGTGGCTATAGCTTCCTGTTGATAAGTACAGCAGTGGCAGCAAAGGGATCTTTTTGCCATAACTGGCCTGGTTCTTTTTTTTTTAGATTTCTTTTTTTAATTGGGGAGTTGAGGGAAGGGAACAGCGTTAGGGAATTGTGGAGGGCAACAGACAAGTTGCTGTCCTTTTGTTCTTCAGTCTAGTTGTGGAGGACGTCACTTCACTGGCCCATGTTGGTATTATCGTTGTGCTCTTCCCGGCTGAGGCAGTTGCTCGCTGGCCATTGGACAGCCGCTCATGGCAGCTCACGAAAGTACATGCCCGCTGCCCGCCAGCCCCACTGCAGCCTACGCCGTTACTGGCGACTCACGGCAGTCCAGCTCCAGGTCGAGCTGTTGTTCACCATCTTAGCTGTAGAGCATGCAGTGTCACTGGCCCTCATGTGGAATCCGAACCGGGGCTCTGCTGCTCACCTAACCAACGCACCACTCGGCCAGCCCTGGCCTGGTTCTTAAACTTGGTTGTCTATCCAGAAGCTGGCAAATTTTTTCATTAAAGGGCCTGATAATAAATACCACAGGCTCTGTGGAACACACGATCTGTTTTTGGAATTGCTCAACTCTTCCTGTTATAGTCTGAAAGCAGCTATAGATAATATGTGGATTTGGCTAGAGTTCGTCAATCCATGATCTATCCCATCTATTGATTCTGGGAGCTGAGCTACCTAATACTTTCAACATATTCTTTTTCTTAAATCAGACCTAGTAGGTTTATTTTCCTTGCCTCTAGGATATTCATTCCTACTTCCATACTCCTTAGTCCTAATTTGATGTGTGTAGGGGTGTAGAATTCCACCTGCTTTATACAGACCCCAATAGGAGCTGCTTTTATCTTCAAAGAGATGGCAGGCATTTTGGGGTTAAAATATGGTTCATTCCTGATTCTCTGAAGATAATTGAATGCTTACTGTACTCATCCTCTTCATTCACAACTCTTTGGGAGTTAGTTACACATCCAGAAATACTTCGTTTGAAACATTTTCCCCCGCAGGACTGCTCTGTACCTCTTACCCAGTCTCCGCCAATGGTATGCTCTGTAGGGGCATATCAAAACCAGGAAATTGACATGGTTGCATTCATAGATTTCACCAGTTTTGTACATATTCAATTATGTATATGGTGTGAGTGTGTGAGTGTGTATGTGTGTGTAGTTTTCCACGTTTTTATCATGTATATACATTCATGTAACCACCACCATAGTCAAGACACAGGACTGTTCCATCACCACAAAGATCCCATGTGCTATCCCTTTAGTTCCACATCTGAGCCTCTACCCCCATCCCTCTAACCCTTGGCTATGACTAATCCGTTGTCATTTTAAGAATGTGATATGAATACAATTGCACGGTATATAACCTTTTGGGATTGGCTGTCTTTACTCAGCATACTTCCCTGGACTCATCCCCGCTGTTGACCCCTTTTCGTAGCTGAGTAATATTTCATGAGATGGAGCTCAGTTCGTTTTAACCATTCATCTGTTGAAGGACATTTTCCCAGTCTTGGGCTATTACAAATAAAGCTTCTTTTCTATGAACGTATGTGTACAGGTTTTTTAGTGAGCCTAAATTTTTGTTTCTCTGAGATAAGTGCCCAAGAGTACATACAATTGCTGAGTCATGTGGTAAGTGCATGTTTAGTTTTATAGGAATCTGCCAAATGAGTTTCTTTAGCTAGGCACACAACTTGGATTGTCAGTTCTTGAATAGTTCTCCCTGTCTTTCATTTTACTCTCATTCCAACCATTACTGGGATTAACTTTCCCCACACAGGAATCGTGCTGTCTAATTTAATCTTCATAACATCTCTCCAAAGGAGGGTTGATGCCATTATTTTTCTGGAGAGGAAAACTCATTTAAGTTCATCCAGGCCTTCCCTTGGCAGATAAAACAATTCAAACTCTGTCTTTGGAGCTAGAGCTGTTAACCACCATGCTACATGGCCTTCTAAAACAGCCCTGAGTGTCTGATGCTCTCCATGCCTTGAGATGTTCCCTTATACAGTGTCCTGATTCTGATCACAGCTTTCTGTTTGAGGCCCACTGTTTGGGGCCTTAATGTTTGACTAAACTGATCCTGTGCAAGGTTACCTGAGAATATTCCAACAGTGGAAGTAGTAAACTACCGTGGGGCCTAGTGGGCCACACTGGGGATGAAGACTTCCTGAAATTAAAATAAGCCCAACACGTGCATGGAGCTGTAGGTTCCGTACCCATGCTGGCCCTTGTTCCATGGCCAAGCCCTTTTGACTGAACCTTAACGGGACTCAACAGCACCTAACCACTACGGAGTCCCTGTTATGCCCATGGAACCCATCCTTTCCTTCCTTGAATGTCTTCATGTGTTCCAGGCACAGTCCTAGGCTTCAAGGATCCAGATATAAGACACTTAGCCTGCCTCTATTGGGGTACACATGTTCCCCAGAAGAAGAAGGAATGAAAACTGGGAAGCAAAAGACAGTATCCAGGGACAGAATGAAATACTCCCAATTCCTGTAGTGTAAGAGAAATTTTCTTCTGGAATATACATCTTGAATTGCCTAAATTCTCTCTCCTGAGACCAAAAAAGCACTTCATTTTGTGCCAACAGCCAAATCCCGGATGTTGGATTGGGGTGAACCCAAGGTAATGGACCAAGAGAATGCCTGCACCTCCCAGGCTTTCTGCTGCCGAACACCCCCCCCCCCCCCCGACACACTCATTTGGCTGCCATCTGGAATACATTTCTTCCAAACAGGGGGAGTAGGAAATGTTCTATTAGGTTCTATTACCCTCTGTTGGAAGAAAAATGGCATATTGCTTGAATGTTTCCCAAGAGAATGTTTTCTAGTGCTCCTTGTGTATTTCAAACTCCAATTGAGAGGAAGAGTAATAGTTGGCAGTTGGGTAGGGGATGGAATTGGGTAGTGAATCTCTACTTTAAAGATTGTGATCTTTGCTGAAGCAATTATTTATTTACATGAGAAAATAAAGGATGTCTTTTCATGGAACTGCCTCAGCAAGCCCACAAGCTAAGAAGTGCATACAGGTTTAATATAGTATAGTGACAGGAAGTAGCAGTCAGGTGTGAGCTTACTACCAACGTTAAAAGTCCCTTTGGCAACTTTGGGCTCAATCCAAATCATAACTAGGCTCTATTATGCTAAGTGTAACACAAAGCTCTTTGCTTGTGTTTTGACTCCTCTCAGAGGTAGATTGTCCTATTTTATATGTGAGCAAAATGATACTTAAGAAACTTTTAATGTTTTGCTCAAGGTCATGTGGCTATTGACAGGGCTTGTAATTGGTGGAGCCTCAGTTTGGGGACTGGACCCTGTTTTTTTAATGTCCTTAAGCCTCCTGTTTCAGGAAGCTGGTGTCCTGTTTTCTGGATCATCAGAAGCGGACGATGAGAAAAGAATACTCTTTACAAATAGTAGCCTGAAGGTCCTTATAAACAGGGTAATGAGTGGGTTTTACCACCAAACTTAATAAGGGGCATCTCTTGGTTTCTCCTTGTCCTAAATTCTCTTTTCCTCCCAAAAAGAAAAATAAAACCTGTAAGCACCAGGGATATCAATGCCTGGTAATTTTGTTTTCCTGTAGAAATGCAGTTATACACATTGAAAGTAGGAAAAGCAGAGCTCTATGATGTGTCAATAAACAGATATTGAGGGCCGGCCGAGTTGCGCGGTGGTTAAGCGCTTGCTTGGGAAGCCAGCGGCCCCGGTTCGGCTCCCACATATGAGGGCCAGTGACATTGTCCTCAAAAAAAGAAACAGATCTTGATGCATGAGTTAACAACTGAATCAAGGAAGCCAAGGGTCGGGGGCTGCGTATACCGTAATCCGAAAATCATTGAATGCCAGTGGAGTCTTACGGAAATGGCCATTGCCACACACCCGGGAACATTAGAGGGAATGTGTAATACAAGATTTTTGTGGAATGAGACTCATGTTTAAAGAGCAGAGTAGAGAGTTCTGCAGAAAACTTTTGAGAAGCAGCCAAAAAAGAGCTGAAGAATGATTGAGCCCTGGCCAGGAGAAAGGAAATTTGGCACCTGACTGAATAGGAAGCAATAGTTATCCAACTGTTGGATGCATCTGCAGTTCTCACGAGGAAGACCTTGAACCTCGGGGTGATGACTGAGTGAGGAAGAAGTTTTGTGTTGGAGGCCATGTGTTTTTAACCAGCAGTGTTCTTTTCTGTGGAATAAATGTTTCTGAGCACTAGTGTGAACATACAATCAAATAAACATTTCGTCGAATGCACAGTCAAGTTTTACTTTGAAATTTATTAATGCATTAATTTTCAACTGCTTTGTGTTATTTTTAACTCTTGATTTGCAAATGAGCGTCTTTTGTCAGATGTGAGCATTTGGAAAGGGTTTTCACCACTGGCTTTATGGCTTGCTTTTCTTGTTTACTTTATGTCGTAAACTAATTTTAACTACCAATAAAAGTTTTAAGAATCCTATTTACATCTAAACAATGATTCAGCAACCTGACCTATATTTTTGGCTGTGGAGTTGTCTAGTAAAAAGTTTATATGATTTTGTTGGCTCTAATGGCTCAGATAAATTATACATTTATCTGTGTGAATGTTTATATTTCTTTCCTCATTGCCTAACACTTTTAGAAGCCTATTCATCAACCTCAATTACACTGGTGTATTTGTACACTCTCTCATTTTTTTTAAAAGGCAAAACATAATTTCTGTATGCTACCAGATGGGTGTGTTGGCTATAAGATAAAAATCCCAAAATACTTAACACACCATCTGGTGTCTTGGTAGGATTTAGTTGACTAAGTTCTTGCATACTGATTTCCAGTTCTCATTGGAGGTAATCTGTACCCCCTTAAGACTTCTACTTACAAGCCCTTGCCCCCTGATCCTCCCCAAAAAGAAACCTACCCAAAAAACAAAAAATTGAAAAGTGTTTATACTTTGTCCTATTGTCACGCTTCTTTTAGAACTTTTGCAAAAAATATTCGTGGTAGATGGTTCCAGCTGTTTATTTATGTGCTCATGCAGTTGTTGGTTGACTGGTGAGAGGACGTCCTGCACGGGCCTGATGAGGCTGGAGGATTAGGCTTAGTTCATGGGACACAGCTTTCTCCCAGAGCTGGTAAGTGGTCCATATGGGAAATTGACCATCACTGGATTTATTGGCAGTGAGCTTGAAGCTAAGCATTTTCCATGCACTCACATTTCGCGAGGTTGGTGGGTGTGTACATTGTGCTTAGCAGGTCATCTGTTAAGACTGTGGCTCTTGTGTATCTTGGACAGTGTTAAAACCTTCATGGACTTGGTCCTGTGTAAATCATACCATAATTGCATAAATAGCACTGAAATATTCATGTTGCAGATACAGAATGTGTTAGCTATCGTCAGAGCTGATTTTCAATTCTATCTGTGCCTGACTCTCCAGTTGGAATCTTCTCCATGGCGCAACTCTGAGTTCCCTGATGGACGGGACACTTGTCCAGCTGTGTGCCATGGACAGTGCTAGGGTTAGGGGATCCTCAGAAGAGCAAATGTTCCCCATCTCTGTGCTTCTGAAAACTTGCTCATCTGATAACAAAACATTTTAAGTACTGTTAGTAATCATTTTTCTTCTCTTATATATAGGATAGGCTTTCAGGTTCCCTATAGTATGATTTCCATCCTAATACTCTAAAGCAGGGTTTCTCAACCTCAGCAAAATTGATGTTTTGAGGCCAGATAATTCTGTGCTGTGGGGGATATCCTGTGCATTGTCAGATGTTTAGCAGCATCCCTGGCCTCTACTACTCAGTAGATCCCACTGGCACACACCCCCCCCCCCACCTCAGTTGGACAACCCATGGTATCTCCAGACATTGCCAGTTATCTCCTTGGGAACAATCCCCCCAATCCCCAGTTGAGAACCACTCTTCTGAAGTAACTGCCAGCTATTTGTCCCTGGGTAAAGGGTCAGAAACCTGTTTTGGTAGCTGCAGAATTGTCTTGACAAAGGAGGGGAGATTTACTATACAACCACTGGATCTTCCAGAGGTAGAAATTATGTCAACCAACAAATTTGCATTCATTGTAGAACATTTTATGAATACGTATAAGATAGGGAAAAGGAATTTTTTAAAAGTACTTATAAGTTGTATAATGTTATATACCTGAAACGTCTATAATAATAAAAAATGGACTTATAAACAAAACATTAAAAAGTCATCTCTGTGACTCAGATAACTGTGACTTGACATTTTGCACTTCATCCTTGTTTTTCTGTCTATACATATTAGGTGTAGGAAAGGCAAGGTTGACATATAAGGATAGAAAGGACACACTGTGATATTTCACAGCTTCCTTTTTTAGTTTATATCATGAACATTTCCCATGTCTTTTAAGTCTTGTTTTCCAACCTGGTTTATAATGGATATTACCTCTTTTGTCTGTTATTCCTCATAATTTTTTTTTTTAAATTTTATTAGGGAATTGGGGAAGGGGCACAGTGTTGGGGAATTGGGGAAGGGAAACAGCCAACTTGTTGTCCTTCAGTCTTAATTGTGGAGGGTGCAGCTAGCTCAGCTCCCAAGTCCAGTCGACATCCGGCCTCCCATTGGCAGTTTAGGGCAGCTCAGGTCAAGGTGCCGTGTTCAATTTTAGTTGTGGGTGGGTGTATTCCACCATCCCGTGCGGGAGTCCAACAGGCAACCTTGTTGTTAGGAGCATGTGCTCTTACCAGCTGAGCCATCCTGTTACCTGTTGGCAGTTCAGCGGCAGCTCAGCTTGGGCGCAGCTCACTGGTCCATGTGAGAATGGAATCTGCACCCCTGTTGCTCAGAGCTCATGCTCTTAATCAACTGGGCCACTCGGCTGGCTCAATTTCTCATAATTTTTTTTCTTTTTTTAGAGGGCAGTGTCACTGGCCCTCATATATGGGATCCGAACCAGGGCTGCTGGCGTCCCAAGCCAGCGCTTAACCACCGCGCCACTCAGCCGGCCCAATTTCTCATAATTTTTAACAGCTGCAATAGTAATCCTGAATTAATGGACCAGCATCCATTTTTCTATTATTTTGATGTCGGACATTTAATTTCTCTTTGTTTTTCAATGCTTTGATTTATTCCCCAAATACTTATACTATGTACCAAACACACCTGTTTCAGGTGTGGCTAAATCATTGTATATGTCTTTAATTCTGTTGTTGGGATTCTTCGTGTCCTGCTATTTTCTTATAAGCGTTGCCTCCCACTCTTCCAAGTTTCTTTGCTCATCCAGGTAGCCTTTTCATAGTGCAAGGGGCCCAGCCTCTATGTAAGGGAAGCTCTAGAATCTGCTTGCCTGTGAAATTAGAATTAACTTTGGCTCAGACTGCTTCCCATTTTCTAGTGAAACCAGCATGACCCAGAATCTACTAGAAACAGCATGTGTGTGCTTTGTTAACTGGGGGAACTGTCAAGGAACATGTAAAGCTAATTAGGGAATTTAATCTGTTACACAGAGAGTTGACAGAATGGTGTCTTAATCATCCAGTTTTTCATGGCTGGCCTCGGGAAATCTGGTGGAGCAGAGTTGAAGCATAAAAGGGTACGGGATTGCGTGTCTTTGGTGTCTTTAACCTTGGTGCATTACTAATATCTTTGGGCCTCAGTTTCCTTTGGTGCCTCATGGTTGTTGTGAGAAGTGGATCCGGTATGCAAACGTTTTTTGGTGTAGGGACTGGGAAGTGGTAGTCACTCAAGAAGAGTAGAGACTGCTCTTGTACCTACCCTACCTTTTGGCAGCCTTTTGAGCCACTCTGTGAGTACCTGCCATAAGGTGTGATCAAAGCATACGGTGAATGTTTAAATAAAAAAAATTTTTCTTGCAGTCAAAGACACATTGCTATTAATTCTCCTCAAAATACTCCCTCTCACTTCGAACACACTTATCCCATCATCCTTGCCACTTTCTGAGGCAGTTCTGGAAGTCCTCTTTTGTGAGTATGTTTAGTTGCACTATTTTGGCTGCCTTGATGTCCTGAATCATTCTGACTTTGGGGAAGAGCCAGAAGTCACATAGTGTGAGATCCGGTGAATAAGGTGGATGAGGACACACCGTAAGGTTTTTATGGGACAGAAATGGCCGTATCTGAAGCAACGTCATGAGTGTTGTCAGAGGATAATATACATCACACTTTAAAACGCGCCTTCTCTCAACCGTAGCCCACACCTGACTGACTGCACCTAACAAGTTGAAACTTGCTATACACTGTTAATAATATTTGACGTGCTGCTTCCCGTATTGAAGATCCCTGCCTCTCTGTTGGCTGGCACTCGGCAGCAGCATTCACCATATATTTTTGATCACAGCGGAAAGGCTCCATGCCACACATCTCTTTTGGGACTGCAATTTCTGTAAAATAAAAACATCATGGTGTGTCCTCATCCACCTATTCACCCGATATCGCACCATGCAACTTCTGACTCTTCTTCAAAGTCAAAATGATCATGAAAGGTAAATGTTTTGAATCGATTCAGGACATCGAGGCAGCTATGAAAGCACAATTAAAGACGTTCACGAAAGAGGACTTCCAGAACTGCTTCAGAAAGTAGCAAGAACAATAGGAATAGCATGTTCAAAGTGAGGGGTATTAATGGCAATGTGCCTTTTACTGTAATACATTTAAAAAAAATTTAAACATTTACCCAGTTGTTTGATCACACCTGGTATATGCTAGATACTTGGTGTTCATTCTCAAGTCGTCCTAGTACACTTAGGACACTAGATGTAGGTGGAATTCTGTCAGTTTTTGCTTCATAGACTTTGAGATTTGGTGGTTAGATGAATATAAACTTATAACATATTTCTGGTCTATTGATCATTGTGTTCTGGGTTCTTGCTTGTAACCCAAGGCTTGCATGGTTTGACAGAGGAGGGTTCTTCCATGCTTTCATATTAGTTTATGAAGATATGGAGCAGAAGGGACCCTGGTCACTCACTGAGATCCTGTAGGTGGGCTGGTTGGTGTCTGAGTCCCATGGCAGGTCCATCCAGAATTGGACATGAGCACAGCGCTGCCTTCCAAATGGCAGGAAATAGATATTATCTTTACCTTTCCTATTTCTATTTATTTCCTCACTGATTACTGTCTTCCCAGCATTCAATCCCATTGGCAGGTTGTTTTCATTTATTTTTTGACCTGTTCATGATCTTCATTTACCTTGTAGATTAAGGTAAGATTGACAGGAACTCTATGTGGTATTCATTCTTATATTATATGGTCCTAGAACAGGGCTGGCACATAACAGGTCCTTACCAATGTGAATTGAACGAATATTATCATTGAAACATCTCAGTCAAGAAAGAATGTCAATTATTCTTAATTTTTTTTTCTTGAACATATATTCAAGTTGATAGGTGGTAACGCATATTTGTACAGTTTGGCTATTTCACTCTTAAATGTTGATATCATTTATTTCATGAAAGGGTTTCCTTCCTTTTGACTTTGTGTTTCCCAAGTATCCTTCACCTGTTGCAAAAGTTGAGGTGACACAGAAGTGACCTTAGCAAATATAGAATTGAAATGTTTCTACAGCCCCCAATTTACATGTGAATAACTAAAAGCTTACTGTTCCACAAAGTCAGAGGAAGGTTGGCTGGATTGTATCAAAAATTCATGAATATTGAAGAAATTTTCCTTAATTTCTTTTTTATTTCCATCCTCCCCACCCCTGCCATCTCTCTCCTCTGGCAGCCATTGCTTATTCTCTGTATCTATGCATCTGTTTCTGCTTTGTTTTGTGTCTTCATTTGTTTTGTTATTTTTAGATTCCACATAAGTGGTATTTGTCTTTCTCAGTCTGACTTATTTCACTTAGCATGATACCCTCTCTAGGACCATCCATGGTGTCGCAAAAGGCAAGATTTCATTCTTTTTTATGCTGAGTAATATTCCGTATACCACTTCTTCTTTATCTAATAATCTGTTGATGGACATAATAGCTTGACTATTATTAGTAATGCTGCAGTGAACATAGGGGTGCATATATATATCTTTTGAATTAGTGTTTTTATTTTCTTTGGATAAATACCGAGAAGTGGAATTGCTGTGTTGTATGGCAACTCCACTTTTAGTTTTTTGAGTAATGTCCATATTGTTTCTCCTTAATTTCTTGATCTTTGCTTTCTGGTCTCATAGCCTTCAATTTGTTTTCATTTTTTTTTTGCTATTGTAAGTGATGATTTTATTCATTACCCAGATATTGTTTACAACCTACTACATGTCAGCCCACCCCTATTTCAGGCACCAAAGATAGAAGAATAATGAACAAAACCGATCCCTGTCCTCATGTAGCTTACATTCTAGTGCATACTTGCAGCTAAATCATTGCATATATATATTTTTTATTTTTTATTTTTTTAGCTGAGCCATCCTGCCACCTGTTGGCAGCTCGGCAGTAGCTCAGCTTGGACTGGGCATTGAACTGCTATCTCTCAGAGCTCAGCTCGCACTCTTGAGCGAGCTCTTAACCAGAATTGCATATATTTTTGATTTCTTCGGGTTTCATTGTACTCTAGTGTTTCTTGTATGTGCTGTCCCCCATCCCTTCAACTTTCTTAGCTCAAAATGAAATCAGTTGAATAAAGATGAAATGAACAAAGGAAGCTTTAAAGCAGTTATTCACAATGAGCATTTGGCTTTTCCTTTTCAAAGAGTGCCATTCACGTGCTGTTGTCTTTGTCTTCAAGTTGATTGATAACATACGTCCCAGGGGAATATGCCTGTGGTTTTCTTATAGAAAGTGGGCTGCTGAGCAGCTGGGGTCCACTTGGCCTGGCTTTGCTGCTGTTATTGATGTGGTGTGCACTTACTTGGTGGTTCCTGTGCTGTCCTAGGCACACACACTGGATACTCACCCTACAGACAGACGGCTCCATGGAGATGTTTGGGAAATACAAGAGTTCCAGGCTCTGGGGTGGGACGGAAACAGAACCTACCGCTGCTGTGTATTCAGGGCTGGTCACATTGCAGCTGGACATTGTGAATCCTGATGTCCCTGGAAGACAGTGCCCCAGAAGAGTGACTAGTTGAGGTCTGAGGAGTAGGCACACGGTTAGAGGAGCCACTGTGCCATCATGATCAAGAACTTGGATGAGCCTTGTAGCCAAGTACCTACGGGTTCAGATACCAGTTCTGACATTAGCTATATTATGTGATGTTGGCAAAGTTGATGACAGTTTTAATTCATTTCTCCATCTCTAAAATAGGGGTCAAATGTCAAATGTCAAACTGAGCCTCCTCCAACCCCCATTTCTATTCTCCCCGTCCTACCCTCATCACACTCGTGCTTTCAAATTTTGTTTTCCTTCTGTCACTTATTGCTGAGATGAGTGTTCGTTTACTTTTTACTTTTATTCCCCAAACTAGGATACTAATTCTTTGAGAGTCAGGGACTTGATTGCCCCTTGCCCCCCGCTCTATCCTAGCACCCAGCACTTAACAGATTAAATATTTGCAGAATGAACGAATGAGTTTGCTAGAGGCTTGTGGTCATTATTTTGTGCTCCCTGGTGCGTATTTCTTTGCTGCTTCCAGGAAAACATCATCTCCAGGTAGGAACCCAATAAGTGCCTGTGTTTCAGATTTAGACATCTTGGATTCTGCCCACCATGCCCTTGGCACTTCATTTCTGAGTCTGTTTTCCAGATTAAGAATGAAACGCTGTTTCTGCGGCTGCCTTTGGAGGTTGCCTTAGGGATTGTTGCTGATAGCCCTCTATTCAGGAGCCTGAGTTCCGCTGTGTTTCTCCTGCCACTGTTGCCTTCCCTGTTCCCCTTTCTCTGACAGTGCCCAAGGCTTAGCTGGGGCTCCCTGGGGCTCTTGCAGCCTTGAAAGACCTACTGATCTCTGCTTTTCAGAGTCCTGAGCCATGGCCTGGTGAAGATCAAAGACGGGATGCTGGTGGTTTAATGATTTTTAGCTCCACACCTGTCAGGTTGATTAGATGTTCTCTGAGCTTCATATAGGCAGGTAAAATGTATGTTTCTTTCATCAACAAATACTATGATTGTGCAAGTCCAACTAATGCTATTCAGTTTAGTATTTTCTAGTCCAGTTTTCGATAGTTTTTGACCACCTGCATTCTGCGTCATTGGAGAGGAAGATGGTTTAATGGCACTGTGTATGCTTCTTAAAGTGACATAGCCTTTGCAGGTAGTTTCTCCAGGCAGTGGGATGTAGCAGGAAGAAGTCAGGAAATGGAAGCCTGAGTCCTGATTTTGAGCATTCACCACCCCAAAAAGCTTAGGCAGATGCATATTTAAAAAAAAAAACTTTGAAGTGTCAAGTTCCTTATTTGTCCAAAGAGTAGAGTAGATTTGTGGTCTGGCTAGTAGATTTCATTTTGAGTGTTACTGGTGATAATAGGTAGAGACTGTTTAGACCCTGTGTTGAGATGGATACTGAAAGCATATCACAGTATGAGAGGAATGAAAGTTTTGAAACATTTAAGTAGATGGATGTTAGTTAACCTGCCCGACAGGATTGTTTTTGTTTTTGTTTTTTTTTTTTAAAGATTTTGTTGGGGAATTGGGGAGGGGAACAGCGTTGGGGAATCAGGGAAGGGGAACAGACAAGTTGCTGTCTTTTTGTTCTTCAGTCTAGTTGCAGAGGATATTGCTTCACTAGCCCATGTTGGTATTGTCATTGCGCTCTTCCTGGATGAGGCAGATAGGTCAGCGGCCTCTAGATGGTCGCTCACCGCGGCTATTGGCAGCTCACACTGGCTTCCAGCCGCTCACGCTGGCTACCGGCCACTCACTGTAGCCCATGGCAGCCCACTGCAGCAGGGGCTGCAGCCTACACCGTCACTGGGACTCGCAGCCGAGCTCCAGGTGGTGCTGTTGTTAGCTGTAGAGGGCAGCGTCACTGGACCTCATATGTTGGATCCGACCCGGGGCAGCTGGCATCCCAAAACCAGCTCTTAACCAATGCGCCACTCGGCTGACCCTGTTTTGGGGTTTTTAATGCAGCCAGAAGCTTGTGATTTCTGAAGGCAGTGAGGAGATATTACCTTAAGATTCTTTTTTGACCAGGAGGTAGATCTAAACCCAAAGCTTTCCAAGCACTCTCTGAGTGAGGCCTTACGTATTGGGTTTGAGCAGCAGTATAAATAGTGGTTAAAAGCATGGGCTCTGGGCCAGTCGAGTGGCTTGTTGGTTAAGAGTTGGCTTGGGAGCTAGAGCTCTGAACATCAGGGTTGCAGGTTTGGATCCCACATAGGCTATTGACGCTGCACCCTCTACAGCTAAGATGGTGAACAACAGCTCAACCTGGAGCTGGGCTGCCGTGAGTCGCTGGCTACGGTGTAGGCTGTAGTGGGCTGCCCTAAGCTACGGTGAGTGGCTGTCCAATGGCTGGCAGCCAATCTGTCTCAGCCGGGAAGAGCGCAATGATAACAATACCAACATGGGTCAGTGAAGTGATGTCCCCTACAACTAGTCTGAAGAACCAAAGGACAGTAAGTTGTCTGTTCCCCTTCCCTGATTCCCCAATGCTGTTCCCTCTCCCAATTCCCCAATAAAATATTTTAAAAAAAAGCATGGCATGGGCTCTGAAGCGGGATTGCCGAATGGTCATGTAATCAGTGAGTGGTTATGCGATTTAGCTTCCCTGAGCTCTGTTAAGAGAGGAAACTGAGGCTCATTTCAACACCTCATGGTGTTGAAATGAGGATGGAACGGGTGGAAGCAGAAAGTATCTCCAGAGCATCATCCAGTCCAGTGGAACACAGTATCCCCGTGTTGGCAATAATGGTGATTATTGGACATAGGATATCTTAAACAATTCATTAAACAAGGTTTCAGTATCTCCCCTCTCATTTCAGAAAAAGAGGTGGCTGGTCTTACTGATGGCTGAGATTACTCTGAAGTCTGAAGTCTTATTAATTAATTAATTAATTAATTAATTTTTATGAAAGTTGTCTTTCTTTTTTTGAAGAGAATATATTTCTGGATGGAGTAATGGCATATTTTGACTTTGGTGAATACGTTATTTCTCCCCTAGTTTATATATGTTCCTTCTTGTGCTTGTGTATATCTTAGCTATCTGGTTGCCTAAGGCAGTTTAAAACATGTAAGCATTTATAAAATGGTATGTTTCTTAGAGTTATGGCAGCTAGCCTGAGATATTTTACCTTGCTATAAATACCAGAATCACTAGAAATTAAATAAAAAGTTTATTTTAGTTTTGTTTATAAATTCTTTATTTGCAGTGGTTAAAAGACTTTGTATATTAGTTTGTGAATCTAGTTTTTTTTTTTCCTTTCTATACAGTGAGTAAAGGGTATATATTCATTTCTGCATAGATATTAACATTCTTTTATAAAGGATGCAGCCTTAGATGCATAAAATCCCAGCACTTCTGGGATAATTTTGAAATGTAATTGTGGAAAAGAGAATAATGATTTACGTACATCAAAAACGCCAGTGTCTTAACACTTTCTTTTCAAATGTTGATAATTTGAATTTTAATAGGTACTAGGCCGAAGGCCACATCAAGTATGATTTTCATACTTCGGTGTAGCTGACCTGTTGACTAGATCTGGTTAGCAGACCAACCAACAGAAACTGGCCCTGAACTTACCTTCTAGGTCTATATTTGTGGTTAATAAACCTGGGTTCTCCTGAAGATCTGATTTCTCTCATCTTAGAGGGGGTTATAAGGTATTCCAGTCATCTTAAAATGCACCCCCGAATTCTTTGACCAACACTCCTTTTTCAGGAGCTGGAGCTTAAGTCTCCTCCTATCGAGTATGCGCCAGACTTAAGGTAGAAGTGATAGTACTTTAGAGACTGGGTGTCTAAGGAGACTTGATGTGCTGAATCATTCCTTCTGGGGGAAGTCATCTGCCATGATGTGGGGACATGGAAGCAGCTGTGTGGAGAGGAACAGAGGCCTTTGATCACTGGAAGTCATGTGAGTGAGCTTGGAAGCATACCCTCCATCCCAAGTCACGTGCTCAGTTGTGTACAGCCTAGCCGACACCTTGACTCAACCTCATAGAGACCCTGAGCCAGAACCACCCAGCTAAACTCATCTGGAGTCCCTGACCCACAGAAGCTGTGGGACAGTAAATGTTTGCTACTAGAAGCACTCTGTGGTGGGATTGTTTGTTACACAGTAATAGATAACTAATACAGGCTTATGGTGGGGGTTAGATGGATTGGAGCAATCAATCATCCCAGAAGCCTTAAGCAGCTTCCTCTCCTTGGCATACTTTTTGAGTCAGGGCTAACAATGGTGGGGACCCTGAGAAAGGCTTTTCTTGGGATAGAGAGGGAATGTTTTGGGATTTGATCGGGTACTTTGCATGCACAAGTTTCAACAGCAGTTTTTAAAGACCTCCCACCTAAGAGTTATTGATGGTGACTCAGCACATGTGGCTGTCAGTCTCCAGGAGTATAGGTGAACAAAGGAAGGGCAGAGCAGGTGCTGTCCATGTACACACAGAATACAGAAATCGGCTTCTGATTCATTTCCAAGTTGAGTAGCTTTTCACGTGACTCATTGATGTAGTTTTCAAAACCACTGGAAAGAGCAAAGACATTGGCATTCCTCACAGGTTTGGGTTTGAAATCCGGCTTTGCCACTTAGAAGATTGTAATCTCCACAAAGGTCAAGATGTGTCAGTGTCATTCACTTCCGAGTGCCTGCAGTCGTGGAACATGGGAGGCTCTCAGTAGGTGTTTTGAGTGAGTGAATGGACATCATCTTGTGATATTTGAGACTGAATATCCAACTCTGTACAATGGGGATAAATAACCCCTGTCTCATATGGTTACTGTAGGGCCCGGAGTTCTCTGATAAATCTTAGTGCTGCTATTAATATGACCCCTGTTTGAATGGGGACTGTCATGACAGAGTTAATACTTAATGTCAGATTTTGTTCTGTTCTGTTTTTGTATAGCTATGCTGTAGTTGGAGGGAGGGGGGAATTCTGAAGAAAGGAAAGAAATGTGCTGTATTCTGTAGGGATAATTGTGACAGTGTGAACTCCTACCTTTCCACCGTTCAGACCCCGAGACCTGGGAGAAATAAGAAATATATTGCCTGGCCTTCTGCACTACTTGCCTCTGTGTGTGTGAGTGAGAGAGAGAGAGAGAGAGAGAGAGGGAGAGGGGGGCGGGGAAACCCTTTATTTTTCTAACAATGAAATGTACAGATGAATCTCTTTCAGTGGGAATTTTGTATGTGAATTTGAGAAGTCCTGAGAATGATGTAAAATAAGATTGTTTTGGAAAGGACTAGAAGTCAAGCCTTACTTTTTGTGTGTGTGTGTGAAACAAAATGGCTAATTTCACAGAGACAAGTCTCTGTGTATGTGACTTGGTAAATAAAGAATGATGTTAACCTCTCCAGAATGGTGGTGGCCATTGAATTTGGGCAGAAAATCCTATAAAGGAGAAAGAGCTGCAGAGTGTAATAAACTCCCAGGCGCTCCATAAAACCCCTGTTCCTCTTATGCTGGCTGGTCAAGATCAAGGGCGCGCTGCCTAGCTTCAGAAAGTTCCTTCCTGGAGCGAAGGTGATGAGATTTCTCCTTTCCTGCTATCTGTCTGAATTACTTCTGGGCCTGGTGGAGATGGGGCCTCCCTTTTGATAGCAGCTCAGAGACTTTGGATATCTTATTTTCTTTAAGCTGAATCTACAAATCTTCATTTGCCAAATAATTTCCACTTCTGGGAAGCATGTGTGTTAAACTCAACAAGATTGTGTGCAGTTCTTTGAGGCCATGAGGCCCAGAGCAGGCTGCCAGACCTCTCTGTGCCATCGTTTTCTTCATCTGTCAGTGGACAGAAAGAAAACCAGCTTGGTAGAATTGTTACAAAGTGGAATGAAATTATAAATATTATGTGTACTGGCCAGTGGTTTTACTGTTGCTGAGTTTTTCTAAGTCTAAGGCAGGGTTTCTCTATCTCAGCACTATTGCTGTTTGGGGCCGGGTATTTCTTTGTTGTGGACTAATAATGTCCTGTGCATTGTTGGATGTTTAGCAACATTGCTGATCTCTACCCACTAGATACCAGTAGCTTCCCCTACCCCTCTACTTGTACTTGTGATACCAAGGATGTCTCTGGACAGGTTGGCTCTTTGGGTTTTTTTTTTTTTTGAGGGCAGTGTCACTGGCCCTCACATGTGGGACCCAAACTGGAGCCGCTGGCATCCCAAGCCAGCGCTCAACCACCGTGCCACTCGGCCCGCCAGGTTGGCTCTTGACCACTGGAGGTAGAAAGGTATTTAACAAAGCCTGATGTCAGGTTTTTCCTTTGATCAGAACTGGTGTGGAACAGTACTTGGAATGAACGAGTGGCTTCAATTTTAATATTACCTCTTTTCCTTAATAAAGAAGTTATATAATGGTAGTGACTTTCCCTCCATTTTGTTACTCATTCACTGAACTGATGATTAAAAAGTGCTTTTGAAACTTAGGCCCAGCTATCTGCTCCTTCCTGTTGCTTTAAACCAGCGTTAATCACTTTAGGATGGACTTTGAAAACAATAGCAGAAATGGTGTTCTGTGACCCCACTCAGATCCTAAGAGAACCACAAAAAACTTATGAATAAGCTAAAAACTTAAATGCATTCCCAAGAAGCTAAATTTGAATTGCACAGGTTATGTATTTGATTTGACATTTTAAATTATATAAATCTCATTAAAAATTTCGTCTCTAAGATGCCTAGACATTGACATAAGGATGGAGAAAAAATTTCTTTCTAACTTTTCCTAGAATGCCTGGCATCTTTGGCATAGCATATTAAAAATAAAAATGTCTATTGGTACTGGTCCTGGGATAATGTATTAGTCATATTAAAAATAATACTTATATCAAATTTTATGGTACTTAATATGTGCTAGCTACTGTACCTATATTCATTTGTTTCTCAGAACAAGTCTATGTGATAGGTTTGGTCATGCCCACATTTCCTCTGCATTTTATAGACAAAGACACTGACGCTCAAAGGACAGTTAAATGGCTTGCCCAGAATTACCCAGCTAATAAGTGGCAGTCTGGTCTACTACTAGTCTTTAACTTCATTTCTGCAGATTCTGACTTGATCCTCAAGACCAGGGGTTGGCAAACCAGAGCCTCCAGGCAAACATCTGGCCCACTGCCTGTTATTGTAAAATCAAGTTTTATTTGGACACAGCCATGCTGCTGTTTGTTGACTTATTATAAGTCTATGGCTGTTTTCTTGCTACAGTGATAGAGTTGAGTGGTTTCAATCATTGAGGTGTTGCTGGTCTAAAATATTTACTACCTGGCCCTTTATATAAAAGGTCTGCCACCCCTGCACAAGACCATTCTCATCCCTATGTGTGGTCCAGAAAGGCAGGAAAATAAAAAGAATCATAATTTCATAAACATTCATGTACGATTCAGTTAACATTCATCTCATACATTGAGGGTCCAAAGATTTGCCTCATTCTTATTGTTACGGTTGATATTAAAACATTTATAGGACACACCTCTTTCTCAGGGTATTTTCAGCAATTCTTTGTGGGAACAGGGAAAGAAGCAGATAAAGTTTAACACATGAAAATTTGGAGACAGCCTGGCAAGACAGATTGAGGAGCTCTTGTCAGTGAGTGTGCAATTAAGATGCTACAGAGGTGGAAAATGAGTATTGACAGTATTACCCTAAAGGTAGGCTTTCACTCTATGCAAAATTTGAAAATAGCACTCAGTTTCCATTCTTCTTCCTGCTTTTCAGCAACAACTTCAGGATAGTAATGTACAGGCCCATTTTTCTAGAAAGCAAATGGCAACATGTGGGGTGGCTCCTTGATGAATGGCTCAACGATGAATAGGTGGCGGGGGGAGACAAGCAATGAATTTCTTTGGTCAAATCAGAAATTACGCAAAATTTATAGAAAGCATTAGAAGAAATGTGTAAGGCTTTAATTGGTTTTATGGTTTTATCACTTTTTTTAAAAGGTTGCCTGGTGAGCATTACCCCCTGCTGAACATTATAGACACTTCTGGAAGTTTAATGAGCTCTTGGAGTAAAAATCACAACAGGTGTGACTCTTCAACATTTTCATCAGATGGCATTATTTTGGGGTAAAAGTATGTTACACTAGGCTGTCATTTGTTAGGCGGATTCACTCCACCACACAAGCTCGTTTTTATCTGAAATGACTATGAGATGCAGTACAATGCTCTTTGCTCACTCCTAACTCATGGAATACTTATTTGTTATATATTAACAGTGGCCTAGTTTTTTAGGCTCACTTACTATGCTGAACTTTAGTTAATGTAGAAATGCTTTGTAATTATAATTTTGCCACCGGGTAAAACTAATACTGTGCACTGCATTTTTATTATTGATACCTCTTTCGAGGTACTTGTGAGTGAAGGATACGGGCTGCTCTCTATGATCGGTTATTTAAAATTTTGATTTTAGGTTGAGAGTGAACTGAGCTTATGCCGATCAAAACAAAAAATATGAGCAGAAGTCTTTGTTGTAGGTAGAGATTTTTCATGTGTTGTAGGCAGAGAGTGTCTCGTTCCTTTGGGGCTGAAGGATGATTTTTGTGGCTTAGAGCTTGAGATGGTAGAAGTTGCTGCCTGAGACTCATCATTGGGTCAGGAGGACCAATTTCAAACAGTGTGGCGTGCTTGGAAGCTGGTCTCTGTACGGAGGCCGAAGGGACACTGCACATGCTCATGGTGACGACGACTGTCACAACCTGCCCTGTGCCCATGGCTTCCAGTGTCTGTAGGAGCAGCCACTCCTGTCCTGCCTCTTGTCTGCTCTTCACAGACATATCCACACAGTTAATTACAATTCCACAGAAATTTCAGATGGAGTGTTTATTTAAGTTTACTATGGGACCCCAGGACATGCTTACAGGATATTGTTAAATGAATGAATGTTTTGCAGTTTTCTTCTTCGAAGGAGGGACTTTGCTGCTTGGAACTACACTGCACAGGCTTATCTTAACATTCTGTAGGACACACATTACTTTTTGAGATGTGTGTCTTCCATACCCATGAAACATCAGTTGTACTTGAGACAGACTGGCACAGGTTGAGAAGGATTGTGGCATATCCTGGCATTGTGGACAGACAGCTGGTTGGGAACAAGGAGGTGGTATGTGGGCCTGAGAGATCCAAGAAGCCAGAAAGTGTGCTATCAGTGAGTACAGTGAGATGGGGAGGCTTGTTTTTGGGGAAGAGGCAGCTTGATAGGGGGGTTAAAAGTCTCTGTTCTGGAGTCTAGCTGACATAGACATCTGTGCAAATCCTAGCTCACTGGTTGCTTGACCTTGGACAACTTTATTCACCCCCTTTGAACATTGGTCTCTGTGTTAGTCCTTTTGGGATGCTGCTAACAACAATATAAACTATTGGGTTGTCGGAAAAGTCATGACACATTTTTGCAATGAAAAACAGAAAAAATGCGTTATGACTTCCCCAACAATCCAATAGGTACTTACAAATAAATTTATTTCTCAGAGGTCTGGAAGCTAGGAAGTCCAAGTTCAGTGTGAGGGCAGATTCGGTGTCTGGGGAAAGCTACTTTTTCATTCATACATGAGGCCTTCTTGTTGTATTCTCATATGATGGAAGGGGCTGGTTAGCTCTGTGGGGTCTCTTTTATAAGGGCACTAATCCCGATCCTGAGTACTCCACCCATATGTCCTCATCACCTCCCAAGATCCTACCTCTTAACACCATCACCTTAGGGGTTAGGATTTCAACATAAGAATTTTGGTGGACACAAAACCTTTAAACCATAGTAGCCTTCTTGTCTCTTGGATGGAGATAAACACCTGCTTCATACATAGTAGCCTCTTGGGAAGGTGTTGAAAAGCTTAACACTGGGGCTGGTATGCAGTCAATTCTCTCTAAATGTTAGTTTTTGTTGTTGTTGAATCTGAATGGATTGAGTTGCATTGGGACTCAAGTCTGTAGGTCAGCGGCTAATGTTAAAAACTCAGGAAGACCCAGGAGGGGGTTGACTTATTCTGAAATTCGGTTCTTTTTGAAAATTCCCTGATTTGTTTGAGGCCAGCAAGGTGTCATCTGAAGATCTCAGAGAATCAACTAGCTCCCCAGGGCTCTCAAAATGTCACTTTGGCCTTTCAGACATACCTAAGTTATTCTTAAGAGCACCTTGCCTGGCAGGAGTCCATTTGTAATATTTGTTTAAATCATGTTACAGAGCATTGCAGACTTGTAATCTGTGTTCAGAGTGGCATTATCTGCGCCCACATTGATCAGCCTCACATCTTTTTACTTGCTTATCTCTGTTTCCCATCTGGTCAAATTCCAAAGTTACACCCAGAGGAGGCCCACTAATTCATTAACCTTTGCAACATGAAATGGAAACCTTCCAGAAGGGGACTAACTATGGGAGGCATCCAGTGTACAATCTATTTCAGCCCCACTACCTTTTCCAGAGTCCTGCTCAGAGACCTTCATTTGCCCTCGTGCAAGTTTTCATAACGTACAGGAATTGGTCAGGGTCCAGTTTGTGCTGTTGTTTGAAAATGATTACTTAATGCTTTGAGAAATAATTAAGTAGAACTGCAGAAAAGACCTCCTTATTGGCATTTTTTGTTCGCTTTGTGGTCATTGGAATTCCAGCCCTCCACAGAATGCCCTGGCTATAACTTCGGGGAGGTATAAAGCAGAAACACGGTAAAGCCAGAAGAATCAGACTGGGTAAGGCAATTAATTGGTTTAGTTGGCTTCAGTTGAGAAGACGATTCAGTGGAGAACATGTTGCTTCCTAGGCTGAAATTGGGTCCAGGAGAGACCCAAGTGGGAAAAAAACATCTTCAGTGTCTATGGGAAAAGACTTCCCCATGTGGCTTAATTATTGTGTTGGAGGTCTTAGAATTTCCCCCCAAAGTGTTGTTAATGCTTTGCAGAGAAAACTTTCTTAGAGTCACTCATATTTTGGAGTTTCAAAAGTTAAATTTGTCCCTGCATGTAAAGCCAGTTACTTGTGCTTTCTGAAAGTAATTGAAAGTTCTGCGGCTTAACAGCTTGGCCCAGGTTCTTTCTAAAATTTTGGCTTAGAGTTCTTTGGTAAATAACCAAGAACCTGAATGGTCCCATGGGATAAAATACCAGATTGAGACGTTACAATATTGGGCTCTCATTGTGATATTTCAATCTGCAATGTGAGGTTTCTACATTATAAATGTTACTGTAACTCAGCACTGTTATTGAGTGCGTCAGACTGAGTAGAAAATACATCCCTCCATGTTCCTCTTTATAAATATGGAACTCTGAACAACATTTGATTGGCTGGATGAGTTGGAGTAAGTCTTGAGAAAGTAAATTCCTTATGTTAAACTACTGTAGTACGATCTATTAAAGAAAAAACAAAACAAAACTGAACTCGTGGAGAGAACAGACTGGTGGTTGTCAGAGGCTGGGGGTCAGGGGTGGATGAAACCTGTTAAGGTGGTCAAAAGATATAAACTAACAGTTATAAAATCGGTGAGTCTTAGGGATGTAATGTACAGCATGGGGACTATAGTGAATAATACTGTGTGGGGTATTTGAAATTTGCTAAGAGAGTAGATCTTAAAAGTTCTCATTACAGGGCCGGCCGAGTGGCGCGTTGGTTAGGAGCTGGTTTGGGATTCCAGCTCTGAGCTGCGGGGCCCTGGTTTGGGTCCCACATATGAGGGCCAGTAACACTGCCCTCTATAGCTAAGATGGTGAACAACAGCTCCACCTGGTTCCTCTATAGCTAAGATGGTCAGCAACGGGGTGGGCTACAGCCCCTGCTGCAGTGGGCTGCCATAAGCTACAATGAATGGCCGGCAGCCAGCGTGAGCTACCAAGAGCCGCTGTGAGTGGCCGTCCAGAGGCTGGCAACTGATCTGTCTCACCCAGGGAGAGTGCAATGACGATACCAACATGGACCAGTGAAGCAACATCCTCTACAACCAGACTGAAGAACAAAAAAGAACCACAACCTGTCTGTTCTCCTTCCCCGATTCCCCAACTCTGTACCCCTCCCCCAATTCCCCAATAAAATCTTAAAAAAAAAAAAAGTTCTCAGTACTAGAAAAAAATTGTAACTGCGTGATGATGGATGTCAACTAGACATATTTTAAAGATCATTTTGCTATATATATATAATATATAATAATCATTATACTGTATACTTGACTATAATGTTATTATGTCAATTATACAGAAAAGAAGCATGTTGTTGTGCATGAGAGACACTTAAATGTTGACTTGAGTAGAAAAATCTGGATACTGATTTCCATCTTACTTCTCTCTCTCATTTTTAGACTTTAGTGTTACCTAACATTTAAAACTATAACAGAACTCCATAAGTATGCTATTTTTTTAAAAATTGGGGTAGGGGGTAGAAGGAGAAGACTCCTTAATTCTCCAAAACGTTAGATTGATGTGTTTGCTGGGTTCTGTTTGATTGAGCAGATGTTATTGAGCACCTGTTTGAATTGTTTGAGAATGAATTTAAAGTAATTTTATCTTGACCTTTCATTATTGCAATTTTTATATCACGTTTTGAGGTAGCTGGGGAATTCCTGGACTATCTTTTAAACTCTGGGTGGGAATTATTGTTTGTAAATTGTCAGATAGTGTCACTAGGTGATAATTCCCCACTGTGTGAATGTCATGGTTACAGCCTGTTTTTTTGCCTCTAAAAGAACAATTATATTCAAGAAATTTCCTAGTGCATTTAAAAACAGCTGGGTGAAAGTCATTTTAAATCCCCAAATCTAACACATTAGTTCTTTTATGCATTTAATTAAGCAGAAGTTAAAATAAATTAGAACAGAAGACATTCAGTGCCGATTGTTGAATCAACAAAGCAAGAAAGAGCCTAGCATTACCCCACCACAGATGTCTGTCACTCAACACTGTTGCCCTATAAATTTGCATCAACTCTTAACATTTTTTGAATAATGATTTCTTTTCTAATAAAAACTGGCACATGATGTGTAGCAAGCAGTGTTCTTCACACAAATGTGTGTGTGTGTGTAATTTTTTTCTCATACTTTTACATTGCTGGCTTGGATCATTTTTTCGGGGGTACTAATCAAAAATGGTTAATTTTAGGAAAATATAGAAAAATAAGATTTAGCAGTAAATTTGAATATTAGTGAAAATGAGTTGAGAGTGTTTCATTTTTGGTATGAAAATATTCTTAAGGACAGGGTGAGTTTGAATATAATTTATCTTTTTTTTTCTTTAGAATTTTCCCTAAAAGTTATTTCTTTTTTAAAAATTAAATTTATTGGGACAACATTTGCTAAAAACATATAAATTTCAGGTGTACCACATTATAGTTTGACATGTGTATATTCTATTGAATGCTTACCTCCCAAAGTCTAGTTTCTTTGTGTTACCATATATTTGACCCCCTTTACTTACTTTGTGCTCTCCTATCCCATAATTTGTCTTTATCATGCAAGTAATGTATGGTTGGTTCAGTATAAAAATAGTTGATTAAAAATACATTAGCTGGGGGGCTGGCCGAGTGGCGCGGTGGTTAAGCGCTGGATTGGGAAGCCAGCGGCCCCGGTTCGGTCCCACATATGAGGGCCAGTGACACTGCCCTCAAAAAAACAACAACAATAAAAAAAAAAAAAGAAAGACTTCAAAAAAAAACAAAACATTAGCTGGAAATGTACCCCTGCATTCTTATCAGCCATAGAGCTCACTGTTACCTTTTGGGTATATAGACTTTTTCCTAGTATGTATATACCTTTTGCTTTAAAAAAACAAACAAACAAACAAACAGGATTATGCTTCATAGGCAGTCTTATATTGTATTTTTTTCCCATTGGACCATGTAATATCATGATTGATATGGTGTCTGGTATTGGCTTCCAAATAATTGAGTGGAGAGGTAAGGATATGCTTAGTGATTCAGCTAAAGGAAGATTTAGCCTTAAATTCTGGAAAGTTTTTACTGGGTAATGGGTATATGAAGGTTCATTATACTCTTGCTATTACATTTTGAATTTTCCTTAATAAAGATTTCTACATGTGTGTTTCCCTTAGTCATAAACATAAGCTGCCAGATCCTACAGATTAACACTGATGTAATCATTCTTTGGAGTCACATGTCATACCATTGTAGCATGGACCATAATTTGTAGCATGGCCATAATTTAACCAAGACCCTATTATTGTTCACCTCTGCTCTCAGGATTTTAGATCATTCTTGCAAATAGATGCTAACTTGGTCATCTTCAAATCTGTTGATTACATTTTTATTTGTTTTCATGATTCAACAAGGAATTTTGAACTGTGATAACTGAAGAGATGAGAACCAGGAATCTTCAATTAGAAAAGTTATTAAAGTCTGTGAAAACAGTGTATTCTCTGAATGCTGAGTTGTAATTCAAATAAATCTTAAATTCAAACACACACACACACACACACACACACACACACACACTCCACTAAATAATTTTTATTGCCACATGTCCTAGTGCCTTGATATTTTTCACCATGTGACACAGTTGTATTTGACTCTTCGGAGATACTGTTGTGTACGTGGAGACTGGCTAGTCCATGTGTGGTCTGTCATTGTGTTGTTTAGTCACATTTGCTGATTCCCATTTCTCAGCTGAGAGCTCTTCTAGGCCTTCCCCTGCCGGGGGGCAGAGAGCTCAGACAGGCTAGAGACAGGGTAACTGAACATGAGTCAGCAATTTCTTACGTGCATCTACAGTTCATTAGATTGAGAATCCTGTGTGAGGAATATAATCTATTCCATGAGCCTCGAGTTAGTTAATTTGGGTAAGAAGAATACATTTAATGTTAGTCACTACCTGGGTTATAAGAATACATTTAATGCTAATCTCTACCAGTTACAAAGAGTGTAAGTATTATACCTGGTACTTACTTTACCTGATTGAGTCTTTATAGCAGCCTTCAGAGGCAGTTTCTATTATTCTTCACATTTTACATGTGAGGAAGTGAGGCCTAGAGATAAAGTAACTGGTTCAGCGAAGGCCACACTGCGAGCTTTAGATTTTAGGTTGACCATAGTCAGCCCATTGAGTAGCTTTGATCAAGATCCACATGGATCAGGCCGGCCAAGTGGTGTGGTGGTTAAGTGCTGGCTTGGGAAGCCAGTGGCCCAGGTTCGGGCCCTACATATGAGGGCCGGTGACACTGCCCTCAAAAGAAAAAGAACAAAACAAACAAAAAAAGATCCACATGGATCAATGGTGAATTTTTGGTAGGTGTATATTTACTTACGAATGATAACGGCAAATGGAAAGCCCTTGATAGAGGCCTGTGATTAAAATCTGCCTATTGTTATGTGTCTAAAAATTTCATTTATCCATCCATGCCTCTGGTTAAATTTTACTGACTTTCCATTTACTGTCCCTCTTAATTTGATTTGGAATAAACCAAATTTCTATTGTGCAGGGTTCCAGAGCGGTAGACTGGATATATATTTGACATATTTTAAGTTAGCAATTTTTGAAAACTGGCAGCCCCCTTGCTGTGGAACACCTAAAGCATGAGTGGATTATACAGAATGCTCGGGGTTACTGGGTAGGGACTGGGGGAAGGGAAGTGCCTGGCACAGTTTGAAGATGTAGTTTCTGCACTACCTCATGAATTAAAATTTATGAAAGCTCCCTTGCAGGAGTGGGACCCAGCTGATGGGATGGTGGCTACACCCACCTGCAACTGAGACTGAACTCAGCACCTTGTGCTTAGAGGCCAGGAGCTGCCGAAGGGAAGCCAGACGGAAGCCAGAAGGTGACTGGCACCCTCTACAACAAAGATTGAAGAACAACAACTTGGCCAGTCCCCCTCCCCAATTCCCCAACACTGTTCCCCTCTCCCAATTCCCCAATAAAACCTTAAAAAAAAAAATTTATGGACACTGTTTGGGAAATTCCGTACCCAGAGGTACAGACACCTCGTTTGGAAACGACATGCTGTGCGCAGAGCCTGAGCAGAGAGTCTCGATGCTGAGTGGATGGGAGTGATTTATCATCATTAGACAGGCTGTGAGAAGGCGCGGTGAAACGTGGGCTCAACTCCCGGGGCGTCCATCTGCAGTTTCAGGATCCAGTCAAAGGCCTGAATGTGAATGCCCTCCCTACGCCAGAGGAACATGGCTGGTGAATGTAAAACGATCGTCCATTTTGACCTCCAATATACTCTTTCAGAGTGCATCTCCATCCTTAAATTTTTTCATGCCACTGAATGCTCCTTCTCCCTTATCGATCTCTGTATTAGATACATTTTTTTTTCCTCACCTCATTAAACTTTTCTGGAGTAGTGGTTTTCATTTTTTAGTTAAGTAAATAGAGTCATTCCTTAGTTAAGTTTATTTGACTAAGAGAAGGAGAGGGAGGATATTCACAAGGATACCAGCCTGATAGGATTGGGGACACTGATAGAAACACTGCGAGACTGTCCCATAGTCCAGTTGGATAGTTTGCAAAGCTTGCTGCCTCAGGTGTGGATGTATATACAAAGTCCCAAATGGTACATTAGTTGCTGTTGATTATATGACTCCAAAGCTTGAGCATTTCAAACTGTTTTCAGACAAATGGCTGCCGCATTTGGCAAGGAGCCCAGTTGCACATTGGGTTCAGTTTAAAAGGAGATCTTGATGGCTCATCAGGAGAGAATGCATGCTAGGTTTTTAGTAGTTCCTCAGTTTCAGAGGAGGTTGTATTGTTTTTACTTAAAAAGTACCAGAAATTTAGCACCCGTACCACCAGCCACGCCAGAGTGACTCTGGTAAGCACTTGAAAAACCTTCACAATTTGGTCTCAAGTTCTCCTCTTAGATTCTAAGTAATAAAACCTCCAACGATTAGAGGGTTCACGAGGCTTAATGGAAGTCAATGGGAAGTTAAGGGTGATCCCAGGAGAAGTAAAATCCCTGACACCTTGCTCCCTTCTGTTTGTCCTACTTTTTCTCATCTACCCCACTACTTGAACATTTCTATCTCAGTTTCAGTTGTCTCCTTAAGCAATTTACTAATTAGACATTAAAATTTCCCAATCTCTGAATCCCAAAGTAAAACTGATGAACACAGCAAACTGAAGCAGTTGGGCTAGAAAAGAACAAAGATGTACCTGCAGAGATTTGAAGTTGGAGCCAACGCTGGTAACCCGAGTAGGGTGACCTTAAGTCCCATTAATGCCAGTTTGTCCTAGTGTCATTATTATTATTTTTTTTTTGAGGGCAGTGTCACTGGCCCTCGTGTGGGACCCGAACCGGGGCTGCTGGCTTCCCAAGCCAGTGCTTAACCACCGCGCCACTCGGCTGGCCCCCTAGTGTCATTATTAACCGTGTGCTTCTTCACTCCTTCACTCTCTGAAGCATCCTGTTTTAGACAGTTAATTAGGAGGACAGCATAGGAATGAGTCAGTGGCTGTGAGTGAAGCAGGGTTCGGGGGGATGTGGTGGTGGGCCCTCATCTGGGGTGGTTGGCTCTTGGATCCACCAACAGTGCCTTGGATGCACATGCACCCACTATTGTCATAATTGAGTCTCAAGGGAAGCCAGAAATACGACTTTTTAGGTGAATGTCCCAATTTTAAAGTGTTGGCAATTATTCAGCTTTTTAATGAATATTGTGGGGGCAGGCAGACTGTGTGGTGATGTGTTGGCTGCTTTTGAAGGGATTTCTCTATTCTTCCTTTAAGAACAAGACATAGGTGATAAAGGTTGCGGGGAGGAAGACATGGAGATACCAGCCTCTAGCATGGGCTGTGGGATGCACTGGTGAGCAAACCTTTCCTGTGGCTCTTTCTGATCATAAGGTTCCAGTACAGGTTGTTGGGTGGGGATGACTGGGGTAGAGGATGCAATGTAATAATTATTGGTACCTGGTTGGCGTTTGCACTATAGCTTGCTGGGTGATGAACACCTGTTCATGACATGTCAGGTGCACCATGGGATGCGTTTAATGGGAAGCAAGAGTGGTATAGAAATTATTTTCAAATGTGGTCATGGTTTTTAGGTCATGAATTTTTGTTCCTTTCCATAACCAGTTTAGATGAATAGCTTTGGTTCTGAGTCAGGGTGAGTTAATCTTCTATCTTTATGTTCTCCTAAAAAAACTGTAATAATGTCCTATCTTCCCTTGGAGCCATTTCTGTCTCTGTGAAACAGGCGATTTAAGGTTCATCCCATCCTAAAAGCTTTTAGCCTGTGAAAAGCTGCTTTTCTTGCTTTTAAAACCTTCATTCTCTGTTTAGAATAAATGGCATTCCTGGATCTGTTAAGTAGGCAGTTAATAATGCCACAGAAGCTGCCCACTATACAACCAACCATAAAACTTGCTCAGAGGACAAGTGTATTGGAATATCCCGTAGTCATCAAATGCCGAAACATTATCATCAGCTGTGACCCTGTAATCTGCATTCTTAATTGCAGTCTTCATTTACAGTGTAGTGTTGATCTACTTTTAGTTTGTCCTGAAGTTTGACTGGATCTCAGGAATCGACTCATGTCAGACTGCCTATGAGGTCCAGCTTGAATTCACTTCTTTACAGGAAACATTGTCAGAGAGACATCTAGGATGTGTATTTCACCTTGATGTAATTTCCAATATGTGCTCCCTTTTCTGGGGATAGTTTTTGATCCCTTTCATAAAATGTAGATTATAATATAAGGACTTCATAATATAAGGACTTTATAATATAAAACCCTGTGGAGTTTTTATGATGTTTAAATGAGATAATTCATGTGAAATGCTTATTGACAATATAGTAAACACTAAATAAGTGGTAGATGCTATGATTTTTCTTACACTGTATTTAAATTTTTAAAAGTCTTGAATTTTGGATTAGTAATCTTGTTGACATTGAAGAGAGTTGTAAAAAGCTATTGGCTTCATTTTCTTTCTTTTTTTTTAAAGATGAGGTCCCTTAGTGAAGCCCTTCTTTTTTTTTATTATCTATTGCCATTTATTTATTTATTTATTTATTTACTTATTTTTTATAATACAGCACAATAGTTGTAATTTTTACCCCTCAAAAGTGACAGTCCCCTCCCCCCAATCCGCCGCTCCACTCCTCCCCATATCATACATATCTATTACAATTCCCTTGACTCTATTCCACCCTATACTCCACATCCTGTGACTATCTATATATTCAATTATAGTTGACATACAATATTATACAAATTCAGCTTCAGGTGTACAGCACAGCAATTAAGCCTCTACCCCATCCCTGAAGTGGTCTCCCCAAAAAGACATGCGACCACCTGACACCCCACAAAATACTCACAACATTATTAGTTATATTCCCAGAACTGCCTTTCGTATCCCTGAGGCAATATTGTAGTTACCTATTTATGCTGTCTAATCTCTTCCCCTTCCCCCTCAGCCCCACCCCTCCCAGCCAACAACCATCAGTTTTTCCTCTATATCTGCTTAATATGATTTCAGTCTTCTTAAATTTACTGAGACTTGTTTTGTGGCCTAACATATGGTCTATCTTGGAAAATGTTCCGTGTGCACTTGAGAAGAATGTATATTCTGTTGCTTTGGGGTGAAATTGTCTAAAAATATCGATGAAATCCAGCTGGTCTAAAGTGTCATTTAAGGCCACCCTTTCCGTGTTGATTTTCTGTCTGGAGGATCTGTCCATTGGTGACAATGGGGTGTTAAAGCCCCCAACTGTGATAGTATTACTGTTGATCTCTGTCTTTCTGTGTGTCAAAATCTGTTTTATATATTTAGGAGCTCCTATGTTGGGTGCATAGATGTTCACTAGGGTTCTGTCCTCTTGTTGAATCGATCCCTTTATTATTATGTAGTGCCCTTCTTTGTCTTTTATTGTAGTCTTCATTTTAAAGTCTATTTTGTCCGAAATGAGTATTGCTACTCCAACTTTTTTTCTTATTTTCATTTGCATGAAACATCTAATTTCATCCCTTTACTTTCAGTCTGTGTGTGTCTTTTGCTCTGAGATGAGTCTTTTGGAAACAGCATACACATAGTCCTGTTTTCTTATCCACTCAGCCACTGTCTATCTTTTGATTGGAGCATTTAGCCCATTGACATTTAAAGTGATTGTTGATAGGTGCATATGTATTGCCATTTTGTTATTTGTATTCCTGGTCTTCCTAAGTTAGCTTGTTTACCCCTTTCTTCTGTTTAAAAAAGTCCTTTTAACATTTCCTCCAATGCTGGCTTGGTGGTAATGAATTCCTTAAGCATATTCTTTTCTGAGAAGCTCTTTCTTTCTCCTTCATTTTTAAATGATAGCTGTGCTGAGTAGAGCAATCTTGGTTGTAGGCCTTTCTTTTGGGTCACTTTGAATATCTCCTGCCACTCCCTTCTGGCCTGCAGAGTTTCTGTAGACAAGTCAGCTGTTAGTCTTATAGGAGTTCCTTTGTATGTAACCTGCTGTCTTTCTCTTGTTGCTTTTAGGATTCTGTCTTTGTCTTTAACCTCTGCCATTTTAACTACGATGTGTTTTGGTGTGGACCTGTTTGGGTTCAGCTTGTTTGGAACTCTGCACTAACTGGGCTTGTATGTTGATTTCCTTCACCAGGGTGGGTAACTTTTCAATCATTATTTCTTCAAATACATTCTCGACCCCTTGCTTCTTCTCTTCTCCTTCTGATATTCCTATGATGCGATATATTGTTGCATCTCATGTTGTCCCACAGGTCTCTTAAACTATTTTCATTGTTTTTTGTTCTTTTTTCTCTTTGTTGTTCCAACTCTGCTATTTTGTCTTCTAAATCGTTGATCCAATCCTCTGCTTTATCTAATCTACTGGCGATTCCTTCCAGTGTGTTCTTCATTTTAGTTATTGTATTCTTTAGTTCTAATTGGTTTTTTTTTAAATGATTTCTTTATCCTTCCTTATGTCCTCACTAAGTTCTTTAAACATTCTTATCATCAGTGTTCTAAACTCTGTCTCTGAAAGGTTGGATCCCACTGTTTCATTTAATTCCATTTCAAGAGGTTTCTTCTGATCTTTTGCTTGTAACATGTTTCTTTGTTTCCTCATTCTGGCTGTCGCTCTTGGATTGCTTCGATGTATTAGATAGATCACCAGGAAAGCCCCGGCTGGATCATGCAGTTGCATAGCTCACGGCCCACCACTCCCCCATTTTCTTGATTGTTGTAAAGTGAGCCAGTAATGAAAAGAAATGACAAAGAAAGTTTTGGGATCATCGGTGAAATTTGAATATGGATTATAAATTAGATCTTCTTGCACAATGTTAAATTTCCTGAATTTGATAATTGTACTATAGTTATGCTAGAGAATGTCCCTTTCTGAAGAAGTTTGCTGAGGTATTTGTGCTCAAAAGGCATAATGCTTGCAAGTAACTTTCAAATGGTTGAGGAACATTATATGCACAGAGAATTGTAAAGCAAATGTGGCCAAATGTTGACAATGATGGGTATGCATGAAGGATACATAGGAAGTTTTTGTACTATTCAACATAAATTGTTTTTTAAAAAGTGGGCTAGTGAGAAAGAAATGTAGCTGGTAATAATCCTCTGTTTATTCACTAGGGAAAAACCACTGGTCCAGTTCTTAGTGTTTCCCATCATGCTTCCCATCAAAAGGTGAATTTCTCTCCATTAGGGAGTTGCGGCATCCTGCTCTCCTTTCTCACTGTACATCTCTTGTTTGCTGGCTATGGTTATTTGAAAAGAACTTCTTTGCCCAGCAGTTAGTGCTCCTGCTGTTTCATTTCCAACTCCAAGTCATAATCCTTTGTTCATGACATTATAATCATCACCACAAGTGGCTAATTGTGATGTCACAAAGGGAGGATTATGACTCAAATGAGGAATAAACAGCAGGGGTGGATTAATTCCTAAGCAATGAAGAAAATTTGGTTTGGTGCAAATGCCCCAGGGTAATAAAATTTAAAACCTGAAAAAGGCCAGAGCAAGACAAAGCTGAACATATGTGATCTATTAGTCAAATTGTCTTTAAGTGGAAAGCCTTTTTTTTTTCCTCCCTTCTCTCCTCCTTACTTAATTTTTCATGTGGCATGAATAGCTCCTCTATGGCAGATAAATGGATTTGTTTTTAGGTCTAACAAAGCTCAAGGTGTCTTGCTGACTAATTACAGGGATGTCACACCTGGGCTGAAGAGTGAGTCATTATGGAGCCACCTTGGTGGTTTATTTTCTCTAAACTTGAATTGCTCTTTGCAGCCAGCATTGCAAAAGTTAGGCTGTAAAGATCAGCACGATGGCTGCAGACAGCTGGGCTGATAATTGATAGCAGCCCAGCCTGGAAAGTCTGGGTAAGGCCCCAGCAGAAAGAGAATGGCTTCAGTTGCCCAGACCCTGGGCAATGTTCTGCATGGGTTACAGGTAAATGAAGGCGTGGTAACAGCTGTTGCTATGGATTGGCCCAGAATTAGTAGTCAGTTCTCTGCAGAACTGTGATTTTCAATTCCAAGTCAAGGATATATTTTTTTTCCCTTTTCGGAAATGTGTGGTTCCTATATTATCTGGTTAACCAAATATCCGAATTCTCCTCTGCAAATGACACTTAACAGCTCCTTTATCCTTGGGGTTATTTGGCTGTGTCAGGAGTACTTCTGAATCTGTGGCCTTTTCCAAAACCATGGTTTCAGTAGCCAAACTAAACTGGAAATCCTTTTGAATTGTTTTCCTCTTGGTAGGACATAATGTTCCCTTCGCCTGTCTGTTATATTTAGTTCTCTCATGTAGTCCTGTTGGAGCCTTCTCTGGACTTAGAGCTTCACCCTCACTTCAGTTTTGGAAACCTTCTTGAAAAACATCAGTGAAAGACTTGAGCTACAGTTTGGCATTAGGCACAGAGCAAATAAAGCCACATTTAAAAAACCCGGTAACTTTAGTTATACAGGAGAATTCTCCTTTTAGTCTAGGCATTTAATAATAGCCTTCATGAGCAAAGTAGAAATTACGTGATTATTATCTTGGGGCTGTGATTAGAATGTGTTGCTATAGTGGTAACATTTAGAAAAGTGTAACTTTATTTACGGTCCAGATAAAGCAGCTCCGTGGTACCAGCTAGCAGGGCATAACATAGCCTTGAGTTCGAGGTTCTCGGGAGACATAACAGCTGTGAGAAAGTGGTACCTCCATTTGCCACTATTTCCTTCTTCGTTTCCTGAAGTGACCAGAGGTGTTTTCTGTGTTTTTAAGAGTAGCTCACACAGAAGTGTTTGAGCCTCCTGGGTTGTGAGGCAATCATGGTGTCTCCTGTTTCGCCCATGGGTATGTGAGTGGTGGTGGAGGTGGTGTTCCTGTCCATTCCACCGTCGTACACTACCGCTAACTCTTCTGCAGGATGAGTTGTCTGGAGGCAGGCAGGTGCCTCTGTGTGTTCTTTCAGGAGTGGGCAGCTGTTCTTTAAAGTGAATGGATGTTTAGTTTTTCCTTTTTTGAGTGTCTCGTTCGGAACATTTCAGGCCCTTCAGAAATGGCAGTCATTTCAGTGTGGGTTTTCTCTGAGCCAGGATTTGCGCCACTGCGTTAATACTCAGAGAAACACAGGAAACGTGTCCAAGTCCCGAGGGGCCCTCTCAGTATGTGACAGGCGCTCCCAAACCTGGTGTGGTTGTTAGTGTGGCAAGTCTCACCCCAAGTGCTGTGGGAAATACTGAACGTTGTAAAATCAGTGGCCTCTGATCCTGGGGAATTTACTGCTTCGTTTGGGAGCCAAATTTGGGCCATGTGAAATCACTCAGCATGGTTTCAAATCCAAGAGTCAACAAATGTGAATTAATAGATTAAAGCTTGCCTGTAAGATTCCCAGGAACGAGGAGATTTAAATTCTGTAACTTATTGGAGGAAGCTTTCTGTAGTAATTGAGTTTGGGATCCATGTTCCTAAAGGATCAATATAGGGTTGTGAACATCATCTCTGATTGCAGAGGTACCTGCGTATTAATCCCCCTCCCTGCCATTGACTGACCCTGGGACGAATTATGTAGCCTAAGTCGCTTGTTTCTTGAAGGAAGGAGGTTTCTTGAAGATGACTTCCTTCCCTTTCCTCTCTCTTAAATGCAAGACCACCTACCTACCCGTAAGGTAACAGTTGTGAAGACTAAAGGGGACAATGCCTGTGAAGAGTTGGGCACAGTGCCTGCTGCACTTATTAATTGAGAATTTGGAATTATCAGTGGAGGCAGAAAGTATGCAAGATAGGGAAGCTGGCAGGTGTACACATGAGTGCTGATGGAGAAGGGTTATGCTAAGCCCTAGTGTGGAGGGCAGGTTAGCTTGTTTAGAAGGAAGGACTAATGAGGGTTTGGATAAGGTTGAGAGTGCCCTGAGTCACTGGGGTACCCTGTCAATGTCAGTGCGGCAATGCGATGCTGAGTTAGCGGTATAAGGAGGTTGTTGGGCTTTAATGCCTGTGAGTGGTAAAGGGGGTGGAGGCAGGACTGGAGAGGGGAGACCTCAGAACACTCTGCAGATCTGACACAGTCTGAGCAAAGCCAGTGGGAAGCTTTGGAGCAAAGCCAGTGGGAAGCTTTGGAGCAAAGGTTGCCTGTTATTATATAAGCAGTAAGTTCTTCCTTGAGTGGAGACCTGAGTGATGAATCAATCCCTCGTCCGCCACACACACCATCCCTCAGCCAGGCTGCTCCACCACTCCACCATTTAAACTGGGGCCCCTGTCCTTTCTTATTTTCCATCTTGTTTATTTCCTTCACAGTGTTTTATCATCAACAGTAATAAAAAGTGTGTGCATCCTATTTCTGCCACCAGGGTGTGGCCATTGCTGTCTAATTGGCTGCCAGTGCACCAGCAGGCCAGAGGAGGGTGTTCCGTGGCAGCCTGGCATGCGAGGTGTGAGCTCTCTTATTGCCATGACCTCTCATTTGGCCTTGGAAAGATCACTGACCTCTTCTTGTTGGACTGTGAGGGAAATGCAGTCACTGAAATTTACTAAACAGTCACATGGGGCCCTGCATTGTCCTTGTCTCAGTTAATCTTTGCTGCCTTTCAGCTGCGGGGAGGGACCAGCTAGTAATTAGTTTTTAACTAGTTCAGTAGGAGAATGCATGCTTGCAGTCCACTTTATGGATAACGAAAGTGAGCTTTACAGAACTTGAATGTTAAGACTCTTCAGGGTCACTCAACTCAGGAGTGGCAGAGGATGGGACTTCAGCTCTTCTGCCCACCAAGCCTGTGATCTTAACTGCTCTGCGACCATGGGGTCAACTGAGGGGAGCTGGGGAAACCAGCAGAAGAAGGATTGGGCCCACATGAGCCCCGTTACCTCTCATTGTTCTAGGTGCCAGTATTAATGGCCTTTTAGGGTTGGCCTGTGCTGTAATGGTTGGTGAGGCTGCAGGGAATTGGGTAATCTTAGACATCACTCTTGGGAACTGGTACAGCTTCTATGACAGTACCTGGCTAGGTCTGTCATAATTATTGGGTTGTCGGAAAAGTCATGACGTATTTTTTTCTATGTTTTTCGTTGCAAAAATGTGTCATGACTTTTCCGACAACCCAATATTATACACATGTACATACCGTTTGATCCTGCAATTCTGCACCCAGGTCCGTATCCTATAGCTGAACCTCTTCAAGTGCAAGATGACTTATGTCAGGGTTATTCATTACAGCAGTGTTTAGGTTTGGGAAGGGTTGGAAACAACCTGATGGCCCATTAAGAGGGTTGGTTTAATAAACCATGGTATGCTAAGTAACGGCATATGTACCCCCGGTTCCCTGTGTTGCACCAGTGAAGCAACTCTGTATGAACTGATACATATGTTTATCTATCTGTACCTGTATTTTCCTGGATATCATGTTAATTAGGGGGAAAACAGCAAGATGCACAACAATATCTACATTTAGGCTCCTTTTTATCTGGGATGTATGTAGGACTATCAGCAGCATCGTGGTAATAGGCACTGCCCCGAGGGAGGGGGCGGGGGTTCAGGAAGAGGTGAGGGAAGATGTAGTTTTCACTGTCCATCCTTTTGTACTTTTGACTTTGACTGTTATAATATATGCATTATTATCAATTCAGAATAGTCAGTAAAGAAATCTCCCCAAACTAACTGCCCCAAAATGAATTGCATTGGACATTGGGAGCAGGAGGAAGAGATCATATAAATTCTACTAGTTCAACAATACCTACATTGAAATAAAACAATACCTGTTTATTTCCTGTGGAGAGGAAAATACCAAGGAAGTATTCGCCAATTTGGAGGAAATGTGGGGAATAGTTTGACTTGAAAATTTTATTATCTGGCTTATCTTAAATTTGCTTTATGGAGCCTTCAATGATGCCCCAAATTGGTACTTAGCTACTCTCCAGGGCACCCCCAACCCCAGATTTGCGGTGGAGGACACATGTGCTGTCTGTGTTAGCTCTGTTTAGGGTGACAGCCAACATTAATTCATGTGATGACGATTAATGATTCTTGTGGGTGGTGCGGGGTTGCGGGTGTGTGTGTCCACCATCCAGATGTATTTGTCAGGGCTGTAAGTGGACTCTGTGGCTGGACATTAGGGGATCTATATAACCCAACTAAATGTGGCTTTGGGACTCTTTTGGAAGTTACTGGTTGATGTTCCTTTTTTCTCCTGAGCAAAGTGATTGCAATGGAAAGAAGATGAAACCGTTAACTTCCATAATTGTACAAAAGTATGAAAAGGAATGAGAAGTTAGGAAAGCGTGAATTATTTCTTAAGTAGGACTTTGTAGCCTCATTGGTCATAGAAATCTTTTTATTAACACATTAGACAGATTCTTTAGAGGCCAATTTGCATTCACTTAGAGAAACGTTTGTGGGGGTGGTGTATAATGTGCCACAATACCTGCTCCTTTTCTGGAAATCAATTTGTTAAATAGCCCTCAAAATATGACAGCTTTACTGTAGGATTATGACTTTTTTTTTGTCTCCATGTCTGCTGAAGGCCAACAGAATAAGACAGTTTAAATCACACGTTGATAGGGGTGTGGGAAGCTTGAATGAGCTTCTAGAAGTGGAATTGGGTACCCGGCTTTTGCAAGCACCTCCTTAGCAGAAGTCTGAGTACAGCTCCTTGGCAATTACATGGTTTAGAGATGTGCCCATTGAGCCTGTTCTTCTAAGAGTGTCTGACCTTCCTGAGCACTGGCAGAAATCCCCTTCTTTACCCTGGCCCATTGAGGTGGTTGACAGGGAGGGGTGTTGCCAGGTAGAGATGTGGTCTCCAGAGAGAGACAGAGAGAGAGGCATCCCCTGGAGTAATCCATGTTTCCAGACAGTTTTGTATTATTTACAGGGGATTAGGCAGGGGCCAGGATTTAGGCCAGTGTTGCCCCGGAAAATTGTTGTCTGTCCTCAAGCCAAAAAAGGGCTCTGTGCTGACTGACCTAGGGAGCAGGTTCCCAAGTGGCAGCCTTGAGTCTGGACAGGCATTTGTCATCCCAGTTGGGGATCTTTGAGGAATCAGAGCTAGATTACGCATGAGCTCATGATAGGCCCTCTTTCCTGGGCTGCCACCATCTTTCCAGAGACTTCAGAGGCCACCAGCTGTGGAAGCTGGTCTTGAGCTTTGTCTGTGATTAGCTGCATGGCAGGGATGGCTCTTAGCAGTTCCCTGGTCCTGCAGCTCTGTGGGGGATTGGAGCATCTCCTCTGGCTCCTCACTGATGGGCCTGTGGCAACTCTGAGTAAGAGAAAGGAGGCTGTGTCCCCACCTCCCCCACTATGTTTTCCATACCAAGGGATTTAATGCTTGCATTTGTAAAATTCAATTGTTAGTGCCCTTGTCAGCTGCTTTTTAAATTCTGTATCCTTTTCCTGTTACTGGGTCATTGCCTGGTAAATGGTAAACATGGCATATCAGTTTTCTTTTTCTAGGTTATCTTGTGTGAGGCTTGTCAGTGGCAGGATCTTAGGATGTTGACCTTGACTCTCCTGCCAAATTTGTGGGCTTTCCTACCTCTCTTCTCAGTGCATCAGGGAAACTAGCCCTATTTGTCTGGTGTAACCTTTCATTTTACACCGAACGTCAGAGGTTGAGGTTTGGCAACAGACCGGCCGTTGGTTAAGGAGCCCCATGCTGGAGAATTAGTCCTTACTTAGCCCAGGCATCCTGACTTCTGTTCTGAGGACTCCTTTTGCCATAATAATCTATCACTCTGGGTTTCATTTCTAGGAATGAAAATTGTATTACCATTAGCCTAAGGAGAACATTTTGCAATTCATATTTGGGACTGCTGTAACAAAGATCCCTAACACCAGTCAGAAGTGATTTGGTGATTGGCATGACTTTTTTTGGGGCAATGATTCAAATAACTGCTCACTTACTGTAATCTATAATAAAGAGTTGAAACTGTGTATATCCATTCACACGTGTACACACACGATAGTATGTTCACTGGATTTACAAAGACTCCAGGATTTTCAATTAGACTAGATGCATATTTTTGATGGTCTGACTTAAAATGTAGACTGTACGGCATTTATGAAATACATTGGGAGGGGGCCTCTGGAGAGCACCTCCAATACATAAATGAGTGAGTAAGTGAGTGGTCATCGTATTCCAGTGCAGCTGAAACTGAGAGAGACAGTCAGAGGCAGATATGGCTGCCCAGCTGGGAAGACAGAATCTGTTACAGGATGCCAAGCGCTGAGGTCTCCTTGGAAATTGAGGCACCAAAGCTGAAGTGGCAAGGACAGATGTGAATTGCAGGCACTGATTTGCATCAGATCTGCTGCTCTTAGGGGCATTCCTGTGTAGTGCAGCTGAAAGCATTAGAAATTCTAGTCTGTCTATCTGTCTATCTATCTATCTATCTATCTATCTATCTATCTATCTATCTATCTATCTATCTATCATATCTATCTATCTCTTATCTATCTATCTATTTTTTAAAAGATTTTATTGGGCAATTGGGGAAGGGGAACAGACAAGTTGCTGTCCTTTTGTTCTTCAGTCTAGTTGCGGAGGACGTTGCTTCACTGTTGGTATCGTCATTGCGCTCTTCCCGGATGAGGCAGATTGGTCGCCAGCCTCTGGATGTCGCTCACCGCGGCTATTGGCAGCTCACACTGGCTCCCAGCTGTTCACGCTGGCTGCCGGCCACTCACTGTAGCCTATGGCAGCCCACTGCATCAGGGGCTGCAGCCTACACCGTCACCGGGGCTCGCACAGCCCAGCTCCAGGTGGAGCTGTTGTTAGCTGTAGAGGGCAGTGTCACTGGCCCTCATATGTGGGATCCGAACCGGGGCCGCTGGCATCCCCAAACCAGCTCTTGACTGATGCGCCCCTCAGCCGGCCCTAGTCTTTCTATTTATTGATGGTGAATAATTTCTCAGGAAATGGCAGAGAACAGACTGGTATGACAATCATAATGATGACATCAGAGAAATTCATCTCATTTTGGAGTGTGCTTATTCCATCACTGTAGTACGTTGGTCAGAGAAATTGAGGATTTAGCCAGCTTCATTTTATTTTATACTGGAAGTGTTTGGGAATCTCAGATTGTATTCTGAAAATTCTCCAGTTACTAAGCCTTTAGTGGGGTTTGAAAGAGTGTTCATCTGAAATGCTTTGGATTGAAAGCCCATTAGTGGCAGGAGTCATCAGGCAAGGGGGCAAAGCTTCTAGCAAGTGTCGTTTTTCTTCCCATACAATTGTTCTACCTCTATTTTTCCCCCTTTTCCTCTGGGCACTGTCGAAGCCCTCCACTGGGTTAGGGGATTGGGGAGACTTTTGCCAGACTGTTCTGACATTAGTTCCGACTAGGCAGTGGACCTGACTTGATGTGCCGACCTCACCAGCTCTCCTTGTGCAGAGCAGATGGCTTACTATGCAAACGCAGTGATCCCCAGTGGCTGCTCTCACTTGGAAGTGCAGGGGCTTCCTTTAAGGTCACCAAACCCCAAAAGGGATAGAGTGAGATGGCAGAGACCCACTAAGCATCAGAATCGCGTCCCTTTCTGAGTGTGTTTCAGGGTTACCTGTGAACTAATTCTTTCCAGGACAAATGCTTAATTGTCTCCATGTTTGGTGGGGACATGTGTTACATACAACACCTGTTTCAGGTCCCTGTTTGCCTCATTTTCCATCTCCTTTACATCTGATACATGCAAAGTGGAGGAAATGTACAAGAGAGTTAGACAGGTTGAACAAACATGCACAAAATCAGGGAATGCCTGGGACCTTAAAACACTCAATATGTTTTTATCCTAAAGGTCCATGAAGGGATAAATTCATCCTCCTTCCTCATCATCATACATTGTGACATTTATAAATTCTACATCCTAAGAGAAAACCATTCACTCAGATGGTTTCTGGTAGTCGACCCCTGTTCTCTTTGTTTGTTTGTTTGTTTTCTTTTTTTTTTTGAGGGCAGTGTCACTGGCCCTCACATGTGGGATCTGAACTGGGGGCTGCTGGCTTTCCAAGCCAGTGCCCAACCACCGGGCCACTGGGCTGGCCCAACCCCTGTTCTCTTTGAAATGCCCCTCTAACTATTTGACCAGAACAAAGCTCTTTGAATAACAGCAGTCCTTCTCTTGGCTTTTGAGTTTGTGTCAGGCTTTTGCTAGAGAGTTTTTTTTTTTTTTTTAAAGGAAATTAATACAATGATACACTCAATGCCAGGCAGTTTTATTTATTTTATTTATTTTTTGAGGGCAGTGTCACCGGCCCTCATATGTGGGACCCAAACCGGGGCCGCTGGCTTCCCAAACCAGCGCTTAACCACCGCGCCACTCGGCCGGCCCAATGCCAGGCAGTTTTAGATCTCAGCGTTGTCTTCCTCAAAAGGCACATTACATTTTCTTTATATCTCTCAGATGAAACTGCTTAGAGAATGATTGATTTTTGGAGAGAACCGCTGTGTTTTTATGTAGACAAAATAAAATCACATTATCTGTCAGTAGAAGAATTGTGAAATAAAAATATAGCACAGCAAAAATGTGGAATATTAGGCCCCCTCAAATGACATAAGACTGTGCATACTGACATGGAAAAATGTTTACTGTATTGTTGGGTGATAAAAGCAAGTTGTGGAACAATGTATTTGGGTTTTTTAAAGGCATGTAAAGATGAGCCTATTCTGTATTGAGCCTATTCTGTGTGTGTATCTCTAGGAATGTATGTGTATTCACTTAGAAAAATGACCACAAGTATATAAACAAAGCTGAGCCTATTCTGTATTGAGCCTATTCTGTATGTGTATCTCTAGGAATGTATGTGTATTCACTTAGAAAAATGACCACAAGTATATAAACAAAGCTATGTTTCCCTCACAGCATGAAGCAGCATTGGGTGGAAGGAGACAAAAGTTGACTATTGTGTTTCGTTTGGACTTATGTGGTGACCTAATCTTGTACAGTGAGAATATGGCTGTACAGTATATGTATACAAATTCTGGAAAGCATCCCAACAAGCTCAATGCAGACAATACTTTACCTGAGGTCACCACTGGGGTCCCACCAAGAACAGATAGAGCATTGACTATTTATGTAAAATTTTAATACCAGGAAGGGCAACTGGGGCTTGCTTAAAGGCTGGCAGGTACAGTGGGATCACATTAAGTAAGGAGGATTTATGTTTGAAGCCTGATTCATAAAGAACTTATTGATACGGACATGAACAGTGGATGTTACATCACATACAAGTTGAAAATAAAGACATTTTTAGATTATGGAGAATACATAAGATAAGCAGGGTGAAGAATGAGCATTTCATGCTTTCTTTTCTTTTGCACTTAATTTTGTGCATTCCAGTGAACCATACATGATAAACAATGAGTTTTCTTCTATTACTATGTATCCTCTATGTGTTAAGGACTCAGGTGCCCTTTAGTATGTGTGGTGCTAGTTAAATGTTTGATGAATGGTTTTGTGTTGCATATAAGTTGCAAACGACATTTAAAAAAGTTTTAAACAAGACATTGACAATTTATAAGACACAGAGTAGAGTTGTACATAGTGATAAAAAGCCTGCCTGTGGAATTGGACAACTCAGTGTTTGAGTCTCCATTGGACAACTTGGTGGGAATACATCCTCGTATTAAGCTTTCAGTTGCGGGTTTTCAGCTATTCAGCTATAAAATGTGAATAACAAAATTATTTGATGCCATACAGTTTATGTTAGTATTAAGAGATATAGTGTACAAAAATAACCTAAATACAGTTTGTGACACATGTTGTTTGATAGCTATTATCTGCTGTTACTACATATTATACTGTGGAAATGAGCAGAAGTGAAAAATTCATGGCAAAAGTTAGCTATTTCCGTGTAAGCACATGTAAAACTTTTTAGTATGTTATACATTTTATTCAGTATCATTCCAGTCCTTCTATTAACAGTTGTTTTTATAGCAATTGGATATCATGTGAGACTAAGAATTTTTATTAATTCGTTGCTATTCCTTGGAATAAAAATGAAAAAAAGATGAACAATGGAAGAATATTAAAAACTCAATTCGCCCATTCATTACATCAGACAATTCAGTTTTATGGAGAGGTAGGCATAATATTAACATCCAGCTATTTAGCAAGATGTATAAATGATTAATATATAAGAAATTTTGAATTTACTACCTGTCCAAAACTTGTTAGAATAGATGATTTTTATGTTTCCATTAGATTTTGTGATGGGAAATAATATATTTTATGTAAGGGAATATTCAAATGCTTCTACTTACTACCCATGAGATGTCCTTAAATTTAGACACACACACACAGACATTTTGCTAATGTGTTCTGAACTCTTATGGTTAAATACCCAGGTAATGTGTTTTAACTGAATATATGCTCATATTAGTATTGTCTGTCAGTCAGGATCCAGTAGATAGAGCGACATTTTCTGCCCATTAGGTGGCTGGACTTAGTGCTAACGAGCACTGAAAGATAGCTGAGTCCTTGTTCTAGAAATTTATGCTCAACTAGAGAAAGAAAAGAGACAAAGAAAAGAGACAGACAAAAGAGACAAAGAAAAGAGACAAAGAAAAGAGACAAAGAAAAGAGACAAAGCTATGATCTGCTATAGAACAAAGATATTAAAAGATATGTGCGTTTCGGGGTGGGGAGGGAGAAGAAGAGGCAGTGAAATCTGACTCTAAGTGGTATTAGAGTTGAGTAGGGCGTGACATATTGGGCTTGAAGGTCAACCATGGGCATTTCAGAGGGAAGGAATAGCATTTTCGTTAGAAGGGAAGAGCATGTATTCACATGTGTGGGCATAAAAATGCCAATTCATTAGGGAGTGGTTGAGGACATAAGAGACACGAAACTGAAAGAGGGTAGGCAAAAGGCCAGTTCATGAAGAGACTTGTAAGTCTTTTAAAAGCATTAAGATTATAGCTAGTAAATAGGGAGAAGTGGGTAAAAGGGTACAAACTTTCAGCTACACGAGGAATAAGGTGTGAGGGTCTAAAGTAAAACATGGTGACTGTCATTGATAACACTGCATTCTTTAATTGAAATTGTTTAAAGAGTAGAACTTAATGTGTTCTAGTAAAAAAAGAAAAAAGAGAAATACATATGTGAGGTGATGAATGTGTTAATTAACTGGAGTGCTAGTGACCCTTTTACATATATCAAATCACCATGATGTAAACTTTAAGCACCTTATAATTTTATATGTCAATTATACCTCACGAAAGCTTAAATAAAAAATAAGAACTACTAAGATAATTTTCTGTATTCCTTATTCTAACGTTTTCTTGTGGTCGCTTCCTGTCCAAACTAGTTATTGAAAAGGAATGTGAGATTTTTTTTTCCCTTTCTACTAAAGTTGAATCTTACCATACTGTTTATAACCATATTATTATAACTTTTAATTCAGTCCAGTCACATAAGTATTGCTTTCAATAGTTAAATGTGTGAACACTTTTTAGAACATATGTTAAAACCTGGAGAGGAGAACAAAATGAAGCTGTAAGAAGGTAGGATGTTTATACTTGCAGCCAACTATCAATTCAGTGATCCATTTTACACACACACACACACACACACACACACACACACACACACACACTCCCTCTACCAACATACATTTATTTACATTTTTTTTTTTTTTTAAGATTTATTGGGGAATTAGGGGAGGGGAACAGTGTTGGGGAATTGGCGAAGGGGAATAGACCTGTTGCTATCCTTTTGTTCTTCAGTCTAGTTGTGGAGGACGTCACTTCACTGGCCCATGTTGGTATTATGATCATTGCACTCTTCCTGGCTGAGGGTGATCGGTCGCCGGCCTCTGGATGGTTGCTCACGGTGGCTCACGGTAGCTCACGCTGGCTGCAGGCCACTCACGCTAGCTGCGGCCACTCATAGTAGCTCATGTCAGCCCACTGTAGCACAGGCTGCAGCCTACGCCATTGCCGGCAACTCATGGCAGCCCACGACAGCCCAGCTCCAGGTTGAGCTGTTGTTCACAATCTTAGCTGTAGAGGGTGCAGTGTCACTGGCCCTCATGTGGGATCTGAACCGGGGCCCTGCTGCTCAGAGCTGGCATTCCGAAGCCAACTGTTAACCAACTCGCCAATCGGCCGCCCTATCTACATTTTTTTGACAATTGGTTACACTCATTTATTCCAACTCCACTTTCTGTGACTTCACTTTTTCTAATCTTTTCTGATGGAAAATTTACCAGTGGGCTAAGAAACCCAAGATATCAAAAGCACCAGAGGTTTCTTTGCAATATTTCATATGTTTTGGTTAATAAAAAAGGCCCAAAGTGCTTAGCATGATCTTTCTTTACTGCTTTGATCTTTAATATTTAAAAAAATTACAACTATTTTAGTAAGGGGTCATTATAACAATAGGTTTTCTTTTTCTTTTTTTCTTTTTTATTAAGACTATATTGGGAAATTGGAAGAGGGAACCAGCCAAGTTGTTGTTCTTCAATCTTCGTTGTGGAGGGTGCCAGTAGACACTATCTGGCTTCCTGTCGGCCGCCCATGGCCTCTTTGCTTAAGTTGAGGGTGGGCGTAGCCACCATCCCATGTGGGAGTCGAACCCGGCAGTCTTGTTGTTAAGAGTGCATGCTCTATCCACTGAGTCTTCTGGGTGGCAGCTCAGCTCAAGGTGCGGAGTTTAGTCTTAGTTGTGGGTGGGCGTAGCAATCTTATTGTTATACCAGCTGAGCTTAGCAATAGCTCAGCTTGGGTGCAGCATCAGTGGCCCATGGCGGAATTGAACTCACACTCTAAGCCAACTCTTAACAAACTGAGCCACTCGGCTGGCCCTAAGAATAGGGTTTTTAAAGCCCCTTACACATATTAAAACCGCAGTGAGACAATATTATTTTATATTGATTGGTCAAAGATCAACATGTTTGATATTAGTAAGGGTATGGATAAAAGTACTTTACTATCTACCTATTACTAGCCTATACCATATCAGTGGGAATATATATTTGGTTCAGAACTGTTTGTAGACAACATGTACAAGGTGTTATCAAACAATACAGTGAATGTTTAAATTAAAAAAAAATATTACAGTGAAAGACACATTGGCATTAATGCCCCTCAAAATGTTCCCCCTCACTTCCAACACACGTATCCCATCATCCTTGCCACTTTCTAAAGCAGTTCTGGAAGTCTTCTTTCATGAGGGTCTTTGGTTGTGCTGTCATGGCTGCCTTGATGATCTGAGTTGATTCAAAATGTTTACCTTTCATGGTCATTTTTACATTGAGGAAGAGCCAGAAGTCACATGGTGCTAGATTCGGTGAATAAGGTGGATGGGTACACAGTGTAATATTTTTATTTGACAGAAATTGGCATACCAGAAGTGATGTGTGACATGGAGCGTTGTCATGATGGAGGATGATTTACGGCACACTTTAAAACACACCTTCCCTCAACTATAGCTCATACCTAACTGACGGCACTGAATAAGTTGAAACTTGTCACACACTGTAACTAAGGTTTGATGTACTGCTTCCTGTATTGAAGGTCCCTGCCTTTCCTTTGGATGGCACTCAGCAGCAGTATTCACCGTATTTTGTGATCACAACGAAAGTCTTCATATCACACATCCATTCTGGTACAGGAATTTCTGTCAAATAAAACCATTTTGGTGTGTTCTCATCCACCTTATTCACTGGATCTGACACCATGAGACTTCTGGCTTTTTCCCAAAATCAAAATGACCATGAAAGGTAAACATTTTGAATTGATTCAAGATGTCAGGCAGCCACAACAGCACAACCAAAGACACTCATGAAAGAGGACTTCCAGAACTGCTTCAGAAAGTGGCAAGAATGATGGGATAAGTGTGTTTGAAGCAAGGGGGAGTATTCTGAGGGAAATTAAAGGCAATGTGTTTTTTACTATAATAAATTTTTTTTTATGGAAACATTTACCGTATTGTTTGATCATACCTCGTAGGTTTCCATAGAGAGTAAAAAATATGCATACCTTTTGACTCTGTGTTCCCAGTGAGAGTTTATCCTGTGAATAAACTTGTACCAAGGTTTAAGTATATGAATAGTAAATGAAGCAACTATTGGGATAGCATGAAACTTGAAACAACCGAAATACCCATAATTAGAATTCCTGTGACATATTTGCTTACTATGTAGCCATTTAGAAGAGGTGACTATATACACGTTGATAGAGAACAATTTCTCATCTAAGTATTGAGTGAAAAAAGGCCATGTGCAGAATGTGTATGGTATTCTATTTAAGTTTTTACCCCAGTGAGGCATTTTAAGTTTTTTCCCCAGTGAAGAAAGGAAGATTTTTTTTTTCTCTTTCTGTGTCTTATTCATTCATCCATGCAGGTACACACACACACACACACACACACACACACACACACACACACACACACTCACTCACAAAGTCTTTGGAAGGATGTGGAAGATTATTGCCAAAGGTTACTTCTACAGAGTGGGCTACTTTTCACTGTATACTCTGTTTGGATTTTTGTTACAATCTCCATATTTTTCAAAATTCAAAAATAAAAATTCCGGCCTTGGCATTAGACTCCCAGGTTGTGGTGGTGTACTTCAGAAAGTGCCTTTCTATTTGTTTTAGTTAAGCACAGTAGTAATTGTGATCAAAGATGTTGTTGATTATATGATATCCAGAGCCAGCCAGTTTTGAGATGAAAACAGTACTATATTAAATATACACTAATTTTTAATAAATACACCTAGTTCAACAATGTTATAATGAGTGGATGACTGTATTTTGGCAAGGGGTTTGGCATGACACGAATATTTAAGGAAATAACATTCTGTGGCACTGTTAATATGAGGTTGAGCCGATTGGATTATAACTGCAAGTCCTTAAAACTGAAATTTTGATGGCATTGCCCTGGTCCATCTCACCACGTAGACCCATAAATTCCCCCTAATGCCTGCGTGGTGGTGCTTAGTAGTTTTTGTTGTTTTTATTGTAAAGTGCCAGAAAATAACATCTGAAGTATAGAACTATTTAAAACTTTAACCTCATTCTCATTTCTTTTTTCTCCTTTTTCTTTTAGCAGTAGAAGGAAATTTTGTTAATTTGGTAAATAGTACCTACCCAAAATCTACAGCAAACGTCATACTCAATGGCCATTGATTCCCTCTGAGATCAGGAGGGATGAAAGGATTCCCATTAGCATTACTTATTATTATTTTGCTTGCTTTTTTTTTTTTTTTTTACAGCTTTATTAAGGTGTAATCGACACACAAAAAAGGGCATGCCGATTGCCAATGTGAACCGACTCTGGGTGTTTTAAGTCTTTCTTGCTAATGGGCTTTGTGAAGACACTTGTGTGTCTATACTAGCTGGCCACTTTGGAGGGCTGGGTACATGATGAGTAGGAAAGTAACCAGGGAACTAGTTTGTGGTGGAAATAACTGGTGTTCTGTGCCTTCTTCAATGGAGAAATACTTTTTCTGGCTTTGCAAGTGAAGGGCAGCCTGCAGTAAGATTTTTGTCTTTTTTTTTCTGGACGGCTTTTGGAAAGGTAGCCTGTTCTTTATGCTTTAGTCGGATAATGGTTGATCCTATAGTGAGACCTGGCTTTGAATGGTGCCTGAGTCTCTGGGACAGCCTCGTGACCTGCACCTCCCTTATAGTTTGAGCTTTAAAAGTTTCCTCTGTGTAGTGGGGGTGGTGGTAGGGTTGCCCTCATGGAATTACTGAGCAGATTAATTTGGTCCATGTAAAGTGTCTCGCTCATGGGAGGTGGTCAGGTTAGACTGATCATAATCATCATCATTCTCTTTTTCTGTAAAGAAGGTAGTGAATATTTTAGGCTTTGCAAGTCATACTGTCTCTGTCACAATTTGTAAACTCTGCCCTTAGGTAGCAGGAAAGCAGCCATTAACAAATGAATGGGTGTGAATGTGTCCCAGCAAAATTTTATTTATAAAAGCAGGCTGGTTTTGGCTCAGACACAGTATGTAAACGAATGTAGCCATCTGCTACTAAAACCTTACATACAAAACCAGGCAGGTTGAATTTGGCGCATGGGATGTAGTCTGCTGATCTTTTTTCTATAATTGTGGTTCTCAAACCTTTTAATTTCAGGTCTCCTTTATGCTGTTAAAAATTGTGGAACCCCTTAGATCTTTTGTTTATGTGGGTTATAGCTATTGATATTTATTGTATTAACATTTTAAACTGAGATATTTTAAAACTATTAGTTAATTTAAAGCAACTAATAAAACCATAGCGTGGGGGCCTGGTGGAGTGGTTCAGCAAGAGTGCAAGCTCTCAGCAACAGGGTCGCTGGTTTGATTCCCAGCCCGAGCTGAGCTGCCGCTATGCTGCCAACAGGTGACAGGATGGCTCAACTTAAAACAAAAAACAAACAAACAAACATACAAACCTAGTGTGGTAACAACATTTTAATGAAAAGTAACTAAAGAAATGTCAGTGGGAAGAGTAGCATTGCTTTACATTTCTGCAAATCTCTTAAATGTCTGGCTCAACAGAGAGCAGCTGTATTTTCATAACTGCTTTTCATTCATTCTGTTGTGATGTTCCAAGTCACACAGTCTCTGGGAAACTCATACTGTATGTCCTGAAAGTATTTTGGGAAACCCAGGTGTCTCTGGACCACACTTTGAGAATTGTTGCTCTATAGACATCTTTAAGGGAAATTCGGTCAGGTATTACTTTATAAATCTAGCTGATTTTACCTACCATTTCCAAGTTCCGTTGTCATCTTATTCTGAGCTACAAGTGAAGGTCGCCATGTTTTCCTTCCCGCCTGCTGCCGAAGGCATCTTTAGTTGTACGGTAGGAGTTTATGAAGGTGAGTTTGCTCTGTTTTCTGAAATGATTGTCTCCTTAGCTTAAATTGTCTGCATCAGAGTGGAGTTTTACTACTGTAGAGAAACAAAAGCCAGAAGATAGTCTGAATTCATTGGAGTAAAGGGGAACAAAAGAAAGTAGATTCAGAGCAAGAAAACGCCTCCAATGACAGAGAAGCCTAAAAGATGATGTGCATAAAGCGGAAACATTCGAAAAGCTCCAAGAAAAGGAGGTGAAATAGAAAAAGAGACTCAGCCCTTGTGTGGCTGCTTTTGAAATACCTTTTCAGGATTTTCAAGAACAGATGTTTCATACTTCAGTGTTAAGTGCCCTTGAACTCCAGGGCATAGATACCTGGGAACTCTGGAATCTTTTTGGGGGTAGTGTCTCTGTGGTCCTCTTAGAATTGATCCTTATTTCGTGAACAGGTGACTCTGGAAACCTTAGGAATTTTCATATCCAATGTGTCCTTATTCCTCTGTACACCCTCTACCCCCCAAGGATTTCCATATGCTGCGAAGGCTTGACTTTTCAACCAAGAAATAAGTTAGTCATGCATTGCTAAAACCATACTGTGAGATCCTAATAAAAACCCATGTATGTGAGATTTTCCTCATACAGAAAGGCAACAGCACTTTATCTAGATTTGTTTTGTTCATAGATGCCTGTGAGTAAATAGATTGGGGGATAAAAAACTTCAAATAAACTGTGAATGTTCAATGGCAAGATTTCTTGTAGCCCCTGCTAGATAGGAATGAATATTAAAGTAATTCAGCACAGTGCTAAAAGCATGTACCTAATTGCCTTTTCTTTATATTTAGCTTAACTTTAAGGGAAATTTATAACTAAATGGGGCTCAATGAATTCCCGGTTGCCTACTTTTATTACCTATTATCACACATTTCTGTTTAATTTACCTCTTCTAGCAGTGATAACTTTGGTGAGGATGTGTTAGATAGATAGTGAAGTGAACTTGACTGCCTTTGGAGGTTGAACACTAGGGCTTCTCCAAAAAAAAAAAAAAAAAGGCAACATAACAGTCTTACCTTGTTCCAGAATGTTCACATTTTTGGGTTTTCTCTTCCATTTCCTCAGATTCATGTTCAGCTGTGTCATTCTCACTCTGTGTACACTCCCCTTCCTCAGTGATTACGTCTGCTACGTGTCTTTGCTGTTGCTTCTGTGAATCTGAGGTGACATGTGTCTCTGCTGCACGGGGAGTGCATATAAAACATCCTAACAACTGTGATAGAATCAAACATGCATCCCTATCATTAAAACAAAGCTGTAAGCTTTGCCTCCATCCAGGTCAAAAGGCCCTGCCATGTAAGGAGCCTCAGCAATTAGCAGCCAAGTGAAAACAGGCGAGGCTCCTGAAAGCGTGTGTAGTGGGTGATTGAGTAGTTGCTGTTCCCCCAACTGCGCCCTCTTGCTTGACCTTCTGTTCTGTTTATTGCTAGTTACATATTTCTTTCTGTGTGTTCAGGGAGCTCTCTACCATCACACCATATGGGCTTTTTCCTCTGGTGATTAATCAGGCTGCATGCTGAGGTCTCTGATTCTTTGGAGACTCTTTCCTCTTGGTCTTGTCAGAACATGCAGAAGAGTAGTGTGACATGCCTCACATTGGCACCCACTGCTCTCAAGGTAACTGCCGACTCCGTGCTGTTCCATTTTCAGATCGCTGGCAGGTCTGAGTGTGAGGAAGCCCAGGTCACATTTTCTTATTTATGTTGCGTCTCTAGTTGTATGCTATCATCATAACCCTATATTTATTCTATTATTTTTGTGGGGGTTTGGTGGGCTAAAAGGTGGGAGTTAAAACAACCAAAGCTCACAATTAAGTGGCTATTTCTTACCTCTATAAGAATGAAGAGAAATAAGGACAAAAACATCCTTTGGAATTGTTATAATGATTCTGACAGAAATTATAGCATCCTGTGCTTACCTTTTTTACTATTTACCACAACTTAATGAGAATAAGGGTTTTTTATCTCCATTTTAGAGAAGAGTAATTTAAAGCCCAGGAAGTTATGTATCTGGCCATCAGTACCTCAGCTAATAAGTGGCAGGATTGAGATTTTTCCTTTACTTATCTTTAAACAAAAGTTCTTTGGTAATTGAGTTAGAAACATACTATATAAATTAGGTTATATACTAACTAACATGTAATATTAATACTAACCATAATATTTAATGTATTAAAATATACATAGATATACATACAGTATATTATTAGGTTGTCAGAAAAGTCATGACGTATTTTTTCTTTGTTTTTTTGCAACGAGTCATGACTTTTTCGACAACCCAATATAAATATATTTATGAATATGTAATATAAATATATGTTAAATGTGAATTGTAATATTTAATATATGTGCGCAAATCTTAAGTGGATGGCTGGATACGTTTATATAGGTGTGTTACTGTTTTTATCTGGGGGACCCTTCCAGATCAAGATATAGACCATTTCCAGCATCCCAGCCACACATCATTTCTCTTCACTCTCAACAACATAACCACAATTGTGATTTCACTGGCTATAGATACTTTTGCCTAGTTTAGAACTTCAAATAATGGAACCATATAGTTATGTACTCTTTTCTTTCTTTCTCAAATTTTACTGGGGAACAGCCATGGTCATTGGTTACACATGCTTTCCTGCTACAATGGCATAGTTGGCTCTTTTTTTTTTTTAAGGAGGGCGCAGCTTACAGTGGCCCATGCAGGGATCTAACCAGCAACCTTGGTGTTATCAGCGCCACTCTCTAATCAACTGAGCTAACCGGTCACCCTGTTATGTACTGTTTTGTGTCTGACTTCTTTTGCTGAATGTAAAGTCTGTGTGATTCATTCATGTTGTTGCATGGAGTACTTGTTCTTTAGTTTTCATTGATTGCATGAAAACATAATGCCAGGTGACCTCCTTTTTTTTGATAGACCTTAGAGTCCTTTCTAGTTTTAGGCTTTTAGGAATAAATTGTCAAGAACACTCTTGTATATGCCTGTTGGTACACATTTGCAGATAGTTCCCTTGGGTCTCAACCATAAAGGAATCATAAGGTGGGCACAGAGCTTGGATTTGAACCTTGGTCCTTTATCTTCTGTAAACCTAAAAATCGAGGAGGCAATAATCGAGCAAAAAGCATTTATATGGGGGGGCCGGCCGAGTGGCACGGTGGTTAAGAGCTGGCTTGGAACTCCAGTGGGCCCCGGTTCGGGTCCCACATTTGAGGACCAGTGACACTGCCCTCAAAAAAACCCCCATTTATTTGGCATCAAAGTGATTGCAGTTTAGGGAGTCCCGATGCAGGCAGAAGCCCAGATAGGGCCCCTCCCTGCAGGAGATGGGCTCAAGTTGTATTAAAGAGGAGCTCGCCAGTGCTGGATGAGGTAAGGTTAGATCTGTACTTCATAGATTTTTTTTTTTTAAAGATTTTATTGGGTAATTGGGGGAGGGGAACAGTGTTGGGGAATTGGGGAAGGGGACCAGCCATTTTTTTGTTCTTCAGTCTTTGTTGTGGAGGGTGCCAGTTGCCATCTCGCTTCCCGTCGGCAGCTTATGGCCTCTAAGCTCAAGGTACTGAGTTCAGTCTTAGTTGCAGGTGGGTGTAGCCCACCATTGAACAGGCCATCTTGTTTTTACACCAGCTGAGCCTTCCTGCCTGTTGGCAGCTCAGCGACAGCTCAACTCAGACACAGCATTCACTGGCCCATGTGGTAATTGAACCTGCGGCCCTGTTGCTCAGAATTCGTGCTCTAAACCAGCTCTTAACCAACTGAGCCACTCGGCCGGTCCCATACTTCATAGATTTTTGACCTGAGGTTCAAAAGACTGGGTTTGAAATTCATTGACTGTTAGTGAGTCAGTCATCTGTGAAGTCCACTTTCATCAGCCCATACAGGATATTCTTGTTCTTACTGATTTCTTGGAATCTTGGTGGTTTGCTCTAGTTAGGAAGAGAAAGAAAACAAGACATGCACAGCAATGCTTCTGAAATGGCCACTGAGGCTCTATGTTAATATGGGTCTACTCATGTCATCGTTCACACCTCAGAACTTGGTACTTTACCACATCCTTTGTTGCTGTCTATAGTTTAAAAATATGAGGCGATGAAATTGCAGGTTTTTGTGGAAGATCAGTGGACTGGTACTTCGACTTGTCAAAGAAAAAAACTGTTTCCTCTAATTTCAGCTACTGCCCCACTCTTATAGCACTGTGACACCAGATATGGTTTCCCCATTTCACGCAATTCTCCAATTCTCTGCACACACTAACTAGGTAGCCTACAATTTAACTCCTATCCCACAGGTTAAAACGGGCTTAGTCCTACAAGACCCCCCCCCCCCCCCCCGCCACTTCAGATGACAGTTGCATGGTGGGTCCCCAGGTTTACCCCGAACTCTTGTCCGGCTTGGTCACAACACCATTCTCAGATTCATTCATTTGCCAGAATGGCTCACAGAAGTTGAGGAAAAACAGTTTGCTTACCAGATACTGGCTTATTACAGAGGCCATATTAAAGGATTTATATGAACAACCAGATGCAGAGTTACAGAGGGTGCTGTCTGGAAGGTCCCTGAGCACAGCGGCTTCTGTCCCTGTTGGTGCTTTTTAGGGGGTGTGTTCTGCTTCACCAACCCGAAATCTCGGATCCCCATACCTTTGGGATTTTTACTGAGGCTTTCCAAAAGTCACCTGGGAAACCCAGGTGTGGTTGAAGGGTTTTTTATGAATAACAAAAGGCACTCCTTGGCTTTTAGGATCTTTCTTGGCCAGTTGTGTTTTCCTCAGACATACAGGTGCTAGACCATTAAACTGCCTATCATTTTCAGTTTTTTTTTTTCCAGACTGATGCCCCTTCAGTCTGGACACAAGAAGAATGCATCTTAAAATTTATGAGATGTTTCTGTTACAATAATGTTAAGATTCCACAAGATTGGGATGGAGCGGAACTATGTTTAACCTGGCTGGCACTTTTTCTAATTTGGTTTCATATTATTTAATATTAGACCTTGGTACTAAAGGTTCAGTGATACAAATTCAGGAACCAGAAATATGTTCTAAGACATTCCACAGGTTGGGAGAGTTGAGATCATCTTTCCTGTGCTCCCTTCGTACTAATTGGTTGTATGGCCCTGGCACAGTCTTTCTCAGGCCTTAATTTGTAGTTTCAAAAGGCAGTGCATAGGCCGGCCGAGTGGCACATTCGTTAAGAGCTGGTTTTGGGATGCCAGCGGCTCCTGTTTGGATCCCACATATGAGGGCCAGTGACACTGCCCTCTACAGTTAACAACAGCTCCACCTGGAGCTGGGCTGTGCGAGCCCCGGCGATGGTGTAGGCTGTAACCCCTGCTGCAGTGGGCTGCCATAGGCTACAGTGAGTGGCCGGCAGCCTGCGTGAGTGGCTGGCACCCAGCGTGAGCTGCCAATAGCCGCGGTGAGCGACCAGCCAGAGGCCAGCAACCCATCTGCCTCATTCGGGAAGAGCGCAATGGTGATACCAACATGGGCCAGTGAAGCAATGTCCTCTGCAACTAGACTGAAGAACAAAAAGACAGCAACTTGTCTGTTCCCCTTCCCTGATTCTCCAATGCTGTTCCCCAACCCCAATTCCACAATAAAAAAACCTTAAAAAAAATGCAGTGCATATATGCTTCCAGGGTTCTTTTCATGTTTTTTTTGACCCCCTTTGGTAGTCTGAAGGATGAGTCTCTCCTTTGAAAAACAAATACAGATTTGTGTCAAATTTGATACGGGCTTGTTCATGCATAATTGCTCAGGATTCCTTGATTATAGAGGATATTTCCAATTATCATGCCAATTCCCATTCTAGTAGATAAATGTTCACCTCTCTGCATTTTCGAGGAGAAATCTTAACTGTATCAGGTTGTGTCTGGATGCCGCTATATACTATCATGGCCAAAGGGAAAATGACACTCCATGGCCCCCCTGTAACCAAAGTGAGCTGGATGCACAGGGGGGCACACGTTAAGTAACCTCTTTGTGGACTGCCACCCTGAGGCAGCCTTGTGCTCTGAGGGTAGAGAAGTGAATATGCCAGGGCCCAGCCCTGCTCTCCTGGGATTTATAGCCAGGAGACAGAGTATGGCTTAGTGAATAGCTTCTGGAGAGGAGAGGTGAAAACAGGTAAAGAGGTGGTTTGGGAGACCAGGTAAGTTTGACGGTGAAGAGGGCAGGCTCTGGAGGTAGACAGGTAGATGAGCTTGGATTTTCAGGTCTACAGGGGCCAGTTTGTAACCCTCTCAGTGTGTCCATCTGCAAAAAGAATGTAGTAACTGTACTCACCACTGTGGATTTTGGGGGCTTTCAATGAGTTAATGCAGGATTACTCAGCCTTGGCACTATTTGACACTTTGGAACAGATCATTGTTTTGAGACGACTGTCCTGTGCGTTGTAGGATGTTTAGTAGCATCCTTGTCCTCTGCCCACTAGATTTTTCCAATTGTAGCAACCAAAAATGTGTCCAGGCATTGCCAGGTGTCCCATGGAGGAGACAGAACTCCTCCCCCTACCCCCAACTGGTCTTTTGTTAAATTGGATTTTCTACATTCTCTGGAAAAACTCTTGGTGACTGTTGGACTGTTGTCTTTAAGAAACACTCCTGTGAACAAGCTATAATTATCTGCCCTTTTGATGGAAACAAAACCAAAAAGCTAACAAAACCCAGGTAACAAAAGTCTGTTTGTTCCTTGCTTGCTGAATTATTGATGCATTCTTTGAAATGAACTGCATTCATTCCAGTAGGGTGAATACCCTCCTGCTTTTTAAAGAACAGTCCATGGCCTGGCCCCTGCGATGTGAATTTTCTGCCTTCTGCCCATTTGCAGCCCAGCTTCCCCAGCATCCTGCAAACAGGTTCTGTTCTGGCTGTCCTCATGTGGTCCTTGTTCACAGCAGACCTGTTAAATCATGAATAAAGCCAGCCAGCCCTGCTGAGAGCATTATCCTGCTGGAAGGCATGGACACAGGTGCCAGGCAGTGGGTGAGCTTAGCTGCAGGAAGGACTTTGGGTGGTTGAGAATAAGCCCCTAGTATTAGCTCCTCACCTGTTAATGACCACACACCCCAGAGGTGTTTTGAGCACCTGAGATTTGGAGTTGAGTTGTGATGGGCATGAAGAATACGTGGAAATAACACTGCTGAAAAAGCGCTTGAAAACTGGGGAGTGAAATAGCAGTGTTTGATGGGTTTTGATTGTTTTGGGTAGGGAGTTGGAGGTTGGAAAAGGGATAGATAGATTCTGATTCTTCCTTTATTCTCCGTTTCTTTGTTCAAGGATGTCATTTGATTTCTAGCTTTGGATGATATGGACCAGTTTAAAAGAAAATGGGAGGTTTGATGTAAATTAGCTACTTTTAAGGTTTTGCAAGTAGGATGTTTAAAGAAAAAAATGATACCGTTTACTGTGACTATCATTGCATAAAATAAAGGAACTTTGTCACCAAAGAAATAGGAGGGAGGAACATAAATAACCATGGAAAAAAGAGGAGTTTTTTTATATTGAATAAAATTGGGGTTATGGAAGACTGCCAGTGGGCCTTATTTTTTCTTCTTTCACCAGAGCCAGGTACAGATGTCCCCATGGGTTTCTGCGTTTGTTTACTGCATATGGTAGGGACTTCATGCACATTGTTGAATGACGATGGAGTGAGTGAACAGTGGTATCTCACATTTGCCCATGTGGTGAGGATGGTGGTAGACTAGGGGCCTTGTTCTGCCCCTTGTGTTGTATTTGAGGTGTCCTGGTTATGGTATTAATCCTATTTTTCCTGCCCTCCCCCGACCTTTTGCTTTTCTTTTGACCTTTCTCTAAGTGGCTGGCAAGATTGTAGCAACACACAAGTGTATTCCCACTTCAAGATGTTGCGTCTCTCACTCTGATTTTTTTAACTTGAAAAAATTAATAGATTATATTTTAACAGCAATTTTAGATTTACAAAAAAGGAGTGGACAGGATGGAGAGTTGCATATAAGCCTTCTCCTACCCCCACCACAGCTTCCTCAATTATTAACATATTAGTGAGGTACTTTTGTGGTGATTGATGAGCTAACATTGATAAATTATTATCTAAAATACAGTTTACAGTAGAGTTCACTCTTTTTGTTGTATGTTCTATGAACTTTGACAAATGTCTAATGATATATATCCACCTTTACAGTATCATATGCAGTTTTTGATGCCCTGCATCAAAATAGGTGTTCCACCTATTCATCCTTTCATCCCTCTCCCTGGACCCCTGGCAACCTATTCGTAACTTTTTTTGTTACTAGTTTTGTTACTAATTTTTATTACTAGTTTCAGGTGTACAAAATAACATAATGATTAGACGTTTACACCCCTCAAAGTGATAATCCCACTTAGTCTACTACCCATCTGACACTGTACATAGCTGTTACATATCACTGACTGTATTCCCTGTGCTGTGCTTTACATTCTGTGGATATATTATAGTTGACATTCAGCATTTATGTTAGTATCAGGTGTACATTGCAGTGATTAGGCATTTACGTAATCTATGAAGTGATCCCCCTTACTAGTCTAGTACCCATCTGACACCCTACTTAGTCTTTTATTGACTATGTTCCCCGTACTCGACCTGTCATCCCTATTATTCTTTTGTGACTACCAGTTTGTACCTCCCAATCCCTTCACTTTCTCACTCATCCCCTTACCCCCTCCCATCTAGCAACCTTTAGTTTGTTCTTTTTATCTATGAGTCTATTTCTGTCCTATTTGCTTGTTTATTCTGTTCTTTAGATTTCATATAAGAGTGAGATCATATAGCATTTGTCTTTGTCAGTCTGACTTATTTCACTTAGCATAATATCCTTTAGATCCATCCATGTTGTTGCAAATGTTAAGATTTTATTTTTTATGGCCAAGTAATATTCCATTGTATAAATGTACTACAATTATTTTTATCCAATCGTCTATTGATGGGGCATTTTGGTTATTTGCATATCTTGGCTATTGTGAATAGCGCTGCAGTAAACTTAGGGGCGCATACATTTTTTTTGAATTACTATTTTGAATTTCTTTGGATAAATAGCCAGGAGTGGGATTGCTGGGTCATAGGGTAGTTACATTTTTAATTTTTTGAGGTACCTCCATACTGTTTTCCATAGTGGCTGTACCAATTTGTAATCTCACCAACAGTTCGTGGGGGTTCCCTTTTCTCCACACACTGTCCAGCACTGGTTGTTTGTTGATTTATTGATGATAGTCATTCTGACAGGAGTGAGGTGGTATCTCATTGTGGTTTTTATTTGTATTTCTCTGATTATTAGTGACATTGAGCATCCTTTCATAGGTCTATTGACCACGTGTAAGTCCTCTTTGAAAAAATGTCTATTCAGGTCTTTTTCCATTTTTTAATTGGATCTTTTTTGGTGTTTAGTTGTATGAGGTTTTTTTTTTTTAAATAAATTTGGAATATTAATCTCTTATCAGATGTATCATTGGCTAATATCTTCTCCCATTCAGTAGGATATTTTTTTGTGTTGTTGATGGTTTCCTTAGCTGTGAAAAAAACGTTTTAGTTTGATGTAGCCCTATTGTTTGTTTTTTCTTTTTTTTCCTTATTCAAGGAGATATATCAGTACAAATATTACTAAGGATAACGTCTGAGAGTGAATTTCCTATATTTTCTTCTTGGAGTTTTATGGTGTCGTATCTTACATTTAAATCTTTAATCCATTTTGAGTTTATTCTTGTATATGGCATAAGACGGTGGTCCAGTTTCTTTTTCTTAATTTTTTTTTTTTTGCATGTACCTGTCCAGTTTTCTCAGCACCATTTATTAAATAGGCTGTCTTTACTCCAGTTTAAATTTTTGCTTTCTTTGTCATAGATTAAATGACCATATAGGCATCTGTTTATTTTTGAGCTCTCTATTCTGTTTCATTGATCTATGTGTCTGTTTTTATGGGAGTGCCATGCTGTTTTGATTACTATGGCCTTGTTGTAATTTGATATCAGGTAACATAATACCTCCAGCTTTGTTCTTATTTCTTAGAATTGCTGTGGCTATTTGGAGTCATTTATGGTTCCATATAAATTTTAGGATTATTTGTTTTTGCTCTCTGAAAAATGCCATTGGTATTTTGATAGGGATTGCGTTAAGTCTATAGATTGCTTTGGGTAATATGGACATTTTAACTATATTAATTCTTCATACCCATGAGCATGATATAGGTTTCCATTTACTTGTAGCTTCTTTAATTTCTCTCTTTGATGTCTTATAATTTTCTGAGTATAGGTCTTTTACTACCTTGGTTAAACTTACTCCTAAGTATTTTATTTTTATTTTTATTTTTTTTGAGGGCAGTGTCATTGGCCCTCATGTGGGACCTGAACCGGGACCCCTGGCATCCCAAGCCAGTGCTTAACCAATGCGCCACTTGGCCGGCCCAAAAACAAATTTTTTTTTTTTTGAGGGCAGTGTCATTGGCCCTCATATGTGGGAACTGAACCGGGGCTGCTGGCTTCACAAGCCAGCGCTTAATCACCGCACCACTCGGCCGGCCCTATTTTATTTTTTTTTATGTTATTGAAAATGGGATTGTTTTCTTAATTTCTCATTCTGGTAGGTCATTATTAATGTATCAAAATGCAACTAATTTCTGAATATTAATTTTGCTGCTACTTTACAAAATTCATTTATCAGTTCTAATAGCTTTTTGGTGGAATCTTTGGTGTTCTCTCTCTCTCTCTCTCTCTCTCTCTCTCTCTATATATATATATATATATATATATATATATATATATATATATATATAATCATGTCATCTGATAATAATGACTACTTCTTCCTTTCTCATTTGGATTCCTTTTATTTCTTTTTCCTGTCTGCTATGGCTGGAACTTCCAATATTATCTTGAATAAAAGGGGTGAAAGTGGGCGTCCTTGTCTTGTTCCTGATCTTAAGGGCAATGTTTTTAGCTTTTCCCCATTGAGTATGACATGAGCTGTGTATCTGTCATATATGGCTTTTATTATGGTGATGTATGTTCCCTCTATTCCCACTTTTCTGAGAGTTTTTTGTGTTTTTTTTTAAAATCATAAATGGATGCTGGATTTTGTCAAATGATTTTTCTGCATCTATTGAGATGACCATATAACTTTTGTTTTCCATTTTGTTTATGTCTCTCACGTTAGTTGATTTGTGGATATTGAACCAACGTTGTATATCAGTATGAACCCCACTTGATTGTGGTGTATGATCTTTTTAATGCATCGCTGAATTTGGTTTGCTAATATTTTGTTGAAGATATTTGCATGTGTGTTCATAAAGAATATCTGCATAAAGTTTTTTTTTTTTTTTTGTCTTAATATCTTTGTTTGGTTTTGGAATCAGGGTAATGGTGGCCTTGTAAAATGACCTTGGGTCCCTTCCTTTCTCTTGGATTACTTGGAATACGTTGAAGAGAATAACTCTTAATTCTTTTTTGAATGTTTGGTAAAATTCACCTGTGAAGCCATTGGTCGAGTTCTTTTGTTTGTTGCAAACTTGTTGATTACTGATTCAATTTCATTGGTAGTAATTGATCTGTTCAGATTATCTGTTTCTTCTTGATACAGGCTTGGAAGATTCTGTGTTTCTAGGAATTTATTAATTTCTTCCAGATTGTCCAATTTGTTGGCATCTAGTTGCTTGTAGTATTTTCTTAAATTTTTTTGTATTTCTGTGTTGTTGGTTGTCAATTCTCTTCTTTCATTTCTGATTTTATTTACTTGGGTCCTCTCTTTTTCTTGATGAGTCTGATTAAAGGTTTGTCAATTTTGTTTATCTTATAAAAAAAAACCAGTTCTTGGTTTCATTGATTTTTTTGTATTGTTTTTTTTTTTGGGCTGTGTTTCATTTATTTCTGCTCTGATCTTTCTTATTCCTTCCTTGCACTCACTTGGGGCTTTGTCTATTGTTCTTTTTCCAGTCCTTAGGTTTAAAGTTATCTTTTGATTTCTTCCTTGATTTCACTGTTGACCCCCTCTTTATTTAGTAGCATGTTATTTAGCCTCCGTGTGTTTGTGTATTTTTTTGTTGTTTTCCTGTAATTGAGCTCTAATTTCATAGCATTGTGGTCAGAGAAGACACTTGATATAATTTCAGTTTCTTAAATTTATTGGGACTTGTTTTGTGGCCTAACATGTGGTCTGTCTTGGAAAGTGGTCCATGTGCACTTGAAAACAATGAATATTCTGTTGCTTGGGTGAAATGCTCTAAAAATATCAGTTAAATCCATCTGGTCTAGTATGTCATTTAAGGCCGCTCTTTCTGTGTTGAATTTCTGTCTGGAGGATCAGTCTGTTAGTGTCAGTGGGGTGTTAATTCCCATACTATGATAGTGTTACTGTTGATCTCTGCCTTTATGCCTGTCAGTATTTGCTTTATATGTTTAGGAGCTCCTATGTTGGATGCATAAATGTTTATTTACTAGGGTTATGTCCTCTTGTTGGAGTTATCCCTTTATTATTATGTAATGTCTTTCCTTGTCTCTTATTATAGTTTTCATTTTATATTCTATTTTGTCCAATATAAGTATTGCTACCTAGCTTTTTTCTTGTTTCCATTTGTATGAAATATCTTTTTTCATTCCTTTACTTTCAGTCTGGGTGTGTCTTTTGATCTGAGGTGGATCTCTTATAGACAGTGTATACATGGGCCTTGTTTTCTTATTTATTCAGGTGCCTTATTTCTTTTGGTTGGAGCATTTAATTCTGTTTCATTTAAAGTGATTCTTGATAGGTACATAGTTATTGCTTTTTTGTTATCCATATTTTTGATGTTTGTTTTCTCCTTTTGTCTACATACAGCAGTCCTTGTAACATTTCTTGTAATACTGGCTTTGTAATAATGAATTCCTTTAGCTTTTTCTTGTCTGTGAAGCTCTTTATCGCCTTCAAATTTTTTGGAGGGGGGTATTTTTTTTATTTTTTATTTTAAATTGGGGAATTGGGGGAGGGGAACAGACAAGTTGTTGTCCTTTTTGCTCTTCAGTCTAGTTGTGAAGGACATTGCTTCACTGGCTCATGTTAGTATCATCATCGCTCTTCTTGGGTGAGGCAGATCTGTCGCTGGCCTCTGGACAGCCACTCACAGCGGCTCTTGGTAGCTCACACCGGCTGCCAGCTGCTCACGTTGGCTGCCGGCCACTCACTGTAGCCTATGGCAGCCCACTGCGGTAGGGGCTGCAGCTATGCCGTCCCCAGGGACTCACAGCAGCCCAGCTCCCGGTGGAGCTGTTGTTCACCGTCTTAGCTGTAGAGGGATCTGAACTGGGGCCAATGGTGTTTGGTGTGCCAAGTCAGCTCTTAACCAGTGCACCACTTGGCTGGCCCTTGCCTTCAATTTTAAATAATCGCCTTACCGGTTAGAGTAGTCTTTGTTGTAGACCCCTTCTTTTAAAAAAAAAAAAATTACTTTGAATATTTCATGCCAATCCCTTCTGATCTGCAAAGTTTTTGTTTAGAAATCAGTTGATATTCTAATGGGACCGCCCTCGGAACTAACCTGTTGTCTTTCTTTTGCTGTTTTTAGGGTTCTCTCTTTGTCTTTAACCTTTGCCATTTTAATAATGACGTGTCTTGATGTAGGCATATTTGGGTTCATATTGTTGGGACTGTGCGCTTTCTGGGCTTGTATGTTTATTTCCGTTGTCAGGTTAGGGAAGTTTTCAGTTATTATTTTTTCAAATCTGTTCTCAACCCCTTCCTCCTTCTCTTCTCTTTCTGGTGGCTGCCACCAGTAGTGGGCCTGAGTCAGCTTAGCAAAATGCCCAGGGTCCCCAAAGGCCTGTTGCCACCTTACACCTGCCTGTAAGGCTCAGCCATTGAAACAGCTTCCTTAGGTGCACGGGTCGGGCTGGTTGACCCAGTGTTGAGAGTGCCCTCAGTGCTACAGCACCAGCTGGGCAGGTGGAGTCCAAGGTAGTCATGAGATGTGGCCGGTGGTTTTTACAAATTTAATGCAGATTCTGTTTTTACGCCTTTGCCCGTCCTATAACCAGTTTGCACAGCAGAGAATACCGCAGCCAGGCACTACTTGCCTCAGGCTTGCAACTTCCTGAGAATTGTCCAAGAGTGGCCGTGACTCAGATTTGTGTTACTGTCCACCACCAAAATCTCCCCCTGGGCCGTCGTGAGTGCTCCGCTGTTGTAAAAGTCCTCCATAGCTTGTGGGGTGGGTCCTGTGGGGTTGGTGCCAGCTACCCGGGCACCCAGAATGCCCCTGGAAATGCAACTGTAGGTGGGCGGAGTGGGTTCCAGGGAGCTAAGGGTTGTAATCAGTGGTTTCTGTAATCAGTGCAGTCTTGCTTCTGCATTAGTGCTGCTGGGCCTGTGACCACCCCACGAAAACACCCCGAGAATACCACGCCCAAACACCGTTTGACTGAGGCCCACAGGTTCCCAAGAGCTGCCCAAGAGACGCTGAAGTACCGGCCTTGGGTCACCAGCCTCTAGCAAATGTTTCCTCGGCTGCTGTGGGCCAGAAGCAGTGGCAAAAAGGCTTATGAAGTCTGTGGGGCGGGGCCAGCAGCCCAGCAGTTAAGAGTGTCCTGTTCAGGGGCCGGCCCAGTGGCACAGTGGTTAAGCACTGTCTTCGGAAGCCAGCGGCCCCGGTTCGGTCCCACGTGTGAGGGCCAGTGATTCTGTCCTCAAAAAAAAAACAACAACAAAAAAAACCAAACGAAGAGTGTCCTGTTCAGGGTGTGGGGACCCAGGGTGTCACAACGCAGTGCTCATGCCCGGATTCCACTAGACCAGTGTGGTCCCGGACATGGCCCTGTAGGAGAGGTATTTTCAGTGAAAAGATAGCGCCCTCCTGTAGGCCACACGTGTGTCAGGCCCCATACAGGGACAACAATTGCTCCTGTCCCTCCAGCTCCCTCCTGAAAGTCACACAACTCAGCAATTCCCCACATGTCCCTGGACCTGCCGAGCTACTGCCCTTCCACCAAAGACCAGGTGAGTTTTCGCAAGTGAATGAGTCTGTGTGGGTTGTATAAAAGGGTGTCTGGATTTCCAGCCAACTTGTGCCCAACCAGGATGGCTAGACAGAATCCTTGCTGATTTTCACTGCCAGATGCCATGGGAGCTGCTCTTCTAGGCATAGGACCCCTGTGATGGAGAGCCCAGAGAGGGGCTGGGACCCCTCCCTCTTCAGGAGGACCTTGAGGTTGATTGTTCTGTAATTTATTTGTAGTTTTGGTGTGATCCTGGGATGCAGTAGGCTTAGCATTTCCCTAACCCACCATCTTGGACATCTCTGGCACTCAGATTTTTGGTTCATATTATTTGTATGTGCCCTAAGGGAGAGTTAGGTTGTAAAAGAGCCAGTCCCCCAGTGACCGCCCATCCCACCTCTGAAGAGGGATGGCTGATTGACAGTGTGGAATGTGATCCCTGTTCATGCAGAGAAGATTAAATGCCTTCAATCTATTGACTTTTTGAAATGCTTTGGGCACTAAAGTTTAAAGAGAACTGTTAGAACTGGGGACTGCCTTTCATTAATTAAAAAAAAAAATCTGTAAAGCAAAAAAACCTGGGAGAATGCATAGATGCAACTGGGAGGTATTCCACTGAATAAGTGTTTACTATGAGGTCCATCTTCGATCTAAATCAAGGCCCTGACCTGTTTCTATTACTAGTAATTAGATGATATACAGTGATATGGTATCTGGAAAGCTACCAGTGAAGAGACCCTAATTTCTTCCTTTGGATAATGAGTATCAAAACTATATTAACTCAATTTCTTTCTCTGATTTTTTTTTTTTAAATAAGAAATTTATTGGAAGGATGTGAAGTATAATAGAATTAAAGAAAAAGCTGAAAATCACATCTCAGCTACCTTGGTTGATCAGTATTGAGTTAGCCCCCCAAAGGATGAGATCCATCCTATTTTTTTTTCATTTTTTTAAATTATTTTCAGGTATATAACACAATGCAATAGTTATAATCTTTACCCCCCAAAGTGACAACCCCCCTCTCCCAGTTCACCACCCCACTCCCCCCCCCATATCATACATATCTATCACAACTCCCTGACTCCCCTCCACAGTATACCCCACATCCCATGACCATCCACATATTCAGGTAAAGTTGGCATACCATACTATACAACATCAGCTTCAGGTGTACAGTGCAGTGATCAAGCCTCTACTCCATCCATGAAGTGGTCTCCCTAACAAGACATGTGATTATCTGACACACCACAAAATTTTTACAACATTATTATATTCCCTGAACTGTGTTTCATATCCCTGTGGCAATATTGTAGTTGTCTATGCTGTCTAATGCCTTCCCCTTTCCCCCCATCCCCACCCCCCTCCCAACTAGCAACCCTCAGTTTTTCCTCTACATCTACGAGTCTGTTTACTTTGATCCTTCACTCAGCCCTTCAGACTCCACACACAAGTGAGATCACATGGTACCTGTCCTTCTCCGACTGACTTATTTCATGCAACATAATAGTCTCTTCACAACATTATCAATTACATTCCCAGAACTGCCCCCATATCCCTGCGGCAACATTGTAGTCCCATCTACACTGTCCAAAACCTTCCCCCTCTCCCTCTTCCCCACTCCCTCCCAGCCAGCAACCATCAGTTTTTCCTTTATATCTGCTTGATATGACTTCAATCTTCTTACATTTACTGAGATTTGTTTTGTGGTGTAACATGGTCTATCTTGAAAAATGTCCCATGTGTACTTGAGAAGAATGTATATTCTGTTTTTTCAGGGTGAAATGCTCTAAAAATATCAATGAAGTCCAGCTGGTCTAAAGTATCATTTAAGGCCCCTCTTTCTGTGTTGATTTTCTGTCTAAAGGGTCTGTCCATTGGGGACAATGGTGTTGAAGTCCCCTACTATGATAGTGTTACTGTTGATCTCTGTATTTATGTCTGTTAAAATCTGTTATATGTAATTAGGTGTTCCTATGTTGGGTGCATAGATGTTTATTAGGGTTATAGTGCCCTTCTTTGTCTTTTATTGTAGTCATTTTAAAGTCTATTTTGTCCAAAATAAGTATTGGTACTCCAGCTTTTTTTTTTCTCATTTCCATTTGCATGAAATACCTTATTCCATCTGTAAACAGCATATACATGTGTCCTATTTTCTTATCCACTCAGCCACTCTCTGTCTTTTGATTGGAGCGTTTAGCCCATTCACATTTAAAATGATTATTGATAGGTGCATATGTATTGCCACTTTGTTATTTGTATTCCTGGTCTTCCTGGGTTAGCTTGCTTACCCCTTTCTTTTGTTGAAAAAAGCCCGTTTCACATTTCTTGCAATGCTGGCTTGGTGGTAATGAATTCCTTAAGCTTATTCTTTTCTGAGAAGCTCTTTATTTCTCCTTCAATTTTAAGTGATAGCCGTGCTGGGTAGAGCAATCTTGGTTGTAGGCCGTTCTTTTGTGTCACTTTGAATATCTCCTGCCACTCCCTTCTGGTGTGCAGAGTTTCTGTAGACAAGTCAGCTGTTAGTCTAATAGGAGTTCCTTTGTATGTATCCTGCTGTCTTTCTCTTGCAGCCTCTAGGATTCTGTCTCTGTCTTTAACCTTTGCCATTTTAACTGTGATGTGTCTTGGTGTGGACCTGTTTGGGTTGAGCTTGTTTGGAACCCTCTGCACTTCCTGGGCATGTATGTTGATTTCCTTCACCAGGGTAGGGAAGTTTTCAGTCATTATTTTTTCAAATACATTCTCGACCCCTTGCTTCTTCTCTTCTCCTTCTGGTATTCCTGTGAGTTGAAGGTGGTTGCGTTTCACCTTGTCCCACAGGGCTCTTAAACTCTTTTCATTGTTTTTTATTCTTGGGTCTTTTTGCTGTGCCAACTGGGTGATTTCTGTTATTTTATCTTCCAAATCGCTGATCCGCTCCTCTGCTTCATCTACTCTACTGGTGTTTCCTTCGAGTGTGTTCTTCACTTCAGTTATTGTATTCTTTAGTTCTAACAGGTTGCTTTTTATGGTTTCCCTATCCTTCTTTATGTCCTCGCTAAGTTCCTTAAACATTCTTATCATCAGTGTTCTGAACTGTATCTCTGAAAGGTTGGATCCCTCTGTTTCATTTAGTTCCATTTCTAGAGGATTCTTCTGATCTTTTACTTGTGACATGTTTCTTTGTTTCCCCATTCTGGCTGTCGCTCTGGGATTGCTTTAATGTATTAGCTAGATCACCAGGAGAGCCCTGGCTGGATCACGCAGGGACACAGCTCACGGCCCAACACTCCCAGGAAAACTCCCAGTCTCAGCCTGTCCTAATCAGCCGCTCGCAGATCAGGCCAAGCAGCCCGACAACCTATCACCAGCCTGGCAACTCTGCAAGCGGAGTGCAGAGAGCGGGACCCCAGGTGGCTTGCGCACTTCCGCGTCTCAGTGAACAGCCTGTTGGAGTCGGAGCACGCCCACCAGGCGTTTGCCTGACAACGCAGCACAAGCCGTGCAGAGGGTGGGGATCCGAGGTGGCTCGCACTCCCGGGTCTCAGTGAGCAGCCTGTTGGAGCCGGAGGGCACCCGCCCAGCGTTTCCCTGGCAACGCAGTATAAGCCAGACGGAGGGTGGGGATCCAAGGCCACCTGCGTGTGCGCACGCACGCAATTCTGCGCCAATTCCACCAGACCAGTGAGGTCTCGGACCTGATCCTCAGTGGGAGGTCCCAAGCCCGACAAAATGGCGCCCGCCCTAAACCACTCGCGTGCAGGCTCTGCGCCACGGGAACAACAGTCCAAAAACCTCCAGCCTTTGCACCAAAGGTGCTCAGTTCAGTCCGTCCCCGCAGGCTCCCGGGTCCGGCTCACACAGCCACTCCCTCCACCAGGAACCAGGTAAGAGCTCACCAGCGAGCAAGCCCGGGTGCCGGCCCCACTGATTCTCCAGCCGCTCTTAGCCTCACTGAGCTGAGCAAAGAGAGTCCTCACTAATTTACTGCCGGCTATATTAGAACTCCTCTTCCCGGCAAAGGAACTCTGGGCTGGTGAGCTTGGTGTGCAGCCGGAGGGTCTCTCCCCCAACCGGAGAAGCCTCCCCACATCTGGGACCTCCCTCACGGGGCTCGCCCTCTCTCGTCTCCGCCCGTCCTACCAGACCCGACGTGGCCTCCTCTTTAAGTTCTTCGTTTAGTGGTTCTGTTCATCTAGTGTTCTGGGGACCTCCAGGGTTGAATGCTGTATAAGTTGTTTGTAATTTTGGTGTGATCCTGGGAGGCAGTTAGCACAGCGTCTTTCTAGTGCGCCATTTTACCGAAAGTCCTCCTCTTTCTCTGATTTTTATCTTACTCTGCCAGTGTGTTAATATTTTTGTTTGTTTTTTGTTGTTATTGTTGAAAAAGCAATAATATATGCATTCCAGACCCCTCTGAAAGATAAATGTTGTGAATTTTGTGGTTTTATTGTTCTTTTGCATATGGAAAATATCTGATTTTCATGTTACATAGAAGATGTATGTGTATTGTTAGACAATATTTTTTTCCACTCAGTATACCTTGGAGATCTGCACAGATCATTCTATAAATAATGTTTTCATCCCTGTTAACTGCTGCGTAGTATTCCATAGTATAGCTATTTATAATTTGTATGTTATTTCAAATAATGTCGAAAAAAAACCCCTTAGTATGTGCATCTTTATGCATTTGCATTTTTATCTGATTAAATACACGAAAGATTAATTGGTATTAAAAGGTATTTTTAATTTTAATGCATACTTTGTTTCCACAGAATGCTGTGTCAATTTGTATTACTCCCATCAACAAATAATGAAAAGGCTGCTCTCCTTTTCTGCGTATCCCAGACAATTGGTGATATAAGTCCATTAAAAAATAGCGAATCTCTGCATGGGGGCGACCTAAATATCATCAGTCCTCTGTCCAAGTGCATTGTGGTTTAAAGTCATCACTTGAGCAGCGTCCTGCCTGCAGGAGCCGAGGGACACTGGATGCCTTTTATACCCTGACAAGTACATCATTAGCTCACCAAAACCTTGGCTTGCTAGATCTTTCCTAATGAGCTGACTCTTAATTAAATTGAGCAGTGTATAAAAATTTAATTCTGGATGGAGTACCAGTCTGGGATTCTTAAAGATGTTTTGGAAACGTATTATATTTTTATGTGGCTAATCACTCCACCTTTGAGGGGACCTGCCCTAAGAACACAAATCAAATGGGATAGTTTTAAAAAGTATCATGAGATCTGTCAAGTTTGGATTCTGTTGGGTTGTCGGAAAAGTCATAACGTACTTTGTCTATGTATTTCGTTGCAAAAATGCGTCATGACTTTTCCGACAACCTAATAAGTCTGTCAGAGGGAAGTAAACAGTGCTAGTAAGACCACAGTGCAAACAGGTTAACCAGCAGCAGGCAGGTTACTTCAGCTCCTTGTAGGCCTGGGACTTTTTTGTACTTTAAGTGCATTCTGAGTTAAGCTACTTCCCACAACCCCATGGAGTCAGAGCTATTGTTATCTCCCTTTTGCAGATGAGCCCACTGAGATAGAGGGAAGATGCCTGCCTACTGGGGATACAGCTAGTAAGAGGGTCAGCCAGACAATGCATGTGATATAAGTCTGCCCACCCCAACTATTGACCAGGACTCAGCAAGTGTGGCCAGCTGCCTACTTTTGTATATAGCCTGTCAGCCAGGAATGGTTTTTACATTTTTAAATCATTGCATTTCAAATACATAAATATCTACATAATCTTGATTTTTGCTTCTTGATCTGCAAAGCCTAAGGTATTTACTGTTTAGAGTTTTGTGGAAAATTTTTTTGCAGTCTTGACTCTTGAGTATTTATTACTCCTTAGCCACCTAAGACTTAAAAGAGATCTTTTCTCAAATGGGAAAGACAAACCCGTGGTTCTTAAGCTTTAGCCTGGGTCAGAGCCTCGTGGAGGGCTTGTTCCAACACAGAGAGCTTCGCCTCCTTCCCAGAGCCTGGAATGGGCCCAGAGAAGTGGGATTTCTAACAGCCTTCCGAGGGTCTGATGCCGCTTTTCCTGGGACCACATCAGGGGAAGAACTGAGCCCAGGAAATGAGGCAGGAGTTATGGATATTGGCCAAGGAACTGTGAATGTGTCTCACTCCAATGACAGGCAGTAGCAGCTGCCCTTCCAAGTATGAGCCGTGGGTTTGTAGAATGACACAATTCAGTAAAGAAGCCACTTGTGTTGCAGGGAAAAAATTTAAGATACGATGACAACAACTATATATATGAAAATGGAGATAGCTGATACTTAAGATCTTCAGCTTTTTCCACTTAAATGTTTTCATTATCAATGTAGTTGAATATATAGTTGAACCTCTTCCTTGTTTAAATTATAATAATTGGTATCAATTATTGATAATTTACTATGTGCCAAATGCTGTGCTGAACTCTTAAAATAATCCCATGAGGTTAGATAATAGTACTTCCATTTTAATAGTAAGAATCAGAGATGTAAGAACATATAAGAGACACCAGAAGGAACTTCCCGTCTCAGTCACCTGGCTGGGAAGTGGTCCACATGCTGCAGACCCTGGTCCGTAATACGGTTTCCCATCACTCTCTTATCATCCTGCTTTCCATCCTCCATGACGACCACGTGGTGAATCATGTTTGTCTCTTTAAACTTAGAAAAAACGTTAGTTTAGGGAAAAAAATGGCCTATTCGGTATAATGTTATTAATGTCGCTATTTTCTTAGAAAAAACTTTTGCTTCTAGTTTTAACTGTCATAATTATTGATTAAAGTTTTAATTATGGAAAACTTACATAGAGAAAATACACTAGATTCTCCCATTTAATAAATGCTACTGTTTTGTCACGGTTGCTTAAGAGATTTATTTTTGTTTTTTTAAAAAGAGACAATGCTGGGGCCAGCTGAGTGGCGCATTGGTTAAGAGCTGGCTTGGGATGCCAGCGGCACCGGTTTGGATCTCACATATGAGGGCCAGTGACACTGCCCTCTACAGCTAACCTGGAGCTGGGCTGCGAGCCCCTGTGACAGATGTAGGCTGCAGCCCCTGCTGCAGTGGGCTGCCATAGGCTACAGTGAGCGGCCTGCAGCCAGTGTGAGTGGCCGGCAGCCAGTGTGAGCTGCCAATACCTGCGTTGAGCGACCATCCAGAGGCCGGTGACTCATCTGCCTCACCCGAGAAGAGCTCAATGACGATACCAACATGGGCCAGAGAAGCAGTGTCCTCCACATCTAGACTGAAGAACAAAAAACACAGCAACTTGTCTGTTCCCCTCCCCCAATTCCCCAATAAAAAAAAATAATCTAAAAAAAATAAAAAGAAAAGAAATAAAAAGAGACAATGCTGGAGAATTGCTTAACATTTATATACCCTTTCTGTTCCTGCCCGAAGTAATACCTTCTTTTGTGTATGCATGCTTACATGTGTAGCAAAAGTATACAAAAACGTGCGCGGGAATCATACAGAGCAGCATCAGCAATTATAATCAATTGTGTGTTGACAGTTTATTTACTAAATACTTTGTGAGAAATAAGATTAGAGAATGATGTTTCTTGATATTCCTGGAGTTTGGGTATGCCGGGTATTAATAGCATTTTACCAACTTCAGAAATTCCTATCCAGTACCCCAAATCTGCCCTTTCATCATCAGGGTATTTTTTTGTTTGGTTTAATTTGATTTTCTAATGTTTTGCCAATTCCTAGAATGCATGTATTTGGATCCTTCAGTTTCTATCAGAGTTTTGACAGAGCCTTTGAAGCAGCAAATATTTTTTAAGTCCCTGTAAGTACCAGGCATTTGGCTAGAGCCCTCCCCATCGAGCTTATATTCAGGTTATTCTAATTCTCATCTCCCCATTCATTTAGTATACTAAATTTTTCTAAAAGTTAGTAATAGTTGTAGTTAAATAGAGTCCAAGATTTTATATGCGGGCCTCAGTATTGAGCAGTGATTACCACCATTCTTGTGTGTGACAGGCAGTGTGTCCCAGTTTTCGGTTTGTGGAAGATGGTCACCTTATCTATTATGTGGCAATGAGGCATCCACAGTCTTTTTAAATGGCCTGCAAAAGTTATGTGCCCATTTCCATTTGTTATTAGACACTGTGCTAATTGCACGGATGATTTAAATGTTAAAAAGGCATTAAACCATTCGTTGTAATGATTAACAAAGGACTGGTAGGTTACAAATGAATGATAATGCCATATTTTTAAAATATAGCATTCTATACCTGTGCAAAGTGGTGTATGTTATGAAACGTTAATATTCAAATGAGAGGTTTGAACTGAATGATCTCTAAAATCCTTTCTAGTAAGTTCTTTCTGATAATTCTAAAGTATGAGCTCTACAACCATTAATATATTTTGTGAGACTTCAGCTGTATCACAGTTCTGAAAACTCCCAAGGAGAGGCCACAGCCTACTTTTTGTCATATATTAGTATATGAATGGAAGCTTGGATTGTGGACTAGAGATTACTAGTTTTCTTCTTTTCTTAATAATAGAAGCTCTGTTTTTCTAGGTAGATGCAAAACTGCATGGAATAAAGACCAGCTTTTAGCTCTGGAGTTTGGTGTGATGCAAATTTTGGCTGATGGGATATAAGTGGAAATCATGTATAATTTCTAGGAAGTTTCCTTAAAGGGAGAGAGGCATGTCCTTATCTCTTCTTCCTTGCTGTCAGCTGGTAGGTGGACGTGATGGCCGTGGTGGACTTGGATGTGAACGGTTGATATTATATGCAGAAGATGGCAGAGCCACAAGATGGAAGCCGTCTGGGCAACAATATACACATAGGTGTGCAGATTGTTTCTTGCAGAGGGACCTCTGGCTGAGAGGTTCAGGGGCTGAAGTTCAATCCAGGTTCTGCTTCCCAAGTTGTGTACCTGGAGAAACGCTGCCTTTAACTTTCCACAAAAGGATCATGTGCTATGAAGCCATGTCCCTACAAGGCTCCTTTTACCTGTGCAGTAGCTTTTGCTAATGTATTCAAAGGTGCCACAGGAGCCCTGTTACTATGGAGTGCTTCACCATTCCCAGACCTCCCTACCTCTGACCTTCATTAATGGTAGAGAGAAGGAACTGTCAGTCTTGTTTTAGCCACTGTTGTTTTGACATTTTCTATTACTGGTGCCGGGACTTAGTAACCTGACAAACATGTCACTGTCTTTTTCTTTGCAAGGGTTACTTTGGATTTTTTGTTTTGTTTGCACAGCAGGTCCTCATCCACTGCTTGCTGTGTACAGGGTACTGTGCTAGATGTAAGAGAGACATAATGACACAGGAGACTGAGAAGGTCCTCCCTGTGGTGACGTAGCCTGGAATGTTTGTGGTTCCTTTCTGTGTAATGGCCTCCAGAATCACACGGACGCCGCAGAAATGGCTTTGCAGTCCTTCCTGTGGTGTCACCTGCCACTTGGCTTTCTTTTATGTCTCTTTAGGGAATGGTTTATTTACTTTTTTCCCACAAGTGGGGCTTATGCCTCGACTCTGAGGATCTAACGTCATCTTGAACCCTGCAGAGGTATGTTTCTGCCTCTGAAGTGCTACTTTGTGGTAATTTTTTGGTTTTCCACTATGAATAATTTATCTGTAGGGCCCTAATATCTTTGTAAGAGAGGGAATTTTGGTGTTTATCAAGGATATGTCTCAACTGAGGTGATAAGTCAATTTCTTCTTACAAAGCAAAGCAGAACATGAGATCATTTACCCTATGGGAAAGCAATATATTTTATAATCATTTTCAGTTTTGAGTATTTAAGTTAGGAACCTATGGATATATAAACAAATTATTGTCCCTTCTCATAAAGAAAATGGTATATTTATTCCTGTCTTTATATGTTTCCTCACTATATTTTGTTGTTGGGTTATGAAGTGTCCTATACTCACAGTATTTTAGGGCCAACACACAAAACGATGTTTAAAAATTGTACTTAAACAATATTGTAAAAATATTTGTCTAATCTTTTAATAAAAATTCCGAGGGATTTTGACCCCATAACCTATGTTGGTGGCTTATTTCTTTGCCTTCAGCTCTTGTGGACCTTATTGCAAGCTATATAATGATGCTCTTGTTCCATTTTCATAAATGATTCTCAGAATCACATATTGTAAATAGTTTTTGTGTCTTTTCAGTTGAACAGTCAGTGCTAGCTGTGTCTGTGCTTCCTATGATTAATCGCTGAATGCCCAAAGGGAAGTAGAATAGTAGTAATAATACTAATGGTTACTATTTATTAAGTGCTTTCTAAATGCAATGCATAATTATGACCACAACCCAATGAGGTATATACTGTTAATTATCCCCATTTTACAGATGAAGAAATTAAGACCCAAATGCTCACGGCTGAAAGCAGCAGACCCAGAACTTGAGAGATAGCTGCCTTCAAACTTCATTGTACGGGAAATCAAAATCACTCTCGTGTTTTTTCACAACCAGTAAATTGATATATACTTTTATGCTTGAAGGAAAAAATGTAATTGTAAGGAATGGTTTGTGTTTTATTATAGGTATTAGAATATGTTAAGCCCCACGCTTGGCCCAAATGCAGCTTATGAAAACTATGACTCCGAGAACCATAACAGAGTTAGAAACTCCTACTTCTTTTTTTTTTTTTTTTTTTTTTTTAAAGATTTTATTGGGGAATTGGTGGAGGGGAACAGCGTTGGGGAATCGGGGAAGGGGAACAGACAAGTTGCCGTCTTCTTGTTCTTCAGTTTTAGTTGCGGAGGATGTTGCTTCACTGTTGGTATCGTCATTGCGCTCTTCCCGGATGAGGCAGATCGGTCGCTGGCCTCTGGATGTCGCTCATCGCAGCTATTGGCAGCTCACGCTTGGCTGCCAGCCGCTCACGCTGGCTGCGGGCCGCTCACTGCAGCCTATGGCAGCCCACTGCAGCAGGGGCTGCAGCCCACACCATCACCGGGGCTCGCACAGCCCAGCTCCAGGTGGAGCTGTTGCTAGCTGTAGAGGGCAGTGTCACTGGCCCTCATGTGGGATCCGAACCGGGGCCGCTGGCATCCCAAAACCAGCGCTTAACCAATGCGCCACTCGGCCGGCCCGAAACTCCTACTTCTTACTGCCGACGCATGTTTGGCTTCAGTGAGTTAAAATGGTATGATGTTCTGATACTGTCCTTTAGTTTTAAAATCCCAGACTGTTTTATATATGTTATTGGGGTTGAGGGGAAAGCAGGGAAGATGGGCATTTTGCCATGTAACTATGAAACAAATCAAGGAAATTCAGTGCTTTGGGAACAGCAACGTCGTGCTAAGTTTAGTGCTTCAGGGAGTTACCAGCTTTTCTTTGGCAATTGAAAACGAGGGCTTTCAGAAAGCAGAGGGCACTGAGGGACCCCGAGCCCCATTGGACATGTTGATGAGCTCGTCGCTGAGAGCCAGATTTTGCAGCAAGATTTGGTCACCTTTTGGCCTGGTGCCCTGTCCCCTCTCTTCCTTTTCCATTTGTAACAGAAGCATAGAATTCAGTGCTACTCACTTTGAGCAGTCATTGCATTGTGATGCACACGGTGAATTTGAACTTTGGGTCTTAAGTTGGAAAGAGATAAACACTCTACATTGAAATCTTATTTGTTACAGCTTTGTTGGCTTTGTAAATTGTCCCCAGCGATCCCGCAAGAATGGTACAGATACAAGCCATCACCTGGCTTGCTAAAAGCCATAGAAATTCGCAAACCTCATTTTAGGCAAGATTCCATATATGAAACACTGTGTTGATTTGCCTGCTACTGAACTCTAGAAATCTTTGGGAAAGAATTTGATTTGTGCTGTACATGACGATCTAATCGAGGAATTGCCCTGGGATCAATTTCTTTAATAAAGCAAAAGACTCCAAATATTCTTAAGCATTCATCAAGGGTCCTTGACTTTGGAATTGAGCAGATGACTGATGTGTAGATCCTTTCCTACAAAAGTGTCTGGGCAGCAGCATCCTTAGAGCTCGTGCCCCTCTTCTCTCTTCGTTCTGGTTGCTGTAGGCTCTTCTGGGTCCCCACGCCTTCAGTCTTCCTCTATGATGCAGGTCAGTAGTAGCAACAAAAGGGAACCTGGATGAAGTAGAATAAACTTGCGCATTTTGATTCCTTACCTTTTTCCTCTTCTCAGTCCCTCATCCCATTTCTTCCTCAGAGGAGTCAACGCTTCATCACCGCAAATGTGGTCTTGTCTCTAAGTTGAGTCTATGTGTGTGTAAGACTTGGGAAAAGTGGAGCTAACAGTTGGGTTGCATTTCTTTGATCATCACGTTCATGGTTCTTTATTGAATGACACAGAAGTGTCATGCGTCAGGAGGAGCAGCGAGCTCTCTCCATTCTTCTGCTTGCCCTAGTAGTCCTTCAGAAACACCCAAAGGACTGTGGCTTCCTAACTGGGGGGTGATTTTGCTACTCTGGACATTTGGCAATGTCTAGAGACATTTTGGGTTGTCACATCTTTGGGGGAGAGTCTTGCTAATGGCATCTAGTGAGCAGAGACCTGCACCGTTGCCAAATCCTACAATACATACAATAACCCCCATTGAAATGACTCTCCTGCCCCAGATGTGAATAGTGCTGAGGTCGAGAAGCCCTGCTCCACTGAAACACCTCCCTGGCCAAACAGGAGCCTGTCTTGTCTGGCACATGCATCACTTGCACATTTGTGTGTTTGAAGTGTACAAATCGGTTCCCCAAACCAGGAAATCATTTTCCTTTTAATTTGTATTGCAAACTTTGTCTAGACAAGGCCCAACTAATTGCTACCCCAAAGGATCAATGTTCCAAAGCAGTGGAATCAAAACTAGAGATTTTATTCCTTGAGAATAATGCCAACTATAAATCATGCAGAGAAAGATGTTTGAATAATACACAGTCTAATTCGCCAGCATTATGTGGACTGGTGAGTAAGAGTAGGTTTTTTTTAAAAAGATTTTATTGAGGAATTGGGGTAGGGGAACAGTGTTGGGGAATTGGGAAAAGGGACCAGACAAGTTGCTGTCCTTTTGTTCTTCAGTCTAGTTGTGGAGGACGTTGCTTCACTGGCGCATGTTGGTATTGTGATTATTGCGCTCTTCCTGGCTGAGGCAGATCTCTCGCCGGCCATTGCACGGCGGTTCACTGCAGCTCTTGCCGGCTGCCAGCCTCTCACGCTGGCTGCCGGCCACTCACAGTAGCTTAGGAGGCAGCCCACTGCAGCCCCGCTGCAACCTACACCATTGCGGGCGACTCATGGCAGCCGAGCTCCAGGACGAGCTGTTGTTCACCTTCTTAGCTGTGGAGGGCGCAGCATCATTGGCCCTCATATGGGATCCGAACCAGGGCCCTGCTGCTCAGAGCTGGCGTCCCAAGCCAACTCTTTTTTTTTTAGCTGAGCCATCCTGCCACCTGTTGGCAGCTCAGCGGCTGCTCAGCACTGGCCGGGAATCCAACCGGCAACTCTGTTGCTCAGAGCTGACAATCTTCAATGAGCTCTTAACCTACTGAGCCACTCGGCTGGCCCCCAAGCCAACTCTTAACCAACGTGCCACTCAACTGGCCCAAGAGTAGGGGTTTTGAAGTTACATGGTGGTCCAGCTAGTAGCTGTGATCACTTAGGTTGATCAGTTGTTTTGTGCCAAGCCATGTGCTGTGTGATCTTTCTGGTCTCTCTGTGTGATCTTTCTGGTCTCTCTTACATCACTTTGTCTGTCCTGTGGACCTCCCTTGGCTATCATTTCTTCCAGGAAACCTTCCTTCATGCCTCAAGCTGAGAGTCACATGCCCCTCCAGTGTATCTGTCCCTCTGGTAACATAACTCTTTACTCCTTGAATCACAGTGACTTGCTGTTGACTTTGAGGACCAGCCCCTCCCACCTAATAATTCACTTTTGCTGGACACATAGTAGGGCCTGTGTGAATACTTGTGAACGACTAAATCAAGGAAAACTGAAAGTCAGCACTTTGCTTAATGATAAAAGGAATTATAGCGGAAAAAATAGAAACTCTGAGTCAGCAAACATATGTTTTGGTGTTGGTTTTCTAACTCTCATTTATCAAACAAATGGATAAATAAGTGGGTTGAAGGAAATGTTTCTAAATGGGGAGCCTCTGTTTCTTGTAAGCATTCTCGGGGGTACAGTGATACCACTATGGAAGAAGATCTGCATTATTTAAAAAAAGAATTTTGTGAATCTGGAATCAGTAGCAGGCCGAGTGATGTTAAACCGTGAACTCAGGTCTTGCCACTCCTCTGATTGACACCCCTCGCTGCAAGTGAGACTTCTCCCCCGGAGCATCCAGCACCTGTGACCTCTGACCCCTATCCCTGACTCCATGTGACTCCTTCTACTTCTGTACCCCTTGCTCCCTCCGCTCCAGCCAGCCACACTGGCCTTTTGGCTGTTCCTCACTTTCCCAGGCATCCTCCTGCCTCAGCGTTTGGTAAATGCTTTTCCCTTTGCCTGGAATGTTCTTTCCCTAGAGACTTCCATGGCTTGTTCTTCTGTGGGTCTCTGCTCAGCTGTCACATTTTTGTGAGGCCTTTTCTGGCTACTCAGTCAATAGGTTACAGCCTACTCCTGACTTGTTCCATCTCCTCTTCCTGATTTATTGTTTTCTCTTGAACACCATTTAGCATTCTATATATTTCACTTTAATTTATCTTGCTTATTATCTCTTATGCTCACCCCTCCCATATTTGATCGTAGGCACCATGATGGCAGAGGGATTTTTTTATTCATTTTTACTTGATGGTAAACTGCAAGTGGAAAAACACATTAGAGTGCACAGCTGGATGGATGTTTACAGTCTGAACACATGTATATAAATAAACAACCCCTAGGTCAAGAAACAGAATGTCCCCAGCACTTCAGAAGGCCCCTTCATGTCCTCTTTTAGTCACTTTTTCCCCACTTTAAGAATCACTACCATCCTGAGTTCTGACATCATGGTTGAGTTTGGATGATAAGGAGTTTTGTCCAGTGTCTTTCACTGCTGTATCCAGAGCTAATGGTAGGCACGACGTGAATACTGATCGAGTGTGTTAAAACAATATTGGCAGTGAAACCTGTACATCTGATGTAGCTAGATTTCTAAAGTTCATCTTTTTTTGTGAATTAATCCTAGTCATTGGGAAATGCAATTAGAAGCTTTTGAAGTATTCTGTTGCAGGACACTGGCCGCTATAATTTAGCTAGTTAGGTTTGTCACTTGTTTCTGCTGTGTTGGCCTTGATTATTTAAGTATTTTATCTGTGATCTCTGAAAGTGCACTCTTCTCGCTTGTAATTTTAATTTATTCTATTTGCTAGGCATTTAACCAGACATATTTTTGGTGATGTCTTACAGGCTTATTTAACTTCTTGCTTTTCAGCTACATTGTAAATTTGTACCAGATTTTACCTTTGATCTTGATTCTTTCCCCGCTGGAATTATTGTACATTTCTGTTCCTGGTCACTGGCCACCATCAGGGACTATGGGCGCATTGGGTACTGTTCCAGTTGGGTGCCTACATTAGACTTGCAACCTGAATTGTTTTAGTGCTGTAAGTAATAGAGTGCCATCAGATTAGATTGTACGGCTAACCTTTTGCTATTTGATTAGTTGAAGGATGCAGTGGCTTCCTAGAAGGTTCAGTTAGAGCTGTCTCCAACTGGAGAGATGTCTACAAATGCAAAGATGTGCATTCACTGCAGAGGCTCTGTGTAATTGATGAGTAAAGTTATTGGGCCTTTATTCTGGCAGATGGTTGAGAAGTTTCAGAGGAAGAGGTACCTTTTCTTACACACACAAAGTCACCTTATCAACTGATGATACGGCTGGACTCTGTCTATATAATGGAATGTTATGCAGTCCTTAAAAATCAGGAAGGTGAGCATTCTATGTTAGGATAAATTTTGTGTTCTATTTTTCATGTTTAACACTATGCCCTGTATATTTTCCTAAGTCTGGAAATGCCTGGAGGGCTTGATTCTCTTAAAAACTGCAGATACCACCCTAGGTAGGGCTGCCATATAAGCAAGATCCATGTATCACTTAGGCTGCTCTCTGCTGCAAGTGAGAAGAGATCCAGCTCTGAGCAATGAGGAAAAAGCAGTGTTATCCTCCGTACTAGAGATCCAGGGGTAGTGGATTTCCAGGTGAACAGTGGCAAGCTGACCTCATTAGGAGCCAGGATTGTTTCCAACGTTCTACTCTGTCATCTGTGTATCCGATTTGTCCTGTGTTTCTCTGTACGGTAGCAATATGGCGCTATCTAAAGTGTGTCACATCCAGGCCAGCAAAAAGTGGGTTAGACCAATTTGGACCACCTCGCTGGTACTGTGAATTGAGGCAGGCTGTTTGAGGCTCAGAGCTGAGTGGTGGAGGGGGAATTAGGACTGAGTTTCGGGGGTTCTGAGCAGGAAGAGGAAGCAGGGTGGGTAGTAAGGATGGGGAACAGGTTCCAATGGGCAGCCAGTTCACTTGCAGGAATTCCAACTGGCCTTTGGAGATCTGTTTGTGCAGCAGTCTCCCCTGCAAATTTCAAATTCTAAGCAACTAGTTGAAATGTGAAAGTCAGTATCAAATTTATAGTCCTGTTTTCCCATAATTTCATTGCAACTTCAAAGTGCAACTGTTAGTATGATTGGGGAATTAATAATGGTGATTTTTTTTTAGCGTTAAGTCTGTTTATTTTGGTTAAATTTTAAACTTAAAAAGATTGTTCTTTTAAAAAAGATTTAATATGTCTGGCAGACAGATGCTTAATACACAGTTATTTAATCGTGTGTCTATGAATAAATGTTTTATTTTCTGTTCTTAAGAACAGTATAAAGGTGCCAGGCCACATTTTGGAGTTATGACAGTAACATTATTTTAATTTGAGTGATTTGAGAGAGAGAAACTGAACTTAAAGGATTTTTTTGGGAGTGGTTTTGTGGGGTTGGGCAGATTTGGGTGAATAATTTAAAAGAGTTGGTTTTATAACTTGTACCTTGGTTAGAACTATTCAGTATTCAACCTAGGCCAAATATTTAAGACCATACTAACTTCCTCTTTCCTTTCTTTTCAGGAAATTATATAATCCATCTCTTAATTGATACATTGTTTAAAGGCCTGGTAATGTGTGTTAACAGACTCTTGTTTTATTTCCTAGTATTTTATCAGGTGATTTACAGGAAATTATAAATTTAAAATAAAGTTGGCCTTTCTACTTTTTGCCTTTAATACAAGATCATTAATTTTCATGATCAGATGGGATATATTTTTCTGAGAAGTTGTGAAGTTTGATCTACTGTGCTGCCCCCCGCCCCTCATTATTACTGGGAATTTTGGGAAGATTAAGGGAAAATTCTTACAGTCTTATTATCTTTAAACATACTTTTTTTTCCTTCTTGGTATGATTTCCTTATTTCCATGTGGAGTTTTCAAAAAGAATTGGCTAGAGAGCAAAAATCTTGGCCATTGTTAGTGTTGAAGGTATTCTCTTTCTTTCTAAGTTTTAATTTTGAAATGTAGAGTCATAGAAAGGTACAAAAGTAGTAGAGAGGTCCCATGTACCTTTTAGCCAGTTTTCTCCATTGGTTTCATCTTGCATAATTATAGTCCACTACCAAAACCAGGAGTTTGACATTGGTGCAGTGGATGTGTGTGTGTGTGTGTATGTGTTTGTGTGTGTGTGTTGTTCTATGCCATCTTATCATGTATGTAGATTGGTACAAGCACCCTGGAAATCAAGATACAGAATTATTTTATCACCACAAAGATTTCTCTCATTTTATCGTTATGTAACCACACACCCCTCCACTCACTGATCCCCAGTTCTTGGTATCCACTAATCCGTTTTGCATCTGTATAATTTTGTCATTTTGAGAATCATATTCATGGAATCATACAGTATGTGACCTTTTGAGATTGGCTTTTTTTCACTCAGCGTGATGTGCCTGGTCTCCCTAGGTTACTGTGTGCATCAGTAGTTCCCACAGCCTTATTGCAGAGTAGTATTCCATGGCATGGGTGCGCCATAGTTTGTTTAATCATCCATCTATTGAGGGAGGTTTTGTTTTTTTCCAGTTCCTGGTTGCTTCAGGACGAAGTCAATTATTAATAGTTGTGTACAGGTTTTTGTGTGGACATTAGTTTTTACTTTTCTGGGACAAATACCTAGGAGTACAATTGCTATATCATAGGGTAAATGTATGTTTTGTTTTTCTTATGAAACCGCCAAACTATTTTCCAGAATACCTGTACCATTCCACATTCCCACTCACAGTGCATGAGAGATGGAGCATTTCTACATTCCCACCAGGTTTTGGCATTGTTGCTTTTTAATTTTAGCTATTCTGCTAAGGGTGCAGTGATATTGCCTTGTGGTCACAATTTGCATTTCCCTAATGGCTAATGATATTGAATATCCATTCATGTGCTCACTTACTATCCTCTCTGGTAAAATGTGTCTTCTTGTCCCTTGCTCACTTTCTATTTGGATTGGTTTTTTACTGTTGAGTTTTGTTTTTTTTAAAGTTTTTATTGGGGAATTGGGGGAGGGAATAGCGTTGGGGAATCGGGGAAGGGGAACAGACAAGTTGCTGTCTTTTTGTTCATCAGTCTAGTTGCGGAGGATGTTGCTTCACTGGCCCATGTTGGTATTGTCATTGCGCTCTTCCCGGATGAGGCAGATCGGTCACCGGCCTCTAGATGGTCGCTCACTGCGGCTGTTGGCAGCTCACGTTGGCTGCCGGCCACTCACTGTAGCCTGTGGCAGCCCACTGCAGCAGGGGCTGCAGCCTACACCGTCACCGGGGCTCGCGCAGCCCAGCTCCAGGTGGAGCTGTTGTTAGCTGTAGAGGGCAGTGTCACTGGCCCTCATATGTGGGACCTGAACCAGGGCTGCTGGCATCCCAAAGCAGCTCTTAACCACCGTGCCACTGGGCCGGCCCTTACTGTTGAGTTTTGAGAGTTTTCTGTACCATCTAGATAGCAGTCCCCAGTTGGATCTATAGTTTACTCATTCTGTAGCCTGTCCTCTCATCCTTTCAACAAGGCCCATTTCAGAACCACAGTTCTTAACTTGGATGAAGTCTAATGTTTTCATTTTTTTCTTCCTTGGATCATTCTTTAGCTGTTATATCTAAGAACTCCTCACCAAGCCCCAGGTCCAGAAGATTTTCTCCTATCCCCTAAAAGTTTTAGAGCTTTACATTTAAATTTATGATCCATTTTGAGTTCATATTATATAAAGTATGAGGTCTAGGTCAAGATTCATTTTCTTTTCTTTTTTGACAGTGGGTAATCCATTTACTCTCTAGAGCACCATAGTTTGAAAAGACTATCCTTCTTCCATTACTTTTACACCTTTGTCAAAACTCAGTTGGCTGTACTATTTCGGAGCTCTCTCTTCCATTCCATTCATCTGCCTTTCTATGTGTCTGCTAATACCGCACAATCTTGATTACTGTAGCTTTATAACAAGTCTTAAAATTGGGTAGAGAGATTCCTCATTCTGTTCTTCCCTTTTGATGGTATTCTCCTTTGAAGACTTGATCCTTCCCCTCTTATTTCATTTGTTTGTTCGTTCGTTCGTTCGTTCGTTCATTCATTCTTGCTAGGAATGATCACTGTGTTCTAGTACGAATGACCTCCGTGCCCTTTGAGAAGTCTTCACTTCAATGTGGCACATTTTAGCTTGAGGATCAATTCCAACACATTGGTGATACCTGCTTGTAATCTTTTTTATTTTATTCTCTTTCTGGAGTCCAGTTTTGAGCAGGATTGAGAGGAGAAGACCTGGCTTAGCATGAGAGTGCTGTGAAATTTGCGTGTTACCTGCCTTAGGTTTAGGGTAGGCACATGGTGGCAACACGCTGGGAGTTTTCCTTATTGGTATCAAAGAAGGCACTGTGGAGTTTTCGCTGGAGAAGAGCCAGAGTGTATGACTGTGGCCGGGATGGGTCTTGGGGGACAGACCTCCTGCACACATTTACTCTAACCTCTCTTTTTTTCGAATGAATCATCATGCTCTATGACCTTGTAACATAAACCTGAGAGGAGCTGCAGTTCCTGTCTTGAAACAAGCTGAGTTTCATTACTGTGTTTATGTGTAGTGGCATGGTCTTTTGAGCTTCTGGCTATCCTTCTTTCTGCTGTTTACTATCCCCTTCAAGTGAAAGAATCTCTTTATTTATGACTTGGTAGGATTTTTTCCACCATAGATAGAGGTGTGCATGGGTTAATGGTTGAAAACATACAGGATTTGGTTCTTAGAGTTTATCTAGAGAAAATTGGATAAATAATGTTTGTGGAATATATTATCAAATCTCACTGTATTAAATATTTTTATAATAGAAATATACTGTCATTAAGTGGAAAACACCAAAATAATTGTAAATAGATTCTTTCCTGCCTAGGATGTATCCGATGCCTATAGACCATTTTATAATAAATTTAAAGACTGGTGGTTGAATTATATCTCCTCCGATGCCTGCCTTCTAAATTATGTTTTGATGCCTGAAGTTTCATCATTAAGGATTGTTATTATTATATATTTGCACCCCCAGAAATCTTCTATATTAGATTGTTCCCTTGAGTTTGTGATGTATTCAGTTGTGCTCATGAAGACTGAGCTATAGAATTCAGTTTTGATTTTCTGTGGCATGTTTCTGAATGCAGCAGTTTGAAAATGGAAGACGGGGGATCGGCCTGGAGCTCAAACTGTTCAGCAGAGCGCTTTACGTCATTGCAGTCAAATCATAATTTTCACAAAGTTTGTGTCTGTTACACAAACAGAATTCATGCATATCCAATTCAAACCATTAATGGAACAAAGAGGAATATGGTAAAGCTGGCTGGAAGGGCATTTGGAGGAACTGGTTTATTTTTAGGTAATAGGGAATGCCAGAATGTGATTGCTAAGTTAGATCCAACACTGGTTAATATCCTACAGAGTTATAAAAACTGTTACCTATTTTTCTTTTTTGAAACTGGATATAGATTTACAAGTTAATGTGTACCTTCACCAAGTCTTGCGTTTTATCACAGTGAATAGCGAGCCAGACAATGGGACATTGCCCAAGGTAAATAATTTTTGGGTGAGTTTGTTAAATTCAGTCCCAATGTGATATTGAAATGACATGCTGCATTCTTTTCCATGTTTTGGGTAGTTTTTCTCATCAGCAGTTTGTGAAGCTTCATGGAGACTGACAATGCCTGCATTTTATCTACTTTATCATTTTGCTTTTGGCTAGTGTTGTTAGCTGATCTACCTGTCTCTGTGGTGAATCAGTTTATAAGCTTGCAGTTGAACTATTTGTGATCTTTTCATTGTTTTTCTCCTCTATTGACATTTGGCCCTTTCAGTCCCATCCTCATCCTTACTTCTTTTTTTCGTCCTATTAGAGTGTATCTGTGTCTCTCATATTTACTTAACATGCTGGCAAAGAAGGATGGATGATTAGATAATAGTGAATTATATACAGAGCCCTGAAATATTTACTGATTTTGCTGTTCTGGGTTTGGACATGGCCCTGCCACATGCTACCTATGTGACCTTGAACAAATCAGTTATCCTGTAAACCTTGAGGATAACCCATTTTGGTCACCTAAAATGGGTAAACAATGTTGCTTACTTTGTCGGGATATTCAGGATTAGAAGATTAAATTAAAGGATTAAAATGGTGACTAGTACATAGTAAGTTTTCAACTAAGATTATTTCTAACATGTGTGTATTATATTTTGTAATTTTACATACTAGATGTTTTCTAAAGGATTTGCAAACCCACTTGTTGAAAAGGACCAGGAAGGCACACCATAAATAACTGAAGCATTTTATAATATTAAGCATACGAGCAGGGACAACTGGCAGCGAATACCTGGCATCTCAGCTGGGGACAGATTAGCGATTGGTTGGGACAGTGGTAAAGTTTATACTGAGTGAAGGTGACCCACAACTGTTCATCTGGAGCCAACTGTTGCCATATGGTTCAGTATGATTTGGTATTAAATTTTTAAAAGAGAACACTAATATCTGGATTGTCACATGTCCTTTGTAATTGTGGGCAAGTGATTGACATGACATGCTATGTTCGTGGACTTCATGTACTGGGCCACCAGGTTGTCATGTTTGGTCTTGGTTGATGTAGATTATTCAATAAGAGACGTAAAGTTGTTCACATCAGACAATGTCAGAACTTGAAGTGACCATAGCGGTCATTTCCCCAATCCTGTGCTTTTACAGACAAAATAGTTGGGTTCAGGCAAAGTCACATGGCCTGTTAATGGTGGTACTTTTAATTTTTATGGAAATTAGCTTTAATTTTACATGGAATTTTCCACTTTGGGAGTTAATGAGGTTTAACACCGACTCATTTTGGAAAGCTTCACCATGCCTTCAAAAATGACCCTATTGAGTATTGGAACGGGGGAACAATACACCCAAACTTTAACAGTGGTTATGGTTATTTTTATTTTCTTTTTTATGCTTTTTATGTACTCTCTTGCCCATTTAATGTACTCTGCTCATTAATGTGCTTCACCTAATGTGCTTCTACAACAAATATTTATTGCTCGTATAATCATAAAAAGCAACACATGGTATTAAAAAAGGAATTTATCTTGGAAATGCCTAGATGTGTGATAATATGATTATTGATCAGTTTCATGGTCCCAAGATTGTTGCCAGCAAAGTAGTGATTCACGATTTCATTAGTTCCAGGAAAATGATGGTGCATCTTACTGTGCTATTTAGGTTTGTGTAGAGGGCTGTTCTTTAGGTCTGCAGTGATTCCTTTGATGGAATGGGGTTTATGACTACAGCGGGGCATGTAAGTTGCTGGTCTCACCCGTGGGCAGCTGGTCTGCAAGGGATGTCGTCTGTTTTGGCAGAACCAGGGGCTTGTCCTGCTGAGGTGGGGCCCCCCAACTGTTGCTGCTGCAGCGACTCAGCTGTTGTGCTTCTCCACTAACTCTTATTAGCCATGCAGACAGATCTTTATGGTTCAAACCAGGCCACATCTGTTGTGAGTCCCGTGACCTTCAAAACCCAGAGCAGAAAGAAATGCAAAACATACTTTTTTATCTCCAGGCTTTATGCAGACACAGCAGTTTAGAGGGCTTAATTAAAAATATTTTTCTAAACTTAATTTTGTAAAAGATTTTCATTTTCCTTGTCTTCTGTTAGCAGTGGATTTACATTGTTGATGATTTGAGCAAATTAGTGTTGCTCAGAATGTGGTCTTTGGACCACCTGCGTCTGATCCCAGAAGGAGTTTGTTAAATTTATTCTGGAGCCTCACTGTAGAACAAAAAAATCATGATCTTAGGTGTGTATTCCTGCACCAGCACTTTAAAGCAGTGGTTTGTGCATTTGGGCCTTATGCCCCAAAGCATGCCTTGTTCTCCTTCAGAGAGACAGGCCAGGAGTTAGAAAGCTGATATTTAAGAAGGGTGCGAATTGGCCACCCCCAAGAATGCCTAGAGTTTATGGAAAGTTTGCCTTTGGATGTAAAATTTGGGAAAGGTCCTGGAAAATGTTCATGGTCATTATGAGAAAGGGGACTGTATTTCCCAGCTGAACATAGTGATTCATTTGGTTCTGCTTTCAAGAATAGTCTTGTCTAAAATGAAACTGTTCTCTGGTCTGTATAGGCTATACGTCCCCTTAACCTAGTCCTCTCTGAGAAGCAGAAGTGCCTGAATGGGAACACCATGGTGATCCTGTATTCCTCAAGGTCAAGCCATTAGGCCGCCTGTTGATTTATGAGCCGTACATTTCCGTCGCTAAAGCAATGAAGACACCAACAGACCATATGCCTCTCTAAAAATACCCCCTCCCTCCCCATTGAGTTAGCAGCCTCTTGAATAGAAGAAGGAAAACAAAAGAAGTTGAAGGAAGAGAGAGGGTTTTATTAAAGTATTCAAGGTCACATTTTGTACTTGGCACAGAAGTATTAGTAGGAAGTGTGTCACAAAAGGGACAAAGAAGCTGATGTCCATGTGCTATGTAATATGTTTCAGATATTTTAGATGGAGATTGATTTTTTTTGAATAATCCAATATATCCAAAATATCATTTTAATATGTCATCAAATTGAGAAATGTTAGTGAGCTGTTTTACAATCCTTTCTCTTGCTAAGTATTTGAAATCCTGTTTTCACTACAACACATCTAAGTTCAGGATAGGCCCATGTGTCTGGAGACTACCGTATTGGGTATTGCAATTCTAAAAGCTTTTTCTGACCCCTCATTCTCAGTTAAAGTGTGAACATATGCCTGCATGGAACATTCGTTTTCTCTGTTTTACAGAAAGTGAATTGTTTTCTCAGCAGTTAGTTGGTGTTAGCGTTATGCCTTCCTGTGTAGGCTGTAGTGTTAGAATTCTCTTTGCAAGCCTTATAATAATTTTCAGGAATTATCACTTTTATTATAGTATTTTTAGTTATAACTGGAGAGTTTTAACAGTGGGGATTCTTTCAGTGTGAAATCTCTTAAGGGACCATTGAAAACACAGTTTCTTCTGTGACCCAGGATTGGTCCTTGAGACAGAGTAGGTAAAATTAGAATTGTCCAGGAGAATCCTAGTTCAAAGGTCATTTGGAATCAGTGTAAATATATTCTGTGGTGACATTTTATATTTGGGTCTTTATATATATATATATATATATATATATATAAAATAAAAAAATATATATATATATATATATATATATATATATATATATATATATATATATATATATTAAAGAACCTAAATGTGCACCATCCATTTCCATGTCAGGCCTCAGACTTACTTGGGAAGTGTCTGTGGAGTGTCGTTTCCATTCCTCTATCTCTTTAGAGTGTCTGCGTTTGAATTCCTTTCTCTGTCATGTACAATGTAATGTGACTTTGACAAGGTGCTTAATTAACTATTCTGTGCCCCAGGAAATGGGAACTCTGAGAGGATTCATTTACCTCCAAAGTTCTGGTGAGGATTACAGGAGATAAGGTGCCAGGCTCTGCAGTGTTTCACGGTACATAGTAAGTGCTAAAGAAATAGTAGCTATCTTCAGCATCCTTAAGAAATATCCTTGCTCTCTTTAGAAACTTAAGCAGGGCAGGAGGAATTTTAGGAGTGAATTTATTTCACTGACATTGAGATAGAGGATAAAAGGAATCTTCACTTCTTTCTGAAACATACGTTAAAAATCTTTGTTTCTGCTACAATATCTTGAGCCCTATTTCTTCATTTTATCCACTGTTTTGTCATAGGTTTGAACATGTCTTCACTCAGAGTAACATTACCTTAATAAAGAACTTTCCGGTCATGCCATCTGTATCCCCTCCACTGCAGAGTGAAGGAAAAGTTCTAAATTCATTTCACAGAGTGCTTTTTCTCTTTGTGAAACATTGTTCCTGAATAAACCTCAGATAACATATATGATTTCTGAAACACCTAAAATTGGCAGTAAATTCCATTGTGTTAAATATCGAAAAAGGGATAAGCCTGAACATGAGCTGGCCCAAAAGAAAAACTCGAGGTTTCCACAGCTTCTAATGCCATCCATTCTTCTCTCCTTTTATTTAATACTCACTCACTGATTATGCAGAGTTGATATTTAAGAGCAAATGTGTTTAATGAACCTTTGCAAGTGATATTTAAAGAAATGTTTATTTTGTAGAATTCACTCAGGATTTCTGTGATTTCAGGTTCTGTAGTTTTGGTACTCGTGTGGTACCAATTTGTTCCAGTGTATTTCCCTACATATACTATATCTTTCTCATCTGCCATCTAAAAACCAAAGGAACAAGTTTTTTCATTCAATTATGCCTTATAGGGAAACTTCTAAAGATAAAAAATTTCCTTTCAGCATCATTATATTAATAAAAATAAATAAAGGAAACTATCTTTTCATCCCCCCCTCCGATCTCCAGTTTGTCTTGCAGAGTCATGAAAGGACTTAAATTCAGAGGTGAAAAGTCTCCATGCAATTGATTTCATTCAGCTTCTTGTATACACATAAATAGTGAGTCGACAAAAACAGAATATTGAACTGAAGTTTTGTTTTGGATTGGAGCATTCCAAAGTCATAAAACTGCTTTTTCTTTTTGACTCCTCAAATGGATTTTGTGCTGTAATTGGTCAGAGTCAGAGGAAGTTTTAAAAAAGCACAACCAAAAAAGAAAAAAGCAAAGTTGGCTTATTTAATAGTTCCCATTTATTCATAGGAAAAGGACTTTTGGTTAAATAGCTTTTTTTCCAAAGAAGGAAAAACAATTTTTTCTCCATATAATTAGTTTAAGAAACTGCTTTTAGAGCTAGTTAAAGCCGACTTAGAGATAAATGCTTTAGCCATCTTGATGTGATCTGGTGAACATTTTTATGTGGTTAAAATTTTTCATTAAATCATTGTATCCAGAGTTGTAATAGCCCTTTAAGTTATTTTCGTTGAGACTTGCATTGAGTTATTTCGAGTTAATAAGTCTTCTTAAAGCAGAATGCAAGATATTTCTTCTGACGTTTCTGTCTGCAATAGAAGAGAGCAAAGCAGACCTCATTCTTTCCAGAAAGGAAGTGCAAGTAATACCTAATGAAAATGGAGGCAACAAAAATGAACTCATAGAGCAGCAGCATTCAAGTGGTTGCCTGGGCAATCCTACCCAGATTTTCGTTTTATTTCTTTTCTTTTAAATTCCAGGGACAAGTCTACACAGATTGAATCAAATAAAGCCTACGGAGGCCTGTCTCTCAGTCTTTCAGAAGGGAAAAATGGTTCTATGGACTTCAGAGTACAGAGAAAGGGGCATATTTGGTCATTTTTCTCCCTACCAGCCACAAAGCATATTTATCCCTGAATGCATTTTCATGATTATAGTCCTGAAATATTGTTACTGACAAAATCTTTGTCATCACGCAGAGATGAATTACTGTAGATTTAATTTATTAATTATTCTTTACTTAGGCTGCTTACTGTTCCGCTCATATCTACTTGTGGAGGAGAGAGGGTTTTTTAAAAATCATAGTTTGGCGAGGCAGAGAGAAGCCAAGTTGGATTCAAAGCCATGTACATGTCAGTGTTTCAACAGTGATGACCTTTTTGTTTAAATAACTCGCCCCCCTAAGCGTCCCCTGCCATCCGTAGTAGGATGCTCTGTTCCTGTACAGGTATCAGACAGGCAGGTGTGGGGCTAAAAAATAATACTTTGCCTTCCACCTTTTAAATTCTTCTAGCCCAGCTAATAATCAAATTAACCAAGACATATTAACAGGAGAAAATAAAAATGTAATCCACTTGCCTGGGGAATCCACATAAGCAAGGACATTCCAGACGGTGAGGCCACACTGGGTCCATAGGCGTCCTGGGCAAAGGAGAATGGGGTGGGAGGGGCATTCTGTTTCAGAAGTGAGAATGGGCGATTTGGGGGGAGTTGAGGAATGGAGGAACACATAGAAGAGGAAAATTCTTGCGGAGGAACTGAAACAAGGGGACACAGGATAGCTGGCTAAAGAGTCTTCCAAAGTAATGCTAGGGTGAAGATTCTTATGGTGATTAAGCCCTTCCTAAAAAGCAGGTTTCTATCTTTATCTTTTGGGCAGGAAAGGGGGGCGGGCTCAAAGGTTCTTTCAAGTCTTGTTTCTTAATAAACAGCTTAAAGTCAGTACCCCAAAAGGCAGCTTTTGTTTCCCTTCAGTCACACCTTTGAAACTTGGAATAATTTGGCAGCTTGCTCCATATTTCATTGATCCAGTTACTCAGTCCTGAGAATAAGTTCAGTTAAACATTTCAGGAGGCTGTGATGCAGATGCGCGCCGCCAAAGTGAGGCCTAGATTGTGTTAGCAAGCAGCCAGATATTTATTAAGACATGTCTATGAAAACAAAGAAAAACAAAAGGTTAATGATCAGAGCAAATTATACACCATTTCTGAGTCTGTAGGGCTGTCAGTGGAGAAGATTTCTAGATGTAAGGATCAAAGTTGCTTTTGCTGGAATGAAGGCAGGCAGTGAAAATCTGATAGATTTTCATGGTCTACAGTTTGAATGTTTCTGATGATGTCATCAGGTTCTCAGGTAAACTCTGCATGGATTACACAGCATCAATCACTGAGATTGTTTAAACACGTGCCGTGACGATTTCTTTGCAGTTTGTATCTTGTGGTCTACCTGCAGTTTGTAGTTGCAAGGCTCAGGAAGACAAAATTTCAAATCAAAGGATAGGAGAAAAATGAAACGTTTGTTTGGAGGGTTGCAGCCAAATATTTAGGAAACTGAAAAAATTTAGAATCCAGTCCAATTTACAGGTGAAAAATAAAACCTTAAAGAAAATTAACTAGAATCTAGTATCCACAACTTCGTATTATAGTTTCTGTTGGAACATAATTCTCTCTAAAATCACCCTAATTTTTTCAAAGAGCGCCAAATTAAGACTAATGTATTGCATAAGTCTAGTTTCAATAAATTTGCTCTGTTATTTGCAGAAGTACAAACAGGAATAGCAATTGATTATATAGGCCCTTTTAAAAATGCTTTCCTGAAATTTTTGTAAGAAATTTCCAGATTGAATTTAATCAGCATCTCAAGGCTAAGATGCCAAGCCACAAAGCTGCTAGCAGACCTTGCTTGCAGATTTGGGTGAATTCCTCAGGTTCTTCAGGCCTTCAAAATATCTTGAGGTTCTTTCTTTGTATCTCCCAGGAAAGCAGCTTTCTTCCCTTACCTGGAAAGTCTGCTGTGAACCATGTAAGCAAGGTTCCAGGCTGTTTCCATGTCGGTTTTGTTGGCTTTCAAAGTCAGCCTTAATTCCTCAAAGCTTTCTGGTGATGTCCAGACTCTGTGCATGTCTCTCTGATATCCCAGTCAAAGTCTTGGTAAATAAACCCAGTTTCCAATTTTGTCCTGTTATAAAAAGAACAGGTCTTATTGAATTTATGCAAATAACCACACGGCCATGAAAACAATAATACTCATTAAGTGTTTCCAAATTCTGGAGGGATCAGGTAGAGAGAAAAATATAAATATTTCAACATTGCTTACAAAAGTATAATTTACAAATGGCTCTAAAAATCCCCTAAGTTTCTTTATATCTGGAAAAAAAAAAGAATTTTAAAAATCACTATTTCAAACAAAAAAGTTATAAAAATTGTAAGTATTCAGGGTTCATTCAAGTCCCATATAATTTTTGTTTATCCTAATCATTTGCCAGTATTTCCATGATTCTAGTTATTCCTTAAAGTTCTCTAAATCTTCCTTCAGCTTAAAGAACGACTTGAAAATTTATTCTCAGAAATCTGTATTTTAGAGTAAGTTAGGCCTCTCCAAGGGATCTTCCTGAAGATGAAACATAGTTGCAAAAAACATCAGAGTCAAACTGTCATTATCTGTAAATGACAAAAAAACATAAAATGACATGGTTACAGATCTGATTGTAATGCACTTGACAAAGAAATTTGCTTTTCTATAACATAACATTTTAAGACAACAATTCAATTACAAACGAGTGGCATGGTGGTTAAGAGCTGGCTTGGGATGCCAGCGGCCCGGGTTCGCATCCCACATATGCCAGTGACACTGCCCTTAAATAAATAAATAAATAAATAAGTAAATAAATTACAAATGAATATATCAGAACTTTGTAGACTTTTGGAGAATTTATAATCTAGAAAATCCATTTAAGTATTAATATATGCATACAAATACCACATAATTATTATTTATTTGACTAAGCTTTCCATATAATTTTAGTATATCAAATAGTCCCAATGAGTTTAAATTTATCTTTTATAAGGAGAGAGAGAACAAATCTTTGAGGTATTCCAGGGGCCCATTGAGACAACCCCATACCATTTCCATATTAATAAAAAGTCTCCTTTTAAACTTTCAACCCTGGGAAGATTGTCAAATATACTTGACCAAAAACATCATATATGATTATGAAATGATATTAAATTACCTGTTTACCCAAAGTGATAATAAAAGTATCAAACATAAATACAGGTTAGGAAAACTGTAGTTCTTAGGATTGAAGACATTGTTTTCTTAAGTAATCAATGACCTGATGAAGACGAGAAAATACGAAACTATTTTAATGAAACATAGAATCTTTGTGTTCTAGGCAGAAAACTTTTCATAGTATCTTACCTGGTGCAGACCATAAGTACAGGGAAACCTTTTTCTTTTTAACAGAGTGATAACCACACTCTAATTCTGTATTAGCTTTCTTTTGATAGTTGAATTCATTTACTTTACTATATTTATTCCAATACTATTCAGCTTAATAAAACATAAAATTTTTTCTCTTAGGATTTCTCTTCACAAACCTTCTACAACTTTCCTTGTCCCATTTAGTTTGCCTCTTTCTCACTCAGAAATAATCAGTTTTAGGACAAACCATTTTCTTTTAATTTTCTTCAGTAATGTATCTCCATACCTTATTATACTTCTATTACCAAAAACATAGTTTCTTTCCATCTTAACTGGAATTCATAACCCTTAGAAACCTCAGTTTCTAGTGATTACTAAAAAGTAAGCAATTTGTATTCCTTAAATTGGCAAATTCATGGGTATATTTCATAACTTTTAGAAATTGAAACTTTTTGACAAATATTTGCAATATATTTAAGAAACATTTTAAAATAAAGTACAAGTCATGGGATGGCCATCTCTGAGCAGCAGGGCCCCCATTCGAATCCCACATTAGGGCCAGTCACGCTGTGCCCTCTACAGCTAAGATGTTGAACAACAGCTCCACCTGGAGCTGGGCTGCTGTGAGTCACTGTGGACTGGGTGGGCTGCATCCCCTGCTGCATTGGGCTGCCATAGGCTACAGTGAATGGATGGCAGCCAGTGTGATCTGCCGTCAGCCAGTGTGAGCTGCCAAGAGCCACCGTGAGCAGCCATCCAGAGGCCAGCAACCCATCTGCCTCATCCGGGAAGAGCGCAATGACGATACCAGCATGAGCCAGTGAAGCAACATACTCCGCAACTAGACTGAAGAACAAAAAGACACTTGTCTGTTCCCCTTCCCCGGTTCCCCAATGCTGTTCCCCTCCCCCAATTCCCCAATAAAATCTTAAATAAATAAAGTACAAGTCATATTCATTAACAGATTCAAATTTATGTTTTAGTTTCTCTGTGTAATAAGAAGCCCAAACAGGTTAAATTAGATTAATCTATTAATGTTTTAGAATTTCATGTTATTGTGAAATATCTGGATATTCAATAATTTTTATCATTTAACTTAGTAAAACTTTATTAAGTTTCAAATTACTGAAAGATATTGGAAAATTATGTTTAAGCATATATATGTGTGTGTGTGTATATATATATGCTATACAAACATTTATATATCACATAACATAATTATTACTGAAAAGTTTCATCAAAAGCATTTTATTTTAGTTACATCTATTAATTAGTTCTCAATAGCTCTGAGATTTCAAAGTTAATTATGACCCAAGCTATTTTCTTGAAAAATTTTGTAACAGAGACAGCATGGTTTATTTTTGTAAATCCAGGTAAAACAAAAATACCATATTCAATGTTAATAACTCTAAAAGACATGTCTATTTAATCAAACCAAGCCACAACCAGCTTTAATATAAAATATTTTCACAGATCATATGATCTTGAAAATCATCTAGGTTAGTTTTTATTGTATTTCCTTATTTATATAAGCACCTAATTCCTTTAATCCAATCAAATATTATAAATTAGTCCTATCATCTGGAGGTAGAAAACATACCATACATATATAAACACAGAGAAACACAGATACCACACAGATCTAGACATAAACAGAATTACTAATAATTGTACAGAAGACATAAGATTTTTCATTTGCCCTTGACCCAAGGTAAATAGGAAGGGGTTCGAATGGACTTTGATTTCTAATTTTTGTCCTTCCATCTTATTAAGGGTGTCTTAATGTCTAGATAATAATACTAATATGAGAGCTCTCTAAAAATTTTCCAGTTGCGGAGTTTTTCTAATTCAAAACATCCATCTTCTGGCCCTTGATGATAGAATTTATAGCAACTCAAACCAATAAGCCTTTTCTGGGAAACTAGGAAGCAAAAGACTTTCGTAAAGATCGCAAAGGATGCAGCCCTCATAGATCCGACAGTTCATTCCCAGAGGTAGCCTAAGAAAGATGGGGAGCCTTGTCTTTCAATAGCTGCTCCGAAACATGGGGGTCTGGTACTTTACCTGCTTTGACCAGAGTGAGGTTTAGGATTCCCTAAGCTTGAATGTACAGCCTTATTTGGCTGCCTGGCAGATGCATATATGTGTCATCTAGCTGGTTGAGATAATATACCATCCCTGGGAGGGATCAATAGAAAACAAGAGACTCAAAACCAACCTTTATCATTCAGTAACAGCTATATATGATGTCAGAGGGGTAGTAGATTGGGGGAGGAGGTTATCACTTTGTGAGGGGTGCAAATGTCTAACGATTACATTATTTTGTACACTTGAAAACTAATAAAACAATGAAAAAAAAACAACCCTACAAATCTTTATCGGAGTCACATTTGTCCAAGAAACTAGTTTGACAAATATTTTTCTCCTGCCAATCTAAATTTAGAAGAGAGAAGATTCTCACCACTTCCAACTTCCGTGGAACCCTGGAAATAAGTGATCAGACAAGCTGACAGTAAAATTCTTACCACCTCTTCCGGCTAATGGTCAGATATCCATGACCTCATAGCTGCAGTGGTCCAGGAACTAGCTAGCAGTGTCTGAACCATTAATTCTCCTGCCTGGCTCGCCAAGTTATGAGGGCTAAAAAAAATGAACACTTTTCCTCCCACCTTCTAAGTTCTTCTAGCTGGGCTAATAATCAAACCAACAGAGGCAGATCAACAGGAGAATACTAAAGCTCAATACATGGGCATGGAGAACCCACACAAGCAATGAAAATCCTAGGCAGTGAGGCAACATTGGGTTATATATGACGTTCTGGACAAAGGAGAAAGAGAGGGGTGGAGGGGTTATTAGACTTCAGAAGTGAGAATGGGTGATGGGTGATTTATTGGTAGAGAGGAACATGCATGAGAGGAAAATTCTTGCTAGGCAACTCAGAAACAGTGGGACACGGGGTATCTAGCTAATAGGCTTGGAGTCTTCCTGAGTAAAGCCAGGGAGAAGATTCTTAAGGTGATTAAACCCAGGCTCCCTTCCTAAAAAACAGGCTTCTGTCTGAATCTCTTGGGCAGGAAAGAGGGGAGAGGCTCAAAGGCTCCTTCTGTCTTGTTTCTTAATAAACAGCTTACAGTCAATATCCCAAAATGTAGCTTCAGGGCTGCAAACTTTGGGTTCCCTTCACAGGTTATTTTCTTTTCTTGTATAACATTGAATGTATAGTTTTATATAATATAAAGCTCTAAGAGAAAATATAGTGATAGTGTGTATTCCTGCTTTCTTTCTTTTCCTCATTTCATTGGCAGTTAGTCATATCTCATTAATTGTTATCATTTTTTATTGACGTGTACAAGCAACTAATTGCCTGATCTAACTAGTGCAAATCCTAATTCAGGTGAAAAGGAGCAAAGCCCTTTAATGTCCTGGGGTACTGCCTTTGTTCCTCAGTTTCCGTCTTCTCCCCCCACCAGCTCACAAAGCTTTGCCAGAGTGGCCTCCTCATGCCACACTCTTTCCTGCCTGGCCATCCTCATTAGAGCTGCTGTTCAGTCTTGAACTCTGTCCTCCCATCCTGCCAACGCCTTCAACTCGAGTGGTACCTCCTTCTCCAACTACTCCAAGTACATTTCTTCCCTACTTGTGTTGCCTGCGGCTCTACTCTGTTTGTTTCATTTAATTCTCATGTTTTTTCACCATGTATATAAATGATAATTTCTGTACTCACTGACTGACACCCCCCCCCCCCCCCCGCCCTAGTGAGTGAGAGCTCTGAGAGGGCATGCACAATGTGGGATAAGCACTGTTGAATATGTTGTAGAGCCCGTGAATACTTGTTTACATCTTACCAGACTCCCTAGAAATTCTCTTTTTGGCCAGATGGAGTTAGGAACCACTTAAACAGATAGGAAGTGTGGAGGTGGAGGAGAAAATTTGTTGACCAAAAGCACAGAGCTCTGGGGAATAAATACACAGCTACAGGCTACTGGCTTCCCAGGATTTACAAGAGCTGTGCACCTAAAAATATAGGTGGCAGTAATTGAACAAAAAATGTTTATTTGGGATCAAAGGAATTGCAATTTAGGGAGTATGGATCCAAGCAGAATGCCAAATAATACCCCCTACCACTCCCCTGCAGGAGAGGGATTCAGGGTTTTTATGGGCAAAGGGCAGGAAGATGAGGTAAGTTGTATTAAAGAGGAGATCGCTGGTGCTAGATGAGGTAAGGTTAGATCTGAATTTCACAGATTGACTTGAGATTCAAAGGGCTGGCTTTGTACTTTGTTGATTGGTTATCAATTTGGTCATCAGCAAAGTTCAGTTTTATCAGCCCATACAAACAGGATCTCATTTTTACTGACTTCTGCGAATATTGGTGGTTTGGTTCCGTTAGAAAGATAAAACAAGGTGTGCAGGGCAGTGCCTCGGAAATGGCTAGTCCAGCTCTATTATAATATGGCTCCACTTATGTCATCTTTCACAATAGTATCCCTGATCTTGCTCTTGAAGGCACAGATTTCTGAGTTTACTAAGCCACCCGTGCTTATCCACAACTGTGCTTAGTATCTCGAGTAAAAGGGTGTCATGGTTGGAGTGCCCTCTGTATTTGATCCCTCAACCCAGAGTGTAGGTCTTGTGCCTACAGTGTATTTTCTTCCGTTTTCTATGGTTTGGGTATTATCTTGGGGGGTGTTTTTGTTACCGTGAGGCTCATTACATCCTAGTTCTGGGAATGTGATTCATGTCTCAGTGTTGGCACGTTTTGCTAGGGTTGTTGGTAGATGTGCCCTGATTTTGAAATGGGCACTCAGCAACATTTAAAAGGTTTCTATTTTGTTTTGTTTTATTTTGTTTTGGTCCATTACCATTTGTTCCTTAAAAACGTACCAATTTTATTCAATAGTTTTCTTTCAATATTTCACAGGGACTACGTGTATAAAAATGATTCAATTGTATAAGAAACCCAAGTTATGATGCATACCCTTTATTTCTCAGGGATAAAAAATTATAGTTGCAATTATAAATTTTAAACAAAATAAAATATTAATAAAGAATTTATTAATCAATATATCACTTTATTTGTTTCTCTAACTCAAGTTGTACGTTTTTATTTCTGCTTGAATAGAAGTGACTTTCTTTTTTTATAAACAATAACCAATGTTTGTATAATTGTATATGGGTATACTCCATATCATGTTAGAAAAATCACTCTATTTTTCTGTTAGAACTATCAGAACATGATTGTATCTTAGACAATTGCAAATAGTGGTGGAAAGAATAGACAACTACTTTGTTTTGAAATTGTTATGTTTTTAGTTTTCTGAGGCCCATGTATAAACTTTTTCACTTACAATGTTTATTCACTTTTGAGCAGGTGGAGTAGCTCTTTAAAAAAAAAAAGATTTTATTGGGGAATTTGGGGAGGGGAACAGCATTGGGGAATTAGGGAAGGGGAACAGACAAGTTGCTGTCCGTTTGTTCCTCAGTCTAGTTGTGGAAGACTTTGCTTCACTGGCCCATGTTGGTATCGTCATTGTGTTCTTCCCGGATGAGGCAGATCGGTCACCGGCCTCTGGATGGTCGCTCACCGCAGCTATTGACAGTTCACGCTGGCTGCTAGCGGCTCACGCTGGCTGCCGGCCACTCACTGTAGCCTATGGCAGCCCACTGCAGCAGGGTCTGCAGCCTACACCGTCGCCGGGGCTTGCGCAACTCCAGGTGGAGCTGTTGTTAGCTGTGGAAGGCAGTGTCACTGGCCCTCATGTGGGATCCGAACCTGGGTCGCTGGCATGCGCCACTTGGCTGGCCCACGGCTCTTAATTTTTTGTACATTTTAGTCCTGTGTGATTAAAAAAAAATAGATTCTGGGGACAGCTGAGTGGCGTGCTGGTGGCGCTGTCTTGGGAAGCCGGCGGCCCCGGTTCGGGTCCCATGTGTGAGGGCCCGTGATACTGACCCCCCACCAAAAAAAAATAGATTCTGCTTTTTGGAATCAGTGTTAGAGTAAAATGACGAAGAGAGATCAGTATTTTGCTTCTTTCCCCAGCGTAAGTCATTTTTACAAGTCTTCTTTTTGTTCTTTTTTTCCCCTCAAGGGTACTACATTGCTGTGTGGTTCCTCCTTCCCTTGAATTGCCTATGAGTTTCAGTAATCTATTTTACTTAAAAAGAAAAAAAAGTTTATTGGTCTATATTAGATCTGTTCATCACTTCAGATGATGAAAAAAATGTTTTTCTGTATTTGGAACGATAAGTATACTTGAATATGATAAAATAGGTAATTTACTGTAATATTATTATATTTGAGATTAGCTCAGTATCAAACAACTGGAGGAAGCATTTATAATGAAGTAGTTACATAGGAATGTACTTCTTGATTTCTACTTTTTGGGACACTCACTAAGTACATTTTACTACAATTAATTGAAATACAGGCACAAAGGAGATGAGAGGCTGGTTGGAATATTTAATTACTTTAACTATAATTTGATAGTTTTGCCCATTGTAGTCACAAGAAAGATAAAAATTTATTCATTTAGACTATTGTGTGGGTTTTAATGCACTTAAATGCTCTTTAAAATTTATTGAAAATTATGCTTGATAACGATTTTGCCATCCTTGAGGGATCTTTAATTAGTTTGTTGTATGAGAAGTTATAATAGATATAAACAGCCTACTTAACTACTTGTCTGCCATTCTGGAAGAAATCTGCATCCTGGATTTGAAAACCTGAGTGCCTATTATTTATTTTTAGTGGGCTTATTTTTGGCATTAACTTGGGCAGAAAACTAGGATTCTTTATAGGAGAGCCATCCATCCATCATCTTAAGTAATTTTTTTTTGGCACTAGGGAACCAGAATTTCTTTGTTCTGATGTTTTCCATTTTGGTGGAAGCTGACCAGTTTTCCAAGTCTCGTAAGTTCCTTGAAATGACCTACAACTGGACACACAGTTAGAAGCAGAAATACCCTCAAGTGTCACTACACTATTTTGCTTTGAGTACAAGATGTCCTACCGTGTCATACATGGAATTTTGGGCTGGTCTCATCATTATCTTACTGGTTTCACCTCCACATAACCTCTGCCATTTAATCACTTTTCTCTGTAAGAGGTCATGACAAAGCTGGCACCAGTGGACATTGTTGGTTCAATATGATAAGATGCAAGTGTAATGTGGAGGGTTGTTGTGGTTATTTTGAAATGCTTTTAGGGATCCCATGTCTTCCTTTTGTGGTGGGTGCCTCAGACTTCCATTAGATAATACAAATGTGTATGTAAATGCACCACCTTTGTTAAAAACAGTGAGATTAGTTGTACTTTGTAATTTCAATTCAGGTGTTTGCATTTATGGAAGAAAAATACAGACTATCAATAGGTAACAGTGTTTATTTTTATCCCATGCAGAGTCTCTGACAGTAAAACCGAAGAAAAGACATCTATGGCAAGATCATTATTTAATGTAGTGTTTAGAGGAGCTGGTCTCTTTGTATGAAAAATGTTCAGCCTGCAAATTAACACAGAAGAGTTAATACAGCTTAAAACTCTGTTTTTGCCCCCAAGTTAAAATTTTTATGAAACTCTTGAGAATAAGGATTACACAGAATTCTCCTGAAGATTATCGTTAAGTCAGATGGGATACACATCTGTTTTTATATCCCCAGAATAAAAACATTTCTTGTTATAAACTGTGTCCCGTGGCTCTGGGAAATTAAATCATGCACACAGGAAATAGTTTTGTTGGTATGTTCCAGGGTCGGTAACTCTTAGGATGTTTTTATAGGAAAGGATTGGGCCTTTGGGTATGGAAACATTTTCATCTTTTTCACTTTAGACTGGAAATGAGGTTTGCTTGATAGAAGTTCTTGAGAGATGATCGAGTTTAGGAAAACTCCTGATGAAAATGCCTGTCACTCATTTAGTTCTCTGCTTAGCAACCCTATTTCTGCTGCTGGAGTGAGATGTATAGTTGGCTAGTTAATGCTATTGGTTTTGAAATCTCTTTCAGCGTGTCAAAATTGAGAGACTTAAATTGTCCTGGATGATGGGAGTAGTTGGGTTTTTCCTTTTTAAACTCATTTCATGATTACAGTATCCAGACCCTTGAACAGCATGAATTTAATATTCCTCATGCTCCTGTTTGTTAGCACACATGCATGCATGCATATGCGTGTTGGTTAAACTAGAGACGACCACTGAGGAGTGTTGTGCATCGGTGTACACTACTGCGTTGTCCATTGGGTCTCCTACACTTGTTCCATCACTGCAGTCCCAGTCTCTTGAAGCACTGGAAAACCACTAAAAACCCTGCTGATAAGACACCTGCAGCTCCATAAATCATAGCGGGCTTGGTGCCGTGAACTTGGTGGAATATATGTTTGCAGAACACCAGCTCCTTCCTCTTGTGAGTCACACGATAATTACAGGCAGACTTACACTTATTGTCTATCTGCAGAGTGAGCCTACATCCTGTCATAAGCATGCGCCATTTTTAATTGTATAGTTAAGTTGCTGACATAAGCAAATATGCAATTTCACATTAAGGTAAGGCTCCGCAAAGGCAAGCATTTGCATGATTTAATTTTCTGCACAGAAGATATTGAAAATCAATAGCATGATTCATGGTCTCACCATGTCATTGCCATGCTGCTGTTGGTTGGCTGTATGAGTTTAGAAGAATATACACAATATTAAAATTGACTGAATTTCATGGGCTGATTCTGTATCTTTACTTAGGAACCATACTTCGTTTCTTTTTGCAAAACTCTGGTCCTTGCCAATGAGATACTAAGTTGCTTGATATACTCGATATACTTTTTTGATTGCTACTAAATAATATTTAAAAGTTATTAAAAAATCTTGTCTATAATTAAAATATTTTTTGGACTTAAGATGATATTTTGTTTTAAATGTGCAAGTGCCAGTAGTACATGATTATGTTCTTATTCAGGGAAAAAGAAATCCCATTACTTGACATCAATGAAATAAAAGGGGAAACTAAATATAGTCATCTTTAATGAATTGTTTATGTGTTAAGTAGAAATCTGGTGCAAGGGTGATAGAGTCCTTTGGTATACCTTTCATTTCTGAGTTGCCTCTCTAAGAAATGGCTTATGAAGTACTTGGGTTCATTCCTTCCAGATTCATGTGGTAGGTATTTGTTTGTGATAGGTAGGCAGTGCCAAAAAGTGAGACAGTAGAGGGAAATGGTAGAGGTTATGCTTGTGGCTTATTATATAAACAAAGACATGCGCGCATACATACACACAGATACACATACTTTTATCCCAAACATAGACACCATCAGCCTTTCTATTTATTGTTCATTTATTCATTCAGTTGCTCACTAATTATTGAACACGTACTATTAGGTTGTTGGAAAAGTCATGATGAATTTTTGTCAGTTTTTTTCAAAGATCATTTATTTATATAAAGAACAAAGATCAATCCATGATATATGGCCCGTTTTGTTTGATAATCTTTTGCCATCTTTCAGTGAGCTTCATAATTCCTTGTTCATAGAAGGACCTATCTTTAGTGGTGAAAAAATGAACAGGGTGCTGATTTATAACCTCATCTGAATTGAAAGTTGTACCTCACAAGGAGTTTTGAAGAGAGCAAAACAAGTGGAAGTTTGATGGGGCAAGGTCAGCTGAGTACGGTGGGTGTGGCAACACAGACCATCCAGGCTCCAATAATTTTTAACATGTGATCAAACTTGTGTGTGGTCATGCATTGTGATGGAGTGCAACTCCTTTACAATTAACAAGCTCTGGATGTTTCTGGATGATGGATTCGTTCAAACTGTCCAATTGCTGACAGTACACATTCGGATTGATTGTTTGGTTCCTTGGTAAGAGCTCGAAAAACACGATACCTTTAAAATCCCACCATACTGAGAGCATAACCTTCCTCTGATGAATGTCTGCTTTCGAAGTCATTTGAGGAGAACCATCACGTTGGCACCAAGACCGTTTGCGCACCACATTGTTGTAAACTGTCCACTTCTTATCACCAGTTATCAGTCACTTCAAAAAAGGATCGTTTTCCTCAGGTTTAATGAGCATATTGCAGATGTTTATATGTGCCATCAAATGAACTTCTTTGAGTTCATGCAGAACCCAAATATGGAGCTTGCTTATGTATCCCAGCTTCTTCAGGTGGTCGTGAATGCTTGAATGATGGATGTTCAATGTTTCTGCAATCTCTTGTGTCATGTAACATGGGTTTGACTTGATCAATGCCTTTATTTAGTCGTCATCAACCTCGGTGGACTTCCCTGATCGAGGAGAGTCATTGTGATTAAAATCACCAGCATGGAATTTCGTGAACCATTCTTGGCACTGACGTTCTTGTAGAGCATTGTCACTGTAAACTTTATGCAACTTTTCACAAGCTTGATGCGCATTCTTCCCTTTATGGAAGTAAAACAGTAAAATATGGCAAAAATGTCCAGTTTGGTCTTCCATCTTCAACTTGTTGTAGACTCCAAAACCAAGTTGCTCAGTTTTTTTTCAGAATGAAGCTAGAACTGTCAGCTGTGAAATGACACACCAGTAACATAGATGTGAATGATTCTAGTACTTCCAAAAATGAAGTAGTGCCATCTTTTGCAAACATGCGTCGTGACTTTTCCGACAACCCATTATATGCCAGGCTCCCCTGAGGATGGTAGGTGAGAGTTCCTTATCTCCAGGGAGTGTGGAACCTTTCATAGGCTGTGCAGCATACCCTTCAGAAGCGGATTCTCCTGCCCATCCTTACCTTCCTGTGTCCAACCCACATTGTACCTCAGTATTCTGGGGAGTGAAATGAAGACAGGATTAACTCAGGTTCCTTGGGATAGCCCTACCCTCTATGTTACTTCTTACCACACCTGTTTGTCTCAGTTGAGCTACCTGTAGACCAGCAGCTCTAGAGCTCAGGGCTCAGATCCCTTACGCCATGCTGTGTTCCACGTGGATGGCTGGGAAGATATCTGCTCTCTGGGGTATGGATTCCCCTTTGTATTGTCGGGAGGACCTTCTGATATGTACCTCTCTTGTTTCTTGAATATAATATATCTTTATAGATTCGCCTTTTCACTAATTGTTTAGTGGGCTTACGGAGCTGTTAGGTGGGGGCCCCAAGACCTATGGCCAATATCCAGTCTAGTTAAAGAGTTTGGGCGTTATGGTCTACTTCAGGTACTTGGAGGCTCTCACGGTTACCCGATGAAGCTCTAGACTTGGTTGCTTTGCTTTCCTGGCAGATGGGTAATACAACTGTCATTGCGGAAGCTACTCCAATGAGAGACACTGCTGGCAGACTTCGTGCTCCTTTGCCCACGCCGATGTTCTCAAAGGTTCTGGGAAATGGGAATCACCCCCTTTTCAGGAAGAAAAAGGTGGAGGACTAGTAGTAGAGATTGTGGTACTAACATCTAATGTAAAAGGTATATGAATTTATATCCTTAACCTCATTCCTTCTATACTTTGATACCTGGTTTGTTTGTTTCTCAGTTTTCTGGCTAGACCTCTGCTTCAGTTCAAATTCGTTAGTCTAAATTCTGAGGTTGATGCCACAGCAGGGTGATTTCTGCAGTAGTCTGTTCGTTTCTGCCAAGCTAGCTCTTCAGTAGTGTTAGGACTTAGCATGTCAGGTTTCAGGAAGGAGGGTATAAATTCAGAACATCAGAGCTGAGTGGGATTCTAGGTCAAGAGTTTGTGCTTATCTCTGGCTTAAAAAGAGAATCACCTGGACAAGGTTTCTTTCTTTTTTTTTTTTTTTGAGGTCAGTGTCACTGGCCCTCATATGTGGGACCCGAACCGGGGCTGCTGGCTTCCTAAGCCAGCGCTTAACCACTGCACCACTCTGTCAGCCCAAAGCTTTTTTTTTTAAGTACTCACATCTGGGTCCCACCGTAGACCAATTAAACCCATCTCTGGAGGTTGAGAATCAGAGCTGTAGGCCAACAGTGGCCTTTTATGGATGGAGAACTTGATGATCAGGAGTTGAAGAGACTTGTTTGAAGGTCACTAAGGTCATAGTTTCATTTGGGGAACTTTTGCTTACAAGAGACAGAAAAGTAAGCTTTGGCAAGTAATTGGGTCATGTACACATAAATCACCCATGGGGTTTTATTTATTTATTCATTTATTTTTTTAGCTGAGCCATCCTGCCACCTGTTGGCAGCTCAACGACAGCTCATCTCGGGCTGGGCATCGAACTGCTGTTGCTCAGAGCTCAGCTGTCACTCTTGAGCTCTTAACGAACTGAGCCACTCGGCCGGCCCATGGGGTTGGTTTTAAATTGGCTTTGTCCCTGGCTTAAATTTTGCCAGCAGAAATGATCTAGCGTGGTTCCATTTTTGAGAGCCTCTGCTAATCCCCTACTTGACTCTCTCAGTCAGTTCCTTGAGGCTTCAGGCTCATGTCTTAATACCTTCAGGAAGAGAGAAGACTCTCTCTGTTGGGCCAGTGTCCCCCCAAAAATACCACTGGGTGAAGTCAGGCATTAATTTCCAGTTATTGATTGGTTTAAGCCAAACCAGGCCCACCTCTGGAGCTGCTGGGATGCAGGTAAGAGAGCATGGCTCTCAGTCTATGATCCTGGCTAAGAGATGGGGTATGATGATTACAAAAACAGCGACTCGAGCAAGTTTCCATTGTTATCAGACATTGTAAAGCACTATATGGCCGCTGCGTAGTTAGGTGCTGTGCTCACAGTAACTTGCGTTGTCTTTGTAACTATCCTATGGGGTTGGTACTTTCAGCTCTATTTTACAGACAAGGAAAGTGAGGCTCAACCACATACCCTAATGGAAACCACATGGATTACTCCTAAGGAAGGTCAAGACACTCTTTTACTCATTGTCCTGATACAAAAAGGAAGACTTATTTGGGAATAATTATTTAGAATGAACTAGCTCTAAGAGACATAGTAGACAGATACATAAAAAGTTTCCCAGGGCTGGTCGAGTGATGTGTTGGTTAGGAGTTGGCTTGGGACGCCAGCTCTGAGCAGCGAGGCCCTGGTTTGGATCCCACATATGAGGACCAGTGACACTGCCCTCTATAGCTAAGATGGTGAACAACAGCTCTGCCTAGAGCTGGGCTACTGTGAGTCACTGGCGTGTGCTTTCGTGAGCTGCAGTGAGCCGCCGTGAACGGCCATCCACTGGCTGGCAAGTGACAGCCTCACCCAGGAAGAACGCAGTGATAATACCAACATGGGCCAGTGAAGCGATGTCCTCCACAACTAGACTGAAGAACAGAAGGACAGCAACTTGTCTGTTTCCCTTCGCTGATTCCCCAACGCTGTTCCTCTCCCCCAATTCCCCAATGAAGCATTTAAAAAAAAAAAAGTTTTCCATATGCGTAGAAAATAAAGAAGGCTAACAGTTATTTATTTGGTGTACTTTAGTGTATGAAATAAAAATAGATTAGGAGATGGAGAATTTTTGTTTTGATTCCTAGAGGTTTAGAATTGTAACTTCCTGGACTTCAAATAGCTCATCTGCAAAACCGCAGAATGGATTGGATGGGTACCTAATCCTGAATCGTACTTTAAAATTGGGTTGTAACTCAGATTTTGACTTTGTCATTCAGGACCAATGAGCAGGAATGTGTGACACCAGGTTTACATTTTCGATGTGTTTTAAGATTTTACAGGATTCCCATTTCCCTCTGAAGGGTTCATCTGTGTGGAGTATTTGTTTTTTGTTCAGGCATTACTTTTCTTAAAACCTGTCCTAGCATTGACATGTAAGCATAAAGTACATGTTTCCTAGTTTTCCTTGTGACTGTCCCATTGTCAGCAAAGCTAATGCCATCATGATGAGATGATGATGATGATTAGCATCATCATCATCACTTTGACTAATTTAGAATAGAATATGTATTGTGTTTTCTTAGTGCCATCTTCATTTTAATTGAATATACAGTTCCCCTAACCATTTTCTTTGCTTTTTAAAAGCACATTTGATTTTGTTTGGGTGCATTTAAATGTGAACATAGACAGCTGGGATGAATTGTTTGAAGTGTAATTCCATTTCATTTTAGATTCTGGGCACCTGTGATATTTGTCTTCTTACACATCAGTGCATTTAGGTGTGGGCTCACAACAAAAGAAATTTGCATCCATGATGGGATGGGTTGGGATGGGTTGGGATGGGAGGGGAGGGCTTCAAACACTATAGCTGGCAGACTGTAGCTGTCCATAATGGGGTAGAAGATTGGATTCATTTTCAGTTTTTGAAAAGATAATCATTATTCAGTGTTACCTTTCTGAGCATGTTGGCCTGAGAGGGTTTCAAATTTAATGTCCTCAGGTACAACAGGTGACTATTTGGACCCCAGAGGATGTGAAGTCCTGATACTACCCATGGGAAGCCTCCCGGGCCTCAGACTGTGCTGTGTGTGGATGTCAGAGGGTCTGGCTTTGATGCAGGCATGCTGATGTTGGGTTCCCTGACCTGCTGCATATTTACCTGCGAGTCTCTGAGTCTGAAGGCCTCCATCTGTAAAAGAGATGGAATGCCCCTTGCTTTCTGAAGATCAGATGAGGCTAGAGGCTATTTTCACCTAGGACATAGGCTTATTTGTACATGTAGTTGGAACCAAAACCACAGGTTCAAGGTCTAGTAGTTGTATGATCGTTGGCAAATTCAAGTTTGCATATCTATGGATTGGTCCCATTATTGGGACCATTGTATCTTCTACTTGGTTGTCTTTTGCATATTAAATATGATAATGTATATAAAGTGCTTAGTGTATTGTGTTTCTTGGCACAAAGTCAAGGCTCATTGTAAGCTGTGATTAAGATCAATAGTAACCATGGTAATTTCTCTAGGGTCTCCTTTGGTGGATTTTCTGTAAAACCAGGAGGTTCTGTTCAGTTATTGGAAGATCTGTGCTTCTAGGGAGTCACCCAGCTGTGTGCACTTGAAACTACCTGTGTCCGGTGGGGCGATGACTGTCTCATGTGGCTTTCCCTGTTTTCCAGTGCTGACAGAAGGCTACGTTGGGGCCCTGCAGGAGAGCAGACACGGCAGCTCAGCGCAGATCCGCAGGCGCAAGGCGTCAGGAGACCCTTACTGGGCCTACTCTGGTAAGCTGACTTGTTCTGACCAGGGTCACCAGGCCAGTTCACGTCCCATTCAGCTCAGTCGAGAGCTTACTTTGAATCACTGTCATGCCTGACTAGTGTTTGTTCACACTTTTCGTAGTTTCCGAAATGCAGAAATAGTCATGCCTGTTTTTCCTCCAGGTTTTATTAAGTACTTGAATTTATCTCTCCCACCTGTTTTCTCAACCTGCTTTTTCCCCTCGATTTCTTTTCTGAACTTGTTAATGGGCTATTGTACCAGACTTGTAATTTTCCAAAAGACACAACCTTTTCTGTCTTTTCAGTGACTGTGATTTCAGAGAGCAGAAAATGCAACGTTAGTCTTGAGCTGCTAAATGTCTGCTAAATATTATAAAGCATTCCATATCAAAATGATCTGTTATGGTTTAATCTAAAGAAAAAACGCAACTTTATATTTTCAGATCAGATCTTCTTAGTTGAATATACTTTAGCCTTCTACTCTGTGGTATTCTGCAGTTCTTTTCATTTTTATTTTTACTTTCAGCCTTTGAGCCAGTGAAGAGAGACAGAGCAGCATTATAACCATGTTGACTATCACACTAGAAATAATTTTCTTATAAGGGGAAAAAGATGAAAACTTACAAGAATACACAGACCTTTCTAAATGATGCCTCCAACAACTAGCAAAAATATGATAGGTGGATTACCGTTTCTAAAAAAGATTTTGATGTTCAAAAATATACGGAAAATGTATTGCAGCCAATTAATGCTTGAAGAAGATATACCACTTTGGAAATTGCGTTGGCACTGAATAATTCAAGTTCTTTGTATGAAAGAGCTTGGAGGCATGAAGCATTAGTCTTAATAACAAATCTATATATTAAGCAATGTTGTTGCATACAGAAAGCAAAGGTATTATTTTCATAATGATACTCAGGTTCCAAATGCAGAAATTCCACCTGCATATCTTCTTAAATTTGTGTCAGTGTAAAATTTATAGGCCTGATCTTTAATTACACCTTATCTATTAGCTTTTTGCATCCTTTTGTCTATCGATAAATCTCCTGCTCCTACAGGGAGAATAGCCTATCTGTTTTGTTTTGCAAAGAACAGATAGTGATTCTGAAGTCTTCCATCACACCGAGTTCTCTGTGATTGGAATGATCTAATTAGAGCCTTTTTGTCGACATTTTTGATAAATGAAGGAAATAGGGAGATGAAAGCCAAACTTACATATGTGTGTGTGTATATATATGTTTGTATATATCTTCTTGCCAAGAAATCCAAAGAAAATTTATCTTTTTGTACTCTATGACTCCAATATCAGTTAGGAAGAGGCATAAAGTGGCCGCTATTTATAGTTTGTCAATTTAGAATAATAATGCCATTAGTCAGTAAATTGGAAGTTACATCCCATCAACAGCTCCAATTGAAAATGTCAGTAAAGGAATGAAAGGCTCACTGTTTTCCTATTACTTAGTTAAGAATGGACATAAGTGGTGCAGTTTTTGAGATGGAGCAGTTGTTTGTATCGTTAACTCTGGTGGACTTAATGAGCCTCCATTTTGTATTTCTGGAATGCATTGTGTCTGAACCTGGGTACTTCTGTCGGTGGAAGGGCTGAAAGTTGAACCTCCGGAGTTTGGCATGCTTTTCTGTACCGATACAGGTATGCTTAGGCTTTGCCGGGCCTATGCTCTGTGTTGCAACTACACACCTGCCATCGTAGTGCAAAAAACAGCCATAGATAATACTGGACAAACTGGTGGGGCTCTGATAAAATTTTACTTATGAACACTGAAATTTGAATTTCATGTGTCAGGAAATATTATGCTCCTTTTTGATTTCCTCCCTCCCCTCAACCGTTTAAAAGTATAGAAACCATTTTTTTTTTTCATGCCATGCTAAAATAGGTGGCCAGTTGGATAGGGTCCACAGGCTATCATTTGTCAGTTCCTGTTCTAATAGATTTTTTTTCTGGAACTGGGAAGACTGTCATCTGAGAAATCCCCTAGAAACAGAGATTTGGAAGAACCAGTGAAGTAACTTGCTGCGCATTGTGCAGGAAATAAAAGGGGAAGAAAAGAAAGAGAGAAGTTATGAATAGATGATCCTGATAAAAGTGAACTGGCATCTTAAGATGATTAACTATAGAGCTGGGAGGACTATGGGTGGAGCTGGGCCCCTTGTTAACTCTCTAGTCCTGACTTCCTGTTGAAACTTTGTGGTAACTTCTGGGGGAGGGATCTATATATAGAGAGGACATCTGGGGAAGGGGTGCTCTCTTTTTGCATGTGGACGGCCAGCTGGGAGCCTGTCCAGAAGAGTGCATTCTCACACTGTTGTAGTGGTTTCTTTCTTTTTCTTTTCCAAATAAACTGCTCTTTTGTTGGGTTGTCTGGAGAGTTATTTTGGCCAGTCCATAATACATAGTCCTCATGCTTTAAATTTCCTGAAAATTCCACCATGTCAGTGGTTGCTGCACACCCGTAGGGGAGGAAAAATAAAAATTTCTCCTACCCCTAGAAGGTTCTTCTGGCTGAACAAATAATCAAGTGACGTAAAGCAGATTAACAGAAGAAAACCAAGTTTTATTTATTTTTTTTAGCTGAGCCATCCCGCCACCTGTTGGCAGCTTAGCGGCAGCTCAGCTTGGGCTGGGCATCTAACTGTTGTTATTCAGAGCTCAGCTCACATCCTTGAGCAAGCTCTTAACCAACTGAGCCACTCGGCCGGCCCAAAAACCAAGTTTTAATATGTGTGTGGGGGGAATTCACGTAAGCATAAAAATTCCAAAGATAAGTAAGGTGAAATGAGGTATGCATGTCATTCTGGACTAAGGAAGGAGGTGGAAATTGGTGGTCTAGGACTTTGGAGGGCAGTGAGCAAATTCCAAGGAGGTGGAAAGAGTTCATGTTTTGTAAACAAATGTTCTTTGGGCTGCCTTGAAACATCGAACACAGAGAACTCCAATCCAAGGGCACCTTGCTGGGTTCTATCACAGCCTAGTGCATATTAAACTATAGTTATAGACGATGATCTCTCCTTTCTTGGACAGGTCTTCTATCTGAGTTCTTTTAGGCACTTCAGGGAGAGGTCAAAGTTTCTTGCCGAGTTTTTTGTTTCTTAAAAACCACAAACTTAAAGTAACCTATATCCCAAAAGGCATATTTCGGGGCAGCACGGTCAGCTTCCCCTTGCACGAAGTGGTGGAATATCAGTTCTCAAATCAAGAAGACTTGGGGTCCATCAGAGACATTCCTTAGCATTTGGCAAATAGGCAAAAAATGGGCAGGAAGGAGTAAGATTTGTTGCCTGTTCCTTTCCGCACTTCAGATCAAGGCCTTCAAACCACAGTAAGCCAAATGTTGGACTATTAGCTGCATGTACGTATACCTCTAGCTATCAATGTTGTTTCAAGAGTGGGGCTGCCAAACAAAAGGCTCCCTGTTTGTAGTGGGAAGTGTTTTTGAAATTTAGCAAAAGCAAAGTAGTCCACTTCTGAAAGATTGGTTTAATGGGCCAGGTTTCAATCTCCTGCCTCTAATTTAGACTTGTCTTTGTTCCTCCTAAGATAACGCCACTGATGCTTTGGGAGTATGGGTTGTGAGAGTATGAATTCTGAAGTCATGTAGACCCATTTCAAATCTAAGTTTTATCTCTTAGTATCTTTATGAGGTTGGGAGGATATTTAATTTTTTGGAGCCTCAGTTTCCCTACCTTTGAAATAAGAATAATTAGTACCACTTCTCTCATAGAGTTGTTATGGTGATGAAATGAGATGATAATGTGGGAAAATTTAACAAACCTCTGGCATAAAGTACCTAATATCACTTCTTGCTCCTTTTGGCACTGTTACTACCTTTGCTGCTATTGATATTATTGTCATTGAAATTTTCAGTGGGTAGCTATGATTAACAGTGGGTGATTACTGAGTTATATTGTTTGTCATTCACAAGAATTACCCATTTGGGATTTCGGAAAGAGGGTTAAGCAAACTATCCTCAAGTTCAGAGGTTGGTTGGCAAATTACAAACCACCTCCTGTTTTTGTGAGTAAAGTTTTGTTGAAACGCAGTCATGCTTATTCCTTCAAGTACTGTCTTCTGCTGGTTTCATGCTACAGCTGAATAGATGAGTAGGTGCCACAAAGGCCTATGCCCAAAAGGTCTAGAATCTGGTGCTTTACAGAAACGGTTTGCCAACTTCTGCTCACACTGACACAGCCTGGGTTTTTGAGCAGATGTTAGCCTGACTCAAATAGAAGTGTCAGAGATTTGGAACATGTGTTTTTTTAAATCCCTGGCCTTGCATTTTCCTTGAGCTGTAGTATCTGCAGCAAGTGTTGTAGTTAGTATTCCTAGTGATTCTGGTCCTTTCTTTGGAGAGGACTCAGGAGGATCAAAGATGTGCTGTGGGAGACAGGTCAGGGAGATGGGTGGGAGTTGGTGGTTCTGGGGCCCCCTGGGTTACTGCGTCTTGCTCGTTAGGTTGCCTTTGTGTGGGTGGGTTTTGGTGAATGATACTGATCTGGTTATTCCAGTGGCATCTCACCCCAGTCACTTGAGGAGAGTTGCATAAATATTTGAGATGTGGATAGCTTGGTTTTAGAATATTGTCACAATAATGATTCACTAATATTAATGTAACTTCTCACTATAGGACTATGCAAGTTGCATCACCTTGGATAATACATCCTATTTAGATTTGAAATGCCAAAAACTTTACTTCTGTAGGCTTATCAGACAATTCCATTGTGAACACCAATAGCTTTAGCATAAAGGTCTGGCGGAACCTGGAGATATGTGTTCTAGACCCATTGTGATCATCTGAAGTTTGGTTACCTCTCAGCTCCTTAATTTTGTCTGCTCTAAAAAGGTGGTCGTAATATCTGAGTTCAGTGTGAACATATCATGAATAAGATATATGAAACAGCACATAAATGTAGGATATTACTGTTAACTGTTAATAATAGCAATGTAATTTCAAGATTGCTTTATATCTTTGGATTTATTTTCCTTATACCCAGATAGGGAAAAAGGTGGAAAGACCTTTTTAGGTATTTCATGTAGAATTACACTGACTGAAAAAAAAAAGGCAATAGTTCAAATTAGAGTGTTTCATTGAAAGCATTAAACCAATTTCTTTTCTGTTAATTTGATTCGACTAACATATAGATATTTTTCTGTGTTACTTGAGGTGATCACAGCTCATGAATTTTGGAGATTGCCCAGAACTTCTGTAATTACTACACAAAAAGTAACACATGCTAGGTAGGTCATCCTTGCGGGAAAGGGAAATGAGAAACAAATCTGGAGCAAGTTCAAGTGGAAATTTGAGACATTTTTATAAAGCCGTCTGTTTTCTCTCTTCCCCTTCAGAGACTTGGAGAAAAACAGGCTATGGTTTCTCCTCCTACCCCATTTTTACTTATCCTGTTTGTTTTTTTTTTGCATTTTTAATCTACATTTCATGATCCTTCTGTGTAGAAAAAGTCTGTGAATCAAAAGAAGAGGACCATTTTTCATCGTAGAGAAATCCACAGTGGGACATGCAATGACCAAAATTTCTTGTAAGAAGTGTCTAGTGTTGCGCTAGGTGAAGGTCAAGTAGAGATTATTCTAAGAGGAATTTGTGCCGTGGCCAGGAAATTCTGGGAGGAGATATGCAAGGTCCTTCTAATTGTCCCCGGGGTTTGCTGACTTGTTCAGCTGTAAAGTGGAGATAAAAGCACATATGTTTCAGGATGGCTTTGAGGATTAGAGGTAATATTTGTAATAATGTGGTATAATTCTTGGCCTCTACTCTGAAATGCAATAGGTATTACCCATCTGACTCTTAGTTATATGCCACCCCACTGAACTCTTTATATAAGCATTTTGTTTTACAACGCACGCACGCACGCACGCACGCACGCGTGCGCCTCATTTCCCAGTTGAATGTAGAATCCTTTAGGACAAGGATTAGTATAGTTTGTTTTTAATGCTGTGTGTAAGAGTATTTTATTTCATTTTGTGCATGTTCTGGTATTTTTCAAGAGGCTGAATGGATGGATGGATAAATGAGCTCATGCCAGATTCTGTGCTTAGGAACTCACCGACGGGATCCTGCCATGAAATTCAGATGAATTAGTGGGAGATTTACAAAAGGTTTCACCGTTGGATCCTTGTTAAGTAATGAGCTCTCCTGGTGAACTTAGGATATAATTAAATTTCTAAAATAACATTTCCATGCCTATTTTTAATAATGTTTATACAGGTAAAAGCAAAATATACGTGTCTGCACAAGTCTGCTTTTGTCATTAGAAGAATGGAAGGCACTATAGCACCTCAAAGTTCAGTGTTAATATTGTTCTATAATTGGCCCCCTCCTAATCCTCCTCTTTGAAGTCTCTTAAGGGAATCATTTCCCCAGAGACATTTCCTTTGTAGTAGAGATCTTCTGATCTGATAAAACTACACTGTTGTGGAGGAATCAGCCTTAAGATCCATCTTCTGAAGTCCCAGCTCAAAGGTACCTCCTCCTTGTTGCTTTGCTTGACCCCTCTCTCCCTAATTCATCAGTCTCCCCTTGGTGTTTTACAGTTAAAGTTTATGTTCTCTACAGTTGCCTATTAATCTATAGTTTGTCAGCAGAAGTTATTTATTCATTCAACACACTTATTAATTGCTTACTGCATGTCAGGTGTTGTGCTTTAACGGGATGGGCCATAGGAGCTCCTCAGAATTGCTGCTGTCACATCCCAGACATTAAAGATGGGCAGTTGTTTGCCAGGCATGCAGAGGCCTTGGGGCATGAAGTGATCTCGCAGTGACTGGGTGCTGGAAGCAGCTCAGTAGGGCTAGAGCAGGGGTCAGCAAACTGCGGCTTGTGCGCCACATACGGCTCTTTGGGTACGTTCCATCTCAAAAGTTTGCCGATCCCTGGAAGAGCCAATCCTGTCCCTCACAACAATTTAAAAATTATTTGAGAGCCATAAATATATTTTTATATAATCACCATTATGTGAATAATATCCTTTAAAAATTTTATAAATGAAGCTATGATAGTTTTAGTTTCATTTTCAATTTTACTTCAGAGCCACATGTACGTACCCAAAGAGCCACATGTGGCTTGCGAGCCCCAGTTTGCTGACCCCTGGCGGCTTTTCCGTTTCAAAAGTTTGCCCATCCCTGGTCTAGAGCATATAGTCGGCTAGAGAGAGTTAAGGGAATAATACAGATAATTGGAATTGCACCATGGACAGCCCTAACATTTACTTGTGACCTAGAACACCTTTCTAAGGATGATAGGGTGTCGTTAAGGATTTCATGGTGGAAATGGACTCAGTTGATTGTTTGTGTGAGTAAGACCCCTGGTTGTAGAGTTAAGTATCAGTCAGTGAGGAAGAGGGCAGGATGAAAAATGATGATTATGGGGTTGTATCATCAGGGACTTGATAGGTAAAAGGGAAGAGCCCTTGTTCATTACCATTAGCACATGGAAGAGAAAGCAAAATGAATGGTCTAGGATAATCCCCAGGAAGATTGAAGGTGACATTGCATTTAGTTTAAAATGAGTAAGTGAGGAATGGTGAGTTGGTTATGAGTGTTAAGAAAAAAATTGGACTTGAATCTATTAAGATGTGGAGGAGTGTTTCTTCATATGTTGTTCATTTTTTATTCATATTGTTGTATCCATATTTCTTACACCCTTTAAACTTTATGCTCTTCAGGCAGAACCTTTGTCTGTAATTAATCTCTGTATTTCCCTGTCCCTATTTAAATGTTTTGGAAGAGGAGGGCCTCAAGGTAGGGAACACATTGTAGAACAAACCTTTTTTTCCTATAGATACTTTTTTTCCTGTTACACTTGATTTGTGATTACAAAGATAGATAGGGTGAGAAAAAACACATATGGTCACACACTAATCAGGACTTTATGTATAAAAGAAAAATGTGTTGCCATATGCTTAGGATACCTTGAGCATTTTTCAACACTTGGCTGGGTTTGTTTTTTTTTCCTATTCACTATTTGAAAGAAATTGTCTTGCGACTTAGAGATCTTTTTTTCTTTCTTTCTTTTTAAAAAAACTTTTATTATAATCCTTGCCTGCTGAGTTCTGATGCTTTTTGGCATCTTTTCTCTGGGGATGGTTTCACAAGAGTGTGTGGAGTTAATTGAAGTTGTACGTTATAAGAGGGGATCAGTAAATTTCTTAGGGTACTTGTGACCCTTTCAAAGTGTATTAGGACGATAAAATACTGTTCAGTGCTGGGTTGATATCAAATGATATACGTTGGTGATAACAATTTCAGTTGCTGCTATGATGGGACATTTCAAACATGGATAAATGGAAGGCTGAGAGTTTAGTTTTTAAATTGGCTGTGACGGTAGTGGGTTGATAGAGCCTTTTTGATCTTCTAAAAATTAGTTTTAAATTATAGTTGACATACAACATTATATTCATTTCAGGTGTACGACATATACCTCACGAAGTGATCCCCACGATAAGTCTAGTACCCATCTGGCATTGTATATAGCTCCTATGATATTATTGACTCTATTCCTGTACTATGCATCCCATGACTGATTGAATAACTGACAGTTTGTGCTTAATTCTCTTCACCGTTTCCCACGCCCCCCCTATTTGGCAACCATCAGTTTGTTTTATCTGTGGGCTTGTTTTTGTTTGTTTATTTATTATGTTTTTTTAGATTCCACATATAATTGAAATACGGTATTTGTCTTTCTCTGATTTATTTCACTTAGCATAATATCCTCTAGGTCCATCCATGTTGTGTCACACATGGCAAGATTTCATTCTTTTTTATGGCTGAGTAGTATTCCATTATATATGTGTACCATGTCCTCTTTATTGATGGAGCCTTTTTGGAGGGCTCCTTTGCAATATTTGTGAAAATGTTAAATATTGATAGTCTTCGATCCAGCACTTCTAGGAATTTGTCTTTCACAAACACTTGTGCATATCATATCCCCATAGTGGCATTGTGTTTAACAGACTAAATAACCATCAGAGGGACTTGAGTAATTACCATACAACCTTATGATGGAATACTTACAAACATCTTCCAAAATGAAAAAGATTGAACTATAAGCTATATTAAAATAATAGGGGCAATAAGGTCCCATTAATGAACAGAGATCAAAGGTTTGGAGGCTACATATAAAAGTTAATTGTGGTTATCATTGAGAAATGAGGTATATTGCCTTTTTATATTTATAATTCTCTAATATTGTAATATCATAGAGAATTATATCTAGAGCATTTTAATTTCTTATACCACTACATTCATACTATTTTTGAAAATAATCCCTTTATTCTAGAATAGATGGCTGAATTACGTGGAATTCTGGCAGTTGTCTTTGTAACAGTTCTGAGGGAAGAGAAAGCCAGAAAGAAAGCAAAAGCCTTTTTGGCTCTTTAGTTGGCTGTATCTAAAATTTTTAGGTAAGACATTTTCACTGGCATTTCAAATTTTATAAAATTCCTATATGAACCATGCAGAAATTAATGAACTGATAATAACTCAGTTTGAAAACGAGGATCAAGATTTATTGAACAAATCAGTAGATATTGACCCAGGCAGAGATGAAGTCAATATTTGCTTTGATATAACATAAATCCTACTATTCAGTAAACTATAAATTTAGTGGGTCTACAGAAGGCCTATAGAGAGTTATCTATAAGTGTATATTTTTTGTATCTGTGATGGATCTAAGTCACACATCTTTTTTCCTGGTCATAAATTTGAAAGGATGATGTTGTCTCCTTTGAAACTATTTTCTTGGTGCCGAGACTGTGGGTTAGTGGAGGACCATGATTAATTTAAAGGTTCAAAGGAAAAATATACCTAGTCTCATCCAGCCTAATAATGGGAAAGCAATTGTGCTGTGTGATTCACTTAAGGCTATTTGTCTTCTTTTCTAATTAACAAAATACACTCATTTATTATATCTGATTTGGTTCATAAAACCCACTCTGACTACATAAAACGGGAATATTTAATCCTTCCCTTTGGATATTGTTAAGCTGTGTTATGTGGAATTATTTTGGCAAATAAAATATCATTGATATACATCATGCTGAGTAACACTTTATTGGCCAGCCCCTTGTTGAAATTATTAAGTTGAACTACACTCTTGTTTCTTACTTCATCTCTTCTCTTGGTGGGGTGGGCCTGGGGGCAATATAAACTAAGGGAGAGCTATTTCAGTGGATTGTGAACTTTCAGTATTGCCAATACATAGCTGAAATAAAGTGTATAATGTCTGCTAAAAGATTACATTTTCTCTCTGTTTAAATGCAGAGGGGATTCAGTTCACAAGGTTAAGTGTAATCTCGTACCTAAGCAAAAGTCCTATGTTGTATACGGTTCTCTTGAGGTCGGTTCACCTGGAGTGTTCTTTAGTGGTTCCTGAAGTGATCCTGAAGTGAACCTCACCCCCATCCCCAAGTGGTAAGGTCTCAGGACCCTTTTTTGAAATTGGTAGTATTAAGGTAGTAAATCTTCTTGGTTGTCTCTGTTGGCATTAAAATTTAACCTGTCCTCTGATTTATATCAAACTCCATTTTTTGTCATGTAACTAAGACCTTGTTTAGATTATAAAACCAATCAGTGGTATGTATATAACTTTGAACCATTCCTTCTTTAGAGATGCTTCCTACTAACATTACTTTTCATAAATGATATTATAATGTATAATAACTAATGTTTTCCCTGAGTGTAGTATTGAATGACATTTTATGTCATGTGAAAACTGACTCCACTGGGCCAGCTGAGTGGCGTGTTGGTTAAGCGCTGGCTTGGGACGCCAGCGGTCCTGGTTCGGGTCCCACATAAGAGGGCCAGTGACACTGCCCTCAAAACAGAACAAAACAAAACAAAAAAACCAAAACTGATTCTACTTTGATTTAAGGATTTGACTTTACCATAATAAAATCCTTTTTTGTTAGGTTCTTTATCAAGGAGAAACTCAGAATTTGGTGCTAATAGGTCTATAACACTTCTCTGTCACTTGCCAATGTTTCTTTTCTTTTTTTAACAGAGACAGGTCTTTCCCAGAGACTTCTGCTGATAGAGTATTTTAGAATTTGATCTTGTGGTTTTCATTATTTCCTGAAACCCTTCCTATCTGGCAGGCCATGCTAATTTTCCATTTTGGTGTATTAAGTTTTTTGTTAATTATATATTTAAGATTTTGTAACAAGTGAGCCAGTTTAGAGAAAAATTTTAACTCAGCAGTTGTACAGCTGGTATTCTAATATGGCAAAAGAAGTTTTTTTCTCTAGGAGACATAGTCACCATCTTAGAAGAATTGAAAACCTCTTATATTTCATAAAATAGCCCTATATCTGTGATGGGAAAAATCACAAAGGGTATAGAGTTTCCTGGAATTGGCTTAAAAATTAAGGAAAATATTCAGTGCCCTAATTTTTAAAATTATGGCTCATTGTATGTCCTGATTCTGTTACAGCCATATAAATTATTAAAAATCTTAAATACACTCTGGCCCCAGACCCTCGAATTTCCTCCTTGTCACCTACTTGGCTACTCCTCCGATTTGGGGACCTCCTCAGGATTATGCCACCCTCTAACCCAACCTCCGCCATCCATTGTTAGGGGTTATTGCCTCTGATTTGTTAAATGATTTAAATATTATTCCTGCTTATTACCATGGAGGCAATTTCAGAGAGTGAAAGCCTGGACTGTGGCAGTATTGTAGTGTAAGTATTATGCTCCCTGACCCACTTAGTGAGTTTCATTGACCTTGACATCTTCACTGGGCTTGGGAAGCCACTTGATCCAGATTTCCTGTTTATGTTGATCCATATTCTCCCAGTTTGAAGGCCATTTCCTGGGAGGAAAATAAGCTTCTTCTTGAAGCTGCATGAAAAGTTGCTGCTTCCAAGGGTGTAATTTAATGCTCTGTCCCAATTATTGTTGGCCTCTTTCCCTCCTGGAACCCATTTTTCTCTGTCCCACCCTTCCTCCTAGGTCCAAGTGTTAGGCCGATGTTCTTCCTTTTAGCTAGGTGTGCATGCCATGAGTACATTTGGTATTGATTGGTCATTTTGAGAAGTTTCAGCAGAAAAATGAAATATGAACCTCTGTTAGGTTGTAAAGCGGAGAGAAGCCATTTACAGTGTGTTTCTGCTTCTGGGGCTCACTGTGAAGATGAGGGGTATTTTCTCCTCCCTGTTGCAAGTACATAATTGACACTCTCGTCTTAGGGGGTGATTTTGACACTTTTTGAAGGTCCTGTGGCTTTTACACCATTTTTACACCATCTCCTAATGAGCTATCTTATAACACCCTTTTCATGTAAAGATTGCCCTTTCTCTCACCATCCACTGGGGTGTGAAAAGGAACTTTCAACATTCATGGCCAATTGGACCATATACCCGCTGTGCCAGAAGGAAGGAGTCAGGATTTGCTTTCCTTTGTCATAGGCGGTTTCCCAGTTGGCACTATAGCCAGGAGTTTTCTCCCATATTCATCAAAGGTAATTTTTTGGAGTCTGTGAGTTATAAGGCTTTGTTTTTGTATGTTGCTATGTTTTAGCTCTGGAAGAGACCTCCTGACTCGCCTGGCTTAATAATAAGGGCAGCTTTCTGTGTCTCATAGCCCTTTAGATAGATGCAGGGCACATCCAGGCAGAAGCATCTTTGCACCTCTGCTATCTTGGAGGTACACTCCCTGTTCTTTCTCCTTTACCATCCTTAGGTGGTGGGGTTGGTCCTTAAAATCACTTTCCTCAACGCTTTACTATGTATGACGTTAGCAGTTCCAGAAGTCAAATGCTGAGGTGTTAAGTCCAGAGAAAGAACAGAAAGTATCCCTTTCTTCCATCTCTAACAACAATTAAAATGTTCTTCAAAGCAACACACCCCTGATTAATCAATCCTTCTGTCTTATTGGTCAGAACGGGATCTCATGTATATGCTTAATCCAGTTACTGGCCAGAGAAATGGGCCTAGCCAATCAGGGTTTACCCGGAAGTAGCAGGGAGAATGGCTTTTGGATAAGCAGCCTATGTATGGTGCCTGCTATCCTTGTTATCTTTTTCAGGTAGTAAAAGCTAAGCAACCCCATGGCACGAAACAATGAAGACGTTATAGGAAAGAAATGTCTTTACTTTTAAAAGCAAAATTTGATTTCAGAAGCCTGATGTGGTGCAAATAAAAGAATAAAGCTCATGAATTTGGGGTCCTTTACAGTATTTAGGGTTGCACTGTCACGTCTATCACCACTGGTCATACATGGCTATAAAATTAAATACAAATTATATTAGCCAAATTTCAAATTTTTAGTAGCCACCGTTTCACACAGCATAAATACAGAGCTTTCCCATCCTTTACACAAAGGTCTATTGGACAGTGCTGTTCAGAGGATTTAGACATTATAGAGAAGTCAGCAGGTATGTTTATTGAGCACTGACTCTATCTCAGGTACCGGGCTAATTGCTTTGTCTGTCTTAATTGATGTTCGCACCATCCCTCTGAGATATGCCCCCTTTGCAGAGAGGGAAACCTTCTGTGTGGTGAAGTGTCACCCTGGAGAGCAAGTTAGAGCCCTCTCCTGAGTGATGACACCTGTCTGCTTGCCCTGCCCCTGGTCCTTGGAGCTGCTTGCAATAGGAACAACCTGATACTTGCAAACATTCTTTTAAGTGGCAAACATTAGATGCAGATGTTGATTTGAGATCTTTTTGAATAACTTGCATATGCTGCCAGTGTACAAGCTTCTCAAATCCAAGAAGACCCCGTGGAGGCCCCCCACCTCCCTTTGGTGGTCTCAGGAAGTTGTGCTGTTATAGCTACTAAGCATCATTTTTGCCAGGGTTCTGTATGTTTGGCTCCATAAATCAGGGACATACAGTGAGTGAGAGGGGAGTGTGTGTATTCCTCTCACTAGTCTTCCACTCATCGAACCATTCATTGAAAGGCCACTTATGAAACGCTGGCCATCAGGCAGTTCTAAACAATAGGGCTACAACAGAGAACAAAACAAACAAAATTCTCTTCCTACCTGGTAGAGACCCAGAGGGAATCATCACAAAATATTGGGTTGTTGGACAAGTGATGACACATTTTTGCAACAAAAAACATAGAAAAAATACGTCATGACTTTCCTGACAACCCAATAATATGAACCCTCATCAAATAATGATATGGGAAAGAGTAAAAGTATGGTTAAGGCAATCCAGCGGGATGAAGGGGAAGCCAAAAAAGGCCTCTCTGATGAGGTGATACTTGAAAGACGCAGATATAATGAGGGACTAAGCGCTGTGGATATGGAGGAGGGCATTTCAGGCAGAAGGAAAGGAGGACACATGGAACTTGGAAAGATGAAATGATAAACCTAAAATCACTCTGCTAATTTTAGCTGTGTCTCATTCTAGAACCTTGATTGCCCCAGGATGCTATTTAAGGATTTAGAATGCACAGAACAGTCCCCTACAACAAAGAATCATCTGGCCCTAGATGTCCATAGCATCAAGGCTGAGAAAACTCTGTGCTTGAGGCTTACCAGAGGTCATTACTTCTGCATAGCCTGTCGCCATGATGCTGTGAGAGTTTACCTTTATAGCCCATTATTGATCCAGATCTTTAAGCAAATATTCTATGGCAGGAGTACAGTTGGCTGTGTGGTGCAGGATGCCTAAAGTGTTACAGAATCAAGTGAGGGGTGTGCTGTTCAGTTTTCTCTGGAAATTTGAGAGGAGAAATGGAAATTTTGGCAGCTCTGGTCGTGGTGAAATGCCCACCTGTCATGTGGTATTAAGGTTATGAATGATAGATAGCCGTGCACAGTTGTTCTTATTATCATTGTTTTACTTTTTTTTATTTTTATTGGGGAATCGGGGAAGGAGAACAGACAAGTTGCTGTCATTTTGTTCTTCAGTCTAGTTGGCAGAGGACTTTGCTTCACTGGCCCATGTTGGTATCGTCATTGCGCTCTTCCTGAATGAGGCAGATTGGTTGCCAGATCGGTCGCCGGCCTCTCGATGATTGCTCACTGTGGCTATTGGCAGCTCACGCTGGCTGCCAGCCACTCATGCTGGCTGCTGGCCACTCACTGTAGCCTATGGCAGCCCACTGCAGCAGGGGCTGCAGCCTACACCGTCGCCGGGGCTCACACAGCCCAGCTCCAGGTGGAACTGTTGTTAGTTGTGGAGGGCATTATCACTGGCCCTCTTATGTGGGATCTGAACTGGGGCCGCTGGCATCCCAAAACCAGCTCTTAACCAGTACGCCACTTGACCGGACCTCATTGTTTTACTTTTAAGGTCCTTGGTGACTATTTTTTGTGTCAACCCTTTGATCGAAGAGGCTGCTATGAAATAACATTTGTCTTAGTATTGTTAACCATGCAAGACCCTCCGGAATAACTGATCAAGCCTCTGCAGCACCAGGAGAAAATTTGCAGTTACCTGGTATGAACCCTGATGAGTCCTCTCAAAGCTGGGCAGGGCATAGCACACCTTCCTAAGTGATCATTTTTAACGAAGAGAGTGGAAAGGAAAGTCAAACTATGAATGATGACTGACAGGTCATTAAGATCCAACATTTTGTCAAGTTTCAGCAACTTAATATTTGCTACGAGTTATGTAAATGTTACAATAATGGTCACAGTTTCCTCCCAGAATGGATTTGTCACCTTCTATGTAGGTTCTCAACAAAAATTGAATTGTGTGTGGGTGTATTAATGTGTGCATATGTATCTACACGTGTCATGAAGACTTTTGACTTCTGCAGAGCAGATGGTTATTATGTGCTTGCTCAGTCTCACGCCCTCTTGTACATGTTTAGATATCAAGATGGGTTCATGTGGTCTCTGCCCCCAGGGAGCTCAGAGTCACTTTTCTTCTTTCTCTTTTGAAAACAAAATTTCATTTTCAATGACAGTCATTGACTTGAAAGTTTAAATATACCAAGACATAATATATTTATCCTGTGACTCCTTGGGTAGATCTACTGAGAGTTTGAAAAGGTGTAAGATCATTCATATGACAGTCTGGCCCAGAAATATTCTTCCTTTAAATTGGAAGTTAACTTCTTACCAAAGTCCTGATGTATCCATTTAAATTGTGTTCGGATGTGGGTTGCCCAGCTCTCTTGGTCCCTGCAATTTGGAGCTCAAGTCTAGATGCCTGGTGAGGGCAAAGGTCACGTGAGTCAGACTTTTCCCCCCAAAGGGCTGGATAGCATCTTTTTCTTACTTTGGATTTTTTTCTCTCATTCCAGACTAATTCCAAAGGACTTGCTTTAGTCATTGCTGTTGACAAGAGACTTTATTTTTGGAGTATTTTTTCTTTTAAGTCTTTTCTCTTAGATTTTGAGTCTAACATGGTTGATAGATACCAAATTTGCGGGTCCCCATCTATATATGAAAAAAGTAGATTTGAGATTTCAGATCTCTCTGGAAATACACATTGCATTACAAAAAGGAAAGTATGTTCCTAGCACAAATGTATTATTTAGCACCATTATTATATTAAAATAGATTTTCCTCATTAAAATGCTTGTTATAAAACAGGTATATTATTAAAGTATGTTACTTAGAATAGGATTGCCCCACTCCAGTTTTTTAAATAAGTGATTTTATTTTAGTGGTAAGAAAGGTATACCATGCTCTTACTATGTTTTCTTTCAGCTTATTCAAATATAGAATGATTTCACTGTAGTAAATACTTTTTCCAAATTTTCCTCATGTAGACAACTCCAAAATTATTCTCTTTTAAGTAATTTGTCTAAAACATAGCTCCAATGAGTTCTGTCCTTTGTAGAATACATTTTGCAGGATAGTAAAAGCATTTCAATATTTTTCAGGTTAATTGCTTGGCATTTAGATGTTTTAGGTTATTTTAATAAATTTGGTACAGCTGTAATATAAAAGGTACAACGTATATGCATTCAGGGTTCAAAGGCACTTTAGTAGATTACAGAATTCTTAAAATACAAGTTCAGATGAATATTTGATACTTGATTTTGTGCTCTCATTATAGAACAGAATAGATTTATGCATTGAGAGGACATGAAATACACACAGGGTGACAAAAGTATCAAAAAATATGTACACATTTTAAGAAAGGAAAAAAATAACTAATAAAATCACGCTGATGGTAACCACTTTGAGCACCCCTTGTAATTGCAGAAGTCAAACGTGACTTGTATTGATCTTTTGTTATCAGTATATATATTGAGTATTACAATTTCTATACAGTTTTCTTCTTTTCTTAAAATGTGTAGACATATTTTGGCACCCTCTGTAATAATTAGAAATACTGATTTCAGATTTTTTTGTCTATAGAATACTAGTGATAAATACCGTTATTAGAATCTATGTTTATGGTCTTAGAATTTGATTGAGAGACGGAGTTATTCATCAACAAAGCCACTAGTCCCTCCATTTATCATAAGGAATCATGAATTTATCTCAGTCACTCACAGTTATGATGTATGCCCTTTTTTTGGTAGGGACATTTACTACTGGAATTAATTTTAGATATCAGGAGACTTTTACAGTTATTTTAACTGTTAGTTACCTAAAGATTTAAGTAATTTTACTCATAGCTTAATATCAGCCTCTGGAAGTAGAGTTTCAATGAACAAAAAGAATATGATCTGTCCAGAATTGTTCGAATATCTCTGTATTTACCGCTTCCACTGAATCTCAGCGAAACAAGTCCATGGAAAAGAGCCAAGTAGAGGTGGTTGCTTATTGTTGTCCCAAAGTCTATACCCAGAACACTAGTTAATAGGCTTTTTATGGCAGGAGGGCCCTGTGGCCAAGGAAGGGTGCAAATTGTTGAGGGGAGCATAATAATGCAGGTTTCTTCACTGCAGGACTTCTCAGAGCCTTTAATATTCCATTGTTAATATTGAACTGGACACTTCACCTTTACTGTGCACTCACACGCTGCATTAGAAAGGGAGGGGAAAGGATGAAAAGGGGTGTTAGTGGGAGAGTTTGGGTAGGAGAATGGTTCTCCAGAGTTGCGTCAGTGTCTTCTGTCATCATTATCTTCTAACAGCCTTGAGGGGGCTTTGCTGGTATTACAGCGTGTGGTCCCAGGGAAATTTCAGTCTGAAACGATGAGCTTCTCATGATTCCCCTCAACTAGGAGGTAAAATGTAGAGAGATGCTTGGTTAAAGGAAAAAACCATGCCGGTGTACATCAGATATATCTTCCTCCTTCTTCTTTACTTATTGGAAATGGAGCATTTGCATATGAAAGAATTCCTTGGGGGATGAAATGCCATTTAGTTTAAAGTGATGAAAATAAGGTATTCAAGTTGCCATAAATGAAAATATTTACTAGAAATAACTACATTTAAATATATGGACACGTGTTTTGTATAATACTTTTATTAAGAGGGCCATGATGTATGGGAGTGTGGGATGGTTTCATGTAATATTGAATTTGGGAAATAATAGAATTGTCACCAACAAATGGTTAGATGAAAGAACTGAATTTGTTATAACAGAGAACATTTTAGTTAAGCCATTCTGCACGTGGTTGGGCCTCAGCAGTGAGGGCACCTGGAAAGATTCAGTTTGGAAATTGAACTTTTAGAGAGAAGAAGGGAATTAACTGGAATAGGAGAGCATGGAGAAAGAAAGAAAAATGATGACGGGATTCTCTCATTGTCCTTTTCTTCCTGGGGAGGCAGGGCAAAAGCACTCTTGGTTGGAAATCACTGCTGTAGAGCATGTAAGACATATAATAATAGATAGTAACAATATATACTAGTGTAGAAATATTAGATAGGAAGGTTTACCATGATATTTGACCTGACAAGTTTATTTAGTTTATACAGTAGCATAGAATTTATTTGCCTTTGATTTGTGCCATGTCATCCCTGGAAAGCATGGATGAGCTTGATTGTAGCTCAGACTGAAGATGAAGAACAAAAAGATTTGCCTAGTTAATGGGATGTGGTATGTTCACCCATAGTCTGTATAATTCACTGTTTAAAGTTAATATTTAGCAATAAACGATTGGGTGTGTTTTTAGACTTTGTCTACCTTAGACGGATTACAGCCATAGTGCTTCATCTCATGTTTGCTTATGTGAAGAATTAAAGATGCTTCCTGAATTAAGTCAAAACAATAGATAAGGTCATCATGTTAATTATCTTAATATGTTAGCCTACAGAATATACATCCATTCACACATACATACATGTATTTTTTTTCTATGTATGGGGCATGGGACTAATTCTTTGAATGCTTTTTTTGCATGCACTACCCCCCCCACACACACATTTAATTTTGTTTCATTCAGATAATCTTTAATTTTTGTGGAAATGGATTCACAAAGAATTTAAAATGAGCTGTAATTTGAGATCTTCATTTAGGAAAGTGGAAATTACATTCATCTGGGTTAGAGTTTTACCTAGAATTATAGCTTAGTAACTCTTAATATTATTTTCAAATTTGTATGTTAATGCAATTAAAAGTTGCCTTTTTAAATTTTGGATTAGAATGAAAGCTTTTTGTTACTTGTCTTGTACCTGCCAAGCAACATTTTTTCTTCGGCATGAACAGCGGTGCCCTTTGTGACACCTCTTTTACTTTCTACCTTTGTGCCTTGGGCTTTTAAATTCAGTTTGGAAGCATTTTCTCTCTTCCCTCTTTACTTCCCACTGGATCTAGAGAAGGTGTCCCTTCCTCTGGCTCTCATGTCTCTCCAGGGACAGCTGCAGCTCACCATTTGCAAAGGGCTCCTTTATTTCTCCTCCTGTTTGTCTTTCATATTTGTGGAGGTTGGTAAGGTAGAAGGTGTCATGTTCAATGAAAAGACAGTGGACTCTTATCTTTTAACACTGTACAATGCCTTTTAAAAAAAGTCAGAAGAAAGAAAAAGTAAGATGCATTATGATGAAACTTTGACCCTTGACCATAATGAAGTTTTTAATTTCTACAGTGTTGAGCAGAGGCTGGAAAATATGTTAGACCTTTAACTCTGTGTTCAACTCAAGTTTGCTCTGGTAACTAAAAGGGGAGAAGACAAGGGTTATAGAAATTATAGGGCTTTATCTTTTTTTCTTTCCTTTTTTTTCTTTTAACTTTCTATGTAAGTTGAAAAGCATATTAATTTCGTATTCTGGTAGTTTGTTGAGTTTCATTTAGACTATAAGAGATGACCATTACATGTGACGTTTGTCTATGTGTTAACTCACATTTAAAGTTCATTAAGATGCTAGGATTATTACTTGAATCTTTTGGCTGTCCTCATAACTTATTTTGTTTTGTAGATTAACTAACATGGATATCAGATATAAATCCAATACCAACAATAATTATTATGCCTACACAGTTCGTATTTTTCACCTTGGTTTGATGTGTTGCTATTTTAGTGAACTGTCTTTGGAATAATGTTAAAGTGGTATACCCTCTCCCTGGCCCCCTCTCTCTTATTTCTTGAACCACAGAAGTGTTCAAGGGGTAACTTGAATTGATATGAAAACTGTGATAAGTATTCTAACATTTGTTCATGTGTGCGTGCGAGCACACATATGCAAACTCACTTTCATAGCTTTCTTTTTTGAACCATTTTTTTTTGGGTAACATTCTTTGTACAATATTGAGTAGTTATTCATCTGAGTCAACAAGTAAATACAGATCTATGTTTTTTTGTAATAACTGCATGATTTTTATAATATACATATACTTTAAGTTATTCAAATGTTTCCTTATTGATGGACATTTACATTGTATCCAGCTTTTGACACTATGAGGGTGCTTCAGTGTTCGTCTTTATGTTGTGGTGCGTTTATTTTGGTAGAAGATATTATCAGACATGGGCCTGCTAGATCAAAGAATATGGTGTTTCTTTTTTCCATAACCTTTAGTACAAAGCTTTTCAGATTTGATTATTTCTGTATCCCAAGTAGTGGGAGAAATGTAAAGAATAATTCCATAATATATAGATGGAAAATAAGTGAATCACTCAACTACGAAGAAGTTGCTTTTATAGGCAAAGACAACATGTAAAATATCAGATGTTGGTTTTCTGAGTTTAAAATCAAAGCATGCCAGGTGCATGTCTGAACAAGGATGAGTTCGAGGGCTGGTGTGATGGTAGGTTTGCGTTTGGTAAAATTGAATCTATTGGGTTGTCAGAAAAGTCATGATGCATTTTTGCAACATAGAAAAATACGTCATGATTTTTCCGACAACCCAATATGTTATAAAATCTTGGGTAAAATGTAGTCAGGTGGAAATTATTTAGGAAAAATAATTTCTGGTAAATAGTTTTCTGGTAAAATGTAGAGTCAGGTGGAAATTATTTAGGAAAAAAAAAGTGACAAAGGCCATACAATAACAATTACTTATTAATTAGAGACTTAGGACATGGAATTTTGCCGGATAGAATATTTGAGAAACCAAAGTCATTTAGTGGTTTGCTTGCATTGTTATACATATTTTCATAGGTTTCAAATCTATTATTTGCTTGAGCAGAAGAAGAGGAGGAGCAAGAGGAAAGATTAATACCTAATTATTGACCAGTGTCAGCAAAGTAATAAAGGACTCCAGTTTGATGGAAAGAAATGGAAGACAGTCCCAGGGATGCTGTAGATTTGGAAGTTTGATACATGTGGCCAAAATAAGAGACTTCGGATTGAAGGTGGTTATTGGATAAGTAATAATTTGTTGGCTAGTTCCTTTGTGTAAGGATGTTTTAGGTAAATAATGTCTTATAGTTTTTATCAATCCTGACTGGAGGGTACAGTTATTATTGTTATAAGAGTGACAACCAAGGAACATAATTAAATAACTTTGCTTTTGCTCACTGCTGTTTCCTGAGATCCTAAAAAAGGGTATAGCACATATTATGTGCTTGATAAAAATTTGTTCATGAGTTAAAAATTTGTACCTGTCAACTTGTTCATCCATTCTAGGCTTTGAGAGCATCTAAGAGATTATAATCCTACCCGAAAGTAAACCACACATAACACAGCAAAATATGACATTGAAGGAAGATTTTTTTCCCTAAAACTTAGTTATTTCACAAGGGCAAAGTCTAAATGAGTTTGGTGATCTAGGGATCTCCATGTTTAAGACACTCATGCTAGTGTGGCCAGCACACTGGGAGAGTGTGCCTGGGACGAGACTGCATAGCTATTCATTTATATGCTTCAATTATTCTTTGCATGGACATACTGCCTTTGGAGTTTGTTTCCTGGCACTTGGAAATGTGGCTTTCTTTGTAAGTAATGTGCGAGTTGGTACTGGCGTTGTTGCATTAGTAGCACCAGAGGACATCGGGGCACACAGATTCTGGCAGCCTCGGTTTGATGCAAATCCCAGATCGGTTCCAGTTTGTTTGTGTTCATAAGGCTGAGTGTGTCTTGACCATTCTCTTGGGAGATTTCAAAGTTAAATTGTTTTATAATCAGCATCAGTATAATCAACACAGGAGACATGAATGGAATTGTGCAGGCAGACAGCAGAGAGAGGGAGCAGGGTGTTTTCCTGCTCCTGTCTGTGCCCACCCCCCATGCACAAGTAGCTGCTGAGCAACTGCTTGGGCTGTTAGGACAGCATAACCCTAAAAACGTTATTGTTTAGACAGGATGCCTAAGTGGCCCATGTATTGTGCTGTATCTGACTTGTTACCCAACTGTAGAGTGTATTCTTATTATATATAACACCATCTCCATCCAGTGCCTTTTGCAGTTCTCAGTTCCCAGGAGGTATCTGGTCCCCTGACCCCCACTTAATAGTTTTAACTAGCTTGTGATTGTGTGTGACATCTTATCCCTTAAAGAAAATTTTTTAAATATTTGAAACTTGCAAGTCTATAGGAAATCTCACAAAGCAACACAGCCTGCCTTATTTCCTGAATGTGGCTTTATCTTTCTAATAGTATTTAAATAATGTTGCAAGAAAAATGTTTGCCTCATAAAGGAAATCTTCCTTTCGATAATTTAGTTGATATATATTAAAAAAACCTGAGTCTTATCAAATGCTCAATACTTAAAAATAGCTTCACATAAGTAGCTCATTTCTGTGTAAAGCAAACACTAAAGCTCTTTGCTGAGAGTTGAAGGTTCTGACATCAGTGGATGTGGTTAGTGTGACAATTCCGCAATTCACCATTTTATCTTGTGATTTGGGAGCCAAGGGATAATCTTTACGAGGAATGGAAAAACTGTCCAATCCAAAGTGTTTTTGCCTGTTTTTACTTGGGAGGAATGAAAGCCATGACATTGACTTACTTCCTTAAAATGTTAGGTGGTTTTGGGGGGACCCCTAGTTCCCATGATTATTGGCATTTTAGTTAGTTTTAGTGAACAGATGTACCTCAACACGGGTGCTTCCCCCTTTGCCAGATATTGAGTAGAAATGCCGGATATTGTTTGATGGTTATGGAAAGAACCAGTTCGTGTCTGTTCATTATTTTCTCTTGATCGGACTAGTTCCTCAGCCTCCAAACCTTCGGAGAAGCGCCCATCAGTGGTGAGCCAGGAAGGTGCCTTCCACCTTCTGGCCTTCCTTACTCTCTACACAAGAAATTCTGCCCCTTCAACTGGAGGCTGCAAGTTCTGAATGTTCTCTGGTCACGGTGATTTGTAGCCTTACATGTTGCCATTTTCTCCCTTATACTTTGTACTTTTCCTGTAACTGAATCCAAATTTACACAGATTTTGAATCTGGGAATAGACTCTTGCTGTCCATTAAAATCCACCCTGTCTTCAAAATGTATCTCAAAAACCACTTCTTTGCCTAAATGTTGCCAGATTTTTAATTATGCTTCACCTCCCAGTTTGAATTAATTATTGCATGACTCTGTAACTTTCTTATTATTTTTGCACTGAAATTTAGCTAACTATTGACTGGTCTGCTTTGCTTTCCATCCTGGCTTGTGAAATTCTTGAGGGGCAAGCTTTAAGTTGGGCAAGCCCAACTTGATACCACACATAGAGAAGTTCCTACATAAATATTTGATGTATTTTATTGAATTACACATCTCTGTGGAACAGAGAAATAACATTTCTTCCAGTCAATACATAATAAAATGTGTACTTTATAGCTTTATTTTTTAAAGATCCATCCCAGCACTGTCCGGTAGAATTCCTTACGATGATGGAAATGTTCTCTTTTGTGCTATCTGATAGTCATTAGCCACATGTGGCCATTGAGCACTTGAAATATGACTAGTGCAGTCGAGGAACTGAATTTTAAATTTTATTTCATTTTAATTCGTTTAAACTTAAATAGCCACCCATGGCTAGTAGCCACTGTATTATACAGCACAGGCAGAAAAATAAACTCTTTTCATCTGGATCTTTTCCTTTTTAATTTCAGCAATCTTTATTAAACAGCTGTTAGGTGACAATACGTTGCCTAGGCCCTGGCGATACCAAGAAGCATTTGTTAATTTCAGGACTCGGGAAGTTTTCCCAGTATTTCTGAGAGATTGAGAAGATCCCACTACTCATCAATGCAGGACAGTAAATGTGATGCTGTTACAGTAATCAGAGAGTTGGGGCACATAGAAAATGGTGGTATAAAGCCAAGGACTGTGTGTAGCCAAAACCATGAAATTAGGGGCAAGACTGGAGAGGTCAAGGAGGGTATGATAGAGGAGGGTCATGTGAGAGGGTCATGGTGAGGGCATTAGCAGTAGATATGTGAAACATGGTAGATGGTAATCAAGTGATGTGTCAAACCTGTCTTAAGAAAGCCTCCCGTAAGATACAGCATCCTGAAGTTCTGTTACTTTGTCCATTTCTCTAACTCTCAACCCTGACACTTAAATTTTCAGAGATTTAGGTACCAGGCATATTTAGCTTTTACAGGTGAATCTCCATGGCCTAGCATAATACCTGTCACGTGGAAGATGCACAGGAAACCTGCATTCGTTCATTCGTTGGTTAATTCCTACAGCACACATTTGGTGGCCTGCTCCATCCAGGTACTGGGCTGTCGTCAAGATTGTGACCCTTTGGTCACTGCTCCCCTGAGACCCATCTTCCTGAGTCAGTCAGGCAAGAAACTAGTGAACAAACACATCAATATCTAAAACTCACCTATTGTGGTCATGAAGGAAAGGAATGGGCCTGTGATAGGTAACAGTAGTAGGGATCCATTTTTGGTGGATGATAGTGAAGGTCTCCCACTCGTGTGATGAATCAGAGGGGAAAATTTCCAGGCGAAGCAGCAGCAGCTACCACAAAGGACATAGGACAGGGAAAGCCATTGGCTTAGGCTGGCATCTGGCTGGAGGCCATGGAGCTAGGAGTAAAGTGAGATAAATGGGAGTCATGTGAGCTGAGGTTGCAGAGGCAGGGGCGGAGGAAAGCAGGTAGGTACTGGATTCCACAGAATGGTGTAAGATGCTTCAGAGACCCTGAGGGTCATGAGCAATCATTAAAGGTGAGCAGTATTTACATTTATTTCAAGAAGATTTATTTACATTTATTTCAAGAAGATTTACTTACACGTACACACACACTCTGTAAGGGGAGGAAATTTGTAAACTTTTAGTCCATTTTAGATGTTACTGAACACTCATGGTCAGTCACACTGTTATTTTGAGATACCCTCCCGTTGGCCATAGATTAAAATGCATTAAGAAACTGAACAGAGTCCTACGCTCTCGTGGGAGTGCTCAAGGCTAAGTAAACTGGGGGAACATCTGCTGAATCCTCGGAGAGACCAAAGCGGAGGACATAATGCTGCGCAAGCAGGTTTCAGGCCCAGGTCTGATTCCGAGAGGGAGGCCGCTGCACGAGGCAGTCATCGGCCAGAAGAGTGTGATTGCTCCTAATTGCCTTCCTCATTACACATGCTGGTATTGGGGGCTGCAGGCCCGGTGCTTGGCACTGTACCTCACCCATGACTTATCCCTGGAGAGACAGACTAAAATAGCTCCCAAGGATGAGCTTTTATGTTTTTATAGCCCTTCAGACAATGAGAGGCTGGGGGCCGGCCGAGTGGCACGGTGGTTAAGCACTAGCTTGGGAGGCCAGCTGCCCTAGTTCGGGTCCCACATGTGAGGGCCAGTGACACTGCCCTCAAAAAAAAAAAAAAAAAAAGGAGAGGCTGAGGGTTGTAGGTTATCTAAAGCGTCTTTTGAAGCTAGATTGCCATCAGCCAGCCCAGAGTCTACCCTTCCTACCAAGTCTTCTAGCTGTAGGAAGGATTAATTCTTTACTTACCTTGTGTAAGCCTTTGCTCATTATTAGGAGGGTTTGCCAGGAAGTTGGGGTTGCATGGATGCTGTTAGTACTCTGCCCTTATTTCCTCTTCTCATTTTCAAGGCCATTTTTTTTTTTTTTTGTGCACAATGGCCCAGTGTCCACCTGCGAGTACTCACGAGTCTTTGCTTGAAGGCTCTTTAGAGCCACATGAACTTGTACATGGTAGTTGGGAAGGGGTGGTAAGTCCATGCTGCTTAGCCAGCAGCTTTCGGCCCCTGATTGTTGGGACTTGGATAATACTTCCCTGTCTCAGTCCCCCTTCCTTATTGTTCTCTGGGTCACTTTCTAAATAAAGTGCTGGTACAATTGGCCCTTTAACAATGCAGGGTTTAGGGGCACCAAACACTTGACACAGTCGAAAAATCCTTGTATAACTTTTGACTCCCTCAAACTTAAGTACTAATAGCCTCCTGTTGACCAGAAGCCTTACTGATAATATAAACAGTTGATTAACACCTATTTTGTATGTTATATGTATGGTATTCTGTGTTCTCACAATAAAGTGAGCTAGAAAAAATAAAACATTAAGAAACTCATAAGGAAGAGAAAATATATTTATAGTCTTTATTGAAAAAAATCTGCAAGTGGACCCAGTTCAAACCTGTGATATTTAAGGTTCACCTTGAATTAACCCTTGGATCTTCACCTCAGGATCTGTTTCTGGGGAACCCTATCTTGTGAACACTATCTTCTGAAAAGTTGACACAACAATTTAATGTCCACAAAACTTCATTATCAGACACGGAAGTCACATATGAAACCTACAGCGTTTAAGACAAAGTCAGGGTTATTATACTAAGTATAATCAAATGATGACAAGTTGCTTGAAATTAATCATTTAATCAGCAGCCCTGCATAATGACACTCAGACTTTGTTGCTTTGCAGGATGGACCATTATATGAAGTTGGAAAAATATCAGAATCTTGAGTGGGGGACAGGCAGACACTTAGGCCTTCAGTAAAAATTTGGGGAATGCTTTATGAAACTACGATTTCCTGCGTGTGACTAAATCAGAGGCAAACTAGATTTGTGTCTGATTTGGTCTGTGTTTGGTCTACAAATATTTTGTCTATTTACACGGTATTTGTAACAGCTATGAATTAATTTCCAACATTTCAAAATTGAGGATTTTAATTTAAGACATCACTGTTAATCTCTTCCTTGAATTAAAAGCAGAGCCTACATCCTGAATGAAACTAATATCAGGCTGTCCGGCAACACTTATGAGCCTGAATTCCTTCATAACAACAGTGCTTCCCTCTAGCCAGTCCCTGCTGCTCACTAATTTCTTGCCCTTTGCCTGTTATATTATCTCCCCGACCCCCATACACTTGAATTTGCATCCATAATCCAAGAATTTGTTTTCAGTTCATGAAGTATTTGAAAAACGTAATTCCTAGGCTCTCCTGCCAATTAGCTTTAAATATGAAGATAAAAGGCCAATGGAATTGAAATGTGTGCCTATGTCCGTCCTCTTTGTTTTAGAGGGTGAGGGTGATTTACTTGATGCTGTGATATTATAAGTTAATGGGATTTTGTTAACAAAAAAATCGATTCGCTTAGAGGTCTCCTGGAATGTGTCTCCAGAGGGAATGGGAGGAATTTTGGTAATTATGCAGCTCTTAGAGTATCTGACTTGGGTCTCTTCAGTTTTGTTAGCTAATTTCAGATGACTTCAGAGTGTCTGCCAAAAAAAGTTGAGGGAACCTGTGGATATTAAGAGGATTTGGGTAGGAAAGTCTCAGCGATGACCTCTGTAGGAGGAGCGATGCCCTGTGTCTGTCGGTACTGGGAAATCAATCATTATTGATTCCCTCCTTCCACCTACATTTAAAAAGTTCATAAACCTTTAGGAGTAGAAGAACCAGTGAAATGGAATTTGCAAAGTGGTTCCTGTAAAATGGATTTCCTTGGGTGTGCTTTTCAGATAAAACTTTGAAGGATGAGTGGATATATGAGCATTGAGTCTGTTTTTCTAAGAATAAATGATAGGAAAAAACTGTAACTTCAATTTGATGACTGTCTTTGTAACAATCATTATTTCAAATCTAATTTTTTTTGAATCTAATAAAGAATACTCTTTTATGGAATGCAACATGAACTTAGGACCCAGGCCATCTCTTCCCACATCCTGACCACTAACCACTGAGGACAGTTTTGTTCATGTCCGTGGTAGACTTTTTTTTTTGAGGGCAGTGTCACTGGCCCTCATATATGGGACCTGAACCGGGGCCACTGGCTTCTCAGCCAGCGCTTAACCATCGTGCCACTCGGCCGGCCCTGTGATAGACTTTTTATCAGCACAATTACACCATCCAGTTTTAAATACAAACATTTGATTTTCAATTGAGTTATTTGAAGTAATTGAATTTATTAAATAATTATTAGTCTTCCCATTTTTATTAATGTGATTTAAATCGCCAGAGCTTCTACTCAGCACAAGTAGATGAGTGGTACTTCACTGGATGGATACAATTACAGTTGTATGTAAAGACATTCGGTAGGCAGTTATTGTGTAATATTGGGAAATAGCAGATTCACTATGACGGTCCCATTTCCAAGGCCAAAGAGTGAGGTACTCCATCTTCCTCTGACTTCCATTAAAACTTTGTTTTAAATGAAACACATGTACCTGTCTCCTTTACCATCCATCTCCTCAGTGTCAGATGTTGTTTATTTTTCAAAGTATCACTAGGCTTATTTGACAAACCAATCACTGCTAATTTAGTAATAGATGAGGACAGTGCTTTAGTCATCAGTTGAGTCATGTGTTAAATCAGTCAAGAAATTGAGTGTGAACCATCAGCCAGGCTGGTTAACCTGCCTTCACACTTAGTTGGTATGAAAGACAGACATGAGACAGATAATTTCACCAGTCATTGATTTCAAAGTATGACGTATGCCAAGAAGTTTAGTGTGCAGCTGATCCCGAGTGTTGGGTGAGCCAGAAGCTGTGAAGTTTTAAGGAGGGAGTAATGGATGGTGTTCACTGAGGCAGAGTGGTCTAGAGAGACAAGGGCGGAAGAGATTTAAGAGGAATTTATCATCTGGTTGCCCTCGGGCTTCATTGACCCTTTCCTTACTGATGTGATAGTTAGCTGAGGGTTATTTCCAGGATCTGCTCTGTCTTCCAACGGAATAATTACATCAGTGTCATTTATTTAATTTTGTAATTCACTTTGGAAGGTATATTTATTGACAGTCCACTTTGTGCTAAGCACTGCCCTGGGTTCTGAATCATTTAAATGGTGTTCACTGTAGTCAGGATGGGAGAGACCCCGCTGACAAGTCACATAATAACCATCATGTGAGAACTGCAGTCATAGGGGAGTCTATATGCAGTTGTGGGACTTAGCTTTAATCTATCCTAAGGTGGAGTTAGGTGGGCAGGGAAGTGTTTTGATGGTCGTGATCCTTGTGCTGAATCATTAGATGTAAATAGAGGCCATCTGGATGCTGAAGGTTAGATGGTTTTGTATTGAAGGTAGAGATTGAGATTGTTTGGGGTGGGGGCAAGTGGCAGCATATATGACACAGTGGACAAAGCATGAGCAAAGTGTGGAGATCAGAACTGGCCTAGCTCCTGTTGGGGAGCCACAGCCAGGTCCTCAACCCTGGAAGAAATTTGAGGGCAGGCAGTAGAGACAGATGAGTGTGGATTGCCAAATAGGGGCCCTATTGTTGAGAGCCTTTGTGCCATGGTTTGGACTTTGAAGTGGAACTCGTTGGATGAGTTCTGTGCATGGGATCGACTGATTAATCGACTGAGGTGTCCACAGGATGTCCTGTTGGAAAAGTCCAGTGGTCATTGACTTTTAGAGTCTGAAGATTGGGATGGAACGAAGATTTGGCATTAGCTGAGATGAATTTATAGAGTAATATCCCCTTGAGAAACACCAATTTCTGAAGAGCTGGTAAGAGAAGGCTAGGAATGGAGAAAAGTGTGCGGTGAAGCTGGTGAGCCAGAAACTGCTTTCAAAAGTTTTGAGGAGGAGACTAGTCAATGATGTCAATGGAGCATTTCTTACAGGAGCCTGCCATCCTGTTCTTAGCAGCTGAGCTGAACAGACAAGCTGCATGCTGGTGGTGGTGGTGGTAAGGGGGGTGGGTGATGGGGCAAGGCTGGACTAAGCAAGAAGCAGCTGTCCTTCATCTAATGGTCTTGTGAATGTGTACCATAATATATAAATACTTTTGAGTCTCCAAGAACATATTTGTAATGTCATAAGTGTGTGTGTGTGTGTGTGTGTGTGTGTGTGTGTGTGTGTGTGTGTATCAAAGGAATTATAGAGTTTATTCTTTGTAGGGGTACTGTGAATGGGGCAATTGAATCTGACTTAGAAGCTGCCATCTGTGCTTTACTCTCATCTTTTATGAGGCACCAACTAGATCTAGTTAGTTGATCTTCTGGGTAAATTAATCTTTTTGAAGTTTCTTGTACATTGTACTGGGAAATTAGGAGTGTGATCATTTCATTCAGTGATCATGCTTTGTTTCTTCTGCCTTTCCATTTTTTACATGTAGAAGCAAATATCATTAACATGCAAAGTTACCCATTTGCTCTCATTATGAGATACAGGTCTTTTAAAGAATTTAGTGTGCATATCCTTGACCTTTTTTGGAATTAAAAATTATCTTGAAAATTTACCTCTACATCTGTAATTTCTGTGGTGTGCTCAAGAACAGCTTAATAGTCTGAAAACGGATGAATTTAAAATTAGAGATTGAAGGTCATAACCCAGCAGTGATAACTCAGCTAATGAAATATTCATTTCCAGCTACGAAGTGGCACTGTATATCAATATGTTGTCACTGTCTGTCATTGTTACGTAGAGCACAAGTATATTTATGCATTTATAAATAGTGGAGGGAAAAAAAGAGGCTAATTACATGAGGAGTTGCACAGATTTTCATGGCTGTGCTTCTAATAGGTAACTGCTAACCATTTTTCCAAGCCACGTTTGTGAATTAAGTATAGGTTCTGCATATTAATCTCCATATTTGATTTTTAGAATGATCCAATTAGAAGGACAATTCAGGAGATATATGTGCTATTTTAGGTCATGCCCATGTCAGGGGTTTGTATATGGAAATGTAAAATTAAGTGCAGAATTTATTACCTAGAAAAATTAAATGAAAAACCCTTTCGTTTGAAAAATCTAGAATGTTTTAGAAGAGATATATATTTATATAATTAGTTTTACCAATTAAGAATGCATTTACTTTAGCACAAATCAATGTAATTATCCAGATAATTCAAACTAATTAAAGTCTTTCCAAAATCCTTAGGTCTTTATTAGCTGCATGTTTCTGGTAAAAGATTTTTTGGCTTTAAATTAGCTTTATAATTTGTGTCAGTCTTGCTCTATTTTGCTGGTATAGACCTGGCTTCAATTAATAGCGTCCACTTCATAAACAGATATCCTTCATGGAGAAAATAAAATGGGAAGCATAAAACATTGCATATCAAATTGAAAGCATGCTGGCACAGACAGTGACACATCTTGGAATACAGCATCTTTATACCCAGAAATACATAGACAACAGTAGAGAATTCATTAGAAATCATGTAAACAGGGTTGAACATAAATTTAGGCTCATGTTAATGATACCCCAGTGAACAGCCTCTCTCTCTCTCTCTCTCTCTCTCTCTCTCTCTCTCTCTCTCTCTCTCTCTCACACACACACACACACACACACACACACACACAAACTCTCTCTCTCTGTCTCTCTGTCTTTCTCTCTGTCTCTCTCTCTGTCTCTCTCTGTCTTCTCTCTCTGTCTCTCTCTCTGTCTCTCTCTCTCTGTCTTCTCTCTCTGTCTCTCTCTGTCTCTCTCTGTCTCTCTCTCTAACCTATGCCTTTCCTTCCTTTGATTTTCATACTTCCCCTGGCCTGTAAGAAGGAACCATTTCTCTCCCTGTTCCTGCTATTTATTATCCCTTTTCTTCAGCCCCTCTCTCAACTAGAAGTGACAACTACCAATTAGATTTATAAATAAAATGCCACCCTAAATGAATGACATACATATGTAGGTTCCCTCCCCAAATCATATGTGCCTCTTGTTTTGTTCCCCCATTCACTGTAGAATTTAAAAAATATATTTTCTCTTGTTATTTGAGAAGGGTGGAAAAGGTGGTGTCAGATGCACCCATCAAAGTGGTTGTTTGGAAATAAAAAGAGGAAGATTTGCCTTGGGCATTTGGCACTTTATGTTAGCTTCTGACAATTTCAGTTTGTTCTTTCTCTTCTTCCTTGATTGTTTGTAGCTTTTAATGTGAGAAAAGAATGCAGACTGTAGCTTAGGCTTACCTCATGATGAGAAAGATGATATAATAAAACTTAGTTCTGGGGCCAGCCGAGTGGCGCTTTGGTTAAGAGCTGGTTTTGGGATGCCAGCATCCCCGGTTCGGATCCCACATATGAGGGCCAGTGACACTGCCCTCTACAGCTAACAACAGCTCCACCTGGAGCTGGACTGTGCGAGTCCCGGCAACGGTGTAGGCTGCAGCCCCCGCTGCAGTGGGCTGCCATAGGCTACAGTGAGTGGCCGGCAGCCAGCGTGAGCAGCCAGCAGCCAGCGAGAGCTGCCAATAGTCGCGGTGAGCGACCATCCAGAGGCCGGCGACCCATCTGCCTCATCCGGGAAGAGTGCAGTGATGATGCCAACATGGGCCGTGAAGCAACATCCTCCGCAACTAGACTGAAGAACAAAAAGACAGCAACTTGTCTGTTCCCCTTCTCAGATTCCTCAATGCTGTTCCCCTCCCGTAATTCCCCAATTAAACAAACAAACAAACAAAAAAGTTAGTTTTGTATAGTGTTGGCTTTGCGTGGATTTGATAGCTAAGCCTTGTGAGGCATTTCATTATCAGTTGGTCACAAGTTTATGGTCCTTTATCTTTGGATAACTAAGAAAAATTTTAAAATGACTAGGCTGGTCGTCATAATTATTGTAGGAATTCAAGGTTGATTAGAGAGTCAAGCTAGGGAAGATGTGAAAGGCGGGAAAAAACCCACCCCTAAGATGGGTACATATCTCACTGGTCGTGTTAGGAATAGGCAGGAGTATTATTTTGAGGGCAAAGGCCTACTTTTTACCTTAGGTCCTTTGTGTACCTTCTGGTTTTGGATTTATGTCTAAGGTCTTTTTAAAACATCCGAGATGACATATGCCTATCACATTTTGGAACTAATATATTTAAAAATGATTATTCTCTGTCTGACTAGACCGTGTAGATTTAGAATATGCTAAATGAGGAAAAGAAGCATGGTGTCTTTGAAATGTCCCACTGGGAATAGAAGCATTGTACACTTAACTGTGCTGAAACAACAGAGGAAAATAGATACGTGCTGAATTCTTTTTGGATTTCCACTGTGGTCTTCATGTCCCACTGTCGATACTTCTCAAGAAAGCACAGTTTCAGTTTTTAACATGTTTCCCCAAAGGAAAAATAGTTGGTGAATAATGTGCTTCTTCAAAAGTGTTTTATGACATAAGCTCAAAGCGTCTCCATATGGAAAAGGCCAAAAAAAAAAAATTTCTTTAACCTGAGAAACAAATTGCTTGTTGAATTGAACATCTTGGTGTGTCTTTTCCCCACCCTTCACCTCCAATAAGATGATTGTGAAAGAAGGAATCACAGTGATGAATAATTCTTACTGGCTGGCTGTTAAGTGTTCATTTATATTTCCTATTGATGACTACAGTTAAGGCAAATTTCTTTGGAAAAAAATCCAGAAACAAGAAAACCTTCCTACAAGGAATTATTTAATTTATATTCTTGCTCCATTTTCTGCCTTGTTCCTGTTGAACCAGAGGCGGCATGGATAGAATCATTTTGTCTTTGTTTGAAAAAACTTTCCTATGTTTAGTTTCAGTGGATATGTTATCTCATTGGTGTTCCAAATGAAAGATTCCGAGCGGTATCATTACTGTTTCATTTTCTGGCGATCTGTGAAGTAAAAGTTCCCTGTGTAACGCAGGGCAGCACAGGCAATAACCGAATCACTGGTTTGCTTTAGCAGACCCTTTTGGGGAACTCATAAATACTTCATTACTGACCCTATGGACCATAAATGGCCCCCTTTGCCTGTTCTGGACCTTAATGCTCATTGCTTACTATAAGCCTTTAATTTGGTGTGATAGACACAATTATATCACAGTGGTTCCTATGGAGTTGTTAAAGTCATTTTGTTCTTAGGAACTTCTTAAAAGGTCGATTTATTGACTTGATGGGCTGTAAAGCTATTTCCGTTTATTACGACAATTACCTTTTTTTGGTAGGCATTCGTGCCCACAATGGTTGTAGTAATACCCCTTGTTACCCCATGGAATTCTGTGAAAAGTCTTGAAATTAGGCCATTTGCCCCCCAAGGACACTGTCTTCACGGTTGTGCTTTTTTCTTAAAGATGGTGCCCGAGTAGGGGAGGCTACCAACATGTGAGTTTGTCTGAGAAAAACAAAGGATCTGTAGCTCCAGCCACAGTATCTCAAGAAAGGAGCTCCCAGTGTCCAGAAACAAGTGTCATACTCCTGGCTTCTCCCTCTGTCCTTAGATTGGCATATTGGCCACTTGTTTCCTTTTCCTGTTTGATACCAATTTATTCACATGGTTCTGATTTATTTTCAGTTCTGGGTGTTCTGCTCAGGGCAGTCTAAGTATCAAGGATGAAGGTAACATTTTGTGTCTAGGACTACTGTATTTTTAATCGATATTTTAAACTGCAAAAACGGATTACATAGGATTATAGAGGGAACTAACTATTTATCAATATATTAAAATATTAAATGTGTAATATGCAATAAATGAAGACTTTATTAACATGTTACAAAATAAGATCTAGGAGCAGGTCTACCAACCATTGTAATATTGAAGTTGTTGTGAACGCATATGGCATTTATTTAGTGGGCATATGTCTTGAGCACTGATATGTCTGGTTTCTTACATTATAAAGATGATTAACACATATTCTCTGTCCTTACAGAACCTCATACTAGTTGGGGAGACCTACACATAAATGGGTAACTTTAAATATCATGTTATGATTGCTACAATAGTTCAGCATCAGATGTTAGTGGATCCATGAAGAGGACAAAAATCATACCATATTTCCCCTTCAGAAGACCTCTCAGTGTGCTTTATAGTCAATCCTTTATATAGGTTTTTTTTATTTCTTTTCATCACCTGATATATCTGAATTTATGTTTAAATAAGTGTCTATTTAAATCTTTTGTTTGAAAAGCACAGCGAGCTTAGAAATCATTATGTGTTTAGATTGTGACAATGAAAAGTTTATTTCGCAGGTAGTGATAAGATATTATTTTGGATGTACTTTATTTCAAAAAGATTTATTTATTTATTTATTTATTTATTTATTTATTTATTTATTTTCATGCGGGAGTCGAACCCACAACCTTGCTGTTAAGAGCGCAACCTGTGTCCACTGAGCCATCTGGGTGGCAGCTCAGCTCAAAAGACTTGGTTTTTATTTTAGGCTTGGTGCCTAGTTCCAAAAGACTTGGTTTTTATTTTAGGCTTCTAAATGTGAATATATATTTATTTCATTAAATTTATAATAATAAATCCATTACATGTTAACATAAATGTACACCACAAAAGATATTTAGTGAGAAGAGTGGCATTATATTACATTTTTGCAAATCTCCTTAATGTTTGGCTTAGGAGAAAACAGCTGGATTCTCTTATTCTGCATTCTGTCTGTTGCAGCATGCTTTCTTTTATTGAGGTAACACTGACTATCAACATTATGTAAGTTTCAAATGTTCTACATTGTAATTCAATATCCGTATACATTATAGTATGCTCACCACCAAAAGTTTAGTTTCCACCTCTCACCACATAATTGACCCCTTTTACCATAGGCTTCCATTTTAAGTGAGGTGAGGTTATGATAATGCTAAAATGTAGCCCTCGAAACTGGGGCAGTGAATTTTGTGCACGGAGTTTCCACAACTGGCATGTGCTACCCTTGTTGAGATTCTATACAGAAAGTTATTTAGGACTTCACTTTCAGCACCTCTACTGGTACCCATCAGGGTCAGCTTGGCCAGTGGGTTTTCATTTGCTGTGTTTACTTCCGATGGATGTTGTCCACCTGAGTTTGAAGAACTTGGGGGCTGCACCTGAGCTCCATGGGATGGACTGGTGTGATAATACCCCTTGCTGTCTAGTCTGGGCAGTGGAAGATCCAGGATGACTGCCCTCTCTCCATCTCACACCTGCATTGGCAAAGCCTGAGGACCAGTTGGTTTCCTGTTGATTTAGAAAGTCCTTATCCCCTAAAGTTGCTGGACTTGCTGCTGGGTGATGGACCATTATTGTTTGTTGTCTTCTTCCCTGCACCCTTCTTGTCCCTTCCTCAAGTACAGGGTACATGCCAGAGCCATCCTGTCTTCACAATGACCCTTAGAGCCTATTTATTATGAGCTTACAGTTGAATGAAAGTGTTTTAATCCAGTGACTTGGATTAAAATCAGACTTGATGACAAAACTCAGACCAGATGCTGTTTTACTGAAAACATCAATGTTGAGTTTATTTCAGCTTTTACAGTTAGTATAAGAACTACCATGGAGAACAAAATTGCTGCTGGTGTGTTACTGACCTTCATGGATAAAGTATTTTGTCAAATTATGAATATATACTTTTCCTACATGTGCATGTGACAGAATACTGGAGCAGAACCTTCATAGCTATATACTTGGCCATTGGTTAGCTTCACAGTGACAACTTTTTAGGCTCAGAACCCCTTCCATTTCTAAAATTCTTTGGCTTCTCTATTTTATTTTTGGTAATTTTTCTTAAATTCAGTTTTTCACATTGTGCTTTAATTATTTGATTGAGGTAAGTATGTCTGACTAGATCATTCACCTCTGCCAAGTACAATGATTGATTTGTTAAGTCTTTGTATATGATTAAGAAAGTATATGGAAATTGTGATCTTTTGGTGTTTTGTATCACCAAAGGGATTCTTGGTTGAAACAAATTATAAATCAACATCTCTTTTTTTCATTTTATTGTGTTAAGATGAGACGGGGTCATCAGTTTAAACCAACTAACATACAATCCATTGTTGCATGTTGCTAAATTATACATGAAAACAAGGGAACCAGTATGATGTAATTTTTATTTCGCTTTACTTCTCTACATATCTTTATATATAGTTAATCTTGAACTCTTAGATGTGAAGCTTTGAGCATAGTTCTGGGAAGCCAGAAATAATCATTTCTGAGGGCAGGACAAACAAAGTTGGAATTTACCTAGGATACTTGTCTTGTTTCCTAGATTTGTAATTCAGGCTTGCTCCCACAGAGGCTGGGAAATTATTTCCTATTGCAATGATGTGTTCCTTGAGACATGTTGTTCCAGCCTTTGATTTATCGTTACCAAGTAATTCGAGGAACTAAAATGATCCTATTATGTAGATAATCTCCTTGAGGCAGGGATTGGACAGGTATTTGTAATAGTTTCAGGTTCCCAAGACTGCTATAATATATACAATAAATTTATTTGTAATCCTTTATTCAGTGATTATTCTACAAGATACAAATCTCTGTGCTAGTTGCAACATTATTTAAGGTGGTCTTTGGTATTCAGGATATTATTTATTAATGAATTTATTTTAATCTTTTCTCACTTTTTGGATTTTGTTAATGATTTGCAAAGCTTTAAGAGAAGAAGAAAGCAGAAAGCTACATATTTAATGATTTTCATGAATAATAAGCAGGATCCTGATTCTAAAAGCTGCAATGCCTGCTATTAGAGCTCATCTTTCTGCTGGGGTTGCTGTGGCCTCAGAGAACAGAGTGTTTTTCTATTGGAGGGACGTTGGGGAAGGTTGAAAGGATCTATAGTCTTCCAGTTGCTGCAGGGTCACCAAAGGGTGTTCTGGCAAGCAAATGGATGCCAAGGCCCCCCCTTCCTCAACAAGTCCTGATGGCTTCACTTTGCCCTTGAGCCCACCCTTAGAGGTCTCATGTTAGGACATGCCACATTTCTCTCAGTTCTTGGCTCCTTCCCACCAGTGAATTCAGGAATTTGGGTTCAAATCTTAATTGTGATTTTGTACGTTTTCTTTAACTTATTTTTTCCATGGGATGTTTTTCTTTCTCTTTTTATTCCTAGCCTACAGCTTACCATTCATTTATTAAAGAGAAAACTGAAAGAGAGGCAATGAGGGTGGCACAAGAAATATGAACAATTAGAGGAAAGGTCTCTGAGAATGAGTGGTTATAGGAATTGGAGGCATCTGAAGATTTGTCTCTGTGGTCCAGCCCTTCCCCAAGGTTCCCTCTCCTTCCCATCTCTACACAATTCTACCAGGGCTGATCATCACATTTGATTAGAACAGGGCCAACTCACCTCTCCTGGTCTCTTTCACATGTATGGGTATGTCATCCAAGCCTGCAGAGTACCTAGCCACAGGGGTAGTTTCAAGACTGGTTGTGTGTTCCAAGCAAGACCCATGAGTGGCTCCCATCTTACAGATGGACCCCTCACCAACGGAGTTTGTCTTCTTTTAGATGTGTTTCTTATCCAAAGGAGAGTGTGTTGCAGTTTGGCCTTGTGAGGCAACGTTTTGGCCTGAAAATTAGAAAGAGAAGAGATGTGATGATAATCTCTGCAGCCCCTGGAACTAGCAAAACCTGATGTCTCGTGCCTTAAACTTTCTATTGGTCATTTAATTCTTCCTCTTCTTTATTCATTTAGATTGATGCCCCATTCAATGAAAAGATACCCAAGTAATACACTGGGGAGAGGGGCACAAAAAGTCCCTGATTTATTTTTAAAAAACCAAGAAGCTACTATAATAATATTATCAGCGCAGTTCCTTAACCTGCAAATTGACAGGTGCTTAGGCACACCTGGATGCTGTCTGCTTGTCTCACTCTGGGTACCCCACCTCACCATTTTCCTTTTAGCTGAAAGGATGAAAATGAATTCCCTGTTTGGCTAGGTTGTAAAAATCAACTGTGCAAATGGTCTGCTCTCTGTTTCTTCCTGCTATAGAGAAATAAAACATCTTTTTGATTATTCACTTATAGCACAGCTGATGTTTTTCCATGGCACGCTGAAGTTGTTCTCACCAGCTATCTTGTTGGAGTAAACTGATTTCCATGGAGGTGGTCACATTTCCGAAAGTAGATAGCGATGTAATTTTGGTCTGTCTGTTCTGTCCTCAAAATCCTATCTTATCCACTATTTTTTCCTCTTTTCTATCTCCACCTCCATTTTACTTTTTAAATCAGAATAAACTGTATTATGATTCATTAGTATGGACTTGTGTTTGGGGCATCTTTTGTTTTTCTAAAGAATGTGTTAGATCTACTATTATTTTTTAAATTCTCCTTGTCTTTATTTTTCTATTGCCATCTGTTCATTTAAATTTTCTCAGATGGTTTACAGTTTCAGTTTTCCCTCTATACATTTTCTGGCATTTGGCTCTCTTTTTCTGACACAATAGGTCAGGCTTTCAAAAAGCTGGCCCCTATGCAATTTGATTTTTTCCATAGTCAACACACGGCCTATGCCTTTCCTTTCTGAGGTCTTTGAGCAGATGTTAACTGTTTAAATATTTTGTTGTTTGGGTGTAAAGAAAATTGAAATGTAAGATGTCAGTGATAGCATGCTTTGCTAATATCAGAGCAGATTGCTGCCTGCAAATTGAATATGCAAAATTCTTTGAAACACGGAATATTCCCCTAATGCATTTTACCATAATCTACAGGTTGTGTACTCTGAAAAATGAGTTGAATTCATCTGGTTATAATGAAGACTTTTGTGGCATCTGGAGCATATCTAAAAAGTGGTGTTTTCATTCTCTGAATTGGTTTACAACAATGGGACCTTACCAGCCTCCCCATGGGAATGAGAAATGGATTGGGTGTGTTGTGTACTCTCTAATTTCTGGTTCATGTTGTATTAATGATGGTATTTGGACTCATTTGGTATATGAGAGGATAAAATAAATCAATAGGAAGCTGTTGAATTTGTAAAGTCAATAGGAACGTGACATCACTCTTTAAGTAGAGGTGGATTGAGTAGTATCAATGACCAACATTCACTATGTGCCTCAAACGTATATTCCAGACACCAGGCCCAGCTTCCACTCAGTCCTTCAACCAACCCTATATGTTGATCCCAGTGATGACCCCATTTTACAGATGAGGTAATGGAGGCTGAGAATGGTTAACTAGCTTTCCTAGGTCATACAACTAATGAGTAGTGGAGCTGAGATTTCAGCCTGGGTGGTCTGAATCCATTGCTTATGATTTATCCTCTGAAATGCATTTCTTTGTGGTATAGGCATTAAGAGCGCAGGCTGTGAAGGTCAAAAAGATGTAACGTCAGTAAATCTTCGTTTTTTTCATCTGTAAAAAAATAGATAGGAACGGTATGTCCATTCAAAATGTTGCGAGGTTAAATGACAAGTACAGATGGCTGGCTGATAAGTGCTCAGTAAATACCAACTGTCGTTATTAAGGCTATTGGTTAGTGGTATACTGTAGAGTTTTATATACACTCACTGTGCCTCCCCTCTACGCCCCACCATGATGAAGAGGCCTCTGGTTTGTGAAAGTTCATTGTGGCTTTGGGTAGATAATGCATCACTACCTCTTTCTTCTATGATACATTAAAAAATTGAACAGCAGCAGATTTCCCCTTAACTTTATTCAGATTTCGTCCTTGGCCCGCTCCTCACCAGCTAACGCAAGGAGAAATTTGTAGCTCAGGCCCTCAAGTTGAAAGTGGGCATTAATATTAGCAAATTCCCTTTAATAATCATCACATTAAATTTGATGACCAGAGGGGACGTCCCCATAGCTTATTACTGAAAATAATGTCTCTGGGAGACCGGGGAGTGTTTCCCAAATGTTAACCATTGAGCAAGATTGAAGAGACAGATGACCCGGAAGGCCATTGGCTGGTGTTATTAATCTGATAGTCCCCACTCAGATACCTAGCGTGAGGCTTCCTGAGTGTCTGTGGCCCTTTAATCTTAGCTGCAGAAATATAATAGAAAAGAGGATTGTAGAAAACTGTCTTGAAGCAAAGATTATTGATGCTTCTCCCTCTTTTGTGACTCTAAAACAAAAGAGGACAGCCCTAAATAATGGCTCTCACTCTTGGGGTTATTGAAGAGGGGTTATTAAATCCAGTAGCCACGGGAGTTGATAGTTGTCATTTCAGGAGCCTGACTGGGCAGAATGTGGTTCCTTGGGGCAAATGAAGGTTTGCAGGGACGGGCACCTGCGTAGCCTCTGTGGGTGGGATGGACATTTTGGTGAGTGTCAGAGGGGAGCATGGGGATGCTCCTTCATGCTTCATGACCACACCTTTGGACCTTTGGGTACATGGTTCCTATGCTTTTTTATTTTCATGGCTGAATCCTCTCTCTAGATCACAGGTCAAATATTGGTTCTTAAGTGTATCCCCTCCAGAGTATTCCTACCTTCATATATCACCTTATTTGGTGTTCTTCCTGTGAAGTTGTTTATTGTTTTTGTCTGTCTTACTGGACAGCAAGGCCACAATTTTATTTCTCTATGATTTACTTGGGCTTAGCAGAGGGCTGGGGGCACATACTTAGTAAGCACTGAAAACTCTTTAGAGCACGAATGTCATTGTTGGTTTATTCCATATATTTTTATGTAACCATTATTTTCTCCCAGGTGAAGAGTTAGTTTTTGGACCCAACTTTGTATGTGTTGAAATAACATATCAAGTGAAGGACTGCAGGAAAAGGTAGAAAGCCCATCTCTGATCTGTCAGGTTATTAAAAGGCCAGGGATCATGTAAATGTTCTTTCCCAATGGCTAAGATGTCAATCAGGGACTCTGAGTCTGGTTTCCATTTTGTTTGCGAAATGCAGAGATGATGCTTGCCGTGTTGTAGGTTTCCTCTGAAGATTAAATGACGCAGATTTCCTTGAGGCTGAGATTTTTTTCTTTGGATTTTAACATCTCTTAAATCGGGACGTAATTTTCATTTCATGTTTTTTGAAGATTGTTGTTGGGTTTTTGGTCTCTCCCCCACCCCGTATTTGAACATCACTGAAATTGGGATGCGTCTTGTAATCAATGTCTTCAACTTCATGAAATAAGGTAATTATGGGAGGCGTATCAGTGCTAGGTGTATAATAAATGTTTTGTTTCCTTATCTTTTTCCTTAATAATGAAGGAGACGGAAACGTTGCACCCATCACTAGGAGAAAGGCACCTTCCTGTGGAAGGAGAAGCCCAGGCCTGGGAACTGGGAGTTTGGTTTCTTTTAGTTCTAGTGTTATTAACTAGTAGTCACTTTACCTCCCTATGCTCTCCTTTGTAAGTCAGTGTTTTGTAGTTGTTTGTATTGGCAAATCCGTTTCCTCTCTATTGCCATTGATTGCCAGGGGCTCCTTGGAGCTCTGTGTTTAGAGTTGTGAAGATAAGCCCTGGGTCTTCAGCAGGTGTCATAATGGTTCAGTGCTGACTGCTGTGACCTTGGTGTGGAGAAGGGGTCTTGTATTTACACTCTTGGGCTCCCTGATCTTTAGCTCTAATTTTCAATGTCAAAAAGAAAGAAAGAGGGCTCGCCGAGTGGTGTGGTGGTTAAACGCTAGGGCCCCGGTTCGGGTCCCACATATGAGGGCCAGTGACACTGCCCTCCAAAAAAAAAAAAAAGAAAGAAAGAAAGAGGGAGGACCAGTATGTGGGGGCAGGATGAGGAAGAAGAGAAGAAAAAGGAACAAAAAAGAAAGGAAGTGACAAAGAGTTTATAGAATTTTCTTCCCTGCATAAAATAAAAGAAATGAGGGACTTTGAGACTCCGCCGAATGCAAGCATATCCGAGTAGTAATTCTGTTGCACAGTATGGGCACTTACTTTTTTCTTTCTTCTTAAAGTATCTGTCTGCGTTCCAACACAGACGATTACATGAATTATTTCTTACAGGAATAAACTTTTCCCACAAAGATTCACCCTGTGGAGCATAGCACAGGGCTTTTTAAGAGTTTATTGGCTGTGATATAAAAAAGAAACACTTTAGATGACGTGGAAAGTAATGGACACAACTTCAACTGTAGATTCCAGCTCAGCATTTTAGGTGACTCCCCCCATGTAAGTTCCCACCAGAATACTGTATGTGACAGTAAATGACAAGGAATTCTTTTGGTAGGTGAAGAAGGGTTTTTTGGGTGTTGAAAATTTTGTCAGTCATGAAGTGACTTCACCAGGGTAATGCTGATCAAAAATCCTTTACAGTGTCCTGCTTTTCTGCCAAGACTTGTGTAAAAAACATTTCCCAGAAAGGCATAAAATATTTTCAGTCACTTTGCATTTTAAAAAGCCTGTTCTTTACCACTCTCCTAAGGCATTCAAAGTGTTGTTGCTGGGTTTTATTTTTATTTTTTTTTCATTTTTTTTAAACCAGTGGCTGGCAAATTCTAATTCTCTAATAAATAAGTGTTGTGATTATGTGAACAAAGTAGCTTGTGTGTGTGTATGGGGCAGACTGTTGATTTTAAATTTACTTGTTGTATTTTTTCAGAGATCCAGTTTTGTAGAAGGCACTAGGCTTTCCAGGTGAGTTGAAGACAGGTGACATGCTGCTGCAGCACCAATTAAAAAAAAAAAAGAACAGATGAGAAACCGCGTGGTTAACAAAATCCCCGAGTCCTGGGCGATGCTAAAGAGTTTTCATTAGATGGGTAGTAGGTGGAAAGACTGTGGGGATTCTCAGGGAGGCATCTCGGCATCTTCGCTGCTTTGGAGTTGCTCGTTCGGGATGATGCCCAGGTTGCTTCCGAAGCTTGAGTTCTCTGTGAGGCTGTCACACCCTTCCTACTTCCATGTCTCAGGACTGGCGTTTCAAGTTCGCTGAAGAAGGTAACATTTTTCTGAGGTGACAGCAGTGGAGAAAGGATAGTGACCTGTGGTGTGGACGTAGCTCTGTGCAGTGCTTTAAGGAAGGATAAAGGTAGAAAGAGCAGAAATATGTTACAAGCTGTGTTTACAGTGGCCCCCCGACCCAGCACTGCCAGGGTCAGAGTCCCTCTGGGAAGTGACTTGGGGAGGCAGAATGTGTGCAACCAGCTGCTTCTGCAGCACAGATGCACTGGCAGCTCATGGGAGTGCTTGTTAGGTGGGAAATGGCTTCTCATTGCTTGATTTAGCCTCAAAAGCCCACGTATTTTCCTGATTACTCCCCAGTGGGGTCCATACCTGGAGGGGTGTGTGTGTTGTGTGTGTACGTACATATGTACGCGTGTACGTGTCCACACCCATACTCCTCCAGATACATGCCACTGTGAGGAGGGTAGTAATCTCTATCTCTATCTCTATATCTCTATCTCTATCTATATCTCTATCTATATTTATCTATGTTGTCTGCTGTGTGTGATGTTTTGTTTTTGTTGTTTTTAGAGGCAGAAACTGAGAAGAGGGGTGGAGGAGGTGGGTGAGGAAGGGGAACGGGATGGTTCTATGAATAACCATGTTATTTGGCGCAAGCAGCAAACGCTCAGGTTGGTTTCGACAGAAAGGAAAAGAATCAAGTTTGTGTTGTCATCAGCTTTGTTTGGGCCTGCAGCAGCCCAAGGCTGTGGTCAGGGACCCGGTTTATTTGTGTCTCTGGGCTCTGCCACCCACAGTGTCAGCATTATCCTCACGCTGGTTTCTCATCATAATGACGCTATCAGGCCGCTGTCCATAGCAAGGGTGGCGGAAACGGTTCTTAGGGGGAAGAACTTTCTCAGAACAGCTGGTAGTTCAGTGTTTCAAGTTGTGTCTGATGTATCCTAGTTCCATTATTTCTACAGTTGGTTATTTTAAGCTAACTGAGGGCCATGCTGCAACCCTGAAGTTTGGGTGTAACCTTAAAAGATTGCTTTTTTTAAACTATGGAAATGATCAGTAATACACAAAAGTAGAGGGTAGTGTCATAAGCCCCAGCGTACTCATTCCCCAGCCTGGGTGGAATGATTTTGAATCATTATTCCCTGAGTTGGCTAGGGAAGGTGTGACCACCCAGACAAAAACCAGAGGGGGCTGTTCCCCAGAGATGTTGAGGTAGAGTTTGGGAAGGTGACTGGAGACAGATGAAGCCCACTACGTGTTCATTCCACAGACACGAAGGGAGGCGTCCCTGTTAGGTATGTTAGGCAGGGTCCGTTTAATGCAATGTACTTTGGAGGAAGAGACCCCAGCTGTTGCCATCCTTGTTTATGTCTGCATTTGGGAGAAAGGTCACCAGTATTTTTATTGTAGGCCTAGCTTCCTTTATAAGTAGGATGACTATACATTCTGGGGCAAGCCTGTTATCCAGATGTAATCATTAATTATGTCTTCTTTCATTCTCAGAGTTGACTTGGTTTGGATGATAAATTATATGGTGAGCTAACTGAGTCCCCTGATTGAAACTCCCATTACCCGATTACATTTCTGTCTGGCTCTTTGCAGGACCTCTTTGTATGACACCAGTTTTCCAGCAGGAGTGCTAACTTGCACGTGGTCATTGCCTGAGGAAGGCTTGATAGACTCAGGGACTGGTGGGGGCGATTGTGGGAATTGGATCACCCATGCCGGGTCGAAGGCCTTCAAGTTCAGATTTGCTCAAGACCCATGCTGGACACAAAAACACATCTGCAGGCTGAATTCCTATAAGGGGTCTCTGGTCTGTTTTATCTTCCTCCTTGTAGGGAGCTATTACCGATCTAGACCAGAGAAGGCAAACTAGGGCTCCCAGAGCAAATTCGTCCTCCTGTTTTGTAAATAACACGTTATTGGAGCGCAGCCACACCTGTTTGTTTATATATTGCCCATGACCACTTTCCCACCACAGACGAGGAGGAGCCTAAAATATGAACTATCAGGCCTTGGCAGAAAGTCAGCTGACTCCTGTTCTAGAACATTACTGCCCATTAGAAATACCATATGAGTCATAAAAATGATTCATGATGTCATTTAAGTTTTTCTAGTGGCCACATTAAAAAAGTTAAAAAAAAACCAACAGGTGAAGTTAAATTTGAATATATTTTATTCAACTCAATATTTCTAAAATATTTCAAGATTGAATCAATAAAAAAATTATTAATGAGACATTTTACATTGCCTTTTCCTGCTAAGTCTTTGAAATCCAGTGTGTATTATACATGGCAAGTACATGTCAATTCTGACTAAGCTACGTTTCACGCGCCTGATTGGCTATTCGTGTCTAATAGCCTCAGTATTGGACAACGTGGTTTTAGAAGGTGTGCCTGAAGCGTTTCTTGGAGAATACTGCACCTCACACACAGAACAATACCATTTCAACTTATGATCGTGTTTGATCGCACACCTGATGATATTTTTGGCCCCAAAGATGTTCTACATTACTTCCTGAATATTCCTCTTGTACAGGAACATGGTGTTAGGATGTGAACATCTGGTGGTCAGCTTGGCTCTCTCACTGGGCGACATGCCTCCACGCCCTACCTTCCTGGTGCTCTCAAACATCTCCTCCTTAAGAGGCTTAAAAACACCTATTTGTCGTGGATCCTCTGGGTCTTTTCAAATAATTGCCAAGCATTTGGAAAGTTAAAAGTTGCAATGCCGGGGTCTTTTGTACTTCCTCTAGGACACAGCTGTCAGGTTTGAAAAATCTACTGTGACTGAATCCGTTTGTAATATTAATCACCACCTTTACCTTAGAGTAGATTTACGGTTCACTGGGAAATTCTGGAAAATGCTTGGTGAGAACATGACCACGTTTATTCATGGAGAAAGATTGGGATACAGGTTTGAAGTAAAGAAAAATGACAATTTCCAAGGCCCCTGGGAAAAAGTGTTTGGTCACTTAAATTCCCATGAGCTTCCTGTAAGTAACATCAACCTGCTGTTCTGTGTATTGGACTTCTAGCATCTTTTTACATATTAGAACAGGGAAGGAGTGTTAATTACCATTGGCCAACCCACAATTTAAAGTATTTCTGGATTAGCCCCATGTTTCCATTGTTGCTTTAGATTTGAAGAACAAAGACTGACTGCCCAGACTACCTTTCTTCTCCTGTTAGAAAGTTGCTAACTCTGTGAGACACTCTGGGATTAGTGGTTAGAACTAGATTATCACCCTCTTTACTGGGGTATGAATAACCCAATTTCTTGGGCAAGGAATGTAATCTCAGGTTTTAGGTTTCATGTTGCCAGACTTGGTTTTGCTTTTATATACCCAAATGGTACTGGAACCTTCTTTATCCCAGTGGAACCTTGTGATAAACTGTTTTGGGACCTGTCTTCTACCAATGGGTTAAAATAAATCCATCTCATCAGTGTCTTTTTGTTTAAGGGTAGCTTAAAAGTGCTGATGGTTAGCTTTACTTCTTATGATCATTCTTTATTTTTATGGCAGGAGTTACTGAGTTTTCTGTCTCTCTCAAAAAAAAATCTTCATTGATATATCAAAAAGATGAAAAGATATTATAAACATACTTTGACTTTTCTGTTTCTTTGATTCCTCCCCCAACTTTTAAAAATAGGTCTCGTAGCATCAGGCATTTGCCAAAGCAGCAATTTTGACGCATAGGATTTTTTCCTTTCCTGATGTATGAATGCTAACTCTCCTCCCCCTTTTGCAGACACAGGCATTTTTCCCTTCTGGAGTTTAGTTTTATGATAGCACATTATGAAGGATTTGACAGATCCCTTAAGATAAAGGTCTGTTGATATATTTATTGGTGATCTTGGCTCCCAGCTTCCTTGGTAATGGGGACATAGGCCCTGGAAACCCAGGGAGGTTGGACAGACCTACAATCCTCCTGCACAAACAGTGTCAGGACTGACCTCAGTCATTTTAAAGGGGTTATCTCTTTTGTTCTAACTGGGGACACTTGTATCTCCAAGGGGACATTTAGCAATGTCTGGAGATATTTTGGGTTGTTCATACTAGGGCTGGGGCCAGCCAAGTGGAGCAGTGGTTAAGAGCTGGTTTGGGTCACCATCGGCCCCGGGTCGGATCCCACATATGAGGGCCAGTGACACTGCCATCTAAAAACAAAAAAACAAAAAACACTAGGGTTGTAGCTACCAGCATCTAAAGGATTGAGGCCAGAGATGCAGCTAAACACCTCCAATGTAAAGGATAGCCCCCACAACAAAGAATTGTCTGGTTCAAATGATCACTAGTGTTGAGAAACTTTGCTATTAGGGATGCTTTCTAGCATCGAACTGTGGCCTGCGTGTTTGTCTCTTCTTAAAAAATATGGCAACAAGTGAAAAGCCACCAATTATATTCATCATAAATTGTCTCTTAAAGAAAATCCGAGGTCTACTTTTCCAGTAAAAAGGAAAGAAAGAAAAAACAATCAAAGTGGCCTTGTGATGTGTGTTTCCCGCTGATTGTTCCCTCTGAGGACTGTTTTCCGGGTTAGGGTAATTAACAGATCCCAGAAGTTTGTGAAGTTTTAAGGTAAAGGGTGTCAGAGATTCAGCCCCCAGATGGGTCGCCCCACTGGGATGTATGAAAGTATAAACTGCTTTTAAATCTTGTAGTGTATTTACTTTGTAATAGGAAGAAATAAAGGAGTGCTCTTTAGTTACTCCTTACCAATGGAAAACTTGTATTTTTCATTTTGATGTGATTGCTTATGAAGCGTAGATGTTGGGTGGTGAAAAGCAGGGAAACGAATTCACAAATCTTGCACTTTGCAAAGTTCGACATGACCTTTTGTTTTTATATTGTGGATTTTGTTTTCTATTAAGCCGTTGATCATATCCCTTCTTTGCCATTTACATAAAAGAAAACAGACCTTTTTATGGATTTTAGTACATGGTGACAAAATTTGATGGGATGATTTCTAAAGTACCGGCCGAGGGGTGCGGTGGTTAAGCGCTGGCTTGGGAAGCCAGCGGCCCCCTTTCACTGAGGCCAGTGACACTGCCCTCAAAAAAAAAACCAACATAACAAAACAAAACAAAACAAAACACAACAATAAAGTACTGGGACAGGCCTTTGGAGCTAATTTGTTTTGAATTGACAGGTATCAAATATACTGCATACAATTTTGGGTGCCTAGGTTTCTGCTAGAGCTTGCATACCATTTTAGCCTGAGCTTATGGGGCAAAGATAACTGAAATGATATTTCAGCATTATCATTTTGGTCTTTCAGAGTGAAGGGAGGGAGAGGTAGAGAATCCGATTATAGCAAGCATACTTGATTGAATAATCTTAGAATGGACTTTGTGGACAATTGTGGTATTGGTGAGAAACAAAATAGGGTTTCAGAAGTGAGTGAGCCCATACACCTATCAGCACAGTGCATCTGGGCAATGCCTCCCCATAATAATGCAAAGGAATTGCATAAAGACTTTATTTCACCGTCCTTCTCATCCCAGTTCTAAATATTGGGTTGTCGGAAAAGTCACGATGCATTTTTGCAATGAAAAACATAGAAAAAATACGTCATGACTTTTCCAACAACCCAATACATATGCCTTGTCTGCTCTGTGACCCATTTTAGATGCAGTGAGTGGGAAATTGGATTTAATGATTAAGTCCCTTTGATTTCTGAGTCGTGGACATTTTTGTGCTTCTAGATTTATAGTGCATCTTAGTGAATATCATTCTTTCCCTCTGAAATTATCTTAAAAATGTGATAGAGGAGTTAGCAAGTTGTGCCGGCAATAGCTGTTGGCAAATGAAGGGAGAAGAAGGTGACAAAATAAAGAAAGATGGTGACAAAATAGGTTCCAGCAGGCCCTGGATGAACCACAGAGTGGTAATTATTCTTCAAATACTAAAAGAGGGTTATACCTATTAGAAGCCCCATAAAACCAGCATCCACCATCTATCTGATTTTTCCGTTGATGTAATTTTAGGAAATCAAATGAACCGAGATGGAAATTAGGTTTTATTCTCGGTGGCTTGTGTACCCTGTAAGTTCTATTAGATTTAATAGGAGTTTTGCAGGTGGAAACACAGCAGGACCGCAGCTTTCATCATTTCAGAGAGCAGGCCCTTCATAAACAGAGAATACAAAATCATGCCTTTTCTCTTGCCATTTAAAAATTCTTCATTTTCTGTGCCCAAGTTATTTATCACATGCACGGAGAGGACAATTCATGATATTGTACTTCGAAAAAGGGAAAGAGAAGCCATTCAAATTCCTATTAAAATGTATTGCATGAGCTGTACATCACTTTCTAATTTCTGAGACTACTTGTAAATCATAGGGAAAGAGGGCATTCTACCATTGGTCAGGGGAAAAATGGTAAATTTAATAGTTTGTCAAAGATTAATAAGAAAGGATTACTGCTTGGAAAGACCCTGTCTTGGTGAGCAAGTACGTTTTGAAGTTCATCAAACTTATAAGCAGATGGAGAGTTTAATTAAAGTTCCTTGTCATTGCTCAAGTTTGCTTCCACTCTGTCCCAGGGACAGAAGTGTATGTTATGCCAGTGACATTGTCAGAACCTAGATTTGACCTTGAGAACTGTGCTTTTTTCTTTCACTCTCTTCCCATTTTTCTTTCATTTAGGAGATGATTAATGTCTTACTTGTGGTCAGTTCTGTGCCACAGATCTTGATCAGTGTAAGTCCCGATGGTTTACTTTATTTTATTATTTTATGTTTTTATTTATTTTTATAGCTGATACTGATTCAAGCTGAAATAGTCTAAGACTGCCAGGAAATAACTAGTATATCAATGCAGGGTGTGTATGTGTATGTGTATTGTATAATGTGTGAATCCTATAAAGACACACATTTACATGTAAATATCATACTCATAACAATCAAATATGTATGTACATATAATACATGTGAGTGTGTATGTGCCTACATCACATATGTATGTATACATATATATAATTGAATGTTATCGGGCTATTTACCGTTTTAGACTCTGAACTGTGTGTTGAGACTGGATCATTCCTTTTTTTAAGTCTGAAAAGTTTATTATCTTAATAAATTCCTCTGCTTGTTTAGATAGCAGCTTGAAAATACATCATGTTTATAAGGTAATATATATTTTTCTTTTTTAAAATATTTAATTAATTAATTAATTTATTTATTAGTTTCAGATGTACAACACAGTGCAATAGTTATACTTTTTACCCCTCAAAGTGACAACCCCCCCACCCCAATCTGCCGCCCCACTCCTTCCCCACAATATCATACATATCTATTATAATTCCATTGACTCCACTCCCACACTATACTCCACATCCTGTGACTATATATATATTCAGTTACAATTGGCATACAATATTATACATCAACTTCAGGTGTACAGTGCAGTGATCAAGCCTCTACCCCATCCATGGAGACCACGTCATTCTTACTAGCAAAGCTCTTTCTTTCTCCCGTATTCCTCTGGGAAACTCAGAGAATGATGTTACCTGCGAGGCCGCCGTTTTGATCTTGTATAGAGCTAGGAACACTCGGACATGTGGTTCAACAAAGGCGTGCAGGCTTTGGCATCCAGCACTTGCGGCGCTTCTGTTAACGCCTGTTTATCAGATTATTGAAAGGCAAGCTGCCTTCCTCAGACTGTGCGTCCTGCTCCCTGGTTAAAGTAACCCCACCAAGGCCCCATCCTGATAGCGTTACACAAACAGAACCCTCACCAGGCACCACTGAAATGCATAGAATGGGCTCTTTAGGATCAGCCCTTTTGTGTGGATGTAACCAGATGTGGGGAGACTTAATAACCACAGTCCGGAGCTCTTCAAAATTGCAGTTGTTGGAGACTACGTTCCAAAAAAAGAGGAGAAACTTCTTTTTCTTTGTTTGGTTATTTTTAAATTGCTAAGTTATAGAAGTGTTAACATTTGAGGTATGGACTGGACTAGAATCCAGTGGTTCTCAAAGTTTGTAGCTCACCGGAACCCCTGGGGACCCTTCTGAGTGGCACCGATCACTATTCTGTAACTGTGAAATCTGTGTGTTCTTTTTAAGCATCTCAGATAATTCTTATGCAAGTGGTCCCTTGGTCCACTTTAGAAACTCCTAAAGTAGGTTATCAGCCTCATCATAACCTTCTCAGGCAGGAATTGATTTCTTTGAATGTAAGTCATTTAAATTCCATAATGTGATATTAGATCTTAAAGCAGATTTAATAAGGCACAACATCCTTTTCACAAAACATAAAGATTTTAAATTAGGTATAAAGTCTTTGGAACGTATAGTACCTTGGGCACGGATCCCTTGGTCTAAATAATACTGAATTAAACTCCTCCTTTTCCTGTGCTCCCACATAGAAATTGGCCAGGGTACAGCAGTGAAGGTTCTTCTCAAAACCAAGCCTGTTGTTGAAACTTGGCAGTTAAAAGGGCTTTTAAAGTTGGGTCCACTTTACAGTTAGACCTTTTGTGTTTTAGTTGATGAAAACTGAGGTGTGTAGCATAATGTAACATTAAAATTTTGTTCATTATTTCTTAATGAACCCCTTGGATTTGAATCTGTTCTTGCTACCTATTAGGTGTGTGACCTTAGACAGGTGACTCAATCTGGCCATACTTTGTTTCCTTTCCTGTAAAACAAGGGTAATAGAATTCATAAAATTATTGCAGGAATAAATAAAAGACTATGTGGTATGTTAGCTTACTCTTTCCACATTATAAAGATTCAATAACTGTTCTCTGTTATTATTACTATGGGGTGGGTGAGAAAGTTAGAAATGAATGAGCAGCAGATCTTACATTAGTCAAGACCTTGCAGCCTCAAATTTGGCAAAAGGTGTAATTGAGTTCACATAGTACAGTAAGGACTGGAGGCCATATGGGAAGAAGAGAAAACTGATGTACCTTTTTCAGAGAAGAATGTGATTGCTTATGGCTTTTTGCTGCCATATCTTGAGAGGAAGCATAGAACAACCTGGGAGAGAAAATGATACGGTATAATAGTGTCTGGCACACAGAGGTAACCAAGACATAGTATTTGAAGAAGGATGTGGCCTTTACAGAGAGAAATTTGTATGTGAATTCTGGGCCTTTTACCTTTTGTAAAGTTGGGCGTGGTAACACTGACCACCCAGGGTTGGATGGATTAAGAGCATACTACATGTAATGTGATTAATAGTATATTTGGCACATTGTACGCTCCCAATACAAGTGGCTAGTCATGTAATTATTCTCTGTTGGCATGAAGGGGAGTAGAAAGACATTGTCTGGAGATATAAGTGTGTACCAGATCATGAAGACATTTGAATACTGACCGAAGGTGCGTAGGCTGTATTCATTTGACAGGTGGAACTGTGGAAGCTTTTTGATTTGGTGCATAGATTGAAGCTCTGTCCTGTCATGATTTCAGAGTACCATGTTTGGGTGAACAGCAGAAAAAGAACAGTTTCTCTCCACACCCCTCTTTCTCTCAGCCACACCACATACTTCACCTTGGGACAAGAACCTGATGCAATGATTTCTTTTTAGGGGGCCTGTCATAGGCAGTGCCAGTACCAAAAGGATGTCTTATTTAACATAGTTTAAAGCTACCCCTTTCAGTATTCTCCTTTAGCTCCCATCTCCTCTGAGGCATATGACCTTACAAAAACAGCGGTGTGCCTGTTACACAATATCAGGTGGAAATGAGCCTCCAGATCTGACTGCCCACCCCCATTTCAGCCTCGTCTGGACAGGTTGCTGCTCTCAGCTCCTTCTGTATGAAAATTCAGTTGTCTCCACTATGGCCATTCGATTGGCAAGTGACAGAGACTCACTGGAACGAAAAAGACTGAACAGGTATTTATGACAATGTATTGTAAGGAATTCAAGGACAAATGGAGAAATCTAGTCCCAAAGAAGGGCTTTACACAGGGCTGCTGGAGCTGCTTTTGTGGGCCTTTAATGTTCCACTGCCAAGGTGACACTGCAGAGAGAGGGAGAATGAGTATCTGACTGGTCACTTGCCAGCCTATGAATGATCTTTGCATCTAAAGTCCTCCCTTAGCTGATTTCCACATCCCTGTGGTGGGGAAGGCGAGGCCATCAGCAGGAGGGCAAGTGAGGGTGAACTTGGCATTCATGTACGGTGGACCTGATTATTGTACAGATTTGGTATCGTCTCCCTATAATAGCCATGCAGACCCTTTGGTGTGTGACTCTTCTGTGCCCCTGGGTGGGTGGATACCTTGCTGCCCCGTTGACTTTGGGCTGGGCTCTGTGATTCTTTGGTCAGTGGAAGCACATCAGTAGAGGTTTCCGGTGTGCTTTACTTGCCTTCTCTGCTCTGCCACCTGCCACAAGAGTAGCATATCCCACGTTCCCAGGTTGCTGCTGGTCCCAGAATGAGAGATAGAAGGTCCTGGCCCCAACCTGCAGCTTAAGGCTGTCATCCAGCAAACCTGGACACCAGAGAGCAAGAAATAAGCCGTAGGGTTATCCACCACCAAAATTCTTTGCTTTTTCTGGTCACATAATATTATTGTAGCAGAAGTCTGACCTATATAGGAGCCAAGTTGACGAATGTATCCGCTCTGCATCCAGAAAACTGAGAAAGGAGCCAGAATGATCAGCATTGTGGGAAATGAATCAATCTCTCTTGGGGTCATGTAACCTGCCCTCTGTTTGACCAAAGCTGAATTCCACAGAAGTGTCCTATTCAATCATGCTGGAGCCCAGTACTGTAAAATGCTCTGCTTTTTCACAAATCACAACTTTAGCTTTCATATTCTGATTAACAAAGGCAATATACATTATTAAACTTAATTTAAAGGTGTAATGGCTGTGTCAGTCAGACAAGGAAAAAATAGCACGGTGGACCATTTCCAAATTCCCACAGGCTTAGGATATAAAAACTCCCTCAAGAGTGCTGACAGCACACCTTGCCTGTTATTACAGCTCAGCTTTTGTTTTGTTCTTCTGCCAGTTCCAGAATATCATTAGGTTACAAATCAGATCTAATTGTTTAGATTATTGTTCATCTTGAGCTCTGCGCTTTTTCTCCATTATGTATGGCATAACAGAAATAATTTAATTTATTAGTGGGCCCATCTTCAAAAGGAGCTTTTATTTCAGACTGAGTTTGAGGACACATTTGCGGGGAGGGTTGGACCATGAGTCTCTCCTCAGTCTCGAGGAAAAACTGCTGGGATGTAAGAGGTTTTGGAAATTCATGTGGCTTTACAGGATGAAGAGGTGCTTGTACCCTGATAGGGCACATCCTTGATGCAAAGAACAGACTTTAGAGCAACTTCTTTCTGATAGCTTTAGGGTTGTTTTTTTTTTTTTTTTTTTTTTGAGGGGTGGGGTGTCATAGCCATGATTTTAGATTTACTGTCTGAGAGGTAATTGAGCCATAGTATTGATATTCATTTCTTCATTCACTTTGTCAGTCCACCTGCCAGCCATTCAACAAATTTATCCTCTGCCTTCTTTTTAGGGCATGATCAATTTTCCCTTTTTACCTCATAATCTTTCATATGGGGTTGCAGATCATTCAAAATGGATCTGTGCATTTTACAGTACAATGAAAACTCATCATTTTAAACCCAGATTTGTTATCCAATTTGCTAAGTTTCCACATAATGCCTCATTAGTGGCTTTCCACAGTGTAGGTTGAGGATTATTCTAAACAGACATGGGTACCTTTACTCATCAACTTAAAGTCAGGTTCATCATTACATTTCCAAGGATTCCAGGTAGCTACTCAATTAGCTAGCTTCCATAGGAGAGATTCTTCAGGAGCAGGAAACTAATCAGGAGAATGGTTCTGGGACTTTAAATATCAACTATCCATACTGGTCCAGCCCCGAGTTAAATCTGGTGATGCTCATAGGAATGGGGGATGTGTTTGAGGGCACTGAGGCAGATAACAATGCAGTGAACAACTGTTGGACTGGTTTGATGAGTATTTACTGTATACCTATTGGTTCAGGATGCTGGGTTCATTTAAATGTGCAGACCTATCTTAGGTTTTTAAATGCTCTGCTCTTTATGGAGACATTTAAATTTTAAATCCTATAATCAGTATTGTTACATGCAATGAATAATTGCTTAGGTTACCTAAACAGATTCCCCTCCATTATTGTTTAGTAAAGACCAGGGTCTTGAGATACTACGGCAGGTTAGTTAGGTGGATCATAGTAAAAATATCTAGCATGAGGTGCCACATGGAGCTGAAGTTAATGGTAGAGGATGGGGTCCAAGGCTTTAGAGTTTGAGGAATAGAAGAACTAAAATCTGTGCTCATGTGTGTGTGTATACATGTGTGTGTGTGCATGTGCATGTAATTGTATTGGTTTGTTTTTCAGCCATTGTGGCTTGAGTTCTGGATGCCTTTACTATAATAATGGCAGTTGTATTAATAGTTATGGTATTAATAGTCATTTATTGAACAAATACTGTATCCCTGGCCCAGTGCTATACTCTGCGTGGAATATCTTATTTAATTTATCCCAGCAATCTTATGATGAAGGCGCATCACTATTTTTACAGGACAAAACAAGCAAAGTGGTTTCTTTATGTCCCAAACATGTCTGTAGTGTTTTTAAATGTGCCAAGCATTCTTCTAAGTGCCATTTAGCTATTACATTAACCTTAAAAATAGTATCTTATGAGATACTATTTTTACAGATGCAGAAATTGAAGTAGAGAAAGTTAAGGTACCTTCCCAAAGTCCCAATTAATAAGTGGTACAGGAGGATTTGAACTTGAGCCTTCTTGCTCCTCTGGTTGGCTCCTTGACTGTGCCCAGTGTTAACTAGCCTCGTGGTGGCCCTGGGATGCTCTTTTGGGCCATTTTGCTTATGAGCTCATATTCAGTAGCCATTACATCATTCCACCTCTTGTATAAAAGAACAGATTCAAGCACAGGGTTTGCCTGTTCTTAACAGAGAGCAGCTCTGAAATCTTCTAGGAGAACTGTGTCTGGCCGTAACATGCTTTGTTGAGATTGACTTGCTGTAGTCCACCCTCTATCTGGTAGCCCCCTATGTTTTCTGCTTTTTTGTTTATTTGTTTATAATTTAAGATCTGCTCTTCAAGTCTTCTCAGATCTCAGAGAACTGTGAGTTACATGGAAGGCTGTTTAAAATTGTATAAAGTTAGAAATAGTTACCTAGGGTGCCCAGTCTTCATTTAATGTATAAGTAAAAGGAGAAAACATACATAAAAAATTGGGTGCCTTTACAGAATATTTCTCTCTCTCTCTCTCTCTCTCTCTCTCTCTCTCTCTCTCTCTCTCTCTCTCTCTCTCTCAAAATTGATCCAGGATGACTGGGAAGGGCTGTGGAGAATACATTTTACTGCATTTCTGTTTTGTGCCAAGTACTTGCTGAGTGCTGTGCGTACCTGATCTCCATTACCCCAGGCAGCAACTCTGTCAGAACTACAGTTTTTATCCCTATTTTACAAAAAAAGATGCAGAGGCTTAGGGTGGGCAGTGGCAGAGGCAGGATTCACTCCCATCTGCTAAGCCCTGAGTCTGGTACATGTCTGCACAGAAGGGCTGCCTCAGACTCAGGTGCCATGTGACCTGCCTGCTGGTTTGGTTGTTAATGGTCCTGCTTTCTCAGATTTAGTTTTGTTTATTATTAAAAGAAATCCCATCTTGCCAGCTATAATCCTGTTTCCAATGCAGCCTGGAGATGGAATACATTATAATGGGGATAACCATTTTCCAGTGTCATCTCTCATTTGAGCTAATGGAGAATATGAGCTTATATATATTGGCAAGATTGTAGGGACCCAGATGATGGGCTTTGTTGTTTTACTGATCAAAAGTAGTGTATCCCTGCTTTATTGCCAGTGCTTATTGAGAACCATACTGCCATATGGTCTCAGTCATTACCAAGCAAGATGAAAGATGCAGTGGCTCTTCATAAGGTTAGCCCATTCATCCATCCAACAAATATTTATAAAGCCCGTTACGTGCTGGGCACTAGGAGAGGCACTGGGTTACTGCAGTGAACAAAGCAAAGCCAGTTCCTGATTTGCCCTGGAAACTTAACTAGTGTTTAGAATTCTACAATGGATCTTTCACTATCTTGATTTTTATTTAATTGTAGGCTGTATTATTTTGTGAAAATCACTGGTTACTGGCCATCATTAACCCCTGAAAATACCATTGCAAATGAAGATTTTTTTCATAGCAGAAATTACTAATGCCTTTAGTTTGCTGGGTGTTCCTTGACTGCTGTTGAATGACTCTTTTAACTTTGTTATGAAATCCGTAAGGTGACTGAAGTATCATCTAGTCCAGGGGTGAGCAAGCTGCGACTGGCGAGGCACATGCGGCTTTTTGGGTACATACATGAGGCTCTGAAGTAAAATTGAAGATGAAAATAAAACTATCATAGTTATATTTATAAAATTTTTAAAGGATATTATTCACATAATGGTGATTTCATTTGTTTTATGACTCTCGAATAATTTTTAAATTGTTGTGAGGAATAGGATTGGCTCTTCTGTCTCAAAAGTTTGCTGAACCCTAATCTAGTCAAACTCATATTTATTTGATGAGGAAATTGAGGGACAGAGAGGTAAAGTTCAAATAGCAAGGTAACTTAGTTCGGAGGAGACTTTAGACCTGCTGCTGTTTTCTGTCTTGGCATTTCTGAACGGGATCCTTAAACCCAGATAAAATGGTGGACAGTTACTGTATCCCATGTAGCTAATAGACAGTTGCGGCTCCACTGGTTCTTAAGGTTTGGGGGGGCCAAGGATTCCTTGGGCACCTTCTCCCCAGAAAAATACCCATGGCCGCATATATTCAAATTGTTGATACATTATTTGAAAATGGATTGAAGAGTGACATCAATGGCTGTTTTTGCAGTGGCCTTGGTTACAGATGATGAAAGTTTTGTTGAGGGTAATAATGGGGGAGATACAAGAGAAGTGACCAGATTGGAAGGCTTTGGTGAGACAGAATTGACAGAACGGTTTCTTTTCTGAGTCCACATGGAAATGGAGCGTTTGGGGAGAGATAATTTATTGATAACATTAATTTAGATTTAATGCTGTGAAGCTTGTTGGTAGATACATGAGGGTTTCATTATTTAATCTTTTTGTGTATATTTTATGATATATATATATACAAGTTAATGTTAATCTAAGTAAAGGTAATTCTAAACCTTTTTCATTTAAATCATTAAAATTATATCATGAGATTTTAAAAGTGATTGATAAATTTCATAGAATTCATTGATAGGTGGGAATATTTGATTTGAAGGACAGTTGAAATATTTTTTGTACTTATTAATACACACAAGAAATACAAAAGGATTGATTGTTTTGACTTTAGAATCATTATAATTTTAGTTAGCAATGAACTCTGGGAAGAGAACACCAGTGGTGACAGATTTTTAAAGCTCAATTTTTTCCCTGAAAAAAATAGAGGAAGTAGCGAAACTAAACTATGAAACCCCAACCAATATCTGCAATAAAACTAGGCTACAAGGCATCTGCACTTACCTCAGAATTTGTGTGGCTGGAAAAGCCATTGAACAGCTAAGACCTGTGCGGAATTGGCCCTAGAGGAAAGAAAGCAAGGAGATATCTTAATCTCCCAAATTAAGCACAGATACCCATGGAGAAGTGTGGTGGACCCATGTGGAATGTGCATCCATAGCTAAGAGTGGTTCCTGAGTGAGGACAAGGAGACGGTCATGGAGCAAGGCCTGGTGATGTCTGGCCTCTTATCATTTTCCAAACTAACAAGCTGAACGTCCCTTCTATGGTAGAACTCAGCATCCAGGAGTAGAACCCAGACTGACCAAGATGGGGCAGTGAGAGTCAAGGAAAGAGAAGGCTCAGATAAATGTGTGAGCGCTGAACACACAGATCTATGAGAGCACATAGTCAGTTTTTAGAATCACTTTGCGAGATCAGTAAAAGCAGCAGATCTAGACCTTTGAATAAGAGAATCTCTCCTATTGGGTCTTCGGAAAAGTCATGATGCATGTTTGCAACAGATGGCACTAGTTTATTTTTGGAAGTACTGGAGTCATTCACATTTATGTTATTCCTATGTCATTTGACAGCGGGAGTTCTAGCTTCATTCTAAAAAAAAATTGAGTGATTTGGTTGATATTTGGAGATTTTATGACAAGTTGAAGATGGAAGACCCAACTCTGCACTTTTGCCGTATTTTACCGTTTTACTTCCATAAAGGGAAGAACGCGCATCAAGCTTGTGAAAAGTTGCATAAAGTCTATGATGACAAGAATGTCAGTGCCAACAATGGTTCATGAAATTCCATGCTGGTGATTTTTATCTCAACGATGCTCCTTGGTCAGGGAGGCCCACCGACGTTGATGATGACAAAATAAAGGCATTGATTGAGTCAGACCCATGTTACACAATATGAGAGATTGCAGAAACATTGAACATCCATCATTCAAGTGTTCACGACCCCCTGAAGAAGCTGGGATACATAAGCAAGCTCTATGTTTGGGTTCTGCATGAACTCAAAGAAGTTCATTTGATGGCATGTATAAACATCTGCATTATGCTCATGAAACATGTGGAAAACTATCCTTTTTTGAAGCGACTGATAACTGGTGATGAGAAGTGGATTGCTGACAACAATGTGGTGCGCAAACGGTCTTGGTACCGATGTGATGGTTCTCCTCAAATGACATTGAAAGCAGACATTCATCAGAGGAAGGTTATGCTCTCAGTGTGGTGGGATTTTAAAGGTGTCATGTTTTTCGAGCTCCAACCAAGGAACCAAACAATAAATTCGAATGAGTGCTGTTGGCAATTGAACAGTTTGAACGAATCCATCATCCAGAAACGTCCAGAGCTTGTTAATTGTAAAGAAGCTGTGTTCCATCGTGACAACATGAGACCACACACAAGTTTGATTACCTGTCAAAAATTATTGGAGCTTGGATGGGATGTGTTGCAACCCCCACCATACTTGGTTGACCTTGTACCATCAGACCTCCACTTGTTTCACTCTCTTCAAAACTCCTTGCGTGGTATAACGTTCAATTCAGATGAGGCTGTAAATCAGCACCTTGTTCAGTTTTTCGCAAATACAGACAGGTCCTTCTATGAATGAGGAATTATGAAGCTCACTGAAAGATGGCAAAAGGTTATTGAATAAAACGGGCAATATATCATTGATTGATCTTTGTTCTTTATATAAATAAATGACCTTTGAAAAACATAGACAAAATACTTCATGACTTTTCCGAAGACCCAATACAAACTCCCCTTCCCCCTAACGTTGGGAGTATTCATTAACATAAAAAAATGAGCAATAGGGTTTATAGTTGAACTCCATGCAAAGTTATGATAGTTAAAGAGAAAATAAACAGTAATACTCACAACAATTAAAAGCTATATACCTAGTATTTTCAAATGACAAAAATATTACGAACATGATAGGAGGTTGCGAAAAAGTACTTATACATCTGTATTCAAGAAACTCAAAAATGAAGATTTGAAAAGAAAGATGGCAGAATTCAGGAAAAAAAAGTAGAAATAAAACAATGATTTTAGAAGTTAGGCGTAAACTAGAAAAACACGTAATAGCAAGTAAACACAATTGTTAATACTTTTGAGAAAGTAGAGGAGATGGATTGGATAATTTTAATAATCAAAGAAAAAATGTAGAAATGAAAAAGATATTTCTGGAAAAGTTGTATAGTAACCATCTAAAAGTGAACCAAATATATATAATAGGAGTCCTACAAGAAGAAATGGAAATTAAACAGAAAAAAAAAAACAATATAAAAGAACCATAAAAATTTATCGAAATAAGAGTCCTTGAACTTACATAATTGAAAGGGACACTTCATTTCTCATAAAATCATCTCAGATTATCACTGCGACATAGTATAGTCAAAGTATGATCTTTAATGAAAAGAAAAAGAAATCTTTGAGTGTCCAGGAAAAATGACTTTTACCACTATATAAGGGAAAGAAAATTATATTCTCATGAAACTTTTCTTGACAGCAATGCTTTATGCCAAAAACAAAACAAAACAAACAATGGCGTATCAAATTTAAGATAATCACGGGAAGAAAATTTGAGCCATTAAAGTTATAACCAGCCAAACTGATCTTCAAGTATAAACCAGCAGGCAAGTTATTATGAATGTGCCAGAAATCGGAATATTATTCCTGTGAGCTCTTCCTGAAGAATTTAATAGAGAATAAGATTCAGACACCCTTAAAACTTGTTAAAGCATTGACCATCTAAATACAGGCAGTAATGAAATGGTTGATGAAGTATCTTTTCAAAAGTATTTTAGCTAATAAAGACATGGTTGTCTTTGAGATTATCATACTTGTAGTTTTTGGTGGATTCAGGGACGATTACATCAGTAGTGATACCGATTTGCCACCCCCAAGAAATTCATGGATCTAGGCAATAATCATTGAAGGCCACTCGCATGATCAATAGGGAGACATCTAGATATGATGTACTTCACAGAGGTGTACAGCACTACGTATCACCTAATCTTGCCGGAAATATATGAAACTTTAGTCTGATCAAGGCCTCTAGACGTAGTTTAATTTATAGAAAATAAATAGGGTAACATGCTAAAAGATACCCTGTGAAGTAATTAGCAAAACTGGCAAAATCTAGACCATGGGGAACATCACAATACAAAAATTTAGTTTTAAAACAACGGTGGTAAAGAGATGCTAGGGGAACCGGTAGTCTAAAAGATTGAGGAGTACATCAATTTATCTTACTAATGTATGGACCATTTTTGTATCTTGAATCCATCAAACAAATTGCAAAATAGAAAACATTATAATGCAATTGGGAAAATGTGCATATTGGATGTTTAGGAATTGGGAAGTCATATTTTTAAGGATTTTATGATATTTTGGGTTTTATTAGTAATAATGAAAAAGAATAAATTAAGGGGAAAAAAGGTTTGGCCAATTAATTGGAGAACATGGGATACATGGGATGCTGAATAACTCACTTGGAAGTTTAGTATATTACAAGAGTTCACCGGAGAAACAGAACCAGTAGGGTACATATAAATCAAAATAAAGCAAACCAAGCAAATCAAAGTGAGAGATTTGTTCCAGGGAATTGGCTCAAGTGATTAGAGAGGCTGAAAATCCCAGGAGACCCAGAATGTCAGGTGTTGGAAGCTCCACTGGAAGGTCCCAGCCCAGCAGTCAGAGGTTGACTTGTTTTCTTTGCCTTTTTGTTCTGTTGAGGCCCTTAACACATTGCTTGCTGCTCACCTACATTGGGGAGGGTTATTTGCTTTTCTCAGCCTATCCATTTAAACGCTAATTTCATCGAGAAACACCTTAATGGTCACACCGTGAAATAATGTTTCACCCAAATCTAAGCAGTCAAGTTCACACATAAAATTAATCATCACCCTGGAAAGCACATTTTTTATTTCTCATTCCTGTATTTCTTTTGTCTTCTTGGCTGTAGGTGATCAAACTAGTAATTCATCGGTGTTGAATCACTGCGGTTATAAAGATGGAAAAAGCATGTTTTGCTGTTCAGTAAATTGAGGCTCCTGGTCACTGGGGATTGTTCAACTAACAGCTGCAGCATTCATCCTCAAGGGGTTCCATTTTTGCACTTCTCTGTTAGGGTAGGGAGAAACTGTGTGTGAGTGTGATTTCCTAGGGTTCCCGGGCCCCTAGAAGAACTTCATTACTTATTTATCTTTAACACCTTTATAAGACATGTTTGGTTTTGTGATTTTTTTTGATTTGCTGGGAACATTTATGGACTTATTTCTTTTTGTACACCAAGCATTTCAGATACTGCTTTCCTTAGTTAGAATTTTTTAATGCTGTGTTTCTTAATGGATTTTGTCTACATTTTATAGTATTCATCTTATTGTAGATTTACTCTAGCTATTGATAGCTAGCCACTTCTTAGCCTTAAGAGTCTTAACTTTTTCAGTAATATTCATAATGATAATAACAACAAAAATCATCCTTGTTTTGTTCTCATTTGTTTTCAATCAGTTCTCACTTGTATGCCCTTCTCAGGCTGATGGAAATCCGCAGAGGTTTTACGTTTTTTGCATTATTTAATTTTTTTGTGGTGGCAGTTCCTATTTCTTTTATTTTTAATGCCAAAAAACTGAGGCTTAAATGTAAGTGAGTTTTTATGAGGAAAGATAGGGAGGACCCTAAGGGTACAAGAAATAGACATAAGGAGAGGGAGAGACAAGGAAGGTTATATAAAGTTATGAACAGTAGGGAATAATGAGTTGTGATATAAGCATGTGACAAACAATAGGAGTGATGAGAGCAGTAATGATCTTGCTAATAGAGGACATTCTCCCTTGTGCTGTACCATTAGATTTCCTGGCACCATTGTGACCCCATTTTACAGATGAGTATACAGAGTCCCTAGGATATTATGTAACATGCACTGGGCAGGTTTAGCTAAGTCAGTGCAGGGCCATGACCCAGTAATTCAGCTGCCTCTCACCCATCATAGTAATGTGCCTTACTCATTCTTCTCCCAGGGATTAGGTAACTGCACCCCTGGCAGGTTAAGAAACTGCCCTAAGCACTTACGTTTCATTGGCAGAGCCAAGAAAACAATCTCTGTTTTCTGACTGGTAAGCATTGTGAGTTTGTACAGAGTTTGTTTTTGGAATAGCGCCTCTAAGGCAAACATTCTTGTCCTTTCAGCCCTGTTTCTTTGACTTCCTTGCCTGTTACTTATTGTTCACCTCTTCACTTTCCATCCACATTCCCGAGTATGAAGTAAGTAATGGTTGGGTTTCACATTATAATCGGAGAAGATAAAAGGCAGCCTGAAAATAATCTGGCCTGTTGGGAATCTTGGCTTCATGTGTAGAGACTTTCTTTGTTACCCCTAACTTTAGACTTAACTTTTCCCTTAATGAGGAGTAACACACTAATGTTGTCCCTGAACTTTATTCACTAATAACTCACCAATGGAAACACTCACAGCCAGCTCTGGTAATGAATGTTGAACAGTGAGCTTCTGGAGAAAAGCAAAGAAAAAAATCTTTTTCTGTTCTTACAGGGATCCTTACTGTTTGGAAAAACCAAGTAGACAAGAAACATAAAACAGACACTTGAAGGAAAGGAGCTACATTCTTGAGAATGTGATATTTGTGAAAATTCTAATATCCCACAGATTTACTTTCCAATTTAAGCAATGAGGAATTTTCCAATGTGGGATTATTTTTCACATGGCCATTTAAGAGGATATTTTTGGTGCTAAAATAATTGCTGATCCTTAGGGTAGCAACCCTTACTCTGCCAGCCATACATAGTAGTAGAATTTCATCTGTACCTGTGTCCTTAGACCCCCTCCCCCCCGAAAGAACACACAGGTAAGGCAACGCTTGTTTTAGACAGATCCTTTAGATGGCTGAGGGTGTTTGAGAACACATTCTCTGTGCTTCTCTTCAAAAGAAAGAGAAGAACAAGGGTATGTGTCCATTCTCTGTGGCAGTTGAGGGTCAACATCCCTGAGATATTTTTTGTGTTGTATTTACTAGGCAGGAGTTATTGAGGCATTTGATTACCCTAGGCTGAATGTTTTCTGCCATTCACGGTGTTCCATTTTGTGCACCTGGATGTGCGGTTGCATTGGGAGATTGATGGAGCTGGAGTTAATGAAGCGGCTGCACAAGGATTATTAATTAGTGAGATCATATTACTCAATGCAGAGGAGTAAGTAGAGCTTAACCGTGGTATGCATATTGGGTGTAAGAAATCTGTGAAATTAAAATGGAATCGATTTTCACTTAGCAGAAGTGATGGATAATAAAGACCATTGTGGTTGTTTATATTATTTTAATTTTCTACACTAGATATTAGGTGAAACAAAATGAAAGAAAATAAAACAAATCTTCTACCAAAAACCCATGTTCCTTATGGACTTAAAATTCACATGGATTCACAGTGCAAGTAGAAATTGATAAAATAGAACAACAGAAATGGCTTCAGTTGTCGGATTTGTTATGTCCAACAAATTTACTGGCATATATTAGTGTGTTCTTTTAAATTCTATTCTTTTAATTTCAGTTTTATTGAAGTATAATTGATAAATAAAATTGTAAGTTATTTAACGTATGCATTGTGATTTGGTAATAATCTACCAATGTTTTAGTGATTCTGAAAAATTTGATGACACTTGTGAGATTTGGTTCAGAGACCTTGAATAGTTTCCCAAAGCAGACTAAAACATTCCTGTTGAGTTATTATAAAATATTTTCTAGACTTTCCCATCGAAAATACTTGTCATATTTATAGATGAATGTGTTCATTCTGCTTGGGAAACCAGGTAGAATTTTTATTCATTTACTTCCTTGGCTGATAAAATTGTACCTCATAAAATAGTAAGCAACTTTTTCTCTAAAACAGTAGAGCAGTGGCACCAGGTTGCTCAGATCGGATAGTATATGACTACAGAGTATAAAAGCAAACCGAAATTTACATTGAAAATGACTTCTATTGGAGCAGCGAAGACATACCTGCAAGTTCATTTTCGCTTTCTGTGGGATGTTCCAGTAAAATTATGATTTTCTTGATTTATACAATCTCATGTTTATAAGCCCGCAAGGCCCAACTGGCTTCCTTAGATTTCATAACCCAGTTAACACAGAGACCAGGACAGTCGGGAAAATGTGCTTGGCATCCAGTTGATTTCTCAGGTATGGTCAGAAGCCTGCCATGGGAATTGGGCAGCAACAGAATGGCAAGCTAAAGGAGACATTCCAGAGTAGACAGAGGGATTGTCTTCTCTCTCTGGGTCCTGTGTCTGCTCTAAGGGGGATTTATGAGAAGGGTCAGAACACTGAAGATGCACCAGAAAACTTAACCACTGTTGCTTATATGGTCCAGAGAGATTTTTCTGGGTTATTATTAAGAACTTGATCACATTATGCATCCATGTGTGTCAGCACACAGATGGCCTATTCAGAGAAACCCATTGGGCTTACCGTCCTCTCAAGTTTAGTTTGAAGCCCAGTAAAGTAAATGCTTCAACTAGAAAACTGGTTATATTGAATGCAGAATAAGTAGAGCAACTACAAAAAACATGCAAGTAAGTACTGTGGTCATTTAAGAGATGACTGCTTTTGATCATGACCCATGGGAATAGCAAGGACTAGAATATACATGGGGAAATGTGGACATTCAGATATTCCGTACCTATTGATTCGGTGATTCTATAATATGTATTATAACAAATTTAAAAAAAATAGGAAATACTATCGTGTAGTAGCTAAATTTTATAAAATTGGAATGAGACCAAGATTTTATCCCAGCTCTGTTATTTCAAATTCCATGTTGTTGTTAAGAAAATGAAGATAATAGTAACAATTTCATAAGATTCATGGAAATAACTCATGTAAAAAAAACAGTGTGCATGGCACATTGAGAGTGCTCAAAATTTCCTGGTCACAGTTTTCATTAACAACTGTCTGTACAGTTTTGAGAAGATGAAACAGATTTCTGAAAATTCAAAAAGCCATTTTTAAGTTATTGGTGGTGTGGTTTTTGGATGGTGAGTCTGGAGAAGCCTCTTTGTTTGTTTCTCCCCTGGAGATTCAGTCTCTCTGCTAGACAGGTTTCAGCCTGTATCTTTCAAAGGGACCCCTCTCCCCTATTGTGTGTTGCATGTGGCTGATATCTCTGCAAATACATTTAAATCATGGAGGCACCAGGAGACCAACCTGCAGGGATGCTAAGTGGATCCAACATCACAATGACATGGAGGTCACTGGTGATTAGTACGGTCACTGGGGTCACTGGGAAATGGCATTTGTCCTTTGGCTCTCCCAATTCCACAAAAGTTTTTGACAGTCACCTTGGTTTCACCTCCTCTAGTTCTCCACATCTCCCAGAACTTAAAATTCTAATGTCTGTACTGTTTTGCCCTTTTTACTTTTGGTGGCTGATAAGTTTTTAAAAAACATAAGAATAGTTAGATGTTTAATGTTTATGTTAGTGGGAGCCTGAAATTAAGTGTTTTTTTGAGAGCAGTGTCACTGGCCCTCATATGTGGGAACGAACCGGGGTTGCTGGCTTCCGAAGCCAGCGCTTAACCACCATGCCACTCGGCCGGCCCATGTTTTCTGTTTTTTATGGTAATAAAAATACTTGCTTCTTACCCTGTCTCTTGTTTATTCTGACACCCTGTATAACCTTTTTTATAAGCAAAGATAAGTGAACCCCGCCCCCCTTTCTCTGTTAAGTACTATAGGACTAAAGTCTCTTAGACACAATGCTCAAATATAAATTTTTCTGAAAATGGAAGTTTTTATTTCGTTTTTGTTTGTTTTTCTAAATGGGTCACATGGTGGCAAAACTTAAGCTGTCCTGAAGTTATTTGGTGACTGAAGTGGTAATTACTGTGTTTCAGGAAATATTTTTAGTTTTACACCTCTAGGCAGATGTTAGCATTAAAATTCCCTGCTCTGTTCTTTTTTTTTTTTTTTTTTTAAAGATTTTATTGGGGAATTGGCGGAGGGGAACAGCGTTGGGGAATTGGGGAAGGGGAACAGACAAGTTGCTGTCTTTTTGTTCTTCAGTTTAGTTGCGGAGGATGTTGCTTCACTGTTGCTATCGTCATTGCGCTCTTCCCGGATGAGGCAGATCGGTCGCCGGCCTCTGGATGTCGCTCACCGCGGCTACTGGCAGCTCAAGCTTGGCTGCCAGCCGCTCACGCTGGCTGCGGGCCACTCACTGTAGCCTATAGCAGCCCACTGCAGCAGTGGCTGCAGCCCACACCATGACCGGGGCTCGCACAGCCCAGCTCCAGGTGGAGCTGTTGTTAGCTGTAGAGGGCAGTGTCATTGGCCCTCATGTGGGATCCGAACCAGGGCCGCTGGCATCCCAAAACCAGCACTTAACCAATTCGCCACTCGGCCGGCCCCCCCTGCTCTGTTCTGAGTTAGGTATAGCCCTGATGTTTGGAATAGGCAGCTGAAATGTGAGTGGCTGTGTGTAGTGCCACCTTTCCGTGGAAGCTTTAAGAGTGGCTGCTCGCTGTGCTGTTGACCCCTTTTCAGCACTCCACATGAGGGACATGTAGGGGTGGAGCTTCCCTCATCCTGAGCACCTGAGTGAGGGAGAGGTTGAACCTAGTCTCCTAGACTGTACAGTTGCAGCACGAGGAAGAAAACACCTTGTTGTCTGTTTTGGAGGACCGTTTCTGTAGCATAACATAGTTTACCCTGAGAAATATGGGGCCAAAATAAAGACTTCTATTCTTAGTCCTTAATATGTAGTTTCAATTCCTGATTCGCATTGTGATCTTTCTACACTTTGTTCCTACTTGGGCTCCATCTTCTCCCCCTACCCACCACCATAGCAGCCCACATAATATGGGAGGAGGACAAACGTCTGGGGATGCCAGTCTCTAATGGATCCAAAGGCAAACGTCTTCTAGGTGCCATTCTAACCAGCGAAGACTCTTTTCCTGGCTTCTTGGCATCTGGTGACATCCCTGATCTGTCCTTCAGTCCATAGCTTTGTCCCTAGGTATAGGGATAGTTTCTTGACATATATATGTATATATGTTTTTGTATACATATAAAATCTTCATATATCTATATATCTAGAAGGGTATCTATCATGTAACTATCTACCTCCTTCCCAGTATTAGATTGTACAATTATAATTGGATATAAAAGGATATAAATATTAATATCAAGTAGATAAAATACAAAGATTTTCACTGATAGTTCTTTCTTTTATAGCTAGCTTAGCAATCTAAGGAAATATTATGTACTTTGAAGAATAACTTCAAGAATAGAGTATGTGCTGTCCTCATAAGTACCTTAACTATGTCTATATTAAGATATAATAAAATGGCACATTACCTCATGTATACTACTTGAAGAAAGATACTTAGTGTTATTTTATTTACTTAGACATATTAGGTACTGATCTTTATATATATATATATATATATATATATATATATATATATATATATACACATATTCCTTAAATCAACTCATGATTATTAGATCAAGGCAATTAGGCACTATTGGCTTATGTTCCATGTACTATACTTAGTTATGGTTTTGCTGTTAGTAATGATTCAAAGCTACATGTTATGGTAAGTATGTGATTTTCCTCTTCTACATGCCCTTTCTTTTCAGTATATCAAGTCAGGTTATATGAGTTTTACATTACAAGCATTGAAATAATATAATTATCATTCACTTTTTTTTTTTTAAGATTTCATTGGGAAATTGGGGGAGGGGAACAGCGTTGGGGAATCTGGGAAGGGGAACAGACAAGTTGCTGTCTTTTTGTTCTTCAGTCTAGTTGCGGAGGATGTTGCTTCACTGGCCCATATTATCGTCATTGCGTTCTTCCTGGATGAGGCAGATCAGTTGCCGGCCTCTGGATGGTTGCTCACCGCGGCTATTGGCAGCTCACGCTGGCTGCCAGCTGCTCATGCTGGCTGCTGGCCACTCACTGCAGCAGCAGGGTCTGCAGCCTACACCATTGCTGGGGCCCGCAGCCCAGCTCCAGCTGTTGTTAGCTGTAGAGGGCAGTGTCACTGGTCCTCATATGTGGGATCCGAACCGGGGCCACTGGCATCCCAAAACCAGCTCTTAACCAATGTGCCACTTCGCTGGCCCATCATTCACATTTTAACGGTTTAAAATCCTAAGCTGGTGAAGGGGCAAGTCACTTTTCCATATGCAGTTATCAAACCTGGATTATCAAACAGTAGGAAAGATATTTATAATAACATCTGTTTATACATGTATAGGGCCTGTCATATAGGAACATATGCGTTGTGCAACTTCAGTGTACCGGGCGTGGTCGGTAGTGCCTGGGAATATACAGAAGTCATTAGTCCTCCCCCTCCCGGGGCGGGGAGAACGCCACTGGACTGGAAGAGGGTAGACAGGGTCTGTTTTTTTCACACGGCCTGACCTCTTCTTTATTTGCACAACGCCTGCCAGGTGGTTAACACCATGGAGTGAGTGAGTGAATGCATGGACCTGCCCTCAAAGGTGACTGATGACGGCTCTCAAGGAGCTACTGTGCAGACCCCAAGGAGGGGGTGACAAAGCATGCCTGGCTGGGGTGGGATGCCTTGGAAAAGCTGTTGGACTTTAGTCAGTGGGAATTGGCTTGGGGTAGCCACCCGGGGAGAGATGAGAAGCCTTGCCTACCGTGACACCAGCTTGTGTGATGGCACACTGGTGAGGATTATGTGAAAAGAGGTGAGCTATGGTTTTGTTCTCTGAGGAACCCCTTTATTTGGGCCAACATTTTATGTATTTCCATGTATTCCCTTGGTCATGGGTGTAATTTACTTACCTATCTGAGTGACCATCTGTTCGGAAGAGGACAAAGCCCAGCACAAACAATTGCTCCAGTATTTTCAGTGTTATGTTTTGTTTTTATAGTATCTGCTTGCATTGATACAGATATACATCCTTTGCACATGGAATGTATGTGTGTGTGCGTATATGTGAGAGAGGAGGAAGACTTGATGTGTAATATGTGGAAAGAAGGTATTCCCTATTTGTTCAGACACATGCATCCCAACAAAGGAGAAGTAAATGTTTCTGCTATCCCACATAAAACACGAAGCACTAAATAATATGGAGAGAACCTCGTTGAGCCCTCCACACATAGTACATTAATGTCAAGAAAGTGTTGAGGAATTCCCAGAGAGCATTGTAGTTCAATAATGACCGTTATTTATCACAAACGTGCACTGTTTGTTCACATTTGGTAATGAATGACCTTTCTGTTTCCGTGGCCAGGGCCAAACGGGCCTGTGTCGCCTCTGGTGCAGGCTGAGGGCCATTCATCACGTCTCACTTAGCTGATCATTGCCTTAAAGGACACCACCTGGGAAATAAGGCAGCTTAAAGATCAGTCCAAAAGAAAGCCTCCATGGGCTAACTGCTGCAAAAGCACATGCTGTCTGACCCCCTCTGCTGCCTCTGCATTCCCTCCCCCCCACCCCCCATTTGACTCTACTAGAGTTTAAATCAAATCACTTGACAGTGTTGGCAGGGAGCGTGTTTTATTTTCCACACTGATGATGCTGGCAGGGTTTTGTTGTGTTTTTGTATGGCACAGCCACCTTTTTTTTTGTTTTGCATTGAAAATTACTATCAACCCTCAAGTAAGAGGCTTGCAGGCCAGAAAATCGCTTAGTAATTTTAATTAGCTGGTCTATCATGGTCCTGAAGTTGGAGGAAAAGGTTGTTTTGCTTGTGATCTGTTTGACACTGTAGGAAAAGAGGAAGACTATTTCATCAGTTTCAGTTTGGTCATACTATGAGGTTCTTGCACCCTCCAGAGGGTGCACATATCATAGAGAAAGAAGACAAGAACTTTTGCATGGGATGATTCTAATGCCACAGTGTGAAAGTAGCACCTTTGTTACACATAGTAGTTGGCCCTAAAAGTTAGATTTACATCAAAGGCAGGTAAAATTTATTCACTTTAAAATGTATTTAACATCCAGCTTTTGAGAAATGCTGTGATGTCATCTGGCATAGCCCTGGGAATACTCTCAGTTCTGAAAACCTGTGTAGCAAATCAGAATTGCCATATTTTTGGAAACTTCACCGTATGAATTTTGCTATGCTTTGGAATTATACAGCGTGAGCTGTCTTACTCTCTTGAAGGATGCTTTCGTATTTTAGGTTGATCATGTTTAATTTAGTTGTATGATTGCAGTTCAACCATAATACAGAAAAGACATCTCTCTACATTTATGTATGTTTTAACATATGTACAAATGTATATGAAACATGTATATATACATATATATTAATTTTTAATGGAAAGCAGACTTTAAGGTTTTCTCTAGGTTTGCTGATCTTTGGCAGAGTTGTTGACAAATTTCTCTCCATCTTTGACTGTGCTGATTAAAACTGGTGATGGCTCTCCTCATCAGAAGCTAACAGCAAATCATGGTTTTTGGAGCCAATTTGTGCTTTGTTATTACATAGTAACTTTTTTTCATTTTTAAGACCTAATGAGAATGTTTAAGTAACAAACACTCTGGTTCAACATTTGAAGCCTTAACTTGCACAGTCTGGTATTCTCAAATTTTTGAAACATTTTAGGAGAGAGATGGGCATTTAGTTGTGAAGTGTGTTCTTTTACTGATTTGTATACTTAAAGCTGAGGTAATGCCATGTCTGCATCTATCATATTTTTATGGAGGGGTCAAATTCAGGCATAGCTCAGAATATTTCTAGCTGAGGTTGCAGACTTTTCCCCTGAAATATTTAATAATGTGTGTAAACATCTGTCTCACAAACTTTGTTAGAGAACCCAATATCCATTTATGGTGAAGAGAAGAAAGAAGCTGTTAAAAAATACAGCAGTTAAGTGAATAATTTTAAATCACAATTTGCATAAAATCATAGGGATAATTTTTGCGTATGATCACAACTACAACAAACTTTTTGATCCTTTTTTTTTATTTTTTAAATTCAGGTGATACCTGTTTTTTTTACCCTATATCACTTCCTTTGTTTGGTGCTTAACCCAGGTGAAAGTGCAGTTAGACTCAACACCACCATTCATTCTTCTTTCTTGGCTCTTCATTTTTCTTTCATGGATCCCATCAGTTATCTTTTTACTATGTTAATCAATTGCTCCATCTACAAGTGTTTCCTGCATTAATGACTCTAGAATTTCAGGAATGAATGAATTGAGATTATGTTAGTGACCATGAAAACAGAGAGAAAGTACTACCAAATGCTGGGTGTTTTTACTTCTCTCTCTCATGGGATATTTTTGATAGGTTTTCCCCATTGAAAAAAGGAGATAGAATTTTAACAAGAATTGTTCTAACGGTGTGTGTATATACATATAGCCATATATATATATGGTATAGTTAGGATGGTAAGATATTTTTAATTGCCTTTTGAGAAGACTAAAAAATTACTTATTAGAAGAGAAGAGAGGAGGTGTTTATAGCTATTCTAGGTGGACTGGTTTTTTGTTTTTTAAAAATAAGAATATTTCAAAAAACATTTCCAGATGAAGAAATGTATTTGTACTTGCATTTTTACATTTGTATCTTATAAAATATCCCAGAAAGAGTCAATCAAGAAATTATATCTGCCAAAATAAATGTAATCATGTTGTTCAGCCTAACAAGGAGAAAGAGGTGCTTTGCATACACAATTCCATGCAAATGAGTTCACATTTCCATCTAGCTGCACCAGGCATGTTCCTCTCCACAGCTGTGCTTTTAGTTTTGACATGGTGATGGAGCCTCTACTTTAAAAATTATTGGATTTGGAAATAGGGTTTGGAATATTGAATTTGTTGCTGAAAATGAAATAACTACTCCCCTCTTTTTTTTTTTTTCTGTCATTTTTTTGAGGGCAGTGTCACTGGCCCTCGTATGTGGGATCCGAACCCTGGCCGCTGGCGTCCCAAGCCAGCGCTCAACCAATGTGCCACTCAGCCGGCCCAGTACTGGTACAATCTCATTTTTTTTTTTTTTTTTTTGAGGGCAGTGTCACTGGCCCTCATATGTGGGACCCGAACCAGGGCCGCTGGCTTCCCAAGTAAACACTTAACCACCACTCCACTCTGCCGGCCCACAATCTCATTTTTTATGGAAATCTTGAGGCATAGAGAGGTTAAGCCTTTGGCTCAGGGTTACACAGCTTATCAGAGACTGGACTGGACTTGAACCCAGGCTTTCTGACTTTGGAGCTCGCATTGTTCACCACTGTTGTATGCTGCCTTCAGGCATTCAGGCCCTTATTTCACACTGTCTCACCTCATTCCCCCAGTACTCCTGCATGGTAGGTTGTGTTATCTTCATTTTACAGCTGAGAAAACTGGGACTTAGAATAATTTCTTGGGACTAAAGAGTTGGTTCTTTATTCTCTGTTTTCTGCTTCTTTCTCTTGGACAGATGGGGTAGAATTGCCCTGAAGTGTAGGTGGGTGGAGTCTCTTGATTGACAATTTTTAAAAGAATTCTACACAAGTTCCTAAATATTCTATAGGGCATGTACTTTAATACTCTCACTTTAGCAGGGTGTTTGCTACATCTATCAAAATTTGGCATTGAGACTTTTGATTTATCCAATCTTCTTAGAAACTCACAGAAAAAATCACAAGAACTTTAACTGGTTTAATCTCGTTTATTTCATAAATTTTGATTTTATGACTGGGGTTGGGGTTGTATTGGCAGTTATCCTACACCTAATAGAAAGAGACCTGCGTGCCTGTACCGAATACGGGTACCCATTCTCAGATAATGTTCTAAATCCCCTACCTCTTCTCATGCATTTCTGCATATTTCATAACTTTAATGTTGGAGTATTTTCCTTGCAAGCTATAAAAGGAGACCTCTGTCTTAGTGTTAGGTATTATTATCCACAAGGTTAGGGGTCTTCTTTATTTCTTATCTACATTACTGTTTCAGTTAGTCTCAGCACAGTAACTTCATATGATCAATGAAGTGAAGGTCAGCTTTAGGACTTCAGAAGGTAGGTATTGTTCTTGGGGAAGTAACCATTTCAGATAGCTTATTCTTATATTCTTTCTTTTAGCTTATTTGTCAAAAAAGACATTCGTCTTGACAGGAAATTTACTTATTATAGCATCTTCTTTTGACATGGTTCCTCTCTCAAGCCATTTCTTTACAAAAACATCCACTGCGGTTACAGTTGTTGGAATGAGCTTTGATAAAAATTGGTTTTAGAATCATTGGGAAGGTTTTTTTTTTTTTTTTTTTTTTTTTTTTTTAAGGGCAGTGTAACTGGCCCTCATATGTGGGACCCAAACCAGGGTTGCTGGTTTCCCAAGCCAGCACTTAACCACCACGCCACTCAACCGGCCCCGGAAGATTTTTACTGTCAGATTTTTTCCTAAATTGCCTTTTTGGCCTTAAGATAGTTTTTTTCTTTCTCAAAGATATTCTTCCTGGAGGGGGGCAATTTAGAGTACAAAACTTCCTTTCCTGTTGAGCTTAATTTATTTAAAAATCTGGTTCTGATATGCAATTCTCAGTTTGGTTTCTCATCCTGAAAGTTCTTTCAAGTGGACAGACATATCAGGAATTCAGGGCTCTGGGCTTAGACAGTTGGATTTTATTTTAGCCAGATTGTCATTCCAAGCCAGTGAAGTCTTCAGTTTTAGGCTTATTTATTTATATTTTGGGCTCTGTTTCATATTGATACTCCTTTTGACTCTGCTTTCCATCTTTAAATACAGAAATATACCCTTGTTCCCTCATCTGAAGTGTCAGTTGGCTGAAAGATTATTTACGTTCGTATTCAGAATTACGCTGTCTAGTTTGCTAGTTTCCAGGTCGCTCTCCCATTGGGTGAGATGCAGGCTGTCTTGCCTTCGGTGGTCTTATTACTGTGACTCTTCCTCCAGGTTTTCTTAAAAGGAAAGGGCTTAGGTTACTGCATCAGCTACGATCAGCTCTTCCTGCATCTCGCTTTTTATGCTAGATTCCATTTTCTTCCTTAGTCGCTTCATGTCATTGCCACCATGCATGTGTCTCATAGCCTGGCCTTGTTGGCCTTGTTGGCATCAGTGGTTCTCAAACCTGTCTTTCCATTAGCATTACTTTGAGTATTTGTTAAAAATATGGATACCGGGGCTCCACTGCAAGTGAATGATTCTTGGGGAATTTTCAGGCATCGTTCTTAGAGCTGTGACTGAGAATCACAGGTGTCTTTAATTTCCCTGTCTCTTCTTTCCAAACCCATATTCTTTGTGTATGATTCTTTTACAAGATGTACCTCTTACCTGTCTCATCTACTAGCCTGGGACCGCTCTCACCTTCCACCTTGTTTTCTGAGTGTGTAGTGTATAGTAAGTGCTTGGAGATGAATGGCTGAGGTGAATGCATTGGGATGATAATATTCTGTGGCCGGGTGTCGGTGTATAAGGATGGTAGGCTCAATTCCAGAACAAGCCACTAGGTTTCCATCTCCTGCCTTTACTTGGTATACTTAGTGATACCGAGCACAGCCGCTACTATTTACTGTGTTCTTACTGTCTTCCAGACACCTTGCTTCATGCCTTTTGAAGTTTAAACTGTGAGGTGCTTTCAGTGTTCAATTTTAAGGGATCATCCAAAATAGGTGAAGAAACTCCAGCCAGCTGTATCAGTCCGCGAGGGCTACTATAACAAAATACTGCCACCTGGGTGGCTTCAACAACAGGCTTTTGTTTTCTCACTGTTTCGATGGCTGGAAGTCCAAGATCAATGTGTATGCAGGTTTGGTTTCTCCTGAAGCCTCTCTCCTTGGCTTGCAGACAGCTGCCTTCTAGCTGTGTCCTCATACACTCTGCCCTCTATGTGTCTTCCTCTTCTTATGGGGACACCCGTCTTGTTGAATTAGAGCTGCACCCTCTGACCTTGTCTATCCTTAATTACCTCCTTTAAGCCCCCATCACCAAATATCATCACATTGTGTATTAGGGCTTCAACATAGGAATTTGAAGGGTGGGCACAGTTTAGTCCATAACACCAGGGGAGGTTAAATGACTGGCCTGAGATTCCACATTGGGGGAGTGGAAGGTAATCAAAGCAAGAATCCAGAAACCTACACAAGAAGTCCCTGGGATCATAGTTTTGAGCTTGGTATGTCAGGGGCTGGTCACTTGGGAAGGTTGTGCTGCTGGGTGACCTACTGCAGGTGTGCTGAAGAGGCTGGTCCTGATGGTAAAGTAAGGCCACCAAAACTACACAGGTTTGTATACTATTTGTTCTTTGAAAGGATCGTGTTAGATTTAATTACAAAATATTTGCCAGATTTAACCACTTAGTAATTTTTAGTAAGCCCTTAAATTTTCCATATTCTCTACTCAGTCAGCTTGACTGCCTCTGTGAGCCTCACCTCCAATGGGATATGCCGCCCTTCATGGTTACATACCAGGCTTTCCCCTTAAATCTCTGCTTAGCAGGGTACGGCTGTGACGCCCTGAAGTAAAGATGATTCCTTAAGTAAGCGATGACTTCAATTTGCTTGTGTGAACCAGACCTTTTGAATCAAATACCAAGTTAGAAAATCTTTGAAGAAATAGTTGAATAAGTTTTATTTCCATAATAACCATAATATGCTCTATCAAATGACTGGTCAAAGTAAGAAATTGTTTTTGTTTGTTTGTTTGTTTGTTTGTTTTGAGGGAAGTGTTACTGGCCCTCACATGTCAGATCTGAACCGGGACCGCTGGCGTCCCAAACCACCGCGCCACTCTGCTGGCCCAGAAATTGGGTATTCTTACCATTTTTCCTAAGCTATTGCTTCATTTGCTTTATCCTGCTAACACTGTCATTTGGAATTAGTTCTTGTCTTGTGTTTCTGTAAATAAAACTGATCGTATGTTATTAGTGTCTTTATTTCCAGAATTCTGACAGATTGCATTTGAAAAGGAGCTCTGTAAAATCTAAGCTTTTCATGTTTAATGGGCTGGTCTTTAAGTGAACAATAGTATGAAGTTAGCACATATTAATTAAAATGTCTGGAAAACTAGTGCTTTTGAATTCAGTAAAGAGTGAGAGAAGTGTGCAGGTTTCTGATATCTATGTTACTATCAGAGGATTTTTAATGTAAGCAAATCTAAAACCAACAAGGTGTATCTCCTGTAAGATAATAAATAACTTTCATTTATGGGTTCTAAAAATCTGAATTGTAATAAGAGACATCACTGAGAAAAGAAATAAGGAATTTTGTTTCACAGGAAATTATCATTTTTATAGGTGGCAAGAAAAGCTTATTTGATGTATTAACTATATTAAATAGCTCTTGAGTTGCTTATACCTAAAAAATATTTGTTGTTAGATAGTTCTGAGATTGGCCTCTGTAGAATGAAAGACTATTATTTCACGTGCACAGAAAGCGGTAGACACGAGAGGATGTTCTTGGATACTGTTTGGTTTCTTTAAAAATATGTCCAGCTGCTCCTAGATACCCCAGATCGGCAAGGAAGGTAAATGCAAAAGCAAACTAAAGTAAAACGGTAAATATTCTGCAGCTGCCACGAGAAGTGGAATCGCCAGGATGGATCAGCTCCAGGAGCTTTGGCTGGAAGCGTTTCAAACTGCACATGACAGAATTGAGACTTGAACTGAAAAGATAGGAAGTGGCCTAATACAGCTTTATATAGCAAATTTACTTTCTTGTTTGTAAAAAACACTTTAAGATGTTGTTGATGAAGTTTAAGATTGTAGAGGCAGTGCATTCTCAGTATAGAGAAGTTGGAAAATGAAGAAACATGTAGAGAAATAAAAATAACAATTAAGGAAAAAGAATTGCTTTTGATATTTTGTGGATTTTATTTCAGAACTTTTCTCCTACTGGGCACTCTATCAGCGCTCACCCATGTACCCTTATCTACACAGCATTTTCTTCACTATAAAACTCAATGTTCTCACACATTTGAGTTACTTTGTAGTTCTAATGTCTCTTAGAGTTGTGTTTTTTATGTGGTGCTATTTCTTTGACTCCCCCAAAGCTATTAAAATGGCTGTGTATTTCAGAAGTCTTGAAGTCTTAGAATATGGGGAATACAGCACACATTTATTGATGTATACACTTATAATTTATATGCACAGATATATTTAGATGTATGCCCGCATTTTCTCCTGGCATTGTATCATAAACATTTCTGGTAGTATTAAGGGCTTGGTACTTATAATGTCTAAATGATAATACTATGTATAATCGTACCTTAATTGATAAGATTTTGCTATAGTTGTTTAGGTTGCCTTTCATTTTTTTTTTCTAACTATAATTAATGCTCTCAAGAACATTTTTTGTTAATTCTCTGTCCAAATATCCAGGACCCATTTTGATCCATATTCTTCGTGTTATTAAACCTTTAAAGTTTGAAATATTGATGGTTGTAGTATTATCTAAATTATCCAAAAAGTGAATGTCTTAGATACTGAATTATGATTTGGGCAAATTAATGTTATTGTTCTAAGGCAACAAAAAATTTAAACTTTCATCATTTAAACTAAGTAATTTAATAAGCAGTTAATAAGTATGTGATGAGGATGATTTTGGTTTTATGATAAATGATGTAAGAGTATGAATTGTGTAACTTTTTTCTTTGGTCATAATGATTTGAGCATGGGCGAAATAATTCCTTTACTCATCCTAGAATCATCGAGTGCCTCCTCTTAGCCAAACACATTCTGGTGTGGGTGAATGGGGCAGAGAATGGGTTTTGTTTTCTGGAGGCTACACTGGAGGAAGGAGGGATGGTGTGTGTTGAGACAGATAATATATAAGTAACAAATAATAAGATAGGTAATTTCAGATAGGTATCTCTGATTTTTCTATAATACCTTTAATACATCCGTTATTTTCACCAAGTATAACAAAGAGAAAAACTGAAAAAGCATCAACTTATACATTGTGACTGTTAGAGAATTTAAAACAAAAAAATTGTAAAGAGGTGTTTTATATGTATTTAAGACAGCATTTATAGTGAGCTGGGAAAAACCTTTTATTTGGCTTTCCAAGTCATATGCTTATTGAGAAGACATGAGTTCAAGTGATCTTCAGTGCACACTCTAGGAGAAATTAAGCGCCATTTGCTCTTTTTATAGTGACTTTAGTTTTGTGAGGTTTCTTTCTTTTCTTTTAAAGAAAGAGGAAAAAACTCTTTGTCCTATAGGTGTAAAGTCATTACTCTGACTAACGGGGCATTGAATTAACCAGGGGTACAAGGTGGACTCTTTTTAAACCTTTTTATTAAATCCTTTTTACTGTTGGGTCAAAGGAGATGTGATTAAACTCAGTCCACCTTCCTACCCCCAAGAAATGTTTTCATGCTTAACAAATGGCACCAGAAAAACCCCCAATGATGTGCTTCTATCCGCTGGCAGTTTAGTAAAAGAAATTAACTAAATGTAAGAGACCAAGAGAATGGTCAAATTGCTTGGGTACAGGTAAGTGTCCAAGCAAAGGACCGTAAGTGTATGTGTCACGTGGTGAAAGGAGCTCAGTGTGGCAGAAATGCAGTTAGCCCCATCACGTCAGATTGATGTAGGAGGTGTGAATCTACTCTGAGGTGCTGGAGGCAGAGCAAGCCAGAGCCTAAGAGAGTTTCCCGAGGCACAGTTGGAGTGATTCAAGTAATTCTGTGGAACCCAGGAGGGAATGTGGGCTGCCAAGGGCTGTGTTTCCAGGGAGATGCCAGAGTCCTGTGGAAGGGTAGGACCAGCTGTGGGAACTAGAAGAGAAGGGTATATCCTTCTGGGATGCTCAGAGCTGTTTCTACATGCCGGCTTCATGGTTTAGGAGCCCTGTCTAAATGGCAGTGTCCGGATGGGCAGTGAGATGGAAGAAAAGTTAGACTGGGACCCCACATACTCGTATTAGAGTCTATTAAAATTAGAGCTAGAAATTGGTGTACAGATTATAGGCAAACCCAATCAAAATACAACCTGCCTCTTTAGTGAAATTGGCAACCCAATTCTAAAATATATTGGAAATCCACAGGACCTAGAATAGCCAAACACATTTGAAAAAGAAGACTTAGAGGATAGAAATAACCCGATTTCAAGACTTACTGTAATACTATAGTAATCACAGCGAAGCCCACAAAAATCTTCTGCATGAGTATTCATGATTTTCAAACGCTGGAAACAAATGTCTATCAACTGGTGGTACATTCATTCTTATAGCAAAATTCAAATCAGCAGTAGACAGAAACACACTACAAATGCATACCACAACTTGGATGAATCTCAAAAACATTATGTTAAGTGAAAGAAGCCAGACATAAAAGATGATGTAATGGGTGATTCCATTTTTATAAATTCTGGAAAAGATAAAGCTGTAATGATGAAAATCAATTGGGTAGTCTACAGATACCAGGGAAGAAAATTGACTAAAAGGGACTCGAGGGAACATGTTGGGCTTAGGTAAATGTTCTATAACTTGATTGTGGTGCCAGTTATCCATTAAATAACCAAACTGTACACTTAAGATGAGTGGATTTTATTTTATGTAAATTGTACCTTAATTAAGTTGATTGAAAATGAACATGAGAAGCTCTTAGATCTCTTACGTTTCTCTTTGAAGCTATGCGTGAAAGGAAGGTTTGGAAAGGGATTCCTTTTAGTAGGTGTAGAATTTGAATTTCCTGAGCTATTCATGACATGGACATAAACTACCATGTTATTTTACTTTGCCTGCGTTTTACAGCATTTTAAGGCAAGGAATTGATAACTTGGAGAAGTGTATTCTTTTTAAAGAGACATTCAATTTTTAAGAGACTTTCTGCTAGAGGACCTTGGGAATCAGATGTTGGCATCGACTCATAATGTATTTCACTTTAGCTCTGTTAGAGGAGACTTTGAGCTAAGATTTCAGAGTTGTAAAGGAAATATCTTTTCTGGTCAATGGAATTCTGCCAATCAAATAAATATTTTTGGTATGGTGATAAAAGAGAGTGGAAAATTGCCTCAGGAATATACCTCTTGGATTTGGGAAGGACTGAAGAATTTGGGAACTGCCACCATTATTAAAATATCTTGTACATACAAGTTCAGTCAGCGTTTTAGCTTCTTCACTAAAACATATTTCCCTTAATTTTCCCTGCTGTGCATTGTCTCAAAATAGTCTCCGAAGGCAGGTGTTATCTTGTATTCATTTATTTCTCTCTTAGCTTCCATTTGTACATAGGTCTGTTTCTAGGCCCTATTTATTATTTATCTATAGCTATTATTTTACACAATGTAGGGTATGCTTTTTCCTGTAATGCAAACCCTTGGTATTTGTTTTTCTTCTTTCAAATACTTTCTAGTACTTCTTGTTCCAGAGGAACTGTAAACATAACTTAGCCGCTTGCAAATATGGTGGTAACATAGCTTCTGAAAGTTTAAGTAGACATACTGAGCAAAACTGGATTTTGTGTGCAGAATGAATCAACATGAAACTGAGATAGAAGATTTTTCTCTAAAGTAGGAAAGTATTATAATCATGCTGGAGTGACAGACACAGTTGTAGAGAGATTTCATTACATTTCATTTCATTAAATGCAATTTGGATTTCTATTTGCATTGCAATTGCTTGGCTTATAGTAATAACACTTGGTGGCTTTAAGAGGTTCTCAGATCTCATTGGTTCAACATGATAAAACAGTTTGCTTTCAACTCATACAAAGTTAGTGATTCCTGTCTGGGTTGTCATTCATGGATCCAGGCTCCTTCTCTCTTGTAGCTCTGCATCTCCATCTAGCTTGGGTTTGGCCTAGAAGTGGTACACATCACTTCTGCCAAATTCCATTGGCCTACTTGGTTTCTGTTGTGCATTCCTGCACTGGACTGAGGGATTTTGGAAAATTCACTATATTTGTGTCAGCAGGAAGAAAAACCAGTTTTATTGCAGCAGTATATGTCTTTATTCTAGCCTATCAGTAAGTGCCCTGCACGTTCCAAATATAAATTGGGTTGCTTTAATGAGCACCCTCAGAATATTGTCTCTTTGGCCATGAAGTACAAGTGACACATGTATGGAAGGTAAATTTGGACCATCCTGCCTTGGGGACATTCTGGTGCTGACTGGGGTCGAGACTCACCAGGCTGGTGTCTGCTTATCAGAATATGTGCTGTTGTCTATGTGTGCATGTACGTTTCACAGCGAATCTGCCACCTTTTTAGTGTGTGGCATTCCCTTTAGAAACAAGAAATTTGACTGCTGCCGAGTGATGGATGCACATAGAATTGATAGATGCTTGAAGGAGCAGGTTGCTATCCTTGACTTTTTTGGATTAAATGTGGTATAGGATGTGAAAGCATATTCAAAGACAGGCTAATTTATGTCTTGCGCTGTCAACACTGTATTGTTTCTAGTAAGTTTATTTATCAAACAAATCCAGAAACCACAATCTCATAAATAAAATTTTAGTTGAACTTTCCAGTTTTTCCCCCAATTTAATTTAACTTAAAAACAGTTGGGGAGAGGGGACAAAGGAAAATATTAGTATTAAAAAAAATAAAAATGGCAGTCATAAAGCAGGTAGCTTCACACTTACGCCATACGATATGCCTTCATCAAGGTGTATTCTTTCCAGTTGGTATGAGCTGCCATTCACAACTGTCCTGGAATTGTACGATGACCGAGGTTCTCTTTTGTGTCTTGCTTCTTACACTTAAACATCAGGATTGTTATGTTGTAATTGGCCTGACGTTATTAACTCTTACAGCTCTGGTACAAAAATCTCTATTTCATATTTGTTTTGCAACTTGGCCAGAGTACATGCTATGTTTGCCAGATAAAATATAAGACATACTTCTACTAAGAAATTATTTGTTTATCTGGAGTTCAAATTTAACTGCTTATTTGTATTTTATTGGCTAAATCTGGCAATCCTGGTTTCTGGAACTGTATCATTATGTAACTCAAAAAAGGATATGAAGTGGTTCCATAGTTTAGGGTTAACTACACTAAGTATTACAATATTGAAAGATTTTTAAGTCTATATACATACTATGGTAAGGCTATAACTGCCTTATTTGTTGGTCTTTTCCTAATCTTCTTACAGTGCTTGTCACCTCCTAGGTGCCCAGTATCCATTTCTTATTTGATTGTTTATGAATAAAGGGAAATTGGATCCATTCATTCTGTTTCTTTTAGGTTTGTCCCATTTTTTTTCCCTAGCAGCCTGATTTAAGCATTTTGTTTGAAGCGTCTTGTCAGTGGATATTGTTTCGTTCATATTGTTCTTTTGGGTTTTTAAAGTCTTAGTGGTTTGAAAGTCACCTTGTAGGGAACTGGCAGGTGCTCTGAATGAACAGTTACAGATCAAGGGTTTTTAGTGGGTGCAAAACATGGAGGGAGGGCGATAATTTAGGAGAGCAACTCCTGGTGACCGAGCTGAAATTTAATGGGAAGAATTTGAGACTATAGATGATGACAAAAAATGCCTAACAGTGAGGATGATTGAACTGAGGAATGGTCTCTTGAGGCGAACTGCAGAGAACTTAGCTTTCATCAGTCCAAAGGCAAGTGCCTCCATTGGGAAGTTATCTATTGATCTTATTATCTGGGGATTTGCAACAACATTTCAATTTTCCCCTTGAAAAGCCAGGATGTTGTTTTTTTAAATCACATACTTTATCCTTAGATTCTCATCCAAACCCATTACTTGAGTTAAACCTTTCTCACCAGAAATATCTTCAAGGAACACACTTCGCATAAGGGTGTATATTACGGTCGATTAGAAACGAACGTGTTTGGGCTGCCTGTTAAATTGCAGTAGGCTCTTTGCAAGGTGAACCCCTTTGGAGGCTCTGAAAACCTTCCTATCATATAATGTATTAATGATATTTTCCATTATTTCATTGGTTCCTAAGCATATGTATTAATAAATTTTATGAAATCGTGTGACAGAGTGGTTCAGGTACAAAGTTTGGGAGTCCTGGGGGATGTCAATTAGGGACCATTCATTTGCTCTGAAGTAAATCTCCCTTTTAAAGCCCCAGTTTGCTCATCTATTAGATAAGCATAATAATAGTAATTCGTGTCAGGATCATAGGGTATCTGTATAAAGCATTCACTTCAATGTCTAACATCTGATAAATGCTGTAAAAATTTGAATTGCTACATTTTATTGTTTATACATATACTGTTTAATTATTGCTACCTTATGAAGATCCAATGGTACAGTAACAAGTAATTAATCCCTACGATAGCAATTAATATCTGAGTGATGAATTGTCTTCCCCCAAGAGGCAGCTAGGATTGTTGTCATCCATGGGACTTGCCTGTCGCAGGACAGATTCAGAAGTTACATTGTAATGAAAGCAGCTGCTGGATCAGCTCAAGGCATGGGCTTCAGAGGAAAACTCCATATCCTGATTTATGTCCTTACTTAGAGGCTCTCTGACAATGCACAACTATTATGCTTTCTTCTCTGAACTTAGGGCTCCTCCTTGGGTAACTGGCAGTAACTCGCTTCCGTGCATTGAGCATCACACAGTGTCTGGAACACAGTAAATCCGTGGTGAATGAATACAGTGAAAGGAAAGAAATATTTGGGAGCCTATGCTGTCCAGTACAGTAGCTGCTAGCCACATGTGGCCATTAAAATTAAAATTAATTAGAATGAAATAAAATGAAAAGTAAGTTCCTTGGTCTTTTGGTTTGAATCATGTTCCCTCAAAATTCGTATGTTGAAGCCCTATAACCTCTAGTTGTTCAGAGTGTAACGGGGAAACTTGGCCGCAGATATATACACAGGGAGAACATTTGAGCACGCATGATGCTCCTCCAAGCCAAGGAATGCCAACGACTGCCTACAGACCACCAGCAAGGAGGCACAGATTTTCCTCCCAGTCCTCAGAGGAACCAGCCTGTTCACACCTTCGCCAGGGACTTCTAGCTTCCAGAATTGTAAGACAACAAATTTCAGTTTTTTTAAGCATCTACTTTGTGATACTTTTACTATGTAGCCTCAGGAAACTAAGAACACTGAGTCCCGCTGGCCATATTTGAAAGTACTAAGTAGCCACTTGTGTCCTGTGGCTACCGTATTGGATGGTGAAGATATTGAACATGCTGTCATTGCAGAAAGTTCTATCGGGGTAATACTTTTGGGGTGATTCCAGGCTGCTCATAGCGTCTACAGCTTAAGCTCAAAACAATACAAAAGTTTGAAAGAGTTATATGAAGTATGTTATTTGTCCTGAAATCCAGGGCAAATCACATAAATGATTTCAAGGGGGAAAAAAACGCTCGGTCTTCAAGCCTAGCTGGCGGTCAAACAGCCCAGTATTGGTGGGCACTTCCTGTTCTGAGGAGATGGAGAAAGCAGCCAAGTAGCCTTCTCCTGTGTGCAGGCCGAAGTTCCCATCGGTGAAACTCTTACATAACTGCATTCTATATATAGAGCTTCCCTTTGTGTCCAGCTCTGCTTTTTCACTGGTTTTCTTCCTCAGACTACATAAAAGTGTTTCTAAGAACTCCTTGCCTCACCATAAGCTGTACATAGACGGGCAGATGAGGGTTCATTGCTCTGATTTTCCAACTGTTTCACCATGTGGAAGGGTCGCAGAGCCTTTTCTAATTCCCAGCCATGGCTGAAGGCATATTACAAAGCTCTTGTGCACCCTTTCCTTTGGCTGGATGTCCTTGGGAGTGGATGTCAGAGAACCAGGCCTGGAGTGGCTCAAGCAGAGGGCTGTCAGGGAGTAGCATCTCAGGCCTGAAGTAGAGGTGAACACCTCCTTTTGAGGGCTGCCACTCTTCTTGTGTGGGGATTCGAATGTGCTGGCTGTGGTTGTGACCTCTGATGGGGGGAAATCACTACCCTTTCTGCAGTTTTTGCCCTCTTTCCAAGAGGTTGTACCTTAGATGCTAGGTGGGCTCTTACAGTTGTTGGTCAAGAGAAAACTGCACCTAATCTTGGAGCCACTCCCCTGGGCCCTGAAATGCCTTCTTTGGCAAACTTGGCCTTCAGTGAGTCCGAATGAGAGAGAAAATGCTGAAGGTATATTTGCATTTTTGGTCTTTTCAGGTTGAGGATGTTCTTTTAAAACGGGTATACTTGAGAGTATCTTTAATATATGCCTCTTGTAGCAACAAATAGGATCAAAAATTATTAATCTGTTCATATTAGAATTGTTATTTCTGACTTTTACTCATTAAGCGTTTTGTTAAGCCGAAGCCATTGCTATAATGATATGGAACATAAAGAGCTGCTCTTCCATCTTTTTATTTCAATTACAGTGGACATTCAGTATGACTTTATATTAATTTCAGGCATACTGCATAGTGGTTAGATGTTTATATAATTTACAAAGTGAATCCCCTGGTTAGTCTAGTCCCCACCTGGCAACACACATAGTTATTACAATATTACTGACTACATTTCTTATGTTGTACTTGACATCCCTGTGATTGTTTTGTAACTACCGTTTTGTACTTATTTATACTGTATCTTGAGTTGTTTAATATTCCATTTAATACTCTTATTTATGAAGAACTCTGTGTGTGTGTGTGTGTGTGTGTGTGTGTGTGTGTGTGTGTGGTGTATAAAGCCATCGTTGTGCCCGACTAGGTGCCAGGCATTCTGGTAATCACAGTGCATTCGTTTTAATCCTTACAATGAGCCTTAAAAAGAGGCAGGTATAGTCCCCATTTTGTAACAAAGATGAGGAATCTGAGGCTTAAGGAAGTCTCAGAATAGATGGACTGGCTGGACAAGAGCATGAAACTTACCTGACATTACATCACAGGTCCCCTCCCAAGGAGCTTGTGAAAGAGTGATTTCATTAAACATTGTTAAAACCAAAATTGTGTGAGTTCTTGCACGTCTTTGGAGCACATGGAGACCTTTTGCAGTCTGGACTAGCCCATTTCCTTTCTCAGTGGGAAACACTCCAAGTATTCCTCTTGAAACAAAACGCCAAGGATTATTTTTGCAGACTTCTGTGGAGTCGTTTTTTTTGGACAGCACCCTGGAACAGGAAACCAGAGTTTCTCCTAAATGTGTACAGGATGGAAATAGATAACATTCTTCATAAAACCACTGCCACAATTAGTGCTTTCACATCAGCACAATGGTGGATAGTTCGATCTGTACAGTTTGTACCTGAATAAATTATTGGAACCTACCATATAGGAAGGTCATGAATAATTTTAAAGGGCTTTAATATATAAACTGGAAAAGTAGTGAAAAGATACACGTAGTTAGAGAATACAGCACTGTATAATATAAACTATTTCAAAGCTTTCCCTGGAACATGGATTTGAAATGAAACAAGGTACTTCACCGTAAGTGACGAGAACCCATTTACTGTGGCTATCTGCTAAATGTTAGTGGAGAGCATGTGAGGAACTTAATGAAATAGGAGACGATGATATGTGAGCAAAGTCTACATCGCAATAAAAAAACGACTACATTGAATATTGTTACAGAAAGTAGCCAAAATTTTAGAAAAATCCCATGTATACCCATGGCAGATTGAAAAGGATGAGGGTGCTTCACTGGTTGACCCCAGGCTTTGTGTCGGGAGTCATCTTGCCATAACAATTTATGAAAAATTGGAATAACTGAATTGACTTAAGCTGAATTACAAATTTTCAGGCTACAATATTTTTATGACTAATTTTTAATTATTTTAAGCAATACATGGTTATAGTCTCCTGGTAAAAAATTAAAATATTTTGTACAAACCTCATTCCCAACTTGTTCCCTTATCCCAAGCCTGCCTTCTTTCTCTCAAATAAAAGCTTTCACTGGCACTGTGACTGTATTCCTAATTCGCTTTTAATGTGTATACAGAGTACCTTTATATTCCCTTGAGAAACATTTGCTATCCTTGTTTTATTTTTGAATATCAAAGGTATAACATGTTTTTGTATGTACATATGTGTATCAATATTATACTTCCTAATATTGGTTGTTTGCCCTATTTGTGTGTTAACATGTCCTCCACAATAGTTCCTATATATTTGCTTCATGTGTTAAACCGCTGCATAGTATTTTCCTGTTGTGGCTATTCCATGGTTGTTTATTTGCTTCTCCATTACTGGATATTTAGATTGTTTATATTTTACACACATTAATATTGATACTTTGTACATTTAAAATTTTAATAGACACTGCAAAAACAACAGCACCATCTTTAAGCAAAATTTTAGGGACCCTTTTTGCAAAGCAAAACATGCCAGTGTATGAAACAGGCTATAAGTAAAAGTACATGTAAGTTTTGTTCTCCCATGATACTCGTGTGTCTGAGAAAATGCAGCTCCCACAGGTGCCTGCTGCTGGGTGCTTTAGAGTGTACAGCACCAATGAGTTTGAGGCCATATGGGGTAACAGTGGTCCCCCTTTCTTCCTGCTCACAAATAGCAGAATGCCCTGGCTGATGAACACCTGCTGTGATACCCCCACTGTGCCCACACATACTACAGAGTTAACTTTGTGTAGTGTCCATCAGTGTCACAAACCACAGAAGGCTATCTGGCTAAGCTTAAGCAAAGATGGACTTTGGTGCAGGAAGATGGAGGGGCTGGGGAAATTTCTGGGCAAGCCTTAAAACCCATTCAGGATTGGATCTGCTCAGAACCTGTTCTCACTGCTGGCGTTTAAAAGTCTCTAGGTTGGGCCGGCCGAGTGGCGCGGTGGTTAAATGCTGGCTTGGGAAGCCTGCGGCCCCGGTTCGGTCCCACATATGAGGGCCAGTGATACTGCCCTCGAAATAAAATTAAAAAAAAAAAAGTTGAAAAAACAAAAAATGTCTCTTGGTTATAAGATGGGCCAAGTCTAGGGGAAGGTGGATGCGTTGTCTGAATGGACTATCATGACAAGACCTAGTCAGGAAGACGTAGTAACACAAAAGAAGATTCAGCTGCTTTTAGTAGAAGGAGGAATACACCGTTGCTGGGTGGCCAGAAAACCGACAATATCTGCTGCCACTGAATAAATTTACTAATATATCTCATAGCTTTATTATCAACCCCTATCATTTTCAGAATTTGGTTTTCACATCTAATACATGTTTACTCACATGGCGGAGAACTGGTTGTTTGAATTAAGTATCTATTTTAAAAAAAATTAGACTAAGGTGAAGTATATGTAAAATACATTTGAATTTTAAAATAGAATTGGCATAAAGAGGCCTGGAATTATTAGACTATTCTTGATGGGTTCTAGGTTACAAATTTATGATAGAAAAGTATTCTGATTGGGTTCTGGTGTGGCCAGTACAGTCAGTTTGTTATTTTCTTTTTGGCCTTTGATAGCATTGTTTTGAAAGTAAGAAATTGGAAGGGATGTTGTTAAGAAATGGTCATGTTAAATTGGGGCCATATAATATTCTAATGTTTTATGATTACAGTTATCTGCATTGGCTGACCCTCAGAATCTGTGATGTAATCAATATTAGTGGTTTCAAGTCACTAAATTTTGATGTGATTTTTTAAATGCAATAATTAATAACAAATACAGTATCGATGCAATTGGGCTATATTTTTGGTTGATGGGAAAAACTTCCTGATGATTCTGTGCCTAGATTTTGGAGAATTTAAGAAAACCGTCTGTGTTAACAGACTTCTTTCCAAGATGTTTAAAGACAATCCCAGATGCTGTTTTTTTCCTCTCTGCCTCTACCTTTCCCTAAACAAAATCTTTGAAAAGGAGACATTTTGCTTGTTGTTCACCGTGCTTTCCCAAGAGGTCTGACTTTCTCTTTTTCCGGTCAGTTCTAAAATTGTAATGAGGATCATGTTGACCTTTTGTGAGAATCTGTCATGGTGGATTATATTTCAAGCATGTTGTACACTGATTAAAAGATGGGCCCCGTACCTGGGATAAGAATTTAAAAACTGAATGTGACTCTAAAATTCAGATCTATGTTTAGATACATCCACTTGTGCAATTTTGATTTTCTTACCTGCAGAATTTTTTAAAAGCCTAATCGTATACTGTCACCCTAGCTTCAGTGATGTTATAATTGAGATGAGTTCTAAGGAATAAATATGTTGCTCCTTATAAGCACTGACAGCTGAGTCCCAGAGAGGTGAGGAGATGAACCTTCAGTTCATCCTGTTAGAAGTCACACACTGTCGTCTGGCATAGTCTACTGATCACACAAACCAGCTCTGATTCACTGTGGGAAAACATTAGAATACCAGAAAGTGAGGAACGTTGAGGATATTGTAAGGCTGGCATACACCTTTATGTAAAACTTCAATTTTCTTGGGCCGAGTGGTGCGGTGGTTAAGCGCCAGCTTGGGAAGCCAGCAGCCCCGGTTGGGGTCCCACATGTGAGGGCCAGTGACACTGCCCTCAAAAAAAAAAAAAAAAAAAAAAAGTAAAACTTCAATTTTCTCATACTTTGGCTATAATTTGTTTCCCTAGAACTTACCACTATTTAAATTATTCTATTCATTCATCTTAATTATTGTTTGTTTCCCACAGTAGTAGAAGGTAAGCTCTATAAGGACGGGGATTTTTGTATGTGTTGTTCAGCGATCCATCCCTTGTCAGACCAGGCCTTGTTGGCTTCCTGATGTATGCCTTGGTCTCACTGATTGTTTCCTTTGGAACACTCGGTCCACCATGCCATGGGACACTGGGGAAGAAGTGAGGCCCCTGCCAATAGCCAGCACTGTTTTGCCAGCCATGTGAATGAAGGAAGCACTTTGGAAGTGGATCGTCCAGTCCAAGATAAGCCTCAGGAAGCCACAGGGCCTGCTGAATCTTCACTGCAACCTCATTAGAAACCCCAGGCCAGAACTAGCCAGCTTAGCTGTTGCTAAATACTGATGTTATAGTAACTGTGACAGATAATAAATGTTTATTGATGTCCTAAGCTCCTGAGTTTTGGCAGATTTTGTTACACAGCAATTGATAGCTAATGTAGGGTGCCAGGAAAGCCCTTACATAAACCGGCTGTGGGGGAGATAACTGAGCCCTCCTTCCTTGTCTCCTCCAAGTTGATGAGCTCTTTTCCCCTCCCTGGGCTCTAGGAATGGGTGTGTGACTCAGGATCTTAACATTTTTTTTTTTTAAAGATTTTATTGGGGAATTGGCGGAGGGGAACAGCGTTGGGGAATCGGGGAAGGGGAACAGACAAGTTGCTGTCTTTTTGTTCTTCAGTTTAGTTGCGGAGGATGTTGCTTCACTGTTGGTATCGTCATTGCGCTCTTCCCGGATGAGGCAGATCGGTCGCTGGCCTCTGGATGTCGCTCACCCCGGCTATTGGCAGCTCACGCTTGGCTGCCAGCCACTCACACTGGCTGCGGGCCACTCACTGTAGCCTATGGCAGCCCACTGCAGCAGGGACTGCAGCCCACACCATGACCGGGGCTCGCACAGCCCAGCTCCAGGTGGAGCTGTTGTTAGCTGTAGAAGGCAGTGTCACTGGCCCTCATGTGGGATCCGAACCGGGGCCGCTGGCATCCCAAAACCAGCGCTTAACCAATGTGCCACTCGGCCAGCCCAGGATCTTAACATTTGACCGGAGCAGAGATGGACGTGTGGTCCAGGCCCATCTCAGGAGACTCTCTTTTATAGTTGTTTTCCAACTGCCATGATCAGAAGGCCTTTCCATGCTGAGGTGTCTGTGCTTATAGGAATGGAAGGTAGGAGCTCCTGGTGGCTTATTAAGAGAGGGAGGCCTGCTTGAGAGGGAAGCCGGCCCTGGGACACAGAACTGAGTTGGCGCTGGAGATAGCGTGTACTGGGCTGAGACTGTGACAGCTGTCTGTAGCCGTAGGACATACACACACACCAGGCTACTCTGACATTTCCATTAGGAGGGCCAATAAGCCCTTTGCCCCCTCACTTTGTCTTCTTTAAGCCACTTTGACCTGGGTTTGTTTCATTTTGGTTTTCTCATCTACAAAGGGGTCTGATTTCACCTACTTTAGCCTATCTGTTGTGAGAAGTTAATGAGGGAAGGTATATAAAGACATTCCTCTGTTCCTTCTAGTAACGCATCCCTCCCCCAACCCTATACTCCATTTCAGAACACTGAGATGTTTTCTCGTAAGGGCTGTGCCTCTTCAATGTGTGTGTTGTACATACTTTTTTTAACCTGTCCTATTAGGAAGACTGTACTAGTGCACTGCTGTATATATACATACACATACGTGCACACATGTATATGTATGTATGTGTATATGTATAGATAGTATTAGCAATTCGCAGTATTATCAAGAGTTGTGCTATTGGACTGACATTGATAAGACACAAAACAAGTTTTTTCCTGTCATTTGAGCAGTCTGAGTGAGCAATACTGACCTGAGATTTAAACCAGGTGTCAGGTGACAGCATCACTCTTTGGAGAATCTATGATATGGGGTGTGTAGAGGAAGAGCATGCTGACAGTGCATTACAGAGGGATATTTTATTTTCTTTGGTTTACCAAAAAGGCTGCAGCTATATCTGCATGTTACACTTTTGAGTTTAAGATTCAAAATCCCATCTGTTTTAGTCTCTTTTTTCCCCTGACTGAATTAAATATTTGCATTAATTTTTCTAGTAAAAGTGGGGAGCTGTTAGTTCATAGAGGTATGAAGCCTTTTTGGCTGTGATTTTGTTTTTTTTCTTATTTTCATTGCACTAGGAGGAGAGTATAGTACTGTGTGATTCTCATGTTTGCCAACAAGCAATTCTTTGTCTATTTTGTGCCCAGACCCCTGTTCAGGGCTCTAAAAAGATTGCTAAGCTCTCTGTCATTGCAGCTGGTTTTGTTAATACATGAGCACCTAGTGGGTAACAGGAGTAGGACAAAAGATTTCACAGCTGGACAGTTGGATTCTTTTAATAGTTCATCTCTGCCCTCCTTTTTCCCTGTTAGAATTTTCCCAAGTGATTCTTTGAGAAGCACAGTTCTTGTCATCATCTTGTTGCAACTTATACCTTCAGTCTTTGGTAATTAACCTCCTCTACGTTGTTATATATAGCTAGAGATGTTCTCATACCCCTTCTAAAACAGCTGGATCCTTTCCCAGGTCTGGTGGTTTTAAAGTGTATTCTAGAATTCTGTGGTTCCTTAGAGTCGCACAAAATTTAACTTTCTATATTTTGGTCTTCCATGTAGAATTTCAAAACTCAGTTTGAAGAAAGACTTGAAATAGCTTTAAAAAGTTTGTGTCAAGAGCCAGCCGAGTGGCTCAGTTGGTTAAGAGTTGGCTTAGAGCATGAACTCTGAGCAACAGGGCCGCCGGTTCAATTCCCATATGGGCCAGCGATGCTGCGCCTGAGCTGAGCAGTCGCTGAGCTGCCAATAGGTGGCAGGATGGCTCAGCTGGTGTAACAACAAGATTGCCTGTCGATGGTGGGCTATGCCCACCCACAACTAAGGTTGAATTCCAGCACCTTGTCCTGAGCTGCCGCCCGGATGGCTCAGTAGATGGAGCGTGCACTCCTAAAAATAAGGCTGCTGGTTCGACTCCCGCATGGGATGGTGGCTATGCCCACCGGCAACTAAGACTGAACTCGGCACCTTGAGTTAAGAAGCCACGAGCTGCCGACGGGAAGCCAGATGGCGACTGGCACCTTCACAACGAAGATTCAAGAACGACAACTTGGCTGGTCCCCTTCCCCAATTCTCCAACACTGTTTCCCTTCTCCAATTCCCCAATAAAATCTTTAAAAAAAAAGTTTATGTCAAGTAGACTTTATAGTTCTGTAATGTTTTATATGGGGATATAAAATAATAGGGTAGACCTTTTAAAGTAAAGCACATATGTAATTATAATTTCTTCTTTTTATTTCCCATGCTTTTAGTTTGAATAGTGTTTCAGGCCTCATGATCGGAAGTTTGTTGAGGTTGAAAGCTTCAAGTTATTTGAACACTATCTGGCTGAGGTTTTGGGGGCTTAGGGGGTTGACAATCATTAAACCAAGGAAGCTTAGAGAGAGACAACTGCTGAATATCAGGTCGTTGTGGACCCTGGGGTTGGGTTTCCCTTGAGTTAGCAAGGAGCAAATGAATGCACATCCCTCTGAGCATACCTCTGTTTCCACCTCTGTTTCTACACCGAGAAGAGCTCTCTGAGTTCGTTTCTTTTCCTTCCATCACTGTTTCATTTATTGCTCGCTATCTCCTGGTGGAGATGCTAGTGACCATGGATGACCTCAGACTCTTCTACTTAACACAGAACATAAAGTCCAAGAATTTTTAAACTTACAAAAGACACATAACGAAAAATTTATTATTTTGATCATTTTAAATTGTACAGTCCAGTGGCACTTAGTACATTCACAACATTATGTGACCAGCACCATTCTCTAGTTCCAGAACTTTCTCATCACAAGGGGAAACTCCATACTCACTAAGCAGTTCTTCCCCATTTCCTACTCTCCCCAGTCCTGCCAATCTCTAATCTGCTTTCTAAGACCAAGAGTTTTTGAAGGTATTTTAAAACTATGAGGTTTATCTCCTAAGCTATGGCAAAAAAAAAACCAACAAGCCAAAACGGAGAGTTATGCTGAAAGGAGGCCCACAGTCTGACCCACAATTTCATTCTTTTTTCCACTCCTGCTCTACCACCTCAACCTTGGTGCTAGACATTTTGGAGTGTGCCCTTCCATGCCTTTTTCTCACTGCACACACACATGCGTATTCACATAGCTTTGATTCATTTTCTTATTGCTTATAGGTATGGGATTTTGGTGTACACATGCCTCACAGCCAGCTTTCTGTGAACTAAGTCCATGGACCACTCCAGATTGGTACAGATAGCTTTGACTCATTTACTCTGTAGCTCTGGAATGTTTGGTAGAGTGAGTAGTCTATAAATTACTCAGTGATGCTGCTCTTGGGGGCCCTTTGAAGATTTAGTAATTAATCTAGAAAAATTCCTGTGAGGAGAGATAGGCAAGTAGAATTAGCCCCTTTTGTATATCAGGACACTGAACCTCAGAGAGGGATTAAATCGTTTACCTAAAGTCAGACACATACTGCTCTATCACACCGTTACTCATATGGAGGTTGTATGAATTGAATTCCAATGACTTTTCTCTGCCATTGCATGCTACTCCTGTATTTTTAAAGACAAAAATGCCCCTCCCCTTTAAGAAATTTTTTTTTGTTTTTAAAGATTTTATTGGGGAATGGGGAAGGGGAACAGACAAGTTGCTGTCCTTTTGTTCTTCAGTCTAGTTGTGGAAGACGTTGCTTCACTGGCCCATGTTGGTATTGTGCTCATTGCGCTCTTCCTGGCTGAGGCAGCCGCTTGCCGGCCATTGGACCGGCAGGTCACAGCGGCTCTTGGCAGCTCACGGCAGCTACTGGCTTTTCAAGCTGGCTGTCAACCACTCATGGTAGCTCACAGCAGCCCACACAGTCGCCAGCGACTCATGGCAGCCCAGCTCCAGGTCAAGCTGTTGTTCACCATCTTAGCTGTAGTGGGCACAGCGTTACTAGCCTATGTGGGATTTGAACTCAGCCCTGCTGCTCAGAACTCATGCTCCCATGCCAACTCTTAACCAATGAGCCACTTGGCCAGCCCCACGATGCCCCCCCCCCCCGTTGTTTGCCATTTCTTTTCCTAGTGAATTCCCCTCCCTACTCTCTCATTCTTATGTGTGTCTGATCTTTTTTCTTTACTCCTTTCCCATTGGAAGTTTTGCAATTGAAGTACAAATACTCCATTACTCCAGAAATCTCAAATTGCAACGTCTTGTTTGGAGTTAGAATGAAAAGTCCACTTTAAGATCCCTTGATGTGTGTTATACAACTGAAAGAAACAGACCCAGAGAGATTAAGTGAGTTGCTTAAATTTATATAGCCCTCCGCTGGCCAAGGCAAGATTCAAACACACCCCTCCTGAAACTGTACCCCATCACGAATGCCAGATCGACAGTATCTCCCATGGCAGTTCCATGGACTGGAGCACCATATGAGCAAGAATCTGAGATTTTGATTAACGAAGCCTACTGTAAATGGGAGAGCGGACATGACCAAGTGGTGGTGTGTGGGCCATTGCCTGCGCTCCATTACATCATACTGACCTACAGTGATGGTTCTTGAGAACGGCTAGAGAATTCCACTTCAAGGGTTCCAAGAGTCAGCCTGGAGACCAATCACAAAGTCAGGCTGAGGCCTTAGTGTGTTACAAGGCTTTGAGACTACATGGCCAACATTTGCTTTCATTTTTTTTTAAGTGGTTGAATTATAAGTTGCTAATTGGCGCTGTTATTGGTGTCTTCATACTAATCTTGGAAAGAGTGATGTAGTTCCTAATGTTTTATCTTGGAAAGAGTGATGTAGTTCCTAATGTTTTATCCACTTTTAATTAGTATATTGCTGTTGAATGTTGGGTTTGTGAAATTGGCTTTTTAATTTTTTTTCTGCAATCAAATATGGCTTTCTTTTTCCATTGGAGAAAATGATTCTGGTTACAGTGAGACCTGGGTGTCTCAACTGTAGCACTCTGGATATTGGAGTTGGACAATTCTTCGTTCTGAGGGATTGTCCTGTGCATTGTCAGTTTTTTAGCAGCATCTGTGTCCTCTAGCTAGTAGAAGCCAATACCCCCACACCTCAGTCTTGATAACTGTGAATTTCTCCAGGTATTGCCAAATACCTCAGGGGCAAAACCACCTTTATGTGATACCCACTGGGCTAAAATCATATATGCTTTAAATGGGCTGTAATAAATTTTTTAAAAGTTATTTGCTGTGTGGACCATTTGCATTTTAGTTTTCAGAAAAGACAAGAAAGCACGAAAGAAAGTAAACACTCATTATCTTCAGAAAGACAGTAGGATGCTTTGCTTCCCTGTAGTACAGAATAGGAAAACCACATATACAGAAGCTCATTTTGCAAGAACAGATGGCACATGACTATCAAAAGTGACTTCAGACAGTGGATGGAGAACGTTTTCTGAGTGAATGTATTTCAATCCATTTTTATTAACAATATTACCAAACCCTTTTATTTCTTTTAAAAGGACATTCTACTTTTACAGTACTTCTACAGCCAATTTTACTCTTTAAAACGAGTATGAATTTGCACTTAGTATAAAAATAACAAACCTGTAATCAATACAATGTTCATAATAGAATGATAATATCATCATGGGACTAAACCAAATAACTTTAATGTGGCAATTATTTTCTCAGTGCAGTACAGAAAAAAATTTTTTTACCTTTCTAGAATGTTAGGTGTCCCATGTGTATTTGTTTTGAATAGGTAAATGAATTTTTACTCTTTATTGGTACTTTAGTAAAGGAGCTCACTGTTATTATAAATGGCTTCTGTTGAAAACAGGTCATGAGATGATAATTCAGGGGAGCTAAAATTATGGCAGCTTAGTGCCTACTTTATTAGTAAAAGTAAAATTTCCTACACTTTTAATTATGATGCTTTTGTGTGCAATTCGAGAAGACTATAAATTGAATTTTAAAGATTATAACCACAAATTTTATCTCTAGCATTCTAGAGTTATTCATTACAAACTCCTTTTAATATACTGTCCACTAATATATTTAAAAGTAATTACTGTCCTTTGCTTTTCCTGTTTTAGTAAACATCACTTCCAATAATTTGCATATACAAGTTGTGATGAAAAATTAGATGATAGGGCCAAAAAATTTCCTGAATGGACATTTATGTTTTTATGGTTGTGTGTCTATGACTTGGTTAGGAGTTGTTTTTAAAAACTTGAACTGGGAGCCGGCCGAGTGGTGCGGTGGTTAAGTGCTGGCTTGGGAAGCCAGCGGCCCTGGTTCAGGTCCCACATGTGAGGGCAATAACTTGAACGGAATGGAGGTTAATCTAGTGGAGAACAAAAAGGAGTGATAACCTACTTTTCAAAATCGTTCTATTTTAAATAACATTTTAATAGTAATGTTTTAAAATACTTAAAGATGCTTGGTTGGGTTCTTTATCATCACAATACTATTGATCATTTAAGTCATACATGGTTATGGCTGCTAGTCAAGTACTGAACTGGTCAAGATTCTTGATTCGTTTCTTTTTTTTTTTTCATAAGCAAGAAAATTGAAGAATGGAAAGGCTGATAAATGCCAGGCATATTGATTAGTTGTAGAACTAATGGCGCGAACCCAATGACTGCTTGTCTTTGTCCTCAATTTTGATCAATAGAACGCATTATTTGTTAACTATCATTTCCTATGAAAATGTAGTAAACTCTAGAAAAACACCGAGGGGTTTCCATTTGCACATCAGTGCATAAAATCTTGTGTAATTATTTTGTCATGTTACCAAAGATGTTGAGATACAGAGGAGGAAACATTCTATGTACATCTCAGAGTGAAAAGTTCTGCCTCAAGGTAGGATGTAAAATTGAGACAGTTGATAAGAGGGCTGGATTGAGAAGGAAAGAAATCCTTTCTCTAAATTTTAATACGTTCCCCCAGTCATCATATTCCATCTTGTTGACAATTGGGTTTGCCCTGTCAGCTGTCACAGACTCATAGATCATTCCTTCCCTGCCCTCAGAGAGAAAAGGAATTTTTTCCCCCAGGGCATAGATAGATAGCTAATTTTTTAAAATGAAAACTTTTGAGATAACTGATGTTTTACATGTAGTTATACACGTTTCCTAGTTAACTGGGATATTCTTCCACTGGTAATAATTTGCAGAACTATAGTGGAATTTCACAACCAGGATATTGACATCAATACAACCCACCTAGCTTACTCAGTTTCAGATCTCCCCAGTTTTCTTACACGTTTGTGTGTGTGGGTATGCACGTGTGCACATGTGTATGTAGTGAGTTCTGTACAGTTTCGTCACCTGTGGAAACTCATGTCTTCCCCTCCACAGTCAAGATACTGACCAGTTCCAACACCATAGGATCCCTGGTGTAGCCCCTTTATTATAACCACTCCTACCTCCCTCCCATCCTCGGACTCCCGTCCCTGGCAACCACTAATCTATCTTCATTTCTAGAATTTTGCCATTTCAAAATGTAATGCGAATGGAATGATACAGTCAGTAACCTGGGATTGGCTTTTTTCATTCAGTCTGATTTTTTTCTTGTGAATCATCCAAATTGTTGAGTGTAACAGTAAGTGGGTTCTTTTTTTATTGTCAACTTAAAGAAAATACTGTTGTGTTAAGAGATCCTTTAGGAATCCAACTTTTATTATGGTATTTTCAGTGACATAAGGTGTCAAAAAGGCAGATTGCTATAATTGTTGTTCTGCAGAGATTCCACCTACTAGCTTTTTTCTAGTCAATAACATTGGCACAGATGGAGCTCCTTGAAGCGTTTGTGAAACGGGGGCCTGAAAACAGAATCCCATAAAGACTTTGATCAAAGGTATTGTTGAAGGAGGTCCTTGAGGGCCGAAAATGCTGCCTTCCTGTCTTACCATGGTTGTCTGTCCTTTGTCTTCAAAGCTTTGGAGAAATGCTGGACATAAAGGAAATGACAGGGGGTCACCAAAGAGGCCATCCTTGTTATTGTTTATGTGGAAAGTGTTGTTCTCTGCTATTGGCAAAGTAATTTTCAGCTCCAGGGGAACCCAGATCAGTCACAGTGGTTTTCACAAGCCTTATAGGGAGGCCCAGAGTGGTGTTAATTAGAGATGGGAGAGGGAGGGCATGTGTTGGCATACTCAGTCAGTTCAGAGTTCCTTCAGCGGCTGGGCCACTCCACCTGTATTTCCTCCACAGTCATTGCTACAGTGGGCTGTGTGGGTACCTGTAAGTTTTTTTGCACTATTTAAATTTTCTGACATATATGGTAGGGCTGCACTGCTGTTTTAGACATACATTGTGAGTTGTGAAATTAGATTGAACAAATCTTATGGGGGCAGAAGTATGAAATAACACAAGCGGGCTTGAAGGGGTTCTTAGAGTTCAAAGTTATATGGTCATGTAATAAACATATTGAAACTTTTTGATAATTGTCACCTAGCATAATGGTCTCCCTGGAACTTGGACCAAGGAACTACAGTTAGTATTAGAGGGTTACTGATAATGTGGGTATTTCCCAGACTTAGTGGCAGAATACAGTTACCTTTTATTTGCCTGGACTTTGTTTTCTAGGCTCGCTTCTAAAAGTCTATTTCAAGGGATACCCCTCCTGCTTTCTTAGTTTCCGTCTGCCATCAGCCTAGCAGTATGTCTGTGAAAACTCAATGTGGTTAATTGGAAGGTTCTAAGTTCCCTCCTAATTTGTGACCCTGGGCATGACATTTAACCTCTTGGGGTCTTACTTGCCTCAAGTGTAAAATAAAAGATTTCACTAAATCACCCCAAACTCCCTTCCAGTTTTAGCAGTCAATAAAATCTGTGGGTATAAAGTGGAAGAGCCAGCCCCTTTTATCTGAAACAAGATTGAGGGGCTGGTGTCTTGGCCTGGAATTTCTTGTGCAGGTTCAGGAGCTGCCTGTCAAAAGGAGGCAGTCTGTGTGGTCAACCTGAGGCCAGACACTGGTGAGGACTTCACACTGAGGGCTGACAATGGGCTGGCACTGTGGCGCCGCCTTTCTTCACTCCTCTCCTTTAGTGAGCTCGGGTTTCACCTGCCTTACCTGGATGCCTGCTTTGGTAATATCAATGAGAGCATTTAGGGGGTGGGCGTAGACAGAGGGTGCCAAAAAAATGCATATGCATTTTAAGAAAGGAAAATTGTATTAAAGTTGTAATACTCATTATATACTTGATAACAAAAGATGAATGAATACAAGTCACATTTGACTTCTGCAATTACAAGAGGTGCTCAAGGTAGCTACCATCAGCGTCCAGACACTTCTGATTACAGTGAAGTACTGCTTGAGCACGCTGACCAAAGTGTCCACTTGTATACACTTTTTTGGCACCCTTAGTATATGTTGACTATCACATTCTTTCAATTTTGTCATATGTTTGAACATTTTCATGATAATATATAGGGGAAAAAATCTAGTGGGACTTGAATTGCTTAAACCTTGGGAGCAAATCAGTGTGTGTGTGTTTAGCTGCAGGTTCCAGGAGTGTACGCTTAATTTCTGGCATTATCAGGCTCTTCAGGGCACTCTTCTGGAACAAGAAGTGTCTGCAGGGCAGGAATTTGTGATGGGTGCAGGATGCCTCCATGTTCCTTTACTTGCGCTGCTTATTTGCTGTGCAGGACACTTTCTCCAAGCTTTTCATTGGGGGCGACTCAGTAGCCCCACGTTACCTTAGGCAACATGACTCTGGGTTTCTAAGACAGGACTCTGCTCCCTCCTGCTCTTTGCATGTCTTGGATGAGTGCAGTTTTCTTTTCTAGGTTGTCATAAAGTTCTGGACATGCCATTTAAGGAAAAAGGAAAGGCCAGTTTTGCATGTGTAATTAAGGAAAGGCCAGTTTTGCATGTGTAATTAATATGCAACTTTCACTAGAAAAGAGGCATTCAGCAGATTAAGAGAATTACCTGAAACGAACACCAGAGTTTTCGTATGTGTTCAGCAGAATTCACTTATCAGTACCAGCTATGAACAACTTGCTCAAAGTTAGGTTCATGCCGGTTAAGGAAAAATGGCTGTGGAACCAGAGCTCTGGGCCCGAATCCTAGATCTTACCCTCTCCTAGGTTATGGAACTTGAGACAAGTCCTGGAACTTCTTTGAATCCTCAGATCTTCTCATTTGTAAAATGGGGAAATAATACCACATGGGAATTATTACGAGAACAAAATCAAACAACCCCTGTAATAATCCCTTTGTACCTCTCATTGCTAATGCTCTGTAGATGTTACCTGGGGTGACAGAATTCCTCCTGCTACCTAATTAAGACCTAGTCTGTCATTTCACCCCTTTATTTATTCACCCTGGGTTTTATTCAGTACCCCAGGAGACAGAGGTGTTCTATTCTCAGAGCCAGTTAGGGACTTTGTCTTGTGACACTGATCTCGAGATATCCATCTTTGTTTGATAAATAGGTAAGTGGATAGTGCTTTCCCTGACCCCAGGTCGTTGGGCATGGAGGTTCCGAGCCTTCTAATGTTGCCTACTTGTAAGCAAAATAGCTGAGCTGAGCATCTCAAGGATTCTGGGAGAGTTAAGGCAAATCCCAGGGGGGTTGGGAAACCAGATTCATTTGCTTGTCACTCGTTCTTTCTCTAATGAACTATCAAGTTCAGCTCTGCATGGTGAACTGAATTTGTTTTAGCTCTTAATTTTTCACCTTGTAGCTGTAATCCTTTGGCTGCCATTGTCGTCTTTAAATCTGGTTCACCAGCCTCCCAGAGCATTCAATAACCCAGGCTTTTTAAGGTTTTCCCTTCAACATCTGTGCTTTGGAAACTGGGAGGAGAAGACCTTAGTTTCGGAATACACCAAGAAAACGGGGGGGAGACCACGGGATTCATCTCGTTGTAATGTGTAGAGTCTGTTTTCTTATTCTTTCCAGATTGTTTCCCAGTGTTCCTCTGTACCCTGCTATATAAATAGTTTTCCGGAAGCTCTGTCATGAGAGTTAGGGTTCTTAGAAGGATGCTTAGTGTCAGCATGCCTCAGTCATATGGGCACGTTCAGTCATTCCCTCCTTCACTTGTTCTGAGACTGTTTGCTGCTTTGCTCCCCCAGTGCTGCGTGCTCAGACACTTGGCAACATCTGCGTGTTCAGACCGAGGGCCGTTTTTTGTTGTTGACCGGTGGGGATGTTGGTGTTTGGTCCAGAGGCAAACTGGGGATTTGCTCTGTGTATATGGCCAGGGTGTTTGTGGGGTCAGAAAAGTATCAATTAGAATGCTGTCATTCAGTGACTATTCTCAAACTCTTTCTATGTCCGCCACCACAACTGTGACGGTACTGGTAATGATAAAAGCAGCTACCATTTTGAGAGCTTCATTGTTCAATCACCTGATTTAATTCTCTAAAAAGCCTCACAAGGAAAGTACTGTTATTTTTTCCATTTTCTAAGTGAGAAATCCAAGTGCTCAATCCAAAGTCTAGTAAGTGGCAACGTCAAGATTGAAACTCAGCAATCTGGACCTGGTGCCTAAGCCTGTACCCTCTGTGTATCATTCCCTGACTATTCTCAGCTGTGGAGGAGGTGAGGGGAGGGGCACATTCTAATATGGATGGTCTCAAACCCACTTGATCGTAATAAAAGCATTCTGGTTTTGACTTGCTGACAGGGCAGGAGGCTGCAAGCTGCTTCCATGACAGGACATGGCAGAGTCTGTTTGCCTTCCCACGGACTAAGTTTTCTCTCCTTTTCTGCATGTGCATTTTCTGTCAGTGTAGCCATACTTCTGAGCCCACTGCCCCAAGGATAAAATGTATTTCCTCTGATGGCCATTTAGCCAGAGCAGCCACAGGAGGCCTGGGGTTTTGCACTGCTCAGCTTTATCTGTGTTCTTCTAGGAAATGCCGAAGTTCCTCGGTTGTTCCAAAGGTGCTGACATCTAATTAGCACCCTGTCGGCTGTTGCCATAACAAGTCTTCACTTAAGTCAGTGCCGATACAGGCTTTCTTTGCCAATCAGAGGGACTCTGGTTTGCTTACAGGTACAATCTTTAACCCCTTTCATGGGCCGATGGAAGGATATTGGGAAGGCTTCTGTGGGATACTTCTAGAAAAGAACCCATGAACTCCTCTGTGCCTGCTAACATGTGATATGGGTCATTCCTGCAAATGCCAGTCTTACCGCATCCAGGAATGGGCTGACTTTGACCTGTCCACTATTTAGGGACATTGCCTCCCGTTACTTTCACTGGATACTATTTTGTTTATTCTACACTGTCGATGAAACACCCATGCTTCCCTTTTTCCCAGTCTTGACACACATGGAGGAAAGCTCTTCATTTGGCCCAGTCATGCACACTTCTGTTTGCACTGGGCCACGATCGTTGTCTTTAACTGTAGCCTTGTAAAAGAGCGGAAGGTGATGGCCATCCGGAGCCGGAAAGCCTCTGAGACCACTGTGCAGGCTGCTGTGAGACCGTGGCTGGGGCTGAGGAGCAGCAGGAACAAGGGGGACATGTCCCCAGCTTAGAACACCAGGCTGGGAGGTGGCAGAGAGATGGGAGTGTCTCTCCTTTCTATAAAATTGACAGTTATACAGAATTGCCCCCTCTTTGGAACTGGCTGCCCTTTTATCCCAGTAGAAACTTGTGTTTGTATGGAAGAGAGATGTGGGAGCCATACGGCCCGAGTTCAGAGAAGGTTTTGACAGGAGACGCAAGGATTCTTGTTGACTGGGAAAGAACATCAACCCTTCAAGCCAGGCTCGGAAAGGGGGAAGGACCACATGTCCTCCTGGCTCCACAAGTTCCTTCTGGAGACAAGCAGGGTTTTCTTGTCACTGTGATTCAGCAACAGCAGGCATTGATGGTGCCCCTACTGGGAGCCTGGCATGGCCTGTACCCACTGCCCCCCACAGCCTGCCAGCTGTCCTCCATGGCCCATGAGTGGATGCATATGGAGACATAGCATCTGCCCCATTGAACTGACTTTGGTGCCTGCAGTAAGGATGGTTAAATGGGTAACTGAGGGAAGCAAAAAGCCAAGAGAATAAGGCTCCCTGCGAGGCAGTTGGCTAGGTTAGAGGCAGTGCATATATGGTGGGGCTGAAGTGGGTGACCTTTCCAAACCAGAAGTTCATGAGTCTTTTTCCTTTTGATTCCCCTTTCTGTTTTATGATAATAACTTTCATAATTCATTGCTTTAATGAGCCATGCACTGCGACGTTTCCATTCATTATTCATTTGATCCTTTCATGACTCTCATCTTCATGTTAGAACGAGGGGGACTGAGGCCCAGAGAGGTAAAATGAAGCCACCCATTTTGGTAAGTGGCAGAAGCAGGGCCTCGGGGCAGGTCCAACTCTTCACAGCCCGGGCTCTCTCCCCTCTACTTCGCCATCTCTCTTAGCAGCCCTCTCCCTCCCTCCCCTTAGGGATTCCTTGAGCACCTATCCTGTGCCAGGTTGGGGATGGACTGCCAGAGAGAGAGGATATAGGCCTACCCTTAATGAACTTGAAACTGCGCTGTTGGGGATAAACAAATACTTCTGACCCTTTGTGAGGTACAGGAAGCCCAGAGCTGCTGGGAGTTTCTGCCTTAGCCTGGGGCCTGGGGCCTGGTGATGGTGTGTCCAGTGTGAGCTCTTGGGGCCGTGCTGGGCTGAACCCCTCTCTCTAGGCACCCCAGAGCCCCAGAAGCTTGTGTGGTTCCCTTCCTCTATGACTGTTCTGCAGATGTGGCTTAACAAGCAGGACCTGTGCTTAAAGTCTACTGTTTACTCACCCCCCGAATTCCATCTTCACTAAGTGAAGAAGTACAAAGGAGAACAGGGGCAAGCCTGGAGACCTCTGTTTTTGTGCCAGGCTCTGGACTGGGAATTTCAAATGTTGGTTATCTCCTGTCAGCCTTATAAAACCTCTGTGCAGTGGATTGTGTTCTGTCTAATCTCACGTGGAAGAACCCTAAGATCAGAGAGTCTGAAGTATGTGTTATGTCACTTTTCTGCTTATACCCCTCCTGTGGTTCCTCTCTTCTCTCAAAATTGATTCCAAAATCCTGAAGTTCTAGAAGAAAGCACTTTTTCTGTAACCTTGTTCCTGGTTATCCTGTTGACTTCACTCCCCACCCCGGTGCCCCAGCACCCTGGCCTCTCTGCTGTTCCTTTTTTTTTTTTTTTTTTTTTTGAGGGCAGTGTTACTGGCCCTCATATGTGGGACCTGAACCGGGGCCGCTGGTGCCCCAAGCCAGCTCTTAACCACCGCACCACTCGGCTGGCCCTCTGCTGTTTCTTGATAAGCTGTGGGCATCCCACCTGGGCCCTTGGCTGTCAGTACCCTCTCCCTACTTCCTTGCTTTCTCCTTCTGTTAAATATTTCTCCTGTGAGATTGATTTTGAAGATTTAGGTGTGCAATGTGAATACATTTGGCTTATAGAATTGCCCTGAGGTAAATTTGTAACAGAAAATTGTTTATAAAGGGTTTTTTGTTGTTGTTTATTTGTTTGTTTGAGTAAGGACAAAGCAAGGCAAACAACTCAGAGTCAAGGTCAAAAACGGTTTCTTATAATTTATGAGGTTTCTAGGGGCAGGCTCTCCAGATCTTTTATTATTTTCAATTTCTTTGGGAATTGGTACCTGAAATAGCCTCATATTTAATTAAACATGTACATTTATAACAAAGTCTTATTTGATGACTTGCTCAGAAATTTTTTTTAGATTTCAGCATTATTATGGGATCTTTGGCTTTTGGCTTAGTCACCTCTAAGAAGTTTTTTGGTAAAACAAGTCTGGTTGTGTCTGCGGCCTACCGCCCTGTTTTGCAGACTGAGGATGGAATTTCACTTGCTCGTTCCTATGACCTTTCCTGCCGCTAATCTTCTTTTTGCTCTGTGGTACCTGCCATCAGCCATGTCACCATCGCTGTGTTTGGATGATGTTGTCTGTGACGACCTGAGTCGCAGGATGAGATGTCTCTGCACAGCCACTTCTTTGAAGCGTCTCCATGGAATTCAGAACTTATTTTCTGTTTTGACTTATGGGTGTCCTTGTGCGAACCCCTGTGTCCTCTTTTGCAAGAAGCAAAAAGAACAAAAAGAACATCTTGAGGTTAGGCTGTGGGCAGATCTTTGTGACAAATTAAATCATGTTTCAGTATTTTGGCTCCATGACTAAAAAAAAATGTCAAAGCCCAGAATGAATATTTGCTTTTTAGTCAGGTGACGACACACTTTCAGGTTATGCCAATGGATTCTTTAGTGTGATGATCGGTGAACATCCCAGAGCTGACTGTGGTAGGAAGCCCTGGGGCCACCCAGCCCAGGGGACTCTCCCCTTCCACTCTGCTCTTCCTGCAGCTGGGACCCCCACCCCCAGCTTCCTGCCCCTCCTCCTTGTCTTCACCAGTGCCCAGTGAGCTTTACCAGGCACAGGCCGTCTGCTCCATGAGGCTTACAGCAGGGGTGGGCAAACCATCCCTGGAAAGGCCCACATGGCAAATATTTTAGGCTTTGTGGCCCCTGGTTTGGGTTGTAGCCACTCTGCTGTGTATCACACAATAGTAGCCATGAGTAAAAACATAAATGAATGAGTGGGGATGTATTTGGGTTGTGGGCTGTATTGTTTGCTGACCTCTGGCTTGGAGAAGTAACTTATCTAAGAATAGGTAGCTAGTAAGTGCCAGGGGTAAGATTTGAACCCCGCTCTCCTATACTGAAGGCTCCACGTTGATCCTCTGTGCACTGCGCAAGAGACCTATTGGCCTGCTCATTAACTCATTTGAGTCCTAACTCACTTCTGTTAGGAAAATGTAGTTCATAATATATTTCTAGGATTATTGGAAAACTCAAATAACATAATATAGGAAAGGCACTGTTAAGTGAATGAATAAATTACATAGAAACTAAAATAGTTTTCTAATAGATCAACCACTATTAAATAAAACTTTTATTCTGCTTTTTATTTTGACTTCTAATTATTGAAATGCTAATTAGTAGATAGAATATCACTTATTTATATTATCGAATAAAACAGATGTATCTACTAATGAGCCTTTGTATATACTCATACATTGAGGAGTATGTCAATCAAAAAGATGTTTTAACTTTTTTCAGAGATCTTTCTAGCTTTTCATCACATAGATGTTTTAACTATTTACAGAGGTCTTTCTAGCTTTTCAGACTGGATCCCTTCACTGAACACAAACTTGTCACCCTGTCCCTTGTCTGAGGAAGCAGTTAGGTAATGCAATAATAATAGGCCACTTACTGCATACTTATGCAAATGAGTTTGTTGTTTTTTTTTTAATTAGAGGGTGCATATGTATACACAGTGCACTCGCCTTCACTGGTCAGCTCAATGGTGTGTGTGTCACATCTTCTAAGCACCACTGTGCTGGGTCCCAAGGATGTCCTCAGTACGTCATAAACGTTTCTTTGCACACCTTTCTCACCTATCAGCCTCCCTCCTGGAAGGAACCGCTGCTCTAATTTCTGTGGCTTCCAATAAGTTTGGTGTGTTTCAGTCTTCCTATACATGGACTAATATGATACGTACTTCATTGTGCCTGGAGTTTTCTCGCAGCACATCTGTGAGATATGTCTATGGAATGGCAGGGACCCTTCGTGTGTTTTCTTGTTTTGCTCTGCCCTGGTTCACCGTGTGTTGGTGCCACAATTTATTTACCTTCTCTCTGGTTGATGGGCTTTTGGGTTGCTTCTGTTTTGAAGCTAGAATAAATAAAGCTGCTGTGAACTTAAATGTAAGTATTATTTGGTGGATCTGTATTGTGTTCCAATATGTAAATTAGTATTTCTAGTAGAAGAGATCAGGATATTTGTATTGGAAGAGTGTCCAAGAGCCAATGGTCTAAGAGCCATTCTGAGTTAGTTTAATTTCAGATATGTACATGTTAGGGCTTTAAAGATGAAAAACACTTAAATTGTAATTCTGAAAATACTTCAAGTATCTTTTAAAATGAGGGAGTAAACAATGATGAATGAATACATGTGAAGTAAAAATGCCCAGCATTATTGTTGCCATTATTTTAGGAAAAAAATATAAGTGTGTGTGTGTGTGTGTGTGTGTGCGCGCGCGCGCATGCTATTGTATAAGTATCATTGTTTTCTTGCCTTTTGTTGGGAATACATATAAATAGTTTTTATGCACAATACACTTTGCTGATGCTACATTTTCCATTGTAAAGTGGGAAGAATGATTCTTACCTCCCAGTTTTGAGCATCAGATGATTATATAAAATCTGTGAAAGTGCTGTATGAACCATGAAGTCCTTTTGAAATGTGGGTTAAAGTAGAGGCAATCATAGTAATAATAGCTATTTGGATTCTGTTTGTGAAATAAATTAGGTCATTTACCCAAAGCTCAATTAATGAATATGACTAAGAAATTTTTTTTTTTTAAATCACTGTTTAGAAATCAGCAGTGGAATAGAGTTCCAATTCAAATAGATGACATTCAAATTAGGAAAAACTGAGAATACTTTTTTTTTTTTAAGACCTCTTAGTCTCTTTGTACTTCAGTTTTGTTGTTTCCAGAATGAAGGGGCAATAAATAGTGTATCTTGAATGTTACTTCCAACACTCCACTTTCCCCACATTTCCTTTTACTGTTAAAAAGTGTAAAAACGCTCCTGTCCACCAGGAATTTGATTCTATTGGGTTGTCGGGAAAGTCATGACGTATTTTTCTATGTTTTACTTTGCAAAAATGCATGATGACTTTTCCGACAACCCAGTAGTAGAAAAATTGCATCCTTTGGGCACAACTGGATCATGGGATGTATTGTTTTACAGAATCGATAGTAACTTCCATGAAGAGGAGAACTGTGTTAAAATTTTTGTTAATGTGTTAAAATTGTTTCATTTTGTTTCTTCTGCCAGGACCTAACTGTTCTGTTAGGTTCTAGGTTAGCTACCTTGACAGTGACAAGTTTGCACAGGGGGAAAGGAGAAAGGCTTGTTTCTCTCTAGCCTTGTATTTTAGAATTCATCTTGTGTCCCACTTCCCGTTGATTCTGGGGGTGGTAGCTTCATTAGTCAAGGCAGCAGTGCTGGAAATCTCCCAGGCACCCGAGCAACGTGGTCTGCTAGCCTTCCCTTCGGAGGGAGATAAATGGCTCTCCCTTTCTCTCTTTTTCTTTCTGTCTGTCCAAGCAAGGCTGTTTAGCTTTAAAGGCCGTTAGGCATTGAGGAACCAGGGATCTGTATTTCAAAGCTGAGTGTTGTTCTTGCCTAGCATTTTAGAAGCCATGCTCAAGAGCGCTCAGCAGCTGAAAATACCTCCTCTCTTTACTCAGCCAACATGGTAGCAGCCGATTCTAGGATAAAAGAGCTTTTCTCATATACTGCATTTACTGTTGTAACCTCAGTAAGGGAAACACTTTTCAAAATGTCTTGTTATGGAGAGGACTGGGCCAAATAGATATATTTCCTGTGGAAAATAACGTGCACTTGTAGTAAAGGGCAGTCTCTGTAGTGCACCTCATGTTTGAAATGCCTAGTAAGAATGTTGCTTCTGGAGGAAGAATGAGTTGCTTTTCTGGTTTGGCTCCGAGGCTCACTAGCTGTGTGATCTTGGGCGAGTTACTTATTCTCTCTGATTCCCAATTTCCCTATGTATAAAATGGGGATCACACCTTTTGAGGATGGCCTAATGATGGAAGGCAGTGCTTGCCTGGCCTGGCCTGAAAGTGCTCACTCAGCAGTAGCCATGATATTTTTTTTACTTGACCGTCTATGAGGTGTGTCAACACACACACACACACACACACACACACACACACACACACACACGGTCACAGGAATTTCTCCTGTGGAGTTTCTCCTGCTGTGTGCCTCAGTGAGCTGCATAGTGTGCTTTTCTGAAAGGTGAGCTGTCTCTGGGCTGGTTTGTATGTCAGACTTCGGCATGTGTTCCCAGAAAAATCTAGAAGTCGGGGCAAAAGTAAAGGACCCAACCTGGTAAAATGATGACATTTGGAAAGGAAGTCGCTTTCCTGGAAATTTCGTTTCTCATCCTTAGAACCAGACCCATCCATCACTGGAATGGTGAAAAGTCACAAAATGAAATTATTGAGTTGCAAAATGTGACACCCCACCCCCACCCCCGTTTAGCGGAGCCATTGAGTGGGAGTAAATCAATATAACCATTTGGGGGAGCTGTTTAGTAATGTAGTAAAGTATAACATTTCTATGCTTTATAACCAGGTAATTCCATTTGTAGTTTAAAAAAACTCTTGATACATGTAGCCTGGGTGATATGTGCAAGAATGTTCCTGAAAGTTGGTGATGGGGAAACTGACTATAACCCAAATTACTTTCACCAGGCAGTAGGTAAAATATGGCGTGTATTCATTCCTTGGGGGACCGTGCCGCTGCCACAAGGAATAAACAGTTCCAACAGGTCAAGGTGGATCCATTTTTAGCTTTACCTGTGACATTCTGCATCTTCAATATTAAAACATCTCAAGCAAATACAGCAAACATTAAATCTTGTTAAATAATGGTAGTGGCTCTGTGGCTATCAGTTATATTGTTTCTGGGCATTTGAAACATCTCTTAATTTTAGATAGCTCCTGGAAAAAGATAGGATGGGTTCGGGCTTGGCATTTATTTTTATGTTATAAAGTATTATTTCCATGAGGAAAATAAATTGGTGTTGTTTGGCACATGAAATGTTTTGTGTGAATGTGGGTATTTTTTTTGTGGGAGGGGGAAGGCAGTTTTTCTCATCCCATTGTCTGCTTACCATGATGACATTTTTTCACACATTTGCTCTCTAATGTGAGAAAAAATGAGTGACAGTTGAGAAGGCAGTGTAGATGAGTAGCAAAGTGGCCAGGACGCTAAGCCAGCTTTTCTGCATTTGGGTCTGGGTATGGCTGCAGGGTCTGAGGCAAGAGACTCAGCCTTCTGCCCGGTTGCCCTTCTGTCAAACAGTGTGCACTGAGCAGTAGGTAGAGAATGGGATTATTTCTGTTGATTCAAATACCAGACAGTGTTTGACACAGAATAAACGTTAGCCTTTTTCCTTGTTACAGATTACTGTGGGAGAAGCAATTTGAAACACAGTTACAGGACTCCGGCAGTCCAAGACTGAATCATATCCTGTCACAGCCATGAGATTCCAGAGCCCATAGCACTGAGCCTGCACTATTTCCTCAGTTCTCAGCTCACCTCTGCAGCTGAAGCTCGCCCTGGGCAGTATAAGAAATAGGTGGTACCCCCTTTTTTCTCTCTGTTCCATGCCTTGAGATTTGGGGTTGGCCTAGCAGCCATGGCTGGATTCCCTCGAGTAACTTTGGGAAGTTTATGCTCTCAAGTTTGAGGGTGTCACATGCACTGGAAACTGAAAATCCACTAGGTAGTCCATCACCAAAAAAAGTTTTTTTTGCGGGGAGAGAAAGGGGGATGAAAGAATTGCAATCGTGTAGGTACAGCCATGGCAAGCGTCATGGAGCTTCTGTGCTTCGGTGAGGCTAAGACTCATGACTTGAGCATCACCTATGCATCTATCTCTGTATTAGCACAGTGCGTGCTGCACCAACTGATTGCTCCACCATAGAGCCCTAACTCCTCCTCAAGCTCTCCCTATTTCTATCCAGGTTCAGGTCTGTCCTAAATTTTAGAAGTTTCATCAAATGTACTTTGCTCCAGGGTTTCATCCAGCTTCTGCAAATATGTTTTCAGCGTTGCTGATGGATTGGGTATTTAAAGGCACCAGGATCATTTCAAATTTGTGGGGACTTCTGAGGTGGGGTGCAGTTTGAGTCAGAGAGGTAAATTACATAAATGCCCACAATACTTTTCCCCTTCTTCTTTTTCTTTTTACGCATATACTCACTTTCAATTTGGAGGACTTGGTCTAGGACAGGGGCGTTCTCAGCCAGGGGTGCTTATGCTCCCGAGGAGTCATTTGGCAACAGCTGGACAGTTTCATTGTTAGGACTTGAGGCAGAGGTGTGTGCTATTGGCACCTAGTGGGTAGAGGCCAAGGATATTGTCAACACCCTGCAATGCACAAGACATTCCTCTACAACAAAGAATTCCTTAGCCCAATAGGGCTGAGGTTGAGAAATCCTGCCCTGGACTAGTCAGAGGTTTATAGGATGAGGCCCGTGATGGTATTTCAGGGCCTCATCTCATTAGTGTTATTTCAATGTAAAATAAATCTGGCAGGAAAGACTTACTCTTATGTGGAGTTGAAAGACAAAGCAGGTCAGGAGTGGAGTAAACCTGTGAAGTCCCCATATCCTGGGACTGTACCCGGCCTAGAGGATAAGCAGAAACAGAAAACCACTACCTTTAGAAATTCTCCCTCCTCCTTTTCCTCTGCCAAGTGCTCTTATCTAAAGAAGGAAATTCAGAGTGGATAAAGATCTGAGGGAGTCAGTTACTTTGGCTTTTGATCCTTCTTCTCATTTTATTCTTCCCTTTTCAGTGTGTGGAAATCATATGTCACAACACAGACCTGCTTAGAATATCCAGTGTTAATAAAGGCTGGAGCATTCCCTCTGCTGCATTCTAGTTCAGCGACTGACACTTGAAGTATTTCCTATTGATGCCATTCAGGGAGCCATTTCAGAAGGACCCTGGGCGGCAGAAGCACTTGAGGCAACAGGCTCTGAGAGAGAGAGGGGATCCTCTTTTTAAGGAATCATAATGTTTTTAATGTTAATTATACAGACTACTTGATTAATCAGTAAACTCCCATCTTTGTACATAAAGGGAATTGGGGAGTGTTTCAAAATGAAGGTACCTAGTGCCTTAAAAGAGCTCTTTGCTCTGTTTTTATATTTTGGGACTTGGATAGCTGGCAGTTCAGACATCTGTCAAATGGAGGGCTGTGTGCTTGGAGTTGTAGTTCAATGTCTGTCTCTCTCTCTCTCTCTCTCTCTCTCTCTCTCTCTCTCTCTCTCTCTCCATGGGCTGGCTTTAAGAAGGCTTGCTAAGGTTCTTCTCTTCTTTTTCATTATTCCTTACAGGGATATAACTGGAAAACAAAGCTTGCAGAGCTTGTTAAAGTTTTTTTTTCACTCCTACTTTCTTGAAGCCCAGAATCAAGATGAAGTATAGGCCAGATTGCATTTCATTCTTGACCCACTTTGATAAGAACCTAAGGTGTGGGACACAATTGGTAGTGGGGATACCTTGTAATTGAAATCCAATTCCTACCTTTTCAAGTCTGAATCATGACTGAAAGCAGTTTTCCTTAAAAAAAAAAAAAAGTTGCAAATGGTGCTTAAAAATTTGAGTAGTTTAGCGCCGGCCAAGTGGCGCGTTGGTTAAGAGCTGGCTTGGGATGCCAGCGACCAGGTTCGGATCCCACATATGAGGGCCAGTGACACTGCCCTCTACAGCTAAGATGGTGAACAACAGCTCCACCTGGAGCTGGGCTGCTGTGAGTTCCCGGGACGGCATAGCTGCAGCCCCTGCTGCAGTGGGCTTCCATAAGCTACAGAGAATGGCCGGCAGCCAGCATGAGTGGCTGGCAACTGGTGGGAGCTGCCAAGAGCCACTGTGAATGGCCGTCCAGAGGACGGCGAGCGATCTGCCTCACCTGGGAAGAGTGTAATGATGATACCAACATGGGCCTGTGAAACAATGTCCTCCACAACTAGACTGAAGAACAAAAGGACAGCAACTTGTCTGTTCCCCTCCCCCAATTCCCCAATTAAATCTTAAAAAAAAAAATTTTCAATATTTTATAGCCCAGTGTCATGAAAGGAATTTTTACCATTAAAAACAGTAATTAGAAAGGACACAACGTCACTTCTATGGCCAAAAGTGCATAACTTCACTCTAATCCTGTGGTTAAATCAGATACCCCGAATTGAGGGACATTGTACAGCAACTGGACAGGACACATTTGTCAATATCATGGAAGCCCAGGAAAGTCTGAGAAACTGTTACTGACTAGGGGAGAGTAAGAAGAAACAGCTAAGTGCACTATGGGATCCTGGAATTGGCAAAGGACAGTAAGAGGAAACCTAGTACAATTCAAATAAGGCCCTTTAGTTCATCAGCATCTCCCCAATGCTAATCTTCTGGTTTTGATCATTGTGCTGTGGTTATGTGAGGTGACAGCACTCAGGGAAGCTGGGTGAAGGGTATACGGAAACTATACAAGTTTACAATTTTTCTGGTAATCTAAAATTTGTTTGATACAAATTTGTTGTTTTTAAAAAGCAGTACATAGTATATATAACAAAACACATTAAACAGTTTCTGTTGTTTTCTCATCCAGATAGCTATTTCAATAGCATGACACATAAATAGTTCACAAAGACCTTGGTTTTATGAATTATAAAACCATGAAAGTGTTGGTTCCAAATATTAAGTGGAAAATTAATTTATGAAATTGAGGGAGTTTACATTAGTAAGCTTTTGAGGTTAGTGTTTGGCATTTAAATTTTTTTTTATAGAAGTAATAGGCTTATAATAAAAGTAATAGTGCAAAATTAAATAATATAAAGTAGAAACTATTAATTTCCTTCTACTGGGTTCCTATATCCACTCCCTCTCACATTATCACTGTACCAACCCCTACTGTTAGAAGTTAGGAACAAATCCAGAATTTCAAGTTCACAAATATGTGTCTAGGTAATATCTTTTAAACAGAATGTGACTATACTGTATAAGCGTTTCTATCACTTGCCACCCTCCTTCTCACCTGACTAATTCATGGCTTTCTTCAGTATATATATTTCTACCTTATGTGAGTTACCTGCTGTAAAATATTTCATTTTTTAGTGTGTCATAATATATTTACTTATTTATGGAAATAGTTATGGAAATTTCATCTGTCTCCCAGATTTCATTTGTAAAGTGGTGAACATCTCTCTGTGCATTCCTTTTTTGTTAGCTTTTAATTCAGGCTTACATTTTTGTATCAGAAAGAGACTGTGGAGTCTTTACCTTGTGCAATGTTTGCTTTCTATTTTAATTATTTTGTATCTAAAGTGTAACTTCTTAGATATCAGATGTCTGGGTTCAAATATAAGAACATTTTACATTTAATCTGCAAAAAGAAAACTCATATTAAAATTCTGCAATTTCCAGCTCTTATTTAATTTTTGGACCAGTGTGGGCATTGCAGGGAACACAGAAGTACTCTTGGTGTTTGGATGTTTCTCCCCTAAGTATTGAGAATGTGAATGTTCTGTAGCAGCCCAGAGGTGCCTGAGAACGCTGGCCCAGCCCTCACAAGGCAATTTTGTGTGTTTAAACTTTGGTACAAATGCTTAGGCCCCTAGCAGGGGGTTAATGAGTAAACCACAGAGAAGCCACAAAAGTGCCTAGGTTTGGTTGCTTTGTAGTTTATCAGTGGACCAAAAAAGGGAGAGGGGGAAAGGAAGCTGACCGAACAATTTGCATCAATTTATCATATTTAAGTGGTTAATAAAAATATAGAATATATAAAAAGACAGAATAAACTTCAGCGGTTGTGCGTAGGCCTTGGTAGAAAAAGCAGTAATGTGCAAATATAATTACACGTCAGAAACAAGCTCATGGGATGCTAGCATGTTTACGTGTAGAAATGTCTGATGCAATGGGACTGAAATAATAAACATGATGGTAATAATAATAAGAAAATATAAAATGAATGCTAGTTGCCAAATTAAAGTGTTTCTTTAGTTCCAAGATATTTAAACTACAAACAAGCTGTTTGTATTGTGCAGTTTATTGGGTTAGTGGTAACAACTCTCAAAATTGGGAATAACAGGCTGTATTCTTGAGTATCGAAGGCTGGCGTAATGACTGAAAGTACAGTAAATGTCCCCATCGTTCTTTGGGTTTAGTCTTAATTAGCTCCTTACACAATAGAGTATTTAATTTGAAATTCAGCCAAGACTTATTAAGTGAGTGAAGTACTTCCTGAGATCTCTGTTGTTAAATTTGGGACTTTCTGTATAAGATAATTTTCACTGGAAATGTCAGGGTATCAGAATTGTTGCTCATAGTCTGGCATTTATCACTAAAACTCACCGAAGCACTTAACATTTTCACTTTTATTGATGGGGGCCTTTTATGAATATTAAAGAATTAACTGCATCACATGGAAAGAAATTAATTTGGGGAGAGCTGACAAGTCTTCTGAGGGATAGATCCATTTGCCCCGCAAAGCTTCCTTCTTCGGTGACTTGGGTAGTAAATGGGAAACATTAGGATTTAATTCTTTTGTCTCTTCTTTTGGGTTTTCTGCCGTTCTCGATTGCTGAGTCAGGCTAGGAAATATGAAATGTGAACACCAGGGTTTTTTTTGGTGTACATTGCTGTTTTAGTTGAGTTGACATTTCCTTGGGTTTGTAAAATCCTACAATTTTTTGAATTGGATTGCAGGATATTTTCATAAGTTTTTACAGTTTGCCCATCAATCAGATGATTTGGTTTCACCAGTAATGCGTGTTATTGTAAGATCACTAACCTGTGTATCCTAGGATTCCTGGTCTTTTCAGCTATTCTCAAATAGTAGTAGAATACCTCACTGAGGGTATAAAATACTGGAAAGTAGTCATTATTAAGAATCAACAGGACCGGCCGAGTGGCGCGGTGGTTAAGCGCTGGCTTGGGAAGCCAGCAGGCCCAATTTGGGTCCCACATATGAAGGCCAGTGACACTGCCCTCAAAAAAAAAAAAAGCATCAATATAAGTTCACCAGGAATAAATCCTGTGGAATTGATCTCCTTTTCTTTTTTGATAAGAAATAAGCCAAAATTTAAAAATTGCTTACAAAAATGATGGGAAAGTGTAATGCAGGGTTACAAGGCTATTTACGTGGTGATCAAACATGTTGATTAATAATAAGGCAGTGAAAACGTAGAGGGACAGCTTTTTTTGTCAGCTTCTAGGCTGGTTTTTTTTTGTTTGTTTGTTTTTTTCTTAATTATTTTTTTAATTGTGAAATAAACATTTTTTTAAAAATTACCTTCAGGTGTACAACACAGTGCAATAGTTATACATTTTACCCCTCAAAGGGCTGTTTTTCTCTGTGTCACTCAGGATCAGTTCAGACTGGAATACTAGAACAATTTTAAGTCTTCTGATGTATGAACTTGGGATGTCTTTCCATTTATTTAGGTCTTTAATGTCCTTCCATGATAGTTGGTAGTTTTAGACATTCTTTTAAATCGAGTTGTTTTCTTATTTCATGTTTAGATTTTTCATTACCAGTGTATAGAAAATCCTCTAAGTTTTGTATTTTCACCTTGTATCCTGTAAACCTGCTGAATTTGGTTTTTAGCCCTATTTGTTTTTTGGTAGTGCCCTGTAGGATTTTCTGTGCATAAGAGCACATCATCTGCGTGTTGAGAACTTACTCATATCCAATCTGGATGACATTTATTTCTTATTCTTGCCTAGTTAGAACCTCTAGGAGAGAGCTGAATAGCGAGACTAGACATCTTTGGCTTCTTTATGTATTTTAGGGTGTATTTTCTGCTTCTTGGGCTATATAGATAATCTCACACGGAGCTTCTAAAAGCTTTTTATATTTTAATGAAGCAAACTGAAATTCCTTTTGTAGATGAGGATGTGGCTGACTGAACTGGTGGTTGTTGCCACACCGCACACCGACCCTTTCCTGGACTTGGCTTGTTCTGTGTTTACATGAATTTGACCCAGTGATGGGTCCGGTGACAGTTTATTTTCTGTGTGTCTTCATTGCATCATAGTGTAGAACTGAGCTTCACATTCTCTGGCTCTATTAATAGAATGGTCACATCAGCCACAATCATAAGGATGTTTTAATTCATTTGCTTACCAAATATTTATTGAGTGCTCATGAAGCATCAGGCATAATTGATGTTCTGAACAAATAGCAATTGATAAGAAATTTAGACTCATTGCTAGAGGCAGACAAATTAACAGTTAATCAGTTAATAAATGCAAAGAATTTTTAGACTTTTATCTGCTCCCCTCCACCTCTGCCAGAATTCCTATTTTAAAATGCATTCAGGAACAAACATAAGGCAGGGTGAGAATGCCTGAAGCCATATATGTAATATGAGGAGGAGCCAAAAGAATCAGGGAGTGATGGCATGATGTTTAGCCAAAACCTTTGGGACATGGATGAGGAAGGAAGGAAGTTACATGATAGTGATTGCAAATACTTGTCCTCTGGACACAGTAGCGTGGTGATTAGCATTCAGACTGGTGGCCAATAGGTGGAAGCTGGACTGAGGGAGAGATTTGAGTCTCAATACCAAGAATTTTCAGTGTTTCTTTCATTGGAACATGTTAGCCTGGGTAGCCACTGAGTATTAGACAGAGCATGCTATCTGTATTTCCACATTCCCTGCCATTCCCTCTTGTCTCCTTTTGGCCTATTGCACTCATTTATTACCTTCTTGGCATCCTTATCATATCATTTTGTCCTTGTTTTATTATTTTACAGGGGGATTTTTTTTTTTAGGTATTTGAGTTGTCCATGAGTCAAATAGGAAGGAAGTTAGTGATAGTAAAATTGATAGCTTCTTTCTTTAAAGGAATGTTCTAGTTATTTTTTTTTCTTGGAAATATAGAGTAGACCTGATTGACGATTTTTGGTTACAGAACATTTCACTCAAATACTTTTTTTTTTTTTTTTAAAGATTTTATTGGGGAATTGGGAGAGCGGAACAGACAAGTTGCTGTCCTTTTGTTCTTCAGTCTAGTTGTGGAGGATGTTGCTTCACTGGTCCATGTTGGTATTATCATTGCGCTCTTCCTGGGTGAAGCAGTCGCTCGCCCACCGTTGGATGGCCACTCATGGTGGCTCACGGCAGCTCAGGAAAGCGCACGCCAGCTGCCGGCCAGCCCCACTACAACCTACACTGTCGCTGGCGACTCACTGCAGCCCAGCTCCAGGTCGAGCTGTTGTTCACCACCTTAGCTGTAGAGGGCGCAGCGTCACTAGCCCACATGTGGGATCCAAACCGGGGCCCTGCTGCTCAGAGCTGGTGTCCCAAGCCAGCTCTTCAACTAACGTACCACTCGGCCGGCTCTCAAATACTTTTATTAATACACAGCACTCCTCTTGCCCCCTCTGACCCATAATATACAAAAGTGAAGAGAGAACCTTAGTCCACATTCTGTCTTGCTGGCTGCCTTTTCATCATCTTACCTTCTAAAGGACCTCCTAAGGACTATGGGACACGGTTGGAAGATTACTGGCTCTGATAACCTTAAGAAATTTCCTCTTCAATAGCGTGTCTCCACCTCAGTACTATTGACATTTTGGGCCATATAATTCAGTGATGTGTGGGACTGTCCTGTATAGTTTGGGTTGTTTAACAGCATTGCTGGCCTCTACCCACTAGATCCAGTATCATTTCCCTCCCCAGTTTGTGACAATCAAAGTGTTTCTGGATATTGCAAATGGCCCTACCGGTGTTGGTGGGGGTGGGAGTGTACATGTCAAAATCGGCCTTAGTTGAGAACCACTGGCTCTACGTTAGTTTTGTTGTGTCTTTTTGGTCTTAAGTATACATCTTAAGAATATTTACAGGTTTTAGTGATAAAAATCAAATTTAGAGACTGATGTATTGGAGTCCTTCATTGTATGTTTGTATAATGGGTTTTATTAACCTTTCTCATTGGACTCATGAAAGTAAACAGACAAAGCATGTATTGTGTTGAATTTGAAATAGGAGTATAAACATAGCAATAGATAATTTAGATGGTCATTTTGTTTATTTCTGAATTTATTTTTTATTTTTTATGTTTGTAGAGGCTATTTCTAAACATTCCTGTAACTCCTTTGAAATAAATGTTTGTTTCAGAGTTTTAATCGCCTTTCGTGGTACCCACTCCTAGGAAGTGTATTCTTACAATCCTTTCCACTCACCATGCATAGTAACACACATGTATAACAGAACTTCTGCTTTCCCCTGTGAAGTCTCATGCTGGGGGTAAGAGCTTTGTGGGGTGGGGATTCCGTGTTTGATTAACTCGCAGTTAAATGTATTACTACTGACAGTGCCCCTCCTTCTTAATAAACTGCATGCCAAATCTTTCATTTCCTGAGAACATAAGCTGGGAACAATTTTCCAAATGGAAAAATCATTTGGCATTTTGAAATATAATTAAAGAGCATCTGGGTAACTCATAAATTGTGGGTCAGTCAACTGCATGCACTTTTTACACAATGCCAGTGACTAGTTGGAAAGCTGTTCTTTCTAAACTGGTCGGCATATTCAGATGTATTTACTTTCTGAAAGACTAGGTTTGTTAAAACAGGTTTATACCCTTTGTGAAACCAAAATGTCTTGGAAACCATGCTGCTCTGATAGGACATACTTTGAAGTTATATTAATGCATTTACTATAGAGTTATTCCTAATTGCATTAGATAGGTTAGTCATTGATCTTGGAGATGATCTTGCTTGGTCTAAGCTTGGTGACATGGCGAATGAGGTACGATGGGTTTTTAAGCTTTCTACCGTTTCACTTATCTGTATTTTCTAGAAAAGTTTAGAAGTCCCACACACTCCCATGAATGTCCAAATGTATAAGTCATAGAATTATGCATCTAAATACTATCCTCATGCCAGTTGACATCTTAATTTTTAGAGTAGTGCTCTCTGAATTCAGTATGTTTTGGGTTACTCTGTCAGAATCCCTGTTGCACTGTGTTGTTTGTCTTTCCTGCTTGATTGTATATTGTCTATTTCTATACCAGGCACATCCCTAAAGAAAGTAGACACATAAGAGATGATTGCTGATTATTTGAGTGGCCCGGTCTCCTCTTGCTCTTCCTTCAAAACGTCTTTCAAAACTTACTTACCGTTATCCATTTACTCTGCTGCCATCTCAGGTCTCTGCCATCTTGGCTGGGCAATTCTAATCGATGCTTGATATTACCCTCATGCCAGACTTCCTGTTAGCAGAACAGAGCTCACTTTATAACCTTCTCCTCCAACGTTCTGAACCCATCATTAAGGCTGCCGATGCCCACAGTTGAATGGCTTAGCAGTTCATATGGACAGAGTTTTTTGAGGCTGGGCCACCAGGTTGTATATCCTTCTTGGGGATTTAGAAAAAAAGAATTTCAATTATCACTGTGAAGTAATAAAATCTCGAGGAAGAAAAATTATATGAAACTTATATTCTGAACTACCTATCCTGTCTTCAAACCACCTCAACTTCTTTTCTGTTCACATGAATATATGAGGTGCTTTACCACTTGTATAGTGATGAGGGTTCTTATGGTCCCTCTTCCTGTGTGTCCTTATCGGTGGCTCTCTATTTGGGGAACTCCAGCCCATTCCACAAGTCCTACGAAGTACAAAAGTCCTATCACCTGGAAATCTTTTTATGATTTCTCCGGGCAGAATAACCTCTCCTGCTAAAATATCCTTTAAAAATACCTCTGAAAGAGTATTCCTTCTCATTTGGTAACTCAGAAGTCACCCGGTTCCAGAAAAGGAATTAAGGTAACTTACAGGGACATGTACGAGTCAATAAAAATTCCATGGGGACAAAAAAACAGTATCTTTGAGAGTTAGGCTCTAAAACACAGCCAGAAATGAGGTTAATATAAAAATGCATGTCATAAAGTTTGAAGTAACTTTAATGGGTTAAAGTACTTATCTTGTTGTATTCTTTTTTTTTCCCTGCTATAGTATTTATTTAATTTTTCCAGTGTTATTGACATATAATTGACAAAGAACAGTGTATAAGTTTAGGCTTTACAGCATAATGATTTGACTTAAATGTATCGTGCAGTGATTACCACAATAAATTGAGTTAACATCCACCATCTCATATATAGACAAGAAATACTTTTCCCCTGCGATGAGAACTCTTCAGCTCTACTCTCTCAACAAATTTCCTGAATATCATACAGCAGTGTTAACTGTAGTCATCATTTTGTATATCATATGCCTAATACTTATTTATCTTATAGCTGGAAGTTGGTGCCTCTGGACCATCTTCTTCCACTTGAATTGTCTTTTTGTTGTCTTCACTTATAAGCTTTTGGTGATTAAAATGGCAGAAAACAATAAAAAAATGTATGACATCTTTGGGACATTTGTAGCCCCTTCTCTCCTCTCACCTCTGTTAAATTATTTTGAGATTCTCACTTTTCTCTTGCCTTCCCTCTTACCCCCCTTTGAAACTTACCTGTATGGTTGCTAAATTGATATTTATGTTACTGCAATCAGGTGCTATAGGAGAAGAATATTGATTTAGAAATTGAGCTAGAGTTGACGTATGAAAGCATTGGATATGCCAGAGAGCTATAATGAGCATAACAGTTCTATGAGAAGATGCTGAGTCTGCTCTCAGGGAGCTTAGATTTGGGGCTCATTGGTGGGAGTGCAAAAGGTAAGAAACAAATGCAAGAAATTGTTAGAAGTTGTGTGAAGCCCTGTGGAGGAAGGAAAGTTCTGAGACTGTTGATCTGCCATGAATAGAGGTTGCAGAAGGTCTATTTCGGAATGCTTTTAAGCTGCACTATGCAAAAGTAAGTGGCTGGAGTTTTTTTCTTGGTTGATGAGGTTGTGGGTTGTTTTCTCTGGCCAACGGAGCAGTTTATCCAATGGCTTCAGCGCTGGCAATACCTGTTTGAAGAAGTGAGGGATAGCTATGTATTTTGAATAATGATACGAAATTTTTTTTGTGTGGGGGTTGTTTTGGTTCTCTTTAAAGACATGAACTTTTTATCTTTAAAAGTCCTCGTCTCTTTTTTATTTGAAAAAGCAGGAGTTTATACAAGCTGACATGATGCTTCAAGGTTTCCACATGCCACTTTTACTAAACTCTGAGGGAGTGATCTTCAGGTTTGAGTCTTGACAGGTATGAAAATGCCCCTAGCAAATGAAAACCCCAGAGGAAAAACATGGTTAAAGCTTCGAAAAGTGAGATGCTTCAGGTTCAACCCGAATACCTGTTCTTCTGCCCAGAGCCACTTCAAAATCCGTGCAGCATTTGTTGTTGGTAAATAAACTTGACATGTAGTGTTTGCTTTCATTGTCGGCTGAAGCAAAATGTCATTTGTTTAACTCTGCCAATTTGAAAGCCATGTTCTTCTATGAAAATACAAGTAGATGAGGTATAGGTGGGATTTTTGCTGTCTTTTTAACCAGTTTGTAAATTTCATAGATCACCTAACAGGGTAGACTGTGACAGTGTTGCTAAGAACCTGACACTGGGCAGAATTTGTTCTGAGTTTTGCCTGTAAATCTCCACTTTGCTGTTCTGTTGAAAAAAAACCTGTGCGTATTTCTTTTTAATACTGTAGAATATTTGGAAAATACACTAAAAACTAAAGAAGCAAAAATGATTATCCATTCTCTTACCATGAAGAACTGGCCACTATTAATTAGAATGCCACTTTCTAGTGTCTTTTTTTTTTTAGCTGAGCCATCTGCCACCTGTTGGCAGCCCAGCAGCAGCTCAGCATCGGCTGGGCATCGAACTGCTGTTGCTCAGAGCTCAGCTCACACTCTTGAGTGAGCTCGTAACCAACTGCTCAGAGCTCAGCTCGCACTCTTGAGCGAGCTCGTAACCAACTGAGCCCCTCAGCCGGCCCTTGGATTTCTTTTGGTGTGTGCACATTCACATTAATTTATGGAGGAACTCTTGTGTGTGAAATCTTATTATTATACTTTGTCTGTATCCTCTCACCCTTCCCCCAGTGAGTCCCTGCAGTTGAGATAAAGACCAGGTATCAGATAAAACTAACCATTTCCTCCATGGTAATGCTGATTTCAACAGCACCACTTGGATCATCAGTCATAGTGAAGCATCTTTACAGCTTTTCCTCGAGTCTGAATCTTGGGACCCATCCATGGGGAGATGGGGCATAAAGGATAGATTTAGAGCAGTTAGATAGCTAGAACACTGCTCTACAGGGACAAGTCACATACCACTTAGAGAAAGGAGAGAACTTATCGTGAACAAGCTATTCTTAAAGTTAGAGAACATGTAAGATACTTCACTATACCTCCTAGGCCCGTTTTCCCAGTTACAAATCAGAAAAGCCATCTCCTTCCTCTGGAGAGAAGCGGGTGAGGGGATTGACGTGGAGAAATTATTATACTAATAGGGGATGGAGTATACTTGTAAAACCATTTCCTCCCATGGCCATTTGAGGATACACATAAAAGTAAGCATTTCCTCTTTGGATTTTTTAATCTTAATGTCATGTTTAACGGCTAGCTAATAGTTCAATTACTTATCTATATTTGCTGTGCCTTTTTATGGGGAGTGGTAGTTTTGTTTGTTTTACTGAATATTTTGGTTTGAGATCACAAGAAAACCATTGCAAAGATGGATGACCTGGCGTAAGTAGGATCGTGTTCAAGGTCATTGATATCTGTTGTTGGTTGTTCTACATCTTGTCCTATGTGCCTGCTGGAGCCCATCAGTAGCTGTTAGAATCCACAGAAGTCAAAGAGGGAAAGGTAGACCATTTGAATCAACAATAGGGAAGCTGAAGGGAGGGGTTATGTGACACAAGACATGTTGCTGGGGAAATACTTCTTAGTTAGTTTTGACCAAAACCATTTTGAGCTACATTAACTAGCCCTCCCATTTTCTATTTCTTTTCAGCTTTATGTTTTATAGATAATCTTCCAAATAGAAGGGATTTATTTTGTGCTTAATTGAGTGTAAACAATTGATTACATGTTTGCTTCACAGTCTCTGAGTGTTGGGGCATTTTCCTGCTGTTGGAGAATTGGTCAGCAAGTGGACTGGACTTCCCTTTTATTAGGTGAAGTTTTGATTAGGGATGAAGTCCAACATTGCTCAGTGTTCATGGGTGATCAAGCAAAGCATCGAAGCGTCTTCTGTGCTTTGCTAGTAAGAGGGAAAAAGCTCTGGTTCCAATTTTCTGATTGTCTTACGCTTAAACATTTTCTATAAATGCTGTTTTTAAAGTATAAATAACAATAACATTTTATTTTTAAGTGCCTTCATTAAATACTCATTTCAGCTGGGTAAAACAAATTCAGCCCTTTCTGTGGAAAGGAAGGAAAGCTGAAAACAAATTTACAGGACGAGACTCCGCTGTGATTTCTAAACCCCTGGCAGTCATTCCTTCTCCCTAACCAAGAGCCATTAAACTAGTTTTAACAAGATCTCTAGACACGGTGAGAAACACATGAGAAGAAGAAGGAGTCCAGCAAAACTTTGAAGATTTTCTTACCTAGAGATTTCTCAGTGCACTATTTATAAACATGTCCCCAATCTTGAAGTATATTTGGATTTCTTAAGGATACGTCAAAATAAAAACAGAACCAGAAGGGAAATTTATTTACCAGTTATTTCTTGGGACTTTGTATGTGAGCTACTATTTAACCTTTTGTTTGCTTAGTGTGGTGGCTTTCAGCAGTAATCACATTATATGATTGGACTACTGGTGTTTTGCAAATTCTAAGCCTTATATTACCAAGCTTTAATTATCTATAGATGATAGCTTTAAGTAGGAGACAAAAAAGAGGACAAAAAGAGCTGACAGTTAAATAATTCATGTTTATTTAGGGCAGAAAAGAGGACCTCTGAGTATCTTTGCATATATTCTTTACTCTTAAACAAAAATTAGTATGCCACTTATCTACATATCGCTGAGATCACATTTCTGGAAGTGCAAAGATATTAGAGTTAAATTACTCAAAATCTAATTTTTTATAGGGACAATGTTATAGATGCAATGAGAGAGTGCTGGAAAATACTAAAATGGATTAAGGTAATATCAAATAAGGGAGATGTGTTTTTTAAAAAAGGAAAGAGTGAGAGAGATAAAAGGTACTCAAATATGTTTTTCTTGACCGAGTAAATTATTCATGTATTTCTCTACACGCTTAAGAATATTTTTGGGTATCTTTGTATTTTTATATAATTGCAAATTTCAAAAGAGTTGAAAGAATAGTACAAAACCATCTGTGTACCTTTGATTCCAATTCACCAATATTGTAATAATTTTTTTTGATTGGTGTATATGTATATTTATTTTGTAAATTAATGTTTCAAACATTATGCCCCACGATTTATATATTCTAGGAAAAAGGGTATTTCTCACATACCAACATTTAAGTATCTAAATCAGGAAGTTCAATATGGTATGATACACTTATCTAAAATCCACATTCTATATTCATGTTCCACCATTGGTCCCTATTATGTCCCTTGTGGCGGTTTCCTTTCCCATCCAGGATCACACAGTGTATTTCATTGTCATGCTCTCTGTCTCCTTTAATCTGGAACAGTCCCTCAGCTTGTCTTTCCATTTAATGAAATTGTCATCTTGAAGAATATAGGCTAGTTTTTTTTTTTTGCAGAATATCCCTCAAATTGGGCTTCTCTGATATTCCCTTATGATTTGATTCAGGTCATACATTTTGGCTGTAATAAGCATAGGTGATGTTGTGCTCTTCTCAGCACATCGTATCACGAAGCTGTGGGTGTCAGGTGACATCCAACAGATTTCTCAACTGTAAAGCTACTATTTTCCTGAGTTATTATTAAAAAATGATTTATTGGATGATACTTTGCATCTGTGTAAATAGGCTCTTTTTCATCATACTTTTACCCAATAGTTTTAACATCCATTGATAAATTGTTGGTGTTACTATGACGGTTGCCAAAGGGTAATTTTCTAATTCTGTGATACCAGTACCCTTATTTCTCTGCATTAGTTGGCCTTCTGGTGGAAGGAAGAATTTTCTTTTCTCTCTCAGTTACATATTTCTCCACTCATTGATGTTTTATCATTAGGTCATATAGTATTGCTTTATTCAGTGGGTTATAATCTATCAATCATTATTTTGGTGTGTAAATGGATTGCCCCATCTTTGGCTAGTGGATTTTTTTTTCAGCTGATTCCCGGGTCATTTGTACATGTCCCTATTGTGTCTAACTTGATTAGGAAAGTAAAATTTTAACACAATAGTGTAACATTGATGTAGTCCAAGATGTGAAAACTTACGATTGTATTGTTGCTCAGTTCCCTCTATCAGTATTGTCACATTGCTCATGCAAAAGGCTGTTGTGATTATTTCTGGTGTATATGTTTGAATTGGTAGCTGTCCTAGATGTCGTAGTTAATTAATATTGTCTTAAAATGGAATCTTAAGGGGCTGGCTTCACACTCTACCCCAGTAATCAGACTTGCCCTGCTAAACTATTTCCATAATGAGCTGCAGATGTGACTTAGTGTGTATTTCCTTCTTGGTATTCTAATATTTAGCTTATTTCCCTTGTCACTTCTGCTGCAGGCCCATATTCATAATCTGGATTTAATTAAAAACAGAGACTTAGAATACAGAGCTATACCTGTGAAAAAGTCAAGAATCAGTGTCAGAGAAACCGAGGATGGGGAGGATTCCCTGTGAGAAACACATGGAATCTTTTTCGCATGTGTTCTGTCAAGAGGCCACCAAATCATGAGATTTTGCACATAACTATTCTCGTGCTTTTTTAAGAAACACCCTTTCAGTTTTTCCTACTTAAGCCTTTCTGCAGGGTATATGGGGACAGCTGTTGCATTCTTTTTAGTAGCAGAATATGATTAATTTTGCTGTCTGAAGGTCAGACTTGAAACTCAATTATGATCCTTAAGGTATTTATTGGATGGAAAATAATCCATAGCTTGATATTTAAGGTTAACTGCATTGCCAAATTTAACTACAATAACAATTTAGCAGAGGTTGTTGTCATTTCTAGTCTTTGATTCTCCTTGGCTCCCTTTTCTGGAAACCTGTCTTAGTATTTTGGATTAGCCAAGCCCAGCATTTTCCCACACAAGGTGTTGGGTGATGTGAAATATTTGTAAGTTTTTGTTTTGTCTTTATTCTTTGTATTTTTGGATTTGTCATAGTCAGGTTTTGGGAATTGTCTTTTCAGGTCCTAACTCAAGAGCTGTGTAGTGTAGTCTTTGAGCTAAGACTAAGACATCTGGCAGCTTTTGCAACAATGAAATTACAGGCGTTCCTTGAAATAGCTGTTAAGGGTCTAAACCTTTTTTGTCCTAAACATGCAGCAGGTGAACTCAAGCCTCCTTCTTGAACTCTTAAATTTGAAAAAGGGTATTTGGTATAAAAATTGCCTTTTTAAATCCAAATCCAATTCAGCCCTATTTTAGCCACTGAGTTTCTGACAGAAGACATTGCTTAATACCAGTGTGAAAGAAAAGGAGGGATGTTCTGCAAATAGTGTTTAAACTGGTAAGTCAGTATGAAAAGAAAACCCTTTGTTTTATAATTAGTAATGTACTTTCACAAACTTTGACCAGTTTAATTAATTACATTGGTTCTTGAAAATTCAGTGTTTCTGTGAACAGGAACTGTTGGTTCAGGTGTCTGTTTTATCTGTTTAAAACTTAAAAAATTCAATATCACGGTGACCTTTCTCATCCTCCATTCAGTTCCTGCATTTGATATCAGCTGACTCAAATCCATGCCCCGAGAGGCCTTTTTCTGAATCTTCTGAATGGTACGAGCCTCCACGGAAGTTTTATGTGCAAACTGTTTAATTTGGTCTCATCGTGGAAACACAGCTTGGTAGACTTAAAAGAATCCTTCCAGTCTTGTCTATTTTTTGGTGAGTCAACCTGGTGATTGCCTAATTGATGATGAATAGATACATGACTCAGATAATTCAGTTCTAGATGAAGAACTTTTTTTTTCTTTAAATAGATGCTAACCTAGTGGAAAGCACAGGCGGGGACGGAGAGCAGTGGAGATAACCAGATGTTTGTTTTAACATAGAAAAGGCATATCATCTAGGTTATTACAGAAAACGTTCTCGTACAAGCCAATGTGATTTTAAGCCATTGCACGTCAGGTACTTACTGGTACTCTTTGACCCTTGAACTTGTTATGGGAAGACATTCAGCATCTCACTTTAAAGAATAGACAGTTGATAGAAGGTGTTCACTCACACAAGGTTCAATCCTTCTGGAAGTTAGCACTTTCCTAAGATCAGTTGTGTGATTTCACTGAATTGTTAACACAAACTGATCATTCCTGTTCAGTATAAATGAATTTAGCTGTTTTTAAAAATAATTTAAAAAGAACTGTCAGTATGAAAATAATAATAGCTCAGTTTTCCTGGGTGCTGATAATGTGGTAGGCGCTAGACTATTTTTTTTAATTAATTAATTAATTAATTAATTAATTTTGAGGGCAGTGTTACAGGCCCTCATATATGGGGCCCGAACCAGGGCTGCTGGCTTTCCAAGCCAGTGCTTAACCACCGCGTCACTCGGCTGGCCCGGTACTAGACTATTTTTAAGAAAGCTTTTCATTCAGTCTCCTCAACAGCTTTGTGAAGTACTTAGGATTGTTATCTCCATTCTATAGATGAGAAAGTTTATCTCAGCTTAAGGAACGTTCTCCAGTCCATCCAGCTACAGTTAATATAGTAGAAACTAGCTTTCAAGCCCTACTGTATGATTGTCATGCTGAAGTATGTACTTGAACCCCTTGAGTTGATTATCAATATCTACATATATTAACTAATAAAGTAATAAATTAGGGACACTGTTCAATTTTTAATAACATGGTCGTAAGGATCTAGGCTGGCCAGTCACTAAGAAGAAGGTATAATACGGAATAAGAATCAAACTTGATGTGTTCAAAGCTTCATTCCCAGTTTCTAACACAGGGATGGAACAGATGTTATTGCATTTAGACTGTTACCTTGACTGGTGGCGCGTCGTCATCAGCAAGTGCTGATGAGGTGCAGATGAATGCTACTGGAAGCCATGTGTGACGAGAACGTTCTAATTGGAATGCTCTGAGAGCGGAAAATTTAAGAACTTATCAAGGCTTTAGGAGGTGTAACATATTTTGGGAAAGCAATGTGTCTGCAAGCTGATGAAAGATATGGTAGACACATTGAAGAATCAAGAACTAGAAGATCCAAGGCTGTAAAATTCGAATTCCTTTGGTCATCAGGATCATCAGCACTATTCCTTGAGCACCAGAAACTCTCCAGCTGCATTGTCTGTAACAACTCATTTGATCTTACTAAGAACCCCATGGGGTGGGTACTGCTTTATCTCACATTCAGAGCAAATAAGGCCCAGCTTGGTTAGGTTCTGTCAATTGTAGGCAAAAGAGCCATATGCAGTGTTTTAGTTCCTAATCACTATAGTTCAGCTGCCTCTGTGGTTGGAAACCTCCATCAAAGACCCATTTGAAGATTGGATACTATTTCCTTTAACAGAAAGGTTTTTCTTTATCTAATTAGTTGCCATGATACATTCTGGAGTCTTTTTTTTTTTCTAAGCTGAGCCATCCTGCCACCTGTTGACAATTTAGCGGCAACTCAGTGGCAACTCAGCTCGGGCTGCCATAGAACCACTGTTGCTCAGAGCTGAGCTCGCACTCTTGAGCGAGCTCTTAACCAACTGAGCCACTCGGCCGGCCACATTCTGGAGTCTTTAGATACAAACGTCTCCGTCCACATGAAGGAGGAAGCCAGGTCTGTGTGTCCACTGTGCTGGTCTTAGCGCCCGGCCTCAGTGGTGTGTGACAAATGTCTGTTGGCCAGACTGAGATGCCTGAGTTGAGGCATCTAGTTTGTGTGGTTTGGGACCAAAAGAAACATTTTATTTCTACAAATAACTCCTAAGGAATATATCTGCCAAACATTTCTTTGGTGTCAGTCTCGTGATGAACTACCGCTTAGATGATCGGGAAGGGGGCTGGTTTCTCCAGAATGAAGGTTATCTCTTATATGAGAGCACTAGTGAAGTGAATTAAATGCCATCTGAAGATGCTGATTGGATTATCCACTGAGATAGCAACTGGCACTAAGTTTGCAGACCAATCAGAAATGGCCAGCTTTTATCTAGCTCCAGAGAGAAGGAACGGAGTTAAGAGTAACAAAATTTAAGCTGAGGAAGACGTAGTCAGAAGTGGTTCACTTCACTGGCAGCTGAGAAATAAAAAGTTGGGGGTGAGAAAACGGGAGAGTCGTTAACAATCATAAAATGCATTTATTGTTTGGGATGTATCCTGAGTCTATGAGACAGCCGTATTTTACTTATTTTCATTTTCCTAACAGCTCTTAGAGGGAAGAACATATATGGATTCCCCTTTATATCATAAACTGAGACTCACCAAAAGTAATTACCTACTTTAATGTCACACAGATATTAAGGGAAAACTGAGATTCTGACTTGGATTTTGTGGCTCTAGCATTGATGCTCTTAAAGCGTAATCATCACAGAGTCCAATCTTCCTTGGGATGAATTGGACTTAAGAGGGTGAAGGGAATAAGAACTACTGATACTCTTGGAGGTCACCTCCACTTAATAGCTGTAAGTTACTAAATTTGTTGCAAGTTTTTTACAGTATGTGAGTGAATATTCCTTTTGTTAAACCCAATGCAAATATCCTCTATCAGCGAGTTTCAACTTCAACACAACTGACATTTTGGACCCAGTAATTCTTTGCTGTGGGGGCTGTCCTGTGTATTGTAGGATGTTTAGCAGCATCTTTGAATTCTACCCACTAGAGGCCAGTAGCACAGCCCCTCTCCTCCACTGTAACAACCAAAATGTTTCCACACCACTCTAGATGATGAAAGTGGCCAATAAATTGTAAGTGTGTAATTATTTTAACAGGGGTCCTGAAACTTCCCGTGTATAAAATTACTGGATATATGGTTCACAGTGGTTCTCTTTTAGCATGACTCTGACTTAGTAGGTCTGGGCAGGAGCCAAGGAATTCTGCAAAATGATTGACCTGGGTTAGTTCTTGGACCCTACTTTTAAAGGAAGTGATCACAAAGAGATGACACTCACATCCTTCCTATAAACCAGCTATGCTTTCTACTTAGCAACAGGGGTGCACCTTTGGTGGGTATTTAAATGCTTTGCTCCCCGTCCTTTTTTAATCTTTCTCTGATCTGCTGGCCTATTTTGCCAGTGATTAAGTTTACAGTTCAGCTAATGATTGCTCCAGATTTCCCAGTTGTAAAATCACATGTCATGCATACAGATGTGTAGGATTTTGACCTTATAATCTTAGGAGCAATTATCTGCTTCTCTTAAGACAGAGGAGGCCACCTTTTACTTTGAAATTATCACCAGGAAGGCATTTTATTTTAGGAAGTCAAGTTTTGTGCTCCTACGTATTTGTTTGTTGGGCTTCGTGGTAGCAATTTAAGGCAAAGTTTTATTGTGAGTAGGGGCTGAAACAATTGATAAATATGAAGTTTGGGATTTAATGATGTGATTAAATTTTTATGTGGTACTTTTCTCTTGTTGGTGCAGACAAGCAAGAGTTGGTTCTCTGTGTGTATTCTATCAAAATTTCAATTGAGAAGGCCTTGTATTGGAAGGTGGTCCTTTGCATTTAAAAAGGCATCCTTTGCATTTAAAAACACTGCTTTGGGCTTGCCTTTGATAAATTTAAAAGTGATACCATTTGGGGGCTGGATAGTGACTCAGTTGGTTAAGAGCTGGCTCCAGAGTTCCAGCTGAGCTCTGAGCAACAGCAGTTTGATGCCCAGCCTGAGCTGAGCTGCCTCTGAGCTGCCAACAGGTGACAGGATGGCTCAGCTAATAAAAAAAAAGTGATACCATTTGTATTTCAGGGTCCCCACAATTTAATATTTTCTCTGTCATTTTCAGTACCTACATATTTTTTTAAATTAAATTTTTAATTGATATTTAGATTCACATGAAGGTGTGCAACATAATACAGAGTAATCTATCTCTTATATACTTTGCCCAGTTCTCCTCATAGTAACACTAAATGAAACTATAGTATATTATAGGACATATATTATATGACATATATACATTGATATCATCTGCTGATCTCATTTAGCTTTCCTGATGTTAATTTATACGTGCGTGTGTGTGTGTGTGTGTGTGTGTGTGTGTGTGTATGTTAAATTCTCTATAGTTTTATCTCCTGAGTGGGTTACTATATCCATAAATATACTGAACCATAAAGTTCCCTCGTGATTCCCTTTTAAAACCACATCCACCTCTCTCTCTTAGCTCCATCCCCAGCTCATGGAAACTCCTAATCTGCCCTCCATTTCTAACAATGTTGTCACTTCAAAAGTGTTATCTAAACGGAATCATATAGTATGTAAATGCTGGGATTGCCTTTTTTCATCAAAGTAATTTGGGGAGGGATTCATCTCAGTTGTTGTATGTATCAATAGCTTGTCTCTTTTTTTACTTCTGAGTAGTATTCCAAGGTATGGATGTGCTACAGCTGAACCTTTTACCTGTTGAGGGACATCTGGGCTGACTGCAGTGTTTGGCTTTTACAGATACAGCTGCTGTGAATATTTATGTACAGGTTTTTGTTTCTCTAGGATGAATTGTCCAAGATTACAGTTGCTGGTTTGTATGGTAGTTGCATATTTACTTGCATAAGAAGGTGGCAAATGGTTTTCCAGGGTGGCTGAATCATTTTACATTTGCAACAGTGAATTAGTGATCCAGTTTCTCTGCATTCTTGCCAGTTTTTCTTTTGTTGCTTTTTATTTTACCCATTCTGATAGGTATGTAGTGATAATCTCATTGTGGTTTAAATTTGTATTTCCCTGATAGCTAATGATGTTGATCACCTTTTTCATGTCCTTATTATTTTCCATCTTTATATTCTTTTTAGTGCAATATGTTTTCATGTCTTCTGCCCATTTTCTCTTCTAATTGGACTTTTTTTTTACTTTTGAATTTTCAGAGTTCTTTATATATAGTAAGTATTAGTGCTTGGTTTGCAAATATACTTCCCAGTCTGTAATTTGTCTTTCTATTCTTTTTATATGGGCTGTCACAGAGCAAAGATTTTAAATTTTGATTGACTCCAATTTACTAACTTTTCATTTACTGATCATGCTATTGGCTTCAAAACCAAGAACTCTTTTAGTCCTAGGTCTCAAGGATTTTTCTCCTATGTTTTTTCTTAAAAGTTTTACATTTAAGTTTGTGATCCATTTTGAGTTAATTTTTGTGTAAGTTGATCTCCTCCTCCTCTCCCCTTGACCCACTTCTTTCCTATGCATGCCTGGTTATTCCAGCACTATCTGTTGAAAAGGCTATTTTCATTAATTTTAAATCCTCATTAAAAAGAGTTAAGCATATTTGTGTGCTCTTATTTTGGGTTCTGTTTTCTCTTCCATTGATTTATGTTTCTATCCCTCCACCAATACTGCACTCACTGTCTTGATTACTGTGACTATACAGTCTTAACATCAGGCAGAGTGATTCTTCCCTCTTTATTCCTCTTTGTCAAGATTGTTTTAGCTATACTAGGGCTGTGTCTTTCCCTATAAATTTTATAATAAGCTTGTGTATGTCTACAAAAACTGCTGGGATTTTTATGGGAATTTCATTAACTCTATAGATCAGCTTGTGGAGAATTGACATTTTTACTATGTTGTGTCATACAGTCCATGACCACAGTGTGTCTTCATTTATCTGGGTCACCTTTGATTCCTTTCAACATCATTGGAATTTTCAGCATACAGATCCTGTACAAGTTTTGTTTAAGGTATACTGAAGTATTTCATTTTCTTTGGAGTAATTGTAAATGGTATCATTTTTGTTTCTGGTCCTTCATTGTCAGTGTATACGCACATGATTTATTTATTTATTTTTTTTTTTTAAAGATTTTATTGGGGAATTGGCAGAGGGGAACAGCGTTGGGGAATCGGGGAAGGGGAACAGACAAGTTGCCGTCTTCTTGTTCTTTAGTTTAGTTGCGGAGGATGTTGCTTCACTGTTGGTATCGTCATTGCGCTCTTCCCGGATGAGGCAGATCGGTCGCTGGCCTCTGGATGTCGCTCACCGCGGCTATTGGCAGCTCACTCTTGGCTGCCAGCCGCTCACGCTGGCTGCGGGCCACTCACTGTAGCCTATGGCAGCCCACTGCAGCAGGGGCTGCAGCCCACACCATCACCGGGGCTCGCACAGCCCAGTTCCAGGTGGAGCTGTTGTTAGCTGTAGAGGGCAGTGTCACTGGCCCTCATGTGGGATCCGAACCGGGGCCGCTGGCATCCCAAAACCAGCGCTTAACCAATGCACCACTCGGCCGGCCCACATGATTTATTTTTGTGTTCTGATCTTTTATATTTTAAAATTTTTCATTTTATTGGGGAACAGTATCTTTTTCCCAGGACCCCTCAGCTCCAAATTGAGTAGATGTTTCATTCTAATTGTGAAGGGCACAACTTAGTGCCCCATGTGGGGATAGAACTGGCAACCTTCGTGTTATGAGCACTGCGCTCTAACCCACTGAGCTAACCGGCCGCCCCTGTGCTGATCTTTTATATTGCCATCTTCTGAATGCATTCATTAATTCTAGGAAGTTTTCTTTTGTAGGTTACTTGGGATTTTCAGTGTAGACAATCATGCCTGCAGATTGAGATAGTTTTATTTCATCTTTTTCTTTCTGTATGTCTTTACTTCTTTTTCATGCCTCATTTTAGTGGCTAGAACTTCTCATATAGGGTTGAATAAGTGACGAGAACAGGCATCCTTTCCTTGCTACCTATCTTAGTGGGAATGCATTCAGTCCTTCATGAAGTATGATGTTAGCTGTAGGTTTTGTATAGATGCTTTTTTTTTTTTTAAATTGCATTGAGGCAATTATTCTCTATTTCTAAGTTTCTGAGAGTTTTATCAGGAATGAATTTTGGATTTTGACAAATACTTTTTCTATGGCAATTGATACAATTGTATGGTTTTTCTTATTTAAGTGGTTGTATGGAGAATTGCATAGCCTACATCTTTTTTTCATTTTTTTAATCCTTCAATTTCACATTTAATTTTCATGACATTGGGTTTGAGGAAGGATAGGAGTCATGAAGCCTACAGCTCTTAAAACATTGTACACAGGTGCACTAGCTCGTTTGCCCTCATGCCTCTTCTATTTCTCTCTCCATCTTGTTGTGACTTTATATTTGTTTCTCATTATACCTCTTCAAGTAATGCTTCAGATAGTTCAGGCCAGTACTGTTGGAGCAGCTGCTGTTACTTGATACATGTGAATCGTCTGACTTCCTATTAATATCTAGCTCTCCTGAATTGGCTGTGGAAATTGGTGCTACATGTTACATTGCATTGTTTTCCCTAGGTATTACCCTCCTCACTGTGTGATTTTGCAACAGATTCTCTTTTATCATTGGCCAAAGCATATGGCGAAAGACTTGAAATACTAAGAGGGCTGTTTCTTGATGGTTCACTTGCTGCTGAAGTGACTAAATACGGGGAATAAAGAGCCAAAAGAGAATTTAGAAAACAACAATAATTTAAAAAAAAGAGAGGAAATTATTCTATTGATTATGGGGTTAGATTAATCTTGCTTGAACCTGGGTTCTGGGAATTAGTAGTATTCATGTGTACCTGGGCAACTGGTTCAATCCCTCAAAAGTTTCTAAACTCTGAAATGGGGACCTCTCTCTCAGCGTGGATTAAGTGAAATAATCCAAGTCACCCACTCTGCTTGAAAGTTCTGGTCATGGTGTGCTGTCCACACATGGGCTGGGTGAATGCTATCGCGGGGGAAAAGGTGACAAGTAGAAGGTTGTTGTGGAATGAATGCTGAAATGAAATTGCTATGATTTTTGGTAAAAAGGAACCGAGGGGAAATTTTTTCAGGAAAAAGGCCAAAATGCCTGACACAGTTGTGTTTGAGAGTGAACATGGTGAAAACCTGTGAATGGAAAGTAATTTTGATGATTTGTTACAGGTTCCTTCTTGAGAGAGATGCCAGTTTCTGCCTTGGTGAGGTCTCAACCTCAATGTAACAGTGTCTTCTAACCTGCCTGCGGGAGAGCGGGGTGAACCTTCCAGGAGACCCACCGGGAGTGAGTCCCAAACTAGAGTGCCCAGCAGACTCATCTGGGGAATTTATGAATCGATTTTAAGGACCTGTTTCCTGGACCTAAGTCAGCAGGGTTGGAGGAGGTCCCAGGAATCTAGGTATTCATTGATATAAAGATCCCAGGAAATTCTGAAATGGAGTCAGAAGAGGAATGAGAACCACTGGGAAGAAGTCACCGTTTGAGGTTTCACAGTAGTATTTTACGTTCTGTTAACAATTTTGTGTGCAACCCCAGGAAAATCACGTAACCCTTTTGTACCTTCCTTAACTCAGCTTTTTGAAGGAGGGAGGCATAAGAGATAAAACTTCTGACCTACTTTACAAGGTTGTTGTGAAGAATTACTTAAAAACAAAACAAAACTGGAAAGTACTTTGCAAATAGAAATTCCTCTATAAATGCGTTTTTAAAGAAATGTAATTTTCTTACACAGTTTTAGACACAAATAGTCTTGTTGAGTGCATCAGCTGAAATTACAAGTATCAGATGACATGGTATCATGATGGCCAGAACCCAAAGTTGGAGGCAATAAGGAAACAACACAAGGTTGTAATGTCTTCTTTTATCTGTATCATCGTTAAAAAATAATGCTGATGCTAACCTCTAAAATTCACATTTTCGGAATTGGTTTGGTTTGTATTTTTAATACGCTACTCCCACCGATTTGAGGATTTAATTAGAAAAATAAATGACTTCGACCATGGCTGCTGTGATGTTCATCCTCTCCCCACCAATCACTCAATTAAAGTCCTGCTCCTTTTATCACACACACATCTGTGGATCTATTAGAAGCCTGTAAATTGATGCATACCTGCAGAGTTGGCGAGGACACTGTGAGTCCCGTCCCCTGATGCAAGGTGGGTTCTCCTGGCATTCATCCATCCCAGCAGGCATGCCTGAATGTACGCCCTCCAAGTAGTCTGCAGTGCAGTTCGCAGACTCTTTCTGCAATGCTAAGACAAATGGAGGTCCATGAATGCAGAGGTACATGCGTTAAGTATGGGATTTACAGCTTTTTTTTTGTTTTTTTAAAGCTGAGCCATCCTGCCACCTATTGGCAGCTCAGCGGCAGCTCAGCTCGGGCTGGGCATCAAACCGCCGTTGCTCAGAGCTCAGCTCATACTCTTGAGCGAGCTCTTAACCAACTGAGCCACTGGGCTGGCCCAAGGGATTTACAGCTTATAAACTCATTTTCCACATCAAAAATTGGAGGCAGGATTGTTGAGGTGGTAATAACTATCAGACAGGTTAGAGGAGAATGTCCATGGGAACTCAGAATGCAGTATTTTAGTCAGTTGTCACTATATTCTTGTCCTATAGTTTAACAAAAACGGAGGTGGCAGTGTAGAATAATTGTTCTGGCGTTGGACTGGTCAGGCACATGTGCTGGATCTGTTGTGGCCCCAGGCTAAGAATCTGAGTTCACCAAGCCTCCCTTACCCGTCTGTTGTAATAAGGGGATGCTAGCTGTAATTTTCTCATATAGGTTCTGTGAAGGTCAGTGGAAATGAGCATGGAAAAGCCTTAGTTGGGGGCTTGGCACATATTAAGTGCTCTGCGTAGCTGAACAGTGTTATCTGCTGGGAAAGGCAGAGTGCCCTGTGGAAATAGAAAGCAAAACAGGTGAATAAACGTGGGTCTCAGAGGATGTGGAACTCTGTATTTAAATATTGGTAAACCCACAAACCAATACATTTATCTGTATGTATTGCTTACATTTTGTGGGACTTTCTCTTAAATTATATTTTGTGACCATGTCGGTAGACGTTTATGTTTTATGTTTTGTACAGATAAAGACACGCAGTGATGATGCTAGATGGGTTTTTACAATGTGTTTTTATAGGACAGTGAGTTTGAAGGTTGGATGGGTTGGGTGGAGGGCTGCACCCATTTTTGAGTTTTTATGTGCACGAAGTTGTCGTGGTTTTCTACTTCTAATTTGTGGATGACTCTATTGATTGCTGATGATAGGACAATGGTAGAATAAACCATTCTGGGAGATAAAGACTGAAGTTAGGTAGAGTTGGAAAGAAATAAGAAAAACTCAAAGTAGTGTTACAGCTCCCTTGGAAGTTATAAATCAGGAGGTCAACCTGCGTGTTTTACCTGGAGACCCCTCAGCCCACAGAGAAGTGGTCTCCTTGTGCACTGTCCACTGACACTGGAATAGGTGTTAACAGCATCCCAAATCCAGGAAGCACAGAGCTTTTCACACTGCCTCTGAGATAAGCCAATTTGCCAACTGCTCTCCTAAGGTGACCACCTGTTCCTGGGGTCTGAACCATCCTATTGTATTTTAGACACATTCAGGACCCACTTTTTGAAGAATGCCTTTTCTATTATTTTTGAACCTTGAGATTATCACCAGATAGTTTCATCATTAAAAAAACAAAAGGAATCTGTTCAATAAAAATGACAATTGTAAAATAATATTACCTCCTTGTTATGAGTACCTATGTTTAAGACTTTTTTTCTTCTCAGTGAAGAATTTTACTTTGAAATGAATCACGGCAGCTAAGAGCAGATTGGAAGAGAAGTACTGTATTTTCTACCAGCTGGGTATGGGGAGACTGGAACATTAAGTACCCACAGAAGGTTGGTTATGACGCAGTGTAGGGTGTCCCTATGGCCTCCTGCACGCGCTGTTCCACATGCAGACCAGTTAACCCGCTCTGGAGCCTCGGAGAGAGTCACTCTCTTCTCTGTCCCCAGGGCTGACTGGGGCTGAAGAGGGGTGACAGGGCAGTCAGGCTGGCCTCATCTGAGGGTTAGGTGGGATAACACCCAGAGCTCAGCTTCCGTGGCATGGCTGATAAGACTACGGTGCTGAGTAGCCTGGGCCATGCGAGCATGTGTTTGGCAACTGGTGCATCCAGGCCCAAGGGCCAAACGGAAATTCACAGAACCCCGTTTCCGCCATCTGGACCTTGAGATTCCAAGTCTTTTTATTTCATCAAATCGATGATTAATTTTACTTTATTTCACAGTAGTTTGTAAACTTAGCATTCTTTTATGCACCACTAAGGAAGAAATTTCATGTATTGCTAAAGATACCATCAATTATAAGATCTGTCCTGATTTCAGAGAGATAAAGATGTGAGTTGAAAAACATGGAAGCAATCACATCCTACATTTTTAAGAGCCACAATAACATACCTGTAAAAAAGGAGCTATGTCTTAACACATCTCGAGTTCTCGGCAGCCATTAACTTTCTTCCTTACCCTCTCTCTCCCAGTGTTAATCAATCCTAATCAATCGATAAACCTTTTATTGAGCATATAGTACATAGCTGGCATTGTTCTATGTATCAGTGAACAAAAACATGAACTCTATTGCTTTGTTGGAAAAGTCATGACGTATTTTTTCTGTTTTTCCTTGCACAAGTGCGTCATGACTTTCTCGACAACCCAGTAGTTCTGGTGGAGGTTGCACTCTACCCTGTGGATATAACAAGGGACTCACCACCTAAGTGATCAGTAGAATTTCCCCTGTGCTGAGCTGTCTTTCTGACCACCAAGAGCTGCTTTTCTTAGCCATGTCATTGGGGTTGAACGTCTGTCAGTAACATATACATACAAGATCTGACCAGATCCTTATAGTTCATAACCGCCCCCCCCCCCCCATCCTCATTTTCTATGTACCTTGCACCCTGGCGAAGTGGATGGTTTATCCCAGATCCCTCAAACAAACCATGCCATGCCCCACCTCCCCACTTCTCCCCGTGTTTTTCTTTCCATGTGGTAATTCCTGCCATCAGCCATGAACATGTAACTCCCCCAAGCAATCCCAGAAGCTTCATCCTTTGTGATGCTTTTCCTAGCCCTTCTATCTGAATATAATTTATCTTCTTAGGCCTTCTCCACCATGCTCTGATGGCACTTTGAAAATACGATACTGTAGTGGAGACAGGTGTCTTAAAGGAAACCCAGTTAACAATAATTACAAGCCAAAGGTCCTTTTTTATGAATCAATACCAGCGTCACATTGAATTATACAAATGTATATTCTCTATTTTAAATCAATTAAGACTAGGGCCTTCTAGTTGGGACATTCGGCAGTCCTGTACTTACTCAATTTTTTTTTTTTTTAAAGATTTTATTGGGGAATTGGGGGAGGGGAACAGCATTGGGGAATTGGGGAAGGGGAACAGATAGGTTGCTATCCCCTGTTCTTCAGTTTAGTTGCGGAGGACGTTGCTTCACCGGTCCATGTTGGTATCGTCATTGCGCTCTTCCTGGATGAGGCACATCGGTTGTCGACCTCTGGATGGTCGCTCACTGCAGCTATTGGCAGCTCACTCTGGCTGCCAGCCGCTCACGCTGGCTGCCGGCCACTCACTGTAGCCCATGGCAGCCCACTGCAGCAGGGGTTGCAGCCCACACCATCACTGGGGCTCGCACCACCCAGCTCCAGGAGGAGCTGTTGTTAGCTATAGAGGGCGGTGTCACTGGCCCTCATATGTGGGATCCGAACCAGGGCTGCTGGCATCCAAAACCAGCTCCTAACCAATGCGCCACTCAGCCGGCCCATTACTCAGTTATTTTTATATTTTATCAGCAGGAGGCATGTCATTAAAATCTGAAGGCGGTCCCCACCCCTTTCCTTTTTATATGTGTCTGTTCTGTCTTCTTACATTTCTGAATGCACTTAAACTTGTCAGCCAGAAAGATGGATGTCATTCAGGTATTGGCAGGAAAAGATGCTTCTGTAAATAGCCTTTTTCACATCTGGGTATTCAGTTTCCCCAGCGAGGGCTGAGGTTATCTGATGAACTCTTGTGTATTTTTCTCCACACCCAGGACAGACACAGCCTGTGCTCCTCTTTGCCTCCGCTGTGGCATAACCTCATCCTGTTCTTCCTTTTTTTCAACCTCCAAGTGCAGCTGTGTGGCCTTCATCCGCTTCAGACTTGCCAGAACCCACCACTTGAAGCTGGGCCCTGCTGCTATCCTAGATCTCCAGCCAGAAGGAGCTGTTTTTTTTCCCCTCAGGACTCAAGAGACTGTGAAAGTGTCATGAAAAGGAAAACTCTTGTGCCAAGAGAAAGGGGAGCAAACACCCCCTGTTTTCTGCCTCTAAAGCAGGGCCAGTGGTTTCCACTGCTGTGTTTTTTTTTTTTTATGTCATTTGACTAACCATCTCCCTACAGGCCCCAGCAAATGTGCGTAGTGCTGAACCAGCCACCTAGGATCCTTTGAGAGTGACTGTTACAATATTTTACTGTTTGAAGCATGGCTATAGACTGCTTCTTTTACAGGATTTAAAACCTTCCTGTCAGATGCCCACAGCCAGCTTTGTGGTTGGTCACTTTTCTAACTCTTACGTAATCTCCAAGCACAGAGCTGGATTTTTCACTGCATTGAAATTGTTACTCAGAATTTAATGTAGTCTTTTTAAAAAGCCATCCCTGAGATGGTTTAAGAAGGTGTCAATCCAGTTTGTAAAAGCCACGAGAGGAGCATATATATACACGCATACATGTACAATTGGTGTGTGTGTGTGTAGACATTTCACATATATAGTTTTTCCAGTTGACAAAAATCAGTGCAGTACTTTTACACTGGGTTTTCACCCCAGGAAAGTAAATTGTTAAATGTTTTGAAAGTGTCTAGTAATCTTTCATTTTAATCAGAAAGACTTTCTTTTTGATGCTCAAGAGCAAAGTTGTAAATGAGTAGAAAATTTCACATTTGGTTCCTGCTGTCTGCCTTTTCCCACACTTTGATTAAGGAAGAGCTTTTATCAACACAGAAAATCTCAAAGGAGCTGCCTTTTTTTTAAGGGAACAGGCCTCTCCCTGTTCTATATTGCTGCACTATAGATAATTAATAACGCGATATACTAATTAGGTTATTCGGATAATCTGACTGCACTGACCCATGGAGTTTATATTACACTCTCATATGTGTTATTCATGAGAGCCAGGCAAACCACATATAGTGCAGTGGAGGTAAACTGAGGTTAAGAGAGTTGTAGGAGGCTTGCTCGTGATCTCATATCCAGTATGTAATGAACCTATGCCTCCTTTAAACGGTCTTGCCATGTACCTTCCAGGAGTCATATTAGAATCTGCTGGCTAAGACCAGATCTAATGGCTGAGTAATTCTTTCAGGATCACTTTTCCTTCCGTCTTTGGATACTTTATCCAACCTTCTGGATTCTTTGCCTTCCAAACTTCATTTCCTGGATTGAACTTTCATCTTTTCAGTGTGTAGATGGCCTTTTAACAGTTCTTTGGCTTAGTTTCCTAGTTTGTCCATTTGTTTGTTGTACACTTAACACAAATCCCCAGGACTTAAAGTGTCTTAAATGCATCTCTCAGGAGGACCTCAGAGTTGCTGCTACGTGAATGAAAGATCTCTAAATTGAAGAGAGAGCTGATGAAGTCAGACCAAGCAGGTTCAGATATTTGTCCAACTTTGCTGACTTTCAATCTTGCTAGGGTGGAATAAACAGTGGTAATATTAGAAATCTTTTAACTAAATCAATAAAAATTAAAGCAAGGGCCAAAGTTTCTTCACTCTTTTTATTTTTTAGTTGAGCCATTCTACCTATTGGCAGCTTAACGGCAGCTCAGCTCGGGCTGAGCATCGAACTGCTGTGGCTCAGAACTCAGCTACACACTTTGGAGCTAGCTCTTAACCAACTGAGCCACTTGGCTGGCCCTCTTCACTCTTTATCTCTGTACATTTGACTTTCCAAATACTTCTCTGGAAGAAATGAAGCATATTTAATATTTTAACACTCATTTTCACATTCATTGTGTTTCCAGGAAGATGGTCCTTTGTGCTTTGGAGAAAATATGCTCTTCAGAAAGAATTATGTAAATATTAATTTCTTCATTAATGTGTTTAATTTTAGACAGCCATGAATATATTTAGCCTTATTTTTAGGTTTTCGTTTAGCTCCAGAGTTGCATGTGTAATCATTAAAATTCGACAGATTCTCTTTTGCCATAGAGAAAGTGAAGTCATATTTGAAGAAAACATTGTGAAACTTGGGATTGTATTTATTTATATTATAGAAACCTAACATATTGAATTATGTTTTAAAACTTGTATGTGACTACTATTGCTTCCAGCTAAAACATTTAGAAAAATGTTCAGATTTCTCTACGGGACAGAGGTCTATTTTTCTTCCTTAATAGAAAATGGAATTAATTGAACCGTTAAATGAAATCATTGCACTTTTGATTTGGACAACTTAAAACATGCAAAGTTTGAAATTGTGAAGCATTTTCTTAAGCAGCTATTTTCTCTTGGGTAACCTTTTCTGTTACAGTGAGCTATCAGTCCTCTCTCCTTCCCAGTTTCCCTCCTTTTTCTTTTTCATATTAATGGTGTTTCATAATAAATATTTTTTTTACAATATTCCTGGTTTGTAGTGTCACTAAGAAAAGCTTAAGGGTGCCTCTCAAAATTAAGACTATTTTAAAAACCCAACAGTGAAAAGCCTTAATTCTAGATCATGCTCATGGACGACATCACTAATCGATCAGACAGTCTTCCTAGCTGAGCGCAGATGTGCCCTCTTGATTCTTTCCACCACTGCTCTGCAGACTGCCTCCATCAGTCAGGTGAAGATGAAATCTGTTTGTCATCTTTGAATGAGAGTATTTATTGAAGGTCCTTTTATGGGCAACACGCTGTGCTGAAGGGAAGTACGGAAGAAATGTTTCATTCTAAGAATTTATATTTCTGGTTTGGAAGGTTATCCCAACACCAGGAAGAACCACAAGCAAAATGTAGATAAAACCTCCTGTTAATTAAGCGGACACGGATAATCACTATCCACACAGGAAAATCCTGATTCGCTCTGATTTTGTCTGAAATCGGACTGTCAGTGGACCCTCTTTCTCAGTTGTGATAAAGCTTTAAAAACCTGTTATCTTTGTAAGTTTTGAGCAAGGACAAAGACACAGGTTTGAATCAACGTTTAAAATCAGTGTTTTAGAAATGGAAATATAGATATAGATGATATAGATATAGATATAGATATAGATATGTACCTCACTGGCTGCGTTTGGCCCTAGTTCTACATGTTCACTTTGGTTAGAAGTTTGAATAATTTAGGATCAACAGTTCAATCCTGTATAATTTAGGGACTCAGCACAGTAATAAAACCTGGAACCTTCTGCTTCTTTGTTTCTTCTCTGCAGGAATTAAGGGCAGATAGGAAGAAAGCAAACATGAATTAATTTGATTTTATGTGCTTAAGCAGACATAATGAGAATCTGTTGGTGTGGCAGAAGTTACCACCAATCTACATAAAAATGAATAATACTGACGTTAAAAGAAAGAGCATTAGCTATGTTGCTGTGATGGCAGACTTAAATCATTTCACGGTCTATGCTTACACATAGGGTCTCAAGTCCCTGTATTTGTTGGACATCCCATGGAAGCTGATGTGCTGGAGGGGTTTGAAACATCGCCCCTCCTGTTCCAAGTGAAATTTCCAGGTGTTCCTTTTATTCTCTTGCGCTTTCACTAAATAATGCCATTTTTCCTCAGAAAGTCTAAAAAGGCTTTTCCATAGAGTGGAAATGAAATGGGTTTCCCTCTCCCTTTTGGTAACCAGGTACTTTTAATCGCAAGGCTATTTTTGGCTTCTTTCCTTGGCCAATATTGTGACACTTTTTTTGAGCACATTGGGGCCCACACCTCAGTGGCAGCTCTTGAGTAGAAAATTCAGAGATCAGTAACCAAGAATCCCAGATTTCCTGTTCTAAGATGTCAAGCAAATGGTACAAGTGGCAAAAGTATTTCTTGGATGATAAAGCTAAGTGTACCCTTTCCAGCTAGCTAATATGAATCTCATGTCAACTCAGGATTTAATCTTTAGGACAGTGCAGTTTAAAAGTGAAAGGTTGAGAAATTATGTTTTAAAAACAAGCTACAATTGATAACATTTGTTGGAAAATATATTTGCTAATATTGCTGATGATATTTGTGTATGATAAAATATCAAGTGAGGTTTTCATCACTCCTGAAGATGAAAGTTTGTTTCAAAATCATTTAGAAACTTTATTATCAAAATTTGGGCATAAGATTCAGAGGGTATCATACATTCCCTGGAAGAGGCCTCTCATGGATTGTTTTAGCTTTATTTTTTTGTACTTTGATTCATTCTTTTTTTTCAAAGATCCTCACTAGTAATGTTTTTTTTTTTTTAGAATGCAGTGTCACTGGCCCTCATTTGTGGAATCCGAACGAGGGCCACTGGCTTCCCAAGCCAGCTCTTAACCACCGCGCCACTCAGCCGGCCCACTAGTAATGTTTTTAATTCACATGCATGTTTTTGTGCTATAGATCTCATTCTGTTACTATGCATTTTTAATTGATGCCATCTTTGAAAATCTGTCCACATTGTTTTATGTACATCTTGTTAATTGCTTTCAATAGCTAAATAGAATTTTAGGCATCCATTGATCCCATTCCATTTACACCTTGCTTGTCTCATAACCTTTGCTGTAAGCACCTTTATATACAAAGATGTGTGTATATGTGTATGTATCCATCCATCTAAAAATGGGTTTTTTGAATTTTGGGTGAATTGTACAAACTAGTGAATTTGTTTATTAATGAGTTTCACCCAAATCTTCTCTTTCACTTATTAGAATGACTGTACCATTCTACAGTATTTTTTGTATATGGATTCACATGAGCTTACCAATAATTAACTCACTCTTTTAACTTTGCCTTTCTCTTGTTGCTAGTGAGGTTAAATATCATTTTATATCTTCAACCATCAGATGTTCTCCTGGAATTTGCCCATTCAAATCTGTATCTGTTCTAAAAATGGAATTTTCCTTAGTTTTCTAGCAGTGGTTATTGCACTTTCATAACTCTGTTTAAGAAATTTACCACGAAGTTGTTTTCTCAGCACTTGGAGCAGACTTTGTGCCTATGAAACTTCCCCTGAGATCGCTCCTTGCGTTTCTTTCTGCCTTTCAACAACCCAGCTGTCTTGCTTGTCCAGACTCCCTGCAGTGCAGCCAAGAGTACATGAGCTCACCCTTTTGGGTCACTACTTTGCTAAAACCCTGCAGTGGCTTCTCTTGACCCTTAGGAGAAAGGCCTGAGTCTTTGCTGGGTCTCCAGGACACTCCTCCAACCCATTCTGTCCTAGTGATTTAATCACGGAATCAGGTCATCCCTGGGCTCTGGCTCTGTGTCCCAGCCATGGACGACTTCTTCCTTCCCTTCCCTGTGCTTTCTCCGGCCTAGCACATGCTGTTCCCTCTACTCCTGTTGCCTTCCTCTGCCTGGATAAAATCTACTCTTCAGGTTTCTCAGAACATCTTCAAGGAAAGCAGCCCCCCCCCCCCCAATCTTTACACTAAGTTAGATTTCTCTGTTTCTCCATGGCAACCTTTGCTTCCTTCTTTGAAACTCTTTCTACACTTAAAATGCTTACAACACTTTTTGTTTAAAGACAAAAGGGTGGGAGCAGAGGCATTGGGAACTCCATGAGGTCTGTACCTGCGTCATTATTTCTCTGTACTCTATCCAAAGCATCTAGCTTCGCACTTGACACACAGAAGTGCAATTAATAGTTGTTGACAGAGGGATAAAAATGTGTGCATTTTAAATGCTAATTCCATGACTTCAGCTTTGTGCCTCACTTTTACTGAATATTTGGATCATTAGTTCATTTGGGCCTCCTTTTGATTTTGCTCTTTACATTTACTATATAAATATATTTAATTGCAGTTTTCTTGTTGATCAAATAAATATACTTAAGTACATTCCTCTCTGTTAACATTGTCTACAGGTTTATTTTATTATTTTTTTTTAGAGGGCAGTGTCACTGGCTCTCATATGTGGGATCTGAACCGGGGCCGCTGGCATCCCAAGCCAGCTCTTAACCACCACGCCACTCGGCTGGCCCTACAGGTTTATTTTTAATAGGGATGTGTGTGTGTGTGCATATTATTAGCTTAAATATCATTATATACTGCACTGTTATGTCATGATTTGTATAATTGTTCCCTTATTTTGAGGCACTAGGTTGTTTTCAATTTCATCACTGTAATGAAATGTAATATTTCTTGATATAAATTAATTTCTTTTTTCCCCACGTATTTCTTTGGAACGACTGCTTTTGTATAGCTTTTATTTGGTTTCATTGCTAAGCAGTATGTACCTGTTTATCTAGAGCTCCACCAAAATTGAGTTCATAATTTCTTTGTGTTTTAATGGCTCTGAAGTATAACTTTAAAGTTGTTTCAATTTGCATTTCTTTCTCTGCTGGCAAATCTGTACATTTTTCACCAGGAAGATTTCCGCCCTCAATTTCCTGTATTTAAATTGTCAGTGTGCATCCTTTGATGTCCTCCTAACATAATCAAATCTTTCCTTTCTGTGAGTGGCTAAGGAACAAGTAGGCAGGATCTTATCTTCCAACTTAGTACTTTTTGGAGTTTTTTTGGAACCTCTCAGGATTTGCTTCTAATAACATTCTTTGATATTCTTGGAAAACATGCAATAATATAGAGACAGCTTTAGAAATACTCCTTTATAAATAATTCCATTTAAATGTAGTTATGGCCCCTTAGCACTGCTAAAACCAAACCAAAACAGTAACACTTTTCTTCACTGGGGTGAGAAATATTCCACTGAAAAGATAGACATTCACATAATAGAGAGTGTGCTTTCCTGGTTCTAGTTTAAATTTAAAAGTTATTTATAGATTTGCATTCTGTAATGTCACAGCATCATTTAGAATTAGGCTTTGCTTACTGAACTCAAACTGCAAAACTTCACTTAAGCGTGACTCAATTACCCTTTAATGTACAAAAAAAAACCAAAAAACAAAGCAAAGAAAAAAATCCATCGGAATTTTCATTATGATTGATCCTTGTGCACAGAAGACTGGCAATCTTTCCCAAAACTTTCATGGCTGCTTTCTTGATCTTGTAGCTTTTTTTTTTGTTTGATATACTTGAATAATCTGCATAGTTTTGATATTTAATTCCCCTTATTCTTGTCAGTTGGGAGCTAGGATTGGAAGGTTGGCATTTCTTTATTCTCCATACAGTTAGGGGTTTCTTCTAAAGCATTTAAATTATGCAGAACCTAGAATTATTTCAAGAGTGGTTTGATAGGGTATTTGGGTTTACTGGGAGGAAACAGGACTGCATGGATTTGAAGCAGGTCATAGCTTCATGGTTAGGTTTTAAATTATTTATTTATTTATTTTGCACCATTTATGATTATTTCTTTTTCTTCCAATTTCTCTTCTCTTTACTGGTTTTTCTCATGCTGAAAATAGGATGAACTTGTACATACAAAGAGCGGCAATGGACATTTGGGCAAAATGTTCAGTGTACAAGAGCAATGGACAAGGAGAAATGGTGGGTGCGTTCTAGTGCAATGGGCACCTTTTCCCAACTCATACAAGGGAACTACTAACGAGGTGCATGTGGGGCTTCGTGCCGGGGGACTTGCGCAGTTGCTAAGGGTTTTCTGGTTTTGTATTTTCACGTGGGTTTCTTTTCTGTTTTCTTTTTTGGTGAATGATATTTTATTGGGTCATTTTTGTTTACAACTGAAACTCTGGGAATTCAAAACTAACATCCTTGCCCTTGAGCTTCTTATAGACCCCAGAAAAAAGTTTCTGTCTTGTGCTCCACGTTATTCTGTGGGGCTTTGTTCACGTGGACCTGTATGAGCCGACTGCCACCCATTTTCTTGCAGATTCTCTTGCACACAATCTCACTTGGAAAAACCAAGGCCTCCAGGATCGTGCACGGCTGTCAAAGTGCTGCGTTTGGGACGCTTTTGCTTATTTTCTGTCTGGCTTTTCTAATTGGCTCAGGCAGAATTCTCCTCTGAGCATGAAGACAGTGTGCTTCCCACTGAGCTTTTTCTCCAATTTGCAGACTAGCTGGACTTGGATTTTCTGGAAGGATTTCAGTTGGTGGACAGGAACAAAGATTGTAATAGCTTTCTGACCACCACCAACTTCAGTTTCCTTGGCTGCTGTTTTATTTAGTCCCCGAAGCTGGGCCTTGAGGCCCGAGAGTCTGAGAGATTCTGGACTCAAACTCATCCGGCTTGTCGCCATTGAACTCACCATCTTTGCACTCGACTAAACATGGGCTTGTCTTTGGTGGTCGCTGGCCTGGGAAGAGTCTATGTGGGTTTCTTTTACCTTTTTATAGTCTTTCTTTTATGATTCTCAAGAAGAGATATCCAGTTGTCTGAGCCTTTTTATTTCTATTTATAGCATATTCCTCAATCACCCAGCATCCTTGACTGGATCATTGTTAACCTGTTTATTTCATCTCAAGTTGAGTGCCCTCTATTATGCTCAGAACCTCTGAGGGAATTTCCCCAGCTTTTCTTTTGCTGCTTTCTGCTCACCAGTGGGAATGTCTGATTTTTCAAAGTCATGTAAACTGAGAGGCATGGCCTCAGTAAGAACTCAGCTCTCAGAGATTAATACAGATTCTCAAGAGTTTTCTTTTGTGTCCTTGCTATAATAAAAGGAAAACTTCCCCCTGCCCGCTTTCCAGCCTAATTGAGTATATTTCACAGTGGGAGCACTGTGAATAAAGCTCTGGTTTATTTCCCATCCGAATGGAAACATTGGCTCGTGGGGTTGCTTTTCTTGTTATGGACGCTCTTCAGTTCCTGTCTTGAGTGGACCGGGACTTCTGGCAGAGAGTCCTGTAATTGATATCATGATCAGAACTCAGATGAAGGTCAAGATACAGTTTATACCTGTCTGCCCTGTCTTTTTGACTTTCTTGACCCACTTTGCCTATGTTGGAAAGCGATAATTTTACTTGACGTAATATTTCTTTGTGATTCCATGCTGGCTGTTGGCATAAGAGAGAAAGTTCACTGATGTTCTTGGAGACAGGCCTTTTACTTTAAGTCAAATCGATGCCCTCTGGGGACTTGAGATTTCTGTCTCCTGCTCAATTTTAAGAAATGTGCTGGGGACTCTCAGCCCCATTTGGCAGCTCCCTGCCATCTGGTAGTCATCACTGTCTTATGTTTCTTTCATGCTATGAAGACAGCAGTGTGGGAGGGGAGCGTTTGCCTATCCCCTGGCTTTCCTGTTCCAGGTTGAAGCATCTGAAAGTCTTCTTCATACGTTTGTCTTTATAAATAAAGATACTGTTCTGAGGTGACATTAGTTTTTCCTTTTTTGAGTGAAGTATCTGCCTGGTTTCATGAGCTCAATTTTCTTCCTAGCTTATTACTGAGGAAGTAAAAGGTTGACCCTAAAGGGAAGACATGGTTAGCTCAGTATATAAGTTAGTTATGTAGAAAGAGACGTGGAAGGATATACATAAACTAATAAAATCAGAACCTCTCCTTTGAAGAGAAGGAGGAAACGGGCAGTGAACATATGGGCTTTTAAGGGATGTATTTTGTTTCATCAAACTTACTGTATTATTTGACTCTTTTAAAATGAGAATCCATTTAACTTAAAATTATTTTTAAGTGGCCTAATTTTAAAAATCATTTTCATATCAACATTTCTATTAGTAATCCTGCATTCATTCTCCCTCCAACGTGTTCTAAGCAAGGCAATTTTTGCCAAGCACTGTGCCAATTCTGTGGTCCTGAATATTCCAGGACACCTCTCACTTGCCTCTGTTGGCTTGAGTATGGCATCGGGGGGAGTTGTGCTGAAATCCTGATTAATGTGGAAGTATTCATGTTTCTCCATCTTTTTTTAGCAAGAGAAGTCTTCAAGTTGGAGGAAGGCGTTGTTCTATAAATAGAGCTGTGGAACATATATTATTTGTCATCATCTTATTATCCCTTAGCCTTTTTCTGGAGATCAGTGCGATCAAGTTTGTGAATCCTTCTTCAGAAGCTGTACTTTGAGCCTTTGCGGAGTGAGGCCTTATAGGAGGAATGTGTGTGTTTCTGTCTCTCCACACCCCCTGCCCCATCCCCCCAAGTTCAGGAAGTGTTTATGTCTAATTATTTTTCAGATATTCTGTGTAAATTGAAATTAATTTTTCAACAAGAGCACTAAATCTTTCTGGGTATTATTAGAGGACAAAACATCGTATTATTACTTGATTTAAAGTCAAATACTTGACCCTAATAATATAGGGAATCCCAAATAGTGATGCTGACGACATAAGACAGTCTGGGTTGTATTTATAACACGTAGCTCAACAGCAGAAACAACTGCATTCATGAATTAATGTGTCTGGATGTGTGAGTGAAAAGTCATCAAGTAAACTATTCAACTGTTGTTAATTCTTATGAATCGAAAATACACAGAGCACTGTTAAGTCAGACGTGAATATTATGGCACTTTAATCCCCCAGCCCAAAGGGAGTAAGTTGCATTTGACATGGGAGAAATTTTAATTTGCCTTTTAGTCAGGATGCTGAAGAAACTTTCTCTTCTTAAGCCATTAAAAGTTGGCTCTATATTTTTCTTAGTTGGCATTTGTAAATTGAGGTTTTCATAGCGTTGTAGACATTTTTGGCTTTACATAAAGACCTATAACGTCTAATGAAAATGCAGTTTGATTTAGAAATAGGGCATTGTTGAAAATTATTTTAGTAACAAGATTATCATAATTATAAATTAATTTTGAAATTCCTAACTTTAGTGCTAGATGGCACCCAAGAGACCATCTATTTTGACCTCCCTCTGTTTTTTACAAGTGATTGAAGTGAAACCATGACAGAACTGTGCTGTGAGTAAAATCTCAACTTTCAAATCAGGCAACTTTTTATGTGTATTCTAATATGAGATAGTGATAATTTGAATTACATATGGAGTCCATAAGTGCTTGTTTAATTATTCCAGTTTTAGAAGAAAAGTTATAACTGTATGTTTTTATGGAAGAAAAGTTATAAGTATATGTATATTGTTGTTATTATGTTTATCTATACATTGCAGTCATTATATATTTTTAGTCACTAACTTGTATTGGGCTTTATTCATGTCCAAAATCTATGGCTCAGATATATATATATATATATATATATATATATATATATATATATATAATATTATATAGTATACACACATGTTCAATTTTCATAACAGTGATGTGACAATAGGCACTATTATCATGCCTATTTTAAAAATGAAGTAACTGTGGTATAGGAATATTAAATAACTTGCCTTGGGGCCAGTTAACTGTGGTTAAACGTGGTAAATCCATTTCCATTCCAGATCTCAAGCTTTTAATCACTTTATGAAAGTCTGATCTTGAACAGTATCTTTATAAGTTAAGACTTACAACATTTTGAAAATATCAAAATAATGGAACCAAAGTGATGGAGACTGAAGTCCATTCTTGTGGACAGTTTTTCCTTGTGCTCTGAGCTGTTCTCCTAGTGATATAGTGATGTAGTGGCTGTAATGACATAGTATCAGTACTGGCTAGCTGATGGCAGATGCATTTTGGGTCAAGGTGGCAGTCGGTGCTTTTTGGATCCTCTGCAGCTGTTGAGACTGAATCTGTGTGGTGGAGATCTGCCAGCCTAGACTCTTTGCTCCTCATTATGTCTCAGGAACTCACATTTTCCACAAACCTTCTGCCCTGCAGCGGCTCACATCAGTGCATTGCTATGTCAGGCTGAATAATTCGCAGCATTTAGCACTTAAATTGGCTCATTGCAGACAATCCAATTAGAATAAAGTCTATTATCGTTTTGGTACCTTGGAATGAAATGGAGTGTTTAAGCGATGAACATGCCAAGTTGCCTAGCAGTTGCTCCGCGTCTAACTCATCTTTGTCTTGCAGGTTCTTTGCGTCTTGTTAAAATGACACCCTGCCTTGGTGTGAGCCATGTATGAAGTTTGGTGACATGCCTTTCTCACACAAGCTTTCTTTTGATGTGTCAGTATCTGTAGGCTCTCGAGCTCCACAAACACCTCTCAAAATCTCAGTTCCGGCTCTTGCTAACAAGGGACATTCAGTGAAGGTTTCTTTTCACATTGAGTCAAGAACCCAAACAGGCATTGATAAAGGATGAGGCCACATTCTGCAACAAAGACTCCATGCAGCTTAGAGATCCGTGAAGTAGAAGTTTAAAGTAGGAAGCAGCTTACAGAACTCTTAAATGAGAACAGAAGAGGAAATGGGGTGAAGAGCAGCTTGGTGGAGAAATGATCCAAGAAAGATGCTAAACAAAAAGTCCTTGCTTTGAGCCTGGGATGGAATGATGGTTTCTCCATGTGGTGTTAGGTTTATGAGCAGATATTGTGATGTCTGTGTGAAAGTGAGGCACTCCCAACTCAGAAAGAAACAAACAGCTGTTTTTTAACTGATGTCAGAAAGACACAGATACATTTGAACCCATCAGGCCATAAATTGGAAAGAAATCAATTATTGACTGGAGAGATATATTTTTATTTATTTATTTTCAATTATTTTAAGATGCATCATGGTAGTCTGGCAAAACCATTGGGTTCCAGACCTGGACTCGATACTCAGCTTCATTGTTTTCTGGTTGTGTGGTATACCAATAAGAGAGAGGCATTCTAATTAATCTCTACGAACTTTATCTAAAAATGAGCACAACATCCTCCTGTACAAATAGTGAGGATAGGAAATAGTATGTGAACGCCATTTGCGTTTAGTAAACTCTATAAATGTTGTCTTTTTATTTCAGCTGTAAGCTCAGAAATCACACAGACAAGGAAAGTGCCTGGAATCACTTCCTATATAACCTTTTAAGGTTTTGAAAGGGTTGTGTTTGAATTAGACACCATGAATGGGGGGGGGGTTGTGGGGGTAGTGGACATACCCTTGTCATTCACTGAATATGGCAGTGATTTAAACCATCTCTCTCTCTACCTCTTTTTCCTTTTTGTTTAACATACCTTTTTATATCTCTGGCCATTCTTATTGATTTCTTTTACACTGTGAGTCAGAAAGTCTACCTCATTTCCTGGGGAAAGCCTGGTTCTGTAAATATCCTTTTATTCCTCTGTAAATGCTGTTAATGGCCTCTTGAGGAGAGTCCAGTGGTTGTGATTGTGGGGCTGGGAAATCTCCGCACTCTGCTCCCACGCTGTAGTGGGTGACTTGACTTGGTTTCTAATGTGGTTCCTCGTGGTGGAAATGCTCCCAAGAGGACTGAGCATTGGTGCTTGTAATTCCTGTGATCCCTGCATTTGAAGGCAGAGACCTGAACTCAAGTAGACTAGTTCTGCCCTTGGGAAGCACAGCTTTTGAAATGTAAAGGGAGTGGTGTTTTTAAGTGGTGTCCAGCCATCTGTTGCTTCATTCCAGGTGCTTTGTGGAGATTGGAGATGCAGATGTGATTGGTCATCCATGGTCGAATGGGGGAGTGTTTGGGGCCTTTCCAAGCTAAGGATGTACAAGAATAGCAGGACACCTAGAGAACGGTTAAGTGGTCACTCTCTGTTTATGCTGCAACAAATGGAAAGCAAATAAAAAGCCAGACAATATCTATTGGGTTTTCGGAAAAGTCATGATGTATTTTTTATGTTTTTCATTGCAAAAATGCGTCATGATTTTTCCAACAACCCAATAGATTCCTTTGTTGATGAACCTACTTATCCACTAATACACTGTTAAGATTAAACAAGGAGGCCATGAGACTGAAGTGGCAGCCTATGTACCAAACCAAAATCTAAGCCTGTAAATGCTTCAAGGTTAAGAAATTGAAACTTCAGGACAATCAATCACAAGCAGCCAAACTAGGCCTTAAGCCGTAGTCCATCAATGGTTTACTTACTTTGCTTCCACCTTTTCTCCATGGAAGTCTGTCCCCATCTTCTGTTAGTGGATTCCTCTCACTCATTCCCATTTGGTGCTGCCCCATTTTAATCAATTTTGCTCAAATAAATGCTTTACATTTTTTAATATGTCTTAGTTTATGTATGAACACTATCTGTCCACCTAGTATGAGGAAGCATGTTTAAAACAAAAATGCTTCAGAAATTGGATAAAAAATTGCTACTCATGCTTTTCTCCACCCACCCCTCGTCAGCACTTCAGCCTGTCCTTAGGACAGGGGTAGTCATCTTTCTTCACTGGGCCTGCCATCAGAGCAGTCACCAGTGGTCACTGGCTGTTAATTCTGTTAATTACCTATGAGAAGACATAGAAAAAATTATCACATGGTGGTGCTGGGATCCCAGGTACCAGGTGGGGAATTCTTGAGATTCTCGCCCATAACAGGAAGTGTTTTAAGTGTGACACTCAACTGCATCCTGCTGCAGAGGTAATCTCCGAGGTGTGATGCACTGTTGTGTGGGAGAGGGAGGTGGCCGTCCCCACGTGAGGAGAGCTTTTTCTTGGTTAGGAGATAATGCATGCCGGTACTTGTCGCCACGTCTCATTTCTGGAACAAACCCATTTTCATTTGTCAAATGTGCTTTCCAGAGGTTTTCCATCTCTGTGCCTCTGGGACAACATGTCCAGAAATCATCGATATCTTTCGTCATGTGCAAGCTCCTCCCAAATGTGTGAATGCCATCATTTGTACCCGAATGAGGTTTTGCTGAGTCTTAAACATTTTTTTAAAAAATATCATCTTTAGAGAAATTTTAGGTTCACAGCAAAATTGAGAGTAAGGTACGTAAATTTCCCAAATACCGCCTGTTCCCACACAGGTACCACGTCTCTCGTTATCAGCACCTCCCATCAGAGTGGTGCGCGTGTTACAAATGATGAAGCTACCCTGATACTGTCATGGTTCCATCAGGTTCACTCTTACTGTTCTACATTCTGTGGATTTGGACAGATGTATTCACCAGTATAGTGTCCTATAGGGTAGTTTCACTTCCTGGAACTCTGCGCTTTTCCTATTCATCCCTCCTTCCCCGCAAGCCCTGGCAACCACAGATCTTTTTACTGTCTCCATAGTTTTGCCTTTTCCAGAATGTCATATATGTTGGACTTGTACAGGCATAGGCTTTTCAGATTGGCTTCTTTTCATTTAGTGACGTACATTTAAGGTTCCTCCATGTTTTGTCATTGCTTGATAGTTTCTTTCTTTTTAGTGCTGAATATTATTCCATTGTCTGAATGTATCACACTTTATCCATTTACCTACGGAAGGACATTTTGGTTATTTACAGGATTCTACAGTCTGTGTGTTTAACATAAATTAAGCATTTAGACCTGTTTGTAATTGTATCAGACATGATCTAGATTGAGTATAAAGGAAACTCTTTCTAAAATGCAGATTCTACTCAATCAGACAATATATTTCAGTTTGCTGAATTTCTGCAGGCATAGGCTGCTGGTGAGCCACATACTTACTTCCGAGTGCACCTGAACTGCCGTTAGGATGCTCTCATCACCTTATTGGATTTAATTCTGGGGTAAAATTTAATTTACAAATAATGTTTGAAAACATGCCCCTCTTGGATCACTCTGTTGCTTATTCATCTGGAAAATTTGCTCTATCATTGAGCAAACATTTCATGAATGTTTGTGCTAAAATGCTAAGCAAACAGGTTCCGTGCTTCAAGGGGTATGTGGTCCAGAGTAGGAGACTGATGCAAAAGCTGGGAAAATAGAGGATTCACAGGGAGGGAACCATAGGACACTAAGGGGCATATACTCCCGCTGTGAATGAGTGAGTGAGTGAGTGAGTGAGTGAGTGAGTGAGTGTATATGTGTGTGAGTGAGAGACAGTGAGAGCTGCAGTGAGATCAAAAGCTCCTGTGAATGAGAGGGAGAGATTGAGTAAAGCCATCCTGTGGAGGAATGTATGTCACTTAAATGTATGTCACTTAAATGTATGTCACTTAAATGTATGTCACTAAATGAAAAGAAGCCTTGCATTTACTGTTTTCTGTCTGGAACATGCTTTTCTCTGTACCCCCATCACCCATCCTACCCTCAAAGCCAAGAAGCCCTTTTAAAATAGAACTTCAGACATTCTCTCTTCCTTTCTCCCCATGTCCTTTCATTTTTTTCTGAAAAGCTATCCCACTAGCCATTGTTATATTCTTTCTTTAGAATTTAACTCTTTAAACCCTGTTGATTTCCCAGTGCCTAGATCTTAGTAGGAACTGATTAAAATTAAGTTAATTAATGCTGAAATGAACATATAAACTCAGTCTTTATACATTTGACCCCTTTAACTAGTTGTGTGTATTTGCCCCAAATATCATGAAACTAAGCTCTGTTTTGCAGGTGTGTAGGTATGGGCTCTGAGAAATGTAATGATAAATAAGGGTTTTAGAATAGTACTAAGAGTGGACTTAAAAATACATGATATTTGCTATTCCCGAGTGTTTCATTGCTTGCTGAGTGAAGTCATCAGGGTTTTCTGAAAAAGGGAGGCCTCATATTGAAACTGTTTCTTATTCATATTTCCTTGAGGAAAAATATTCAGGCATAGTCTACAATAGATTATTAATGATCAGCTTATGTATTTTAATATTTTTTCAGGCACAGGTAAATAATATGGGATGGGTATTTGCAATATAGAAAACAAAGGGTTTGATATTAAAATAGTTTAAGGGGAAAGGCAATTAAATTTTAAAAAGGGTCAAGGTTGTTAGGTAATGTGTTTTAATGACTTTATACATTTTTGCTTTAAAAATGAAACAGGAACAATAGTTTTTCTTTTGTAATTCAGTAAATATTCATCTCACACATATATAGGAAAGGTATGAGTATTATGTGTATTTTATGGATTAGAAAACTGAGGCTCAGAAAGATAAAATGATGTTCCCAGGTCCCTAAACAGGAATTCCATCCAGGTTCTGACTCCACAGCCCATGTTTATTGTTTTATCATTGTGCCATTATGCTGTAAAATATAGTAGAAGGGTTGTATCAACTGCTAATTTTATCTAGAATAGTATTCATCTTTGAAAACAACTAGTTAAGCATTTCCATCATACTACATTGCAACAAGACAATTGTATAAAACCTTCAAATGTCTCTTTAATATATCCTGTCATAGCTCTTACGCTGTAGGAACTTGGGGCTTTTATCATCTCTGGATCTTCTGCTTCTTTTTCCTTTTCTTTCTTCATTCAAAATTGGTTTCCTCTTGCGCTCACAAAAGGCTGCCGGCGATTGTGTGTTCCTCCCCGGTGTGGACGCAAGTTGGCTGCAGCACGGGCCGTCCATCCTGCCGCCTGTCAGGGGTCTACTGGTCATGCAGATTCTGACCTGGACGTCCAGGTCCCAGGGCCTGCTGCCTCTGCGTATGGCGGTTCCGGATTTGGAAACTCCATTCTGTCCTGCTTGTGAGTGGTCTTAGAGGAAGGAAGGAGCTTGTGGAGGCTCAAAAGCAGGTTATTGTTATTAATAGGAGGCTATATTAAGAAGTGTCATTTTTAGCATATTCTAAATGTCTTACATTGAGGAGCCAGAGAAGGAAACGGAAACTTCAAAAACATCTTGATTTAAAGGTATGTGCTTAATTCCAATTTGTTCAACTTATTTGTCATCTCCCATGTACCTAGTACTGTATAAGGTAACTAAGACATTTACTGTCCGATGGGGAAGACAACTATTGAAGAAGTTATCCCTTATGCTGCAAGTGCTACAAAGGTGAAATGGAGAAGGGAAGAAAGCATATGGATAGGTGATTTAATGATCTTGGCCAATGGTCAGCAAAGTTCTGAAAAGGGCCAGATAGTAAATATTTTAGGCTGTAAGAGCCATATGGTCACTGCTGCAACTACTCATTTTTGCCGTTGTAGCACAAAAACAACCATAAATAGTCAGAGAACAAATAGATGTGGCTTTGCTCCAGTAAAATGTTATTTACAAAAACAAATTGTTGTCTTCATTTGGCTCGTGGGTCATAGTTTGCTGATTCCCTGATCTTGGCTTTTTTTTTAAATGCGTTCATCCTGTCTCCTTAGTGTGGTGCCCTTTCACTCTCATCCTTGTCACCTTATGGTTCCAAGATGGCTCCCTCAGCCTCCTGTAGCCAAGCCTCACATGGCAGAGGCCAAAGCAGGAGCTAAGGAAGCCAGGAAAAGTACTTTTTCATCATAGGAAGTGCAGCAGACTTCTTCTTACAAATCATTGGCCAAAGTAGGATCATCTTTGGATATATGGAGCAGAGAGGACTCTGTTCACAGGGCTGGCTTATCTGCAGTATGAATCATCCTTTGCATTGAGTACGTTGCTGCTCCAATGAAATCAAGGATTCTTTTTTTTTTTGAGGGCAGTGTTACTGGCCCTCACATGTGGGACCTGAACCAGGGCCATTGGCTTCGCAAGCCAGTGCTTAACCACTGTGCCACTTGGCCAGCCCCAAGGATCTTTGATGGAGAAGAAAGAAGGTTGTTTTGGTATCTCATCATGTTTCCATAGGAGTGAGCTTCTGGCTGCTCTCAGCTTGATCCTGTGACCTGAGTATCCCGTCAACTGGAAGCTTGTTTAGAAGCACACAACCTCACAGCCCACCCAGCATGGCTGAATCAGAACCCAATCTGCATTTGACCAGATTTCAGGTGATTTGCAGACACATTGACTTTTGAGAAGTGCTGGTCCACAGGATCGTGGCAGGCCATTTTAAGGATGCTGAAACTGAGACTTGGAGAAAGAGTGGGTTGAGTAGTTGCTACCCCTCCTTGAGTCCCATTTGTATAATGCCATTAGAAATTCCAGATTGTAATGATAGTTCCCAGTTAAAATCATAGTGTCTTTGGTGTTCAGTGTTCATAGTGGACGACAGTTAGTTAGAGGACCGTCTCATTGCTTTTTGTTCCCCAGCAAGTTCTAGCAGTGCTCATGGTGTTATGAGGTTGGGAGGAAAAAAAAGAAAAAGAAACAAACAAAGTCTAGGTGAATAAGACAAAATCTGTCAACACTATTTTTCTTCATTCATATTTGAGTACATCCAGGTGACATGGTATTTGTTGTCTTTATTTCAACAGTGTTCTCCATCACTCATTACAGGCAACTGCGTGAGTGCATGACTGTCAAGTGTCTGGCTTCTATTTTTGACTACAGGAAACTCCATACTTAAGCAACCAAATTCCATTTTAGAATTCTGTTTCTATTTTTGGTTCGGTTCCTTTGATCTTTCCTGTCGGTAGACACAGTAGCTTCCAAAGCACACAGATTTTTTTTTCTCTTTTGGATGTATTCTGTTCAATGCTGAGGGCTTCTCCAGGAGCTAAAAGCCTAGCTAACAGGAAATGAGGTTGGTCTCATGGTATGTCTTTAGGTCCCAGACAACAGGTCTGTACCTGCAGCCATCTTTTCAAGATTTGCTGCACATTCTAAGGCATAGCGCTCAACTGTCGCTTGGAATGTCATTAACTGGTGGGCTGTTGTTAGCTAAATATGGGGAAAGGCCTATTCAAGCCTGTGCTTGCCAGCTGGACGGGGTTCCCTCTTGGCTGTTCTGAGGATGGTTATATCCTGTACTGTCGAAACAGGATGAACTTGGCCATGAGTGTCGGCCAGAAGCCCTCTATCCCATTTATGTGGCTGTGCTGGCTGGGTTCTGAGAAGTACATGATTTCATTTGGGAACTTGCTGTGGTTTGCTGCTATCCTACTAAGTCTGCAAAATGATGCCTTGTAAGCATGACCGAGACAAAATAACCCTGCGGCTGTATTTGGTGTGGTTTGTCTGTACGGTTTAAAAGCTCACTATAGGATTTTCTTGCTTTATAAAATTGAAGCCTTCTTTAAAGTTGTGTCATTTCTCTGGTTTATAAACAGATTATCTTCTTCTTGTAATGATTTTAATGTTTATTAGAAATTAGAGATAAGATTCCCCTGTCAAGATTTCAAAATTGTTCGTTTGGTGAAATTGGATGTTTCCCCTCTCCAAATGAAGAAGACTTGTATTCAAAGGGGGTGGGGGTGGGGGGATATAGGCTGGGAAAGGGGTTGTCAGGAAGCCACCTTTCTCTTGGGGTTGTTTTTTTTCTTTTTTTCTGTCGGCCACGTATCTGAATCTGAAGGAGAGTATTCCATGAAGTTGTGGAGGAAGATAAATTAGCCAGATGATGGATTATCCGCCATCCTTCTTCTGCTATAAGGAATATGAGGCGAGAGGTTAAGTGACTGACACACAATCACTTCATTTGTCATTGGGAGGACAGAGCAGGGTTGCATGGCCCATTGAGCTCCCTCAGGTTGCCCATACCTAGCTGCTTACATTGCCCCTGATGGTTCTCTCTCTTTCTGGCCTGGGAACTCGCCCGAGAAACCTTGACAGTATGAAAGCACAGCATGCCTAGTCTCCCCCTCCCAAATAGGGCGGCCCCACTGCCGAGCTCCCAAAACACTGAGGTGACTCAAATGTGTTTTAACCACACAGAATGGGATGATGTTCAGTCTCAAGTGAATGTAGAATGAAATCCAATCACATTTTCAAATCGAATTTGTTATTTTGCCTCCCTGTTGTTTTTTTTTTTTATCCCCTACTTTCTATTGGGAAGATTAAATTACATGAATTTACTGAAAGAAAAATAATAGCAATTGTCAGACTGCATGAGGAGAGTATTTATTTATCTTTTATGGATGGGACCAATGTGTCCTACAATAAATTTCTGATGTTTATGAGCTTTTAAATTACAGGACATTATTTGGGAATCTCTATAAAACTAAAGCCTTTATACCCCTCTGATAATATGACTCTGAGAAGACCAAGTTGGCACTGGTAGTTTAATTTATTTTTTTCACTTTAGTTTTTCTATTTTAAAAGTTGTAGGTTTATTTTCAAAATTACAAAAACGTTGGCAATAAGGAGGCTGGAAATGTGACGTCTCTTCCAATTTGATATGTTTCTATAAAGGTAGCAACTATATTGTGACAATCTCTAGTCATGTAGTCGTTCTCAACTGAAGGCGATTTTGTCCCCTTCCCTAGACATTTGGCAATGTCTGGAGGCTTTTGTGCTTGTCACAACAGGGAGAAATGTTGCTGCTGGCATCTAGTGGGCAGAGAGAGGCCAGGGATGCTGCGAAACATCACACAATGCACAGGGGAGTCCCCCACGGCAATGAATTATGTTGCCCAAAATGTCAGTAGTGCTGCTGTGGAAACCCTTGGAGTGGTATAACCAAAACCAAATGTTCTGCCCCTGAGCTTTTTGTTATTTAAGGTGACACTTAAGACATTACCCAAAACTTGTATAAATTGTAGCAAACATTTATCACGGGCAAAAAAGCATTATTTTAAAAAAATAACAAATGTGAGCCTTCTGAGCTAAGTTTTTTTCCTAGTGGTTGTTCTGTCTTTGGGAATGAAGATGGAGGTGCTATTTCACATTATAAAATTCTAATTTATTGAAGAGTTACCTTTAAATTTTAAAAGATTACATTGCTTTCCAAGATTGACTATTCCTTTAACACTATTCTCTTTTAATTCAGTGATTTTCAAGTGATCCCATATAGAGTCCTATGATGACTTTCCTAGACTGACACTCAACGTTTAAATGAATAAATAGCCCATTCTGCTTCCATATGATTTCTTTTTTTTTTAAGATTTTATTGGGGAATTGGGGGAGGGAACAGCGTTGTGGAACCAAGGAAGAGGAACAAACAAGTTGCTGTCCTTTTGTTCTTTAGTCTAGTTGTGGAGGACGTTGCTTCACTGGCCCATGTTGGTATCGTCATTGCGCTCTTCCTGGATAAGGCAGATCGGTCGCCGGCCTCTAGATGGTCACTCACCGTGGCTATTGGCAGCAGGCCGCTCACTGTATCTTATGGCAGTCCACTGCAGCAGGGGCTGCAGCCTACACCATTGCCGGGGCTTGTATAGCCCAGCTCCAAGTGGAGCTGTTGTTAGCCATAGAGGGCAGTGTCACGCCCTCATATGTGGAATCCTAACCGGGGCCACTGGCATCCCAAGCCAGCTCTTAACCAATGAATCACTCGGCCGGCCCATTCCCTATGATTTTCATTGTGAGCTTCCTTTGAGAAAAGCCCATTAATTGAGCCAAATTGTCCTTTGGATGTGAGTTTTCTGTTGTGGATCACTGCCCAAAAGGTGGTGAATTAAACTGTTAAACTCATTTTAGTTGTGACCTGAGATGAACAGAAATGCATTTGGAACGTGAAGCACAGAGTGAGCACCACCCATCAAACTGCATTCAGACACCCCCTCCCTGCATGCCCTGTCCCTGAGGCCTGACCTGATGTGAGTAGAAAGACCCATCAGTGGGTGTTTTGCAAAGTGACATCCTTTGACCTTGGACTGCATTCATATTTCCTGTGTACGGTTTCAGCTTCTTGATTTTTATTTTCTTTTGGTGAATATCATATGCATGCAGATTCGTGTGTACCAATTTCTACTACATAAAAGACCTTGAATTATCTGTCAGTAAAGAAATCTCAAGTGATTTTTTTTTGTTTTTGAGGGCAGTGTCACTGGCCCTCATATGTTTGACCTGAACCGGGGCCACTGGCTTCCCAAGCCAGCGCTTAACCACCGCGCCACTTGGCTGGCCCTGAAATCTCAGGTTTTAAAGTTATTAGCAATGCCCTTTCTTTGTCTGGTAGTTAGATATTGGGTACATACATAATGACAGAGTAATGGAGAATGTGGTCTTTTTTGATTCTTACCAATTGCTTTTACTTCTCTATGATCAGGTTGACAAATTGCCAGTGTACATATTTATAGAGAAAAATGAAGATAGGGCTACACCTACATTATATCTATAAATAGAGCCACATGTACAAAACGGGATGGTGAGAGTCCTCCTGACTATATCAGATATGCATGTGTTTCGGAAGATTTGAATATAGAAGGTTTGTATCTATATAAATTGATTTTGTACTTCGTGTGGCTTTTTATTTTCAAGGGTGACTTTAAAAGAAATTTTGACCCAAGGACACCAGAGAATGTCCCAACAAATTTCACCTGGAAGAATAGAGTGCTGACGATTATCTGAAGATCAGGGTTGTGACATGTTCTCCCCTTCTCTTTGTCTCTGTCTCTCTGTCTGCCCCTCCCCCCCCGCCACATTCCACTCCCAGTTGTATGATGAGGAGTTTACAGCATAAGGATGATCAATCACAGCAGTTCATTTGAGGGCGTAGGACTGGATTTGACACATTACCGCTTACTTTTTACTGTCTAGTAACAACTATTTTCCTTATCAATCAGTGAGTGACAAATTACGAGTGGGAAAGGAGAGATAATAGTACTGAAAGCTCTATGAAAAGCAAAAGACCTTGAAACTCTGAATGTATGGTAGCCTGTGGTTATTGTTGATGAGCCCGGCATCTTCCTGGGCATCATCTCTAGGTGTTTCCAAATTAAAATAAAATACTTGAAGAACTAATACGGTGGTAGTGCTGTTGATCCACTACAAAGGGGATGTGAAAAAAGGCAGTGCGGCCCTCATTCATTACTTAGGAAGAGCCCAAAGCCTGTGTATATCGGTGGCTCTTGAGATCTGTCCATAGCTGGCCTCCCTGACTAGGTCCTCAGCTGCCGGTGCCTTCCTCTGGATAGCTCAGCACATAACCCTGCTGCTTCAGGTTGCAGCATTCTCATCTGCCTTTTCCTGCTCTGCTCCTGTACCTGGGAGACGGCACCTGGCTTATTCTCACCATCAGTGTCTCTGCTGAAAGGTTCATTTCTTTTGCGGCTCATTCCAAGTTACCTTGTTGACTTCTTAGTTGCTTTAGAATCATGTTTTATAGTTCCATCTCCATAGAAATGTAAATCCTATCAGGGAGAGAGCTTATCACTCCCTATTCCCCCATGCTCTACCCCAGCCCTTCCCATGGAGTGAGCACTCGGGGAATATTTGTTGAATGGATGAATTTTTACCCCAGATAATTTAAATCATTGCAATTTTAATGTGTAAAGCAGCAGACATCCATTTTTCTAGACTTCTGCTTGACAGTATTTGATAAATAGACTATTATTCAGCACAGACAAATTGCTTTTCCATCCCATCTTATCCTGTGAGGTGATAGCATGTCTACAGTCATTAGATACTTTCCTTACTAGCTGTGACCGCTCTGCCCTCCATGCTACCTCTAGAGTTAAGTTAAACTCACTGTATCTTCTGGAAAAGCACTGTGTGTGCCTCATCCCTCGGCTCAAAGCATCAGCTTTCTCTCCCCTTACAGCTGCCTTCCCAGCAACCTCGGACCACGCTGCATCCCCTGCCTTGGGAGGGCCGCTTTTAAATCTGTGGTCCACCCTAATTATGTTTTTCAGGAGAGCCAAACAAGGAATGGAGTCAAGTTTGTGTACTTATGGTCATTTAGAAAAAAAATAGAGTGTACCCTATTTTAAAAATAGTGTACGCTAAAAACAAAAAATAAAAATAAATGCAAAAACAATGTCTATGGGGTGACCGGTTAGCTCAGTTGATTAGAGCGTCCTGCTGATAACACCAAGGTTGCTGGTTCGATCTCCACATGGGCCACTGCGAACTGTGCCCTCCTTAAAAGAGTCAACTATGCCATTGTAGCAAGAAAGCAATGTGTAACCAATGACCATGGCTGTCCCCAATTAAAAAATGTATCTATAATAATAATAGTAATAAAAGCAGTGTCCATAGATTGTTCAAGAGTGATGATCACGTTAACATGTTTTGCTGTTTAATCCTTGTGAGCTGTTGGATGGATAACATAACATAACAAACTCTCATCTTTATTAACAACACGGTGTTCTTGTCCTTAGCTCCTGAGAGAGACCTTTGGGCCTAAAGGTTTTGTTGTTATTGTTGTTTTTGATTTTTTGTTTTTTCAAGGTTTTTTTATTGGGGAATTGGGGGAAGGGAACAGTGTTGGGGAATTGGGGAAGGGGAACAGACAAGTTGCTGTCCTTTTGTTCTTCAGTCTAGTTGTGGAGGACATCGCTTCACTGGTCCATGTTGGTATCATCATTGCGCTCTTCCCGGTGAGGCAGATCAGTCACCGGCCTCTGGACGGCCGCTCACAGCAGCTCTTGGTAGCTCACACCTGCTGCCGGCCCCCCACGCTGGCTGCCGGGCCCTCCCTGTCTCTGGGGACTCACAGCAGCCCAGCTCCAGGTTGAGCTGTTGTTCACCATCTTAGCTATAGAGGGCAGTGTCACTGGCCCTCATATGTGGGATCCGAACTGGGGCCTTGTTGCTTAGAGATGGCGTCCCAAGCCAAGTCTTAACCAACATGCCACTCGGTCGGTCAGACCCCTTGTTGTTGTTGTTTTTTAAGATTATGCTTGAAACATTGCTCTTTTATATTGTCTTCCTTTCTTATCAATCAGCAACACTTGTTTATCCTAAATATGGCAGTTATTCTTCATTTGTAGTTTCATTTTTCTCCTTATTTTCTCTTGTTTGAAACATATTTTTGGTGAAAACTATTTCCCCTGCCAAAATCTGTTTGCTTTTTAAAAATGGATCTGGTCAGATTTACCCTCCAGGTCAGTTTACAATAGCTAGCTGCTTGTTAAGTGCTAGTTGTAAGATGAGGTCTACAGGTGTGGAGCTGGCCAGCTCCTATCTGAAGCCACTAGTTTGGTATTTTTATTAAAGTGTTGCTGGCCTCGGCGCTGCATGTGTGGATTGGATATTGCATAAATTCTTGTTACACAGCCCTGCATGGAATTATCCCAGTGTGGGCATCAGTATTGAACACAGCAGACCGTAAAATTCCATTTTGTTTTTGTTGCATAAACAGAGGTTCACAAATAGTGTGATTATTTCTGGCAGTCCCCAGCATCTTAGCTGGGCAGAAAGTGTAGGAAACTATGAGTGCTTAAATGTATTATGAGCTTCCCAGTGTGAGCAGACCAGGTGTATTTGGCATTATCCTTTAAAAGGGTCAAATAGAAAAAATATCAAATTCCGTCATTTGCTGAATTCTGACCGTGTCCAAGGCACTGTTCCCGTGGTTTCATTTGCCTTATCACAGCTAGGCTTCAGCATTGTTGTGTTTTATAGTCTCATTTTACGACGAGGGCATGGAGGTCCAGAGAGGTCATGAGACTTGGCACAGTTGCACAGGAAGAGAAAGATGGGGGCATGTGAGCCTGTACCCTTTGACCCCAAAACATGTAACCACCAACACCACAGAAATCTTAGTCATGTAGTCAGAAACCATTCCTTGTCTCACAATTTCTTGGATCTTTATTGGCGTTCCCATGTAGGTTTCCAAGGGTAACATGCCATGCCCTCTTCCTCCTCTCATTATCTCTTGAGAGGCAGGTATTCCCTCATGAGGAAGGCTAATCTTGAGGAAAATTCGAGCTAGAAGAAACCAGTGATAACCCCCACTTGCTACTTCCAGCTAAAGTCTAGAATGGTTATGTTGGCCATCTGGAGGGGGGACTGCCAATTAGGAAACCCATATGAATTTGTGGTCAGACAAGCAAAACTCTTTGAGAAAAACTTTCTTTTTTTCCTCTCAAAAGCAATATCTGCAGGAATCCAGTCAGGAGTTATGAATAAATACATCAAACAGGGGAGTCATAAGATAGCAGGAAATGGTGGAGCGGGAACCTCCATGCTCCCTGCATACCTCTGCCACTCTTTGCCTCCCAGAATGAAGCAGTCAGGAGCTTAGTGAAGACAGGGTGTCCATCAAAACCTCATGCACCCCTCCATTTCAAGGTAAGAAAGTAACAATAGTAAAATCTTTAGGGCTGGCCGAGTGGCGCGGTGATTAAGCGCTGGCTTGGGAAGCCAGCGGTCCCGGTTCGGGTCCCACATATGAGGGCCAGTGACACTGCCCTTAAAAATAATAATAATAATAATAAAATAATAATAATAATAAAATCTTCAAAACTTGGTGGCCTGTTGGTGTCAGAACGCTGCTGGGGTATGAGTGTATGCTCTCAGCAGTTAGAATGGCAGTCTATGAAGGCAGGAACCTTGTCTTATTGTGATCCTTTTTGCCCTCGATTAGTAATTGCACATGGTACTCTACAGACACTCATTAAATGTTTTGCATAAATTGTAAGCCTTAGTTTCCTCATCTGTAAAATGGTCATGATAACAGTTCACAGCCCAGGGATTCTGAGGGTATAAAATAAAATTCTCAAAATCACTCAGCATCACATAGCATCTGGTGAAGTGCAGAGATAACTAAAATGTTGGCTGTTAATAGTGTCCACTCACTGATTAATTGATTCCTACCATGTCACTCCTTGCTAACTTGGTAGCAATAAACTTTTTGAAATGAATCATCTGAGATCTTTTCACATTGACAGGGATGACTGTCACCCATCATCTGCTGCTCTTTTTATCCCCATTGTTTCCCTACATTTTCTAGAGTGCTTTTCAGACTCTGTGTCAGCAGTAGCAGTGAGATAATGTGATAGGTTTCCCCCTTGACTCCTCAATGCTACCAGTCTTTTCTTTCTTTGGCATTTATATCAAACAAGTAATCAGTAGATCAGCTCATTTGAAAATAGTCTCCACTGTAGAAATTCACCCCATTAGTATCTGTGCCGTCAAGCCCATGCAAAGCAAGTTTTCTCTCTGTAAGTCAGCCACATGTGTATCAGTCTGGGGTCCCAGCTTTCACTCCTGCACCTGTGTTTTTGTGCCTGAATATTTCATGGACTCAAAGATGCAGTTATAATTACCTCGCTTTGTGAGAACAGTTCCCTTGTTCTACTGGGTGTTTTCATTCTCAGTGTTAGGGGGGAGTGTATCCAAATTATATATCCTAGTTAGAGTAAGAAGAAAGGTGTTAGTCTTAAACATAGCTCTCATCACATTAAGTTCTATATATGGAGATATATGAATTAGAATTATGGTCACTGACATTGCATATTTGATGAATGTCTCAATGCCCCTGGAAATGCATGCTTAAGTGATATACAAAGTGGATTATATTCTTGCATTTGTTCTGATACTTGGATCTTCTAAACTGACCTGCCATTCAGAAAGTCAAAGTATCTTTTTTAATGCACATGTATTTGCAGTCCTGTTCATCTGCTACAACAATAGTCCAAGGCACAGTGGCTTAAACAATTTGATGAATTTCATTCTCATGTAATAATCTGTAGCCAAGCAATTTAATGCTGGTGTGATGACTGCGTCAGAGACCTCGGCTTCTTCTGTGTTGTTATTCTGCCATCATATTAGTCCTCCAGTCAGCTGGAAGGTATGAGGGGGAGTGGAGGGTATGTCCCATTCCCTTTAAGTGCACATACCCTGAGCTCTACACACTACTTCCACTCTTGTCCTGTTGAGCAGAATTTACTCACATATGCATATGTAACTGCAAAGGAAGCTGGGAAATGTGGTCAATTGGTGACCGTTTGCCCAGATAAAACTTTACGTTCTGTTACTCATTTCTTTCAGTTGAATTGACATAGTCTTTAACTGCCTCACCATGAGGAGTCTGTTTGTCCTATTGAATGCCATGTCTGTGGTGCTCAGACCCATGGTTGGCACATCACTTATCTACTTCATGTATTGCTTGAATGAATGAGTGAAATGGAGCCCATCTCATCTTTGGAGCTTCCTGAGTGTGGAATCCCACACAGATCTCTAACACCTCTCTCTCATTGCTCTTCCTTCTATTCCAGGGGTTTACAGAACAGACCTATTCGCCATCCCAAGTATGTGCCTTTACGTAGTTTGAAGTCAGGTGCCAAGTACAGCTCTTCCTGTGTCCCCCCACCCAGCACCCACAGTTTTTTAGCTGTTACACGTTTTCAAAAGCTGAGGTCCTTTCCCATGCTTGTCTCTCATGTCCAAACACATTCCAGTTTTGCTCATTTCTCATTTAAAAGTGTGATCTACAGAATGGAACTTAGCTTCTCAGTTTTTCAAGTAACAGATGGAAAGCAAGCAGCCTGCTCCATGATGGACAACTTGTCTTCTCCAGGCTCTTGACTGCAGCTTCTTTCTGTGTGGTACAGAGTGGCGAAGATGCGCATGTGCATACACACCCACCCACACATTGCTGCCCCACCCAAAATGCACATAAATAATCTGCATAGCAGGTGGAAGGCATGAACTTTCCTGCCCCTTCTCTACAAGATGGGGGAAGCACTCCCCAAGCAGGACAGAGCCTAGGCACACAGAGTGGCTGGGCAGTGATGCATTGTGGGCCATTGTTAGTGTGGTAGCACCAGTGTAGGGCTTTATTTTGACCAGGGGCTTACTGTTGATTTTTCTCTTTTTTCCTAACCTTAGTTTCAGATGCCCTCACCCCACCCCTTGCTTTTTTTAAAATGTTGTATTTTCTACATATTTGCAAGATGTTTCAAATCCAAAGGGACACTGATTATTTTAAGTATATCTTAAAATTATATTAACATTAGCCACCCTCATCTAACCCTAGTTCTGATCTGGGCAGCATTCTAAGCATTTCATTTAGAATATTTAATAACCCTTTGGAATAGGTGCCATTTCGATCCTCTTCAAGAAAATTGAGGTTAAGCAAAGCAAGTAACTTGCTCTGTTTTCCTGGTCAGAAATAAGATTCAGTACCAGAAGGTCTGATTCCAGACCTCATGCTCTTGAGGTCATTAAACTCTATTCACTGTGACTTGGAAGCTCAGCTTTTACCTGGGGAACCCACAGCTGCTATAGTGTAGTGTGCACTAAATAAATGATAAATGAAAGCCAGAAAATAGGCAGAACAAACCCACCCTTGGCATGCACTCAGCGGAATATATAGATACACACACCAGTCAAAACAGAACTGTGCCCAATCTGCTGAAGGAACAAATGAGAGCCACAGGGGAGAGCTGTGTGTTGAAAAGGCCTCATTTCCATTGCAGCTACATTGCTCAAATGATGCCTTTCTTCTCTCCCTTAACGCATCTGCTGCAAAATGGGGAAAAATCCCATTCAAGTTCTTCCTAACACTGTGAGCGCCCTGGGTTATATCTCAGACCTTTAAGGATGTGGAAATTGTGTGTTATTTATAACTGACATGTGAAGAGAATGACCAGAAGTGATAATAGGGAAGGAATACCTTCTGTGGCTTTACTTTATTAGAAAACAACAATTGTAGAAACATCCTCTTGAAAAAGCCATATGAAGGAATAGGATGTTTGTCTTAGAAGCAAAATTCGATCCTTGAAGAAGTTCAGAAGATAGAAATTCTTGCTTTTGAGCCTCACAGGTGGCTTGTGACCAGGCAGACTGGGGTTTTCTTTTTACACATCCCTCAGCATGTTCTGAACTAAAATAGGAAACTTCTCTAAATAGTGCATCATTGCCCCCTGTCACTTAGCTGAAATACAGAATCAGAAGAAAGCACTCAGGGTATTTCAGTTGCAAATGTCTTTCCTTGAAAGATCTCAGTCTTGCAGGGAGACCTAAACTGTGAGAGTCAGCAAATAGAGGGATTGAAAGTGCCCACCAGACCTGGCTTCCTTGCCAGTTCTTTTGTACACTGGTCTCATCACAGTTGCAAACTGTCCTTTTGAATCCTGAGGGAGCTTATTCAAGGCTTACCAGGTTCTTATATCATGGACACGATGCACTGCCGTCCTTGTAAAGGAAACCCAGATTCTGGGTCAGACCATCCTTCGATCCTGGTTATCAGACCCAGAGTCGTAGAAGCCATTTGAAATCCCCTTATCTTCACTGAGGTTTTAGAGCTGATCATATGTCACATTATTCCCAGCACACGCTTAAAAATGTAAAACCAACTTGCCTTTGATGAACACAGCTGAAGAAATCTCCTTTTAAGAGTTCTCTCTTCTCTTTTTGAGACCTGGCAATGTGGAAGCATTTTCACAGCTTCTTAGTTATTTTAGGCAAGAAACAGGCAGCCAGAGTGATCGCATTTTTAGATTTATAATAGGTGACGGAAAAAGGAGGACATTGTGCCCATCCAACTGCTGGTGCCACTTCCAACTACTAGCTCCAGTATATTTATTAACAGCTTTTGAGTAAAGTCTTAAAATTATCTATTAAGCATAATTTTTTACCCTTTCTGACAGATTACTGGTGCTGCCAAGAAGCTTTTAAGCTGTAAATGAAAAGGAAAAACAATCCTGTATTTGATCTTGGGTTGTTTTTTTTTCTTCTTCTTCTTCCTGTGAATTATCTTAGAATAGAATTTTGCCGTGGGTGCTTTTATTGGAATTTAAAACTATAATACCACCTTTTCCTTGTGTCTGGGCTTCAGGTTTCCCACTGTTCTAAAACTGCGTTTGAAGTTAACTATCTTATCGTAGGAAATGTTTTAAAAATACTCTTCCTTTTAATCTAACTTTCTTTTCTCTGTAGTTAACCAAATCTGAATGGCTCATTTTAACAAAGCTTTAATACTTTTTTTTGTCCCCTGGATGGCTTTTCCTTCCTTCTCCCTTTCACAGTCTTTTTACTTTTATTTTTTACTTTTAATTTTTTTTTCCAGATTTGCTTGGATAACCACATGGTGTGGGTGTGTAAACTTTTTTGTATGGCCATAAACTTTGAAAATGGGTTTTAAGAGAGTATTTGCACCATCTTATTCTGCAAATTAGAGACTTTCTGATCTGGAAAAAGACTTTTGGTATGCTTCGTATATTTCCCTGGAGTTTCATGTAAATTGAAATTTATTATGAATCAAGTTCTATTTTAGGTGTTCTTGAGGAATCTGTTAATGCTAGTAGAGAAGGGAAATTGATTTAGCATTCAGCGCTCTATAGTGGATATCGTGTTTGAAATGCGTAAGTACTCCACTTATATTAGTTATATTTTCCTAATAACCTTTCGGAAGGGCCTGCTAATGAAAGCTGTCACCAATTTTTCATTTAAGGTGTGGTCCGTTGAAATACTTGCTATTGCTCTATATTTTATGTAAAACTTGGTTTAAAGTGGGAAATGACAATTTTTATTAAAATGGTCAATTTTTCTAGAAGAAATTAACAGGTAGATCTTCTGGAATGAGAACAGGTTTTAGCATCGGTCAACTTTTTTTTTTTTTTTTTTTTTTTTTTAAAGATTTTATTGGGGAATTGGCGGAGGGGAACAGCGTTGGGGAATCTGGAAAGGGCAACAGACAAGTTGCTGTCTTTTTGTTCTTCAGTTTAGTTGCGGAGGATGTTGCTTCACTGTTAGTATCGTCATTGCGCTCTTCCCGGATGAGGCAGATCGGTCGCTCACCGCAGCTATTGGCAGCTCGCGCTGGCTGCCAGCCGCTCACGCTGGCTGCGGGCCACTCACTGTAGCCTATGGCAGCCCACTGCAGCAGGGGCTGCAGCCCACACCATCACCGGGGTTCGCACAGCCCAGCTCCAGGTGGAGCTGTTGTTAGCCGTAGAGGGCAGTGTCACTGGCCCTCATGTGGGATCCGAACCGGGGCCGCTGGCATCCCAAAACCAGCGCTTAACCAATGCGCCACTCGGCCGGCCCAGCATCGGTCAACTTTTAATGATTCAATATCCAGTTGTTGATGGTGTCCAGATTTTTGCTTTGCGTGTCAAAAAACTTGTAAGTGGCTTTTAAATTCCATAGTATAATTCATGTAAAAACTGCTCTTTTTGTATGCATGGAAATTAAATTCAGACCTTAATAATTACTTGACGTGGCCTGCTGAAGTTGACTGTAAACATGTCATTTCAATCATTCTATTTAAACATTACTGAAGCTACTCGGAAAGCTAGAAGTTGGTACAGATACATTGTCCCCACTCCTGGTTTGGACAGTTGTTTGGATGCTGTGTGGATTAGGCCAGACTGGTAGTGCCCCTTGCAGTGTGTTTGGGAACATGTTTTGCACAAATTAAGGAAATTTTTAAAAATAAAACATTGTTTTCTAATGCAAATCAGCTCTATATTTACTCACATGAGGACTGCAAATCTCAGTGGAATAAGTTGACATCATGTGCCCTTGAGCAGGCCTCAGCCAAGCTCCTTACCTGCAGTAAGTTTGAAAAGAGGTTGCTTACATAGCAGAATTGAGTGAGCCTAAAGAAAAAGCCAATGCTTAATGAAATTGCAATGTCTTCACATATGGCTAAATTTCTCATCATAGCAAAATGCTAAGCAAATACAGAGAAATTGCCTAAGATATTGTAAGATTTTTCCTTTTTTTTCCAGCTATGGGCATGTAGAAGAAGTTAGGTGCTGCATTTTGGAGAATGTAATCCATACTCTATTTCTGAAACGATGAGCTTCCTTCCATTTGTATTAATAATAAATGAAAAGTTTGACAGGTGTGTTTAACTGTATTCTCCTGCTTTGATCCAAGGGTCCAAATAATGCTGACTTTTGTTATTAAAAAATTAAGAATGATCGGTTTTGGAAAGCTAAATAGAAAATTCTAGCTTGCCCTTTTATAGAGAAATAGAAGTCTCTGTACCTAGAGAATTCTTTTTTTTTTTCAGCTGAGCCATCCTGTGTACCTAGAATTTATATGCCCTTTGTTAGGTGGAGAGACAGAGCAAGATTAAATGCTAGAGACCTTGCGAATTGAATGGAAGGAAGCCTGGAGTGGGTTCGAGTCTCATCTTTATCACTATCTTTTTTTTTCTTTAGGGTTAGGGTTAGGGTTGACTAACTTTTTTTTTTTTTAACGGATTACTTCATGAATATGTGTGTCTTCCTGGCACAGGGCTATGCTAATCCCTGTATCATTTCAATTTTTAGCATAAGTGCTGCCAAATTGGGCACATCGCTACCTTGTTTTTGATGTGGCGTGACTTATTTTCTCTGTATCTTCTTTAACTTTAAAAGAAAAAAATAGTCATTGTATAGGGAAATACTGAGTTAATTATTCAGGTGACAAAGTCACATGGCACCAATTGCAAAGGTCCTGCATGCAGGAATGAAATTTGACTGGACTTCAGAACTCCTGACCCAACATTGTGAGAAAATTCTGAAAGCGGCTTTGAGATTTATTTTTCACTGGCTGGTTTCTGTTCTGTTTCTGCATCTGATTTGCCATATGCTCATATATGTCTTGCGATTATCTCCAGTAGGATTTTGTATTTTACTCTGCTTTGTATTGAGTCCTATGGATTTAATAAATGCTTAGTACATGGCGGTCAAACAGACATGGCCCAGTGGAAGCAATTCTGTACTTGAAGTTGGACAGATTGGCATTTTGATCCCAACACCAGGGATTCGTTCTTCTTGGGCAAATCAATTGACGGTACTGTGCATTCTTCATGTGTTAAATGGGAAGGAAAGGTCCTATCTTACAAACTTGGATGGATCAAAGATGGCAATGAATTGTTACTCTCTAGGAACCATTGTCCTGTTGTCTCCTAATATATTTCATCCATGTAAAGACCTTTGCCCAGTGCCTGATATACAGGATTCTCTACAGGGGCTTTCTCGTAGGCATAAATGATCAATTGGGAGGCCAGTGATTTGGGGGTCATAAAATATGAATTTGCACTGAATTGACCTCTTGAATTTGGCCAGGAAAATCTACCCCCCCCACACACACACACACACTTTTTTTTTGCCTTTTAGAGCAGTTCTTAAATTGGCCATCGTGGCTGTATGTGGTCTTAAACAGTTTGGCTCACACGCTGTCAGTTTACATTTCATTTCTAAAGAAATGTTTGATGTGCTATCTAACATATAAAAACATAGATTTTTTTTTTTTCTCTGAAAAAAATCAGAATACTTTGCATCCTGACAAAAATTAGCCAGAGCCAACCTGACACTGCTCCCCTTATCTGGATGTGTGCTCCTGCGTTAGCCGTGGTCCACACTTGTCCTTGCTGCCTTCTAACTCAGAGGCCAAAAGTTAATTGCTATTTGTCACTACACATTTACTGCTGTTCTCCAAGTAGCGGGTCTAAGAAGTGAAATACCGGTTTTCTTTAAATACCTATGAAATAAGGGCAAATAAATTAGACCAAGTTCATCCAGCATTTCCCTTGACCCTCTTACTTCCTGGCCCCTTTGGTCATTTTGAGTTGGCAGACTTAATTAGTGGAGGTCCAGTCAGGCCCAACAAATATTTATTGTCCACTTTATGCTAAGTTCTGTGCTAGGTTCATTCACATTCTTCATTTCATCCTCCCAACCTGTCTATGAGATAATGATTATCATTTTTCATTTTTTTTTTAAAAGGGTGAAGAAATTGAGGCTCAGAGAAGTTTTTGAATTAGCCTCAGCTTCCGCAGCTGTTAACTAGAAGATCTAGGCATTTCACCCAGACGTGGGCAGTACTTGGTTATTTTTATCTTTGCTTCACCATAGAAACCCTGCTCCAGACATTGAAACAAAGATATGGTCAGTTTTCATTTTAATGTTGAAAATAATCAAGAATGGATAATATCTCCATTAAATACCTTTGTTTTTAACTGTCCCAGGGTATAGAAAATGTGATTTAAAAAAAAAACAACCACTTAGAATAAGCTTTCTTCCCAAACATATAAATATGACACGAAGAAAAGAGTAGATTCTCCTACAAGGAGACCCTTCAGACTTTCCGAATATGGTTTGCAGTAGGAAGAGAGGCAGCATTTATGATGAGAATGGGGGCCCCGTGTCCACAGATATTTGTCATGTGGCTGGAAGCAGGTCTGTTCCCCAAATGCAGACAGCTGCTTTGCTTTGCAGCGTAGACCATTCCAGCGATGCCAACAAGTCACTGCAAAGTTCAAGTGATTTGCGTATATAAGCTGTGTTTTCATTACAAGTTTTATTCCTGACATTTAGGCACAAACATTCAGATGCAGAAAAATTCCCATGTAGTAAGCAAATACATGTACATTTAAAATGATTATTTGTAGTATAAAAGAGAATTTACTTAGGGGGGCAGAATTTTGGGTTTTGGGGCTTACCCATAGTCTTGTCTGGGCCTTCAGGTAAATCGTTTTATTGTTCTGAGCCTGCTTTCTAAAAATGCTGATATATAAATGCTAGTTAAACATATAGTAGTTCTCACTTTGTAGAGTTACAGTGCCTGTGCAATACGGCAGAACACAGAGCAATTAATAGATTTGTAAGAAAGAGTTGCTTCCATAATGTCTTTGATTTACCACCATCCTCATTGTGCCCTAAAATACTTTATTCTCTTGATGGGATCCTTGGAAAATTTTCATACCTGTCACTTAGTGTGCGTCTCTTTGAACAAAACATGAATGGAAGGAGAGGACTTATGCTGTCATTGGACTGGGTGGCCGATGTTTAACTGATGGGGTTGAGAGCATCACCAGTCCCAAGTCTAGACAATAGAGCAAAACTGAGAAGCAAGGGTTCGGTGGCAGTGTCACCTCTGGGATTATGTGTATACTTCCTTTAGCTCACGCACACTAAAAGTGATTGCATTTTTAAAATGTAATATATACTGAGCAAGACTGATAAGCCTGGGATACAGCAGCAAACAAAATAACCGTATTTCATCAGTTTCTCAATCTCAGCACTATTGACATCCTGTGTGGATGGCCTGTGCATTGGAGGAGGTTTAACAGTAGCCTTGGCCTCTAGCTACTGGCGGCCAGGAGTAGTGCCTCCAGTTGTGCCCATCTCTCTAGACACTGTCCAGATAACCCCCTGGGAACAAAATCACCTCGGCTTGAGAGCCACTGAGTTTCATGATGCACAGGTTCCATGTATTAGCGTCCCTATAATGGGGATGCTTCTTACGACTGTTGACCTCTTGTAATTAGGATTGGCAAGGGTGATTTTCTTCTGTCGTGTGGGTGACACCGTATGGCAGAGGAACACAGTGCTTCAGTCAACGTCCCCGTTTCCTCTAGCTCCGTTCTCAGAGCTCCCAGTCCCAGGGGCTGCAGTCAAAGTCCACAGACGACATTAAGGTAAATTTCAGTTCCTCTCAGTTTGACTTTATGACAGAATGAATCTCCCTTTTCCAAAGGGCGGACAGCCTCATGCTACTATAATCAAATTGTCTGTGATTTCAAGCCTGTTGAATTCATTAGGGGATGGCTGGGCATAGTTGTCAGCCTTCCCCTTGCCAAAATATAATCTTGAAACAATTTTTTTTTTCAATTTTAATCTACTCTCTTTTCCTCTGGGATGTGTTACTACCGGTGATAGACTAACTGGTTTTTTTGTTTGTTTGTTTGTTTATAACTAATTGCATGGTCTGGCATTTATCTGTATGATTTTAGCTTCTGCATCAAAATCTTTTGAAACCCAGACAAGATGGTGTCTTTGGCCAGCTGGCTCCGCCCTCCACCCCTTACTGAAATTCCCCCCTGTGTCAAAGGTAGTATTTTGTAAAGTTCTTCCTGAGATCTGTCCTATAGACTGCAGTGGTTTTGCTGAGAAAGATAGGAATTACAATTAAGTCACAATGTATATCAAGAAGACCTCCATAGAATGGGTATGTTTCTTTCTCTTTCTTTTCTTCACCTCATTGTTCTGTGAGATGTGTCTGCATTGAATAGCAAAGAGGCACAGCTGAGATTGTGACTATTAAACAGAATATCAGTACTTTTTAAGTCTTGGTCAACAAATTATAAACAAAGTATCACAAAAGTCTTAATCCAGTAGGAAATTTTGTATACTTTGACAGACATCTGGTGAAACATCTGATCTAGTGGACACTGAAAATCCTTAAAAACTTTAAATCGAGGCCCATCTGGGAGACTGCATGAAAGCACCTGAACCCCAAAGGATCCATCTACAGATTTCTTTGGTAGACCGTAACTGCACACTGTAAAGATACACTAGTTTGTGTATTCAAATTAACAAGGGCTGCCCTTTTGTTGAGCACTTAGTGTGTATTCAGGCACTGTCCTGAGAGCTCTGAGAGTAGAATCAAACCTGACGTAGACCATGAGGGAGAGGTCCAGCAGTAGACATTACTGGTCCTGTCCCATAGTTGAGAGAAATGAAACCCAGAAACGTGATGTGGCTTGCCCAAGCTATATTGTGATTAAACTCACTGTTGAAATGAGCTTCCCTCTGCCTTGTCAAGGTTTTTGATTGATTGACTCATTCATTCATTCAAGGTATTTTCACTCGTGTCTCTTCCTTGTATCAAACTATTAATTGTTATTGAGAATACTGGACTTGTGATTTAGTTATTAAATATTCAGACAGCACAAAATTAGCCCCTCATCTTGTTGACAGGTCTGTAAGGTGCTCTGGGGATTAGTATTTTGTGTCTTCCTCATCTAATCCCCAAATCAGCTCCACCCTCACTAGCAGTAAATAAAATCACACAGGATAATAACTTTCAAATTTTCTGTCTACCAGATGTGTAATTAAAGCTGTGCTCTGAGTAACTCCACAATTGACAGAAGCTGAGAAACAAAACACACTTTTTAATGCGAGAAATAAAAATGTTAATTCCTGCTATGTTTGAGAGGTTTGGAATGGGGAACAGAAAAGGCTTTAATTTAGGGAGCAGAGAAAGATTTCATTTAGAAGTGACTTTCTAAAGACTTAAGTTATAATAAAGAAGCAGGAAGGAAGAGCATCAGGCCTACACTCCGCACGGTTTTGTGGGACCATCTCGTAGTGAGTCTGTGTCTGCCTTCAGAAGTGTTCTCTCTGTGTCATGAATTGCTGCTTGCAGATTTTACTCCCAATGGGATGCTTATCCACCGGTAAGCCAAGCGCAGATATGTTGCATTGGCAAGGATTTAGCTCTGTCTTGATTGTAAATGAGAGGCCAAAAATACCTGTGCTTAGTAATTAGTATGGCTTATTGCATCAGTGTGCTATTTTGGCACTGCTCTCTTCTGTTGCAGAAATTTGAAGACATCTGTTTACTTTCAACTCTGAAAGACCTTCTCAAGCACAGTAAATCAGTAGGACTCGAGCAGGTACTTCCATTAGATTTCCTCTCAGTATCTTATCTCTTCTCGAACATTTTTACCAAATGATTGCAAATTAGTGAAAACATTTGAACAAATTTAGACATGGTATGATGAGAAGTGACAGCTCCTTAATAAAGGAATCAATCTGTTCTTGGGGAATGTGTGCTCTGGTTAAGTCAGGAAGAGGTTCAGACGTTTCCAGCAGAGATTCATTCCTTGATAGAAAAGGCCCAGGTTTTTAAAAAATCACCAAAGTGGACTGACCACAATGACAATGCTTTTTATTTGCTGTGATAATTAGTCCAGCATAAGTGTATCAGCATCTGGGCTTTTGGTCCCATATTAATTGGTGGGCCTGCAGAAGAAGATAAACTTTTGTGGACTGAAGCTCAGTTTTGTGGTTGGCCTGTGTAATGAACATCTCTTCAAGGTATATAGAATTATTGTTTAAAAATTCACAAACCCCCAAAAAAAGAATTTACACCTATATATGAAACAACCTTATGATGGAATGGACAGTGGTTGACTTGTACCTGAGGAATTGTACATATAAAACACAAGATACGGGGTGAATTATTCTAATTTCTGTAGTGATGGTTCTGACCAGTGCCTGAGCAATGTGGATGGGAAGGGCAAATGGAGACAGTGTGCACAGAGGGACGCAGTGAAGGGATGTCAGTGATACTTAGGACATCTTCAGAATGGGGTTGCCCAGAAGAAGGTGAGGCGGACCATATGTCCTTTAGGACTCGTTCAGGAGCATGTAACAGAAAAGCAAGAGCAAGGCAGATAAAAGCAAAAATTGGGATTTATGGACTGAAGTAATTAAAAAGTCCCGTACTGGTTCCGGGTCTCAGCTTGACTAGGTCTTGTGTTGCCTCCGCCTGGTTTGGCTTCCTTTCTCAATGGGTCCTTTCCTTGTTATGGTTTCCAGCATCCCTGGGCTTAGGCCAATCATCCTATGGCTTTTGCAATACCAACGGAACAAGGGTTTTTTTCCCCCCTAACATTCCTTGCAAAGGTCTGATAATTAGAGGAGCCTCTCTCTCTGCATCTAGAGGGCTACGTGTGTCTAATTGTTAGGTCTGGGTTTCTGCCTGCCTCTTTTTTCAGAGGAGGTCCTGGCACCTTGCTTGCTTTTTTCAGAAAGACTGAGTAGATAGTTCCCCAAAAGGAAATCCACATGTGTCATCATAAGGAGAGGAGTCAATGTTGACTAGGCAAGAACAGCACCTGTTGTATAAGGAATTAGGAAGAAAACTGTTGTCTGTTCATTCATTCATTCATTCATTCATCCTTTTAACAAAGAATTATTGAGCACATACTGTATTTAGGCATCATTTTATGTGCTAGGAATTCAGTAGTGCACAGAACATGCCCAAATCCCTTTCTTCATTAAGCTTATTGCATTTTCATGCTATAGGTGGAGGGGTCAAAAATGGGGTATGTTCTCCAAATATGGAGTGATGGTTGCTATAGATACTGTAAAGGGCAGAGGGATTGACTGGTTCTGGAGTGGCAAAAATAATCAAGGGAACAAGAGATGGGTTTATTAGAGAAGGCGAGAGAAAGGATGTAGAAATGTGTGACTGACTACCTCTGAAGGGGAGGCTGACAGTGGATACTTGGAGTATTTTATAAAGCGCACAGGGATTTAGCTTATGTGTGTAAAAAGCCTTTTTGTTAATTGGGAGTGAGAGTTAATGTATTTACCTTTGAGAATGCAGTCATGATACTGTTATTTTAGATGCTTTGCCCTCCCTGGAAGAAGCACCGAGTTGATGATCTAATAGCTTGTTACCACTGTTAATGTCTATGATTATCTTTGTCACAGTGGGAATGTAGCTGTCAGGAAAAGAAAAAAGCATTTTTGTTTCACTTTCAGTAACAGAGCTCAACTTGCTAACACCCCAGAGAGTCAAAGGCACTTACCGAAGTATGCAAAGGAAATAATGCCATGGGACCTTAATGTGGGATAGTTTTTAACGGGAATGCTCAAATAGCCTGGCCAAAGGCCTGATTCCCTTCCCCTGCCTCCCCTCCTCCCAAAGGTCTTTTTTGTTTAGCATATGACCCGATAACTTTAAGAACAACAACGGATATGACAGCGCTTTTTGTCACTGAGAAAAAAGTGGGATTGAAATGAGATGGAAAATTATAATAACACAGATATTGTTATTGATGGTAACAGAATAAACAGAAGCTGTTTATTTTTTGAGGGGTACAAATATGTAGAAAAGGATCTGATACAGGCTGTCCAATTAAGGAGAGTAGCTTCAGAAATTAAGTGTGGGAAGAGAATAGGGGTATGGGCATTGGCGGGGACGGGGAGATGTGGGAGAGAATTCATAATCCACGTGAGGCTTTGTGCAGCCTTTACCATGTGATGCCAGCTTCACAAGGGTCTAACATATCCTATCTTTCATAAAGCTCACCCTGCTTGGGAACCAATATTGTCCTAATTGCACAGGTGAGGAGTTTGTGACAGAGAGAGGTTAAAGAACTAAGTTCCCACAGTTGCGAAATGGCTGCTCAGGCGTTGATACCTAGGACATTCCTCCTCCCTCAGCCTTTCGTTTTTAACCACCACCTGGACTATCTCAGATCATCTGGTGAACCTTGAAAAGGTGATCAGGATCCTGCCTCCAAGATCCCCAGAGTGGTTTTGCATGACCAGTAAGATAAAGTCTTAAACACCTGGCATAGATTACCAAGTTCTTTCTGAACCTGCTTCTGCAGGCAGTCCTCATGGCTGCATTGAATTGTGCTCTTTCCTGATACTCATTTTGCTCCCACCTCTCTCCCATCTTTGAATTGCCACCATCTTGTTCCCTGTTGTGCCTATGCAGTTTTGCTTCTACCTCTATTATGAAAATAATGCCTCCTATTGTATTGTTCTATTGCTTGGCTATGGGAGCTTCTGGAAGGACCAGTTTTGCAAAAGTTGTATATTGTTGTTGTTATTATCATTATTATTATTATTATTATTATTATTATTTTACAGAGTAGGTATTCAATAAAATAAATGCTGAAAGGAAAAGCTCAAGTGGTAAGTTTGAGAGGACTAGTAATTCTTGGTATTTCTTTTCAGATTTAAGTCTCAAATAGAACTTTAGGAGCAGCAATCATGTTGTACATGGTTTTTATTAATATCTTGAAAAATCCTTTATTACGAGTTTTTTTTGTGTGTGGTTATGTTAGGGAGAGATTACATTTGCCTTCTGGCACCTCTGGTGCAGTAGCCCCCCACTATCTGTGGTTTCAGTTACCTGTGGTCAACTGTGGTCTGAAAATCTTAAATGGAAAATTCCAGAAATAATTCATATGTTTTAAATTATGCACTATTCTGAGTAGCATGATAAAATCTGTGCTGTCCCTCTTTGCCCTGCCTGGGACATGAATCATCCCTTTGTCCAGTGTGTCCGTACTGTATAGACTCTGGCCTGTTAGTCACTTGGTACATGTCTAGGTTCTCACATCTTTTATCACAGTGTCATGTGCTTTTGTTCAAGGAACCCTTGTTTTATGTTATAATGGCCCCAAAGTGCAAGAGTAATGATGCTGGCAATTTGGATATGCCAAAGAGAAGCTGTAAAGCGCTTCCTTTCAAGGGATAGAAAAGTTCTCGACTTAATAAGGATATCATATGATGAGATTGCTAAAATCTACATAAGGAAAAATCTTCTATCCATGAAATTACCTAATAGGGTTGCATGTATAGGAAAAAAGCATAGTATATCAGCTTTGGGACTATCTGACAGTTTTAGGCATCCACTGGAGTTCTTGGAATGTGTCCTTTGCTGATAAGGGGAGACTGCTTTAATTAGGCGAAAAAGTCATCGTCATTCACTAAGGAAATCTTGATTCATACCTGATCTGGCTGATTCAACCCTCGTAATTATTTTATCATATTTTTGCCTGCTACAGGAAATGTGCAATTGGGTATTTTTAGACCCTAAGGTTTAAATTATTAATAGAGTCAAAACTGGAAAGAGAGCTCAGGTGTTACATGGTATGATATATTCATAAACATTCTCATATTGAAGAGTAGAGTGTCCCGGGATAAATCACTGAGGCTTTGCGGTAATCCTTTGATCCTGGATGTAGAGACACGGACTTTCTGTGTAAATGAACCCAGGAGTCTCCAAGCCATGCCATCTTTCCCTTCCGGGTCACTGTCATTGCAGTAATTGCATTGAGGGAACTTGGAACTGGATTAAAAAAAATCATTTTCCTAAGCAGTGTAAGAGGCTGTGGATTGTCCCTCAGCTCTGAGAGACAGTTACCACTGTCAGATGTGATAATGCATACCATGCAGAAAGTAGGAGTGCTTCGTCTATTTCAGCTCCCTCTGATCTTATCTTTTCTATTGGAAAAGAGTCTTCTCCCTTCCCAGTTGAACTCTATCTCCTAGTTACTAGAATTGAAGTGACAATCACTTCTAAACTAGTCTGTCCAGTGTTTTCTATGAAGCCTCTTCTATAACTATATAGGAAGTGTGATATCCTTTCTTATTGGTTTCTTATTGGTCTCCTTAAACTATAGCTTTTCTTGTTCTTGCTTCGATAGTAATTATCTTTTCAAAACTTTCTTGGAACTATATGTTTATTCTATTTTGGAAACATATCCTTTCGCATAGTATTGTACATATCACATCATGGTTGCATATTTTCTTCAGGCAGCCTTTTCAGAAACATTCTTCATCTTTGTGTGGTGGTAGGAATTCTTGATGTATTTAGACCTGGATCAGTGAGCAGCAGGATGCATCCCAGTATGTCCTCTGTCCTTGGTCTTCCTGAGTATGAGGCTCGCAGAATGTTCCTGTGTATCTCTGGTGCCCGTTTCCTGGCCTGGCTCTGAACACTCTACAGACAGTGTTTGTGGGAGAATGTGCAAGGATTTCTTCTTGGCAACAGCTTCCTAAATACTGATTGTTTACCAGGTACAGAAAGCCTGTGCTCTGTTGCCCATGGAATTGTTTGTTTCTGTGAAGTCCTCCTTGTCTAACTGATATCAACAAATAACTCAAACCCAACTCAAAACTGATAGGCTCAGAGTCTCACTATTTCTCAGACCTGAGAAGGACCGGCAGGTTATTTTTAGCTGTTTTAGGAAGTGCTGCAATCCTGGGGCCCCAGAAAGCCACCAGTGACCTCACAGGATCACCTGAGCACCTGGCTTATCAACGAGGGTTTAAAAGTTTCTGTGGGTAATTTTGCTTTGAGCAGTGAAGGAGAGTTCTTTGCCGTTTTGTGATCTGGGAGTGAGTGACAGGCCATCATGTTAACCACATCATGGCTCTGAATGATAAAAGGGTCAAACCATTGTCATTCATTAAATCCCTGTAACTGTTGGAATTCCTCTAAGGAGGCTCTTCCTGGGCTCACTCTGTACACTGTCTCCCCAGGCAACCTCATAATGGCTTAAATTACTATCTATTCCAGGAGCACTCTCAAATTGATATTTCTGGTTGAGCTCTCCCTTCTGATCTTAAGGGCTGTGTAGCCTACTTCCTCCTTGGCATGGGATTCCTCAGGGCACCTTAAAACCAAGTTTAGTATTCACCCCCACCCCCAACCCCACCCCCAGTTCTGCTTTTTTTAAATCTCCACCCTGTTCCCTTTCCTGGCCTTCTTGCCCCAATAAATGGAAGAACCATAAGTCCATTCACATTAGCCCCAAGCCTGGGATTCTGTTCTCCCTCCATCTATATTAATCATTAGATGGATTATTTCAGTTTCACCTCTGCATGTCTCTGGAATCCATTTTGTTCCCCATACTCACTGCCACCATCCCATAATAATCTCTCGCCTAGGTGACTATGGGAGCCTTGGAAAATCTCTCCAGGTTTACTTTTTTGTGATCCTGCTCTTACATGCCAGCCTGGAGCATCATTTAAAAATGGAAATACGACTGTCGCTCCTTTGTTGACAACCTTTCAGTGGCTTTGCATCCGCCTGAGGATACATTCCAGAATCTAGCAATGGCTTTTCTTTATGATTTGGCCCTGCCTACCTCCCTTCCCCACATCATGTCCACAATTTCCCTGCAAGCCCTGTATCTACAGCTACAGCCACACCACTCAACAGTCTCCCGCTGTTCCCAGCCTTGCTTTTCACTGTTACCTTGTTAGATTCTACCTCATGCATCAGGGCTCAGCCTAAATCCTTTCCTTCAGAAGGCTTCTCTCTCCTGGTTATGTCAGAGCCTTACTCATGCTCCCAGCGCCCTGCACCATCTTTATTCTGCTTCTGATGGTTAAGGATTACTTGAGAGAAGCAAAAATAGAGAGAGTAGAGATACTGGTGTAGACATTCAGACAAAGGGAGTGGTTAGCAAAGGAACTGTTGACTTTGTCTTGTTGACTTTGTCTTTTGGTACTTAAAAACCTACATAGGGCCGGCCGAGTGGCGCATTGGTTAAGCGCTGGTTTTGGGATGCCAGCGGCCCCGGTTCAGATCCCACATGAGGGCCAGTGACACTGCCCTCTACAGCTAACAACAGCTCCACCTGGAGCTGGGCTGTGCGAGCCCCGGTGATGGTGTGGGCTGCAGCCCCTGCTGCAGCGGGCTGCCATAGGCTACAGTGAGTGGCCCGCAGCCAGCGTGAGCGGCTGGCAGCCAAGCGTGAGCTGCCAATAGCTGCGGTGAGCGACATCCAGAGGCCAGCGACCGATCTGCCTCATCCGGGAAGAGCGCAATGACGATACCAACAGTGAAGCAACAAACTCCGCAACTAGACTGAAGAACAAAAAGACAGCAACTTGTCTGTTCCCCTTCCCCGATTCCCCAACGCTGTTCCCCTCCGCCAATTCCCCAATAAAAAAATCTAAAACAAAAACAAAAAAAACAAACTACATAACCTGAAATGGCTGCATACTCAATGAGTCCAACTACATGACATTCTGGAAAAGGCAAAAACTATTAGAGGCAGTAAAAAGATAGATTAGATGAGAGGTTAACCGGGGTTGGGGGTAGAGAAGGGATGAACAAACAGCCTAGCACAGAGGAGTTTGATGGCAGTGAAAATACTCTGTATGATATCATAATGATGGCTACCTGTTATTACACAGGGGCTAGTTCATAGAATGTACAACACCAAGAGTAAACCCTGAGGTAAACTAAGGATTTGGGGTGATGAATGATGAGTCTGTGTAGGTTCATCAGTTATAACAAATTCATCACTCTGGTTGGAGTTCTTGATAGTAGGAAAGGCTGTGCATGTATGGGGACAGGATATATGGGAAATCTCTGTAACCTTCCTTTCAGTTTGGCTATGCACCTGAAACTGCTCGAAAGCCACCCTCCAAAACAAAACAAAAAAAGAAGCAAATAAGCTGGGTAGACTGGTCTCAGGCTTCTGCAGGAACATGATCAGTTCTGGATACCAGGCAGCACTTCTAAGGATACTGCAATGGCAATTAAGCCGTATAATAAACAAGGTTATTGTGTTGTCTTATGGGAGGGGCTATTCTTCCCACTGGCTGGGGCTGTTCCCTGCTGCTCCTCTAATTAATATAATTTCTAGCCCCAAGGCTCACTGCTGTAATTTCTTCTCCACTGTAGAAGGACTGTGGAGAGGTACCTTATACTTTTTTAACTCATCACATTCAACTTCACTCTAAGAGCGCGGGAAAACAAAACAAAGGCCCTTCAATGTGTACAGGGCCTGAGGCTCTCCCCGCCACTCAGAGGAAGCCTGAGGGGTGCTCTCAAGTATCCCCTGCTCTCAGATATTGCAGTCTGCTCATAGAGTGACTTTCTCCCATGATTCTGAATTTAAAGATAGGTCTATTTCCTACATAAGGCCAGGTTGTCAGCCAACTTGTAGTTAGTGCTCTCTGGACAAAGAGGGATGGGTTGGGTCACTGGGGAAAGCAGCGCTTCTAAAGCTTTTCTATTTAATGAAGTAAGCAGTCGGGACCTGCACAGATTCATGGGGAGATGATTCTTAACAGCCCTAAAAAATGGTGCAGCTCGCGCAGGTGAGATTAGAGAGGGGAAACTGGACTTGAGAGGCTAGGTGGAGAATTTAAGATGAAGATTTTTCAGTTACCTATACTCGTAAGAGATTTCCCTTTATCCTTTATGAAATCCCAAACTACATCCATTTTTCTTTCCTGAGCTAAGTTATAGCAGAGGTCTGCTGGATATATCTTGTGGTGAAATTATGGGAATTCTGCAGCGTAAAGTAGAAAGATCAGAAGATGTAAAGGAGAGAACATCTCATTGAGATGTGGAGCGGAGGGCTTAACAAATCAGAAAGGAAAGGAGACACTTGGCGAGAAATCAGTTCATGTAAGAGGATGCCTGTATTGGAGTTTGAACAACAAAAGCATATCCTGGGACATTCTAATGGTTCGGTTGAATCAACTTGTGATGATACACTATTATAATCATGGTATTATTTCAATTTAATGACCATACATAATGGCATCTCCCATCAATTAATCTGACATTAACCCCCACCTTAAGTTCTTGGATATTAACTATGGTTTAGGCTGAACACATGATGGATAAGAATTACTGACTGTCTTAGACCTGTGTACTTACTATTATCATATCCTTGAACTTCATTTTATTTCTACTTCATGTTTTTTTCAGACCTTTATCTTCTTTATTATTTGTGACCCAGTAGGATGTTAGATGTTTTTAACTAGAAACTGTTAATGACCATTTTTTTTATGAGAAGTAAATGGTTAGTATAAATTGAATTTTAATGCTTTTATTGTCTCAGAAGAAGATAAAAACCATTAGCTAATGATAATGTTAATGTTCAAATTGTTTTTAATTTTAAAATTATAGTTATAAACTACAGTTCTATGCTTTTTCATTTTGGACTTAGGAAAAATTTATGAACATCTACATAAATGTATGTGAATTAGGCACCAGGAATAAAATAGCTTAAAAATACAACCAGGCTTAAATATATGTATGTTCAGCAACTGAGCAGCATAGGTATCTGGCTAGAAATCTGCCTCCTCAATTATAATTAAATGTCAAATTTTCCTACAGTTTCCCATTATTAAAAATATCCTTGTCTTAAATTTACTTTGGCTGGGAAATGTGCTTGGTGATTATCATACCGTGTTACTCTGGGGAGTTAAAATTTATATTATGTTTCAGTTCCACTGAAATAATAGCATTCCCAGGCAAACGTATCTATGTGTATATACAAATGTACTTGATAAAGTTCTCCTTTAACAAGAGATGATTTTAATATTGTCTGGAATAAATATGTTTTGCTTCATATCACTGGGAATGTCACAGAGTTCTTATTTTTTTCTTCATTCCTAAAATAGGTAACACAACGTAATATGTTATGCTCATTAAAGAAAAGAATTTCAGTTTCAGAGATGGAGTTGCTAAGTTCATTGCTTCTGGGAAAAGGAACAAATACCAACCCCTTATTTTAACCTGAAAATGTAAGAGCATATACAAGTAAACTAATGAAATATATTTATTAAAAGATGGACTTTTCTATCCTAGAGTTGTATTGTATGTCTTTATTTTCAACAGACATGTGATTGCCATCGTCCAAACAGTGCCAGGAGGAATTATTTTCAATTTTTGTTTCCTTTATTATTTGTATTACATATACCATCATAGCACCTAGCCCTAAGACACATGCACATATGCTCACTGTAAACTCACACATTTATTCTGCAGGGAAAGAAAGTAATGGAAGAAGAAACAATTATTGATATTAATGTTCATTCTATATGCAGAATCATCGCAGAACCTTTTTACTGAAACTTTTGGTCAGACTTAATAGCATTGCCCCTCAGCGTCACTATTCATTGATAAAATTATTAATGAGGACCTAATAGTTCACGGTCTGGTTTGTTTGGACAGATATAGGAAGCCTGATCATTTACCAATCCCTATTCTAAAAATTAGTTCAACATTTAACTCAATCAATGTACCAGACACTAAATCGAGAGGTCAAGTATAGGGAAATTGAAAGCTAATAACCTCAGGAAGATGGAGCAGAGCAAAATGAATTGTTACTGATATGTTAAAATGATAGAATATAGTAAAACTTCCATACCTACATGCTGAGATTTTTCTTGTTAGCAGTGGAAGAGTATAATAGCATAACTTTATTTTCAGAGCCATTTCAGGATGTGGTGACATTTCTGATCGGACTGGTTATGTCACACCTAGGAGAAGTTTTTAGGTATTGGCTGTGTAGCTCTCTTTGTACTGGAATAGTACCTGTGTGTCTCTCACTTTTTTTAAGCATTCATTAATGAAATTGCTCTGTGTCATACCCATCCCTGTGATTTGCCTCTTTTACTCTATTGACTTGTTTAAGGTGCATAGAAAGTTGGATTGTAAACCTGTTAGTATTTTACATTAGTATGAATTTGAAGTCTCTCCGTTGTATCAGTAAATCACAACAAATAACAACTGGTTCTGTAATGTGTATTGCTTGTCTGTAAATATCACCTGAAATAGAGCAAATAAAGCCATGTCTGTTTAACTGGGAAGAGTTGAGAATTAATGCTAAATTAAAATATTGTCACACAGCTTAGCAGAGGCATACTCACAGTCAGTCAGTCTCTGATGCCTTTCTCTTTACTGTGAACACTGAATAATAATTACTTTATGAAGGTAGCGCAGTGTAAATATTTATAAACAGAAATGTAAAACAGCGAGGCCACAGTGAATAAATTACTTTGAAATATTTTAAAATCCAGTTTTTATATGCTTTTTAGTAAAAATTATTCATGGTGATCAATATTTCTCACTTGCCATCTGCTCTGCTTCGGTGGCTGCTCAGGTCTAGGTGAATGATGCAGTGTGCTGTATAATGCACTGCACAAATTTATTGACTCAGAGGCAGCATGTTTATGGAGAGCATGCAAACATGTAATCATGAAACACTGGGTCTGCAGGTGTCAGTAATTGCCACTTCTTTCCCATCCCTGGGAACAATTAGATAATCATTAGTCTTGCAACATGATGCGTTGTGTCTCCCAGTTTGTAGTTTGTAGGTGTCATTCTGTAGTTTCTCTGTGAGAAGATGGGAGAAATTTATTCCACATATTCCTGGAGTGACTGGTCAAAAGAATTACATCCACCTCTTGTAGGCAGTTTTTGTACACGTTTTCCTTTGCATCTGTTAGTGAAGAGTCCCTATTTTCATGCAATTCCATTTTCATGAACTTTTAGCAGCCAGTTTTGCAGTGTTGAATCAGCCCACCTGAAAGCCTCAGACAGGGTTTTTGGGCTGAAACAATGGCACTTAGATGGTGAGGGGACCCCTTTCTTAATCTGAAAGCAGATGTCTGTAGCCAGTTAATAATCTGTGACTCTTGTATTTTGCTTTCCTTATCTGGCTTGGAGGATTTGCCTCAATGAGGTTTATGTGTTTTGCTGGCCTGTTGTACCCACTTTCCATTCCCCCAAGCAAATCATGGTAAACATTATTATTTTACTTTTGCATGTCGTTGGGCTGGCTACGCATATTCAAGGAATTTTCTTGAATCAGGTAAAAAAAAAGCACTATAGTGATGTTATCTATATTTGAGGGCAGATGAGCATCAAGGATCCTTAATGTTGCCTCTCTGATGCAGCCATCATTGATCCCTTAGTTTAAACTAATCGTCCTCTTTGCATGCTTCTATAACTATGGGTTTTTCATTGGTTGTTTTCTTTTATGAGACCACCATGCATAAGTTGCCTTTATGACGATCTCTCTACTGGATGGCTAAGTTTTCAGAGACAAGAACTGAGTCGCACTTGTCTTTGCTCCACAGAACACAGACTATGCACTTCATAATTACTTGTTAAATTGCAGATAGTCAAATTTTCTAGAGTAAAGACCCTCTGAAGTCGCATTATATCAGTCAAGGATCATTGGGTGGAAAGAATGGAAAACCACATAAACTTTCTTTAGGCAAAGGCCGGAAATTATGTGAAGAGGACAGGTGTGTCTCTGCGACTCAAAACTAAGGACATCCAGCTAGGACTCAGGGGGCGGGGGAAGAAAGGGGCCATTTATGGGACTGTCCTGGGAACCCCGCTCCAATTCCTCACAGTCTCTCTCTCTCAGACTAAGGGTGCTGCTGCGCCATGGCCTCAGCACCTGTCAGTCAGTCTCTTTCTAAACCTTTTTTCTCTTCTGGACCCACAGAGCTCAGAATGACTTGTAGAGAATTATACATTCCACTCAGTTCACATCTGCTTGGGGCTGAGGCCTGCCTGCTCCCCAATTTTCTGTGTTACTCTTACACTTGTCTTCTCAATTCCACCTTGTTCCATGTGTCTGGAATGCCTGTCCTTTATTTATGTGTTCATCAGGGCTCAGTTTCAATGTCACCTCCTCAAGATGCCGTGTATTATAGAGAGTCCCTCTGATTGTTTTACTTCACTTTCAATTGTTCCATATTCTTCTTGTAGGATGAAGTTGCATACGTTTGTTTTTGTTTACTTGTGAATGCCTTTCTCTCCCACTAGAATGGAAACCCGTGAAGGTTTAAGCCCTCTTTTCTTTGTTTACAATGGATGCCAGTGCTTGGTATACAGTTGGAGCCCCATCAATGTCTCTTTAACATGCAATTGTCTGGTTGTCATACATCTCCTAGAGGTGTGATATAGCCTCTTCTTGAACAATTGAAGTTGAACCCTGCCTTCTGTATCAGGGTGATAATTTCCCTCTTTGTGTGGTCAGCTGCCCTGCCACGAATATAACAGACTATAATGTGCATAATATAATTTGACTTTGGGGTTTTTTTTCTGCCTCATTTGGTCAAGTCATAAACTTAACTTATGATGTCAACTCTAGAGACTGAGTCTAAGTAAAATAGATAAATGGAATCTGTCTCAGGAACAAGAAATTTAATATGCTCTGGTTGACAATCAACAAGAGTCATTGTTTTCCCAAATGCATGGCTATGACAAGCATTTTTGGTTTTGTTTTTTGGATGAGCAAGGTAGGCAGTTATGCTCCCTTTGTTTCTGGATCAGAGGACAAGATGGGGTTTGGCCTGTTACTTTTGGTAGTAAAAAATTATAGCTTTATATTGAGACTAGTGTATCCTATACTCAAGTAGTCCAGCTTCTTAAATTTTTACAATTAAAGGTAGCTAATGGTGTGGGTAAAAGCTTGCACACTAGAGACTGGCTTTAAATTCCAGCCCAACTTCACTGATTAGCTCTACCAGCATATTCCAGAGATACTGTGTGTTCAGTTTCAGACCACCACAATGAAGTGAGTTGCAATCTTTTTGCTGGTGGTGGGTCTTGTTTTCAGTTTGTAAAAAAAATGCATCATCTTTGAAGCGAAGTACAATGAAACAAGGCATGCCTGTATCACGTTGGGCAAGTTATTTGATCCATTAGCTTCCATTTTCCATTTATATAATAGGGCTAATAATAGTATCGTCTGAGCAGGGATCTAGTATGGATTTATTAAGATGATATGTGCTCTCTACACAAAGCCAGACAGTTAACTATTGTATAAACTTTGCTATAACCAATGTCTTGGTCACCTTTATGTCTCCAAAAGACTTTAAAAGTGCCGCAGATGTTACCTATAAGGAGGAAGCCAGGAAGGGGGAACAGTGGAACTTATACATAAACATTATCTTGGGTAAGGTAAACATCTATAAACATGTATTTATGCATTATTTATTGCTTTGAATTTAGCTTTTCTTCTTGTTTTTGAATGACATCTTTAGGGTTTGAGTGAGGGGACCGGCACGTGCAGTTTTCCCTCGACAGTGGCGGGCACGTTATGGTACAGGTACATATAGGTATCTTAAAATTCTCAAATTTGCTTGACTAAGGAAAGCAAAAATAAACCATTTGACTTCATTTTATTCCCCACGTCCCATTGGATTCTGTTTTGGGGGGCTAAAATGTGGCTTAATGCTTTGCTTTGGCCTCTAAAGTATAAAGTTGAGGCAAATCTGCCTTCAAGCGCAACACACTTTTGGCTAGAAGTCTAGTTCTGTTTGATCCACGTACTACGTTTAACATAAAGTTAGAATGAGACAACGCAATCTCATTGGAAACTCTCCAAGTTTCCCTGGATCTTTGTGGCTCAGTTTCAGCAGTGGGCTAGAGCTAAGGGGAAGTTGCTCTCTTTAGACCAGTGGCTGTCAGAGTGGGGTAGCATTCACATCACCTGGGAGCCGGTAAGAAATGCCAATTTCCAGATTCTACCTCCAGGCTTCTAAATTAGAAACTCTGAGGTGGGGGCAGAGAGCTTTATCGGTCCCTTCTCACATAGCTAGAGCGTGAGGAGCCCTATAAACCTGGATGCATTTATTGCTTATTGCCTTGAATTTAGCTTTGAAGTTCTCCACAGCCCCCTGCCTCACCTGTTGCCATACACTGAGCTCTACTCACAAGTGAAGTCAACTTCTTGGTACCTAGACCTAGAGACTTTTTTTTTTTTTTAATTTTTATTTATTTATTTTTTAGCTGAGCCATCCTGCTACCTGTTGGCAGCTCAGCAGCAGCTCAGCTTGGGCTGGGCATTGAACTGCTGTTGCTCAGAGCTCAGCTCTCACTCTTGAGGGAGCTCTTAACCAACTGAGCCACTCGGCCAGCCCTAGAGACATTTTTTATCTAGGGACTGGTGTGGTTTTTAGTGTTGGGTTATATGTGTGTTGATTTGTGTTCTGTCTGAAACAGATCTGATACCTTAAACTTGAAAGTCATCTAAGCTTCTCTAAGCCTGAGTATGAAATACACATTGAGAGGGATGTGCTCTAAGAGTATGTTTAACATTGTGAACAACTGTTGACAGCTGTGTTGACTCTCAAGACAAGATTTGGATAGTAGACTATCTAAAAGGAATGTATTATTTTATTCCTTAAGATATAAGAAAATCAGCTCTTAGACACTAGAAAACTGGGGTTTAGAATCAAGTGCACCTGGCCAAACGTTAGCTTTGCTTCTGAAACTGCATGGCCTGAATGAATATCTTTAACTTCTCTGAGCACAGTTTTCCTCATCTGTGAAATGGGTATATAGTACAACTCATCTCAAAGAGAAATGATGAGAGTTACGTGGTGTGCATATAGAAAACTTATTTGTAACTTCAAGATTAATTTTTTATACGCAAAATCAAATTTATCAAGTTTTTCTGAAGAAAGAACACAGACTTTGGGAAATAGACTCAAATCTGGTGAACTCATTTGTTGATTAGTCAGTAAGTCATATTTAACCATATATTAATCATTAATTTGAATGTAATGTCATATCAAAGATTATAAATCATCAAATCATAAGAAATGATACATAACATTTGTAGTCAGTAGTTTTTGAGTGCTTAATATGTATCAGGCACTGTTCTATTAGTATTGGTAGGATGGCTTTATAATATAAACCACAACTTAGAGAGCATATAGTTAATCAGCAGTCTTCCCTGAGTTATAAATTGGTGAATGAGGTGGGAAATATCATGAAAGATCCTTTCTTGTACATTTGTGCAATTTCTTGCATGGTTCCGCCCATGGCGGCCATTCCTGGGCAGCATTGTACCTGTATGTATTTATTGTGCAGTTATGAGTTCGTCACCCATCTCTACCATCTCCACCAGAGCAAAATGTTAGTTGAAGATCAGAACCCCATGTCCACCAGAGAGGAATTCCAAATCGCTAAACTGCCCTTCACTGGAGGTAAAGTGACATGACCTGCCCTGGGTTTCTCCAGGTGCCTGTAAACCCAGTAATTCTCCATTCATGTGAATCCCTTGTCTTTATTACCTCCACCCCTTTGCTCCACTTTCTATTATAGCTCCTTTGTCTGTCCTTGTGCCACAGCTTTATGTGTGTGGCTCAGCCTGAGTTTGAGGCTTTGCTCACTGCTTTTTAAAAGCATTTTTGATGAGTCACTGGGTATTTCCTACCTACTATTGTCATTTGATTACATATCCTCTCATTGACCTAAAATTTTAGAAGAAAATTCAGTCTAGATTAGCATCTCTCTGAATTATTCAGCGTTTTTTTATTCGAAATTCTACAAAAATGAAATAATTGTGTAGTTATTAATAGTAAAGAACCCAGAATAAGTACAATGTTAAGTTACATCTCTTAGGAGGAACCCATATTCATGAGTAGAGGATGTATGAACTGTTTGTAAGTGGGTTCCTTCTAAAGTACCTCATAAGAGTTTTAAGTATGCTCAATGAGTCATCTCGTGGGAATACTGTGTATTCAGTATTAGGTCATAATGCTCAATATTATTAATAGCTAATATTTAATATGTAGTACTCTCACTATTTGCAAGGTACCATTTTATTTTATTTATTTATTTTTAAGATTTTCTTGGGGAATTGGGGGAGGGGAACAGCGATAGGGAATTGGGGAAGGGGAACAGACAAGTTGCTTTCCTTTTGTTTTTCAGTCTAGTTGTGGAGGACGTCCCTTTACTGGCCCATGTTGGTATTATCATTGTGCTCTTCCTGGGTTAGGCAGTCGCTCGCGGGCCATTGTATGGCCGCTCACGGCAGCTCTCGAAAGCTCATGTCAGCTGCTGGCCAGCCCCACTGCAGCCTATGTTGTCACCAACGACTCATGGCGGCGCAGCTCCAGGTCGAGCTATTGTTCACCATCTTAGCTGTAGAGGGTGCAATGTCACTGGCCCTCTGTGGGATCTGAACCGGGGTCCTGCTGCTCAGAGTTGGCGTCCCAAGCCAACTTTTAACTAAGATGCCACTCGGCCAGCCCTGCAAGTTACCATTTTAAGCACTTTACTTCATTATAGTATTATGAGTTAGGTACTATTATTATCCTCATTGTATAAATGAGGAAAGTGGGGTCAGATAGTTTAGGTAAGTTGTCAGGGGTTACCTACCTACAAAGCAGCAAAGGTACAATTCAGTGTCAGGATCTAGAATTAGGCTTTAACTACTAGGCTATGGATACATGACGTCTTTCCTTATTGAGTTTGTCATCTAGTCGAACCTGATTCATACAGCTTTATTTTCAGGACTCTCAAAGCAAGCCTTTTCTATAGCTCTGTCTGCATTGCCACAGGAACCGAATTAATAGTGTTCGAAGGAGTGAGACTTAAGTGTAGTCACCATGCCTCCCCACCTGACATGTGACTTGCTTGTCGACGAGGTCTTCATATTGACTGGCACTTACATGTGATATTTGGTTATTGAGTTTAACTCGGAAGCAACTTACATGCTTTCCTCTCTGCTGGTGAGTTTTCCAATGCCGTGGAATGTGTCCAAACCAGTGGAGCATTGCAAGTTAATTGCTTGTGAGCACAGCAGGCAGTGCTGTAAGCAGGCAGCCACCAGCAATGGGAAGGTGAGGCGTTACCTGAGACACCTGAGATTGGGTTGTTAATAAGTCATTCCGATGAGTGGGGAATGGGGATGTCAGGAATTCCAGTATGGCTTTGTTCAGATGGGGTGTGTAGCCTGTTTAGTCTGCGAAGCAAGCCATTATTTTGGGTAGGAGTGCTGATAGGTTGGCTTGTGGTGGCACCAGTAGACTTGTGTGACAGAGACTCAGAACTTCTAATGCCACATCAATTCCATATGAACAGCATGTCTTAAGATGACTACAGTTACTGATAAAATAATTATCCCATTCACTTATTAGTTTGTTTCTCACGTTACTCACTCAAGTGTTGGAGTGCCTGGTACTTTTGTTACACCCATGGGAACAATGGGGAGCAAAATGGACAGGTGGGCTCTAGAATTTCTGTATAAGATTCAGTCATTACAGATGGAAGTTGGGGCTATAGATTTGTCTCACAGTAGGGTTTGGGTAACAAGCACTTCATTGTTACTTAGCTTGTATGTTTATTTAGGCGACTTTGGGGTGGTCCATGGTGAAAGTTTTCTTCTAGCTATTCGCTGGCGCTGCCAGGAAATTTATTCTTGGGCTGGTGGAAAATAGGCTGAAATTCTTTCAAGGAAATGAATGAAAAACTAAGATTAGTCATCCCAAAGGAAAGCAGTGCAGGTTATGACGAAGTAAACTGACTTAGAATGAGAGACCAAGGAAGAATTCCTTGAAAAAATGACTCTTGTGGTGCTATTTGCATATATGACACAGAGCCCAGGCCTGAGCCGGGCAGTCATGCACCAGACACAGGCCTGTCGCGGTGCCACAGGATTGACCTATTCCCACATTCCTGGTGGGGAACGGGCCTGTCCGTGGGGATTCTGAGCGTCTGTGATTGAAGCTCTCACACTGAATTGTAAAGCCTTTTTAACTAGGTAGAATGGAGTGTTAAAAACCACTTAGAAAAATTTTATTATTACACGTTTTATCAGCAAGATAATTCATCTCAGCTTTTTCAACTCCCCGGTCTCCACTCTACTTGTCAGAAGTAGTAAGAAATATTAGCCCACCATAGGAATGGTCTCAAACCTTATTTCAAATGTTAGTAATGCATCAAAACCCTTGGTCTTATATTAGCTACGTTTTAGATGTCTAAATTCATTCTCTTCCTGGGAAGAAAAGGTATGTAGTGAAAAGCAGAAAAGGGCCAATGGCATAATGATTGATAATCATGGCATTCTGATCAAAAATGAGTGGCATTCTCCCGGATGCAGTGTACATGACTGTCCCTGAACACTGCTTATTAATTTATCTAATTTAAGCAAATGCTTTCCATGTCTCTTGAGATAACTCTGCCTGTCTCTGACGATAGCTGTAGGAAAACATTCTCTAAATTATTATTTCTGGGTCAAAGTGAATGGATATTTTTAAAAATTATATATAAAGAAAACATTGCATTTTGTGACTACATATGTATTTTACACACACACACACACACACACACACACACGCAGAAATGGCTTTTAGATTTTCTTTGGTGAGCATGTAAAACATATATTTTAAGTAATAATAAAAATGGTGTGTGAGCACCTCCCTCTTCCTTTACTAAACTGGGTTTTCTTAGGTTCTTAGGTTCCCACACGTAGCATCACTGGGTTTTAATGTGAATACTGTTAACATATTAATACATATTGTGAGAATTTTCCTCCAAGTATTTGTGTAAATTGCAGTGCCTGTGGCACTGTTTGAGAGTATTTTTGCCTTGTACTATGATCACTCATAGTTTCTTGTGTGGAAAGATCTGTTTGATATAGTATAACTGTGGTAAGATCAAGGTGCTGCCATTTTTTGTCTTTGGGCCATTCATTTAAGCCCTCACACTTGCCTTTCCTCACACATCTGTTAAATGGGAGGTGGGTAGGGTATGGTGAAGGATGGTGGTTGTGGTGGTGCTTCCTGGGATTGACAAAGCTCTTTTAGGGGGTTATACAAAGAAAATGTATGTTAACACAGCTGGTCCAGCTTGAAGAGCATTTGCAAGGTAATTGTTCTCATAGCTCATCTTTGTTTAAACCCTTAAGTTCTTCTGAGACATGGTGTCTGTACTCGGCACATTTTATGAGAAAGTTGATGTCATGTGTGATTAAGACTGAGAGTACAAATGAATCTCAGATTCACCAGAGATTGTATTCCCACTCCATGAGACTTAACTCCTTCATGCACTTGTTTCCACATCTATATAATGGGAATATAATACTGTATTTGACATAGGATGGGATGAGGGGTAATATGAAGTATTATCGGCCATTTGGCTGGTTCAGTAAATGGTTCGTTGATGGTGGGTACCCTGCAACCACAGCGAGGATGGGTTGTATGCCCAGGAATGGGTTCTCCACTGGGGCAGAGAACCTTGTCCCGCAGTGGTGTTCCAATGTATACTGGATGGAGAGCTCAAAAAAAATCAGCCCTAAAAAAAAGCTTGAACAAATATTTGTATCAATGAATGCATAATAGGAGTAGTAAAGGTTTATAAATATGTTGTGAATGAATTAATTCTTCTTGGGTAATATTAATTAAATACATGAAATAAAAATAACTGTTGGATACGTAATAGTCGAATCCTGAATTGTATGATGCAAGCTATCTTTCTCAGAAAATGTATTGATGATGGGGAAAGCTTCACTGAGAAGGGCAGGATATGGGCAGGTTGGTTAGTGGGGGGTTTTCAGGGAGTAGAGTGAGGAGGTGAGGTGAAGCTGGGCTTCCCAAACCATGTTTTTTAGAATGGCTTTCCTGCAGTGCACTGCAGACTTAGAGTCCTTCATTCCATCCATCTTGCATGTGCCTTGTAGACCTAGTAAGTACATCTGACCATTCAGGGCTACAACATGTGGCATTCTCCAGCTGCGCATAGCCAACCTGGGTGGCAAACCATCTGACCCAGCATGCCTCATGGCTGTGATGGGTAGGGAGAGATGCAGGGATAACGGTTTTTCCCTTTGGAAAGCTGAAATGGGAAGATGGAACACACCCACATGCTTTCTCAGTTGTATCTGTGGGATAGATTTATTTATGTGGGTGTGCAAATTAATATGAAACCAATGAGGCTGTTTTTAAGATCACATTTCAAAATAAGTTTGAGATAATTTTTAAAGCAGATCTGTCTCCAGCCATAGATTCCTGTTATTTCTTTTTAGCACACATAATCGTTCATTTGATTTCAATCATAAATATTCTTAAGCAATATAATGAAATGGCACATTTTTGAACCATGTGAAGTATCTCTCCTTGTTTTTTGTGTTAATAATGTCAGTTCAAGTCAATTTGTTTCACCAGCACAGGGTATCTGGGTGACTTGTGGATGGTGTTGAGAAACTCCTTCTCTCATGTAGGAAAAGGAAAACAAATGATTTTAACTCCTTTGTCTTCTCCTGTGTTTTATAGTGTCAGGAAGAAAATTATACTTAAGCAATTTTCCTTTCTTCCTTGTTTTTAAAAATTACCATTAAAAAATACAGAAAATAGGGGCTGGCCGAGTGGCGCGGTGGTGAAGCGCTGGCTTGGGAAAGCCAGCAGCCCCGGTTCAGTCCCACATATGATATGAGGGCCAGTGACACTGCCCTCGGGGGGGAAAAAAAATACAGAAAATAGAAACTTCTAATGAGGCCTAAAGAAAACGTAGTTGCCTTATTTTCAAATTTGGTGTTACTGTTTGCTGCTTTCAGAAACTAATTCAATAGCTCTGTCTGCAAAGTAATACTTGAAGACCCATACCAAATGTGTTTTGCTTTAAGATTATAGTTATTAATGTATAACAAATTATCCACAAATATGCAAGGGGAAAAAAAACACCTTTGGGATTAGAAGTTGTTTCATATAATTAATAGTAAAGGTAGATTAGTAGCGGTGTCTTAATTTTGATGTTTAAGGTAGATGTTCAGAATTTATTCTGGACTCGCCATGAAAATTCTAAGATCTGGATCTGCATCTTCAAATCATATTGAATTCTTGACTTTGAACTTGGTCAGCATGCAATGGCAAGTTAGGAAGGAAGCACCCAATTAAGGAATTTGAGCCAAGTTAGCTCTTATATGGGAAATTATACCTGTCACTTATTTATTCTAAATATCCTGAATCCTTCTAAAACCAACGGTTAATTGGTGTGAGGTTGGTTAACTTTTTATGCTCTGTCGTGCCATTAGTTCATTAATGTCCCAGGGTGGTTTGAATATTAGTGAATATTAGTTTGAAGGAGCACTTAATTTCCAAAAGTTCAGGTTGCTAATGGTAGGCTTTCCATCATGGAAGGACATAGCTGGGCATATCTGAGTGAGTGGCAGCTGAGGAACCTGGTCCCATTGGAACTATATCAAGCCATTCAGTGGAGAAAATCTTTTCCCCATTTGGTAAAGGTAGGGCTAGAAAATCGAAATTTGTATTTTGATTTCCTGTGTATGATACGCAGTGTGTCTGCTAAAAGAACAGGATTCAATTTCATTCATGTTCTTTCCATTGATCCCATAGGACTGAAGTACTGTGTATACACTAAAAAAAGTCTGTGTCTTGAAACAAAAGGAAATCTTATGTTGATGACTAACACTGGTCTAGGAACAAGGTCTTCAGAAATTTCTAGACGTTTCTAGAAAGTTTGACTACATTGTATAACTAGAGAAGAGCTATAATACAGGTATATTTCCAGTTAAAAATTCCTGTCTGGACCATTTGGTGTAATGAAAGTGTTCTGACACTGAATTGTCATGATGGTTGTACAGCTCTATAAATTTACTATAAGTCATTGAATTGTACACTTGAAATTGTTGAATCTAAGCACAGTTGTTTAAAACCCTCTCTATTTTACACTGAAACTCCCTTGTTGAAAGTATTTATTGACCTGTGTGTATATACTGCAGTGCACATAAGACGTGTATCCCCGTCCTTACAGAGTTCGCATGCCAGTGGGTGCCATGAATAGACAACAGACAATATTCAGAATAAATAAGTATATAAAGTATTAGAAGGTGAGGGCTATGGAGGGAAAAACAAAAAGGGGAAGAAAGCACATTGGATGAGGGATGCAATTTGAGTGGCAGAACAGGTCACATTGAAAAGTGACATATGAGTGACAGTCTCAAGGAGGTGAGGGATTACTTGTTACCCTAGGTAGGATAGCAGGAAAGTGCTTGACATGTTCAAGGGGCATCAAGGTAGCCTGTTTGGCTCATATAGAAGGATCAATATGGAAAGAAGTAGGAGCTCTGATCAGGGAGGTAATTGGGGGCAGGGAGCAGATGTTTTCATGTTTAGCCTTGTAGACTATTTTGCAGGTCTTTGGCTTTTCCTCTGAACGAGGAAGGCTACTGTGGAGGGTTTTAAGCAAGTGAGTGGCATGACCTGACTTATGTTTTAACAAAAATCACTGGGTGCCGTGTTGGTAATAGGCAGAAGGCGGGGAAGGTGGGTCAGTAAGTCTGGTTAGGAGGCAGTTGCAATAATCCCTAGGAGAGATGATGGTGGTGTGTCATGAGGGGTCAGAGGCAAGACCCCATTCAGAACAGCAGCCTTCCAGGCTTGCAGGGCAGTGTTAGCTGAAGGCACCAGTGATTCATCCCATCTCAGAAGGGGCCTGCTTGCCCATGGGGGCTCAGGCTTTTTGGACAAATGAGGACTGGATGCTAACAGCAATGTGGATATTTAGCTTTACTTACTATTAACTTGGATAAGAGTATGAACAGGCCATGGAGTAGCTTGATGGATTTTGCTGGTGTCCTGCAATTTGCTTCTCTCTGGGAGTTTATCCAAAGAGGGGTACAGCCCTAGTTTGACCTATTGCAAAGCAAATTCAGAATGAACTAGTAAGTACAGCACTTCCAGTGATGCGGAGAACCACACTGGGTTTAGGGTCTGTCCATGTGACTCAGGAAGCATGGCTAGGAGCCTGCTGCTTCAAGAAATGTCTCTTCTTTATCAAATGGGTTTTTTTCCCCCCTGAGTTCGGTAGGTTTGGAGGGAGCTGGGGCGAAAATTTAATGCTAATAAGTGAATGCAACCTCTTCTCCTTGGAAAGGTCTAAATCCCGCTTAAACAGTGGTCCCCCAGTTGAGTACAAAGGCTGCAAAGAGAATGAAAGCTGATTACAGCACATTTTCTCGCTTTTGTCCAGCATCTTCTGAAAATGATTATTTTATATTGAGACTTTGTCTGCATTAGCAGTTTTATCTGCAAGGAAGGGACTTCTAATTTGCTAATTAGAGAGCTTGTTTTGCGCAACCAGGATCCTACTGTTTTGGAAATCGCTAAACATTTTCTGTGGGATGTGAGCTCCTCAACTGAAAAATTCCAGCTAAGTTCATCAATATGGTAAACAGGAACTGGCATATGCTTGCATCATTCAGTGTTGTAGTTCTAGAATGCAGAAGGAAAAGTATATGTCCTGCCTCCTACTTAGTTACAAGCTATGGATCCTAACTTCAGTTTCTTATTAATTCTGTTTTTTATGCATCTCTCCAAATAGGATTCTTCATTGTATTGTAAGAAAAAAAGGATTAGTTTCTTTTGCTTTTTTTTTAAGAATCCCGGACATGTAGGAGTCCTCCATCGAACTGTCAAATTGTGCTCTGTTTTCTTAATAATATACTTCTAATGTGGTGGAATATTTTTTCTCACTTTTTTTTTGTGATACTGAATCACCTAGTTGAACAATTCTTGAACCAACACCACAGCCACAGCTTAAAACAAAGCTTTTTCTTTTTATTTGAGTGTTTACTGTGGATATCTTCCCTGTTGCTTCACCACTGTTTTTTTTAGAATGAGTTGCTGTTTTTAAATATTTTCCAATCTTTTGTTACTGTAATTGGACAGACCCTCTTAGAACGCAAAGATGCGTGATTTTAGTTAGGTGCACATGTAATTTTTCCATCAGTTTCTCCTTTTGTCTTAGTTTTGCAATGTTTCGGGCATTAGTATTCTCAAGTGTAGTATAATAATTATGGGAGATTCTGTCTTTCTGTGAATAGCTGTCTTTAGACAAAAAGCAGTTGGTTACTCACTTCATTTTCCTTTATTATCCTACTTAGCTTTGTGCCTCACCTACAAACACATAGCTTTGTTTACATTGTTGGTACTTAACTTTGATAATCTTTTCTTTGCTGATTAGGAGGAACCAAAGTCAAAGCTACCAGTAGGCTATTTTCCCCAACCTATTGCTTGGGCTGGGAGATTCAGTGGTTTGTGGAGCAGGCGTTTGGACCCAGACACACACTCCAAGTTAATGTTGACCTCCAGATGTGGTTAATATCAGAACTGTCAACAAGTATCCACCCTTGTAGATATTACCATTGCAGGATATTTTAATGGGGATCTCTGGAGCCAAATATCTGAGTTTGAATTTTGGCTCCACTACTTGCTTAACGGTGTGATCTAAATACCCAATAAAGTAACCTTTCTAGGCTGGAGTATCTTCATCCATGAAATGGGGTTAATATTGTCAGAAGCAAATGAGATAATCCATGGACATTGGTCCATTGTCAGTGGCCTGTAAATGTTAGCTGTATAGAAAGAATCGGTGTGAGAGTGTGTGTATGGGAGTGAGGAGCCAGGGTGGTGAAAGCTGTGTACTAGGAGAGTGATCTGAGACAGGTTACCCTCTGACCTTCGCATGCCTCATCTATATAACAGGGATAATAATGAAGTTTGTAGCTTCCGGTTGACTTGAGAATTATGTGAGGTTAATTCCTGCCAAGTACTTAGTGCAGTGTCTGGCAACAGTCGGTGCTCAGTGTCAGCTCTTAGTACTATTCATGGCTATTTTCATTGTTCTCAAAACACAGCTGCCTTGACCCCACTCGTGGAGATGCTGATGTGGAGGCGCAGGAATGTGAATTTTATTTTTAATAAAGTTCTCCACTGCATAAAGCCCAGCTCTAGTGGTTGGTTCATTCAGCATCTGGGAGCCACTGTTTTTATTATCCATGGTCATATCTTGCCACTTAAATCCTGAAATGAAAATGTATTTCACTTACAAATTAAATTCCTGTTTTTTTTTAAATTTGTTTTTATATTGACCACTTTCTTTGTTGTCAGTATAAATAGATCCCACCTGTAACTCGTGCAGTTGGATTTGTTTCTTCTCCATCATTGATCAATTTAGTCCCTAAAAATATAATAGTGATCCTTCAGGTTTGTGAAGATTGTCATCACACGTTTTATTTTGATCACAGATTTTTGACAGAATGTAAAAAGAAGACAGTCGGCCATTTTTGTGTTTTCACAGGTTTGTTATTTTTTATATGTCCCTTGTATGCCTTATTTATTTTGTGCAGCCCTTATTTATCCAATGCCCGCACTGGCAGGTGTGGGTAAGAAAGGTGAGGAAATTAAAGTGTGTCTTGCCCCCAGAAGCACTATGTGCTGATGGTATTCTTTGGGGAGCTTCCTTCTTACCCCCCTGTCATAGAGTCTTGCCATGTATTGAAAACATTACAAGATTTTTAAATGCAGCCAACACGGGTATTTGGATTTCTGAGAGAGCCTTGACAGACTCTCTTGATATTTTCAGGGTTGAAATGGAGAAATGAGGATTTGTAGTAGATTGAAAAACTCTTCCCAGGGAATTCTGGATAATGCACCCCTGCAATGATGGAGAGTTCTATCTTTGACCCTGGAGCATTTTTATCAACAACTTGACAAAGGAGATGGATTTATTAGATTTGTGAATGGCATGTTGCCAGGAGGCATAGGTCTGAAACTTGATGACAGAATCAGGATCTCCAACTTTATGAGAGGCAGCAATGATGGGTGAAAACGAAATATGATTTAGTAGAGAAGCAGCAGATAGTACAGCCAAATGGAAGAGATGTACAGACTAGTTCAAATCACAGCTTCTGTGCTTACGCAGCTAGTAAGCCGAGTCTCAGTTTTCCTTTTGTACCTACAGGGTATATTATTAATTTACAGGGTTTTCATATGGAATTAAAATGTAAAATTACAGTGAGGAGCATAATGGCTTCTCAGAAATATTGACTTTTTAAAATGATTGTCTCTCATTTTAAGGTTAAAATAGAATATCTGATTTAATATGGATCTGATTTACCAGTCACATGAAAAAGACCTGAGGATCTTTTTTTTTTTTTTGAGGGCAGTGTCACTGGCCCTCATATGTGGGACCGGAACCGGGGCCGCTAGCTTCCCAAGCAGTCGCTTAACCACCGCACCATTCGGCTGGCCCCTGAGGATCTTTTTTACTCACACGATTCTATAATCCTTTTTCTCAACTTTGTTGTCTATTCCTGCCCCCTCCCCCAAGGAGTCTTTTTAGACATTTTTTGCCCTGATCACCTCCTAGCCCATGAAATTTTAATGCCATAGATAAACTGTATTTCTGATTATGTACTCTATGTCTATCTGTGCTTTAAAGATTAAAAGAGTAACAAATTTTGCCCCTAAGAATAAACTTTCACTATACTGGGGCAATGTTACCCACTGTTGAGACTGCATGCCATAATGTTTGAAGACCTCAGGTCAAGAGTCCATCTAGGATGTTCCTAGGTCAAGGTCTTAGAAGTGTATGTGTTCAATTTTTTTAAAATAAGTTGTTGTTGTTAATTATGGAAGTACTACATGTGTGTATTCTCAAAGTTAATACCTTCCTGTATCATATTAACATCTTTGGAACTCCCATCCCAGGGGTAACTACCATTAACAGTTTAGCAAATTTCCTCTTAATCTTTGTGTGTTTTTCATCACTGGTTTTGATTTGTATTTAATTTTTTCTTTGCATGATATGATGTAATTTCATCATAATGGCTTAGCAACTAGCTTTTTCCTCACTGAATGGTGTCAGGTACTCTTTCCTCCATTGTAAATTTCTATGAGTTTTTAAGATTTAACTTTTAAATAAGTAATAATATTAAAAAGAAGTGAATATTGAAAAATCTCTCTTTCTTATTTCCTCATCATCTACTAGTGCTACAGTTCTTAAGTATGCTTCCAGAGGCATTTTACGGACATACAATAAATATTTATAGATGGTCATTTATTTTGTTAATTTTAAACAAATGGTATAACATTATAAGCATATTGTTTTTTACACTGAAAACTATAACTTGAAAAGTTTTACCATTTTAGCTTAGGTTTCTTTCTCTTTTTTTTTTTTTTTTTTGTGTGTGTGTGTGTGTGTGTGTGTGTTTGTTTGGTTTTTTTTTGAGGGCAATGTCATTGGCCCTCATATGTGGGACTCGAACCACGGCTGCTGGCTTCCCAAGCCAGCGCTTAACCACCACGCCACTCAGCCGGCCCCCTTTTTCTTTTCTTGTTCTACACTATTCCATTGCATTGGTTTGCCATAGTTTAGTTAACTAGCCCTTTGGTGATAGATATTTATCTTGTTTTCCAATCTTGGATATTATCAATAATGCTGCCACAAGTAATCTTACTCTTGTATTAAATGCAAGCATATTTGTTTAACACTATGGTCAAAGGAGTGCATTATGTAATTTTAATAGTTATTGCCAAATTTTCATCTGTAAATTGTGGCACTCTGTCAGTAGCAGTAAATGCTTATTTGAATATATCCCTTGCTAACAGTGTGTAATCAAACATCTTGATGTTTGCAAATTCAGTAGGTGAAAGAATGCATCTATATAATTTTGTGTTTCTCATTACTAGTGAGGCACAGCAACTTTTGCTGTATTAAGGAGCCATTTGTATTGCCTTTTTTTGGACTGTTGGTTCATATCCTTTGCCCATTTTTATATGGGATTTTGAGTCTATCTATTTCTAGGATCTCTTGATATACTAAAGAACTTTCCACTTTGTGTTATCTATTGCAAATATTTTGCGCATTATTTGTCTGATGTTTTTTATGGTGCTTTCTGCAATCAGAAAATTAAATATTTTTTAGTATATTTGACTTTGTCAGTTTTTTTCTGACTTTGGTTTTTTTTCCCCTTTTTACATGATATATAAAAATGCTTCCTTCCCCTACTGCAAATTTTCCCACAACTACTTTTTTTTTTTTTTAAGATTTTATTGCGCAATTGGGGGAGGGTAGCAGTGTTGGGGAATTGGGGGAGGGGACCAGCCAAGTTGTTGTTCTTCAGTCTTCGTTGTGGAGGGCGCCAGTCGCCATCTGGCTTCCCGTCGTCAGCTCGTGGTCTCTCAGCTCAAGGTGCTGTGTTAGATCTTAGTTGCGGGTGGGTGTAGCCACCATCCCATGCAGGAGTCCACGCAGCAGCCTTGTTGTTAAGAGTGTAGGCCCTATCCACTGAGCCATCTGGGCAGCAGCTCAGCTCAAGGTGCCGAGTTCAATCTTTAGTTGCGGGTGGGTGTAGCCCACCATCACACAGGCAATCTTTTTTTTTGTTTTTTGTTTTTGTTTTTTTGTTTTTGAGGGCAGTGTCACTGGCCCTCACATGTGGGACGGAACCGGGGCTGCTGGCTTCCCAAACCAGCGCTTAACTTCCACACCACTCGGCTGGCCCCAAACAGGCAATCTTGTTGTTACACTATCTGAGCCATCCTGCCACCTGTTGGAAGCTCAGAGATAGCTCAGCTCCGGCGCAGCGTTCACTGGCCCATATTGCACAACTTCTTTTTGTACTTTCATTTATTTATTTTAAATATTTTAGTCTTGGATCCATTTGGAATTGATCTTAAAGTAGGATGATCTTCTTTTGAACCACTATATAGTATTAAGTAATGGATGTAGTTTGTTTAGCAAGTTCCTACTGATGGATATTTACATTATTGCCAGTTTTTTCATATTATAAACCAACGGCCAGATGGTAAATATTTTAGGTTTTGTTGTGTCTGTCACAGCTGTTCAAGGCTGGTATTATAGCACAAAAGCAACCATTGATATACATAAATGAATGGATGTGGCTGTGTTACAATAAAACTTTATTTATAGAAACAGGTTTGGCCCACATATCACAGTTTGCAAACCCCTATTTTAGTGTGTGCATTAGTTTCATAGGTCTGGAATCCACTCCTTGATCTGAGGGCAAGTTTTGTAGCTTCTGAGCCTCAGTTTTGTTATGTGTGAAGCGGGGAAACTACCACATACTTCATAGAAGTTGTTGAAAGGACCAAAGAAGATAAAATGTAGAAAGGTTTCATCACCTTGCCTGGGCGCATAGTTAATATTCTCTAAGTGGAAGATGCCTTATTGATGTCATTTTATTGATGTGTACTATTAAATGTCACTCAGTAATTTATAGTAGGGCTGGTAAGAGGGTGTCAAAAAACTCATCCATCAAGATCAATTATATTTTAATGGAATATTTTTGATTATTGATTTTTCCTTTTGCCTTGGACTCCAGTCTGACTTTATAGAGCATTGTTACTGATAATATCCTTATTTAAAATTTTTATATTTTGTTCATCATGGAATTTTTGTATTCATTTTAAAATTTAAAATAGTGCATTAAAATATTACCTCGAGAGCTGAATTTTTGGTGCATGCCTCACCCGAGTTCCTAACCCTTTTGAACAGTATTTATTCATTGAGTATGTTCTGTGGGCTGTGTGAACAGAATAGGCAAGTACCGACCTCATGGAGCTGATTTTCTCATGGACCATATACTAGGAAGAGAAATGACAAGGTTAAGGAAAAAGCATTGTTGGTGGTGTTATGTTAGACACGCTAGGTTAGTTCTGATTAGTTGAATGAAGGGAGTTGTTCTTGTCACTCTTCCTTCTGCAAAATTTCTCTGATTTTCTTTCTAGTTCCCCTTTATTGGAAGTTATTTATACTATAAATTTATTGTAATAGAGAAAAGTCCAAGTTGAAGTGAACTGTTCACAGTGTCACAGAGAGACACAGAATCCATCATGTTGTATTGACTTCACCTCATAAATGTGGCGCTTTGTGTCTAGACGTTTCCCCAGATAGCATTTAATAGTCAGTACATTGGGGAGCACACATTCTTCCTTTTATAGTTGTCATAGGCATTGTGTTAATCATCCTGTCTGCACTCTGAAGTGTTTTCCAGTCCCACACACCCCCTCCACACTATCCCCTCAGCTGTTGAGTGAGTGCCTCATAAAACCATTTTTAATTTCTTGTTCTTTTCCCTCAGCCCTCGTGTCGGTAGGTTAGTATATAGATAGTTATCCCTCCCAAACACCAAATTCCCAAATTCTGTCTCTGGAAATGTTTTCCTTTTCCTTCTTGGGATTGAAATTTCTCTTGAGCTGGAACAGATTATATTTGATAACACATTGTGGGGCAAGATGCCAATGATGGAAAGGAATGGGGTGAAAAGGCCTTCCATCCAAAGAAAGGAAATCCTGGCCTTAAATGTTAGTTTTGTTCCCCTCCCTGTGGGGCAGCTTTGACCTTTCTTTGGGAATAATACTTGGTCCCCTCCACCAATCTTCCCTGCATGATAACTTGTGCTGTGACTCTTCTCTGAGGCTAAAGACTTTGGTGAGAAGGAACTGTTCCCATTAAGACTTTCAGGGATTCTTATCCTGTGACTCCTGTGTTACAAGAGTGAGAATGTACAGCAGGGACTTCAGACCTTGTTCACTCTCCTTCTGTCTAAATGAGATCTTTAAACCCTTACCCAAGTTTATTCCTCTTCTGTAGGGAAAGAGGGTAGGAAGAAAGAGACAGAGAGGGAAAGGGAATCAGGAGATGTTATCCTAGCATATGTCATCCAGCATGCCTCTTGATGATTTTTATCTTTATTATTTGACATTTTCTTTGTTTTCTTTTTGTTGTTGTTGAAGATTTTATTAGGGAATTGGGGGAGGGGAACAGTTTTGGGGAATTGGGGAAAGCGGACAGACAAGTTGCTTTTCTTTTGTTCTTCAGTCTAGTTGTGAAGGACGTCGCTTCACTGGCGCATGTTGGTATCATCATCGCGCTCTCCCCCGGGTGAGGCAGTTGCTTGCTGGCCATCGGATGGCTGTTCACGGTGGCTCTCGGCAGCTCAAAGCGGCTGCCGGCCACTCACGCTGGCTGCTGGCCACTCATGGTAGCTCACGGCAGCCCACTGCAGCCCTGCTGCATCCTACACCGTCGCTGGTGACTCATGGCAGCCCAGCTCCAGGTGGAGCTGTTGTTCACCATCTTAGCTATAGAAGGCGTAGCGTCACTGGCCCTCATGTGGGATCTGAACCGGGGCCCTGATATTCAGAGCTGGCATGCCAAGCCAACGCTTAACCAATGTGCCGCTCGGTCTGCCCTATAATTTGACACTTTCGTTTTAGTGATGAATGTAGAAAGAACTGAATAATTTAACTCTTGAGTCTTTTTCAACCAACATTCTGATCATATCTTATATTTTTTAGTCACAAATAGTAGAAAGCTTATTCGAGCTACTTTAAATACAAAGAAACTTAAAACTGAAATGTCTAGAGATAAAATTTAAATTTTAGGAATGGTTTTGATTAGGTCCTACTTTTATTTGTTTTTTTCTTTTCTTTCTTTTGTTCTGGTTTTTGTTTTGTTTGTTTTTTTAGGCTCCTGCATTTTTACCTGTCAGCTTTGGCCTTCTTGGTTTCAAGTCAGTCTACTCACTCCTCTTCATTCACATTCAGGGAGGAAGGTAGATTCTTCCCTCAGGCTCTAAATAGGAATCTGCAGCCTTGTTTTGCATAGTACAAACTAAGCCATTCCCACCCACAGGAAATCCTGTGAGCTAATTGGCTTAGTCCTGGGTTAACATCCTTTCCTGAGTCAATCTCTTTATTAAGGAGGAGGGAATTAAACTCATTGCCAAATACCAATCAGGAGCTATTTCTGGAGCCAGGACCACAGACCTGCCATCACGTTTGCTCAACACTCAGTATGTGCCATGTACTGTTGGGCATGCTTTGTAAGTAATAATTTATTTAACCTCATCACATCCCTATGGTCACTTTTAGAAATGTGTCCAGTGAGGTTGAATGTTTGCCAGACTGTCAGCAAATGTTTTATGTGCCTGTTTGATTCTTCCAGGTGTTGCAAGAAGTGTTTTACAGAATTTAGAACTCTGATGAGTTTTAGAGATGATATGATATAATCTTGTCATTTATATGTAAGGAAATTGAATAATTATGAGACTTGACCACTGCCTCATTCAACTTCACTTTTCCAGAGTTGAAACTGAAATGTAAAGAGCAAATGTGTGACATGACTCTCACTACTTGGTACTGTGGTATCCTTGACATACTTACTAATTAGTCTTGTGTTTATTGATAAGTAATCATATAGTCATTTGGCACTAACATGTGAGTTAAAGCTTATTTGCCATCCCTGAATTAGAATTCAAGTTGCTAGTCTTCCAACCCAGTGTTTTTATACTATGTCATGTGAACCTCTTAGTCCATGGATGTTTGTTTATGTTAAATTTTATGGGGTCAGAATTCTGAAAGAACAGAATTGTCATATGAAGAGTGTTGATTGCTTGAAATCAAACATAACCTGAAGGTTTATAACTTCAGGTCTGGAACAAACTTACCTACAGTTTATAAACACTTCAGATGTTTGGCATCGAACAGTAAGAATTGTGACTTTTTTGTTGATAGCTCAGATGCTTTCGTAACCAATCCTATGTTGTATGTACAAGAAGCAAAAATAAAGTGGGCCCAACTTGAAACAATGTTAGTTAGATTTTGAGGGCATAAACCATTCCAGTTAGTAGTAGAAATTCTGATTGCATTGTTGGATGGGGATAGATTCAACTTGAGAGGTAGAACCTTTTAATCCTGGGTATAGACTTTGTCTTTGAAGGACCTTTAGGATCCTCCAATCAGCATTGCATGCATGCACTGTGCATGTGTTACTACCATTGTGTGTGCTCATGCAGACATCACTAATCAATCAGCCTGAGCACCTGTGGCTCAGAACTCCCATGTAATCACTATTTGCATCTTCCCTCTTTGTAAAACACTCATTTCCTTTTTTAGGGCAGTCAGTTAGACTTCAGGGAGATCTTTAGCATCCGGTTTAGAATCTTGAACTCTCAGTTTAAAACTGTGTACTGTTTTTCATGTAGCATTGAGTCCTAAAACAGAGACCCTGGGAAGTGAAACAAATAGTAGCTGATATTAAAAAAATGAATAAAGTAGTTCCCATTTCTGATGTTATTGTCTGATATATTTTTGGTATTATGGTTAGTTACTGATAGTTATCTTAAAACACACCATTGATGTGAAATGGAGCAGGAATAAAGTTTTTTTACCTAAAATTTAAAAACGAAAAATTTGCCATAGCATTTTAATATTTGGAAGGTAAATTTACCTTCTTAACTGGCTTAAAAAATTAGAATATTCCTATCAACAATGTTGAACAACTTCATAATTATACATGAATAAAATGAAACAGCAGAGCAATATGAATGCTTTTATAGCACTTTTTCTTTTTTCATATATAAAACAATTGATGCACAAAAGGTAATTAAATTACCAGTAGTGGAGAATGCAAACGAATCATAAGCTAACTCCCATAAAGCTTTTTAATTAAAAAATGGAATCGTTTAAAGATGTGTTTCAGATTTGGGAGAAAAAGCATTAATTATACTATTAAGTAACAAAATGAATACACATATTTTTGGATTGTTGCTGTTGGTTATAAGTATACAACAAGATGCAGGTAATACTTTTAATATAAATTCCCTGAGGGAGGCATTAATAAGCATATTTGACTAGAAACAGCATATAACATATATATTAGTTTGGTTTTTAATTAGATTTAGACAGAATTCATTATTTTTAATGGCTTTTCATTAGTGAGTAGAAACCATTATTTCAATATATTATGGTAAAATAAATTCAAGGTGTATGCTTATTTTCTGCAAAGAACCTCTTATGTATTTAAAGAATCCATTGTTTGGGACACAAATCATAGATATTGAAATTCCCTGCTTTTAGACAAAAGTGTGATTTAGATGCTCTATAGTATCTTTTTTTTTTTTCCTTAGGTCACATATTAATAGCAAACTGTATTGAAGTGAGACATTTAAATTGTAAAGAAGTCTTTTGCTAACTAGTTGTATTTGTTCATATTTGGACTTCTCAAGTAATATTGCTGGAGGTGGTAGACAAAATGAGATGTTTCTCTCAGATGTTTATTTGATTTTTTTCCCTTTGAACAAAATAACTAGTTTGGTTCAAAATGTGTGTGTGTCACCCAAGTTCTTTGGGTTAAATCTGCCGTAAGGAAACACACTGAACCACATCGAGTGGGATCTCAGTCAGGAGCCCATATTTACAGTTTTCACGTGGGGAATTCTGCCTGCCTTAAGCAGGCCAATTAGAATTAGCCTCCAATTGTGTGATTTGTTCATTCTACTGTAGAAATATCTCTTCCTGATGCTGCTCTGCTGAATTGTAGCATCTCAAAATGAGAAAAATACTGTCACTTGTTGATGGTACACGAGGTAAAATTGGGTTCTTTTAACATACAAATGAGTCATAAATGAAACCAATAATGTTGTTCCTTAACTATAATTTTGAAGATGAATTTGTCCCACTTTATAAGGTTTTTAGTTTTTTGTTTTTTTTTTGAGGGCAGTGTCACCGGCCCTCATATGTGGGACCCGAACCGGGGCTGCTGGCTTTGCAAGCCAGCACTTAACCATCGCGCCACTCTGCCGGCCCTATAAGGTTTTTATATAAGCTTAAATAGTGAAATATCAGCTATAAGCTTGCCTTGTTTTCTCTAGGCCAGCCTCTTCTGTTGTTTGGCTTTGTGCTATGCAAATTTCTTTCATTCGAAGAGTATCTGACAATAATCCCAGCATTATGTGCCCACCTCCTTCATCTGTTAGGCCTCAGACCCCAAATATAAAACAGTAAATCCAGTAAAATCTGGATATTAAAATGTAACCCACTTAACAAAACTTAGATTTTATTTGGCTTCTGTGCAATTTCACAAACAGTCTTCATCTTGTCAGTAACCACAAAAAAATTACCCTATAAGAAAGATCAATGAGGAAACAAATACTGGTATGTTACCACTAATGGAACTTCAAACTTTATTCAGGGCTCATGCGTTTTCCTGCTAATTTCCATGTTTGGAACCCTCCACTCTAGAATACCACATTGCAATTTTTTTGTCATGATTCCTTAGTCAACTTTAGTCTGTGACCGTTTTTTAGTCTTTCCTTGTTTTTCATGACCTTGGCATTTTTGAGGAATATTGGCCAAGCATTTTGTAGAATGTTCCTCAGTGTGAGTTTGTCTGATGTTTTCGTCATGATTAGACTGGGGTTGTGGATTTTCAGAAGTATCCTACAAAGGCTCTGTAGTCTTCTTAACACATCTTATGAGGATGTGCATGATAATTCACGATATTGCAAGTGATGTTAACCTTTACTATTTGCCCAAGGTGGTACTTATTTACCAGGCTTCCCCAGCAGAAGTTACTATTTTTCTGTTTCCCTGCCCTGTTCTTTGGAAGCTAGTCACTGAATCCAGCTGGCACTGGGATTAAGCCTCACCTCACAGAGGGATTAACTCTACTTCTGATTCTTGTCTCCTGCCCAAATGGGAAGCCCCAGGACCTACCAAAGTCCCCTCGAGGGTCATCTCCTCTCCAAATCCTGTCCTGAGGGAGTGCCCTCCTCTCTCTTTGTGTACTGTAAAATGCCTGCTTCCACCTCCCTGAGACTTTGGTTGGATAGTATGTGGTTTCCTCCATTATGTATGTAGTCAGGCTCTCGAGGGCTTGCTGCACATTTTATAACACAGTAAGAATGGCAATAATCATAGCAACTACTTAGTGAGTTTTACGGTTTGGTACTGTTATAAGTACTTTTACATGTATTATCTCACATAGCCTTCACAACTGCCATTTGGCGTGCACACCATTAATTTTCCCCAGTGTACAGATGGAAAGACTGAGCCACAGGCAGCTTATGTTGCCCAAGGGACCTGGGACAGCCCCGAGCCCTGTCGCCCATTTCTCACCTCTGTGACTGGTACTGAGCAAGTGGGGAATTACTATTTAAAGAAATAAAGGGGGCCGGGAGAGTGGCACATTGGTTAAGAGTTGGTTTGGGATGCCAGCGGCCCCCGTTCGGATCCCACATATGAGGGCCAGTGACACTGCCCTCTACAGCTAACAACAGCTCCACCTGGAGCTGGGCTGCACAAGCCCCGGCAATGGTGTAGGCTGCAGTGGGCTGCCATAGGCTATAGTGAGTGGCCGGCAGCCAGCGTGAACAGCTGGCAGCCAGCGTGAGCTGCCAATAGCCGCGGTGAGTGACATCCAGAGGCCGGAGACCGATCTGCCTCATCCGGGAAGAGCGCAATGATGATACCAACATGGGCCAGTGAAGCAACGTACTCCGCAACTAGACTGAAGAACAAAAAGACAGCAACTTGTCTGTTCCCCTTCCCTGATTCTCCATCGCTGTTCCTCTCCCCCAATTCCCCAATAAAATCTTTAAAAAAAATAAATAAATAAAAATAAAGGAATAAAGGATTAAAGATGACTAATTTTCCTCCTTGATTGACCTTTGATTAGAGAACTCTGTTAAAACAGAAAAAAAAAATTGGAGAACATTAAAAATAATCATGGTTCACAAAAGGCATTGAAATCAAAGTTCTGTCACATTTCTTTCTTTTAGAAAGCCCTTGGTGGGCTTGTTAAATTTGCACATAGATTCTACATACTTGTGGCTTATTGTACCTTATCGCCATTCAGACTAATTTTTTTTTTTTTTTTTTGGGCGGGTGGTCAGTGTTACTGGCCCTCATATGTGGGACCGAACCGGGGCCTCTGGCTTCCCAAGCCAGCGCTTAACCACCGCGCCACTCGGACGGCCCCATTCAGATTAATTTTATGTATTAATTACTAAAGAAAAAAATATTTACTTCTGAATTTTATATCCTGACTCTTGAGATGAAGGGAGTGAGGGAGAGTTAGTAAGAAGTCAGCAGATAAAAGTATAAAATTAAAATCAAATAATGTACTTAGAACATACTCTCATATCATTAGAGGGCAGAACTGTGCAACTCTTCAACTTCCTTCCAATTCATTTACTTGTGCCCCTGTGTATAGTGGACTCACTGTGTGTAAGGCCCTGTGCTGGGCTTTGGAATGAAGTTGGAGAAGATGTAGCAGGAACGTGCCCTCAGAGTAACCACCTAGAGGTGAAGACAGACACCAAGGAATAAGCAATAAATTACAGTAGTAATAAGATGTCTGAAGGAAACCAAAGGCCATCGCCAGGAGCGTGCAGTCTACGGAAGCCTCTCCGACTAGGAGGTGTTTACGCGGAGATCAAACATTTAGCCAGAGGTTGGTTTCAGAGGCATTCCTTGAATTCATTAAAAAGAAAATATTTCTCATTATACTTGAGAGAGAAACTCAATCTAAACGTATAGATTCTTTTAGCGCTGATATGTTGGCAGTATGTCTTCATCAAGATCTCATTCCTACAAGATTCTGAAGGTGGGAAATTACTTTTGGCAGCTCGAACTGCCCTGTGGTTTATACTGTGTACCTCCCCCACCCCTTTTGAGAACATAGCCTTGTGTATTAGGTGGCCCTGTCAGAGTTGCTGAGCTGTTCAAAAAGGGCCCAGCTGCCAAAATGCAAATATCCTGCGCATCCAAGCAAGTCAATAAGGGTAAACTCAAGTGCAAGTGACTTTTTCTTCTTATTTTAGATGGGCAGTGGCATACCTGAGAGCCTGCCTGAGAGAGGAAGGCTTCTTGCTGATTCGGGTTTTTTTGTGTGTTTTTTCCCCAAAACGAGGTTTAAGTTAACCACAGTCTTTATTTAGTGTCATGTTTCTTACTTAAAAGCATTTATTTAAAGTTCTGAAAAACAAAGCATTCAATACTGTGAGACTTGTGCAACTACAAGTGATTAATGATATAATTCTCAGTCCTTTATAAAGTGTCTTAAGACTGAAGAGATTTATACAGGGTGGAATGGCAATGGTGCTTCAATGTGAGAATAGGTAATCAATACCTGCAAGCTTGGAAAAAGTGTTCTGTTTCCTCCTCTAATGACAGGGGTTTCTGTGAGGCAAGGGTGTCTGGAGCATGAAGCCCTCCAAAGAGGAATTAATTTAAAATCTGAAGTGGAAGATCAGTTTCAATTAACATTGCACTTGAACGTATATTGGGTGGAAGTGTGAAAGTAAGTATGTAGTCGGTTGAAATCTTCATATTGTTACCAGTGAAGAAATGAATCCCCCAGTAGGAACCCCGATTATATTTTTAGAGTGCTAAATTATATTTCACCCATGTTGGGAAGGTCATGAGAAGTAATGAATTACAAGGACTTTCAGTGATTTCATAGTATCTTTTTCTTATTAGTTTGATAATATCAGGTGTCTATATGTTTTTATAGGCGATGGCTTGTATTCTTATTTCTTTGGAGTCATTTCTTTGGATTTATTTTATGGTGCATTTGTTCTTCCATTGAGTAATTTGATTGTACTGTGAGTTTCTAAAAGTCATCACACACACACACACACAATATTAAAATATTAGTTTCCATAATTTGAACATACATGCCTAATTGTAGCTAAACAAAATTTACATTTTGGTCAGCAATCAAATGTATCAACAATCACTTTATTCAATTTTTCAATGGAATTTTTTGGCACCTGGAAGAAAATTTAAAGAGTGGACAGGATAATTGGGTCCACTCATTATGTCCTTTTTCACCTCCTTTTTTCCCTTCAAGTATACATCTAAAGTTTGACTAGAATATATGCAAATGCATTGTGTTCTTTTATGACTCATCACAGCCGTTAGTGAATTTATCCAGGAGGCAAAAATAACATGAGTGAAAAGACCTTGACCATTCTGAATTTAGTTGGAGTCCTACAGCAAAGAAAATGGTGATGTTAACTTTTTCTAGAAAGTATTATGGCACTTGTAAATGAATTTGAAAAGTGCCCCAACGTTGCTAAAAATTTGCCAATCAGTGAACACTTTTTTTTTTTTTTATAGTGTCTTTTATCTTACTGTTTGGAATGAGGATTAGGGGAAATGACCCAGGCCTAGAATGAGGCCAAGTTATTTGTCAGCTAACAAAATATGAATCATTTTTAGTGCACTATGTCAATTGTTGCAGTCATGAACCTTGCATTACAATGACTGAAAAGATTTTCTGTGTTTTCCCGTTTATTACAATGACTGAAAAGATTTTCTGTGTTTTCCCGTTTATTCATGGTACCATTGTTTATATTTAGCTGTGAGCTCTATCAGACTTAGGGGTATGAGGAAACCCATGATAAATAAGTGTGTGGTGGTGGACTGGATACAGGTGTGGGCTCTTATTTAGTAGTAGGGAGACTTACCTTAAGATGTCTTTGAGTCCTCCATCATACAAGGCTAGGTATAGAACAAGGCACAAAAATAGGGGTTGTTGGATGGGTTGGTCTCCTAAAATCACTTGGCCATTCATCATCTTCTATTTGATATGTGAAGAAATGTAAGGCTAAAAAACCAAGAACACATATGTATGTATATGTACGTAAATACACAAACCACACTTGACTGATTGACTAGCCTAAGTTGTATGTTCTAAAAATTATAAAGTTTAGACTTACTCTGTATTGAATTCTCAAAAGGAGATTTATCTTAGTCTTCAAAGGATCTTTTTTCCCCAACAAGCTTCTCCTGCTTTGTCATGTCAAGAACGTTAAAGGTAGGGTGCAAGAAAATTGGAGTTACTTATCAACTCAATAGACATCACCCCCAAATATTTCCCAATAGGACAGAGAAGCAGATACAGTGTGTTTTTTCTATGCTTGATTGGTACCTATCAGGATTATGCATTATAGTTGCATTCTCTAACCTTGTTTTGTGGCATATGTCCCCAAAAATTCTTTATTTATATGTGTTGAGTCCAATCTGAAAGTAACTTTATATCCCCATCTTTTATGACAGAGAGGTGAGTGCCTTAATTCACAAGTTCACAAACTCTAGCCAAATTGAAAAACCTTCCACAATCAGACAAAAAAAAACCCTGTCTCACTGCCTAGACTCTTTGTAATGACTATTGCTCAGTGTAGTGTTGCTTTCATTTTTAATTTTTTGCTTTTCTGGTTCACTGACTCCTAGGAAATAAGGAAGTTGTGATTGGTATGCTGTACACAATAGCAAAGCATGCTAAATTGATTAAGGCATTTTCTAGTGAATAAATGCTCTGCTTATTTTTTAAATGGTTTAAAAATTTTTTTAAATGTGAACTACTCTGACCTGCTCAACTCTCCTAACCTGATTACAGGTAAAGTTATCAAATGTTTGATTACAACTCAAGATGCAAAACTATCTTAAACAATGTATCCTTTCTTACACCTTCTTGCCCTATCAAGCAAATGACATGGATCCATAGTTTTCAATGCACTAATGGACATCTTTGAGTGGGGACATGTAGGACAGTGCACCTTGGGAGATGCAGTGCTTGGCTTCGACTTCTTATTCTATTCCTGACCCTGAGCCCTGAGGATTGAAGTATTGTTTTCTTTTAACAGGTGCCTATGGGCCTGAGCATTGGGTGACATCCAGCATCAGCTGTGGGGGCCATCACCAGTCTCCTATAGACATCTCAGACCAGCATGCCCACGTTGGGGACGAGTACCAGGAGCTGCAACTCGATGGCTTCGACAATGAATCTTCCAACAAAACCTGGATGAAAAACACAGGGAAAACAGGTAGACTCTGTCTTCTTCCCCTGTCCACAAAGCAACAAGAACTATTTCTGCATATCTCTGGCATTTGCCTTAACCATGACTTGCTCCTTATGTAGTGTACATAGCTATTGGGACCGTATAGCTCAGTGAGAGCTTTGGATTCCCCCTGAGTTTGAGAACCAGCCTCTTGCTTAACTAGTAGCTATGTGATTTAGGGCAAATTACTTAACCACTCTGTGCCTCAGATTTAAAAAAAAATACGATAATGTGGATAATAAAATTGTATTAACCTGACAGGATTGGAAGGATTAAATGAGTTAACATATGTCAAGTATACAGAATGTACTTTCAAGTATCTGTTCTGTCCAGTATGGGCCAGTAGCCAAATGTGGCTATTTAAATTTAAATTGATTAAAATAAAGTAAGATGATAATTCACTTCCTCAGTTTTGCTAGCCACATATCTTCTCCCCGCTCCCCTCCCTTGGTTAGATGGTCTATTTACAATGTTTGAAAGCAGAGAAGATACACATTCAGGTCTTCATGGCATTTTTGAGGGGAGGGGGTCTCTTGACTTACTTATTTTCCAGGTTTATTGAGATATCATTGAAATATAACAGTATCCCTTTTTATTTTGTTGATTGTTTCTTTTGCTGTGGAGAGCTTTTTGGTTTGATATAGTCTTACTTGTTTATTTTTGTTTTGGTTGCCATTCAGAGTATCATTACTAAGACCAGTGTCCAGGAGATTTTTCCCTATGCTTTCTTCTGAGTTGTGCAGTTTTAGGTCTTCGAGTTAAAGCTTTAGTCCATTTCAAATTAATTTTTGTGAATGATTAGGGGTCCAATTTCATTCTTATATGTGAATATCCCATTTTCCCAGCATCAGTTGTTGACGGGACCATCCTTTCCCCATTTGAGTATCCTTCCCTCCCTTGTCAAATATTAGCTGACTGTATATGCGTGAATTTATTTCTGGGCTCTTGATTTTGTTAATTTGGTCTATGCATCTGTTTTTATGCCAATATCATACTTTTGGATTACTACAGCTTCATAGTATAGTTCGAAATCAGGAAGCATGATGCCTCCAGCTTTATTCGTTTTTGTCAGGATCGCTTTGGTTGTTCAGGATTGTTTATGGTTCTAAAGGAATTTTAGGACTGTTTTTACTACTTCTGTGAAAAATGCCATTAGAATTTTGATAGGAGTTGCACTGAATCTATATATCACTTGGAATAATACTGTACTAGCCATGTTTCACATGCTCAGTAGCCACGTATGGCTAACAGCGACCATACCATATCAGACAGTACAGAAAGACAACATTCTGTCGTTGCAGAAAGTTCTTTTGGACAGTGGAAATAAAATTCTTACCTTCCATGAGATTTTGTTGTGTTAATATTTCGTATTATATTAGAATGCAGATGAACGTTTACTCATCCCTTTGTGTATGAGACCAGCAATTAGATCCTCCTGTGAATTGGGCTTTCAGATCTATGAATATGAAGCATTGTATTTTCACCATTGCTAATGGAAAGAGCTGCCTCCCTCTTAATCGCTCTTGTGCAGGTATCGGTTATAGATTGTCCATGGAAGTAGCAGAGAAGGCCTCCCTATGCCCCACTGTCTATTGTGAAAATAAGCATCAGGGTGTTAATGGTACATCTCTGCCTAGCGCTATCTGGGATTCTCTTGGTGCTAATGCTATTTTTCATATCTTATATTTGAACTCTTATAACACTAACCCATTAAAACAAGCTCTCCCCCTCTCTCCCTCCTTTCCTCCCTGCCCCCTCTCTGTCTCTTGAAATGATCCCTTTGTAATGGAGGATGTGACTACACACCACTCTTAGTAATCCCTTTAGAAACCTTGGCTGCCTGAAGCCCCCATACTGGGCTAAAATGACTTCACTATCAGCCCTTTGGTCCCAATCACGTTGTGAATCACAGTTGCCTTTTCTTTTAATCTCACTGGCTGCACATGCAACTTTGGTGATCCGTTTTCTTCTTCCAAACCAGCATTTGTCTGAGATTATTCATGGTTGATTGCTTTGGGTTGGCCTGATATGTTCATAGAATTGCTTCCTGCTCAACTCTGCACAATGATTGCTGGCGTTGGGCTCTTTTACATAATGTCCTCATAAGCAGTTTTCCTTCTGGCTTTATAGCAGACTAGTCTCTGCTGTACCTTGGCTCACCCATTTCAGCTTAGGAAAGACATGAGTACTGCAATATTATTTGTACACAAGTTTTCACCACCCTCTTTGACTCTCCAATGTAGATGTATGCTTATTGCTACAATTCAGAATTTCTGCACGAGTGGACCTGCTTTATAGTTCAAATAGGAGTGTCTTTTAGAGAACTGTGATGGGAATATTACTCCTCAGACTCTCTGATGTGGTGGACGGGAGCTGTGCCACACTGGGTGTCTGTCATCAGATCTTGGAGTTGAGTAGTTGAGTGCCACCTCAGTGCCACATTCTGGAAGCCTGCCAAAGGCAATCGGCTGAGCTCTCTGATAAGGTTTTCTACTTGACTTGCAATGCTTGATAGCCTTCTGCAAAGATAACACATTTCAGTTACAGCTTTCAGCTTGATATCGCCAATGACAGATTTTAGAGGAGTGTAGGTTCACTCAGTGCAAGTTGATTCATTACCTTTGTCTTCCAGAAGCTGATTATCAATCTCTGTCACTCTGCTAACTTCCCAGAGTGACCCACAACTTGTTGCACATCTGTAAGTGTATGTGTTTGGTTTTAGACACAGCCATCCAAAGAGAAACACAGCTGTCTCTGGAATTTCAGAAGAAGCACTGCCTCTGAGACGTAGAAATAAATCCTCTTTACTTCCCAAACCGTACTTATTACTGTACAATTCATGACATCATACTAGATAGACAATATCTCATAAATAGTCTGAGATGATTCTACAGGAGTGGTGTTTTAAAACTGGCAACCATTTATAGGCAGTTTTAAACAAGGGTGTGCAATTGTTTTTCTGTTTTTGTTTTGTTTTGGTTTGGTTTTTTTGAAGACTTCAGTATATTGTAGTTTAGAAACAGTTTCAGAAATCAACCTGTGTTGTTGTATATAGTTTTAGTTTTTGGAGAAGCACAAACCGAGAAACTTGTTTCATTCTGTAATCCTTAAAGTGCAAGTGAGTTCATAAATTTTCCAGTATTTTAGAGAAATGAGGATTGAGTTGCTTTGTCTATTTTGCATGGATCATATAAATGCAATTGAACAACAGCACACATACAGTGCAGGGTGCTGTGTGTCTAAATTAAAAGACTGATATCCACAGTGAATAGTATGGACAGGCAACCTGGATAACATCAGTTAAAAAAACCCACACCTATCAGTCTATTGTGTAATGATACATTGTATCATTTTACCATTTGGGAAACTAGATCAAAGGGACACAGCAGCTCTCTATTATTTCCTACAACTGCACGTGGATTTACAATGATCAGAATAAAGAAAATTTTAATTAGCAAAAGCCCTATGTCATAAGCCACATGGTCTGTCTTTGTTACAGACACTCATTCCATATAACTTGCCTGCCTAGATGAAGAAAAAACTTCTTTAATCATTAATTTTTAAGCAACGCATGTTTTACTTCTTTAAAAGTCTTTTCTTGAATCTTGTACTTTTAGAAATAAATTCAGGAAGGAGTATTTATTTTTTGGGGTGGAAATTTACAGACCGCTTATCTGTAAAACAGACTGTCTTTTGGATATTATGCTATGAATATAGAAAGTTAATATTTAAAGCATCTTAGCACAGACAGTAACTTTTTCATAAAACAGTTTTAATGCTGAGAGTGTTATATATCCAGTCCAGCATAATCAATACAGGAAGTTGGTTGTACGTAGCCCACTTTCTCAAAAGTTGTCTAGAATATCTTCATAAGACAGGTAACATCTCTCTATTTCTTCCTGAAGAGCCATAACTGTCTTTTGTGCCAGTTCTCATTTGATTTCATCTAAGTTATTTCCCTTTCTTACATTTTCATAGAATGAAAAGGTAATGCATTCATCAAGAACATTTCAAGATAATCTTGCTGTTTCTAGCATTAGCTTCTAGCTAAATGATCAGAATTTAAGACTTTGATGGAGCCTCTGCTCTATGTTATAAAGCCGTGGCCTCTTATGAATTTTAACCATTTTGAGGGCTATTTTGTTGTTGGTTGTTTTTCCCACTACTTTCAGTTTCATTCCACACCAGGAACAAATAGTACATGCATTTGTCATAGTGCATCTTACTTCCCTTTGTCCACTTTATATTTGTTTACTATATATAGTTTTTTCTTTGCCTACATTCTCTCCTATTTATCTGCATGTACCGCAGTGTCGGGCTTAGATGGTTTTTAGAAGTAGTTGTTTAAACTAATAAAAGTTGATGGATGGTGGGGATACCAGGTGTAGCTAAGTAGGTCAGGAACCATGTCCTAATATGTTGTCGAGCCCATAAAATTTAGCCAAAGTTTAAGAGGCTGTTGGATTCACTTCATTTTACCTGGCCCTTGGATCTTTTATAGTGCAGTAGTATCCAAAGAACCCACAGCCTTAAGAAATGAACCACCTCATTGCAGGCTGGTATAAAGAGAAGTTTAAAATTTTCACCATCTCAGTCACTTCTACGTGCTACTTCTCTAATTGAGCATGTGACCCCCTGCTCAGTATCAAAGAAGCACTTGACCCTGGGGCCGCCAAACAAATGTCTGATATTAAAAGAAACTCTGTTCTGTTGGTCACAGAAGTTCACAGCTCCCACTTACTGTTGCCTTACTGCTGCCCTGAAAAATCGGTGTTCTGTCCCAAGGTGGGTGGGGAAACTGATGCAAGTCGGAGAGTCAGCTCCCGAATGCCATTACAAGCACCTTACAGGATGCGTGATTCCCTCCCAAATTGATGGACTCGAATGCTTAGGCCTCACTCAAGATGTGATTGCTCAGTGCTAGCATGGTTGCCCAAGGATATCATACATGGAAAAGCCATCAGTAATCTTGAGGTTGGTAAGAGAGGTTCTAGGGTGTGTGTGTGTGTGTTCATGTGCGACCTTTCTATTTGGGCTTTCTCTTTCTGTTTCTATTCTGTTGGTGGTCTAGATGTGGGTTTCTCCTTGTGTCTCCCCATGAGCTTTCACTTTTTTGCTGTTTCATTCTCTCCCACTTTTCTTCTTAGGCCTCTTTCTTGAATTTCTGTTTCCTGTTGCATGTCTCTGTTTTTCACTTGTTTGGCCCCTTTTTCTTCTTTCTTGCTGTCTTCCTTCCTTATAGCTGGCCACAGATGAGAACCAAAGTTTTTTGTTTTCTTTTGAATTGGGGGCAGGGAACGGCATTGGAGAACCGGGGAAGGGGAACAGACAAGTCGCTGTCCTTTTGTTCTTCAGTCTAGTTATGGAGGATGTCACTTCACTGGCCCATGTTGATATCATCATTGCGCTCTTCCCGGATGAGGCAGATCGGTCGTTGGCCTCTGGATGGCCGCTCGCCGCGGCTATTGGCAGTTCACACTGGCTGCCAGCCACTCAACGCTGGCTACTCACTGTATCCTATGGCAGCCCACTGCAGCAGGGGCTGCAGCTATGCCATCCCCAGGGACTCACAGCGGCCCAGCTCCAGGTGGAGCTGTTGTTCACCATCTTAGCTGTAGAGGGCAGTGTCACTGGCCCTCATATGTGGGAACCGAACCAGGGCCGCTGGTGTTCCAAGCCAGCTCTTAACGGGCCACTCGGCCGGCCCCAAGAACCAAATTTTTAAAAGTATTTTTATTTATTGTATTTATGGACTAGAGACTTTGGTGTTTATGGTGGAAACCTGAGCACGTTCTTTGAATACAACCTCTATATCCCTGATCCTATTGATGGGAGGGCCTGGGCAAGTGAAATACACAGAGACTCCCCAAGCGTATGTTCTTAGAGTTTCCAAATTGGCTTGATACCAAATTATTAAATTATTTTTATGTTGTCATCACCCACCCTCACCTGAGTTCTAAAGAATCCTCGATAGGTGTAAATGTGGGCTCTGAAGATGACTAGATGGGGGTCTTCATTCCTGGATCACTGTTTCTTTTTCTCTCTGAGTTTTGTTTGGTCATTTTGCTCACAAAGAAACTGCCAAGCTTCCTGATTAAAAGCATACTATCAGCCAAGTAGACAGATGTTTGGAAACATGTGGGTGTTCAGCACTATTTGCATTGGGCGTGCCCACCCCTGACTTCGTAATACCCTGGAGCACATCTAGTTAGCTCCATGTTGTCCAGAAGAGAAAATTTCATTTTAAAAAAGATCCATTCTTCTTTGGGGCATACTGAGTGTGTGTTGGTTCTTCAGTTTTTAAATTTTCCTGTTTCAAATGTTCACATTCTTAGGTTCCTTCATTCTGTAACTATTCACTCTGCCTGAACCCTGAAATTAGAGTTGGAACTGGTTCTCTTTTTGGCAAGACACACTATAAGCTTCCTGTTTGCTAAGCTCCATTTCCTTTCTCTTATCCCCACAGGCTCACCGTTCAGGCAACAGAAATGAGTTTCTGTGTAGACACAAGTCTAATTTACCAATTGTATAATGGAAACACAAGTACTATTTTACACAGATAGACTTCTGTAAATTTTGAATTTTTTAAAAGATTTTTAAAGCTTTTAAAATTATTTTATTGGGAAACAGTGTGTTTTTCAGGAACCCAAGAGCTCCAAGTTGAGTAGTTGTTTCAATCAAGTTGTGGAGGGCGCTGCTCAGTGGCCCATGTGGGGATCAAACTGGCAACTTCAATTTTATGAACCTGCGCTCTAACCAACTGAGCTAACTGGCAGCCCCTAACTTTTGAAATTTAAGGGTTATTTTAAAGCCTGCCTTTCTTTTTTAAGGCACAGAACATTGCTGGGTTGTCATCTGTCATATCTTAGATGATTAATGGGTCAGCTAATCCAGTTTTAGTAGTGAGTTAGTAGTGAGTTCACCGAGACCCAGGATAATCTCGCAACGGGGCATCTTTTGGATATCTGAGGTTGCTCCAAGCCAACGTGTCCAGTTTCTCTTTAGATTTCTGCAGTAACCTCCTAACTTTTTCTCGTACTAACCACTGTTGCTACCCTCCCAAGCCTTCTCCTCACAGTAGCTAGAACAATATTATTTTTCTTATCTGATTGTGTCTGTCTCTCCCTCTTTTTTTCTTGTTCTCTCTCTCACTTTACCATATGAAGGTTCTTTGTTTATTTTCTCTCAATCATTGCTTTTGGGGATAAAGACAGACTGCTCACTGTCCCTGCCTCATTCTCTAGTTCACACGCTGCACCATTCACCCTGGCTTCCTACTTATTCTCCCTGTCATAGGGCCTTTGCATGAGCTTTTCCCCTGCTCTGTTCCACTTTGTCAGCACTTTCCAGAATGGCTGCTTGCACTCTCACCTCAGGTGATTCCATCAGTCTTTGTTGATACCTCTCCCCTCTGCTGCCTGTGGTTGGATTCTCATTTGTTAGTTCACAGAAGCAGGTTTGCTTCTGTTGTTGGTTTAGTTACTGAGGTTTATCTTTCCTACTGACCATATACTGCATGCAGGCAGATGCAGTGTCTGATTTATTTACATTTTCTTCCCCAGTAATTACTTGGTAAATCTTTGAAAAAATAAGTGCCAGTGCCTACAGGGACATTAATTGGAGGCTGGAACTATAGCTCATGTGTCTTGACTACCAGACCAGAGTGTTTCCCTTTTCACCAGGGACCCAAAAGGATCCCTCTGCTGGACACTAGATTTGCGTGTGGTCTGGGGGGGTCCCACCATTAAGATCCAATAATGGTAGTCTTTCCCCATCTTATAGTGTTAAAAATTGGCCAGGGTGGGGGACAGTGGAGGTGAGATATTAAGCAGCTCATTTTCTCTCCCATCAATTTTTATTTAACTTTTGGCACCTGCTGCTGTTTACTCAGATTTTGGTGTGAACATTTGTTTAGCCCAGTTATATAGACATGTTGAGCTTACTTTGTAAACACTTGGTGGGTTTCCTGCAAAGAATGCCAGAAGTGCCAGGTACACTGGGTCATCCCTTCAAACTCAGGAGAAAATGAATTCCTTATCCCTGGTATGACTGCTACCTGCCCTTCCTTGGTCCTTTTACGTGATGCGGTGCCCCAGACACGGGGGGATCTGAAAGCCGTGGCTCCTCTCCCTAGGATAATAACCTTTATAAACAACACTTACACAATGCAGTCTTTATGCTGTAATGTCCTATATGAATTACTGTTCTGAGCATTCTTCTTATGTCAGCCTTTGTGATCCCATAACAAACCTGTGAAGTAGCTATTGTCTTACTCCAATTTTATAGAACAGGACCTGATGCACCGAGGAGAGCAATAACTTTCCCACAACTGGACAATGGCCAGTCTCAGCTCAAATTCGCACTCACCGGCTCTAGGGTCCAGCTCCATATAATATATATATATATATATATATATATATATATATATATATATATATATATATGTTCCCATACTCAGAATTTTACTTCCTGTGTCAGGAGGGTCCAGACCCCAGGGGCAAAGGGTGGCTATTGCTATGGACTGTGGTCTCTTGGTTAAGAAACCCTGAATTGAAGCTCCCGGCTCTTTCTACTCTGTCCATCATTCTGTTTTGATTTAGTCCCAATCCATACTAGCAGTTCAACAGCCAGAGGGCCTGGTTCTAGAAATTCCACTCCCACGTACCTTTCCTGCCTTTCCTTCCTAGCCCATCGTTCTCCAATATTTAGCTCTTGCTTGTTACCTTCTCAATTGTCACTTTATCCAAGTTCAACTCTTTCTGCTATTGTTTTAAAACAAATTAAAATTCATTTATTTATTATTATGGTATTATTTAATTACTGTTTTCTCTCAATTGACTCACTTTATTTTAAATAAACAAATTGGTTTTAAAAGCACTTTTTACATCATAATGGAAAAATCTGTGCTATTTGACATGAATAGACTTATGTAAAAAAAAAGCCTATAATCTATGAAAATAAATCAAAGCTACAAAAGTTGTTAAATTCTATCATAATACTTACTCTTTGGTAAAAGGGGGAAATGAGTATCAAGCTAGTGAGGAGGGCATATTAGCACCAAATTGAGACTGTATTGTCTGCGATGTGAACAAAGGACACTCATCTTTCTCTGCGTTTCAATGAACTGAAAGCACGTACTGAACACGTAAGAGCCCCTCCCAAGTGTTTGAGGCACACCTACCCGGCTGTTGTCCCTGCCCAGTACACCTTTTTTTTTTTTTTGTGGGAAAGTCAGTATTGCTTTAAAATTGAACTCTGTGTCTAAAAATGGAACACTATACCTGTGTGGTTGCTCTTTCCTGCTGCACTTGAGCTACAGCCATGCTCGTAGAAATGATTTTGACAATAACCGACACTGAGGATGCACATGCTGACTTTCTGACACTGTGTATGATTCCCTTCAGGTCCAAGCAGCCTTGCCAGGCTGGCCCCATTTGAACAGTAGTGGAAACAGAGGCATAGAGAAATGGTGTAACCTGCCCAAGGTCAAGCACTGTTACATGACAGAATGGGATTCCAGGTCTGTCCATCTCCTGAGCTCATGGCTCTTAATTCTGCAGTGACTACCTTTGGAGCCTTTTGTTTTGAAACAGAGTAGTGCTATCAGTGGTCATCAGAAAATTGTTCCATGATAGCTGGGAAAGTTCTCTCTTCCCAATTTGATGTGTAAAGAAAAATATAAGCCACTTATGGAAGGGAGGTGCATGCATGTAGCATACTGTGTGCTCTAGTGAGAAATACTGTAAAATGAAAAATGAGATTAATGTTTCAGATTGTACAATTCCTAATTATGCTTTTAATTATTCATATAAAACAAGTAAAATGACCCCTGACAGAGAAATAAATGATTTAGGTAAAATCAAGTATTTATAAGATTCTGAGAGTCCTGTGTGTATTGTAACAGATGCACTCAAAATGCTTTGCTTTCGTCCTTTCAATGTAAAATATTATGTATAGAATTTATAACAGTCTGAGCGTAAACAATAGTATTTAAGACACTTCTGAGCTAATTCATAGGTATATTGGTTTTGGACTTAAACATATATGAGTGGTTTAATTAAATATTTTATCTTCTAAAATATCATATTGTATTTTAGAGATCACCAAATGACATCCCCACCGCATCTCAATATTTTTTAGTGGTTGAAAAAAAAAATTAAAAGAGGAATAATAGGGCTGGCTGAGTGGCACATTAGTTAAGAGCTGGCTTGGGACACCAGTGGCCGTGGTTCAGATCCCACATATGAGGGCCAGTGACACTGCCCTCTACAGCTGAGATGGTGAACAACAGCTCCACCTGGAGCTGGGCTGCTGTGAGTCCCCGAGGGCGGCATAGCTACAGCCCCTCCTGCAGTGGGCTGCCATAGGCTACAGTGAGCAGCTGGTGTGAGCTGCCAAGAACCGCTGTGAGTGGCCGTCCAGAGGCCAGTGACCGATCTGCCTCACCCAAGAAGAGCGTAATGATGATACCAACATGGGCCAGTGAAGCAACATCCTCCACAACTAGACTGAAGAACAAAAGGACAGCAACTTGTCTATTTCCCTTCCCCGGTTCCCCAATTCTGTTCCTCTCACCCAATTCCCCAAAAAAGTCTTTAAAAAAAAGAAAGGAATAATATCCCATGACACTTGAAAATTATATTTAAATTTCAGCGTGGATAAATAAAGTTTTATACAACATAGCCTGACGCATTCACTTACATATTGTGTTTCACTGCTTCTGTGCTACAAAGACTAACTTGGCTGAATAGTTGCATCGGGACCATAGGACACACAAAGCCTTAACCGTGTACTGTCTCACCCTTTACAGAAAAAGTTTTCCAATCCTTGTTCTAAAAGTTGCCTAACACACAATGAAGGTGGGAAATGCCATAGCTAGCATGTTTAATCAGAGTAAAAAACACTTGTTTTTACTATATTTTATCCTTTAATTAGCTGTCTCACTAATTGAACATTTATTGTATATTTTCAAAAGTTTGAGAAAAACTGCCTTTTGGGTGCAATAAAAAGGGATTATTTATATGAACAGGGTTCCTTCACTTGCTTTTAATCCTTCCTTTATATAGAGAACTGTTGAAGATAATTGTATTGTCTTAGAAATAGATTATTAGTCTAGTCCCTATCTTTTACAGAGACCTAATTTTCATGCATCATTTTCTCTAAAGCTTGAACTGGAATTTCTTTAGGTAGAGGAGACAATCAGGATTAAAGAGTTTTTCCTTGGTGTCAGTAAGCTTGGCTTTTGATCAGAAATCATTCAGTGTATTCATTGGCATCTTACGTTTATTTAGCAACCAATAAGTGTTTGTTGAATGAATGAATTCACTTTAGAAAGCAAATAGGGCAGGGATGTATCACTTAAATAAAGTCGGTTTTTTAGGCATTTGGTTATTACATTCCTTTTGGAAACAATAATTTTCTGTTAGTATAAGTCAAGTTATTCTTGATTTCTCATTCCCGTATTTGAAAGTAGAGGGGTGTGTTCTTGAAATTTAGGGTTTGAATTGACTGAGGTTCCCTATGGACATCGTGGACATTCTTACGTGTTCTTTTGCATAGGCCAAGGGAATTTTCTTATACTTGGAATGAATAGAAACAGTAAAATAAATCTAGTTATCTTCAGCTACTTGAGTGACTTAATGAGTAGAATTTTCACTGCATTTTCCTGGGCACCATTATCAAGTATAGTGAATGCAGTACCCAATCCCTGCTACCTTGTCACTGTTTTTGCCTTAATATTGGAAGAATCTGCACATTTTATTTTCTGATATCTTGATCAAAGAAGCGCTCCTCTCATATCTGCCTTGCATTATATATTTCCCATCTCATTCCAGACCTTGAATCTTGAGAGTAGCCAATAACTTTGATTATCAAGAAGATTTAGGAGACCCTGGTTCAGAGTGACTTACTCTGTCATTGTCCCAGTAGTTTCCATCTGTTAAATGGATAAGAAATTCTGAGACCACTCTCTGGGAATTTTCAAGATTTAGAGTCAACTGGTGCTTGAGAGCATTCCCCAGCTAGAATGTGCTAATTTATTTGGACTAATTGTTTTTGACTTGTTTTTTAACAGGTATGTGACGAAATCATTCACATCACGCAATCATGAACCTTATTTGAAGCAACATAAATCTTTCAAGTTTGGTTTTGAAACTCACTTTGTTTCTCTCCCCTTCCATTTCACACAGTTGCCATCCTTCTAAAGGACGACTATTTTGTCAGCGGCGCTGGCCTCCCTGGCAGATTCAAGGCTGAGAAGGTAGAATTTCACTGGGGCCATAGCAACGGCTCTGCAGGCTCTGAACACAGCATCAACGGCAGGCGGTTTCCCGTTGAGGTGAGAGAAACTTGAGATGTCAAAGTGTAGCTGTGTGTTGGGTCTTCACATTAATGAGATGCTTTGTCTTATTACCAGTCATTTTGCAAATCAAGCTTGTACCATCCCTACCTTTACCCCTAGAAATCTTTTATGTACACACAACATAACAGGTGAATATCCATCCTCAAGTTTCTTGTCTTTATTTACCCAGACAAGTGTGTAGACGTCACGGACATCATGGTTTTAGTAGATTCACCTCTGGTCACTGATTTTCAGGCATTTGTTTCATTTGACGCGATTTCTTTTCCCTGTTGATTTCTGAAACCCTGATTTTTAAAGGTGAAATTTTGTATGAAACTCAGGTGACTTCATATTCACCCTTTAGAAAAGAGAAAAGTTCGTTGGTACATGAACAGTCTCAGAATGTTCTCCCAGTAGGGAAGCTGTTTTGAGGTTTGTTGGATCCTGTCAGCTGTTGAAAAGGAGTGCTTGACCACCGGTGGTGTGACTCCCTGGTAACTTTGCTGAGATTGATGGTGACGTTTTGCCTCCCATGTGTCAGTTTTCAGAAAGACCCGTGCTGCTATACAGAAGACAGTTGTGGGTGCAGTAGGTCCTGTGTATCTTTTTGGTGAAGAAGGGAGGAGTGAAGAGCAAGTCCCCAGATTCCTTTATCAGTGCTGGATGGGTACAGAACACCCCTTCCGTCACTGACCCTATTTTTACCTTCAGTCATGACCAGGACACGAGTATTCTTTTGTTGGGACACCCTTGTTTGCTGCTGATCGTTTGGTTCCCCATGTGGTCAGCTTTACATGTTTAGGGAAGAGCAGAATGGGTGTACATTCTAGCCTATGGTTGAACTTGAATATGGAATGACAGGTCGTAGTGTTTTATAACTTTTATTAAGTCATGATCTGCTTTGATAATCTGATGAATACTTGAGCCCTCCCCCCCCTTAGAGAAAATGCATGTATGTACACACAGATTTGCACATCATTTATAGGATTTCCTCCCTCATCCTTGCTCTGCAAGCCCATTCACGGCCTCTTTAGGCATCCTCGAGCCGTACGGGAAGATCCCTACAAAATGAGAAAATCAGTAAATCAGTTTGTTTATAGATAACCATATTCACGGATAGATTTGTTTCTTATCTGTCTGTAATTGCTGGAGAAATCAGAAATCTCAGAAAATGCTTCTTATTTTTTCTTGTGTAGCTGAGAAATTCTCAGTATGAAAATTCTTCCCAGATGAGGATTCATCTATCTTTGGGACTTCCTGTCCTACTCACACTGATTATAAGTCTCTTGAGTAGGGTTTTTCTAAATGGTATCTTCTCCTCCCTATCCTTGGAAAGAATGGATCATTTCTTAGAAGCCTTAGCTCTATTTGTACTGAGAAAACTTGATTCTTCGAAGCAAGATTACATCATATTTTTAAGTTTGGGCTTTCTCTTCTGTTCTTGCTGACGGGTTCCCCTGGGCAGTGTGAGTGGAAGGGATGGTTTGTATCCAGCTAGCTTTGCTCTAAAGTCTCTTTATCTTAGAATTGGGTTGCTGTTTGTTCAGTTACTGTTGCTGTAGATAAAACCTGAGCTTGAAAGTTTGAAAACTTATTTTGGCAGGCACCTTGGAAAAGAAGAACTCGAGCTGAAAGTTAGGAACTTGTGCCTCATTCATAATCACTCTCTCTCATGCCAAGATGGGCCTGTGTCCTCCTCCCATTTGATCCTGGAAATATACATAGACTAGATGCATATTCTTTAGGGAACTTATTACTTTAAGTGAATATTTCGGTTTTCTTTTACTCATAGAGTGCCATGAAATTCAGAAGCTAATGAGAAATGGCAGGTACAACGCCCAGACTTATGGTTTGAGCAAGTTATTTGAATTTATTCCTTTTAAGTAATGTCAGATGGTAAGGCTGCCTATATTAATTGGGCTTCTCATCCAAGCCCATCTGGTTCATAGCTTTTTTTTTTTTTAATGTGATAAACATGTTACTTCGTGAATATACTTAGAGGCACTTGAATTTCAGAGATCAAAGGTAACAGGATCAAACTTAACTTTAAAATATGAACATAAAAGTTGCTCATTTTTGCCCAAAACATGTCTGTAATATTTTATGTTCAATTGCTCTATTTGAGCTCTTTATCAATACCAGCTCTTCCTGAGATTTTTGCACTATTTGAATATCTCAGACTTGGTTTAATTCTTTATGTATAATTACATTGTTTTCCAAGAAATTAAAATAAAGGTAAGATAATGTATCAAGTAGTAATTTATCAACATTTTAGGTATTGTGTATTTGTCTTGTGTATTGTGTCAGAGAAGAGTCATTATTGAAAATTGCACTAGGATTGGTAGAATACAACATTGTTCTTAACTGGAGACAGTGTTCTCCCCCAGGGGACATGAGTCATTGTCTGGGGACATTTTTGGTTGTCATTGTTGTGGGCAGTGGTATGCTACTAGCATCTAGTGAGTAGAGGCCAGGGATGCTGCTAAACATCCCAATTCATAGGACAGCCTCCGCAACAAAGAATTATCATGCCCAAACTGTTACTGTTGTGAGATTCTGAGGTAGAGAAAGCAGTGCGTTTAGTGGCATGGAGTCTTGCTTTATTCCTGTGGCCTTGTTTTAAGTACATTTGAATAATGAGGACTTATTCCTTCCTTTTGTGGTTTTTAGGGAGGAAGTATACCTTGCCTTATGGGTAAGAGCATTGCTGGTCCTGGTTCCTTTAGATTCCTCTTAAGATAAAGTCTTGATATTGGTATTTCAACAACTGCCTCAGTGCGTCAGCTCTGCAGGTGGAATTTTAAGCATATGCCCCACAAGATTTGGGAGCTGTTCCCTGAGGGTAAATTGCAACAAACCCAATTTTGTACGTTTTGCTGCTTCCCAGGAATTCTTTGAGGTCATCAACAACTTTGTACACATCCAGAAATTAGACCTCTCCACATTTTCCTGGCTGCAATCCTAGACTCAGTCTTGTAGTTCCTACACTTAAAAACATCTAGTCTAATAGAAAAATAAATGTCCTTGTCAAAACAAAACCAAAGCCCTTCAATCACCAGCATTCTTTACAGCTCAGTTAAATTGGGGAAAAAAGTTGGAATCAGATTACAATGCCATGCCTAGGAGACTAGGCCCAATTTGGATTCTCAGACATCCTAACCTCCTATTATTCAGGTTTATTCCTTGCCTAGCACCAATTTTTTCTTGAGAGACTTGTGTCAGTGTAGGTGCTGGGTTACAAAGGTAAACCAGGAGGATAGAGACCCTACCCTTAGTCTAGCCACAACACAGAAATTGAACAAGCATTCATATAAATAGCTGTGATATCTGTTGTGATATGGTCTCTGATGGCGAGCTAGAAGACCTCTATGGAGACATGTTTAAGATACAAGATATTTATTAACCAGTATTTTCTAAAATGGAAGAGATGAATTAGAGCCTGCTTGTAGAACAGGGATATGCAAAAGCCCTGAGGCAGGTGATTCTTAGTAAGTTTAAGGAGTAAAGAGAGACCAGTGGGTGTCTTGGTAGGCAGGGTAATGTCCTCAGTCCACCTACCAGTCCACCCTGAAACGTGTGGATATATTACTTTACATGACAAAAGGGACTTTGCAGATATGAATCAGTGACTTTATTTTTTTTGTTTTTGTTTGTTTCTTTAAAGATTTTATTGGGGAATTGGGGGAGGGGAACACAAGTTGCTGTCCTTTTGTTCTTCAGTCTAGTTGTGGAGGACATTGCTCCACTGGCCCATGTTGCTATTACCATTGTGCTCTTCCTGGGTTAGACAGTCATTTGCTGGCCATTGGATGGCAGCTCAAAAAGTGCATGCCAGCTGCCGATCATCCCCACTGCAGCCTACACCGTCACCGGCGACTCATGACAGCTCAGCTCCAGGTCGAGCTGTTGTTCACCATCTTAGCTGTAGAGAGCATAGCGTCACTGGCCCTCATGAAGGATCCGAACCGGGGCCCTGCTGCTCAGAGCTGGCGTCCCAAACCATCTCTTTTTTTTTTTTTTTTTAAGCTGAGCCATCCTGCCACCTGTTGGCAGCTCAGTGGCAACTCAGTTCAGGCTGGCATCGAACCGCCGTTGCTCAGAGCTCAGCTCGCACTCTTGACCAAACCAACTCTTAACCAACTCGCCTGCCCTGAATCAGTGAGTTTAAAGTCTGGAGGCTCAGGGTATTCTAGTGATTAAAACACTGGAATCAGGGTGTCCTGTTCTAGTTCTTCCATGGCTACCCAACTTTGTGTTGTCTATTTCATCACAGTTAGAACAGGTTCTATTCTATAGTAAATTTTCTCCCTATCTCATAGTCATTCCCTGTTTTGTGATTGGTAATTTAAGTAAATGTTCCTGTAACACTGATAAGGATTGAATCATTCAGTGTTTCCACTAATAACTGAAGATGGAGTTAACGCAATGAGAAATCTCTAAAACCTCTGAGAGCTTCATTAAAGTGCAGGTTCATTGCATGCTTGTTGTCTGAGGTAATTAAAATCTTGTTTATTACCATAAGAGATCACAGGAGTTGTTGATTCAGACTTATTGGTGCTTTATGAGTTGAAGTCTTCAGTAAGCTTAAATGATCCAAACTGATTGTGTGTGCCCTTTCCAGTGAAACCTACAGCTGGTTAATTTCAGCTCTGTCTAGAGCATCTTAGCAAGTGAATAGAGGCAAAGACATTTTCCCTAATACATACCAAGTACACATCGCCATATGGTGCAGGTCTGCAATCTCTTAGCGGAAACCCTTGAGGCCAGATGTTTTAGAATTAGGAATCTCCTTTTTAGAAAGTATTAGGTGCATATGCCATTTTATTACAGAGGACATGTAGGGTCTGAGACTATACATACCCCTGGAATACACTGCTATTTTTGCAACATGCAGATGAATAGTCATGTTATGTAGGAAATGTCAATTTTCCAAATAGCGTTTCATCTCTTCACATCAGGTTTTACCACCGAATTACTTTTTGCACCAAAATCATAAATAACAACAACGTAACACCTATGGTCTTAGAAGCTTTTGCGATTTCACAGGGACTGATGAAGGACTGATGGACCTGGGTTTGAAAATCTGGTTCCATAGCACGGCACTATTGATTTATGTCCCAAAGAGCATGAGTTAGTTACAGCCATGCCACAAGCACATTGAATGATTTGTCTGCCTGGTAGGCTAGGTGTGTCCAGGCGCTGCTCTCATCTTCCTCCCTGCTGTGTTGTGACACTGTACAAAATTCTTAGTCCAAGTTAAGGTTTATCCAGGGGCAAAAAGCTGCTAGTCTTCAGCTAACCTTGCTCTGTGATTGAGTTCCACAGTAACATTCTGTTTGGGTCCACAGTTGTATTTTTTGTGAAAGAGATCATGGTTCTTCCAGTGTTTCTGTTATATTCTGGTTAGATTGTTATCTTGCCCTGGCCTCCTAGGTTGTGTTCCAAGTGATCTGCCTCTGCCTTGTTTCTTCCAGGTGAGCTCATGCACTCATGACACACACAATGGTGTCACACGGTTATCACCCTCTTTACACTCATGCAAGCTTGGCGGGCTACTACACAACTCACCTGTGGACCCATTCAGCCAGAGGCTGAGCTCCCACACTGATCTCTGGTGTCAGTAACCTGGTGTGCTAGAACATTCAGCTGGGCTAGCACTCTCTTATGTACTGCTTCCTTGCTGCTGGAAGTGAATTTAAACATACGAAATGCCTTCTTGAAGACTCATTTTATACATTGGCATATTAAAGCCTTTGAAGAGTCCTCCATTGAAGAAATCTGTTTATCTTTGTTTAACTCAGAGGTTTTTCCAAATTTATACGACCGCTGCCTGTCTCCTTTTTTCATGTAAGTTAGTAATAACCATCTTTTGGAAATAAGGCTTATATCTTTCGCCTCTTCTCCTTTAGTCCATATTCCTTATAAGAAATGGAGTCCTGTTCAAATAAATGTTTGCAGAGAACACAGTGATGACTTGGGTTTTAAATATCTTGAAAATTATAAAACCAACTTGCTTGTTCACAAAACAATTGTTTAGTGTCTTCGTGAATTTGACACTATCTTGATTTGTCATTAGAGAGAACTGCCATTAACTAGGACTATCATTAAAGGGAGGTGAACACTTTCTATGAAAAATAACTTTTGCAATATCACACATTTTCTTCCGCCCTGTCTTGCTTGTCCTGTACTTAAATTCCTGGAGTTGTTGCAGGTTCTCTGAAACATTGCTTTGTTCATAGAGAGGTCTATGTTGATGGAGCTCAATACGGTGTTTCTTTTCCTTGTTCTGCCCCCTCATGGAGCACTGGGATATTAGCGATTGTTCTGAGGTTATCTGGTGTTTGCCGTTCTGTGGTGTAGTTCATTGTGTTTACCTCTGCAGTGACTTCCACCAAATTGCAAGGGAATTGGTTGAAAATTAATTAATGACTTTATTGAAATAAAGAATCCATTTCGGAGCAGAATGTTTCATCCTTTACTAGTGAAATATTTCATCTCCATCTGGCTGATCTTTTATGTGTGTGTCCTGTGTTAATTAAGAAGAACATTTGAGCAGGCCCCAGTACTTAGAGTATGCTCAGTGGGGAAGTTAAGGTCTGGTTGTACAAAGCCGGAGAACAGACTTTGTGAGGTAAAAGCAACCTTGGTCCCTGGTGTGGTAAATCTCCGTGAAGTCTGACAGTCCTCGTCACGCATAGCCATCCTTCCATGTGAACTTGGCTCAGGGCTGTTTGCTGGTGTGTCGCTGACATGTGGTGTGCTGATAACTGATGGAATCATACCGAGAATTACAACAAGCAGATAACACTCTCTAAAAGCAAAACCTGGTGAAATTGGAGATTCTCTTCATATAGAAACTTCATGACTCGAGGGGTCCCTCAGACAACCAAAGAGAAGGCTTAGGGTGGCAGGGATGGTGTTGGAGTGGTTCCATGGGTTGTAACTGTGATGATTATCCTGTTGACACCATTTAATAAACATGTCAGTTACCTCATTTAGTTTTCCCATCAGCCTTATGAGAGAGGTGCTCATAACAATGTCCATCTTAAAGATCGGACAACTGAGCTTCTGGGAAGATAATGGATTTGGCTGAGATTTACTGGTAATACTCCGGAATCTAGGCCACAGTGTCTCCAAAATCTGAAACAGCACTATTTTTGTTTGATAAGTCATTTTGTTGTGGTTTTTTTTTCATCATTTTTTGTTATTTTTTTTGTTTTGTTTTCTTTAAATTTCTCAGCATTGCCAATACACTGAAAATAATTATGTGGGAATTTTAACTGCTGTTTACTGTATAACAGGACGGGAAAAACATCAGAAGGCTTCAACTGATCAGAGATGGTTGAACCAATATAGTAAGACATACCGAGAGGAGAGGGGAAGGGAACAGAAAACGAGACGAGCTCTTTGCTTACAGATGTTTGTCGAAAACACTATATATTTATCTGGATTGACCACTTCAGTTTTTTTTTTTAAAGATTTTATTGGGGCATTGGAGGAGGGGAACAGCATTGGGGAACCGGGGAAGGGGAACAGACAAGTTGCTGTCCTTTTGTTCTTCAGTCTAGTTGTGGAGGACGTTGCTTCACTGGCTCATGTTTTATCATCATTGCGCTCTTCTTGGGTGAGGCAGATGGGTCGCTGGCCTCTGGACGGCCACTCACAGCGGATTTTGGCAGCTCATTCTGGTTGTCAGCTGCTCACGCTGGCTGCCGGCCACTCACTGTAGCCTGTGGCAGCCCACTGCAGCAGGGGCTGCAGCTATGCCACCCTCGGGGACTCACAGCAGCCCAGCTCCAGGTGGAGCTGTTGTTCACCATCTTAGCTGTAGAGGGCAGTGTCACTGGCCCTCCTCATATGTGGGATCCTAACGGGTGCCGCTGGCTTCCCAAGCCAGTGCTTCACCACCGCGCCACTCTGCCGACCCACTTCAGTTTATTTTTAATCACATAGAGCAACACTGTCTGATGGAAAATGTAATGTGAGCCATACATTGTAATTTAAAATTTTTGGTAGCCACATTAAAAGAGGTAAAAAGAAACAAGTGATTTTATTTAATTTTAATATTTTACTTTATACAATTTATGTAATTTTTATAAACTCAATTAAAAACTAAGTGATTTTAATAATCTGTTTCAACCCTAATACACTGAAATATTACTATTTCAACATATAAGCAATCTAAAATTTATTACTGGGGTATTTCACATTCTTTTTTTTTTTTTTTTTTTTTGAGGGCAGTGTCACTGGCCTGCATATGTAGGATCCGAACCAGGGCCGCTGGCATCCTAAGCCAGCTCTTAACCACCACGCCACTCGGCTGACCCTTTAACGTTCTGTTTTTTGTAGTATCTTTGAAATCTGGTATTTTATACTTATAGCATACCTTGATGTGGACTAGCCACATTTCAAATACCCCATAGCCAGGCAGCCAGTGGCTACTGTACTGAGAAATGCAGATTTATGGGCTCCAGCTCTCACTAAGGGAATTTAGAGAATAAACTCTCCAAGAGGCTAATAATTCTTTAGGAGGAATTTTTTTGTTTGTTTGTTTTTTGTTTTTTAGCTGATCCATCCTGCCACCTGTTGGCAGCTCAGTAGCAGCTCAGCTCGGGCTGGGCATCGAATTGCTGGTGCTCAGAGCTCAGATCGCACTCTTGAGTGAGCTCTTAACCAACTGAGCCACTCGGCTGGCCCTTAGAAGGAATTTTCATACTGTGGTAATTATTGTACTTTTTCTCTTCCAATGAAGAAATATATAGAGTACTTCAGTTTTGCACTAGGATCTGACATGGTTGGTGAAAAGCCTTTACCTAGGGGTGGTACAGGCTTTATTCTTTATAAGCTTTTAGGTTTTCTTATCTATCTATCTATCTATCTATCTATCTATCTATCTATCTATCTAATCTATCTATAAGCTTTAACTTTTTGTTATCTATCTATTGATTGATCGATCGATTGATCTATCTATTGGGTTGTCGGAAAAGTCATTACATATTTTTGCAATGCAAAACATAGAAAAAATACATCATGACTTTTCAGGCAACCCAATATCTATCTATTTTCCTTCCTTCCTTCCTTCCTCCCTTCCTCCCTCCCTCCCTCCCTTCCTTCCTTCCTCCCTCCCTCCCTCCCTCCCTCCCTCCCTCCCTCCCTCCCTCCCTTCCTCCCTCCTTCCCTCCCTCTCTCCCTCCCTCCTTCCATTCCTTTCTTTCTTTTCTTTACAACATTTGTTCCTGGGGCTTTGAACACTATTCTTCTCCGAATCTACTTCCAAGCTGGGGAACTCAAGCTGTCTGGGGAGCCCTCTGTGCACTGAAGGTGCCTCGGGCGGCTGGGTCAGGTGTATTTATTTTAAATTCAGGTCAAGGAGATTTATGGGCAAATGACTCAGAAACGCCTTCCCCCATACTATTTTTTTTTTTTTTGTCCCGTCAACATTTGAGCAGGAAGGTTTGAAGCCATCTTAAATCTAAAGGCTTTAGCAAGTTCTTTAGTGTCACCATCACTCAGAAAGGACAGTCAGAAAGATTTATAAGGAATAGAAAGAAGTCAAGATTGAAAGAAAGCTTATTTCCGCCCTCCCCTTTCAGTCCCCAGCATAGAATGTCACAGTGCCTGTCTTAATGGAATGGGGAGGAAATTCCAGAAGCCTCCCTCTGGACTGCATGGCCTGGCACTGTGTGGAGCACAGATATTGTTCTGGGTACATTTACTGCGATATATGAAGACCAGCTGGGCAAATTCACCAAAACCCTATTTTATTTAAAGATATAAATAAATTTCATCTCTTGAATGTTTGAGGATGTCTTAGAAGACAGGGCTTTAAAACTTTGGTTAATACATGGGAGATATTTGGCTTAATAGTAAAATAACCTCTAAATCCTAGCTCTTACTATACAGGTAGAGCTTTGATTTCTGAATCTTTCTATTAAAACCTTTACTGTATTGGTTTATAAAGTTCAGTATTTCAAGGACTCTTCTTAGTTTATGCTTCAGTGTTCACCCCAAGACTCAGTCAGGGTGGAAGAAATTCATCCCATAACCTGACATTTCTCAGCCTGCGTTTGTCTACCTATGAATTTGTTCCTCTCTCCCTCCCTCTTTCTCTTTTTTCACCACTTTATTTTATATTTAGTTATTGTCAGGGTAAGTGTGGGCTGAAATATCCTAACCATACATAGGTACTCCCAATATATTTTCTGGATTCTTGTTAGCCCATCTAAATGCTCTACATAAAAATTTATGTGTGGTCAGATATACCTATTTAGGAAATGCTGCATAATATGTCTTTCTCTTAGAGCTTGATAACGGGCTAACAGTAACATTTGTGAGAAATATTCCAGTAGAGGAACCTGCTTAATTTTCCTTGTACCAGGAATCTCGCAAACTCAGTTGGCCATGGAACTCTTTTTATTGGTAAATCTTGAGAGACTAAAGATGTAGAGAATACAGGGGAAATGCTGCCCCAGGCAGTTCAGCCCCATTCTTCGCCCTGATGCTGTGTAATATATTTAAATTACTTTCTTACACTCATCTTTGGTTTCTAAATGATCAGTAGCATTTGCTCATTCAGTTGATTAACAGAGCCTTTCCTGTGTGGGACACCCAGTGCCCGGGCCTCAAGGGACTTGGACTTCAGCAGCTGTTAAGTCCCTGAATTCCCTGAGGCAAACATCCCTGGCCTAGTAGAGCAAGCAAGGGGCAGAGTGATAGGAATGCAGCCAGTGGAGCCCTCAAGGCTCTGAGGATAGGAGGCTTGCCGAATGTGGGAAGCTCTGTGGCCTTTCCTCCAGGACAGACGGGAAGCCCTTGGAATGTTCCCAGCAAAGGAATGACATTATCTGTCTTATATTTTAAAAGGTTCCCTCTGGCTGCACTTGCAAGTAGGAAACACCTGAAGTCAGAAGATGATGATAATATTTCAGTAGAGAGTCTGATGGCCTGGGCCAGATATGGGTGCAGTGGGGAGAGGTTGAATTCTGATTGTTTTGAGGGAAGAACATGCTAATCAAGGGAGATAGGATAGGGACATTATCTCAGGTGATAATTTCTTCATAAAAAAAGCAAATCAGTATGGTGGTATTCTATGATTTATCCCTCTGTTTCTTCTTTTTTTTATGTTATATATTTCAGTTCTGGATTTTTTTTTTTTGAGTGGTTACCGTTAAGTGTATGTAAAAGAAAGTTTCATATTTAGAATATTCCATTTTCTTCAGCATGCTTACTTTCTCCCTTCTCTTGTGTGGGTTCAGACCTTTACTTCTCCCCTTTTATGTTTTTGTTGTCGCAATTTATCCCTTTTTATGCTGTGAGTTAATTTCTGCATTGCAGTAGCAAGTTGCCTTTTTCCTCTTTTTTTTAAGTGTTTTTATTTCTTCTTTACCCTGTGTGTTATGTTTAAGTGTATAGTGTCTTATTTGGTGCAGGGGCATGGAAACAACCAAAGTGTCCTTCGAAAGATGATTGGATCAAGTTGTGGGATATATACACAATGGAATACTATTCTGCCATAAAAAATTTAAATAGTTTGCAACAACATGCATAGATCTGGATTATAATGGTAAGCGAAATAAGTCAGACAGAAAAAGTCAAGAACCATATGATTTCACTGATAATGTGGTATATAAAACTGAAAACAAAGGAATAAGACAAACAAATGAAGAAAGAAAAACTCATAGACACAGACAATAGTTTAGTGGTTACCAGAGGGTAGGTGGGCAGGGGGTTGTAGATGGGGATAAAAGGGATCAAATATATGTGGTGAAAGGAGAACTGACTCTGGGTGGTGAACACACAATGTGATATACAGATGATGTGTTACAGAATTGTATACCTGAAACCTATGTAACTTTACTAACAGTTATCACCCCAGTTAACTTTAATTTGAAAAAAAAACCCGGCAAATCAAGGAGAGAAACTCATAGACAACTGACGAACCTGTGAAATTTTATAGCATTTCATTTGGTTTTTTAATATTTCTTTTAAATATTTGATTATATACTATTGAAATTTTATTTGTGTAAAGTGTATTACATACCAATTTTATTGCATAACATATTATACACTAAAGAAGACTGTAACATAGCAAAGTGATTAAACAATGATAACAAAATAAACTCCCCTCTTGGATGCTTAATTTAAGTTAATAGATGTAGAGTGCTTTGAACAGGATCTGGCGTGTTCTACGAGTTTATCAGTGTTAACCTTTAGTATCTTGTTATATTAGGCCACAGATTCTCAATCCATCCATTTCTTTTCTCTTCCACTATTTCCACTTTGGTTCAAGCTATCCCCATCACTGTAGAGTCCTAAAACATTTCTCTTGCTCCATACCCCTAATCCACTTCGTATACAGGAACCCAAGTTTACTTTTAAATATGTGAATTGCATTACATTTTTAAAATTATTATTAAAATCTTCCCATGGCTTCCTATCACCATTGTATAAATCCAAAGATGCGACCTTGCCCTCCGAGGTCCTACTTGATCTGGCTATGCATTGCACTCCCTCTACTACCTATCTTGTTTGCCGGGGCTGTTTCCTTTGTCCAGAATGTTCTCTCCCTGGTTATTCCTTCTTGTGGCTTATTCCATTCCAAATCCTACCATGATGACATTGCATGCTCTCGTCCTTTCCAACTCAGTCACTTTCCTTTCTATTACCCAGTTTCATTTTCTTAGCGCCCATCACGTTTTGAAATTACGTATTGATTTGTTTACTTGTTTATTCACTCACCGCCTTCTCCTACACACATACACTGCATGTAAGCTTTAGAAGGAGGAGAGGAGTCTGTCCATCTTGATGAATCTTGGCTGCTGGTGGATACCATTCCATAAAAGGGCCAGCCATAATATGTGTTAAGAAACCAACATTTTCATGGTATTCTATCTTCATCTTGTTGTCTCAGTGGTTTAAAAGTCAAGGAACTCTAATCCTGGAGAATGAAAAGTTATAATTCACTCATATGAGTGATGTTTAAAGAAACAGATCCTCCCCCAAAACTACCACTTGTGTTAAGGATGTGAAAGACCCAACTAAATTAGTTACTCCCAAATAAACATTCATCCTGTTGCTTCATGCTGCTAGGCTGAGGATTCGTTGTGCAGCTCACGAAATTATCTCTTTAAGGTCTGCTCTTAAGAGTGTAGCTTATCTTAACAACTGTTATATCTTAGTATCAAGGCAGAATGTTCCAATTAGTCAGTGAGGTCCAGGTTTTGAGAGCTGTTAGTCTGTACATGAGCAATTACTGCAGCAGAGTTAAACGGCATGCCTTTGGGAATTTTAGATTGAGATCATCAGTTTCATTCATGAGCTCAGGCAGGAGTCCTGTGAATTGTGTGCGGCCTTTTTCTGCAGGTTCCTTCACTAGAAGATTCTCCAGTTCCCATACACAAAGACGAATCAAGTTGCCAGGTTCTTCCCCTGTGCCCCACCCTCACCCAACCCCTGACAGTGCCTTCCTCTGTATTCATTGAGAACTAGGACTGTGATACGCATTTGAGAATTTCATAGTGAACAAGACAAATAACTCCTTGACTCTTGGTCCCCAAGAGACCAAGCAGAGTGAATCTTAACCAGAATTTACATCAAAATCAAGTGGGCAATTTTTTATTTTTATTTTATTTTTTTATTTTCAAAACCAAATTCAAGCCATTTTCACTCATTCCAAATTACTGGTGAAAGAACAAGACAGAGCAAAAACTCTGAATTGACAGTCTGTTTTCCACACTCAAATAAAAGGCTGTGTATCCTTTTTTTTTTTTATTTTTTTTTTTTATTTTTTTTTTTTTTTTTATTTTTTTTTATTTTTTTTTTTTTTTAGAGGGCAGTGTCACTGGCCCTCATATGTGGGATCCGAACCAGGGCCACTGGCGTCCCAAGCCAGCTCCCAACCACTGCGCCACTCAGCCGGCCCAAGGCTGTGTATCCTTAACCGTGCCTCTCCTCTCTGCTCAGTCTCACTGTTTCCTTTCTAAAGCTTACTAGAATCCCATGATATAAATAGGAACTGGATTGGAGTCAAATAATATCCCTGCTTTCCAGTAGGCCAGTATCTTTGTATGATTGACTGAGGGCCATCAAATCAATCTCAAAAGTTCCTGAAATTTCATCATTTGAATTAAGGTGTTGCTGCCTCTTCAAATGCTAATATAAGGGAAAGAGTAAAATATAAGAAATTTGTCTCTACTGAACACATTAATAAAACTCATCAGAGCCTGCTCCAGTGTGCTAGCTAGTAAAGAGCAAGGCCTCACTTGGGATAAGATGCTTAAGGTAAACTGAGAGGACACAGGGCGGGCAGGGCTGGCTGAGCTGCTCCCCAGAGCAGAAGGAGGCCCCGAGACCCCCATGTGCAGGCAGGTAAGGACTGGAGAGAGCAAGCATTAGGTCTAGAAGGCACATCAGTGTTGTCGCTGGCCGTCGGTGAGTCGCCTTACCTAGAGAGCAGCTGCCTGCAGTGAACAGTGGTCTGTGGATAGAGTGTGATAGGGGCTATTGGTATTTTGGAAGGGTTTGTTTTTTTGTTGTTTTTTTACTTGAGGGCATTGTCACAGGCCGTCATATGTGGGACCCGGGGCCACTGGCTTCCCAAGCCAGCGCTTAACCACCGCGCCACTCAGCCGGCCCTGGGATTCTTGTGGAAGAAGGAATCAGCTTAGACTTTAGGGGCCTGGAATGGAACCAGGACCTACAAAAGCAGCCCCTACTAAATAAAGAAACTGGTTAACACTCGGACAAAATCCCCAGGCCAGCAACAGATGCTTATCAGGGCTCGTTTCACATAAATCAGGACATGCCTCAAAATCTCATTCCCCTCAGTCCTTCTGGGGACCTCCTGAAATCAGTATTGAGAAGTAAACACTATTCCCCCACAGTTCTATCAAAAGAACTCCCAGACAACAATAATAGTTATCTTTTCAAACACTACTTGCTGTGTGAACTTAGAGCTCTCTACTGTATTGTGTCATTTAATGATCACTTATTAAAAGTATGTTTTCATGAAAACAATAGTTAGTAACCAGTATCTCTCTTTTTCTGAGATAAGAGTCATCCTGATAGAAATCTCTGTAGAGCCGAAAGTTGTCTTAATAGAAATTACTTAAGGAGCCTGGGTGGAAGCTGAGCTTCGATGCCACTTTATACTGATCATAGATGATCCCTGTTAACATTTTCATCTATTTTTTTCCCCAGTGTTCAGCAGGGGGCAGGGAGGGGGGTGCGGATAAAAGTATGGTCAGTATGAAAGTGAATATGATCATTGATTGCCGGCTTTATCACTTCACATGTTATGAATATTTTCCATATTTTGAAACTCTTCACTTCTTCAGAAATGAAATCTAATTTTCTTACTTGTACCTTGCTGCATTCTACAAATTTTTCACAAATAACTCATTTTACTTTAAGATTAGGCAAGAGCTAATGGAACAATGAGTTTAATTTAATGTCATTTCTGAGATCTTGTTTTTTCTAAGCAGAAACAAGTACAAAGGTAGCATATGAAAGCATAAATTTTTTTTCCTCAAAATGCAAATGGTTTTACAGTCTTTTGATTATCAAAGTAATGTATGTTCATTATAAAATAATTCAAACAACATATGAGTTAAGAAAGTATGTGTTGTTCCTGCAAACACATAACACTCTTTAGAAATGCCAATTTGCTGCACATAGTTTCATAGGCTCATTTCCACTTACTAGAGGATGGAAGTCTTTTATTGTCAGTAAGTAGTTGCCTGCATAGCTTAGACTCTGAGATTACTGGGGTTTGATTTTCATTATTAGCTACGAGACTTTGGGCATCTCTTTAAGCTGTTTCTTTATCTGTAAACTGATATTTAATACTAATTTCCACCTGATGAGAGTAAACGATGAGAGTATACTATTTATAAAACACCTAGTTTAGTGTCACATAGTAGATAATCAATAAATTTTTGCTTCAATAACTTTTGCTCAATAAACTTGTGTGGATGCGGCAATTTCTTTTAGCAGTGCCTTGTTGATGGCCATTCTGGCTGTTCCCATTTTTCCCTGTTAGAAACATCATAATGCTATGTAGGGCATATATTTGGGATGAACTCACTTTTTCTAGGGACCAGCTGACAGGAAGGTGAAAGGTAGAAGTTATCTAAAATGTTATTTAGTTTGTTTACATTTGGGGATATAAGCCAACATTAGTCAGAACTTATGGCTTTTTCTAAAGAAGCTGGAAATCTCTATTTGAAAAAGCAAAAAAAAAAACCTCTGTATTTATATGTATACTACACGCTTTGTGTAAAATGCTACCTTGACCATCACAGCTTATTGTTGGGCTGGAACTGGTGATCAGTTAGTCAGGATGTTTGATCTCAAAGCTCACTATATCTGCCTTTACCTTCCTGAATTAAGAATGTTCCAGATGCTAAATGAAGTTAACTAGTTTGGTATTATATGATAATATAATTTTTGTGGCTTTATATATAAATTCTGAAACTATTTATAATAATAATAATTACTTTCCCCCACCAGGATGCAAAGTTCCTAATATGGGGCTAATAAACCTCCTGAAATTACATGTGAAATTTTGTTTGTTTAGATGTCATCTCTTTTTATTTTTTTGGATTTAATGCCTTATTCAGACTGTAGTACTATTTTCTGATACTCCTATCCTCACCCCTCCAAAAATAGTAAAGAATCTGGAGATAAAGGAAAAGATTTTTTTTCTATAGTACTAATTTGTTTTTTACTTCCTAATGTACAGAATATGTAAAATTTATGTAAGATTTTATTCATCACCTCATTACTAGTCTCATGAATTTTCTAGAGTTCTGCAAGCTCTCAGTTCAGTAGCTATTATACCAGCACCAGCGGGCAGGGACCAAAGCTGGCCCTCTTGTTAACTTCCATACCTTCAGTGTCAAGCACAAAATCTTGTAAGTTGTAGGTGACCTATTTAGTTTTTTTACAAAATAAAAAATAATATCCACTGCTCTTTACATAGTTAATTTAGACATGTAAGGAGTCTTTCAGATCAGGTTCACAAGGAGGAGCTTACAAATGTGTCGTATTTTTTAGCCTGCCTTAAACTAGTTCTGGTGCCAGCACATGGCTCCCAGAATCAGTATTGATGGGCATTTTGTTTTGACATACTAACTGGCAGGCACAATGCTTGTCACCTTCCCTTGGCTTAGGAGAGGGTGGAAAGTTCAGCAGGTTTTTACCCAACAGGCTTTGTTCAATTTAAGTAGATTATAGTGTGAATGATGGAGGTGGAGATCAGAACTGGCAGGGAGCTGGGATTTGAATAGGACCTTCAATTTATTTGTCATGTGTAATGTTCTTATGAATGGGGATAGAACCCTGGGTTTTGGATAGGTAGAAAGGATTGATAGAGTCTTGGGTGGATTAATAAATCGATTTGCTAAAAGCTAGAATAATACACCTTTTGGGTCTGAAATTCACCAAGCAACAGCTTAAGATTAAAAAAATAAACAACCTAGTAGCACTAGTGTTTCAAAGCTATTTTGCATGTAAGGTATATGTGGCTTTTCTCTAGAACTATTATTTCTACAGAAATAAAACCCATTATTTTTGTTAATAAAAATGGATAGTTCATTGCTTGGTGATATATTGTTTACTTGAAGCCCTTTTCTGCCTATTCTTTTTAAAAAGTTTGTTCTTCAACCTTCTTATTGCATGTTAAAATAATACAAATAAATTCAAAACAAAACACTTATTACTTAGGAAGATACTTCACTAATTAATTAAGTTTAACCTCAAAAGGCTATAGTTTAACTCTATTGCAACATATGTTGTGATTAAATTACCTTTCTAAATAGTTTAATAAAACAGAAAAAAGGTGATAACAGCAATGCCTATTATCTGTTCAGTAAATTATACCTCTGTGTTATACTTACACATAACTCTGAATCAACCTCAGATTTATAAATAAGATATTGAGATTTTTATCTTTATAGTCCATACAGAATCATTGGGAAATCAGAACTCTTCTTTGGCTAACGATGAAATTGATCAAAAACAGAGTTATGATGGAATTTACCTCAACTGCCCATGAGCACTACGGATACAAATGTGCATTTTTCTGATGTATAGCCATTTGGACGTTTTGGCCAAAGACCCCTGTCTCTTCCAGTTGTCTTTACATTTTCTTACATCTTCTTGCTGGGATTTCTCCTGCCGTATTTCTTCTAAAATTATTTGTAAATGCACCATCTGATTTGGAATGTTTCTTATTGCCATGCATTGCTCCAAGTAATATTGTTGATGTGTATTTCTTCCCCCTCTTCATCATCCTTGCTTATTTCTATGTATACATAAACACAGAAACGAAAATAAATTTCAGGCACCGTTAACAGAAATGATTAGAACTTAATGAAATTTCAAGGTATCCAAAAGCTGCCCGTTTTTTTTTTTTTTTCTGATATGGAAACCGAGAGAGATGGATTGTTCTGAGATCCCATGGCCAGCACTGGCGTTGCTATGTCTTGAATATGAAGAGGTTAAAATCTATTTTCCTCGTCCGTGGTAAATGTTAGAGAAGGTATTGGTCATCATAGTTTTCTAGAGCATTGGAAACCCTGGATAAATGTAAAGTTCATAAAAAAAATGCTAACAAAATTACAAGATACTGTGTTGTAATCCTTTAGTAATAGTACTATTAACCCCATTTCTGTTGGTAAATCATTATATCTTCAATGAACGTCTTATCTTAGGACACATTGTTTTCTCAGACATCAAGAGGTTCAAAGAAGTCTAGCTTTGGTCATTATTGGAAAGACAAATGAAATAAGTGTGTTTCGAGAATATCTGTTTAATGGTTATCAATATCCTTTTCCAAATACTTTTTGCCTTAATTCAGTATATACTTTAGTTTAACTCAACCTGGTAGTAGTAACGAATAAATTTATTTCTCTGTCAAGACACTGTTACTGATTCTCCCACTTTTTCATGATATAATTTATTTTGGCAATAGCTATAATGAAAGTCTACTACTTTATCTTTGTGGTATCTTTGCTAGAAAAAAATATATTACATACGCTTTTACAATGCCGGGCAACTTCAAAAGAACATTTTGTTAGTATAACTGACTGTTTTTGTGTTAGTATAATTGACTGTTTTTGATTTTCCATTCCATCACACTTAGGTAGCCTGCACTACCTGTGTTTAAGCAGAGATGGAATGGATGGTCGACTCAAATTAGTGTTGACCTGAATTTCATTAGCTGTGTGTGGATTTTCCAGTTTATTCACTTCTCTGTTAAATTTTTTGGCCATTTCACCCCTTATTACCCTTTCTATCATGTGGATATCTGAAGAATGAGAGTAAAAATTTTAGGACACAAATCTTCTTTCTCTAATCCCTAACACGTTTTCTAATAGACAAGATTGATCAATTAATGAATAATTTCAACTCAGTAGATCTAATAAAAGCTTTGGAGTTAAATTCATATTCCTGGATTTAAGATTATGAATCGGGCTTTGTTTTTTGACATGAAGCTTTCCAATTTACTAGTAGTATCAAATAATAGGAAGTCATTTCACATTTTCAGTAATCTGTATTCTAACAGCAAATTCTTACCTCTGTCGTTTTGACCTAGCCCTAGCAGTTTCTCATTGTTTATTAGCATGAGACTTATCTTCCTGGAGGGTGAAAGTCGTGCTTGTGACCCTAGTTAGAAGGAAGATGTTTAGTTATAGGCTGGGAGTTAGACCAGATTTTCAGATGTGGGCAGTGAAGTTAGAGTTAGACACTAATTGGGAGTGGGATGAAGTACAAAACATTTAAATATGTGGTGTCTTAGCTGTCACTACTCACCTCTTTGCTTAAGAGCAGCATTTATTGTAAAAAAAAATTTGTAGGTCTGAATGTATAAATATAGCAACACACATACAGATGTACTAATGTTGCTATGAGGAACTTTGCTTTACGTTTTTACTTTGGCATTTGAGAACTTCGTTTGGCACCTTGGCAGAGGACTGGAAAGGACTCTTGAGAATGTTTGCTGTTTGTGTTCATCTATCTACAATTAATTTTTAGGAATTCTTAATTCAATACTGTGTAAAACTATTTTTCTAATTCTTTTGATACCTTTTTTCCTTTATCACAATAACCAAATTTTCATATATTTTTTTGAATTCACATGACCTGGTTTTAAGCTATTGGGACTTCAAAAAGGATACAAGATTTTGTTTTCTTGACAAATGTAAAATGTAACCAATCTGGAGTAATTTCTTTCCCTTTGAATTCTTTTCATATGGCTTCAATTATTCTCATGGTTTGTCTCTTGAATTTCCACCTATTCTTAAAAATCATCAGGTTTCAGAATAACTCTTTTGAAATAATGTAAAACCTATCAATGTTTTAGCATAAAAACAATAAAAAACTAATCTGACTGGAAAAAGTTGCTGGGACACGTTATGTAGAGTCTTCATTGATGACCTCATCAATTTTTATCAGAGTTAACAAGAGAAAACCTCAAGCGGTGTCTTCTTCAAGTATTGGCTTTTAGAAGGTGAAACTAATTTCATATTTTTCCTCATATTTTACTGACACATTTCTAATCATAGGCTGTTCAAAAGGTTAATAGAAATTGCAGTGCTTTATTGTAATGATGTTTAAACGATTTCTTTTTCAGTAAAGGCAATGCTATTACAGACATAAATGATTTTGCAACCCATGCTTTAAACTTTGTGATGCCATCTGTCTTAACACTTGATAATCAGTGCTGTGAGTTAGGCTGGTTTGTTTCTCCTAGTTACTGTCGTCACTTAATAAATAGCCATAAAGGAATTGAACTCTTGGGCTGAAGCATCTTTTATCACATACAAGGGTTTGATGATGACTGTGTTACTCATTGGGCTTTGATTAGTCTTAGCTGTTCTTGGATACAGAGGTTTCAGTAACTTCATGCTTGAAAATGGAAGATGTGATTTTTCCTAGTCAAATGGCAGAGTAGGTAAACGGTGTGCTTACCTCCTCTCATGACGACATCAAAATTACAACTAAACTACAGAACACAAATCATTGAGAATCACCTGAAGTTTACTCAAGTCAAAGATCTACAACTAAAGATATATAGAAGGAGCCACCTTGTGACTGGTAGAAGGGACAGAAACACAGAACGGCTGGCCCCACACCTGCACGTGACCATTAAATCGTGGGAGGGATATCTCAGGTGCGGAGGTTGACCCCAGAGGAGCGAAGGGTCCCAGCCCCACATTGTGCTCCCCAGCCCAGGGTTCCAGTGCCCGGGAGAGAAGTTCCTATAACTTCTGGCTGGGAAAAGCAGTGGAGATTGTAGCTGAGTGAGGCTAGGGTGGCTGGAATCCCAGACCCTCCTGTTAAAGGGTCGTCGCACAGACTTAATCGCTGATGGACACACTTGCTTTGAGCTCCAGCGCTGGGGCAGCAGCTTGAAAGACACCAGGGACGTTAGGAAAAGAATTGAGTTGTCTGGTTTCAGGGTGAGGGTTGGAGGGGCAGCTTTCTCCTGGACAGAGGATCTGGCGGAGGCTCTTGTTTCTTTGTTGAGTCCTCCTGCCTCCTACGGTGCAGATGCAGGCAGCCTCTATATCTGAGTCTCTGTCAACTTGGCTAACGCCATTTGTCCTGCTCTGGTGATACCCCGCAACCATGCTCCACCCAACTTGCAGACCCTCCCAAGCTGCTTCCAGTGGTTTTTCCATACAAATGGCCTGTCTTGCCTCTTGTTGCAGAGTTCTGTGAAATCTCCCAAAGGCTCACAAAATCCAAACAAGCAGTATCTGACCTTAGCATGTCCCATACCTCTTGCTGAGCAGCTGTAAGCCTGGCAATAGCCACAGCTGGCCTCATATGTGGCTTGGTCTCTCAATGCACCTCGTAGTCCAGCATGGGTAGTGGCCTCTGTGGATTGTTTTCTGGCTCATGTAAGGTGGCCCTGGGCAGGGCACAGGCTGCAGCTGAACTTGGCCTGTGGCAGGGCCCCTCTTAGGCAGTCCCGAGGATAGCACGCCCAATTTCCGACTGAGCTGAAACACGCCTATCCACCTCTGAGGACAACACACCCAAAGGGCAGACTGGGCAGGTACCAGAGCCCTGCCAATGTGAACCCTGCTCTGTAGGGTCATCCCCTGCTCCACAGCTCCTCCACTTTAGTCACAGCCAGTCCTTAACAGCCAATCAGTCTGAGGACCAGTCCCTCTCATTGATGTGCCAACAGCAACCAAGGCTCAGCTGCAACAGGAGGGCACATACAGCCCACACAAAGGACACACCTGGAGCACCTGGCTCAGGTGACCAGGGAGACTGTGCCACTGGCCACACAGGACACCTACTACATAAGGCCATTATACTAAGACCAGGAAGCATAGCATCCCTACCTAATATACAGAAACAAACACAAGGAAGCAGCCAAAATGGGGAGACAAATGTGTCCCAAATGAAATAAGAGAACAAAGCTCCAGAAAAAGAACTAAACAAAATGGAGACAGGCAATCTACTAGGTGCAGACTTCAAAACAGTGGTTATAAGGATGTTCACTAATCTCGGGGAGAACTTCAACAAAGAGATAGGAAACATAAAAATGGAGATTGATAACAAAAAATGACTAGTCAAAAATGAACAATACAATAACTGAAATGAAGAATACATTAGAGGGAATTGACACTAGATTAGATGATGCAGAGGATAGAATCAGCAATTTAGAACATAAGGTAGCAGAAAACACCCAAACAGAACAACAAAAAGAAAAAAGAATCCAAAAAAATGAGGGTAGTTTAAGGGGCCTCTGGGACAACAGGATTTCTAATATTTGCATCCTAAGGGTACCAGAAGGAGAAGAGAGAGAATGAGAAATTGAAAACCTGTTTGAAGAAATAATGACAGAAAACTTCCCTAACCTGGTAAAGAAAATAGACATAGAATCCCAGGAAGTGCAGAGAGCTCCAAACAAGATGAACCCTAAGAGGCCCAAACCAAGACACATCATAATTAAAATGTCAAAGGTTAAAAACAAAGAGAAAATCTTAAAAGCAGTTAGTTACCTACAAGGGAGCTCCCATAAGACTGTCAGCTGATTCCTCAACAGAAACTTTGAAGGCCAGAAGGGATAGGCAGGCAATATTCCAAATGAGGCAATTTAAGGACCAAAGATTACTCTACCCAGCAAAGCTATCATTTAGAATCTACACTCCTTCCTATAAAGAGCTTCCCAGACAAGAGAAAGCTAAAGGAGTTTATCCCCAACAAACCAGTATTACAGGGAATCTTAGAGGGACTTCTTTAAGATGGAAAAATAAAAATAAAAACTATGAATAATAAAATGGCAATAACTGCATACCTATCAACAATTACTTTAAATGCAAGTAGATTAAATGCTCCAATCAAAAGACATAGGGGTAGCTGAATGGATAAGAAAACAAGACCCTTAACATAAGCTATCTACAAGAGACTCACTTCAGATGGAAAGACACACACAGACTGAAAGTAAAGGGATAGGGAAAATATATTTCATAAAAATGGAAACGAAAAATTAAAGTCCGGACAAAACAGACTTTAAAATAAAGTCTATAACAAGCGTCAAAAGAAGGATGCAATAATCCCACTTTTGTGTATTTTTCTGAATAAACCCAAAATGCTGCTTTAATGGGACATATGCATCCATATGTTCATTGCAGCATTGTTTACAAGATGTGGAGGCAGCCTAGGTGTCCATTAATGGATGAATGAGTAAGGAGGAGATGGTACATATATACAATGGAATATTGCTCAGCCAGGGAAGGGAATGGGTTGTGCCATCTGTGGTGTAATGGATGGACCTGGCGGGTATTGTGCTGAGTGGAGTATGTCAGACAGAGAAAGACAGATGCAATATGATTTTTGCTTATAACAAAACAAACTCATAGATACACTTTGATGGTTGCCAGATGGGAGCAGGTTTGTGGGGTGGGTGAAAAAGGGAAAGGCATTAAGAAGTACAGATTGGTTGTTACTTAGTAGTTATGTGGATTTAGGGTATAGCAGAAGGAATTAATATTATGGTAATTAATATGTAAGATGTCAGATTTATTGGGGTGTTAGATGGGAGCCGTTTGGGGCAGGGTAAAAAAGGTGAAGGGATTAAGAATTACAAATTGGTAGTTAACTAATAGTCATGGGGATGCAAAGTAAAGCATAGGGAATATAGTCAATGATATGGTAATAACTATGTATAGTGCCAGGTGGGTACTAGACTAGTCAGGAGAATCACTTCTTAAATTATGGAAATGTCTAACCACTGTACTGTACACCTGAAAGTAATATAAAATAATATTGAAAGTCAACTGTAATTGAAAACTTAAAATGGGGGGAAATGTAAAGGGAACTAGGAGGGAGAAATTTCTAGGTATAAAACAAATAAGTTTTTGGGGATGTAATGTACAGCATAGAGATGTAATGTCAGATGGTTGCTGGACTCATCATGGTGATCACTTCTTTAGGTATATCAATCTTAAATAACTATGGCTTACCCCTGAAATGAATATAATATTGTATGTTAGTTACATTATAATAAAAATCTTTTTAAAAAATGGAAAATGCAATATTTTGGGCATTAAATTTTGTTTTTACATTAACTACTTTTCCATGTTTTGTAGTTAGGTCGTTACATTGCATGTATCTTGACTTTTCTGTAGCCCATTAAAGTATTATGGTTACCGTGGGCACCCACTTTGTGCTCACCTTACAGGCACAAAGAGTAATATGGGGAGTAAGTGTGCAAGATTCGAACTCAGACATGGTCCTGGATCTGAATGCCAGCCCTTTCCCTCCTACCTGCATGAATTGATCACATAATTTCAGGTCTGCAAGCCTCAGTTTTCCCATATTAAAAATTGGAGAAAACAAAACAAATATGTGTTGATAATACTTGACAGAGTGCCTAATACATGGTCAAATAAATTATAACAATTATTATGGTTATACCTGCTCTTATTATTTCTACTACGATTGAATCAAAACAGGACTCATTCACAGTAGTCATTTGGAGTCAGACTAGGTATTGTATTCTCTTGAGGAAAAGGGCCCTTTACTGTTTGAATTTTATTTTGTTTCTTTTTCCTTTTTCGTAGTGTTTTTCCCCCATTTGCTCTTTTATAGGGTAATTGGGTAATGAAGCTCGTTATATTCATTCAAAAATATTGTTCTGCAGAAGATTACAAAATCGCTAATTAACAGGGCAGAGAAGACCTACCTCCTGGGCCTAAACATCGTAAGGGAGCTAGGAAGTCTGTTCCGTCTAGCATCCTGGCTGTGTCCAAATAGCCTGCCTTAAACTGGTTCCACTTCCTCTAGGGCTGGCATGCTGACGCACGTCATAGAATGTGACTGCCTGCTTCACTTCTACTTTAAAATCACAGCATTCTTATACCACCCCCAGTCCTCCCTGGAAAATGCAGTTTCCACCCAAAGGACTTGTGGCAGAGTAAATCAGCTCCTCAGATACCATTCAGCATTCAGGGTCTTACATGATCAGGATCCTGGCCGAAAGCAAGTGTCTGCTTCAAAAGAATTTGTCCCTTACCAGAAAAGCCGCTACGCCATGCTAAATCTCATTTCTCCAAATATTTTCGCGTGCCAACTCATATTTTAAGGCAAGCTGCTGACAAAAATTTACCTGTAGGCTAGCTTAATCAGATTTTCACCTATTCAGAGGTTGCAAAAAGAAATAAACTTACTTCATGAGCACGGATTTCCAAACTCATCAAAAAATGTGCCCCAGAGCCAGAGTGATTTTTTAAAAAAGGATTTGCTAAGTGATCATCCCGGAAATGTGTGTGTTTGGCTAGAGGACAATGCCAGGGGTTAGAAGAGAGGCATATTTTTGTGTTTCAGTAAGTAATTTTCCTTGTTATAATAAAAAATCACATCCCTTGTTGGAAATCTTGTTTGTGCCCAAATGCTCTGGGTAAGTGTTTGCAACTCATGATTATTTATTCCCCAGATCTTTTTAGATGTGCTATGTGTGAATAAGCCCAGACTGCATTTAAGACTTGAAAAATGTTCTGTAGAATTCCTTGGTATCAAAGCATCCATTAATTACTGAGAGGACAGGACAGTGGTTTACTGGAAGTGAGAATCTGCATGGCTCTTCGTTCTGAAGGGGACAAAAGGAGTCCTCTATAGAAAAGAGAACCACTTTTAAAGGTACCCTTTTAATATCTTATTGAAAGATATGCATTATTTTTTAATATTATAAAGCGTTCTTTCAAAATGATCTTTCTGTGGTGACATCCACATTATACTGGAAAATATTCTTGTATTTCTGGCAATGATACACTAATTACAGCCTATACATTTTTAATAGTTTAATCTGTCATATTCTACGAGAGAAGTGATTCGGATTCAAAACAGAACTGAGGTGCATGACCAAACACATTATGAAATATGTGGTTTCATTAAATCCTGTTAATTCAATCAGAAGAAAATTGTTTAGTTCAAACAGAGAAACGGGAGTGCTGAGGTATTATGATTGCATTTCCAAGTATGCACATACCTTTCTATCCATAGTCAAGCCTTGCCACCATATTATGTTATGTTGCCTGGTAGCCATCAAAAAAGGAAGTCATGTCACAATTTGAGAGCAGAAAGTAGTTACATACTGTAGCTTTAAAAAAAAAAATTATTAGTTTCAGGTGTACAAAGCAACATAATCGTTAGACATTTACACCCCTCACAAAGTGATAATTTCCCCTCCCCCAAGATACTACCCCTCTGACATCTTGTTTACCTGTTACGATACCATTGACTACCTTCCTTATGCTGTACTCCACCTCCCGTGACTACTTACGAAGGTCTGACAATTAAATTCACGAACTTATTGCAATGATGTTACTGACCTTTTTTGATATCAGAGGAATTATTCGTTATGAATTTGTACCAACTGGACAAACACTTAACCAAATTTATTATTTGGAAGTGCTAAAAGGGCTGCATGAAAAAGTTAGACGACCTGAATTCTTCACCAACAATTCATGGCTCTTGCATCATGACAATGCACCAACTCACACAGCACTGTGTGTGAGGGAGTTTTTAGCCAGTAAACAATTAACTCTATTGGAACACCCTCCCTACTTACCTGATCTGGCCCCCATTGACTTCTTTTTTTACCTGAAGATAAAGGAAATATTGAAAGGAAGACATTTTGATGACATTCAAGACATCAAGCGTAATACAACGACAGCTCTGATGATCCTTCCAGAAAAAGAGTTCCAAAGTTGCTTTCTTTGAAGGGTAGACTAGGCTCTGGCATCAATGCATAGCTTCCCAACGAGAGTACTTTGAAAGTGACCATAGTGATATTCAGCAATGAGGTATGTAGCACTTTTTCTAGGATGAGTTCACAAACTTAATTTAGACATATATACATATATATTTGACATAGTATTATTCTACTTCAGCTTCAGGTATATAGTGCATTGGTCAGGCATGTACACTGTCTGTGAAGTGATCCTCTTGATGAAACCAGTGCCCTACATAATCTTTACAACATTGTTGATTATATTCTGCATTCTGTATTTCATATCCCTATGACAATATTGTGTCTACTGATTTGCCCTTTCTAATCCTTTCACCTTCTACATTCCTTCCCCGCTCCCATCTAGCAACCAACAGGTATTTTTTTCCTATATCTCTGAATATAGTTCTGTTTTGTTTGCTCATTTATTCTGTTCTTTAGATTCGACATATATAAGTGAGATCATATGGTATTTGTCTTTCTCAGTATGACTGATTTCACTTAGCATAGGCCCCTCCTGTTGTTGCAAATGGTAAGATTTCATCCTTTTTTTTTTAGCTGAGCCATCCTGCCACCTGTTGGCAGTTCAACGGCAGCTCAGCTCAGGCTGGGCATTGAACTGCTGTTGCTCAGAGCTCAGCTCACACTCTTGAGCGAGCTCTTAACCAACTGAGCCACACGGCCGGCCCAAGATTTCATGCTTTTTTATAGCTGAGTAATACTCCTTGTATAAGCGTACCACAGTTTCTTTATCCAATCATCTACCGAAGGCATTTCAGTTGTTTCCATAGTTTGACTATTGTAAATAGCATTGCAATAAACATAGGGGTGCATATATTTTTTTGAATTAAGTGTTTTGGATTTCTTTGAATAGATACCCAAGAGTGGAATTGCTGGGTCATATAGTAGTTCCATTTCCAGTTTTTTGAGATACCTCCATACTGATTTCCATAATGGCTGCACCAATCTGCAGTCCCACCAACAGTTCACGAGGGTTCCCTTTTCTCGACATCCTTGCCAACACTTGTTTGTTGATTTATTGATGATAGATATTCTGACGGGAGTAAGCTGGTAGCTCATTGTGGTTTTTATTTGCATTTTTCTAATGACTAGTGATGTTGAACATTTTTTCATGTTTATTGGCCATCTGTACGTCCTCTTTAGAGAAATGTCATGTACTGTAGCTTTGTGGTGATTCATGGGTTGCATGGAACAGAAATCAACTCAAGTCAGCTTCAATCTAAAAGGACAGTTTCTTATATTAAAGATACAGGAGTGTCTCATGGAACCCAAGGGCACAAATGTGATGAGAAAGGGGCCAGAAAGTGGACAGAAATCTTCTTTTCTGTCTTCAGTTTCTGTTTGTGTCTTCATGGTTTCTTTTGTGTCTTCTGCTAAACAGCTTCTCACAGTTTGTGTAATGCATTTTCATTCCTGATACTTGTTGAGATTTTAGATTGTGGGTTGATCACAGTGGACCTTTGGGCCTAATGCTAAAGACCCGAGGAAGAAAGGCACCTAACTGGTCCAGTTGGGTCAGGTGGTCCATTCCTGGACTAGTTGGCTGTGGCCATGGTGTATAGAACACACACGGCAGACCTGAGCCTACTCCTGTGATCCTCTGTGTGGGTGTTTCCAGAGCAAAGGGGGCTGGCTGAGTCTCCAAAATGTTCTTTCTCACACACACCGAGAGCTTGTTCCATTTTAGCTCTGAAGGAGTATGTGCATCTGTGCCAGCATCAAATTTTTAGGACTGGTGGTCTTACAAGAGCTCATATGTATCGTCTGGGCACTGTTTAGCAAGTGTGCCAACACAGGTGTGACTTAGAGTCCATTAGGAGACACGGCTTGTTACTTCATTCTCAAAGATTATCTCCCATCTTCAGAAGTTTCAAATTTGCCTCCTAGAACAGAGGAGAAAGATGTCTGTTATTTAAAGATGGGTCCATTATCAAAAGGTGAACAGAGGTGTTCCAGCTACGATTCACATTCCTAGCACGCCCTTAAAAATGGCTAAAACACTAGGTATTATTTATGAACAAGTCAAAATAGCAGCATGTCCTCTGAAGGGATGCCTGGGTTATTTACGTACTAATTTATCCATCTCTGTTGGAAAACTTACCATCTGGATGCTGTCCACATTTTAAAAACAAATAAATTAAAATCCAAGGCAAATTGACTACAACATGGGTGACCTTCAAACTCCCTCTTATCCCAGGCAGCCAGCTCCGACTCTGATTGTTCTGAAAGGAGAGATGAAAAAGGGGAAATGCATATGCACAGATGTATCTTCTCTTGTTTATTTGGTGAATTCGGATCTTCCTTTCTCAGACCTTGCATTTACTTTAAACGTTATTATAGGTGATGATGAAATGTGAATTATGAATACCATGCACGGGTAATGTTCCTACGGTAACATAGTGCATTTCCTTTTGCCTGGCCACTTTCCACCTGTCACAAGGCATTGTCCAATCTGATTTTCTAACTTGCATTTTCTGGCTCTGATTGAATGGCTTTATAAATTGCTCTCATGATTATCCTTACGTTACTGTTAAAGGCTATTAGTTTGTTGAGCAAATGTATTATTTACAATTTGCCTCCATCATTTGTGTATTCTGAGTGACTTTTAGTGAAATCATGTGTATGCAAACACAGGTTTAATTTTTTGCAGATATGTATTCTATATATACACACAGTTCTAAAAGGATGGAAAAATTTTCCCTGTGTTTTTTAACTTGTCACACCTTACACTTCTCTAGGTGCATTTTGACACTTTACCAAAACAAGTTGATTAAATTTTTGTTGTTATTGAAATTTTATGGTAACCTAATATCAACCTGTCAAAATCATCATAAATTAGTTACTTGTAAAAACACTATAATCAAAATACCGCTTTAGGGAATTATTAGAGGTAGGTAGGAAGACCAAAAAGACATAAGACTAATTAGTATTTATAATAAGTGATACAACATTCATATAAAGTAAGACTTTCAGTCTCAGGATTTATTGTAGAATTGTGGTTAAATGGATATTAGTCAGCTTGAGCATGTTTCATAATTACGGGTAAAGGAAATCAGGCTTTTACTGGAAATGCCATCATTGGTCAATCAGTTGACTTTCAAATGAGTATTGAGGAGGCATAGGTCTTCGAGTGGTTGGGAATTCATAAATCATCAAATCTAGTTTGGAATGTGAGGCACTTGTGAGCAGTTAAAGAACAGCAAACCGTATGAAATGAAGAATGTTGAGTTGCAATCAAATCCAAGGATAGGACATCAGTATCCGTAATAGAATTTGTTGTGCACAAGTCTGAACAAGACCAGGAATTGCCATTGACTTCCTTTGTGATGAAGGCTGATTCAGCTCTGGAACAGGGCAGGAATTTGACTGACCCCCACAAAGGGAGATGGAACACTGACTATATGCCAATCTCTGTGCAAGTGCACAAAGTAGAGCTAGCACCTTAAATGTAGTTACGGGATGATAGAGACCTACAGGCTACACTGGAAGAACAGGAAATGAGTAATTTAGCCTGAAAGCTCAGGGACTGCTTCCTCAGAGGAGTTGTATATTACCTGAAACCTAAAGAATGTACAACACTTGGATAGAGGGAGCTGGGAAAGGTGTGAACCAGGAACAAGGAACAGCATGGCAAGGCCCAGAGTTTAGGGAGTGAATGGCACATCTGAGGGAAGAGTTCAGGATACCTAATGGACAGAGTGAATGCATCATCCAAGAGGAGACTACAGGTGTCGATAGGGGATATGGCAATAATGCGTTTTGATTCTATCCTAAGGGAAATGAGAATCCTTTAAATTGTCCTGAAGAAGGAGACTATGTGGTCAGAGTAATCTGTTAGACGGTGACTGGGACTGTGGAGTGTACAGTGGAATGGATTGAGAATGCCTGTAGTCTGAACCTTGGGAGGTTCCTGAAGTAATATAGGCACGTGATGATGGTTACATATCTAAATCTGACTGGAGGCAGGGCCCAGGGAAAGAAGTGGGCAGATGTGAGGGACATTTGGGAAAGGGGGTTGACAAGTGTTAGTGCTGGACGTGGAGAGAAGATAAAGAGACGATGTTCAGGTTTTGGTTTGCACAACTGGGTCCATGGTGGTGTTGGGTTGAGACAGTGAGCCCAGTGGATGGAGCTGGATGCATTCTGTAATTAGTGTACAAGGGTGTGCCCAGTTGGCGATGTGTAAGAAACCAGTTGGTTAAATGGATCCGCCGCTTGAGAGACAAGTCAGATCTGGAAATACAGATTTGAGCGGTGGTAGCATGCGTGCAGAAATTAACCGCTTCATGCTGATGAGAGGGACTAGAGACAGCTGGCTGCGTGAGAACTGGTTGTCCTGAGCGGGGAGTCACATCAGCCTTTAGGAGACAACTAGGGGAAGAGAGGTCTGTAGAGAAGACGAAGGTGGAATAGCCAGAGAAGGCCAAGGAAACCTTGTGCTCACACAAGGCAAGGGACACGTTTGTTTTGAGAAATGCGGAAAGTCAGCAGTATCACGTGTTCCCTCAAAATCATGTGGAGAAAAAGACTGTGAGGGAATTCAACTACAAAAAAGCTATTGGTGACCTTTCCCCAATCACCTACTTTAGATTTAATAATCATAGACTTAAGTGGAAAAATCCAACACTGCATTTGCTGAACAAACCTGAATCCCGGATATACTATTACAGGAAATTCTGAAATTTCCAGTGGCGAAATTGGCAACACCAATAGACCTTTTGTGGCCCAGGAAGGAATGAAACCACTGGATTTTATGAAGAGCATTCCAATTTTACAGAAGTATTGAAGGAAGGAGGGAAGCAACAAATCTGATTTAGTGAAGACATTTTCCTTGACAGCAAGATTTACTCCTGGGTTATAAATTCGCCATGATCGAGACTAAAATGCAGTGAAAGTTAAATTTCACCTATATCTCATTCAACGCCTAACATGATTTAAATGACAAGATTTCAGAAGTGACATGTAGCCTTGGATCTAAATATATTTTTTATGGCTGCAAATTTTAATTTCAGATCAGTGAAAAATCATGACGCCTCTTCATGTGTAAGAGGCTTAAAGAATGGAGTGTTAGGCCGGGGCAGATGGTTTTGTCAGGCAGAACTATTAATGCTAAGGGGAATCAGACGGCAGAATTTGCACAGGCTTATCTATAAATTCGCTCCTGCAAGATAATATTGAAATGGTTGAATGACCGACCTAGTTCGAAGATAGAGACAGGACGAGTTCATCTTGTTTTAATCTCACATTGGATGTTCAATTTGCCTGTGACAGGCCGACACAGGCGTCCTGTAAAAGTATTCCATGTACATGACCCGGCTCCTGCCTCCCACCCCAGCCGCATCCGGAAATACTCTTTCCCTTATTCTCTCCACTCCAGCTTCAATCACCTTTTTCTTTCACGTGGCCTGGCCTCTTCCTGCCCCAGGACCTTTGGACCCACTCTCCTGACTTGTCCTACCTCAGAGCTGAGATGCCCCTTTTTGAAAGTCCCAGTTCACATGTCACTTTTGCAGGAAGACTTTTCTCTTACTTCCTTGCTGAGACCTAGCTAGTGTCTCTGTTATGTACTCTCAATGTCCCCTGTACTTTTTCAAGTAAATGCAAATGAGGGAGGCAGGAAAAAAGGGAGAGAATTTGGTAACAACCCCGTTGACTGCTCAAGGTTTCCAGGGACGGACACTACTCGTTAACTGATGATTTTTATAGAGAAAATGAGAATATAAGGAAGTGTTTCCCAAGTGTTCATGATGTGCTGAGTATATGGATTATTTTTATACTCACAGGAACCCTGTGATGACAGTATTATCTCCCTCATTATATAAGGAAACTGGGGTACAAAGAGGTTGAAGTCACAAGCCCCGGGTCACCCACTAGGAAGTGCACTGAGAGGGGTCACCACAGTTCAGACCCTGGAGTGGCTTCCTCTCTGAGGTCTTTGAAGGGTTAGCTGCACCAAGCTGTGTGCTGGGTCAATTGGTAGGATGTCTTTCCAGCCCCTCTCTTCTAGTCCCCTTAGTTTGTCAGAGTCACACTCAATAGCAGTAGATGTCCACGGAGGTTCTTGACAGCTGGTGTAGACTTGTCTATTGTGATGGTCACTAGATGTCTAGTCAAAGCAATTGAGAGAAAGGAATTACAGCAGTACCGTCAGCACCCCCTCCCCTAAAAGAAGGTTCAGAAATATCCATTCCAGCAGAAGAAAGCTATGAATGGTTTTACAATAAATATCATCAACGTGGTGGCTTTGCTAGGTTTTCCAATGATTGTCTGTTGCGGACTAGGCCTCCACAGCAGCTAGTTTCTGGAGGTGTCGGTTCAATAAATATAATGGGAGCAATCTCACTCTGTTACTTTTAAATTAACTTAGTCTGTGTGGCTGCCGTCATCTATAGCTCCTTCTTTGGGGCAGGACTGTTCCGTATTGATTCAGGTGATGGATGAGAATGTTAAACGGTGGGAGGCAGGACGAGAGCTCCGAGTTCACTGTGGGCCCCACAGGCAGACCCCTGGCCTCTGAGCATGTTAGTGCCCTTGGATGGTAACAGCAAAGCCCTGGGATAAATGTCAAGTTGATATCTGAACATCAAGGCTCAGCTTGGAGCTTGACAATGGCACTGTTTTCCGACTCTGCATTTGAAGACTTGTTTTCTCCAAGTACAAGCCAAAGCTAGAAGAGAGTGACATGATTTCCTGGTCACTGGGCAAGGCTGATATTTCAGAGACCTTAGCAGCACCTGGAAACAGTGATGCAGATCCTTCAAACATAAAGCCCATCGAAAGGTTGCAGTTCAGCTTTCATGTCCTGACAAATGGACAAAGATTCTTCTAGGACGTTTCAGAGTAATTGTAACAATAATGCATTAAAGTGTCAGCAGGGGAAATGATTAATTGAATTTCCCTCCATTTTTCTCATTTATTTGCTTTTTGTCTAGTCTTCACTATCCGCTATTAAAAAGAAAAAAAAATACAAGCCGTCCTGCTCTGCCCAGTCCCCGGCACTTTCTCCGAAGTCCTTTATTATTGCAAAGTGACATATGTGAAACCTTGCCTCTGACATTCATAGACTTATAATCCTACTCCTTCAATTGCTTTATTAATGCTTTGGCTTTCAGCACAAAAGCCAGAACATTGAAAAGCATGGAAAATTTCTGATTATGACAATGACATTTATCATTCTCTAATGGAGGAGCTGCAGTTCCTAGGTGGGAAGTTGGTGGATGCATCCAATGCGAAATTCCTCATTTTAGATGCAGTCCTTGCTGAGAGTAGCTGTTCTCTCAGGCGCTGGATAATTCTTAAGCCTCACACAGCTGTAGGTGCACGTCCAGCACTGTTAATAATTTTTAACTAGATTTTATGGGGAAAGGATTGATGTCGTGTCAATGCAGTGATATAGTCGACATCTTATCAAGTGCTTTCTGTATGCCAGACACTGTTCTATGCACTTGGGATGATATATCAGTGAGTGGTTAAAAATTCTTCTCGTCACGGAATGTACATTCTCGCAAGGGGTAGGCAGACCACAAAACATTGTAAATAATCCTATGATAAAAAGCTGAAATGTACTTGTGAAAAACAGTAGATTAAGGGAAATAGCTGGGCCGGGGGTTACAGCTTTAAGAGGCCTCCTTAAGAAAGGGATATTTAAGCACAGCCTTGAAGGAGATGAGTCTGAGCTAGAGTATCTCAGAACTCAGAGGGAATTGCAGATTAGGTGGGCAAAAAAATCCATATTGGAGAATAGATCCTGGGTTATTGGAAACTAAACATGCTTTTCTCTTTTTTCTTTCCGACTTCCGAACCCTCTTTCCTTCTGTCGACACTTTGGCATTTGGGGACCGTAGCCAGCCGTCCCGCCACTCCTCAGCCTACTTGGAATTGGATGGAATTGGGAGAATTCAGAATGTGACATTTGTATGTGATGTGTACAGTTTGTCATGAAATCCATTCAAGAGTTAAACAAACGGAGGGTGTTGGCTTCAGGCATCCTTTCGCCTCACTTTTATTGGTATTCAGTGTGATTCACTGACTTGATTCAGTTCGAATGGTTCACTTATATATGCAACTTCTTGGGAATGAAAGAGATAAAAATGTCCCTAGAGCAGTGTTACTGAGATTTGGGTCCAAAAAGAAACAGTGTAAATAAACATCAAGAAAAGCAGTAGCGAAAGGAGTGTGCTCCGAAACTCGCCGGAAGACAAACGCTGGGTAATTTGTACCATCCTTTGATTAAATGGCCATGAGCAAATCAGGGCCTCCGGGGCTTGCTCCGTTCCTCTGTGTTGTGGCTGTGGGATGCCACAGGCGCCGGCAGAGCTCTGCACTCATGGAACTCAGGCTTAATTTGCTACCACTTCCCACCCCCCCCCAATGCTACCTTCCTCATGTCCCCCCCTACCCCTGTACAGAAGCCAGCCATGGTAATTACTGAATGATGATCATCTTTGAGTGCATTTCCTAATCTCAAAATAACCATATTGGAGAAGGGCTTTTTTATCTTCAGTTAACTGATACGGAAACTGAGGCCACAAGTGTTTAACATAGCGATGCTTAACTCATACAACTAGTTAAGTGATGGCATCATGGGGGGAGCCCAGGCAGTCTGGCTGCAGAGCACATGCAAGAATATATTCAGTTATATACAGATTAGTACTTTGTACTGGTATGATGATTGGGTTGATGGAATTTGTTTCTTGGTGTTCTAATTAACATCTCGAATCCTTGCCTCTTAACTTTCCTTGCGTATGTGCCCTCTCTACTTGGATGTCTCCATTCTCTAAAACCCTGGAGTAGTTATACTTTTTTGTTTACAAAGTAGGTCACTCTTGCTTGCCATAACTTACTCATAGTTTTTTGGGAAACTTATTTCTTCTTGCCGAGTATGAACGCACCTGGAGAAGGACCAGTACCTGGTTTTTCTTTGTAGACACAGACAGTGTCTGGCAGAGTGGGTGCTTAATAAGTACTTGTTGAATTCATCCAGGTATTTATTCAACAGTATTTATTGAGGACCTGTTATATGCGAGGCATTGCTTCAGAGCAAGTTTTCTCAAACTCAGCAACACTGACATTTTGGACTGGGCGCAGTCCTGTGATTTGTAGGATGTTTAGTAGCATCCCTGGCCTCTTCTCACTAAGTGCCCACAGTACGCCCCTCTAAGTTTTGACAATCAGAAATGTCTCCAGACATTGCTAAATGTCCTTTGCAGGGAAATCACCCCAGTTTGAGAACCTCTGTCTGAGATGTTCAGGCCACACAGGCCTGCTTTCATGTGCCCAAATCAAACTCTTCATCGCCAGTCAAATCTCTAATACATCTAGGAACTGTGCAGCTGTGACCAAATGTATTAGTCGGCTTGGGCTGCCGTAACAAAATACCAGAGACCAGATGGCTTAAACAATAGACATTTATTTCTCACAGTTCTGGAGGCTAGAAGTGCAAGATCAAGGTTCTGTCAAGGTGAGTTTTCCCCTGAGGCCTTTTCTTGTGGCTTTTGGTAGCAGCCATTTCATTGTTTGGTCATGTGACCTCTGTGCACTGGGACAAAGAAAGCAAACTCTCTTACAAGGGCACTGAGAACCTCACTCGCGTAATGTCATCTGCTGGTAATCGCCTCTCAACTCATCTCCAAAGGCCATCTCACTGTGGGTTAGGGCTTCAAGTTTTGAATTTGGGGGGACATAAACATTCAGTTCATACACTGAGCCTAGATGTGGTAAAAGAATTAAGAGCATGAAGTTAAACAGATAAACACTCATGTTCCAGCTTATTATCTGGGCAAGGCCATTTAACCTTTCTTAGCCTAATTCCTGACCTGCTAACTGGGGCTAAAACTATTTGCCTCATGGGTTTGGTTTGAAGATTTAATGAAAAACAATCTGTCCTAAGATGTGTAATCTTTAAAAAAGAAGTCGATTTTTGTTTTTCTTTTCTTTCCCAAAGTCTATCAATACATACCCTCAGGTGGGTGATGCAGAACTACCTTCAAAGTTAGAGAAACATTAAGCTTATATCACTTTATGTAGCCTTTGCAGAGCATTTGATTAAATGTATTATAATTTATCCAGTGAATAATTATGCTTTATTTCTTAGTCACTAAAATTGTCACAACTGAAATGAGGCAGAAGTGTGTGTGTGATGGGGGGAGGGAGAGATTGAGTGGAAGTGTTTATATATACTACTTACATTTTAAAAAGTTAGTAAGAAACTTTCCAGAAGTTTCTTACCATATCTGGTAAGAATCAGTGTTTTCATGCCATGGGTGGGGAAGGGGAGAGAATCTCCTTTCCTCTAATAAAATTGTGGAAACAAGATGAGTAACAGCAACATGCAAGCATAGAATGTTTTCCAAAAATTTTGGTGTTTGGCCCACATTTTCCTTCACTTAAGGCAAATAAATCATGGTCTCATACACATATTTGAACTTCCTTTTTTTTTTTTTTTTTTTTTGGTATATCTGAAGAGAGTCTATATACAGAACTATTATCTGCCATCCTCACAAATTATTTTCATAGATGATAGTTAAACGTGGCTGTATGTTAAATTGATTTCAGGATAAGCTTGAGCCACGTTGGGACTCCTCCAGCTGGTGACCCTTAAATACTCTTTGTAAAGACTCTTTGTGAGGACTGCGGTCTGCTCCAGCACAGCTGAAAACACTTGGCACCTTTGCTTTCTGGTAGTTACGGCAGTGCCTTTTCCACAAGGCTTGGACCAGCGCTAATCATTAAGTATGTTTAATAAAAAATAACTGCTCAGCCTCCGAGTGATTCTATGTGTTAAATATTTTAAAAAGTTATTCTACTCAGCGAGACACTTGACGTTAAATAGATTCAATAAGAAATTGTTGGTTTCTGATGGTTTTCAGTGTTAAGTATTTTTATAGGTAGTTACTTTTCCAGCTGACAGCCAGCTCCAAGTCTTTAATATTTAAAAAGTTGCTTTTATAGCTGCTTGGTGCTTCTGTGTATAAAGCATAATGTGAGGATTGCCTCTAAATTTTGAAAGACTCCTCCTAATGAACATAAGAAGAAAGTGTTTCCATTTCTAAGCATATTGATATTTCACACAACAAAGTGGGTTCCAAGTTTCTCACATTGGAGACAACTCTCCCTAAGATCTCAGTTTTGGAAGATGCCAGACACAAAGGCACACCTGAAGGAATATGTTTCCATAGCACTGGGCACCTCTGGGGAATGTACTCTGGGCGATGATGAAGACATGGAGTTTTGTTTCCCATCGAAGCTTTCTGAGATATAACAGCTCAGTCTGTCTGTCTTCACAGAGTTTATTCGAAGTTGCACATGGTTCTCAAGAATAGAGTTTGAAAGCTGAATGAACATAGGGTAGTGAAGTTGAGGGATGGAGACCTTGGCCAGTGACATCAGGGTGAGCTAGGGCCACACCTTTCTTTCTGTTTTGAGGGAGCCTCATCGTAGACCTCTGCATTGTGCTGCTCTCAAAGCAAGGGCTTGTGTGCTCTGCACATGTAGTAGTTTGAATGAATTTGCCAACTCTGATTGGGTGGCTTACTTAGGCCAAGTGCTGGGGTCGCCATGCTGCAGGAGGCATTCAAAGAGACTAGGCACAGATGATGATGTTGGGCAGACCAACCTCTCAGGCCTGGCTCGGCCCACTTTGCTGAGTGAATCTGAGTGAGACATTTGACCTCTCAGTAGGCAGCCTCTTCCTCTGTGAACTGTGGATAATAAGATCTGATTCTTGGGGGAAATGATGAGAATTAAATGAGCTGACACATGTTGAAGCTTTCTGTTCACACAAGATATTAAGTACTCATTAAATATTTACTGTTTTTAGTTTTAATTTTTTTGGTACAATTGAATAGCTGAAGAAATTCTTTGGAGCAATGCTTCAGAGAACCATCAACATGGAGGCTTACAGCCTCTTTGGATGCCAAATTTGATAAATTCAGAACACAGAATGTTTGTTGCTTCTCTTGAGAACTTGAAGAACACCAGCATATTTTCCCAGGGAGGGGAGCAGATTGGTGTCAGAAAGTTGAGATACCATTTGTGAAGCGAGGAACATATTGGAATCTCAGCCTGAAATTCACAAAGGTTTGAGGACGTCCTTTAATTTCTTCCCCTTTGTAATGCAGGAAAATTCTCCAAAATCCGTCCCTTAAGATAAAACCACTACCCCTTGCTTGGAATATTCATATTTCTTCTACTGTACTTAGAAAATCACCTTTTGGCCTGTATTCTTCCCTTCCCCATTTGAAAGCCTGGGAGATTCTCTTGGATTAAAGTGGTGAGCTAAAAAGAACTTCTCATTTCTGCCTGCAAAATCTTGTACTAGACCTTTCCGCTCAGATATATGCGGTGGGGATGATTGTGATGATGATGATTGTGATGATGTGACCGAGATAATGGTGATGAGAGTGGCGGTGGTGATAAGGATTTTGATGATGATGGTGCCGGGGATGCTGGTGAGTATGAGGACAGGAGTTCCCCTGTGTTGACTGTGAACTACCGTGTGATCCGCACAGTGCTAAGTACTTTGCATTGTCTCATTTAACCTTCATAGCCTCTACTTAATTTTGTATCATCATCATCCCTCTTGTGTAGACAGGGTATCATTCACCTGAGACTTTAACCCAGGAAGTGGGGAGCCTAGGTCAGAACCCAGACCTGCCTTAGCTCTTGACTGCTTTGTGTGCTACCTCTCGGAAGTCACTGACAACCCGGCGTGGCTGGTATGCCAGTTACTTCCGCAGTTCCTAGAATTTGGAGTGAACTGAGAGATGGGTGGATTTGGCCAAGAGCTTCCCCCTGGTTATGGAGGCAGAGGTGTGAACGGCGTTACAGGGCTCCTTCTAAAGCAGTGCCCAGGGACCGGAGTGGAGTAAACCTGGGCTTTAAAGGTGGGATCAAGTGACCATGTGCCTTCAGAACAAGTCCCAGGGTGGTTCACTGTCCGTGTTTTACAGACATGATTTCTCCAGTACGTCTTTCTTTTGCTCAAACCCTTTCTATATTTAGCCTTCCTGGCCATCTGACCGTTACTCCAGGCCTCCTGTTCTCTTTCTATAGCATTGGTCCTTCAGCATGTTGTTTCTTTGCCTGAAACTTTCTCCCTACTGCTCCCCCACCCCACATGGCCAGTCTTTACTGTTAATTATAATCTGGGTTTCTTCTTAATTGCTTAATTGCTTTGTTCTAGAAGCCTTTATACCTCCAACTTCCTACTTTGGTGCCTCTCCTACATGTGGTTGTAGCAACTTCCCCTCTCCTTTCACAGTTTCTGTCACATTATGCTGGAAGGGCTTGTTTTCTTCTTGTCTTTCTCTTGTGACCATGAGCTTCCTGAAGATGCTAACTCTTCCTGTATGTTCATCCCTGTGTGCTCAGTGTTTAGTACATGACTTGGCACAAGGTAGGTGCTCCATAAAAGTTAGTTGCCTGCTTGAATGGATTCGTGTCATGTTTGCATATCAAGGAGCACAGGATAAGGAGTTAGGGGTGTAACCTTTTATCTTTTTGACCCACATTGTAAAAGGGTCAAACCTTTACTAACATATGATTAACCACACTAGTAAAAATAAATTTCCGAGTGGAAAGTAATCTTCAGGGTACATTTTTCTGTTGTTGAGTAAATATGTGTCAAGGAGGTTGAGTAAATATGTGTCAAGGAGGTGGGGATAATCAAGCAGTTCACCAGTTTGAAATTTTCATTTTTAATAGACAGAAGGCATAAGGAAAAGCAAAACTCGTTTTCCTATTCTGTTTAATTTGATCTTATAAAATCATATCAACAAATACAAGGGAGCCCAATATGGTTTTTCATTAGGCTTCTATATTTATTTTGTAGAGTCAACTCTATAGATATACCTCCAGCATTTTGCTTTCCAAAATGCAATTTTGTTTATTTTCATATTCTGTTTTCTCTCTCCAGCAGCACACATCAAGACTTTTTAAATCAACATTCAATTATCACCAAATGACTTCTCTGCCTTTTTCAGAATGATTTTAATGTAGCGGTGTTTATTTTATTAAAGAATTTTTCTGCCTTGGGATAATGCAATTAGAATTTTTCCCCTTATGCAATCACTTAGAACTCTGCATGAGAGAGTGGAGAAGGACAACAGGAAAGTAAAAGTGGTTTTGTTTTATTTTTAAAGGGCAGATAAGATATTGTCCTCTGTTTTAAAAGGTTGTTTTTGGCCCTGTGTTTAAAATTTTGGTAAATCAGGACTATATTATATGCTTAGAATTTACAGCATCTTGATTGAGGTATAGAAAAACAAGGTTTAGTGATGGCTCATTTGTTTTTTTCTAAAGTTCTGCCAGTTTTATTATTGGGATCGTGATAGCTTCTGTGGGTTTCATAAAAGTAAAAGACCCAACCTCTCCCCAAGGGGTGGTGTAATTTACTTAGAAAATACATGAAAGAGAAAACAAAATTGTCACTGAAATGAAGTTTTGAAATCCCTGTCAGAGGCTGTTAGAAACCAGGGCAGCTTTTTCAAAAATCATAGTGGCTCTGTGCAGATGGTTAATACGTGCAAGGAGCTAGAAGCAATATGGAAGATTAAAGTGGGAATTTTTAGTTTTCTTGGGTAAGGCATTTGGAGGATAATTTTTTTCCCGTTGATAATGGAGCCAGCACCCTCTACCTGGCCATGACCCCCTCTTACTTTTTTTCACCTCTCTCTGAGAAACCTTTCTGCTCTACTGCCACATTTTAAATGCTTGCCATTTTTCAGAGGCAGGATTGCCAGAATCTGATTATGAATGCAGATTCTCAGCTTTGTTCTTTATTAGCTGTGCAGTATTGAGCACTTCTCTGCTCTTTTTCCCCTTCTTGAAAGTTGAGTTAATAGTGATTCCTACCTACTCATTATTGTAATGAGTGATTTTATTTAAAACAGTTCATGGAGGTCACACAGTAAATAGTTCTGAAATCTTAGCTATGGATATTAATAAAAAGAAAAATAATCAATAACATATACTGTGCAGCCATATTGTCATTATCGTTGATATCCTTCTAATCTCAGAGGTGTCATTGCTCAGCCTAAATGCCAGCTCTTCCATTAAGCGTTCCCTTTTCAACCATTGGAATTAATTAGTCTTCTGTGTTCTTATTTACTTTTTCTTGTGTGCTTATTAGAGCCCTTAATACGTAATGCATTTTATTATGTATGTCCTGGAGACTTGGGACTGTTACTTACCCATCCATTTCATCAAGCTTAAACGGTACTGTGGTGGAGGAGAAGATAAAGGATTGTGACCAGGATGAGTGTTTTGCTTTCATTGGACAAATGGGGCTGAGGGTGTTATGGGATGAGGGCAGCCATTTTGTGAAACTCAGAAGCGCTGTCCCAGAATGCCACCTCGACTCTTAGCTGTGTGTTTCGATGTTAGCTTGGATTCAGCTGTTACTTTTCCAATGATGCAAACTCTGTTTTAAGTCGAATATTCGTAATCCAATTCAGGAAGAAGTTCCCCCAGATGGAAAGCCCTGAATTATTTATGCAGTGTTTATCTCTGAGTTTACTTCCCATCACAACCAATTAAGGCTATTTGATTTCATTAAAAATAGCATTTTCTCATTTGATAAAACATTTATCTAAAGGAAATTTAAATTTACCCACTTTGAGGCTCCAAAACTGGTATTGAGTTAGCTGTACAGCCCTTAACCAAGAAACAGAAAAGGAAACTGATGCATTTTTTTCTCACTGGACTTTTTCCTTTCTTTTTAATTCTTCAAAAGACATGAATTATGTAAATTCCAACCTCATTTTGACCAGCTTTTAGATTTAAATCTCTATGAATCAGAAAGCATATACATGGCATGTGTAAGTAGACTGTATCGCCCTGCAAGCTGACTTTTCTATACTGTGTCAAGTGCCCTTGGTAATGAGCTACGATACTTTAATACATGCAGAGTGGGTGCAGCGCTTACCATCATTCACCAGTCATTCCCTTAGTAGGTCATGGCCTGTATAACTCATGGTTCTGAGCACCTTCCCCCCTCCCGCCCAGACATAGTGATATTCCATTGAAAATTGTGTTCAAGCTTTCCCGGTTATAATGCAAGCTTTGCATTACTTCATAGACACCATTTTTGAAATAAGACTGAGTTACACCTTGGTTGGGCAAGGTGAGACACTGCAATAGAGCCAAAGACAGTGACTGACTGTTCAGGCAGGGCATCTCAAGGACAGGATTCCAGCTGGGCCAGCACAGCTGGTTTCTTCATCGGGAGGTGAATGACTCTCCAGGACCTGCTGTGCTCCCCCACATCCCCCACATGAGATGATTGCATAAAGAACATTTGCCCCTTCAGTTATTATTGAAGGCCATATCTATCAGCTATGGGATGCTCCAGTTCCCTGACTGGGGCACTGTCTCCCCACTAGAAACCTTCTGCAGAAGGCCGGCTAGGTGAGAATGGAATTGGAGCATGACTTAAATTGGATGAAGTTGATGATTGATGATACCAGGCTGTCTCACCCAAAGGATATCCTTGTGTCCTCTCATTCTCTCTGCCTTATCCATGCTTTGAAGGCCCATACGGGGATGAACCCTGCTGGATTTCTTCTATTTTTCTGCTTTCCGTGTGATTGTCCACCTTCCACTGGCCTCTTCTTTCTTTAGGGAGAGTAACAGCAGTTCGTAATGAAGGAATAATTAATACCTTATGTGTATACTCCCAGGCCCATGCTCGACCACTCAGTTGATCATGGAATCTTTTCCCTTGAGTCTGATAGGATTTCCTAATCCTTCTTGAAGATTGGAGCCAAGCAGCCACCAATTAGTCAGCGTTTGCATGCTAGATTAAACTTATTTGCTACCTTTGATTTAAGTTCAAGTCTTTTTCCCCTGTGTTCAGCCTGGGGATCTTGCTGTCTCTTACCATTATGTGTTGATTTTTAAAAAAATCAAACTTTCAGAATTCATGTGTCACCTACAATCAGAATCACCTACAGTCACATTTTCCTTTACAAAATCCTGGTACCATTTCATTCAAATGTTTGTTATTTACCTGGATTGTTTTGACCCATCTGTAAAGGATGTTTTAGACCTGCCTTATGCATCAGAAAAATAAGCTAATACTAACCACTACTGTTTAGGGCACTTAACTGTGTGCTGAGTTAATTATGAACATTCTGTCACTTAATTCTCACAAATGTGCTAAGTAGATAATATTACCATCGCATATGATATATGAGGTAAGTGGGACTTGAAGTGGGTTATTTGCCCATGTATATAAGTGCCAGAGCCACAAATAGGGCTCCAAATTAGAACGCCTATCTGCTGGATTTGCAAGCTTCTTCTCAAATTTAAATCCTAGTCTTTCTGTAAAACATGCTGTCTGACACAACCCCTTCTACATAAGAGCCCTATGCTGATTTGAAAGTAGCTTCTAGAATGTAGGGTGTATTTGGATTCCTTGGTTCACATGCCCAACTTCCTGATAGTTAGTCTCCCCACAGTTTCAGATTTGCATGAAGTTAAAGTTTTATATAAGACTTTTCTTCCCCATTCAGCTGTCACCTTCTGTAATATGCATTCCCTCCCCTCTTTAATGCTGATGCCAGTGCTAAGGTCCTGGAGGATGGCACACACCTCAGGATTGTTTGGCCGCTTAGTCCCAGATAGAAATCATTGTAGCAGAGGCCTTTGAGTTCGTAAATGCAGCAAGCTTTTCTGTTTCCCCACGCTTACCCATCCTTCCCCCACCTTTTAAAACCAAACTTGAGGTTTCATTTACACCAACTCAAAAAAGCCAGCACGGTTATTTAGCTCCAGTTTGAAGTTAAAACAGTGGGATACATAGCTAATTTTCCTAATATTTTTTTATGTGCATTAGTAATCTGACACCCCATTAATTACTGTATTTCATATTGGGAAGCTAAACTTGCTTTCCTTAGAAGCCTGCTGAAACTAAGATAATTACCTCTGCAAGCCACCTCTGAGTGTTTCATATTTAAATAACATGTTAACATAATAATGCTATTTTATGGAGTAAGAGGGTGCATTTGTACCCTTTTTACAGATGATAAAAAGCCTGTTTTTATTTATTTATTTTTTTTAAATAAACAAAGAAAAGAAGGAGGCGATGAATGTTGCTATTTCCTAGGATTAGAGAAAGCATACCTATGTGAGACAGTGTCTACACAAGCCAAAAAATCTAATTGGATTCCGGTGGGGACTGGGTGTTGAAACCTGCTTGGTGGGCAATTTATAACTTTTCTGCTATTTGCCTTCCATTCTTCAGGGTACAGTCTAGCGTGTATTCTTATTTCTCCCAAAATACATATTTCATGACTGCTAAGTACAGACAAGAAAGATAGAAAGTAAATCCTTCTGTCCACTAGAAAATTACGATAGCTGTTAATCACCTCTTGTTAAGTCAAGATGTAGGAAAATACAGCAATGTCATCAACAGGGAGGACAACCTTTTATATAAACTTATGTCTTCTTGCCACCTTTTAAACTTACTGCCCAGTCTCTTTCTGTTCCTGGGAGCTCCTGGAACACTTGCAGACTGAAATTGAAGGAAAATGTTGGTCCTTCATTCTCCATCCAGAATCATGCTCCTTACCTGCATTATGTAATTGCTGTGTCATTACATTTCATTTGATCTGTAAAGGTGAACCTGTATTTTTTCCCCTCCTGCAAGGAACAAAGCTAGAGAATATGTATAATGTAATTCAAAAAATTGGTCCAGTGAAGACACATAACTTTCATTTAAGTAAAGGCTCCTAGCAAAAGAAAGTTGAGATAAGCTTGAACAAGTGGCCTGCTGCCTGTTTTTCTAGGGCCTTTTCAAAGGGGATACAATGTATAGCTGAATATTTTGTGAACTGAATGAGGAAATATCAAAGAGAAGTAATGACTTTGACACAAATTTGAGGTTGATAACCTTGAAACAGAATGAGTAGGTGAAGATCCTAAAAAGTATTAAAAAAAATAATAATAACAGAATCTAGAAAAAGAAAAAATGTCTCATCCAACTCCCTTTGTGTCCTTAAATTAACTCAATACTCAAGCTATTTCCTGTCCATTTGAGATCTGTGTAACGGCATGTGTGCTGTTTTAAGGTTTTACCTTAGATTATGCAAGCCTCTTTTCCTTTGAAAAAGAGTCTTAGTTTATAGAATTTCTCCATTTCCAAATAAATTAATGAGGTCTTTAACCCTTTGGTAAAAGGGTTTGTTCAGAAGTAATTTTCCAAGTCCCACTCTGATAAAAATGCCTTTACCATTTGATATATTTACATGGTAATGCATTTATTAATGAAAGTTTACTTTGAAGGTGATTGTTGTTTCGTGTAATCAAATGCATCTTTACTCAGTAACTTTCCAAGTGATGTGTAGGATTTTCATTGCCTGGTGCCCGTTAAAATCATTAAGTGGAGTGGGATGGCTAGATTATTCACTGAGATACTGGAAGGTAATTTGTTTTTTCCTTTTATTTTTTTAAAGATTTTATTGGGGAATTGGAGGAGGGTAACAACGTTGGGGAATCGGGGAAGGGGAACAGACAAATTGCTATCCTTTTGTTCTTCAGTCTAGTTGTGGAGGACATTGCTTCACTGGCTCATGTTGGTATTATGATCATTGCGCTCTTCCCGGCTGGGGCAGTCCGTTGCCGGCCATTGGATGGCCACTCACAGTGGCTCATGGCAGCTCACGGCAGCCCAGCTCCAGGTCAAGCTGTTGTTCACCATCTTAGCTGTAGAGAACGCAGCGTCATATGTGGGAACCAAGCCAGCTTCCCTGCTGTGCAGAGCTTTCGCTTCCAAGCCAATTCTTAACCAGCTGAGCCACTCAGCAGGCCCGTAATTTGTTCTTGAACTTGTGTAGGTTTGGAATACCTGGGGAAACTTACACGTGGAACATTTTGTGACTTCTGTGGTATTCAACCTGCTTGATAAGCCAAAGGGAATTCAAAGCAGTGAAGAAAAATATTTCTGAGCTCTTCAGATAAATTCTGAGGAAAGCTAAAATTTGTTGGTTGAAGCAAAGTGACGTTATTAGTAAGTAATTTTCATGTGGCTTTCTATAGAATTGTTTGCTGTGGACCCTGAAAGCCATAAAAAATAGTGTCGGGCCAGCTGAGTGGCGCATTGGTTAAGAGCTGGCTTGGGACGCCAGTGACCCTGGTTTGGATCCCACATATGAGGGCCAGTGACACTGCGCTCTAAAAAAAAAAAAATAGGGTCAAATTGGGCACTATTAGAAAAACTGATTATGTGCTTAAAATTACATCAAGGAGTTTCTCAAAGCTGCCACTGGATTGAAAAATTAAGCTTGTTGAGTGTTTTAGTGGATGTCACCACTCTCAGAAAAAGGATAATATCTAAATAGGGACATTGTTAAAAGAGGTACAACAGGGAAAACACGATAAATCTACTACTCATATATGGGGGAAAAAAACAGGATACAGAGACTCTTGACTTACGTAGAAAATACTAGAAGTACAGGTGTGACAGGGGTTTGAGAGACAGCCCAGTGGCCATGTTTTTTACAGAAGGAAATTGAGGGACCAGGATACTTAAGGGCTTGCACAGGTGTGTTAGCATTGTTTTGATTGGTAACTACAGAATCCGTCTCAATCGAACATAAGAAAAATGTGCAAATTTAGTGTTTTAGATATCTGGAAAAGCCAGGGTAGGATTGATTTATGATAATAAACACAAATTATCAGGAATCTCTCCCTGTAGCCTGACTCTTCTTCTGAAGCAGGCTCTCTTCTTGGGGGTTGCCTACCACAGTGCCAGCTTCCATTCTCCTAGGTTCAAGTCTGATGGAAAAGAAAATACTTCTCTGACTATATCCTGGAAAATTCCCACTTAATTGCTGCTGTGTCTGAATGGATCACATGTCCATCCCTGTAGCCCAAGGTTCCATAAGAAGCTTTTCTTCTAAGAGTGAGGAATGAATTGTTTTCCAAACAAAACCAGAACTTGGTTACCAGACGCAGTGGTCAAACCCACAGGTGTCCCATACATAGGCAGCATGTAAAGCTACTTAGCAGCAGCACTGAGGCCCACCTCCAGGTTTCCTGACTCCAACATCAGGCTGCCATGCTTTCCACTTTCCATTGGGACCATTAATCCAACAAGTATCTTTTGAGTGTCATCCATGAACAAGATATAGAAAGGCACAGCAGTCTCACTATCAAATCGTTTCCAGTTTGGATTGGAGAGGCACTAGGTACTACTGGCTGCCATAGGATTTGTTTGGCCGGGCTGCTCTGGACATTTCTGGCATGGGACCCCAGAAATGTGCTCTTTCAACAAGCCTCTTGATGACCGTAATATGCAGCCAGGGTGAGGAACTACTATGCTAAGAAGGAGTGCTTTGAATGTGAATTAAGGGTCTTCTTAATAATCATATGCAGAGTATATGTGTCATACCTGCAAACCAAGTTGGAATTTCTCAAAGCCAGGTGCACAGAGCCCCTGATTTCTGATTATCATGTTAAACACTTTGGATTCTAGGAGCCCACTCTGGACCTCTTGGAATTCTGGATCTTGAGCTTAGGAATCTGTATTTACTTTAAGCTACCCAGGGGATTTTTGATATATAAAAAAATTATTTGCCAGTATGAGTTGCATAACATTGCACCATTGGGATCTGAGAAAAGTTTGTTAGAATGCTATGTTTATGTTTTGCCAATTAAAAGAAAGCTTTATTAATATTTGATATATACATGGCAGCTGGTACCATCACATGGTCTGTGTGCCAGGTGGTCACATGTCTTTATGAGTGGCAGGTATCCAGTGGAAAGCATTGGAATGCCAAAATGCATGAACATTCAATTGCTTTCAACATATTGCAATCAGTTGCATTTTTTTGTATGCCTATGTAAATGAAGGTATGTGTCAATATTTTTTTAACTAAACCCCCACTCCCAGAATAGACAAATGACTTAATCAACATGCTGTCTGTCAGCCATCTTATAGATAAAAATTAATGAGGATCTAATCAGTTCTGTCATGAAAATTATAAATGATCAAGACAATTTGATACATGTTTTTATGTCCCCTGTCATTAACCATCAACTTCACCTGAAATATGTTTTGTGAATTATTATCAAGTAGTAAAGATAGCATGATATTTGGGAATAATGTTTATTTAACCCTTATTGCATCCATTTTTTAACTTTTACTTCTGTATGTTTTAGAATGAATATATAATACTATGTTATTCAGTACAGTAATCTCAGTATATAATTTACCAGTTAACAAAAATAGTGGGAATACATGTACAAAAAATTTTGTACCGGGGGATAGATGCATAATTTTTAAAAACTAGAGACCACTTTTCTCTAAAAAAAGAAATAGCTAGGTTTTGGAGCTCTGACTCCTATATGATGGCACATTCGATTAGTGTTTCATTTTCTTATTGTGTGAGTTTAATAGGACAGAAGAGAAGAAGAATAAATAAACTGCCATTAAAGGTTAGCTTTAAGCCCTAAGGAAAATACCTCATCTGTATTTACATGTTCATAAATTCCCTTCACTGTGTTTGTTAGATTTGCATATTGCTTTGTTGATAGAATAGAGGGAGATACCCTGAGTAGCCAGAAAATTCAGCTCAAACCAACACATTAATTTTAAACTAGTCTTTAGATCAGAATCTCTTAAATGCATTTGCTTTTCCAGTGTCAATATCATTTGACAAAACAATGTGTTAGGGTGTATTTTCTGGCTTTGAAAAAAATCTTTTCTGAGGGTACATCAAACTCTTGGCAGATATTTGAGTGTCATTTTTCTTGGTTTAATATAGACTGTATTCATATTTATACATGTAATTGCTCTCCAACAGAAATCAGTAATTTGTAAACGATTATCTGTATTTTGAACTCCACTGCCTTGCTTTTATATATTTGAAACTCGTCTAGCTGGTGCTTAATATTCCAAAGGCATGAATTTGTTTGCTCTAAGAAAGATAAACATGACATCTGGTTCACACCTGTGGTGTTGGGGATCAAAGGTATGCAGCAAGTTATACTCAGGGCCTGTTGCTGGGTCTTCAGGGAATGGTCTAAGATTTCTTCTCCAAATGGAGACTAAAATATAGACACTTCTCATATTCCCACTCACCCTCAGGGCTTTTAAAGGGTCAGAGGGCTCCAACTGGTGGTTAGATAATTTGTCTTCCTAGCTCGGCCAAGCCAGCTGTTCATGCAGTGCTGAATTTTTTAAATTTTGCATTGAGGTATAACATACCTGTAATAAAGTTTTCAAATAACAAGTGTACAGCTTGAAGGATTTTACATGTGTACCCCCATGTAACTGCCATCCAGACAGCTCTGTCACACTCCATGTCTCCCTTTGTGCCCCTTCTCAGTCAGGAACCTCATCTTCACCCCAAAGCTATTGCTATGCTGACTTTGGTTCTCCTCTGTCCCCTTTTGTCTGTTCATGACCAAAGTTAATTGCTGCTGATATCCTACTTCTGACTGTGTTAGAATATTATTCTTGGCATATCCAAACTGCTAGAGCTTCTAAAGCTTTGAGCCAGGGAAATTCCTGTCTGACTCTAGAATCTTCTGGAAGTATTCAAGGTGTCCATTATTAATTAGCTACTATTTTGGATTCTGGTTTGATCCCTCCATTTGGTCTTCTCTCTCTCCAATTGGTCTTGAGTATACATCACGTCACCTGTTCGGAGGGGCTTGTTAAGATGTTAAGTATCTGCAGACCCATTTGTGAGGATCAGTTGATCTGATTAGCTTGCTGTTTCCTAACAGTAGTGGGGGGGCTCCAGGAAGAGAGACATGGGCCACGTAATTTGATGAAGAGAAAAGAGTCTGGAGATTCCTGGTTCTTCTGGGGTGTCTCTGGACTTCACCTGGTTGCCAGGAAAGACTCTCAGGAGGAAGAGGCAATGCTAACACCAGAGGTCATGCTTCCTAGTCACCATCTCTTTGGGAATTTGAAATCTTTCAGGTTTATGGAAATGGAAACAACAACAGGAATTCCTATGATACTTGTACCTTTTTAAAAAATCACATTTAATAATGTTAATATAACTAAATTATTTCTTCATTAGGCATATGGCAGCATATGACAGGGCTTTCAAAGATGATAAAGATGTGGTTTCGGACTACACGGTGCTTACATGGGAGAGGCATGTATGTCACCCAGTAGGTTTGTAGATGAGTTATAAAGGCCGAATTGCAGCCTGTATTGGGAGCAGAAGGTAGTCCCAGGGTTCTGTGAGGGGAGATCATGACAATGACTGTTCATTGGTCAGGAAATAACTTCACGTAGCAAGTAACACTTCATTTGAGTCTTGAAAGATGAATAGGAGTTTTCCAGGTAGAATTATATCTTAAGCTTTTGTGCTTCTGGTTGTTCTGAATTAATATACTCACATCATAAATTGCTGTTGTGGCTAATATTGTAATTAAGGCCCAATTATGTTTCAAGTATTAGTGGGATTGAGTCCACACTTTTGCTGCATTGCAAAATTTAAAGCAGTAATTAATATAGGACTATTATTATAACATTACACTCATTTTAAAGATGACACCATACTTGCAGTTTTACATGTTGGATTAGAATTGCAAAATGTGTTAGAAAAGAAGGGGAAGGTGCACCAGAAGTAGAGCTAAAAGGGCTCAAATCATTGAGGCCGGGCATGCTAATGAGAGAACAGCTACTGCTTGTTGAGCATCTAAGCGCGGGCTAGTCACTGCCTCACTTTATCATGCTTGCTTTTGACAGCAGCCATCAGAATTAGATACTATCACCTTTAATCCCATTTAATAGACACAGAAAATTCAGACAGACATAAACTTTCCTGTATTAGTTTTCTAGGACTGCCATAACAAAATGCCATCAAGAGGAGAGCTTAAAACAACAAACATTATGGGCCGGCCGAGTGGCACATTGGTTGAGCGCTGGCTTGGGACGCCAGCGGCCCCAGTTCGGGTCCCATATATGAGGGCCAGTGACACTGCCCTCAAAAGAAAAAAAGAACAACAGACGTTTACTGTTTCTCAGTTCTGGAGGCTAGAAGTCGGCACAGTTGGTTCCCTCTGAGGGCTGAGCAAGAGAACCTGTTCTGTGCTTTGCTCTCTTATCTTCTGTGATTTGCTGGCAATCCTTGACGTTGTCTGGCCTGTAGATGTATCACCTGCCTTCATCTTCACATAACGTTCTCCCTGTGACTTTGTGTCCAAAGTTCTTCTTTTTGTAAGGACACAGTCACATTGGATTAGAGCCCATTCTAATGACCTCATCTCGACTTGATCATCTGTGAAGACCCTGTTTCCAAATTACGTCACATTCACAGGTTCTGGTTTTCAGGACCACAGCATCTTTTTTTAGGGGACATGATTCAGACCATACCACTGCATAAGCTTACCCACCCACTTAGCAGTAGAGACCAAATTCAGACCCAACTCCTTGTAACTCCATAGCCCGAGGCTCTAACCAGCTGCTCCCTCACGCATTAGGGCAATGGGTCCATGTCCCAAGTATGGCGTGCATTCTATAAACAGTCAGTTGGCAAACATCATGATCTGAACATCTTGGCCAGACAGGATTGACTTGGGAATATGCCTTGGTGAGAAATGTTAGTCCAGTTGCCATGGAACTGGAGGTTTTTGATCTTCACTGAGATACAAGTTACGTGCCATGTGTTGTGTGCAAGAAGCATGAGGTGTCGTCTGTGTAGTCTAAATAGAACAGGGTATCTTACCGTGGCACTGACATTTTGGGCTGGATATTTTTTTATTGTGTCATGTGCACTGTAGGATGTCTACTAGCATCCATAGCCTCTACCTGCTATATGCTGGTATCACCTCTGCCACAACCAAAAATATCTCCAAACGTTGCCAGATGTCCCAGGGAGAGGGGGAGGGCAGCATTGGGGAACCACTAGAAAGGGAGGGATGATTTCATGTTTATGTAGAGCCGTGCTGGTGGCGAGGGTGAGAAAGACAAGCCATCCTTGTTGAACTTGCTTGGGGCTCTGTGGCACCTGGGGACATGAGAAGGAGGACAAGGGAAAGCAGAGTTAAAGGCCCAAAGCACATTGTGCACACTCTCTAACAGCTTGAGATGTTTCAAAGCAAGATAGTGGTTTTGGGAATAAATTTGAGATAAAAGCAAGACCTTTCATTGGAACAAGGGGTGATCCATGTTTCCAGAAAAAAAGCAAATGATTCTGATGGCAGACCAGCAGTTAAGGTTTTTACTTACTGTTTGGGGAGATAGTTGCAATTAAGATCCGAGTTTTAATGGGCCTTTCTTCTTGGGGAGAGGGGACGGTGAACCCTGGTTACCTGCAGGATAGCTTGTGATGTTTTTACCCGGTTGTTTCTGGTGAGAAGCCAGAGCCACTCTCAGCCAGGCATGGCAGCACTGTCGAAAATTTCTGATTTAAGGCTCACCCATACCCTTCATCCTCCAGTTTACACTATTTTTTTCCCCCACTGCTCAGCAAGATGGAGAAGCATTTCTCTTCTTTCTGGAAAAATGCTTCTTTGTGGGTTTTGCCAGGGCACCCAAGGGACACCGTTTCCTGGGTTGGGGTATCTATACCCCAGGACATCCTTATGCCCACTCCCCCCCATCAGTCAGCACAATTTCTCTTGTCATGGTTGTAGACACTGGTAACAGCCCCAAAAAACGGGAAAATGAACTCAGAGCTTTACTGCAGGGAATGTCAACTAACAAAGATAACTCTGCCAAAGCAGTGTCTGGACAGGTTCACGGCTGCAAGAGCCAGTGTTGACAGCCTGAAGCCCAGGAGAATGGCTTTGAAAAGGGAAGACATCCACCTGCTGTGCAGTTAACACCAAAAAGATAATGCCTGAGAACTCCAGATGGGTCCTAACTTGCTTTTTAAGACTCAGGAAACTCAGAGAGCTGTGTGATCTGTACAAGCTCGTGCTCCCTGGCTGGGAACAAAAAAACAAGGTATCTCCGTGCAGCACAAATAGATAATCATGTGGAGGAACCCGTCGGTAGGAATTATTGAACCAGCATGTTAAAGACACTTGAGGTATAGGCAATTGAAGAAATAATGAAGCTCAGTTCTCTAACCTTCAAAACAGGACAATGGACTATATTAAGGTGGAATATAATGCCCGGAATAAAAATAAAACCCCTACCAACGACTCCTTTGAAAATACAACAATGCGTATGCAGATGTATTTTCCCTAGCGTGCAAAATCCCCATGAATCCAGCCATTCTGTATGCAATTCAGAAAGCAGGTTGGAAAATTGCATTTACCTAGCCATCGTTCTTCACATAAGCTCTGTGTCTTTATTATGCAGTGCCAGGTGCAACTCCATTCCTAACCTCTGCCGAGTAACTGTGGGAGTGAGCATACATTGCTTTTTGGTGGGGAGGGAGCTTGACAGAGTGATGACATTTAGACATTCAGTTTAAATGTGTCCGTTCTTTTCTTCTAAAAGCCCGCCCTCTCCCCCGTTGGTTAGTGTCTAGGTAATATCTCCAGGGATCCTGCCGGCCTTTGTTCTTGCCCTGTGTTTATGACTCTGGGGAGCTTGTGAACCAAGTATGTGGGCAGTGGGTCTGTGCTGGGCTGCAGGACATGCCTGGGGGTTGCGGCTCAGTGTGACCCTCTAGTGGGTGGGACCAGGTTGACTTCAGAGTCACTAACCGCATCTAGCAGACGGGACAGAGCCTGAAGTCTGACCAAAGCAGTGTGAGACAAACCAGGTGCAGGCTCCCCATAGAAAGAGAACAGAGCCTGGTGATCAGAACACGCTGGAGCTGAGCTCTGATCCCCAGGCGAAGCTCTTTCCGCCCTGAACTGCATTAGGGTGTGTGCTGGGTGTCCTGCCCATTGGGGGCTCCACAGCAGAATGCCATTCTTGGTGGGGAGATGTGAATACACAGCATCTACCAGCCCAAAGGGACGCATCCCCAGGTGTCTGATCTGTCGGGGACGTGCAGGTCTGGGGCTGTGACTGCTCACCAGCTGTTCTTGAAGCAGGTCATACACTTTTCTAAGCCTCCCTTTCCCAGTTCAGAAAATGGGACTAACACCAGCGCCTCCCTCAGTGTGTCCCTGAAGGTAAAATTCCCTCTTCTTCATAAAGCACGTGGCCTGGTGGCTGTTTCCTAAGTGGAGCTCATAAAGTACAGGTCGTGATTATTAGACTTGGAATCTTTCAAATCCTGGTTCCTCAGAACCCCATTCCATCTGCCTTACTAACAATCACCTTGAAACCATTGGGTTGTCGGAAAAGTCACGACGCATTTTTGCAACGAAAAACAGGAAAAACACGTCATGACTTTTCCGACAACCCAATAACTCTGTAGGTGGCCCTCTAAAGGCTTTGATACCACCCTGCCAACCCTCATCATCCATAAAACAAACCAGGGAACAAGAAATAACTGATCTGACAGCTGTCAACCTTGTAAGAATGTGGGCTGAGGCCTGGTATGAAAAGAGAGGTGTCATTTTGGAGTATCATAGAAGCTCATGTTTAGAATGAGCTTAAAAGCCTTCTTTCTGGTCAGGAGAATGAACCTCTGCTGTTACAAGTCTGGAGGTGGCTACTCTTGGCTGAGGACAATCATCAGATGGGAGCACGTGGGACTCCTGGGGTCAGAGTGTTACCTGGGTAAGCTCGCTCTGAAATATCGAGGTTGCTCACGAATGTACTTACAATGTGCACTATCCTGTATGTATGTCACTAGTTATGTAAAGTTTGGTAACAAGCCTTGTCCCATTATAGTCTGTCTTTGTGCTTGCTCTTACTATTTTATATATTCACAATAGAAATTCTTCTCATTGAAAAAACTTTAAATAGCACCGATTGTATGAAGTAAAAGTTAAAGCATTGCTTCATGCCTGTCTTCACTTTTAGTTCTCAGAGATAACCAGTTAGATTTTTGGTAGATTGTTCTAGTTTTTTTTTCCCACCCTGTATTTCTGGGTTTTTTTTTCCCTTTACTTGAAAAAATGAGACGAACTTGTATATAGTGTTTCATACCTTGCCTTTTTAATTCAATAATGTATTGGGGGCATCCTTGCATATCAGATATAGAGTTAACATCATTCTTTTTAAAGAGCTGCATGATATTCCACAGTACGAATGCACCAAATTTATTTAGTCCTTCTTCTGTTGATTGACAGTGAACCTGTCTACATCATTTTGCTATTATAAATAATGCTTTTTGAACTCCATGAATCTCCATAGTAGCATCTGTGACACTGCTCAAATCCCAATTAAGGCAGCCAGTTTTAATCTTTTGATTTAAAATACCTTCTTCATTAAGCGTTTGGGCTGGAGTTTTGTTGGGATGACCCTCTGTGATGGCTGAATCTCAAGTTTACAGATAATGAACCAGGCCTCCTGGGTAGACTTCTGGGTGTGTTCAATATTATGCTATGTATTATAGGTTCAAGACAAGAAAAACAAACAAGTGTTTGAGCACAATTATATTTAATGTATAGTCTCTCTGAATGTGTTCTAGTATTAGCTAATCAGGGTGAGATGTGAATGGAGCCAATTAATAACGTGGTTATTGGCTGACACTCTCCTGTAGATATTGGGCTTCATAAAGCCAGGGCTTTATGATATTTTGTTGTTTTTATCCCCTCCCTTAAACTCTGTTTTTATTCCAAATTATTAATAGTTCCCTGCCGAGATGTAGCTCTCAGAATCTCAAGATGTTCTCATTAATAGAGTTATTAACCCCCCTTGCAAACCAGCAAGGCTTTCTCTGGCTTGGGCACAAAGCCTGGAAAACATTGCTTGGCTTTCTCTTAACACTGAGGTTACTAGTTTGACAATGTCTGGCTGTTGGGGTTTTTTTTTTTTTTTTTCTTTAAAACTCAGCATCTGATTAAGTAGATGGATAAAGAAGAAATGGACTGTTGTTTGATAAAACAAGTATATTAAAATGTTAATGGTAGAATCTAGATGGTGATATGAAGGTGTTCACAGTAATATTCTTTGATTTTATGTTAAACTCTTATAATAAAATGTTGGGGGCGGGGAGAATATGAAGCAGAATGAATTTTGGGACAATCTAACCCACAAAGGACTTGATCTAAAGTCATAACAGTTAATTAAGTCAGTACCAACTAACAAGGTGAACAGAGACACTTACTTTTTGAAAATAAGTTTTATGTAATATAATAGTTATAATAAGGATGAGGAAGAGGATAATATTGATAACATCCCATAGGTTTTGTGGCATTCTTATTTTCCCTGTGGTGTTATATCCAAATAACAAGCCTGTAAGGTTATATTTGATCATCAAACCTTTTTTCAGTTATCATTAAACTTATCTAATAACATTGTCTGAATTTTCCATGTTTGGAAACAAGGACCCAGAAATATTAAGTGGTTTGCCCATGCTCTTTTTTTTTTTCTTTTTTTTTCTTTTTTTTTTTTCAAGGGCAGTGTCACTGGCCCTCATATGTCGGACCCGAACCAGGGCCTCTGGCTTCTCAAGCCAGCGCTTAACCATCGCTCCACTGGGCCGGCCCTTGCCCATGCTCTTAATACCAGATGAGGCAGAGCTTGAATTTGAATTTACATTTTCTAATCATACCTTTGCTATTCCACCATGTGTTCACTCTGCTTATAAGATTCTGAATTTCAAAAGCATACTCTGGGGAATTCATGGAAAGGAGGATCTTTCAGCCAAGAATGTTTTGAACTATGATCAAAGCAATGATGGTGGCAGAGCTCTGTCCTGCAGCATTAGTGGTGACACTAAGTCCTTTGACCGCTTCCTAAAAGCTTCTCCTGAAATCATCCCTTTCAGGTCATACCCAGTACGTCTGCAAAGCTGCTGCTTTGCCCAGCTTTGGGCAGCCTTGTTTAGCTCCCCAATTCGCTGTTGTTTTTCTGACCAAAGATTAGAATTAGTACTAATTCTGGGAGAATTATTACGTTGTGTTTACTAGGTGTGCACACTGTAATTTTATGGCTAGATAAGTGGGAAAGTATGATTAGTCTAAATGAATATGCTTTTCAGTAGAGCAGTTGTGTTCAATGAATGGAATGATGTGTGTAGATCAGAAATGGTGGCTCCATCTTTTCTTTTTTCCCTCCCTCCTTTGTATTGTTAGTGAGCTCAAGTAGTGGTATGTTTCATTGCAGCAGAAAGTAATGAGGAGTCAATTGTGTCGAGGTGAGATCAGGAATAAAGGAGGATCATATCCTATGTGATGTTGGGCTGTTTATTGTTAGTGGGTGTTAGGGTCATTCTTTGGAGCACTTTGCTGATGATGCTGGTTTTCTAGTGGTCCCTGAATGGATCCACTAGCTTCATGGTCTCCGTCTGCAGCAGTGGTGGGATTTGGGTTTTGTCCTTTACTTTTTCTGTTTTTCTTTTTTCTTTTTTCCTTTTTCTTATTTTAAAAGAGATCCCTCCCCCCATGAGTTATTATTTAGAGCCAGCATGTATTTTAAACAGTTGGGCTAAACCAAACCACATTTCTTGTCCCCAAACCAAATTCCCTCCCTAGAGAAAACCCCTCTTATTAGTTTGTGTTGTTTTCCAGAGCCTTTTATTTCCTTTCTTTAGTTTTGTGTATCTGCAGCTATGTACACAACACATACAGTATTTTGTTATATGCGTTTTTCTAAGTCAAATGTGTCTTTATTTGCATCTTGACATTCTCCATTGATAATATATCTTTGAGAAATTTCCATGTCAGTGCCTGTTTGTCAATTTCTTTTCTCCCCGCCATAGATTATTTTACCAATTTTCCTATTTACTGTATATGTCATATTTTTTTTCCTGACACCAAGGATGGTGGGGCATATGTACTTGTGTATTCGTCTTTGTATTTGCAATGCTTGTGGCAAAGTCTTAATTTTCTGAATAAATTTTCTTAATTTCCTGAATAGAGAGCCTCTTTAAATTATAAAAAAGGAAAAACAATTTTTAAAAAATGAATAAAGATTCACATTCTTTTTTTTTTGTTTTGTTTTGTTTTGAGGGCAATGTCACTGGCCCTCATATGTGGGACCCGAACCGGGGCTACTGGTGTCCCAAGCCAGCTCTTAACCACCACGCCACTTGGCCGGCCCAAAGATCCACATTCTTTATTGGTTATTAAGAAAATTAAAAATGAGAACCTAAGTATCTGTCTGAGTAAAAACCAAAAGGTATCCATACATCCACTGAGAGCAATGGGGTAGGAAGATTGGTATTCTCATACATTGCCCAGAATACAAAAGGCGTGTACCATTTTCAGGGGCGGTTTGAACCAAGTCTAGTTATCTTAGAGACAGTATTTGTGCTCTTAAAGGCGTAAGTGCGTGTGTTTGTTTGTGTGTGTGTGTGTGTGTGTGTGCGTGCGCGCGCGCTCGTGCATATATTATTATTATTATTATTATTATTATTATTATTATTATTTTGCAATGATTCTTAATCTTTCTGGCTTGCTAGAACCCTTGAACATTTTGACAAAAGCCATAGACCACATGAGATCAAGGGCTGAAAATGTCCTGAAGACTTAGCAGCACATGGTAATGGATGAGACCATGAGTTCACCTGATGAGAAGTGATAGGCGCTGTCCAGTGCACACATGTAATACCTTTGGCAGGGTTACAGATGTTCAGCCCTCTGGATGCCAAATCCGTAGCTCCCTAAGCTTGTTTTCCCCCTCTGCCAGTCATCTCCTCAAAGCAGCTATCTGTAAGTGAGACTTAATCATGAGAGAGGCCCCAAATAGAGTGAGGCAACACATTTCCTCCTGTGGGAGAAATAACTTCCTTTCCTTTAGTGAGTGCTTGCTTGGTCTTGGGGCTAGCAGCACAGTGGGAAAGGTCCCAGCATACTGTATCTAGAAGAGCCTGTTGTAAGGGAACCTGCACCAGCATGTAACACATGGCCTGAGGAACAGAGAGCAGGTTTAAAGGACAGATAGTCTAATTCTGCCGGCCAAGCTAATTTAAAACAGGCTTCACTGTGGAGATTGTTCTGAGAACACTGAAAGGTGTGGTTTTGATTTATAGAACTCAGAAGCATTTGGGAAGCGTCCAGGTTGTCTTGCATGGATGTTTCCAGATATGTTTTGCATAAACCTTTTTCTTATGGAGACATTGATTTGGCAGCATTAAGCTGCATAGGGTACAATGCAGTTTTCTGCATAAAACCACGTAACTTGGTGCACAAGCTTTCTTGTAGGCTTCTGGCTGGGAGAAAGGGAAGAATACAACCGACTCTATACCTGGGTTAATTTTATCTAGCTTAATTGCAAATTCTTGGCATCATCGTTTCCCCAAAACCTGTTATGGGGTAGAAAATACAATATCAGAAGTGAGGAAAGAACCCTAATGGGAACTTTGTGTGAGTAAGTAACAAATAAACTACATTTTAGATTTCTTGTATTTTAAAACAGGAGACATATTGCTGATTCCTAGTTGGGTTTGAGTGATTTATAACCTTTTATTTGTGGTAGAGTGTTGCAATCTATGTTGTCATGGAAATTCTATTGAATTTATAGGTCCATTTATCCAAAATGATTTTCCAGACTTCATTTCATGGTGAATCATATGGCTGTTACTCCCAAGTACAAAGCAATTTCTAAAAAGTTTCATATTACAAAGAGCACAAACACTGCAGTGGTTATTTTCATGTTTTTGAAATACAAATGAGTTCCAGATGCACCTAGGGACCCCCTCCCTCTCCCCTGTATCCAAGGTGTTAAGCTCCAGTGCATTTCAGAACCAACTTTATGTATAAAATAGCTATGCAAGCAAGGAAAGGTTGTTTTAATGGAAAGGTACTACAGTAACTCTCGTATGAATAGATGAAAAGTGGTCTGGAAATTACTGGTTTATGGTTGGGGCAAGACTGCTTTCTCCGTTTTAGGGCCCCATTACAGCAGACGTGTACCCCCTACCTTCTTAAAGTTCAGTCGTAGTAGGAAAGGGAAAGAAAAACAAAACGCCTTATGTCCATTGATTCAGTTTCATATGACAGTGGCTGTAGACCATGTTTCTACACCTCAACAATGTTGATATTTTGGGCAGGATAATTATTTTTTGGGTGGGGTGGGGGTGTGATCCTTTCCTTGGTGGGGTGTTAAACAGCCTCCCTGGCCTCTACCCACTAAATGCCAATAGCATGTCCTGCCCACTTACGATGACCAAAAATGTCTGTAGATATTGACAAATATCCCCTGGTGCCCCAAATCACCCCTGGTTGAGAATCACTGCTCTGGAAGCTTTGTGCTCGGATCCTAGAGATAACTATTCATTAGTTCTCATTGCTCATGGGAGTTCTGGTCAGGACGTTGTACAGAGCGGATTTTAAATGTGTGGGCTGTGCAATCAAAAGACTGGGTTTGAGTCCTACTTTTATTACTTCTTAGACAAAGCCTAGTATTTCAGCTTTAATTTCCTTTTGTATAGAATGGGGAAAAGAATAGTATCTACCCACAATGGTGTTGGTAAGGATGAAAGGAATTAATTCATTCATGTACAGTATTGTAAAGTTTGGATACATTTCTTTCTTTTTTTAAATAATTTTTAATTTTTCCGTTATAGTTGACATACAACATTATATTAATTTCAGGTATACAACACAGTGATTAGATATTTATATAATTTACAGTATGATTCCCCCATAAGTCTAGTGTCCATCTGACACATACATAGTTATTACAATAGCATTGACTATATTCCCCGTGCTGTACTTTATATCCCATGACTGTTTTTATAACTGTCAGTTTGCACATCTTAATTCTTTTCCCTTTTCACCAGCCCACCTTTTGACAACCTTCAAAATGTTCTCTGTGTCTATGAATTTGTTTCTTTTTTGTTTTTTAGATTCCACATATAAGGAAAATCACATGGTGTTTGTCTTTCTCTGTCTGACTTATTTCATTTAGCATAATACCCTCTAGGTTCATCCATGTTTTTGCAAATGGCAAGATTTCATTCCTTTTTATGGCTGAGTACTATTCCATTGTACATAAGTACACCTCTTCTTTATCCATTTATCCATTGATGGACACCCAGGTTGCCTCCATGTCTTGTCCATTGTATAATAAACATTGCCTTAATGAATATATGGATGCTCATGTTCCTTTGAAGTAGTGTTTTGGGTTTCTTCAGATACATACTTTGTCTCTTTTTATAGCCTTAGTTTTAGAGTCTATTTTATCTGATATAATCATTGCCACCGCTGCTTTTTCTTTTTTTTTTTTCGTTTCCATTTTCATAAAATATCTTTTTCTATCCCTTTACTTTCAATCTGCATGTGTCTTTTGATCTGAAGAAAGTCTTCTTGTACTCTTACGCAGCGTGTGTAAGGATCTGTTTTCTTATCCTTTCAGCCATTCTGTGCTTTTGATTGGAGCATTTAATCTATTGACATAGGTCTATAGCTATTGCCATTTTATATTAATATTTTCTATTTTTTCCCTCTTAAAGACGCTGCTTTAAACTTTTCATGTAACACTGGCTTGGTGGTGATGAACTCCTTTAGATTTTCTTGTCTGGAAAAGCTTTGGAGCCCTTGCAGAATGTTTTATGGAGGACGCTGTGTCTTGGACTCATTTGCAGTGTCTGTTTGAAGGGAAAGAGTGGGAAGAAGCAGGGCTTGGTCAGTGTAATGGTTTTTGGTCCTCGGCTGGCAGGAGTCCACACACCGCAGATCGTCACTCTAATTTGCTCTGTCAGGCAGGTAATTTCTCTCTGGCCTTACCCTGTGCTTTAGAGCAGCCTCTGTTGAATTGAACGGGTAGAGGGCAGAGAAGCAAACAAGGCCTGCTCTATTATTGGGTTACATTATACTTTAGGTTATTCTGGTTTCAAAAGGGCAGCTATTTTGCTAATATTAATTATTTCTTACTAAAGTCGAATATACAAAGAGAAAATTCACAAATATGAAGTGTACAACTAAACACATTTTTACACTCTTGTCACCAGGCCCAAGATCAAGAAAGAGCATGTACTGGAACCCCCACACCCTGCTTCCAGTTCCTGCTCTCCCTGAGCCCCCAGGGTAACCACCGAGTTGGTTTCTAACTAACTACATGGGTTCTTCCTGGTTTTACACTTTTTCCAATGGACCCACATGTTATATCCTTTCTTTTTCATCTTTTTTTTTTTTTTTGGTATCTGTCTTATTTGGCTCAGCATTGTGAGATTCATCTATGTTGTTATCTGTAGTTGTCATGCATTCTATTTGATATTCCATTGTGTGATTGTGTCACAATTGTTTTATCCATTCCATCATTGATTAGCATTTGGGTAGTTTCCAATTTGCAATAGCCCTTTCATTAACTCATTTGTATTTTCTCCCTTTCTTTTTTCCCCTTTAAGTAATTTTTAAATACATGTGAATCAGTTGGGGGCCTACAGTGTGCCAGGTGCTGTACTTGTCATTTTAGTTAATCCCCACAGTGACTCAGTGATGTATTTCTTATCCTCAGTTTACCCACAGGAATATTGAGATTCAGAAAGGGTGACTAATTTACGTGGATCGCACAGCTACTGCTTACTGCCCTCTTACCTGAATATATGAAGGGAATCTGGCTAACATGCAGCCAAATGCTGAATGTACCTCATTTGTGTTCAAACTATGCTGAGATGTACGAAATAACTCATGATTCATGCATAGTAAATTCCTGAAAAACTCAACTATTATTGTAAGCAAGAACCTGAACTCTTCCCTACCAAGGGAAAATTCAAGGATTAAATATTTATTTGACTAATCGGATGCATCACTGAACCAGAAATTCCAAAAATCATAATGGCATAAACTAGTTAAACACAGACTTTTAAAAGGGATCCCAAAAACATCCCGACACCTGATTGTGTATGAGTCATAGGCCTGGTGTGCAATTTGGTTTCTCTCCAAAATTTTGGATTCCTGCTGTAGAGTAAGTAGATGAAGACAATTTCATGTTACAGGTCAAGTGTAAAAAGGAAATAATTAGGATTAGTGCATTCTGTGATTAATGACATTGTATAAAGCAAGCATTTGAGAATGTTTATTTAAATGCTACCTTGCCTGCAAAGATGCTGAATACCTGCTATTCTTTGTAGCACAGTTCTAGAAATGTTCTTCAGGGAAGGCTGTGTGTGAAGCCCCCACACCAATTTCTTTGCTATACCTTGTGGTATGACTCATTGGGATGTTGGCTGGCCTGTGGAAACAATTTGTTTTCACCTCTGGTCATAAAGGAAGTAATAAAGAAAAGTGATAAAGATATGTAATGATAAAAAGTGAGAGCTATTCAGTTTAATCTTACTTTTCCAAAGCATGTAACTAGTGAATCTATTACAAGGATCCCATGCGGTAAATGTTCCCTCTGTTTGACAGAAGGGGTCACCGAGCCTTAGAGCTCTCCAGTATCTTCAGTATACAAATCAGAGCTAATGCTGTAGCCGTGTTCCTTGATCTTCCCTTAATATCACCCAGTCATTTTGGCTGCCAACTTCATGGACATTTTTTTGTAAGTCACAAGAGTAAATTGGGTTGTAACACGGGGTACATTCTCTAGGAGAGAGGCCTGTTAGAAGCGGTGAATGAGGAGGGCAGGGCTCAGAGCTCAGAGAAGCTCAGAAAGTAACTGGATTGCAGCATGGTTTTATAATGTGATACACAGACACATATACACATATCTGGGTATGTTTGCTTAAAATCTGTAGGGACTTTGGGGTTGTATTAGTCAGAGTTCTCCAGAGAAATAGAACCAATCAGGGAAATACAGATATAGGAGGGAGGGGCAGAGAGATGTATATCTGTCTTATGTATGTGTGTGTGTGTGTATATGTGTGCATGCACGTGCATGTATAAGTAGGGGTGAGAGGGAGAGAGAGAGACTGCTTGAGTTTGTAAGAGATTGGTTTACTCAGTTCTAGAGGTCAGCAAGTCTGAAATTTGAAGAACAGGCTGGAAATTCTAGCAAGAGTAGCAGCCTTAAGTCTGAAGGCTGGAAACTTAGGCAGAATTTCTGTGTTGCAGTCAAGGAGACCTCAGGCTTTCAGCTGATTGGATGGGGCCTGCCACATCATGTAAGGTAGTCTGCTTTACTCAGAATCTGTTAATTTTAATATTAATCACATCTAAAAAGTACCTCCACAGCAGCATTTAGAATAATGTCTGACCCAACAATGGGGCACCATAGCCCATTCAAGTTGACACATAAAATTATCCATCACAGGGGATAAAAATATAATAATGACTCTGGAAAAAGGTAACTGGGAGTAAAAACTGTTCATTGATATAAAATACCCATATCATAGTTCTGAATTCAGAGTGTTTGTGTTATATATTTTTATATGATATGTACAGTATGTATTATTTTTCTCCTTGATTTAAATGAATAGATTTTCTTTTGCTGGAGTGTTAAAATTTTAGGCTTGAGTTGCTTGGGTAGGAAATTGTTTGAATTTCTTGTAGATGAAAGAGAAAGTAATATAATCCGTATTTAGCAGAACCATACCTGGGGCCACTTAGCCATTTCAAAGTGATTTTGGCATATATTTGCATTTTCTTAAGCATTTTCTCCTTCACTTTAAATGCATTTGTTTTCTTACCATTCTGATCTCTCATTTTGTTATTGATTCCTAGAGATAGCCAGAACTCATTATAGTGTTTATGGCTCTATCATTTTCCAATACTTGCTTCCACTGAGAGCCCCCACTCATTGACTCCAAAAATAAATTACTGGTATTTACAATGAACGGCACTGTTCCAGACCAGCCTTGAACTAGGCAGATAGGTGTGCTGCCTGCATTGATCTTCCTCTCTGATGGCAGTGGCAGAATCAAGGAATTAGAATGTGCTGTGCTGACTGTGTGTGATCTGGCTGAATAGTAGTTAAGGTACAGCATAATCTAAAAATCAAATAATATTAAGAACCTGTTATACAAAAACCTCAATTCTGGCATCATCCTATGCAAATCTTCCCACAAGTGGAACCAGCACATCATTAATTGTGTTTGGATTTCACTATGCCTTCTCTACACATTTTTATTTTTAGGCAATGGTTTCCTGTCCACCACCATGTTCTTAACTAGCTTACTACTTAACTTGGTTAGCACCAGGTATGATCAGAAAAATACATTTCACCTCCTCTGTTTGTTATATACTGCCTCTTAGGTGATTTTTAGTTCTTGCTATTGCCCTTTCAGTCACCATCTTTATCTCATCCTTTTCACATCTCATCTGTTCTTTTCCTTATACTTTTTGTGTGGGTTCTTCCACACCATAGAAGATACCCAGCAGTATCCTGGAAATGTCTACCGGTGGTCAGTAGATTGCTTTTCCTCTGAGCTATCTGCATGCTGTTTCCCTACTTAATTCATCATGAAATTTTCTTGGGCCATGTATGTGTATATGCAGGTATGCATATTGAACAAATGTAAATTTTTTGAGAGGAAATTAAAATACAGTGCTTTCTAACTCACCAAAGAAGGTACTATTGGATTTTCCACTCTTGTTTTGGGATCATATCCTCTTGCCACCATTATGACAGAGATGTGAGAGCTGAGTGACATCAGAGAATAGAAAAATATACCTTCAAGAAAATGTCTCACCCATTGCCTGTATTATTTTAGTATTCATTTAATATACATTGCACTTGACCATGAGCATTTTATTGCCTTATGCATTTTTTTGTGGTATTTACCTATGACCCAATTTTGGCATTTAAAAAAAAAAAAAAGTTAACCTTATCTCATTGATCTTTTAGTCTTCCCAAGCATAAAATCTGTCTTTATCTGTCATAATGCCTTATATATATAATAGGTATTAAACAAGAATATTTTTGTCTATTGAAAGGAAGCACAGTGATTAAAACCTTGAGTAGGATTGAAAAGATTAGGTATCAGTCCCCCCTGCCCCCTTTCTTAAGAGCTTTGTGAATTTAGAAATCTTTGGTTTCTTTGGCTGTAAAATGAGGATCATGGTGGTAGCTACCTCAGTGAGTATAAAAGAATGATGATAGTACAGGTCCTGCCACACAGTGGGCACTCACTACATGTTTGAAAAACAACATTAGTAAAAATATAGAAACCTTTAATTTTCAGATCTGTTTCTATTCATTCAGCTTAACGCAGAGAGTGATACAAATAGGAAACCAGGCATATACATAGCTTTCAAATCAAATTGCAACTATAGTCATTTTAAATATAAAGTAGGAGAAAGGGAAGCTAGGTGGACATATTGTGACTATATACATCATGTCAGTAACCAACAATCATAGAGCGTTGATCACTGTCAGCCCTGTACTCACAGTACCGATTTCATCTTTCCATCACTTGGCAATGTTGCCATTTATTCAGGCATTTTCCACATCTGTCTTTTAGCACATGCTTTCTAGTCAGTGATGGGGCTTTTTCCCCCTATAAAATTCTGTTTTCCAAATGTCAGTTTATGTGATAGTATATTTTATATTTTCTACCACCTTGATGTGGCTAGAGACATGCGTGGGGGTTTGTCCATTCTAGCCATTTCACAGGTTGAATTGGATGAGCCATCCAGGCTTCTGACTCTTGCTCACGAGTTTGATAGATGTTTTTAGAACTTGTCCCTGATTGCACGCTGGTGTACAGCAGTCTCCCAGTGGCTGTTTAGTTGAGCTGCATATGATTTGTTTCTGTTGTTGGGAGACTTACATATCTCATGGCACTCTGAATGGTGGAGAGACATCCATTTATACAAAGTTTATCCAGCTTTCCTTTCCTTGCACAGAGGGTCTGGTTGGAGTAGACATACATAGCCTTAAGCTATATAGTTTTCATGAAGAACCAAAGACTTCTAATCCCAAACATATTTAGAAAATACTGAGTTAACATTATTAGGTCTTTAAATACTATTCCTCACTAAAAGGAACCAGGGCTTACTCAAGAAATGACCAGTTTTAGGAGTGGAGCAGGGAAAATACAAGATGAGTGTAGAACATCTGTGCCAGCTAATAAGGGGTTAAAAAATAAAAAATGTGGGAGTGTGGCAGAATGACAGGAATCTGAAGAGCCTGCTATTGAACAAATCTGAGAGTTTGAGCTTAAAAATAAATACTGGTGGTAATGGATTATAACTCAATGAATAAAATAGAAGCAAAAATAGATGAGTTTCTGTTGGAATGAATGAATGAGTGAATGAATCAATGAACGAATGAACAAACGAATGAACTGCAGAGAGGGAAGGCTGTTTTTTACACTAGAATGCCATTCATGAATATTGAAGGCTGGTCGAGTTAGAAAATTATCAATGGATACTAAAATTAGTGAGTGAACTTTAAAAGAGGAACAGAATATTTTTGTAATCTCAAAATATCTCCCCACAAAGTACTTTTTAATTACAAAAGGAAAATTAGTAACTTTATAAATAGAGAAGCTTAGCAGATATCACCTTAACCATGTGATCACGTTAAACACCCATCTTATTAGAATAAACCCACTTAATTTGCTTCCTCATATGGTACGCTGTGAAGACAACAATATTAATTCTGTGGTAACCTGCCCAAAATGCACCACCCAAATCTAATCATGAGAAACCATGAGACAGACCCCTGCCTGTCCACTTCACATGGCCAAAGTAAAGAAAGAAAGGCTGAGTAACTGTTCCATATGAAAGTGGTGGGTGGGAGAGGGGTCAGTATAGGGACATGACAACTAAATGTAAAGTTTAATCGTAGATTGGATTCCTGGACTGAGAACCAAAATAATGATCTATAATGAACTTATTTGGGCACTTGTCAAAATTAGAAAATGCACTGTAAATAGCATTGTGTCAAAGTGAAATTTGCAACTTTTAGTAATAATACTGTGGGTGTATACTCATTCTTAGAAATTATACAATTAAAGTATTTATAGGTAAAGGGGCATATTTTCTCCGATTTACTATCAATGATTCAGAAAAAAAATTTGCATGCGGGGAGAGCGAACGAGAGGATGTAAGTGGGGTAAAATGAAAATGATGGCAGGTAATAGGTGAAGAAAAGGTGAGTAGATAGATCTCTTTACTGCTGGATTTTCCATATCTTTTCATCAGCTTATGTGCACCATGTTTCTTCCAGACGATTGCCATACAATAAGCATCACTTAGATTCACATTATTCAAAAGAACATGTTTTGGGGAATGCTGAAAGGAAGGCTCTCAGTATCGTTCTTGACAGCAGGTCCAGAAAGTTGATGGGCTACTCAAGATATTTAATAGCCACCACAACACCTTCCAAAGATGTTTCTGGAAAATAGATTTCCAGCCTCTGCCCAAATTTGCCTCATCAACAATAATACTAAAATAACTTAACATCCAATTTACTCAGTAAAATTCCATGTACTTATTGACTCTCACATTTAAGATAGATTCAGAAGTTCACATAATTCAGTAGACAACAACTTGAGAGAAACAGCAAGGAAAATTGATATTTCAGACTTATGCTACTGTTCTCTCCATGAGACATTTTATTATCCTGATGGGTGGAGTCATGACTCAAAGACACTTTCTAAAAATGAGTTTTCTCATCTAGCTGTAAATGAAAATGCCCTTGAAGAGGCCTTAAAGTATTTTGTATTATACACTATTCAGGTGATGCATTAAACAGTGCTACCCTTGCCCATGCACTGAAGAATAAGAAAACACTCTGGGAACTTAATTTGAGGGCCTGAGTTTTAAAAAGAAAGTGAAGTGTAATTTTCTGAATATGCTTGTGTCGATTTTCTTTCTTGGGCTAGTAGCAATGTATCCGAAGCAATTCATTCAGTATTAAACTGTTTTAATCTGCACCTCATTGAATGGATTTTCCCAGTGTGAATTCATGGTGTCTACAGCTGTCCAAACCTAAAGGCAACACATTTGTAAGAAGCTGCCAGATTCAGCTGGAATTCACAGTCTGAGCAAAAGTAATTCACCCTGAGAAAGGAAATGTTAGAAAAAAAATCTACAAAACAATCTACCCATCTTTCTCCCAGCCACTTGAGTACTTGAGTTTTCCTAGAAAGTGTCCTGACTGGATTACCTGATTTCACTGTTCAGAAAAGAAATATCACCTTGTTCGTAACGCCTTGGTTAATTCAGTCAACAGGACTCTGTTTACCTTTGACCTGTTCCTTCAGCTAGTCTCTGTGACTTCACTTTCCCCGCTGGGAATGTATCATCCAGTATCCAATTGCCAAACTCCAACTGGGGTGTGGTTGTTATATTCCAGAAAATAGCATCATGTCATTTGGAAAAGTGGGGAAATAGAGGTCATGGAAGAGAGCTAGTGATACAGAAGATTTGGTTGTCTGTAGGGAATAGGTTTAGTCTAGAAGATTCACTGGAATCAGAAATTTTTAGGTCTCGATCAGATGTTAACTTCACAATGTGGTGTGGTAGTGGTAGTGAGTTGTTGAGCACTGGTGGAGGCTAAACATGGTACTACATACAATACACTACACTCACTTGTCTGATCCCCATCCCCACCTACCAAGAGCTAATACTTGATTCTATACATGAGGAAACCAATGCTCAGAAATTATAATAGCTTGCTTGCCTGAGGTCTCACAGGCAAGTAAATGAGGAAGCTGAAATAGGACCCCACGTGTATTATTTTGATCATAAATGTAGTCTCGGGACGACTCTGTGGTCCAATTTAGTTCTCTGAATTGTATGAAATATCAAGGCATGTTCAAGCATTAAAATTGTGTAGTGGATTTAAGTTGATTTAGCAGTGTTCTGCTTTTTGAATAAGAAATTTTAGCCAAATGGAAGAGAAGGTCTTTAAGGTTGGGATGAGAACACCTGGATTTTCTACTTTTCCTCTGATGTTTAGTCTTAGCCACGTTGACATCAACTTACTGCAGCACTGTTTCGTTATCTATAATTGAGTGGGGTAATTTTTGCTCTGTCTTCACAGGGCTTGTTTAGATGAATTAAGTGAAATAATGTATGTGATGACTTCTTGAAAACAGTGTTGTGTAAGGCGTTATTACTAACATTGCCATTATATTTCTTTGTGGATTCAAGCAAACATTCCATTTAGGCTACTTCTTAAGGCTACTGAGAGAGCCCTTCACATTTATTAAAACAGGCAGTGTTTATAAAGATGTGCCCATTGGAGCATTTATCATTTTAACACGTGGACAGAATCTCACCGGCTTCATTCACTTTCTACTTCAAGGTGTTTAACTCCATTGAAATTTTGCTTCTTAATAGGGAACTTTCACCATGACATGAGTACCAGATAATGGGAAAGTGTTGATATTATTTATTTGGGGGCTGCAAGAAGGTATCGTCATTATGTGAGATGTGTGTGTTAGTAACACCAGCTGAAGTTCGCCGAAGTAAAATGGTATGATGATGATGGTATGATGCCTGGGGTTTGCTCCCAAATACTTCAGCAAAGAAAAAAATGCAGATGGATGAATACATTGGCAAAATTTTAGTAAGTGGGGGAATCTAGGGTCATTGTACCATTCTCTCTACTTTTGCGTAGGTGTCAAACATTTTCATAATACATTTTTTAATTGTTCTTCTACAGATGCAGATTTTCTTTTACAATCCAGATGACTTTGACAGCTTTCAAACTGCAATTTCCGAAAACAGAATAATCGGAGCCATGGCCATATTTTTTCAGGTAAGTTAACAGTGGCCCAAGTACTTCACCTAGAGAGTTCTCAGAGTAGTTTTTTTTAATTCACCAATTTGTTCTATGTTTAATGAATACACCTGTTTTCTCGTTCCCACCTGTCTAAATGAAAGATATTTCATATTGTCTGTTGTGTGATTTAAAATGTAAATAAGTATGTTTAGAAACATAATGAAAATTTTTGCATGAGTTATTCTGATTTTATTGCTACTTGACTGGTGCACAGATTGAAGAACACATTTATCATCTAAGTTACTTCACTACTGGAGCGTTTTGAACAGGTTCCTTCGGCATATTAAGAGGCTGATTCAAAAAAGAAAAAGATGGTTTTCTTTTGAACAACTTTAAAATTTGACATTACTTGGAAGTAGATTAATAGCATCAGTCGCTTTTCTAAAGAGACCCCTTTTCTTTCCCTCCCAGAAATCCCCATGGCAACTAAAGTTTTTATTGAGACCATTTCGACACTAGTACATTTATGATTTCCCATCCTTTCTTTTAATATGTTTGCATTAATGAGTATTCCTGACGCATGTATTGATTCTGTACCTAAAAGCCAAACCTTGAATCCTTTCCCAGATAATGCTGTCCAGGCTTTTTAATAAGTCAAATCAAATTAAAGTAGTGTCAATCATTGGGTGTCTTGACCAAGTAGCCTAGAGATCTGGTGCTTTTTTGTATGGCCCGTAACCTGAGTAGTAGGTATGTGACTTGTCTTTCAGTCTTTAAATTTGCCAAAAGACTACATACAGGTGTTCCTTTTACCAGGGAGTCATTGCTGGAGAATGATGTCTTTGTGACAACTAAAGACATCAGAGCCTTCTCCAGTATGGGCTGTTGACCTCTGCCTTTTGGGACAAGCTCCTTTGTCATGAGGTGGAGCCAATTTTATTTGGAGTATATTAATTTCACTGCCTTTTTTAAGTGTGTGACATATGATAGATGATTCTCTCCGTTACTCATCTCTCTCTCTTACCTACCTTCTCTCTCTCCCTTTCCTTTTCTGGGATAAAGGCTTCAATGGGAGATACTATGTGAAAAATTGAAAAACCTAGTATCCTACCCAAACATCAAAAACAATAGAGTGATGCTTATCAGCACTGGTTATGGCATTCGTTTTCAAACTATGGGTTCTGACCTGTTAGTGGGCTATGAAATCATTTTAGTGAGTACTGATCAGCATTTTAAAAATAATGAAATAGACGATGACCAAAAAAAAATAATCAGAAATTATCAGTGTATCATAATACTTTTGTGCAACTTTTCTTTAGTTGTTGATACACAGAGAGACATACTGTGTATGTACTGGGTCATGTTATAAAACGTATTTCTTTTTGTGGGTCATGGTCTGGTATTTTGGAAGTCATCTGTTGATGCTATATATTGGACAGATCTCCCCATTGGGTAATTCTCCCCTATGTTTCCCCCACCCATCTCTTTTCCCTGACTACTTTAATAAACCACAGTAGAGTGTAGTGTTTTAAAAGCTATTCACTGGAGTGAAAAATATTTGTTTTTGAATCCCATCTCTTGTACTTAACATAATGGTGATGTAATTGTCATAGTTATTTAAATTTTCCAACCTCAGTATCCTTATCTGTGAAATGGGGGTATCAACTTCTACATTATCAAGATTGTTGTCCTTAGTATTGGTCCTGGCACAAGGCAGACACTTGGTAAATACCAAATTCTATGTATCCATATCCATCCATCTCAGTTGGTCTGAGACCCCATGGGGTGTGTGGCATCTTAGCATGAATAGAAATCTATTCTGGGCATCGTCCTGTTTGTTGGCAGCTTGCTGAGGTTCTGTCTGAACCCCTTCTGCTTCTAAATCATCATCAGTTGGCCTTTGGCAGTACTGGAGTCACTTGAATCATTCTTAAACAATTCCCACTTGCACGGTTAATCCCTTGTTTTCTCCTATTGTCCTCTTGGCATGCTGCTTTTCATGTAGCTGGACCTCTACTCCTATAGTCCTGTCATTAAATCGAAGCCCCACCTCCTTCTCTGTCATGCCCACCATGCCCACCCCAACCAGGTCCTGATCTATAGGCCACATTTATTATAGGAAAATAAAATTTTCAAATGTTTTTATGAATACTGGAAGGACTAGTTCACAGCATGCTCTACCCCACAGCTTTCTATTTTCCTAGCTCTATAAACTCTTGTTAAATATAAGACCAATTAGAGTGTTAGGCAGGCAAGGCACATTAGTGTACAAACCAGCAAAACACCTCAATGTGAAATCTAGCTTTTGAATTTTTAAAGGATTTCTGGGACATGACTACTAGCGTACATACAAAGGAATTTAATGTATATTTCATCTCGCAAGTTCTTATCTAAATTTTGGCTTGCTGTCCTCTAAACACAAAATAGAGGGCAGATAATATATAATAGAACAAGATTTTGTTTTTAGACCGTGGCTGTGTTGAGCCACTTCCTTTGTTTTCCTTGGAAGTCCACGTATGTTTGATGCATCTGAGCTCACACCGCAACATGCAATGGAAACGGAAACTGTCTTATTATTATTTTAATTCAGCAGTCTAGCTACAGCCCATATTTTGAGATCTTCATATTCTGAATCTTTCTATTAGAATGTTAAATTTGGGAGTTTGGTATTTCTCCCCTAAGTAGTCAGTTAAGATCGTGATATATATACTTCCAGGTTCAAACCTGGCATCTTATATTTCGATTTTGAGGAAGTATTTATCAGCCTTTCTGCACTGATTCCGTGCCAGGCATGCTACCAGTTACTCCATTAAATATAATAAATGTAATCAGCTCCTGTCCACTGGCACTGTCAGTCCCATGGGATAATGACTAGAAAGGGGAGTGGGGAAGCTCCTCCCCTTAGGAAACGGTTGTGCTCTGACTCGGTGCTCAGAAGCCCACGTGTTCATTATCTAGAGGGACACAATGAGAGTGTCCCAAGCCCATGTCAGGCAGGGTTGAGCCCCACATACGTGTTGTTGGGAGCCTTGATGCTAACTTATTCCATACACTAGAATAATTGTCATACACTGAATTTTTCATTTTCTGTTTTCCCTCCTTACCGTATGCCTATTATTTAGGCAATTTCGGCTCTCTCTTGCCTTTGCTGTGATTGAATATGATGACGTTCATGTTTCCAAAACACCGAAACAAGCACACATCTAGGGGCCATGTGGTTGACCAAGGAGCCATCTGTTGGCCTGGACTAGGGTTGCTTGCAGGGAGGACCTGTTGTGGTTCCCAGGCATGCTTGTTGGACTTACATAGAGCTTACAAGTTTTTCTTTAGTTAAGTATGGAAGATTTTATGTAAGGTGTCCAGATGATGTAGCAGTAATAAAGATCTGAGTAGTGGCTGGCTGGCTGGCTACTTTGGAGGGGGTTTGCATTCCCATTGCACCAGCCTCTGCAATGTTCTTCGTGCTCCAACCAGGACTCCAGTTACTTTGGTTACAGCCAGAGATGAAAGTTAGTGTCAATGCTGAACATTTGTGAGCTAGGTCTCTCCTGAGTGCTTTGTGTGAACACCAATAAAGAGGGAGGGAGGGAGAGAGGGAGAGAGGGAGGGAGGGAGGGAGGGAGAGAGGAAGGAAGGAAGGAAGGAAGGAAGGAAGGAAGGAAGGAAGGAGGGAGGGAGGGAGGGAGGGAGGGAGGGAGGGAGGGAGGGAGGTGAAGGAAGGAAGGAAGGAAGGAAGGAAGGAAGGAAGGAAGGAAGGAAGGAAGGAAGGAAGGAAGGAAGGAAGGACTCCATGTATGGAAGATAGCAAACCATGGCAGCCATGTCTGGTTGTGTGCATTAGGGCCCACACAACGTGTAGAAGGTGCATTCACTTCATAGCCATTGCTGAGTGGAATCTTTATTACAAGTTTCCAGCACGTGTTACTAATGTGTCTGGAGGAAGGAGCACCTGTTTTCTAGTTCACACACACCTTTGGACCAACATAGGGGAAAGGAAGGGTGAAGTCTGATTTTCAGGGATTTTTAAATAAATTAAGATAAGAAATTGACAAGGGATGGTATTTGTTGTTAAACCACTAAAGAAAGAATTAAATGCTTATTTAGCTAATTTATGTAAGTACAAAAATTCAAATGATCGTTTTCTGTTTGTTAAAGTAGAACCTCTGTCATTCTTTACTGTTAGGGTGATTTGAATTCCCATAAAAATGTAAAATACCAAGTCATTAAAATGCTGTTTTAAAATATTCTGTTATTCTGATAATACTCAACATGGATTATCTGTTTAAAGAAATAAAAACATGAAAACCTATGTTTACAAGAAAGTTGAAATGACGGTGGAATGATTAGGTAATTTGTAGAAGGATACTTGCTTTGGGGGAAAAAAAACACACAAAACAATTTAACAAGTACTGATTTAAATTTATAAAGAGTACCCAATGCTCACCAGAATGACCTTACCTGTAACTAGGCCTATATTTTTTTAGACCAAGAATCTTCCATCGTCACCCTCTGCTTGTGGCCTCTCACTTTGAAAGGCCTTTTTTTTGAGGGCAGTGTCACTGGCCCTCATATGTGGGACCCGAACCGGGGCCTCTGGCTTCCCAAGCCAGCGCTTAACCACCGCGCCACTCGGCCGGCCCCTTCATCGTCACCCTCTGAATTGGGTTCGGATTTGGTTTTTCTTTTTTCCAATCTTTTCTTCACCATTCTTCATGAACACTTCCCTCCGTTTTCCCACCCGATTGAAAGGCCTTCTAACCATGTAACCAGCTTAGTGGGTTTCAGTCTGATGCTCATAGAAGTGTGGTAACCCCGAACTTTTTATAGTTTTGATTATTGTGACTTTATAACTTTAATTATTGTGTTTTTTCCAAGGAGCACATGGTTATCGTTGAATTTATGAACTGGAGGGGAAACATCTCATTCTTTTTACAACTCATTCAAATAATGACTTATTTTATTTAAATGCCTGAAGTTTTATTTGTATTTCCTGATTCCATTGAACTTTGGAATTATAAATACATGGTTCTTTAAGAGCATTTATATTTAGAGACTTGTGTGTGATATTCTGTCCAGCTTCTTTGTGACACCTGTTTGGGTGTGGTCTGAATATTTGCATCAGACCCAAAGATATAAAATTTTTATCATGTCTGCATCCAGAGGCCCAGTCAATGGCATACTTCTTGTACATTTAAGAAATGAATACATTGCATCCTGGTTTATTTATAGGTTTTCTTAAAGTCTTTCTTTTTGACAGCCTATCTTCAACAACTCGGTGAGCCTTCTTCTTTTAATATTAGCAGTTTTACTTCTACTGGGAGAGTTGAGCCCCTTTGCGCCAGTATATTTTTCAATTCCTGTTTAAATTTCTACCCAGAATCTGACTGCAGTCATTTGGTTTTCCCTGAGGTCTATGCAGCTCAGTCGCTTTCCCCCCCTCTTCATTTCTGCCCTTTTTTCATTGTTGGAAGCAAACTTAAAAACCAAATGTTTCACAAGTTGCTACCCCATTCTTTATATCATGTCGGTGGTACAGACTGCTTAATTATTTTTCTCCATCTGGAGAGGCTTAGTAATTAAATGAAATGGCAGCACCTGGGATTATTTATAGACACAGAGAAGGCAGGAGGAGTTCTTGATGACTCATCCTTCCAGGGCTGGCTAGGAAGGCTTTCTCTCCAGTTCCATGCATTTCACCTTTCCTTCCCTCTGGCTCCAAAGGGAGGTGTGATGTGTCCTTCTTTTAACCCCTTGCTTCCCTTGGCCTTCCGTCTTGCATTAAAGCCATAATTGTACTTGCCTTCTCCTGCTTTTGTACTGTGCGATCATTGAGACTGGTGGTCTTAACTTACTCATCACTGCACCTCTTGCAAATGGCTAACCCTGGGGCTTGGTTGTGCAAATATTTGGCTGGATTCAGTAGAAACATCCTTGATTGGAAAGGAGCAACCCAATAGCCTATCAGCCTAGGGGTATTATGAACAGGCAATGGGAGGAATACTAAAATGTTTCCAGGTCAAGGTCCAGGTCTTGTTCCTCTTCTCTTTGTATCCCACCACCCACCTTTCCCTAAATCTCACATAGTGTCTTAACCTGAATTAGGGTGCAGGAAGTATGTACGGAGTAGGATTGCTCAGCACTACATTGATGATTTAGATTTTAGAAAGGTGTATATCTAGGCAGATATGTAAGCCTCACCTAAAAAAGATGATGGCTATATCAGAAGTGCAGGACTCGAGATGGTCAAGGAAGGACCTTTAACGGAAGTTTGTGAGTCGGCTGATGCATTGAGGATGGCAGCTCTTGACTGGGGCCCTACTGGGTTTGACATGCTTTTAAAGGGTTGTATCTCCATTGTTGCCTGTTGCTGTGAAAAAGCAATGGGGCTTTAAAGATCTTAAAGTAGTGGGGCAGTCAGGGACCTTAAAGAAGTGTTTCATTGCCAAAAATATGTGGATATATCTGCGTCTGCAAATGTTTTAATAGTTACCCACCAAAATGCTTTTATCTCAGTTTTTTTTTTGTTTTTTTTTTGGATTATGTTGCTTTATTTCTTTGTAACTTGCCTCTGCCCCTCCTATTTCTTTCCTAAGGTCTCTCTGTGATAGTTGGTGGACTAGTTTCTGTGTGTTTCGGCACACCTGTATGTATGTCTCTTGCTTGCTTTTCCTTGCTCTTGCCGGTCTTTGTATGTCTGTTTGTCTTCCTCTTTCCCCCTTTTCTCCTTCAGATTCTCTAAGTGAACAAAATGTAATGTTTTCTCATGTATTCATTCATGCTCTCATTTGCTAACTCATTGGCTCATTCCACAGTATTTATGAAGCACTTTCTCTGTGCCATTCTTCACGAACATTGCAAATGTATCCTCAGAATTGTAGCCCTCAATTTGTTGGGGAACTTTCAGTTTTGAAAAGGGTTGGCCAGTTGGCCTTTGAATTCTTCAATAGTAGCAGTATTTTGTCATTGAGAAATAGAAGAAGATGGAGCAGGTTAGGCAGATGAAATGTCAAGAATCGAATACAAGAATTGTATCTTGTGTATAATTTCAAAATGATAAACATTTCATTTTCAGATTATGAGGGCCGGCCGAGTGGTGCGTTGGTTAAGCGCTGGCTTGGGAAGCCAGCGGCCCCGGTTCGGGTCCCACATATGAGGGCCAGTGACACTGCCCTCAAAAAACAAAAACAAAAACAACAACAACAGAGTATGAAGTTCCTGTTTGTGAATTTTAGAACTGGACTCTTTCCATTTTTCTTCTTTCTTCCATTTTTCTACATAGCAAAGCACCACTGTTAAAGTATAAATCACCCCTTTTATTCATGGTGACATAAATTGGTCTTGTTATATTTTTACCACCCTGAGGAATGTTTTTCTTTTTTTAAATGAATAATACATTTTCTATCATTGCTGTAGATTTATTTTATTTTTTACTTTTGACTGGTCCTGTTGGCAATGTCAAACAAGGGCTCCTACTCCATCAGAAGTGAAGGAGGGAGATAGGAAAGGAAAGGGGATGGGAATAGAGGGGAAGAAAGGGAAAGGGAGAGATAAGAAGGAAGGAGGGAGGGAGGGAAGAAAGAAAAGAAATAGTAATTACACCCATCTACCAAATGCACTCACCAAAAAAACCAAAACAAAACAAAGAAAATCCAGTAACTACAATATTTTTGAGTTAGAGAATATATGAGTTTGTGCCAGAGAATGGTGGTAGGTTGTTAAAACTTCTTCTTACACTGCTTTTCAGGATAATTGCAGTAAACTAATACAATTCTTAATTTATTCCTTTTCAGTTGCTGCTGTTTGAATATCATCCTTCTCACATTTTCCACATCCTTGCTTTCATCCAGTTATAAGTTCAATTCTTTCACTACATTACCTAGAAGTGTAATTTCCAAATGTTTTGGGTTGACTGAGAAGACTTTTTTTATACACACAAAAAAATTAAAATACATATGTTCCAATTAAACTATTTTAACAGCCAATTGATTTCATAGGACTTGCCATTAAGTGAAGGCCAGAGTCATTTTTAATGTTCAGATGCAATTTTGGAACGGATTTGTGGATGTACAACATTGAATTTAGAGCCTGTCAGGTGTTTTCAGTACATCGCATGTCTGCAAATGGCCTGTAATTCAAATTTCCTCTTAGTGGACATTACAGAGGACTATTTAATAATTGGCAAAGCATTACATAATTAAAGAGAGACTTGGAGTTTTTTGAATGTGACCATGTGAAAATCTTCTTTAATTAAATCATTGCAGTACAAGGACAGTTACCAAGTATGTTACCTTTGTACATCACTAACAGATAGTTTAGAATCTGTCATTTAGTTTAGACTTTAATTGTTTTAGCCATTAATTCTAATATGTCAGAAAATTTAATTGTCATAGTCTCAGGGAAAATATTATGAAGTCTATAGTGATCTTCCTAAAATGATAGATGAGAGACCTGCCTCTCTGACAGGTTCAGTGATTGACCAGGATCCATTGCTTAGGTCTCTGGAACCTCCCAAGCCAAGAATTTTAGCTCCATGACTCCCAATCCAGCTGTCTCATTTTTTTCCTAGCTGTGGCCTCCCTGGAGTGTCATCTAGTAAATGCTTTAGCCGATTAGACCTCTTGGGAAAACTCTACACATAAAGCACTTTGCATCCCAAGATTAGAAGCGACTGGCAACTCTCTTCCCCCCACCCCAGCTCCCTCCCTTAGATAAATTAGTTGGAAAGATGCTTTTAAATAGCATGCAAATAGTGCTAATAAAAGTTAGCATTTCTTGTGAACTTAATTTATGTAAAATGCTAAAATAAGGTCTCTACATTAAGTATTATCTAGTTTAATCTTCAGTGGGACCCCCCCTGAAGGTATTATTATTACATCCATTTTACAGGCGCAGAAGCTAAGGCGTAGAGTTTATTTCAATATGAATTCCTCAAGATTACACAGGCCAATAAACGGTGGAGCCAATATTTCAACACCAACTGTGTGTCTCCAGGGTCTGAGCTCTTAATGGAGTACTGAATCGGAAAATGCAGATATTCTGTTGAAGAAGATAGACAACAAGCTCTGTATCACCAGCTCCGGTTATTATCATGTGTCTGTAAATGCTTTAGGGGCTTTACCAATTATGCTGGTATCAGAAGAGTTATTTTCTTATAACTTAAAATGTGTTCTTATTCTTTTTGCCCATAATTAAATTCTTTGATCCTATTCTAAATTGTTTTGGGCTCTGCATCTGTAATTATTTTATAGATTTGAAGACAGCTTTTTTTTCTTTCTCTTTATGAAAAGACTATGAAGTATGTTGAATGGATGGTGTAGTTAGACAAGGATAGTGAGTAAAATTTAAATAAAAATGTAGTAAAGACTGAAACAGTCATGTATTAACATTTTTAAACGCAGTTCTTATGGACAGGGAGGGGAGGGGTAGTAGGAGAGGAGACAGAGGATTTTGCCCCCTAGGGTACATGTGGCCATGACTGAAGACACTTCAGTGCTACTGTCATCTACTGGATAGACACTAGGAGTGCTGCTCAGCATCCTACAATGTGCAAGACAGCTCCCCACAACAGAAAATTATCTGGCCCAAAATGTCCTTGCTTAAGTGTGGAAACCCTGCTTTTGGTTATCAACTGTTTGAGGACACCAGAATGTTTTAATCTCAGTAAGTGGGTTTGGGGGAACGAGGGCTATTTGAGGTATTCACAGGCTGATAGGAATAACTACTTCTAATAATAACTCACAACCCCATGCCTGAGAAGTCCCCTAGTCCCTGGCCAACCAAGGTTTAGTCAGCTGGATTCTAAAATAAGGCATAAAGATTTACATACAATTTAAATGGAGGTCTCCAGGGCCGGCCGGGTGGCGCGGTGGTTAAGCGCTGGCTTGGGAAGCCAGCGGCCCCAGTTCGGTCCCACATGTGAGGGCCAGTGACACTGCCCATAAATAAATAAATAAATGTATATATGTATGTATGTATGTATATATGTATGTATGTCTCCAACAGTTCTGTGGAAGATAATTTGGAAGAAGGGAAAAAAGAGGGATGGTGATGGAAGAAAGACCCCAAGCCAAAAAACTGTTTAGGATTCTGGTTCAACATCCCTAACAAGAAGGTAGTGCAATAACAGATTCAAGACATATTTTGAAAGTAAAATCAGCAGGATTTGGTGAGTGATTGGACATGCGATGTAAGAGAACAAAAACAGGGAGCCCAGGAAGACTGAGTGGATATGAACAATGATAGGAAGACCACGGGAGCAGGAGCTCCTCGGGAGGTCATGAGTCTGATATGACAGTGCAACTTCTAGATACAGATATTTCGAGACCAAGCCAAAAAAGTAGTACTTAGGTTGAGGAGAGAAAAGGGTCAAGTCTAGAACATTCTGAACAGCAAGGGACAGAATTCAGTGGTATAGTGGAGAGCTCATGATAACTCACTGTTAAATTGTCAGGAAATTTTGCTAGCCCATTGTTAAATGCAGCCATTATCAAAAATTAAATTGTATAAACTTAAAATTATAACTTATTTTTAAAAAGGTAATAAATGTGAAAAACATTTAAAAAAATATCTAAGGCCGGCCGAATGGCACATTGGTTAAGAGCTGTCTTGGGACGCCAGTGGCCCCAGTTCGGATCCCACATATGAGGGCCAGTGACACTGCCCTCTACAGCTAACAACAGCTCCACCTGGAGCTGGGCTGTGCGAGCCCTGGCGATGGTGTAGGCGGCAGCCCCTGCTGCAGTGGGCCGCCGCCATAGGCTACTGTGAGCAGCTGACAGCCAGCATGAGCTGCCAATAGCCGCGGTGAGCAACCATCCAGAGGCTGGCGACCGATCTGCCTCATCCGGGAATAGCGCAGTGACGATACCAACATACCAGTGAAGCAACGTCCTCTGCAACTAGACTGAAGAACAAAAAGACAACAACTTGTCTGTTCCCCTCCCTCAATTCCCCAACACTGTTCCCCTCACCCAATTCTCCAATAAAATCTTTAAAAAAAAAAAAAAGATCTACATGTTAATACTAACATTGTCCCTTTTTCTAGGTATTTCAGCTACATCTTGCCCCGCTTACAGAGCCTGTATGGGTATTTGTTTCCAGGTACTGCAATGATTTGTGAAACACAAATCGATTTAGAACTTTCACTTAGACATAAAAAAGTAAACAAAGGTAAGAGGTTGTGCAAATGCCTTTGAACTGAGAAATCAGTGGGAGCTGGTTGAAAAAAACTCCAAGGTCAATGAAAACTCCCTTTGACGGTTGTAGGAAAATTTCCCCTCCAAATCTCAGCTCTACCTTCTTCCCATGGCATTGCAGAAATTACCCAGGGCAGGAGTTTAAAGCCATTGATGGTGGTTTTATTTTAGATGTTTGTTGTTGTCTCTTTCCAAATCTTTTTTTACCTGGTCATCTGGTCATCTGGGCGTTGTGTCAGGGAAGGATCAGCCATCTTTAACTATGAATCCTGATGCTGCTCGCTTGGGGTGCTGCGACATGGAGTTGTCCACACACCAAGAAGCTTGCAATTCTCTTTTGTGCTTAGAGTTTACGCTAAAACTACTGTTTGTTTTCTCAGCTGATGGCGTGTTCCATGGTGTAAACGTTTGTACCATATGAAGCTCAAAACTTTTGTTTCTCCATCTGTTCTGGACGATGCCTGCATGTCTCTTGAGTGTGCCTGACCTATACACCCAAAATACGTGTCCTGTACACGACATGGCATAAATAGTGTAAAGACAGACTGGTTTGCACAGATCTTTTATATTTGGAAATCCATTCAATCATTTTTGCATGATATGACAGCAGACTAGGAAGAAACATGTTTATTTATCTACGTGAAACTTTTCTGATTTATCCAGCACCCCCTTTTTCTATAACACCTTGATTTTGGTACGACTGTTTGGCCAACTGTGGTATTTCTCAGGAGTGCAGCTCCTGTGTTTGTGAGGGATTAGGACACAGAGAATATGGGTGAACTTCCATAATAGAAATATTTTATCTTTCCTGCCTTTTAACTTGTAGTAGGTAAGCATCCAAATGAAATATAGTAAAAGTCACCTCATTTCTTTATTATGCCTGACCAGGTCTTATGAGAAAAGTATTAGCATAGGATCTTCCTGTTTGGGGTTTTGTGGGCGCTGTCAAACGTACCCATGCATTGACTCGCCTGCGCACAATTGTACAGCAGATTCTGCGTTTCTTAGCCCTTTGTGTTCTCTCAATATGTATTAAGTTATGTGAATTTGGTCTGCATGCAGATTCATAGGTAGCTGTTTATAAAATGCTAAGTAGAGCTAATTAATTTTAGATCTTTTTTTTTCTTTTGAGGGCACTGTCACTGGCCCTCATATGTGGGACTGAACCAGGGCCGCTGGCTTCTGAAGCCAGCACTTAATTTTAGATCTGGAATTTGGGTTTGTTCAAAATTGAAGTAAGTCAGGACTTACTTTACTTTAGAAAGTATTAATTAGGCACATCAATACTATAGATCACATTGCAATGAGAGGGATTTGCTTCATTTGTGTGTTTCAATTGGATATTATCAACTGGGCTATAACAGAGAACTCTTTGTTGTTGTTTTTTTAAGATTTTATTGGGGAATCGGGGAAGAGGAATAGACAAGTTGCTGTCTTTTTGTTCTTCAGTCTAGTTGCGGAGGACGTTGCTTCACTGGCCCATGTTGGTATCGTCATTGGTGAGGCAGATCGGTTGCCGGCCTCTGGATGGCCACTCACCACAGCTATTGGCAGCTCACACTGGCTGCCAGCCGCTCACGCTGGCTTCCGGCCATTCACTGTAGCCTATGGCACCCACTGCAGCAGGGGCTGCAGCTCTGCCGTCGCCGGGGCTCACACAGCCCAACTCAAGGAGGAGCTGTTGTTAGCTCTAGAGGGCAGTGTCACTGGCCCTCATATGTGGGATCCGAACTGGGGCCGCTGGCATCCCAAAACCAGCTCTTAACCAATGCACCACTCGTCCGGCCCCAGAGAACTCTTTTATATCATATAATATAAATGGGTTTGGTGAGGGGCACTCCTAAAATCACACTACTAGTGTGAACCATATGTAATGAAATAAAATGATTTATCTCTGAATCAATAACCAGTGCTGACCCTTTGATAATTCAGTTCCTGGGATTTCTCAGTCCATATTACTGGGGTTTTACCTGACCTTTTGCAATATTTTCCCTGGTAGCTTTGCATCCTTGAACACCATTCTGATGAGGTTTCAATGAATTGTTTCTATTTTTAGGCACTCTCCAAAGATGGCTGCCACACACTAGCTCTATTTTTATTTTAACTGAACCGATTACAGGCATACCTCATTTTACATAGTTTAACTCATCCCACATTTTCATCAGTGTTGAGGCACGGTGCTCCACCAGCAAAAAATGTTATGACTCACTGAAGTCTTAGATGATTATTAGCATTTTTTAGCAATAAAGTATTTTTAAAGTAAGGTATGTACATGTGTTTTTAGACATAATGCTATTGCACACTTAATAGACTATAGTGTAATGTAAACATAACTTTTATATACCCTGGGAAACCAAAAAATTAATGTGATTTGCTTTACTATGGTGGTGTGGAACCAAACTGCAATATCTCTGAGGTATATCTGTGTAGGGGTTAACCCAAGATGGTTTAGAAAACCAAGCAGCTAGATAATACAAAGCCAATTCCTAAATCTTTCAGAAAAGGAAATGAATGTTTAGGACCACATCTCAACTTGATAGCTTGGCTACCATCTTCTTTTTTTTCCTTCTTTTCTCTTTCTTATTAATGGAAATCAGGCTAAAGCTGGGCTTCCTCTGTATTTTGTATTGTAGAGGTGAAAGTAGTCCCACTAAACATCCCACTAAACAGTTACGACAGGTAAAATCCAAAGTGTTCTAATAAGACAATTTCAGCTTCTGATTCTCTTTGAATATAAATAATAATAATAATAATAATAATAAAACAATAGGTGATAGTTATGGATGTTGATCATACACCAAGCTCACTGCCAGTTCTGCCAAGCGTTTTCAATACATTATCCTAGTTAATACTCCTAACAGTTCTCTGAGAAGGAGCTTTTGACCCCAGAACCTTCGTCAGATGCTTAGATTCCCTTTGAATATGAAATTGATGTCTAAGAAAGGTGTGGGTTTTTGGAGTGGAGAGTTCTATGCTAAAATTCTGAGTTGCCACTTATTGGCTTATTCCTTTGGACAAATGTATTCATTCCCTCTCTGCCTTCATTCTTTTGTCCATCAAATGGAAATGCTAATGCCTGGTTGACTTGCTGTAAACTTCAGGTGAGAATGTGTATATGAAAGCACTATGGAATGGACTCTGAAGCCCTTTATAAAATTTGTTAAAATAATAATAGTTTTAATGATAGTGATAATGACTAATTACTAGAGTTGAAATGCTAAAATGAAAGAGAATATTTTGAATGATTACTTTCCCATATTCTGAAACCTGGCCCAGAATAGACACATTAAAATAAACATATTGCTTTTGCTGCATCAGATACATGCATCCTCCCCATTCTCTTGCGTTTTGGTGGAGGACACCATAAGACAAGGTTCTGAAGTCCAAGTGTTGTCATTGGTGCTGGAATTCAGGAATTCAAATTCAGATTTCCTCAAGAAGCATCTACATGTCTCTCCTACTACTTTGAAAAGGAGCTAAAGTAATGAGTGACATAAATAGTTATTTAATTGGAGGAGCTAGTCAGCTGGGCCAGAGAAAAGTAACACACTGATGTGGGACCAGATACCTGCACATGGTGGGGACACCCATTTGGAAGTAAAAGGTCCCCATCAACTTTTTTTCTGGCCCCCAAGTGACTGCTTGATTCCTGGTAGTTCGTTTCTTTTCAGTACTAACGTTGTAAACCAGGCAGCCTTTTTGTGGCCGTATTTGTGCTGGAAATGTATCCTCTTTTATGAGCGCTCCTATTAGTGTCTGCTTGGTTGGGGGCACTGCTGGCAATAACGATGTGATCGTTAGAGTTTTAAGTACTATGGCATGTAAGGTATTGTTTCTTTGTCAATTCATTTCATTTGTACCCATGTTGGATGTAGACTGAAGGTTGGGGCTATAAGTGGGAGATGCATTCCCTTCTGCCTTTTGGCAGTTATGACTCTGTGTTCCTGTAAAGAGATGAGCTTGACCCTACAAACCCTGCTTTCCTCCTCTCTTGAGGCCCTTTCCTTGCCCTCTGTGCTCATTTGTTTTGCAGTCATGGAGTCACTGTGGTATCCCATGCACAATGGTCAGCACAGTGTCCAGAGAATAAATAATAAAGCACAGTCCCTGTCATCAAGGAGGTTACTCCATACACACACACACACACACACACACACACACACACACACACACTCACACCCTCTAAGTTCCTTAAGACAAGAACCTTTGCTTGTTTGGTGTCATAATCTCAATGCTTACCACAGAGATATTGAATGAAAGCAAAAGAGAGTACATGAGTGTCTACTTGATGAAGAAAGGAGACTCTAGATCCAGATGACTTGATTAAATCCCAGTTTTGCCTATTAGTAGTAATAGACTTCAGTCAGGTTGACTTAACCTTTCCTTCCTTCAGTTTTCTCATCTGTAAAATGGAAACAATCATAAGAGACAAACCTTGGAGAGTTGTTGTGAGGCTTACATTAGTTAATACAGGTGAAATGGACATGTGCTTGGCACATAGGAAGTCCTCAAGAATGTTAGCTCTTAAGGGCTGGCCTAGTGGCTCTCAAGTGCGAGCTGAACTCTGAGTAACAGCAGTTTGATGCCCAGTCCGAGTTGAGCTGACAACAGATGGCAGGGTGGCTCAGCTAAAAAAAAAGAATGTTAGCTCTCCATATAATTTAAGCACTAGTAGCTGTTGTCATTATGCAGTGGTGAACATCAGTTACCAAGTACAGTGATTGGCAGTGTGAGAGGAGGAGTGATTAACCTGCATTGTGTGAGGTAAAAGGCGTTCTCACCCAAACAGGGGCTGTGTCATGTTATCTATGATTTTTTTTTTCTCTTCCTCTAAATTCAGTGAGCTGAGAGAGCCTAGAACAGTTGTCTTCAACAGTGGCTGCATGTTGGAATTACTGCACAAGCTTTAAATAATACTGGTATGTGGGTTCCACTCCCAGAATTCCAATGCCATTGGCCTGGGAGGTGGCCTGAGCATCAGTATTTATAATAGTTCCTCCTGTGATTGTGACATGCAGTGCAGGCTCAGATCTGCTAGCACGGCAAATGCCCGGCTACCAGGGCTCCGTGGGCTCCCGTTAAGTGTCGTCCGCTCACACCCTGACCCTGCCTGGGCAGTTGATGATTCATTTAGGCCTTATCTGTGGCATTCTAGTTTTCTTGAGAACGTGTTCTCCACTGTTGAGACCCTGATGACCTCCTTCCATCCACCTCTCTGGGTACCACCATTCCCACGTGGATTCTGTTCTCATTTTGTAGTGAACAGTTTCGGGAAGTGCTGTCGTCTGTTGGTGAGTCCACCTTGATGTGTTATCCGAGATCGTAATATTCTTATAGGTGTCGGTGAGCCTAGTCATTTGTCCCACTTCCTACTTTGATCCTGAAGAAAGTCAAGGGTGAGATTGTTAGTGATAAGGCGGATTGAAGAGGATGAGTGGAAGCAGGGCTCCCGTGAGTCTGTATGCTTCTTCCATGCAGAGGCCAGAGTAGCAGGCCGAGCAGGGCAAGCCAGCTCATTGGCCCCAGAATGAGGGGCTACCTCAGGGTCTGCTTAATGCTGGAAGCAAGGGCACCCCGTCTGGCTAGGCTGCGCTGGGGACCTGGGAAGGCTTGCTCTCCTTTGAGTGGTCAGGATTAACGGGAAGACCCTTGCCTTGAGGAGAAGGGGCCAGCGGAATGGAGCTGGAAGCAAGGAATCAGAGGGAGGGAAGACAGCTTCTTCCCAAGCACATCTGACTAAATTCGCCTCAATACAAATTCCTGCTCCTGTTGAACCTTGGAGGGAGAGAGGGAGAGCAAGTTTGTATCCCCTCTTCATCCCCCTCCTCCTTCTCTTCCATTATATTACAGAGGAGGGTATTAAGTTCGGAGAGCCAGTTTGTCCCCATTATCTCCTTTGGGGCCTCACACTTGTGCGCCAGGAACTCCTGTCCCTAACTGACAAAGCAGGCAACCAAGAACCAGAAATACTTCAATTGCCCAGTCACATGACTAGAAAGTGGTAGGTTTTGAACCCATGCCTTTCTTTCTTCCCCTCTTCTCAACCTCAGTAATATGTTGCTTCTTCCATCCTGTAAGCTCCGTAGTCCCCCTTTTTCTTCCCAGGAGTGTTGACTTGGGGTGGGTGCCCTAGTGACAGTCCTTGGGACCTAAGGCAATTAGGACTTGAAAGAAAAGTTTTGATTGGGGAAAGTTATGTTTTTGAACCACTTTTCCTGCCAGCAGCTCTCTTAAAATTTGGATGATATGAGGTTGTAAGAGCTTTCTGTTTTCCACTAGCCTGCCTCCAGAATGCATGATTTTTATTGGCTACCTATGGAACCTTGCTTCAGGCTCATCACATTGGGTTTTATGGTTGTTGCCATGCAGCTCCCCCCGTCCCACTGCTTCAGGAAAATATTTGGGATGTTCTGTGGCAGCCTGTTCCAAGCACTGGCAGCACCTGCGAGAGATCTCAGGAGCCCAGCCGGACGTCCCCGCCGAGACCATCCAAGGGCCGATGCTGAGAATTCACGAATGCACTGGGCCAAGAGGGGTATTTGTCTTGTGAGACTGGGGAGGCTCAGGAGGGTTCTGTGTTGGCTGCAGGACACCTCGGCTGCCGCTGAAACTTTCTGGAAGCTCAGAAGCAGTTCTGCTCACATCTGGCTGTCTTCTGCCAGGAGCCATTTTCTGACGTTCCCAGATAAGGAAGGCCGTGATCTGCCGCCCAGGAGCACTGCTGTTCATGCGCCGGCTTTGCCGAGCAGAATGATAATCTACCTTCCGTGCGTTGATCCGCCAGAGCCCCAGTGTAATAAATGATGAAATGATCCACAGCATTTTTATGTCGGGCAAATGTGTAAAATCAGCCCGGGTGCCTGGCAAGTACTGTGCCTTCAATTACACCCTTGTTATAAAAGCTTCATTTAAAAATTCTTGGGCCATAAAGCAAAGTGAGAGGAGTGTTTACCATCACAAGTTGTTAAGCAGACAGTCTTGGTGTCAGAGGGGACTCTGCTAGGCAGTGATGCTATCAGTGAGCAAGAATGTCAAAACCACGTCCCCTGTGTGGCCTTCAGCAAGGCAAAGGAAGGGTGTCTAAAAGGAAATTTTGTGACTTGGTTTGGGCACAAGCTAAATGGGGACTTCCAGGGCTCTTCAGGGTACAAAAGACAATAGTTGGACATTACAGCAGCACAGTGGATCATGGACCATCCTGCCTTCTCAATGAAAGAAGAGTGTTATGATCTAGGCCTTTCCAGTTTATGTGTAGAGAATAATCTGGCCTCTTTCAGTATCCGTTCACCAAATACCTCTTGGAGCCTAGTGTATGCCAGGCATGCTGCTAGGCATTGGGGCTGCCCTGGTAAGAACATAACCGTGTGTTCTTGGTCATTAGGGAATCACGGTCTGTTAGGGGAATAGATCCTAATCATAGAAATGTGCCGATGGACACATGATTAAACGTGTGTTAAGTCCAGTGAAAGAAAGAGGCATTCTGTGCATTGATAGCATGTGATGGGTGGGGATCAGGCCCAGTTTGGGGGTCAGGAAAGGCTACCAGAGGAAGATGTGATTGAGCAGAGGTTAGTGAGGTCAAGAAGTTCTCAGCTCCGAGGGAAGAAATAGCATGTGACAAGACCCCAAGGCAGGAACATCAAGTGTTCATGGACCAGAAAGGAAGCCCTAGGCTGGAGCTGGACCCCAGAGTCTTGAAGGCCGTCAACTCCGGGGTTTTACCGGGAAGCCATTGCAAACCTGCTGGGCCTGGGACTGACTTGGTTTGCATTTTGGAACAAGTCAGAAGGACGTGGTAAGAAGACCGAGCTGGAGAGACGCCCAGGAAGATGCACTGTCATCCATTTGGCATAAAGCAAAGAGATGGTGGTAGCTGGGACCTGGGGAAAAATGATCTCTCTCTATTACCAAGATTGTAGGAATTTTATGTTCTTATGTAGGAGGAAGAAAATTAGTTTCAGGCTCTGGGAGCATGCATTGGAAGCAACTTGGTGGCTAATGAAAATAACACTTATGGAGTAAGAAAGCAGGTCAGACAGGGCTTTATACATGCTGCTCACGATCGAGTTTGTAGAAACATCCTCATTTTTGTCTTGATACTGGCAATTTTTCTGTGCTCACTTTCTGCGGCGTTTCACATCTGATGTTTTCTCCTGCTGTGTTTATTTCTTTACGTGTTTTTTTTTTTGTATACTGTACAAGTGTATTGAATGGGACTTTGGTCTTCTTCTGGTTCCATTTTAATTTTGCAGAGCTGGACAGGAACATGATTGGAATTATCAGTTCATGTGTGCGTTTTGCCATGTGTTGTCTCTGCAGATACAATTAACTGCTTTCCCTTGCAATAGTTGATTTTGCTGCCAGATTATAAAATCTGTGAATCCATAGATTGGATTTGTAGGGTATTTCATTTGTGTGCTTCTACAAATAGTCCTTAGATATCTAATATAGTTGTCGTTCATAGTATCACATTATGTCTCTACTCTCTTCTGTTACATGACAGATTGATGACCAGGCTAAAGACTTTTTATAATTATCAGAATAAAAGAACAAATTAGGTAGCTAGTCCCTAGCTGCAGCCCGATCACATTTTATGCTGTTACAATTCACAGTTCCAAAGACCTTTCATTTAGGTTTCATTTACAGCACAGAAGGATTTTTAAACATAACAGAATTTACCAGCTCATCTTAAAAGCACAAAGCAAAAAGCCATTCATCTCAAGTGAAATTACGAGGCCAGGTTAGCTGAACATGACACCATTAGGATCCCACCGTCAGAAGCACAAAGAAGCCCCCAGCTCGCTGTTACTATTGTTGTGCATTTAAGCAAAAAAGGCGAACTCAGATTCTGTGTTACCAGTGGCCTGATCCACTTAATACCATAAAGGAGATGTTGGGTTTAAAGCCTAATGGTGTAAGATAGACTTGGGAAAGGGTGACCTGCCCAGTTCCTTTAGATCTTGCTCATGCGATCTTCCAGCTGAGAAGTGAGAATATGACTCCCATAAAGTACAGGTCAGGATGTTCTGCCAATGGTGATACTACTACAGACCTTTGACCATTCCAGAAAATGAAAGCCTGATATAAAACCTCATGACAGCACCCAGTGTGTGGCACTCAGGAGCAATGGTGCATTTTTACATGCTCATCTTACTGGTATATAAATGTGAATGGTGGAGGTGTGCACCCCTCTTTTAGGGGCAAAAGAAGACTCCTCTACGCCCCTTCCTCCAATTAGAAAATATTATACTACAGCATAGTAGGGATCTATCTGTTCAGAAAACAAATTTCTAGATGGTATCCCTTGTATGAACTGTATGAAATAAACTTCACTCGTTAGTCTTGGGACTGTCTGTATCTACAATGCTCAGAAAATAGACTTTCCAGGAACCTCAATAGTCCAATAGTTATATTCAGTGCATTATATATATTAAATAATAATGAAAATAATATTGAATTATATATTTAATAAACAATAAATATGGAATAATATGGTCAGAAAATACCTAAAAACTAGGAATTCATTTTCCCAAAAAATCTCATGTATGGAATTTTCATTCTAGTATAGTCCTTCTATTTTGAAATTTGAGCTAAATTAATTCATGCATTTTTAATATAGAGATATGGTGTTGATTTTCCTCTTCAGTCCTCTTTTTCTGTTTTATGAGGTACACAAAGTATGTTATTTATGTTTTTAGAAATATTTTAGTGGGACAACAAGCATGGCCAAACATCATTATCTCATAAAGCACTCTCCAGAAGAGGAGGCATTTGGGATCCTCAAAAGTACTTCCAGTAAAAAATTTTCAAATCCAAAATATAATGCTAGGAAATTAACCATCATTAAAATAGGCAATAGGTTTCTCAGAGTAATAATAGCTGCCATCATACTTTCCCAGCTTTTAATGGTTACTATCTTGGAGATTTACTAATCCTAATTAGAGATTATTTTTAGTATGGATAGTAAGCTTTTGAAAGATAACACGACTAACTGATAAAACAACCAGAACAAATATTTTATTATCTATTTACTTTTCTACAGGGCTTGGCAATTTATCTCATGCCTAGACTTACATTGTTTGAGCCTTTAGACAAGTAGACACATAAGACATTGTGGATTTCATTCCACCCTCTGTCCTGGCCCCAACTTTTTTCCTAGTCATTTTTTTTTAATATACTTGTGGAAAAGAAAGATCAGAGGTTAAGTGACTTGTGCAAGGTCACAGAGCTGGAAGTAGCTCCTCGACTTTTAGTTTTTATGCTGGTCTTTAGTGCCTTCCAGGAAAGCTGACTTATCTGTAGCTATTGGCCTTCTCTTAGGTTTCGTGTGTGGACAGGTCAAGTGAATGTTTTGGAAAGCATATATTTTTATATTTACTCTCAAAAAGATAGCAAAGTTAATAGCTTATAACTCATTATTAACAGATAGTAGAACTGAATCCATGAACTTGGAAGGTTACAGCCACAGAATGTATTCTAACTGTAAGAATGAGAGGGTTAAAACACAGGATGTCTTAGAAACACTGGACACATTCTGAGATGATGAAGTTTTAATCCAAATTTAGACTTGTTTGAGACATGAAGTGTCTCTGATGGCCACCAGCCTACACAAATTGTGTTTTCTGATTTATTCTTAAAATTCCCACACTTGGGAGTTCTCATAATTGGTGTTAGAATTAGAGCCCTTGTCTGGATTTGACTGTATAAGGAGGATTTGCTTGTACTTATGACTAGAATTGAAAGTTGGATTAGTTTGGAATTTTCATAAGCATGTTTCTTCTTTCACCACAAATTCTGATTTAACAAACCCTTAGTGTGGAATCTAATTTTTTTATTTTTTTATTTTTTTTTTAGATTTTATTGGGTAATTGGGGGAGGAAAAAAGCGTTGGGGAATCGGGGAAGGGGAACAGACAAGTTGCGGTCCTTTTTTGTTCTACAGTCTAGTTGGAGGACATCGCTTCACTGCCTATGTTGGTATTGTCATTGCGCTCTTCCTGGGTGGAATCTAATTTTCTGATTCCTTATCATTCATCATTATTTACACTGAGTCTTTCAAAATGATATTTTAAGCCTGAAAAGTAATCCTAAGAAAATAATTCAAATATTAGGAAAGTTTTGGGCACAAAAATGTTGATTACACTATTATTTATGGTAGTGCAATTGGTGGAACAAACCCAAATGTCCAACATTTTGGAAATGATTAAGTAAATTTGGCCCATCCTGAAATTGGAATATTATGTAGCCATTACAAATTATGTTTTATGTTTTAATGACATAAAGCACATTATTAATATTATTATTGATAAGATGTTAATACTACAAGTGAACCAAGCAATTAAGAATAGCAAACACATATATGATACCTAATATGAAGCACTCATGTAAGCACTTTACATATATCAAGTCACTTTGAGGTAAGCACACATAGTACTTATGAGGGAAATACTTTTTTGGTAACTTCATTTTTAGATGTGCAATCCGGTGTCCAGATATTAGGTCACACACCTAATAAGTGGAGAAATCAGGATTTGAACCCCTGAACTTAGTCACTACTGCTGTTCTTCCCAACGCAGTATTCATAACAAATGTTCTCTTCCATGCTGCAAAATGTGTTCGTGTGTGTATGCAAAATTTGCAAGGACAGGTGACCCTGTTTCCAGTACTGGTGACCTATGTCCTAGTCTTTCCTGTATCTTATAAAGTGTGTATGACCTTTTTGTTATTAGAACATAAGGCAGGTTTAAATAAATTAGTAAGTGGAAGTCTTGTTTACACCTCCCAGAACCTAAAACCCACCCATACACTGTCATTTCCATGTCTTCCAGCTCCTGTGCAGTCAAACCACAGTGGCCAGGCTTCCCCCACCCCTGATTTGGCATCACTTTAGTCAGAAAGTACACCTGGACACACACCAAATTTGCCTGGACACTTTTTTCCTTTCCAATCATAAGCAAAACTCCAAGAGGCACATGGGACTATATGATCTGAATTCATGATCCCTTGGTTCTCATCTCATAATTTTTTAGCTGATTTGGCTAAATGCTTGGATTTTTAGCAATGGGATAAATACTAATAAAAACTTAATGGAATAAATAATGGGAACCATTTTCAAATGGTGCACTCTTTCCATTGAGCTGTGGACAGATGGGTTGTTTATGCTATTTCAAATACAGACTTTTTTTTCTTTTTGGCTTTTGCTAGTGAAAAGTAGAACTGGGATTCTTTTGGTTTTTTTGTTTTTGTTTTGTTTTTTTTATCCCTACCTCTCAGCATATTTAAATGTTTGCCTCTGTAAACTATAATTTGCAATGATAAAGTAGTACCTTAAAGGCTAAAGTAATCTGTTAAAAAAAAAACATTTGAAAGAGCCCCTTTCTTTTAAAATTATATATGAAAATATTGACCAGTAAAATATGATTGAGGATTTGTTTCATTATAAATGGAGGAGTATGAAGATATAGAGAAAAGAAGATTGTTCATGAAGCTGAGGGATGGGTACATAGGAGCTCATTAGACTACTCTTTCTAATTGAAAGAGTTGAAAAATTACCATAAAAATATGGAAACCACACCCACCTTGGGTTGAGTCACATGTCAACTAAAGATGCGCAAAGGTTGCAGGGAGCCTTAGGGACTGAGGAAGACTAGGGGAAGCACCAGTCTCGGGGAGGAGAGCATAAGGCTCAAGATGGAAAATCAGAGCCAGATGATACTGTCCGGGAAAACCAAATTTTTGATATCGTAACCAGAAAAATTAACCAACTTCCAGAAGTAGAAAGGGAATCTACCTAATAGCAAGCAGTCTTTGTCTACACATCTTAAATGTGACACAGGCACGCATAACTGTAACAGGCTTACCAATGGCAGTGATCCTATTTTTGACTGCAAACCTTATCTTACAAAGGTTTTGTAAGTTTACCATTGAACACAGGTGATTTGAATTGTGAAACCTGTACCATAACACGGGTGCATTAGTTGGCCTTGTTTTGGTGGCCTGCACCGTTTTCTTGGCTATACCTGTGAGTGGTGGCCTAACAGCCAGGTATGCCTCAGCCCTGCTACCAGAGAAAGGAAACAGCTTAACCTACTGGATCAAAATTTCTAAGTCAGTTTTTAGAAAGATTTTATTTCCCATTTTGCTCCAGACTGGGTTTGTAGAATACACTTATAAAGGCTTTTCAGTTGCCTGAACCTGGCCTAGAAATTCAGTGATTATTAAGCAAATGTGTACACAAAAATAAAACTGTTTAAAAAAAATGAAGTAGACACTTAACTGCTATCTCAGCGATTCTATTGCATCATAAAACAAAACAGATTTAATTTGAAAGGGAAATTACATAGAACTTTTATAAAATGCCAAAGCAAGCAATTGAAATGTGAAAAATTCCTCCAACCTTTCACATTGTTTTCACACAGGGCTTAAACTATGCCAAAGAATAATTTGACTGTTTTTTCAGCTTATCTAATCTTAAAATAATGATATTAATGGGTTTGACATGTAAAAGTCTGGCATTTGAGTTGTAAGCTTTTTATAACCCCTAACTAGCTTACCCTTGAACTTTTTACAAAGCATCTGAAATGTTCGCTTTAATTTCAGACTCTCAGCCTTCCAGGGCATCCTACATGGTTCCTTGAAACTGGTAGCCCTTTGTTTTTATCGTTATCCTTGTCTAGAACTTGGCAGTCGATCTGTAGTTACCTGTGAGTAAAATCCAGAGCCCAAACCTGCCCTCTGCGGATTGATTTCTTCTACTACAAAGCATTTCCTAGAGATGGAACCACATAATCAAGAGTTTGAGGTATTTAAAAATTCTTGATACTTATTTCCAGGCTTCTGAAAGAGTTATGCCAATTTGGACTCACACCAAATGTATAACAGTGCCCATTTCACCATAAACAGATAGTGGACATTATTATTTTTCAAAATCTCTCCTGATCCAATAGGCAAAACAACAAGTGTTTTTGTTTCAATTTAAATTATCACTGATGGGGCTGGACGAGTGGCTCAGTTGGGTAAGAGTTGGCTTAGAGCGCGTGCTCTGAACAATAGGGCCACTGGTTCAATTCCCACATGGGCCAGTGAAAGCTGCGCCGTAGCTGAGCTGCCGCTGAGCTGCCAACAGGTGGCAGGATGGCTCAGCTAAAAAAATAAATAAATAAAAATTATCACTGAGGATGGACATTTTTCAAATTTTCATTGACATTCATTGTTTCCTGTTTAAAATGTATTTGATCATATTGTCTCCTGTTTTATTATTATCATGTTCTATAGTAATATTTTACAGCAGGGTACAGCTTCATCCTTCATTCTTAAATGTAAACTTCCTGGGGGTGGCCCATTATCTGACCCATTTTTGCATCCTCAGTACCTGGACTAGTGCCTGGTTTATGGTAAGTCATTAAATATCTGTTATCACATTTTAAAACCTTACTTTTAAAATGGGAAGAATGGCGTTCATTGTGAGTAGGAATTTCTATAATATTCATTGCTAGGAGATCTTTTTTTATTATTTCCAATCCTGAGAGGTGAACCCTGAAGGGGTCTGAGAGGACAGAGCAATGGCTGTAACTCGAGAACAACTCTTCTGATTTGTAAGTTCTCACTCCCCATACCAGGAGCATTATGTAGCACAAGGGACGGGTATTGGGCAGAAATTGTAACATTGGTCGTACTATGTGGCACTTAACAGGAATTTCTCTTGCATTCATGCCGTTATCTAAATTGAAGGTTTAGTATGATTAACAAGTTTTGAGAAGGTGTTTTTAGCTTGTTGCTCCAGATAATTTTAGTGGCGTCATGTTTTCCATTTATCAACGTTGGTACTAAAAAGTAAGAGTTACATTGCAAACCTTTTGTTTTATCCTGGCCATCTTTTGCAGTATCCTGCTTCCCTTCTTTCCTCCATGATTTTTAGTCCTGTAAAATCACTTTTTGAACTACACATTTTCTTATAACATCTGTTTTTCAGTTATTTCTCATCACATTTTCTTTATTTTGTATTTCCAGCTATTGAGTACTTAACCTAAAGACTGTGATCTTTCTGCAGCATGCTTGGCTTCTCTCTCAACATGAAGAAGCCAAACTTTTGCATTCTGACTGTTCTGGGTATATGTCCGTTAAACTCTTAATGAGATTTAAGAGTTTAACTCTTAAATCACCTCTCACCAATTCAAGTCAACTCTCACCAATTCACCATCAGTACAGTGTTGAGTTTTGCCTTCACTCCCCGCACATTCTACAGTTAATTATTCTAAAGGAGTAAAATAAGACTGATTTACTTCAAATGCTTGAGATTCCAATCCATATATATATTCTCTTTCCTGTTTCCATAGTTTGAGATCTACCTATGAAGGCCAGCAGGAATATTTAGTTATCCCTAGTTTATTCCGTCCCCTTAGTTCCCATGAAGAAATTCAAGCCTCTGATGCTTTCTCCTTTTCATTCTGGTATCATTTTGTGACAGATGGTGAATAAAAGCAGCAAGCCCAGGCCAGGTGGCATAGTATCTGTCTGCATTTTGATGGCACCTGTTATTGGAGAATCTAGGCACGCAGACTGAGACAGTGTCCAGGGACATGGTGAAGGAAGTGGGCAGCCTACAAACCCCCCAACTGAGGATTAGTATTGGGGTCTCAACAGCTTACCTGATTTTGATGTGATTTTTCAGTCAGACCCAAATTTTTAAGCAACCTGCATATTTTGTAAGAGTTATGCGTAATTTGAGTCATGTTTTCTCTCTCTTGACATTCTCACCATCAGGTTGCAAGATCCTGTTGCAATAAAATCATCAGTAAAATTAAAGTGCAGTCAGCATTATGTCATACCGCTAATTACCCAATGTTGTTAGCTCAGGTTCTAGAATGTTAGCTATAATTTTGATTCTCCAGCTCAGAACTATGCTTTACTGGAGAGTAAATTGGAATTTTCTTTCTAGATATATGTTATCAATTCCACATGTCATTTTCAATTCAGTTGGACTGTGCAACCGAAAATCATCTACCAGCAAAGTTCTGCCCCTAACTTGTTGCCAAGCTAACATTCTGGAAGGGAGTGTAAAAATTGAAGAGCTGATAAATTTGACCTTTTAACATTATAGGCTTTTCTGATACAAGGCTCAGAAAGGAAGAGTATGCTTAAATTTTCTGTTATCAGCTATGTCATTCTGTCAGCCTCCTAGCACTCTAGTATTCCCCGTCTCACTATCTCTCCTTCCCTTCTCTCTCTCTCTCTCTCTCTCTGTCTCTTTCTCTCTCTCTCTCTCTCTCTCTCTCTCTCTCTCTCTTTCTCTCTCTCTGTCTCTCTGATATTTATATGTATATATAATTTTAGCTAAAGTCTCTTGAGTGTCACCAATAGTCCGTTCCAAGGTTCTCAAATTATAGCAAAGCTCTTCCAATTCTAGCTAGTAAAACTGATTCAGCATGGTTGCTGTACTCTGACCACATGGGCAGAGAGTAAGCCTTGCCTGGTTTTGACTATGAAGGAAGCTATGTGGCATGTTTGTCTCGCTCAGGTTATCATTTGTATGGTATCCTCCACTTCAGGACACACACCATGTCACAGCTTACACTTTCTGCTACATTGCTTTACTTCCGGTCCAAACACAAAATGTGCTTTATGGCAACACTAGTTTAGAATCTTGCAGGGATTTTTATTATTATTATTATTATTATTATTATTATTATTATTATAAATGACAGAAAGACATTGTTATGGTGCCGTTTCAGCCAACTCATGGACTCAGGCGCAGTGTCGTGGAATTGCAGCCTATGAATACTGTTCTTCTTTCATTCTCTACTGCATTATATTGTGAGCCAAATGGGAGATGGCATGAAATCCTACAGCTTGGGAAATTCCAGAATCCCTAACAAACTTTCTTCCTTTGTTGATTCAGTCATTCACTTAGTAAATTATGATGAAATACCTGGTATGCACAGGCACAGGTAGGCTATTTCATAGCAATTTCAGTATTCAGTGGAGAAGTGGAGAATGGTGTGTGTGTTTATGGCATCAAGGACCATTTAACCTAGTGGACTTGAACATAATTCTCTGATACTTCATTAGGCTTGCTTTTGGTGAGGAACAGAATTCACATGAACACTCTATTGGGAAAAGGCCCTCCTGTACACTGCTTATGGAAGCGAAGTCTCAAACAGACCCTGCAGTGCCATGTGTGACCACGAATCCAAAATGGTAGAGCTTTCCATATGTTTTTTTAATCTGAGAAATCTACCTCTAGAAGTTTAGCCTAAGGAAATTAACATGGATATGCATATAATTGTAAAGATGTTCATTCGAACTTTAAAAAATAATAATGGTGAAATTTTAAATAATCGATGTGTTCCAATATTGGGATGGCTGCATACATTATGGTCTGTCTGTATTATGGAATCATAAACAGCTATTAACAGTGATGTTGAATATTTAATAACCTGGAAAAATGATATTTTTTGTACATATACTTTTCATACACTTGGGAAGCAGCATAATGTAAGAGGCACCTGGGAATCGGACTTCTCTGTTGACCATTGGCAAGCCTTAACAATCTATAAGCCTGGATTTCCTGTAAAATGGTAGCACTTTATCAATTGCATAAGGTCATTGTGAAAATTAATGAGATAATTCACACAAAGAGCTTAGCACAGTGCTTGTCACATAATGATTGCATATTGCACTGAATAAAGACTGGAAGTCTATATAGCAAAATATTAATGTTTACATCTAGATAATAAGATAAACTTCTTGATTTTTTTTTTAGTTTGCCTGTATTTTCTAAATTTCTTACAATTAACCTGTTTTAATTAATGATGATTGTAATAAAGAAATTATTTTAGCTATAGTTTAGGGGGAAAACACCTCAATGAAAGAAGTGTGGTCATTGTGGAGTTATGAGTACCTATTTTTTCAAATAAATGTAGGAAGTTTATTGTTACAGTGAAGTTTGGGTGGGCTGAAACGATTGTCCACAGAAATTTATTGCTAGAGTTACACTAAGACAAATAATGAGCCTTAGTCATTGTCAGTGGGAAAATTCATTGTATTTCTCGGGCATCTGTATTAGCAGAATGGCCGAATACCTATATTAATGTTCTGGTGTGTGATTTGGGTTAATTACTGTCATAGTTTTATTAGTCTTTGTCATGACCTTTTTTTCATCCAGCAAATAAAACTTGAAGTTTGAATTCATATTAACTATCTTGCTGCAAATGAATTTCTAATATGGACAACTAAAACCAATAATTATAAAACCACACTGTCGATAGGAGAGTGAAGATTTACAAATACAGATGCAGCACAGAAAGCCTCTTTGATTTTGACTTTGCTTTGAAAATGTGTTAGTTCACCTGCCTACAGAGGCATTTAAAGACCTGAAGGTTCTGGGAAGACTTTCTGAAGAAGGGACTGGTGAATAAGAAACTAGCTTAAGGGAGCATATAGTAGAGACTCAGTTTGGGTGGATTCAACATTTCAGTTTTGGCAGGTGAGGGTCTGCAAGTCATAGGTCCTACAACTTCTAGAGATAACATGGAATCCTTGACATGTAATTTGTGTAAGCATGGACTAATCACTTACCAATAACAAGTTGTCCATCATTCACACTTCAGCTTGGACCTTGCTCTCTTCTCAAGTGAATTAATTTGTTCATTTAATGAGTGTTCAGTGAACACTGCACTATGTGCTTTGTATGCAGGAATGAGTATGACAGATGCAATTCCTGCTTCGCTGGGAGGATTTCTGGTACAACTATTTTCTGTAGTAATAGTCACAGATTTAGGGGTTATTGCTACTTATAGATGGCAAGGCTATATCACAATAACTGATCTTTATCATCTATCTTTATCATGTATCTAAAGTATAATTCCAAAACGTTATTTTCATGGTAACCATTGATCTTTCTCTCTAGATAGATAGATAGATAGATAGATAGATAGATAGATAGATAGATAGAGACATTGACAGATAGATATAGATAGATATAGATAGATATAGATATAGATAGATAAAACATTTTTTTTAAAGAAATTTTATTGGGGAACAGTGTGTTTTCCCAGGACCCATCAGCTCCAAGTCAAGTAGTTGTCTTCAATCTAGTTGTGGAGGGCGCAGCTCCATGGCCCATGTGGGGATCGCACCGGCAAACCTGATGTTATGAGCCTGCACTCTTAAGTACCTTAGCCAAGCGGCCGCCCCGAATCTAACTATATTTTTATGCATAAGTATGTATTTATGTATACTTACCCAGGTAAAATTACATTCTTGCTACCAAAACAGAAAGGGAGGTGATATAGGTAGATTTTCTACTACTGCCATGGTTTTGTCATATAGACTCAGAAATGGAATCTAGAGAGGGGCATGGACTGGCTCCTGGGGAGTGATTTTTTATTATTATTATTATTTTTAAATGTTTAGTGGACCCTAGCATCAGCACTAGTTAGCCAGTTTGTGGATCATTTCTGCAGATACCACACACTAAAAAGAGAAGTACTGAAAGCCCTAACTCGGGCAGGAAAGTGAAATCAGAGAGAGGAGGACTCTATTGGGTATTTTCTGGTCCCAGGGCCAGATCTGCTAGAGACTCTTTTTTTTTTTTTTTTTTTTTTAGCTGAGCAATCCTGCCACCTATTGGCAGCTCCACAGCAACTCAGCTCGGACTGGCCTCGAACCGCTGTTGCTCAGAGCTCAGCTTACACTCTTGAGCGAGCTCTTAACCAACTGAACCATTTGGCCGGCCCTTCTATTGGGTATCTAATGACTGAATTTTGTCTCTCTTGGGGTGTCAATATGTTATCCTCTTCCAGTCCTAGTCCTGATTTTATTTGTTTCTCTGTAACTGCCTAAATGCTTTGTAATGTGTTTAGTAAAACTGCTTTCTACTGTAAATAGATACTGATGTGTTTCATGTAGCTTGGTTCTTTGCAAGGTAGCCATTTCATGTAGAAAAGATCTTTTTAATTTTAATCTGTTTTTGTAGTGCTGAATTTGGGGGGAGGGGATACAACTTATGCCCAGTCTCCTTTCTGAGAGTTCATATAGTTTTATGAAAAAAATATAATTAATTGATATTAACATAAGAATGTTATTGAAAAGAAAAAAGATAGCTGTCTTTTTTTTTAATATCTTCACAAAAAATACCAATGTCAGGCAACTCTTACCGTTAAGAACTTGATTTCCTATACAGTATTGAACTGTGATCTCTCTCACCTATAAATTAGAGGTGTTTAAGGTGTTCCAGTTAGTTTTAAGAACAAGGGAATTTTATTTTATTTTTAGATTTTTTTAATTGGGGAATTGGGGGAGGGGAACAGCGTTGGGGAATTCGGGAAGGGGAACAGACAAGTTGCTGTCCTTTTGTTCTTCAGTCTAGTTGTGGAGGACGTTGCTCCACTGGCCCATGTTGTTATCATCATTGCGCTCTTCCCAGGTGAGGCAGACTGGTCGCCGGCCTCTGGACAGCCGCTCATGGTGGCTCTTGGAAGCTCACGCCAGATGCTGGCTGCTCACGCTGGCTGCCGGCCACTCACTGTAGCCTATGACAGCCCACTGCAGCAGGGGCTGCAGCTATGCCGTCCAGGGGACTCACAGCAGCCCAGCTCCAGGTGGAGCTGTTGTTCACCATCTTAGCTGTAGAGGGCAGTGTCACTGGCCCTCATATGAGAGATCCAAACCGGGGCCGCTGGCATCCCAAGCCAGCTTTTAACCAACGTGTCACTCGGCTGGCCCAAGAACAAGAGAAATTTTGAGAACGAGAGCTAGTTATAGAAATAGAAGTTACAGACATATGATTGGTTATCTTTCACTTTTCATAGTAGACGTGCCTGCGATAGACTATGTCTTAATAAAAATTTTGTCAATAGACTATTGGGTTATCGGAAAAATCATGATGCATTTTTGCAACGAAAAACTTATAAAAAGTACGACATGACTTTTCCAACAACCCAGTAGATTCTTAGATACATCATGGGAGCCTGCTGTTCCAACGACTGGTATGGTAAATCATTTATGCAATGAAGCATACTTCTATAAAATGATTAATCACTTCCAAATTTCAGTTGAGATTTTAGTGTCCCCTTGTTTTCATAAAAAGGAGGCTTCTGGGCCATTAAATGTGTACTGATATGCCTACACATAAAGATGTGTGCAAATATTGTTATAACATATTATGATAAAGACAGCTTTTTATAATTCAACTAATATTTTTGAATCCCAGACAATAACCTAGTAACTAGAAGAAATGTTTATTTTGGTTATACTTGCCATTGTACAAAATGGATTAAGATTTCTATGGAGATTTTTTTCTATGTGAATTGAATTTTGAATAATATATGTTATGTGTTATAGTGAAGTTTTTCTTAACTGATCTTACAACAAAGAAAATGTATAAAGATGTATAAAATACATTTTCTGGATCTCAATACTGATATTCTCTCCAGAATCTGGCAAACTAACCAGAGTCATGGCCAAAGATAAAACACTAAAAATATTTATTTGTTTATTCATTCATTCATTCATTCATTTGTTGCATATTTATTGAGCACCTACTTGTGTCAGGCATTGTCCTAAGTATTTACTATTTCCTAATTCTCCTGTTACAGAGAAGACACTTTCAGTCAGTGTTTTCTAGAACCTTTGGTGTCTGTTGAAGATGAATCAATGGAAATCTCTAAGTTCTCACTAAACTCTCTAATGGAAACTATATCAGTTAGCCATTTATTGCTTTTCAGTTTATTCCATGGGCATGGTAGGCACCTGATGATCAACAGGGAGTCTCGGTGGCAGCCCTCACACCAGGTACAGCTACACACTCCAGCAGGTTTCCTCACAACGAGGTCAGCTGCTCCTCAACCCAGCTCCAGCCCAACTCCTTTCTTAGCAGTTCATCTTTCCTGTGCCTACGCCTCCTGGTGAATTTCTCCACCACCCACCCAAAGACTCTTCCAGAGATCATATCTGGCCAGTTCACTCTCCAGCAAGTTTCTCTGCTACCTAGTGGCCAGTCCTCTGGGCCATTGTCATCCCACACCGTCTGGCAGGTTCCTGTAACATCCACACCCTCCCTAAAGAGGTCTGAATATCAACCTTGGGGTGGGGCGCCCACTTCTGAGTTCTTAATTTCTTCCTTGCTCACTCCCTCTCTGTTCTCGAGATAGTAGCCACTTTCTGCCTTTCCTTCTCCTGTTTCTCTTACAGCTATCTTTCTTCCCTCATTTTGGTAGCCAAGCACGTTTCACGTGTTAGCAATTCTTTTTCTTTAAAGATTTTTATTGGGGAATTGGGGGAGGGGAACAGACAAGTTGCTGTCCTTTAGTTCTTCAGTCTAGTTGCGGAGGACGTTGCTTCAGTGGCCCATGTGGTATCATCAGTACGCTCCTCCCGAATGAGGTGGATTGGTAGCCGGCCTTTGGACAGCCACTGACGCTGGCTGCTGGCCACTCACTGTAGCCTATGGCAGCCCACTGCAGCAGGGGCTGCAGCTATGCCGTCCCGGGGACTCACAGCAGCCCGGCTCCAGGTGGAGCTGTTGTTCACAATCTAGCTGTAGAGGGCAATGTCATTGGCCCTCATATGTGGGATCTGAACCGATGCCGCTGGTTTTCCAAGTCAGCTCTCAACCAACGCGCCACTCGGCCAGCCTGATTGTTAGCAATTCTTTATATTTGAATTTCTGATGCAGTTGCTCTCTCCTGACTAGACTCTGACTGAAAGAGAAGGGTCAGGAAAAAAGCCAGTTGCAAAAAAGAGTTAATTGCTACTGAACTGCCAACTCATGACCAACATCCTGTTTTTTTCGACATGCTCAGTAACTGATTTGATTTCAGTATGGATTACATCAGACATTCCATAATGAGGTGCTGAATATTCCCACCAGCATTACTACCTTGAGTACAAAATAAGTCAATACCCTTTTATGACTCCATAGTATGAAAGCATTTATTCACTCAGCAGAGATTTATTCAGCAACGTTGGCACACTAGGCACTGGAGTAGGTGCTAAAAGAGGAATGCTACGGAGGCCCTGCCTTACACCTTTGTCAGGGAGGTGTGGGACCTGGATGTTTAAAAAGTTAACCAACAATGCAATAGAGTTTGCAAGGCAGCCTGCGGTCCCATTACCATTTGCAATGCTTCATATTTCTAGACTAAGGAATGTTGCAGGACATGGGTCGTCTATTCTGTACAGTCCGTTCACATTTCTAAGTGCATGGGAATTCATTTGTCTTTTCAAATGTTTCCCATTTTCTCTACATACACAATACTTGCTGGTAGGAATTTCAAAGGCTGCGAATTGGTAGGTCCTCTGTAATCAGCGAAAATAGTTTATGACACTAGATCTTTGAAATGGTGCCTGAATATACACACCTTGGGACATTAGTGGCATGTCTTTTACTGTATAAATTACTGGAAACCAGCTGTACAGAAGGCTTTGTGGAATGTCATTAGTTTGGAGATTGGAAGGCTTCATGTCAAGAGACTCTAGTTTTGGAAGCTTTCTGCAGGCACCTGCATGGAGCCAGATTGAGAGTCTGGTGTCTTTTATACACATACCCTATACAAAATAATACCAGGGGTGGCCCTCCTCCAAAAAAATGTATGCAAGTGGACACTTTGGTTAGTGTTGCTGAAGCAGTAGTTCGCCATAATCAGAAGTGTCTGGATGCTGATGGTAACCACTTTGAGCACCTCTTGTAATTGCAGAAGTCAAATGACTTGTATTCATCTTTTGTTACCAGTATATATTGAGTATTACAATTTTAATCATTTTTTCCTTTCTTAAAATGTGTATACATTTTTTTGGCACCCTCTGTATTTAAGATGCTATCCTTCCAGAATTCTTTTAGTGAGTCTCTCAAGGGGAATTGGGTGCCCTTTGCTGTGCTCTGGGTCATTCTTGCAGGGACGTTAAATCACATTGATGGGCATTGCCCTCGCCTTCTGGAACTCAGAACCGCTGCTGAAGGTGATGCTCTGGAATTCTCTAGATCAGCCTTTCCCAGCACATTCTTTGAGAAGCGCTGGTCTGGGAAGATGCTTGACCTTGATGGAGTCCTGGGAATTGCTTTCTAGTACAATATCCTCCTCTTTTTAAAAAGACTGACAGTGCAATTTAGCATGACAAAGACTCTCTGATCAAAGTCCTGAAATAAAAGGAACCTTTCATTTTTCAACATGGAATTCCTGAAATACCATTCACCCTAGCTCCCTTTTTTCCTTAAATATCTATTGTCCCACGGAAATATTGTTTTCCTTAACACTAATTAGGGCATCTGTTGTTTGTGCATATCTGTCTGTAAAGCCTTCACTCGTGCGTGTGTGTGTGTGTGTACGAGAGAGAGAGAGAGAGAGAGAGAGAGAGAGAGAGAGAGAGAGAGAGAGAGAGAGAGAGAGAGAGAGAACGAGAACACACCTGTACAGCTTTTTAAAGGATTCTTGGTGCCCCTGCCATCCTTAAACATTAGAAGGATTGGATGACTGATCATGAGGCCTGGAATGGGAGCCATGCATGTGAGGCATATGAATTATGATGACGTAGACCACGACATAGGTTGTACCAGAAAAACCATGGCCTCAGGTTTGAGACCTATACTATCAGCTTCTGGCTATGACTTTTGGCAAACCACTTGTTCTCACGAACCCTTACTTGCCAAATATGTTATATGAGAATGATTACTTGTTCTTACTTCGTAGGGTTGTTGCGAGCAAAGTGAAATGATGAATGTAAAGCACCTGGTGTAGTGTGTGGCAATAATACCCTCTCCATAGATGCTAATGGATACCAACTGCTTTTTTCGTTGTTGTTGTTGTTTTTAAAGCTGAGTCATCCTGCCACCTGGTGGCAGCTCAGCGGCAGTTCAGCTTGGGCAGGCATTGAACTGCTGTTGCTCAGAGCTCAGCTCACACTCTTGAGTGAGCTCTTAACCAACTGAGTCACTTGGCCGGCCCTCCATCTGCTATTATTTTAAAGAAGAACAGATTGTGGCCAGCGTGTGGGATGGTCTTCTGCAGATCCTACCTGGGCATTATACGGGCAGCAACAGAAGTCATTTAAAAAATTTTTTTCTCAGATTCATTGAGATATAATTGAGCTATAGCATTGTACAAGCTTAAGGTGTACAATGTGATGATTCCTCTATGTTGCCAGTGTTTTCTTTTTTAAATTATTTTTTTTCAGTTACAGTTGATATTGAGTATTATCTTTATATTAATTTCAGGTATACAGCATAGTGGGTAGACCTTTATCTAACATGCAAAGTGATCCCCCTTGATAAATCTAGTACCCACCTGGAATTATACATGGTTGTTGCAACATTATTAACTATATTCTCTATGCTGTACTTCACATCCTCGTGACTATTTGGTGCTTCTTAATCCCTTCCCCTTTTTCACCCTGCCTACCTCCAATCCCCCTCCCCTCTGACAGCATCAGTTTGTTCCCGGTATCTTTGAGTCTGTTTCTGTTTTGTTTATTCTGTTCTTTAGATTCCACATATAAGTGAGATCCTATGGTATTTGTCTTTCTCAGTCTGACTTATTTCGCTTAGCATAATATGCACTAGGTCCATCCATTGTGTCACAAATGGCAAGATTTTATTCACTTTTATGGTCAGGTAATATTCCACTGTGTATGATATGTATCAAATCATTTTTATCCAGTTGTCTGTTGATGGGCACTTGGATTGCTTCCATATCTTGGCTGTTGTAAATAGTGCTGCAGTGAACATAGAGGTGCATATTTCTTTTCGAATTAGTGTTTTGGATTTCTTCAGGTAAATACTCAGAAGTGGAATTGCTGGGTCATAAGGTAGTTCTGCTTTTTATTTTTTTCGAGTACAACCAAACTGTTTTGCATAGTGGCTGAACTAATTTGCAATCCCACCAAAAGTGCATGGGGTTTCTCTGAGGGTTCCCTTTTCTCCACATTGTTACCAATACTTGTTGTTTTTGATTTATTGATGATAGCCATCCTGACATCTGTGAGGTGATATCTCATTGTGGTTTTAATTTGCATTTCTCTGGTGATTAGTGACTTTGAGCATGCATCTTTTTATATCTCTATTGACCATCTGTATGTCATCTGTGGAGAAATGTCTGTTCAAGTCCTCTGTTCATTTTAACAATGCTAATTCGTCTTATCCATCAGCATGGTATTTGCATTCTTTTTTGTTTTTTTATTTTACTTTATTTCTTGTACCTCCTTCAGTTTCTTCTGTGTCATATACAGAGGGTGCCAAAAAAATGTATACACTTTTTTTTTTTCTTTTAAGATTTTATTGGGGAATTGGGGGAGGGGAGCAGACAAGTTGCTGTCCTTTTTGTTATTCAGTCTAGTTGTGGAGGATGTTGCTTCACTAACCCATTTTGGTATTATCGTCTCACTCATCCGGGCAGAGGCAGATCAGTCGCTGGCCATTGGACGGTGGCTCACGGCAGCTCAGGCCAGCTGCCACCTACTTGTCGGTAGCTCATGGCAGCCCACGCCCTCACAGGTGACTCACAGCCATCCAACTTGGGTTGAGCTGTTTTCACCATCTTAGCTGTAGAGGGCGCAGCCTCACTAGCCCTCATGTGGTATCCGAACCGGGGCTTGCTGCTCAGAGCTGGTGTCCCAAGCCAACTCATAAGCAACACGCCACTCGGCCAGCCCTTGTATACACGTTTTAAGAAAGGGAAAAACTGTATCAAAATTGTAATGCTCAATATATACCGGTAACAAAAGATGAATACAAATCACGTTTGACTCCAGCAATTACAAGGGCTGCTAAAAGTGGTTACCATCAGAGTAATTTTAACACAGTTTTTTCCTTTCTTAAAATGTATATACATTTTTTTTAGCACCTCCTATAGTTTTTTAAGCACCTCTCTGGTTAAATTTATTCCTAGGTATTTTAATTTGTTTTGTTTTATTTTTTTCCATTTACTCCAGTTGTTTTAAAGATTTTTATCAAAATATAGCTAACATACAATATTATGTTACTTTCAGGTGTACACTATAATTATTCAACATTCATATATCTAATAAAATGATCACCATGATAAGCCCAGCAACCGTCTGACACTGTACCACACTATTACAACATTATTGACTATATTTCCTATGCTGTATATTACATCAGGTGTACTGCATAGTGGTTAGACATTTATATAATTTAAGAAGTGATCCCCCTAACTACTCTGCTACCCACATGGCACTATACATAGTTATTACCGTACTGATTATATTTCCTACTCTTTACATCCCATTGACTGTTGGTATTTCTTAATCCCTTCACCTTTTTTACCCTATCCCCAACCCCCTCCCATTTATCACCCTGATAAACTAGCACCCATCTGACACCATACATAGTTATTGCAATATTATTGACTCTATTTCTTGTACTATACTCTACATCCCCATAATTACTTTCTAATAAACAATTTGTACTTAATCCCTTCCACTTTATCACACACCCCTCTAACACCCCTCACATCTGGCAACCATGAAAAAGTTCTCTGTATCTATGAGTCTGTTTCTGTTTCATTTGTTTGTTTATTTTGTTCTTTAGATTCCACTTACAAGTGAAATCATATAACATTTGTCTATTGCTGTCTGACTTCACTTGGCACAATACACTCTAGGTCCATCCTTGTTGTAGCAGATGTCAAGATTTCATTCTTTCTAATGGCTGAGTAATATTCCATTGTATTATGTTCCACTACTTCTTTATCTGTTCATCCATTCAGGGACATCCAGTCTGCCTTCATATCTTGGCCATTGCAAATAACACTACAATGAATGTATGGATGAACATGTCCCCTCGTAGTAGCATGTTGGGTTTTTTGGATAAACATACAGAAGTGGGATTACTGGATCCTTCTTTGTCCTTTCTAAGAGCCTTTGTTTTAAGGTCTGTTTTGTCTGGTATAAGTATTACTATTCCAGCTTTTTTGCAGGGGTAAAGGGGAAGGGTTCCATTTCATGAAATAACTTTTTTCTTCTCTTTACATTCAGTCTCTGTGTGTCTTTTGATCTGAAGTGAGTCTCTTATGGGCAGTACATGTAAGGATCTTGTTTTCTTATCCATTCAGCCACTCGGTATATCTTTTGATTAGAGCATTTAATCCATTTACATTTAAAGTAATTGTTGATAGGTATGAAGTTATTGCCATTTTATTATTCATATTTTTATTTTTTTTCATCTTAAAGAAGTCCCTCGAAGATTTCTTGTAATAGTGGTTTGATGGTGATGAACTCCTTCAGCTTTTTCTTCTCTGCAAAGCTCTTTATCTGTTCTTCTATTTTAAATGATAGCTTTGCTGATTAGAGTAATCTTGGATGTAAGCCCTTGCTTTTCATCACTTTGAATATTTCTTTTTTTTTTTTTATAGAAATGTACTATTTTATTTCAAAGATACTCACAAAAAGAACAAAAATAATATCTCAAAAAGGAAACTACCAATCTCTACCTGCACAACAGGGACAGGGCAGGCAGCATGGATTTCTTGACTCACTTGGGGCCAGTAGGAAGGTAGGAGAACAGAATCAATCTAAAGATCTTACGTTAAGGAGCCTGAATAGAACAGGGGCTCCCTGAAGACCCAGCCACCCCTTCTAGAACACTCAATAAAGGGACCTTTCCAAAGCTACTAAGCAGGCATTTGGCATTTCAGGATTTTGTCCTATGGATGCTTAACAGAATCCTTTCCACCCAGATGTGGCACCCTTCATGGTTCAAAATTAAAAGTTGGGGAGGGATGGGGTGGCAAGGCTCACCCAGTACATTTGCCTCTGGGCTTGGGGCCCTGGTTACTGTTTAGTCCCTGGGGATATTTTATATTTAATATATTTTTACATAAATACACAGAAATAGAAAATATAAAATCTGAGGGTTGCAAGAGAAAGGTGGGGGAGTTGGCAAGAAGCCAGAACTGGAGAGGTTTTCTCATGCCAACTTGACCTCCTCCTTGACCCCTTTGGTTTCTTGCTTGTCCTCCTTGGTTTTCTTCTCTTCTGTGACTTCTTTCTTCTCTTCTGGGTCTTTCTCTTTTTCATCCTCTGTTTTGACTCTCTTGGCTTTTTTGAAGTTGGAAGAGTTCTTGAGACCACCTTCTCCCTCGTCATCAGAGTCAGAGAACTCTTCCTCACAGGCAATTCGTTTATCAGAAGAACAGATGGAGATGCACTTGTCGGGGTCTTCCTCATCCTCATCGCCACTCTTCTCTGGGATGGCATCCTCAGGTATCGCCTGCGTTTGAACCCCGGGTGCGTGGGGCAGCATTCTCAGGTTCTCGAACAGTCGCTGTTTGATCTTCTCCAGGTACTCATTCGTGTTCTGGTTAGTCATATTGGAAGGACTGATGTGAAATTTGAAATCTGGTCCAAAGTATTCAAAGTAGTCATTGTATGGAAGCTCATTAGGGATCTCTGTGCCCAGGGCCACAACTGTTTCATATGTCCAGCACTGGGCAATGTTATGGATGGTGTAGCCACCTCCTCCCAGCATCAACATAGGCAGGTTGAAGCTCTTCACAAATTCCACACACTTGACGTGCCCTTTGATGGTCAGATTGAAGCAACCTAACCAATCCCCAGACAGGGAGTCAGAGCCACACTGTAAGACAATTGCACTGGGCTGGAACATCTCCATTACTTTGGATATGACCGGCTTGAATATGGCCTCATAGGACTCGTCATCGATCCCATCTCGGAGTGGGTAGTTAACAGCATAATACTTGCCTTTGCCAGCCCCAATATCCTGTAGGTCCCCATATTCATGAAAGGGACACAGTCATGACCCGGTCTGTGGTAAGGCCTCTTCCACTCCATTGCCATGGTGAATATCAATGTCAATATACAGCACGCTCTGGTGATACTTTAACAGTTCCAGGATGGCCAAGACGATATCATTGACGTAACAGAAGCCAGATGCCTCGGACTTCTTTGCATGGTGCAGGCCCCCAGCCCAGTTCAGAGCAATGTCCGTCTGCTGCTTATTAAGTTTCACAGCACTTGCCACAGAGCCACCAGTAGATAACTGACAGAACTCAAACAGGCTATCAAATACCGGACAGTCCTCACCAACATTGAATCTCTGCATCTGATTGCTGTATTCGGACATGTTATCCGGGCGGATGGAGTGCAAGAATTTAATGTAGTCATCACTGTGATACTTGGTCATCTCCTCGGCAGTGGCTTTGTGAGGGTGATAGATTTCCATTTTTCGGTAGAGACCATAGTTAAATAGCAAATTGTGAGTCATGCGAATTCGGTGAGGCTTCATTGGGTGGCCTTGTCCAGAATAGTAATTTCCAGCATCCCCGTCGTAGTAGTAACAGACTTTCCTCCTGGTGCCCTGAGTCTGCACCATCTTGCTCACCTCCCGTCCCTCCCCTTGAATATTTCTTTCCAATCCCTTCCGGCCTGTTAATTTTCTGTAGAGAAATCAACTGACAGTCTTATGGGAGTTCCCTTGTAGATAACTAGCTGCTTTTCTCTTGTTGCTTTTAAGATTTTTTGTTTGTCTTTAATCTTTGGTATCTTGATTATGATATGTCTTGGTGTGGGCCTCTTTGGTTCATCTTTTTGGGACTTTCTGCACTTCCTTGGCTTCACTATCCATTTCCTTCACCAGGTTAGGGAAGTTTTCATCATTGTTTCTTCAAATAGGTTTTCAATTCCTTGTTGTCTGTTCTAGTACCCCTATGATGCAAATGTTGGTACGTTTGATGTTACCTCAGAGGTTTCTTAAATGCTTCTCCTTTTCTTGGATTCTTTTTTCTTTTTGCTGTTCTTCAATATCTTGTAATTTTCTGAGTTCAGGTCTTTTACTTCCTTGGTTAAATTTATTTCTAAGTATTTTTTTAATGCAATTTTAAATGGAATTGTTTTCTTAATTTTTGTGATAGCTCTTTTATAAAAATGCAACTGATTTCTCTGTTAATTTTGTATCCTCCTACTTTACTAAATTCATTTATCAGTTCTAATAGTTTTTTGGTGGAATCTTTGGGGTTCTCTATATATAGTATCACGTTATCTGCAAATAATAACAGCTTTACTTCTTCCTTTCCCATTTGGATGTCTTTTGTTTCTTTCTCTTATCTGATTACTGTGGCTAAGACTTCCAATACTATGTGGAATAAAAGGTGGAAGTGTGGTTCCTTGTCTTGTTTCTGATCTTAAGGGGAATGCTTTTAGCTTTCCCCCATTGAGTATAACGTTAGCGGTATGGGCTTGTCATATAGGGCCTTTATTATGTTGAGATGTGTTCCCTCTATTCCCACTTTGCCTGTTTGTTTGAGATTTTTCTCATTTCTTGAGGTAGGCCTCTATTGCCATGAACATCTCTCTTATGACTGGTCTCAGTGTGTCCCATAGATTGGTTTGTTGCTTTTTCGTTTTCATTTGTCTCAAGGTATCTTTTGATTTCTTCCTTGACCTCATTGTTGACCCTTCATTATTTAGTAGCATGCTATTTAGCCTCCATGTGTTTGTGTGCTTTTCAGTTTTTTTCTTGTAATTGATCTAGTTTCATACCATTGTGGTCAGAGAAGATGCTTGGTATTGATTTCAGTCTTTTTACATTAGTTGAGACTTGTTTTGTGGTCTAACATGTAGTCTATCTTGGAAAATGTTCCGTGTGTACTTTAAAAAGAATGTATACTTACTCCACTGCTTTGGGGTGAAATGTTTTAATCATATCAATTAACCATCTGGTCTGGTGGGTCATTTAAGGCTGCTGTTTCCTTGTAAATTTTCTAGGTGGTAGATCTGTCCATTGGTGACAAGGGGATGTCAAAGTCCCCTACTATGATTGTATCACTGTTGATCTCTCCCTTTATGTCAGTCAATATTTGCTTTATATATTTAGATGCTCCTATGTTGGATGTATTAATGTTTTTATAAAGGTGATACCCTCTTGTTGATTGATCCCTTTATCATTGTGTAACATCCCTCTTTGTTATTATAGCCTTTGCTCTAAAGTTGTTGGGTGTTTTTGTTTTTGTTTTCTTGTTTTGTTTTTGTTTTTGTCTGATGTGAGTATTGCTACCCTAGATTTTTCTTTTCATTTCCATTCGTATGAAACATCTTTTTCCTTACCTTTACTTTCAGTCTGTGTGTCTTTCTTTCTTTTTTTCTTTTTTTGAGGGCAGTGTTACTGGCCCTCATATGTGGGACCCAAACCAGGGCCGCTGGCTTCCCAAGCCAGCGCTTAACCACTCTGCCACTCAGCCGGCCAAGTCTGTGTGTCTTTCGATATGAAGTGGGTCTCTTGTAGACAGCATGTATATTTGTATGAGTCTTATTTTCTTATCTATTCAGCTATCCTATGTCTTTTGATTGGAGCACTTAATCCTTTTACATTTAAAGTGATTATTGATAGATACATAATCATTGCCATTTTAGCATTCATATTTTTTATTTTTTTTAAAGAAATTTTGTTGGGGAACAGTGTGTTTTTCCAGGACCTATCAGCTCCAAGTCCAGTAGTTAATTTCAATATAGTTGTGGAGGGAGTTTTTCCAGGACCCATCAACTCCAAGTTAAGTAATAGTCTTCAGTCTAGTTGTGCACAGTTCCTTGGCCCATCTGGTAATTGAATTGGCAACCTTGGTATTATGAGCCTGCACACTAACCACCTGAGCTAATTGGCCGCCCCTCTTTTTATTCTTAAAGAAGTCCCTTTAACATTTCTTGTAATACTGATTTGATGGTGATAAACAACTTCAGCTTTTTCTTTTCTGGGAAGCTCATTATTTATCCTTCAATTTTAAATAATAGCCCTGCTTAGTAGAGTAGTCTTGTCTGTAGGTCCTTACTCTTTATTACTTTGAATATTTTGTGCCAATCCTTTCTTGCCTGCAAAGTTTCTGTTGAGAAATCAGCTGACAATCTTATGGGAACTCCCTTATAAGTTACTAGTTGCCTTTCTCTTACTGCTTTTAGGATCTTCTCTTTGTGTTTGACCTTTGCCATTTTAATTATAATATGTCTTGGTGTGGGCCTATTTGGCTTTATCTTGTTTGGGATTTTCTGCACTTCCTGGTCTTGTATTTCTTTTCCCTTCACCAGGTTAGGGAAGTTTCCAGTCATTATTTCTTCAAATAGGTTTTCAATTCCTTGCTTGCTTTCTTCTCCTCTGGTACCCCTATGAGGCGATGTTTTTACACTTGATATATTCCTAGAGGTCTCTTAAACTATTCTCTTTTTTTTTTCTTTTTGCTCTTTTGATTGCGTGTTTTATGCTATCTTCTATTCCAAATCGCTGATTTGATCCTCTGCTTCATCTAGTCTGCTGGTGATACCTTCTAGTGCATTCTTCATTTCAGTAATTGTATTCTTCATTTCTGACTTTTTTCTTTTATGATTTCTCTAGCACAGAACTTCAAGTACTTCTTTGTTGCAGTTGTTGCTGAGTTCATCTATTCTTCCCCTAAGTTCATTGATCATCCTTATGTCCATTTTTTTGAACTCTGTATCTAATAGGTGTTTTTCTCCATTTTGTTTAGTTCTTTCTCTGGAATGTTCACCTGTTCTTTCGTTTGGGATGTATTTCTTTGTTTCCTCGTCTTGTCTGTCTCTTTTGGTTTGTTTCTATTTATTAGGTTGATCTACTATGTCTCCTAATCTTGGCCGGTTGGTCTTATGTAGGTACCCTGTGACGACCAATGGCACAGTCTTTGTGGTCACCTGCATGTGTGTTCCAGGAGTGTCCCTTGTGGGGGTTGTGTGTGCCCTCCTTTTATAGCTGAACCTTGATTACTCTCTGGCTAACTGGCTGTAGGGTTTGGTCACATCCAAAGCTAACAGGCTACTGTGCAGGGGGCTTCCCCCACAGAGTAGTATTCACCCCAGCAGGCTCTAATACCTTTTGAGACCACCCTATGGGTGTGCCACTTGTAGGATTAATTGAGTGGTGCTCTGCTGTGGTCTAAAACTGACCTCCAGGTATGTTGGTTCTGGAGCCTCTTGGGAGGGGCTCTAGTGCAGGCCCAGGTCAGCCACTGACAGTAGCTGGTTGGGGACTACCTCATAGGAACCAGAAAGCGTTCTGCAGTTGGTTGCTCCCTGTGTTAGACCAGGAGGCCTGTGGGAGAGGCCATGCTGTGAACCAAGAATGGCTGCCACCAATATCAGGCCTGGGGTAGCTCTGCAAAAGCCCACAACACCCTAAGGCCTGCTGCTGCCTGCCAGCTCCCATAATTGTAAGTCACTGATAAAGCCTCGTGAAATACTTGAGTTGAGTGAGGCAGGGTCTCATAGTAACCAGGGTTTGAGGCAGGGTCTCATAGTTACCAGTAAGTGGTGTTTACTAGGTTAGATTCTGGTTTGATGCCAGTGCTGACCTTGGAACTACTCAGCAAAAGTCTCAGAGCACACTGAAGCCAGCCACTACTTGCCTTGGGCCCCCTGACTTCTGAGAGTTGTCTAGAAAAGAGTGCAATGTGGGTGGCCCTGGGAAATTCCCTCTGGCATTGTGTGACTTGGGTGGTGCGAGGTCCTAGGGAGTCACAGGATGCAAGAAATGGAGCTTAAGTGGCCAATTCAGATTCAGATTTGGCCCTGTGACGGAGGGCTCAACACAGGAAAGATGGCCCCTGCCTGCCTGTTGCCAGGGAGGAAGATTCTATAGGTGGAAAATGGCGACAGTCCCTATAGTCCTTGCTTTGAAGCCATGCAACTCAGTCTCTTATCTGTGACACCTCCTGAGTCACTGTGCCTCCGCTGGAGCCCAGAGTGTGTGCCTTGTGAGCAAGTGATTCTTTGTGCAGGCCCTTTAAGAGACATCTGGTTTTCCTGCAGCCTTCCATCGCACTAGGATAGTCGGAATCCCCATTGTTTTACACAGCCAGATGTTATGGGAGTTCTTCCAGGCACCTGTACTTCAGGCTTAGGAGCCCGGTGTGGAGTTGCAGCCCTTGCTCCTGGCCAGGGCAACCTCAGTGGTGGAGATACCCTCCTGATTCCCATCTGCCACATACACATGTGGGGCCAGCTCATTCTGCCTCTCCACCCCTCCTACCGGTCTCAACATAGCTACTTCTTTATATCCTGACTTATAAAACTTCTATTCAGCCAGACTTCAGATGATTCTGCAGGTTGATTGTTCTATAATTTAGTTGTAATTTTGACATGGTCACTGGAGGAGGCAAGCACAGTGTTTCTCTAGTCAGCCATCTTGGATCCCATTCACCCCCCATCCCCGGATTGAAATCATTTTGAATTAGGTTTGCACAGGTACTACTAGTGAAATGGAACAGACTGTCATTAATCCTAGGTTAAGCCGGAACCATTACTATGTCCCTAAGATGTATGTGTTCAAGTCTGTGAAGATGGGTCCATGAAGAATGGAAAAGAAAAACAGCAACTCACACTCATGGTTGCTCCTCTAGTTTGGCATCACATGTCAACTGTTTACTCCTGTGCTGCAGCTATTCTGCTAGTAGTCACTTTGGAGTGCATTTCTTCAGGTCTTTCTGCCTTACAGTGTGGATGGAATATGTCATTTTAAACCCTATTCCAATATAAACAATCATATGCATTACTGTTTCATAGAATAAAAGTAATGATTCTTGTCTGAGAGTTGATTTCACTCTGGGCCTGTTTGGGAAAACAGTGTTTTATGCGTAGCAAAACGTTTCCTTGTTTTCCTTGACCAGGTCAACGTGAGGTTGAGTTCCTTAAAGTCTACAGAGATATTCCTTATTGGCGTTTTCTCTCCCCATCCAGGGCCACATGGGAGGAGAAGGGGATTAAAGATTAGTGATGTGGGACTGTGGCTTATTACTATCCACTGAGAAGTTGTGCTCTGGTTTGAAAACTTCTGGCCGTATGTCAGAAAGACAGCAATGCATTGCCTCCACTTGTTCTGGGTTGTCTTTTCCAATCATGCTTGCTGTAATACAGGCATATGTGAATTAATTCCTTTATCATTTACATATTTGTTACAGATACACCGAATTTGATAATATACACAAATCAAAATCACAAAATACACATCAAATTTCATGTATATATAAATATTGTCAAAATTGATATGTACAAATATATCAACATTTTAGTATAGTGTTTTCTCAAAATGCTATTAAACTTTTTCTGGTTCTAAAAATAATCATGTTGTATAGCCTGAGGGTCCATTAGGAAGAACAAGAAAGTGGGATGTCTTTAATCCCTGTCTCCCAAGGGAACCACTGATGTTTGCTCTATGTGGTGTCAGAAGTTTTAAAAGCATTTATAAATATGTGTCATCTAAATAGGATGAAACTAGTATAAAGTGGTTTTGACCCTAGTAATATGTCATAGTCATGTGTCAATGTTGGTAGACATGGATTTTCCTTATCCTTTTTTAACCACTTTATAGTGTTGCGTTGAAGAGGTGATACCATAATTTATATACTTCTTAGCTATTAATGGTGGTTTTCTTAGTTGTTTCCAATTTTTTACGGTAATGAATAACTCCAAATTGTTGTATTCACATGTTTGTGCCCTTATCTACTTAACCAAGTTTTTTTCTTTACATAAATTCTTTGAAGAACATTTTCTGGGTCAGTGAGAGTGAGTATGCCCAGTATTTATTTTGAAATGCTATCCCAGATTAATACAACTCTACACAAGTGTTCCTGTATTTGTTTGACTAGTTTCTCATCATCACTGGGCATTTTTGATTTGGAGGTCATTTTTTAACTCACAAGGTTCTTGTGCTCTTATTCTTCCTCCTTTCTATCTTCTGTAGCTTAGTGATTTCTGTACTTCAACTGTTTAAGTGATATAAGAAAGTCGATAGAAAACAAACCAAAAAAAAAATGATAGCCTCTAAAGATACTAAGTTAATTTAAAAAGTAACTGTTTTTAAACCAAAAGTAAATATGGCAATTTTGAGTTAGTATTAATGGACATAACCTTGCCAAAATGGCATTTAAGGGAATGCTTCAGTTGTACACAGGCACTTTCAAAACTTGTAGATTTTTAGACTATCAGGAAAATATAGATCTTGAGTTCATCATCACATTTGTCTTTTCTCTTACTGTCCTACCTCCTGATTATTCTGTATCACAGTGACCTGACTTCCAACCGGACAGGATTTTAATCTTCCTCTGGTTTCAAGTATACAGAATATCTAAAATTTTTAGATAAGCCTCCTATTGGTTGATCTTCTCAACACTAGTGCAAATGGCTTCAAATCACAAACAAAAAATTTTCCCTCTCCATCAGGAGATTAAAAAGAATGTTTATGTTGGTCACAAATTCCAGCTAAATTTTGTTTTGTAGTTTTGAGTAATAACAGATTTTCAAGAAGTTGGGAATATAAGCAAGTGAAAAGTGATTGATAATGGAGGAAAGACTGTTAAACTCATGTTTGCTCTTGACTGACAGCTAAGCCCATGAAGAGAATTAGTATGTCACTTATATATCTGCTTAGAGTCAGTATTATTAGTTTCTCTTTATTATATAAGAGTTTCAACATAAATTATAGAGTGTAACTGTACCTGGCACAGTATTGATTGATCCAAGGTACGTTCAATAGTGGGAGAGAATGTAAGTAGCAGGGTTCTTAACAAATAAGCTTACTATGTTTTTAATTAGGCAATCACAGTTTGCATATATTTGAAAGCATTTTTCAAAGCATATTGTATATATTGTAGTATTATAATACAGTAATAACCAGTATTTTGCAGGTGCTTATTCAATGAATAGATTATTGTATCAGTTTTCATGACAGGTGTAAGAGGTTTGTTTTTTTGTTTTGTTTTGTTTTGTTTTGTTTTGTTTGAGGGCAGTGTCACTGGCCCTCATATGTGGGACCGAACCGGGGCTGCTGGCTTTCGAAACCAGCGCTGAACCACCGCGCCCCTCAGCCGGCCCATTTTTTTTTTTTTTAAGAGGTTATTGATGATATCTTTATTTCAAAGTTGAGGGAATTTAATCTCAAGGAGGTAAGTGACTTGCCAAAAGTCAGCCTGGTAGCCAGAACTCAGACCTGAAGATCTTAACCTTTCCTGACTCCTATTCTCTGACCAAAGTACTCAGCTGACTCCTGTGGTCATGGGACAGATTGAGATTCTAGCATAGTAGTGACCATTCCTTTTGGTACTGTTTGAATAAAGTTCAAATTCACTATCTTTTCTGTGCTCCTTGTATTCCTAAAACATTGCAGCCCACTCTGATGTATGAGTACATTATTGGCTGAAAATATTTCCATAAACTGTGACAAATTGGTGATGGTTTATATGACAGAAAGAAAAATAATTTCCCACTAATACAGCCAATTGTTGGATAAACAAATTGTGGTATTTTCATATAATGGGATTCTCTACAGCAATTAAAAAAAAACCACTGCTACATGGAACATGGAAGACTCACAGATACAGTGATAAGTGAAAGCAGACAAAATAAGAGACTGGTGCTTGATTCCATTAATTATATGTGGGGACATTGACTGGGAGCTGGACAGGTCATAAGGGAGGCTTCGGGAGTACTGGAAATATTTGTCTTCATCTGGACGGAGGTTGCATCTCTGAAAATTCATAGAACTATATACACTTAAGGTTTGTGTACCTTACTGTTTTATATTATACCTGAATTAACAATGAACATGAAAAGTAAATCATAACACACATTTCATCCAGGGCCTCAGTGTCTATAGGAGGGTGCTTTTAATTTAAAGATCTCCGTTTAACTCTTATTGGCACCCAACTTACACGTAGGTCAGTTACCTAACAACCTTTAGGAGGTAATACACAGGCAGTAATTTAAAAATAATTTTGAAGGTTCGGAGGAACTAATTTATATGTCACTGCATCCATACACTGAAGCACACACACCACATTCATGAGAGAACTCCCATGGTTATGGGACAGATTGAGAATCCAGCACAGGGGATCTACCTTTTAGTGACACTTAGCATGGGGGCATACACCCTGAGACGTGGGCTTTACTGGAAACTGGTCACCCAGTTGTAATTAAGAAGGACTAGCTTTCGTCATTTACTGAGGCTTAGATTATGTTTAAGAATGCAATAAAGCATGCAATACATTTCATAAAGGTTTTATCTGAAATTTAAGAATGTTTGAGAACTTAGAGGAGTCCACTCCAAGCAGGCTAACTAACAAACTGTTCACATGACTTGTTCTCCATACTGTTCTACCAACAGCATTATTGCACTGCACCTTATATCACAGTGCTGAACTTTGCAGATTTAACATTCTAAAACAAATCTCAGTTTCTCAGTACTCAGCCTTTTTGTATTACTTGTGCAATGATACCAAGATCTGAATAATACAGCACCTGTAAAAAACTGTTTCTAGATTTGGGGTGATTTTCATGTGACATTTACAGATTAGTAAATGAACTGTGTTTATCTGTAAATGATTCCGCGCCATCATTGGAAGCCTCCCTGCTTGGTGGTTGGACCCTTTGTAACAGCCATCAATCATTCAGTCATTCCCAAAAAAATTTTTCAAGGCTTGTTGTGGGAGAAGCACTAGGCTTCCTATTGCATTTCCTCTGAAAACAAAACAAAACCCAAAGTCTGGTTGACATCGTACTAATACTGCATCTACTAATACTTACGTCACTATTACATAACTCATAGGCATTGAGCACATTGTAGACAGAAAATTTTCATTTTTTATTTTCTTTTGGCTTTTGTTCATCTAATAGATATATCTCCAGTAAAATGTGTCCTATTTCGATCTTTGGCACTTATTAGGTGCTTAGCAACTATTTGTTGAATGTATGAGTTAATGAGTGAATTAATAAACAAAAGAGTAGATGGATGAACAGATGGAGTTTTGCACTGATAATTTAACAAAAATATTTAATCAATATTTATTGAGTTTGTCATATTTGTCTGGTACTCTGCTAAGTATTTTATGTGAATTATTTCATTTGACTTTCTCAACAACTCTTTGAGGGAAATACTGTTAGTACCTCCTTTTTATAGATTGATGAAATTGAGATTTAGGGATGTTATGTAATTTGTTTGCTTAGAACTGGGATTGGCAAACTTTCTATGTAAAGGGCCAGATCGTAAATATTTGTGGCTTTGCAGACCCCGGGGTTTCTATCCCAAGATTTCTACCGTTATAGTGCAAAAACAATATGTAAACTAATGGGCATTGTTGTGTTCCAATAAAACTTTATTTACAGAAACAGTCAGTGGATGGGATTATCCCAATGGCCACGGTTTCCAGACCCCTCTCACACATCATCAGTTATGGAACTTCGGATTTGAAGCAAAGCAATGTGTCTTTGAAGACCATGTGTTTAACTAATTAGGAACAAAAGGCAAGAAACTTGCTTTAGCAGTCTTCAGTAATACGTAATATTATTGTTTTTTCCTTTCGCCTTTCCCTGAAAAGTCTTCCTTTATTATCCATACTGTCACCAGAGGCTCACGGAGATGTCCAAGAGAGGACTCAACCCAGAGTAGCAGTGACCAAGTTCTAGTCTCCACACAAGAAAGAATTCAAGAGCAAGACAGATGCAAGAAAGGACAGCAAGTTTATTGAAACGAAAATACATACACAAGAGAGAAGTGTGGGCCAATTCAGAGAATGAGTTGCGCTGAGGAAGTCAGGATCAGGGGTTTTTATCCCTTCTGGGCAGGAATTGGTGACATCTCATTGACGTGGTTCATTATCTCCTTCCCCTGGGCAGGGCCCTCTGTTTACCGCTTTTTCTTCTTTATTTGGTTCCTCCAGCACTGTCATGGCATCAGATGCATGATGGGAGTCTAGTAACCACGATGCAAATGATGTTAAAATTAGCTAAAGTTCAGGTCCCGGTCCTAGAGATTAACTTAGCTGTATGAAACTGGTTCTTGTTTTTCTTCAGCTACAGGTACTGGATACAGTCACTGTTATTTGTGTATTCAGGGAGACACCTCACGGTTGTACCCTGCAGTGGGTTGTCAATTTCCTAGTCTGTCTGTCCTGCCTCAGTACTACTTGTCAGTTGTGAATTGAAAGAAAATAAAACTAAAGCTCACCTCAGTGCAGTAATCCCCTGGTATGTACACTGTGGAATGTGATGCCTGTTGTCACACATGTCCTTTCGTTTTATCCCTCCGGGTTTAGCCCTGGAGGTAGACATCATCATACACTTGCCCAGAATGATTAAGTCACTTAGCTCAGGCCACACAGCCAATACACAGCCAGAAATTAAATCAAATTCTTTGTACATAAAACCCCCAAATTCTTTCAATTCTCTACATCCTCTGGCTAAGGTTTACTTTTATCTTTTTCTCCCTTACTGCTTTCCTCTTTTTCACCTCGGTAATAGCTACCTATTGTTCTTTCCAGAAAACAAACATTTGTTAGGGCCTGCTCTATGCTGGCACTAAAGTGGAGCTGGGAATATAAAATCAGTTTAAAGTATGAGCCCTGCGTTCAGGGAGCTCCGCCCAGTCAGAGAGGCAGGTGTGGAAGCAAGTCATTCAAGTGTGCTAAGAAGTGGGCCGACCGAGTGGCGCAGTGGTTAAGAGCTGGCTTGGGATGCCAGTGGCCCCGGTTCGCTGCCCTTAAAAAAAAAAAAGTGTGCTAAGTGCTGAGAGGGATGTGTTGTGGGCGGTACCCCGGTGACATTGGTGGGAGGAGGACCCCCAACCTGGACTTCCTGCCCGTGCACTGCCCACCTGGGCTGTAGCCTGAGCTTCAGGTATTGACAGGCAGAGATTGGGGCTGAGAGGCAACTCAGAGTGATGAGCTAGCAAATATTTAGGATGGTCCACTTCAGAGAGGTGATCAGGGAAACCTTCTTGATGGAGTCACATTGAGCTGTGATCCAAAGAGTGAGAATCTGCCCTGCATGGCGCATTCTAGGCAGAGGGGACAGTTGGACATAGGCCTGCAGGTAGGAATGCTCAGAATACTTGGGAAAGAAGATGGAGGCCAGGGGAGCTGGACTGTAGTGAGCAGTGGCAATCATGGCAATAAGAAGAATTTGCCGGTTGCCTGTGCCCAGATTCTGGAGAGCTTGTGTGGAATTTAATTTTTGAAAGATCATTCTGAGTGGTTCTCACTCTCAGAATCACCTAGGGAGCTTTTTTTTTTTTAAAGATTTTATTGGGGAATTGGCAGAGGGGAACAGCGTTGGGGAATTGGGGAAGGGGAACAGACAAGTTGCTGTCTTTTTGTTCTTCAGTTTAGTTGCGGAGGATGTTGCTTCACTGTTGGTATCGTCATTGCGCTCTTCCCGGATGAGGCAGATTGGTCGCTCACCGCGGCTATTGGCAGCTCACGCTTGGCTGCCAGCCGCTCACGCTGGCTGCGGGCCACTCACTGTAGCCTATGGCAGCCCACTGCAGCAGGGGCTGCAGCCCACATCATCACCGGGGCTCGCACAGCCCAGCTCCAGGTGGAGCTGTTGTTAGCTGTAGAGGGCAGTGTCACTGGCCCTCATGTGGGATCCGAACCGGGGCCGCTGGCATCCCAAAACCAGCGCTTACCCAATGCGCCACTCGGCCGGCCCACCTAGGGAGCTTTTAAACACCCAGATGCCTAGACCACACCCAGATCGAACAAACAGTGTTTTGTCCTTGTTGACTGCTTCTGTTGTTCTTTTAAAGCTGATTAAAGGTGATTCCAGTGGATAGCCAGGAGAAGAATCACTGCTCTGTAGAAAAGAAAGTGAGAGGTGATAGAGAAAGCAGGAAAACGGATAAGGCTGTTGGACGTTTTTCAGGTTCAAGGTGGTGGTGGGCTAGGCTAGAGTTGGCATGGAGGAACTGGAGAGAAGTTATGAACAGATTTGAGTTATGTTACAAGGTAGAATTTTCTGGACTTTTTGATATGTCATATGTAGGTGTGTCAAGAATGGGAGGAATCAAAATAATTCCTTGGATTGGTGTTTGATCTACTAGGTTGAAAGATGGTAGCATTTTTATTGAAATGCAAGATTGGGTGGGATGGAGGGGTTATGACTGACTGAATTTAGCTTGGAACCCCAAAACTATTCTGTCTGTAAGTGGTAGAGTTATTTTTCCATCTCTCTCTCTCTCTCTCTCTCTCTCTCTCTCTCTCTCTCTCTCTCTCTCTCTGTCTCTCTCTCTCTCTCTCTCTCTCTCTCTCTGTCTCTGTCTCTCTCTCTCCCCCTCTCCCCGTGTGTGTGTGTGTACACCAGCAGGGCATACCTGCCTCTTTGCAAAAGAGTGGCTAAAGCTACATTTTTAAGACTCTTGGGTTTTTGAGGCACTGTGCTAAACATTCATCTAATCCTCTTAGTAACCCCATGAGGCTATGGGGGAGTAATGCCTCTTTTACAGATGAGGAAATTGAGGCAGAGTAAGATTGTAATGAACTTCCCCATGATCACACAGCTGTTATGAGGAAGAACAAGATTTTGCACCTGGGTTTACCAGCCTGGTTTCAAAAACTGCACTTCATCACTACCCTAGCCTTTTATTCTCAAGTTGCTGTTCAAAATGAGCTCATCACATTGAACTACAGGAGATTCATCTGCATTGTATTCTCAGTTATTATCAAATGCAGTTTTTATAAGATGAGCTTCTTCCTGCTTAAGTGTTACCTACACCTCCCGCACTGGGGCCATATTTTCCAACTGAGCTGCTAGAGGAATTGAAAGATCCTGAGCACAAGTTAGTAGACTACATGCTCTATGAAGAAATCATATTATTTTCTCGAAGGAGAGAAAGTTGGCGCAGTGAGGCAGTAATTGCCGGGAACAAACTTTCTGGCTTTCCATTTTGTTCTGCTACAAATGGCTCATTGTATCAATCAAGACCTGCTGGGAAAGATTTTGTCTTTCTTCCTTGCAATTTAATTTTATCCTCTGTTGAACTCAGGTGCATTTTAAATACAAAACCGAACTGTTCAGTTAGTATTAATCTGTGTCCTCCTAGAGATATGGGGCTGGCCTTTGTTTAGCCTGCCACTTACTTGAAAAGAATTTCCCTAATTTGTGGATTTGAATACATGTGTCCACTTAAATAATCTTTCTGTATCCACCTAAACGTTGCTTACCAAAAGCTCTTGAATCAGATACTCTGACAGCTTTAACAATGTCTAGTGAAAACAACTTCCACTGGTTTGTGGGTGGATACAGTGGGACGTTTAGACGCGTTAACAGGTTGATTTCAGAGGACAGTGACAGGAAGCAGAAGACCCTTTATCATATCATTCACCACAGCCCTCACATGAGTGCGTGGTTTGGAATAGAGAATGCCCTGTGAGGTGTTGCCTAGGAGAGTGGATTGACACTTAATCAATCTTCAGAGATGACACTATGGGAGCAGTCATTCAGTGTTCTGAAGGAAGCACAGGCTAGAAATATCCCCTCCAATGAGCACTGGGGTATGTAATTAGCTTGCACTTAGGGTGGTTGCTATGAATTAGAAACAGCAGCTGCTCACGCTAGTGCATGTCACTGTGCATCTTGCCCAGGGACATGTTTCACTAAGAAGGCCTTAGGTTTGATGCTGCAATTTATTGATTTTCATGTTTGTTTAAACATCAAAGCTACTGAAAATACTTTGTCCCAGAGTTATCGATGCCTTTTTGCATCATTTGGGGTTTGCTCATTATTTTTGCCATGTTTTCCTGGTTGGAACTTGTATTCTAAACATACTGTTTCTCCTGAAACTCTAGAAGCTGTGATGTAATATAGCGGCTCAGGTCTGTTTCGGGTAAGAGTTTATTCAGAAGGATGGGAACTGACTATTAGTAGCTAATGCACCTGTGTGAGGAAGATGGCGATGGGTGTACTCTATGGAAATCAGGGCTTTCTTCCTTCTGTGGGAACTAAACCTAGACACCCAGCTCTGTAGGGAGGAGCACTGTGATTGGTTCAATATCACATGCTGGTACCCAGTTCTTGGCACGTGGTTATCTATAGCAATATATCTATTGCTATAACAAATTACTGCAGGCCTAACAGCCAGAACAGCACATGTTTACCATCTCACGGCTTCTGTTCACCCTCAGCTTCATGGTTTCTCACAAGGTTGCAATCAAGGTGTCAGCCGGGGCTAGGTTCTCATCTGAAAGTTCACATGGGGAAGGGTCTGCTTCCATGCTCACTCAGGTTATTGACAGAATTCAGTTCTCAGGACCTCAGTTTCCTTTCAGTTGCTTACCAGATGGGCTTCTCTTAGCATCGCCATGTACTTGATCAAGGTATGCACGCTGAGTAGGCAACAATTGTCTGATGGCAGGATGGAGGTATGGTCCCTTGTAACTTGACATGATTTCCCTTTGCCTTTCCCACGCTCTACTGGCTGAAAGTAAGTCACTAGATCAGCCCACCCTCCAAGGGAGGAATTTACACAAGGCTTGAATACCTGAAGTTAAGGGTCCCCTGGAGCAGTCTTAGAGTCAGCCTGCCACAGCATGCATTTGGCACTTGGTGCCACATCAGTTGAGTGAATGAGCGTAAGAGCTACTAGGCTCTTGTGATTTGGACTAAGGGACACCATACCATTTCCCCCCATCACCTCTTTATACAACTGTAAGATGAGCAAGGTTGTTTTAATATTTCATAAGTGATACCTACGTGAGATGTACATAGTCTACCCCATCCCTTATAAATGCCATCTGGATGCTTGGGTACTAAACTTCAGTATCTCCAAAGTGATGACTACCTATCGCTAAGAAAAACATTTTTCAAGAGAAGGATCAACCTGGTGATCCCTTTGATCTTACATGCCTCGTCTCTTATATTTTTCTTTCTGCATACATGGTGGAGATTTAAAGCCGTCCCTACACAGTGCTTTTTGTGTTCTGAGTCTTTTGTAAATTGAGTGCCCTGAGCACCATTTTGCTTCAGGGCAATGAAAAAGCAAGGGTGAGAGTTCACATCTAATGTGTTCTGGGTGAAGCCACATGCTAGGTATGAACACTGGCGGCTCTTCTTTCTCCCCTAAGCCTTTGCTATTGTGAGGGCTTTTCAGTGCATGGCTGGATTATTAACCAGAGAAAGTCCAAGTTGTGTAGCATTGCCCCATTGAATCCAGAGAAATTTGCAGACTAGTCGCTGAACCCAAAAGAAGCCTCTTTTGCTCCAGGATTGCATACCTTTTTTTTTTTTTTTTTTTTAATTCAAAGGTCATGACAATATCTGTGTGAAATAGTTAGCACTGTAGCTTAAGACTCTAGGTTGTACTTTGCTAGGTTGGAATTTCTTTTTTGCTTCTTTTCAGTTCAAGCGCAACCTTTGCTTTGAGTAGACTGGCAGGGGTAGGATGGTTGGGCTCTGGGACTCTGTCTTGAACTGCTGTAATGGCTTTCCCCACTGCCTTCTTGGCTCTGAAACACAATGCATTCAAAAGACAAAGCAGGACAAAAATCACCATGTGGGCTCCTATGAAAGTTTCATTTGCCACATGCCCCAGTCTGGCCACTCCCTCCCCCTCTTCTGCTTTGCCTTTGAAATTGAGCGTTGAGTGAGTCTCAAACCAGAGGAAATGGCCTTGTATACTCAGCCCGGGACAGTTTGATCTTGGTGAAAATGAGAAATCTTCTGTACTAACAAGAGGCACGCCAGCAGCTGGCAGGATCTGCGATTGTGCAGATTCGCTGCTGGGCCTCTCCGTCACCCTGCTGCGTTGGTTTTCTTCAGTAATAGGCTCCTCTAGCCCAAGTGTAACAATTAAATAATAAATACTCTGGTGGGCTGGAGAGGTGGAAGCAGAGGGACACAGAGCAGTCAGTTTAAGTAGAGCAAGACCATTCAATTCACTTCTTGCATGGCCTTCTCTGACCACAAATCTCAGTTCTCCTCAGATGAATAACTGGTGAATGAACTATTTTCCGCTAATACTATGAATTAACAGTAAGTAAGCACGTCAGTGTTTGAGCTCCATTTGAAAGGGGGAGGGTGGGTTCTATTAGCATTTATGATTGTGTTGCCTTGTCATATGAATCCTGTCCCCTGGCTGAGGACTTCAGAGCTTTCTCATCTGTATAGATGGAAACCTCCCCTGGAGTGTGTGCTGTCAAGTGCCAGAAAATGGATGGCGATAGGGAGGCCCCTCTACAGAAGCTCTTCCTTCTCTTGTGACATGTCTCTGTCATATTTAGGCTAAAAGTACGAACCTAGTAATTTATTATTCAAAGTTAAACCAAGGCTTCTGGCCAGGAGTGGCCACTCTTCGTTACTTGCCTTTAGGAGACTGAAATCCTTCATTTAATGGAAAGTTCTACAGCTTTGCAGAGTCTGGATTGTACCTTTGCTTTCCTCCCTGACTTTATGTTTCTTTTTTTGTTTTGAGGGCAGTGTCACTGGCCCTCATATGTGGGAACAAACCGGGGCCGCTGGCTTCCGAAGCCAGCACTTAACCACCGCGCCACTTGGCTGGCTTTCCTCCCTGACTTTATTTCAGGCCGTTTAGGATACTTAATGCACCTTTGATTCTGCTTTTGTTATCTCATTGCAGCAGGGACAGTCAGGAGAGTCTAGAAAGTGTTGGGACATTAAAAAGGAAAAAGTAAATTTGTACATTAGAAACAATGAGATGATAGGCTATATAAGAAGAAGTCATATTTGTGAATATTAAAAAGGAAATTTGCAGAATGGTGTTTTCAACATGGATCAGTGGTTAGTGGTTGATGCTATTATTGTCTTTCTGTACATAGGCACATTTTCTAAATTACTGACAAGTATTTAATTTATTAATAAAATAATATGGCCTGTGCTCTGTCTCCGGGGAAGGCCTTACTGAAATACAGTTGTGTGAAAAATAGCCAAGTTATAAATGGTTTGTGCCAGGAAGTCCTTAACAACAACTTGAACCACAATCTGGCGACTGGTAGCCAAGATGTTAAAGTCCGAAAGAAAGAAGCAGCAGCATCCTCACTACATGACTCTTTTGGTAAGAGCCATGGAGGGGAGGAGAATCAGATCAGAAACCAGATCTGATGAGAAGAACTTACTGCCGTCCTGATAAGACACTTTGGCTTCTGAATACACAGTTACCTGCTCACCACCATCAGTGAGGATAAATCATCATCTCTGCCATTCAAAAGGCCGTGCAGAGTCTCTAGTCCTGCTGTTTGTCACTCTCCTCTGCAGCCATGGGTAATGGTGTAGCCACTCACCCTCAGCAGGCATAAATCCTCTTTCCCACAAGAGGATATTGGCTGGATGTGACGTTTATAGGACCATAGGAGCAGCTGGCGACATCGGATTCAAGGCAAGTAGGTTGTCTTGGCCATCCTACTTAGCAGATGGCCAGGGCTTGATAGATTGAAGATTATTAAGATCCAAGTCAAGGGACAAATGGTATTGTGGACAGGAAAAGTAAATGGCAGCATGTACCCGAACTCGGGCACATGCAGTCTGCTGGGGCCTCTCTGCCTCCATTTCATTTTGCTTCAAGTCTGAATAAACATAGATCCTCCAGTAGAGCCTGGATTATAGAAACTTCTCTAGACATTATTGATAGCTTGGTATTAATTTGATAGTTGGTTGAATCTTTATGGTGGACTGTTATTTGGAAAGAAAATTTTACGAAGTTTAGATTTCATCAGCATTTATATAAATTTGGCCTTTTTCCCAAATCTACATATCATGGTTTCCTACATTGCTAATGTCTGTATGTATTTTGGTTATAACTAAAGTCACTTAAAAGCTTTCAGAGCCCTATGTCACATTTGCATGCCCTCCTTTTGAAGATGACTAATGCCATGAAAGCTCCGAAATGGAAGTGCCCAGAAGCAGAGTTTTGCAATGAGAGCACAAACTCTGCAGGGAAAGGGGGTGTCCATTTCTTCTCATCCATTTTAAGCTCATTTGTGCAATTGCTGCCTTCTCAGTATTACTGCATATCTCCTTTGATCTTAAAGCTGAAGGAAGCAAATATCAAGAGCCAGAAACACGTCTCATGTGCTTTAAAAAGGAGTGGCAAATTATGAAATTGAGCAGATGTCAAATAAAACATAAATTGGGATATTTTGAAATATGAACTCAAGTAGGTATTACTTTTAGAGCTAAGCACATTGAGAAATTCAGAGATAAATTTGCTGTTTGACATTGACTTAAATTTGAATGTTTGGGTCAAGTTGTTGCCTAGACATTTCCACACCTGTTGAATGTCGCATTTGTTCTCAACATTATGCTCCGAGCTTTACACCTTTACTCCTCATAGCACATTATGAGATTGTGTCCCCATCTTACAGATGGAGACACTGAAAGGTTCATCTCTGGCTCAGGTTTCCATTTTTTTCCCTATCCCTTGGCCTTCTCTACCCTGGACAGAGACCAGAATTTGTACACACAGGTTGCTAAAACAGCTTTCTTTATTGTAGGCATATTTCATAGTGGGCCAAATTACTTAGGTTATGTCCTTGAGGTTTTTTTAAGTGGCAAATTGATTGAAACTGTGAGTGGAAGGGATTATTTCAGTTAGGGTGGTACCTTACTGGAGCAAGCCTACTTCTTAGCATGCTATTTGGATTTCCACTCTTGAGTTTTAGAACCAAGTTATCAACCGGAGAATGAGCTCATTCTTAATACTAAGTTACTTTGACCAGCCAATCATCTCCATTTTTCTCTTCCTTTCTCCTCATATACCTTCTCAACCCCAGTTATATACACCAGCAATGGAGCCTGTGGAGATAAATGGGCATTATAGAAAGCTTCTCATGTATAGGCTTGCTTAGAATCTGGGGTCAGGCCCTTGAGCTCCAGTAAGATCAGTCCTGAGTGATTAGACACAGAGATACTCTCAGTCAGAAGGACCAGAAATTGAAATTGGATTTGGTTGTGTGCATTTCCCTCTTGCATGAGCTAAAAATGTTATCGGTGGGCATAAGTTATGGAGGATTAGGAACACTTTTCTTTGAGCTTTCACATCATCCAATAAGACTAAATGCATTAAAGGGTCTCCCTGACTACAACACATTCCTCAGATAGGATGAAATGTTGCCATGGTAGAGGAAGTGTAACACATTTTTGGAGAAGCACATGAGTTGATCAGGCTGATGGCAAATGCTGTGTCTTGTGACATGGGATCCAACTGAGAAATCTTTAAGACAAACCATAAGCAAAGTATATGGTTAAGAAAACTGTTGATATCATAGCCTGTCCCCGCCCTCCATCTCTACGCACTCATAGAAACTCTAACAGCTAAACTTTGTTCTGTCACAAATGATCCCAATTGGTTAAAACAATAATTTTTTAAATGACTTTATGATTTGATAGGTTAGCCGGTCTGTGCAGACTGCAAGTGATGCATGTGAGGCTGGATGGTCTCAAATGGACCCATTCTTCTGTCTGACAGTTGGCAGGCTGGTGGGTCTAGAACAACCTCAGCTGGGATTGCCTGCGCCTCCTCTGTGTGGTCTCTCCTCCTCCAGTAGCCTGGGATTGTTCACCTAGTGGTGTCAGGATTTCAAAGAGTAAGAAGCGAGTATAAATCCCTGCATTCAAGTCCTGTGTAAGACTCGCCCTGCATCATGCTCATTACTGTCGCATTGGCCAAAGCAAGTCATGTGGTCAAGCCCAGTTTCAAAGTGTAGAGAACTTGATATGCATTCTTGATGGAAGGAGTCACAACATTAACTTGCAAAGGTGCCTGTAACAGGGATGGCAGGAAGTTTGTGGTTATTTTGTCATTTCCTACAAGTATTAGAGTAACCACAGGTAGTTGAATTAGCATTGACATCTCTACTAGACTCAATCTGGAGAAGAGAGAGAGGTCATCTTTTTGTCTATAACTTCAGTTTGATATGGGATATTTCTCCAGTCTCCTGTTTTATTCTGTCACTTTTGAAATTTGGCCACATTTACTGGTAGACTTTCTTATCTTGTGTTCTTGAGTTGTGTGTGACTCCATTGTGACCATGTTTTTAAATTTTTGATCAGTTATTTGCTATGGTACAAATGTGATTTTTTTTTCCTCATGTTGTCATATTTTGTGGATATTTGCCTTTTTGTGCTTCAACCATTGTGTTAAACCTCTCGCTTGAGCTTTCTGTTAGGCAATTTGGAAGTTCGCTTATGCCAACTCCCAGAATTCCACCTTAGAACTGATACACTGGACTCCTAATCACTGATCCTTCCTTTTTTCCCCATACCTACAGTGTTTGTGATACAGGACCAAATCTCAAATCATTTTATTAGTCCATGAACATAACACCATGTAATGATGCCTGTGTTTGAATTTAGTTATCACTCAAGGCTCTCTCTAGACAATATGTAATTACTGTTTACTCATAGAGCATCTAACCTGCGTTTCTCCACCTCAACTTCTCCACCGTTATCTTGAAACAGATAATCCTTTGCTGTGTGTGAGTGTGTGGGAGGGTAGGGCTATTCTGAACATTGTGGGATGTTAAGGAGCCGCTGTGCTTCTACCCACTTGATACTAGTAACCCCTCCTCCTCCACCCCTGCTTGTGACAACCAATAATGTCTGTGGACATGACCAAAGGTCCACTGAAGGCGCGTGAGGTGGGTAGTGGGAGACAGGTAAAATTGCCTCCAGTTGAGAGCCACTACTCTAACCTGGAGACATGAGGTAGAAGAGAGGAAGAAATATATGAGGTACTGGTTATTATCAAAGAGCAAACTGGGAACAGCAACCCAACAAGGAGAGTCTGTAAGGAGGGAAGGAGTGTGGAAAGTTTTTTAGTTACTTTAAAATTTAACCGAAGATGGCCCTGGATTGATCTGGATTAATCAGGAAACATCAAGTTGGATCTTGCTATACATTGAAAGGTTCAAATTCATTATGTTAAAAGTGGATTAGAGACTTCCAGTAAAGTGGCAGAATAGACAGCCGCTGTGCTAAGTACCTTCCAGGATCACACCAAAATTACAAACAAATTATACAGCATTCAACCCTGTAGGTCCCCAGAACACTAGATGAACAGAACCACTAAACAAGAACTTAAAAGAGGAGGCCATGTGAAGTCTGGTAGGAGAAGCGCAGACAAGAGAGGGTGAACCCCGCCGTGAGGGAAGCCCCAGCTGTGGGGAGGCTTCTCCGGTTGGGGTGAGACCCTCCGGCCGCACACCAAGCTCTCCAGCCTAGAGCTCCTTTGCCGGGAAGAGGAGTTCTAATATAGCCGGCAGTAAATTAATAAGGACTCTCTTTGCTCAGCTCGGTGAGGCTGAGGGCAGCTAGAGAATCAGTGGGGCTGGCTCGGCGGTGAGCACCTGGGCTTGCTCAGCGGTGAGCACTTACCTGGTTACTGGTGGAGGGAGTAGCTGTATGAGCCGGGCCTGGGAGCCTGCGGGGACGGACTGAACTGAGCATCTTTGGTGCAAAGGCTGGAGGTTTTTGGACTGTTGTTCCCGTGGTGTGGAGCCTGCACGCAAGTGGTGTAAGGAGGGCGCCATTTTGTCAGGGTTGGGCCCTCCCACAGAGGATCAGGTGCGAGACCTTATTGGTCTGGTGGAATTAGCGCAGAAGTGCGTGTGCGCGTGCGCGCGTGCATGCGAACTTGAATCCCCACCCTCCACGCAGCTTATACTGCGTTGCCAGGGAAATGCTGGGCAGGTGCCCTCCAGCTCCAACAGGCTGCTCACTGAGACACGGGAGTGCACAAGCCTCCTCGGTCCCGGCTCCCCGCACTGCACTTGCAGAGTTGCCAGGCTGCTGATTGGTTGTCAGGCTGCTGGGCCTGATCTGTGAGCGACTGATTGGGACAGGCTGAGAATGGGAGTTTTCCTGGGAGTGTTGGGCTGTGAGCTGTGTGCCTGCGTGATCCAGCCAGAGCTCTCCTGGTGATCTATCTAATATACATCAAAGCAATCCCAGAGCGACAGCCAGAATGGGGAAACAAAGAAACATGTCACAAGTAAAAGATCAGAAGAAACCTCTAGCAATGGAACTAAATGAAACAGAGGGATCCAACCTTTCAGAGACAGAGTTTAGAACACTGATGATAAGAATGTTTAACAAACTCAGTGAGGACATAAGGAAGGATAGAGAAATCATAAAAAACAACCAGTTAGAACTAAAAAATACAATAACTGAAATGAAGAACACACTCGAAGGAATCATCAGTAGAGTAGGTGAAGCAGAGGAGCGGATCAGCGCTTTGGAAGACAAAATAGCAGAAATCACCCAGTTGGCACAACAAAAAGACCAAAGAATAAAAAACAATGAAAATAGTTTAAGAGCCCTATGGGACAAGATGAAGTGCAACAACCTTCGACTCATAGTAATATCAAAAGGAGAAGAGAAGAAGCAAGGGGTTGAGGATGTATTTGAAAAAATGACAGAAAACTTCCCTACCCTGGTGAAGGAAATCAATATATATGCCCAGGAAGTGCAAAGGGTTCCAAACAAGCTGAACCCAAACAGGTCCACACCAAGACACATCAGAGTTAAAATGGCAAAGGTTAAAGAATCCTAGAGGCAGCAAGAGAAAGACAGCAGGTTACATACAAAGGAACTCCTGTTAGACTAACAGCTGACTTGTCTACAGAAACTCTGCAGGCCAGAAGAGAGTGGCAGGAGATATTCAAAGTGACACAAAATAAAGGCCTACAACCAAGATTGCTCTACCCAGCACGGCTATCACTTAAGATTGAAGGGGAAATAAAGAGCTTCTCAGAAAAGAATAAGCTTAAGGAATTCATTACCACCAAGCCAGCATTGCAAGAAATGTTAAAAGGGCTTTTTTTAAAAAAAAGAAAGGGGTAAACTAGCTAACCCAGGAAGACCAGGAATACAAATAACAAAATGGCAATACATATGCACCTATCAATAATCATTTTAAATGTGAATGGGCTAAATGCTCCAATCAAAAGACGAAGAGTGGCTGAGTGGATAAGAAAATAGGACACATGTATATGCTGTTTACAGATGGAATAAGATATTTCATGCAAATGGAAATGAGGAAAAAAACATAACTGGAGTACCAGTACTTATTTTGGACAAAACAGATTTTAAAATGACTACAATAAAAGACAAAGAAGGGCATTATAACCCTAATAAACATCTGTGCACCCAACATAGGAACTCCTAATTACATATAACATTTTGACAGACATAAAGACAGAGATCAACAGTAACACTATCATAGTAGGGGACTTCAACACCCCATTGTCACCAATGGACAGACCCTTTAGACAGAAAATCAACACAGAAAGAGGGGCCTTAAATGACACTTTAGACCAGCTGGACTTTGTTGATATTTTTAGAGCATTTCACCCTGAATAAAACAGAATATGCATTCTTCTCAAGTACACATGGGACATTTTCCAAGATAGACCACGTTAGGCCACAAAACAAGTTTCAGTAAATTTAAGAAGATTGAAGTCATATCAAGCAGATATAAAGGGAAAACTGATGGTTGCTGGCTGGGAGGGAGTGGGGATGAGGGAGAGGGGGAAGGTTTTGGACAGCATAGGTGGGTGATGACAATGTTGCTGCAGGGATATGGGGCAGTTCTAGGAATGTAATTGATAATGTTGTGAAGAGACTATTATGTTAATTGAAATAAGTCAGTCGGAGAAAGACAAGTACCATATGATCTCACTTATATGTGGAATCCGAAAAACTGAATGAACGAGCAAAGTAAACGGACTCATAGATATAGAGGAAAAACTGAGGGTTGCTAGTTGGGAGGGGGGTGGGGATAAAGGGGAAAGGGAAGGGATTAGACAGCATAAATAGACAACTACAATATTGCCACAGGGATATGAAACACGGTTCGGGGAATATAATAATGTTGTAAAAATTTTGTGGCATGTCAGATAGTCACATGTCTTAGGGAGACCACTTCATGGATGAAGTAGAGGCTTGATCACTGCACTGTACACCTGAAGCTGATGTTGTATAATATTTTATGCCAACTGTAACTGAATATATAGATCGTCATGGGATGTAGAGTATATTGTGGAAGAGAGTCAAAGGAATTGTAATAGATATGTATGATATGGGGGGGAGTGGGGTGGCAAACTGGGGAAGGAGGTTGTCACTTTGGGGGATAAAGAGTATAACTACTACATTGTGTTGTACACCTGAAACTAATTTTAAAAAAAAAGAAAAAAAAAGTGGATTAAACATAAATACCATCCCTGAAAAAACAATTCAGGAGCTGTGCTGACCACAGATGATGGATTTTGAAAAACTCTTTATCTGGGAAAAGTTAAAAATACACAAAAGTAGAGAAAATTGTATCATGACCTATCCAATACTCATCACCCAAGGTCATTAATGATTGATTAATGGACAGTCTTGTTACATTTATACCCTGCTGGCTTCCCCTGCTACTCATTCCTGGATTATTTTGAAGCAAAAGCCAGTCACCATTTCATTTCATTTTAAATATTTCAATATGTGTCTAAAAGAAAGTCTGTAGAAACAAAAATTATAATATACTGGTGGAATTTTAATCTTCTAGAAAGGGCAAGAATGAGAACTTATGCTGAGTAGAATCAGAAAGTTAAGGGAAAGAATGGGTGCAGGTCAAGATCAAAGTGGCTTAACTAATGGGGAGATTTAAAATACCAGAAGGAAATGAAAGTGGGCGACAATGTCTCTTCAAGCTTCTCTCACCTCTCTTCTCTCCTGCTTTTGAGTGACTCTTAGAAATGCTCTTATAAATATGTGGCAAGACACAGGACACAAGGGACCTTAGAATGAGAGCATCCTTGCAGGGAACAGATCTGTTTTCTAAAAACAAGAGAAATAAACACATTCACAATAAGATGTTGAAATATTCAGTCAATAATGGATTGCTGTTGCTCTATGATGACTTTCAATGAGTCTTTAGCTGATCAGGGTCCACTTTTAATAAAACAAAGCAAGAATAAAGTCTTGCCATTGCTTCTTAAAATTTTGCTAGGATTGTGGTATTGCTTTCCTGTTCTCGTGTATTCTGAGAAGTTTCTTTCTTTTGATTTAGACTTCCTCACTTGATTTTATTATGTCATAAATCTCTTATGTTTGGCGAGAGCCATGTTATATGTGAGACCTAAGCAGCTTGCTAGATAACATCTATTTTTTCCTCCTTCTCTTTAGAAGATTAAACTGAAACTGTTGTGTCTGATGCCAGAATAAATTTAACCAATCATGTTTCCTTTACATGTAGGTCAGTCCAAGGGACAATTCTGCACTGGATCCTATTATCCATGGGTTGAAGGGCGTCGTTCATCACGGTAAGTAAGTCACGTACGCTTCTTTTGCTGGGAGGTGAAGGGCTAAGATCTCTTCCTAAAGAGATGGGGTTATCTTGTAGAGGACAGAGGGTGACATTCATTCCTCATTCACTGATGTTGAAGGGCATTAGAGCCATTATTTGATGGGTAAAGAGCACGCCCATTTATTACCTACAAATGGATCTGGGTTAACAGTAAGCAATTTATTTCTTTTCAGGTACCAGTTTAAATGTCTATGTTATAAATCAGAGTGCTTTAAGATGTACCATTCATGTCCGTTGAACCTGTCACTTGTCTCATATCTCTTCAAAAAAATATTCTTCATTCAAGCATCTTTTAATTTATAAATTTCTTAATTTGCTGCTCAGTTTTTTTTTTTAAATAATTGTTTTATATTTCAATTACATTGACATACAACATTATATTAGTTTTAGGTGTACCACATAGTGATTAGACAGTTATATAACTTACAAAGTGATCAGCCTGATAAGTCTAGTACCCACCTGGCACCATACATAGTTATTATATTCCTTATGCCTCTCAGCTTTAGGAAAAAATTTAAGTAGCTATGACAAGTCATTCAACTTTGTTGCATGTGAGCAAGCATCATCAGCTATTCGGATGGAAAAAGCTAGGCCATTGTTCTGTGCAGCAGACATCTTATCCTCAGGCATAAAACTGGGAGAGAAAGTAAGATAAATGGATTCTGTCTTTCCCAACTGGTTTTTATTGGAGAAATTTTCCTGCAACTTTATTATCAGTAATACATCATCACCTATGACATCAGGGTCCTCTAATTTCAGAAGTACCCTTGTCACAGGGAGGGGTGGATTCTAGATGTAATGTAATGATTTGCAAAGTTTTAATACTCTCATTAGAATTCCAAAGACATTGGCAGAAATAGCATTAGTAACCATAATAAATCTCCCCTTCATCTCCACAGCTGTGATAAAACGCCTTCACACCTTTCTGGGAGGACTGTCTTTTGACATTAGCCAACTCTGCAGAGCTTAACAAACGTTCCCCCCCCCCCCCCCCCCCGTGTCCCACCTCCTCCCCCCAGCTTCTCTCAGGGAAAATGTTATCAGTGCTCAGTTGAAGCAAATGGGATTTTGGATTAATTGTTCTGCTTACATAGTCGTTCAATCATGCAGCAGATAACAATAATAAACTTAGTGAACGCTGAGTAAGAAGGGTGATTGGAAACACCCTATACAGGTTTATATTGTAAGACGTTTCCTTTGCTTCTTAACTTCAGTTGGTGTCTCTGAAGCAAACCTCTCACAGAGCTGGGAAGTAGGGTATGTGACAGTTTCTCCAGGGAAAACACACCTTTGCCCAAACTGATTCTGTCTGCGCATTTGTGTTTTGATGTTGGTCGTGGGATTTGGAAGGGTAGGGAAGTGTGCTCCCACTGTATTCTGGGCACTTCAAAGTGCAAAGAAAGCTAGTGTCGGGGCGGCTGGGTGGCTCAGTTGGTTGGAGCGCATGCTTTCAGCAACGGGGTTGATGGTTCAATTCCCGCATGGGCCAGTGAGCTGCACCCTCCGCAAGTGGATTGAAGCAGCCACTTGACTTGAATCTGATGGGTACTGGAAAAACACACTGTTCCCCAATAAAAGTTAAAAAAAAAAAAAAAGAAAACTCGTGTTGTGGGTAACGTGTTATGTATTCTAGCCCCTTTCCCAAAAGATGCCCTTGAACACTCAGTTGATCAGACTCCTTGAAATTCCAGTCCATAGTATAGATAATGAGTTTTGTAGTTTGAAATATAGTCAATGATGGATATATCTTCCTTTCCCCAGACTATTCTTCCTGTTTTAAAACACACACTATAAAGAGTTCTAGAATCTTCAAAATAGGTACCAGTGTTCAGCGGAAAAGGAAGCACTCCACCAGCTATGGCATTTGAGTAGATCTGTGTGTTCTTATTTCCTCAGTGATAATTGAAGGAGATTCCATGTTTAAAAATAAACAGTTAGGCTCCTTTAGCCCTCAGATCCCAAGTCTCAGTAAGCTCACTCATAGTGATCATTCAGTTCATGAGCTGTGTGCTGCTGGCATAATCGTGTTATCCTTACTCATTATCCACAGTTACCCTCTAAGAGGCCGTAATATGTAGGGATGCTTTACCTGGCACCAGAAGGATGGCAGAGATGCTTGGGATGCGGTTTCAACCCAATCTTCTAATTGAGAGAGGACACCTGCAAAAGAAATGACCTTAAAGGAAGTTCACCAACATATTCAGCAAGTGTGTTACATGTCCTCTCTGTGTGATCACAGGTTTGCCATGCTGATTAAGACAGACGCAGGTCAGCCCTCAAGGCCCTAGTGGAAGGTGAAGGCCTGCCTTTCTCTTCTGCAGCCTGCCCAGGGTGGTACCCCTTCCAGCCTTTGCATTGGCTGTTTCTGTTTCCTCTGTCAAGAGGGTCATCTCTTAGCTCATAGCAAGGGTGCCTTGCCTCCCTCTTACTATTTCAATTCCCAGTTCTCAGTTCAGACCTTGCCTCCCCAGAAAGTTCTTTCTGAATCATCAGATCATATTACCCATCCTTTCCCTACTCGCATCACTCCCAGTCATATTAGCCTAGGTTTCTTTCTTCAAGCACGTAACTATCTGAAGTTACCTTGTTTGCTTATTTACTCATATATTACCTACTAAAGTGTAAGCTTCATGAGGGCAAGAACCCGTGTGTGTGTGTGTGTGTGTGTGTGTGTGTGTGTGTGTGTGTGTGTGTGGCAAATAGTAGATGCTCAATAAATATTAACCAAATGTGTGAATCAAGTAAGCATACAAATAAGTGAAAATATCAAAATACAAAACTGGAAGAAGGGAAGGAAACACTAAAGGCCACTCAGGTTTGCTATGATTGGGAAGAGAAAGGAGTAGGGTCATGTCTTGGAAACATGATTTTGCCCTCCATTCTTGGGCTGTTGCTGACTCTCATTTTGATAACCCTCATCATTTCTGTCATTCTTCCAAAAGAGAATGAACATTTGAGATAGCTGAATAAAAAAAATTTGTTGGAACTACAAGCATTTTCAGTTGAAGGTCCTGTGAGGTGTTTGAATGACCTGTTAATTTGATGAGACATAAATAATTGTGCCCTTCATGGTATCTCTGGTTTGAGAATGATGGTAGTGATGTGTAAAGAGGAAAAATCAATATCGATTTTTGTTACAGTCCAGAATTGGCTTTTATTTCTTCAGCTCTGGGAGTCATATCTTAGAATATTAATTTCTCATTAAGTGAATGTTTTATTAATAGGAAGACTCTTATATGTTCCTTCAGCTGGAGTGGGAATGAGTAATCTGGTCACACCAGCCAACCATACTTGGCATTTGGTCATTAAGGTCCTCTGTGAAACAGACACCAAAATGGAATTTTAAGTGCAGCAGAGTTTTTTGGCCAGGAACGACTGCCTATGAAGGATAAAGAGAAGAGGAAGCAGGCGTGTGTGTGTGGAGGGGGGAGGGTGGCAGTGTTGGGAGCACAGCACAGATCTGACACTGCTGAGGGGAGACAGGGAAGCCAGGAGGACTGGCTGAAGAGCGCTAAGAACGCCTCGGCCAGGCCATTGGTGAACCCCAGAGCCAAGACTGCCTGTGACAGGAGTGGCCGAGCCCTGGATTCCCCACCATGTTTGGCCATTGGCTGGAGCATCTCAGTATGAGTGGCATTCATGGTGGACCCCAAAGGTGCAGCAGCTACAGGCTGTCAGCTGGGAAGTCTCCTTACAGCACTTTGTCTTTGCGAAGAATGTCTTAGGGGTGCACTTCCATGGCTGGAACAGAGGTTTACATCCTTCCAAAGACATTTTCCAAATCACATTTTGGTTCTCTCAACTTTAAAATGCTCAGAGGTTCTTTCCTTTTGTGCACATTTATTAAATGCCTGATCTAAGCATACCACAAAGCTAGGCAGAGAGAGCACAGCAGACATGGGTCTGCCCTGACTAGGTTTATAGACTCATGGGAGAGTCACCCTGTTAAGCATGTCATTACAATAAAGAATGGGGAGCAGCAGATTTAACTCAGTCTTGCGGGGGGCGGGATTAGAGAAGGCATCTCAGACAGAGCGACCATTGGGAACTAAAGAGTGCTTAGAGGTTGCCCAGGCAGGGAACGTAGGGTTTCAAGTAGGAACCATATAGATGGAGGTGTCTGGGGTTGAGAGTTGGAGCATGTTTGAGGCTCTGAGCTCAGTGACATTGCTTCTCTAATACTGGAGGGAGATAGACCTAGAAACCTCTTGGTAAAATAGAGTGCTGTTACATATGTGTTCATTTTTCAAAGTAAACTGATTTTTACAAACTTGAGAGCCATGAAGAAATATAAATAGAATGGAGAGGTTATTTGCAATTGACTCTGGTCCACTTTATCCATTCAGCAATAGATGGGAGCACTAAAATGTATCTATCAGGTATTTTATTTACACTACCACCAATGGCCACTGGAGAGGAAAGATTTAGGGAGAAATTGTGCCTCCTAGTCATGCCATTGATTCAGTCACATATAGTGCTTTTTATATACAAGAAGCAGCCCTTGCGAGTAGCCACACCTAAAAAAATATTGGTTCCAAAGAATTAATAGAGTTCTAATTTTTTCATCACTTTCAGATACAGAAAGCAACATAATGATTAGACATTTATACCCCTCACAAAATGATAATCCCAACAAGTCTACTAATCCATCTGACATCATACATAGCTAGTCAAATACCGTTGACTATATTCCCTATGCTGCACTTTACATCCCATACCATATATACATGTATATATTTTAATTATAGTTGACATTCAATATTATTTTATATTAGTTTCAGTGTACAGTGCAATGGTTAGGCATTTATATAATTTATGAAGTGATCCCCCCAATAAATCTAGTGCCCATGTGATACCAAACATAGTTTTTACGTTGTATTTCACGTCCCTGTGACTATATTGTGACTACCAATTGTACTTCCTAATCTCTTCACCTTTCTCACCCATACTCCCAAACTCCCTCCCGTATAGCAACCATCAGGTTTTTTCTCCATATCTGAGTCTATTTCTGTCCTGTTTGCTCATTTATTCTGTTCTTTAGATTCCACATATAAATTAGATCATATGGTATTTGTCTTCCTTAGGCTGACTTATTTCACTTAGCAAATACCCTTTAAGTTCATCCATGTTACTACAAAGGGTAGGATTTTTATTTTTTATGACAGAGTAATACTCCATTGTATAAATTTACCACAATTTCTTTATCTCCATGTCTATTGATGGGTATTTCTGTTCTTTCCATATCTTGACTATTGTAAGTAGCTAGTGTGAGTAGTGCTCCAGTAAATATATGGGTGCATTTTTTTTTAATTAGTGTTTTTGATTTATTTGGATAAATACCCAAGAGTGGAGTTGCTGGGTCATAAGGTAGTTCTATTTTTAATTTTTTGAGGAACCTCCGTGCTGTTTTCCGTAGTGGCTGCACCAATCTGCAATCCCACCAACAGTTCATGAGCTTTCCCTTTTCTCTACATTCTCACCAATGCTTGTTTGTTGATTTATTGATGATAGCCATTCTGACAGGAATGAGATGGTATCTCATTGTGGTTTTTATTTGCATTTCTCTGATGATTAGTGGCTTTGAGCATCTTTTCATGTATCTATTGGCCATCTGTATGTCCTCTTTGGAGAAATGTCATCTCCCCATTTTTTAATTGGATTTTGGGGTTTTTGTTTGTTTGTTTGTTTGTTTAGTTTGGGGTTTTTTTGGTGTTGAGTTGTATGCTTTTTAAATAAATGTTGGATGTTAACCCCTTATCAGATGTATCATTGGCAAATATCTTCTTCCATTCAGTATGATGTCTTTTTGTTTTGTTGATTGCTTCCTTTCCTGTGAAAAAACTTTTTAGTTTGATGTAGTCCCATTTGTTTATTTTTCTTTTGTTTCCCTTTCTTTTTCCCTGGGAGATATATCAGTAACAGTATTGCTAACGGTGATGTCTGAGAGAGTTTACTCCTATATTTTCTTCTGGATGTGTTATGGTTTCAGGCCTTACATTTAAGTCTTTAATCCATTTTGAGTTTATTCTTGTATATGGAGTAAGATGGTGGCCTTGTTTCAGTTTTTTTGCATTTATCTGTCTAGTTTTCCCAGCATCGTTTATTGAAGAGACTGTCTTTACCCCATTGTAAATTCTTGCTTCCTTTGCCATAGATTAAATGACTATATAGGCATGGGTTTATTTCTAGGCTCTCTGTTCTGTTCCATTGATCTATGTGTCTATTTTTATACCAATACCATGTTGTTTCAATTACTATGGGCTTGTAGTATAATTTGATATCAGGTCACATGATGCCTCAGCTTTGTTTTATTTCTCAGGATTGCCATGGCTATTCGGGATTTTTTATGGTTCTGTATAAATTTCCAGATTATTTTGTTCTAGTTCTGTGAAAAATGCCATTGATACTTTGATAGGGATTGCATTGAATCTATAGATTGCTTTGTGTTTTCTGGATATGTTAACTATATTAATTCTTCCTATCCATGAGCATGGTATATGTTTCCATTTATTTATATCTTCTTTAATTTCTCTCTCCAGTGTCTTATAATTTTCTGAATAAAGGTCTTTTACTTCCTCGGTTAAATTTATTCCTAAGTATTTTTTTTAAATGCAATTGTAAATGAATTGTTTTCTTAATTTCTCTTTCTGATAGTTTGTTTCAAAAAATGCAACCTATTTTCAAATATTAATATTGTATCCTGTTACTTTACTAAATTCATTTATCAGTTCAATAGTTATTTAGTGGAATCTTTTGGGTTTTCTTTATATAGTATCATGTCATCTGCAAATAATGACACTTTTACTTCTTCCTTCCCCATTTGGATGCCTTTTATTTCTTTTTCTTATCTGATTGCTATGGCCAGGACTTGCAATACTATGTGGAATTAAACTTGTGGAAGTAGGCATCCTTGCCTTGTTCCTGATCTAAAGTGGAATGCTTTGAGCTTTTCCCCATTGAGTATGGGTTTGTCATATATTGCCTTTATTATATTAAGATGTGTTTCCTCTGTTCCCACTTTGCTGAGAGTTTTAGTCATAAATGGATGGTGGATTTTGTCAAAAGCTTTTTCTGCATCTTTTACTATGACTGTATGATATTTATTTTTTTATTTTGTTTATGTGGTATATCACATTAATTAGCTTGCAGATATTGAACCAACCTTGCATACCCAGAATGAATCCCACATGATGATGGTGTGTGATCTTTTTAATGTATTTCTGAATTTTCTTTGCTCATATTTTGGTGAGGATTTTTGCATCTATGTTCATTAGAGATATCAGCCTATAGTTTTCTGTTGTTGTAATGTACTTGTACTGGTTTTGAGGTCAGGATAATAGTGGCCTCATAAAATGAGCTTGAGAGGCTTCCCTCCTCTTGGATTTTTTTGGAATAGTTTGAAGAAAATAGGTATTAATTCTTTTTAGAATGTTTGGTAAAATTCACCTGTGTAGCCATCTGGTCCAGGACTTTTGTTTGTTGGGAGCTCATTGATTGCTGATTCAATTTAGTTGGTAGTAATTGGCCTGTTCAGATTTTTGGTTTCTTATTGATTCAGCCCTGGAAGACAGATTGTATACTTCTAGGAATTTATCCATTGCATCCATATTGTCCAATTTGTTGGCATATAAGTTACTTGTAGTATTTTCTTAAAATTTTTAATATTTCTGTCATGTTTGTTGTCACTTCTCTACTTTCATTTTCTGATTTTATTTATTTGGGTCCTCTTTTTTTCTTAATGAGTCTGGTTAAAGATTTGTGAATTTTGTTTTATCTTTTCAAAAAAACAGCTATTGGTTTCATTGATCCTTTGCACTATTTTTTTAGTCTCTACTTTGTTTATTACTGCTCTGATCTTTATTATTTTATTTCTTGTGTTCACACTGGGCTTTATTTGCTGTTCTTTTTCCAGTTCTCTTAGGTATACAATCAGACTGTTTATTTGATATTTTTTCTTGTTTCTCAAGGTCTGCATTGCTATGAGTTTCCCTGTTAGGACTCCTTTGCCGTGTCCCATAGATTTTGGGTCGTTGAGTTTTCATTTTCGTTTATCTCAAGGTATCTTTTGATTTCTTCCTTGATCTCACTGTTGACCCCTCATTATTTAGTAGCATGTTATTTAGCCTCCATGTGTTTGTGTATTTTTAAGTTTTTTTCTTGTAATTGATTTCTAATTTCATAGCATTGTGGTCAGAGAAGACATTTGATGATTTCAGTCTTTTTAAATTTAATGATCCTTGTTTTGTGGCCTAACATGTGGTCTGTCTTGGAAAATGTTTCCTGTGCACTTGAAAAGAATGAATATTCTGCTGTGTTGGGGTGAAATTCTCTAAAAACATTAATTAAATCCATCTGGTCTAGGGTGTCATTTAAGGCTGCTCTTTCTGTGTTGATTTTCTGTCTGGAAGATCTATCCATTGGTGTCAGTGTAGTGTGAAAGTCCCCTACTATGATTGTGTTACTGTTGACCTCTGCCTTTATGTTGGTCAATGTTTGCTTTATATATTTAGGAACTCCAATGTTGAGTGTATGAATGTTTACTAGGGTGATGTTCTCTTGTTGGATTGATCCCTTTATTATTATGTAACACCCTTCTTTGTCTCTTTGTATAGTCTTCGTTATAAAGTCTATTTTGTCTGATACAAATAGTGCTACCTCAGGTTTTTTTTCATTTCCATTCACATGAAATGTCTTTTTCCATCCCTTTACTTTCTGTCTATGTGTGTCTTTCGATCTGAAGTAGGTCTCTTGCAGACAACATATGTATGGGTTTTGTTTTTTTATCCATTCATCTACCCAGTATCTCTTGATTGGATCATATAATTGTAGTTCTAGTTTTTTCAAACTTGATTTACTTGTATCCACAATTTATATCCACAAACTGGTATGGGAATTGGTATAGAAATATGGCATTCCCTTATAAGTAGTTTTACCAGTTGACCAGTGCTAAGAAATGTACATTATATCCTATGTCAATTAAAAAGTATTTTTTCAAGTTTCTGGATTACCTACTTTGTTTTTTTTTTCATAGTAGCCACCCAAAGAAAATCCAGCAGGCTTTTATTATACATATTCTAGAATACTGCTAAAAGGCATTAAAACACTAACCATTCCCTCATATCAGTTATCTAAGAAACACCAATGTTTTTATTTTTGAAAGAAAGCTTGCTTGTCATGGCTGTTTGGTTGTGGGCTTTGACTCTCTGTCCCTCTTTGCCTGTCCACACCCTCCTCGCTATCACTTACCTCTTCTGCTGAATATACCACTGTAGTGAGAAGAATGTGAGGGAGACTGTTAGAAATTGCCTCAGACACCAGTCAGAGTGAGGTTACTCTGCTGCCTGTCCTTCCTCTGTAGGCTCTTCTAAGAAAGCTATCAGTGAAAGTACAAATAAATTATCACCTGAGAACACCTTTCTATTAATGTCACAAAATGAGATTCTTGTAAGCTTTTATTGTAAACTCAGCAATGAGAGTTGGGGCTATGAGAAGATGAAAAGTTTACTTGAGGAGTAGTTTCCCTGCCTTACTGGTTTATTCACTGGGTTCACCTTTGCTGTGTTTTCCACCCATCTTCTCCCCTGCCCAGGGATACTCATCATCAGTTCCCCAAATCTGTGCACAAAGTCGTAGAACAGCTAGATTTAAGCCAGGCACCTAGCAGAAAGAGAAGAAATATGATAATTTTGCAAAGTGATTACCCAGCCAAGCGTTTTCATGTGGTAGAAAAAGCTGGTACCGCCTCATCTGTCCTTTTTTTCATATCTCACCTGCTGGAATTGTGGTTTCTATGATCAAGAGTAACCTGGAAGAGACGCTGGACCTGGCGCTATCTGAATACCTTCTAAAGCAGTGGGTAGGCTTTATCTTATCCAACTAGCCTTGCATCACCGGCCACAGATACACTTTGTAAAAAGAAACCAGCCCCAGGGTGTGGCATCCTGGCACTCCATGACAACTGCTGTGGAGATGCAGATGGTGCAGCCTTTCTGAAAGCCATGTGGCCATTTCTGCCAAAGTTACACATATGCCTTACCCTCCAAGCCAGCAATTCCACATGTAGGTAAATATCCAAGAGAAATGTCCGCAAAAGTCTTGTATGCAGGAGCTTTGTTCATAATACCCCTGAAGTGGAAACAGCCCACATGTCTGCCAAAATGGGAGCCTAGATTAATACCCAAGCTGTAGTATATTCATACTGTGTTATATTACCCAGCAATTAAAAATGATGAACAACTTGATTTACACAGAAACAGAAGAGCACATACTGCATGTTCCATTTATATAAAGTTCAAGAACAAGTGAAAGTAAGCTATGGTGATAAAAGTCAGAGTAGTGGCGTGGGTAGAGGTATATTGAATGAGAAAGATACGGGAAAATTTTCTTGGGTGATAAAAATATTATATATCTTGTCCTGCAGGATGACTACATAAGTATAATATAAAAATTTACCACCCTGTCCCCTTAGACTTATGCATTTGACTATTTGGGAATTAGTTAAAGAATACCCCATATATATAATATATTAATTTCTCAAAGATGTTATATTCACAAAGCTCAAAAATAATCTAGCAGCATGCACCAGATAGTCAAATATTAAAAACCCTGACAGTGTCAAGTGTTGGCAAGTATAGGAATGCTGGGAACTCTAATACTTGGCTGGGAACTTGGCAGTATGTAGTCAAGTTGATTCAGTAGTCCCACTGCTGTGTATGTCCTCTAGAGAAACTCAGAGGTAGTGTACCATGAGACACGTACAAAAATGTTTGTGGCATTGTTTTTCTAACTGCCCAAACCTAGAAAGGCTTCAAACGCCTATTGTTAGCAAGCTGGATAAATAACAGCATAGTGTAGCCATACAATAGAACATTTCGCCTCCACAAAAACGAGTAGAATCTGTGCCTCTCAACAGCATGGGCACCTCTCAGCCATGATAAAGCAAGAGTCTGAAGAATGCATAGAGCATTCCTCAACCTGAAGTTCACAAAATGAGAAAACTTTACCTATATTGTTTAGGGTTGCACATATAGGTGGTTAAACTAAAAGGAAAACAAACTAATGAGTCTTTTGAAAAGATGATGGTGGTGACCCTTTGGGGGCTGAATGGAAAAGTGATGAAGGATTGACTCAGGGAGGGTGGCAAGGACACCTCCTGTACTGAGTGGTGGTCCCACCAACGTTCGCTTCAGGATCATTTGTCTGCAGTCCATTTGTGTTTTGTGCATCTTTCTGCTCATGTGTTAAATTTCACAATCAAAGAAGACAATGATTAGCATTACAAAGTAAGAGATCCAGACAGTGCTTTCCCCTGGGACACCTCAAGTACCAGGTGGCCTCTTTTTTATAAACTTTTTACCATAGTGGGGAGTGGCAGCTCTTTTTTATAAACTTTTTACCATAAGTAGCCCTGGCAGGCTGATTGTTCTCTCTACAAATTGATTACAGGCCAGAGAAAGAACTGCCCTGGGATTCTATCATTAAGAAATGAATTGGAAAGCCAACACCTCCTTTTGGAATTTAGAAAAAGGAAATCAGAAATCAAAGGGGTGGGGTGTCAGGTGACAAACAAAGGCCCCTCACATCTACTGTGCCAGTGCACTGGGCCCTGCACCAGCCGAGGGTCCAGTTAGCCTGACAGGCATCACTGAGTCCTCTAGAAGCCATCCTGAGATGCAGCTATCGTGGCCTCCAAGCATACAGAACAAGTGAAACAGTCTGGCTGGGCTACTTGAATGAAGGGCTCCCTGACTTCAGACTGACTCTTGTTGCTCCCGCACCATCTCCCCTCTGTTCTCAGCCACCTGCATCTTTTCGTTTTGATTGAGGTTCTTCATATAGACTGTGGAAGGGGCCAGTGAAGACATACTTAACGGGACCGTATTCTATCACTGTCACTCCGGCACCATTGTGATTCTATTCCTGGGGTCGGAGACCTTAACGTAACGTTTCTGTCTAAGGCTAAATGGCTGACGTTTCTGAAAAATATTTTGCATGGGAGAGAACAAGTCCTAGAACAAGGGGAAAACTAATCTATTAGGCAGAAATAGTAGTCTGTCATTACAATCCTGCAGCAAGGAAGTGGAGCAGAGGTGAGTTAAATGTGGTTTGTGGGGCTTTGGCCTGTTTTGTGTTTGCGAACTTTAAGCTCCTTTAATCATAGTGTCTCTTCATCCTCCCATCCACCGAGTGCCTACTAAGTGCTTCTCAATGTATTAAGGGTAAGATGAGGAACAAGATTTTTCCTCTCTTTAGGAAAATTTTAATCTCAAGAGGAATTTTTTTTTTTTTGGCCTTTTTGATGTTAATTGCTGCAAAATAATCTTGTCTGCTCACCTGAATAAGCATTTGGAACTTTGAAATGAGTGTTTATAAAAAGTCTGCGTTAGGGAACACTTTTAAAGAAATGGAGTTATGTTATTTTTCACTGGAAATTTGACTCTCAGGAGTACAACCAAGCAAGAAATCTGGATTAGTGCTTCAGAGTTCAGGCTGTCTTGGATCTGAATTGTGGCTTACCATCGTGGGAGCTGTGTGATCCTGTACATATTGGTGCGTCTCTGTCCCTGAGATTCCACCTTGTAAAATGGGGATAATAAAAGTACCTCCATCTTGTGTATTAATACTAAATGCTTTAAGGCAAGGAAAGTATTGAGAAGAAAGGGTGCCTGGCATGCTGTCCTCTAAATCATAGCAAGTTCAATCTGTGGGCCAAATCTGGCCTGCTGTCTATTTTTATAAATGAAGTTTTATTGGAGCACAGCCACACTCATTCATTTGCATATTGTCTATAATAGTTTTCATACCACAAAGGCAGGCAGAGTAGTTGTGATAGAGACACTACCTGGTGTGCAAAGCATTAAATACTAACTCTCTGGCATTTTACACGAAAAGCTTGTCAACTCTGCCTTATCTACACTGTAGCTATTCTAGTAGCTCTGCTGAGACTCTTGTCTTACACAACGATTGGTTTATGTTGGGACAATGTACACGTCCACCCAGGCCATCACTTACCACCTGATAGACTTTACCGAGATGGTGATTTGATTTTGCCCAAGCCACCATATAATCGAAATGTATATCAACTGAATTAAAGAGGGTTCTGTTTTAGCATTTACTTTAAAGAAAGAAAACATTCACAGTATTGTCTCCTGTTTGAATGGGAAAGCCAGTGCTATATTATCTACAGCTCCCAGGTAGTTTTTTTTTGTTCTTTTTTTTAAAAGATTTTATTGGGGAATTGGGGAAGGGGAACAGTGTTAGGTCAGGGAATTGGGGAAGGGGACCAGCCAAGTTGTTCTTCAATCTTCGTTGTGGAGGACGTCAGTCACCATCTGGCTTCCCGTCCACGGCTCATGGCCTCTAAGCTCAAGGTGCTGTATTCAGTCTTAGTTGCGGGTGGGCATAGCCACCATCCCATGCAGGAGTCAAACCAGCAACCTTGTTGTTAAGAGCTCACGCTCTATCCATTGAGCCATCCGGGTGGCAGCTCAGCTCAAGGTGTTGAGTTCAGTCTTAGTTGCAGGTGGACATAGCCCACCATCAAACAGGCAATCTTGTTGTTACACCAGCTAAGCCATCCTGCCACCTGTTGGCAGCTCAGCAACAGTTCAGCTCAGGCGCCATGTCACTGGCCCATGTGGAAATCAAACCAGCAGCCCTGTTGCTGTAGCCGAGTGGCTCAGTGGTTAAGAGCTCGCTCAAGAGTGTGAGCTCTGAGCAACAGAGTCACTGATTCGATTCCAGGCCTGAGCTGAACTGCCAACAGGTAGCAGGATGGCTCAGCTTAAAAAAAAAGGGGGTGGGGGAGCTGGCCAAGTGGCTCAGCTGGTTAAGAGTTGGCCCCTTGGTAGTTTTGAACATCTTAACATGCAACAGAATTTCCCATTTGAAGTTTATGTTTCCAGCATTTAATTACATGGGACTTTCCTGAAATGTGCTATAAATATGCAGCACCCTGGTCTTGACTAATTGGCTCATGTCTGTTATGGATCCAGGAAGGGCAGATGCTTATCTGAATACTTTTGATCTCAAAATCTTCCCGAAACAGGCGCACTTAAGCCATTTCCACAGTTTCCTGAATTTTGATGTGTCAAAACCACCACCTTAGATGTTAGCTATTTCCATTTCTTTTCTTGGCTAAAGCCAGGAAATGGGATGCTGTGGGGCTTCTATTTTATCACTAATAGTGTTGTTAACAATAATGTTAAGACCGAAAAAGACTTCAAAAATGATTCCTTTTAGGTTAGATTTGAATTGTAGGCTGGTTCTCATTTGACCAGCCTTCTTGGTATTATGGTTATCGTTTTGTAATTTTGTCACTATATGACTATATCATTCAGTGGCTTGATACAGGAATCTGATTAATCAGGTGAACTCTCTCCTTCTCCAGGTGCCCTTGCTCAGACCCTGTAATAATACTAGTTATTGATGCCATAATATGAGCCTTTAGGATTTTCTCTGGACTGTGCCTGTAGGGAAGGCCAAGGGGGATATGCATTAAATCTTCTGCTTACTGGTGGAGAATGTTTCTGCATTGGGAGGTCCAGATTCACTCGCCACCTCACTGTGAATCTTGGTTCAACCACTTTCCTTCCCTGGACCTCATTTTCCTCATTTGTAAAATGAAGTGGAATTAGTGCCTTTGAAACTCTTTGGAACCCCATAGTTCTCTGTGGTTCTTGGGAGACTTCTCCAGGATCTTCTAACGTGACGAAGCCTTGTAGATAGCTACATCTTGAAAATGGGTCAGCCCCATTCCATTGCCCTGTCTTTCCCATTTCATTCACCTTATGATGACAGAGCGATGACATGTCTGATAGTCAACATCCAGTTATATACAGCAAGCATTGTTGCTTGTATTTAGATCATAAAATTAACTTCTTGGCTCCCTCTGGGAGGCATATGCCACCATCTTAATTATAACCTAATGTTTTCTGACATTCCTGATGGCTTCTAGATGCCATGCTCCTAAAATCCCTGGGTCTGTCTCTCAGGCTTTTTCTTTCCATCTTGACCTCCCATTTCTGGCTTCTGTGTTCTGTCACCAGCCAATCAGACCCTTTGGTCCTCCCAGATCACACAGTCCAATCATGGCTAGTCCAGACTTAACCCAGAGCTGCTGACTCTGTGTCTGGTGTTTTGGCTGCTTCACAATTTTTCATCAAATTCCCGCTTGAACTTAACTAGTAGCTGATTTTTTCCTTCTAGAACCTGTCATATTTTGAGCTCTTTAACTTTTTCTTCTACTTTCCCTATTACTCATTTCACTCCAGCCACACACAAGGCAGAATCCCTTTGCACACTGGCTTTTGGCTTTTCTCCCTGCCTAGAATGTTTTCCCCAGGTAGCCACATAGTTCACTTCCATTTTCAGGTTTTTAATCAAATGTTTCCTTCTCAATGAGCCTGCCCTTGAAATTGCCATTTTCTAAACAGTAGTCAGGAGAGACCTCATTGAGAAATACGTCATTCTAATATGACTAAGTCTTTAGCAGCTTAAAGGCATTTGGTCCCAAACCAGCCATGAATAGAGAGCAGTGAAGAAATGTTCCAGGCAGAGGGAAGAGTCATTGCAAAGGCCCTGGGGTAGTATGACCTGGAACAGCAAAGAGGCCATTGTGGCTCTATATAAGAGTCAGAAAGTAGCAGTGGATGAGGCTACAGAGGATATAGGGACCCACTGGTACAGTCCTTGTAGAAACGGAATGTTTGAGTGTGGTCAGCATTTTTAAAAATGCAGAATCTCAGCCTCCACCCCAGATATACTGGATCATAATCTACAGTTTAACAAGCTCCCCAGGTGATTTTCATGCATATTAACTTTGAGCAGCACTGTCATAAATCTTCTTCCTCAATTTAGAGTGACCTAAAATATTTAGAGATACCCAGTTTTTTCCACTGTCACACCCTCCTGTTCTAACATGAAGCATAAGACTAGCCCTACCCCAGCCATTTTAAGTATTCAAAAAAAAATTAATAGCTTTTCCTTTTAAAATGTTTTGGGAAACCCTGAAAAATGAAACAATCATTGGCCTAAAAATAGAAGTTGGGCTTTCTAATGTTAGTTTAATCTTACACACCTAAAATTGGTTGGTTCCTTGTTTTGGGGTGGCACCAGTCTTCCTACCCTTAAAATCACCACATTCTGTCCATCCAGCTTCCCATGTAATAGTCTGTACATTGCTGTGTGTGTGTGTGTGTGCACGCGCGCACATGTTACAAGCACTCAATGTAATTCCATAATTCTTGGTTATCTCATAGGTCTCCTATATGTTGATTGTTCATCGTGTCTTATAAAGGGCTTTCTTTTTTCCTATATAACTAAAGCATTGAAAATATTAGGTTATTAACACACTGAAAAAATGCAATCAATCAGATGATTATCATCTAATGTTTTAATGATCACGTTTTTAATCCAATTATGCATGTTTGAATCTTTCAAATTTTCTTTAATTAAAGATCGCCTCCTGGCACTGCTATCAGAAATAAGAAATTGCACAGAATTGAGCCAGATATAATTTAATGTTGAAAGGAAACTGCAAGGATAACTGGGCCGCCCTGAGTTTAATGGTTCACCATGACTTGAAAGTCCTCATACAAAATTTTCTAATTGATAAGAAAAATTTAATCATCTTCAGATATATCCGGTTTGCATTCAAATAAGGTCTTTTTTTTTTCTAAATAAACCTCCCCTAACTGATTATTCATATTGTCAGTCAAAATGCTTAAAAAATGAAAGACAGAGTTGGGTGAAATGTAGACTACTAAATACAGTGTGTATTTAATATAAAAGTCATACATTATTCATTTTTGCAATTTGAATAACTTTGAATTTAGCATCCCTGTTCCTCATCTTTTTCTTTGATGAACAATTAATTATTAAAATACAATATTGTCTGCATACAGTATTGGGATTCTTGAAGTGGAATATGAGATTCATTTCTTTTCAATTGTTTTATCAAATAATGCACAGTACCTGCTTATTATGGTATAATGGAATGAGTGCTAGGATAAGTAGAGTGTTTCAAATATTTTTCTCAACTAGTTAAATGTCTGGGAAAGGAATGTTTTTAATTCTAATTACTAATTAGGATAAAAGTTGGAGGCAGAAAGCTCTGATCAGGTTGGGTTTGGAGTCAAATTGCCCTTTTATGATAAGATTCTTTTAACAGCACTTACATGTGCATATTCTATGCCAGACACCCTGCTAAGCTGTGAAGTGTTAATTTAATATTCAAAACCTCCTTATGAGGTAGATACTATTATAATCCCATTTTACAGATGAGGAAACCATTACAAGGAGGTTAAATAATTTGTGTCAGACCTTTAAGTAGATGAGTTAGGATTTAAATCTAGGGGGCCTGGCTCTAGTACGTCTCTCTACTTTGCAATATTTATTAAGATTTTCTTAGTGGAAGAGTTTAGTTTTCAGTTGGAAAGTGTGTTCTTCCTTCTTCTAGCTGGCTGTATTCAGTCTTGGGTCAAGCCAGTTGAGCATGGTTGTTGACTGGCCAAAATAACTTCCCAGAAAATCCACCAAAAGAGCAGTTTATTTGGGAAACGAAAGAGAAACGAGACCACCTCAGCAATGTGTGAACGCACACTTCCAACTGGAGCTCCAACCAGCCGCACACATGCACAAAGAGCCTTCCCAAGCTAGCCTCTAAACTCATTTGAATCCCTCTGCTGGAAGCTACCACAAAGTTTAACAGGAAGTCAGGACTAGAGGCCCAGCTCCACCCATAGTCCTCCCAGCTCTATGGTTAATCATCTTAAGATGCCAGTTCACTTTTATCACAGCTTATGTAGGCTTTGTGGGAAGTACTGGAAATACAGGGCTACCATTTCTAAAATTGTTTCTGACTTAGAATTAAACATCATAAGCACCCCATTTGTCAGTGTATCACTGCCCGTGGGACTGAGCAAGAAATGGTATTTTTAGGAAGATCAGTAAAAATTGATGTTAAGTTTGAACTTAGAAAACTCAAGGGGAAAACAAACAACTGAGGAGTTAATTCTGAATGTATGTTCACAAAAGAAATTATCATTAGTGATGGAGGCACCTGAACATGTAGCATGCACTGCCCCCCCCACTATCCCCCCTATTTCTGGCTATGAATATCAAGGTGACTTTCTAACACTTGGTCCCCAACACCCACCACCTGGTTTAAAATAAGGGAGGTAAAATGTGGCCTGAGGGCCAAATCAATTCTACTGCCTATTTTTGTATGGCCCCTAAGCTAAGAATGGCTCTTACATTTGAACTCTAATTAAGTTGAAATGGCAATTTCTCCCAAAAAGAATTCCATTCTTATTATAGAAGACCTATATTTTTAAAATTGTCCTCAGTTATTATTAGCATTTTAAATGACGTTAATAAGGTTGTGGAAATATGTCTGTTATATCAGTACTTCTATAACATCTTCAAATTTGCCTCTTGGCCTACAAAACCCAGAATATTTATTATCTGGCACTTTACCACAAACATTTGCTAATCCCTGCTTTCAGACACAACGTGAGCCAGCCTGTTCTGAACCCAGTGCTGGCCTTGATAAATCTGGTTTACAAGGCACTGAACTTGATTAGCCTGCTTAATTGTCACAGCAACCCTAAGGAGTAAATGTTCTCATCATTCCCATTTTACAGACGGGGAAGTACCTCAGAGAGGTTAAGACCTTTTCCTAAGGCCACACAGCTGTTAAATGTCAGTTACTTCCAAACCATGCTAGAGCTTTGGCAAAGAACTCAAAAGTTCTAATCTATACTGCTCAGGTTAGTAGAGAAAATGTCAGACATGATGTGCCTTGAAGGCACTAGTAAGCCAGTTAAAAAAAATAACAGATGCATACAAGCTTTAGTAAGCCAGTTAAAAAAAATAAGACACACACACAAACACTTAAAAGCAGTACATGGTTATGTAAGATGTACATGGCTACTCCAGGGTAGTTTAGAGGAATAATAATAACAGTAATAACAAAAGTAATAATTAGAATAATATTTATTGTTTATGAGATGTTTACTATGCTCTAAGCCCTTCCTGAACCCTTTCTTGTACTGATTCATTTAATCTTCACAACAGCCAGGGAGGGTTTAGTAACACATCACACAGTTCACAGGGGGAGGAGTCGGACTGAGAATCTGTTCCCTTTACCAATCCCTGTGGGGATGGAGGAGTGAGGTCCTGAGGAGAGGGCAGCAGCTTGGTTTGGGCTTTCAGCACGAGGTGATTTTTCTTGCTTGTAGGCTTACTGCTCCAGGTCCAAGGGTGTTTCCTTGAAGAAAGAACCCCATCCGAGTGTCTGTGTTCTTCTCCAGGTTTCACCTTGGCTCCATTACTTCACCCTAGTCTTCCATTTCCCTAGCTGTAAAATTAAAGAATTGGACTAAAGTGGTGGTTTTCCATGTCCCTGGCTTCCCAGCTCAGCTTCGTCCATGGTGCCTGCACGTTCAGCTGTTTGAGTTGCTCAGCTCCTGCGTAAGATTTTGTTTGAAGAAAGGGTTCTTTCACCTCTGAGGCCACTGAACTAGGGCTGTCTCAGGACCTTCCAGGTATCAGATCTCTAAGACCCAGTGATAGTGATGGTGGTGGAATGAACAAGCAGGGAAGCTACCCTCTCCATCCCCCTCATCAGGTCTGCCCCCCCCCACCCATCTGATTGCACTTTCTAATCAATTAAAGCCAGGACCTGCCTCAGAAGCCAGTGTCAAGGACAGAGAAGCTCTCTATGTCATGCCTGCCGAATTCATGAGCCCATACAAGAGCTTAAGAGTCCTGATCTGGGCCAGCTGAGTGGCGCGGTGGTTAAGTGCTGGCTTGGGACGCCAGCAGCCCCGGTTCGGATCCCACATATGAGGGCCAGTGACACTGCCCTCTAAAAAATGAAAAAAGAGTCCTTATCCCCCTGAAGCAGTGTTCCCTCTCAAAATCTCGTCTCAGATTGGTAGCACGGGTGTTGCTGCTTTATCTTGTATGTTCTTTAAAACCCTGGCCTTTTCCTCAAGTGGGTGCTTCATATGGGCTTTCCTCCTCAAGGCTTGCAGGGGTTGTCTTCTCTCTTCCTTCTGCCTACAGCATTCTTAACTGTGACCCTAACATTGGGTTAGGCCCCTAAGGAAAAAGTCTCCTTCAGTCCCTGATCCTAAGGCAGGTTGTGTACTGAAGTGTGACGCCAAGTTCACCTACAGCGTGAGGGAGAAATGAAGGTGGTGGTTTCCTGGTTTGTGATGTCAAACCCTATGCAACCTCAGTTGCTTCCAGCCTTGTGCTAGCTATTTACACAGCCCAGGAAGTGCAAGCAAAGGCCAAAATAGTTCCCCCTCCCAGCCAAACCAGGCCCAGCCAAGCACACTCGCAGAGATTCCCCGTCATTAGGCAGCTGGGAACCAGGTTTAAATAAAAGTCCAGACTTGGCAGTGGGAGAAGGGACAGTTCCTTTATTTCCAGCCTTTTGTCCAACAGAAACCACTTTTGTCATTTTGATTATAGAACCCTATGATTTGAAGATTTTTGCATTCATTGTTAATATTTAATTTTTCCTTTTAAGAAATGAATTGAAAACCTATGTGAGAATCAGCCATGGTTTCTGAGGCTCATGAATAATTGCTGCCATTTTGCTGTTCAGTAGTGACCTTGAGCTTAGTTATTTCACCTCTCTGTACCTTGATTTCCACAGAAGTAAACTGGGGTATTACAAGTGTGTGCTTCATAGGGTCGTGAAATGAGAGTATAGTGATGGTTTAAGAATAATGCAAGCCTGGATTCTAAACTCACCTCCCTGGTTTTGCATTTCAGCTCTGTCAATTGGTGTAATAATAGGACCAACTTCACAGGGCTATTTTAAGTGTTAAATTAATCTTTATAAAGCTTTCAGAATTTGGCTTGGCACATACAGTAAGTGCTGTTTAAATATTTGCAACATAGAAATACTCAGAATAGTGCCTGACATGCAATAAACGCTAAATAAATGTTAAGTTTCGTTCCACTAGTCTCTACCAAAAGGAAATTTTGACTATTCTAATATAATCGATTTTTGTTGGGGCTTTTACATTATTCCTAGTTACATCAAGCTCTTAAGTTAGGGACACACATTTGCCCCAATTCCTACACAGTTTGTTCTGCACCAAAGAAGAAAAGGGAGGAGGTGTGAGGCTTGTGAAGAACATTCCTGTAGGCACAGGTGTGTCCATGAAGTAACCTGTATCCCTAAAGTCCGCCAGGCATGTGCTGGGGTCCCGGGTGGAGGCCATTAAGGAGCTAAGGCAAGCCATTAGCAGGACTAAAATAGCTGAAAATCCCAGACTTAAATTCAGGGCTAGACCTCTGGGGACTCAGGTAGATACTAGAACCTTCTCCAATTTGTGAAAGAAGCTGGATTTACTGAGCCTGACGGGGAGAATCACACCACAGAGCCCTAATCTCTGTTGCATTATTATTTCTCCTTGCCTCAGGACCTTCGCACGTGCTATTCCCAAGGCCTAAAATGCTCTTCTTTTCCTCTTTTGCCCCTGCCCGTCAATATTCACATAGTTTATTTCGACTCCTTCTTTAGCTGAGTCAGACCATGCAAGCTCCGGCGTCAGCATACCTTAGTTCATATCCCAGCTTTGCTATAATATTTAGGAGCTGTGACTTTGGGCAGGTACTAACCCCTTCTGTACCTTGTTTTCTTCATAGATTTATTGTGACATATCATTGTTGGGTCTCAGCTTAAATATCATTTCTTCTACTTTGGGAAAGACCCTCTCTACTTTTTAAAAAGAAGAAGCCCATTTTCAGGGCCACCATTTTATAAGTTCAGGATTGTTCCTTGGTTAGGTTTCACATTGATTTCCATTGGCATTGGGGAATCATCGAGGGATGTAACCAACTTTGGAGCTGCACTTTACCCTGGGCTTACAGTTTTTGTTTTACACTGGTTCTCTCCGGGGTGTCCCAGAGTTTGTTCCACTGATTATTACTTTATACATATTAGATAGAGAAGTGTTCTGTGGTGAAAAAAGATCGTGAAGGGCTTGGGTTAAATAAAATCAAGCTCACTGCTTTTCTGTAAGACTGCTCAGAGACTCTAGTATGCTAGCGTTTTATCCATTTCCTGGGGGGCGAGGGAGGGACCACATTGTTGCCCAGTGTTGTTCATCAAGGAATGTGTTTTTCATGAAATACAGTGCAATGTTGGTGCCTCAGAACACACCCTGGGAAACACGACTTTGTTTTCTGTGGCTCTCCCACCACCAAATGCTAGTGCTTCTAGGGATGTAAACAAGCAGAAGGCTTGTGATGTGGCACCAGCAGGCAGAGGGGTTTTGCCTGTGTGTCTGCAGTGTGGTACAACTTACCATTGTGCTTTTCTTTTGTCTCTTGTCCCAAACAGAGAAGGAGACCTTTCTGGATCCTTTCATCCTCCGGGACCTGCTGCCTGCATCCCTGGGCAGCTATTACCGCTACACAGGTTCTCTGACCACCCCACCGTGTAACGAGATTGTGGAGTGGATCGTCTTCCGGAAGCCAGTCCCCATCTCTTACCATCAGGTAGATACTGAGCCCCATATAGGGTTTCTGTGTTTATTCATTTTGTGTTCACGTACCTGTCTAACATTGGTGGACTACACCAGTTTGGAGGTTTCATTTTTGGACCCTCTATTTCTCATTGATTTCCTTTATTCTTTCCAACAAACATGTTTTGAACACAATAATTGTAAAATGTAAAACATGGTTTCTTAGCTACAAATTAATTAGCTGAGAAGAACTGCAGGCATGAATCAGGTATTTCGTAAGTATTCAATTTTGAGGAGTTAACAGCTCTCCTCCATGATGATGATATCTTGTGCCAGGAACTTGTCTAAGCTTCTGACATGTGGTAACACATTTCATCCTCATGAACAATGGTGTTAGGATCTAGCTACTATTTGCAACCCCCATTTCGTACAGGAGACACAGAAGTGCAGTGACCTGCCCAAGTTCACACAACCTATTACCACACCAGGGGGACTGCTCACAAAGACAAAGCTCTGAACCACTAAACCTACCCAAAGTTCAGAAGAGAGATTTCTCTATCTGCAGAAATAAAAGAAAAAGTATCCTTGACTGAGCTCTTCCCATGTGCCAGTCATTCTGCTAAGCACTTTACACATGGTCCACTTAGCTACAAAACAACATCAAGAGATGGGTATTACACTGAGATTGGACACGTAAGGGCATTGTGGCATGGAAAGATCGGATAACATGGCAAGGAGTTGTGTTTCTTGAGCATCGAAGCCAGAAATCAAGGCTTGGTAGCTCTGATTCCAAAACCCACGTTGCTAAGCACTGCACAGCACTGCACCTCGCTGAGTGTGCCCTGGGCAGTTTTCATAGGAGGGTGAATTTAGGCTGAACAGTAAACTGTGTAGGAATTGATGAAATGGACAAGGGGGAGGGAGCAATGTCACAAGAAGGAAAGCCACTAAGGGCTTGAGGGACCTTAAAATTACCTCATGAGGAATAATAGATGGGAACGGGCAAGTCTTAGAGGGGAATGTTAGTTGTCAGAAGTGCAGCATACACCGAGGTAGCAAGTAGATTTCTTCTCCATAATTCCAGAAAATAGAGCCAGGAACGTTGGGTAGGATTTGTAAAAAGGGAATTTGAACCACTGACCAGTGATGTACAAAAATGGAAGGTTCCTCCTATCAGGGCTGTTCATAGAAATGCTTCCCCAGAGCTTGATCGCCAGGGCTAGGGGTATTGTACAGGAAGGGGAGGTTTTGGAATGATGTGATAATAGCAGTAATATGACTGAAGACACAGAACACAAGACTATGAACCTGGCTGGCCTGGGGAAGTTTTTCTTGACAAGGGCAAAGAACACAGAACAGTGAGTAGGGGGAAACAGGGTTGGATGGTGTCCTGGTCAGGTCTGTTTTGGATATAAGAAACAGAAACCCACATAAAGTATGTCAAATAGGGGGAGTATCTTCAAGAAACAATAGTAGGGGGCCGACCAAGTGGCGCGGTGGTTAAGCGCTGGCTTGGGAAGCCAGCGGCCCTGGTTTGGGTCCCACATATGAGGGCCAGTGACACTGTCCTCAAAAAAATAAAATAAAATAAAATAAAATAAAAAAATTAAGGGGTTTCCTTAAAAAAAAAAAAAAAAGAAAAGAAAAGAACAATAGTAGGGGCATCCTGAAATGAAGCCATTATGACCAGGAATGTAACTAGAAGCGAGGCATATGCTTTACTCTCTTTCAAGGGCCGCACGGGCTCTTACATCATGGATTTTCTGCCATGGCTTTGTGATGCTGTACCTTTGCAAAACTTTTGCAAAGTTTGGTAAGTGGGCCTTTCTTTGTGGTCACTTCCCTCCCAGTTTGGGTAGGATTGTTGTTGTTATTAGTTTGTTTTGGTTGTGTGGCCCAATATGGTTACTCTTGTACCAGTTGACCTTTCAACTATAGGACCAGCTACCAATTGACAACAGTGTGGGTCTTGTGTAAAATAGTATTTAAGAAGATAGATCCAGTTGACACTGGACAACCAACGAATTGGCTGCTCCTGGGTTATCATAGGTCCAGTTTGAATAAATCAGCCAAGTTGCCCGGTAGCATCCTGAGACATCAGGGTTACCCCTGTGGGGTAAATACAACAGATTATTCAGAAGGAGCTGTGGGCATGAGAGATACCTCATCCTGCCCCACTAACAAAGAAGTTAGGTGGTGTAGGGCCAGGCCAAATTAATTTATTTGGCCTCACTGTTGTTGGTGTTGTTGGCAGACATTTTACTTCAGATTTCTTTTTTTTTTTTTTTTTTTTTTTTTTCTGAGTGCAGTGTTACTGGCCCTCATATGTGGGACCGAACCAGGGCCACTGGCTTCCCAAGCCAGCGCTTAACCACCGCGCCACTCGGCCGGCCCTAGATTTCTTTTCTTTTAATTCCACAGGATTAGCAGATTGGTTTCTGAACAGGATCTGCCAGCTTTAAGGAGATAATGAAATGTGAAACAAGTTTTCTTCCTAATGGTGAAGCCAGCATTGTTTTCGTAAAATAAAATAAAATTACAATCCACTGATTTACATCCTCAGGGCTAGAGAAGGGGCATTGAAAAGGAATCCATGTCAATTAAGATAAATGCTTTTGTCTTCAGAGAAATGAAGACTTGGAATAACATGGTTAGGAAATACAAGTTTGGCCCTGTGAAGGGCACAGAGGTAAAGGGTGGTAGTTAAGTTGGGGAGAAATAAGGTCCATTAACGCATACTAGGTTTTATTTCAGCTGCAGAGTTTTACTTAGGCTTGGATGCCTTGTCTAGGGTTTGCCAATTAGAAGCATTTGACATTTGGCAAGTGGGCCTTTCTTTGTTAATATCTGTTTACTCTTCCACTTCCTGCCACCCATCTGCTGAAAGAGAAGAAACGATGGAAGAGTTTTTGCTCTTTGACTTTCAGCTATGACTTCTTTGTAGATATTAATTATTGTTTCAAGGAAGTAGTGAAGAAATCAATCACATTGGCTTCCCAGTTTCTTGACTATAAACCATCTTCAGATAATACTTTACTTTTATCAAGCACAGCTTCATATATCCCTGTCTGTTTCCCATAGGAGGAAAACAACTCATTTTTATGTGGCCAACCTGACCTGCCTAGCTGGGTGGAGGTCACAGCTATGCCAGCCCTCAGAAAGGAAAGCAGTAGCTGTCCAAGTATTACCGCTTCAGACCTTCTCACCCTGACCCTGCCAACATTCTTTCTGAAGTTAGCACAGCATGTTCATTTCAGAAAGGCGAAGAGCCAATTCAGAAGAGCCAAGCAGACAGGATTCCATGTCTGCTTCTATCAGAAAGAAAACATTTTTGGCCCTTCATCCCTCTCTTTCTTCAAAGACTCTATCTCGTTTCTTCTCTCTTAAACAGTGTGGGTGCCCATAAGCAGGGAAAAGGAGAGCGTGTTCGCCATAAAATATAATGCTTAGCGCAAATGGTGGACTTGTGTGAGGTGGATTTCTTTGTAGCCTTCCAGAGTAAATACGAGCAGCTACTTAACGTTTTCTCTTTTATTCTCTCTGGGGAGTCTACTTGGACATTCAAACCAGCCCTGGAGCCCATGAACTCTGACTCTGGCTTGTGTGATAATCTGGATCTAAATTCAGTGTTGCTAATGAAATCACATGTTGGTTTGGTTGGCCAGCAGTCACGGTAGCTTATGTAGTTCCATTAAACATCTACTGTTAATACCAGGCAAAAATCATGCCATGACTTTGTCACCCAAACAAAATGGCAGCACTCTCAATCCTGGTAAAGAAGGTCAAAGGATCAGGGTGACCATCTTGAGACAGATGCCTATGCTGTTCATGATCAGTCAGAGAACATGCCATCTTGAGTCCAATGTACTAGGATGTGTTTTATTCTAGACCAGTGGCTCTCAAATGATGGTGCTGTGGCCATTAGAGATTATCCCAACCTTCCTTTTCCAGGACTGTGTGCTTCCTGTAGTTTAAAATATGATACTGCCTATAATTTTCCTTAGAATGAATTTTATTTCAGTGCTTCTTGGGGACTCTGTCAAACAGGCAATAAATGTTTGAATATGTCTAGTCTGTATGCTTTTGGATGTTTGATTTTTTATTTTATTTTATTTTCCTAACAGTAGGCCAGAGTGGATAGGAAAGGTTTATTTTCATGACTTTTTTTTTTAAACCAATGCTCTCTAATAACGAGTAGAGCAGCTCTTTTCACTTAAGACCATGTTGCATTTGGAGCCAAACTACCTGGGATCCATTCCTGGCTCCTTTCTCCAGTCAGATTACTCAACTACTCACTACTCTGTGCCTCAGTTTTCATCTGTGAAATGGAGATGATAATAATACCTACTTGATGGAGTCATTGCAAAGATTAAGTGATAGAATGTGTGTAGAATGCCTGGACTAGTGCCTGATACCGCAGAAAGTACTCAGGAAATACTGGGCGGGCTTTTTGTTGCTGTTATTAAATGATCACCAAGACTGGAGGGCAGTACTGTCTGTCCAGTATAAATACAGCCAAAAGCCACATACATCATTTAAAATTTACTTGTAACCACAATGAAAATGTAAAGAGAAACATGTGAAATTAATTTTTATTTGATTTAGCCCAATTTTTCCAAATTATTATCATTTCAATATGTAGGGCTAGCCACATTTCTGGTGGAATAGCTACTACATATGGCTATTGGCTGTTGCAGCTCCCATGTTTATCTCAGACCACGACTACTAATAAATTGCTTAATTCAGAAAGTTGGTAGAATCCAACACTACATAAATATGCAGGGCATGTGAATGAAGGTTTTCTAAATGGTGGCATGAAGGTGTCATTATTAATCCACACCAGATAGATTTTTTTGTTAATTATGATTAAATCCTTTCCCTTTCAGTAGAAGGCCTTTCTATAATTGCTTCCATGAAAAGATGTCTGCATCTACAAGAGGGGAACATGGCCCTGTAGTTAGCTTGTTATTCTTGGATTTTATTTTTGCAGCCATGTTCCAATAAGTAAAACTTTAGATGCTCCAGGCTATTGAAAATTTAATATTCCATTATTATTATCTTGTTTAATAATGAGGCAACAAAACAGTACTTCCCCTGTCATCTCTCAAATGTGAAGCTAAAGTGTCTCCTTGACCCTAGGTATGACATTTCAGTTCCAGATGCTTACCCTGGAGTTTCTTATTATGCTTATAACGGACTCTGGCATTGTTTAATTGCCATTATATACCCATTCCATAAAATATTGTGCGTGTCACCCTTTTCATGATTCATAATGATATTACTTTTGATTTTCTCTCTTTTTCCCCCTTCAGCCACAATGGTCCTCTCCCTACGTCCTATGGCCGAGAGCTCTCACTGCACACAAATGGCATGAATAGATTTCAGCTTTCCTTTGATTTGAATCAACAGATTAAAAACTAATTATTCTTTGTAATATTTTTATAATAAAAACTAAGTTGAAATTATGTATATACACTTCCAGCTAACACATTTGCAATTCAAGGTTAAAATTGTTCTTGAAACAGCACTAGTTAAAATGCAATTACAACTCCCCAAGCAGGGATAAAAGAAAAATGTTTTACATGTTCACTTCAAAAGTTAAAAAGTCAATTTAATATTATAGAAATAAAAAACTTTCATTTATTTTTACTAATGATAAAGACTTCATTAGTTATATTGAAGTGAAGGTAAATTCAAGTGTGTTATTACCTGCTTCTGGAAAGGACTAAGATGAATAAAAGTGCAGGCTTTGTGAAGTGGATAGCATTTTCTCCTTGGCGTCAGCCATCTTTTCCCGGTTCCCAATTCTTTCTGTGTTGTTCCATAGGCTGTTTCTTTCCATAGTGCAGAAAGTGCAAATAGATTTATGGTGCCAATAATGGGTACTCTGCATGAATGGTCTTTTGGGATTAGCTAAAAGGAATTGTTTGGGGACTTCTACTATCACCACATTCAGTTTCTCTTCTACTACAGTGCCACTCTTTCAGTGAATAATGCTACGGGCCTGTTATGCATTTGGAGTGAAGCAACTGAGAGCATGAAAAAGAGAGTCACACCGACCTAGATTTCTAATCCTCACTTCACCTCTTGGTTCCTGAGTAATCTTGGGGAGTTATTTAATGTCACTAAGCCCAGATCCACATCAGTCAAAAAAAAAAATCATAATAATGATATGCTAATACCACCAACCTTATGGGATTTCTGTGCGGATTAAGAGAAAGCACATAACACTCAGCACAATGCCGTGCATGTAATAAACACTCAGTAAATATTAGCTGCTAATGTGACTTGTTATTATTAGTACTACTTTAATGTTATTTAAAAGTAAATTTAGTAACCAAAATAATGTTTGTAAAGTGTGGAACAAAGTACATGGCACATAATGGGTTTGATAAGTATGCATTATATATAAGGAGAAAGAAGGGAGACGCATATAGAGCGTCTTATAGTTGTTGGGAGCTTAAAGTACAATCATGGTTACCATATTCCTCATAAATAATAACAATAACAATAATAATACTTATTGAGTATTTACTGTGTTCCAGGAGTTATGCCAAACACATTATATATAGTAACTCATTTAATAGTAACAAGAACCATATGATATAGTTAATGATGTTATCTCCATTGAACAAATAAGAAAACTGAAGCTCAGAAGCATTAAATACTTTTACCACGGTCACATATTTAGGAAGTTTAACAGGGTTTTGAACCTGGGTAGCAAGAATAAGACTTTTGAAGTTGGAGAATTTGGCACAAGTTAGATCATTAGGGCCCCACAATGAGAATGGGAGATTGTTGAAAGGTACAGAGCAGAGGCATGACATAATCTTATGCACATTTTAAAAGGATCACTGTGTGGCTGTTAACCAGATCTAGAAGAGTCGAACAGATTAAGCTGGCCAGATGCCCAGAGAAGCACAGCTATGTCCAGTTTGTTCTTACGGCTGCAGCGTTATGCTCAGCCACCATGTTGCTTTAGAAGGCACCTTCTCATTGTGGTCTCGCCAAATGGCATCCTTTAAAATCAAAACAGTGGAGGCCCAGGTGGTGGTCCGTTTTATCTTTAGTGAGTGTGGTTACAAGGCAAGGATAAGCATCAAGGGACAACCTGAATTGTGTAATGATACACAGTTGTCACCCCTTACCTGTGGGGGACCTGTTCCAAGACTTTCCCTCAGTGGATGCCTGAAACCTCAGACAGCACCAAACCCTGCATACACTATGTTTTTTCCTATACATACATACCTTTTCACTTAACAGAAGCACGTTATGGCTTCTTTTTGGCATATCCAAACTGCCATCATCACTATTCTTTTGCTTTGGGGCCATTATTAAGTAAAATAAGAGTGACTTGAACACAACTATCATGACACTTGGTTTGGTAACTGAGAGGGCCACTAGGCGATGAATGGGTGGGAAACCCATAGAGCATGGAGACACTGGACGAAAGGATGATTGGCATCCCAGGTGGGACAGAGCAGGAGGGCCCGAGATTTCTTCCTGCTACTCAGAATGGTGCACAATTTAAAACGTATGAATTGTTTATTTCTGTAATTTTTTATTTCATATTTTCAGACCGCATTTGACCACAGGTAACTAAAACTGCAAAAAGCAAAACTGCTGATAAGGGGGGGCACCTACTGTTTCAGTAGATTTCTGGCCCAGATGATCACTGCTTACCTGCCAAAGGGAAACATACAGACTCCCCACACCAATCCAGGGATCATGGAGGTTTCCACTCAATAGCCAGGCATGCCACTTACCAACAGGAAAGGCCACGGGCAATTTTCTTCTATTTAGAAGAATGACAGGGTTTTAGTGAATGCTGCCAACCTACCAACGGACAGTTGATGAGTCTGCTAAGCTTGTCCTCCTTTTCCTCTTTTGTGTGACTGTCAAGCAAAGGTATGATCCAGTTGACAATATAATATTGTTCAGGTCATTAGTTCACTCACAGAACTATCAGATCCTTCCTTCAAAATCTTTGGTAAGTTGAGTTAATGACAAGGAACCGGCCGAGCTTTTAAGCCCCAGCATATCATTAAGCTGTAAGAGTAATTTAAGCAAAAGCATTTTTGCGTTAAAGTCAGAACCTGCCTGTTTTTACAGTTGTATGACTAATTCTTTCCAGAGGCATCAGAAATAAACTTTTTAGACCTAAATGCTACCTTGTGAAAGAAGCAAGTATTCTAGAGAATAAACAAACCTTAGACTCGGATAGCTGAGACAGTCTCCCAGGGTATCCTTTCCTGGCATCTCAGATATTCAACAACAGATAGCTATCTCTTCCAGAAAATCTCCAGTCTAACTTGCTACATATGGCAGTCCAGTCCATTTCAAAAAAAAGAATCACTCTGAAAGTGAAGGTATTCCTCCCTCTATTCAACTCACATCTCTAAGGCTTTAATTTAAACCTATGTCTTCTTATTTGGCCTTCTCTGGACATGGAGAAGAGCTGGTCAGCATCTTCCACTTGCAAGAGCCTTTAATCAAATTACTCCTTACTCGCCTTTTCTTCAAGCTAAACATTTCCACTTCCTATAACCTTTCCACACAGGATTTATTCTCTATCCCTTTAATCATTTTGGTTGGTCTTTCCTTAGACTGTCTCCAGAGGGTTCTTTCATGTAATTTTAAGAAGTTATTTTCTCTAAGAAAACCTGAAATCTTCTCTCATTTTTGGATGCATTCAGTTTGGGGTTTGATAGTCCTATCGAATGAGTACACCGTACTAGGTTGAGGTGATTTTTCTTTTCAGCACCCCAATTACCTTCATTTGAGTGGATCACATTTAGACAGAGGAAACCATCCAATTTTAGCAGTGTTTTCAGCTTTTATTACTTTTCTCCCTTCCCTATAAAGAAAACATCAGAAGGAAGATTGAGATAAAAGGCACATTCTGAATAGCAACAATATGGATTGTTAGAAGAAACCTTATGTGAATAGTAGAGAATTGGAGTAACACAGGAATAACGGGTTACTTTTGGTTTCCAAAGGGTGGTTGAGAGAGACCATCTCGTTCCGCTACATTGATGACAAAGCAGGAAAGGTTTCATGGTTTACTGTCACTTTACATGTTCAGGAGAATTGGAGAGGAGGTGCATTGATAGGTGCATCCATATACTTAAATGATTTTTCTTGGCTAAATTAATCACTGTATTTTATTTATGTATTCGTTGCTTTCTAATGTAAAAAAAGGAAGTTGCAGACTGGAAACAGGTCATTTTCTGCCTCATTCTCTGAGGCTGTTTGAAAAACACTGGGGTTAGTTCCAGGCTTCAAAATGACCATCCAGACACCTACATAGTAATTGTCTTGTTTATTTTCTGCATTGGTACTAGCCACCTTCTGGCCCTGAAGCCAAGGCAGCCTCCCAGTGCCTGCTGGGAAGCATCTTTACCACCTTTGCACCTCATCCTTCTCTCCCGCAGTAGCCTCCTGATTGGGCATTCAAGAAGCCAGATGGGCCACAAAGAGTTCATTCAGCTTCTCTCTCCTTCATTCCATTTTCTTACTCCACAGCAGGGAGTTGGTAATTTTGGTGGCTGGGAACTTTAGATTACACCCCATTTCTTTGGTAACAAGAATAACTCTGTGGTCCATTGAGAACAGACCTCTGCCACCCAGCTCCTGCTCCATTTGTCTTATATAATAGAATGACCTGTTTTCATGAGCAGGATGTTGGGGGCCAAGGGGAATACTTTTTTTTTTTTTTAATTAGCTTCAGGTGTACAACAAAGTGCAATAGTTATACTTTTTTACCCCTCAAAGTGACAACACCCCTCCCCCAATTCTCCCCCCCACTCCTTCCCCCCATATCATACTATCTATTACAATTCCTTGACTCCCTTCCACCGTATAGTCCACATCCCATGACTATCTATATATTCAATTACAGTTGGCATACAATATTATACATCAATTTCAGGTATACAGTGCAGTGATCAAGCCTCTACTCCATCCATGAAGGGTCTCCCTAACAAAACATGTGACCATCTGACAACCCACAAAATTTTAACAACATTATATTCCCCGAACTGTCTTTCATATCCCTGTGACAATACTGTAGTTACCTATTTATGCTGTCTAATCCGTTCGCCTTCTCCCTCATCCCCTCCCTCCTCCCAACTAGCAACCCTGTTTTTCTTCTATATTTATGAGACTGTTTCTGTTTCTTTTGCTCATTCATTCAGTTTTTCAAATTCCACATATAAGTGAGATCATATGGTATTTGTCTTTCTCCGACTGACGTATTTCACTCAACATAATAGTCTCTAGGTCCATCCATATCGTTGCAAATGGTACAATTTCATTCTTCTTTATAGCGGAGTAATACTCCATTGTATAAATGTACCACAGTTTCTTAATCCAGTCATCTACCGATGGACATTTCGGTTGTTTCCAAGTCTTGGCTATTGTAAACAGCGCTGCAATAAACATAGGGGTGCATATATTTTTTTGAATTAGCGTCTTGAATTCCTCTGGGTAGATTCCCAAGAGTGGAATTGCTGGATCATATGGCAGTTCCATTTCCAGTGTTTTATGATACCTCCATACTGATTTCCATAATGGCTGCACCAATTTGCAGTCCCACCAACAGTGCACCAGGGTCCCCTTTTCTCCACACCCTTGCCAGCACTTGTTGTTTGTTGATTTGTTGATGATAGACATTCTGACTGGAGTGAGGTGGTATCTCATTGTGGTTTTTATTTGCATTTCTCTGATGATTAGTGAGGTTGAACATTTTTTCATATTCCTGTTGACCATCTGTATGTCCTCTTTAGAGAAATGCCTCCTCATATCCTCTGCCCATTTTTTAATTGGGTTGTTTGTTTTTTTGGTGTTGAATTGCATGAGTGTTTTATAAATTTTGGATAAAAATATGGAATGCTTCACGAATTTGCGTGTCATCCTTGCGCAGGGGCCATGCTAATCTTCTCTGTATCGTTCCAATTTTAGTATATGTGCTGCCAAAGTGAGCACAGGGGAATACTTTTTGATAATAAAAATATGACCCTGGCATTCTAATTTTTTCTCTTTGCTTTTCCATGAAAGTTTGGTCAGCAGCCTTGTGGAAATGTTTTTTAATAATAAAACGATAGCCATTAATCTTTATTGAGGGCTTACTTAGCAAGATGTTAAGTGATGTATTATTAACACATCCATTTTAAACTTTCCCATAACCTGATAAGATAGGTACTAGTATTATATCTGTTTTACAGATGAGGAAACTAGAGTTACAGAAAGCTTGAATAGTTTGACTATGATTACCCATCTGGTAAATGTTGACCTTGGGCCGTTTAACTTACAAGCTATGCATTTAGCAACTTTGCTGAACTGGATCCCTAGTATGTAAGAAGATGCTTAGTATGATTTAAATCACTAATATTTATTGAGCTCTTATGGGCCAGGAACTGTTTTAAGCACTGCACATGGATTAGCTCATTAAATGAGCTAATGATGCTGTTGAAATGATCACATTTTATTGAGGAAATTTTGAGGCTCCGAGAAGTTAAGCAACTTTCTCAGGGTCACAGAGCAGTTGAACTATGGAGCTAGAATTCCCACTCAAGCAGTCTTGCTCCAAAATCGACCAGTTTCACTATAACTCTGTGTTGCTGCCCATAATACTAATGGTCTTGCAGGAAGTGGGTGAAGGGGGCACTGAAGAAAGACTGGACTCTTATCCGAGACTTAAATTAAAAGAGTTCTTCACACCCTCGAAGTGTTTTCCTGGTTAGTTGGCAGGACTGAAACCTCAGATAAGCCCCTTGGCAGTGAGTCTGGCAGGCAGCCTGTGTCCTGCCAGGTTTGTCACATTTGGCATTGGCACTTCCTACCATTTTGTGTTCTTAATTCCCCCCCCCCCGCCTTGGACCTCATAGCTTTTCTAATTGATGTTCTTTTTTTCTCCCCTCTTGTTCCCTGTCCAGCTCGAGGCGTTTTATTCTATCTTCACCACGGAGCAGCAAGACCACGTCAAGTCAGTGGAGTATCTGAGAAATAATTTTCGACCACAGCAGGGTCTGAATGACAGGGTGGTGTCCAAGTCCGCCGTCCGTGACGCCTGGAACCATGACATGACAGACTTCTTAGAAAACCCACTGGGAACAGAAGCATCTAAAGGTATATTTGGATTAAGTGCCCTTGCCCTGAGGAAGATTCCTTATCATACTTTAATTTAAAAGGAGTTCAAAACCAGCCAAGAATTGGAACTCGGTGTTAGGAGCATATGTTTCTCTCCTGTAGGAGACTGTGTGGATGATAAGTAGAAGCGGTTACGGGAATAACTTCAGTTAAATAGATATGTTCAGAATTGCCCTTTTGATTAGTAATATATCAGTCATTCTCTCCGATTTTTTACCTTGTAACATTAACACTAGTTAGTTTGTATCTATAGAGAGCTCTTGGGTGCCTTACCTTTTAACTGTTTCCTTGTTGAGATCAGGAGTTTGTCTCTGAGCTCAAATATCAAGACCTTGGACTTGCTCCTAAGACTCTAGTCTTAGCATTCGCACTAAGACCCACAGCAGGCAAGAGCTCCCCTTCCAGCTCTCCACCCCCATGACATCACATGGCCTTTTAACACTATTATTTTTTGGTTTAATTCCCTCTTCTGATAAATATACATTCAGGCATCTTAATCTTTTTCATTCTACTTTCTCATGTGAAATGAACATGAATTTCTCTCCCAGGAAACTAGAAAGTCTGATTCTACCTGGCATCCTTTCTTTCAAGCTCTGTGATTTGTCACAATTGTGGCTTAGAACTTCAGAAGCACTTAGAGAAATACTGCTGATCAAAGTCCCAGTACTTGGAAGGGAGGGGGAATAAGAAGACATTTTCTTTAAGTGTGAAGAGATGGATCTTTCCCAAGTCAGTGCTCTCCTTCTTAGAAATTGTGAACTTGGGTAATATGAGAAGAGCTGTTTCATTTGTCAACACTGGAGTAGACAGTCGCCTTTTTAGTGTGGTGAGTTATACGAGGTAAGACAATTAAGTTCAAAAGCTCATCCTAGAAAAAGTGCTTCATACCTCATGGCTGAATATCACTACGGTCACCTTCGAAGTGCCCCCTGTGGGAAGCTATGCATCCATGTCAGCGCCTAGTCCACCCTTCAAACAATTTTGGAACTGTTTTTCTGGAATGGTCATCAGAGCTGTTGTTGTATTATACTTGACTGAATGTCATCAAAATGTCTTCCTTTCAATGTTTCCTTTATCTTCGGGTAAAGAAAGAAGTCATGGGGATGGGGGCAGATCAGGTGAGTAAGGAGGTTGTTCCAATACAGTTATTTGTTTACTGGCTAAAAACTCCTTCACTGACAGTGCCGGGTGAATGGTGCATTGTTGTGATGCAAGAGCCATGAATTGTTGGTGAAAAGTTCAGATCATCTAACTTTTTCACGCAGCCTTTTCAGCACTTCCAAATAGTAAACTTGGTTAACTGTTTGTCCAGTTGGTCTAAAATTAATAATGAATAATCCCTCTGATATCTAAAAGGTTAGCAACATCATTGCAACAAGTTTTCAAACTTAATTGTCAGACCTTGTATGGGGAGGTTTTGTTTCAAGAATGCCCCCAACCCCAATAAAAGGGACCGGGTTACTGACCTATGACCTTCATAGGAATAGGAGAAATGAGATTAACAAATAACTGCATCTTTATGATAAGAATGAGCACATTTCCCAGGCTTATGTATCTGAAAAAGAACTAAACAAAGAGGAAGGGGGTTTAAGAGTGTGATCATTTCCTTCCCGTCTGTGTGATTTTGTTTGAGGATGGTGGAAAAGCTAGCCTAGCCAGATTCCATAAAGAATACTTCAGAAAAAAAAGAAAAAAAAAAGAATACTTAAGATTCAAGTCATTTGGGGCTGATATTTTTGTACAAGGCATTATTTGTCAGCTTGTAACAATGGGAGAGTTAAGCACACAACCTGTAAAATATCTTAGGTTGGACTGGCATAGAAAATCCTCACTTGGGCTAATTTTTTTTAACCTAACTAAAAATAAAATAACTGAGTTTGAAAGCTTTCTCCCAAGAGAACTTGCTTGAAAAAAAGAGGACTCTTAAGAGTTGACTGTTTTGTGAGGGGTGAATTTATAAGGTAAGTCGGGATGAGGAAAGTACCTTACAGGTGAGCATACGATCTGCTAGCTTAGAATTGCTGAGGCTATGACAGTTAGAAACTTCTTTTCCCAAAAAGCAGGCTGAGGATAACAGCTATGCAAAGAAAATGTGTGGCCCTTATCACCTAAGAATGTTAGTGATGATAATGGTTTCCTTTGCGTTAAATTTTCAAAGTGGGCAAGAGCATCCACCGAAAGGGCTTTCTCTGAATTTGGGTGAGCCCTGGACCCATCCTTAAATATAGGGATTCAGTTCTTCATTCCACAAGGTTTGTTGCAATTATCACAGTGTCTGTTGGTGACTCCTAAGATGTACTAATATTAAAATGTTTTGTGATCTTTCTAGAGGCAGAGAGAGATGTAGGTGCAGTCCCATTTCTTTTTTAGATAGTATTGGAGTATAACATACAGAAAAGTACATACATAAAATATACACAAATTGAGGAATTTTCACCAACTGAATATGCATGCTTGAGTAACAAACACCCGGATCAAGAAGCTAACATCACCAGCTTCCCAGGAGCACCTTCATCTCCCATTCCTAGTCACCATCTGTTCCCAAGGGTAACCATGACCATGAGTTAGTTTTGCCTGCTGGTAAGTTTCATATAAACAGAATCATCTAGGATGTCCTTTTTTTGTATCTTGTTTTTTTTTGCTCTCCACTGGTTTTGAGAGTCATCTACGCTGTCACATGTGGTTATAGTTTGTTCTTATTACTAAATTCATGGTGTGACTGTACCTGAATTTATTTATCCATTTCAATATACATGAATGTATAAATATTTCCATGTTTTGGTAACTGTGAAAATTTTTGAACATGCTTTTTAATGAGCATGTGGACACATCTCTATAAACTGTGCACCCAGGAGTAAAAAGACTGTGGCCTAGTGTAAGCATACATGTTCACATTTGGTTAGAAACTGCTAAATAATCTCCCAAACTGATCATATGTACGTACTATTTTACATTTCCACCAGCAGTATATGAAAGTTCCTATTTTTTACATGGTTTGAAGGCATAATTTACATACCATAAAATTCAGCTATAATAAATGTACAATTCAATAGTTTTTAGTAAATTTACAGTTTTGTAACCATCACCAGTTTTAGAACATTTTCATCACTCCAGAAAGATCCTTCATGCCCATTTGCAGCCAGTTCTTTCTCCTATCCTCTACCCTAGGCAACCTCTGATCTGCTTTTATGTTTCACTCGTGTTAAGATTTTAAGTTTTGTTTTTGTGGGGTTTTTTTAAAGATTTTATTTGGGGAATTGGGGAACGGGAACAGACAAATTGCTGTCCTTTTGTTTTTCAGTCCAGTGTGGAGAACATTGCTTAACTGGCCCATGTTGGTATTGTAATCATTAAGCTCTTCCCAGGTGAGGCAGTCACTCGTTGGCCATTGGACGGTGGCTTACAGCAGCTGCCAGCCACTCATGCTGGCTGTCTACTGCAGCCCCATTGCAGCCTACACCGTCACCAGTGACTCATGGCAGCCCAGCTCCAGGTCGAGCTGCTGTTCACCATCTTAGCTGTAGAGGGTGCAGCGTCACTGGCCCATGTGGGATCCAAACCCTAGCCTTGCTGCTCAGAACTCGCATTCCCAAGCTGACTCTTAACCAACGAGCCACTTGGCCAGCCCAGGATTTTAAGTTTTTTCTCCATGTTGTTGCATGCATTAGTAGTAGCTCACTCGTTTTCAATGCTGAATTGTATTTCTATTTGTTTTATTTTTTTAATAACAGCTTTATTGAAATTTAATTCACATACCATAAAGTTCATTCTTCTAAAGTAGATACTTCGTTGGCTTTTAGTATTTTCACAAAATTGCGCAATCATCACTAATATATACTTTCAGAACATTTTTATCACCCCCAAAGAAACTCCAATCCCAGTTAGCAGCCAGTAACTCCTGTTGTCCTTCCTTTTTTTTCTCCTGCCCCCCAGTTCTCCAACTGTAGGCAGCCATTAAAGTGCTTTCTATCTCTATGGACATTCATATTCTAGATACTTTATACAAATGGAATCATGCAATATTCCATTTTTTTCACTTATTTCTGGCTTCTTTCACTTAGCATCAGATTTTCAGGGTTCATCCATATTCAAGCATGTATCAGAATTTCATTCCGTTTCATGACCAAATAATATACCATTGTATGGATGTACCACATTTTGTTTTTCTATTTATCAGTTGCTATACATTTGAGATTTTTCCACTTTTTGCCTGTTATGAATAGTGCTGCTATGAACATTCGTATTCAAGGTTTTGTGTGAACACAGTGTTTTCAGTTCTCCTGGATATAAATTTAGGAGCAGAATTGTTGAGTCATATGGTAACTGATGCTATGTGTACAGTTTTGAAGAACTGCCAAAATGTTTTCCAAAACAGCTATACCAGCTTACATTCCCATCAGCAGTGTAGGAGGGTTCTGAGTTCTCCACATCCTCACCAACACTTGTTATCCATCTTTTTTATTTTAACCATCCTGGTAGATACAAAGAAGTGTCTGTTTAGAGTTTTGATTTGCACGTCCTTAATGACTAATGATGTCCCAGTTTGTTTTTAAATGTACATGCCACAGAACCCATGGCCCATATGACCAAATGCTTCTTCTTTATGTCCTAGAGAAAATTCAGGTAATTCCAGGGCACTAGAGGCCAAAAGCCAACAACATGTGCTGGCAATCATCAAGACAGCCTGGTGGGTGTAGACTATCAACTTTGCAGATCTAAGTAATAGAGAGCCAGTACAGGAAGTGTTCCTTTCTCTTCAGTATTTTTCAGAAAAATAGATTTCAAAAGGAGAAAGATGGTATTCTGTAATTTTCAGGTAATTCAAAAAGAACCAGTCCTGTAATTGGCATTCTCTCTGATCATTATTGGAAGCTTTCAGTGCCTAAGAGAGCTATGATGTTGAACATGGAGCTATGCATTTATTGGGCTATTGTCACAGAAGAAAGAAAAATAAATTACTTAGAACAGAAGTCAGTAACCTTCTTTGTGTAATTATCCAATAGTGGGTCATATGGCCTTTGTTGCAACTCTTAGCTCTGCCACAGTAGCATGCAGACAGCCATAGATGATATATAAATGCTTGGATGTAGAAATAAAAGTTAAATTTACAAAAATAGGAGACAGAGTGCCTTTGGCCTAGGAACCATAGTTTACTGGCGCCTGCACTAATGGATGGCTCAAACTAAGATGGAACCTAATCCCAGGTTTGCTTTAAGGTAAATATTTTCTGTCTTAAAGATGGTAGTGGCCATGATAGTGAAACTGTACTTTGGTTGGTTCTGTTCTTCTATTCCACTACAAGACCCAAGGGCCAATTAGAGGTTTGGTAACTTGGTAACCAACCACTTGCCATTTCAGCATATCACCTGGTCATCTTTTACACCAGCTGTGTAAACAGAGCCTCAGTGGACTGAATACAGCACCATACGTCCCTCATCCCGCAGCTGCGATCATTAACTAGTGTTCACGGAGCAGCACTGTGGGGCATGCCTGAGTTAATGTGCCCCGTCCTGACCTTTGTCAGGATGATTGGATGTACTGGAATAGAGAAAACAGAATCAGGCCTTTCAGTGCCAACAATGAGACGCATGCCATGAGAGACACCAAAAAAAGGGGGGAAAGTCATCTTAATATTGTATTGTTGCCGAAGAAAGACTTATAATGGATGTCACCCATAAAAAGTATAATGCCGTAGTTCCAGTAAATGGGAACAGTATGTAGGCTTGGTGGATTGTTCAGGGGACATGCAGTTCACCAGCCTGCCCTTTGTCGGTAAATAACTTAGACAGACTTGGATTTAATAGGCTGTCATTTCAGTTATTCTGCAACACATCCCGGCATGGAAGAGCATTTGGCGAGTAAGTGCTGAATGCTTTCTATTGTGAAGACTTTGGGGGCAGTGAACGCAGAAACATAACTTCCCTTCCAACAACATGAAACATATGGTTTATTAATTTAACGAAACCTGTTCAAATCACAGTGGAATCAAAACCACTTGAACTGATAATTTGATTTGATGGCTTAAAATGACACTGTATAACGTAATGAAAGCGAAGGAAATGAGAGGATGCCGGACTGCCCATGTATCCCGTTTCCTAAGCCAGTGCCGTGGTTTCGGGAGAATGGTCTTTGCTTCTGGCAATGGAGGTTTCCCTTTTTTAGCCACATTCTTGATTCCTGTTTTGGTTAAAAGTAGTTTTTATGGACATATACCACTGTGTGAGAATGACTAAGTAACTAGCCTATTTTAAATCAGCATACATTGAGACAGAGCATTACATTTTCCACCAAAAGTAGCAAACAAAGAAGTAAATCCATGAGTGCTTTTTAAGTTTGACATTGAAATCTTGGTTTTCTGCTATTTTGAGGGAAAACATCAATGTTGTTCTATTTTCAGTGTAATCATTTCCACTCACCAGATTAATGAGCTTGAGTTATTTTATCTTATTAAAATAAGCTCTGATATGAGTCCTTAATTCCTTGGTAGGCAACTCTCATCCCAGAAACGCTTCCAAAAAGGTATCTTGTTACTTCCAGAAACTTTGAGCACAGTAAAGCACTAGAGAACACGCATTTTTAATCCAGCCTCCAAGGAATGTTTTAACCTCCTTCTTTAAAAAATAACTATCGTTTAGCTAGTACTTTTTTAACCTTGGGAGTGATTAAGAAAGCAGGCCAAAAGTGGGGCTGTTTAAAACTCTCCAAATTTCTGGGTTCCTCATGCTTTTGAAGGTCAATCATGTCATGTTATATCAAACGTTTTTACATGCTCCAACATCCCACGATTACTATAATTTTATATAAATAGATAAAGGGTTGGTGTAAGTTGCCTTTGAGTGGTTGGCATAAAGTTGATATTTCCTAGACACTTCATGTCGCATTAGCTACTTTGGCTTTGTATTTTGTAGCCAGTGAATTTCTTTTCATCTGTCAGACAGCTTTGTCTGCCATTACACAGTCCAATCACTCTAGGAGCTGTGCCTGAAGCGCCTGTGGTTAAAAAGGTTACATAAGGGATTTTTGTGTATCACAGGCTCTGCTAGGCACCTCCATTCGTGTGTGTTTTCATTAATCCTCAACAACTTCTGTCAGGATTCACTTTCCATTTATCAAATATGTGTTGAGCATCTACTATGAATGAACAAGTTCTAGACACTAGAAACAAAGGGCTGGAACAAGGGAGAAGAGTTCCTTATCATAAGCTTATATTTTTGTGGGGAGAAAGAAATAGACAAGTCAACCAATGACAAAGCTTCAATGTTTTCCAGAGATCAGATCAGGTAGGGTGCTAAGAGTGGGAAGAGATCAGCCCTGGGTAGATCAGGAGTGGTCATAAGGAGCCAGCCCTGAAAAGTACTTAGAGAAAGAAGTCATTTGCAAGCGACCTGAGGCAGGGTGAAGACTGGGAAAGACTTCTTGTTAAGGAATTATGATTGTAGTCTTAGAGCAGTGGGAAGACTTGGGAGAGTCTTAAGCAGGAATATAGAATTATCTGAACAGGTTTTTAAACCCATCACTCTGGTATGTGAAGAATATTTGCAGAGGACCAGGGGTGGAATATGCAAGACCAGCAGGAGGCAGATAGAAATATTCCAGGCAGGAATCCAGTGGTCGGATGCCGGTGCTCCTGGTGGAGGTAGATCCTTAGGGATGGATTTTGGCATAGAGCCTCTGAGATTTACTAACAGTCTGGATGGAGGGTGGTGGGATTGCAAAGAGAGCAATGCAGTGTTATTATTTCCCTTTAACAGATGAGGGTCTGAGACTCAGAGAGAGCAAGTGATCACCCAGAGCCTTTCAGCAAGGAAGTGATAAAGCTGAGATGTAAACTGAGATCCTCTTATATCCAAACGCAGCATTCTTTCGGTTTTCAGAGGGACTGCCAGCTTCCAATGAATCCACAAGTGGCAGTCTCTTTGTTTTAGATGTCATCAGGCGGCTTGAAAAACACAGTTTATTACTCCTTCCCTGAATGAGGGAGCTTTACAACTAAATATACTTATGGGAATAGGGTGCTCTTCCTAAAGATAGGGTTTATCTTCTCAAAAAGAATCAGTCTTTATTTGCTTGGCTTGCTTTTACCAGGTTATCTTGGGTGCTCGGGGCACAGTGCTGAGGCCTTGATCACAGGGTCAGTCCCAGAAGGCCCAGTCCACCCACTTGGTCTGGACAGTGGGGCCTTCCAAGCTGAGGAGCTTATGCATCCTTGAATCAACAGCACCTAACACAGTAGCTAGGACATGGTAGGTGTACAGTCATTGTTCAATGCATGAATGAATGATGAGACAACACAAGGCACTGAGTAAGAATATAGATTTTGGAGTCAAGCACACCTGGACTCAAATTCCAGGTCCACCATTTACTCCTACATTTTTGTATTCTAGTTAATATTAAGTCTTGCTTTCCTTGTCTGTGAAATGGAGATGATAATTCCAGCTCCCTCTTGGGCTTGTGGGCCTTTAAATGAGGCAGCAGAGGGTATATATACTACAAAGCCTGGGATATGAAAAGTATTCTGCAAATAAGAATGTAATGCCCCACCTCTGTGCCTCAGCAACCCCTGCTCAGCCTTCATAGCTCAGCTCTCAGGTGCCTTCCCCAGGGAAGATTCCTGGCTGCCTTGGCCTAGCCATTGGTGTCAAAACACCAGTATTTTTTTCTTATAGCACAGTTGGAATTGTAGATTCCTGTCATTTTTTTTTTTCTGATATCTAGCTCTCAAATTAGTTCCATGAGAGGTAAGACTCTCTTCTTTTTTGTTGGAGCGAGAGTGCAATGTTCAGTGTTAGTTCCTCAGTAAATATTAGATGGATGGATGGATGGATGGCCAGCCTAAGCTAACCCACACATGCCACACGTGCAGGAGCAAAATGTTTCCTGTCACGAGATTTGGCACAGTTGAGGCATTTATGATCTAGCCCAGGCTGCGTGCTCTTATGGGAAGAGCATGGGAGTAGGGTTCCACGTCACTCCCCATACCTGAAATCAGAGAGACTCCTAGGATTTGGGAAGCTGTCTTTCACTTTGACCATAAGCCACACAGATGGAAGCATTCATCTCAAAAAACCAAGGAGCGAGGGCTTTCTTCTCCATGCCAAGGAACAGCCAATCTAGCACACCTGAAAGCAGAGAATGGAGGCACTGAGAGCAGCAGCAGGTGCTGGTGTCAGGGTGCTCCCAGGCAGAACTGCTGTATGGCTGTTCAACTGATAATTTTAACAGACGCCAAGGTCCGTCTATTGTCTTCACAGTATAAATATTCCCTAATTACTTAATCCTTTCTGACTCCGGCCAAGTTAGGCAGAGTTTGATCTTCGAGGCCGACCGAGCCACCCTCCTATGGCTTCAGCTTTTCTTTGCTCTCTAGAAAATCTTTCCTTGACATTGCATTTATTTGTGTGTACACTGCGGTGCTTGTGGACAACAACCTGGAAATTAATAAAGGCCAACAGTATCCTTTTTCCCAGAGCGACACACGTCCCCTTTGTCTCGCTAACTAGCATTCACAGCCTGTGAAGCAGGAGCCTCTGAGTGTGTGCGTGTGCATCTCCTTGGAATCACCGGAGGAGTATAGCTGGGAGACAGACAATTTATCTTCCCCATTCTTCTTGCTGATTATTCCGCAAACACACACATTAGTTAAAGTTGTTTATCCTCAGGTACATGAACTTGAGAGAGAACCCTTGGTTCTCTCATGGCATAAGAAACAGTCTCAGCTCCTCGGCCCCTGAGGCCTGAGATAAAAGACCAGAGGTAAAGGCACTGAAGTGGGAGCCCATCTTCAGTCGTCTTTTCCTCTTTCCTTCTCAGCACAGCTAGTGGTCATCATGGTTGCTGGCTTCACTCCTGGGCCCTCTCTGGACTGGTTTGGTGATTCCAACGAGAGTGCCTTGGCTGTCCTGTTTCAGCTCCCTTCCTGTGTTGAAAAGTTGCTCTGACACTAAAGCCTAACAGGTATTATATATCAGGTACATGGAGCCCTGCAAGGCTTCTATGCCTCCGAGCAGGCACCAGCAAAGGCTCCCAGCAGAGAGGAGTCTTCTCAGAGAAGAGCATACTGACCATTTAAAACTGTTGGCTTTTACCAGTCAGTCAGAAGCCCAAGCTCTCCTCGGGCTTGTGCCAGAGGCAACCAAGAGGCCAAGGTCACTCAGTCCCTCTCTAACGCTGCATAGGTGATTCCCCACTCAGCGCTCCCTATTTATAACCTGGTCTCTCCATGCAAGTGGCAGGCCCCCTGTCCTCTGGGGTCCTCTTAACCAAGCCCAGGAGGAGCTGCTTGAGCCAGTCCCCAGGTGTGGGAGACCCTGGAACCATACCATAGAGACCCTGGAACCTAACCAAATGACCAGCTGGTCTAGAGCCACGTCTGGGGGTCCAGCCAAGGTTGGAATCTAAACAGTGGAGCTCATGCTGAGGTTCCCCGGAACCAGAACTAATAAGAGAGCAGGTTCCACAGCTAACTAGGTGAATATTGAGTAAGAGCCAGGCCACTCCTTTTAAATACAGTCGGTACCAAGCTTTAGCAACACCTAATTCTGAAAGAAAAATCATTTTAAGGACCAAACTGAAACAAGTAAGGGCACCCTGACCTATTGTATCAAAATCATGCAGAGCTGATTTAAATAAAACCTGACTAACCCCATCAGTGTGGGGTCCATTGATCATGTGACATGTCCATTGGGATTACTTAGACAACTCATGGGATCTTGGATCTTGGATGGTGTTTAGATAACAGTCTCAAATAGCTGAGGACAATTGAAGGACTCCAAGTGACCCTGGTGTTTCTTCATAATAAACAGGGCTGTAACATCATCTCAGTGTTAGGAAATAGGAGACTCAGCCAAAGGAAACCCAGTTCCAGTACCAGGGTACTGGGCAAGTGCCCACCCTAAACCTGCACCCTGGTCGCTGGTACAGACCTTCAGTTGGAGCCAAGATGAGAGCAAGGCAGGGAGAAGGTAGAAGTTAAGAGGTACTACATGGAAAGGATGCTGTGTTCAGTGAAAAAGGGAGAGGTCCACTTGGCCCTTTTGGCAGGAAATCACAGCATCTTAAAGTAGAAACGGGGAAGAGCCCTAGGGTCCATGGAATCCAGCCTTCCACCCAGGGTTCAAGTAGCAGCTGTTGTCAAGTGGTGCTAGAAAGATGCATCATTCTGAACTTCACCACCTCCCTTAGCACCAAGCCGAACAATGCTTTTTCCTGCACAGGACATGGACACCTCCCTTGGCCTTTAGCTCTCAGAGGAAGAGGGATATTACACAGACAAAAAGATTTTAAGGAGGTAGAAGAAGTCAAGAATAGCATAACGTGGGAAAGTCAGAACCACATGCCTGGAGAACCGGAGCATTGAATTTCCGCCTCTGCCTTCCCAGACACTAGCTGCTGCTATTGTATTTAGGGTGTGTGGCTCTGTTAAATGCACAGCAGAGATAGCTCACGGGATAAGAACGTTTTCAAACTTGCTGCCTTCCACGGTAATTGCTCCACAGAGCATCTAGTACTGAATTGTTGGTCTGAAATGGGATTGCACACCAGGGCTTGTTCAGGGATTAGAAGGGAAGCCACAGGGAAGTGTGGAAAAAATTCCACAGGTGTGTTAGTTACAGTCCTCCCTCCTGAGTAGGGAAAAGCACAGCTGGCCAACTCCTGTGTCTTTCTCCTTTCAACTGAGCACTTCATTTCTGACACTTCTGGTCACCAAACGTGTGGGGGTTTTCCCCCACCAAGCAGTTCTCTGTGACACCACATGGATGCCCTACGATTAACTCAGTTCTGATGCTATGTACGTGGAGATAGCTTCAGATTCTACAGGTTAAGGGCTCAGTCCCACAAGGCTTCTCCCATCCCACGTCAGATGTCAGTCTCAAGTAGCAGGTCCCCAGGTTGCCCACAATTTCTGTCTGAGTTGGCTACAAATCAGAGATTCCCACAGTGCCCTCCTTGGGTTCAGTTAACTTGTTAAGAGTCACTCACAGAACTGAGGGAGACACTTGTGATGGAAACGGTTTATTAAAGGATGTGATCAAGAATACAGATGAACAGCCAGATGGGAAGCTTTCTGAACCGCATACTTCTGGGATTTTTATGGAAGCTTCATCACATAGGCATGATCAGTTATTAACTCCGTTTCCAATCCTTTTCCCCTCTCTTGGAAAGGAGATTGGAGCTGAAAATTCCAAGCTTCTAATTGTGTCTTGTTCTTTCCAGTGACCAACTGCCATCCAGAAGCCCACCCGGAGGCAACTTCATAGAACAAAAGATGCTCTTTAGTGCTCTTATCACTTAGAAATTTATAAGAGATCTAGGAGCCTTGTGTCTGAGACTGGGGACAGAGACCAAATATTAGAATAAGAGAAGACATACAGATGGCCAACAGGTCCATGAATAGATGTTCAACATCAATAACCATCAGGAAAGCACAAATCAAAACCACAATGAGATGTCACCTTACACCTGTTAGAATGGCTATTATCAAAAAGACAAGAAAATAAACAAGTGTTGGCAAGGATGTGGAGAAATGGGAACCCTGGTGCACTGTTGATTGAAATGTAAATTGGTGCAGCCACTATGGAAAACAGTACGGCAGGTTACTCAAAAAGTTAAAAGTAGAACCTACCACATGATCCACAAATCCCACTTCTGGGTATTTATCTGAAGGAAACAGAAACACTAATCCTAAAAGATATATGCACCCTCGTGTTCAGTGCAGCATTATTCACAACAGCCAAGTTATAGAAATAATCTAAGTGTCCATCAGTGGATAAATGGATAAAGAAATTGTGTTATATACACAATGGAAAATTATTCAGCCATCAAAAAGATTGAAATCTTGCTCTTTGCAACATGGAGGGACCTTGAGGCCATTACGCTAAATGAAATAAGTCAGACAGAAAGGCATACTGTGTGATTTCTCTTATATGTGGAATCTTAAAAAAAAAAAAAAAGGCTAATTTATAAATACACAGAACTGATATTAAGTGGTTGGTATGTTTCCGCCTCTGGGCCATAATCCCCAGGAGGTCAAGAACCATGTCAATTTGTGTTCACCTTTATCGCCAGTTCCTGGTTAGGGTCCTGGCATATGGCGGGTACTCAATAAATAGCTACTCGTATCACACACTTCCACCAGTCAATTTGTGCTTGTGCATTTCATGCATTTATCCAAGAACACACAGCTGGTATGTCCAGAACTGAAGTAGTCTGACTCCAGAGTGAATAAGTGAATGCATGAGATCACTTGGATCTCAGTCTGTAATAGGAAGGAGCCAGCAGTCCCACAGAATTGCAGTGAGGTTTTGATGACACAATTTGTGAAATGTGCTAACTGAGCCCAGAGCCAGGCTCATCTGATGGGACTTGTTCCCGTTATGTCAGCACAGGATGGCCCAGAGGAAAGGCATCAGGGGTGGTTCCAGCACCCCTGGTGATGGCATGAGGGACCACTAACTTCGTTTGCATTTCTGATGGTTCTCAAGAACGGTGATTGGGCTGCATCCAGCTTTAGAGGGTCTTGGAGGAGTTGAAGGCTGCTCTAGAAATTGTCAGATCCCACACTGTCATCTGTGATTGAGAACAGAAGATGGGGAAGGCAGACAGAGGGCATCGGAAGGAAGCTTTTCGCTCAAGGGATTTTTAAGCTGCCAAAGAAGCCACAGACCTAAGGCCACAGCAGTGATGCACAGCACCTGCATGGGATGGTTTTCACCTTTAAGCACTTTGACTAACCCTCGTGACATCTTTTTTTGTTTTTTGTTGTGGTGTTTTTTCTTTGAGGGCAGTGCCCTCATACGTGGGACCCGAACCGGGGCCGCTGGCTTCGCAAGCCAGCACTTAACCACTGCACCACTCGGCCGGCCCCACCCTCGTGACATCTTAATTGCCATCCTGCAGATAGGAAAACAGATACGGAAGGTGTATGTGGACAGTACGCACCTGACCAGCCCATTGTGTCCCCACCCCTTTGGTGTGGGATATGACAGACTGAACCCTCCTCCCACTGTATGTCCTTGGCCCCGCCCAGTGATTTGGTCTCTCTGGGCCCCAGTATTCTCACTTCCCTTTAATGGGGAGAGCAGTCGAACACACCTCTTGGGTTCAGTGCTGCATGCGTGATTCACCTGACAGGAATACAGGGAGCCTGGGCCACGGCATGTCCTGGGCAGCTGGCAGCTCCAACTAGATACTCCTGGGATGCTGTAAATCCCCAGAATGCTGGAGTGGGGTCCTGCTTTGATCTCCTTCCTGGTTCTGGCACCTTTGCCCGTGCAATTTCCCTTTCAAGAACTCTTAGGCGGAGTGGAGGAGGTGCCAAGATCCCAGGTTTGAAGTCCTACATGGTCTTCTTTGGGGGATTTTGTGTTTACCTAAACCTCTTTGATACAGCCCTTCAAAATGAGAAATCCTTCCCTGAGGCCGTTTCTTTGGAAATTTTCCCTAAAGGACTCCATATTTAAGGGTTCTTGAGCTGAGCTGGGGCGATAAAGAAATGTCAGGCATTTAAGCTGTCTGAGGCAAGGCTCATGGCTCCATTCCCTGTGAATCGTTCCTACTGCTGTAAGAGGAGATGGGGACCCTGCTCTCTCTCCCTGCCCCACTGGTCCCTGGTGGGAGGCATCCACTCACCACCCTCCCACCACCACCACCAGCTGGCTTAGGCCAGGCTGGTCCCTCCGACATCACCCTGTGTGGAATATGATGTCGCATCCCCACCCCCACCCTGGGTAGGCAGCAGTTCCGTTTCTGTGGACAAGCATTATGAAAGAGTGCACTGACACCAAACTGCTGTGTTTGAGCAGTGCCTCCTGACCAGTAATTGGCCTGTTGCCTCAGGTGTGAAACTTGGAGGAGGCAGATGCAAGGGAGGACCTTCAACTCCAAACAGGGTAAGGTGCTTGGAAGTTATGCCGACATCACACAGCACGTACCATATTATTGACATGTGATATGAATGCTCAAGATGAAGAGGAATGTGCTGGGGGTGGGGGTGCTACCATTTACTTGTGGAGCCACTGAGAAAACATCCTTGACATTGATGTAGAGGCAGAGGACCTTGGGTGCTGTGCTAGAAGCCTCTTCATTATTTAACCAAGTCTGGGGTCATAATTAGAGGTGGTTCAGAATGAAGGCAGAAATTCTCAGGGCTGGCATGAACATCATCTGAGAGGCCTGTGGAAAGCATTAGACACCAGTGGGAAAGTAATCAGCCCCGAAAAGGGGAAGTCTGATGTCAGGAGCACCTCACAGGGGATATTTGTTTAAAGAACTGGATATGGTGCTTCCCACCTGGTTAGAAGTCTTCAATTTTGTGCAAAAGGATGTGTCAAGACAGCAGGCAGACTCTGGTAGGTGCGGTTTGCAGTGGGTGTTGGGCAACAGCATTGTGCCCATGGCAGTGGTCCTGGTGCGTGTGTAAACCAGTGGACCACTCCGCAGGCCTTGGGCACCAGGCAGCTGTGGGTGAGAGAGCTGGGGAAAGGCAATGAGGAGGGGTAGGGACTGAGGCAAATGTGAGCACACGCCCAGTCTGAGCTGCTCTGCTGCCAAGTGTGAGTGCAATTTAAAATCCAGCTTTATGTGTAAAATACACCAATTTGTCAGATACCATATGGGCCCAGCAGCCTGTCCCTGTGTGTGCCATTGGCCTCATGCCTGCTGAGTGGGGTTTGGCCACAGTATTCTGTATAATTCTCACCCCAATCCCATGAGGAGAATATTGCTGGGTACTAGCCACCCATTTTACAGACACAAACGCAAGGGTCTGTGTGAGTCTAGCTCCAAAGCCCACCCTTGTGTGTGCCAGTTTTTCCAAACGGTTCCATACAACCCCAGAGCACTGCTTTTGTCTGTTTTATATTTGGAGTTTTGAGGGAGGTTTTATTTGAAAGAAGAGTTTCCATCACTGAAAAAGCTGGCAGAACTTAGAAGCGCAAGACACACTAGTGCGCCGTCCACTTATTTTCATGTTCTTTGAAGGGCATCTGCTCATCTCGCCTCCCCCAGCCACCAAGCATGCTGGGATTTTTGTCACCTCCATAGACCAAATGGGTTTTCTGATTAGCAGATATCCCCTTAGTGAAGGTGTGAGTTAAAGGCTGAGGTCAGGCTCCTCACACAAGCTTGCGGCTCCTGAAGAGGAGCCCAGGGATGGATTGTGTGGCACTGGTTTTGTAGATGGGAACTTTATCAGGGCAAAATACCTTCTCTCATTTCATCAGTGAAATTCAAGGCCTGGTGCCTGGCCTGGAGATCTTACATCTCAATCAAAGGGACAGAGACATGGACTGGCAATGTGATTGGGACTTGGCTGGGAAGCACAGGCACTCCAGGAACAGAGGAGACCTCAGAGGGGGAGTGCGATGTTGAAGCCAGGTCTTCTAGCAGACTGGGGTGGGGTCTCCCAGAGATGAATGAGTGAGGAGGAGAATGGGAAGTCATGAAATTGGAGACGTGGAAGGGGGTCACGTCATACAGGACCTGTGGACCAGAAAAAGTAAGGAATTTATTCCATGCAACCAGCATGCCCTTCATTCAGCCAATGTTTACTGAGAGCCTTTTCTGTGCCAGGTTCTGTTTTAGCACCAAGGATAATACTGTAGCAAACAAGACAGAAAAGGTACCAACCTCTTGGAGCTTACATTTCTGGCGGGGGAGTTAGATTATGTATTAGACACAGTCGGTGAAATCAATAATGTACTTCCATGGGGCACTATGTGCTGGGAAGCATCTCAGCTCTGTGGAGGGGTGGGCCTCTTAGGTTGTGGTAATGGGCAGAATTCAGTGCTAAGAATACTAGTGCAGCCGGTAAACATGTTTGAGATAAAGGTTTGGCCTCCCCTTTGTCTTCTAGGCCTGGGATCAGCAAACCACCGACCCAAACTCACCCACCACCACCACTTTTTGTACATCTACAAGCTGGGAATGGTTTTCATATTTTTAAACTGTTGAAAAAAAATCAGAAGCAGTGGAATATTTAATAGCACATTAATATCATATGAAATTGACATGTGTGCCCATGAATAAAGTTTTATTGGAGTACAGCCATACTCATCTGCATACACATCACCTAGGCTGCTCCTGTGCTGGAAGGCAGAGTTGTGTATTTGTCACAGAGATTGTCTGGCCCGCAAAACAGAAAAGATTTACTATCTGGCCCTTCACAGAAAAGCTTTGCCATCCTGTGCTATAGGTACTCCTAGCACTCTGCAGATGCCTCCTCCAAGTCTAGCCCAGACAGCCCCTCCCTCTCGCGCAGGAGGGAGATGGAGACTAGACGAGAAACTTCTGTTCTGTGTGCTCACCCCACAGGCCTGGATGTATCTCCTTAGCCAGCAATCCCTGGCCTGGGCTCTGATGTGTAGTGTGGGAAGAGTGGTTCTTTGGAGACCCCTTGGTCACTGAGTCCCAGCCCTGACAGGTGGTCCTGTTAGAGGAGGCCAGACCTACCTTCTTTTGTGAGCTTATCTCAGTATTTTCCAATACATTGAGGCAGCGGGATCCTGTACTGTCATTCAAAACAGTGATGCCAAGCTCCATTTATTGACAAGGAAACATTTCCATGACTTACTGAGTAAAACATAACAACAACAATAACATACTCAGTTCCAGTGCCCATAATGCGTCCTATCCCATTTACATCAAATTGTATGTATATGCTTTTACACATGTAGAAAGAGAGAGCTGGATGATGACACCCCAGAAAGTTAACAATAGTTATCTGTGGGTACTGGAATTTGGGGTGATTTTTTTTAACTTATTTTTTGTATTACTTGGGTTCCTTTTTGAAAAACCATTAACATGAATCATCTTCATCAGCAAAGAAAAACCCAGCTATTTTAATTGCAAAGAATAAATACGAAGAATGGTTGCATCCGTGTGTGGGTGATAGAATTATTTATGTGGTTATGATGTAACTGTTAGAGATACATGCACCCCCATCCCTACAGCTTACCACTAATTGGAGCAGGGGAGTGATAGCATTAGAATAAGGGGGATAAAGAGGAATATGGAAGGAGGTGAGAAAATATGTAGAAGTCAGGAAATCTGACATGGTCATCATTGTGAGGGATGGGAGCTTCCCAATATATAAATCTCCTTGGTTTTTTATTGGCATTTGGAAAGATGGGGGTGTAGATCTTTTCTGACTTTCTCCCCTCTTGTCTTGAGAAACTGTAAGCCACTTAAGTCAGGCTATTTTAAAATGGTGTGATAGCGTCACCTAGTGTCCACATTCTGTCATTTCACACACCCCCCACCCCCGCATCTCCGCGGAAGCCTCCCGTCAGCTCTTTGTTTGATGTCCTTGCTCTGGTGGCATTCGTGCAGCAGGCAGCACGATGCCTCCCGGGGTTCTTCAGGGCAGTGGGGATGTTTCATTAATTTATCCCTTCCTTCCTCTCTCAGTCACACAAAGCGAATCTCGCCAACTGCATTGTGAATTGGCAGTTGAAGAGCAAAAGGATCCCTGTCAAAACCAATCTCCTCTTTTCTCCAGCTGCCAGCTTCATAAAGCAGGGAGGCCGTCCTGCTCTCCAGGGCTATCTGGGGCTTGGAGCTCTTGGGGAGCCTGGCCCCAAGTGGAGGGCTCCTGGGAGACGCCAGAACCCAGCGATGGTGCTCCGGTGCATCTCCTCCAGTGTGGCTTACCTCCTGCACTCAAAACCTCAGTGTCGTCCTCACTGCATCTCTCTCCCTCGTGCCCCTCCTTGTCCAGCACATCGCCAGGCCTTTATCTGACCTCTGACTATTCACTCTAGAATCTGCACTCTCTCCCTGGTCTACAAGCAACTGCTCATGGGCAACACCTCCTCCCAGACCTCCCTCCTCCACCCCTGGTCCTCCAGGTTCTTTTAGGCTCAGCTGAAGCTCCAAGGATCTTGTAAAGCACAGCCCTGCATGTGCCATTCTCTGGTTCAGATCTTCCCAGTGGCTTCTGAGTGCTTTTAGGATAAAGGCCAGCATTTTCATCTGGGCCAGTGTGGCCTCCCGCTCCAGCTACACTCAGCACTGCTGGCCTCTGTCCTGTGGTTCTTTGGCCTGCCCTCTCCTTCTTCCTCTGACTCGCACCCAATTAATCTCCACTCAGCTCTCAGGTGTGCCTTCCTCGGGGAGTCTTCCCCAGGCCCCATAGCCTTGAGTCAAAGCCCCTATGATGTGTTTGGGAACTATCTTTTACCTCTGTCCCATGCGGATGTGTAACATCAGCTCCATGTGTGTGACTCGGTGCATCTCCAGCTCCCCATTTAGACCTTAGCTCTTAACCAGGGATGATTGCCCCCCCTCCCCGCCAGGATATTTGGCATTATCTGGGGACATTATTAGTTGTAATAATTTGGAAGGGGGTGTGTTACTAGTATCCAGTGGATGAAGGCCAGGGATGCTGCTGAACACCCTGCAACACACAAGACGGTCCCCAAAAGCAAAGACGAGTCTGGCCCAAGAGGTCAGTAGTCCTGAGGCTGAGAAACTCTGCTTCAAACTGCAAGCCCCATGGAGGCAGGAACCACAGCCACTGCAAATGAGCACATTTGGAGCCCTAAAATGTCGCTTTAAAGGCTATATGATATTCTCAGCCCTTTCATAGATGCAGAACCACCATGCCCCTTCACACCTGCCCTCCACAAAGAATAAAAAGGTAGCTAGCTTGACTTTTCCTTGTGTCCCACAGCAGGATAACTGTACAAGGTTCTTCTGGTCCAGAGAAAGTCACCCCTTTTTTGTGTATGTGCCTTTGCTTTAAACCTATTTAAAGTCTCATTTTAGATTTTATTTGTTTATACTCTGATTTATTTACCATGAAATTTGATCTACGATTTTAGTTTATTGGGATACCCCACAGGTCAGATGGACTGGCTTCTACAAAAAACTCATCAAGAAAAAAGGTCAGATGATACGCTAGACTGAAAGAGGCCTTTTGACAACTAAATGCTACTGTGATAAGGGGGAAAACAGCTATAAATAAACTTTCGGAGACAGTTGGGGAAATTTGAGTATGGACGATGTATCAGATAGTATTATTGAGTTAATGTTTATTTTCTAAGGTGTGGTAATGGTATTAGGGTTATTGTCTTAGCTCAGGCTGCTGTAACAACTGGGTGGCTTATAAACAACAGAAATTTATTTTTCACAGAGCTGAAAACTGGGAAGTCCAAGATAAGACACCAGCAGATTCACTGCCTGGTGAGCCCACTTCCTGGTTCATAATGCCATCTCCTCTTTGTCTTCACAAGGCCGAGGGGGCCAGGGAGCTCTCTGCAGTCCGTTTTATAAGGGCACTAATCCCATGCAAGAGGGCTCCACTGTCATGCCCTAATTCCCTCCCAAAGGCCACACTTCCAAATACTATGACATTCGGGATTAGGTTTCAACATAAGAATTTGGGGAGACAAAATATTCAGTCTATGTAATTACATAGGACAATGTCCCTCTTCTTAGGAGATGCAGGCCAGAGTATTAAAGATTGATGTGTTAGGATTTCTGCAACTTGTTTATGATGATTTAGCAGGGAAACTGTGTGTGTGTGTGTGTGTGTGTGTGTGTGTGTGTGTGTGTGTGTGTGTGAGAGAGGGGGGGGAGAGGAAACAGAGGGAGAACAGATACAGCACGATACTAACATTCAGCGGATTTGAGTGAAGGGCGTATGGTGTCTCTGGTACTATTGTGCCAACTTTTCAAGGTTGGGCCCCTCAGGACACAGGGCAGGGGAGCGAATGGCCGGCTGTGCTGGGAGCCTGCTGAGCATCGCCTTGTGTGTCTTCAGTTTGCAGCTCTCCACCCATCCACATGAAGGTGCAGCCTCTGAACCAGACGGCGCTGCAAGTGTCCTGGAGCCAGCCTGAGACCATCTACCACCCACCCATCATGAACTACGTGATCTCCTACAGCTGGACCAAGAACGAGGACGAGAAGGAGAAGACGTTTACAAAGGACAGTGACAAAGACTTGGTAAAATCTTTCTGTTCCCAGCCAGGCTGCCTGCTCCCCTTGTGGTTATGAGAAGGGCCCCTGCTGCGTCTCTTCCAGGCACCGCAGGTGGCTTGATCTATATCACCCCAGTCTCTTGCTGCCTCCTGAGGGTTGGTACTGCCACAGGCTCTGCTGCGGTGTGTAGCTACCAGTGCAAGCTGTGGCTGGTACCCACCTGGGCACTGTCCCACCCTCACACACACCAAAACCAGTCAGTGACACCAGGAGAAGCTAGTTCATTTCTTTATAATTAGACCCGTCAAAACACTCCTTTATCTTTTTTTTTTTTTTAATTTATTTATATTTATTTATTTATTTTTTAATTAGTTTCAGGTGTACAACACAGTGCAATAGTTATACATTTTACCCCTCAAAGTGACAACCCCCCCACCCCCAATACACCACCAAAACACTCCTTTTTCTTTCGTTGTTATTAAAACAGAAAGCTTCTGGTGAGCCCTTTTCATCTGTTGGGGTTGTTGTAATTTTTTTTTTTTTAAAGATTTTTATTGGGGAATTGGAGGAGGGGAACAGAGTTGGGGAACTGGGGAAGGGGAACAGACAAGTTGCTGTTCTTTTGTTCTTCAGTCTAGTTGTGGAGGACTTTGCTTCACTGGCCCATGTTGGCATCATCATTGCGCTCTTCTCTCAGGTGAGGCAGATCAGTCTCCGGCCTCTGGACGGCCACTCAGAGTGGCTCTTGGCAGCTCACACCAGCTGCCAGCTGCTCACACTGGCTGTGAGCCACTCACTGTAGCCTATGGCAGCCCACTGCAGCAGGGGCTGCAGCTGTGCCATCCCGGGAACTCACAGCAGCCCAGCTCCAGGTGGAGCTGTTGTTCACTATCTTAGCTGTAGAGGGCAGTGTCACTGGCCCTCATATGTGGGATCCGAACTGGGGCCGTTGGCGTCCCAAGCCAGCTCTTAACCAAAGCGCCACTCGGCCGGCCTGGTTGTTATAAATATTAAATGTTATGTAAATGTACCACAGGTCTGACACACAGCATGCACTATATAAGTACTAGCTATTATTATCACAGTGATTCCTCCTCCTCCTCTTCCCTCCTGCTGTTGTCACCACCACCGTGCAGCTGTCCTCAGTCCCCACCACTTTCTTTGTCACATTTGATCTGCCTCACATTTTCCTACCTGCTGGATCCTGTGACCATGTAATGTTTAACAACTGTTCTCAGACTCTCAGACAGCATAATATCTGACTTCACTTTGAGCTATACATGCCCAGTTCCATGCCTCACCTTAAAATTTGCATAAATATTTAGTGGCCAACACCCAACAAAGCCCTTCAGAACATGTTTGCAGAAGCCATCTTCTTCCCCTGTAAAAGCAAACCCTCCAACAAGCACTAGTCTTTAAGTCTTTGCGTAGAAACTCAATGTGACATATTTGAGGTTGAAAGCCTTTGCTTTTTATATTTAATCAAATGAAGCCTTTAGAATAATGAAATCCGTAATTGTATATACTCATGAAAAGTGCAATTGCACAGAGTGGGATTCTTAATGACTTATCACTTTGTTTTTTTCTACCAATACAGAGTCCCTGAAGCCCATTCAATCAGTTACAGAATAATACTTTTCATATTCCTTTAGATGGAGATTCTTTTACTTCGTTTCCATTTATATTTTCAATTTCCCCACTAGACATTGTTATCTGGGTCACATTAGGGAGGGATGAGCTTCATGAAATCAGAGGGAAGCTATTGAAAGTTACCCAAGGTTATGATGTATTTTAACCTTTCTGTTGTCACTACTGGAAGTCCAGAAGGGATTTTTTCTCTTTCTGAAGTAAAGATGGCTTGCATTAATCAGCAGAAACTATGTAGGTGCTTAGGCAGTTTCTTGTTGTAAGTGGAAAATAATTAAACATGCAAAGATGAATAGATAGCGGCTTGGAGTGAATTCTAATAAATCCCTGCCTAGATGGAGGGAAGATTTTGCTCTGAACAGAAGACGGGGTCAGAGGTTTAGAGACTGAGGCATAAATTAGTTTTAGAGAAAGAAAGAGATGTAGAGGAAAACATGCTTTGACAGCAAGTTCTTTTTTATAATAATTTCTGGGGGTAGTTTGTTTCTTTTGGGACACACAAAATTAATTTTCTTCATTCCTCAAGAAGTCAAGTGTGCTGACTTAGTGGCAACAAAGCTATTCTCTAACTGATGGTTGTTGTAGCCCAGAAACAGAAATCTAAAAGTAATACATCACATTTTGGTGCAGCATTTTCCAGTTTACATGCCTTGTCCACATCCTCACTGCAAACCTGTGGGGCAGATGTTACTACCACCTTCTCCAAAAGAGATAAATAAGGCTTTAAGTTAAGTAATGTGACCCCAACCTACTGCTCTCACCAGGAAGCAGTTTTCTAGGCAGTGGTGGCAGGTGTGGCCACAATAACATTTTAACGCCTGGTCAGAGGTTTTCAATAGCTGCACCGGGAAAACCCGCTCAGCGGTTAAGCTCCCAGAGCTGCTTTTTCTACTTGGCCCAGAATACACATTTCGATGACAAGACATTTCATCCATTAGAGAAGTCTTTGAAATCAGTTGCTTCTGTTGCTTGTTTTTTCACAAAGCAAACGCGGTCTGCTTTTTTAGGTAGTTTCTGTTTTCTCATTTTTAAAGGCTCTTGGAATAAAGCTTTGAGGCCTAGGGACCTGGATTTGGCAGATGTCAAATGACTAGGACTGGCAAACTTTTTCTAGAAAGAGCTAGAGAGTAAAGATTTTAGGCTTTATGGGATATGAGGCTTCTGTGGCAACAACTCAGCCCTGCCATTGGAGGGTGAAAGGTGTCACAGACAACATGTAAATGAATGGGCATGGCTGTGTGCCAATAAAAGTTTATTTATAAAAACAGATGGGGGAGGAGTTGGCCTATGAGCTGGAGCTTGCTGACCCCTGTGTTAGAGCGGGGGCATTCTTCCTGTTGCATGGTGTGGACTACCCATGAACAAGGTTTGCCTGGCCTGTGTTACCTAGCCTTCACAAGCACCCTGAGAGGCAGCTGTTCCTTGCCCCACTTTACAATTGAAGGTAGCAGAGGACAAAGACATTGAGCAACGGGCTCAGAATCACAGATGATGAGTGGAGTGACAAGGCTAGATCTCACATCACCTGACCTCTAGCCAGATGTCCATCATGCCCCATATTATCCACAGTCCAGATACAATGAGGCCTTTAGACTACAAAAAAACAGACACGCAGAGATTTTGTTGCTGATGTTCTAACTCTCCATGGCTCTGGAAATACAGTGTATTTGATCATTCTAGAGGCCATCTAGGGTAAATAATTACAGTTTATGAGGTACAGTAGTTATGAAAGAAGTCCAAACCCTGTGAGTATAAAAAGAGCTGAAGATACAGTCCAAGCCATAGTGAAGAATACGAGTCAAGACTGATGGTTATCTCGTATCCTGCACATTTCAGTGTTGAAAAGATTCCCAAGTAAGGTTATTTCTGGCTGCTCTTTCCTTTCAAAGTGAGCCTTTGGTCAGTGCAGAAGCATCATGTCTGTCCGGCTGTGACAGGGCACCCAGAAAGCTAAAGTAATATAAAATATCGCTCTAAGCTTGGCTTAAGAAGGTAAGGGTTTGCAGGCCTTCAGACCAACTCACCGCCTCTTTTTTCTTCCCCTACAGAAAGCCACCATTAGCCATGTCTCACCTGATAGCCTTTACCTGTTCCGTGTCCAGGCTGTGTGTCGGAACGACATGCGCAGCGACTTCAGTCAGACGATGCTCTTTCAAGGTGAGGCCAGTCTCCCTTCTTAGCCGGCCTGTGGTGCCCCTGAGACGCTGCTTTATGCTTTGTCTTTCTTATCAAGACATGGAGTCTGGTCTAAGAATCATTGTGGGGGTTTAAATCACACTGGAAAACCCTCAGGAATTTAGGCCGTCTCTTAGGTTGGGGGTTTCATAGGCCAGAAGAAGGAAAGAAGAGCAAAGTGTTGATTTTATTATTATTGTTATTATTGTTATTTTGCAACTGTGGAGAACCAGGTACTTGTCTAATGCTGAGTCTGATCACAAAATCACCTCCTAGCAATGTTGTGGAGTGTCCTCTTGGATTTCTAGCAGGTTCTAGAACTAGAGCCCAAACTGATGCGGTTCACCGTCCCAGCTGGCAAGCCACGCAGACAGCCCCCTGCTCACGGGATCCTTGAACTTCTTGAAAAATAGACATGTTATTCCTGATTTGGAGACTAGTAGAAAGTTCTAGGGCCAGGACAAGGGTGAGGCAAGAGAGGCATTCATCTTGGTGGAATATTTAAGGCACCAAGAAAAACCCAAAAAACTCACTAATTGAGGTAAATAATATTTTAATGGAATATTTTTAGAAGCAAAACCAATCAAGAAAAAGTCTTGAACAAAATATCAGAATTTTAAATAAAGACAAGATCCACTGTCCTACTTGCCCTAACCCAGTCCCAGTCCTAGTTCCAGTAAAACTTTATTTGCAAAACTGGGCAGCCAGCCTGTGGGCCATAGTTGCAGACTTGGTTTTGTGATGTGCGCAGAATCCAGCATGGAGGGTGGGACCAGGGCATCGGGCTTCGCCCTGCCAGTCTGAGGTCCTCAGTTTCAGAGAAACCTACATACCAGGCCAGTGGTTCTTGGCCTTTTTGAGTCATGTATCTGAAGAGAGCTTTGCCCTAGAAAAAGCGAAAATCATACATACAATTTCAGGGCCCTGTAGAGCCTATAGGCTATGGACCAGCTGCAGAAGCATCACCTGGAAGCCTGTGAGACATGCACATTCATGGGCCCCTTTCAGATCGATTGCTTCAGAGTCGCTGAGGTTGGGGCCCAGGAATCTGAGTCTTAACCAGATGGCCCAGGTGCTTGGCGTGCACATTAAAGACTGACAAGTCCTGGTTTAGAGCTGGGGCCTGGAATGGGAGTGCCGAAGTTGGAATCCTGGCTCCCCTTAGTGTCTCTGCAACTCTGAGAATGTTTATTAAAAGTTTTTTTAAGCTGCACTTTCATAGTCCAAAATGCAGTCTTACTAATAGTAGTGACCTCACAGGGACCTTATAAAATGACACGAGGTGATGCATGTGAAATAATTCACATAGTGTCTTTACTGACTTGAAATATCCCCTTACTATTAGGTTTCATATAAAAAAATAATAAGTGATGAACCCATAGTATAAAGCCCCCCAGGGATCCCTTCTGGCTTTACAGTTTTGCATTTAAATATTCTTTGCTGATGGTTCATATTATCTCATCCTTCCTTTTAAATGGATTGAAATTAGCATAACTGTATCTTTTCCACAAATAAATCAGGCTCACCTGTCTACTACCTGTGCCCTGAATGTGTTGGCTTCTTTGCCTGGGTTGGGGAGGGATCCGGCTGAGGCATGGTCTGCGCCGGCCCAGGGGAGAGAGAACAGGAGGCCAGAGTGGGTGCTTGCTGAGGCCGGGGCCCTGGAACCTAGGGCTCATAAATCATGGTTAGGCCTCCCATGTGCTCCGACCAAGAGCCTGGAATCTGCAGAAATGCCTTTGCTGATTAATAGGTTCCCTGAGCTTGCTGGCTTCTGCGTGGACTTTGAGAAATTAAATGTTTGTAATGTAATATAATTCAAAAAGGCCTTGTCAGCCATAAATTCTAAGCACGGAATTTTTAAAATGTCTGCACGTAGTGACTTGTTGAAAATGGCCAGTGTTTCCTTTGTCCACAGACTTTCTTTGTTCAAGGGTGGGTGGACATGAGTTTGCTAGCTTCATATGTCGGCGTTTGTCCCCATTTGTTGACAAAGCAGCATGGGCCCATCAGTCCTCCCCACAGTGGCTTTAGCATCTTCCTTGCAGCACCCCGTGGGCAGTGTAAAAACTAAAACTTAATTGAAGTAAACTAACTTACCTGTTCTGGTGAGCCAAGTAGGAGTGCATGAGCAGTAGAGGCCAGTGTACAGAAATGACCCACTATTAGGCCTTAAGTTGCAAAAGGGAAAGGAGAAAAGCTTACCGAATTTTACGGAAGCCTTGTGGGGAATAATTAGGTTTCCCAGAGGTAAAGATTACCTCTGATTTGGGAGCATGAAGAAGCCACATGGAATAGTCACCTTATCATTATAAATATACCAATGTTTACGTTCTTATAACACAGTAAATATGTTGTATTTAACTTACTGTGCTAAATATAATGACAGTAATAATGGCATCCAATATCTATAGGATGGACCACAGCTACTGAGCATTTTCCCTTAAGTTATTGCATCTGACCTCATGGCAGTTTGTAACATAGGTGTTATCTTACAGATGGGGAAATGCTAGTTAGGGCAGTTGAATAACTTGTGGAAAATCACTTGGCTACTAAGCAGAGATCGGATTTCTTATTCCAAATCCATCATTTATACACTGCAATGGACCACCCCCCAAAAGTAAATATTACCCACATACCCCAGCCTTCCACAGAGGGATAATAATATTGATTGCTGAGTGTTCAAAGCCTTTTTGCAACTCAACAATCATGGAAAATGGGGGTTCTTGAGCTTTTTCTTTGAGCAACAGACTCTTTAGGCAGCTTGGTAAAGCTTACGGCTCCTCTCTCAAAATGGTTTAAAATTTAAAAAGTGAAATACATAGGAAAGGAAACCAGTTATGTTCAGATACAGTTGTCAAAATATTTTAAACAAACAAATTTGGAATGTAGTAATAGATGTGCTTTTTTATTAAAGTATTACATGACAAGTGGTGGGTCTATTAGCGACTGTGATTTCTGAGTAATGATGAACAGAAATGATATTCCAAAATAGCTACAACTGTGAGGCAGTATGAAATAACTGATTTCAATCAGAGACAGTCCCAGGCTGTATTAGTGCCGCTGAGATTGTTACTTGCGTTCATAGTGGGTTACATCTCGGTGAGAGCTTAGTGACAACGCGGGGTGTCATTTTTTCCCTGTACCTGAATTCCATGAGGCCCACGGACCCAGGTAAAGCACTCCTGATGTGAAAGGTCCTGTAGAACCTTCCTAGTCACCATGGCCAGAACTGACCCCACTGGAAATCGTTCAAGATTAATGAAAAGCGGGTATGCTGATACAAGTGGCTGTTTCTGTTGTTGGCCTTAATTGGAGCCTTTTGTAAAGGGCAGGTAATACAGGCCTCCTAGGAACCTTTTTTTCTGCCTTAAAAAAGGAAGGTGCATATGCCTGTCAGTGCAATATCTATTCTGGAGCAACTAAATGATGGTAGAAGGTTGTTTTTAGTCCTGGGCTTCCTAGTCTGCCTTATTTGAACTGGTTGTTATTGACTTCTAGATTGGTCTGTTCTCCACATTTGTGTCTCTGCGCATTTTGCTTTCCAGCTATGCAAAATGAATACATGGTTAAGTCAGGGGTTGCGAACCCAGGACCCCTGAGGCCAGGCAGGGAACATGTGCAAATGAGGGGGGCTGTCGGTAGGCCCCCTAAAAGGGGCTGACAGACGGTAAGCCCAGCCACATGTCCTGCAGGAAGAAGCACTCGGTTTTGCCAAATATTGTGATTTTTCAGGATAAGTAGGAAATTGGGATTTTTTAGGTGAAAACTACTGTTTACAATGTTTACAATGGCAGCAAATTCAGTTTTTTAAAATAGCTTGCAGGCGAAATGATGATGTCGGTCACTAGCCACTTCTGGTTTAGATAAAAACAACAGCAGGTACACGTGTTATTTATTTTGGTATTTAGCATTTTTTGCTAATTTTCCAGTGCCATGTATATACCGGAAGCAAACTCTTAGTTTATTTTTTTTTTTTAAGATTTTATTGGGGAATTGAAGGAGGGAAATAGTGTTGGGGAATTGGGGGAGGGGACTAGCCAATTTGTTATTCTTCAGTCTTCGTTGTGGAAGGCGCCAGTCGCCACCTGGCTTCCCGTCGGCAGCTTGTGGCCTCTAAGCTCAAGGTGCTGAGTTCAGTCTTAGTTGCGGGTGGGCGTAGCCATCATCCCATGTGGAAGTTGAACCCGGCCGGCTTGTTAAGATCGCATGCCCTATCCGCTGAGCCATCCGAGCGGCAGCTTAGCTCAAGGTGGCGAGTTCGATCTTTAGTTGCAGGTGGACGTAGCCTACCATTGAACAGGCAATCTTGTTACATCAGCTGAGCCATCCTGACCCCTGTTGGCAGCTCAGCGACAGCTCAGCTAGGGCACAGCGTTCACTGGCCCATGTGGGAATCCAACCAGCAGCCCTGTTGCTCAGAGCACGCACTCTAAGCCAACTCTTAACCAACTAAGCCATTCAGCCAGCCCGCAAACTCTTAGTTTATATTGCACTATTGATTCTTGAGATAATGACAAAGAAGCACTTTGATATATTTTTTGTTGTTGTTAAACTGTTTAGCATTATTCACAACAGCAAAAAGGTGGAAACAGCCCAAACATCCATCAATAACGAATGGATAATGTGGTGTACCTACAATGGAATATTATTCAGCCTCAAAAAGGAAGGAAATTCTGACTCATGGTACTGCAGGAATGAACATGGGGAACATTATGCTAAGTGAAGTAAGCCAGTTACAAAAAGGCAAATATACCAGGGATGCCAAAAAAATGTATACACAGTTTAAGAGATGTTTTATGTATTATTTTTAGAAGTTGAATTGAATTACGTAGCAACGTGTAGTATGATGTTCGCTCAAAAGATGGCATTAGTCAAATGAATGCTAATGTCATTCATTGTATTACAATTTTAATACGGTTTTTTCCTTTCTTAAAACGTTTTTTTCTTTCTTAAAATTTCTTTAAAAAAATACATTTTTTTGGCACCCTCTGTATGTGATTCCAGTTATATAAGACACCTAGAGTAGTCACTTATCGAAGCAGAAAGTGGAATGGTGGTTGTCGGCTGAGAGAAGGGTAACAAGGAGTTGTTTAATGGGTACGATGAAAAAGGTATGGAGCTCCGTCACACAACAATGTGAATATACTTAACACTACTGAACTGTGCACTGAAAAGTAGGTAAGATGGTAAGATTCCTGGTATACGTATTTTCCCACAATTAAACATTTTTTAAAGCTATGTTGTTTAATAGCACATGGGTGAACAGAACTGCAGGAAGGAATAAACACCAGGAAAAGTAACGTGTGGTTTATAGAAAAGCATTTGACCATATAAAGCAACGACGGGTTTTAAAACTTAAGTAGAAGTAGACATAAAATATATGACAATACACAAAAGGTGAGGCCAGCAAATAGAGTTAAATAATTGTATAATTCTTACATTTGTAGAGAGTACTGAAACTATTCATTTAGGGTAAACTGATAAGCTTAGGATGTTTATTGTAATCACTGAAAGCATAATATAAGAAATTATAACCAAAAAGATAATAGAGAGCAACAATGAAATAATAGGACTCCACATATCTGAAGTTCAAAATAGAACTCTGACAGAGGTCAGAATGATGGTTACCTTTGGGAAAGGGAGGGGGTGGGTACTGTGGGGATGGGCACATGTGCCAACCTGCTGGACTGCTAGAGGATATCTGTATCTCAGTATGGGTGATAGTTATACAGCTTTTTACAGAGGTAAAAATTAATTGGACTGCACATTTAAGATTTGTATGTTTTATTGTGTGTAAGTTTTTCCTCCATAAATCAGAGAACAGTAACAATTTGAAAATTTTTTTAACTATTCGCTTTAGACAAGATTCAGCAAACTGGCTCACAGGCCAAATCTAGCCCCCTGCATCTTTTTAAATGACTCACAATCTAAGAAGGGTTTTACATTCTTAAGCAGTTGGAAAAAAATCTAAAGAGGAATAATGTTTCATGACATAAAAAGTATATGTAATTCCGATTTATGTATATAAGTAAATTTTGGGGGGAAGAAAAACAACAAAAAATTAATATTGTTTACAGTGTAATTTCTTTGTTTCTCAGCTAACACCACTCGAATATTCCAAGGGACCAGAATTGTTAAAACAGGAGTGGTAAGTAGAGAATGGTAATTGCTTTGTCATAGATGGTTGTTAATTTGCATGCAGTTAAAATTGTCCCCACGAGGTGGCAGTATGATGTTGTTAAACTACTTAATGTGAAGAGGTTAAAATACAGAAAAAATTACATTCACTCCTTATAATTCAACACATTATGAAAACAAGCAGTAGCGTTACACAGTATAATTTTTGTAAAGGTAAAAATTTTTCATTGTTATTTGTAGGATCATAGGATGTAGGAATGCAAAAGGCCTGCTCCAAGCCCTTTGTTGGATATGTGCTTAAAATTCGGGGGTTATCATTTGCCCAGAGTTACATGGATTTGCAAATTTCTGGAGCATCAATTAGTATCTAAATTTTCCCATTTCTAGTGCAACCAAATATAATGTTAATCACGTCATTGGTAATAACAATAATAGCCTAAAATTTACTAAGCATTTCCTGGGTTTCAGGCCCAGATTATTCTATTATTTTATTACAATAGTAACACAAGATTGGTGTTACTATTATTCCCATTTTATGGTTGAAGAAACTGAGGCTCAATGAGTTAACATAATAGGCCCAGCATCACCCAGAGAGCAAATGAGGGATCGTCAACTCAGGCCTTTGACTTCATTGACTCAAGTGCCTTATCTTATGTGGCATCTGGTATTTCATTAACCAACTTCAGAACTCAACATTTACTAACTTGATCTTCCTAAATCATAAAGTTTTCAAACTGAAACTTGGTGATAAAGTTCTGGCTATATTGTTTTGAACTGTATAAATGATGGGTTGGAATCTGGATTCTATATACCGGGTTATAAGAACTAAAAACCCAGAGCAACTTATTTTCCTCAGGTACCGTATGTGGGTACAGCCCCACAATCGAGCCCCAATTTAGTATGGTGGAAAGAATGAGCTGAGGTTTGGACATAGGTGGCCCTGCCGCTGCCCCTTAACATCCCTGTGCCTCGGGTTCCTCATCTCTAGAAGCAGATGATGATTATGCGTGCCTCGGGAGCAGCATGGGAAGTCCCGGCATATAGTTGGCAGTTGTTAAGTGGAGCTCTGATTTTTGCATGTACATGGGCAAAGATGTTGCCATGGATAAACCCAGAGATTCTGCAAGTTACAGCACCTGTCCTGTGCACGAAGTGGAGATACAGGCCTATGAACGGGTTCCCAAGGCCTGCAGTGTAGAGTGTGGCTCCTGATCCTGTCCCCGCAGACCTGGGTGGCCACTTTCCCTCTCTGTCCATCTACTTCTGCATTGTCGGGCAGCAGAACCAGCTCCTGGAGGGCCTTTCTGGACCTAAGAGCTGGGTGTTCTCCACGAGTAAGAGCGCTATCTAAAAAAGCAAGGCCTCCTGCCTCGCCCAGTGTCACCCAAGAACAGGAGACCATCTGATGTTGCCAATTTATTGTTCCTTTGATGTTTTTCTTTCAGCCAATTTTAATGGTACTTTGGCCACTTAGCCTCCTTCTGAGCAATATCAGTGAAACGTTGTGTTTGATACACTAGTTAAAAGTAATTGTAAAACCATTAAGACCTGAGATGGTCATCCATGGATTACCTAATGTCAGCTTTGATACCATGCTTTGGGAAACCCCATGAGTGAAGTAAAAAACCAGTAAAACCTTTGGAGGGTCATCACCAGGGTCTCATTCCCAGTCCTAATGACTGACACTTCTCTGCTTTCTCTTCCTTTGTCCCTTTTCCCAACCTCTCGGGGGACCCTTTCAAGCCCACAGCGTCTCCTGCCTCCTCTGCTGACATGGCCCCCATCAGCTCGGGGTCTTCGACCTGGACATCCTCCGGCATCCCCTTCTCATTTGTTTCCATGGCGACTGGGATGGGCCCGTCCTCCAGCGGCAGCCAGGCGACAGTGGCCTCAGTGGTCACCAGCACGCTTCTGGCTGGCCTGGGCTTCAGCGGCGGCGGCATCTCCTCCTTCCCCAGCGCCGTGTGGCCCACGCGCCTCCCCACGGCCGCCTCGGCCAGCAAGCAGGCTGGGAGGGCAGTCCTAGCCACCACAGAGGCTGTGGCTTCTCCAGGCCCGGACGGCGACTCGGCACCGAGCAAGGACAGTGAGGGCACTGAGGAAGGGGAGAAGGATGAGAAAAGTGAGAGCGAGGACGGGGAGCGGGAGCATGAGGAGGAGGGGGAGAAGGACTCCGAGAAAAAGGAGAAGAGTGGGGTGACCCACACGGCCCAAGAGCGGAACCAGACCGAGCCCTCCCCCATGCCCTCGTCTCCCAGTAGAACTGCCAAGGAGCGGGGGCGTCAGACTATACCTGGGCCTGAGCCAGACCCTGCTGCCGTCTCCACCAACCAGCCCGCTAACACAGGGGACGCCGACCGCGGCCTGGACTCCAATTCGGTCACCTCCACCCAAGTGCCCCCCACAGTCACAGAGGAACATTACGAAGGGAGTGATCCCGAGAGTCCTGAAATGCCATCTAAAAAGCCTATGTCCCGAGGGGACCGATTTTCCGAGGATAACAAATTTATCACTGTTAATCCAGGTAAGTGGCCCATCCTCATTTTGAGATTCCATGATGCTGTGAACAGTCTTACCCTTTAAAAAATAATTGGTTTAGTGTTTGAAGATCCAGAAAGTGCTTAATAGTCCTGGAATGGTATATGTCCCTGGCATAAAAGGGGTGTGTGTGTGTGTGTGTGTGTGTGTGTGTGTGTGTGTGTGTGTGTGTCTGTGTATAGATATATACATATAGATATAGATAATTCCAATAAGAATAACCTGCTTTCTTATTGTTGCTGAAATAAGCCTTGCCTTGATATTCGTTTCTTGGTAAAATCTACTTTCCTCAGAATCACTCCGAGGACTTCAACCATGTAATGAAGTAAATGAATAAAGAAGACATCAATCTTAAGAAATTTGTTCATTACGATGTAATTCTTTATTCATTTATTTAACTCCTGATTTGTAAACTGCCTTTTTGGTGCCAGGCACTAGGCTGGGTGCTAAGCCAGGTGAGCATGGTCCTTGACTCAGAAGACAGAGGTGACAGCCGCTAGCTAAAGCGCACGCCAGGAAGTTAGGAAGCAAGAACGTTCGAAAGCAAGCAAGCAAGTTAGCTGGCAAGCCAGAAAACCAGCTAACTGAAGTTGGAGATTGTGAAATCGCGATAGAGGAAAATAAACAGGGTGCTGTCAAAGAGAACAATGAGAATGGGACATACCTATCTAAGGCCACTCTGGGAAAGTGATATTTACCCTGAAACTTACAGGATGAGAGGCTCCAACATGGGAGGGGGGCTTGTCTCCACATGGTCCCAGCCCAAGAAACAGGGTTCTCTACCCCAAAGCCCATGTGCTATATGAATTACTCAATGTATAGGTAGTAAGACCAGGGCATTGGCTGGTCAGGCCTCCTTTGTGAGGATGTGTCCCTGTCACCTGACTGGTGGCACTTTTGTTGCTCTGTTATACACTCAGATGTTAATGAACCATGCTAAAAGTTCCTGCAAGGAAGCCTGGAGCATCAGGGGTTGTTATTGTTGTGAGGGGTTTTCTTAATAAGAAATTCTTCCTTTTGCCAGACTACAAGATGTTTAGCAACAATTTTTGCATCTAAGCTGTTGTGGAGTTATAAGAGTGCAAAAAAAAAAAGCAACTGGTAAATATTTATTTGCTTTTGCACTTGTAAACATTAAAATTCATCTAAAGCTGAGATCTCGTATGTTAAGATACAACTTAGAATAAATTTTCATGTTTTGAATTATGTTCCTCCTTGAAGCTGGTATGGACTCGTTTTTTGAAGTGTGGGCTTCCTAGGGGTGTTGCTCATTTGTCCTGAGTTTAGGGAAAGGTGCAGAGTAGCCTTCTGCAGGATCGCGTGAAGGAAATATCAGGCCAATTGTGAAGCTGTTTGAAGCCATTCCTACATGAACAGTGACATTCCCTCTAGGAACTGCTATGAAAAAGTTGAATTTCTTACATTTGAAGTTGTTAAATATTTATGGAGTACCCACTCCTATGTACCAGGCACTGAAATAGGCATTGGGAATAGAACATAGATCAAGGCAGGCCTCTGTTCTCCTGGGGTTTATGCTCTAGTGGGGGAGCTTGAGAACATTCCAATAAACAAATGCATAAGTTCAAGTAGTGGTGACTGCTAGAGTTAGAGGAACAGCATTTGAGCCCAGACCCACGTGGTACGAAGTAGCTAGCCATGCACAAACCCCTTGAAGAGCATTCCAGGCTGCAGGAGCAGCAGGTCCAGAGAACGTCACGTGGGATTAACATAGAGCAGGCGAGGAGCTATCAGAAGGCCAGTGTGTGTGGACCACAGGGCCGGGAGGAGACAGGGATGGGCCGCGGTCAGGCAGGGATGGGCAGCGGTCAGATAGGGACGGGGCTCATCAGCCATGCTGAGGATTGGATTCCACCTGCAGTGGAAAACCAGGGCAGGATTTCCCCAGGAGACTTCTTCCTCGAATTGACTGTTTTGAAAGATCACTCAGGCCTCTGTGTGGGGCTTATAAAGAGTGCACACCGGAAGCCCAGTTAGGAGGTGATGGTGGCTTGGACCAGTGTGGTTTTCCCAAGGACAAGTGGTGGACCTGGAATTGATTTTCGAGCTTGAGTGGTTCCGCCTCTGGACTGAGGACTCTGGCAGAGTCGTATTCTCAGGAGGCTCCCCTCAAACAGTTCTTTGCCCACACTCCCGAGAAAGATGGTTGTTAAGAACTTAAGTTTGGAGTGTTTACACCTTGAGAGGAGTAGGGACCTTGGCATGTTCCAGGTGCGTGGAAATGCGTTGTTGAGATTTGAGTTAAATTCCAGGTTCCAGGGAAAGGCAAGAAGAAACATTGGTAAGCCTTGGGGAGTCCCAACTCCAGGTGTGTGGCGGGTGGATGTCCAGCTTCAGCTGTCAGGCAGCTGAGTGTCTGCGAGCTCGGTAGGGTAGCATTTGGAGTCAGGTCAGCCCCGCAGGCTCTGACCCTTCTCTCAGGGTCCTCAGGCCCTTGATGGCTCAGTGTCCTCTTCTGTAAAGTGGGGGGAGATGCAGGTAAATGAGTCAGCCTGTTGTAGGTGACGAGGAAGGATGAGCAGTCCACCAGCCACACAGTTGCAATGGCGACTATGAGGAAGCTCCTAGAGGTCTTTGTTTTGCTTTCATCCCTGGACATTAAAGAACATGACAAGACTCCGGTCCCCAAAGAGCTGGCATTGAAAACGACCTCCAGGAACTTTCCTCCAACACTGGTGAACCAGGGTATCTCCCTCACCACCTTCATTTCAGTGGGAAGGTTCATTTCCTCCCAAGGCAAAAAGGGATCTTCCTTTAGAATTTCGGGGAATTCTTTTTTTCTTCTTTTTTTTTTTTAAGATTTTTATTGGGGAATCTGGGGAGGGGAACAGCATTGGGGAACCAGGGAAGGGGAACAGACAAGCTGCTGTCCTTTCGTTCTTCAATCTAGTTGTGGAGGACATTGCTTCACTGGCCCATGTTGATATCGTCATTGTGCTCTTCCCGGATGAGGCAGATCAGTCGCCGGCCTCTGGATAGTCGCTTACCACGGCTATTGGCAGCTCACGCTGGCTGCCAGCCACTCACTGTAGCCTATGGCAGCCCACTGCAGCAGGGGCTGCAGGCCACCATTGCGGGGACTCACACAGCCCAGCTCTAGGTCGAGCTGTGGTTCACCATCTTAGCTGTAAAGGGCAGTGTCACTGGCCCTCATATGTGGGATCTGAACTGGGGCCGCTGGCCAGCTCTTAACCAACGTGCCACTGGGCCAGCCCTAGAATTTTGGGCAATTCTAATTGGAGAGTGGGGGTGGTGAATGGCTAAAGCCAGATTAGCTTTTTCTGCAAAGGGCCAGATAGTAATATTTTCAGCTTTGCTTTGTTGCAACTTGTCAACTCTGTCATGTGGCACAAAAGCAACCAAAGACAATACATAAATGAACGGATGTGGCAGTTGCAATAAAACCGTGTTTACAAAAACAGATGGTAGGCCTGATTTGATCTGTAAGCCCTCATTTGCCAAGCCCCTAGTTGAAGCAGAAATATGTCTGTGCCTATTGGACAATAAAGGATGTGAGTGACTTGAGGGTAATACCCCAAACCCCACATCAGCCCATGATCCTGTGTCTCACCTCACTTCCTTCCATCCCATTCTTCCCCTGTCTGCCTCCTTCAGCTTTGTATTTAGTTTTTAAGTGAAATCACCATCATTTTTATCTTAGTCATGGCTTATTTTAAAGACTTTGCATGTACGTTTGTTAAAATCTGTTCTACATTTTTCTTCACGTTATGTAAAAACAACAATTTCCATCAATATTTAGTGTCTTTGAAAAAAAGCATTAATGTTTAAAGTTACAAACTCTTTTTACCAGCATCTCCAAAAGCCTTGTTTAAATTCACCTGTCATTTGATAACAACTTTTCAAGTCCTGTGAGTAGCTTTAGCATATTAATTCACTGGGAAGAAGAGGGGGGATCCTTCTGTAGAACAAATGGCAAACTCAGACACCTACAGAAATCAGACAGGTTAATACCAATGAGAGAAGAGGTGTTAGACATTAGGGAGAGGTGAGGACTGCAGCAAACTAGAGAGCACTCGTCCCAGTTCCCAGTGAGCCAGATACCGAGGTTTCTGTGCGTAATTTCCCAATGTGTGAGTTCAAATTTTAAAAACAATTTCTTTCTTCATTTCTTTGGGCCTTTTTTTTCTTCTTCTTCACATGTACCACCAGGTAGGTAGGAACCGCTGGGGCTTGGCCTGTACTGTAGAGTTGGCTGCTATAGATGCAACTTCCCTAAAAGCTGATCAGAAGGACTGGAGGCCTATGTGCCGTCACTCCGTCTCTCACCAAGGCCTTTGCTAGCATGTATTTAACTTCCTGTGAAGCCCTCAGTGGCACGTGTGCTGCATGGAAAGTCAACATGATCCTTCCCTCAGGAGCCACAGCCTGAATATGGTAGAGGCACTCCCCAGGAGCCAACTAATACAAGAAAACGTTCTTGCAGCAGCTGGGGTCAGAATAGGATGCCTTGGCATTTCAGGGTGGATGTAGTCTACACACTCATCACCTAGTGCTTTCCTTTTTTGTGTCCTTAAATCAGGGAAGCTCCTTTTTCAGACTGTATCTTGCCAGAACCCCAGTATATAAACAATGGTTCACTGACAGCTTGCTAGCTGCCTTCCCTGGGTCAGCCCTGAGCCAGTTCCGGGGTCAGCAGACTAGCCTCCAGGCCAAATCTGACCCATGGCCTGATTTTGTCTGGCCCAGGAGCTAAGAATGGACAGAGCTGGTCAGAGACCTGTGGCTGCTGTTCTGTTTTGAGCCACAGTGGAGGGTGCTAACTCCAGCCACTCCTCTCCTTTGGGAAAAAGGTACGTCTTTGCTTTCAAGCTCTAAGGAACCCAGCTTGAAAACCATTGATTATGTTGGGTTGTCGGAAGAGTCATGATGTATTTTTTTCTATGTTTTTCATTGCAAAAATATGTCCTGACTTTTCCAACAACCCGATAGAAATAACATCACCAGTTAACATTTGTTCCATACTGAGGTTGCCTGTGCTAAAAGACAAACTGCAATGTCACTTATTCTATAGCACCCCCTTGAGGGCTGAGCTGGCATTGCTGCCGTTAGGCCAGTGAGGAAATAGGCTCAGAGGTTCAGGAAGTACCCTGGACAGCACAGCATGTGGCCAGACAGGGCTCAAACATGGGCCCTGATTCCATGGTTGAGGAGAGTCCACCCCACATGGGGCTGCCTTCCTCCACACTTTGGGGCTTGCTTGTTCCCCAAGTGGGCAACACAGGATGAATTTTAGATGAAATATTAAATTATTAAATATTTGAATGTGTGCTGTAAAAATATATACCAATTTTCTATTTATGGCAGAAGTTTTCAACCAGATGTGATTTTTATCCCCTACCCCCTATGGACATTTGACAATATCTGGAAACATTTTTGATTGTCATGGCTACACAGGGGGGCTGCTACTGGCATTTAGTGAGAGGGTAGAGATGTAGGACACTGCTAACATCCTACAATGCACAGGAGAGGCCCCGCAACAAAAAGTTTTCTGGTCCAAAATGGTGATGGTGCCATGGCTGAGAAAACTCTGATTTGTAGTATTAACATAAAGTTTCCTTTTCAAAGAACTTTACATGAAGAAAAAAAGTAGTTAAGGACAAAAATAAGGAGTAATACAGGTTGATGAAGGTAGGGTAAAAATCATGACTGTGATACTCAGCTGGGGGGATACGAAGATGGGGGAGATATGTCATCCTTTATTTAAAATAAATTACAGCAGGTACTTGTATGACAACTGACTACCTGAAGCTGTTTTCATTCAGCTCAGGCTAATTTTGTTGGTCAGCTTCCTTTTTCGGAAGTCTTTCTCCATAATTCTGCTTGCCCCTGCTCTTGGCTATCACTTCCTGGGAATATCGGTAAGAGCTAGCTTGGAGTGGTTCGAAGCGGTCTTTCATTGCCAGTGTGGTGTATTTTCCTCCAGAAAATGTCTGGGTCCTTGGAAAGTTCTGTCTCCTACTGCATGATCTTTGAACTAGGACAGGTTATACGAGGTCTGACAAGTAAGTTCACAAATTCATCCTAGAAAAAGTGCTACATACCTCATTACTGAATATCACTATGGTAACCTTTGAAGAACTCCCCTTGGGAAGCTATACACTGACGCCAGCACCCTTCAAAGCAATTTTGGAACTCTTTTTCTGGAATGGCTATTAAGAGCTGCCGTTGTATTACCCTTGATGTCCTGAATGTCATCAAAATGTCTTCCTTTCAATATTTCTTTTATCTTCAGGTAAAGAAAGAAGTCATTGGGGGCCAGGTCAGGTGAGTAGGGAGGGTGTTCCAATACAGTTATTTGTTTACTGGCTAACAACTCCCTCACAGACAGTGCTGTGTGAGCTGGTGCACTGTTGTGAGGCAAGAGCCATGAATTGTTGGCAAAATGTTCAGGTCGTTTGACTTTTTCATACAGCCTTTTCAGCACTTTCAAATAGTAAACTTGGTTAACTTTGTCCAATTGGTACAAATTCATAATGAATAACCCCTCTGATATCAAAAAAAGGTTAGTGCCGGCCAAGTGGCGCGATGGTTAAGCACTGGCTTGGGAAGCCAGCGGCCCCGGTTTGGGTCCCACATATGAGGGCCAGTAACACTGCCCTCAAAAAAAAAAAAAAGTTAGCAACATCATTTCAACAAGTTTGCGAACTTAATTGTCAGTCCTCATATATCTCTTGGTGTGGGAAACCAGACCCATGGAGAGAAAACAGGTTTTCAGAGAAGTTGGAGTCAGGAACTCAGGTTGTAATGAATGGTGTTATCTGACATACAGTTTTATATATACAGCTTCTGTCCCAATTGATGGCAGAGCCACATGATGTTGCAACAAAGTATGCAGTAGGTCAGGACCAGCGCTATTTATGGGACTTGGAATTTATCAAATGCCCTCAAATTTCCAACACCTAATTGAAATAGACATGACAGATAATTGTTTGATTGCTCTGAGTCTGATGACATGAGCTCTGTGCTTATTCAGGAGAGCTCCAGAGGTGATCGAAATGGAAACAGAGGACGCTCTAATCCAGCTCAGACATGGTAATGGGAACATGGAACCAGTGTCCCACTGCAGGAGAGTACATGTATTTGTAACTGACAGCGCGTTTTTGCCACAGTGGTTTAGATAATATGAGTTTCAGAAAAATAAAGGGAAATTTCATGACCCTATAAAATGCAGCCGCCTTTTCACTTCACGCCTTTTCACTTCACACCCAGTGAGGGGGCTAACATCAAAAAAACAAAGCAAAACAGAAAACAAGTGTTGGTGAGAAATTGGAACCCTTGTGCATTATTGGTGGGAATTTAAAATGGTGCAGCTGCTCTGGAAAACAGTATGGGAGTTCCTCAAAAAGTAAAAATAGGACAACCACATGGTCTAGCAATTCCACTTCTAGACACACATATGGTCAGACAATTAAGTTCATAAACTTTCCACTGAAAAAGTTTGTGAACTTAATTGTCTGACTATCTATCTATCTATCTATCTATCTATCTTATCATCTCCAGAAGAATTGAAAGCAGGGTTTTGAAGAGATATTTATACACTCATGTTCATGGCAGCATCACTTACAGTAGCCGAGGGGTAGAAACAACCCAAATGTCCACTGACAGATAAATGGATACACAAAATGTAGTAGATACATACAATGGAATATTATTCAATCTTTAAAAAGGGGATTCTGACACATGCTACGACATGGATGAACCTTGAGGACGTTATGCTAAGTGAAATAAGCCAGTCACAAAAAGACAGACGTATGTGATTCCACTCACATGAGATGCCTAATGTAGTGAAAGTCGCAGAGACAGAAAGTAGAATGGTGGCTGCCAGGGACTGGGGGAGGGGGAAACGGGATGCTGTTTAATGGGTACAGAGTTTCAGTTTTGCAGATGAAAACAGATTCTGGAGATTGGTTACACAACAGTGTGGATATACTAAACACTATACTCTTAGAAATGGTTTAGATGGTAAACTTTATGTTTTCTTACTACAATACATTGCTTTTTCAAAGCAGCAGCCTTAATTCATGGATGCGGGTGGTTGTTAATGAGTGGTCCTACTGAGAACAAATGAAGTTAAGATTCCCATGATCGAACCAGGCCGTAGCTTCATGAGTGTACAGATTGTCCTTCTCTTGATCTTTCTTGAAAAGTGAAAGAATACTGCTTTCCTCTATTCCAGATAGTGGCCTCTTGGCTCCCAGCTTGTTTTAGTCTTGACAGCACCGGGGTTCTTGTCCTGTAGCATCCGTTGCACCCTTACTGTGGGGCAGGCAGTGTTTCAGATGGGTCCATCTGATGCATTACTGCCTGTAGCATTTATAGGACATTGTACTCCGTTTTTATTTGCTTCTCCTGGGATGAGAGCCAAGCCAGTAAAAGGCAAACAGCATTAATTCAGTGATGACATATGCCACTGAAAACTGTTTTTCTTTTCTTTTTTTTTTTTTAATTTTTTTAAAGCAGAATGGAGGCACTTAACTCAGATTCTGCTGGATGCTGAAATAAAGACTGAGAGGAGGAAAGCTGGGGGGGGGGAGGCAGGTCATTGACCCTTATCTCCCTCCTGCAAATGCTCAGAGGGTTAGTGAGCGTCTTTCACTGAGTTCCATTGGGAAGGCTTTTCCCCTGCCGGCCTCATGTCTTCTGACCCCCCTGCCAGCAGCCCTTAGTCTGCACATCACGTCCGTGGTGGGGGTGGCGTAAGATGTTACCTCTTCCCATTTCACCCTCGTACACACAGACCAGCAAGGTGCAGCTCTGGAAAGACTATGGATCAAGTCCCAAGTTCACTGAGGTATACGGCCCACGTCATATCAGTGGAGCTGCAGCGTGGTGGTTAATTTCTAATTGGTTGAAAAATTAAATCCCTGAAAATAAGTATTGAATTGTCTTGTGCAGAAACAACCTCTTCTCTTGAACTAGGTTAGTGATTTCATAATCCGGTTCAGGAGTTTATTAAACAATGATTTTTGCTTTTTATTACGAGGTCTTTTTTTATGTTCTGCTGATTCCCTGGGTCGGAGAGCCATCCCACAGACTAGAATTAGACTGGTGAGAGCGAGCTGGCAGCTCAGGGGGTCGGGGGTGAAGACAGAAGGTGTGGTGTGTGAGGAGCAGTGAGGACTGTGGCAAACCCATACATACCCTGTCTGAAGAGAGCTTGCTGCTTGGTTCCAGCTCATGTTTGTCATGTGGGAATTCAGGCCTGTGGTGCCAACCTCGATCAAACATTTCTGGTAGAAGATCCCACTGCTCATTTTTATGGGGACTCTATTGCTTATTCAATGTTGGCAGCCAAGTCACAACTTAATAATAATTACAGGGGGAGGGCTACCAAGCCAGACACACCTGTAGGCTGCCAGTTTGTACAACCCATGGCAGGCAGCAATCGAAGGGCAAGTCCTGCTGGGATAACCAAACCATCTGGATAAATCTGAGATGGAGATGAGAAGCTGCATTAATCTAGAGGCCCTGCACTTAGCCTGGGGTCAGGATTTGGGCACCATGGAAGGAAGTAAACCCTCCAATGACACAGCAGCCAAGTACTGCTGGACTTCTCAGGAAGAGGCTGGGTTACCAGTGAAGCTCCGATTACAGGTGAGCCACTCCTGACAATGGGAGTGTCGGATATTATCCCACTGTCAGCACTGTTGCTTGGTTCCATTGAAAGGCAGAGAAAAGTGAACATTCTGTGCTTACTGCTTGACCGCTCAGGGCGGCTTCACGGGCACGGGACCTGTGCTTGTTTCCTGCTCTGCTGTCACCATGTTGGAAGTCTTTAATAATTTTTGCACAAAAAGCCCCATGATTTTGCATCTGGCCCTGTAAATTATATAGCCATAATTTACACAATCTGCTTCACGTGGATTTTCTCATTTGAGCCTCATAGGTCCCCTGAGAGATGAGCTTATCATCTGTATCTCTTTGATAGAGGAGAGATCAGAGGCCCAGAGACAGGCAGTCACTTACCCAAAGTCACACAGCTAGAATGGCCTGAGCCAGGCTTGTAATCATGTCAGACCCTGACAGTGAAGGACAGGATCTTGGTTGCACTGAAAACAGTACAGTATGTTCCAGTCTCTGGGGACACTGGCATGGAAAAGAATGTTAGGGGACTGAGGGCACTGGAGGAAGAGTGTGTGCCCAGCCACCCAAGTGCCGTGTCCCGTGTTCCTAGTAGTTCACTCTTCTATGGCACTTTACCCTTTGAGGGCCTGCTGGGCCACAAACTGAGTCAGGCAGCAGGACCAGAATGCCTTCTGAAGGACGGCAAGAAGTGTGCTGTGCTCTTGTCTCGGGGCACACCCTGGGGTTCTGGCTGTGGGCCAGCAGTCTCCTTACAGGCAGCCCCCGGTGTTCACGCCCAGCAGGCTCTGAGGTCCTGTGTGATGGCTACGTCTGCACTGGTGCTGTGCTGGGTGCTGATGGAGTGGATGGTGACAGTGACAGTGAGCGATGCAGTGGGTGGTGGTGATGATAATCCTAATGGATAACCTTAACCAGGTGCCTGTGGGTGCCAGACAGCATTCTCAGTGTGTTATATGGACTCTTTTGTTTTGTTTTGTTTTAAAGATTGTAATGAGGAATTGGGGGAGGCAAACAGCGTTGGGGAATTGGGGAAGGGGAACAGACAAGTTGCCATTCTTTTCTACTTCAGTCTAGTTGTGGAGGACATCGCTTCACTGGCCCATGTTGGTATCATCATTGCGCTCTTCCCCGGTGAGGCAGTCGCTCGCCAGCCATTGGACGGCCACTCACGGCAGCTCACGAAAGCGCACGCCAGCTGCCGGCCAGCCCCGATGCAGCCCACTGCATCGCCGGTGACTCATGGCAGCCCAGCTCCAGGTTGACCTGTTGTTCACCATCTTAGCTGTAGAGGGTGCAGCATCACTGGCCCTCATGTGGGATCCGAGCTGGGGCCCTGCTGCTCAGAGCTGGTGTCCCAAGCCAACTCTTAACCAACATGCCACTCACCCTGCCCTGTTCCCGCTCATTTGATCCTCACGCCCCCATGATATAGTGAGCAATATTATGATCTTCATTTACAGATAAGGAAACTGAGGCATAGAGAGGTTAAGTAACTTGCCTAGAGTTGCATAGCTTCTAGACGACAGAACTTTATTACTGCTTTTCCATATAGAGATGAAAGTCAGCCCTACCTTGGGGGGACCTTACAGTAATAAAAGAGCAGTGACGACTGTGATGTGTGCAGTAAGAGAAGTGCAGGATGAGGACGACGACAATGATAGTGTGTCCTGAGCATTTCCTCAGGGCCCAGCACACTTCTAAGTGTTCTAGTCTCATTGAGTTTTCCCTCCACACCTACAGAGTAGGTTTTTTTGTCCCATTTTACAGATGAAGAACTCCAGGCCCAAACTGATTTTAAGTTATTGGTTAAAGGTCATATAAAGTGGAAGAGTCAGGATTTGAACTTGTGCCCTCCAGAGATACACAGACTGAGGGCTTGGGGAGGCCTCACAGAGAAGATAACACCTGAACCAGGTGGAGGGCTCAGTAGGAGCTTCTGGTGGCAGGATGGGAAAGGCATTCCTGGTAGTAGGATTGGCAGGGACAAAGGCAGAGAGGTGGGACTGACCCAGCATGTCCCTGGGTGGGTGGGTGTGGAGGAACACTGTTGGGGAGTGGCAGGGGGTGATGGGGCCGGAGGAGGCCCTGAGCGCAGGGAGGAATTCCTCAGGAGAGTGACAGGAGCAGGTTTCGTGGAGGGTTATGTGCAGATGGAATGTCATTTAGGCTCCTGGTACCACAAAAACAACACTGTGGATTTGAAAATGAAATCAACTTTATTATAACCCCCATGGAAATCCTGCAGTGCTTGTATTTTTGCCTGGCCATTATGTAGAAGACCCAGACACAGCCTACTGTGAGTCAAGGTCACGATCAAGCTGCTGTCAGAATACTTTCCTTAGGTCTCTCACTCATACTGCAAGTTGTTGCAGACTTGAGATCTCCACAGAAACTGCCATTTGGGAACTATCCAGAGTGGGATTTCACTTGGTGGTCACCCCCTACCCCCAAAAAATTTTTCACTCAAGCATGAGGAAGTGCTGGAAAGAGAAATGACTCAGTTGTGAAACCTGAGTTTGAGCCTCGCCCTGGCCCCAGGCTAGCTGTGACTTATCATGACCCTTACCCTCAGCAAACCTTTCTCCTCTGACAGTGAGGAATCCATATTGATGGTCCCCAGTCTTATCTGCTGGAGCTCTCAGGGAATCTGATGAAAACTGTAACCCTCCCTCTGTGAAGGAGGAGGAAGGGACAGACATAATGGCCAGCATATGGGATCTCAGGGACAATATAATGTAATGTGCAATCACCTCCACTACTGGGCCATCACTTCTAAGGCCGAGAAATTCTGGAGTGGCTGCTGTTGACTGGTTTTAGGATGGCAGAAATATCACAGAGCTGCTGTTTCCAGTGACTGTAGAGATATTAGTGTGAGGGACTATTTTGGCCTAGAGTCCTTTACAGTAGTTTAGGATGAGTAGGACATAGATTTGCAGTCGGCCTCCCCCACCTGCCTTCCATGTAGTAGCCCAGGCAAGAGTCCTTTCCTGTAAGGAGGCAGGGCAAGAAATACAACACTGGGAGGCGCGTCCAGGATGCCAGGGCCTCCCAGAGTGGATACTGAGTTCACCTCTCCTGCATATTTCCCATTAGCAGGTCCTCCAGGTCTTTGAGATACACCCCCCACCCCCACCAGCCAGATAACGGCCTAGGCGGGCTGCCCCCTGCTGGAGCCCTGCAGAATTATTCTCATTTGCCCCTGCTTCCTGGCTGGTCGCCAGAGCTTTGTCCTTCCAGCATTATATCAAGGAAGAGAGCGCATGCCTGATCCTTGTCTGCCTCAGCTTACAACCCTGTACTAGCTTCCGCTGCCCTTGGGACTAAAACCAGTTCTTTATTCAGCCTCCAAAGCCCTGGCTGATGTGGCCTCTGACCCTCCAGCTTGGTCCCCCTCTCCCTCGTTCTCATACTCCCACCGCTTTCACATCCTCTGTCAGGAATATGTTTCTTCCCCTGAACTTGGCCCGGCTCCTCCCCTTCATCCTCCAGGAATCACCCTAATGTCAGGGAGCCCCCTCTAGAATCCCTGGGCCAGGACAGCTATCCCCCCATTTCCTTTGTGCTTCCCCTGGCGTCACATTCATTGTGTTCTAATAACTTATTCCTCTATCTGCCTCTGCCCCTTTAAATGATCAGACAGGGTCATTCCCGTCTAATGTTCCGATGCATTCGCAGACCTGGCACCTTGCCTGGCACACACCAGGAACTTGGTAGCTCCAGGCTGACCTCATTTTGTGCATTTGCTTTATTGCGCTTCACAGATGTTGTGTTTGGTATCAATTGAAGGCAAGGCCCTCCACCAGCAAAAAGATGATGCCTCGCTTTATTGTGCCACTTGCTTTATGCAGCGGTCTAGACCCAAACCCGCACTATTTCGAGGCATGCCTGTAGCTAGCTAACAAAAAATGGTGGAGCTAGGGGTCGAGAGCCGTGGGCTATCATATTAGGAAGGCACTTGATAAACTGTGAAGTGAAGTGCTCCATTGTGGTTTCTCCCCTGATTGCCTCTGTTATCTGTGAGCTGGGCATAAATGTGGCCCAGCCTGTTTCACAGGGCCCAGCATGAGACAGAGAAGGTGATCAAGATAAGCTGCATTCAGGGAAACCTGGTGAAAGGCCCTGCTACACACTTCTTCGCTCAGGAGCCTTGCCTCTTTAAATATCTGCTTCCGAGGCCAGTTGTTTCTTTCCTGCTCTCACTTGGAAACCCAGCCTGATTTGCCCTGCCTTCAGTCCATCCTGCAGGGGGACATGCGGTGCTGGCGGCACGTTGGCCTCGTTTTTGCAGAGCAGGAGGAATCCTTGCTGAGCACAAGTCAGCCTGCCGCCCGCTTTGGATTTTTCTAGGGACTTCTCCCTGTCGTCACCGTTAACCTTTGCTTTCTCACCACCTGCCTCCCACGATTGCTCTGTGCCCCCGTGCTCTTCCCTGCCCCACACCACACCTGAGCTTCATTTGGGCCACAGGCACCTTCCCCACGCTACAAGAGAGAACAGGTCCGCAGAGGCTCCTGGGGACTGTGAAGAGATCGGGGCCTGAGCGAGGCAGAGGAGGGAGCTGCTCGGGTAAGAGGCATTGGTGAACCAGAGAGACCCTTGAGCTATTTCACAAGCATGCCTTGGTAACCCCTAAGCTGCTATTTTGGAGGAATATGTGTGCTGGGAGCAGAGTGAGGCACGGCTTCCTATCTTCGGTCGTCTTAGAGCTTTTAGGAGATGGTGGGGGAGGGTAATGGAATAAAAGGAAAAGCTGTAGAACCAAATTTGAGGAGAAACAGGTTCTCTAGGGATCTGGGAGGGGTGGAGGGGTGGGAACTGATGGGCAGAGCCATCTGGGCGCTGGCTGGCTGAGAGTCGAGGGCGAGTGTGCCGTTGTCCTAACTTGACTCCCACGTTTATCTTCGGCTGGGAGACGGGAGCGCCACATTTGGATGATTGTCGCACCATGACTGTCACGGAGAGGTGGTTTCCCAAAGCAGAATTGGGGTGCAGTTACTAGAGGAAGGGGTGATGGCTGCTAAGCTGGCCGAGAAAATACATAACTATTGTCTTCACAGCTGGATATCTTAGCAAAACCCATCACGCCATTTCTCATGCCCTGGCACGAGTGAACCTGAGAGGGTCCTCTGCCCCTTACCAGAGGCAGGTGTGGTGCTGCCTTCAGGCTGGGCACGTTTCTGCAGTGTGTCCCAGGGCCGCCCTGGGTCAGTAATGTTCCTGGAGTGAGGCTGGATGTCTGTCTTCTGCATGGCTCTCTTTAAAAACATCTTGAACTCTGGCAATTGCAGAATGCAGCCGGCAGAAAAGGCCCCTTTTGAGTGGGGATTCAGCAGGAAACAGTGTAGGCTGCAGATGGCCCCTGCTGCCATCGGGCAGCCACAGTGGGAGTCCAGGTCTCTGAAGCACCCAAACTGGAACAGAGCCCCTCGCCACATGCTCCCCGCCGCCTCTGCCAGCCCCTGCCCTCTAACTGGCATGGTTTCTCTTTGCAGCAGAAAAGAACACCTCTGGGATGATAAGCCGCCCTTCTCCAGGGAGGATGGAGTGGATCATTCCTCTGATTGTGGTGTCAGCCTTGACCTTCGTGTGCCTCATCCTTCTCATTGCTGTGCTAGTGTACTGGAGGTGAGTGAGCCAGCGGAACGGCACTTATGGGGAGAGGGAGGGCAGATTCTGCCCGAAGCATGGCGGGAGGGGCCGGGGGACAGCCCGGGGGAGGGCAGCCCATGGCCTCTTCCTTCTAAAAGGGAAGGCAGCTGACTGTTTCTAGCGTCACCACCTGGGAGACCCACTTGTATCTGGAAGAAGCCAGTGGGGAGGGCCACTCCTAAGGTCAAAACACTGATGAGCTCCTGGGATTTAATACCAAAGAAGCTTGTGCTTGGGACTCAGGGAGATCCAGGTTCAAATCTCAGCCCGCTATTTGCTGGATTCCAATTCCATTTCCACTTTGAGCTTTCATGTCTATACCTGCAAAATGACTTAATAAGTTCCATAGCATTTCCAGTTTCTTGGAGACAGTGCCTCACTTTGTGGTATAAGGACTCCTCTTTACCTTAATTTTTTTTCATAGCCTTTTGCTGAAAATGAAATGATAGAAACACAATGAGCATATTATGTGGCATTGAACACATGTAAGATAAAATTGGCTGATTGTAAGCCATCCTTATCACTGTCCTTGAACTGGTTCTTACTATTTCCCATTGCAAGCCTGCTTGCAGATTCTGCTTGGAAATGCTGTTTCTCAGTTACACACTCAGCCAGTGGCGCTGAGTGAGGCAGGTTGGTCCACTGGTTGGCCTGGCTTTCACCTCCCAGACAAATGTAGGAGCCTTCTGCCCTTTATCTAACAAGCTTCATCAATGATGAACACGTGTTATAGTTGCGTCCCTCCATCCTTTCCATTCATTCAGTCCATCTGGAGCCCTAGTGTGTGCCAGACACTCTTTTAGGTACTGGTGATAATAAAAGTGAGCAAACTAGACAAAACTCCTGCTCTCATGGAGCTTACGTTTTAGTGAGGGAGACAGGCAATAAACAAAGCTAGTAAGTAAAATACTGTATAATACCTAAGATGGTGTTATGTATGTAATGAAGAAAACCAAGTCTAGAAAGGGAGGGGCATCCTGGGGCTTAAGGGTGAGTGTTCAGCGTGCTTGAGGAAGGCCTAGCTGGCAAGTGATGTTTGAGCAGAGACCTAAAGGAAGAGGGAGTCAAATGGGTTCCATCTGAGGCAAGTTCCAAGCTGTGGAAACAGCACGTGCAAAGGCCCTGAGGCAGCAGCATGGGCGGCATGCCCTGGGAATAGCAACGGGTGAATGGGCTGGGGCACATGAGTGTGGGGGAGAGTGGTAGGAGAGGGTGTCAGGAAGAAACAGGGTGGAGGGGAGTCGGGTCATGTACAGCCTTGTGGGCCATTGTAAACACAGTGCCTTTTACCCTAAGATAAGGAGGGCTTGGTACACAAGAGTGTTGTGATCTGACTTCAGGATTACTTGGCTACTGGGTTGCAGAGACTGAAGAGGAGCAGGGGCAGAAGTGGAGAGACCAGCTGGGGGACTACTGGTCCAGAAAGGAAGTGATGGTGGCTTAGATGAGGGTAGCCATGCAGGTGATGGGTATTGCCTGGAGGTCAGCAGAATCCTCTGACAGACTGGCCGTGTGTCTTTGTGTCTGCTCTCAATTGAATGGAACAAGGGAATGAAGAAGGGGTCCTCTCAGGCTTCCACTGGTGTCTCATAGCAACCTCAGCACTGTTAGTGCTGCAGACCAGTCGGATTGTGAATTACACTGTGTTTTGGGCTAAACCTGGGAACACTAGATTCACCTCACTGTCATCCCTTCCCCAGAACAAAGTGGCTTATAAACAAATACTTGTCTGGAGCCCATTGGTAAATTGGAGGCTGCTTAATATGGGTTTCACAGAGCATGTGGAAGTAGTGAAAGGTCTGCTTGGGGCTGTGTGGTTTTCATGTCAGACCCCTGCACAGGAGCAGGGAGGGACACAGATGCTCCTAACTTATCAGTCTCAGCGTTAAAAAGTTCGTATTCCAAGCAGTTCTAGCAGAAACCTCAGGCTTGTTGCTGGTTAACCCCCCTTGGTCCTCTGCCCACCCGAGAACAGGTCACTGGCCAAGCAGACATGGAGACTAAGTTGCCCAAAATAGGCGTGTTGACCACAGGCTGCTTGTAGGAAGGAGGCTGAAATGTAGTAAAGAGCTTTAAGATCCTTCCATGGATGTATTTCCTCTTAGAAAATGACAATTGTTTATACTTTTGAAAACCCCTGACTCTAAATAGAAAACCTACCTTGCATAACACATTAATACGTCATGTTTAAAATATACTTATAATGTTCATACACGCATTTGTATATATGTATGTTTGTGTGTATAAGTAGTCAAAGCTTGGTTTAAAGTAGCCAGAGGTTTAAACATCACCCACTAGGCTTGGCCTGTGAGCTTTTTCCAAACTCCTGATGCCTATACACAAGAGTGAGTATGAGGGAGAAGATTCATCCAGAGCAAGGAAAACAAAACTGAATTAGCATTAGGACGGGTGAGTTGGCTAAGCATGAGAACAGCCTCGAGGGGACAAAGACCTTTTTTCTGTCCAACTTTTTCTTATTATAAATGTGAAAGAAACGTTGGGGAGCTCACACAGAAAATTGGTAAATGCAGAAGAGCCATGCGTTTCCCTTGGGCGATGCAGTTTGGAAGCGAGGACAGCAGTGCGCCCTCTGCCTTTTGAGGCACAGTGAGAGCGGGTGTCTGACAAATAGACTTGACATAAGCAGAACACTGAGGCCGATCGAAGCCTCCTGGATCGTTTCTGCAGTTGTCAGGCCTGGCACTGGGGGTCAAAACCAGCTCACTGTGGTGGCAGCCTCCACAACCACGGACTGACCCTTTGCAGCTATTGTTCCGGTTTCTGAATGTGTTCACGTAGAGCTGTCGACACTGCAATTTCATGGGTTCATGAAATAGTAGAAAATGAAACCCGATGTCTCTGAGTTCTGTTTGTCTACTTGTCTCTACTGTACGATAATGGTCAGTGCTTGCCCATGTTCACCGGGTTCTATTTTAGTACCAGGCACTTGGATGGCACTATCTCCATGACTCTTAAAACAGATCCTTGTGGCAGGTATTCTTACTACTTCGGTTTTAAAAGAGACCAGAAGCTCCTGGAGGACACGTGACTTGCCCAGGGTCCCGCAGGAAGTGGTACACCCTGGTTTTAAACACAGGACCTCTTCACATAAGCTTATTAAACCATTAGGATGTGCCTCACACCTATATACTGTAAAGGTTCAGCATGATTGAGTTGCAGCTGAGTCAGATGGAGTGGGGAGTAGTGAGCCCATAAGCCAATGCCTTACAGTTAAGAGTCACCATCATTTCTTTGACCATTTGTCAGAGCATTTGTTAAAGGCCGACTGCGGGCTAAGCAGTGTGTAGTGTTCTCATTCTCTGTGTTTCTGTTGCAGTTAACAAAAATCTGTTTCAAACTGCTTTAGCATAAGAAGGGGAAAAGGAGTTGTCTCATGGAATTGGAAAGGTCAGGAGCCTCACGCCCAGCTAATTCAGAAGATGGCCCAGATAATTCAGTAGGACGCGGCTCGTTTTATATGCCTGTTTTCTATTGTCTCTTGGATCTGTTCTCTGTATGGTCTTTTCTCTCAGGCAGATCCTCTGACTGTTCCCCACATGGTACCCTTACCATGTGAAAAGGGAGTTTATCTTCTCTTAACTGTTCTAGGTAATTCTAAGATGGTGCCTCTTAGGACTGAGCAGATCATTTGTCCATCCCCAGAGCCCTCTGGTGGTCAAAGGGACTGAAGACTCTTGTCAGGCCTGGGTCTTGTATTTAACTGCAGAGCCCAGACGTGAGGTCATTTCCATCAAAGCCACATTTGCTGAAGCTGGAAAAGGAGTGGTTTCCCAAAGGACCATCAAGGCCCAGAAAGAGGTACCAGGCAGACAGAAGTGGCCAGTTATCTCCAAAAGAAGCTGTGAAATTAGAATCAGGAGGGAAGGGATTTACACTAAGAAAAGAAATTCAAACTTGGGTAGCAGGGCAATACCCATGTGAATAGTGGGACAGACACAAGGAGGGCGCATTTGAGCTCAGTGTGGCCAGCCTCGGGTTCTCAGTTAGGACTCTGATATCATGCATGCATGTGCTGAGGACTGGAAAAGTCAGGGCAACTTTCAACCCCATCCCAACTGTAGGATTAGAGAGTGCAGATAGCAGTTTAAAGTGTTATTAAAGAAATTATAAAGCTATTTTTACTGTTGCATGGGCCTCGGACCCACCTGTAGCTTCCTACTATTTATGCAGTTCTTATGGAATACGTGCCACCCCTGTGCTGGGCCTGGTGACTCAGGCATGAGATCCTTCCCCTCAAATCCCTTGTGGTCCAATGGCAGAGGCAGACCAGTAAAGGGAGCATGGAGAGTATTTGGAAAGGAGTAAGGCCAAGTTGCTATGACAGCACATAGGTGGGGCTTCAGCCAGATCTGGGAAGGGGGATGCGGTTGGGTTCTGATACCCAAACTAGGTCTTAAGGCACGAGCAGCTGTACAGGGCGTGGAGGATGGGGCCGGAGAGAGGGAACCTGCCTATTGTAAACAGGTGCATGTGGTCCAGTGTCACAGGAGCGAAGTGTGGGGGCAGCAAGGGCTAGATCATGAAGGCCATGGGTGCCACCTGAAGGGACATGTGCCTTATCCTTAGGATGATGAAAAGGCACTGAAGGAGCTGAAACTGCGGGAAGGCCAGATGGGAAAGACTGTGTGGTGTGAAGTAAGACCCCGGGCCCGGTCAGCGCCTGGGCCTGCAGCCAAGCCCCAGCGCCCAGTCTCGCTCACTCCTCTGTCTTCTTAGAGCAGGGATTGTTAACAGGATTGCAGTCATCCCCAAAGGGGTAAAAAATGCGTTCTTAGGAGGTGAAAAAACTTACTCTTTTTTGTATATAAAGCACAGATATACATATAGTACATACACAGATATACAGTATATTACTGGTATTAAAATTTCATTGGGAGGTGGCAATTAGGAAAAAAAAATTTAAAAGGCCCCTTAAGCAGAGGTGGCAATGGGTGGCAGGGCGGGGCACCTACTGAAAACACTGCCTTAGATAAGAACCATCCACCACTTTTCTTACCTGCAGACAGAGTTAAGAAATGCTTCTCCCCATGCTTGACTGTATGAATATGCAGTGGGTAGGTGCTGTGTTATCCCTGACTTTAGAGGAAAATATAAACTTGATTCTGGGTCCTGGTGTGCCTAAAAAGAAGTTGTCCTTTAATAAAGAAAAATCAGATTTACAGATCTGAATGAATGTTGTCCCTTAAATGTAATCACATTGTAGAGCTGTACACAATTTCCAATCACATATCTGTGGAAATAACTTTTGGAATTTCTTTCTAGAGTTCAGTCTTCGAATGATCTCAGTTGGGCACAGTATATATATCCTAGAAATAGCTAAAAGTTACTTGATCGGAGCTTAGTATAGATGTAGGTGAACCAACTGAGCAGAACCACTTTGGGCCAAAGAGGAAAGTTGATGAAATTGGTTTGGGTGATGGGACCAAAGGTAGTTTGAGAGGAGCACATCCGTAAGTCACTAGGTTACAGACATGGCCCACCCACCCCCGCCTCTCTCCCCAAACAACTTTGACGCCCAGTGGTCAGCCTCATTCAGTCAGGGTTGGGTGTATCAGAGTAAGTGTCATTACTGATTCCGCGGACACCCCCCAATACCCCAGGGCCTCACCACTCGAAGGTTTTCTCACCCAACAGGAAGTCCGATGGGGCTGGGCAGCCCTCCTCCCATGTGGCTCCTCTTTCTGGAACACATGTCTCCCAAGTTGCTGCAGCAGGAATGGGAAAATCTAGGAGACACTCAGCTCTCAACTGGATTGCCCAAAAGTGGCATCCTTCAATTCCATTTGCTCCTCACTGGCCAGAAAGTCACACAGCCCAGAGGATACTGATAAGATACAGAAGCACACAGGAATTCAGTGAGCACTGCCACGAGTATCCGGGAGTATTTCAGATACATGGGTGTCATTGGTTAAGAATATATTTCCCAAAAGGGACAATTTTGGAGGACAATCACTAGTTTCATCACCTCACGTTTGGCCCAAACTAAAAAATACAGGTAGAAACCTCGGATATTTTTTTGTCAATGGAAAGATATGCAGAGGCCCATTAGGGACTATTTGAGCAGTATTTTTATAGGCAGCAACATGGATTTGTGGGAGAAATTTATTTTAAAATTGTTAGCCAAGGTGTTGTTATAGGTAGGATGCTGTAATTCTCTCGAGTGCTCTGCCTTAAAGAGATGTAGGAACCAAAATTCATGACAATGCAGAAGTCACTAGGAAGCTAGGAAGAAATATATGCCAAGGATTTTGGGACAAGGGTCAGGCCAGGGTTTGGGGCAGCTGCCGAAGGCAAAATTAATGCAAATCCACTTCACAGTTACAGCTTCCTCCTTTTGGAAGTGATGCCCTGTGTATGCCTTTTAAATATTGCAATCCATGCCAACCATGTAATTGTTCAGAGCTGTAATACTCTTAAGATGAGGGAGAAGAAATCAATGGGATAGTTGTTGAAGTGTGTCATTTTGGCTGTACTGCTCCAGGTGGTAGCAGAACACACCTTTTGAATGACTACAGGAAGGTGCTTTCCTGGAGCACTGGGTCCCCTGCCTGACCCACCCACAAGCTGTTTGTATGCACCAGTGTCCTCACGTTCCTGAAGAGACTTGGATGGAGCAGCATAGCTGCTGCCACTCTAAAAGAAGACATTTTGGGGAAGGTTTCTTTCTGATTTGCCTGACTCGAGGCAGATGCTGGGAGAAGAGCTATGCTCAGGGTGTCTGCTCAGCATGCTACTTGTTTGTTAACTTGTTCCGTAGAATAGCTTAGCTACTATGAGTAAGACGTTAGTGTCCACTTAAAATGGTGAGTGTTGGCTAAGGCTTTTTTAATTTGTGGGGTATTTTGTTGTTGTTGTTTGTTTGTTTGTTTTTCTGTAATCTTGAGGAAAATTGTTTTGAGTGGATCTCTCTCTCTGATCAGCAGTCTCCCCCCTGACATGGCTTTATATATCAGAAGGCCTATGAAGCCAAGAATCTTTTATTAGATCTTCACCGTACCAGACATGTGATCAACATTTAAATCCTAGGAATTATTACATCCATTTCAAAGATCAGAAAATCAGAAAACTGAGTCTTGGTAAGATCATCGGGTGGCGTGCCCAAGTCACAGTTAACTTTTGGTGTATCCTGAATTTGAACCCAACGAATGTGACTGCATAACCCACACTGTCTTATCTAGGCAAAACGATGTCATGACTGAAGAGTGGCATGCCAGGAGGCCTTTACTTCCTTCCACAGCCTGCTTTAATAGTGCATGTTTGTGTGTTGAAAAGATCCTGTGGTTTGGATTTACCACAATCGTGTGGAAGAAAACTTAAGAGGACCAACTATAATTTCAGATGTTCTAGAATCTGAATAGATTTTTATGTGGAATAATATAACCTATTTGTTCTTCATGTCAGCTGATCAGTGCTATATTACCTTGATGAGAAGTTGTGCATCTTATTGACTGTAATTCCACCTTGGAAAAAAACTTCCCAGAAAGGTAGAGCAGCTTCGCTTCTCAGATTCAATTAGGACTGAGCTAATTACACAGACTCTGGAACAGAAAACGGGACTCTGAAGTGGGAATTGTAACATCTGACACAGGTTTGTTAAAGTTTGGTATTAGAAGGATTTCACGCTCTCACTGAGAAATGCAAGCCCCTCCTCAGCACATGACCAAGCCATCTGTGAATCCTGTGGTAAATCAGTCAATACTGAGTTAGCTTCAGAGGCAGACAGAAAAAGGTCTCTCTTTTCCTCCCATCTTTAGACTTTCAGAAATTTTGCCATGTGTCGGTGCCTCCTCATTAAGAATGCTATTCATGAAAACATGTGAGTTTTGTTGACATTGCAATTTTTTTCTTCCCTGGATGTTCACGGGGAGATAGTGTAATAAATATGAAGAGATGCAAACTGCAAATGTGTGTGGGGTTTGTGTTAGCATAATGGAGGCTCCAGCAAACAAACAGATGCGTGCGAAAGTCAAGTGTGGGCTGTGGTGACACCCCTCTCTCGCTCGTGGAATGACTGACCACGTGTGCCCCGATGGAACTCAGATCCCGCTTGTATTCCCCCAGGAGCAATAGTGACACTCAGAGCTGTGGGCTGGGCACACACTGTCCGCCCATCTGCTCCCGCAGCTGACACTTCATGTTTACTCACGATGACTGGGTCTGGGTTAGGTATGTGGTCCTCTTAGACCCCAGCAAAGCCACAGAAGAGCCAGGGGCAGCAGGAATTTTTCCCATGCAGGTGACTGAACATCACTAATCACAGCACTAACGGTTGAATTAATACAAAGCACCCATTACATTATTTAATCCTCCTAGCAGCCAGATGTGGGAGCCAAGGTGGCCCGACTACATCACCTTCTTCCCAAGGGAGGAGGTTTCCAGAGGGAAATGACTTGCCCAGGATCACACGTCAAGTATGGTTTGGAGGTACTCATACCTAAGGTTTTGTTTTATTGACCTAAGAGCTTTTATGGCTGGCCTGTGTATTCCTTCTTTTGTTCAGTAATTCAGAGACATTTCTCAACCATCTAGTTTGTGGCAGGCACTGGGGATTCAGTTTGGTGATGGAGTTACTGTCTTAAAGGAGCTTGTAGGTTAAAGCAGGAGATGAGTCGGTAAACAGGTTATCCCAAGTACAGGTAAAAACCAGCGGCCTCCAGACCTGTTTTATTTAGCCGACATTGTTTTCAAAAATCAGGATTATTTTGAAAATAGGAAGACTTTACTTACAACCCCAGCTGTCTGAGTTCATGTGATAGATTGGGAGGGCTGGCAACAGTGTTCTCACATCGATGTGGCCCTGGTGGGCTGAATGGAGCTCACCAGGACAGCCCCTTTTTAAGGGGCACCCTCTCGACAATCTACTAGCCTCTGCCCTCCCCAAAGTCCCCTGCCTGGCCTGCGTTAGCAGTTCCCCTGCGTTGCAGTGGTGGGTGATGACAAGCAGAGAGACTGTGCTGGGAAGGACTCACCGCCAGCAGGGTGAGATGGGAGGGAGATGGAGCCAGGAAAGGTTGCGTGGAGGAGAGAATATTTCACGTAATTTTCACAGAGCAGAGAAAAGCGACAAATGCTTCCGTCAGACAGAACTGTTGTCATTGCTGACCAAGAAGCACTGAGTCATGGCGTGCTCAGTATTGCCAGAGAGAAAACTGCCTTCCTCTCTGCAAAAGAAAGTCCATTTTTATGGATAGGATCAGATTCTTTCCCAGGGGATTCTGCACGTTCACAGGAACTGGGTCAGTCCCAGCTGCTCTTGTGTGGCTCCTTCGAGGGAGGGAATAAGAATCGAAAGGTAGGTTTATCTACAACTTTTCTCAAGTCTGGAAAAATCGAACCTTTCAAGTCAGTTTTTGGTGGCTTTGTATGATCACTGTTGTCTTTTCTGCAAACAGACCATTCATGGGACCAGAGATATTCTGGGCATGATTTTTCCTTTTAAAAGTGGTGAGTGCTGTGTCTTTCTGGAGCCTGTATCTGTGGCTGAATTTCAATATTTTTCTTTTTTTATCATTAGGAATAATTTTTACAGTTCAGCTCTTCAAAGCTTGACAATGTGTCAAGCCAGGGGAGAGAGCTAAGGCTCATATCATGGTGCCAAAATATGGCTTGTCTCAGAGGGTTTGGGTTCAGAATGACACCGCTGTTAAACTATCTTGCTCCAAGATGTTAAAAGACGTGGCGATGGGAAGCTTTTTGATTTCCCCAGCTGTTCCTGGAGGTGGGCACCTTCGTTTTCTTTCTCCATGCAGCTGTGTGCACGCAGAGATCTGGGTCATGTGCCAGCCAATGCTCCAGATCCCAGGCACCTTTTTGCTCAATAACTTTCCCAAATGGCTACTCTGGGCCTTCTCAGAATTCAAGACAACTGTCAGTTGTTATAGTAACCACCCCCTGCTGTCGAGTTGGCCCTGAGATACCAGTCAAAGCTCTTGGAACAGGCTAACACGTAGACATTAGACAGAAGCAGCGAGAGATTCACTATTAAAGGTTTCCATTTAAACATACTCTATGATACTTAAAGATGGACTGATTCTGGTAAAGAAGGAGTGGATGGATACATTTTTAAATCAAGCTCACTTTTTAGGAAAGGGAAACTATGTTCGGTGGATTCTACATCACCAACACCTTTCTCTGGATTTCTTAGAATTAACTGTCCTTTCTCCCAGGATTGATTGTGTCTGTTTTGTCTGTTTGCTCCTATAGCCCCCTTGGTTATTTGAGATATTAGTTATTGGTTTTATGGCATTTGCTTCTCAGGAAAGTGTTGTCAGTTTACGAGTGGTGGATCTAAGCGCCTGTGATTGTGTGTGAGGAAAAACTGCGGAGATAGCCGGCTCTGCTCCAAAATCCCCGCAAGAGTGAATCTGGCAGGATTCAGAGTAGGGCGAAGGGTTGAGAAGAAGTCTAAATATTTTAGGAAGCTGCAAATTTCAAGTTTCTATGAAAATTTGCAAAAACACTGCAACACACTCACGATGTCTTCAGATTAATGTTTGTAGCCGCACTGAATATGTTCCCGGCGTTTTGAGGACAGTTGTAGTTCCAGAATGTTCTCAATAGAGGGAGACAAGAAGCTCTGAATTACAGCACACTCACTCCCCCCCCCCCACCCACTTTTTAATCATATTCCCAGGTTTCAATTCTTTCTTATTTTGGTTTCTGTGCCAAGCACTTTTGCCCAATATGGAGCCTAATAATTATCAAAGTAAATGAAAGCTTGCATTAAGAGAGAAGAAAAGCTTAACACTTGAGAATTAGAGGGTGTTGATTCCTAGAAGCAAAAAGCCACCGGGTCAATCCAAAGTTAAGGAGGGTTCTTTGGAATTACATACCTGAATTCAGAGTCCTGCATGAGATGCGACAGAGCTCCTCCAGAGAGAACCTCCATGCGGATGGGCTTGTCTCTGCTGGTTTGTTAACCGAGTTTGGAAATAATAGGAACTGTGTCAGTGTGAAGCCCCAGAGCCCAGGTGGTGAGGGGAGTAAATAAAATTAAACGAACATTTTCTAGTGTTCTTGTGTGACAGAAGCGCATCTTTGAAATGTTAGAGCCCAGTCTCAGCTGCTGTGGTTATTTAAGTTTTAAGGGGAAATGAAATATCCACTTAGTGTATATAATATCTTTGACAACTGCCTTCTCTGAGGTTACCTTTCTCACGTCTTCCACAATTTGTGCTGTGAATCAGGAAAGTGTTTGTCCCGCAATGAGAGGAATGCATGGAGAAAACACAGCAAGTTCAGAGAGATTTGTGGCAGAAGGGTGGTTTAAAGGTTACCCCCTAGATGCCTGCTGAACTCTAGTCATTCCAGTAGTATTTTATTTTAAGCCATCCTGTTTGCCAGGGCAGCATGTCAAAAGCGGAAAGATAAGTGTGTGAATGAGAAAGGCCGTTATTGGGTTTGTGATAATCTAACCTTCTGTTAACGCTAGGGTGGTACAGGTTTCTAATATGTAAAAACAGCTTTTTAAGAACAAAGTTCTCATGTCATGTTTCTTATCTCAGCATTAGAAAACAAAAACAAAAACCTTAACCAAATCAGCCACCTTTGCATGTAACTTCCTTTCGAAAATGTCCCAAAGGATCCCAGTGATGGGGATGGGAGGGAGGGCATTTGTGTGGAACTCTTGGTGGCCAATTGAAAGTACTGCCTTCTACACCTGTTCTCTTTTGTTTTTTGTCCATTTAGAGGGTGTAACAAAATAAAGTCGAAGGGCTTTCCCAGACGTTTCCATGAAGTGCCTTCTTCTGGGGAGAGAGGAGAGAAGGGGAGCAGGTGAGGGGCGGTCAAGCTTAAGGGGGGTGTCTCTTTGGCTGGGACTGGCTTGCCGGATTTTTGTTTTGTTGCCATGGGAATTAAAGTCCTCTAGACAGCACATGCTGAAACTCACCTGTTTCTACCCCACCCACCTCCCAAAAGTGAGACTTGCAAATACCAATGCAGCTTGCGGGTAGCTGGTGCCAATTAAAGAATGTCCTGCCGTCTGTGCTTGCTTTGCTTTATTTTGCGGTTTGGGTGGGGTGGGGTGTTTTTTTTCCTAGGATGGTACATACTGGGGGTGTTCTATGTTTGTCTGTATGTCTGTTGCATCCATTTTCTTTCCTAAATTTCAGAGGTTCGCATGTTTGAGAGTTTAATAAAAAAAAAAACATTATGCATGAATTTAGCTGTGTGAGTGAAAAATATTGTTTAGAAACCTAATTTATAGAAAAAGTAGGAAAGAAAAGTAGGAATGTTAGAGAGAAGTGAGCAAAGGGGGATATGTCACATGTTTTTCATAAAAAGGATGACATTTTTAAAAAAAATAAAGCATACTAGATAGTCTGAATATTTGGAAAAATTATTGTTCTGGAAAGATTTATAATAAACCTTTAGAAGTTATGATTATGCAGTCTTAATCACCACACATGAGTCTCTTGGTAATATTTCTGTAAGGCTTATCTAGGCAAACTCCACTTAATATTAATATGGTAATTAATATTTTAATATTAAATTGCCAGTTAGGATAATTCACTAATCAATATTGTGAGTAGTCCCTTATTACTTTCAATGAACCAATTTTGTAGAATTTATATTAGGGTTTTTACAAGGAATGATTTGTCTCCATTGGTTGGAGGAAGATCAGATTATTGAGATGAAATTTTCAATATCCATCCACTATAATCAGGTATACCTATGAGATCTGAGAAGGTATAGTATAAGAATTATGAAAGATTAATGAGAAACTCTATGATCTATCTTCTTTTGAGCTGTACGGTGCAATTTTGGCCTTGTAGGGAAAGGCAATAATGGCTGACACTGGTAATACAATTATTCTTTCTCTGTTCTCTTTTTACTTATGAAGTCTTCAATGTCTAATCCATTTTAAAAGCTCCAAGGGTTAATCTGAATTAGAAACCCCTCTGTATAGATCTAAAGATCTAATCTTGAGAGAGAGAGAGAGAGAGAGAGAGAGAGAGAGAGAGAGAGAGAGAGAGAGAGAGATACAACCTTGGACATCATGTCAGTGCCTAGTCCTTTATAGATATAATGGATTTTTTACTGTAACTCTAAAAGCCAGCGTCACCTCATGGACAGCACAAAGGTAAATGCACACCCAATTTCAAAGTGCTGTAGCCATGGACCGTATTAACTCTAATTAATGCCCCCATTGTGGGAGTGGGCTTGTTACAGGTGTACAAGATTAAACAATACGGTGAATGTTTAAATTTAAAAAAATGTATTACAGTAAAAGACAGGTTGACATTAATCCCCCTCAAAATATTCTCCTTCACTTTGAACAGACTTATCCCATTATTCTTGCCACTTTTTGAAACAGTTCTAGAAGTCCTCTCTTGTGAGTGTTTTTAGTTGTGTTGTCATGGCTGCCTCGATGTCCTGAATCATTTTGACTTGGAGAAAGAGCCATAGTCGCACGGTGCCATATCCGGTTAATAAGGTGGGTGAGGACACACTGTAATGTTTTTATTTGACAGAAATTGCCATACACCAGAAGTGATGTGTGCCACAGAGCGTCATCATGATGGAGGATGACTTACAGCACACTTCAAAACACACCCTTTCTCAACTGTAGCTCACACCCGATTGACTGCACCAAACAACCTGAAACTTGTCACACACTGTTACTAAGGTCCCACGCACCACTTCCCATATTGAAGATCCCTGCCTCTCTGTTGGATGGCGCTCAGCAGCAGTATTCGCCATATTTTGTGATCACAACGCAAAGGCTCCGTGTCACACATCACCTCTGGTATGTCAATTTATCTCAAGTAAAAACATTACAGGACCAGCCTAGTAGCTCAGTCGGTTAAGAGCTCGCTCAAGAGTGCAAGCTCTGAGGGCCCAACGAGTGGCACATTGGTTAAGAGTTGGCTTGGGAAGCCAGTTCTGAGCAGCAGATCCTAATGTGCTTCAGATCCCACATTAGGGCAAGTGACACTGTGCCCTCTACAGCTAAGATGGTGAACAACAGTTCTACCTGGAGCTGGGCTGCCGTGAGTGGCCAGCAACGGCGTAGGCTGTATTTGGCTACTGTAAGCTACCATGAACGGCCAGCAGCTGGCGTGAGCTGTCAAGAGCCATTGTGAGTGGCTGTCCAGGGGCCAGCGATGGACCTGCCTCACGCAGGAATTTGCACAATGATAATACCAACATGGGCCAGTGAAACAATGTCCTCCACAACTAGATTGAAGAACAAAAGGACAGCAACTTGCCTGTTCCCCTTCCCCGATTCTGCAATGCTGTTCCTCTCCCCCAATTCCCCAATAAAATCTTTTAAAAAGAAAAGAATGCGAGCTGTGAGCAACAGGGTCGCCAATTCAATTCCCGGACTGAGCTGAGCTGCCAACAGGTGGCAGGATGGCTCAGCTGAAAAACAAAACAAAACATTACAGTGTGTCCTCATCCACCTTATTCACCAGTTGTGGCATCGTGTGATTTCTGGCTCTTCCCCAAAGTCAAAATGACCATGACCATGAAAGATAAACGTTTTGAATCAATTCAGGACATCGAGGCAGCTACAATTTCCTCATCTAAAAACTGGGTCTGTTGATAGTTCCTTTTCATGGGGTTGTTGCGAAGAGTAAATGAGATAGTTTATGTAAAATTCTTTGTATGTGAAAGATATTACCTCATTGAGAAGATGAGGAAACTGAGGCTCGGACAAGTTCCTTGGCTAGGCCGCCCTGCGTAGGTGGCTGAGTTGGAACTACCACCCTCGTGGTCCGGGACCAGAGCAATGCCCCTTTTCACTACTCCATCGTGAAGAGATGGGCCAGACCTAGATCCAGAATTCCAGGGGCTCAGAGTCTCTGCTCTTCTTATGCTGGCTACCCTGCCCTTCTCTGTTGCTTCACAGCCTACAGTTCCTTGTTCTTACTAAGGGTTCTGTGTACTGAAGACCACCAACCCATTCTCCCCTCTCCTCCCCCAACCCCATCCATCAGCCTTTGCAGCAGCCGCCAGACTCAGTTCTATATTCCACTGCTCTATAAAAAGCCTTTGGGAGTTCAGCCGGCCTCTCCCTCCTCCGCCAGGCTGCTTGGGGAGGCTGGTGTGCCTGAGGGGAAATCAGCATCTCATCTCCCACCTTAGTCTCTTTCCACTTTCCCTTCCTCTCGTGGCCTACATCTCTGTCCAAAATGTGGCAGGGAATCTTGAGAAAAGCCCAAAAAGCTGCCTAAATAGCACCCCTCCAAACATTTAATACAGCTATTGCAAAGCCCACACACGTTCACTTATGGGCAGTATCCCTTTGCCCCTTTGTCTAAACCTCACTTCATTGAAACAGCCCTCTCTCACCACGGGAAGAAAAGCCTGTGCAGAATCGCTAAAAGCAAGATGATGGCTGAAAGAAGTTGTAGCTGATGATCCCCACCCCCTAGAAGGGAGAAGAAAAAAAGAATAAAATCAGACCCACGTATTTAATTTTTCAAAAAAGTTTAAGTTTTGAATAAGTAATACCTGACGCAGCTCAAAAATTGAAAAGTTTAAAATTATATCTGCCCCTAGGTCTCCATCCTATCACCCACTCATCCTGCTCCCTACCTCCTTGCAAATAGGTAACCACTACTGTTAATTTGCTCTGTGTTCTTTCAAACATGGTTATGTGTATATGTGTAAATAGAAGTCTGTGTCCCCTTATCTCCCTCTACACAGTACAACCATGTCATAAACCTTGCACTTTTCACTTAACTTGATTTTTCTCAATTCACATGTAATTTCCTCAATCTTTCTCACAGCAGCATGGTATTCCTCTATATAGATGTGTCGTGATTTATTTAACCAGTCCCCTGTCATTTTGGTTGTTTCTAATCTTTCATTATTATAAACAATACAGTGCAGTGGTGAATAACCTTATGTATCATTTTTAAGTAGACAAGCCTATCTGTAGGATAAATACACAAAATTGGTGGTCTCACAATCTCCACACATTTTCATTTTGACTGATGGTGCTACATTGCCCTGCCCAGAGGGACACCAAGGTGGGTTTCTCTCAGCCGTGCAGGAGCCTGTTTATTTCCTTACTGCTTCCCCAGCACGCTACCCTCAGTGTTTTTGCTAACCTCAGGTGAATTAAAATGGTGTCTTAGTGTAGTTTTAATGTGTTTGCTCTTATAAGTAAAGTAGAGCATCTCTCATGTTTGTCGTTTGTATTTTGCTGTAAATTGTTCATATCTTTTGTTCATCTTCTTTTGCATCGTTAGTCTTTTTGTAATCGAGAGGGACATCCCATGTCAGCAACATGGGTTGCAAAAATTTTTTGCTTATCTGTGGTTTGCCTTTTATCTATGTTTATGCTGCTGCTTTTTTTTTTTAGAGGGCAGTGTCACTGGCCCTCATATGTGGGATCTGAACCAGGGCCGCTGGCGTCCCAAGCCAGCTCTTAACCACCACGCCACTCGGCCGGCCCTGTGCTGCTGCTTTTATAGAATCAAACATCCATAAATTTCAGGTTTCTGGATTTTGAGTCATCATTAGAAAGTCTTTCTGTATTCTGAGGTTGCTCTTTCTTTTAGGTACTTTTATGGTTTCAAATTTTATTCTTCTTAAATCATTTGGAATGTAACCCAGCTGATAGAGTGATGTCTGAATTAACCGTTTTTTTCCCTCTCCGATGTCCCAAGTATTTAAAAAGTACTACAATCTGGGGCTGTTTAGCGAAGAAGCACATAACACCTCACTAGATCCTTAAAATAACACTCAACGCAGAAGTCTGACTTATTTCAGTCAGTATGTTAATGAAATAAGTAGTTGCCAAAAGGTTTTTACCAGACCATTTTACGATAAGGTACTCAGTCATATGTGCTATAAATAAAATGCGAGTTTCCATTTCCTACCTCCTGTTCAAAACAAGTGGGACCATCGTGTCCCCATTAATCTCCCCAGTCAGTTGGGGATTGTGTCCTCAAACCACTGGCAAGAGGGGCTGGAGAGGCCTTCTAGCCTTGGTCCAGAAATTCAGAACATTCCAGGCCAGGGTCCTCACCAAGTGTGAAACAGCCACCTCAGAGCCTTGACTTCAAGCCTTCTTTTCCGGGTAACAGCTGGGAACACGGGGAGGTGCTGTCCAGAGCTCACTTCTTAAAGCCAGCTGTCACATCCACATCTGTTCAGGTTCTTGGTCTTGTCAAAATATGGTTCAGGACCTTTGCTCTCCTAGCTCCTAGAAAGCACTGCGAGCATTTCAGTCATTCCTAGGTGCCCGCAAAGATTTCTTGGCAAACTTAATGCTTAGCAAGACACTATGTTGCCTGGAGACAACTTTTGTGTATATAATTTGTTAATTTTCTCCCATTTTCCTGAGAGGTGAATTACAAGCCATTTGTATCCTCCAGTAAAATTTTCATTGCAGACATCAGTTTTTTGTCAGTTCCGGCTATAATAAGAGTTGAATGGGACATCTCTCCTACTCATGTGAGATCCAAAATATTTTTAAATGTTTTCTCCTCACTGAATATCTGCATCCTCTCTCACACCACGTCTTCAACGTAATTTTGTTTGTTCTCTCTTCCCTTCCACCCTTCATCTCCTCACATCTAACAAGCCCCAATTATCCAAGGTATGACAACCATATGTCCCAGGATTTCCAGAATAGCCCTTCTGTGAAATATGCCGTTTGATTATCCCCCAAAGTACATTCATATCTGTGAGATCACGTCTTTTTTATGGTTTGGGCAATATGTAAATGAGAGGCCCAGTTCTGGATTTTTCTTTCTAGATGAGCCCTTCCTGAAAAGATGCTGTGAGTACAAACTGAGGTTTTCAAACAGAATCATTTCACCGACAGTAAGGGAGACTTGACAGCAAGTGAGTGGTTGCACATAAAAACCCTCAGCTCAGAGCTTACAGCGGGCTTTTTTCCAAGGGGACCCCTAAGTTATTTCAGGCAGACACTCCTCCTTGAGGAAAAGCCCAAAAACACCCACAGCCTTTTTCCTCCTATTGTTGTCTTTGCCACTTCCATTTCTCAAAACATTTTGCCCTAATAAATCAATCCACGTCTTTTTAACACCACTCTCAGTCATCTTTCTTGAAGGCATGTGAATGTTTCCAACTTCTATTTATAAGTGGCTCTTATTCATACATGCTTTACTACAACAGATCCATTTACAAAAGTAAATATTAATGTGATTTCTATACTTGACAGCAAGAGAATAAGTGGGATTATTAGCAGGCATGCCACTGTAAATTTTCAACGAGGGCAATGTAAAAATCAGTTGAGATTGCTTAATTAATATTCAGCAGCAGCTCAGCCAACTGCCCTGTTCTAGTCTGCAATTAGCAATTTGAGCTGCACACTGCTGACAAACTCCTTGTCACCCTAATGTGATTATAAAACCATTGAGCTTAATTTGAAGACAGTGACTTGGTTTCTCAACTCTGTATCAACATTTGGTTATTTTGTAATCACGGGTTTTCATAGGAGTCTAGAGATTGTGCTGTGATCCTGTTCCCACTGGTGCCCCAGTAGCCATAGTGACATTGAAAGCATTGTTGTTAGTGTAAGCCGAGGACCCTGGATGAGGACGGTGTGACAGCTCATGCTTGTCGGAAGGAATGCACATTTTGACCCAGATGTCTGTTGGCCTCGGAAACCGCCTCTCCTGTCATCTGGACTGGGTACTGTCTGTAGGGGCTTTTTTATTACACAGCAATGCTGAGGGGAATTCTGGACCTTTCCAGTATTCAGTCTTTTGGGGCTCAAGAACAGTACTTTGCTTTTGAAAAATATTGGTCACCTAAATTATTCCCAGATTCTTGTCAGAAGGGCAGGAAGAGGTAGACGGAAGAAAATTGTTAGGACATGTCAGAGGTTATCTAAGCAGTTGCCTGGAGAAACTGGAGCAGCATGGAGGAAAACCTCTCTGCAGAAGTTTGGTCATTCTGGGGGTTCTGCCTTAAGGGTGTGTCGGATTCCTGGGAGGAAAAGAGTGGGGATGGGGAGTCTAGAGATTCCAGCTTATCTGTGCAATTTGCTGCATTTTGTTTGAATAGTAAGCCTCTGTAACTTGAGTATTTTCTAATACCTAGAAAGCACTGTCAGAGGAGCTGCAAAGGTGTGTGTGTGTGTGTGTGTGTGTGTGTGTGTGTGTGTGTGTGTTTCATTAGTCAAGAGAGCCAATTACACACACTAGGCCTGCCATGTGCTGGCTTGTGTGTGTGTCAGTGTGTAGCTCAGGAATTGACATTGGTGGCTTTACTGATCCTGGTCAACATTTACTGCATCTCCGACTAGCAGATGCTCTCTGACATGTGTTACGCTTTCCCAAGGGTAGACTTTTTGATTTTTAAAAAAATCTCTCCAAAGGATCTCCCCTATGTGAAAGAAAGAAAAGTTATTTTTAGAAATTTCAGTCCAGGCCCAAATCTGTGTGACCGTAAGAATGAAGTGTCCATGGGATTTTCAGAAGCCAGTCTGATCCATCCACACACACACTCCTACCACAAGGCCTTCAGCACCACACAGACTGGGGTCATGGGTCATGAGGTCCACGGAGCTGCCACCCCCACACACACTGATTTGATCAACTAACTGCAGAGGATATCATACATGACCCTTTTGACTTCCAGTTAAGTCATTCTTAGAAATCTTAAAATACTGAGCCCATGGTGGTTTTCTAAAAAGGGGTGGATAAATGGAGAGTAACATAGAAAGCTTGCTTAAATTTTGTTACTCAGAGCTTCCTGTGAGATGCACGTAGATTGAGTATGTCAGCCATCTTTGATCAAGCACCAGGAGCATTTGGCTTGTATTTAGGGGCTGGCTTGTCTGAAAAAAACGCATACTGCTTACTCTGTGAGAGGCATATGAGAGTTGCTACCAAGTCATGGACCGACAGATTCACATCTCCCATTTCATTCTGGCCCATGTCCCCATTGAGTCTGAATTGTGGAAAAATTCTCATGCAGCCTGGGCTGTGTCTTTCTTGGTCCCATCTGGGAGTTGTTGAGTGAATGTTTGATGTTAAGTCTGTCTTGGTAGTTTTCTTTGTGGGGTAGGTTTTTGCCATCTGACTCAATGGGTTTTCACATTTGTTCAAGTGGCAGGACCCTTGGAATTAAGGACATCAAAACATGGTGAATTACTTAATAGTGAAGTAAATATTGACAAATTCAATTCCTTCATAGAAACAAAAATTTATTTTATTGGCAGACACGTAGAGCAGTCCACAAAGGTAGTTTAAAAGGTAGCTTTGGGAGGAAAATCTTTCATTTGAGAAATCTAAATGTTTTCTGTGATCTGAGAAAAGACGTCTATTCAGTATGGCTGACTGAACACTGCTCCATTTGAGAGAATTCCATCCTGTTTCTGATAACCAGGGTTCTTTCTAACAGAAATGGAACAGAAAACTGTTCAGAGTATTTGCAATACAGTTTTTTTCTTTCTGTTTTTGAGGTGATTGTGTTAGCATCCTTGAATTCTTAATCACCACTGATTCCTATCCTGTGTGGGCCCTATAAATTCTGGAGTCTTAATTTTATGATACCTGCTGTTCAAGATTTGTTTGGTTTTTTCTTTAGTGGCTTTCCTAGTGAAAGTACTGGAGAACTGGAAAAGGAACCATTTCCCCTTTATCACAGTGCTCCTTCACCAGGGACAGTGCGCACCGGAATCCTCAGGGGACATTTTCTAGAGTACATAGTCCTGTACCCCGCCCCCCTCCCCCCAAGACCTGCTCAGATAGAATCACCACGAATGGGGCTCATGCAACATGAGTATTTTAAAATCCAAAGAGATATACACTGCTGGTTGATTACCACTGCTTGACTGAAACTTACTGGGGGGTGTGTGTGTGTGTGTGTGTGTGTGTGTGTGTGTGTGTGTGTGTCTGAGTGTCAGAGAGAGAGAGAGAACACATAAGCACCATGAGGTCAGGGACCTTGTCTGTCTTCTTTATCAGTCTGCTCCTAGCCCCTCATCATCAATGATCAAGGAACAGTGAATGAGGAAAAGCATGAAAGAAAATATCCCAAAAGGTTAATGATCACTATGAAGAGGATTTGAGGTAGTTTTAATGGATTTTTTTCCTTTTTGTTCATTTGTGTTTCTTAATTTTTCTGCAGAGACCATGTATTATGTAGGTAATTCTTTCTACATTATTTGAATGCTTAGCCAGCCTTACGGAATGGTTTTAAGGCTTCTGGGCAATTGCAGAGAATGTGTTATCTGCACACGCGTTGCTGTGCAGTGGGTGCTGAATAAATGTGTGCTAGGTCCACTGAAACCTTTACTCTTAGGTAAGACATTTCCCCCAAAGGCCTGTAGCTAGTTGCCCTCCAGGTCCTGGTGCGTGTGAAGGGCCGCAAGACCCAGCTGTGGGAGCTGTCTCCCAGGGTCCTGACCTTCAGCCCCAGGGGTGTGCTCTTCTCTGGCAATCAGAGCTATTTTGCTCCAGGGAAAATCCATTATAAAGAGCTGCACATGGGGCATTGGAGTGTGATTTGCTTTGATCCACACTGCTGTTTTTCCGAGAGAATGTGGAGTCCTTCCCTCCACGTGTAACTGAGAGACTGGGTGAGCTGTGTGCGCTGTCTTCTTCCAGAAAAAGAATCTGCAATAGTTTATCCTTTCCAGATCACTTGACATTAACAATACCTTGGCCAATGACGATTCTTTTTTACCTATAACTTTATATTTTAGAAATGTAATAGGCATAATAATTTTGGTCTCAAAATTGCCTATTTCTTTGGTTTGTTTGTTTTTTCCCCTGGTGGAAGTCTGACCTGGTAAGGGGTGCTGTTTGTTTCAATGTTGTAGAGCTCTTCTCTGGGCTACTAAATACTTGCATGGTCTAATATCTCAATAAAAGCAGGTTTTTCTTAGCTATGACACTGGGCAATTAAACTTCTAGTTCATTCATGATGTCCATAAGCTGTATTTTAACTGAAAATGTGCATTCTAGAAATCTGGGCAAGTGGGGGGTGGGGAGATCAGGAGAAAGGTAGGAATCGAGGAATTCAAGCATAGAAAACTTGATGACCAATATATAAACAGAAGCTATTACCTCAAACATCAAAGTCAGGTTTTTTCATGTGAATTTCCATCATTTCCCATTCAGTAGAAAGTTTGGTTATCACCAGAACCCTAAAGCATTTTGTGCGTTTCATATCCTTGTAGCTTAAGTCAGACTGACTGGTATTCTCTCCAAATTTAGTAAAAGGCAGCTCAACAACAAGTGATAACAACTGGTTTTATTATTTATATTACAAATGCTGGGCAATTCCTAGGAAAAACTCGTTGTTCAGTGCTCCTCGAGGGCAACCCTGCGCAACATGTGCCGAGAGGGGAAGTGATTTCTGTTCAGAACCCCTAATGGTTCAGAGCAGCACTCCAGACTGATTCTAGAGCAGTGCCCACAGATGCCATTGGCTAGAGCTTCTTTCCATCGAAAAATAGGCACTGCTTAAAGAAAAATGCCTCACACTGTGACATGTGACCATTTCTAATTGTGTGTGGTTATAATAGCTCCATACAAAGCTAAGGTAGAATAATCTGTAGGACTTGGAGGTCTCCCCACTCCTGCTGAGATCTCCTTTGCTTTAGAGAGCTGTTTGATTTTTTCTAGCCTACCCCCTCCACCCCACCCCACCCCCAGCCTCTTTCTTTGGCTTCACAGAAACCTGGTATGCCCAACAGAATCATCCCAGGATACTTTTGATTAGATGAGCAAAGACAACTCTGAGTAAAAGTTGAGTTACTCCAGTGGTTGGAGTACAGAAAAAGGAGGGCTGGGCTGTTGTCTCAATGGGGCTTGTTGGGAGCCGCCCAGAGGGGTGGGTCCCAGTCACAGCACCAGAAGGATGCCGCCTGGTTGGCTGAAAGACCCAGCAGTAGGGCCCGCTATTGTGAAGCCCCTCCGCCAGATGAACAGGGACCCTTCTCTGGTCACAATAGCCATTCAAGCCCAGCAGCCTCATTAAATATTCAGCCTGTGCTTCCGGCAGCTCATTAGGGCCGCAGTGAGCAGTGACGTGGATGCTGGAAAGCCCAGGGCCAGCCAGCATCAGGAGGCAGAGGCTGAGTGAGCTGCTGATGGCTTTTCTGTGCACTGCCTATGCTAGGATGACCAGTGTCTGCTCCCTGCTTTGCCTGAAGTCCAGGTAAAAACAAAACAGAACCAAACCAAGCAGATGACACTTGAGGGATTCCGGTCCTTAGCTCCAATTTTATCTGGCAAGGGCCTCTGATTTTGAGTGCTTGCCCCCTCAAAGCCCTCTGACCTCCTTAAAAAGCCGTGGGTGGCTTAGAGGGCCTTTGCAAAGCGCTAACAATGTGGTGCTATTGTCTCCTTGGGCCATTTGATGACTACATTTGGGAGGGCTCTCGAAGTGTGGTTTTGAACTTGGTGCTGAGGGTTGAGAATAGCAAACTATTCCTTTGTAACATGGCAAATTTAGAAATATTATAGGGTAAATCCTAGCAGTTTGTGCAGCAAGTTTACTCTGTTTGTGCCAAGTTTTCATGTATTTGAGTGATTTATTGCAAAGCCTTTCCCATTTGACTATCACGATAGTTATGGTATAATAATAATAATAAAAAGGATATTCTTCAACTATTTGGGCTTCTTAGTATAGGCTGAATGTTGTCCTTGTATCTTGTTACTTTGTTACCAGTGCTGTGTGATATTTAAAGCTGGGAGAATCTGTGAGGGAAGAATTGAAAAATGATGAACTCAAACAAAGTGCATTTCTGTGGTCTCACTGTTTGCATGTTTTCTCTTTCCTACACAGAAAATGTTTTCAGACAGCTCATTTCTATGTGGAAGATAGCAGTTCACCTCGGGTGGTCCCCAATGAAAGTATTCCTATTATTCCTATTCCGGGTAAGTAAGACGCTACTCTTATTTCCAGTGGGCTAATTGTTTTTCTCTTTTGTTCTCAGCTGTATGTGACAGCCATGACAAAATATTTGTATAGCCTTTTAAAGCTTGCTCAGTTTAAGAGATCCTTAACTAAGAGTAATTAATTGAATCTTTGCTCCGTTACATATCCGCAAAGTAATGAAATCCTCCTTAAGAAGAACAAATAACTGACTTAATACATGCAGGGGAGGGAAGTAACAGTAAAGAAAAAGGGGGAGAAACATGCTTACATATTTGCGATCTGTTTGGACTAAATTTCATTTTGATAGGCAATTTGTGCTTGCTTTTTTTTTTTAAAATCACAATTTGCAATACATCTTTTTAAAGTGAGTTTTTTCCTATGATTCCGTACACTGAAAATAATTTATGTTCGAGTTGGAAGTTCCGGTTCTTAAGATGTCTGTGTGGAGCTCTGGGCATACGTTATTGGTCCAGTGTATATTTCATTTGTCATTTAGTAAAAAGATAGAAGACTCGGTTAGTGTTGGGGTAGAGATTGGTGGGGTGCACTGTAGTCAATCCCAGCCAATGCCGCAGCCACTTAGAAGTTCAGCAGCAGCTTAGTTGTGACAGATAGGCTGGGGGTTTGAAGATGCCCCCCCCATTTTTATTTGGTGTCCCTTCCTTTTTGCCCAATTTGAACTTCTTTCTCTGGGCTTCATTATGTGCTTGTTAAGTACCTATCTTTAGATATCGTATGTATCCACCCTCTTGACATTAATTCTTCTTTTGGAAGCAGAGGTACCACTTTTATTGTAAGGCCGCCTCCCATACAGCCGAGTGTCCATCCCACTTGTCAGCCTCATTCTCCAGAACAGTGCTATCTACCATATGTTGTACATGTTTGTGGTGTCCCCACACTAGAATGAGAGCTTCATAAAGGAAAATGGGTGTCTCCTTAATGCTAGAATAATACCTGGTACATAGTAGGCATTCTTTAACTCAGTGACAGATGGGGGGAGAGAGAATATGAATGAATGTCAGAAAACCTTCCTGGAAGTTCCTAAAAGGCTATAGCCATGAAGCTGGGAGGCTCAGCAGAACAGTCCTTCTCTGAGTACAGAGGAGGAATGCTTCTATTGTTTGCAAATCACTAGGTGCAGTTATGGTCGGGCACTTCCTGGGCCCTTTTATGTGCCTGTACATGTTAAGTCATTAGATATTGCTGGAATTGGCCTTGTTCTCCCCATGTGGTCAGTTTCTCTCACTAACACTTGTCACACAGAAACAAGAGGCTTGCAGAAAAGTCTCAGGTTAAGTTCTTATTGGATCATTTTGTGGCCACTAAATGATTGCCATACAGACGGAACAGGTCTTATGTTACCGTGTCCTTCTCTGCTAACCCTTGCCTTTAATTCCTGGTGGAGGAAACCACACTCTTGCCTTTGAGAGCAGAAGCAGCAGAAAGGAATATCAGTCATCCATCCTCGTAGAATAAGTAGTTTTTGTTCAATAGTACGTGTGTAATCATTTTCCTCTTACATCACCTGGAAATGCCTGGGAGCCTGTCTCTCTGAACTAATTCATCCAACAAACAAAGCAGGTTGGGTAACAGTGCAGTTGAAATCCATTTTTTTTTTTTTTTTTGAGAGCAGTGTCACTAGCCCTCATATGTGGGATCGAACCGGGGCCACTGGCTTCCCAAGCCAGCGCTTAACCACTGCACCACTCGGCCGGCCCCTTGAAATCCATTTTAAAAGTTTAAATGGTGAGATACTTATTGGGCTGGCTTCTAGTTTTTATTCACCACGAAACCTTTGGTCAATGACTTGGTCTCTCTGAGCCTTATTTTCAGAATCTGTAATGTGAGCGGGATGTCTGCCCCACTTGCACGTGAGACAGTGTTCAAGGTCACATGAGATGTGTGTGAAAGCACTTTGGAAACCACAACGTAAGTCAACAGTGTCAGCTGTGGAAGCGTTGCTCCCCAGATCATGGTACTATTCACACTGCAGCCCTGGAGAACCAGCATGGCAGGGTCCTCCATATAAGATTGTCCCTAACCCTGAACCACATCTGAATGTGCCTGGCTGTGCCACACTCTGTGACCTGGGCTCTAGGAACTGCCTGCCATTCACCGGAACCCTCAGAAAATGCCATCCATCGTGCCTGCCTTGCCACACTTGTGAGTAGGAAGCTTAGACCAGAAATGCTTTTCAGTGTTAGACAAAACACTCATAACCCAAAGGTATTTCTTTTAATGTGACTTTCTCCTAATTCTTGCTCACCAATACATGCAACAAAAATATCTTCAAGTTCTCCACTGACTGAGAAATCCATGGTACTCAGTTGTACCTCTCTTGGCATAGTAGATGTGTCCTTGACAAGTAGTTTGGCCTTATCTAAGTATGAAGAGATGCCTACATAAACTTATTTAACCCTTAACTGGGAAGGAGATATCCTACATAACCTTCCTTTAAAGAATTTTCAACTTGATCACAATTTTTTGTTTGTTTTTTTAAAAACCCTACCATTCTATTTAATAGTTACATTTATAAAATACTGTAATTTATGAAGCACTTTAACAATCTATTCTCTTTATTATTATGGTTTCTTCCAGTTGTTACAGTACAAACTGTGCCTTGTGTAAGAAAAACACAATTTTTAATAAACTTGTTCTTTTCACTCTGTTAAAACTTAACACATTTGGGCCAGCCTAATGGTACTGTGGTTAAGCGCTGGCTTGGGAAGCCAGCGGCCCCGGTTCAGGTCCCACATATGAGGGCCAGTGACACCGCCTTCAAAAAAAAACAAAAACTTAACACATTTTTTTAATGGAGACTTCCTTGGGATCATTTCAAATGGTATACCTTAGGAATTACCTAATTGTTCTTATTTCTCAACATAATAGGCATTTAACCAGCTCATACTTATTCTGGGTTTCAGGTATATCTTATCCTTGTTCAGAACCTAATAATAAGACTACTGGGCCCCAGATTTATCAACTTATTTTATCACTTGAGTTCATTTTTTATAATTGATTTTTAAAAAAAGATATCTCCAGAGAACTACCAATGAACGGAAGCATTATAGTGCTTAAAAATGTGTGCAACACAGTGAGATGGAAAATTCAGGTACCAAACTGTTGTAAAATAGAGCTCCTGGGTTAGCACTGGAAAATGTGTAATATACTCCCTTCCTAGAAATTCCTTTACAATTAAACTTTTCAAGAAAAATCATCATCACCATCTAATATTTGTTGAGTATTTACCGACTACAATTTTATAGAGACTGGCGCAATTGATCTTCCCATTTTACAGATGAAGAAACTGAGGCTCAGAACCATTATCTAGCTTGCCTGGGGTTGCATAGATAAATGATGAAGCTAGCATTGGAATTCTGTGAGTGACTTCAAAGCACAGATGCTTAGAAATGGCTCTGCCACCTCTTGGCATGCTGCTCTGACAGTTCTCATATCTCGTCTTCAGGCTCTTCATTTGGGTATGGCTTCATTATATCAAGGCAATTTGAATTCCAATTCAAAATGTGAATATTCTCCTCAGGTTTTTTCTGAGTTGCTCTTTATAATCACCTTCTTTCACCAGCACTGACCATTTGCTTCTGCATTAAACTCTCCTTCATCTTCCCAGAGAGTGTGTCATCATTCTTCTGTTGAAGTTTTCTCCATATCAAAAAAATCCCTTACCTTTGTTTTCTAGTCTTTTTTTTCTCTTCCTGCCTAAGAAAAAGACTCTCAATCCACCAATACTCCTATTCCCTATGCAAAAATACGCCTGTGTGATTTAAATGTCCTAGGGAGCAATTTACAAACACGTTGAATAAATTTAGACCCTAAATCAGCAACTTTTGGATGATTCTGCTGTGGTTAAAATTCATAAATAAGTAGCTCAGATCTTTAAATCCCAAAGCATGAGTGGAATCAGTAAGTTATGCTGACTTTAGAAAAGTAATATCAAATAGGCAAATGGTTAAGGAAAGCTATGCTAACTTTTTGATAGCACTTGGAGACAGCAGTTTATAGGTATTTTTGAGGAATCTTGAATTAATTGTACTTATTTTAACGAATTTAGAATCTGCAGTGTGTTCTTCTGATTCAGTATAGGAACACAGTCTTGTAAGAATGAAGACTTTTTTTCCTGGTCTCACCTACGCTTATGTAAAATGTGGAAATGCTAGAGACTGAAGATAGTGACTGAGGTTAATTAGCCACGTTAGAAAAGTCCTAGTGCAAGAGTATTTAGCCAACATGAAAGACACGCTTTTGAGGTTAGGTTCCAGTCTCTGCAGAGGTGACGTCAGTTCTTTCAGCACAAACATGGTGAATTGCAGTGCCTGCTCCCTGTATGATGTATGGGGATAGGGTCTTCTCTCAGTCCCCCCGATAAGTTAAACTGTGATTTCTGTAGGAGAATGAAAGGGGCTTTGCCTTCATTTTTCACTAACGGTTTTTTCAAAATCCAGTGTTCTGTGGTTCCCCATTTTTAGTGTGTGAGGATGGAACATAACTTTCAGTCTCCTCATAAGCCTACCATCTTCTAAGATACTGAAATGGTCACAAACTTCTGTCCTTTAACATCCATATTATTCTGAACATCCACAAGTACTTATCAAATCTAGCGTTTACAACCTGGGGATATTCTTTTGAAACAACAAACTTGAATATTTTCACTGCAGTTATTAATGAAGCCTTATGTACATATGTCAGTTACAAATTACATTTGCTGTGTTATATTATTCTTTTAGACTTCCATTATATATAGCTTTTGAAAATCAGAAGTTAGCTGATGAAATTAACCTGTTTATAGAGAATATTGAAAGGGCTTTCCAAATGTGCACATTGTTAAACACAAATGTTATAAATGCTTTTCTCTGGAAATTAGAAAATATAACTTTCTAATAAGAGCATTACAAAACAAAATGTTGCTGCTAACCAGTAGCTTAGAAATCCAGAAATGATTCATGCCTTTCCAGCAGTTAAAATACATCTTAATAATTTGAAGGTCACTGGCTTCAGCAGGGTGCCAACATATAAAAGGGTTTTAAACATGCAGTTTAAAACCCTTGGGATTAAACCAACCTTGTTGGCATATTTTATTTATACAGAGATTATCTCCAAAGGAGATTCATTGGTCTTTTGACTATAGTGAAGCCCTTTCTTTATTGACTTCATTATGTCATAAATGAAAAGATACTTCTTTTTATGGCAGGAAATAAAATGTTCCAATCTCCACAACACTCCTTGCATCCTAAGAGCCTAGACAAAAATCTCTTTGTTGTGTCCTAACTCGGGGGGCTAAAACCTTGATAAGGTTCTTTAATTTCTTTTTTTTTTTTAAAGGTTTTATTGGGGAATTGGGGGAGGGGAACAGCGTTGTGAAACCGGGGAAGGGGAACAGACAGGTCCTTTTGTTCTTCAGTCTAGTTGCCGAGGACAGAGGACGTTGCTTCACTGGCCCATGTTGGTATCATCATTGCGCTCTTTCCTGGATGAGGCGGATCAGTCGCCGGCCTCTGGATGGTCGCTCACCGCAGCTATTGGCAGCTCACGCTAGCTGCCAGCCACTCACAATGGCTGCGGGCCACTCACTGTAGCCTATGGCAGCCCACTGCAGCAGGGGCTACAGCCTACACCATCCCGGGGCTCGCACAGCCCAGCTCCAGGTGGAGCTGTTGTTAGCTGTAGAGGGCAGTGTCACTGGCCCTCATGTGGGATCCGAACCGGGGCCGCTGGCATCCCAAACCAGCTCTTAACCAATGTGCCACTCGGCCGGCCCAGGTTCTTTAATTTCATATTGGTTTTCTCTTCCAAAGTTGACACAGAGGTATTACCAGGCAGAAAGCGAGGCCTGCGCTTGGCCTTGGAGGCTGAGATGGCAGACAAGCAGGGGACTGAGTCCCTAACACCAAGGTCTGCCCACCAGGGGAGTGGTTAATGGTAGCTGATAACAGCCCAGTCATGGGACACGGAGTTGTGGGGGAAAGTCTGAGCAGCACTATCTTCAGCCCAGTATTGTGCTGTGACTTTACGTGCGTTCCCCTCACGTACGGACAGAATTGGTTGGAATTTAGAACATGGCTGAGGTGACTGCTACGGGTTAAATGAAACTTATAGACATTGGTCACAAAGTGAGTGACTTTAGGCCCTCTAGAGTCTTAATGGTGATTATATATGTACCTACACACTGCCAGAGTAAGCAAGCAGGGGTATTTTTAAACAGACCTTATGCCAGTCAGTCAACCCAGGCCACTAAACATCCTGACAGGAAGGTAAATACTGTATAACACTTTATTTACCTGGCATCATCGAGGTGACCAGAATACCAGTGTGAGTTTTCCAGGTAACTGGCATTTACTCTTAAAGCCAAAGTGATTCATTTCAGCCCTTTTGTTGGAAAGTTTCTTTAAAATGTATTATATGGTTCTCTAGCCATGTTTGTTCAATTGAAGGTCTAGAGAGGTCATATAAGGGGGAACAAGCCAGCTTTGGAGTCAGCCTGGCCTTACTTGATAACGACAGTGGACCTTGGCCAAGCTACTTGGTCTCTCTCAGCCTGTTTTCCCATCTGTGACATGGAGGTAATGACAGCCCTTAGATCATAGGGTCATACATGTAAAGCAATTAGCACCTAATGGTAAATCACAGTTATTACACATTTACTAAATACCAGGCATGCTTAGAAGTACTCATGTTACTTAGTGTACTTCTCATAACACTCTGCATTAGGTACTGCCACTATTCCTGTTTTACAGATGAGGAAAGGGAGCCCAGAGAAGTGAAGTCACAGCACCAGGCAGTCTTGCTCTGGCTTTTCCACTCACACCATTGCCTCTGGGTGCCTGAGACACAGGAAGTGTCCCATCACCAGAGATGGCTAGAACAACTGCTACACAATTTTACTGAGTTCAGGCCAGAACCTACCACAGAGCCACGTACTGGGCCGGGCCTCAGCAGTGCCTCCCTGTGGTGCCTTGGCTGCTGATTTTTTCCTTTCGAATATCAGCCCCAAAATTGCAGACAATAAAGTTTATGTTTTTCCCTTTTTGTTTATTTGCCTGTTATTCCTTAAGATTAACAGAGATCAAATTTAGCATATGCAAGTAGGTTAGAAGCATAGACAAAGTATGGGCGATTTCCCTCCAATGGCTCTGAAGATGCGAGTACAGCAGAGACATAACCATAGAGTTTGGGAACTACGTTTATTTATGTTCAAAGGCATTTTTCCTTATTTCCTGCAGTGTTGCATTTGAGGTCCACATTATTCAGCCTTTTTTTTTTTTGCTCCTTAGAATCTCTCAGTGTTGATACTTTCAGTTGAAATTCACCCCCTTCTAATGCCGTGCTTTGGGCACCTACAAACTACAGGTTAATTTCAGGCTTCATCAGAAGTGGTACATAAGGACCTTTTGTTTCAGGCTAGCCAAAATAAAAGTCCTCTTACCCACAGAATTTAATTCCAACCACAAAAGGCTACCATCTTTGAATGGAGTATAAATAATATTATTTAATAACAACAAGTCCACTTTTCAAATGCTGATTCATAACTGACTATCACAAACATTTTTTAATGGGGTGATTTAGTGATAACAGTAGTGGTCCCACTTTTGCCTAATTTAAACCTTTGTTATGTGAAGGTTCTTTAAGTGACATTTTTGGCACAAAATTATAAAGTAACATTTCATCAGATTAACTGAGATGCTCCAATTCCTTGCTTTCCCTTGAGAATGAAGACAGAGTATCCCATGCAGTACATAGGCGCACAGGCTGTGAGTTCAGAACACCAGAATTCAGGTCTCAGCTCGGCCCCTTAGTGACCATGGCACTTTGGACAAGTTTCCTCAGTTTCTTTATTGTATAATGTGAGGGTAGCCATGTCCCCTTTACCTAGTTCTTGTGGAGATAAATGTATAAAAAGTATTTAGCACAGTCCCTGGCAACCAATAGGGGCTTACTTAATAAATGGTAGCTCTCTTCTCATTATACCAACTCTATCATTAGATTGTTTTCATCATACCATAGCAATCTTCCATCTAACCTGTAGTTAGTGAAAACACCTTCACTTGGATTCCAGCTCATCTTTTATCTTTATATTTCCCCCCATCACTACTATATGAGTGACATTTGGTCTCACCTAGGTCATCAAATCTGTCCCTTTTTTCAATGTGCAATTACGCACTGCCCTGGCACTTGGCTTCCTATGTTCATCACTCCTCCAACACCATGCTGGGCAGAGATCATCTCCCTAATGTCTGGCTGAGTCCTAGGGGCTCAGTAAACGCCTCATCCGCTGGTTTCCCATTCACTCTGTCCCAGATGATACCCATTCTCTCCGAGTTGGAGCACGCTTTTCCTTGGGTCTGTGGCCAGCTTTCGCTGCCATACTCCAGCCTTCAGTTAATCTTTCTGAGCTTGTTTTCTCAACTGTAAGATGAGGATGAAAATAGTACATCTTAATGTACATAAAAGGGCATAGAAAGTGCCTGGCCCACAGTTATGCTGCTAATATTCTCTGCATTCGTTAATGAAACTCAGATGTTTAAGTAGAAATAACATCTTACAAATAGATATCTTCTCATAACACAGGGCCTTTCCACATAACAACTAAGCAGTTCAAGTTTATGCTGATGTCCTAATTGCTCGGCGTTTTGCTAGATACAGCAATTTTATAATTATCTGGCTCATGTTGAAAGAAATTTAATAGAAAAACTATATGACGAAAAGTATTAGGACTTCTAATTAGCCATAGCCTTATATTCATCTTAATATTGAGAAAAAAAAAGATTTATGACCGCTTAGTTTCATCTGTCTTGATTAAAAGACAAATATAATGTGGGTAGCTGATGGTGGTCAGCACAGCGTGCGTGCGTGTGTGTGTGTCTGAGTCTGACTGGCAGTGTTATGATGTTGCTGGTGGTGCCTGGAAACCTGGAGGGTACGGTTAGACTTCTTTGGATAAGAAAGCACATTGGAAAGACTTGTGAGTCATACATTGCCATGATTATCACTCTGAGCTCTGCTGGATTTTGCTAGGCCTGGCCATGGGCAGCAGGCAGACTGGCTTGTGGGCATGTATAGCATTATCTGGGATGTTATAGTTGAGCACTCTGCAGGAAAAAATAATCAATTGTCAACATAAAAGCATTTTTTAATGACTTTAGGTAGGCCGTGACCTTTAAAACGCTGCGGTTTGTAGCTTGTAGGGTAACATATTAGGTTGTCGGAAAACTCATGACGCATGACTTTTCTGACAACCCAATAGCTGTAAAGCTGTCAGGGTTTTTGTTACTTTGAACTAGAGTCCATCTGCACAATCATGGCACCATAACTTTATTAGGAATCTACAATTCTAAACTATCACTATGGAATGTTGTTCTCAAACTGTTAACACTATTGATGTCACTCTACCCTTGGAAACCATGTTGAGTCTTTCATTTCAAAATAAATGGTAGAGAAATGCTGCAGTCTGTATATGGGAGTGTTTGTGGGGCTCGCTTCTGTCCCATCTCACTTATTTTGCTTCTTGCCTGAAGATAAGTTTATTTTTGGGTTAATCTTTTACAGACTCTCCAGTTTTGTACATATTAACCCTTTGCTCAACTTCAGATCATTTCTTTGCCACTTGATCATTATTTTAGAATTTGCTTACTTCTGAACATTTTAAGTGAACTAATGAGATAATTTTTGAAATTTTTCTTGAACTGTGCATTCTGCTAAATATTCTGAGGAAACATTTTGGCTCTGCTTACTTTGTTAATGCTGGTTACATCATTATGGAGCTATAGATTTCTTGGGCGTGCAAAATGATTGCATATTCATGAACATCTTCAACCCTGAAATATTTGTAAATAACTTGGCAATTTTTTTCATAAGGTGGCCTATTAAAATGATTAGGTCTTTAATTGTTCACACAGAAAGACTTTGTGCTTACAGAGCACCACCTATTTGATAAGTAACATTTCTATGCTAAGCAGCTTGGATTATGAGCATATAAATCACCTTCCTTAAACAAAGTATAAGAGATGCTATTTTCCGCTTAAGAATGATTCAAGTTTGAAAATGTCAATAGATGCAAAAAGCCACCCTAGAGCTTTGCTCTCTCTCGAAAGAAAGTAGGGAAGGAATGACATAGTCAATGTTAACTGTCACCAGATGAAGAGAAATCAGATTGTCAGGCCTGGATCTATAACATTCTTGCCAAAGTAGGACCTCATTTACACATACAGATCTTCATACCCTTTGCTAAGAAAAGCATCTGTGGCAGTTTAGATGTTTGTGCGTTTGCCAAAGATCTTTCACTCTGAATAAAGTAAATGTCATGTCTGTTGTTTATCTCCAATTCAGCAGAGGATTTTTAAAAGGAAATATTTGTTGGGGAGGGTCGAGGCAGAAGGCAGCGAAGAGGTTGGGGAGCTCCGGTTAGTGGGGTGTGGCAGTGTTACAGTAAGACTCAAGGATCAGATCAGATCTGGGTAAATCAGTTTAAAACATACTTAAGGCTCATGAACTAAAAATGTCCTTGTGAAGTGACAACACTACAATAAATGGGAATGTGGAGTCTCCTGAATCTATACCTATTCTGTCAACACCCAAAAAAAAAAAACAAAAAAAAAAAAACTCCAGTTAATTCAGCCAAACTGATTATTTGGCATCGTGTAGACACAGCTGTCTTGAACTCAGATTTTGCACAGTTAAATATAGATGGCATTGTACCCAGAGTCAGGTTCCACAATGGCGTCTCTCTGCAATTGTGTATAAAAATTGCATGGACTTCAAAGATTGTAAATAGAACTTAATTGCTCCAACTTCAAGTTGGACCCCGTTGAATAGCAATTTAAAATTTAAAAAAAAAACCCTAGGTTGTGATAAAATTTCTTGACAAATAGGCACCTTTGTGATAAGATCAGACTTTTAGTTAAGAGTATGATGTAACTTAAATATGTAAATTGCCTTGAATATAAAAAAAGGTACTTCTTTACAAAGTACCTTTTTTAAAAACTATATTTAATCTAGCTCACAGGCATTTAAAATCATAATGAGATCCTAATGTAAAATAAATCCTGATAATTTTCTTGAGGACATCTATTTCAGGTGATATTATATCGACTCATTCTGAAAATCAAATATTTGCCTTCAGTAATCCCTTCTCTGTGTTATTTGTTTTGTGGAAGTATTCTTTGTGACTCTGAATACCATTTTATTCCCACAGATGACATGGAAGCCATTCCTGTCAAACAGTTTGTGAAACACATTGGTGAGCTCTATTCTAATAACCAGCACGGGTTCTCCGAGGATTTTGAGGTATGTTTCAAAATGAAATTAATTTCCAGAAACCTAAATCTTATTTTATAGAGATTTTTGTAAACTTGAAATGAATTGACTCCAAGCACAATGAGGAAAGCGGGGATATTTTTCTTTTCCTTACTTACACTTATAATTTTACTAGGCATTCTTTTCCCAATAAAAATTATGTGAAAGGGGATTGGTTGCATATGGCCTGGACGTACACGTCTATGAAAGAACAGGCTTAGTGGTAAAAAAAAAAAAAAAAAAAGAGGCAAACTCAGGTTTTCTCTTCATTTTAATTCTGACCTGGGCAGCAACATACAAAGAATAGGACCCTTAATTTCACCTCATTTCCAGGATGCACAAGGGGTAGTGGAGAGAGCAGATTTGAACTCTGAGACACGCGATGCCGGCTCCACCAGTAGGAAGCTTTGTTATCCTCAGGCCAGTCTCAATCCCTCATTTCCTCACTTCTAAAAATGGTGCTAATGTTCCCTCTACCCTCAAGTTGTTAGGAAAAGTGAATGATTAACATCTTTGAAAGGGCTGGGTTAACGGTGAAGCCATGCAAAGGTGGCGGTCCTTGTCCTGATTATTAATCCTTGGAGAGAAGACATGGGTTAACGCAGCCTTCCAATTTTAAGAACTGGTGTGTAGGAAACAAGGTAGAGAGCAGCTTGCACCCCCTGCCAACTCTGGGTTCCCTGCCAGTTCGGCAGTGACAGGGTGTCGATGAGGAGCTATTAAACAGACTGCCCTTTTCTTCACTGAGGCGCTTAACTAAGGCACATCTCTGGCAGCAAGAGTTGTGCCGAGGAGGCCAAGTTTTCATGGCAGCTCAGCTGTCTCATAGCTTTCTGGGTAAGTTGGTTCCTTTCTCTGTCTCATTTCTACTTTCAATGGAAATGATGATCAGGACGCTAACCTACCCAATTCTTTAAAAAAAAAATGGTTACGATGTTCCAAGGAAGTAATGTAAGGTAAGCACTTTGGGATTGTCTAGGAGCCATACAGCTGGGAGGCACAGTACTTTGCATGGAGGATGAGAAATAAAAATATGACCGACAACTCCTGTCTCTGCACAAATTCAGAGTCCCCAAACGCTATTATAAAAGCATTTATATTGACAACTCATTTTAAATAAAGTCTTCCCCTTAGTTTTTTGTTTTTGTTTTGTTTTTTGAGCAGAGTCAAAGCAAAGGTGGCAGAGAAGAGCCTGCTGATGTACTCTGCAAAGTCATATGTTTCATGGAACAAACAAAACATGTCAAGTATTTAATGCGGCTATTAGATGCTTACCAAAAAGGTGCCTATTTAACTACAAAGAACATGGTTTAAAGTCAAACATTTTGTATTCATGAGGACAGCAAATGTGTGTGGTGTTAAAGTGATTTAGTTCAATTGACTGTTGGCTGGATGACTGAGCAAGAATATTGAGGCATTTAACAATGTTGATGGTATTCAGGACAAACATTTATCCTCTAGAGGACAGAATTTGATGAGGATGATCAAATGCAACTCCAGTTTCTCAATTATTTATGATTTGAGACCCCAGTGCTATTCATCACAGCTGGCTTTGACACCATTTAATTATTCAAGCTAATCAGCTACACCTCTGTAAACTTGATCTGACTTAAAATGGGCTTTGCTGCATCAAAATCATGCCTGTTAACAAATCCTGGGCATCTGCACCCCATTTCTATCCAAAAAAAAAAAAAAAAAATACTGTGGCTAGGTTTTGTAACCTATATTGAACTGTGTATCTTAAACATTATTAGCTGGTCGTTATAGGAGGGGAGAGCAGGGAGGAGGGAGGCATTGTCCTGCTGTTGTCATTTCACAATCTCCTGGTTTGAAAGGTCTAAAATCAGAGCTATTCAGAATAGGAAGAATATCCTTTCTTTAAAGAACAGTGAGGCAGCAACATAAAGGGGGGCTCAGGGAGACGCATTATAAAAGGTTACTAATATACGATCATCTTCCAATTTAGGGAAAAATTAAAGTATTTAAAAACAGTAGCATTACTCCTTTTCAGTCGCTCTGCTAAAAAGGAAAACTGACAACAGGATATACAAGAAGTATTAACGGCTGTTTTATCCACAAGAGATAGGAATAGGCTCTAAAACAAAGGTCAGGAAAAGAGATCTTGTGTGATTTTTAAAACCACAAAACAAAACCCTTATGGTAAGACCGTAGTAACGTGCACCCCAGATTCCAGATCTTTTTATGTGGAACGATGATGGCTAGCATTTCCTTAGCTCTTCAGTGTCACCCCATGAAGTGGGGGGTGCTATTTTATTTTCCCCATTTTACAGATGAAGAAACTTGACCCATGAGAACACTGAGGCTTTGGGTGACTCCATTTGAAATGGTATTAAAACCAGGGCTTTCTGAAGCTAGCCCATATGTTTAATCTCGACACCCTCCAAACTTTCATTAAAGTATCTTGTAATGAGCTGAAGTCAGAAGAAGAAAAAAAAAACAAGATTACCAGTGATCATCTAAAACTGATCATACCACTGACGGGCCACCACTTCCCTTGGCAGAAAAGCAGATGGGGGAGCGGCCAAAATAAGGGGCCCCCCACTAAGAGTCCTAGGAGCCCGTTCCATGATCTTTTGGGTCTAGAGCCTTCCCAGATCGCTGAAAATCTGACTTAAAATTAAAATCTTAAAATTAGTCAAAGAATTAATCATAAGATGATAGAGAAATACCACAGAACAGTTGATATTTGGCCATTATTAGGCAATAAAGCAACTCATCTAACAGTTAGGAGTACCTGCTATTCTCTCGACATCATGTAATGTACAAGGATGAATTCAAGACCCTGCGCTCAAGTTCAACCCGGTGGGGTGGAGGCCAGAGTGTACCCAGCTGCAGTGGGCAGAGGGCAAAGCAAATGAAGGTCTAATACAGAGTTCTGAATCTGGTGGGTATTTCACCAAAAGTTCTATTCATATTTGCCCCATCTTGTTTAAAAATCGTGGATGGAAGTGGGGAAAAATTTTGGTGAATAGCTGTCATATTTCAGAACTTTACTGCTTGGAGAGAAATGGGAAAAATGATTCACTGGTAATTTTGAGTTTTTGTTTAAAGATGATGCTGAAAGCAAGCTTTTTGTCCTTGTCAGGTAAATGTTAGAGACTGTTAAAAGCTGGCGACATTCTATCTCTAGCAGATTTTGCAGTCACTGGCAATCACATCAGTCCTTGTCTCAGGATAGTGACTGTGTTGATGACTGTGTTCCCTTGGCTATCTGAGCTGACTTGAACCTCAGTCTTCCCTGGCCTCCACAGTCATGATCCACGAGGCTTCCAAAGGCATGATGGTAGCATAGCCTTTCAAAAGGAGGGAGCTCTGAGGCTCTAGGGGGTGGCAGAATTAATAAGCCGGGCTCTGGAGCATCACAAGTGTAAAGGCTGAGCCCAGAGATGAGGCCCGAGGCCCCAAACCCCTTGATGAGATCCTATGGGGGCATCGCCTCTATTACAATTAACTCCAGCCGAGCTAAATTTGGGCCAGTTGCTCATCTTAAATCAAGAGAACAAAGCTTTGTTCACCTGAGCCCATGTGCTGAGGGACCAGTGGCCACAGTCACTTTGTATACAATGCGGAGTTCTAGCGTTGCCCATGACACATCCATCGGGAGCAGAGGTGTAATGCACACACACTGCTACCCGCAAGATGGCAGAAAATGACCCTATAAAGTTTCCTTGTCTCAGTGACAAAACGTCTAGTTTGGGTCTTAAATGTCTTGAAGAAAAACATTTTTAAATCCTTGTTATGATGAAAATCATGATTGGTTAAGTTGAGCTTCCTATGAAGAGTGGAGGGAAAGTGAGTTTGCCAAATTTCACACATTGTATAGAAGAAAATGATTCCTTTTATAGACTTATTACAGTGTAATGGGCATTATGACGCACATTCCAAAGATGGGCCAGTTTTCTTGGGCAGTAAGGCAGTGGTTTTAGAGAAAGACATCTGGATTTGGATAGGAACGAGGACAGGCATTCCTAGCAAGGTAAATGACAGTGAAGGAAAGATCAGGAAGTCATGTGGTCTTCTCAAAGGCACAGAGTTAAAACTGCCTGGATTTGGGAAGGGAGCTGGTGAAAGACAGGATGGAAACTTGAAAGCCTGGCCAAGCAATGTGGAATCTATCCAGAGGTTTCTGAGTAAGAGAATAAAACCAAAGCAACATTTAAAGAAAATCAGTGTGGCAGCTCTTTGGAGCCTAAGCAGAGGAGAGTGGAGGCTCCAGGAAGATGGATTGTCACCAGTACCTGGCAAGGGCCAGCCTTGAATCCAACCCTGATACACTGGGCTGTACTCATGACCTCAGTTCATCGGTTTTCTGTGGGACAGTTCCCTTAACACAACTGTAGGCTGCCTGAATTCAGACTCTAAGAGTATTGTACATATTCGGTCTAATACTTGGTCACCAAGTCCAAAATATTTTCTTCTCAGCTTGCTTTGTGAAGCTGAATAATCTGAAAGGTTTCTCAATGTGTTTTCGTTTAATTATTTTTTTCAAATTGAGCCACAGAGTGGTAGAACAGTAGGTCTCCACATTCCCTTTCGACAACCTCTCATATCGATGCCAGGCAGAAATGATTTAGCCTACTGCATCTCCCAAGAATTCTGAGTCTATCAACTTTAGTGGTTGGTTGGTTTGTTTTTTGTTTTACTTTATTTTAAATCTTCTGTTTTCAGTTGGCCGTCTTCTGTGATTGTGTGCCTGTTAATTCTCAGAATATTCATTTTGGGAATTCCAACTTTGTTATATAGACAGTAAATACATACAAGCTTAAATCTTAAACTGTGAGAGTGCTGAATAGGTAACTTTCCTATACACACACCATTGGCCAGTGTCACTTCCAAGAGTTTTAACACCTATTAAAATCACATTAACTTTGAAATGCCAGTTGTGATGGAGAAAAGCCACTCCAGGATCAGATGATATTATCAGCATCTAAATGAGCCCAGCGGTATTGCAAGGAACTACAGATGGCATTATCATCAAGACAAAATCCAAAGGCCTTAGGCAAACCCCTTGGGTTCTAATAAAATCAGATTTAGCATTATGTATGACTATTCTTTGTTTTCTGCTATTCACGTAATTGGAAAAGTGAAATAGAGGCAACGGAACAGACCAAGGGTTTTAGATAACAACAAGTTTGATTGGCCATATTGAATGGCTGCTTTAAACAGTGCAGACAGCTGCTCCCAAGCAGTCCTTGGTCAATTGCATTATATCATAATAGAGGCTCAACCTCAGTCCATAGCTAGGGTGGTCAGATTTACACAATGGGGGAAAAATATCAATAAAGAAAGCAAATCTCAAACAAAAGTACTGAAAGCTAAAATCTCCCAGCACAAGATATCTCAGCAACTCAACCCTGGAGAGATACACGCCAAAAGTATGACCTTCAAAACCCAGCAACAAAAGAATGTCAGCTTATTTCAGGGATGTGTGTATAGACTGAATTAGTGTCTTCCAGAATACAAATCCATTTTCAAAGGTTTTCTGCCTCTGATACTATTCAAGGCGATTCTCAGAGGCTGGCTCCCCAAATACTCTGAATATGGCTAGTCTTGCTTATGTTTTGTAGATGTTAAGACACCAGACTCTGCTACTTTGTGCCCAACACTTTATCTCATTTTAGAGAAAAGAGCCAATGGCAGCCTTAGGCCCCTGTAAACCAGCATTTGCCAAACCATGGGTTATAAACCATTGTAGAGTGGAAATGACCAGAGTTTATCACATTTAGTAAGAGTTAGAAAGAAGTAAAAATTGTCATGAAACACTTTCCCCAGAGAGCTGTGTTGAAGTAATGCCTGTGGGGCTTTATCCTTTCTTTTTTCTTTTTTTTTAAGGGCAGTGTCACTGGCCCTCATATGTGGGACCCGAACCGGGGCCGCTGGCTTCCCAAGCCAGCGCTTAACTGCCGCGCCACTCGGGCAGCCCTCTTTTCTTTTTTATTAATGGACAACTGGGAAGGGTTACAATCATGAAAAATTCAATATACAGGATCCACTATAAGGAATCTGTGAATACGTGTCTTTGACTAGATAGTGGCCCCTTAAGTTCTTTGATCAAAGTGAGTTCCTCCTTGGAGAGAAGGGAGGGACTCCTCCCTGAGTAGTCTGTGCATGTGAAAGACACCCGGGTCCTTGTTTTCATGATGCCTGATGTAAATGCTGTGGGAAACATCCCTCATTGCCAGGCAGCTCCTTTGTGAGAAAGAGTCTGCGTGCTCCTAAACTGTTAACATCTGGTACGTCTAAAACACTTCTCCTGGTAATTTTGTGTGTGTGCGCCTGCTCTTTGTGGCAGCTGTGCACTGCTAATGACTTGCCTTGTTAGTTCGCTCCCGTACTTTCTTGGGTTTGAAGCATACAGGGGAGAACAAATTGACTTTTCAACAAGCATGTTTTAGGCTCATGGATGATGTTTATATCCGTGGCAAAGAGAGTTGCTTCTTCCACTCCTGTTTTTCTAAAGAAGGGTAATTTCCATAAAATTTGAATTCCCAAGTAAGTCATCAGAAACATATATTTGAGCCAGATATGACAACTGTCATCTCAGAAGTGAGTCTTTATAGTCAGTTTGCATTCTGACTGTGCATAAAACGAGACTGTGACCTATAAACATACTGAAAATCATGGTGGAGATTATACATGTGACTGGAAAATTCTTGCTCATCCTTTAGGACTCAGAAATTATCTCCTGTCTACAGCCTTCCTCTATGTTCCCATCATCCTTTCTTTAGGCCTTTTTTCTGTTAATCAATTTGACTGTCATTGTCGTTGTGCATATTTTTCTCACCCATCAGACTGTGACATTGCCAAAAAGCGATATTGTTTTGTAATTCCCATGCCTACGTCAAAATCTGTAATAAAATGGGTGATTGATGAATTAGTAAAGAATGAAATCCTTTCATCTTGTTCACACCCTTCATTTGTTGGTTATAAACATGTCAGTAGTAATTATTTCTGAAGTTGAGTTTGGAGAGGTAACAGTGTCAGTGGCTTGGGAGTGAGTAAATACTTGATGCTTTTGGGTGTAAATAGTTGCTTTGTTTCTACAACCTTGTTGTTCAACATCTACAGTGTGTCTAAAAATCTTTGAAATCTTGCTGTTTTCTTCACTAGGAAGTCCAGCGCTGTACGGCTGATATGAACATCACGGCAGAACATTCCAATCATCCAGATAACAAGCACAAAAACAGATACATCAACATTTTAGCATGTGAGTAATGAACTTTTAAATACCTTCAGCTACGAGGAAATGAAATCTTCATGCTGGGTAAGCCGAAAGCCAAGCAGTCAGAACCAGAATGCCAAGAGAGAATGACGCTTGCAAGTTAACCTCCCATTAGCCCATTTTCAACAGTGTATGGGAAGAAAGGGGGACATTTTCCACCCCTTAGTCTTTCATGAAGCTGTCAGATCTCTTTCATTAAGCATAATAATAAGATGATTGAAAGAAAGTGTCACTATTTTCACATGACTTCATTCCATATCCAGTGCTGGGAACCAACATTTTCTTGTCATGGGGCTATCTCATCATGGCTTCTAACCTATGACAGCTAAGTCTTCTAATACAAATAGAAATTCTGAGAATTGAATCAAGTCTGCTGAATTTCAAAGCCACCTTTCTAAGACGGGAACTGGTCTGTACCTTCAGTGATGAAGCTCCAGTCCCTGTGGCCCCCGTGCTTCGTCTTGTCCCACATATTTCCAGGATCAAGTGCATCCTGGAGGTTCAGAACTCAAGTAACTGTTCTTACGGAGCCTCAGAGAATACCCTCAGAGCACCAGCTACTCCTGTGGCCTCAATGCCACTTTTCCTAGACCCTGGGCTTGGGTCGTCGGCAGATAGTGTGTTCTTTGACATTAAGGGCAGGGGCACAGATGTTTATGGTTCACATTCACATTAGTAAGGAACACACTACACAGAATTTTATGTAACAGTGCATTTAAATTGCACCATTTAAATTTCAACACTACTGTAGATCTTTTTTCTTTTTTAGCTGAACCATCCTGCCACCTGTTGGCAGCTCAGCGGCAGCTCAGCTCGGGCTGGGCATCGAACTGCTGTTGCTCAGAGTTCAGCTCACACTCTTGAGTGAGCTCTTAACCAACTGAGCCACTCGTCCGGCCCTGTAGATCATTTTTAATAATACTGGAGTGAAATATAATTCACATACCATATAAAATTAACCCATTTAAAGCTAATTTAAATTTGAATTTAAATCTAATTTCAGTGGTTATTAGTATAGCCACAGAGCTGTGTCCCTGTCACCACTGTCTAATTTTAGAACATTCTCACCACTCCAGCAAGAATCCCCTTTACCCATTAGTAGTCACCCAAATTCCTCCCTTTCCATAGTCCCTAGAAACCACTTATCTGCATTCTATAATGTGCCTGTTCTGACATTTTATATAAATGGAATCATATAATATGTGGCTTTTTGTGTCTGGCTTCTTCTACTTAGTATGATGTTTTCAAGATTTATCCTTATTGTAGCTTATACCAATATTTAATTCCTTTTTATGGCTGAATAATACTCCACGGTGTGCATATACCACATTTTATTTACTCATGTATTATTTGATGGGCATTTGAGCTGTTTCAGCTTTTTTATTATTATGAATAATGCTGCTAAGAACATTTGTATACATAGTTTTGTATAGACATATATTTTTGTTTTGTTATGTTTTGTTTTTTAGCTGAGCCATCCTGCTACCTGTTGGCAGCTCAGCGGCAGCTCAGCTTGGGCTGGGCATTGAACTGCTGTTGCTCAGAGCTCAGCTTGCACTCTTGAGTGAGCTCTTAACCAACTGAGCCACTCGGCTGGCCCATGTAGACATATATTTTCAATTCTTGGCATTATACTTAGAAATAAAGTAGCTAGGTCACATGGTAAGTTTATGATTAACATTTTGAAGAACTGCCAAACTGTTATCCAAAGTGGCTGCTGCACCATTTTACATTCCCACCAGCAATATATGAGGGTTCCAATGTCTCCACATCCTCGTCAACACTTTATTTTACTTTATTTATTTATTTAGGTAAGCGCCATCCTAGTGGCTGTGGTATCTCACTGTGGTTTTCATTTGCATTTTCCTAGCAATTAGTGATGTTGCTTATCTTGTCATGTGCTTATTGGCCATTTGTGTATCTTCTATGGAAAAAATCTCTATTCAGATTCTTTGCCCATTTTTTAATTGGATTACTTGTCTTTATTTTAGTTGTAAGAGTTCTTTATATACATTCTGGATGCAAATCCCTTATCAGATAGATACTTTGCCAATATTTTCTCTCATTCTATACATTGTCTTTTCATTTTCCTGATAGTATTCTTTGAAGCACATATTTTTTAAATTTTGGTAAAATCCAGTTTGTTTATTTTTCCTTTCATTGCCTGTGCTTTTTGTGTCACCTCTTAGAAACCTTTGCCTAATCCAAGATCATGAATATTTACACCTATGTTTTTGTCAAAGAGTTTTATGGTTTTAGCTTTTATATTTAGGTCTTTGATCCATTTTGAGTTAATTTTTGTAAATGGTGTGAGGTAGGACTTCATTCCTTGCATGTTGATTCCAGTTGTCCCAGTATCATCTGTTGAAACTACTTTTCTTTCCCCCATCAAATTGTCTTAACACCCTTATTGAAATTTATTTCTAAGTATTTCATTCTTTTTAATGCTATTGTAAATGGAATTGTCTAATTTTATGTTCAGATTCTTCATTGCTAATGTATAGAAATACAGTTGATTTTTGTATATTGACCTTGTGTCTTACAACTTGGCTGAACTCACTTGTTAGTTCTAAGAGTTATATTTTTGTGGATTCCTTAGGGTTTTTCAATATAAGATTGTGTCATCCAAGAATATAGTTTTACTTCTTCCCATAAATAAAGTTTTAGAAGAGCCACAAATCATTTTTGAAAAACAATATTTATTTCTTTCAGTTGTCTAAGACAATGAGGAGGTAAAAGACAGAATCAGGAAGAAGAATCAAATTTTTCTTTTCTCTCCAAGTCTTTGAATGAATTGACTCTGACAGTATTTGTTGGCCAGTCAGTCAAGGCTCATGTTGCTAAGGTTGTTGAGGTCTCATTTCTAACCATAGAGGTCAGGCAGCGTTATATACTCATATGTGCCTTGTAAAATTACGCACACATTTATTCTCTCCACCATAGCAACCTTTCCTTCTCATGATCCCACTGCTTTGACTGAACATATGTGGCAAAGAAGAGGGAGAAAAATCAAAGTAACTTCTGAGTTATGTGACCAAGTGTCATGGTGTTTTGCTGGAAAACCAGCATCTCCAGCCAGATGTGGTTATACTTTTACAAGTTCATTTCTGGTTTTACTTTCACAAATTGAAATTCCATGTGGTTTTATTTTCATAAGTTCAGAAAGTTGGGTTTTGGTGTTCTCTTGGCCAGTTGGTAAGTTTCTGGGCATATCACCTGTCACATTGGTCTACCACTATATTAATACGAAGAGTAGCATGAAAATGTCACGGAACAAGTAAAATCAGTCCATGGATGTGCCAGAAAAACAGTGTAAGGAAAGCCATCTCTTACAGAGCCATCACAGCTTTCAAAGTACATTTGGATGCCACCACGCCACCTCCTATATTGATCTATTTAGCCATTCTACTACCTCATTAATTAAATACGAATTTTGCAACTTGAAGAATATGTGTTTTTATTTGTCAGTCTGAAAAATAACAATATACAATATAATGCCACTAAGGCAGAGCAGTTTGTTTCCAGATGCCTCAGGAGAAGGTTTTATTTAGGGCAGCCCTATTCATACCAACTATAGTCTAAGAGTTTGTCAGAACTAGAAAAGCAATTCAGAGTTCTAAGATTGTAAGGAGGGCTTTCAAAAAGTGCTTGATATAGTCTGTCAGTCATGTCCAGGCTAATCCATTCATTGGACTTCTGTTTGAACTAGGCTCTTTTTTTTTATAATTTTTTATTTTTCAATTACAGTTGATATACAATATTATATTAGTTTCAGGTGTACAACATAGTAGTTAGACATTTATAAAATTTATGAAGTGATCACCCCGATAAACCTAGTACCCATCTGAAACCATACGTAGTTATTACAGTATTATTGACTGTGTTCCTTTTGCTTTACTTTACATCCCCATGACTATTTTGTAACTACCAATTTGTACTTCTTAATCCTTCCCTCTTTTCCACCCGCCTCCCATCTCATAACCATCAAAATGTTTTTGGTATGTATGAGTTTGTTTCTGTTGTTTGTCTGTTTTGTTCTTTAGATTCCACATATGAGTGAAATCATATGGCATTTGTCTTTTTCTGTCTGACTTACTGTGTAGGTCTATCCACATTGTTGAAGATGGCAAGATTTGATTCTATTTTATGGCTGAGTAATATTCCATATTGTATATATACCACCTCTTCTTTATCCACTTATCCATTAAGGAACATCCAGGCTACGTCTACATCTTGGCCATTGTAAACAGTGTTGCAATGAACATATAGATGTACATGTCCCTTTGAAGTAGTGTTTTGGGTTTCTTCAGATAAATACCCAGAAGTGGGATTACTAGGTCCTTCTTTGTCTCCTGTTATAGCCTTTGTTTTACATTCTGTTTTGTCTGGTATAAGTATTGCTACCCCAACTTTTACTTTTGTTTCCGTTTGCATGAAATATCTTTTTCATCCCTTTACTTTCAGTCTGTGTGTGTCTTTCGATCTGCAGTAGGTCTCTTGTAGATACCATATGTAAGGGTCTTGTTTTCTTATTCATTCAGCTACTCTGTGTCTTTTGATTGGAGCATTTCATCCATTTACATTTAAAGTGATTATTGATAGATACATAGTTATTGCCATTTTATTGCTGATATTCTTTGTTTTTTTTTGTTTCCCCCCTTCTTCTTAAAGAAGTCCCTTTAACACCTCTTTAATACTGGCTTGATGGTGATGAATTCCTTTAGCTTTTTCTTGTCTGGGAAGCTCTTTATCTGTCCTTTGATTTTAAATGATAGCCTTGCTGGGTAGAGTAATCTTGCTTGTAGGTCCTTGCTTTTTCATTATTCTGAATATTTTGTGCCAATCCCTTCGAGCCTGCAAAGTTTCTGTTGACAAGTCAGCTTGCAGTGTTATGGAAGCTCCCTTGTAGGTAACGGTTTTATCTTGCTGCTTTTAGGATTCTCTCTTTACCCTTTGGCATTTTAAAAATGATGTGTCTTGGTGTGTGCCTGTTTGGGTTCATCTTTTTGGGAACTCTGCATTTCTGAACTTGTATGTCAGTTTCCTTCACCAGATTAGGGAAGTTTTCTGTCATTTTTTCTTCAAATTGGTTTTCGATTGCTCAGTCTCTCTCTTCTCCTTCTGGTTCCCCTTGATGCGAATATTGGTACACAAGATGTTGTCCTAGAGGGCCCTTAAACTATCCACATTTTTTTTTTTTGATTCTTTTTTTCTTTTTGCTGTTCTGATTGGTATTTTCTGCTATCTTCTTTTCCAAATCACTTTTTCAGTCCTCTGCTTTACCTAATTTGTTGATTCCCTGTAATGTTATTCTTTATTTCAGTTATTGTAGTCTTTATTTCTGACTGGTTCTTTTTTAAGTTTTCTATCTCCATTTTATGTTTCCTATGTCTTTGTTGAAGTTCTCCCTGAGATATTTAAGCATCCTTATAACCAGTGTTTTGAACTCTGTGTCTGGAAGATTGCTTGTCTCCGTTTTGTTTAGTTCTTTTTCTGGAGTTTTGTTCTATTCTTTTATTTGGGACATGTTTCTTTGTTTTCCCATTTTGGTTGCCTCCCTGTGTTTGTTTCTGTGTACAGTAAAACCTTGGATTGCAAGTAACTTGGTTTGCGAGTGTTCTGCAAGACAAGCAAACATTTCTAATATATTTTAACTTGGTAAATGAGTGATGTCTTGCAATACGAGTAGTTTGTTTTGGGAATGAATTATGCTCTCAAACCAAGGTATTACTGTACTAGGTAGGGCTTCTGTGCCTCCAAGTCTTAGTAGAGGGCCTTATATAGTAGATGTCCTGTAGGGCCCAGTAGCACAGTCTTCCTGGTCACCTGTGTCAGGTGCTCCAAATATGTCCCTTGTGTGGGTTGTGTGTTCCCTCCTGTTGTAGTTGAGCCTTGGTTGCTGTTTGCACATCTGTGGGCGGGAACGACCCTTAGGCTTTCTGGTTGTGAGGACTGGCCATATCTATAGTGGAGGAGCTGTGGTGCAGGGGCTGACCCTATGGAGCAGGATTTGCTTTAGGAGGGCTCTGGTGCCTGCCCAGAGCGTGTCATTGTGTCCTTTGGGTGTGTCATCCCTGGAGACAACTGGGTGATGCTCCTACTTGGTCTGAAGCTGACCACTGGGCATGCCAGCCCTGGGACCCCCTGAGAGGGAGCCCACCACAGGCCAACTTCAGCCACAGCCTGTGCCCTGCCCAGGGCCACCTGGCATGAACCACAAAGCAATCTGCAGATGCTCGCCACCTGCTCTGGGCTTAGAAGTGCCTCGTGAAGCCAACCTGCAAACTGAGATCAGCAGTTGCTAATGCTGGGCTTGGGCCTGCTCTGCAAGAGGTACGGGACATGCCAAAGCCAGATGCTGCTTGTTTGGGGTTTGTGAGCCTTTGGGAGATTTTAGGAAAGTCTGCAGCAAGAGTCAAGACAGGCCATTTGTGTGGAAAAGCCACTGGAAGCAGCTTGGGTGGGCCCTAAAATTAGTTGGGTGGGACAGGGTCTCAGAAAGTCACCAGGGAGAGGTCGATGAACAGTGTTGGCCAGGTTGATGAAGACTCAGATATGGCAGCCATCTGCTTCTGCATGCCATGAGAGGGTAGGGATCAACAAAGGAGCAATGGCTCCTGCTAGCACTTCTATCTGGAAGAAAGCTGCCCCTCCAGCCCTCTCACCTTGAAGCCCTACAACTCCGTTCCTCCCTGTATGTCCCTGGCATCTTTTGAGCTGCTCCCCCAGCACTGGAGCTCAGAGCAAGTGAGTCTGTCAGTCTGTAAGGCTATGCATGGGCCCTTTAAGAGGATCGCCAGGGATTCCAGCCACCCTCCATCTCACTCAGCCACAATCTCTGCAGGTTTTCACAGCCAGAAGTTATGGGGACTTCACTCCCAGGCCCTGGAACCCTGGGCTGGGGACTCTGGCATGGGTCTGGGACCCCTTGCTCCTCTGGGGGGGAATCTCCACAGCCAAGGTATCCCTCCCAATTTTTAACAGTTACACACAGGTGTGGGATCAGCCCATTCCATCTCTCCGCCTCTCCTGTGTCTTCAGGGGGCTTCTCTATGTCCATAGAAGTAGGACTTTTGTTCAGCTAGGCTTCAGACAATTCTCAATAATGGCTGTTCTGTAGTTTAGTTGTAATTTTGACATGGTCATGAGAGGAGGCAAGCAGCCTTTGCCTATTCTGCCATCATCTTGACCAGAAATCCTCTGAACTAGTCTTTATGGTTATGAGTATAAATAGAAATTTAAATAATAGGCTTTGCCTATATCTAGGTAAGGAAAAATAAAGTTATGATCTCAGCTTCCTTTTATTTAATTTGTTATCCTAAAAATACAAGCTCACTTGGTTGGGCAACTAGAGGCACATAGCATCATGTCCCCATTGTTCATAAGCTGAAGTTATGTGGATCCTAAAACATGATCATTTTGACTCAGATTCCTGAAATGACGCTTTCTTAGAAGCAGCTCTAGTTCCCTCAATTAGATTCTGTTGGGGTGGTAGGGAGTCCAGCTGAATTTAGCAGTGTAATCTCCTGAAAATAGACATTGTTGACTTGATATAATAATCATTCTTTATGTTTGTATTAATGGTGAGGGCATAGGGGCATGGGTAATCAAAGGCCTTGTAAATTGGTTTTAAAATATAGGACAAGGACATTTTGGAGGGTTACAACTTGCAGTTGTTTTACATGAACTAATAGTGACCTCAGTTTGCATTTTTTGAGCACTCACAGGTTGGAGCCTGAGGCGGAAGTGTCCCTACATTTGTGAGATTGGTTTGAATGCTGTATCTTTTCATTTTTAGTTGTTCTTCTGCCAAAAGATTTCTCAGAGGACTTACCTGTTTGCCTTATTTTGTGCTTTGGAATGCTGCTAGTTTTTGAATTATGCATTATGGTTTTGCTTTTTCTTTTTCTTTTTTCTTATCCTCTGTAGATGATCACAGTAGGGTGAAGTTAAGACCTTTACCAGGAAAAGACTCTAAGCACAGCGACTACATTAATGCAAACTATGTCGATGTAAGTTAAAAATGTTTTTATAAACCTGTTTGATAATTGAAGAGTGCCATAGAGACTGTTGAATGTGTTTTAATGCTGCACAGAGCTTTCACTAAAAACATAGCCTATTCAATATGGATGGCACTTGAATTATTAACTGGTCTGTGATACTGCTTTCATCTTACTTTGTGCTGTGTCACCTTTGAAGGGTTACAACAAAGCAAAAGCCTACATCGCCACCCAGGGACCTTTAAAGTCTACGTTTGAAGATTTCTGGAGGATGATTTGGGAACAAAACACTGGAATCATTGTCATGATTACAAACCTTGTGGAAAAAGGAAGAGTAAGCACCTTTTGGCTTAATATCTTAATCATGTATCCTTGTTCAAAAAAATATTTATGGAGTACCTGCTATAGGGTAGGAACTTGACCAGGTATAAAGAGTTACAGAAATGAAAAATGTCCTCTCTGCCCCTACCTTGCTTGTGGTCTAGTGGGAAAGAGCTACCTACTTACCAGAGTGGATTAAATGTGGTAATAGAAATGAGTGAGGTATTATGGGAATGCTGAAAAATGAATGAATGTATCTTCTAGTGCAGATATTTTATAAAGAAACTATATGAGGTGAGATTTGAACTATGCATTAAGAGGAGGTTGAGGGCCGGCCGAGTAGCTCAGTTGGTTAAGAGCACAAGCACTGAGCAACTGGGTCACCGTTTCTATTCCCACATGGGCCAGTGAGCTGCTGCTGAGCTGCCAAGAGGTGGCAGGACAGGTCAGCTGGTGGGAACATGTGCTCCTAACAGCAAGGTTGCCAGTTCGACTCCCGCATGGGATGCGCCCCCCACAACTAAGATTGAACACAGCACATTGACCTGAGCGGCCACAAGCTGTCAACGGGTGGCCGGATGGTGACTGGACTTTGAGCTGAGCTAGCTGTGCCCTCCACAGCCAAGATCGAAGGACAGCAACTTGGCTGTCCCCCTTCCCCGATTCCCCAACACTGTCCCCCCTCCCCCAATTCCCCAACAAATCTTTAAAAAAAAAAAAGAGGTTGAATAGAGAAGGTAGAGCATTCCATGTATGGGGATAGAAAGAACAAAAGCAGGGAAGTTGGAAGAAACATAGTGTAGTCAGGGAACTACTAACAGTTCAGATTATGGGAAGTAAATGGACTTTAAACACCTTGACCGTCATTTAGAGAACCTTTTTTAAAGATGATTTTAAATATTTTAGATTTTATTAGGGAATGAACTTATAATAGATGATGCTAATTTAGGCTGGAATAAAGGCTAAGTTCCAGGTGTAGTATTCAGAATCACCCTAGCTTCATTTTGACTGTGGAGTCCCTCTTTGCCTCAGTGATCCAAGCTGTAACATGAATATTCTCAGTTATTGGTAACCGAATGCAGCCCAGCTCACTTCAGCTCCCTTTATAACATGTCCTACCCATATTTCTGATAGGTCAAATATACAGGTTTCTTTCATAGGCCCTCGTTCAAGTGTATCATGTGTTGAAAGATGATCATGAATACTAGGCCTGGTTCTCAAATGATCTTGGCCAAAGTTGTCCCAAGATTAACTTCTTCAGAGGTCATGCCTGCCTGTCAGAAATTCAGCCCAAGTGTTCCTTTTCTGTCAACTACATGGCGATATGACCTGTGTTTTAACTCTGTCATTTGAAATTACATTATCAACGGTACAATTACAGCAGTTGCAACTTACAACTTTTTTCTTTTTGCAGCGAAAATGTGATCAGTATTGGCCCACAGAGAATAGTGAGGAGTATGGAAACATTATTGTCACCCTGAAGAGCACAAAAGTACACGCCTGCTATACTGTTCGTCGTTTTTCAGTCAGAAATACAAAAGTGAAAAAGGTATCAAAGGCACTGGGGGAGCTGCCAAGGCCTCTCTTTTTAAAACTTGTATGAAATTTACCACACAACCAAGGCCAATTCTCAGAACCAACTTGGTTTTAAAAAAGTATCTTAAAGTATTTTTCACAACTCTTTTGATTGACATCAATGTATTGTGTGAAAGATATTGGCAAAGCACATAATAGAATTTAACTGGCCTGATTGAGTTCTTCAGTCTCTTCCTGAAGAGAAGACTTCATATTTAAAAAAAGGTCCTCTTTGGTTTTGATAACCAGCAAATATGGAAATATGGCAGCATCTGTTGATTTAGCTTTTTAATTCCAATTTTCTGAGAGCTTTAAAGCATTGTTTCCCAAAGTGTTCCAAAGAATGGAAGACACTTGCAAAATCAGATTCTGCTACTTAATAAGGTATGGAAAATGAATGCTACTAAATACAGTTCCCTTCCCTGAGAACTGTACAATGAACACAGGTGACCCAAGTGTTGTTAGAGTTAAGAAATCTGTTTAACTGTGTTTTGCCTAGTGTTTCCTAATGTGACTTAACAATAAAACCCCTTTCTATAGAACTCTTAACATCCTGCGAATCACACCTTGTGGAAGAGTTGCTTTCAAGTTACCCCATTTTCTCTTGTTCAAACTCCGTTGTCCCATCCAGACTAACATATCATTACGGCAGTACTGCAAACTCTAGATGATCAAGAAAATGTGAAGTAGTTACTCTACAGAGACTTAGGAATGATGGCAGTTGTTTGTAGCAATGGTTCTTAATTTTTTTCTGAGTCGAGGACATCTTTGAGAATGTGATAAAACTTTACCCTTCTTGCCCCAGAAGAATTCACATTTACTCAAACTATGATGTACAATTTCAGTGACTCTGAAGCCCATCTCTGGTCCAAGGTTAACAGTCCTTTCTATGTATAGTTTCTTCTGAGAATGGCAGAAGTATATGAGAATCAGTAGCCCTGTAGTTATCTGTGTTCTCTATAATAGAACTATTAACTGGCTCAAGCTAATCCCATGGACTCACATTTTAGAAACAGTATAAGTCAGAGGACGAAGTCAAATAGGAACTGTAGGTGTTTTGCACACTGACAAGAGGATAAAGTCGTAACTGAAATAAAAAAAAACAGGAAAATGAGAGTTAACAGAAGAATTAAGAAATCAAAGCCATCCATGACCTTTGGAGCACAAGGCCAAACACTCTACAAGCTTGAGTGTTGATTTATTGATGACCTTGAGTCATCAAAAATTTTAGTTTTAGAGCTATTGGTAATAGGGAAAGATGTATCACAGCAAATGATCTATTAAGAAATTTTTCATCCAAAGTAGTTAAAATGTAAAAAGTTCATCCATTTAAAGGAAAACTACTCTGAAAAATTCATTTATGAAACTGACAGATAAATGTATTCTTGCCTTTGACTCCAGAAATTGAGAATCATTAGTCACTTAGGGTCTTACCCACACACAGTTGGGCTCCTGAGGCCCATCCTGGACAATGGGAAAAGCAGGGGGGTCACTGCCCACAGTCAGATGAGAGCAAAGCAGTAGGGCCTTCAGGAGCTGGGGCAAGATGTCAGGAAATGGAGCCTTGTCGGCAAATTCTAAAGTGCTCTGAATGGTTCCAGATCCAAAGAACTCATCTTAAACATTCATTCTTGGTGCAATCTTAAACCATTTTCTCGTCTAAGAGATGTCTGGTCCTTCCCATCCAGCTAGGAAATATCTCCATTTACAGCATGAGATGGCCACAAAGAGGAATCACGTAGCCCAGGAATGGTAATTAGGGAGCATGAGATCAGAGGCCCTGTTTCCTAACATGCTTACGTTATTTTTATCCAGAATGCCCACACTTGGCTTCAAGACGTCTTCTTTTCACCTGTCTCATAGGGTCAGAAGGGAAACCCCAAGGGTCGTCAGAATGAAAGGGTGGTGATCCAGTATCACTACACGCAGTGGCCCGACATGGGAGTCCCCGAGTACGCCCTCCCAGTCCTGACCTTCGTAAGGAGATCCTCAGCAGCCCGCATGCCAGAAATGGGCCCTGTGTTGGTGCACTGCAGGTAGGGCTGGCATCTTCCCTTCTGCCCGGATTCTGCATTGGAAGTGGGTGGAGCAGTGGGTGTGGGCCTTGTGACCTTGGCCTGTGGTGGCCCTGCTACTGTTTTATGTGATTTAGAGACTGAGTCTTCCACTGAAAACTGGAACCTATAAGACATGTTAGGGTTATGTAAAGTAACTATTAATATATTCTCGTGATATTAAGACATCAACTTGCTTCTGAAGGTAAAACAAAACCCAGTTTTTGCAGATGAATCCCTAGTTTTTATAACACCATCTTATTATTAATAAAATCCCCATTGTTTGTAGGGGAATCGTAGGCTGCTCCTACTCGATAAAAATCTGACCTTAAACACAAATTTAGAGCTTTCCACACTAGAGATTTTGAGTTTTTCTATTTGGCTTTTGTGTAGGGTTCCTTTAAATAATAATTATAATATGTATGAAAGGATTTTCAGTGTTTTAGTTTATACATGCTATATAAAATACCCACCTTTTAGAAAGCACCAGGAAAGCCTTCTATAAAGCCAGTTTTCTAAGTACTTTAAACCTTAGTTGGTTGTTAAACAATGCTTTTATTGTGTTCCATTTGTAATTGCATTCTTGGCTTTTTTTTTTCCACTTTGGTATTCAAATGAGTATTCTGTGATTTATGTTGCATAGCTACACAGCCTTTTCTAAGCACTTCTTTTGGGGTGTTCTTACACTGCTGCGAGGTCCTTTCCAGAAGTCGGAAGGAACCATCTTATGTTCCAAATCCCATGAGAACTCTACATTCCTAACCCATTTAGAAAAATTAAAATAGAGATATGTGTCTATGAAAGAGCTTAGGTGTCACTGGAGTTGTGTGAGGTGAAGAACTGGAGCGTTCTGGCAAAAGAAGATTGCTACTCCATACTATAGAACTTAGATCTTCCTGAGTATTTTCGTTTAATAACAATTAAAAATGTAAATAAGGGGCCATATTTTCCAGATGTGGTAGTCTTATTCTATACCTGGATTATTAAAAGAAAGTGCCCCTTTAAATAGGGACTTTCTAATACTGAGCAGGCTGGAAGAGTTGGGCAGAAAAGGAGTTCAGTGAAAGGATAATGGGCACTCCCAGAGTCACTCCGAGGGGAGAGATGGAGAACCAGGTGCATGCCCATACAGCATGTGAAAACTCCCTACATATTTGCTTCAGCAGATGTAGTTTTCGGGTAGAGATGGCTGCTGCCAAGAAAGACACCTAGCAGTCCCTCGCATCACTGAGTTGCATCCTTTGCTTGAGCTGCAAGGGAGACTGAGAAAGCAAGCATGTAACATTTTTCTGCGGCTCCTATGATAGAAAGGCAGTCTTTGATCCCCATCAAGACTCAAGAGATGGGAGATACAATAATAACCTATTGAAGCAACGGGGTTATTTCTACACTCTTAGAGATTTAGATTGTAATTTTCCCAATCAGCGTTCATGACCTGATAAAGCACAAGGTACTAGTTGAGTGTCCTCATGTCTTCCAGCGCTGGTGTGGGCAGGACGGGCACCTATATTGTCATAGACAGCATGCTGCAACAGATAAAAGACAAAAGCACAGTTAATGTCCTGGGATTCCTGAAGCATATCAGGACACAGCGTAACTACCTCGTCCAGACTGAGGTAAGGAGGAGCTGCCTGTGCGCTCATGACATTCTAGCACATTCTTTAACTGAAAGTGGAACAGTATCGAAGAGATAGATTCATTCTCTTAGAGCCTGAAGGAATTCACAGGTTTGTATTAGAAGATAGCCTGGCTGTGATACTTTTCTTTGGCTCATCATTTTCCATTTCTGTGTGGATCTTAAATTTGGATTTCTCAACAACTACACAAGCACTTATGTAGCAGCTATTGTTGTATCTAGGGCTGTGTTTGATGCTATGAGGAGTTAAACATGTTGCTTGACGTGAGGGTGATTCTAAAGCCCTTCATTGAACCCACATTTCTCCATTGTGTGCTGCATTGAACCTACTGTTTTAGGCATGTATGAAATACAGAACTAATTCAACACAGCCTCTACCTCAAAACAAGTTATGGTGGGTAAGCAAGTAAGTATTAGGGCACACCACATATAAATGCTCAAGGATTCACTGGGTGGTGCCTATTAGGGGAAGAGCTCATCTGAGGTAGGCTCTGTGAATGGGATGGAGGTGACTACCCCTTAGCAGCTCTCCCCAGTGACCACCATGCATTGGACCTTTTTAGGAGCAGTACATTTTCATCCATGATGCCTTGCTGGAAGCCATTCTTGGAAAGGAGACTGAAGTATCTTCAAATCAGCTGCATAGCTATGTTAACAGCATCCTCATACCAGGAATAGGAGGAAAGACACGACTGGAAAAACAATTCAAGGTAGGGCTTCACATACATTTCTTTGGTAAAATATCTACTTGGTATCCAAGTAGATAATATGGTGCTGTATTTTCTTCTGAGCAGTTTGACTTTTTACAACTTTATCTGAACATAAACATCAGCCCCTGACCACAATGGTATATGCTTTGAGTCAGTCATTTCAGTCCAAAAAACACCCCCTGCATTTTTTCTGAACTAATCCACTTTAACCCTTATTAAGAACGGTTATTGTTGACATATTGTCTTAAAAATAAAGCTATTTGAAACACTATCCTAGCAGATAATTTAGAAACTAGAAAAGAGTTACTTAAGAATACTAGGGCCGGCCGAATGGCTCAGTTGGTTAAGAGCTCGCTCAAGAGTGCAAGCTGAGCTCTGAGCAACAGCAGTTTGAGGCCAGCCCGAGCTGAGTTGCCATTGAGCTGCCAACAGGTGGCAGGATGGCTCAGCTAAAAAAAAAAAAGAATACTAGAGGGCCGGCCAAGTGGTGTTGGTTAAGAGTTGGCTTGGGACGCAAGCTCTGAGCATCAGGGCCCTGGTTCGGTTCCCACATGGGCCAGTGACGCTGCGCCCTCTACAGCTAAGATGGTTAACAGCGGTCCAATGGACGGCAACTGTGACTGCCTCAGCCAGGAAGAGTACAATGATCACAATACCAACATGGGCCAGTGAAGCAGCGTCCTCCACAACTAGACGGAAGAACAAAAGGACAGCAACTTGTCTGTTCCCCTTCCCCAATTCCCCAACACTGTTCCCCTCCCCCAATTCCCCAATAAAAATCTTTTTTAAAAAAAAGAATACTAGAGAAAAGTTAACTTTTCCTAAATGGTTGGGTTTTTTTGTTTGTTTGTTTTTTCTTTGATAGGGGCATGAACAAGTTTAAAGTCAGTTAAGGTTTATATGGAATTGACTTAAAGGTGAAAAGAGAGACTGTAAGGCCTATTAAAGTAATTAAAATCAGAAAAGCTGAGTTATCTAAAAGGATTTATTATAACTTTCAAATGTCTGTCTCTCTAATCACTAAGTGCTTTCCTATTTTTCAGTCTTTTAAATTCTGTGTTTTTTTGCACATTGATCTATATGTAATTTCTCATTTTGTGTCAAGATGGAAAGAATGGGATGAATCTGTACAGTGTTAGCTTTCATGATAAAACTTTCTCATAGACTCTGAAACCTTCATTTAATCTCAGCTGAGCAAATGAGACTGCCAAGCAAATAAATGATGAAATGAAAAATAGATTTAATTTCACTGCAGGTTCAGCCATAATAGTTTCAAATTTCTGGCTCTCCTTTTATAACTTCCCAACTAGTTTTCTAAAAACCATTTGAGGCAATTAACAGTGGAGACGTAGTGTCACATTTTAAATGTTTAAAATGAATTCTTAAGTACCAACATTTCTTAAATTCTGCCTTTCTTTACCATTTCTGCAATATATGTTCACATATACCTTTTTTTAAAAACTTCATCAAAGAAATCAGTTTATTCCATTGAGAATCAGGTAATTAGTTCTTTTACAAACACTAACCACTTTAGAACTTAAGTAGAAGGAAAGAAACAAGAATCAGAAACTTGAAAACTACGTCCCAGGCCCTTGACAGTGGTACTGAAGCATTTGGAGGGGACTGTTCCCATAAACTCTATTAAGATGGACCAACATATATACAAAATGGTTCAACCAATTTATATAAATGAAAGAATAACCAAACTACGGGGCTAACTTTTTATAACAGCCTTAGAACAATATCAATTCAACAGAAATTTGAACTTAAGTCAATTCTTAATCTTGAAGAAATGCGATTAGCTCTTATTACCATGAAGCAGCCTTTTCTAAGGTAGAACCCCCTGAGTTCATGTGCCTCTGAGGAATTACACAAAAAAAGTTGACAGAAGCAATGACATCCACAGAAAAATCCACATTAATTGAGGAAATATTACTTACATAGTACCTGCCACCAAGAAAATTAAAACCTGAGAGCAAAAATAAGACAAGCATACAAATAACCAAGATCAGTGAGAGAAGCACCATGAGTGAAACACAGAAAGTGTTCTTTGGGATTTAAAACTGTGTTGCTCCTCAGTAATCTGATTACTGGTATTTGTTACCAGATCATCAAATGCTATCAGTTATACTTTTGTTTGTTTTGCTGTTTTCCACCTTTATTGATATAGAATTGATATATAACATTGTATAAGTTCAAGGTATACAAAGTATATGTATATATGTATATATTGTGAAATGATTATCATAGTAATGTTAGTTAATATGTCCACAACTATACCTTTGAATGAAGACTAAAATGTTGCTTTTTTTTCAGCTGGTCACACAATGTAATGCAAAATATGTGGAATGCTTTAGTGCTCAGAAAGAATGTAACAAAGAAAAGAACAGAAACTCTTCAGTCGTGCCATGTAAGATCTTAAAATCCATTTGACTTGGTTGAGTGTGTTAGTATTTTTTGTCATTGAATATTACACATTATGTAAAGAGGCAGCTATTAACAAGGGGAAAAGTTATGCACAGGACAACCGAGGCAGTCTGATCACACTGGGAAGGCGGGCTGGCAATGCCAGCAAGTCGCTGCATCTGTGTGACATGAAATCTAGCTTCAGTTCACCTCAAAATTCAAGAATTATGTTAATTCTACCATATCTTAACTAGAAAAAGTAAAGTCTTTATTATTGTGGCATTCACACTCCTTCAAAACTTAAGAGTCCTGGATTAACCTGTACAACGAGAAGTGAATCATTAAAATATTCTGGCTGTTGAGATCAGAGCACTCTTGATAGGTGGTGACCTTTGTATAAATAACTGTGGACCCAGCAGAGGATACTGTGTGTGCTACCGATACAGGCATGACCACTGCAGAGCTGATCTCTACTGGAAAATGCCACTGTCTTATAAGCCCTTTGTGGGGAGAAAGATATGGATAAAGGGTTGCCAAAAGTGCAGAGGAAAATACATTGGTATAATTGTAGGAATATCAAACCCAAGAAAAATGTATCTGAAACTTTCTGTCGTCTCTGCACAGAGTATTAGGGATCTGCGTGAAAACCTCTCCCACACTAAAATTTTATTCCTATAATGCCTATGTCCTTCTGGAAATGTGTAGCCAAATTTCATTTTACATTCTGCCTTAGCCGATAACACTTTAGCTTTGTTAAAAAATATAGGGAAGTCTTAAAAAGAAAGGAGAAACGAAACGAGGGTATATTACTCACCAAGAGTATGTCAGAAAGTGCCATTGGTTCTGTGTGTATAATAAGGCAAATGTGGTGTTTTTGTTTTTTTTCCATATGATAGCTGAGCGTGCCCGAGTGGGTCTTGCACCATTGCCTGGAATGAAAGGAACAGATTACATTAATGCTTCTTATATCATGGTGAGAGTCAACAGTTAATTATAAATAAAATCAATTAAACTGCAAGGTGCTAAAGAGCAGATACCACTTACATGACTGATTTCATTTTTCAAGTCATTTCTCAATGTGTAATATGAAAATTATAGAGATTTCTGTATCTTAAAATCACTAACAAAAGACATCTAAAACAGTGGGGGGTAGAAAAATGCTTGTTAAAGAATTAATTTTTTTGTTAATTTCACCCATCTAGTCTTTGAATAAATGTTGAAATTACTGTTAAGTAAAAACAGCAGGGGTAACTGAAAGTGAATTGCATGTGGAGAGAAAATTGTCTACACTGGTTAGCAGACGTATATCTAAAAATTAGCCAAATGCACTGACTGCCGTTTTCAATTATTTTTGTACCGTCAAAACAATGCTGTCTTAATTCATGAATATATTTTATTACTGCAAAGTTAGAATAAGACACTCATCATCACTGATTTGTCATCTCCCTCACTGAAGGGCTATTATAGGAGCAATGAATTTATTATAACCCAGCATCCCCTGCCACACACTACGAAAGATTTCTGGCGAATGATTTGGGATCATAACGCACAGATCATTGTCATGCTGCCAGACAACCAGAGCTTGGTAAGTAAAGCACAGCTGCTGTATATTAATGAGCCTGTGAGGCCATAAGCATACATTACTTTGATACCTTGCCACAGGGCTGTGGTGTGTGTATATGCTAGGGAGGGGATTTCGACCTCTCATCTTTAAGTCTATGCAGATTCCCTCTGTGGTCCCACAATTACCCTCCCTTTCAGGTCCATTACTTGATTCTCTACTGCTAGTTACATCACTCCTCAATTGTACTGTATGTGGCAGTGTAGTAAACGGTTTTGAAAAGTCCCTTTTCCTGGACTGGCCGAGTGGCGCGATGGTTAAGCGCTGGCTTGGGAAACCCGTGGCCCGGTTCGGGTCCCACATATGAGGGCCAGTGACACTGCCCTCAAAAAAAAAAAAAAAAAAAGTCCCTTTTCCTAACCTCATTAATGTATGAACTTAACCCGACCTCTTAGTTGCTGTGTCACTTTTGAAAAATAAATAATAGCAGCCGACACTGGAGTATGTAACTGTGCTTATTACTCCCCATGTATTAACTAACTTATTCAGTCCCCTCTACAATTGTATGACATGGTACTATTGTCATCTCATTTAATAGCTGAGAAAACTGAGGGAAGTAACTTGCCCAAGGGCACACAAATCACTGGAGTCAGGATTTGAACCTGAGTCACTGTCTCCAGAGCTCATGCTTTTGATCATTTTTTGCTCTAGTGTATGTTCCACCCACATCATAGAAATGGTTCCCACCCCCAAATTCTATCAAAAGTAACAATAACATATCTATCATTCTTTTTCCTCCATGCCATGGGTAAGTCAGCTCTGTTACAGGAAAGAGATAAGAAAAGGCTGTTTTGTTCCAGTTTCAAGGTGTTAAGAACGTTAGTCCTTCCCTATTGAGATCTCTAAACTACATGGAACGGTCAGCACGTTTATAAAAATAAATATTTGTGCTTAGATCTCTAAGTTTCCAATTAGTTGGGTTCAAAAGTTACTGTAAGGACATGAAAGCCCATGAAGTAAAAATGAAAACAACAACAAAAACCCAATGAGGATCTGCCTCCGTGAGTGTCAGATCAGTGAGTTTTTTAATCCAGAACAGCCTGTGATTGAACTCCTAGTCTTGATGACATGCATTTGACTGCATGCCAGTCACTAAGAACTTCTTCACTTTGTCGCATTTCGCTCCTGCTTCAGAATACCCAGGCTGCTTCTGTACGATAGAATGGCAACAAAGTTGAGAATCTGAAGCTAAAAACGAGTGTAAATTTTCAAATTAGCTGGCAGTAAGGGTCTATTCTGTTTGGCATGTGGAAATTGGAGGCATTTAGGGTTGTTCAAAACGTTCGTTTGTTGGATGAGTCAGTATTTTGTTATTGTCACTTAACAGGGCAGTCACCAAAAGCACCTACCCACAAGCCCATTTATATGGGGAGGCACAGGGGTGGGGTGGGGGTCAACTGGACCCAAGAGGTGGATAGGTGTTCTGCCGACAGTGAGGGTCCAGGAACTGCCCTGGAATCGGTCATCTCAGCGTCTCTGAGGTCAAGGGAGGTGAGACTGGCGTCCTGCCTGGCTGCGTTCTCAGCTCCAGGGCCCAAAGTCAGACTCATTGCAGTTTTCCTAAGATAATGTCTCTGGGTTCCTGTGTCTGCTTTACTGCTAATTACTACTGTAACTTGACAGGACCACAATTCTGTGACTAGCCCCGAGTCCTGGTTCCTACCTCAGAAAGTACCGTTCCTGGTGCCTAGGCATCTACCCACTTAAAATGATCTGTCAGCAAAAGAACAGTGAGTCCAGAGCACCTATTGCATTAAGAAGTAGCATTTATTTTTCTCAGTCTTTCAAGATGATTGGTTATCCCCTAGTTTATGACTTGTATCCAAAAGTTTTTCTCTGCTTTTCTTCTAGCATAACTAAAATCCCTTTGGCAGTCTTGAGACCAGTCACATTATTTCCTATTCACATTATCATCATAAAAGCTCTTTGAGGCAGGTAGTTTTTTATTCCCACTTTTCAGATGTAGAAGGCAAGGCTCAGATAGAGTCATTGATGTAGGATCCCATCCAATCCTAAATCCTATGCTTAATCTATATATATTGGTTAAATTTAGAGGCCCTGCCCATCATAACTTATGTTTTTAGTATTTGTTAAAATGGCCCCAATTCCATTTCATCTTGGACAAAATGTATTAAAACACATGACAGTTACAGACTTCTTTTGTATAGACTAAACCCAATTGCTAATCTGTTTTCCCTTATGCTGAGCTTTAAAAATAAAAATGTACTTGGCAATAACCTGTATTGAAACTTGAAAGGGTGATAAGTCTGATTGGACTGTTGGCTCATTTCTGATGCAACAATGTAAGAGTAAACAAAACCTTCTTTGTTTTGAACACTATTCAGAGTTGTTTCTGACTTCACTAGTATCATCTAGCATTTTCAGGAAAATGCCCATAGAAATCTATATATTACATGCAGACTATAGTTTGCTATTAATGTTTGACCTGATTAGAAAAGGGAAAAGGGGAGCTTATTGTCAAAATCATTGTATTTCTCCAACCTGTGCAACAATTAAATATTTTTAGGCCTCCATAATTTTCAAAAATAGAATATAAGTGCCAAGCCTGAATATTTACTTTTAATCTTAAAATAGATGAGCTTTTGAAAGCTTCCCTAATTCAAGGCTGAAAGACTTTCTGTTATTCCCTTTTGAAACCTAACATGGACACACTAACTTTTCTTTTAAAGAACACCTTGTACTTAACAGCTAAAGTGCTTATTATATATATGCAACATACTTCCAAATAGGTTCTGTCTCTTACCATTTATTAGTAGTGTGATTTTAGACAACTTATGGACTCCCTGAACCTTGGTGTCCTCCTATGTAAAGGCACATGATAAAAATCCCTTACCTCACTAGTATATTGTGAAAATCAAATAATGTTTGTGAAAGTCCTTTGCAAAATGCTAATCCCCTGTAGAACTGTTATTAACATAATCCGTAGGTAATAACAATTAGCATGTCTTAGTTGCTTAAGCAATTGTGAATAATAGGTTATAATTAATTGACCTAAATCCTGTCTCCTTTTTTATTATGGCAGTTACATTTTAAAGCACTCCTCATCTGGGGGTAATGCATCCCCTAGAGAGGCATTTTGATTGTTACAATGACAGGTGAGAAGTGCTAGAACATAGTTACTATCACATATGTTTTAAAACAGAATACAATAACCATTGACTTCAGAATGACTAGGCGAGGATAGAATTCTATGAACCAATTTCAAAGATGACATGAGAGGTGTGGCAAACATAATGAATCATTTTGCAAGAAAATTCACAAACCAATGTTTGACAGCACTGCAGAGGACGTCTTTTGTTGTTCCCACAGGCAGAGGATGAGTTTGTGTACTGGCCAAGTCGAGAAGAATCCATGAACTGCGAGGCCTTCACCGTCACCCTTATCAGCAAAGACAGACTGTGCCTGTCGAATGAAGAACAAATTATCATCCACGACTTCATCCTTGAAGCTACACAGGTAATCTAGACCTCAGGACCTTAGGAACAGCTGACCTTGGCCCCGGGTCATCCTTCTGAGGAACACTGAAGTAATCTACTGCCCTCGAGGCAGGCCAGGCGTTTGAGTATGGCTTAATGTTAAATATGTAAGCTTCCCCCTTTTTTTTTCTTCCTCCAAATATTTGCTTTCCCAGCTGGATAGAAAAAAGTGTAACTAGTTCCTCTGACTGAGCACACATACAAAAGCTCTGTTGACCTAATTATAAAAACAGTGTACTAGAGCTCAATATTTTCTTTGCCATCAGAAATGTAAACCTTGCAGTGTGTTACAGCGATGATGATAAGACTTTTTTTGTCGCACACGTTTGATGTGTAATAATTGCCTTCTTAGGGGGCAGGTAAGAGAGAAGCTGTCTTATATTAGTAATTTAAATGATGATCTCCTAACGCCTTCCTTTTTTTCCTTTGATTTTAAAGGTAAGAAAAATTGCCACTTGAAATTTTAGCCTGAACAAGATAGGATTCTGCTATCCTGTTCTAATATTTCACTACCTGACCTGCTCTTTTTGAATAGCAGGCAGACATCCCTGGTATTTTTCTTCTTACCAGGACCATGTCAGTTAATCTAGCATGCTCAGTCATCTTTGATATATGCTTTCTCAGGAGCAAGATCTAGTCATTAGATTGTAGATAGAAGGAAATAAACTCCTGTTGTATTGGTTGTAGGATGACTATGTCCTAGAAGTTCGGCACTTCCAGTGTCCTAAATGGCCTAACCCAGATGCCCCCATAAGCAGTACCTTTGAACTTATCAACGTCATCAAGGAAGAGGCCTTAACAAGGGACGGCCCCACCATTGTTCATGATGAGTATGTATCTGTTTCTTAATTTTAAAATTCATACCTTTTTGTTGGTGCTGCATTGCTCTACTAGTGGAAAGAGAGGATGGATTTTAAAACCTGAACTCCCACATTTCTGCTAATGTATACCTGTGCCGGGCGTTCTGGCTCTGCTTGCATTTTAATTTGTCAAACCTTCCAAGTCTTCAGGTTCTCCTAGGGTGTATGTTCTAGAAAGGTGGAAGCACTATATTTTACCCTACAAAAGCAGATTTGCATGCTTTCTGGGGTTTCAACTTATTCAAACAAATTAATCAAACAGTTAATTAAATTATTTGCATTAATTAAATAGTTACATTTATGTTAACATTCGTGCACTGGATTTTAGCAATCATTAGGAAAGAAACCTTTTTAAATAAGGTTTTGTTGATTAGTAATAAATTAATTAAACTACTAAAGTTTACAACGTTTTTTGAAGTTTATTGTAGTGTCTTTGGGATTTAAAGGTAAGAATTTTGAATCTCAAAGATAACAAGTTGCTCCTGACTTAGAGATTCTAAGGCACAAGTGGTGTTCAAACGCAGCCCCCTTCCACTTTGATAGGAGAGAAAGGATTCTACATATAACTTATAGGATATGAGTATTTAGAGTCAGATTTCATAGCTGGTATCAGCCTGCAGTTGATATAACCCTAGGGTGTTTAGAACCTCACAAACCTTTAGCCAATATGGTACCTCTTATACATCCTCATCTCTCTTTTACAATAGTTCCAAGGTAGCTAGCGCCCTTGGTCAGCAAATTCTCACTATATCCATCATGTTCATTAAATTATCAAGTACTTCAGTAGCATAGATATTAATAACTTTGAAAGTAAAGCTTATTGTTGTCTTTTATTTTCCTTGAACTAATGATTTAACAGGAAGTGCACAAAGATTTCTGGCCGAGGTCAGCACCTTCACCTCAAACCTGTATTTTTTCTCATAATTGTAGTCAGCCATGTTACTGGCAGCTTCCAAAGGGTTCTATGGTCTTTCTTAGGAAATAGTGACTCCTTCACAATGTTGGCTCGACTTAGTTAGATTCAGAATTAAGATTAAAAGAGCATTATAGTCAAAACGTTAGTTAGCACACTAAGTAAGGTCCCTGGAAATGTGACAACCACCAGCAGTGTTTAAACGGCGCACAGACAGCTTCAGAATAACTGGGTAGTTGCTACTGACTGTGAAACTTTAGGAGAGGCAGTTATTGCATAAAGGTAGGGCTATTTCTAGAGGTTTTTCCCCATTAAACTGGATCAGATTTTTAAATTACTTCTGTATTTTACCATATCCCGTCGACTCAGGCCAATCCTAATGTTACTGCCCAAGTTCCGAGCGATGTGGCTGTTATGATCGTGCTTCAAGGAATTTGGTCCTATAGTCAGTAATGCAACTAATCTTACATTTCATGGTATGGGAAGAGGGAAAGGAAAACACCACCGCCTAGTTAAACAGTTTCTATAGAGCTGTTTCATTCATTTATCTCTATTCAGCTTTTGGGTATATTTGCCTTATTCAGTGACTTTTATTTTATGCCACATGCTGAGTAGATCACCTCTGGAATTAATTAAAGGTAGCTGTTCTTAGGCCTAAATAAGAAAAGAAAAAATTAACCCTAAACTAGTGGATCTGCAAGTATCAGATAGGTAAACTGGATGAACACCACCTAAAGAAATGTGTTCAGGGCCGGCCAAATGGCTCAGTTGGTTAAGAGCTCGCTCAAGAGTGCAAGCTGAGCTCTGAGCAACAGCGGTTCGAGGCCAGCCTGAGCTGAGTTGCCGCTGAGCTGCCAACAGGTGGCAGGATGGCTCAGCTAAAAAAAAGAAATGTGTTCATTTATCCACCTACCATCTTTAGGAGATAAGTGATTTCCATAGAAATGCTTTTTCCACATTAGTCAGGAAGAACTTTAAAATTTTTATTCAGAACGAATACCAGCTCCCCTTCAGTTTCCTCTTGCCTGATTTTTGCACTTTGGACTATCCCTTCATGGTGGCGTGCAGACACCTCCTATGAAGCTTGTCAAAAACCAAACTCATCATCTTCCAGCCAGCCCCCACCCACCAGGTCTTGCTGATGCTACCCATTTTTTCCATTCACTTTTCAAATTATTTTCCAATCTGCCCTACGTTTACTTTTCTAGCTACCATCCCAGTCCTCCCCTGAAGTGCTTCCTACAGGCCCCCTTTCCACTGCAAATACTGTTTCCTCTGAGTGCTCTTTCGTTCAACACACACTTCAGAGTCAATCTCTCTGAAACTGTCTCTAACTCACATCAGAGTTGATCATCAAAATCATTAATAAACGGGCCGGCCAAGTGGCGCATTGGTTAAGCGCTGGTTTTGGGATGCCAGCGACCCCGGTTCGGATCCCACATGAGGGCCAGTGACACTACCCTCTACAGCTAACAACAGCTCCACCTGGAGCTGGGCTGTGCGAGCCCCGGTGATGGTGTGGGCTGCAGCCCCTGCTGCAGTGGGCTGCCATAGGCTACAGTGAGTGGCCCGCAGCCAGCGTGAGCGGCTGGCAGCCAAGCATGAGCTGCCAATAGCCGCGGTGAGCGACATCCAGAGGCCAGCAACAGATCTGCCTCATCCAGGAAGAGCGCAATGACGATACCAACAGTGAAGCAACATCCTCCGCAACTAAACTGAAGAACAAAAAGACAGCAACTTGTCTGTTCCCCTTCCCCGATTCCCCAACGCTGTTCCCCTCCGCCAATTCCCCAGTAAAATCTTTAAAAAAAAAAAATCATTAATAAACAACACATCCTTCCCAGGGCCCTTCCTGTGTGTCATATATTGTAACTACTTGTCTGCAGGACCGCCGCCACCCCCACATCACTGAGACCAGTAGTGGTAACTCACTCATTCCAGTCTCCACGGGGTGAAGCCCAGTGCCTGGCACATAGTGGGTGCTGCACAGATATTAGCTTGAAGGGGTACTGTACTTTAAATTGTGGTGACCTACAAAACTGTAGGCTGTGTAGGGCCGGCCGAGTGGCTCAGTTGGTTAAGAGCTTGCTCAAGAGTGCAAGCTGAGCTCTGAGCAACAGGGTTGCCGGTTGGATTCCCGGCCCCAGCTGAGCAGCCGATGAGCTGCCAACAGGTAGCAGGATGGCTCAGCTTAAAAAACAAAAAAAATTGTAGGCTGTGTACCCACCCATATACGAACTCTCCCCAGAGCTCTTTGCATCTTGCTTTTTGTTTTGTCAATTTGCCCGCTTAAATTCCGCTGTGAACTATAAAACCAATTTACAAAGTTTTTTAAGCTCCAAAGTAGAAGTGAGCCGACGGAAAGAAGACCTGAGTGCTTCTGCTGTAAGTCAGAGATACTAACTGTTAGTGCATCACCTTCATGATACCTATTTGGTCTTTATAGAGATCTTTTAACACCTACTTTCAGGGTCCTCAGCTGTGTACTACATGGGTAGTTTCTAGATACATGACCTAAAGACAAATTAATTCTATTTGAAAGCTGATTCTGTATGAGAACAGGCATGGCTTAAAAGCAAACTGCTCTCTATTCACTGCATTGTATATTCACCTGTTTAAGACAGTTCTGTTCAGAGGCTGAGCTGTATCATTACTGTCATTTTAAAAACAGAGCCTATGTTTTTACAGAAGTTTGAAAGACAGGCATGGTTCTTATACAGCCTCATGAGACAATAGTACATTAAACCTTTACTCACAGGACAAAGACTAGCTTCCTGTGCAAATACTTAGAGTTAACCCACTCTGGCGCTAAATCTGTCACCCTATTGGATATCACAGTAGGCTATTTGGGGATATTGTAGTGGGCTAATTTCATTTAACAGTTCTCGGAGTGTGATCTGAGGTCACCTGGTTGAGACAGTGGTCTTTAAGCCCCTTCCAGGAGGTCCAAGAGGTCAAAACTGTTTTCATAATAATGCAGACATGCTGTTTGCCTTGTTCAGTCTCTTTCTGTCATGAGTGTACAGTACATTTTCCAGAGTTTCATGCACTGCGGTGATCCTCATTCTGATGGCTAATGGAATGTGGGCTTGCATGATTTTGTGTTAACATTTTCTCAGTTCTAATTTCTGATACAGTAAATATTTGATGGATATAGCCCAAATAAGCAAAAGCTGTTGGGAGTTTTCAATAACTTGATTTTAATTTGGTCCTGAGATATTCTAGAGGAGATGCAGAAATCGATGGACTGCCTTTTATACCAACTGGTACAAAGAAACCCAGAAATCATAACTTAATTCATTAAATCCTCAAATTTACCCTAGTAGGAGGGTAGTTTTAGGATCTCAGCTTCACATATGAGAAGATAGTCACAGTGATGCTAAGTAATATGGACCGTGTACACATATCATGTAAGTGTCAGAGCCAGGACCAGCTACATAATTTGTGGAGTTTAGGATAAAATGAAAATGCAGGAACCGTTATCCAAAAACTATTAAGAAACAAGAATTTCCAGATGGCAACAGCAGAGCATTAAACTGAAGTTCAGGACCCTTCTGAGTAGGGGGACCCATGAAAGCAGGGGTCCCCACACACCTGCACAGGTGGCAGGTGTGGCAGCTGGCCCTGCCGGGTAGTCAGATGCAGATCTGTCTCATCCTGCTGGTTAGCACTGCCTCCCACTGGTGTTTACATAAGCGCCCCTGCAATCATTTCTCTCATTTTCTCACACTGAGGGATTTTCCTACTTTATTTTCTCATTTAGTTACAAAGTTGTAATTTCTTAAACTCCTATTGTATTGCCATTTTTCCCCAGGATTGATACATATCCAAGCTTTAACTCTGTTTTCCTTCTTGCCCTAAACATTTGTAAGGGAAGTTTCACTTGACAGTGGCAGGGTTATAACTCTGGATTGCATGTTTGGTTATAATTTTTAAAAAGCAACTTCTTAAAAGCAAAACTATATAATTGTGAGTAGTTACATGAAATAGTAAAAAATATGAATAAAATATTTTAAAACATTACCGTGCATTGGGAACTGAAAGTACTTTCATTTCTTTTATGATTTATTTGGGGCACTGGCAAGGAAAGATGAAAATATGTTAGGCTTTTTTCCCGTAATGGCACTAGTTAAACAAGCATTACTTTGAGGGAATGGCAACCAAACTACCAAAGCCAGTGAATTCATATACTAGTCTTATTGTATCTAGCTTATAAACCACTTGTTTCACCTTTTCACCAAGCCCCTGTAGTTTTAAGTGCAAATCTATGAAACGTCACAAACATCCTTGAATCCTATTTAATTCCTAAACCACTAAAAGAGAATGGCTTGTATTTTTTTCAATCTCTATTGTTTCATATTCACGCTCGATTTGCAGAAGATACTTAAAAGCATCTGTGTGCTTGATTGCTTTGACTTAATTTCTAGTCATGTTAACCGTCTCCTTGTATAGGTACTTCCTTTTAATGGAGGTTCTTATTTAAGAGTGGCTACATATAGGAAAAGCCAGAGTGATCCCACATGAAGTGCACACTGCATAATAAAATATATAATACCTGACTTTTCTATCTGAATGGCTATGGATAGCTTTAAGAAAGAGCTAAGGGTAAAAACGATCCTTTACAGTTTCACTAGAACAGATTAAGCACAGATTAAATTCTTCTCCTCCTGAAAAATGTCAGTACCACGCTAAAATATGAAGATAAACTTAGTACAACTTAGAACCTAAAGAAAGATAACATGATGAACGAGAACAGAAAAACAAATAGTACATTAGTTAACAGAGCAATCATAATAGGATTTTTTTAATTGGGGGAGGGGAACAGCATTGGGGAATCAGGGAAAGGAAACAGACAAGTTACTGTCCATTTGTTCTTCAGTCTAGTTGTGGAGGACATTGCTTCACAGGCTCATATTGGTATTATAATTACACTCTTCCCAGGTGAGACAGATTCGTCACCAGCCACTGAACGGCTGCTCACGGAGCCTCTTGGCAGCTCACGTCAGCTGCTGGCCGCTCACTGTAGCATATGGCAGCCCACTGCAGCAGAGGCTGCAGCCTACACTGTCATCAGCAACTCATGGCAGCCCAGCTCCAGGTCGAGCTGTTGTTCACCATCTTAGCTGTACAGGGCACAGCATCACTGGCTCTCATGTAGGCCATTCCGCCGGCACCATAATAGGATTTTAAAATATGCTCAGATCCAAAGGAAGACTGTATGAAATGAATTAAAAACATGTATTGTGAAACAGGAACAAATTGGAGCCTAAGAAATGGAAAAAAAAAAAAAAAGAGAAAGATATGCTAGCAATAGAATGGACAAAGCTGAAATCAAACTAGGATATCGGAGCTAGATATATAGACGCTGTAACATATGTCTAAGAGGAAGAAGTAATGGCTGAGATTTAGTGAGAACCAAATAAAGGTATTAGCTTTAAACTGAATGATCAAGATACATTTGAACAATAACAAGCAGAGAGATTTGAATACCACAGCTAATAAGGCTGATCTAATGGTGATATATAATAGTCTGCACCAAAGAGAGACTGTATTGAGAGACCATATAGTTTTTTCAAAGGCAAATAGTTTACTTAGATAAATTGACCATAAATGGAATTTCAATACATTTCAAAATGATACCATACAAGGCTACAGTCATTATTACAGTGCATTAATATTAAAAACCAACAATGAAATGAGACCTCAAATCCTTAAATTACTTATAGATAATTCATGGGCTAAAGAAGATATTGAAAATACTTTAAATGAAATGAAGATGAAGGCACTGCATTTCAAAACCTGGTATGATGTACCAGGAGAACTACACACGGAGAAAAAAGATTAGAGCCTAAGCTGTGTATATTGGAGGAAAGATTAAAAATAAACTAAGTTTCAACTCATTAAGCCAAAAAAAGAACCAGATAAATCCACAAAAAGTACAAGGAATTAAAAGATAAAAGCAAATGGGAGCAGGGAGGAGATAGTAAATTTAAGCAATGAAGTCCAATAAAAGTTAACACTTGGGAAAATGGAAAAGAAAAAAAATCCCACCATTTAGCTGTAGTTACATCAAAATATCTAAGAATTGTTAATATCCTTAGGTATGATGTTTATTTTTTTCAAGTCCTTTTAGAGTTTTATACTAAAATATTAATGAACAAAATATTTGGAATTTGCTTCAAAATATCTGGGGGAAGAAGTAGAGATGAGACAAGATTACCCTTCAGCTGATAATAATTGTCGTAATTTAGTGATGGCTATGTGAGGGTTACTGTAGTTTGTGTGTTTGATCTTTTCTGTAATAAAAGATTAAAATAATAGAAATATTTTAAATAATATAAAATAAACATTTGAAACTATTTATAACTCTGAACTAGTACATTTTTAACCCTCACTCACAAGCATAATAAATGATCCTTTTTAAACATATGGTAGACTTATGAGTCTCTGTTGTGAGCCATTTACATGTATTGGCTCAAATAGAAGCTGTAGTCACGAGCTCTCAGATTTTGGCCAGTTACTTCGCCTGAATGTGCCTTGTTTCTTCCACTTCACAATGGGGTAATAATAATACCTACATACCATAGGATTATTGTGAAGATTAACCTGGAGCACATGAAATATCTAAAAAGAGAGCCTGGCAATACTAAGAGCACACCACATTTGGTGATCACTAAGAACTGAATAAAAGGATGAGTTCTCAAATCTGTTAAGGCCCACTAGGTCTTGACAGGCTATATTTGAACAATAACACCCAGAGAACAGATTTAATGTTAGCTTGATTTTTAAAAAAAAAGGCCAGCAGCACCATAATGGAAAAGTATAGATCAGTCTTATTAGACTATGGAAGCAAAAATCCAAATAAATACCATCAAATAAAATCCAGTGTGTTATATTTATACATATAAAACAGTAAGATTTATCCTGGGAATATAGAACTAGTTAAACGTTACCAAATATCTCTCAGTAAATTCAGGACATTATTAAAGGTATTTCTTAAAAAAAGATGTTGAAAAGCATACAGTAAAGTAACACCCATCCACAGTCCCCTCCCCCAAAAGAAACCACTCTCAGCAAACTAATGGTGTAAAGCATCCTCCTTAACTTGATCAATGTTATTTATCAGAAGTCTATCACAAACATTTTTATTTAGTATTAAAAACTTAGACATCTTACCATTAAAGAATATAACATGATACATGCTTGCAATGGTAGAATACAAAACTATTGAAGTCCTAACCAACATAGTAAAAACAAAAGATATAAGAAGTATAATCGTTGAAAAGAGGCTAAACTGGAATTATTGGCAGATAAAGATGTAGCCAACTTCCTGGAGAAACCACAATTTATTAGAGCCTCAAGAGAATTCTGCTGTGTGGCTGCATACAAGTATACCACATGAAAATCTCCTTTCTTGTAATGCATCAACTGAAGCCAAACAGAAATATCATGAGTCCATTCTTTAAAGTGAACTCAAAAGTACCTAGGAATTAACCTAAAATGAAATTAGCAAAGACTATGAAGAAAATCACATAATCTGGGCCGGCCAAGTGGCTCAGTTGGTTAAGAGCTCGCTCAAGAGTGCGAGCTGAGCTCCGAGTAACAGCAGTTCAATGCCCAGCCCAAGCCAGCTGCTGCTGAGCTGCCAACAGGTGGCAGGATGGCTCAGCTAAAAAAAAAAAAAAAAAAATCACATAATCTCATTGAAAGCCATAGGAGATCTAACTAAATAGAGAAAAGACATCATGTTCATGAACAGAAAAACTCAAAAAGATGTTAATTTCCTCAGATAGCTATACATTCAATGCCACCTGACCAAAATCACAACAAAACATTTTGTATTCTTAACAATCCATTTCAAAATTAATATGAAATGGGATGGGATGGAGGTATTTGGAAATGAGTGTACAAGTGAAAAATGAAAAATAACAGTTCGAAGCACTAAAAACAATATGACACAATAAATGTAAAGATAGCCAAAACTATTGTGGAATCCTGCTTAATCAGATATCAAGACTTATTAAAAACCTATATGAATTAAAACAAATATGGCAAAATGAAAAAATAGACAAATTAAAGGGCAAACAGAGAGAGTTCAGAAACAGACCTGAATATATGAGAATTTATTATATGGTTAAAAGGCCGCTCAAATCTATGAGACAAGATGAGATTATTCAATAAAAAATGCTGGGGCAATTGGTTATCCATTGGAAAAATATCTAAAATCAGAACCTACTTTACATCAAAACAATAGGATTCAGGTGAATCCATTAAATATAAAAAATAAAATTAGAACAATGTAAAGTAGTAGGCTAGAGAAAGCATTCTCAAACAAGATTCCAAAGAAAGCCAAAAATGAAAGATTGATAAACTTGATTACATCTAAACTATACTTCAGTGTAGCATAAGTAATGTTAAGAGAAACTAAAGATTGGGAAAAAAAAATACTTGCAACATGTGTCATAGATAATATAAAATCACTTCTGTGAATCCATTTAAAAGAAACAAACCTAACAGAAAAATGGCCCAAGTATATTAATAGGCAATTTCAGAAGAGGAAATATAGATGGTCAGTAAACAAAAAGATATCCAGTTTCCCTGGTAACCAAGAAATGCAAATTTAAAACAGTAAGATACAATTTTGTACCCACCAGATTAGCAAAAGCACTTAACTTTAAAATGATGAGAAGAAACAAATATTCTTTGTTTTCTTTTTTAAAGATTTTTATTGGGAAATTGGAGGAGGGGAACTGAGTTGAACAGCATTGGAGAACGGGGGAAGGGGAACAGACAAGTTGCTATCCTTTTGTTCTTCAGTCTTGTTGTGGAGGACTCAGCTTCACTGGCCCATGTTGGTATTATGATTATTGCATTCTTCCTGGTGAGGCAGTCAGAGTTGCCGGTCATTGGATGGCTGCTCAGGGCAGTTCTTGCTGGCTGCCAGGCAGTGGCCGCTCACACTGGCTGCCCTCCACTCAGCAGTAGCTTGCGGCAGCCCATTGCTGCCTCACAGCAGCCCAGCTCCAGGTCAAGCTGTTGTTCACCATCTTAGCTGTAGAAGGCGCAGCATCGCTGGCCCATATGGGAACCGGCGGCCCTGCTGCTCAGAGCTTGCGCTCCGAAGCCAACTCTTTAGGAACTGAGCCACTCAGCCGGCCTGAAACAAATATTCTTACACTAGGAGGAATATAAAGATTTAACAACCACTTGGGAGAGAAATATGACAATATCTTTAAAACGGAAAATGGACATACCTGTGGCCTAACTCGAAGACACGTTGGCACCCCGTCTAATATGCACAATCTAAATGTCCGTTCTTAGGGAAATGAGTAAGCCCGGCCAGCATGCCGCAGCTGAAATAACAAGCTGGATTGAAATGCACTGATATGCCTAAATCTGGAAGGCTGCATCTCAAAGTAGAATAATGTTCACTCCGGATAGTTTAAAGTTGGGGCAGTGGTTAGGGGGACACTGACGTTATTTGGATTAAAGATGTGAAACAAGGGCCAGCCAAGTGGCACGGTGGTTAAGGAAGCCAGTGGCCCCGTTTCGGCCCCACATATGAGGGCCAGTAACACTGCCCTCAAAAAAAAAAAGAAAAAAAAAAATGTGAAACATCTGCAATGTTTTCATTTCACGTATGAATAATTCAGAAACTGAACGTTCAGTAGTTTTTAACAGAACAGTGGGCACAAGGCATCTAAGTTCTAGTCTCATTTCTACTAGAAACACCACCTTGAACAATTTTATTTAATCCATCTGTTTTCTCATCACTAATATGGAAGCTATGTGCCATCACAGGTTCTATAAAAAATGGAGTTGCCAGCCTTGCCTGATTAAAAAAAAGTCTATTCTTCTAAGCCTCTGTGTGTGTGTGTGTGTGTGTGTGTGTGTGTGTGTGTGTGTGTGTGTGTAGCAAAGAGAACCATATTTTTCCAAGAATTTTATAGAAGGTGCCTTCACTTGAAAAGTTCCACTTCAGTTCCAAAAATAATTACTTAATATGGAACTCATGTTGAAAATTCTTGACTGCATTTGAGCAATACATTTCCATTTTTATTCATATTTTGTAAGTTCAATTTAGCTGTTTAGGATTGTTTGAAAAAAATTTTTCAGAGTCTTTCACCTTTCTACTTGCTCAGTAACCTATAGTTAAGGTTCTCATGTTATTTTATTTTACGTTATTTCACCTAACTTGTCCCCAACATTAAATCTATAGCTCTCCCAAGTCTAATGTTGAACCTCTCGTTTCATATAAAATATCAAGCTACGTATCTGATAAACCAATTTGGGAGGTTTCAAATTCATAAACAGATGTCATCTTTATCTAAAGATTTAGCCTCGAAATCTCACCCCCTTTCAGTAATTTCATTCATTTCTGTATCCTAGAATATGTGTCAATACAGGTCTACTTAGCTTCTATGAAAATATGTAATGGTAATTTCATTCCAAAATATTCAGTCCCTTAGTAAGTCTGAAGTAGCATTTTTTTCTTCCCCCAGGTATGGAGCAGTTTCAGCAGGAATGTTGTGTGCCCTTACCACCCTGTCCCAGCAACTAGAGAATGAAAATGCTGTGGATGTTTTCCAGGTTGCAAAAATGATCAATCTTATGAGGCCTGGAGTATTCACAGACATTGTAAGTACTTCGCTTATTTATGAAATCTGTACGACATCAGTTGAAACTCAGGCTCACGCTCTAGAGCAGTAGTCCTCAACCGGGAGTGATTTTGCACCCCTCATCCCATCCCCCAGGGGATGTTTGGCAATGCCTGGAGACTTATTTTGGTTGTCCCAACAGGAGTTGGAGAGAAGTACTGCTCCACATCCTGCAATGCTAAGAGCTCCACAACAAAGACTTACCTGGCCCAGAGTGTCAGTACTGCAGAGGCTGAGAAACTGCTTTCTAGAGAATAGTGTTCTCTAGTTATAAGATATGGGTGTTCTGTTATCTTAATTGACTGTCAACATTGGGAATTTGTTCCGCTAACAGAGATTAAAAGAACATGAAGAAGGCATAGGTCTTTGCTATAAAGATTCAAAATATATTTTTTAAGTTTCTTAGACAGCATTAACTGTATATTACTGTTTCTCTAGCATGTTTTTCACACATACATTTTTCATTGGTATTTCTATGTTAGCTGTTCTTTGGCTCAAAGGGTCTTCCTCTTGGTTTTCAGGAACAATACCAGTTTGTCTACAAAGCAATGCTCAGCTTGGTCAGCACTAAAGAAAATGGAAACGGTCCCATGACAGTGGACAAAAACGGTGCTGTTCTAATTGCCGATGAATCCGACCCTGCCGAGAGCATGGAATCACTAGTGTGATTGGAATCCCAAACGGGCACTTACTTTGTAAAACTTCTGAAGACCGAGAACTTTTTTGAGGCCTTTTTTGCCAGACTCTAGGTTATACAATAACCCAGTTACTTTTTTACACTGATAAAAGTTTTGATATTTATTTTTTGCCATTTTATGTCTTAATGGTATTCTACTGAGCATTTGCACCTCTGTTCATTTCACCCAGTGAAACGCAATTTTACCTAGTTTGCACTATATGATCAGTGTTACTGCCTATAATCTAATCCTAAAGCAAACCCTGATGTGACATTCCATAACAAAGTACATGCTACTTTTTAGTTCAGTACAGTGAAGGTCTTTCTTAATGAGCGTGAATCTTGATTTTATTATTATTATTGCTAAAGCAGTTGCATTCTACTAGCAGGTAATGCTGTATTTTTTCTCAGTCCTCCTCTCCTATTTTGATTTAGACATTATTCGATACTGTATTCCTTCTATATTTTATGGAGTGGATGAACATTGGTTTTCTTTTAAAGAACAGAAGTTTATTGGGAGCTATTAAGAAGGTCTGTCAACGTCATGGCCTTGAAACAGTTCAATTTGTGATGGTGAAGATACCAATTAAGAAATTAGAAGGTTTAAGATTTGCTTCATGTGAACATCACTTATTAGTCACAAATTTATATTCATACATTTAAAAAATGCCCAATTGTATCAAAATAAAGGATATCTCTGTATTACAGTTTTCACAGTAGCTATGTGAACAGTGTGTGTTATTTCCATTTTGACTCTCTGAAATAGCTACACCCTAAAATCAGGACTATCTTTTACAATAGAGAGATGGCAATATTTTACACAACTGAGTTATGAAACCCTTTAATGACTCTCCATTAATGCTTCTTGGTTTCTAATAGCGTACCTCACCGCAGGTGGAATAATGAAAATTTTACAGGTGTGTAATTTTGAAACTAGTCCTTTAAAATCCCTATGACTCATACAGCAATCTAATAAAAGCTACCTGTATAGTTAACATTCTTTTCTTTCCGTTTTGCCACATGTTTCATGAAAAATCTCATAATTACATACATTCTTCTACTTAAGATTAAATTGAAAATACTGTATTAGCAACAGTCTTAGGAATGTCTAAACTCCCACACGTGGATTAATCTGACTTGGGGAGAGAAAATTAGAATCTTGAATAAAAGGTAATATCTACATTTTCAAATAATTTTTAAAAGAGAGAGACGGCTTTATGTGCTTTTGTATAATTTAGACTCAAGAACAGATACACTCCAGTAAAAGAGGCTGATGAGCATTACACAGCCCAACGACGTGATTTGGTTTAGCTTCTGGGGCCATATTCACTCCAGTACATAATGGCAAAATTATTATAGGAGCATTAATTAGGAAGTTCATTTCCATTAGTTAGAAAAATAAGCTACTTACTGAGATCTTATTTGCTTTTGAGGGACAGCTTCTGTCAGCAGTGAAATCACTACTGGACCTGTTAGAAATAAGAATTAAAAAAGGGTTTGTGTTATTTTTTATGTCAATAAACTTAAACACGAAGTCCACACTGGCTATTACCATACTATCCATGTAGGCATTAGAACATTAATGACCAGCACTGAGATTCTGTTTGAGTTGGCTCCCTGTGAAGTTTGTCAAAATGGTGCTGAAGGACCAAAGCTGCTAAGGAGAGAGAGGCTACAGGCCAAAACCAGGAGTTCCAATGCACTGACCAAGTCCGTGGCGTTTTCATGAACTGCATAGCTTGCCAGGGTTAGGTTAATCTCATCTTCTTATCACATAGATTCAGCAACACTGCTCACAAACTGTGTAGGCGAGGCTTGAGAAAAGATATGCAAGTGAGCGAAGTTTGCTAAATTGTATGTGCTAGATAACAAAGACAGCTTTTAACCCCTCTGCTGCCATGAGAAGCTCTACCTAACACCAGAAAAAGCTTGAACATAGGACCACTACAACTGCCAGAAGGCTAAAGGGAATCAGGAAGGGAAAAGTTTCCGATCACGGCAAGAGCTAGATCGTTTTAGTCAATTCAGTAGGTTCCCTTGGTTGTAGAGAGTATGCTATGAGTGAACTCTTTCCAGTAGTTGACACCGTGGACTTGACTGTCAGAAGTAACGCTCGAGTTGGGGTTTGTGGTTCCTCATGGTAATTTTTTCTTGATGTAAAAGTAAACATTGGTTCAAAGACATAGCAAGTATTCCCTTCTGTGCTACTTACAGAGGGCTCGATTCATGGAAATGCACACCTTCAACACAAATTCTGAGACAATCTCTTACATGGGCATCAGAATCATGACAAAAGAAAGTGAGCGACTGTTAGTAAATAGAATGGAAATGTTACAAGGATGGTTTAGAAGTTCTCTGAGCCAACTGTGTGTCTACAGCGGGCTTGAACCACAGTCTACAAATCCTGACCCACTGAACTGTGAGCGATCGCTATTTGCCCGTCTTGCCAAAGTGACCCAAACACACTTCCTGGAGGAGAGCTCTATACAGCAGTTCCTCCCTTATACCACAGAGTGTGTCCTCACTATTCTTCATTTATTATTGGCAGAAACATGCTTGCATCTTTCCAGAGGCAGAGTTTCAAAGATGGTGTTTTCTTTGAGACATAAGCACATTGCTTAACTACATAACAAGGTTATTACTACTTGCACTCAGGGGGAAAGGAAATAGCTATTGCAAATTAATGTGTGCTATTTTACAAGATAAGCTTATTGGGTGTATGAATTTAGCTCTAGGTAAACAGAATGCACACATTCAAAATTGAACTGCAATGATCAGACCAAGTGGCCATGCTGGACATCAGAGAAAAAACACCTTATTTCCATCAGGAAATGTCTTGCATCCAAAAGCCACAATATATATATATATATATATATGTGTTTGTTTTTTTTAATTTTTATTTTTTTTAATTTTTTTTTTATTTTTTAGGGCAGTGTTACTGGCCCTCATATGTGGGACCCGAACCGTGGCCGCTGGCTTCCCAAGCCAGCGCTTAATTACCGCGCCACTCGGCCGGCCCCACAATATATTTTTTTTTAAGTAACTTCTGAATTTCAAGAAGAATAAGATAATAATTGGCTTTCCTAATTTTTTATGCCTTGGAGCTTTTAGAGTCTATTTCAAATTGAAGAGTCCAGCAAGGTCAGAGAAGGTTATGGAGTTGAAGGTCTGGCTGTTGGAGTTTCTAGCCCAGAGTGACATGTTTAAATCAACAGAAACCCATATTTTTTAATGACACAGCACAACTGCCTTGTTATGAATTTTTCTTAAATACATATAGACTGTATTTAAAAATTAAAATATAGATATCAATTTACCAAAGATACATATTACTAATTCTAAGCAAAAAATATGAAAAAGAAACTCAAACTCATCATTATTTAAGAAATAATCAAAATGTAGTTTGTCTTAAGAATTTAGCAGTTATACTGGAAAATGCATTTCAACTCCTGTGTTCTAAAGTTTATGTTCAAATGGTGCCAGTGACTTTTTATATGAAGGGAAAATGCCTGCTTTTTTTAAAAAAAAAAAAGGAAACAGCTGTAATTTCACTTACCCCTTTGTGCTTTCCCTTAATTGCCATTTAACATACATTATTGGCTTTACTTATCGCTAGAAAGAAGGCATGAAACACATAGGAAGGGATTGTAATAATGATATTTGGCCTCTACTTTGTCTTAGCTATTAAACTGTTTTTAGTATTTTTGTTAAATATTTGCAAAGGGAAGCATTTTCTACAGAGGATAATTAATTTCAAGAAAAATATCTTGAGTTTTAAGAAATAAACATCTCCAGAAAAGGAGACAGCTGATTTTATAAAATGTCGCAACTCTCCAACATTTGGGGTAGTGACTCCTTTTTTGTTAGGACATTTGAAACTAGCAAGCAGCCATTGTTTCTAAAAAAAATCAGCCTTCTTGTTGATTCGTGTTTCTTTCACTTCATTTTGAAATAGCTAAAATCATTAAAACTGTAAATATTTTGTTGCTTGGATAAGCATCTTCTGGGAACTTTGTATCTATGGTATATAATCATAGAATTTTATATTTTCATATAAAGCTAATTTTTTTCTAGTTACAACTCCGTCAGTTTTTTGTTTTTGGTTTTGGTTTTTGGTTTTTTGTGGTGGATATGTGAATTCAACTTTCTGTGTATTGAAGTAGCAACAACCATATTTGCATTTCAAAAGAATCCAATGTGTTATTTCTTTGAGGCAGTGATTGTGAAATTTGGCATTTCTTTTTTAATTTCACTGACCACTTGTGCAATAGGAATTAGACATAGTCACTGAATACATCCGTTGCATTGACCCATTTGGAAAAAGTGGTTTGGTTTTGTTTTTTTTATATGTTCAGGGGAGGGGTTTTGTAACCTGAAATTTTTCCCTTTTTCTTCTGTTTAAAACTATATCAAATCATTCTATTATAGTGTTATTTAATATGTAAATTGTATTGCTATACATAAAATAAAGTATGGTTTTTGATGTATTCATTAGTGCTGAGCATTTCTATGAAAATATCTATACCCAATAAAACCAGATTATTAGTCTCCCTTTACAGATCATATTTCTACCCACTAACGCTTCATCTTAGTTTCCATGGTAGTAAAATGAATATTAGGAGAGAACCAAAAAGAAGCATCTTTTTTTTTTTTTTTTTAAGGATTTTTATTGGGAAATTGGGGAAGGGAAACGGACAAGTTGCTGTCCTTTTGTTCTTCAGTCTAGTTGTGGAGGACATTGCTTCACTGGCCCATCTTGGTATCATCATTGCGCTCTTCCCGGATGAGGCAGATCGGTCGCCGGCCATGGATTTTGCTCACGGCGGCTATTGGCAGCTCACGCTGGCTGCGGGCCACTCACTGTAGCCTATGGCAGCCCACTGCAGCAGGGGCTGCAGCCCACACTGTTGCCGGGACTTGCAGCCCAGCTCCAGGTGGAGCTGTTGTTAGCTGTAGAGGGCAGTGTCACTGGCCCACATGTGTGGGATCCGAACCTGGGCCGCTGGCATCCTAAGCTAGCTCTTAACCAGTGCGCCACTCGGCCGGGCCAAAAGAAGCATGTTTTGTGAGTTCTTCGTCCTTTAAAGAGTAAACAATGACGAAGTTTTACCTACATACTGAATCAAACTTTATTCACTTTTATTTATGTCTGTTGTTAAGAATTACTATTTTCCCTAGTGTGTCAACTAAATTTGTAGCAACTCTTTCCTCTTAATATGTACTATGTAGGATGAAAGATATATCCTTAAAGACTTTTGGAGAACCTTCGAAATACATAGAATCACTACAATTGCTTCTACTTAGAAGGAATTTTGGCACTTCAAACAGGGGTCCAAAATTGGCAGCTTTGGTCCACCAATCTCTCTGAACTTTTAGTGGCCTCACATTCAGGAATTCGACTCTAATAGTTAAGAGCTCCAATTTTTCTTTCCATGGAGATAAAGAGTTGATATTTCATAATCCGTAAGAAACGAAATTTAAGAAACAACATACTAGTCTTTTCCAGAGGTATCAGGGAGAAAGACCAGTTTCAGCAGAAACGCATCTCTGATGATACAACTGTAGTCTTCCTCCAATGACACCTATGGGACCTCGGTACATACTGAGCATAGCAGAGTTCACAAACTGATGGCCTGTAAATCGTATTCAGGTCCCAGATGGATTTTATTTGGCCCATGGTTTTTAAAATTCATATTAGTAACCAACATCTGAAAAAGGAAAACTTTTACAGTAAGATGCAGATTTCAAGCTCCTTTTCATAAATGGGTGGTGGTACAACACCAGGAGTATGTTCTCACGTGGCAGTAACAAGCTGGCAAGGAGTGGCAGCTAGTCGCCCCTTTTGAATGAGGCATGTACTCTCCAGTTCACCAGAGTCTACATGTTTTCCATCACCTTATGTCTGCCCATTGTCAGTCATTTAAGTAACCTTCCTGGATCCTATGAGCAGTTGCATGAGAATTTTGAGACCATCTCCCATCTCAGGCTGCTAAACCAACAACCAAGAGCAGCAACGGAAGTATTTACATTGGTCTTCCATCATTGCAATCCTAAGAAGCCAGCATGAGGCAAAGGGGGTTCCCACATTCCTAACTACTTCTAAGTCCAACAAGGTGGTTCCATGAAGCAACAGCTTTGACTGTTCAAAATAATTAAACTATCCAGCGTATAACTCTAGACAAGGAAGCTTCATTTATGCCATCAAGAATAGGGAAAAGAAATGAGTGCAAAAGCTACTGACCCAAAACTCCATTTTCTAACAGTTCCTTTAGATTGTTAACCTTAAGATTTAGAAACAAGTCACTGCTAACCAAGTCTGGATTCAGAGACAGGATTAAAGACACTGGCTTTATTTCCCCCTGTGTTGGGCAAATAGCATAAGGCACTAGGAGATAGGGACGAGAAGTTGGGAACCAGCAAGGCTTTTGTGTTTATGAAGTTTGGCAGAGAGATAATTAGACAAGCAGGTTATCTAAACCTAATAATCATGTGTTGCTTAGAAACTGAAAAATGAGAGATTAACTATTTGATTTATGACAATTTGAAATAATTTGACTTCTATAGCTACTGGCCTGTGAACTGATTATCTTCCGTTCCCCACAGTACTTCTGCAAGGTATAAAGTTAGGCTTTGTGGAAATAGCCAATGGGCCTTGCAAAGCTTAGGAAAACATTCTAGTAGATATCTTTAGCATTCCATTAGAATTCATTCCATAAGCATTTGCGGAATGCCTACCACAGGCCACATGTTAGTTCTCTGTACAGAATGTAAAGTTGTTGGCAGGCATTTCAAGTCAGATGATGAGGCAAGATTACAGTTTAGTCTTAAAGATTAGATTTATGCAAAAAATACTTATTTGGCACGACAGTAGAGATGATTTTTAGGGAAAGAGTGAAAAAGACAATTGTTTACCAGTGTGAACAAATACTGTAACAATTGATGTTCCCTAACTTATAGACTGTCACAAAATTCTGTTTATTCTGCATTAAATTTGTTACTGGAACTTAGAAAGCATTTTTCCATAGTGAAAAAAAAATGTCAAAGTATAAGAAATATGGAATCAAACAGCCAAAGTTTCCAGTCAATTCTGCACTTTACTGGACAGAATTGCCCAGTAATTTATTGGGAGATTTCGGGCAAGTTACTTCATTTCTCTATGCCATTTTCTTTATGTGTAAATAAGAGAAACTAATGTTTACTTCATTGGATTGCTTTGAGGGGTGAATAAGATGATCCATGCAAAGCTCTTGGGAGAGTCAATTAATATTAGCCATTATAAGTATCCTATAATCTTTTTTTTTAATTGCTTAGTAGACCTCTTGTCAATCATGAAAAAAGTCAATGACTTTAGCTTGCCCAATTAAATAGTAATACCGAGATATTTCCTTCACTGATGAGGAATCTCACGGCATCAAATTAGACCCAAGGGTGGTGATGGGGATGAAGATGGACAATGAGAGCAATCCATATATCCTACTGTCCAGAAACAAGAGTTGCAGAAGCGCCGAAAGGACAAACATACACAATGCTCCAAAGCAGGAATATTTCTCTAGGTGCATTCCAAGAAAGTTTATTTTAAAGGAAAAGCTTCATAATTTTAGAAAAAGTGAAACAGAAGTCCTCATAATATTTGCCAATGTCAAGCACCAAATGCAGAATATTGTATAGTACTATGAAAAAAAAAATAGACATGGTTTCTATCACTAGCTACAATTGCCCCAAACCTTATAAACTAATATAAACAGTGACAATTATTTTTCCTCAATTTTTATCTTCTATATCATCTCACTACCTTCAATATATCACTGGCATTATCATCCCTCATCTTCCCTCACCCTAGGCCTAACTTGGTCTCCTTAGCTACTCACTATCATACTGTGAAGAAGTGGTCATAAATGAGACATTTCCTGTTCTTAAAGCTTATAAAGTACATTAATTCAGATATGTCACTACATAAATAAGATCATCTGTGTCCTCTGCCAAAGCTTTATTAGTTGTTGAAGGAATAATCAGCATAAATAAAGTTATTTATCTTAGAATTTGCTATTTTAACAATTAAAATATATATCCCAATATTTCACATATTTATGAATCCTGTAAATGTTTCAAAATTGATCATTAAAAAAATAATAGCATTGAGCTATTACAAAAGATACTAGATATAAAAAATAACTTTTCATGGAATGATGCACAATAATCATGTGAACTTAAACTGAACTTATCATGAATATTATTTATTAAGACACTTTTGTTGGGACAAAATTCTTACATTGCTGAAGAATATTTGAACATCCCAGCAGGTTGCATAGGATTCTTTACCTTTCAGTTTTGACCAATAGCCAGATATTCTCTACTAGACAAAGCATTTCCTGTTTCGTCCCTTCATCTTCTTAAAGTCCTCATGTGGGTGTGTGCATGTGACCACCCATACTGTAGAGTTCCAGAACCATCCCTTTTTTTTTTAAAGATTTTATTGGGGAATTGGGGAGGGGGAACAGTTTTGGGGAAGGGGAACAGCCAAGTTGTTGTCCCTCAGTCTTAGTTGTGGAGGACGCAGCTAGCTCAACTCCAAGTCCAGTCACCATCCAGCAGCCTGGCAGGAGCTCCGGCCGCTCAGCTCAAGGTGCCGTGTTCAGTCTTAGTTGCAGGTGGGCGTAGCCACGAACTCACGCAGGAGTCGAACCGGCAATCTTGTTGTTAGGAGCACGTATTCTCACCAGCTGAGCCATCCTGCCATCTGTTGGCACCTCAGCAGCAGCTCAGCTCGGGCACAGCTCACTGACCCATGTGAGAATCGAAACTGTGAGTGACCCTGTTGCTCAGAACTAGTGCTCTTAACCAACTGAGCCACTCGGTCAGCCCATCCCTTGTTTTTTAAAAATTATCCATGGTGGAGCCGGCCAAGTGGCACAGTTGGTTAAGAGCTCACTCAAGAGTGCGAGCTGAGCTCTTAGCAACAGCAGTTCGATGCCCAGCTCAAGCTGAGCTGCTGCTGAGCTGCCAACAGGTGGCAGGATGGCTCAGCTAAAAAAATAAAATAAAAAAGTAGGGTGAAAAATTATTCCTAGCTTTTAAAAAATGATAAAGGAGTCCTTGCTATTCTCAAAAGGATTTAGGTCTCACTATTCCCGCAAATTCTCAACAGCACTGAGGAAAACTTATAAAATGCTGCAGCAGCTAACCCTGTCTTCATCTCCCTCAATAGCTCCCCTTTGTTCAGTGTTATAAAATTTTTCTGGGTTAGATTCATAAGTAACCCATGTCTCTAAAGATGGTGTGCACCCTGCATGTGGATTATGGCCACTCAGCTGGTAGTAACTGTAGTCTATTGTTAGCATCCGCATCATATTCTCTATTTCTAAAACATAAACCCCAATGGAAGATATTACTTCATATACTGCAGAAACACTCCGAATAGTAATACAGACAGTCTCCAGAACTTTATGGTTTACTATGACACCTTCACTAACAACTGGGTAAGGTTTTTACATAATAAACTTTAAAGGACTTAGGGCTGCTATATGTCAATAATTCAGGCAAAAGTCAACTGTGAATCTTGTCAACTTCCCTACATCTAAAATTCATAACTATATTTTCCTTTTGTTACAACAGGAGTGTCCTTGCTCCTATGTAAGGCCAACCCTCTGTCTTCCATTGCTTGTAGGTGGCCAATGCCTTCTTGTCCTCCCAAAGACTTCATTTGTATAATTAGCCCTCCTGTCACTTGAATCAGGTACTTTTCTTTCTCTACTGAATCATTCATTTTGGTATATAAATACGCTCTATTATCACCAACTTGAAAAAACCTTCTCTTGATGCCAAGACTTCTTTGACTACCATCTCATTTTGATTATAAAACTTCTTGACTATAAAACTTCTTGAGAGAGTTGTCTATAGTCACGAGATCCATTCCTTTCTTCCATTCTCTCAACATATTATGTTGTTGTTGTTGTTTTTAAGATTTTATTGGGAGCTTGGAGAAGGGGAACAGCCAAGTTTTTATCCTTCAGTCTTAGTTGTGGAGGGCACAGCTAGCTCAGCTCCAAGTCCAGTCACCATCCGGCCGCCCATCAGCAGCTTGCGGCTGCTCAGCTCAAGGTGCTGTGTTCAGTCTTTAGTTGTAGGCAGGCATAGCCCACCATCTCAAACAGGCAACCTTGTTGTTAGGAGCATGTGCTCTCACCAGTTGAGCCATCCTGCCACCTGTTAGCAGCTCAGCGGCAGCTCAGCTCAGGTGCAGCTCACTGGCCCATGTGGGAATCGAACTGGCGACCCTGTTGTTCAGAGCTCACTCTCTTAACCAACTGAGCCACTAGGCTGGTCCTCTCAACGTGTTTAAATTGGGGTTCCTTTATCATCATCCCACAGTTCTTATCAAGTTCTCCATATACTTTGTTCTTTAATCCCAACTGAACTAATTTGTCATCAATTGACCACACCACTTTCTTCTTTAAACACTCAATAAATATTTACACACCAACCACTATGTACTAGGAGGTGTTCCGGGTGCTAGGAATAAATAAAGTAGTTCACAAAATAAAGTCCTTGACTTCATGGAACTTACAGTTGATAGACAACAAATACATAAATAATATTTAACATAATGTCAGGTAAAAAGGCAAAAAAGAGGGCCGGCTGAGTGGCACGGTGGTTAAGCGCTGGCTTGGGAAGCCAGCGGCCCTGGTTTGGTCCCACATGTGAGGGTCAGTGACACTGCCCTCAAAAAAAAAAAAAAAAAAAAGGCAAAAAAGAAAACTAAATCAGAGAGGGAACAGAGAATGGGGATGACAGATAAAGTGATCAGGCTTATCTACTGAACAAAAAACAAAGTTTAGAAATTCAAATACCTCTTCATTTCTGTAACTTGTCTTGTGATATTTCTCTTACTGTTAAAGAAGGTTCTGAGAACCATCTGTCTGAGAAATGTGGCTCCCTTAGGTACTTCTGGAGAGTGAAAACTACTTAGGGTTTGAAGGTAGGATTTTTCTCCTACCTCAATATCTGCTATTTCTCAAGCCTCCATTGTTGGATTCATTCATATCTACAACCTCTAAATACTGGCATGCCCTAGGCATTTATCAAAATAGCTCCTTTCTCTCCGTTTACAGCCTCTGTCATTGCATCCAATCCCATGGAATTAAATATTTTTATATGCCAATAAGTACCAATGTATATCTCTAGTTCCAACCTCTACCCTGAATTCAAGATTAATATCCAATTGAATATTTAACATCGCCATTTGTAAGTCTAAAAAGGATCCAAAACTTAATGTGACAAAAGTAGAACTCTTATTTTTCCCCCAAATCTACTCTTTCCCTAGTCTTCTACCATCTAAGTAAATAGCAGTGGCATCTACTCAAGTAGTCAAACTAAAAATGTGGCTATCCTAATTTCTGTTTAGTTCCTTCCATTTAATAATAAGAAACAATCCATTTTAAACATGGATAAATAGCTGAACAGATACTTCATCAAAGAAGATACACAGATGGCAAGTAAATACATAAAAGGATGTTTGGTATTATTAGCCATTAAGTAAATACAAAATAAAACCATAATGAATATATTTATTATAATTAGTGAATTTTAAAATAAGTTAATAGGGCCAGCTGAGTGGCGCGGTGGTTAAGAGCTGGCTTGGGACGCCAGCAGCCCCGGTTCAGATCCCACATATGAGGGCCAGTGATACTGCCCTCAAAAAAAGAAGAATTAAAAAAAATAAAAATAAGTTAATAGATGTGACCCAAAATGAAATGCAGAGAGAGCAAAAAACATCACAAAAGAGTTTAAGTACTGTGGGCAATACCAAATAATGTAATAGATACATAACTAGAATTCCAGAAAGAGAAGCAAGAAAGGCAGATAAAAATATTTCAGGAAATAGTTGTCAAGATTTTCCACTATTAGTGACACCAAACCATAAATCCTAATGGCTTAGAGAACACCAAGCAGGATGAATTAACAAAAAAAGAATCATGATATCTAGGCATATCATATTCAAATTGCTGAAAACCAAAGTTAAAGAAAAAGGACAGCACACACATTACTTAAAAGGGAGGAACATAAGAATTACAGCTGACTTCTGGTCAGAAACCATACAAGCCATACAAAGTGACAACAGAATGACTTATGTAGTGTTGTAAGAAGAAACCTGTCAACCCAGAACTAAATATCTAGTAAATAGGTTATTCTCCCACAATGATTTATGAAAATGAATAAAACATTTTCTATTTAGAGCTATACTCTTACAAGCTATTTTCATATTCCAAAATCAATACTTGGTGTAGATATGTTTTTCTGGTGGCATTCCACAAATATGATTTAATGATAGCCTAATTAGGAGTTATTAATGTATTTTGTTTATGGAAAAGCTTAGGGGATTAGTACAACACCTATGTAAAATTACTGACTAAAAACTGAGTTAAAATTAGCAGAGGGAATGTTATTATATTATCATACTTATTTTTTGCTATTAAGATTATGTTGCTTTGTTAGAGTCCAATAGACCACAGAAAACTAAACTACACTCAGATTCACATTTACATCATTCAGCAAGAGAAGTAGAAAAAGGAAAGATTAAATCTGTTATTGGAGAATAACCAGTATGTCTTCAAAAAACAAGACAAAACAAAACAAACAAACAAAAGCACATTGGCAGAGTGTCCAAAGAAAACAAAGTACTATATATTGTTGAGTTTGCATCATTCAGGCTATGTGCAAGCAACACGTGATATGGAGTAAAAGGGATAAAAAAGAATATGTTTGGGCCGGCCGAGTTTCGCATTGGTTAAGAGCTGGCTTGGGACGCCAGCAGCCCTGGTTCGGATCCCACATATGAGGGCCAGTGATACTGCCCTCTACAGCTAACAACAGCTCCAACTGGAGCTGGGTTGTGAGCCCCGGCGACGGTTTAGGCTGCAGCCCCTACTGTAGTGGGCTGCCATAGGCTACAGTGAGTGGCCGGCAGCCAGTGTGAGCTGCCAATAGCCGTGGTGAGCGACCATCCAGAGGCCAACGACCAATCTGCCTCATCCGGGAAGAGCGCAATGACAGTACCAACATGGGCCAGTAAAGCAGCGTCCTCTGCAACTAGACTGAAGAACAAAAAGACAGCAACTTGTCTGTTCCCCTTCCCCGATTACCCAACGCTGTTCCCCTCCCCCAATTCCCCTATAAAATCTTTAAAAAAAGAATATGTTTAACGAATATATTCAAAAAATATTTTTAGAGGGATAAGGTGACAGAGTAGGTAAATGCTGTGCTTTTCACCTCCCATAACCACATTAAAATTACAACTAAATTATAGATTAACCTGGAGAATCATCTGAAGACTAGCTAAGCAGAATTCCTATAACTAAGGATATAAAGAACAAGCCCCTTGAGACTGGTAGGAGGGGAAAGATGTGAAACAGGCTGGCCTCACACCCACATGTGATGGTTCAACATGGGGGGAATATCTTGGTGGCAGTTGTCTCCCCCTGAGGAGAAAGGGGCCCCAGCCCCACACTGGGCTCCCAAGCCTAGGGTTCCAGTGCTAAGAAGATAAATCCCCACAACATGTGAGTGTGAAAATCAGTGGGGAATTCGTCCATCTGGGTGAGACTAAAGGTTGATGGAAACCCAGGTGTGCTCTTAAAGGGCCAGACTCATTTGCTCACAGGCACTCACCCTAAGCTTCAGCAGAGGAAGGGAGGCTTGGGAAGCATCAGAGAGAAACAGGGAAAGACTTAAGTTGTGTGGCCTCAAGGCAAGGGCTAGAGGTACAGCCACCATTATGCTTGTGTTGAGACCCCCTCCCATGTAACCTACAGGTGGGTGCCATCTTTGGTTTGTTGAGCCCTCCCCCACACAGCCAAAACTAAAACTGTTATTGGCCTGGTGAACTCTGCTTGCTCCACCACAGTGACTCCTGGGTCCCCACCCTGCCCAACTCCCACACTGTGGTAGGCGCTTTTGGCAGCCCAGCAACCCGCCCATCCCATGCACTGCAGAAGGCTCTTTCAGCAGCAAACAGCTGGCCTTGGTTTGTCTGCCTCCTGAGGCACTTTCAGAAGTGGGTAATCAGCCCCAACAAATGCTTCAGTCTTTCTTGGGCAACTCTTGGGTCTGGGGGCCAGAGGAGAGCAGTGGCTGGCCTCGGTTTGCTCTGGGCATTTTGCAGAGTAGCCTCAGGTGCAGCACTAGCACCAAACCTGAATCTGCATTAACCTAGTAAACATGACTCACACCACCCTAGTGACTTCCTGGAACCCTGATCCACCCAATTCAAGTACTGCCCAAGGTTCTTTGAGCACCTGAGCCTTATTGGCAGCTGGCAGATGGCATCAGGCTTTGGGGTGCCCTGGGCCTTGTGCTGAGCTGCCCCTGGTGCAGTACTGGTGGCATTTGGCCTAAGTTCACAGAGTGGCATCTCCCACGAGCCTCCAGTTCCAGCACAGGCAGTGACCAATCACAGATCACTTGGTAGCTCCCACTAGGTAGCTCCAGGCCAGTCTAAGGCAGTGGCTGACCTTGGTCTGCATGGACACCCTTCCCAAGAGGACCCAGAACCAACACATCCATTGGTCAGCTTCAGAACACAAGAGACCACAACCTGATTAGCTCCACAAGCAGCACACACAAAGGGTGGTCTCAACAGGCACACAAGCCCACTAGGGCAAATCCCACTTTGTGGGGTCAGCCACATACTTATGCTCTTATGCTACGGGCATGACAAATCTTCACAGCCAACTAGCCTGAGTCAATCCCACCCACCATATGCCAATAGCAATCAAGGCTCAACTACAACAGGAAGGCACACACAATCCACACAAAGGACACTCCTAGAGCACACAGCGCAAGTGATTAGGGAGACTGTGCCATTGAGCCATACAGGACACCTACTATATAAGGCCACCCAATGAAAACAGAGAGACAAAGGAAATCTACCTAATACATAGAAATGAATACAGAGAGACAGCCAAAATGAGAAAACAAAGAGACAAGAGGATATACAGATGGCCAATAGATATATGAAAACATGTTCAGCGTCCCTAGTCATCAGAGAAATGCAAATAAAAAGCACAATGAGCTATCACTTCACACCTGTCAGAATGACTATCTATAAATCAAAAAACAAGTGCTGGTAAGGAGATGCAACAAAGGGAACCCTCATGCATTGTTGGTGGGATTGCAAATTGATGCAGCCACTATGAAAAGTAATTTGGAGGTTCCTCAAAAAATTAAAAATAGTACTACTTTATGACCCAGTAATTCCATTCTAGGTATTTATCTGAAGAAATCCAAAACACTAATTTAAAAAGATATATGCCCCGGTTTGGGTCCCACATATGAGGGCCAGTGACACTCCCCTCAAAAAAAAAAAAAAAAAAAAAGTACAAATTGATAGTAACAAAATAGTCATAGGGATATAAATTACAGCATAGAGAACATAGTAATATTGTAATAACTATGTACAGTGCCAAGTGGGTATCAGACTAATGGGGGGGATGACTTAATAAATTATATAAATTTCTAACCACTACGTTGTACACCTGAAACTAATATAAAATAAGATAGAATGTCAACCATAATTGAAAAATTTCAAAAAGAAAACAAAACACTTTTAGAGAATGCAAGTACAATCTGTCTTAATTAATCTGTTAATTAATCTGTCTTAAAATTCAACCAAGTCCTCCTTAGAACATTTAATAGTTCTTTTTATGAATCATATCAAATGTCAACTCTTGGTTTAAAGATATCATCATTCCTCCCTTTACTACTATTATTGGGTTGTTGGAAAAGTCATGACACGTTTTTGCAACGAAAAACAGAAAAAATACGTCATGACTTTTCCGATAACCCAATATTTATCTAACCTTATATTTCTTCTCTGCAACTCACACCTTTGTTCTAGGCAAGTCCAATCTATTCATTCATTAATCCACCAACTGTTTTATTCCTACAGTTAGGCATTTACTCCTGTTACTCTCCTCACATGGAATGCCCTCTCCTTTACTCCCACCCAATGCTCACATGATGACTTTCTCTCACAAACTGTTTCTGACTAGTTAATCTGTAACTTTTTTTTTTTAAGATTTTACTGGAGAATTGGGGGAGAGAACAGCGTTGGGGAATCAGGGACAGGGAACAGACAAGTTGCTGTCCTTTTGTTCTTCAGTCTAGTTGTGGAGGATGTCGCTTCACTGGCCCATGTTGGTATTGTGATCATTGCACTCTCCCCGGCTGAGGAAATCAGTCACTGGCCCTTGGATAGCCACTCACACTGGCTGCCTGCCACTCAAGGTAGCTTATGGCAGCCCACTGCAGCTCCACTACAGTCTACATCATCTCTGGTGACTCATGGCAGCACAGCTCCAGGTCGAGCTGTTGTTCACCATCTTAGCTGTAGAGGGTGCAGCATCACTGGCCCATGTGAGATCCGACCCGGTGGCCCTGCTGCTCAGAGTTTGCGCTCCCAAGTCAACTCTTAACCAACAAGCCACTCAGCCATCCCAACCTATAACTTTTAATAGCAAGATGAACCAATTTGTTCTTACACTCTTAATATAACAAGTTATCCTAATCTGTTCTTTATCTTGTTAAGCAGGCACTGTTCCTGAGAAGATAAAGGTGGTGGGTGAAGCATGAGAACGTGAGATAATGAGGACATGAGTTAGGTGTTACCCTGTAAGGAGAAACCAGCACTAAAAGATAAAAATGTCCAACACCCTCAAAAAGTGGTTTTCCTTTAACATAATAAATAGGTAGATAACCTCTCAATTATGACCGTGTGAGGTGGGGGCTTTAGTAACTGAGACTTGTATAAAGATTTTGCATTTCCTAAACAACCTTTTAAACACTTCTTTTGCCAGAGTTTTTCCAAAATGAGAGTATATGCTCTAGTTTCTAGGAGTGGATTTGGGGTCAGTCCATCTTTAAATGTGAAGTCAGACTTCCAACCAAGAACTATTATACTGGAGAAGTTAACTATCATAAATAACCATTTTAACATATATTGAATGTGTTTTACGAGGTCTGATAATTAAGTTCGTAAAACTCATCCTAGAAAAAGTGCTACATACCTCATTGCTGAATATCACAACAGTCACCTTTGAGATACTCCCCTTGGGAAGCTATGCACTGATGCCAGCTCCTAGTTGATCCTTCAAAGCAATTTTGGAACTCTTTTTCTGGAATGGCCATCAGAACTGTCGTCATATTACTCTTGATGTCCTGAATGTCATCAAAATGTCTTTCGTTCAGGAGCAACCAGTTAGCTCAGGTGGTAAGCTGGTTCAGCATTTACAAATAATAAACTAGGTTAACTGTTTTTCCGTTGGTACAAATTCATAATGAATAATCCCTCTGATATCAAACAAGGTTATCAACATTGTTTTGATTCTTGATTTGTACTGATGAAACCATTTGGTCATGGAGAATTGGCTGACTTGCACTGTGCACTTTGACACTTTGTTTAAGGGTCGTATTGGTACACCCATGTTTCATCACCAGTGATACCATGGCCCAAAATATTATGTTGCCTCTCCAAAAGGTCTTGGGAAACTTCAACTCTCTTTTGCTTTTGTTCATCGGTGAGCTCCTTTAGGACCATTTTTTTTTTTAAATATTAATTTAATTTTTTATTTTTTTTGAGGGCAGTGTCACAGGCCCTCATATGTGGGACCCAAACCGGGGCCGCCGGCTTCCCAAGCCAGCGCTTAACCACTGTGCCACTCGGCTGGCCCAGGGACCATTTTTGTACATACCTTTCGCTTGCTAAGATTTTCCTATCTGTCTATTTTTGCAATGTTTTCATCAGTTCTGCTCGTTACTAGCTCCCCTGACATCTCTTCATCAGTGAATGCATTCTCTTCCCTCAAAAAAACGCTTAATGCAGTCGTACACTGCCATCTTCTTTCTTTCTTTTTTTTTTTTTTTTTTGAGGGCAGTGTCACTGGCCCTCATATGTGGGACCCAAACCGGGGCCGCCGGCATCCCAAGCCAGCACTTAACCACTGCGCCACTTAGCCGGCCCACGCTGCTATTTTCTTAATGGTGTTATCCCCATACTTGGACTAACATGTCCTTGATTTCACTTTCACTTTTGCCAAGTTTAATAAGAAGTTTAACGTTTTTTCATTGCTCTAATTCAAGCTCAGACATTCTCACGACAGCACACAAAAACATGCAACAATAATGAATGCCACTCAGCAAGACACTGTCACACGTCAACACAAACACATCTGTGAGACACTGATACACCAAGGTTATGAAACCTTGCTGAGCCATTTGTATAGTACTGAAAACGTAAGTGAGCAATGGCAGATTTGCGAACTTAATTGTCACACCTCATATATACCTATCTCTATACATTCTAAGGCTGCAGAAGATAGAAATAATATAAAATAATGTATAGTCTGGGCCAGCCGAGTGGAGCGTTGGTTAGGAGTTGGCTTGGGATGCCAGCTCTGAGCAGCAGGACTCCGGTACAGATCCCACATGAGGGCCAGTGACACTGCGCCCTCTACAGCTAAGATGGTGAACAACAGCTTGACCTGGAGCTGGGCTGCCATTAGTCACCAGCAACAGCGAAGACTGCAGTGGGGCTGCAGTGGGCTGCCGTAAGCTACCATGAGTGCCTGGCAGCCAGCATGAGTGGCCGGCAGCCAGCGTGAGCTGTCGTCAGCCGCTGTGAGTGGCTGTCTAATGGCTGGTGACCGACTGCCTTAGCTGGGATCACAATACAAACATGGGCCAGTAGGGCGATGTCCTCCACAACTAGACTGAAGAACGAAGAGGACAGCGTCTTGTCTGTTCCCCTTCCCAAATTCCCCAACACTGTTCCCCTTCCCCAATCCCCAATAAAAATTGAAAAATAATAATAATAATGTATAGTCTTTCTATATACACACATAAACATACATACTCAGGTACCAAGAATATTTACAGACCTGAAAAGTTATGTAACAATATATGACAGCATACCTTTAGATCCCAAATAGATTAGTATAATTAACATAAGTAAGTGCCACAGGAGTTCAGAGGAAAAGTTCAAGAAGGAAAGGATACTTCAGTTGAACCTTAAGAGATGAATCAATTCCGAGTGACAAATTAGGTAAGAAAGGCCATTTTGTTTATGTGGATGATGGGGAAAGTCCTGCATAAACAAAATTTTCATCTTAAAAAATTAGATGAACTTGAAAAGTAGGATGAGATCTGTACCATGAAAGACCTTCAATATCAAGCTAAAGAGTTTTGGTCTTTACTTTTGTTATTGAAGATATAGGTGTATTAATAATATTACTGCCAAAGAAAGTAACAAAACAGACTATTTGCCTGAGTTAGTTCAGTTTTCTCAATTATTTTCCTGAAAATATATCTCTTCTCAAAGATAGATCAGAATTTTCTTATACAGTTTTAGATAAGGGTCACTCTTACTTAAAAATGTCCCTAGGAATAATTGCAGAACTTAAATACAAGTAGTATAGCTCGCTTTTAAACAATAAGTCAGGAATAACTGAATCTTTTTCATACTTCTGGAGATTTCATAGGAATTACTCCTATAATTTTGTGTTTCGCAGAAATATCTCAAAGTCCAATAGATTTGTTAATTCTACTCTCCTGGGAACCTTTGTAGGTTTAAAAACATTTTTTAAACTAACTTTAGATAATTTACTTGTCAGTGACATTTGAGAATTAATTTTTTGTAAGTTTCAGAATGAAAATTGAGGACAGTACTTTTGAGTTGAAAAAGCATGGGAAAATCAGTTCACAAAGCCTAATGAAAATGTAAAGCTAAGGATACTATTCCAAGATTTACTGTCAAAAGTTTGCCTTTATTTGCATGTTACATAAATGTATAAATACCTTTATTCACATGCTAAATAAACTTAGAGTTTATCAGTCTTTTCAGCTCATGTTATTTCAGAGATAATATTATCTTTGAAAAGATATGAACTGGAAATTCATAGAATAAATTAGAACTAAAATACACCTGAGCCATCCTATCAAGGAAACCAAGTCCATGAGATAGAACCACGATTAAGAAAAACAATTTATATTATGGTTTTTACTGCATATAACATGACTATGTATGATACAGTTTAATAAAATATATCTACCATGATGGCACTTGGAGATGAAAATTGTACTTTCTACAGTGTATACCAATTCAGAAATCACTTTCATATGCACTATTTCATTTGGCCCTCACAAATATTCTGTGAAGTAAAGAAAGAAGGTAATATTTTCCCTTTCTTGAAACAGAGTTCTTAGTAGGAAATCCAGAGCTAGAATCCAGGTGTTCTAATTTGGCAATATTACCATTTCACCACACTGACTCTCTAGCTATTATCAGTGCAAGGGTCCAGTGCATTTCAGTTGTAAAGGTCAAACTTCTTAGGTTTGTTTACAGCATAAACTGGGTTAAAATTTCTATTATGTCTGGGGTACGAAGGTAATTTTATCACTTTTATATTTTTTTATACATGCTAGGTTTAAAGGTTTACTCAATCAAGGTGGAAATTTTATACGAATATATTTATGTATAGCAAAGTTGGCAGAAAAATATATTTATATAAATAAAGTGTTTTTTTCCACAGAGCTTTCCAGAAAGTCATATAAGTACTCTCAACAGACTATACACTATCAATGGAAACAAAACAGTAATCTTAAAAGGAATTTTAAAAAAGCATTTAACTGCTGTCAGAAGTTCATTTGAACCATAAAACTGTACATCTTTGGGAAATAAATAAGCTAATGTTCCATTGTTGTACTACTAAATCTTTTTTAGAAAATTTATCTTGCATGAATAGATAAAAAGCTCTCATGCAAAACAAACTTATAAAAAAAAACTACTCATGGGCCGGCCGAGTGGCATGTTGGTTAAGAGCTGGCTTGGGACGCCAGCGGCCCAGATTCGGATCCCACATATGAGGGCCAGGGACACTGCCCTCTGCAGCCAAGATGGTGAAAAACAGCTCAACCTGGAGCTGGGCTGCTGTGAGTCCCTGGGATGGCATAGCTGCAGCCCCTGCTGCAGTGGGCTGCCAGAGGCTACAGTGAGTGACCAGCAGCCAGTGTGAGCTGCCAAGAGTTACCATGAGCGGCCATCCAGAGGCCGGTGACCTATCTGCCTCACCAGAGAAGAGCGCAATGACGATACCAACATGGGCCAGTGAAGCAACGTCCTCCACAACTAGACTGAAGAACAAAAGGACAACTTCCCCTTCCCCAATTCCCCAATGCTGTTCCCCTTCCCCAATTCCCCAATAACAACAAAAAAAAAAAACTAAAAAAAATAAAATAAAATAAAATAAATAAAAAACTACTCAGATTCTTTGGGTAGATACCCAAAAGAGGGATTTCTGGGTCATATGGTAATTCTATCCTTAATTTTTTGAGGAATCTCCACCCTGCCTTCCATATCACCTCCACCAATCTGCATTCCCACCAACAGTGTATCTGAAAATATTTACCCATAAAGATATATGTGCTCCGATGCAATTCCAATCAAACTACCAAGGACATTTTTCTCAGAAACAGAATATAGAATCCTAAAATTTATATGGAACCACAAAAGACCCCGAATAGCCAACGCAATCTTGAGAAATAAGAATAAAATTGGAGGCCATCCAAGTGGCACATTGGTTAAGAGCTGGTTTTGGGACGCCAGTGGCCCTGGTTCGGATCCCACATATGAGGGCCAGTGACATTGCCCTCTACAGCTAACAACAGCTCCACCCAGAGCTGGGCTGTGTGAGCCCTGGCGATGGTGTAGGCTGCAGCCCCTGCTGCAATGGGCTGCATAGGCTACAGTGAGTGGCCGGCAGCCTGCGTGAGTGGCTGGCACCCAGCGTGAGCTGCCAATAGCCACGGTGAGTGACCATCCAGAGGCTGGCGACCGATCTGCCTCATCTGGGAAGAACACAATGACGATACCAACATGGGCCGTGAAGCAACATCCTCTGCAACTAGACTGAAGAAAAAAAAGACAGCAACCTGGGCCGGCCAAATGGCGCGGTGGTTAAGCGCTAGCTTGGGAAGCCAGCTGCCCCAGTTCAGATCCCACATGTGAGGGCCAGTGACACTGCCCTCAAAAAAAAAAAAAAAAGACAGCAACTTGTCTGTTCCCCTTCCCCAATTCTCCAACACTGTTCCCCTCTCCCAATTGCCCAAGAAAATCTTTAAAAAAAAAAAAAAAGAACAAAATGGGAGGCATCACACTACCTGACATCAAAACATACTACAAGGCTACAGTAATCAAAACAGTATGGTATGGGCATAAAAACAGACACATAGACCAATGAAACAGAATAGAGAACCCAGGAATAAACCCATCCATATACGGTCATTTAATCTATGACAATAGAAGCAAGAATTTACATTGGAGTAAATACAGTCTATTTAATAAATGGTGCTGGGACATTCAGATTGACACATGCAAAAAAAATGAAAATGGACCACCTACTTACATCATATATGAGAACAAACTCAAAATGGATTAAAGACTTAAATGTAAGACCTGAAACCATAAAACTCCTAGAAGAAAACATAGGGAGTAAGTTTGCAGACATTACCCTGAGTAATAGTTTTACTGATATATCCCCTCGGGCAAGGGAAATGAAAGAAAAAATGAACATATGGGATTATATCAAACTTAAAAGTGTTTTCACAGCAAAAGAAATCATCAATAAAACAAAAAGGCAGCCTACTGAATGGGAGAAGATATTTGCCAACGATATATCTGATAAGGGGTTAATATTCAAAATTAGTAAAGCACTCATGAAACTCAACACCAAAAACACAAACAACCCAATTAAAAAATGGGCACGGGATATGAAGAGGCATTTATCTAAAGAGGACATACAGATGGCCAACAGGCATATGAAAAAATGTTCAACCTCACTAATCATTAGAGAAATGCAAATAAAAACCACAATGAGATACCACCTCACTCCGGTCAGAATGGCTATCATCAATAAATCAACAAACAACAAGTGCTGGCGGGGCTGTGGGGAAAAGGGAACCCTGGTGCACTCTTGGTGGGACTGCAGATTGGTGCAGCCATTATGGAAATCAGTATGGAGGTATCTCAAAAAACTGGAAATGGAACTACCGTATGACCCAGCAATTCCACTCTTGGGTATCTACCAAGAAGAATCCAAGAGGCTAATTCGAAAAAATATATGCACCCCTATGTTTATTGCAGCATTATTTACAATAGCCAAGACTTGGAAACAACTGAAATGCCCATTGGTAGATGACTGGATTAAGAAACTGTGGTAGGGAACTTCCGGTAAAATGGCGCAATAGACAGACGCTGTGCTAACTGCCTCCCAGGATCACACCAAAATTACAAGCAAATTATACAGCATTCAACCCTGGAGGTCCCCGGAACACTGGAGGAACAGAACCACTAAACGAAGAACTTAAAGAGGAGGCCACGTCGGGTCTGGTAGGACGGGCGGAGACGAGAGAGGGCGAGCCCCGTGAGGGAAGCCCCAGCCGTGGGAAGCTTGTCTGGTTAGGGGAGAGACCCTCCGGCCGCACCCCAAGCTCACCAGCCCAGAGCTCCTTTGCCGGGAAGAGGAGTTCTAAGATAGCCGGCAATAAATTAGTAAGGACTCTCTTTCCTCAGCTTGGTGAGGCTAAGAGCGGCTGGAGAATCAGTGGGGCCGGCGCCCAGGCTTGCTCGCCGGTGAGCACTTACCTGGTTCCTGATGGAGGGAGTGGCTGTGTGAGCCGGGAGCCTGCGGGGCCGGACTGAGCTGAGCACCTTTGGTGCAAAGGCTGGAGGTTTTTGGATTGTTGTTCCCGTGGTGTGGAGCTTGCACGCGAGTGGTGTAAGGAGGGCGCCATTTTGTCGGGCTTGGGCCCTCCCACGAAGGATCAGGTCCGAGACCTCATTGGTCTGGTGGAATTGGCGCAGAATTACGTGTGTGTGCGTGCGCGCCTGCGGCCTTGGATCCCCACCCTCAGCCCAGCTTATACTGCGTTGCCACGGAAACATAGGGCGGTGCCCTCCGGCTCCTACGGCAGCTCACTGAGACCCGGGAGTGCGCGAGCTACCTCGGATCCCCACCCTCTGCTCGGCTTGTGCTGTGTTGCCAGGGAAACGCCTAGTGGGAGTGATCCGACTCCATCAGGCTGCTCACTGAGACGCGGGAGCACGCAAGCCGCCTTGGGTGTCTGCTTTCCACACTGCGCTTGCAGAGTTGCCAGGCTGGTGATTGGTTGTCGGGCTGGTCGGGCTGCTCGGCCTGATCTGCAAGCGGCTGATTGGGACAGGCTGAGACTGGGAGTTCTCCTGGGAGTGTTGGGCTGTGAGCTTTGTGCCTGCGTGATCCAGCCAGGGCTCTCCTGGTGATCTATCTAATACATCAAAGCAATCCCAGAGCGACAGCCAGAATGGGGAAACAAAGAAACATGTCACAAGTAAAAGATCAGAAGAAACCTCCAGAAATGGAACCAAATGAAACAGAGGGATCCAACCTTTCAGAGACACAGTTTAGAACACTGATGATAAGAATGTTTAAGGAACTTAGCGAGGACATAAAGAAAGATAGGGAAACCATAAAAAACAACCTGTTAGAACTAAAGAATACAATAACTGAAATGAAGAACACACTCGAAGGAATCACCAGTAGAGTTGATGAAGCAGAGGAGCGGATCAGCGATTTGGAAGATAAAATAGCAGAACTCACCCAGTTGGCACAGCAAAAAGACCAAAGAATAAAAACAATGAAAATAGTTTAAGAGCCCTATGGGACAAGATGAAGCGCAACCACCTTCGAATCATAGGGATACCAGAAGGAGAAGAGAAGAAGCAAGGGGTTGAAAAGGTATTTGAAAAAATAATGACTGAAAACTTCCCTACCCTGGTGAAGGAAATCAACATACATGCCCAGGAAGTGCAGAGGGTTCCAAACAAGCTGAACCCAAACAGGTCCACACCAAGACACATCATAGTGAAAATGGCAAAGGTTAAAGACAGAGACAGAATCCTAGAGGCTGCAAGAGAAAGACAGCAGGTTACATACAAAGGAAATCCTGTTAGACTAACAGCTGACTTGTCTACAGAAACTCTGCAGGCCAGAAGGGAGTGGCAGGAGATACTCAAAGTGACACAAAATAAAGGCCTACAACCAAGATTGCGCTATCCCGCACGGCTATCACTTAAAATTGAAGGAGAAATAAAGAGCTTCTCAGAAAAGAATAAGCTTAAGGAATTCATTACCACCAAGCCAGCATTGCAAGAAATGTTAAAAGGACTTTTTTAAACAAAAGAAAGGGGTAAACAAGCTAACCCAGAGAGACAATTTAAGAAGATTGATGTCATATCAAGCAGATATAAAGGAAAAACTGATGGTTGCTGGTTGGGAGGGAGTGGGGAAGAGGGAGAGGGGGAAGGTTTTGGACAGTATATGTGGGACTACAATGTTGCCACAGGGTTATGGGGGCAGTTCTGGGAATGTAATTGATATTGTTGTGAAGAGACTATTATGTTGTGAGAAATAAGGCAGTCGGAGAAGGACAGGTACCATGTGATCTCACTTGTGTGTGGAGTCTGAAGAACTGAGTGAACGATCAAAGTAAACAGACTCATAGATGTAGAGGAAAAACTGAGGGTTGCTAGTTGGGAGGGGGGTGGGGATGGGGGGAAGGGGAAGGGATTAGACAGCATAAATAGACAACTACAATATTGCCACAGGGATATGAAACACAGTTCGGGGAATATAATAATGTTGTAAAAATTTTGTGGCATGTCAGATAGTCACATGTCTTGTTAGGGAGACCACTTCATGGATGAAGTAGAGGCTTGATCACTGCACTGTACACCTGAAGCTGATGTTGTATAGTATTGTATGCCAACTGCAACTGAATATGTTTGTGGTCACGGGATGTGGAGTATGCTGTGGAGGCGAGTCAGGGGAGTTGTGATGGATATGTATGATATGGGGGGGAGTGGGGTGGCGAACTGGGGGAGGGGGGTTTTCACTTTGGGGGGTAAAGAGTATAACTATTGCATTGTGTTGTACACTGAAAACTAATAAAAAAAAAAGAGATAAAAAAAAAAAAAGAAACTGTGGTACATTTATACAATGGAGTATTACTCTGCTATAAAGAAGAATGAAATCATACCATTTGTCAATGATATGGATGGACCTAGAGACTATTATGTTAAGTGAAATAAGTCAGTCAGAGAAAGATCTCACTTATATGTGGAATCTGAAAAACTGAATGAGTGAGCAAAGTAAACAGAAACAGTCTCAGAAATATAGAGGAAAAACAGGGTTGCTAGTTGGGAGGGGGGTGGGGATAAGGGAGAAAGGGAAGGGATTAGACAGCATAAATAGGTAACTACGATATTGCCACAGGGATATGAAAGACAGTTCGGGGAATATAATAATGTTGTAAATATTTTGTGGGGTGTCAGATGGTCACATGTCTTGTTAGGGAGACCACTTCATGATGGAGTAGAGGCTTGATCACTGCATTGTATACCTGAGACTGATCTTGTATAATATTGTATGCCAACTGTAATTGAATATATAGATAATCACGGGATGTGGATTATAGTGTGGAAGGGAGTCAAAGGAATTGTAATAGATATGTATGATATGGGGGGAAGGAGTAAGGTGGCGAATTGGGGGAGGGAGGTTGTCACTTTGAGGGGTAAAAAGTATAACTGTTGCACTGTGTTGTACACCTGAAGCTAATTTTAAAAAATGTTTATTTCACAATTAAAGAATTAAAAAAATAATGGTTGGGAGCAGCAACATAAAACACCCATTAGGAGTTATCTTACAAAAATTATGTCATAGGTCACAAAATTGAGCTTATATTATTCCTGTAATAATTTCTAATATCACATTATATTGTTTGGTTTCATAACTCATGGCTCAAAAACAATACAAGCAATTTCTCTAACATTAGAGTCAAGCTTAATGTTTTAAGACTTCAAGAGAAAAGGCCATTATAGGGGTGCCAAGTGGTATTCAGATCTTACAACAAGCAAGAAAAATACAGACTTCAAAATAAGAAGAGAAGCACTGAGTTGATAGTAAACACACCATTGTAAAGCAAAAGACAGTGGTGAAATCAGTCTGGAAATGAGGATTTCGTGATTTGAAGGAGTGTTTGCTTCATTTCTAGTGCAGTGATACCAACGATGAAGAGATCCCATCAGCATTCCTCAGTGACAAAGGGTTTGGGCTTCATGTTTGGCTGGTGTTGAGATTCTGAAGATAAAGAGTAAACCTCCTAGGCTGGCCGAGTGGCTCAGTTGGTTAAGAGCTCGCTCAAAGAGTGCGAGCTGAACTCTTAGCAACGGCGGTTCGATGCCAGCCCGAGCTGAGTTGCTGTTGAGCTGCCAACAGGTGGCAGGATGGCTCAGCTAAAAAAAAATAAATAAAAAAATAAAGAGTAAACCTCCACCATGTCTCTTTGTCATGTTCCTGATCATTGTTATGGGGACATGGTATTAATTGTAATATGAATTTCTGTTGGAATGCAATTTGTTTCCTTGTTGCTTTCTCTGTACTAATATTCTGTGAACAATTTGATTTAACTGCCCCCATGACTGTGATATTGGCATTCCTTCCACTGCAATAATTTATTCTTGTACTTTTCCTAGTTTTTACTGAAATTTGTTTGGCTACATGACTCCCTATGTAGAAATGTATTCAAATTCAAATTTATTTTATGTTGCCAGTTGCTTTGTGCCCATTTTTATTGATATAGTTATTCTGTATAGACTATCAGAAATTTATTCTAATGTATTTCACATTATAACTCACTTTTTAGTACTAGCATTTAACAAAATATAGCTTCATTATTTGCTTTTACAACACAACATGTAGAGTAGGGTACTTAATTTACCAATTTGGTTGTTTTATTCTCTTCTAGGTACCAGTATTCAATGGTAATCAATATATTTCTTTAGAATTGTGTATTTTTTTATTTTTCCAAGGTTAATAGTATATTATATATTATATACTGTATTTTATGAATAAAACTATATTTTCCCCTAAAAAAAAAAAAAGATATATGTGCTCTGATGTTCATTGCAGCTTTATTTACAGTGGCCAAGACATAGAAACAACCAAACTGTCCTTCGATAGATGATTGGATAAAGAAGATCTGGTATACATACACAATGGAATACTATTCTGCCATAAGAAAAGATGAAATAGTGCCATTTGCAACAACATGTGTGGATCTTGAGATTATTATGCTAAACGAAGTAAGTCAGATAGAAAAAGTTGAGAACTAAATGATTTTACTGATATGTGGGATATAAAGCTGACAGCAACAAAGGAACAAGACAAACAAATAAATAAAAACTGATAGACACAGACAATAGTGTAGTGGTTATCAGAGGGTCAGGGGGAAAGTGAGTGGTAGAGGAGGGTAAATGGGATCAAATATATGGTGATAGAAGGAGAACTGACTCTGGGTGGTGAATGCACAATGTGATGTATAGATGATGTATTACAAAATTGTACACTTGTAACCTATGTAATTTTACTAACCATTGTCACCTCAATAAACTTTAATTAAAAAAAAAACTACTCAGGAAAATCCTGATTTTAATAATGCTGAAATATTTAAACAAGTTAATATATTTTCTATGTTGTCGCTGTGAATTACTTCTCTACCAAAAACTTATATATATTAAGGATATGCAAAACAAAGAAAATACTATATAAGTAATTAATTTAATTTCTCTGAATCCTTAGTTATCTGATAGCAATTTGAAGTATCATTACCCAGGATTTTATTGTGCAGTTCAAGTGTTAACATTGCAGCATAGATTCAGAAAGGATAACTTCCCAAAAGATTTTATATTACTACAGTATAATCTGCATGCAAAACCATGCCATGAATTTAGTAATTTATATGAACGTAGTTCTACAAAGCATGTTTAACATACCAATTTTAATTCTGTCATACAACACAGAAAGTCAAATATCTAAAACTGGAAAAAAAGTAATTGGACTCATGGGCTACAATGATAGGCAAATATATCAAATATAAAGTACTGCGATACCTGAGTCATAGCTTCCTATCTTGGCCTCTGCAGCTTTTTCTAAACTTAAGATCTCTCTTCCATCACTCAGTACCACAGTGGCTACCTAGATCTTATTTATGCATTTATTTTATAATTCTGTTATGCAGAATAGGGCTAAGTGCTCTTCTAGGTATTAAGGAGACAGCAGTTGGCAAGACAATCTTCCTCCTCATGAAACTTGTATTCTAGTAGGAGAGAAACACAATAAACAAGGAAAAAAATATATCAGATATAGTGTATGTACAGGAGTATAAGCACACACACACACGCACACAAATGTACATCAGGTAGAGGTAAACACTATAAAGATAATAAAGCAAGGTAAAAGGACAGAAAGCGAAGGTGAATGTAATTATTTTTAACAAGGTGGACAAGAAAGGACTCTCAGAGAACAACATGTGAAGAATAGAAAAAGCTCTGTAGACGATGTTCCAGGCAGGGGGAACAGCAAGTACATAAGTTCCTGAGACAGGACTGAGCTTGGTGTGAATCAACGAGATCAAAGTGAATGAGGGGGGACCTGGTAAGAGATGAGTTGGTAAGAGAGGGAAGCAGTGCCTGATCAAGCCTGACAAGGGCCATATGAAGGAGTGTGGATTTTACTCTAATAGGAGTCGAAAGGCACTACAGGGCCTAAAGAGGGAGTTACAAGTTCTGATTTATGTTTTAAAATAAATAAATAAATAAATAAATAAATAAATAAATAAATAAATGTTGCTCTGACCGTAGAGAAGATTGTAGAAAGGAAAACTGTAGAATAAAAATTAATGAGAGGCTATCATACATTTCTTTAGTACTTGCATTTTGAGACCCAAAGTAAGGGAGTGGCACATGGTACCTATAGCAAGTTACTCCTAAAACCTAATTTAAGGTTGTTGTTTTTTTTGTTTTTTTTGTTTTTTTTTTAAGATTTTATTGGGGAATTGGTGGAGGGGAACAGCGTTGGGGAATCGGGGAAGGGGAACAGACAAGTTGCCGTCTTCTTGTTCTTCAGTTTAGTTGCGGAGGATGTTGCTTCACTGTTGGTATCGTCATTGCGCTCCTCCCGGATGAGGCAGATCGGTCGGTCACTGGCCTCTGGATGTCGCTCATCGCGGCTATTGGCAGCTCACGCTTGGCTGCCAGCCGCTCACGCTGGCTGCGGGCCACTCACTGCAGCCTACGGCAGCCCACTGCAGCAGGGGCTGCAGCCCACACCATCACCGGGGCTCGCACAGCCCAGCTCCAGGTGGAGCTGTTGTTAGCTGTAGAGGGCAGTGTCACTGGCCCTCATGTGGGATCCGAACCGGGGCCGCTGGCATCCCCAAACCAGCGCTTAACCAATGCGCCACTCGGCCGGCCCTAAGGTTGTTTTTTGAGAATGAAATTTGGAAGGATCAAAATGCAAAGAACAGAAGCAGGTATCTGCAGATAATACTCAAGAGAATAATGGTGGATATGAACTTGAAGACTTTTAGAAGGACCTCAAAATCTAATTTCAAGATAACTAAAGTATAACCTCAAAAAAGTATGATTGGATGGCAACCATAACTAAAAGATTTAATCAAATTTATAGCATGTTTTAAAAAATAATGAACTAAAAAAATGAGAGTGGTATATATTGATGGTTGCAAACCATCAGTCTGCTGGCATATATATTTTTTTGCTTTGTTGTTTATTTGAATTAGTTGCCAACACTGAAAAAAAATCAAAAGATTTCATGTGAAAATCCAAATTTCTGTCTTCACTTGAAAAATCAGAAGCTCTGGCACCTTTGTATTCATGCAAGGCAACAATCTGTTAGAGATGAGCAGCAAGTACATTAATCATTATAAAATTCTAGTTGGAGCTTCTCTAAAATAAATGGATAAGTTCTTTTACTTCAGTTTTTGAGTAACATGGGACCATTTTTATGTTGCTTGGAAAAAAAAGAAAAAAACAAAGCATTTATCCTGTTGCCAACTTATATTCAACAAGCATTCATCAAGAACCTATTATAAACCAACACTTGCTATTAGGAGTTTGGAGTCTAGGGAATAACTCCAAGGGCACAGGAACTCTCTACGATGTGATTCAATCTCTTGGAGAACCTACTGAACATTTATTCTACCAAAAGGTAAATGCTTATTCCAGGATTGAGTGTTCAAAGTCTAGTTTCCAGTAAGCTGCCCTGGCTGACCTCCCCAGCTTCGTGTCTGAAAGGCACAACTTCGCTGTGCAAGGCCTACAAGGTTTGGGAACTACAGTCAGCCCTCTGTATCCATGGGTTTTACATCTCAGTCTCCAACCAACCGCAGATAGAAAACAGTATTTTCAACCCATGGTTGGGAAACCAAGGATGCAGAGGGCCGACTATATAAGCATCGTTCTATGTCATTTTATAGAAGGGACTTGAGCAAATGCAGATTTTGGTACCCACAGGGGTCCTAGAACCAGGCTCCTGTAGAAACCAAGGAATGATTATAAACAGCCTGGTGCTTACATGCAGGACCTTTGCCCTGGGCATCAGCTGCTGCCTAAGCAATAATCCACTGTTTGGAAATAGACTCAGGGCATAAATTGCTAAATACAAGAAACAAAACTCAATCAAACAAGTCCTCTCAAAAGGATTTAGTTATTTTATATACAATGTGCAATTAAAAATACTTTTTAAAATATAACATCCTTTCCTTTTCTAAGCCACCTGACAAATCAGAAGAGACTAATCAGGTACACTTTAAGTCCTGTTTGTGCTATTTGCTAAACACCATATCAGTATATAGTAATCATAAACCAGGGATAGCTGTCCTCTACAAGCCTATGGAAAGATAGTCTATTTAAGAGCTGAGACTATAAGATGAGAACATAGTATGATCTGACACTCTTTTCCTTACCCTTATAAATATTATCAGAAACATAATTTTAGCCCTGAAAAGCAACACATGAACATAGTGAATTAAATGCTTACATGTAAAAATATATTTTTAAATGCACAGCAAACTACAAGCAATCTCAGATGTACACGCATGGATATCTAGCCCAGATTTTGGAGTGGATTTTTATAGAACACATTTCTTCATGAAAAGAGACTTTGCTTATATTTAAAATTTCAAGACATTAAATATGTAATAGTTTTCCCAATGGCATATGGTTTGAATTGATATTGGTAAATAATTGTACATAAAATGAAACACTAGATTAAATGTTAGTAAAAATGACAAAATAAAATACAAGCAGTATAAAGCATTGCACAGGTGTATGCCATATTACCAATTGAAAAATCTTGCAATTACAGGCCTATACTATTTATTCCACTTGTGTGTAATTACATTTTATATATGTTTGTTTAGTAATATCAATCCAAGACATCATTTTGAGAATATAATTAACTGGATGGTAGAACAGAATGTGTGTGTGTGTTACTATTTTTGTGTTTCTGTATTTCAAACAAGTTGGTCTTTGTTCGCTGTGTTTAACTGCCATCTAGAGTTAAAATGAATCCATTTCTTTTCCCCTCCACTTCTCTCCTTCAAATTCTTAGGCATATAAGCCAACATGTTTAATATTTCATGTTTGATATTACAACATGTTTGATATTTCATATCAAACAAATATTCTTCAGACAACAAAATTGTAAAATAATAACTTTATCCAATTTTTAAAAGTACTGTTAACATTTCCACTGGCTGCAAGTATTTTAGGTAGATTAAAAAGTGAGGCTCACATTTAATCTAATTAAAACATTACTTTTGAATGTATAAACAAGCCAATAAGCAACCCAATATACATTTGGACTTGGTGAAATACATTCAAAACTTAAATAAAATTAATTTGCTGTCTATTTCTATGTCCTTCTATTTGTATTTTTTTCAGAGCTCAAGAAAAGCAGACCCATATATAAAGATATTCAAGAATTCATGTTTTACCTCTGAAAAACATGATTATGAAAATTAGCCAAATCCCAAGTGTATATTTAACTAAGGTTTCTAATTCTTACTTTGAAAGTGACATTTGTAGCCATATTAGAGGAGAAGGTTTGTAAGAATAAACCATCGGTGCAATTGCCAGCTTTCAATTTTAAAAAGCCGTTACTGAAAAGCAATACCAAAAGGATACTTAAGAGAATAATAAAATCAGATTTGAAAATAAGACCTGATTCTCTAACAAAAGAAGAAGAAATGTATTCCCATGAATGTTAAAAAAGCTAAGATAAGACATTTTCTCATGAAGGATATGGATTTTTTAAAACTTATCAATCCCAAACACATTAAACCACAACAGCCTTTTCGAACAATATTTTTATACACTATTAGATCCTGAAACAAAGAAGTTGCAATGCAGTAAAACTGCAACTCTTGTTCTTTAAAAGAAAATTATATAAAAGTTTTGAAGTGCATAGATAGAGCAAACAATAATGATAAAATGGCTGGTGCAAAGAGCCTTGAAATGTTTTCAATAAACACAGTTGCAGAGCATTACAAAAAGATGAGAATAGCAGAATACAATGCTTACCAAATAAAATATGCATTTAAGAAGGTTTTTAATTGCTTACGTAATAGTGGACTAACGATAAAGTTGTTAAAGGACTATAAGAGCAAAAGAAAAAAGGAATAGGAAGAAAATATAGGGGCCGGCTGAGTGGCGCGGTGGTTAAGCGCTGGCTTCAGAAGCCAGCGGCCCCGGTTCGGGTCCCACATATGAGGGCCAGTGACACTGCCCTCAAAAAAAAAAAGAAAAGAAAAGAAAGAATCAGGCAGGAAATCTATGAAAGAGAAAATTCATACTTCAAGAAAAGCCTGAGTCAGAGTTATAGAGAGACTAGTGAATGTAATTAAAGCTGCTGGAAATCAAGGAGATGAATTGCAAAAAAGTAAAACAAAAAAAGAGAAACCCTTTATAAATTATACACAGTTGGAAAGGTGTCAGTATAAGACAAAAGGACTTGTGAGCTTTAAATTACCGATATTTGAGAAGTAAAAAAGTATACATATTTACTTTGTATACAACATTTGCTAAGAAGTATCATGTGTGATTTCAATTTTAAAATGCTAACACTTTCTCAAGTGACTTAGAACTAGAGAGGTTTTTAATTTGCTCTCTCAGGAAGGAAAAGGCATATGCAAATTCTTACTGGAAATCTCGAGGCTTAAGCATAGTTGTATCAGCATTGCCTGTTCTCTCAGCCAAGAATGTAGCTGCCAGCTGTGATAATGATATCTCCATTGCAGAGTTTTATCTGATTAGACCTAGATTGATATCTGATCCATTGACAAAAGATCCTAAAGAGGTTTCTGGTTGTAAATTCTCTCTAGTCAAAACTCATCATGGGCCAATTTAAAGCATTTCAGATACATTTTGAGTGTAGAATATTTTTCCATAGCAAAATGGACAGTCCACAGCTATGTAAAAAGGTAAAATTCTAAATATTTATTTATTTATTTAATGTATGTATTTATTGAATATTAATAGAATATTAAAATTGTAATTTGATATTAGTTTATATTAGTTTCAGGTGTACAGCATAGTGGTTCAACATTTATATAATTTAGGAGGTAATCCCCCAATTAGTCTGGCACTGCCCATGATTTTATTTCAAAATGAAGAAAAGCAATTTGACCCACTTTACCAAATTTCATCTGGGATTTCCTGAAACAGGAAGATTAACTACATTTCAGGTGAGAGTTCTTTATATTCTTGGTAATTGTCTACCCAGAGTAAACCCAAAGGTGGTATAAAAAGTGCGTAAAAAGACTCTACCAACTTAACAGAATGTGCTGTTAGTAATTTGGAGTCTTTGAAATTGTGAAAGATTCTGCAATTCTGTTCATTATTTCTTCCTCTGTAAAGCTTGCTCTTCATTTTTCACACTCAAGCCTTTCTCCTCTGTCCTCATTTCTATTCTTACCAGTCTCACCTTCTCCAGTAACTCCTTCTCCTTATTACTGTCAAACCTCTATTTAAAAATCCTCTGACACAAGACATGAAATGAGGAGAAAACATTTTTTTCCAGGCGTCCTTTCCACTGGCCCTCATCCAGATGTATTTTCATGCATACACTTCTGTGCACGCTGCCTCCTTCACTTGGAAGACTTCTCATTCCACTCTCCTGCCACCTGATATGCCCAATTACAAAGTCAGACCTCCAAATCCCACCCAGGTTTCAAATCGACCTCACAGTCTTCCAAAATGCTCTTTCTTCCCTAGCACCCTTATAATCTGCATGATACTTTTTAATTGCACATTCTCAATTTAACACACATAATTACTTAGACTACTAACATCAAACGAGATTCATTTACTAGCAGTGTGATCTTGCATCATTTCTCTAAGCCTCAGTTTTCTCAGCTATAAAAATGGGGATAGTAAGAGTTCATTCAGCACCCTGGCTCATAAGGTTGTTATGAGAATGAGGTGAGGCAATTCATGCAAAGCGCCTAGTACAGAATGAGCACCCAATAAATATTATTTTTATGTTGTCAGCTGTTATCCAATACATATTATTTTTATATTGTCAGCTATCCTATCATCCTCTAGCTTTTTTGGTATATCTTAAGAGTCCATCCAGCCAGATCCTAGGCTCTTGAGGGAAGAAGCTACCTCCTACAGATTTTTAATAAATATATCTTTACAGAATTTATGACTAAATGACACAGTACTTTCTAAATAATGAGGCTAATGGGACAATTATTTAGTATGCTGGTGCACAGAACTAGTCCAGGGTTAGGAAATATTTACTTCACTACACATTGACAGAATGCCCCATTATGGAGACCAGGTGTTACTTAGAAGGTTGCAATAATTTGCATAGCTCATGAATACTTCACTACAGAGAGTACCCAAATTTAGCTAATTAATACAGAAGCTGTATACTAGTAAATAGTCTGCAATTGCCAAAGAGTCTTCATCTCAGTCGTGTGTCTCACAGAAAGGCTCAACTGTGAGATATGTCACGAGGAGGGGAGTTATCATAGCAGATCTTTAAGTAGAGAGTAAGTACTTTTCTGGGATACTGTAAAATAAATTATCATTGCTCCTGCAGATAACCTCTAAGTATTCATGAGGTATTCCTGACTACTGCTTTCCTAAAACTTGCATGAAAATTTCCAAAGTATTCCTTAGTTCACTGCTAAGGCAGACAACGATCTAAAAAAAGCTGGACTCAAATTTCAAAGAGCTGGATTTGTCCCAACTGTGTCACTAGACAAACTTATACAAAGCAAGGAAGTGAGCAAAGTTTGTTTTAAGCAATGTACCAATGCTTTAATGTGTACTCTGTTTTCTAGTTCATGCAACCCATCGCCAACTTAAGAAAAATCCTTATTTGTAAAAAAAAAAAAAATCCTTTTATGTAAAAAAGATGTACAAGAATGCCATGTAACCATGCAAAAGCTCTATTTCATTCCTAGAACACAGGATCAATCAAGGGTCTATTTTTCACCTTTACTAAGGAAGGCTGTGGAACAGCCTAGTCAAAGATCCTATCAGCTGAAGACAGACAGACCTCTCTTACCTATGATGAAATTTCAGTTGGGCAATTATTTCGTCCATTCATTGAAAATATTTACTGAGCACTTATATGGCAGGCAGTTCTAGTTGCTGAGGATGTAGCAGCAAATAAAAGAGACAAAAATATCTGTTCTCAGAGCATTCAGAATCTATTAGGAGGTAGAATTGGTAAATACCGAACAAGTGCTAAGATATGTGGAATGATGCTGGGTTGTGGAGAAAAATAAAGCAGGAGAAAGAGGACAGAGAGAAGCAGAGCTGCAATCTTACGCTGGAGGTTCTGCGAATGATTTGAGGAAATAGCACTGAAAGATGAAGAACTGAGTCTATGTAAGTATCTGGAAGGGGCTGGATTTCCAAGCAAAGGAACCATGAAGCGCCATAGTCCCAAAGCAGGAGCTACATTTTCTGTCGATATTGTGGGAAGAAAAAAATGCACCTGGATTGGAGTCCTAGCTCTTTGCCCTTTACTAACTCAGAAATCTTTAGGAAGAAAACAATTCTACCTCTCTTGAGCCTGTTTCTTCCTCTGTACTTAAGGGTAGTACCACGTGCCTCACAAAGTTATTTAAAGGGAGGGGGAGGGGAGGATGTTTAAGAATGCACTTTACATCAGTAAGGAATGATTCCTAAGTGTATCCTGAGGGCTGTGGAAAATTTAATAAAGGCTCTGCTGGCTTCAAGCTATCACCTCAATAAATGACGGAGCTCATTTCTTCTCTGTCAAATGAGGACAATATACCTATTGTATATTCAACCAGGTGTTGTGGGGATTCGATGACTGAGATAGTCCACGTGTATACAGCCGCTGACACACAGACTCTAAGACGTGCGAACTCCGCGTCTGCCAGGGGCTTCGTGCCAGTCATTGCTCAGCTCTGGACGCCCAGGGTGAAGTTCATCGTAAAATCTGTCAAGTCCATTCAAACACTTTGTACTCATTTGTAAGAGGTTTTCTTCACGTCCACATTTCACTATGACATTCTAGCTTGTACGTAATCAGCTTCCCTCTCTGAAGCCTTTTGAACATATTCAGCCCCCATTTTAAAAGGCCTTGAAATTGAGCTACCGCCAAACGGAACTACCCAGGGCTCCCAACGAAGTCCTCAAGGAGCAGCGCCACCTAACTAGCCTTGTGCGCCGAAGGCCCGCCTTTTATAACGCTGCGCCGTCAACTCAGGTTGCGCGTGCGCGAAGATGGGGGCGTGGCCACGCCCAGGCCTGCCGGGCGACCCAGCCTCTGCGCAGGCGCCGTGCCGCTCCGCGAGAGGTCGGAGGGGTCCTGGGTGAGTGCAGTCCTGCGGCATCCCCGCGCGGGTGGGTACTCTGATTGTCCGAGGCGGCACCAGTGCCTGCACGGCCTGTGGGGAAGATGCTGCTAAGGGGGTTAGAGCTGGGGTGCTGAGGAAAGTTTATGAGTCCTTTGGGTGTACGCGGGAGTTAAGGTGGCGGGCGGGCTGATGACTCTGAGACTGTGCAGGTCTTCGGTTCAAAAGGCAGAATTCGCCGTGAGGTTTGTCTAAAGTGCTGATGGCAGGCGTAACAGAAAAGAAGTCACCGCGGACTAACTTCCTGGGATTTCCTTGGCGCTGCATTGGAAACGGGGAGGAAGGAAACGAGGATTGGCCTGCAGTGATTTTAGGGGAAAGTACGTGTAACTCGACACTTGCTAGGCACCCAGTGAGCGATTGCTGTCCGCGGTGCTGAAGACAAGACCCCCAATGTCTTGGGGAAGAAACACGATGAGGGCAGGGGCATGTCTCCAATTCCGTGGCTGGGCTCACAGCCCTGCTCTCAATACATGTGTGCTGAAGGAAGAGCTCAATCTTTCCATCAGCGCTGGACACTCAGGCGATTAGCAGCCAATGTTTAATTTCATAAAATTTAGGAAAGCCAGTGCTTCATTCCAGGAAGGAATTTCATTTCTGTCTTTTTTTCCCTTAACATCACTCACCTTCAACTTTTGTGCCCAACCAGATGATATGTTTTCAGGCTCTGAGTCTTCAGAGCAGTTCACTAGACCTTTGTCTCTTCAGCCAAAGTGAGCTTGCTCATGGGCCGTGAAAATGGGCTTTCCTAAACTTTCCACATGAGAGTCCTGAGCAGCCAGGGTCAGGTGAAGGGACCAATTGTGCTTTCCCCCACAATTACACATGAAAAATACTTTCCTATTTGGAAAAGAGATGGTAGTACTGGGTAATCTTCCAATAAAGGAAAGACCATGAATTTCCAGTTGGTTCTCATACTTGTTTGCCTTTCTATGTGTGTGTGCACATGTGTGAGTGATGGTGTTCATGGGTTGAATTTACAGAGTGGATTTTTTTTCCTGTTGATTCAATAAAGTGTTTACTAGTCTTAGTACCAGCTGCTTGTTTGTTTTGAATTCTGATTAAGGTTAAAATGTGGGGGGGAAAATAAGGGAAAATGTGAAACATGTTGAATTTACCTGATTCATGCCATTCTTGGATGCATCTGGCCTAAGAAGAATTACTCATCGCAAATAAAAATGTTTTTAAATGCATTCTTTCATTTCATGCATTATTACATCTCAAGTTTTATTTTTCTCTTCTGAGAGAACCAATAGGCTGAGGTACTAAATATTCATGATCAAATATTACAAAGCTGAGGACATCTGATATAAGTAACTTTAAATGTTTTTATTACTTAGCAGAGAGCTTATAAGGCAGCTTTGACTAAAGACGAACTTGCTTGTTTGCTCAAGAAATTCACCTTTCTAAAAGACATGAAGAAATGTAAGTTTTTTTGTTTTTTTTAAAAAGGCTAATCTAAGTGTATAAATTATACTGGTTTTATTAGTGAAACATTATGTGCACAGGAAGACTTACAAATCTGTAAGTTTGTCATTTAAATTTTCTGACACTTGCGAGATTTTGGTGTTAGAATATGTTACTATCTCTTAAGAATAACAAAGACTAAAAAGGTGTAATTATGTTTTATATCTTTTTACTTTTTGTTACTACTATCACCCTTCCTCTCACCCATTATAAGCTACACATTGATATTTAATGGACTTCTCTAAGCCTCTTACCCAGCTTCATGGGTACTAGACCTGTGCACCCACAGGCCCTGCACTTGGTTTAGTGCTCTATTATTGCAGTTTTGAAATTCCTAATAACTTTTAACAATTTTGTATTGGGCCCTGCAAAATATATAGCCAGTCTTGCACTTATATTTAGTATTAACCCATCTCCACTTCTGTCTGTGGACTCTCCTGTTTTCCTTTTCTCTAATTACTGGGCCCTCTTCCTTGGCCTTCTAAGATAATTTCTTTATAAAAATGACTATTCAAATACCACAATTTTAGTTCTACTCTCATTAAAAGCCCTATGAAACATAGTGTTTCTGATAATCTCCACAACTATTTGGAAAATTAGAATGATATATACCACTTACATCTTTTTTTTTAATCATTGGAACTATTTACTTATTAATCATTTAAGAGATGGAAAATTTGTAAAATGAGCATTTGACCAGTGAGACAATTTTAAAGTATATTACATGTCATAAAGTAGTTTGATAATTTACTGAACTTTTACATCTTTTTTAAATTACTGTTTTACCTTCTTGTGAGTATACATACATATACACAGCCTCTCACTCAAATATGGAACCATCATCTTTCTCTGGAAAAAAAAGGAGGAAAAAAATATTTTTATTGCTTCTTCAAACATATGGAAGTTTAGCACAATTCTAAATGTGTAACATGAGATTCAGGGGTATTGAAGTGTTAAGCAGAAGGTTTCGTATAGCAAGTTATATCGATGTATGTGTGTGCAGAGGTATATATAAGTATGTGTACAAAGGAATATGTATTACAGTTTGCATTTTCACCAAAACTTAAAACATATTTCAACACTCTAATTTCAGAAGACCAGAGAGGCTCAAGACAGAAGCATGTACTTATGGTATATATGTTAATGAAAATAAAAATAATTTTATCCAGATTTAAGGCTTAAGTTTTTTACTGTCTTATTAATAGATATAGTAATTGGCTTTCAAAATAGGTTGAACTTGAAGTGAAATATGATTAAGAAATGAATATTTTATATTGGTCAAGCAATAAAATGTTTTCTTAAAAAAAACTTTATACAGTAATTTTCATTTTTTTCTAGAGTATCACAAAGATTAATGTTATTTCAACAAATGGAGAATAAATTTGGAGATCAAAACAAGAAAAAGGAATCTCAGATTCAAGCAGCTGAAACTGCTTTTAAAAGGAATCTTAGTCTTTTAAAGGTAAGTTTCCATGACTTCAGTATAGAAATTTTTCCCACCTTTGCATAATTGTGATTTATGTAATGTCTTTGTTATGAGTAATAAATAGAATTAATGAAGCACCATCTATTTTTCAAACCCATAAAATAATTAGCATATGGACTTTCATTTTTTAAAAGGAAAAAACTGAAGCTTGCTTAAGCTAAATGTTTTGAATCAACCAGAAAATCAATGACTACAGAAGGAATTTTAAGGTCATCTTTTGGGCAAGAAGTAATAATTACGAGATGAAACTTTCCATCTTTCATCTTCTATTTGTACAGAGATCCTGAAATACCATACAGTACCTATAATGTAGTTAGATCCAACTCAAAACTATTTAACATCATAAAAACAAGAACAATTTGATTTTGCCCTACTGGGGCCATAGTCAACACATAGAATTCATATCTAAGATAACAGATTTCCAAGATGTCTTTCCAAGATGTCTATTGATGGTTATGGCGGGGGTGGTCAAAGTGTGTGATTCGCAGGGCCTCACCATTTGGCCAATGTGCCCACTTGGAGTAGAATCATATGTGTAACATTTTTGGCTGCTTGCTGTACTTTGCTTCCAAAATTATATGGCTTCATCCATAATTAAAACCCTAAAAGTTTGCCTCCAGTCAAGCTTCCAAGAGATCCTATGACTAAAACATTTGGTAGTAAAGCTATATTATTTAAGTTATAAAGCAGTGTTTTCAGTTTTTTATTGTTAAATATTTTCATCGATAGGCATAATATAGTTATCTTCTGTCCTCACTAGATAAAGGAAGAGGAAAATTCAGTTATCTTCTCAGCTTCTGGCAGTTTGATCCACAGTAATTTAAGTCACAGCCATAGTGCTACCAAAGCATTCTATATTGCCATATGTCTTACTTGCCCAATGGTGTTTGCAATATTTATTTTTAAATGGAAATGTATAGGATAATCTGGAATTTGCTGTGAAAAGTCAGAAAAAGTAAGTTAGAGGGCTGAAAGGCTTGGTTACTACTTACCTGCAACAAGTGCAGGTAATATTTGGTTTTCAAGCATCCTCCTTTTAATGAGCAAGCATTTGATGAATGCCCAGAGGATCTTTACTATTGAGTTAGTTCTGGTTAGAAAGTACGGACAACAAAATAAGTGTAAATCAGAGTTCTTTACATCAAATAACTAGCAGGCTTAGTTGATGACATAAGGTTTTCACGAACAAAATGAGACTTTATATGATCAAACATTAAGTTATGTGAAATACTCAGCACTCCTATTATAGGAGGAAGTATAAAAAAATATCTGAGAACTAGAATATTCTAAGAGGTCTCAGAGAGAAAGCTAAGCTGGAGTTGTGTTTGAATAGGCAGAAGGCGAGGCTGGATTCTTACAGAAGAGCCAACAGCAGAAGAATGAGTGGCCCTATGAACGTTCATAGGGCTAACTAGTTAACTATGAGCTAACTAGTTTGGGAAGTCAGAGGAAACAAGGTTGGATTTGTATTGTGAGACCAAATGAGGAAGTTAAGACTTGATATGTAGAGATAATATAGTACTGGAAATGTTTGAGCAAACGGAAAGGAAAGACTTATATAAGAAACATATGAGTGGGTATTTAAGAAGGATTCAGTTGCTATGTAGATGCAAAGTGATTTCAAGAATGGAGATATTGTAGGGCCGGCCGAGCGCGGTGGTTAAACGCTGGCTTGGGGAGCCAGCGACCCCGGTTTGGTCCCACATTTGAGGGCCAGTGACACTACCCTCAAAAAAAAAAAAAAAGAATGGAGATATTGGATATAGTAGCTATGAAATCATTGCTCTATCTAGAAGGAAGACAATGAACCTAATTTCATAGTCATCAGAAAGCAGTGTGATATGGCATTTTTTGCCTGATTATCAAAATAATATAGTCTTACTGTAAAAAAACTTAAAAGAGCAAAGAAGATGAAATAACGTCCATGTCATCCTGCCTATCTAGAAATTAATATATTTTTGTATATTTTCATACAGTCTTTTAATAAACATTTATTGAGCACCTATTACATTCCAGACACAGCGCTTGCTGTCACAGGTGCAGTCTCTTCCCTGCTTTTTAAAAAATATTTTGAATAATTGTTATGCAATTTTTTTTATCCTGCTTTCTTTCATATTATGTTGTTGTTGTTTTTTTAACTTTGGAAATAATTTTAATGGCTCTATCACAGATGTTATTGTGAAAGCAAAATAAATAGGACTTGATTACTGAATTTTGAATTGGGGAAGGCTTTAAAAAGCATATAGATTAGATTAGATTGTCATCCAAAGGTTTTTATTTTTTATAGTATAAAAGCTTTTACCGAGATGTAAAATAGATCAGTCACCTGCTTTGGCCCAGAGCCACACCATTCAGCCCTTCCTTGCCTGCCCTGCTGTGTCTCTAAGGAAAACCACCAACCTGCTCTAACACCTTAGTTTAGAGATATGGACACCATAATAAGTACTCCTAATACCCATTGTGAAAACAGGTTAAGCTACATCAGGATCTGTACTTACGTACAGAACATGCTTCAAAAATGATCCCATTGAAACTTGGAAGTATTCCAGCATTCCTATAAAGATAGTAACAAAAAAAAGGATGCTGTCTATCACCCATCCATTTTGACCTTATTTAGATGTTCTGACGAATATAATAAATATTAAAAGAGAATGAAATTTGGGGCAGCCAGTTAGCTCAGGTGGTTAGAGTGCAGGCTCAACACTAAGGTTGCCAGTTCGATCCCCACATAGTCTATTGAGTGGCGCCCTCCACAACTAAATTGAAGACAACTACTTGACTTGGAGCTGATGGGTCCTGGAAAAACACACTGTTCCCCAATAAACTTTCTTTAAAAAACTCAAAAAAACATTTTTAAAAAAGGGAATGAGCTTTAACTTTTGGAAAGGAAGCTACAACACTAACATTTTAAAATGGTATGGTTATATACTTAGAAAAGTATATAAAAGTAAAACAATTTTGAAATTGTTTTAAAAGCTAGTATATTATAAGTTGAGTAAAATTAATGGGTAAAAGGTAAACATATAAAAATCAATAGCAATCCTATACATACAGCTGGAAAATATGAGAGATCACTTTCACATTAGCAAAATTATAAAATACTTGGGAATGCTCTTGACAAGGTATATGCATGAATGATATAAAGAGAATTATTACACTTTAATGGGAGATTTAAGAGAAAACGTAGTGGAGACACATACCTTAACATTTTCACTGCGTTAATTGATTTCTAATTTGTTCTCCAAAATGTGTCAAAAATCCACGGAAAATAATTACAGTATTTATATTTTTAAGTAAACCACAGCTAAGGTGCTACATTTTATTAAAATAAATGATTACTTTAAAGTGTAATATCTGGGCTGGCTGAGTGGTGCATTGGTTAAGAGCTGGCTTGGGATGCCAGCGGCCCCAGTTCGGATCCCACATATGAGGGCCAGTGACACTGCCTTCTGTGCTAAAATGGTGAACAACAGCTCCACCTGGAGCTGGGCTGTGAGTCCCCAGGGATGGCATAGCTGCAGCCCCTGCCGCAGTGGGCTGCCATAGGCTACAGCGAGTGGCTGGCAGCCAGCATGAGCGGCTAGCAGCCAGTGTGAGCTACCTAGAGCCAATGTGAGTGGCCGTCCAGAGGCCAGCGACCGATTTGCCTCACCCAAGAAGAGCGCAATGATGATACCAACATGGGCCAGTGAAGCAATGTTCTTCACAACTAGACTGAAGAACAAAAGGACAGCAACTTGTCCTCCTTCCCGGGTTCCCCAATGCTGTTCCCCTCCCCCAATTCCCCAATAAAAATCTTAAAAAAAAAAGTATAATAATTTACTATTGTTATTCATTCTTGAAAAGCACAAAAACATAGAAAATGTACATCTGCTCTCCTAAACTTCCTTTCTGGAACACTGAGCTCATGGGTTAAAGCTGAACTCTGCAGTCAGCAGCATGGAAATATCATTCAACTATAGACGAATGTTGCAGCAAAAATATTAATCCTGATTGGGGAGACTATTATTTTTCTAAAGTCAGTTATCACAAAGTTATTTTTAGGTTTAATAAAACCCCAACAAAATGTGCATCAAAGCCAGTAAAATTTCTATAAATGCCTTGGGAAAAATAAATTAGCAAGAATATCAAAGGATGTTTTTCAAAATAGCAAGTAGCAAGAAGGAAGACACCAAACCCACCAAAGATTCAAACATATTAGAAAAAGAATGACTATGAATGTAAGTAGTGAAGAAACCTCAGAGGATTTAAATCAGTAAATATACTAACAGATAGTGGACTTTGAAAAGACACTGGGTGATTTTTCCCTGTTAATATTTTTTTTTTTTTTTTTTTTTTTTGAGGGCAGTGTTACTGGCGCTCATATGTGGGACCGAACCGGGGCCGCTGGCTTCCCAAGCCAGCGCTTAACCACCGCGCCACTCAGCCGGCCCTCCCTGTTAATATTAATAAAATGAAATTTGTCTGCCTTTTATTTTTTTATTTATTTTTTATTTTTTTAGCTGAGCCATCCTGCCACCTGTTGGCAGCTCAACGGCAGCTCAGCTCGGGCTGGGCATTGAACTGCTGTGGCTCAGAGCTTAGCTCACACTCTTGAGTGAGCTCTTGACCAACTGAGCCACTCAGCCAGCCTTTGTCTGCCTTTTAAAAACATAAACATAATTGGTATGGATTTGTAAGAGAAAGAGAGGATTTTATTTTTATAAATATTTCCATAATATAAACTGTATCTCTCCCACCTTTCTCCCCACAAAATATATTATTCTTATTATTTTTAAGATTTTTATTGGGGAATTGGGGAGGGGGAAACAGTGTTGGGGAATTGGGGAAGGGGAATATTGTGTTTTTCCAGGTCCCATCAGCTCCAAGTCAAGTTGTTGTCCTTCGGTCTTAGTTGTGGAGGGCGCAAGCTCAGCTACAAGTCCAGTTGCCTCTTTCAGTCTTAATTGCAGGTGGGCATAGTCCACTATCCCATGCGGGAGTCGAATCGGCAACCTTGCTGCTAAGAGCATGTGCTCTCACCCTCTCAGAAGCAGCTCAGCTCAGGCACAGGTCACTGGCCCATGTGGGAATGGAACTGGCGACCCTATTGCTCAGAGCTCACGCTCTTAACCAACTGAGCTACTCGGCCGGCCCCCCTTCCCACAAAATTTAGTTTTATTCAAATGGGCAATTTTGTGGTAACAAATGTCATTTTGTGAGAAAGACTATAAAGTCCAAGGTGAGAATGAATGGGAGGAGGGCTACAGAACATTTGCTACACTGAGAGCTTCCATCAGGCATGTCCCTTTAGCCTTCATGGGACAGCTGGTAGTCTTCAACCAACTAACTGCCACCCAGCATGGCCAGGGACTCAATAGGTTCACGTCTTTCATTTTCCTTCCTCACGTTTTTCACTTTGTCCAATTCAATGAAGAATAAGTTTAATGAATGCTTAAATGTTTCTTGTCCCACTGACCCTGTACCTCATGCTTTAGTGTTTTATTTTTCCCATCCCAGAAATTGCCCCTCCAGCAGATTAGAAAATTAAACCCAGTGCAGCCCTAGCTGGGTTCACTATATATATATTTATAGGGAGATATATATTGCTGTTTTGAGAGGGAGGGGTAAGTGTGGAGAGGGAGAAAGAGACCTCAGTATGTGAGTGTGTGCTCATATTTTACCTTTCCCAGTCATGAGTCAATTCATCTACACAAGCTGCTGAATCCTGCCATGGAATAACATTTACAGCATCATCCACACTGGAAACTTGTTTGTTAATTAAGTTATGAAAAATTTCAAACCTATATAGAAGAGGGAATAGAAGAATGTACTTCCATGTGCATAGCACCCTGATTCAGTAATTATCAAAACACAGCCAGTCTTGTTCCATCTATACTCCTCTCCTCCAGCCCAGCAGATTATTTTGAATTCACTCAGCTACCCTCAGCCCCTGGATGCTGAGTTTTTTCTTTCTTTTTTTTTTTTTTTTGAGGGCAGTGTTACTCGCCCTCATATGTGGGACCAAACCGGGGCCGCTGGCTTCCTAAGCCAGTGCTTAACCACTGCACCATTCGGCCGGCCCCCAGCAGATTATTTTGAAGCTAATCTTCAGACATTGCATTGTTTCATCTGTAAATATTTCAGTGTATAGCTATATATTTCAGAGTTTATCACTAAAAGGACTATTTTAAGAAAAATCACCAATATTGTCAATCTAAGAAATATACGATAATTCCTCAAATATCCAATCAGGATTCAAATTTCCTTGATTAACTTATAAACATGTTTTTACAATTGTTTGAATCAGGATCCAAAACAGGATCAAACTTGTAATTGATTGCTAGATATCCTAAATCTCTAAAGTTTCCCCTCCCCCATCCTTTTTCCCCCTTTTAATTTAGTTGTTGAAGGAATTGGATCCTTTTGTCCTATAGAGTTTCCAAGAGTCTGGATATTGCTAATTACATTGTTGAGGTATCATTTAGTATGTTCTTCTGATCCCTATAAATTCCTATAAATTGAAAAACCTAAGCTGTGCAACAGAAATATAATGTGAGCTACATATGCAATTTAAAATTTTCTAGGGCTAGTCGAGTGGTGTATTGGTTAGGAGCTGGCGTGGGATGCCAGTTCTGAGCAGCAGGGCCCCAGTTCGGATCCCACATATGAGGGCCAGTGACACTGCCCTCTGTAGCTAAGGTGGTGAACAACAGCTCCGACTGGTTTCCTCTAGAGCTAAGATGGTGAACAACAGCTCCACCTGGAGCTGGGCTGCTGTGAGTTGCCGGCGATGGTGTAGGCTGCAGCCCCTGCTGCAGTGGGCTGCCATAGGCTACAGTGAGTGGCCGGCAGCCAGCGTGAGCTGCTGAGAGCCTCCTTGAGCGGCCGTCCAGAGGCCAGTAACCAATCTGCCTCGCCTGGGAAGAGCCTAATGATGATACCAACATGAGCCAGTGAAGCAATGTCCTCCGCAACTAGACTGAAGAACAAAAGGACAGCAACTTGTCTGTTCCTCTTCCCTGATTCCTCAACGCTGTTCCCCTCCACAATTCCCCAATAAAATCTTTAAAAAAATAAAATAAAATAAAATTTTCTAGTTATCACTTTCAATAAAATCAAGAGATTCAATAAAATATTACTAAAATGAATTTCATCCCATAGAAAATATCATTTCAAATGTAATTGCTATTAAAAGTATTGTATATTCTCTTTTCTTACTAAGCTTTCAAAGCTCAGTGTGTGTTTTACATTTATAGCACATGTTAATTTGGACACATCTCAAGTGCTCAGCTAATGAGGCCTGATGGACACTGCATGACCCGTTCAGATCTGGAGGTCTGATCAGACTCAGGTTCAATGTTGTAGGGAAGAAATTTTTATAATGCCCGGTTGGCTCATTTTTGAAATGTTAGCAGTCATACATGATAATTGCCAAGATGTATTCATTAGGGTTTGCAAAAAGTGATATTCAAATTCTTTTATTTCTTCTTATTCATTTGCTGATTATCTATATGAAGAGAAACTTCCCCTCATCAGTTATTTGGTTATACTGAAATACATTTCATACAGGAAAAAGCATGATGAGTCTTTGATTCTTTCTCTGTAATTAGTTTTCAAAATGATAGTTTAGTTTTTTAGTATCCTCCAAAAGTGACCAATAACACGTTGTTCTTTCTTTGTAAATATATTTGGGATTTGAAATGTTTCAATCCACTTCAGTTTTTTTTTTCCTTTGATGGTCAAATTGTCCTATTTTTACCAAATGGGAGCTTCTTCAAGTTATCCCCTGAATGTCTTTGACATGATCTAAACAGATAGTTGCCGTTCTTTCGGGTATGATGGAATCTTCCAGGCTCATCGTGCATTTGCTGCCCAGATGTGGAGCCTCCAAGGAGCCCTGGATGCTCCTGGCAGGAGCTATGTTTAAAACTATCTGGGCACTAGGGGTGTTTATTGCAACTTTCTTTAAATATAAACTACATCAGGAGCTCATATCAATAATTCCAGTTTTATTACAAGATTGCAAGACTTTCAGCTTAAAATCACCAATTTTTTACCTCTAACTTCTTTTTCTGAAACCAAAAATCTCAGTTCTCAAAGAATTTTCCAACAACAACATAACTGCTTATTTATTTACTTTATCTTGTGATACAGACAGTTCTACCACACAATGTCACTGAGAATGGTGTTCAGTAAGATACTTTTCACAATTCTTTTTGTCCTTGGGTGTATCCCACTAGGGATGCTCAGTCAAAACACTGAGTTCTAATACCACTTGATACATTTCTGTGTGGTTATGCCACCTACTAGATAGCAGTTAAATTTGTCTCTAGATGACAAAAAGGGATTCTTTTTCATTTGTTATATAACTGTATAAAGTTTTAAATGGTCTAGTGGTAAATACAGATAACCAGATACAAGATATAGTCAGGTAAGGCTAGCTTCTCTTCCTCTTCCCTTTTTTTCCTCCTCCTACCCTCTTGGGTACCTGTCTTTTTTCTATATTTTTGGCTTATACTCAGGACTTAGTCATGCCTTAGTCATGCCAAGGAACTCATACTTCATCGTCTGTTTAGTGGATATCCATTCTTTTCAATCTAAGTAAAGCCATATTTAAAGTAGTTTTTAGCAAAATTAATTCCATGTTAGGTATGGATTAAAGTAGAATGAGATAGAGTCTAGGCATAAGACATGTAAGTATTCAGTAAAAACTTGTTGAATGAATATAATTATAAGGCCATAGCATTGAGAATGACATGTAAAGCGTAGAGGAGACATACTGAAGCTTTGAATTTTTAAGTGACAGGGAGTAGGAAAAGTTAAAGATAGAAGATATATATAGTATAGGTATCTGGGTGAGTAGAATCCCCACTATTACACATTCAATACATCCAGGAAGAAGAAGATGAGTTTAGTTTTATTAGGTTGAGAAATAAGGGCTTGGAAGAAAAGTTATCCATCCCTCTACATGATTGGTTGAAGCTAGATAAGAAACAATTTTGGAGGAAGAAAAAGTAAAAAGATGAAGACAGATGTCACAAGTCTTAAGAAAGCCCACATTTAGCATGAAGGACTAAAAAAGGAGCCAGCTAAGGAGAAACAGAAGTAAGAGTCAGAGAGGTAAGCAAAACATCTAAGAAAGTAAAATCATCTAAGAAAGTGAAATCTCACTTCAGGAAGAAGTTCTCTAGAGGGTGATAATCTCTTGTGGAAATACTGCAGAGATGACAGTCAAGTCACTAACCATAGGCCTGCTTTACCAGTGTCCTTACTCATTCTCTCATGTGCAGATCTGATCTTCATTTAAGACACATTCAGTATCCTTATTTTCTGGTCTTTAAGAAAAATGTTTATTTATCTACAGGTGCTGGTGACACATAGATCTACCATTAACAAAAACTCTAGAACTTCTTAGAATCATGATATAATTGGGGGTGTGATTTTATTCTATTTGTCTTAGAAAAGTAAAAAATAAATTTTCCAGGACCTTGGCAAAATCCCAATGTAATCACAGAGCTAGTATTCTCTGTTGTAGCATCCACATGAAAAGCTCTTTATCATGTGTCTTAGACATAAACTTCTAGTATGGGAGAGACATGCTAAGAGATGGGCTTTTTATCCCTACATTGATGTTTCCCGCTTCGAATCACCTTCCTCTAGACAGCAGGTGCATTAATAGTTGTGCAACTTTGGGGAGTCCCTTTAGGGAATTTCCTGTTTTTCCCTTTTGCATTTCACACCCCTTCCTCTCTCCCGCCGCTACCATCTGCTCTCCCTTTTCTCCTGTTCAGCACTGGCTTCTTCACACCCCACTCCCACGCCCTTTTCCATCTCTCTCCGTCTGTCCAACAGCCCCGTACTTAGATTGCTCCAATGCTTGTACATGCATTGAGGACTTTCTCTTTCCCATCAACTCACTAAGCTCCAAGGAGAGAGAAAATTCACACGGCCTTCAATCAGGGCCTCTGTGAACCTGACAAACATAAGCACATGACAACATATACGCTGATTTGGGGAGCATTCATGAACAGGATGGAGATGTTTCAGTAACAACCTGGAGAGTCCTACATATCTGGGCGTGTACTTCACACATGTATCAAGGTAACATCTTCACTAGGATATGAATTAAGTTCAATTACCCTTGTATTTCTACAACCGTAAGAGAAAATACACACATCTACAAAATACATTTCAAATTAAAGCATGGGGCTTGAATGCCATTAGCTGAATGATACACTGCTTAACAATAAAACTTGCCATTGAGATTACCTTAGAAATCTAGTACTAAGCATTTAGTAGAGTGAAACGGTGCTTGTTGAAAAGTACTGAGGTACCTTGTTGACCTTTTAAATATGTGGAGTATTTGCCTAAGTATGAAAGTTAACAGGGGAATACTGAACAAATGAAATGTGTGTCATTAATGTATCATTTCCATGATCTGGACGGACTAGATCTCTTCACTTTGAAAGTCAGAGCAATGTGGGTCTGGGTATCAGACTGTTTTAGTATCTATTTTATCCATCTGGATGTTGTTAATGATTTTAGAGCTAAGTTAGTGCTCAGAGCAGTTTTAGAGGAAGTTCTTTTTGCAAGAATTATTGGCAGTCACTATTTAAAATGAAAAGGCAGAAGTTAGAAGTACCACCCCTTTTATTTTAAAATAAGAAACCCTGAATTGTCTATTTGAAACTGGTTAATTGAGTTATGATCAGTTTTCCTGCCTCAATGCCCCTACCTCAGTTCAAACTGTATCCAGAGAAGAGCTGAGGGGAGAGATCTAGGATATAGATAACGCTATTACAGGTGCCATTTGTTCATGCTATATAAACACATGGGTTTTAAATGCTGATGTCCATTACAGGATATAGAAGCTGCAGAAAAGTCTTTACAGACACGGATTCACCTACTTCTACCGCCTGAGGTGGTTTCTCTTGAGGTGAGAAGCCTAAGCAACAAAGGTTAAAAGAAGAGGCCCTATTCTGTTAGTAGTGTGTTGTAAATCAGCCAGTGGTTCTACGTGTGTTTTCCCAGATTTATTTATTCAGTAAAATAAACAAGATGTGTCTGATCTTTGTATGTTCATGGTGCCATAGCTTTGTACACAGCAGGTAACTGATAAACATCTTAATTTAAAAAAATGTTATCAAGTGAGAATTTTATAAAGATTCTGTGTCTTGTCACCTGGTTACTTAGCAACAATCTCCTGTGAAACCCTAACAGACAGTATGCACTAAATCTTAAGAGGACAGAGTGCCTAACCAAAGTGCTTCTCCTGTTGGCTGAAGCTACAACAGAAGTAGCCATTTAGTCCCTTCACTAGATATTGAACCAATGCTGTTTAAATTCGTGGTATGTGGTGCAGTGTGGTTTTTGTCTGTTTTATTTTGCTCAGTTCAAGAACAGATTGGGAAGATGGCTGGCAAAAATAAACTATCAGGCATATAAATGTATTTTTGATGAAAGGGAATTTACTACATATAGAATAGTTTGATTTTATATTTTTAATGACCTTTTTCAAATACTGTTTTGCTTGCTGCCTATCTAGGAATGTGAAAAGACTCCAGATTAAAGGCTGAGAATTTGCCCTGCACTTTTCAGTGTCATCTAGAGTAATAAGAAAAGCCAGTGATCAAGGATAGAAAAAACTCGGCTCCAAAGTTGTGCCCTGGGCATGGCTTTTTCTTTGTTGAATTCTCCAATATCTTACTCTGGCCTGTACAGGGCCCTCACAATAGGGGTTAATCCAACCGTGAATGGTGGAGAAACTCCCATCCACAGGCCTCTGTGGGTATTTTTCTTCTCTAGTCTTGCACAGCAGGATGACCTTTATTTTAAGTATGTCAGGCTGTTTCTCAGGCCACATGCATCAATGTATAGATATGTAGAATCCCTCACTATTTTCAACTTTCAGAACCCCTGTACCTTCTTAATGCTCAGAGTGAATAATGGTGTGTTCTGAATGCTAGCTAACTCTTTAGCTGACTTTCCGTAAATGAGATTGATAGTGATGATCTAATATAAAATGCCCTACTAAGACACAGAACGTTGAGCATTTACTTTTCTTTGGCCTCCTTAGTACAGTCACCCAAGAAACCATTAACGCTCATAGACGTGATATGGTAAGGTTGCACGTGTCTCTATAACTTACAGACTGCTACAGTCAGGCCAATAATACAGCATCTCAACTTCCAAGTTATTTGAATGGTTAGATAATCTTGGTACTATTTTCTCATTATACAAAAGAAATTGGAAAGAAATTAAATTTTTTCATATCAAGTGCTGTTCTAAAAAAATATAGTAGGTACATTTTTTAAATGCTTTCCCCATACAATTAAGGGGTCAATTCACCTGAACCCTATACAATAACATACTAGTTATATATAATAGTTCAGGTCCTGATCTCATCCCAGGCTGGATTTGTTATGTTAGTTTTAAAGCAGTTGTTCATGTTAAACATTTTATAGTAATAATAAGTTAAGTATGGGCAATCATTTGGTATGGGATTTGGAACATTAAACAGTTAATGGTTGGGCGGCCATAAATGATAATACTGAGAATAATGGCAAGGTTGGCCACAAGAGGGCGTATAAAGTCATAATAAAATTCTAAAACCTGTAATTCTGCCAGGCTCTCGTGTTACTGAGAAATTTGAAAATTAACACTAGTAAGTAGCCAGATTTTTTTCTAAAATTAACATAAAATATTCTGTAGAGGAAGTGCATTCTACATATATGTGTGTGTGTGTACACGCACACACACACTTAAGTGAATAAACATTTAGACTATTATGAAGAGCCAAGTTCAATTGCTTGATATGCTTTTTTACTTTTGGATGTTTTTTTTTTTTTCCAGACTCTTTACTGGGCATCAGTAGAAGAATATATTCCCAAATGGGAACAGTTTCTTTTAGGAAGAGCACCATATCCTATCGGTGTTGAAAATCAAAATGAAGCAGAAAATACCATTCGAAACAAGCCACAGCAATAACTTCTTCACATACTATTTCAAAAAATCTGTTTCGTAAAGCTGAATGTTAAAATATATGCAGGTAATTGCAGGAATTTTAGGAATCGAATATATTCATACTGTCCCATTATCTCCTCCATGACAATAAAGATGTGAGAATCTAATGTCCAGTCTCAGGTTATCACTTAGAGACCTACTACTATTTCAAGGTCATGAATTTGCTTTCTACCAAATGCATAGAAGTGTTCAAAACTATTATTGGTGGGCCGGCCAAGTGGCGCATTGATTAAGCGCTGGTTTTGGGATGCCAGCGGCCCCGGTTCGGATCCCACATGAGGGCCAGTGACACTGCCCTCTACAGCTAACAACAGCTCCACCTGGAGCTGGGCTGTGCGAGCCCCGGTGATGGTGTGGGCTGCAGCCCCTGCTGCAGTGGGCTGCCATAGGCTACAGTGAGTGGCCCGCAGCCAGCATGAGCGGCTGGCAGCCAGCGTGAGCTGCCAATAGCCGCGGTGAGCGACATCCAGAGGCCAGCGACCGATCTGCCTCATCCGATCTGCCTCATTCGGGAAGAGCGCAATGACGATACCAACAGTGAAGCAACATCCTCCGCAACTAAACTGAAGAACAAAAAGACAGCAACTTGTCTGTTCCCCTTCCCCGATTCCCCAACGCTGTTCCCCTCCGCCAATTCCCCAATAAAATCTTAAAAAAAAAACAAAAACAAAAACAAAAAAAACTATTATTGAAAGATAGACTGTTTATTAAATAAATTGCTAAATGAATATTGTATGTGTTGTTTAAAAAAATCATTTAGTCATTCTCAGCTAAACAGTGAATACGCATTGCTAGCTCTGATTTTACATTTTCTAGAATCTTTACTTTTCAGTTATTTTATTATGGGGACAAGTCACAGAATCAAAGTGGTTGTTTGCTCACTATTATAGTTTTTTTTTTAACAAATGAAAAGACAGTGACATGTAACTGCTTTAGCATAGTAATACTTATCAGAAAATAGATTCATAGGATTTTGTCCATCATAGATAATCAAGCCTCTAAAAGTTCTGCAGGAAAGAACTGCCCTAACTATAAAGCATTTTATAAATAGCCAGTTTTGGCAGGGCTCAGACTTGGTTCTGAAAAAGGATACCTATTAGAGCTAAGAATGATTATTGGATTTTGACTTTGTTTTTTAAGGATTGCCAATCCTGTGAGTACAGACAACTCCTCTCTCATCTTTTCTTCTTTAAACTTGCCCTTCCCTCTCTCTTCTGCTTTCATTATTTCTGAAACAACTGTCAGTCAGAGAGCTTTAGGTCACAACCCTAAACAGCTTTAAGATTCCTCAGTCCACCGCTGCTTGAGCACTTGAAAAAATTTATAATGTTTCTAACTATAGGGGCAGCTCCTGCTAGTAAAGGAAGTCTATGCTATGTTACAATGGAAGATTTTATATTTCAAACTGGTTTGTGTTTTTAAAAGAAGACAATAAGACAAGCTAAAAAAAAAAACCCACACAAACTATAGTCCATTGTACTGATAAATTCCTTTAAACTAGCATCTTGGAAATATCCTGTTGAGTGGGTGTTGGTGTGGGTAACAATAACGTTGTTTTCATAATATGCACTGGCAGATTAGCACACGTCTCTACAGTGTTAACGGTTGTAATTAAGGAATAAACACTACCGAGTGTCAGTCCGATGACAATTTCATTTATAGTGTCACAATACAAAATGTCACAAAATATTAGAACTGTTATATAACTATAAAGAGTTATCGGCTTAAATGCTGAAAGCCTCTAAAAAAAAAAAAAAAGGGAAGACAGAGAAAGGAATAAAAAAGAAAACTGGCAAAGAGACCAGAAAAATGTTATACCTTCTCAAGAATGTTCTGTCATGAAAATAAATTGATAATTTTTTTCCCTGTTACATTACAATTTGGTTTCTAGCCATCCAGTTGATTTAGCAGGAGAATGCAGGGCTTTTTAGCAGCTTTGAATTGGTAAACAGATTTAGATATAGTAGAAAGGAACATGAGGAAGTTTTTTTTTTTTAACATCCAATCTTTCCCAGCATATGCACATAAGAAGGTGAATGAAGCAATGTGAAACTTATTTCTCTTTAGTCAAGTGAAAAAAAGGCTAAACATTTGTTGAGATGGTAAAATATTGTGTCAAGCAAGTAGGCACATTCCAAAATTAAACAGTGGTTGATACGTTAACGTCCTCAAATATTTGAGCATACACTTCCTTTGAGTTCTGTAAATTAAATCACCAGTAGGTTAGATTAAAATACAAAATGAATAGCAATGTAACCGTCCCAAAAAAGGTTCAGGTTTTTTTCTCCCCTAAACTGACTAACTTGCTAAATAGTTTTTAAAGAGAGCATAAGTTTAATTTACCCTGGGTTATGATTTAGGACAGAAGCTGAGGTATTTCTAGGTTTCAGCTGTACCGTTTCTCCAATTCTAGTTACTACCTCAAAACTCCCAGGTGACTTGACTCTCTGGCCCCACAGGGCTCTCTCCACCGGTCTCCTCCTTGTAAACTGTTAGTTAACAGATTGCACCACGTGGTGTATGTTTTTTTTTAAAAAATTCCCATAGGGCCTTGGACACCCCATTAAAAGTCTTTCTATTCCTCATGGCAAATTAGCTTTACATAGGAACTTCCAAATATTGTTCAATTAAAGAGGGGAGAAATACCATATCATGTATATTTTTGTACACAGTAGGAATCAGACAAGGAAAAAAATGCCATCTACTCTACCCCTCTTCGCCCAATTTAGTCCCTTTTCCATACGCTACATTATACTTACTATTTACTCTTCATGAAAACTATGAATCTGTAATTTTTTTAGAATAATGGTTTTTCAAAATAAAGGTCGTTTCAAGAATTTGTTTCCACAGCCTTCAAGAATTTGTTTCTACAGCCTTTCTTGGATGGTTGCAAGTGCATACATATTCAAAGCTCATTTTCTGCTGAAACACTTCTAATATATGAAATTATTAAACTGTAAAATGCTAAGGATCAGAAAGAGCTGCAATTTTCCTCCAAACTTTAGAAAATAAATTTTACTAAGTACTAAGGGAAAAGCCTAATACTCTTACCAGACATCTGGTCTTTCCCATGCACATTGGGCAGTGTGAATGAATCGAAAGAAAAGACAAACAGACAGTGTTTTTTTGCATTATACACAAGGTGTTTTAACTTGTCAGCTTAAAACTTAGATAAGGATACTTGTCATTCACTTTTTTTTTTTTACAGTTTTCTCTGCCTCATTCTCCCTTTCCATCAAACAAAAAAAAAATAATAAGGTGGATATATATATATGGGTATATTTTCAAATAGAATTATTTTGTCACTTCTGAGATAATTGGAGATGGGCCTAGGGTGAGGTGTAGATATCATATGAGAGATACAAGATTTGCAATCACCAAGTTTGGACAGCAGGAAGATATTAAACGTTATCACTGTCGGATGGAGTTTAGTGTGTAAAATTTTGTGCACAAGGCCATGAATTTGGCTCATCTACAAAATATATTCTTTTCCTTCTTAGTCTACTAATTTGTCTTTTTACTCTTCGACAATTCACATCTTTTTATTTTGTTTTTAAATCTTTTATTGTGAAACAAAATAGTTTTAAATCTCTCTAAAGAGCTTCTTATCCCTTTTTAAGAATTGCCCAAATATAATAGCTACATGGCTTAAAACACTCTTCATTTCAATAGTCTGTTTTGACCTCTTCCACTTTAATTAGGTTGCTGACCAAAATCTACTTCAGAGAAGGCAAGAACTAGACTGTGAGTTCAAATAGGAAAACAAAAATCTATGGAAAATAACCAGAAGGGAAAGAAAAGAGAAATTACTTTTAGAAAGCTTCAGGTTGAAATAAAGGGTTTGCGCTCTCTCTCTCTCTCTCTCTCTCTCTCTCTCTCTCTCTCTCTCTCTCTCCTCGCTCACTCGCTCTTTCTCCTGCTGTTTTTGTTTGTTTCTCTTATAATCTAGAAGTTAATTTGTCTACATAGGGAATTCAATTCCCTATTACTAATAAAAGAGCATTTAGAGTTTTCTGGGGCAAACATGGGGACGTGTCAAACTCCAGCAATTAAGGAGAGGATTGCTTTGTGCGTTTGACGCCTGGCATTGTGATCTCCCTTTCTATCTGGAACTGAGATTATATCCTTACCACAATCCAAGACAACGTAAATGATTCCAACAAAGACAGAGGCTAAAAAAAATGCTTCCAGACATCATCTTGCCTCTCAGAGTCAAATTTCCTTGCTTACAAGAAAAATCACAAGGTTCCCTGCCTTACAGTAATATTTTAAAGTTCTTGCTATTTTAAAAATTCCAACTTGTGTCTCAGACAAAGAGACTGAGATTCTGCAAAAGTGTCTAGGTCAATTACAATACAAATCAATAAATACTTGCATGGAGTGGAAACAATGAAGTGTTCTTAATTTAGAAAGTGAGATTTAGTTTGTTTCTATCTTTTTTATGATAATTGGGTCATTTAATCTCCACTGTTAGGGTCAAGGGATTCTTTATTATTCCTTCCTAAATCCAAGTTATCAATGTAGAAGTATTTTTTTTTAATTTATTTTATTAGTTTCAGGTGTAAAACACAAGGCAATAGTTATACTCTTTACCCTGCAAAGTGACAACCCCCTCCCCCAGTTCGCCACCCCACTCCCCCCCATATCATACATATTTATCACAACTCCCCTGAGTCCCCTCCACAGTATACTTCACATCCCGTGACCATCCACATATTCAGTTACAGTTGGCATACAATACTATACAACATCAGTTTCAGATGTACAGTGCAGTGATCAAGCCTCTACTCCATCCATGAAGTGGTCTCCCTAACAAGACATGTGACTATCTGACATGCCACAAAATTTTAACAACATTATTATATTCCCCGAACTGTGTTTCATATCCCTGTGGCAATATTGTAGTTGTCTATTTATCCTGTCTAATCCCTTCCCCTTCCCCCCATCCCCACCCCCCTCCCAACTAGCAACCCTCAGTTTTTCCTCTACATCTACGAGTCTGTTTACTTTGATCATTCACTCAGCTCTTCAGACTCCACACACAAGTGAGATCACATGGTACCTATACTTCTCCGACTGACTTATTTCTCGCAACATAATAGTCTCTTCACAACATTATCAATTACATTCCCAGAACTGCCCCCATATCCCTGCAACAACATTGTAGTCCCACCTACACTGTCCAAAACCTTCCCCCTCTCCCTCTTCCTCATTCCCTCCCAGCCAGCAACCATCAGTTTTTCCTTTATATCCGCTTGATATGACTTCAATCTTCTTAAATTTACTGAGACTTGTTTTGTGGCCTAACATGGTCTATCTTGGAAAATGTCCCATGTGTACTTGAGAAGAATGTATATTTTGTTTTTTCAGGGTGAAATGCTCTAAAACTATCAATGAAGTCCAGATGGTCTAAAGTATCATTTAAGGCCCCTCTTTCTGTGTTTTCTGTCTAAAGGGTCTGTCCATTGGTGACAATGGTGTTGAAGTCCCCTACTATGGTAGTGTTACTGTTGATTTCTGTCTTTATGTCTGTCAAAATCTGTTCTATGTAATTAGGAGTTCCTATGTTGAGTGCATAGATGTTTATTAGGGTTATAGTGCCCTTCTTTATCTTTTAGTGTAGTCATTTTAAAGTCTATTTTGTCCAAAATAAGTATTGGTACTCCAGCTTTTTTTTTTCCTCATTTCCATTTGCATGAAATATCTTATTCCATCTGTAAACAGCATATACATGTGTCCTATTTTCTTATCCACTCAGCCACTATCTTTTGATTGCAGCATTTAGCCCATTCACATTTAAAATGATTATTGATAGGTGCATATGTATTGCCATTTTGTTATTTGTATTCCTGGTCTCCCTGGATTAGCTTGTTTACACCTTTCTTTTGTTTAAAAAAGCCCTTTTAACATTTCTTGCAATGCTGGCTTGGTGGTAATGAATTCCTTAAGCTTATTCTTTTCTGAGAAGCTCTTTATTTCTCCTTTAATTTTAAGTGATAGCCATGCTGGGTAGAGCAATCTTGGTTGTAGGCCTTTATTTTGTGTCACTTTGAGTATCTCCTGCCATTCCCTTCTGGCCTGCAGAGTTTCTGTAGACAAGTCAGCTGTTAGTCTAACAGGAGTTCCTTTGTATGTAACCTGCAGTCTTTCTCTTGCTGCTTTTAGGATCTGTCTTTGTCTTTAACCTTTGCCATCTATGATGTGTCTTGGTGTGGACCTGTTTGGGTTCAGCTTGTTTGGAACCCTCTGCACTTCCTGGGCATTTATGTTGATTTCCTTCACCAGGGTAGGGAAGTTTTCAGTCATTATTTTTTCAAATACATTCTCAACCCCTTGCTTCTTCTCTTCTCCTTCTGGTATTCCTATGATTCAATAGTGGTTGCATTTCACCTTGTCCCATAGGGCTCTTAAACTATTTTCATTGCTTTTTATTCTTTGGTCTTTTTGCTGTGCCAACTGGGTGATTTCTGCTGTTTTATCTTTCAAATCGCTGATCCGCTCCTCTGCTTCATCCACTCTACTGGTGATTCCTTCGAGTGTGTTCTTCATTTCAGTTATTGTATTCTTTAGTTCTAACAGGTTGTTTTTTAATGGTTTCCCTATCCTTCTTTATGTCCTCGCTAAGTTCCTTAAACATTCTTATCATCAGTGTTCTGAACTGTGTCTCTGAAAGGTTGGCTCCCTCTGTTTCATTTAGTTCCATTTCTAGAGGTTTCTTCTGATCTTTTACTTGTGACATATTTCTTTGTTTCCCCATTCTGACTGTCACTCTGGGATTGCTTTGATGTATTAGATAGATCACCAGGAGAGTCCTGGCTAGATCACGCAGGCACGCAGCTCATGGCCCAACACTCCCAGGAAAACTCCCAGTCTCAGCCTGTCCCAATCAGCCACTCGCAGATCAGGCCGAGCAGCCCGACAACCAATCATCAGCTTGGCAACTCTGCAAGCGCAGTGCGGAGAGCGGGGACCCGAGGTGGCCTGCGCACTCCCGCGTCTCAGTGAGCAGCCTGTTGGAGCCGGAGGGCCACCTGCCCAGCGTTTCCCTGGCAACGCAGTATAAGCCGGGTGGAGGATGGTGATCCAAGGCTGCATGCACGCGCGCACATGCACTTCTGCACCAATACCACCAGACCAATGAGGTCTCGGACCTGATCCTCCGTGGGAGGACCCAACCCTGACAAAATGGCAGCCTCCTGTATACCACTCGTGTGCAGGCTCCACACCACGGGAACAACAGTCCAAAAACCTCCAGCCTTCGCACCAAAGGTGTTCAGTTCAGTCCATCCCCGCAGGCTCCTGGGCCCGGCTCACACAGTTACTCCCTCCACCAGTAGCCATGTAAGTGCTCACCGGCGAGCAAGTCCATGCGCCGGCCCCACTGATTCTCCAGCCGCTCTTAGCCTCACCGAGCTGAGCAGAGTCCTCACTAATTTACTGCCGGCTATCTTAGAACTCCTCTTCCCGGCATAGGAACTCTGGGCTGGTGAGCCTGGAGTGCGGCCGGAGGGTCTCTCCCCCAACCAGACAAGCTTCCCACGGCTGGGGCTTCCCTCACGGGGCTCACCCTCTCTCGTCTCCGCCCGTCCTACCAGACCCGACACGGCCTCCTCTTTAAGTTCTTTGTTTAGTGGTTCTGTTCATCTAGTGTTCCGGGGACCTCCAGGGTTGAATGCTGTATAATTTGTTTGTAATTTTGGTGTGATCCTGGGAGGCAGTTAGCACAGCGTCTGTCTATTGCGCCATTTTACCGGAAGTCAGAAGTATTTTTGATGTTTTGTATAATACCACTTTGAGTACAATACAGTGAAATTCAAGGGAGACAAAATTCCATTTATATTTTTCTCTAGTCAATTTCTATATTCTTTCATCTCCTAATACAACATAATTATTTTTCATACCTTGTCTCTAACCATTTATGAGATCTATAACACTTATAAACGTATCCTTGTAGAATGCAGGAAAACAAATACTGAAAAGTTCAAAAGAAGCCAAATACAGAGCCTTTAAAAATGATATCCATTAAACATAGAGATGGGTAACATTCAAGCACCATTCATTCATTCAACAGATCTTATTGACTGTCTACTATATAGCAAGCACAGTTCTAAGCACCAAGAATATAGCAGTTAACAAAACAACTCCCCCCAAATTCCATGTCCTCATGGAATTTACATTCTGGAGGGGTTAGTGAGAAGAGGGGGTTGAAGGTAGTGATAAACAAACAAAAAAAAGTAATACTTGAGATATTAAATGGTGATAAGATATAGTATGAATATCTAGAATAGCTTCTCAATGCAAGAAAACCAAGTAGTTTCATAGTTTCTCAGCCAATATAACTAGAACAGAGAGACTTTTTTCCCCTAATCAAAGATCTTGAGTGGGGGTTTTTCAGAGAAGCAACATTTCCACTGCTACTAATTTGGACATTGTATAAGCTTAATGAATAGGTTTATGATAAAGAATGAAAAAAAAAGTCCTCACTACTTCAACAGATATTTGTGCGTTACCATTCATAGCAGCACTAATCACAATAGCCAAAAGGTGGAAACAACCCAAATATCCACTGTCGGTTGAATGAATAAACAAAATGTGGTATATAAAAGAAAGTGAGGATAGCTATACTTCTATCAGCCAAAATAGACTTTAAGTGAAAACAGTAAAAAGAGACAAGGAAGGTCTTTATAGTGATAAAGGATTCAATTCATCAAGAAGATATAACAATCATAAATACATGTGTACCCAACCCAACATCAGAGCATCTAAATATATTAAGAAAATACTAACAGGTCTGAAGGGAGAAGTAGAAAACAATACAATAATAGTATGGGACTTCAGTACCCTACTTTCAGCAATGCATAGATCATCCAGGCAGAAAATTACAAGCAACCATTGGACTTGAATCATGTATTAGACAGAATGGACCTAACAGATATTTAAAGAACATTTCATTCAACAGCAATAAAGTTCGCATTCTTCTCAAGTGCGCACAGAACATTCTTCAGTATAGATCATATGATGGCCACAAAACGAATGTTAACAAATTTAAGAAGATTGAAATCATACCAAATATTTTTTCCAACCAAAATGGAATGAAATTAGAAATCAACAATGAGAGAAAAGCTAGAAAATTTACAAACATGTGGAAACTGAACATACTCCTGAACAAGCAATGAGTCAAAGAAGAAATTGAAAGGAAATCAAAAAATATCTTGGAAAAACAATGAAAATAGACACACATACCCAAAACTATGGGATGCTGCAAAAACAGTTTTTAGAGAGACATTTACAGATTTCCCCCACTATCCAAAATTAGAGTGTTCCTATGAAACCTTTCATAAGCTGAAATGGCTTAAAGCAAAGAATATTCCCTGCTTTCCAAAAGTTTGAATTGTATCACTTTACTTTTACAAAAGACCTACATTAGTACCTGTTTTCACTAATTGAAAGAAATCCAAGGAGATTTTTGCTTTTACAAAACAAAACAACAACAACAAAAAATTACTGTATTAATGTAGGTCTTTCATAAAAGTGAAGTGACACAATGGAAATTTTCAGAAAGTGGGGAATTCCTAGACAGTAATAAATGCATATATATATATTAAGAAAATAGAAATATCAAACAAATCTAATTTTATACCTTAAGGAACTATAAAGAGAAGAAAAAACAAGCCAAAAGTTATAAAGAAGGAAATAACAAAGATCAGAACAAAAATAAATGAAGTGGAAACCGGAAAAATAATAGGGAAGATCAACAAAACTAAGAGCTGGTTTTATCAAAACATAAACAAAATTGACAAATCATTAGCTAGACTAAGAAAAAAAGAGATAACTCAAAATCAGAAATGAAAGGAGACATTACAACTGATACTACAAAAATACACAGGATCATAAGAGGCTACTATGAACAAATATAACCAACAAACTAGATAACCTAGAAGAAATGGATAAATTCCTAGAAACATGCAACATACCAAGACTGAATCATAAAGAAACTGAAAATCTCAACATACCAATAATAAGTAAAGGAATTGAATCAGTAACCAAAAACTTTCCAACACAAAAATCCTAAGACCAGATGGCTTCACTGGTGAATTTTACCACACATTGAAAGACTAATTAACATCAATCCTTCTCAAATCTTTTCAAAAATCTAAAAGGATTTTTAAATCTAAACCAAACTCATTTTATGAGGCCAGTATTACCCTGATACCAAAGCCAGATAGGACACTAAAAGAAAACCATGGACCATTATCTCTGATGAATATAGATAAAAAAATTCTCAGCAAAATATTAGCAAACTGAATTCAATAACACATTAAAAGAATCATACACCATGCCAAGTGGGATTTATCCCTGGAATGCAAGGATGATTCAACATACACAAATCAATAAATGTGATAAAATGTGATACACATTAATAGAATGAAAGATCAAAGAAAAACATCATCTCAATAGATTCATGTAAAGTATTTTACAAAGTACAACATCTTTTCATGATAAACACCCTCAAAAAGTTGTGTATAGAAAGAATATACCTCAACATAATAGAGGCCATATAAGACAAACAACAGCTAACATTGTACTAAGGTGGTGAAAGATTGAAAGCTTTTCCTCTAAGATCATGAACATGACAAGGATGCCCACTCTCACTTCTCTTATTCAACTGGAAGTCCTAGCTGGAGCAAGTTGTCAAAACAAAGAAATAAAAGGCATTGAAATTGGAAAGGAGAAATAAAGTGGTCATTATTTGTAGATGATGTGATCTTATATAGAGAAAATCCTAAAGAAAACCAAAAAACTCTTGGAAATAATCAGCGAATTCAGTTGCAGGATATAAAATCAACATTCAGAAATCAGTTGCATTTCTATATACTAAAAATGAAATATCTGAAAAAGAAGTAAAGAAAAAACTATTGCATTCACAATACCATCAAAAACAATAAAATACTCAGGAATAAATTTAACCAAGGAAGTAAAAGATCTAAATTATGAAAACTACAAGACTTTGCTGAAAGAAATTGAAGATATGTGGACTGGCTGAATGGTGCGCTGGTTAAGAACTGGCTTGGGACTCCAGTGGATCCCACGTATGAGGGCCAGTGACACTGCCCTCTACAGCTAAGATGGTGAACAACAGCTCCACCTGGAGCTGGGCTGCTGTGGGTCCCCGGGACGACATAGCTGTAGCCCCTGCTGCAATGGGCTGCCATAGGCCACAGTGAGTGTCCAGCAGCCAGTGTGAGCGGCTGGCAGCCGGTGTGAGCTGCCAAGAGCCGCTGTGAGCAGCCATCCAGAGGCCAGCGACCGATCTGACTCACCCAGGAAGAGAGCAATGATGATACCAACATGGGCCAGTGAAGTAATGTGCTCCACAACTAGACTGAAGAACAAAAAAAAAAAAAAAGGACTGCAACTTATCTGTTCCCCTTCCTCAATTCCCCAATAAAATCTTTAAAAAAGAAAGAAAGAAAGAAAGAAAGAAAGAAAGAAAGAAAGAAAGAAAGAAAGAAAGAAAGAAAGAGAAATTGAAGATATGAACAAATAGAAAGACATCCCATATTCATGATTGGAAGAATTAATATTGTTAAAATGTCCATAACACCCAAAGCCATCTATAAATTCAATGCAATCCCTATAAAAATTCAAATGGCATTTTTCACAGAATTAGAAAACACAAATCTAAACTTTGTATGGAACCAAAAACGCCCCAAATAGCCAAAGCAATCTTGACAAAGAAGAATACAGTCGAAGGCATCACATTTTCTGATTTCAAACTATATTACAAACCTATAGAATTGAAACAGAGTGGTACTGGCATAAAAACAGACACATAAGCTGATGCAACAGAATTGAGATCCCAGAAATAAACCCCTGCATATAGTTAACTAATATTTGAGCAGAACACTCAATAGGAAAAGAATAGTCTTTTCAACAAATGGTGCTGGGAAAACTGGATAATCACATGCAGGAAAATGAAGTTGTACCCCAATTTGAAACCATTCACAAAAATTAACTCAAAATGGATTAAAGACTTAGACATACACCTGACATGGTAAAACTCCTAGAAGAAAACATAGTGGGAAAAGCTCCTTGACATTGGTCTTAGCAATGATTTTTTTTGGATATAATGCCCAAAGCACAAGAAGCAAAAGCAAAAATCAACAAGTGGTATTACATCAAACTAAAATGCTTCTGCATAGCAAAAGTAAATAAAAATAAAATTAACAAAACGAAAGGGCAATACACAGAATGGGAAATAATTCTTGCAAATCATATATCAGATAATGGTTAATATCCAAAATATATAAAGAACTAACACAAGACAATAACAACAACAACAAAATAATCCTATTAAAAAACGGGCGAAGAAATCGAATAGACACTTTTCCAAAGACATGCAGATGGCCAATAGGTACATCAAAAGGTGCTTAACATCATTAATGAACAGGGAAATGCAAATCAAAACCACAATGAGATATCACCTCACACCTCTTAGAATGGTTATCATCAACAAGACAAGAGAAAACAAATGTTGGGGAGGATGTGGAGAAAAAAGAACTCCCGTACACTTTTGAATGGAATGTAAGGTGTTCAGCCACTATGGAAAACAGTGGTTCCCCCCAAAATTAAGAATAGAATTACCATTTGATCCAGCAATCCCACTTCTGGGTATGTACCCAAAGTACTGAAAACAGTATATTGAAAAGATATCTGCACTCCTATGTTCACTGCAGCATTATTCACAATAGCCAAGATATGGAAATAACTTTAGTGTCAAGCAAAAAATAAATGGATAAAGAAAACATTACACACACACACACACACACACACACACACACACACACGAATATCATTCAACCATAAGAAACAAGGAAATCCTGCCATTTGTGACAACATGAATGGACATTGAGGGTATTATACTTAATGAAATAAGCCAGACAAAGAAAGACAAATATTGCATGATATCACTTACATGTGGAATCTAAAAAAGCCAAACTCATGGAAACAGTAGAATGGTGGTTACCAAGGCCTGGAAGGTAGGGGGAATTGGGGAAATATTGGATTATTGTTTTTGTTTTTTTTTTTTGTTTTTTTTTTTTTGTTTTTTGTTTTTTTTTTTTGAGGGCAGTGTCACTGGCCCTCATATGTGGGACCCAAACCGGGGCCGCCAGCTTCCCAAGCCAGTGCTTAACCACTGCGCCACTCGGCTGGCCCTGTTTTGTTTTTTAAGCAATTAAAAAAAAAAGATTTTATTTGGGAATTGGGTGAGTGAAACAGTGTTGGGGAATTGGGGAAGGGGAGCAGCCAAGTTGTTGTCCTTCAGTCTTAGTTGTGGAGGGCACAGCAAGCTCAGCTCCAAGTCCAGTCGCCATCTGGCCACCCATCAGCAGCTCAGCTCAAGGTGCCATGTTCAATCTTAGCTGTGGGTGGGGGTGCAGGAGTCGAACCCTCAACCTTGTTGTTAGGAGCATGTGCTCTCACCAGCTGAGCCATCCTTCCATCTGTTGGCAGCTAAGCAATAGCTCAGCTCGGTCACAGCTCACTGGTCCACATGGGAATCCAACTGGCAACACTGTTGCTCAGAGCTCGTGCTCTTAACCAACCAAGCCACTCGGCCAGCCCAGGGAGATATTGTTAAAGGGTCCAAACCTGCAACTGAATAATAAATAAGTTCTGGAGATCTAATCCACAGCATAATGATCTTAATCAACAATACTGTATTATATACTTCAAACTTGCTAAGTGACTAGATCTTAAATGTTCTCACATCAAAAAAGAACTTATAATTACATGATATGATAGAGATGCTAGTTAGCTAAAGCTACAGTGGTAGTCACATTGCAGTATATAAATGTATCAAATCAACATGTTATGCACCTTAAACTTATACAAGGGGCTATTTGTCAATTTTTAGAATGTGGTATATATATATATATATATATATATATATATATATATATATATATATATATATATACAATGGAATATTATTTAACCTTAAAAAGGAAGAAAATTCTAACATATGTTACAATGCTTGAAAACATTATGCTAAGTGAAACAAGAGAGACAGAAAAGGACAAATATTATATGATTCACTTATATGAGGTACCCAGAGTAATCAGATTCAAAGACATAAAGTAGAATGGTGGTTGCCAGGAGCTGGGGGAAGGTATTGGGAGTTAGTGTTTCATGGGCACAGTTTCAGTTTGAAAAGATGAAAACAGTCCTGGAGATGGATGGTGATAATGGTTTCACAACAATGTGAATGTGCTCAATGCCAATGAAATGTACACTTAAAAAGGATTAAAGTGGAAAATTTTATGTTATGTATATGTTGCCACAATAAAAAAAAAAAGTCCTCAATGAACATAACCTGAAAACTTTCACGGTATAAGCTATTTGATTTAAATCTTATGTATGACAACCAAGCTTATACATAATCAGGTTAATTCCTCCTAGAAAACTCTACCAGTAACTAAACAGTGCATGACTCAAAGTGCTGAAATTCATTTGAGCACCTGTTTTCTGAAAGGTTAGTGTTCTGAGGGCATTTTAAATGTCTATGAAACTCTTTCCAAAGAAGGTTCTAGTCCCAGGTCTGCTACTAGAGTTTCCTCAGTGAGTTGAATTACAACAGCTTTACACAACAGAACTTGCTGTGATGGCAGAAACATTCAATATCCACCAATATGGCAGCCACTAGCCATGTGGCTACTGAGTACTTAAACGGAGCTAGTGTAACTGGGAAACTTAACATTTTTCTAATAATTGAAATTAAATAAAAATTAAGTATGTTTAGAACAACTTGAGTATAGGAATCTACTCTTTTAACTGTAAGTTTTATGAAATCTAAATAGATAGCAAGTATTTCCAATGAAAATTTAGAATCCAAGTGGAAATATGCTGTAAGTGTAAAATATACATTGAATTTTAAAGACAGTATGAGCAAAAGAATGTAGCTTGTTAATTTTTGTATTCATCACATATTGAAATCTTTTTAATATATTGGGTTAAATATATTATTAAAATTAATTTCACTTGTTTCCATTTACTTTTTTCTAAAGTAGCTACTAGAAAATTCAAAATTAAATAATTTGAGACATGCATTACATTTTACTGAAGAGCATTAAACTAGAGAATCCTAAGAGCCCCTGCAATTCCCTGAATCAGTAACTTCATGGCATTTTTTAAATCCATTCTAATATTTAACAATGAAGACTATAATTACTGAATTTGGGGGAAAAACTTCACCTCTAACAGAATACCTCAAAAGGTAAGTGAAACTTTGTAAGAGCAGAGGAGAATATTGTTTTGACCTCATAGTTATATTTAGATGTGTGGTCATTTTTAGAATCCCAAGTCCAAGTCCAATGCCTAGGATATAATAGATGTTCAATAAATACTTTTCAATGAATATTAAAATTAGGATTTGCATTCTAACCAGACTCTTAATTAAAAGTACATTTGATGAGAACATTTATTAAAGATGAAACAGTATGAGCCCACAAGCCAGATAAAATAATTGGCATTGGTTTTCTTACAGTACAAAAAGAAGATGGATACTGAAATCAGAGGTTTGCTTTTCCTCAGAGGACTGTGTTAATCATTGGAAGCAATATTAATACTGATAACAAAGCATCTTTTATAAGGAAACTACATTACAATTAAATACTATTAATCATCAAATTATAGATGGTGAAATGGAAGCGATGTAACATTAAATGACTCTCAGAGTCACACCAGGGACTCCCGTCTCGTACCTGGGGGGTCTCAGTTTTCCTAGTTTCTGCTTCTTCCCTGTTCCCACTACCACAGCAACAGGTTCTCCAGAGGAACCATAAAGAAGCAATTACCAGTTAAAATTAGGTTGAAAGGAAACACTGTCTTTGTGAAACATGTAAATTTTAACTTCATAAGAGTCCAGGATGAAGGCTGGCCAAGTGGCTCAGTTGATTAAGAGCTCACTCAAGAGTGAGAGCTCTGAGCAACAGAGTTGCCAGTTGGATTCCTGGCCCAAGCTGAGCAGCCGCTGAGCTACCAACAGGTGGCAGGATGGCTCAGCTAAAAAAAAAAAAAAAAGGAGTCCAGGATGAAATTAACATCATTGTTACTAATGAAAGGCTATGAGCAAAGACCTTTGTACAAACCTTCATTTAAAACTAACTTCATTTTTTAACAGATAAACCTGGTTCTTGAACTGCTCTGTGGTTATTGTCAATACCAATGTCAAGAGAAATGATGCTGTTTTTGCATCAAGTATTTAGTTGCTTGCTCATCTAATGGAACGTATTTTTTTTAGTATTTACTTCCCTACATGCTCATCAAATTGACTTTCCTCTAACTAGAACAAGGCTTCCTTTTACCTCATCCTCCCTTTTAAAATGGAATCAGAAGTAAAGTTCATCAACAAACATTTATTGAGACTAGGAATTATGGGTGGAAATAAACAATGTGGCTGCCTCAGAGGCTCTTGTATGTTGGGGAGTCAGCAGAGTATACAGATAAAGTAGAGTGTTATAAAAAGACCAAGATAGGACTTCTAACAGCCTGGGGAGTGGGGTGATAAGCATGCAGAGGTAAGGAAACTGGGAGAGAGAGAGAGAAACAGCGCTACATTTTAAAAGAGGAGAAATTAGTCAAGAGACTTCCAACTTCACGATAGTAGAAAAGCAATACTGACAGCTTTCTCATTGCACCCAACCCTTATAAATGAGGGGCACCTCCACTTCCTCATATCTGATTTTCTCCTCAACTCTCTCCCCTGAGACTGCTCAAGTTGAGGTCTCCCATGTTGTCTATCTTACAAATCCAATGTTTGTCCTAATCATGCATCTTCCTCAATCCTTTGGCAGCATTTGACATAGTCACTCCCTCATTTGTGAAATGCTTCTGCACTTGGTTTCCAGAGCTCTGACAATTCCTGTCTCCTCGTTCCCCTTCCTAGTCCCTGACTCCTAGATAGTAGAGTGGCCCTTGGCTCAGTCTTTGACCCTATTTCCCTCTCTAGCTATTCCCTCAGCGATACCATCCAGTCCATGGTGTTAAACATGATCCCCTAAGAGGACAACTCCCAAATATATGTTCTCAGTTCTCATTTTTCCCTTGAGCTGAATGCCCACTCAATACTTGGACAGCTAAGGAGCATCTCAAATTTAACATATCCAAAACAGAGCTCTATATTTCTTCCCTCAAACCTACTCCACTCCCAGTCTTCTCCACCTTTATAAGTGTTATTGCTGTCCCTCCAGTAGCTCAGACCAAAATCTTGGAGTCACCACCAACTCTTTTTCCCCCTGCCCATTATATATATAACCCATTGGCAAGTCATGCTGCCTCCACCTTCAAAATAAGTCCTTTATCTGATTATTCCTTACCACCCTGTGCGCCACCATGGTCCTGGACACCATTGTCCAGATGACTACTAGAGTCACTTAACTATTCCCCATACTTCCACACTTGTCCCTGTTTTCACCACAGAGTGACTAGAGTCATCTGAATGACACTCTTTCATCCCAAACCTCCAAGGCTTTCCATTACACTTGAAATAAAGAATATCATGGCCTTCAAAATCCTTCATGATCTGGATCCTGGCTATTATTTCCTACACTTCTCTAAACTCTGCCCCTTGACCTCTAACTCCAGTCGCACCAACCACCAACGTGCTTTGCATTCCTCACTTTTGCCTCAGTGCATTTGCACTTGCTAATCCACCTCTTCAGAAGATTCTTCCCTCCCTCACTTCTTTCCAGTCTCTACTCAAATGTTACCTCTTAGAAAAGGTCTTCCAAGGCCACCCTCTCTAAAATAAGACACTCCCTCCCTTATGCCCAGAACCTCCATCATCCTCCCTGTTTTATCTTTGTAGTACATGACACTGTACTATGTAGCACTCATTAATATGTTGTCTATTTCTCCCACTGAAATTCAAGCTCCATGATGGTAGAGACACTCACCGCCTTGTCAGCATATCATCAACCCCTATCACAGTGTGTGGCATCTAACAGGCACAAGATGAGCATATTTTGAATAAATTAAAAGAGAAAGAAGTTAATATCTACATAGCCCTGCTGAAAAGCAAGAGGAGAAGCCAGCAAGGAGCCAGAAACAATGAGAGCAGACAAGCTGAGAAGCCAGAGCAGTAAAACATGGCCCCAAACAAGAAAGACGCTGGCAGAGAGGGCAGCTAGAACCGAGAGCTTCACAGACAAGGAAATAACTACAACCACCCAAGATAAGAATACTAGATCTTAACAATAATCAGGGAATTGTGAATTAGACCAAGATAGCATTTCTCACCCATCAGATTGGAAAAATCAACAAAGCTTTATATTATTAAGTATTGATAAAGATATGGAGAAATGCCCTCACACACACTGCAGGTAGGAGTGAAAGCAGATACAGCTACTTACTTAGCAGGGCAATTTGCAGTTTCTATAAAACCTCCCAATTCACACACCCTGTGACCCAACAATTCCATTTGTATTCTAGAGAAACATTTACACAGTTGGACAATGAGGCATATACAAACTTGCTTACTGAAGCTTGATTTGCAGTATTAAAAAAATTAGAAACCACTTGAATATCCTTAGTAGAGAACTGGATTAAAAACTGCATTATCTGTTCATATATGAAATAATACAAAATAGTTAAAAGGCAAAAGATCAGTCTACATGTAATAATATGGACACCTCTCTGAGATACACTTTTAAGCGAAAAAGAAAATATGCAGAATTATTCAATATATTTCTATTAAAAATGCATATACACAGTATCACTAGATGTCTCACAAGGAGACAATGTGTATCTGTATGTATGTGGAGGTCACAGCAGCAAGTGAATTGTCAAAGGGTACCTCATCTTTATGTGTAACACTTTAATATTACACAGATAATCGATGAAAAATGTGTGCATATTTAAAGTATAGGGAATTTAGCTGAGACATTGGGATAGTGTTCATGTTCAGAACAAAGCTAAGGACAAGAAAGCATGAAATATTTTGGAATATTTGAAGAACAAATAGTCCATATTATTGAAGCATTAAGGCTAAAGCAAGAAGTGGCAGAAGTTGAGACTAGAGAGGCTGCCTGAGCCAAACTGTGGACAGCCTGTGTGCCAGGCTATGTCTCATGGACTTTATTCAATCATTTCACACCATTCATCCATATGTCCGATACAAGTGATAGCTTTGAGAACTATGGGATATGTCTCAGTAACTAGGACTGACCTTGCATATTTTTTAATTGTATCTTAAAATCACTAAGTTCTCTTGTAGGCTTACCAAACAGTCATTATCTATAAACCCCTTTCACAATTTATAAAAGTTGCCCTGCTAAAATCATTACATTATTTTAGACATGAAAAACAACAGAGACCAACTATGTCACCTAATAAATTACCCATCCATCCTTCTTTGAAATTCCAGAAAAAAACTTAAGTTGAAACAAAAATGAAGGTACTGAATTATAAAGTTTTCAGCATGCAAATTTAATTTCTCTGTGGGCGACAGCATTCAGTCTAGTAATCAGCACTTCATTCATCGAATATTTGTTGAATTCAACTGTGTAAGGCGCTGAGGCTACAACGATGAGCAAGGACAGTCTCCACGCTCATGAAGCTTACCGACTAGGCAGAGAAAGAGATATTAGATGAATTACCACAACAGAGAAATGTAAAACTGCAATGCTAGTAAGTTCTATAAAGTGGTGGTCCGTGAAGGTTTAAGCACATGGTGGGGGAATGAGACCTAGGGAAGTCAGGGAAGGTTTTGCTAGGGAAGGGGAGATTGAGATTTAAAGGAAGCAAAGAAATAACTAGGAAGAGAAGTAGTGAGTGAGGAAGTTCATTTTTCTTGGCAAATGGACCAGCATATGCAAAGGCCCAGTGGCTGAAAAGCAAGGTGCTGATATTGAAAAATGGACTTTGAGAACACAGCTGCTGAAAAAAATGTTTTTTGTATCTTGCTGTTCCCTAATTTGTTGACCTGGGGAAACATGGAAAGAGTATAAATATATCACAAAACTAAACACTTGACCTTGCCGTCTCACCCCACAAAATGCTTTTTCTAGCAGCAGACAAGGCTCTGAATCCATTATCTGTTTGAGAATGAGACTCTTAAACCTGAGGCTGCCTCTCTATTCTGAGTTACTTAATCAAGTACCACAAACAGTCAAATCAATAGCCTTTTGGAATGAATGGCTTGTGTATTCATAAAATGAGAAAATTCTGATACTGCAGCTGGAAAAAAGGAGAGTCAAAACATTTCTGTAGCTCCACATAGAAGAAACAAGCAGGTGATTGTTGATTTTTTTTTTTTTTTGAGGGCAGTGTCACTGGCCCTCATATGTAGGATCCGAATCAGGGCTGCTGGCATCCCAAGCCAGCTCCCAACCACCGTGCCACTCGGCCAGCCCTGAAATTTTTTACTTTATGATATCTTTTGGCCTCTATAGGAACTGCCTGTCCTCAAGAAGAAAAGGTTGCTCCTGAATCCCCAACAAAAACTTGTCAATGTCCTCAGCATTGACTTTCCAGAATGTTTTTGACTGCAACCCACATTAAGAAATTTATTTCACATTGTGATTTACCTCAGATACACAGACACGTAAACAAAAGTTTTGTTTCAAATAAACCAACTGTAAAAAGATTTATTTTTAAAAAGAGTCCTTTGGAGAAATTGGAATAGATATTTTGGAGATTGTATATTACAGGATATCAAATAATTTTATTAGGAACTTAATTAGGAATGATAATTTACTAGGAATTTTATTAATTTTATTAGGAATGATAATTATTACATTATGGTTATGTAATAAAATGTTTATACTTAAAAAAATACATCCTGAACTATATGGGAGTGAAATGAAATAATGTCTGGTATCTGCTTTAAAATATATCAACAAGAAAAGAAAGTTGAAACTGGTATGGCACAAATCTTGATAATTGTTGGATCTGGATGATGGATACCTGTGGGTTCATTATACCATTCTCTCTACTTTCGTATATGCTTGAAATTTTTCATAATAAAAAAAATTAACCTACTCTTGCCTTTATTATACATAATGCTCTTTGATATTTTGGTTGTTTTTTTCTTTAACTAAATCATAGAAGGAAGAAAGCATACTGGTGATGACGCCCTAAGTTGAGTTCACATGCACTGAAGGCTTGTGATGCATGGTTTGAGGTTGCTAGCTACCTTGGTCTTTGGTCTGTTCATAGGGAATCATTCTAACACAAAAGACACTTTTGGTCATTTGAATGCAATTAAAAACAAAAAGCCTAATTCTTCTCAACGTTTCCAAGTTCCAAAAATGTAATGCTTCTTGACATTTCCATAGTTGCCTATTTAAGTTCAATGTAAATAACTGCTGCTACTTTGGGGGTGCCTGATCGTGTCTATCACAGCACAAGGATGTATGTCTCCCTGGTGACATCTCAATGTTGATCTTGTAAATTCTACAGCAACACATAATGTAGTACAAAGATATGCCAAGTAGCATCAAAAATATTTTTTTCAGATTTGGGTTTAATATAAATGTCAAATCAAATTTAGAGGGAAAAAAATTACGAAGTATATTCAGATGACTTCAGCTAATTCTCTCCATTGGTAATATTTTGAACGTTAGACACAGAGGTTATTAAATGCTTTATTTCTGTTGTTACTTAGAGCTGCTAAATTATAAACCAAGTTAACTGTATAAACGACTAAATTTTTAAAAAAAGACAAATTCTATTTTTGTATTAAGTGGAATTTCTAACATTAAATAAATCTATCTATACTCCATGTTTTCATTGTGCTGCAATGTCGATTAAAAAGACCTATGACCCAGGCCGGCTGAGTGGCGTGGTGGTTAAGCGCTGGTTTGGGAAGCCAGTGGCCCCGGTTCGGGTCCCACGTATAAGGGCCTGTGACACTGCCCTCAAAAACAAAACAAACAAACAAACAAAAGACCTATGATCCAAAACATATATATAGATATCACTCTCTCCCTACCTTTTGCTAGCCTGGAGAAAAGCATCCTTTAGTTCTAAAATGCTGTTCTGACTTCGTAAATACTTTTCTTGCCTTCTTTTCCAAAATCACATATAGCAGACACTGAACTATTGGCTGGGTACCTAGCATTTATATTGCTGCTTCCTCCACACCCTTAACTGTAACTTGATTGTATTCAGATATCACCTTTCTTCATGTCTTGAGTGCTTCAGGGAAGCTGCAGCATCCCGATTGGTGGTTCCAGGGCATATTCTCCAGCTTATCTAAACCAGCCATGCCAATCTCCTTCTCCTTGCCATTGATTGGCTTAAGAAAGAATATGTGATAAAATTCTGGCCAATGAGAGCAAGTTAGCCAGGAGGGTTTCTGGAAAACTTTCTCCTGTTCCCAAGAGATAGATGATTGTTCTTTTGGACATTGTTGGAGCCTCACAGAAGGCTGGAATTCCTGTAGCATCTTTCTATCAGCCTCAAGAAAAACTTCACATAGAGGAGAGCCAATCGAAAAATCACACAGAAACAGACCTGGCTCCTCCTTCTGAGCTCCTTATCATGTGAATTGATCGATTTCCTTATCATTCAAGCCACTTGATGTTATTTGCAGCTAAGAGCTCTACATGATACAGTAGATTTTAGAATTTCAGGCAAAACTTCATATCCATTATTTGTTCAACAATTTGTGAGCTTGAACTTATAGTGAATCTGTGTGACTCCAAAACAGCTGGTCATTTCAGTGCAAAAACAAAAACTAAGTGTATGAGCTGGTATGGTATTAAGGAAAAACCCTAACCATGTAAGTCTCTGAGAAGTTTAGGGGTCTAGCAAATGGATGAAGGTGAATTGAGAGAACAAAAATGTAGACAAGAAAACTGCTACCCAGGTTAACCTTAGAACAAGGGGGTAAAAGGTGTCTGCGGCTACCAACAAAGATCTTAGTATTCTGGCTAATTATGAGACAAGCTGTCCACTTAAAGGGATACCCACATGGCTAAAGTTCTGAACACAGACACAAGATGGGCTGACCTATTTCATCACATGCACCATATATATAAGCAAGTGATTTTCGAGGTTAAGTAACGGCAGAGAAAGAGATGCTGATGTAATAATGCCTGGGGGAAAGGGGGAGAGTGGGAGAGGGTGGGGGGGGGGAGAGAGGGAGAGAGAGAGAAAGAGAGAGAGAGAGAGAGAGAGAGAGAGAGAGGAGATTGATTGAATTTTTTATAACATATTTTTGTGGAGAAGGGGAGGCTAGGCTACCCTCACACTGCAACTGATGAGGTTATAGGGCAAGGAACTCACAGGATTGCTATCACTCTTGTCTCCACCACGGAGTAAATAACCACTTTCCATTTTTAGAAAGGCCTGTCTGTTGCAAGAAAAAGTAGACAGGACTTGGTCTCTATCAAGTTCCAGAGGGTAATGTGAAGGGTAATTGTTTTGACTATAAGCATCTTGAGCTCCTTAAATGAAAGGAACTACGGAATTTCAAAATGAAAATACTGTAATTCTGGATTTTATGTAAAGGAGTTATATGCTTGGCTTATAATATTTAAAGTAAATAATCACAGCATATGTTTGTTTTATATTATTTGAGAAGTGATATTCGATTTTAGAACATGGCCTAGTATGTAGCAGGCAAGCACATACTGGTTGAGGGAATATTTGTTGACTAATTGCTAGAAAAACATTTTTAAAGGACGAAGATCTATTGTTTATTCATCTGAACAGAGGGAGAAAACTTTTTAATTTCTAAAACTTCTAAATAAGTTTAAAGACTTTTTTACATGGTATCTTCAGAATAAATTATTCCTATTATTACCTTTGGCTTTTTTTTAAGCTCACAATTTCTTAAACTAGCAAATATATTTTTAAACAGTTTCTAAAACTAAACAAAGCTTGATAATTAGGTGTAAATTGAGATGCGAGTGGCAATTCTATTTAAACTCTTTAAAATCTAGTCTATACTTGTGAGTATTCTTAATAAAACATTAGAATTTTAAAAGAATTTGAATGGAGATAATGTGTAGGCATATCTGCCTGCTATAGACACGTCCAGGGATTTATTTCATATATGTTTTGGTTTTATTTTTTGAAATTCCATGAAATAAGTCTGATGATTCAACATGATTCTCATTAATAGGAGCAGGAAATTATAAGCTGTATTTGAAAAGTATACAAAGTACATTTAATTCTAACCTGACCCACACGTGTACTATTTCTTAGAAGCTTATCAAATCCAAGCCTTTGAAAATGCATACACTGTAACAGATTTTTCAAAAACATGATGGAAAATATATACCACCCAGCTAAACACTCTCTTGATTTAGAATCGAGGCCTATATGTTTCTATTTCCATAGTGACTATTGCTGTGGAATCGACATGTTTTAATTTAGATTTGAGATTATAAACATCATTTGGAGACAGAATTTATTTTCTCTCTTACGACTTCTGAAAACTGGTCTAAGTGCTACAGAAGAAAATTCTGGAGCAGGATGTAGAAATTATTTGTCTTAAGGGGTATTTGTGACTAACAAAAGGTGAGTTTTTACAAAAATCCATGGCTTTATAATCCTTAAAAATTTTTTTGTGGATTTTCCTACTATTATGTTTTTTTTAAGATTTTTTGGGGAGTTGGGGGAGGGGAACAGCATTGGGGAATTGGGGCAGGGAAACAAACAAGTTGCTGTCCTTTTATTCTTCAGTCTAGTTGTGGAGGATGTCGCTTCACTGGCCCATGTTGGTATTGTGTTCACTGCGCTCTTCCCGGCTGAGACAGTCGCTCGCCAGCCATTGGATGGCTGCTCACGGTGGCTTACGGCAGCTCATGAAAGCGCATGCCCGCTGCCAACCAGCCCCACTGCATCCTACATAGTGGCCGATGACTCAAGGCAGCCCAGCTCCTGTTCAAGCTCTTGTTCACCACCTTAGCTGTAAAGGGTGCAGCGCCACTGGCCCTCATATGTGGGATCCGAACCAGAGCCTGACTGCTCAGAGCTAGCATCCAAAGCCAACTCCTAATCAACGCGCCACTCAGCTGGGCCTTGGATTTTCCTATTTTATAAAATAAACTAAAGAAGGGATTTTTAATTAGGCCTCCCTCAGAAGTATTTAAATTGTGCTAACATGTAACTGTTGTTTTTTTTTTTAAAAAATCAGGGTGAATAGATAAGTACAGAATCTGCAAATATTTTTGCCTAAATTCCTAAAAAGTTGAAATGAGAACTTTCATCTTCCTCAATTATCTAAGAAAAGTAGTTACGGTATGACTCACTTTTAGGTCAAATAAAAGTTAGCAACCCAATCTCTAATGAAAGGGAAAGAGGAGAGCAAATTATATTCATTTATTATTTTTCAATGAATTTTTTAGAAACCCCTACTCACCCTGTGCCTACGAAGCTTTTACATGAGTGTGGGCAGAGAGTAGGAAACTGGCCAGTGATGTACAGGCTAGTAAGTGCTGCGGTGGAAAACAGCTCCAAGGACTGACCCAGCAGGAAGAAGAACGCAGTGGGTGCCCCAAAGTCCTGCAATCTAGGCCAAAGGAAACTGTTTTCTACGTGAAAAGGAGGGCTGATTCTTAACACAAACAAAAACAGAAAACACAGACAACTCTAACCTGGTGGAATCACACGGCCCCACTGGCACAGAAGCAGGTGCCATCCCACACCTTGTGACCTGTGGTTATTAAAAAGCCACACTAGGGCTGGCTGAGTGGCACATTGGTTAGGAGCTGGCTTGGGACGCCAGCTCTGAGCAGCAGGGCCCCGGTTCAGATCCCACATATGAGGGCCAGTGACAACAGCTCCACCTGGTTGCCTCTATAGCTAAGATGGCTGGCGGCAGTGTAGGCTGCAGCCCCTGTTGCGGTGGGCTGCCATAGGCTACACTGAGTGGCCGGCAGCCTAGCGTGAGCTGCCAAGAGCCACCATGAACAGTCGTCCAGAGGCCGGGGGCCAATCTGCCTCACCCGGGAAGAGCGCAATGACGATATCAACATGGACCAGTGAAGCAATGTCCTCCGCAACTAGACTGAAGAACAAAAAAGGACCACAACTTATCTGTTCCCCTTCCCCGATTCCCCAGTGCTTTTGCCCTCCCCCAATTCCCCAATAAAATCTTTAAAAAACCCAAAAAAGCCACACTACTTAAGGTAACCCTTGACCTGCAGCATTTAGCTTTGGATGAACAAGGTCAAAAAACGCTTCATAAATCCAACCTCTTCAAATTTTTGTTTGCTTTTCTCTCTCTTAATCATAGAGCTAAACCAAAAGTATATACACCCCCAAGGGATCGCTACAACTGCCCCTCCTTTAGGAGGCTGCTCCCTTGCCTGGGAAGGTCTACAATGAAAAGAAACTGAGTCTGCAAAGGGAAAGCCATGAGATATGTCAGCAGTGAGAAGGGAAAAAAAGATGGCAAGGGCCGGCCGAATGGCGCAGTAGTTAAGCGCTGGCTTGGGAAGCCAGCGGCCCCGGGTTCAGGTCCCATATATGAGGGCCAGTGACACTGCCCTCAAAAAAAAAAAAAAAAAAAAGATGGCAAGACATTATTTTCTTTCATTAATGATTAGCCAGACTAGCCAATGAGAGCAGAAAGCAAGAAGCTTTGCAGTATTATTTCAGCATTATTTTCCCCAAAGTCCTGCATGTGTTTGCTAAAGATCTGACTTCTATTCAGATGTGTCTGGTATACTCTTTTTTTTTTTTTTTTGAGGGCAGTGTCACTGGCCCTCACATGTGGGACCGAACCAGGGCCACTGGCTTCCCAAGCCAGCACTTAACCACCACTCCACTCGGCCGGCCCTGGTATACTCTTTGAAGGAACCATATTTAGTACCTAGTGACAGAGTCATTCATTATTTGAAGTAATATTCAATGAATATTTGCTGGAACTCTAAGGACAATGAAGAACAATGGGGCGAATGAGAAGGGGCAAGACAGCCATTCATTTCATATTTACTGAACATCTACTAGGTGTTAGGTGCTATTCCGGGGGCCAGGGAATGCAGCAGTGAAGAAATGTATAAAGAGCCCTGCCTTTCATACACTCCAGTAGCGGGTAGGGGGAGATGAACAATAAATAAAGCAGGGAATGGGGAGAATGTGTGGGAATGAGCGTCAGCATGGGTATGTGTCTGCAGCTGTGTAAGAAAAGTTCCACATTTCGAAAAGATTGGTAGGGGAAGGCCTTCATTGGAGAACAAAATCTGAGCAAAGACCTGAAGGGAGAGAGCAGTTAGGGTGAGAAGGGGGTTCCAGAGGAAGCCATAGCAAATGCAAAGGTCCTGAGGCAGACACTTGCTTGGTGCATATGAGAAACATCAAGGACGCCAGTGGAGTAGAGTTAGAGGGAAAAGGTAGATGAGCTCAGAGATGTCAATTCTAGGGGATGGGGTGGAGGCCCTGTAAGTCACAGTAAGACTTTTACTCTAAGTGGTAAATGGTAAGGCATTAGAGGGTTTTGAGCAGAGGAGTGACATAATCCAATGTTTTTCAACAAATATTTGCTGAGCACCTACTATGGGCCAAAAACTGAGCTAGGCCATATACTTGGGTGCTGGGGTCATACTAATGAACATGACAGACATGGTCCCTGCCTTCATGGAGCTTATGTCCAAGTGGGAAAGCAAGAAAAGCCAGTAAACCAGCTCACAAAAATAATTACTAGTTGTGATAATGCTGAAAACAAAATCAAGGCCATTGCATAATGATAGATCTGGTGAGGGGAATGCACAGAGAAACTCAGGTCTGGGCAACAAGGAAGGCTCCCCTGAGGAGGTGACACTGGAGGTCAGTCTTAAAGGAGGCAGAGAAGCAAGCTAACCATAACACTGGGGGAAAGAGGGCATCAGGCAGAGGGAACTATAATACATGTTCAAGGGCCCAAGAAATGAAAGGGTGTGGTTTGTTGCAGGGAGAGAAAGAAACCAGCACTGCTAATTCCCAAAGCAGGAAGGGAAGAGAAACACAGGATGAGACTGTAGCAGTGCTGGAGCCAAATCAAGCTAGATTCAGGTAGAGGGACCTGAATAAGAAACTGGTGACCAAAGGCAGAAAAATGTCAGATATCCTAAGAGAGCCATAGATAAAAAGCTGCGAGAGTTTTGAAGAAAGACAGCTCACATAGGGCCTGTGGAGAAAGGAAGCAGTGTTGAACTGAGTTTGAAGGTATTAGCCATTTAGCCATATCTGGAAGGGGGGAAGACATCATGGGAAGGATACAGGCTGGACGTCAGATGTGGCTTCGAAGGCCCCCTCAGCCAGTAACACCTGGGCCAAGCTGGAGCCTGAGGGAGCCTTCTTTTTCTCCAAATAAAACGACATGTGCTTTGCAGGTTTGAGAGAATTAAAAATAGTGTTTATGTACCAGCCGAGCGGCGCATTGGTTAAGAGCTGGCTTGGGACACCAGCTCTGAGCAGCAGGGCCCTGGTTCAGATCCCACATATGAAGGCCAGTGACACTGCCCTCTATAGCTAAGGTGGTGAACAATAGCTCCACCTGGAGTTGGGCTGCTGTGAGTCGCTGGGGGCGGCATAGCTGCAGCCCCTGCTGCAGTGGGCTGCCATAAGCTACAGTGAGTGGCTGGCAACCAGCGTGAATGGCCAGCAGCCTGCATGAGCTGCCAAGAGCCACCATGAGTGGCCATTCAGAGGCCAGCGACATAGCTGCCTCACCTGAGAAGAGGGCAACGATGATACCAAGATGGGCCAGTGAAGCAATGTCCTCCATAACTAGACTGAAGAACAAAAGGACAGCAACTTGTCTGTTCCCCTTCCCCGATTCCCCAATGCTGTTCCCCTCCCCCAATTCCCCAATAAAATATTTTTTTAAAAAAAAAAGTAGTGTTCATAAAATTCCCTGTATATGATAAATGCCAAATAAACGCTAGTTCTCATAACTGAATATACATTCTGTGGATGTGAGTTTCTGCTTTCCAATTTGAGTGAGAGCAAGGAACCAGCAACAGTCTGAATCTTTTGTATGATTTTCAATAGACAAATTTTTCAAGGATGAAATACATAACCTCATTTATACTGAGACATGATGCGTGTGGGCTGCCACAGGCTACGGTGGGTGGCCGGCAGCCAGCGTGAGCAGCTGGCAGCCCGTGTGAGCTGCCAAGAGTCGCTGTGAGCGGCTGTCCAGAGGCCAGTGACCGATCTGCCTCACCCAAGAAGAGCACAATGATGATACCAACATGGGCCAGGGAAGCAATGTCCTCCACAACTAGACTGAAGAACAAAAGGACAGCAATTTGTCTGTTCCCCCTCCCCCAATTTCCCAATAAAATCTTTAAAAAAAAGAAAGGAACAAGTAAATATATGCCTTGTGATAAGTACTATGAAAGAAAAGAAGGAAAGAAATGTGGAGTGAGAGAGAACAGAGGAATAACATCTAGGATAAAGATGTGGAGGGATTGGAGATAAAGGCTCTAAGGACGAGTCTGTTTGTAGGCCAAACCCACCAGAGGGTGATGTAGTAATCTGTATTATTTAACTCTTTGCTTTCCAACAAAGACCTTCTCAAAGTAAAACATATTCCGAGGGTGAGGAGGCAGCCATAAGAAGAGTGAGGTGGAGTGGGAAAAGGATGCCGCTCCATGGATAAAATCTCCCAGATCTCTCCTGAGCAGATGCTTTGCCATTTATTTTCCCAGAGGATGAAATGTGTAATACTGACTTCCAAAGCTACTGATTTCCCACGGTCTACCCAAAAGTGATGTGATGAGTACTTTAAGCTTAGAACAGCCACTTATGAGTTCTACAAAGCACCCCTCGAGGGATACAATGGCAAACACCAGTGCATTCTTGTTCTAACATAATATTCCTCTGCAGTAGATAGTCAATGGTAGTATGTCAATTTTATAAATTTGAAAGAAAACCGTAGAGACCCCATGCAACTTCTTCAAATTAATGTTGGATCTAAAGTTTAAATCCCACGTTTACTCTGGCTCACTCTAGGCCTCCAACTATGCTCTGCCCTCACCCCCAGAGCAAACCTGCAAATTTTATTACGGATGTATAACATATGAGAAATTTGTATGGAAGAAAATTCCAGGGCTGGTCGACTGAAGCGTTTGGTTAAGAGCTGGCTTGGGACGCCAGCGGCTCCGGTTCGGATCCCACATATGAGGACCAGTGACAGTGGCCTCCACAGCTAAGATGGTGAACAACAGCTCCCCCTGGAGCTGCGCTGCGTGAGTCCCAGCAATGGTGCAGGCTGCAGCCCCTGCTGTAGTGGGCTGCTATAAGCTACAGTGAGTGGCTGGCAGCCAGCGTGAGTGGCTGGCAACACATATGAGCTGCCAAGAGCCGCTATGAGCAGCCATCCAGAGGCCAGTGACCCATCTGCCTCACTCAGGAACAGCGCAACAATGATACCAACATGGGCCAGTGAAGCAATGTCCTCCACAACTAGATTGAAGAACAAAAGGACAACTTGTCTGTTCCCCTTCCCTGGTTCCCCAACGCTGTTCCCGTCCCCAATTCCCCAATAAAATCTTTTTTTAAAAAAAAAAAAAAAAAGAAAAGAAAATTCCAGCCAAAGGACAAGTTTACAAAAAGCCATGCATTTTCATAAATTAGCCTCCATAGTCGGGGCTCAGCTTCCTCTATTTCTTTTTCCAGGAATGCTGTGTCATGATTGAAGTTGGCTAGTAGCTTCTAGTTATTACCAACTGGTGCTAACTATGAGAACTTGATCAACATGCAGGCCTAGGAGTACATACCTCACAATATTCAAGACTGAAGAAGTAACGTGAAAGGAAATTTACAAGAAAATCTGATCAAGGAAGCTGTTCTATTTGCTTTTTGGTGTCTCTTGAAGAATATCCATATACTATAACCCATTGTCCTTCCCTTTTTGCCTTGGCTATCAGAAGATTCAGTGTCTATCAAATCAGTCCTCTCTTTCAGGAATGCCTGCAGCTAGCATATTTTTCTCCCATTTGTTATCTTGATTTTCTGTTTATATTGACCACCATACTGACTATATGAGGTTTTGGATGAAATTATATTAATTCATTTTTGGAAAGAGACAAATGATAGATAAATATGCTTCTTGCCCCACATGTGCACCAGGTTTTAGGATGTTTCCTTCACTAAACAAAGCACAGACTCCTAGGCTAAGGCCCCAGGAATTAAAGCCAGCCTTCTTCCCATCTCCCTGATGGATTTTAGCCAAACCTCTTCCTAAAGTCTATGCTAAGATGTCCTCTTTTTAAATAGACTATACTTACCAAGTTGTTCCTACATCATAGCTGTGGAAAAAAACTAACCAGATTATATCCTGAGAGTTCTTTCTTGAAGGGTGGAGAAGGAATTATTTTATTTTTGTTTTTTTGTTTTTTCCCCCCAATTTTATTGAGATATAATTGACATAAACATTGTGTAAGGTTTTTTTTTTTAAGATTTTATTGGGAAATTGGGGAAGGGGAACAGCGTTAGGGAATCGGGGAAGGGGAGCAGACAAGTTGCTGTCTTTTTGTTCTTCAGTCTAGTTGCGGAGGACGTTGCTTCACTGGCCCATGTTGGCATTATCATTGCGCTCTTCCCGGATGAGGCAGATCGGCCGCCGGCCTCTGGATGTCGCTCACGCTGGCTGCTGGCCACTCACTGTAGCCTATGGCAGCCCACTGCAGCAGGGGCTGCAGCCTACACCGTCTCCAGGGCTCGCACAGCCCAGCTCCAGATGGAGGTGTTGTTAGCTGTGGAGGGCAGTGTCACTGGCCCTCATATGTGGGATCTGAAGCAGGGCTGCTGGCATCCCAAAACCAGCTCTTAACCAATGCGCCACTTGGCTGGCCCAAACATTGTGTAAGTTTAAGGTGCATGGTGTGTTGACTGGATACACTTACACAGTGTAATATGGTTGCCATGGTAGCATTAGCTGACACCTCCATCACATCTCATAACTACCATTTCATTTTTGTGGTGAAAACATTTAAGGCCTACTCTTGTAGTAACTTTCAAGCATGAAATACAGTATTGTTAACTATATTCACAATGCTGTGTATTAGCTCCCTAGAGCTTAATTATCTTCTATGGAAGTTTGTACCTTTGACAAACCTTTCCCCATTCCTCTCTCCACCTCCAGCCAGAGTTCTTTCAAAATAACCCTAAGCTTCATCATTGTTGTGCTGTATTTTAAACTTTCCTGTTCGTTGAGTTGCTTACCTTAATCCCACCTCAACATGAAGACATTTTTATTCAGAATATAAGTGTAGGGTGTGATAGAGTCATAGGGTTTTCTTCCTCCAATTTTTCAGGTAGCAAAGTCTCTACTTGAAAGATTCTCAAAGCTAAAAGAAGGGACTCTGATAGACAATAAAAATGCTGGGCAGGAAAATCCAATCTTGGTCTTCAAATGCTCTGTTTCTAAGGACTACAAGGAGAAGGTAGGTCATGGGTTGGAAGATTGCTGTACTAGTCAGCATCTTTGGTTTTAACTCACAGAAAACAACTTTGGCCAAATTACATGAAAAATTAACTCACTGGAATGTTATGGGGGAGCTAACAGAACAAAGGGGAGATTATAACACCAGGTTTAGAAAGGCAGGGATTAAGGCAACTCAGGATATGTAAGTAACAGGCTGACGTACAGTCTCCTTGGAATAAATGAGCATCAGTTATGTGTAGTCTTATCCCTCTGCTCAAGGTCAAAATTCTAAAGAAAGCATCTGTATGACCTAACTTATGCCCATGTCTGCCCGATAGACATGTCCTGGAGGGGCCTATCTCACAATTCCAGTGGTCTATGCTCAGTGGAGAAGGGCAGTTCCCTCAAAGCAAAGTCAGAATTCTGATAACCAGAAGAGAAAGTGGATGATGGTCAAGCAAAAATAAACCCTTGAACCATCCTTATGCTTATGAACTGTTCATTACTGACAGTCATTAGCACTGAGACATCCTACAAACCTCTTCATTCCATGAACTATGCAACAGTTCCCTCTGTCATTCCCCTCTCCTGACATTACAGCTAGGTCTCTGACCTCTGTGACTTCAACAAGTGTGAGAGAGTGGTATCCTGGAAAGCTGTTATCCAAAAGTCTGTTAAGAGTCTCAAGTTCCTAAGACAAGCAACCACCTCCTTGTGGAAAAATATGGCCTACCCAATATAACTGTTAAACAGTCACATTTAAGTCAAGGATGTGTTGCTTCGGTGATTCCATCTGGAGACTTGGCTGGGAAATGCATGCTTTAAAAACATGGCAGCACTATCTCTTTCTATAAATTTTTTACTTTGATCAATTACCATGCCATTCAGTGGAAAATGGAATGTGGGTCAATGGCTTAGAGCACCCACAGCCCAGGGGGTGCTCTCTGTTTTCTGTAGCATACCTTGAAAAATCCTTTGAGTCGTGAGCCGGATTTGAGCTGGATCAGCCAATGGGCAATTGGGAGCTGTAGGGGAGGAAGGGCTTTCTGCTGAAGTCCAAGTGGATTGATTCTAGGGCCCAATTTGAGTTGTGTTGATAATTCTCTTAGTTCCTGGGTGTAGCAGGGACTTCGATTGTACCAATTGGTAGTGACTATCTATTTCAAGCAGCCTTTTCCCACATATATCCTAGAAGGGCACTCTCTTTTCTTTCCTTGCTGATGTTTACCATAATCTGAAATTAATTTTTATTTCTTGACTGTTAAAGAGAAAAACCACAGGATCTGAATGGTGTCACTTGTGCTTTAACCTGATGATGTAGTCCATGATACCAAACCTAGATTTAATACCTGACCTGATTTCTGTTTCAACCTTTCCTACAAATAATCTTAACAAGTCTGGAATTTTCTGGTCAAGCAACAGTAAGGTAATTTGTCACATGGGCCCTTTCTATTTCCCCACCACCACTACCACCACCATAGAAAGAAGACACAATCTGCATGATAAAAACCCTTGCTATTCTGTTTCCCCAAAAGAAGTTGTTTTGGTCTAAAAAATAATTCTTTCTTTTGTTAATAGCTTGCTTGTCCCACCCCTCTTGTATGAAAACCTCCATTTGCTACAACCCCCCATCTATTGCTAGATGGGATGCTGCCTAATTCATGAATCATTTAATAAAGCCAATTAGATGTTCGAGTTTACTCAGTTGAATTTTGTTTTGTTTTTCTTTTGTATTTTTTTTTTTAAATTGGGTAATTGGGGAAGGGAAACAGATAAGTTGCTGTGCTTTTGTTTTTCAGTCTAATTGTGGAAGACATCACTTCACTGACCCATGTTGGTATTATCATTGTGCTCTTCCTGGCTAAGGCAGTCACTCTCACTGGCCATTGGACAGCCAATCACGGCAGGTCACGGCAGCTCCTGAAAGCGCATGCCAGCTGCCTGCCAGCCCCATACAGCCTACGCTGTAGCTGGGGGCCTCAGGGCAGCCCAGCTCCAGGTTAAGCTGCTGTTCACCATCTTAGCTGTAGAGGGCGCAGCGTCATTGGCCCTCATGTTGTATCCGAACCACCGCCCAGCTGCTCAGAGCTGGTGTCACAAGCCAACTCTTAATTAATTAATTAATTAATTAATTTGTTTGTTTCAGATGTACAAAACAATGCAATGGTTATCCTCTTCACCCCTTACAAAGTGACTCCCCTCCCCCATCCACTATCCCCCCACCCTCGATATCATACATATCTATTACACTTCCATTGACTCCATCCGCATACATCCCATGACTATATATGTGTTAAATTATAATTGACATATAATATTATTCAGCGGCAGCTTCAGATGTACAGTGCAGTGGTAAGGCCTCTACACTGTCCATGAAGTGGTCTCCCTAACAAGACATGAGTCCATCTGGAACCCTAAAAATTATTTACAACATTATTGATTATATTCCCCTGTCTTTTCTATCCCTACAGCAATCTTGTAGTTACCAATTTATGTTGTTTCGCCCCTTCCCCTTCTCCCTCCGGCCCACCCCCATCCATCTAGCAATCATCAGTTTTTCCTCTGTGTCTCTAAGACTATTTCTGTTCACAATGTTCGTTTATTCAGTTCTTAGATTCCACATGTAAGTGAGATCATATGGTATTTGTCTTTCTCTGACTGACTTATTTCACTTAGCCTAATGTTCTCTAGGTCCATCCATATCATTGCAAATGGTACGATTTCTTTCTTCTTTATAGCTGTGTAATAGTCCATTGTGTAAATGTACCAGTTTCTTAATCCAGTCATCTACCAGTGGGCATTTTGATTGTTTCCAAGTCTTGGCTATTATAAATAGCACTCAAATGAACATAGGGGTGCATATAATTTTTTGAATTTGTGTCTTGGGTTTTTCAGGATAAATACCTAGGAGTGGAATTGCTGGGTAATAAGGTAGTTCCATTTCCAGTTTTTTGAGATACCTCCAAACTGATTTCCATAGTGCCAAGCCACCTCTTAACGAACGCTCCACTCGGCCGGCTCAAATTTTGTTTTTTAATGGGTTGTTCTTCATCTGTCTCTCACATTTAGAATATAATATCCACAAAGTCAAAGTCTGTCTTGTTCAGTTATATCCCAACCACGATGCCTGACACACAGACCTTCAATAAATATTTGTTTTATGACTGAATTGCTATATGATGGGAGTGAAAGTGGCTATCCAAAAGATTGAGCAGTGTAACCTTTTGCAAAAGGAGACTAGAAGCTGATATTAATTTTAATTATGCACCAAGCATTAGAAACACAGCTGTGAACAAAGCAGACAGTCCCTGCCCTTGTAGTGCTTACAGCACTTTATTTGCTAAAAAACAGTGAGTCCTCCTAGCTCTGCTGACCAAGGATCTCAATCTATTTGAATGATAATAATAGTAGTAGTAGTAATTAGTAGTAAGAGTAAATAGCCATACTTTAACATTTACTATGTGGCAGCCACTTTGCACATATTATTTTATTTAAATCCTTCTAACACCCTCGTGAATGTTAAAGATTTAAAAGATGAAGCAACTGGGCCAGGTGAATGGCTCAGTTGGTTAAAAGTGCGAGCTCTGAGCAACAGGTCACTGGTTCGATTCCCACATGGGCCAGTGAGCTGCTCCTGAGCTGAGCTGCCAACACGTGGCAGGATGGCCCAGCTGGTGAGAGCACATGCTCCTCTAACAAGGTTGCCAGTTGGACTCCTGCATGGGATGGTGGGCTATGCCCACCCGCAACTAAAATTGAACATGTGGCACCTTGAGCTGAGCTGTTGCAAACTGCCGACCAGTGGCCAGGTGGCTCAGTGGTTAGAGTATGCACCCTTATCAACAAGGTTGGTGGTTAGACTCCTACATGGGATAGTGGGCTGTGCCCTCCCCTTCCCCTTCACCCCCTGCAACTTAGATTGAACATGGCACCTTGAGCTGAGCAGCTGCAAGCTGCCAACTGGCGGCTGGATGGTGACTAGACTTGGAGCTGAGCTAGCTGCACCCTCCACAACTAAGACTGAAGGACAACAACTTGGCTGTTCCTATTCCCCAATTCCCCAATAAAATCTTAAAAAAAAAAAAAAAAGATGAAGCAACTGGGTCTCAGAATGCTAAGTGGAAGGGTCCACAGTCACACAGCTGGTGAATGTTGAAATCAGCTGGTCCATGTGACTCAAAAGTCTATGATATTTCACCTACATCTCCTGCTTCATTTAGAAATAGGCAGACTTCAGTAACCAGACAGATGCTCATAGGGTACTAGGGTACTAATCTCTTCCCTAAGACATCTCTAGCTCCAATAGGTCACTCCATAGGACCATGCAGAAAATTTAGAATGCTGACCAGTCATTCACTCCCTCTTAAGGGGCCTCATCTTCAGATGATATTAATTGCAATCATTTACCTGAATGCCTTCAATGGATCATGTCTTTGACTTGCCTCATTACAATGAATCATAACAGCCCCTAGAGAAGATGTTATTTTGTGTCCATTTAGCAGAGGAGAAATCTGAGGCTTAGAGAAGGCAAGCCTCTAGCCCAGAGTCCTACAACTGCTCAGAACAGCACTAAGTTTCAAAGTCACACTTATTGATATTAAACCCAGCCTGCCATACCAAAACCCATCTAAGTAGCATCAATTCACCTTTGTTCTTTCACCTCTGGACTTCCGCTGTAGGCTGCTTGAGAGAGCTGTTCCTCCATTTCCCCATAGCTAACACCTCCTGCTTTTTGAAGGCTCAACTCAGCCATCACTTCTTCCATAGAGGCATCTCAGACTTCTCTGCCCAGTATCAGTCAGGAGTCTTAGGGAGAGCAGAGAGACTCTATTTAGAGGAAATAGCTATGAAGTCCAAGTGTGCATCAGGCTTCAGTCCCACCAGGGCCAGTGAGGTCTTTAGGGCCAGTTCTCAACTCTTCTCCCTCTCCACCTCTAATATTATCAGTACAGAAAAGTCTTCCCTAACATTGTAACAAATATGCCTACACCAGAGCCCCAGACTGATATCCAACCCACTTATTAACCCCAGAAGAAAGGCTTCTGCTCTTGCCTAAAGCCAGGGTAGGATTTTTATTGGCCCCATTTGGGTCAGGTGCACAGTCCCCAGCCATTCACTGTGGTCAGGAAGATGCTGTGCTCTGATTGGCCAGGCTGGGTCACATGCACACTGTGGAGGGATGGAATAGCCCCCACCTTAACCATATGGACTCCGAGTTGGGGAGGGGTGACGTCTCCAAAGGAAATGTTAGATGTTGTTACCAGACGGGAGAATGATGATCAGCAGGCAAAAATAACAGATGTCCACTACACACCCCAACCCAGACTGATTAAATGCCCAATTTCATCTTCATAACCAAGTATCATGTGGGGATTTTTGTTGAATGTGATTTTCTTCTCTCCTAATCTATAAACTCCAAGGCAGATGCTATGCACTTCTTTTCCTTGTACCTTCAGCACCCAGCACAGTGTCTGACACATTAGAGGTGTTCACATCATATTTGTTGAATGAATGAGCAAGTGCATTAATTAATTTATGAAGAGCTGATGGTGTTATCTTTCAAAGACAGCATCATGGTGAGACGGAAAGAACACAGATGCTAATCAGTGTTTCTCAAAGTGTAGTCTGGGGAACCAAATTCTCCAGGTTAAAATGCAGATTCCTGGGCCACAGAGTAAACTGTTGACTCAGCATCTCAGTAAATGGGATTCAGGTGCACCTTTAGCAAAACATTTATGTGATCCTTATGCACATTCCTGTGAGAACCGTGGCCTCGTCATCAGAAAGAATCATCTTAGCCCCCCAGCGTGTTCCAGTTGTGTGAACAAAGGGACTCATACCATCTTCAACTCAGTTTGCTCTGCTTTAAAACGGGGCTAAGAAAGCCTCTATATCAATATGTAATCAAAAGTCAAAAAGATAAGAAAGGTACAGTTTCTTTATGTATCTCTGTATTCAAGTTTTACTGCTTGAGTTTTTCTGATGATTGCTAACTTCTGGGATGTGTACTATGTATGTGCCAGGTGCTGCTCTAAGTTCTGATTACATGTGTTAACTCATTTTAGCCTGAAAACAACCCTGTGAGACAGGTACTGTTGCTATGCCCATTTTGCAGGTTAAGAAACAGTTTTCCCTGATAAGTAGCTAATGTTCAGCCGGGTTCCTGACCACTCAGTCTACTTTCTTCCTATAGATAATATGTCATCCTACCTTTGTAATTCACCCCCACCCACTTTTGGGGGCAAAATGAAGACCCTGAAACTCTTCGAGAGAAAAAAGCTCTAAATATGACCTAAGACCAAAAAACATTGACGAAAGGAGAGTAACAATGATGACAGAGTATTAGGGCATGTAGCCTTGATCTTGACAGGATGACTTGAAGAACTGTTTATATCAGACTGGTTTATCTGCAATAGTAAAGCCTCACTCTCTGCCCCTTTTCCCTGAAAAGCACCTTTCTAGATTTTATAACACCTCTGTGCTTTAAAAACCAGAACCAGTCTTTAATCTTAGATGACTGTTTTTATTTTGAATTGGTATACTTCTTCTTCCCCATTCTTTAACACCAATATATTTTTTCCATGAAGCATGAGCAAAGCCTGAAGTATAAGCCAAGCCTTCAGAAATGTGATAGCTGTTACCAAGGATCTGAGAGTAAGAATACAAAACCTAGAATCAAGATTTAAAATGCTGCACTCTAGTATCTGAGATGGCACTGGTTCCACGTCAAAGATGGAATAAATAAGGCATTAAGAAAGCACAGAATTTGTTCCGGGTTCCTTAGGTGGTGAACTCAGTTGAAAACCCCACCACAACTGCTAGATTCTGTTCTCCTGCTCTACTGGAGATTGAATGTAAAATAACCTCCAAACACTTCTGCTATTGGGGTGCCTGGACGGTTATGTTTAATTAAAATGCACTACATGTCTCAAATAGATATATACCATTGACCTACGTTGTTCAAAAAAGGAAACACTAAAATGAGGTGGTTTCTGAAAGCCAGATGAACAACTATGAGAAATAATTCAAATACTGTGCTACCTGTTCCACAAAACTATGTATGATCAGTTATCACTTTGTTGCCACCTTTGTTCCATGTGGAATCAGGAAGGCAGTCACCTGGGGTGAGGGCTTTGAATGGTCAGTAGGAGGAAAAGTAGAATAATTCAATGTAAACTGGTGACATATGGTGCCCCTGAGGGAAGGGGGACTATGCCTCTAGAAGAGAGGAATAGTTAGGGGAATGCCAGGAGTTAATGACCAAATGACCAGAACTTTTAGGGAACCCTCAAAGGCTAGTCTGATACATTTTTCACTCATGAAAGAAACACCCAGAGGGTAGGGGTGGGGGTATGAACAGCTTCAAATCAGCACCTCCAAAGGCCTGGGGCTGGTGGTTGGCATTTGCTCTATGATGGAGACCCCACCTTTCTGCCCACTTCCTAGCTCGTGGCTTATTCAGTTCTGTCTCTGTCTAGTGTCCACCAAGGAGCCTGGCTGTAGCTTCCTTTTCTTGAGCTATGTACTTTCAACCAGTTTTGAGCAGCCCCATTTCAGATTGGCCTTTTTATGTTTGATATAAAGAATAGTTGTTGGCCAATTTCATCTTTTCATCGCTGTTCTCTAGGCCTGAATCCAAGCAGTTTGTCAGATGCTCATTAACTCCCCCTTTGGCTCTTTCTAGTGTGTCTCCTAAGCTCATTGTGCCAAGAACTAACGCTTTCTTTTACACGATTCTCTTTCTCTGCTCCATCAGGGAGACAAATTACTTTCCAAAAGGGATCGCCAGGGATGGTTTAATGAGAATTTCTTTGGGGCTAGGCATGGAACGCAATGTAGTTAACATTCGGTGGACTTAATTGGACTTTTCTTTTCTGCCTCTTTTTTAAAAAATCTGAAGCTATCCTGTTAATCTCTCATTTGTAATCAATTGTGTTGACTAAACAAAAGTCTAGGTCGTCTTTTCTTCCTGTCTCAGACAATCCTTTGTTGCCTCTAAATGCCTCATTCTTGAGTGATCCTGGTCTCGTAGATGGGCCCGATTGTTGACAGTTCATTATTGCGCTTTTGTCCATTTAATCTTTCTTGCTGTGTTTTGCATGTGCATGCCTTAATGAGCTCCGTTGGCAATTAACATGTTTCTAGGAGCAAACTGGTTGCTCAGACGTTTGAGAGGGAAGTGCAGGGAAAAGGGCAACGCAGCTGCCTTGAGGTTGTTTATTTCCCAGCGTTTTCTCAAGACTCCTGTCCTCTCTTTGGCAGCCCCTGCCCTCACTCTTACTCCTCCCCTTTCCTCCCCAGCCCATTCAGCACCAGCACACCTGGATGCCTGGTTCCTGTAACTCTTGGGCTTGGCTCAGGCAGCCCCCTAGCCTCTTGTGAACCAGAGAGCAAAATGGGGACCTTATAGACCCATTTTTGCAGCCAAGGCAAGACAGAGTACAGTGCTCCCCCAAATATGTCTGGATGCTGGCAACTTCTGTGTCGCTCTTTGCAGAGAGGAACCTCTAACCCGCCTAAGGCAATAGGACTGTACAATCTGTTATGTACAAGGCTGTGGCTTTGGAAGAAGGAGAGTTTTTTTTTTTTTTTGAGTCTTGCTGGCAAGATTGCTGAAGTGTGAGCAGTCATGGACAGAACAAACATCTTGTAGGGGAAAAGATAATTGGAGCCTTTTTTGTGTCTGTGACAGGATTCCCCTCCCCCGCAATTTTATTTTTTCAAATATTTTTAAGGGTGGCCTCTTCAATTTAATCAAGGTTAGAATATTAATATGCAGCTGATGACTACCTTGTTTAAGTCACTAATTTTGCAAACTACAAGTCATGCAAACAGTTTAATATTAAGAGGGAAAAAAGTCAGAAAACAAAGCCTTTTCACCCATCAGTTCCCATGCCTGGTGAATAACTAAAAAGGATCCCAGTTAAGATGGTTACTAAAAGCACTTAGCGTTGGCTACAGAACCTGCATTCTGAAAGGTGTTTAGTAATACAGGCAAAGGTTTCCTTTTCTCTTCTCACCATTTTTCAGGTGGAGGAATCCTTTCTTGAATCCCATACCTGAAGGAAGTAGACATCTTAAACCTCAAGGAGTGATTTCAAACCTGTGGAAAGAAGAGATAAGCCCTATAAATACAGATGAACTCTGTTTATCTACAATTACCACCAGATGTGAAATAACACCTACTCAGGTGAGAGCCATTGACAGGAGCTGGTGTGAAGCTTAAGTAACTATCAGGTTATGAGGAAACAACCTCAAGGAGGTTAGAGCAAGAAAGAAACTCTGCTCAGGTTTGCCCTAGAGCCCCAGTTACTGCAGAGATGAGCAGTCCAAAAGAGGTGCCACCTAGTCCCTCTCCCCCCCACCACACACACACATTAGCTTTATTTCAATTGCTATCTAGCTTGCAAGCATGCTATCTTCACCCCACTTCAGAGCTGTCACCTGGAAACAAATTTCTCCAGCTTTATGAGATGGGTCACCCTTTTAGTCTTTTGCCTGTAAAAACTCATTGCAAAAGAATTTTTCAAAGAAAGTTCTCTCACTTGATAGTTAGAAAGTTATTTCCCTGAACGGGGGTGCCCCATTTATTTTTAATTTGTATTTTCTTCTTAAAGGGAAAGAGGAGGACTTGATCACGATTTCCACATGTAGGCCAACTTTTTAACGAAATTCTCTAAGATGCTTTTGCATTAAATTTTGTGGTGTCTGCCCCTTGCCCAAAGTTCTGGAGCTATTTATAAAGAAGGTGAAATTGCCTGACCATTGTCTGGTTTCCAAAAAGCACATCTGCAAAGGATCCTTTCAGGAATGCAGGAAGGAACGCATTGTGGTTGAGACGACTGTCATGGCACACCCAAGATCTCCCAGAAATACTCCGGGAGGGGTGTGTGTATGAGGTGGGGCTATTAAAACTTATTCTGAGATCAAGGAAAAGCGCTGACTCCTTAAACCAGCCGGCAACTTCAGTAGGGATAAATGTCTGGGAGAAGCAAGGCGATATTTCCATGTCCTTAGCGGCCAAGTCCTCCTCGCCCATCTTGGGGTTTCCTGGGTTTTGTGGCATCTACCAAGATTTCGGAGTTAAATCTGCATATCCCTCCGGGTCCCAATCTCCCCTTAGTGAACTGCAGCCAGAACAAGCTAACATTTAAATTCCTCCTCGCTTCCTAGTTCCCCCCTCCCCTGGCTGTGTCTTCCCAGACTTTGGGGTGGGATGGGAGGGGGGTGAGGAGGATACAAAAAAACGAGGACGCTCTCCTTTCAGGAAATGGAATTCTAATGTACACGTTCCTATTTCTGAATCGGAGGTACTAAAAATACACCCGCGACAGCCTGAGGAAGCTGTCGCGGTCCTCTGTGCAAACAAAATCGACAATTCTCCTTCCACGCGCAATGGGTCTGAGAATTGGATCAGGGCAGGGGACCTTTGTGACCAGGGCAAAGCTTCCATTCAGCAGCCGAATGCCTTTCCTCGGGTCCCAACCTGGAGATTCCTCTTCCACCGACAAGGACTGAAAGCAGTTTAGATATCCTAAAAGCCAGGAGTTCGAATCCCAGCCCTGCCTAGTCCTGTGACCCTGGGCATGTCATTTAACTTATGTCTGCCTCGATTTGTCCGTCCCTAAAGTGGGAATAATTATCCCCATCTTGCCGGTTGTTGGGAACGTTCGAAAGAAAATGTCGAGTGCCTGGAAATTCTAGCTTTTTTGATTGTGGAAGCCCCTGTCTCGAGAAGCCCTAAACGCCTACTGTATACCGGGCGTTGGGATAACCAGCATTCAAGTCATGTTCAGAGTTACTTTGGGGGTTTGCTTTCTCATTAACCATTTTTCCCTCCAAATAACCTCCACCTGCCGAGGAAATCCGCGTCCGATCAGCGCCCAGCCTTTGCCATTCTAGCCCTTGCAATGGCAAAGCTCTGTGGAAGCGCACTCCCCGGCCCCTCGTCGCATTTCCTCCCGGCGCTGAGGAACATTGTTCCAGAAGATGTGGGCTGAATCGCCGCGCGAATATTAAGTGTGTGTGTGTGTGTGTGTGTGTGTGTGTGTGTGTGTGTTGTGTGTTGTGTGTTGTCGGGGAGCTGTCCGGCTCGCCAAGCCAGTAATCCGAGCTCTTGATTATCCAGATTCGGATCAAACGGGGCGGTGGCGGCCTGCCCCCTCCTGGGAATGATTAGATGATTAATGTAATGCTGTTTGAAGGGTCTCTGTTTTCTCTCTTAATTTGGGTCATTACTTAGGAAGCAAGCATGAGATCATTTCATCAGCGAGCTCGGCGGCGGAGATAGCTATTCAGGAAATGGGCTAACTGCGCGGTAATCGGGGAGCGGGAGGCAGCGGCTACGACTCCCAGAGCCTGGGTGCGCCCTCCTGCGGCAGGGCGCACAGGCCCCGGAGTCCAGTACCGGAACAGCGGCGCCACCCGGGGAACTCAGGAGCCCTTGGCCTACAGCTCTCGTCCCCAGGAAAAATTGGGAGGAAGAGTTGCCCCCTGTAGGTCTCCCGAAGAAGGGACTAACCCAGAAGCGCCCCGGCTGGGCAGTGCCTCCGCAGCTAATCCCCCCGTTGCGCGGCGCTTTGCTCGAGGACGCACCCCAAACCTGCTCGCCAATAACCAGCCGCTTTTAACCCCTTTAAAAAAATTTTTCTCACCCAAATAAGACAACACCCAGAATTCCAAGCATCGGAACAGTCACCAAATAGAAACTTGGCATCACAAGTAGCGTTTTGTGCCCTGGCTGGGGGCAGGGAGTGGGGTCTTAACCAGCCAACGCAGCAGGAACACTGCTTTGGCTTCACCCTGGCCCCAGCGCCCGCAAAGAAGTCGTATTGGGGTAGGAAAATTCTATAAACGCCTATTGCCTTCTCATTCTTTGGGGTTGCTGAGTTGACCTCACGGCAATGGGAGAGGGGGGAAAGAAAAACGCTCACTAATGATTCTGTTTATTGAGTGATAGATGTATATATTCCGTGTTCGCTTGTACAGGAGGATTTACATGGCTGTAGAAAGATGGCTGGGGGCGCCGCGCTCTTCCCGGGCGTTCACGTGACAGGCTGGGGTTAAAACCCACCGCCCGAAGGAGAAGTCGAGTCCTGGAATTAAATACGTTTCGGCGCACCGGGTTTAAGTGTTTCCCGAATATACTAAGGTGGGAGCCACTCGTTTGCTTCCAGTCATTGAAGAAACGTTTAGCTTTCCAAAAATATGCTGGTTTCGATAAATAGATTTTAGCCTCTCTGCTATAGTTTTTTTTTCCCTCTTAATTTTAGAAATAAGTTTATACGTGTGATCTGTGTGGGGGTTGGGTGGGGCCGGAAGGGAGGGCGAGGCAGTAGCTCTCAGCTCTGCGCTGTCCGAGTCAGGTCCTTTGTGGAGGGGGCGGCGGGGCCCACGCTGTCGTGGAGTTTGCGCACGTGCTTCTTTAAGTCAAAGTTTCTGCAAAACCCTTTGCCGCAAGTGGCGCACGTGAAAGGCTTCTTGTCATTGTGGGTGTGCATGTGGAAGGTCAGGTTGTAGACCTGGTGGAAAGCCTTGTTGCAGATGGTGCATTTGTACTGCTTCTCGCCGCTGTGCGTCAGCTTGTGGTTCTTGTAGTTCCCTACAGGAGAACAAAAACAAAAAAGTGGGAGGATGAAGTGGAATGCGGGGGGTGTCTGGGCGTCCCGGGGTTGGCTCAGGTGCCCGCGCTAAGAAGGCGACGCTTGGCTAGGCGGGCGCGACCTCTCGGAGTGGAGCAGTTGTCAAACTTCATACGCGTCAAGCCCTAGCTCCCACCACAAGGCTGGAAGGCCAAGTCCCGCGTAGCCGCCCCGCGCGCCTGCCCAGCCAGGTCTTGTAGCCCCCGCGGCATCCCTCCCGCTGTGCTCGGCCTGACAGGCAACTTTTGCGCACCCAGCCCAGAGACACTTCGGGTCCTACTCCTGACTGCTGCTTGGCTCCAAGAAATTCGCACAAACCCGCGCTTCTTCCCTTATTATTATTTTTTTCTCATTTAAAAAAATAATTCCCTCTCGTCCCCAAACTACCACCTGGAGATCTGACAGTGCCTTGGAAAATCTACGCAGGGCGCCGGGCTTGAGGGTACGGGTACAGTAGCGGTTTCCCTGAGTTTTAAAATGTGCCCAGGAGGTGGATTTTGCCTTGCTTTTTTTTTCTTTATTTGAAAGGGGAGTCCCGGCTACAAAGGGAGGCTTTTTCTATAGGGCAATACCCTCTCTTTCTCCTACTTTACCTCTGCCCCTTCCTTCTTTTCTACCCCCCAAATTCGGAGTTGCTCTGTGCAAACAGCCTGAATCCAGCTAGGTCTACTAACCGGCCGGTAGAGCTTCCACCCGAATCCGGCACAACCCGAATCCAAAGAAATGCTGCGTGCGAACCAGCAGCTCGCACACTCCCTCTCTCCGGATCCTTTTATGCTTTCCGGCTAGCGGTGACCCGCGGAGTCACGAGGTGAGATGAGTAGAGGGCCTCGCCCCGCACGTTACCTTTTTGGTGAAAACCTTTGCCGCAAAATTCGCAGACGAAGGGCTTGTAGCCCGCGTGAATACGGATGTGCGTGTTGAGCGTGGAGCTGCGGTTGAAGGCTTTGCCGCACTGGTTGCATTTATGAGGCTTTTCCTGCGGAGAGGGGCGCGCGCACAGTGAGATTGAGTGTCCGGCAGGGAGAGGCCACCTCGGCAGCACCTTGAAGGGACATGACCCCCGGGAGTGGTAAGGGGAACCCTTGGCTATCGTCTCCCCAACAGCGTCGCTCAGGCGCGGGGCGTTGCGAGCTGGCCGGGCTGGACCTGGGGCCACATACCTGGGTGTGGATAATTTTGTGTCTGCACAGCGTGCTGGCCTGGCGGAAGCCTTTGCCGCAGACTTTGCACACGAACGGTCTGGCTCCGGTGTGGACCGGCATGTGGCGGGTGAGGTTATAGTGAGCGTTAAACACCTATGGAAGGACACGAGGGGGCCTTATGGTGTGTCTGTCGGAGAGGCTGGAATCAGCCCGGGGAGGCCACAGCTTACCTTGCCCAACCAACACCCCACTTCAGAAAACAGAACCCTTTTCATTTTGCAGAGGGCTTCCCAACCCACAGCTCATCCAGTCCTGTGTGGACACTGACAAGGGCATTCCCATTTTAAAGAACAGGAAACTGAGGCCCCAGATTTGAGTAAACAGCTTTTGGGGAGCTCCTAAACTTGAGACAGGGGAGTGCCAGGATGCCTTCAGGGAAACAGCTGCCCTTGCTTCCCCCTTCCAGTCCCCACGGACCCCAGGCCTCACCTTGCCGCACACTTCGCAGGTGAAGTTTTTGGGCTTGCCGTCCGCGGAGGCCCCGGGTAACTTGCCGTGGCCCTTGACGCCTCCGCGCTCGGCGGTCAGGGCCGAGTTCTCTTTCAGCACCTGCTCCAGAGGCGTCGGCAAGCGCTCCTTATGGGCATAGGGGGACGGATGGGGGAACTTGTCCGCGGCCAGGCCGGCCAACTTGGCGTTCTCCAGCAAAAAGAGCTTGGGGTGCGCAGCCAGGGCGGCTGGGGCCTGTGCGTTCAGGAGGCCGGACGGGAAGAGGTGGCCGCCAAGGAGCTCAGATGGAGGGTATGTGGCAGAGTCCAGGTAGTTGAAGTAGTAGAGCGAGCCGCTGGCCGGCAGCCCCACCGCGTGGTTGATGACCTGCGGCTTTATGACCCTGCCCGGGGGCAGCGCAGACGGCGCCAGGCCCAGCTCGGCCTTGCAGCACACGCCACAGTTGGTTTTGCACAAGCCGCTGGCGCCGCACACCGGGCCCCCCCCCGCGCCGCCGCCGCCGCCGCCGCCTCCTCCTCCTCCTCCTCCTCCTCCTCCTCCGCCTCCTCCACTGCTGCCCGCCCGGATGCTGGTTTTCCACAGCTCGGAGTAACTGAGCAGCGTCTTGGACGGCAAGTCATAGCCTAGGGGCTGGAGAGGGATCATGCAGGGCAGAGGTGAGCAGAGGTTGAGCAATTTCTTGCCCTGGCTGCCGTCCGCCTCCAGCGTCCCCGGCCGGGGCTCGAAGGGCGCACGGGGCTCCGACGTCTTAGCCATGATGCGCTCGATGGAGAAGGCCAGCGTCTTGGAAGTGGCCGGCGACGCTCCAGCGCGCGGACAGGCCGGGGGCACCATGGTCTCCAGGGAAGCCGAGCTTGCCATGGCGCGCCGAGCCGAGCCTCGCTGGATTGGGCCAGGGTGCAGCCACTCTCCTCTAAGTCTGCATTCCGGAAAAGGCAGGGAGGGAAACCGCAATTTAATAAGCACCTTGTCAGGTCCAGGTCATCCATTTGCATTCAAATGAACAGAGACAGAACAAAGTGCACCCAAGGGTACCAAATTACCGCCCATTAACCCGGCGCGCAAAGGAACCCACCAGCCCCAGCCCTGGGACTTTGAAAGAGGGAGAAGGGGGAGGGTTTACAAAGGAAAAGGAGAGAGAGAGGGAAAAAAGAGAGAAAGAAAAGAGTCTCAAATTAACCCCCCTGAGCCGTTTCCTGGACCCCGGCCTCCTCCACGCGTGCTGGGAGGTGGACAGTGAAGGGGCAAAGTTAAAGAGGATCAGGAGAGCCACCTTGCATTTACCTCTTTCCCCCACCGCCAAGGAGATGCGTTCGGAGCCATGCAGCGTGTTTCCTCTGTCACATTTTGATGGCAAACATCTTCCCCTCCGCGTGAGATCACTGTCTTTTACATTCAGCTGACATCACATGAAGTCACTTCTAGTGGAATGACTTGGGCGGCGGCGCGGCTCCGGTAGCGGCCCCTGTGTCCCTTGCGCCTGCCGGCCGCCACCGCCCCTCAAACTTTAAAAGGAGGCAACTGGCGCCCGCGCTCCCCTTGGGAAAGTGCGAGCGGTTCGCGAATCGGGAAGGAGGGAAGAGAAGGAAGGGGGAGGGGGAGGAATCGTGATGGTTTTGCCAGTGGAAAAAAAAAGGGGGGGAGCCCAAACCCAGGCAGAGTTCCGTGCGTGATTCACAACTTTGGGGGCCTACAGGTTTGGGGAACGCGGGGAGGGCAGAGGGTCCTGGACTCGCCTTCCCAAAGGGCCCCTGGGTGTCCGTCTAGTTGCCGAAGTATCCCTTAGCCCTCTGCACCCGAGCTGGGCATCGTGCTAATAAACTGCCATTTACCCACGGAGCCGGCGCCAGCTCCGAACACGCGCAAATGATAATTACCTCATTAGGATGTGGCGCATGGACGCGGGCGCCGCGTTTGGAGGGGGAAATATTAATTTATGCAAAAACAACGAGCTCGCCTTGGCTGGCGTCGGAGGTCGGGAGAGAGCTCCCGCTGCCTAAGGACGACCCCCAAGCGAGGGGAAAGCAAGGCCGGGAGCCCAGATCCCGGGAACCTCGGCGCCCAGCGGGTGCGCCTCCGCCTCTCCGGCCAGTTCCCCGCCCGAGGCTGCGGGAGACTGCACCGCAAGTGCTGGAGGACTGTTTAAGATCCTAATCGATCAGAATCGCTGATTTGTGATCGGGTGTCGGAGGCAAAGCCCGGCTCTGCTGCTGGTTTAGGGCTCCGTGCAGGGAGGATTCAGAGGGTAGCTCTCCCGGTTGATGGGTACTTGCTGTTTGTATAATTGGGAAGGTCCAATCTCCACCTGTTTAAGGAGCAGATTGAAACAGCAGAACCTCCCCTGGATCCTATTAAAACGTTTTTCCTCCTAAGGCCATTCAGCCGAACCAATTTTCCGAAGTGATTCATAGAGCTGAATTCTGCCAAGGCAGCTCTTTCACTTTTAGCCACTAAAGCACCGCGTGGAACCGGGTTTTGTGTTTTTCTAAAATAAAGAGAAGGATTATCAGAAGGGAGAGGGAGGGGCCCTAAAGGGGGACGGGAGAGACTTAGTGTGGCCAGAGGTACAAGCAGAGGAAAGAAAAGGGCCCTTTCTAGACAGGCCCCAACTAAGTTCGGAGGAATTCAGCGTTTTGTGCCTGGCGCACAAAAGCAGCGCGCTCCGCGCTCGGTTTGGAGGGGCTGAATTCATCTGTTTGCAGACCGTTCCACCTGCGTATCACAACAAACTGCTCAAAGACGCTCCAGCACTTTCAACAGGCCGGGTGCTCTTGGCGACAACAAAAGTGGTCGAGGCTGAGGGTTCTTATGGGGAGGGGGATGGCTAGCAAGAGAGCGAGGGAGAGAATTAGGTCTAGGAAAGGAGAAGGAGGGGTGCATGGTTTAAAAAAACAAAACAAAAAACTTTTGGACGGTTTTGTTTGACGGACAATTATATCTTGCCAGCCGGCTTTTGCAAGACCACGAGCTTTGTAGGCGCAACCACAGTTTAAGAGGATTATGGTGGGTATAATATAAGCAAACAGGGTTGAGGGTTTGATAGTGAATTCCATCTCCAAAGACACAAGATCTTGTGGAGTCCAAGGAAGTGCTGGTGGATGTTAACCTTCTCCTTTTTCACCCTGGAGAGTGTTGGCTCCAAGTCTGGGGGTGCTGAGTATTCCACGCCGGGCCTCTCCACTGCAAAACATACCGCAAAACCACCAGGGAAAGACGGGGACAAGAAAAGGTCTAGTTTTAACTTGGGGCAAATCACTCCTTTTTTTCCTTCAGAACTTCCCTCTCCTAGTCACTCACCCTCTGAGTGTAATTTCAAACAAGATATTGACATGGCAGGTAAGGGGATGGAAAATTGTACTTGGAAAGCAAGGAGAGGGAACAAAGAAAAGTCTCTGAGGGAAAGTGGTCCAGAAGGTGACTACCGTGGGTTAATTTTTTCATCCTGTCAGGCTCAGAAAATGCCCCTAAATTTAGCAGTGATGAGTCTGTCCCCCACCCCTCTACCCCCAACTTCCAGGTTTTGAAGCTAGAAAGAGGCTTGCTCGTCTGGAGAACAGTTCTATACAGCTCATTTCATTTAGATGTTCAGAGAGACAGAATTCCAGACCGATATACCCCCATCCCTATGTTAATGTGAAAACAAAAACACAAATGAACCCCCCCCCACCCACACCACCACCACCACCACCATCACCACCACCACCACCACCACCACCACCAAACAAGAAACAAACCAACAACTCACCCCGACATTGAAACAGACCCCCACAGGGGCTCAAAACCTGAATTGCTATCCAGACTTCCCAGTGAAGCCCTTTTAGCCACCAGCACTGTATCCCAACCCCTTTTCCAAACTGGGTAATTGTTGATCTCTGCAGCAGCTCGAAAGATGTGCTGGTTTGAAAGCTCCATCAGGCCGAACGGCTTCCAAAGGCTTCCTGTGAACCTGCCTTGCCATCCCTAGTGCTGTTCGTAGCCGCATAAGCCATCTCTCTCCCCGACATCACAAAGGAGTGCTACCTCCACAGAAAGAAAACGTTTGGGTAAAAACAAGTTGCCCCTAATGTGCCTTCCTTTCCAAATGTTGGGTGAATACACTGGCTTTTATGAAAGTATTTAATTAGCTTCCACAAACTTCTTCCCTCGCCTGCAGATTATATTGAAGTGGAGGGTTGGAAACTATTTTACACCTTGCCACTCACATGTTAATTAATCTCTATCTAACCCTAATTGCAGTTTATTCAAGCACCGCTCAACAGCTCACCCACACAATAAACACTGATCCTACTTTTATACATATTACTTCACGTTAACACATTGAGTAATTAACTCCAGTACCAACTAATAGTGCAAACAAATATTTTCTGTAAACGAGATGATTTCAGGAAGAATAATAGAGGACTAGGGAAACATGGCGATTGGTGGAGGGAGGGCTGAGATTTCAATTCGCTGCCCCCCCAATCCTCCAAATTCATTCTCAATTGCAGTATCTTTTTTTTTTTGGTTGAGGCTGAAATGATTTTTTTTAAGAGGGACAACCATAGGAATTAAAATTTGATAATTTTAGAGAGTTGATGGAGAGGTTCAGTGAGATAATGATTAACTTTTTTCTATCGACACATTTTCAGTGAGGATAAAAAAAAAAATCCAAACTAACTCTACAGGAAGGGCAATAGGAAGCTCCAGGGATAAGCAGATGTTTCAAGAAAATGGATCCATTCATGGAAAATAAAGTTTTCTGAAACCCAGGTTCCCAGAAGTTCTCTCCTTCAAGCGATGGTTTTCCCACACAAAGTGAACCGAGACCATGGTGATAGACTGAAAGCCCCAGTCTCTCCCCCAACCCAAACTGGTATACATGATCCACGTTGGAGGTTAGTGTGCCTCCGGGAAAACGGCCAGACCAAGCGAGCCACCTGACTTGGAGGCACACGGTCGTGGCCCAAGCAAGGCCCACTAGGCCTCATCGTGCTGCACCCCAGATGCCGGATTCCCAGGCTGCGCTCCGGCAATCCCTGGAAACTCGGGCCGGCGGCGTCCAGCCTCACTGGACAGCGCCGAATGCAGCCCATCGCGCTTGGCCTGCCAGGCCTGGGCCCACCGTGGGGTCTTCCTCCCCTCTGAGTCGTCAGCTACGCGCCCATCTCATTCCTGGTGCCTCAGCGGAAAGCCAGACGCCTTCGCCTCGGCCCATCTGGCCCAAGCTCGGGCCTCAACACGTCGGCTGCGGCGGGGAAACACTGCCAGAGTAAGACCTGACGCCCCTCCACCGCCTGGGCTCTTCCCACGTTGCAGAGCAGGGTGCCAGGCACTGGTGCTTTTGCGGCTCTGCTGGGCCTGGCCCATACCGCGCGACCTCGGGGATCTGGGGGCTGCGGGACGCCGCTCCCTGGCAAAGCCACTGGAACAGCACTGATTGGGGATCCGGGCTCAATCCCAATGGAGCTCAATGTTTTAATTGAAATCGCAGTTTAAGCACAGCTGGCGGCTGTCTATTGATTTTGCAGGGGCTTCTCTTGTAGGAAGCATATTAAATATGACTGGCGCGGATAGAGCCTCTCTGCCTGCCCTCTCCCAGTGGCCGTTTTATGGCCACTAACCCGAACACTGTAATGATGACTTTTGTTTACAAAAAATGTAATGCCAGAAATAGCCCTCACTTTAGGACAAATGACTTAGCAGATGCCTTCCCCTGGTGTACACAACTTCAGAGGAAAATCCCTTTCCTGAGCAAAAGCATTTTGCATCACTTCTGGGATCACAAAGGGGGAAAAGCAAGCGTACCTACTCTAAAAAAGATGTTGTAATTCCAGCCCTGGCAGCTTGTATCTCTTGGTCTAGATGACAAGAGACACTATTATTTAAAGTATTATTATTTTCTCTTCTGATTATTAGGTTGCAATACATAATGCATTGTCCTGTGCCATCTTCAGAGGGGTTGGACAGTTTGATGGCAGACAGTATGCTTAAGGCTGTTGAGTTTGGGGAAACACCCATTGTGTAGATTTGGTATTCTTTCTCCCCGCTCTTCTGTGACCTGTTTTTTTGTGTGTGTGCAGGGTGTGGGGGCGGGCGGTTGGGGGAACCAAACTAAACAAACTTTATGGTTTAAGGAGTCTCCCTCCCTTCCTTACTTCTTTCTAAAGGGGGCATTTAGGATCTGATTTACATGGTGCTGCGCTTAACCACTGAAAATAGATTAACTCCTAAAGAGAAATTCTTCTGCGACCCCTTCCCCCCCCCCCCAGGAAGCATTTTATTGAAAACATTCAAACCGGCTTGCCAGTGGCGGGGCTCGTTCAAGGAAGGCTCAGGGGCCTCCGCCTTCGTGCTCGCGGTTTGCAGGATTAGTGCGGCCGGGAGACAAAGAGCCCCAGACACACCGGCCAGGCGAGGCCAGGCGCGCCTGGAGAGTTCCCGGGCTCCGGGTACCCGCACGGAGCGCGCCAGCACGGCCTCGGACCCGGCCCTCCAAGGCCAGAGCCGTCTGCATTTGCCCGCGTCCTCGGGGAGGCTGCGACGCCCACAGCCGAGGTGGCCGAGCGCCCGTCCCACTGCACCCAGCGGCTGTTTTGCAAGACCCATTGCATTCGGGGACTGGTTTGTAAATCTCAATGCACCCACAGATTGGTTCTCACTCTGGAACGGGAGAGGCACCTACAAGCCCAAGGGCAACCGGTTTTGCAGCCAGTGGGGGATGGGGGTAGTGGTGCAAACCTATCATGATTTCCAGAATCCTCCCAACCCACTTCGTGATCACCTCAGAGGACGTTCGCTGTGTCTTCGAAATCTGGGCAGTGTGCGTGCTCCTAGGCCAAAGGCATTCTCCCAAAGAACAGGTCTGCAGTCTCTACCCTGGAAGTTAGATGTGCTCTCCTCTCTGCTTTGGATGCATATATAATCACACATCCATATTTAAAATATATCATATATATGCATATGTATGCATATTGTGTGTATATGTGTGTGTGCATATATATTCACTGCTATCGACAACCCTTCACTTAGAAATGCCACTTAATTAGGAATCTGATCCAATACCCGCGCGTCCCAATTTGCCAGTGGACATGTCATTTTTAGAGGCGCAGTGGGGAAAGGCAGTCACCTCGCGCAAACGCGTTTTCCTCTTGCCACGCGATTACGGTGTGAACCCCTCCCAAAAAAAACCCACAAACAATCGTTTATAAGGAACAATTAGGATATATTAAATGCGTATTATATATACATATACGTATATGAGTGTGTATAATGTATACTTTTGAAACGCATATGAAATAAAAAGGCATTTTGGTGAGTAACGGGCCCTGCCTAGTTCGGGTGATGTCGATTTCTGACTCCCTGGGAAGACGGCTTAGGATCCTCTGCTTTATTTAACTTGGCAGCTAGTTAAACTCCACGGGGGAGCCTGCCCAAAGGTATTAGCATTAAGTGCTGAGAGTTAAGCCGGCAGGGAAAAGGAGGGGCTGAAAGGGGCAATGGGTTGAGAGGAATTGATTTCAGGTTCGCCCAAACTTCTGGAAGTTTGCCGGGCAGCGTAGGTCTGACCTGGATGGTCCATTGGATGAGAGCCTGAAACGCTGTGCTCGTTTCATAAGCGAACCAATGTCTCAGTTGTGTTTGGTTTGGAACTTTCCAGGTGTGCGTGCAATCGAAAAAATTCTTTCCTGCCCTGGTTTCTTGAGTTCTTCGGTGTTCAGCCGAATCCCATCTTCTGCTCACCCGGGTAAATATTTCTGTCTGCCTGCTTCACCCTAGGAGTTTGTAGTCCGACTTAGGTAAAGACAAAATGTGAACTACAAAAATGCTGAGTAGAGAGCTCTACCATGAATGAATCAATCTTTCTGTCTCCATCACTGTCGTCCTCACACACACAGACCCTCCCTCTTTGTGGATTAAGCTACCTAGCAATCAGTACATGGTTACTTACTACTGAGGGCCTATTACAGGCCAGGCATGGTGTTAAGCTAAACACCCACTCTAGTCAGTTCTCACTTCGTTGTCCTATGAAATCAGTGTATGGCATCAATGTGCCCATTAGATAGATTTGAAAATAATATGTCCAAGGTCACGTAACTGGTAAGAGGTCATTTTTGGAACCTGTACTCCTAACCACCATGCTAGAAAACCGGAGGTAAACAACGAGTCTGAACTGCTGGTGGAGTGTAAATTGGGACAAACACTTCTGAAAATCGGTTGGCAGCATCTACTAAAGTTGAACATTTGCGTTCCTTATGACTCAGCAATTTCACTCCTAACTAGTACATACCCAATAGAAATGTGTGCTTATGTTCACCAAAAGACATGTGCTAGAATGTTCATAGAAGCACTATTTGTCATAGCCCTAAATTGGAAATTGTCTAAATAACCATCAAGAGTGGAACTCATAAATACATAGTGGTATGTTCACAAAACGAAATACTATACATCAATAAGAATCAACAGACGACTACTGAGCTGAACAGCATCAGTGAGTCTCACAAACATAATATGCACCCAGATCTAAAAGACTACATATTGCCTTATTCCATTGAAATAAAGTTCAAAAACAGACAAACTTTGGGGGCATCAAAGGGAGCTTCTGGGGTACTGGTAAGGCTCTATTTCCTGACCAGGGTTTTGGTTTATGAATATTATCGAGCTGTGTACATTTACTATTTGAATATTTTTCTACATGTATGTTATACTTTTATATGTCTGTCAAATACATTTATTTGTTTACATTTCTCTATATCTATTAGAATATCTCTATAGCTGTTAAATAAGTGAATAATCAGTATGAATTTATCTGACTTGCCTCCCTCATACATTTCCCCAAAGAGACACTGCTCCTCACCTGCTTCTTGAGTAATGCACCTTGAATTTCTTCCTCTGGACCAGACAACCACATCAATTAACTGGCCTCTTGTATGGACTTTTAAAAACAAGCTGCATCCAAACTTCTGACACAACTGTCATTGGAGCCTGGACAGTTGATCCAACTTCCCTGGGCTCAAGGATGCTTAATCAGGAGAGCTCATTTGAAGAATTCTTTTCACCCAAGACCTCAGCAGTGGGGTGACAACTTTGAACTTGGACATGTACTCTTAGCCTAGGGCTCCAGGTGAAGAACCTCAGACCAGGAACTGCTTCAGACTTTCTAGATACACAATCTGGCAGGTTGTCTTGGGAGGTGGAGGACCTGTTTTAAGACTGGATGGGGTATAGGATGTTTGTAGGAACTGGCATTAATAGAAAGCCTTGGCAAGTCTTTAGAGCTCAACTCACTGGGTGTTGGCCCAAAACAAGACCAGGGAGAAAAAGACAAAATTTTGGCTCTCTGGCAAGTGACCCAGTTAGCAGAACTAGCAGTTTTGCTCTGGGAGAGGGTGGGGAAGTTTATGTTAGCAGGAAAAAGCCTTAGGACACAGAAATCTCACAATTAACAGTCCCTTTGTGTAAATCCATGCTGAATTCTGCCAGTCACACTGGTGGGAAATCTGAATTCAGCACTTTAAGAAAGATAACAAGAAACTACAAGGAAAGCAATTAAGGTGGGGGTTAGGAAGTAAGAGATAGTCCTCTAATTTAGATACACTAAGAAGATAAGAATTGTCTTCTCCTGAAAGCGAGAGGATTATCCCCTAAGATGATATAATTCATTCATTACTCAGCCAGAACACCTATTTTGAGACTTTCTATATTGGGCACCATCTACATGCCCGGGATACAGTGCTTACCAAGATAGAGGTAATCCCTCCTCTCAGGCAGATTACATTTCTTCAAGCAACCAATAGGCATGTATAAATATCTTCTGTAAACCAGGCTGTGTGCCCAGAAATGGGGCATGGAAAATGGGCATGGCTGGGGTTGTCCAAGATTCTCAAAACGGGCAGAGTTAGAGGGAAAAAGTAAAACGAACAAATAAACAACCCCCCCACCCAAAAAATACCCAAAGAACTCCCTGATGGTGAAGTTAAAAAATTTAAGAAACTTTCACTCCAACAGAGGCCACACCCTGAACTAATAAATAGCTGGTTTCTGGAGGCATTTCTATGATGGGTGGCAGACTTCCCCTTTGATGGCTCATTGCCTGGTGCTTTTTCTGGAGACAGAATTCTGGTCTGGGGGACTTCGGTATCTCTGGAGCATAGTATTTCTTAAGATGTTATGACACAACATGAAACTCCTTTCTGGGCTTTGTAGGGCTGAGTGTCTTTGAGGCAGAGTGGGTTCTGGAATCAGATCAAGTTGAAAGCCTAGGTCCTCCATTAGCTGTGTCTCTGCAAGCGCGTGTGGTAGATAGGAGAGGAACATGTACTTTGTTGCAGGGTGGTGAGAGCTAAATGAGAAAATGCACAGGAAGAACTCAGCAGTGGAGACTGGCCAAAGAAAGCCCCCAGAGGATGTTTGCTATTGTTATGACAATAACTGTTGTTATTTGTAACTATGGTCCTTCAGTTTGATGAGGGAGAGAGGGAAGAAGAAGGCAACAGACCTTTTTTTCTGCTCTGTACTTGCTTTTGAAAATAAAGTGAGTTTTTTTCTGATTTAAAAAGTAATCAGTGAAGAAATATTGGGAGAAGCAGAGAATTACAAAGAATACTATTAAAACTGCAAATTCTACTACCCAGAAATCACAGCCAATGCTTTGGCATATATTCTTTCTATGCACATACGAGGTTGACATCATATACATGCTACTTTATAATCTGTTTTCCATTTAATATAGCATGAATATTTTCCCATGCTTTAAATATGCAACTAAGATATGATTTTAATGTCTCTGCAGTACTCCACTCTATGGCTTTACCATGAGTTAAACAGTCCTTTGTCATAGATATTTAGGTTATTCACATTTTTTTTTTGCTATAGTTCTATCAGGAACATTCTCATACATACATTTTGTGCATAGCTAATTCCCCTAGAACCAACTCCCAGAAGTAGCATTACTATGGCAAAAGATAGGGACATTTTTAAAGCTTTAGATACCAACTGACAAACTGCCTTTAGAAAGGGGGTACAGTGCCTCTTTTCCAGCACCTTCACTAACACTGGGTATTATCATTTAAAAAATCCCTATCAATTTGATAGGTCCCAAATGGTACCTCATTGCTATTCCTGCCCCTATGTTCTTGCCCAGGGCAGACTCAGGAACCAAGTTATGGAGAATTGGGAACGCAGAAATGATGGTACACACCTGGGTGGCAGAATAGAGAAAGAAACATGGGAAAAGGAGGTCCCAGAAGGAGAAAGAACTGTCCAGAAAGAGGGGAGGACAGTGTCACATACTTTGGGACACGCAGATGGTTCCAGATTGCTTTAGATTTTGAACATTTCCTTGAGAAACCTCCCCACTCCCCTGCTCTTCTGAAGCCCCTAGTCAGAAAGAGCTGCTGCCTGCTCTATGCTTTCTAGACCTCCTGTCTCTTCCTGGGCCAGCTCACTCCCGGGTTGGGTGCTGAGCTGAAGCTGGAGGTGCAAGTCTGTGAGCGAGTCTTGGGCTAATGAGGCCAAAGTCTATGCCAGTCCCAAAGGGCTCCCAAGGGATCTTGCTCTGGTCTTGGCCAGATGTTTTGCAAATGCAAGCTGGCAGGCCAGGATGGGGGCACTCCTGAGAACAGCGGGACCAGTTCAAATCTCTCACCATGCTTGGAAAAAAAATCAGAATCTCCAGGTGAAGGAAGTACTAGAAATGAAAAGTGGGGTCCTGTCAATAGACACAAATAGGAAAGAAGGTGCAAAGAGGAGGGTTATTTACTCACAAGAGCTAGATTTTCATGCTGGATTTGAGCTTCTCTCCAGCCAGGGAACTGCAAACTTTTCATTACCTCTCTGATTTCTACTGATCACTCCTGGTGATTAAAAAAAATAACCAAGCCTTATTATGAGGAGTTTTGAACATACGCAGGGTACAGAATAATATAATGTACCCATATATCAATACCTAGCCCCAACAAAATCAATCCATGGCCAATTCTGATTCATCTACGTCCTCATTTACTCCTCCCTCATATTATTCTAAAGCAAGTCTCAGATATAATATTTTGTTATCTAGAAATAACTTAAGTACCATCATCTAAAATATTAATACTAATTCACTGACATCATCAAATATCCAGTGTTCACATTTCCAATTTTCTTATGTCATAATTTAAATTTAAATTAATAATTCTTTGTTTAAATCATGATCCCAGTAAGGTCCATACAATTACAATCGGTTGTTATGCCTTTTAAATCTCATTTAATTTATAGGTTTCTATCCATTTCTCTCTTTCTTCCCTTGTAATTTCTTGAAAAAAAAAATTTTTTTTTTTTTTTTCTTGTGGAGTTTTCCACAGTCTGTGTTTTGCTGACAGCATCCCCATGGTGTTGGCAATTAAAAAAAACTCACTTCCTAAGATACTGCCCTTCTTTCTGCCACTCCTTCCTGAACATTCCTTTGAGAGTAAATCTTTGCTGTCTGAGCTCTCTGGTCTGTGCGGTCCTGGCGGGCAGGGGACTCTCTTGCCCAGCTTTAGTCCCTGCCATCACCCCCATCCCCTGGACATGAAGCACTCTCCGTTTGTTGGATGAAGCAAACATCTGAAAGAATCATGCTTTCTTTTCTTTATATTTCTGCCATATATACCTTTGGACTCAGCTTGCAGCATTGCATTTTTGCACGATACCTTTTTTTTCACATGTGGTTAATATCTAAAGACAGGGTAGGTCTCATGTTGGTTAAAAAATTTCTCCTCCCTCCCCCGATCCTGTAACGATACTCAGCACAGGTCAAGATTCTGACTGTAGTTACTGACTGTAGTTCACAGGCAGACTGACTTATCCTTCTCTGGTTCTGGAATGCATGCTGGTGCTTTCATTCTCCATATTTAAAAAGGTACCTAATTTTTAACCCCAGAGAAGGAAGCCATCCCGGACATCCCAGACTTTCCCTTGGATATTGAGAAGATATTATTTTCATCCCAGAATAAAGATTTCCTGCAGAGCTTCCTTCTCCCAACTACACCCCCATAGGTTCCTCGGGGATGGAAGCAGAAGTGGTACAAAGTAAAGTATAGGAGAAACTTACCATTCTATAAATAAAGCTAGCTTGGGGAATGAAAGGCGAGCCATAGCAAGTAAATCTCTCTCCCTATTGTTGAATAAACTTGGAGCATATGCTTTTTTAGCATAGTTGAGTGTGGAAAGAATACTCCTTTGAATTATGTTTGCGGTTTAGATTAATTTCTCACCTAAAGAGTATGCAGAAGTAAATAAATTGATATTTATCATTTAGGAGGTTATTAGTAGATTAGAGTTTGTGTTTCCTGACTCAATGACTTTTTATTTATTTATTTTTTGAGGGTAGTATCACTGGCCCTCATATGTGGGATCAGAACCAGAGCCGCTGGCATCCCAAGCCAGCTCTTAACCACCACGCCACTCGGCTGGCCCTCAATGACTTTTTAGATGCAACAATAATAATTGCCCACACTTATTGAGTGTGCAGTGAAAATCAAGTCTCCCTCCCACCCTAAATCTCTAGTCTTTTTCCCTAGAGGCAACCACTGTTACTGGTTTCTTAATATGTGCCAGGCCCTATGAGCTTAGTAATTATTAGCAACTATTGTTAGTATTACATTAACCACGTGATCCTATAAAGCAGGTGGAACCATTATTCCTGTCTTCAGATGGAATAAACGAAGCTTGAGGGCATTAGTGACTAGCGTATGGCCCCATGTTTAATTGAGGGACAGAGCCGAGACTCAAAGCTAACCAGCATAGGACCCTACACCCATTGCTCTGAACTATTATCTGATCCTATCTGAAATACAAAAATATGGCCTACTAATATCCTTAAACAGTAAGCTGTAGACTATCATTTGTCAAATTATTTTAGCCAGTTTGATGGTTTGACTTTCTTTCAGGAAATTAAAAGTGTGTAGCTCACATGGTTTGTATGAAAATGGAATATAAAACTGTTCCCATTTTATAGGGAATTAGAAACAAGGGGTAAAGGAAGAAGCATGATGGGGAGGTGAGGAATGAAGAGCTTTGGCAGAGGTTCTCAGCCTTCCGTGTGTGTGTGTGTGTGTGTGTGTGTGTGTGTGTGTCACACACACGCCGTGGACCTGTTTGACAGTCTGGTAAAACTGTGGATCCCTTCTTCGAACAATGTTTTTAAATGCCTAAGATAAAATATGTACAATTCCAAAAGAGACCAATTATATTGATATACAGTTATTAAAATCTTTTAAAAACATGTGTGATACAGTGATATATATGCTTTTCTCTTAATGCACAAAATACGATCTGGTGGCAAGTCTAATAACTAAGGTAATTTAGCAGTACTGGTGGGTATACCGATATTTGGGGATATTGCAATAACTGTAAGGTAATGTGAAGATATCTATGATTTCTCTGGTGAAAAAGTTAGATACTGCAAATGTTACTGTGATTTGCTGCCTCCTTTTTCCCCTTCTATTCAAGTTCATGGATCTCTTGAATTCTAGCTATGCATTCGAGGTTAAGAATCTCTCCTCGATTAGAGGATAGAGGGCAACACGTAACCTTTCATCTCACATCTGCTACTGGTACTATATAATCCAATTCCACATTTTTCTTGTCCAGGTACTGCTCTGTTGGGATACTTTAAAAAGTAAATTTATTTAAACTATACTGCTTTAAAATACTTTGAATTTGAAAAAGTAATAAATGCACATTGCTAAAGTAATCAAACAACATTAAACAGTATGCACTGAAAAATGTGTCTTCTTTCCATTCAAAGTCTGCTGCCAGAGGGAAACACTCGCCAGCTTCTGAATCCCTCCTATGTCACTTAGTGCTCTTAGTTTTCAACGACAGAAACTGAGAGAAGAACAGGAGTTTATGGAGTAACTCCTAGGCTCTGCTGAAGGCTGGGGAAACAGGCCAGGTCAGCCACCAAAAGTCATGAGGTGAGGCACACCATAGGAGCCACAGGGCCAGCCGGAGGCCCCTGGAATGTCCTCTAATGGGAACATTAGGCCTTCAGGTCTGTCTGGTCAGAGTCAAGGTTCTGAGCTAGAGCATCCGTTCATTAGCCACATTCTAGCTGTTGGGGGCAGGCAGAAGAAACTTCCTTTTCCCTTCAATTTCTATGGATGTTAGATTTGGATTCTGGGGAGCCAAAATGATGAATGTTGCTTTAATCTCTTGAAAATGTGTGTAAATACTGCGGTGCCAAAAAAAAATGTATACAGATGACTTTTATTCATCTTTTGGTACTGGTATATATTGAATATTATAATTCCAATACAGTTTTTTTCTTTCTTAAAATTTATATACATTTTTTGGCACCCTCTGTATAAATAAACACATACACATGTGTACAGATAGATTTGCTTATTACTTTTTAATTCTTCTAAATGCTGGTCTGCCCTTGATTTTTTAAAAAGGACTCAACAATGTATCTTGGATATTTTTTAGTGCCAGCATATATAAATCTACTGTACTTCTTTTCCTGGCTCCATTGTATTCCATTGTAGTGAAGACTGGAATTTATTTCACTTCTCTTGGGAGGCTTTCAAGTCTAGCCTGATGAAGCAATGTTTCTGGCCTAAGAAGTGGTCCTCAGGCCAACATGGACCACAGTCTCTGCCCTCGGTTGTAGAAGGGTGATTGTAATAGATGCTGTTGGTGCTGGACCCACTTTCCTGGTCGTTACCACTTCATTGCAACAGTCCTGATTTTCCCACTGCAGTTCTTGTATTTATTTGCCAGAGGACTTTGTGTGATGACCAGAGTTTTCTTTGTCTGCCTGTCCTGTAGGCCTGAAGTGATGGAGAATTACCTTCCCTGCCCTCATCTTTCAGCCACCCTCAACCAATGATGAGAAGGATTTGGGATATAAATACTTCAGCTCTCTCACCCTTAGGAGGGATAAATACAAAATATATGTTCTACCCTGGCTCCTTTTCTCTAGAGCGATCAAATTCCAACTACCCACAGTGGCTGCTTTCCCTTCCCAGTCTGCCTTCCCCATTCCTCTATTGGTGTGTCCTGGGGTCACCTCCCAGGAAACATTTGCAATTAGAATCCTTGTCTCAGGGTCTGTTTCTAGGGAACCCAATTTAAAGCAGTGATGATAAAGAAGGGGAGACATGGAAGGAAATTTATTAATTCATTAATTCCATCTTTCAATAATTGTTTACTGAGCTCCACAGTCAAAGGAAAGTAAAGTAGAGTGCAAATAGATGTAGACAAGGAGGACAAATTCTGCATTTCCAAGGCACAAAAGCAATGGTAAAGAAAGAATGGGGCATCAAGACACCTTGCTCAACAATTTCTACCCAGAGTAGAGCTGGTCATGCATTATATTCTGGGAAGTAGTGGAGTAGGGACAGTGAGTGGCAGAACCCAGCTTCTAAAGGGCAGTGACTTAGCCACACCTATGGTCTGTTCAGAGCTGGAAATGTGGGGCAGGCTCTTAAGAGCTTAAGAAATTAACAGTAAAAAATTAGCTAACGTTTACTGAGTACTTATTAGGTGTGCTTCTTTTTTTTTTTTTTTTTTTTTTTTTTTTTATCAATTTACCTGTATTACGTTTTATGTTGGTGGTAACCCAATGAGCTTCTAATAATAGGTAATGCTTAGGGTATTCTGGTTATTTCTATTCTACAGATCAGAAGACTGAAGCCTGGAAAAATGAAGTAATTTGCCAAGGTCAGATGGCTAGATTGCCACTGATTGTCTGAAATCTGGACCAAGGTCAGCCTGACTCTAGACCCTGTGCTCTTAATCTTTACCTTCTACCCACTCCTGCTATACCTGTCACCCAATGGTCTACAATCCTGTGGCCCCTATTTTCCCTTTACTTTAACATTTAACTAGAGTGGTTTGAGCCCCCATTCTTTATAACAAGATCTAGGTCATCGTTTTCAAGGATCACCTTTGTTGGGTGGACATGGGCACCAGTTTCATGTCCACTTCTGGTCAGTTCCTAGTTCTGCCTCTGCCCTCAGTTCAGTGTGTGGAAGGCCCTTCCCTGGGACAGATACCCACTTTTCCTTGCATTCTTCAAAGGAATATCATCAACCCAAGCTTGTGTGTATAGCACCCTTGTCATGCAGGTACGGTAGGGGCAGAGGGTAGACATAATGTGAGTTTGTCTCCCTACATTGGAAGGAATTTTATTTCAGAGAGATGTTAAAAGTGAAAAAGAGCTTTGTCTTAGAATCAATGAAATATAAGCATTGATTTGACTAAAACTTGTAAAATAAATTGATCAGGGGTGGTTTTCCCTGCTATCAATGCAGCAAGTAACCCATTTTCATGATTCAGGGATCATTAATCTACATTGATGTCCAGCACTATTTTATCAGAATTATCCTGAGTTTGAGAGAGAAAGTCATCTCCTCATCCTGCCAAAGATCATTTCATAGCGCCGGCTGAGTGGGGTGGTGGTTAAGCGCTGGCTTGGGACACCAGCAGCCCCGATTCAGGTCTCACATATGAGGAACAATGACACTGCCCTAAAAAAAAAAAAAAAAAAAAAGATCATTTCATATGACTTCAGCTTTCAATATCATAAAACTAGAGATGGTCATTTAATTAGAGTGTTCTCTAAATAGTTCAACTTTTCCAATACATTGCAGTGTCCATATTCTTCGTATGCTCTAGAATTTTTAGTCTATAATCTTGATCTTTGATTTTTTTGAAGGGTACTTTTTTTTTTTTTTGAGGACAGTGTCACTGGCCCTCATATGTGGGACCCGAACCGGGGCCGCTGGCATTCCAAGCCAGCGCTTAACCACCGCGCCACTCGGCCGGCCCTGAAGGGTACTTTTTATTCAAAATGAAAGTAATTGGGCCGGCCGACTGGCGCGGCGGTTAAGCACTGGCTTGGGAAGCCAGCGGCCCCGGTTCGGTCCCACATGTGAGGGCCAGTGACACTGCCCTCAAAAACAAACAAACAAACAAAAAACACAGAATGACATTCAAAATGAAAGTAATTGCACCAAAGAATACTGTGGAGGAATTTATTGTGCTCAAATCTCTGTTCCAGGAGGTGTTTGAGGAGATGGAGTGACATGCATAGTTCAGTTGTCCTATTCACAATACCGTGACATTAGAATTTGAACCTAGTCATAGCTTACACATAAATCGTACTTTTCTTTGCACCAAATACCACCAGTATATGTCTTCTTATGTTGCCTTTGATTTTAACTACATTCCAAAATTTCCAACACTATCTCTGAAATTTGTACTCTCTTCAATTACATGTTTTCTGCTTGGAGATCTAGCAAAGCCTTGTTTATTCTTCCCCACTGTATTCACCACTCAGGAAACAAACCAACTTCTTTCTGATGGACAGAGGTGAATATGCCAATGTAACTATGTTTATAGTTGCTTTTTGCCGTAGCACCATCAATTCTTAGGAAATAAGAAAAAAAATTTATTTGTGTACTTTGGGCTTATTATTGCATGGCATTTTTATTATCTTGTAGTTATGTGTATTAATTGTGATCATTTTATCCCTTTGTTAGCTGGTGGCTGTGATTAATTTGTTGTGCAGTGTTTTTCTTTGACCTTCAACATCTTGTCAGGGTAGAGAACTCTGTGGGCAGATTGCACCATCAGCGGCCCTTTTCTCATGTTTTGCTTAGTTACGACAAATGCAGATTTACAGCTTTAGATGAAATACATGGCTTCATAATAAGGAAAACAGATGATAATTTTAGTATTTAGATGAAGAAGCAAAACAATCTTGAATAAAAGATGAATATTGATTTTTAAAAATTTGTTTACCAAGAATTCAGAATTATGTATAATTTGATTTCATTTCGGATTTGTTAATTATGTGCTGATGGAAATTGGCTACAAAGCACACACTTATTTTGGAGCTTAAAATTTAAATAAAATGATCTTATTAAAATTTATGCTATTATAAAACAACGATACAACCCTTGTTGGTTGGTTGATTTCCTAAAATTCTTATAGAAACCCAAATTTATGACAGTATGACTATTCATGCTTGCACTGGGAATTCAGGTCACGTTAGTGGTGAGCTAGATAGTTCTTCTAAAGCTGTTGAGATTCTTCACCTTATTTAGTAATTCTTTCTCTTTTCTTCTTTTTTTTTTTTTTAAAAAAAAAAAAAAGATTTTATTGGGGGAATTGGGGGAGGGGAATAGCACTGGGGAATCGGAGAAGGGGAACAGACAAGCCGCTGTCCCCTTGCTCCCCAGTCCAGTTGCGGAGGACATCGCCTCACTGGCCCACCATCATTGCGCTCTTCCCGGCTCAGACAGATAGGTCACCAGCCACTGGACGGCTGTTTACGGCAGCTCTTGGCAGCTCCACAGTGGCTGCCAGCCACTCATGGTAGCTTTATGGCAGCCCACTGTAGCAGAGGCTGCAGCCTACGCTCTCGCCGGCAACTCACAGCAGCCCAGCTCCAGGTGGAGCTGTTGTTCACCATCTTAGCTGTAGAGGACAGTGTCACTGGCCCCAATGTGGGATCTGATCCAGGGCCCTGCTGCTCAGAGCTGGCTTCCCAAGCCAACTCTTAACCAATGCGCCACTTGGCTGGCCCTAGTAATTCTTTCTTTACTGACAGAGTATACTGCAATAAATTTAGTTTATTTTCTTGGTCATGATCATACTCAGGTGTGCCCTCCGATGTTCACCCATTCAATTCAACCAACACTTAGAGTGCCTACCATATCTGAGGCACCAGACTGGCATACACAAATGGGTACATAGTCCCTGACCTCAAGAAACTGGCAGTCTAATTAGTGGGAAGCAGATACAGGAACATAATTATAATACAGTGTAGTTAGACTGGGATTGGATTTGGAGGGTTTCAGAAACTCTTTAGTCACACATTTCAAACAGTCTCTTGGGTTACTTCCACAGATGGCTCATTTCCTCCATTGTGTTTTAATCCACCCTAAATTTCATCCTGGATTTTCGGTTATCTTACTTTGCTCTTGTTTCTTCTTTGACCGGAAAATCTTAAATATAGAATAGCCATTAAAAATAATATGGAAAATCTATATGTGCAGACATGGAAATGATCCTATATTGGGTATATATATCCAATATACTTGTATATGATTTGAACATATTTGGAAGAATATGTGCCCATCTGTTAGCAATGGCTACTTTGGGGAAATGGGCTGGGGAAGGAAGAGGCATCATATAACTCTGCTCTATTTGATTTTTTTTTAACTTAAAAATTTTCTTTAAATATTTTGAGAAAATAAAAATACTGGTTAGCTCTCTGTTATGCAGACCAAGAAACCCAAACTAAATGAAATTAAATGTTGTCCTTTGAAACCTACATCTACCCTTCTCATCCTAATCTCTCCCAACCCTCTGCATAAATCTTTCCATGAAGCTAGGCTTCCCTAACACACTGAGCATATTCATTAATGTCTGAAGTCAGCATGTATTTGTTGAGGGTTTACTAGGTGCCCTGGGAATCCATCAGGGAAGAAAACAGCTTCAGCCAAGTGGCACATCCCCTCACCTACCGCTGCTTTGGTTCATGTCCCTTCTTGTCATCTCTGTGAGCTCTTTTAGGCCCACCTCCTCCAGGAAGCCTTCCTTCCTTTCGCCCTCCACTGAGTCTTATAATATTTAATCTATATAAACCTTTTGAAGATCCATATGACCCAGACTGAAGATTCTAAGAGAATAGTAATCAGATCATCTACATTTTTGTACTTTTATCCTTTGTTTATTAATTATATATTTAGTGAATGAAAATAGTGAGAGGAGCTGGTGCAGACCACACCCTCCTGAATTGGAGAAATACTATGTGAAACATGTAATGAGGCAAATAACTCACTCACGAATAGTGTGATGAATACTATAAAAGAGAAATTGAGAGTGTTAAGACGATATATACCAGGGAAATCAATGCTGACTTGAGGGTGGGATTTGGAAAGACCTTCTTGGGAAGTCAAATATAACTGGGGTTTGAAGAATGAGGCGAGGTACTTAAGAGGAGGGTCCCAAGTGGGAGCACCATAGTGCACAGGAGGAAGTGAAAGATAGCGGCAGGTGCTAAAACCTAGAGAGCAAGAGGAGTAGAGTTAACCGAAGAAACTGGGGGGTAGGTGAAGATCAGACTGCATATGACATGCATGCCACCTTGACAACCTTGAGCTTTGTTCTGGGAGCAAGGGGAACCACTGGAGGCCTTTAACTGGAGGAGGGACAAGATCGCACTTCCTTTTAGAATGGTTCTGCTGGCTTTTGAGAGAGAATGGATTAGAGAGAGCCTGGGTGTTTCTAGCGGTGCCTGATCAGTATGTACTCAACTGTTGTGGACTGACTGTTAATACAGCGAATGCTTTTCCATCAGGTTAACATTTCCCTCAGCATTTCTATGCCTCACCATCCATCTGGTACCTTCTCCTATGGCCTCTTCCCTACCAGTCCTCAAATAGCTCTGTTAATTTCCTCTTTTAAGAAAAGGGCAAAGAAATGTGCATTTCACAAGAGAAGCTACCCAAATTGCCAATGTATACGTTAAAAGGCAATCAACTCCATTTTTGTAATCAGTGAGCTACAGTTATGAACCACAACCAGAATGATACAAATTAAAAAGAGTGGCAATACCTAGTGTTATCAGGGATTTTGATACTCTGCTGGTGAGAGTATAACTTTGCTCCCCCTCTATGGGAAACAGGCAGTGTCTCCTAAAAATGAATATACCTATCTTTACCTTATCACCCAGCGTGCATCAAAAGACATGTACAAGGAAATTCATGGCAGCATTATTTGTAATAGCTCAAAAGTAAAAAAATATATATATAATTTTAACACAGACAAATAAAACTTGTGGTATAGTCATACATTGGAATACTATAGAATAGTGAAAAAAAGAATGATAGCTATACCATCATTCTAATGTAGAGCAAAAAGAAGCCAGACACGAAAGAATATATAGTGTGATTCTAATTACATAGGGTTTAAATTCAATCGAAGCTATTAAAAATCAGGATGGTGGTTACCTCTGGCAAGTAAAGAGTAGGTAGAGATTGGGAAGGGGCCTGGCCCAGGCATGTCTGGGAGTGTTCAGTATGTTCTATTTCTTGACCTGGGGGTTGTGCCATGAGTGTGTTCTCTTTGTGATAAATCACTGAACTGTATGCTGAGGATTTGTGCATTCTTCTATATGTATATTTTCTTTTAATTAAAAAAAAAAAGGGGTGGTGGTTAAGCTCTGGCTTGGGAAGCCAGCAGCCCCAGTTTGGTCCCACATATGAGGGCCAGTGACACTGCCCTCAAAAAAAAAAAAAAAAAAAAGGGGGGGTAAGAGGAGAAGAATAGAAAACTTAAGACTCTATCCCAAAGAAACAAAAAACAAAGATCAAGATACCCAAGCTGACTCCTTCCCAGCTTTGAGATTGTGGCAAGGATAAGCTGAGACTTAACCTTGATCAGTTTTTTCTCCCTGATCTTTTGATGACCCTTCCTTCTCTACAGCCCTCCTTCCAGGATAGCCAACTGGGGATGCTACTCAACGGGACCCTCAATACCAGGCTGCAGTGAAGTCGACTTCTGAAGGGATTATTTTTAAACCTTGGTTTTGGAGACAGTCTTTTTCTTTTCTTTTCTTTTTTTTAAAAAAAGATTTTATTGGGGAATTGGGGGAGGGGAACAGCGTTGGGGAATCGGGGAAGGGGAACAGATACATTGCTGTCCTTTTGTTCTTCAGTCTAGTTGTGGAGGATGTCACTTCACTGGCCCATGTTGGTATTATCATTTCATTCTTCCCGGGTGAGGCAGTCGATTGCCGGCCATTGGACGGCCGCTCACAGCAGCACACAGCAGCACACGGAAGCTCATGAAAGTGCACGCCAGCTGCCAGCCAGCCCCACTGCAGCCTACGCCATTGTTGGCAACTCACAGCAGCCCAGTTCCAGGTTGAGGTGTTGTTCACCATCTTAGCTGTAGAGGGCCCTAATGTGGGATCCGAACCAGGGCCCTGCTACTTAGAGCTGGCGTCACAAGCCAACTCTTAACCAATGCCCCACTCGATTGGTCCGAGACAGTCTTTTCTGACTTGTTTCTTTTTATGCCTTTTGGGTCATGGCTTTGGTAAATTATCTAACTCACTCCAGTAGCTCTTCTCCAGAGTTCCTGAGAATTTCCTCCCCCCTTTTCCAACTCTTATACACTGGGCAGATGCTCCCTCTTTACTTTGCACATTTTTGAATTGTTCGTAATTATTGCAGGAAATATGCTTTAGTTTTGCACCTCAAAAAATAATGAATACAAATATATATTTAAATATCCTGGTCTTGCCTCACTGACTTAACTTTGTGCCATTGGGTAAAGATTTTTCACACCTGAATGATTTAGCGCTACCGTTTGTATTAGCAGTTCGATGCTAGGATTTCTGGATTAATGTTTCTACATGAAGTTGTGTAGCAGTTGGGCAAGTTACCTTAACCTTTCTGACTTCAATTTTCTCATCTATAATGAGGATAATAACAGTCCTCTCCTCTTAAGGTTGTTGTGAAATTTAAATGAGGTAATACATGTAGGATGTCTGGCATAGAATAGCTGCTCAATAAATGGGAGTTATTATTATAATCCCATTAAGGGCAGGATGTACTGGTGATTTGTACCTGCAGACCTCAAGGATTAAACACGAATGGGACATGCTATTTAGAGGAGTTCATTTGTAGAGAGCAACTGGTGAGCATTCTACTTGGTCCTATTGGAAAAGTAATCATTTATCTAAAACCTCAGTCACCCCCCGCCCCCAGAAAAGATCAGCCTGATTTAGTGACAGACACAGTAAAACGGATTAGGCCACCAAATGTTTGATTTTTTTCAAGCCTAGGTGTTTATAATGCTGACAAGGACTGGGGAAGGAGAAGAGTGCTCCATATCTTAGAGAATCTCGTAAAATGCTTTAACAAATATATAAGAATCATATATAATTGGCACACGCTTTGTTTGAATGCAAACACTGCTGTTAAAGTGGTGCTTAAAAACAGTTTGTTGGCCTTCTCTTCGTACAGGAGAAACATTCCTCTCGTTTACACTACTCTCTTGCTTAGCAAACCCTTATTTATCCTATAATGCAGTGTAATCTGCCCAACATGTCCAAATGCCCACAGATTCCGCATTAGTGGATTCTGAATTCATGAAATGTGGGGCTATATCTTGTCAAGACAAGCATCAGAAAACTTATCCAACAGTTCCAAGAACACTCTAAAAAAATTACTTCTTCCCTCCTCTTTCCTGTCTCTTCCTGGTTTGTCTGTTTTAGTTCTAGCTTTCAAAGGAGACAGAGGAAAAAAGACTCAAAAGTGTATTCTTAGGACATTTGAATAGTTATTTATTGAGAAGCCACAGTTTTCCACACTTTTATAACTGTAGGCTTTATATAAGGCAGAAAGCAAGATGGATCCACTACTTTACACAGAAAGAAATAGCTCTGCAGAGGACCCAAGGGTCATGCATTGACAGACCAAAATGCAATGGAGATGACAGATATAAAAAACAGTGCGGAACAAAATAATTTAAATTAGGGTTACAGTCTACTGAAGGAAATATCCATATCTTATTATAAACACATTTGTAGTCTAGGGTTGTAATTTAAATATTCAGGTTTTTTACATACACGGTTATTGAAACACAAAAGCAAAATGTAACATGTAATAGGAGACACTTGGACAGAAGACAGTTGCTCTGAACTGTGCTTGATGTTAAGTCATGATAGGGTCACCCTTGCCGTGGCAATTTAGAGGATCAATCCATTGGTATGTAGCCATCCTGTTTCAGCTAACTAACTGGGATAAATGAAACGATAGGTTAACAAGGACACCAAGGGCTCATTTTTTGTTTTAGGGAAACAAAGAACCCAAAGTTAGTTGTTTGGGTCTTGCCTTTTGTTTTTCAAAAAACGATGCAGATCCATGTGTCTTCATTAATTTATTGTACTCATTTAAATAACTGGCACCCACATACGTGAAACAAAGAAGTGAGAGTACCTGGTGTACTCACCCTCACATCCATTTACTGTCAATGCATACACAGTGCATTAATGAAGCATCATTGAACTTGGCTGATAACAGGGACACACCTAGCAGGTGGGTGGACTATGTATTCTCCATGAACACTATTTAAAGAATGGTGCTCCATATTGCTTGTAAACATATAGACATGGATCAGGAAATGGCAGATTCGAAGGTCATTTGCTAATCTGGATACCACAGAGCTAAAATGGAAATTGTATTGGTAAACATCTTATGAGCATGGTTGTTGACAGAAAATTCCCTAATGGGGTTAACTAACAGACTAAGGACATGCATTGATTACAGGACTCGTCCTAAAGGACGACAGGCCCCAGCGTTCTAATCGTCTTCTTCGTCTTCCTCGTCACTGTCCTTCATGCTGATGCCTTGCAGGCCACCACCCTCGCTCACTGACGCTGTGGCTTCCTCCACAGTAAGACGGTTCCGGATGGTTTCATATGTCTTGCTGTTCAAGGTCGAGTCCAGGACCCCTTGCAATCGGAAATCCCTATAGGTTTTCTAAGGAGGGAAAAGATTCAGCCGTCAGGGAAGCTGCATCCCCATGCAGGGGAGGGAAAGGACGAAAAGTGAGCGTGAATTGAGAACACCGGTCTTCAGCTAAGTGTTGCACTTTAAGCATGGTCAAATGAAAACCCACTGCACTCACTCAGGCTTCACTTGTACTACAAACTGGGATTTGGTGAATGACAGAAAATGAGAAATTGTGACAGGATAAACTGTATTAGATGAGACAAAGCAAAGAACATAAGCTTGTGTTTATTCAGTTCCATTGAGGGAAATGTTCCATAATTGTTTTGGTTCCTTTTTTTTTGGTCTGATTCTTTCTCTTAGGTTATTATAATATAATATGATAGACAGTGGAAGAGGCTATAACATATAAATAATGGATCAAGTATTTTGCGATTTCTGTTGCAGTCTGGTCTTTCTTATTTTTGAGGCTTGTAACTGCATATTCCTCTGTCTCACTCACAAGAGACATATGTATGTTGGTATATGAAACCTATTAGGCGCAGCAACAATTATGGGGAAGGGGGAGTGCTAATGCTTCATCAATATGTTGCAGGCATGTGACTCATTTCTCGTCTCTTTGGGCGAGAAGTGTATCTATTCTGTTCACAACTTCGTGGTCTCAGGGAAGAATTTGGCTCTTTTTCAAGAACAATGGTTTGGTATCACTGTACTACAGATTCTTTCTTTGTTCCTTCAGGCAATTTCTCTCGGATTTCCTTAGGTATCCCATGGACTGTTTTTCTAGAAATCTCTTAGCGTTAATTGAACATGACCAGAAGCATCTGGCTGTTGTCTACTTCATAAAAAATTTTATTGAAAAAGGTCTCCCTCTGACTACAACTCTTCTCATCACACTGCATATCATTTCAGCTACTGAGTCTGCTGTTTGTTTCTCCTATTGATCTGGGAAACTTGCTAAGGGGGCAAGAGAAGGAATGTTCAACATTTCAACACCACCACTTCATGATTTCTATTTTTTGTCGTCCATCTAATGCAGTCATGGGGTCACCACTCACAATGTCAATCCCTTGTGAAGGTTATATGTTGTCATGACTGCAGAGTTAACTAATGAATGCAGTTTGGCTCAGTGAAGTCTAACAATATAAGATTATTAATAGGATGAGTACATGTCCCCTTTGCCAGTTTATACCTGTGGTCCCAGCATGAATTTTCATAACATCTTCTTTTCCTCTTAAAAATAATCTGGTTTGGATACTAAATCAAATGGTCATCTGAATTATGGATCAAGATGCAAGGCTCTTCTAGGAGGCTCTCCTAGGGAGCTAGGTAAGTACCTGACTGTGTCTTTGAGGGGGAAGGGTAGGAGGCTGCTGAGTAAATGTTAGGTAGGGTGTCTACCAGATATCCAGGTAATTAACTTGCTTTATTTTGTACTTTTCAACCAGTTCTGCTGCCACTCAGCATACCGTAATTGTTGCAAGAATATGATGGGAAAAAAGAAAGGTACAAAGCAACGGAATATTCTCCCTTTTATTTCAGAGCAGGGTGCTCCCCAACTAGGCTCTAAATGCCTACAGTCAGGGACCATTACTAGTTATTTTTTAATTCTCCATCTTGTAATATACAAGTAGGGGCTCAAATAATACTTGTCCCATGTTGGATGGATGAATAAATGCTTATTGAATAGTAAATGAATGGATGAATAAACAGAATGGATGTAAAAGAAGGAAAGAGAGCCAATTATCTTTGGAAGTTTGCCTTGGAGAAGGAGACTCTAGGTAGTGCACTTTGTAAAGAGGTGAATTCTGCTTTGTCCTTCGGTGCTGTGGCACTAGTTAAGCTGGGTCCACTTTGGGTAAAAGTGAAGGTGTTCTTTTGACATTTGTGTCCCTTCCCTGTGTTCCTGTGGGGTTTTTTTTGTGTGTTTTTTTTTTTCTTGGCAGAATAAACCTCCTCTCTGACATATTGTTTCCTTAATAAAATATTATGTATTCCAACGTTACTAACACAGACTTGAGAATATTGGTAATGGGAAGATATTTTAAAATATCAAAATTAATGTCGTCTTTTCATGTCTATTCAGTAGGGGTCAACCAGAAATTCCCCCAAAGAATATTTATACCCAGAAAATAGAATTTGGGTGGTCAAATAATAGAAGCTAGTGAGCTTGCCTTAAGGAACTGAAATAAAAATATATATATATGAAAATTAGGCTGGGTCTATAGTCTGAGTGCATACATTTCTTTTCTTCTTTTTAAGAAATACAGAGTGCAATACACTGCTGTCTGTAACCTTCCCTGGGTGGACTCTTTGTGAGATCAAATGCAGATGATAATAATTCTCCTTAATTACACTCAACGAAACAGTAATTGGTTTTAAGTCAGCTCTGGGGTACAGGAGCACCTTCAATGAAATGGTGCTAATCCGAAAGAGACTAAGAAATGGGGGGAGGTGAGGTGGGGAGTAGCAGGGGTGGGGGGCATTTTTGGCAAACTGTTAAGAAATAGAAATTCAGCTACATCTTATTGTTAAAATACTTTTACAGAGACTTTGTGATTTGAATGAGATTTTTGCATACAAATGTTTTAAAACCCTTTATGGTGAAACATCAAATGGAAACTGAAATGATCAAAAACGTATTTACCCCCTTCTGTGATCTTATTATTTCATGTAAACCAGAGATTTCACGCTGAAATAATTATCATTAGTCCAAGGCGCACACTCCAGAACAGGGAAAAAAAGCTACTTTCAGGGTATGTTATCTCACCTTTGTGAGCCTTTACATTGGATTGTATACACGCATTATAAGAGAAACTATTTCAATTAACTACGAGAACAATATTGATTTGCATCCTGGTAATGATCACAGGACATATTTAGAAATAGCTGGAGGTAAATATTACTATTAGATCAATAATGGCAAAATTTCATTTAATTAAACCATAAATGAAATTGGTAATTGATGTGATTAGCACAGCGGTACCAACATTCAGCTTTTGAAAGTCTAATGCAAAGGGCATGATGGCTCCTGCAGTATTTTTACACACGGCAAACACATAAAATGTTTTTCCAGTTTAGATAACATATTAAATTCCTTTTTATTAAATTTCCCTTTGATGTCTGAGTAACTAACCATGCATCCCAAAGTGATTTCATAGGTTTTTCTTGCGTGAGATGCTATTTTAGAAATCATCTTGTTTTATATGTAAACTAATAGTCTTTGTGTTAGGGAAGTTCTACAGCTTGCCAATGAAACAGATTTCAGTAAGCTATTTGCAAAAAAGAGTATTTTTTCTTTTACCTTTACCATCCTAATTAGTGTTTTCAACTGATAAATGTGAAGCTGTAAGTCCATTCGGTCCGTCAACCAGGTGCAGATCACGTTCATGGAGCTGTTGTACCATTGCTGAAAAAAGAGACAAAAGTTCTCCAGCCAACACATCATGGAGCGCTTACAGAGCAGAGTGAGAACAGGCCCCATTTGAGCACCCTTGTCTGTTCCAAGAGGAAACAAAATAGTTAAAGAGCATTTGACACCGTAGAGATCAAGAATATTATTAATTGACACAAAATCATAAGGTACCAGGTCGGCCTAAAAGAGATGGGTTTAGACTTTGAATCTAAAACAGAACTCCTCTACTATAGACACCCCACGTATGATCAATTCATATTGATCACTGTTTGCCCTTCGAATTCTCCCTTTTATTAGTTAATTTTACTCAGTTGAGAGTCAAGTCACTGTTTGTTTCCTAATGCCATTGCATTGTCTTGGGTGCCAGGAAGACGGGGTTCTTCCACTGAACTAATTCATGTCACTTGCTACTTCCCGTTTGAAAAATCCAGACCTCTTCTGCCATGGACTATTCCAAGAATCAGGCTAAGAGCCTTAAAAATTTAGGGCAAAGTTTACTTTTATTTACCTTACTAGGGTGTTCAGATAAAGACCATGAAGAAGGGTTTCTCTTTAATGGCCAAATTATACTCTGGGCAGCTTATGTGCCCTTACGTTCGTTGTGCAATCTGTTTTAATCTTAACACCAAAAAAATTATGGAAGATGAGAGAAAAAAAACATCTACAAATGAGCTCATTTCAAGCTGTTGAAATCATACTTCCCCTTAAGGGGGTTAAATTTTGCTTCTTGTCTGTGAAAAATGCTTGAAGCTGTGTCACTTTAGACTGCCACCCCTGTGGTGCAGGAAGTCTCCGACGCGGTATAATTTTGCAGTACTGCTCATATATTCATAAATCTCACTCGGAGACATATGAACAGTGTTATGAAGTGTCAGTATGAAAAAAAAATCTAATCTTTTAAACTTCACCAGGTTTCATTACGCATTGCCGCTTATACCAAACAATTTACAAATAAAATGAAAAGGTGTGGATGGACCTATAGATTTATTTATAGGGCATCTATATGAACTGTGCACAGAAAAGATGTAAAAAAAAAAAGAGTGGCTAAAGAATTGAGATGATGCATACTTTCATGCTAACCAACACACACATATACACACACATGCACACACGCACATGCACACACATTGCACACCAGTGGGGATTTGAAAAGCATAAATAAAAACATGTTTCCAATGGTAACTCCACCCTTTCTCACCTAAAGATCATCCAAAATCAGTTTATGGTTAACACTCACAGTTTTTCTGAAGCCTTGTTTCTGACTTAATTTCTTTAAAAAAAATTAATTTGGGTTTTTACTTGCAAGGTAGAACTGCCAAGTTTCACCTTGCAAGAAACGACACAGTCTCAGCCATGGCTTTCAGAAGCCCTCTTTGAAATCTTTCGTTTCTAGGCTCCTTCTTCATCAGAGCCAATTGTGGCTCTCCTTGGAGCCCAACCGCAAACAGAGACCACACTATCCCAATCAAGGCAGCACTGCAGCCTCGCAGCCAACTTCTGCTCTTTTAAAGATCATGGAGGCGAAACTGTCAGTTTTAGGAACCTTCTGTCCCTCCCCAGGGAGCAGGCTGTGAGGTGGGGAGTTTTTCTTGAGATTTGCAGTTCACTCCATGGAGGGAGGACGTTTGCCCAGGTCAAGTTGCTTCAGGCATGGACAGGTTTTCCCCTCTAGGAGTGAGAACATTTTACTGAAACTTTTTTTTTTGGGGGGGTAGTGATTGTTGGGGGGTGTTTTTGGCACCTCCTGCCTTGGGATTCTGGAGCTTTTGTTGTTACTGTATCTGGGTTTGTTAAGAAGGGATCTGGGACTACCACTGGGTAACTGATGTTTCCTCAGCCCTACCTTCCTCTCAGCAACTGGGGGCGCTCTTGTGTTCCCCCAGGCCTCAAATTCCGTATTTCCTGGCTGTATCTAGGGGCTCGAATTTTCTGTTTTGAAAGTAATGACAAAACTCCCAACCCCTCCTGGGGTTGGAAGATGACCTTCAAGGAACCCAGATGACCTGCTGGCTAAGCCTACAAGGGGTGCCTCATGAGGGGTGCATCTCAGGGACATAAAGGAGGAATGTGGCACTCTGGCTTCCAGGCAGAGGTGGCATTTTGATTTGGCTGTGATGCCAGGCAAACCGGAGCTGGCTTCTATCACTGCCAGCAAGCCTTGTGCAACATGCCTTTTTCTCTTTGCTGAGAGACGTGCCACCTTTCAGAAAAAAAACAACGACCCCCACCCTGGTTTTATATAAGTCATTCCTATTCTTGTCAATGACTTTTGGGTAGTAAAGAAATAAAAACAAAAAGGTAGAATACTATCAGGACTCTCTCTCTGCTGCTGAAAGGGTAGAAAGGTAGGAAATGCACATAGCAATGGATCCGCACATCACACTCACAGATTCCCACCCCAGGAGAACACGAGAGCCCTGGAACATCCAGGCTTTTTCTCCTGGATCTCACATCTAGCAAAAGAAGTGTAAAAAATGTATGATGCCCCATTGGCTCCACATTTAAAGAGGCAAAAGGGAGAAGTCACTCCTTTCCAAACCTTATGCTCAGTCGATGAAGTTGGCGGCCCTTTTGGATGCAGCACAGCGCTAACTTGGTTTTCCAGGAAGGCGCTTAAAGGCATTTGGATGTTGGAGAAAGCAGGAGTCACTCACTGCCTCCTAGAACTTTCAAATGTTAGAGGTGAAAGGGATCTTCCATATTGTCCTTTGTAGAGGAAAGGACAAAGGCCCAGGGAGGTTGAAGTGACTTGCCCAAGGTCACACATCCAGTGAGTCCAGAGGGCAGTTTTCCAGGATTAGGCACAGGGCTGAACTAGCTGACCATCTAATCACTCCTCCTTAAGAGGCTTTAATGGTAGTGCTCTGGCCACCAGAGCTGATCCTGTGCATCTCTTCCAGACTCCACACAGCAGCACACCGATAGGCAGAAATAGGACAGGGCAGGAGTTTTTGCTATATGGAAACTGGCTAACGCCGCAAACCGGGCATTCTTCCTTCCAGAAAGCCAGTTGTTAAACATTTAGCAGCAGACTTCTGGGTGTCTGGGTTGTTCCTGGGTTTCCTCGTGCAGCTCGTAGTGCTCATTAATCAGGTTTGCTTCATTTGAGATGGATGCTAATAGAGCAGATTTGCTACGATTCTTCAGAACAGGAAATTAATAAAACAGTTTTAGTTCCCTCCATTCTGTTTTGTCTTTGGTTCAGATACGCCTTTTCCCAAGCTAGCCTAACACCTGGGCACTATCATTTTGGTAAAATGTATTCTAAATCCTTAGGAATAAAACTCGTGAGCCAATGACATACACTTAGTATTGGGTTGTTGGAAAAGCCATGACATAGTTTTTCTATGTTTTTCGTTGCAAAAATGCGTCATGACTTTTCCGGCAACCCAATAGTTAAGTATAGCCATGACTCCTTTGCTGCCTCCCCTAATTTAGGCATATCAATTAGAAACTGCCTAAGTAAGGTTACTTTAATCCTAAAAAAGCACTGGAGAAATAAACTCCCCAGTACCCTGGGCACCTGTAAAGTATGCACTTTGGGGATAATCTTGTAAGAGTTTTGGAGTTGGGACCAAAAAGGACGCCTATCGTAGCTACGGCCTGCAGGATAGTAAGGCCCTCAGAAAGTTGGGAACTTCTCCATTGCAGAAGCCAGTTCTGAAAGCTCTAAGAGGAGCTGGAGGCTTAGCTGAAACTGCCATTTAATTCTTCTTTCTTCCTTTGTCCAATTAGTCACTAAGAGCATAGGTTTTACCTGTCTTTTGTCTGTGTTTGTGTTCTGGGGCAAATTACTTACATTCTCAGAGACTCAACTTCCTGATCAGAAAATGGGGATTAATTAGTCTTTCATAGGCTTTATGATGATGAAATGAAGTAACGCTAATAAAGCTCTCATCACAGTATTTGGCACATGATAAGGCCTCAATAAATGCTGCCACCACCACCATCATCATCAGTACCATCACCATCACCTCTCCTCTCTTTCCTCTCTCTCCCTTCCTCCCCCGCCCCCACAAAATCTACCACAAAACAAGGGAGAAAGCAGAGCAAGTGACGGGAAAGCCATGAGGTGGAGGCAATGATTCCTATTGGATTATCTCTGGAAATGTACGCATAAGTTGTCAAAGACTCACGAGTAGCTCTCAGCAGAGCAGTTTTGTTGTAAACTTGTTTTGTGGTAGATCATCACCCAAACCTGCATAATCATCTTGGGTGCATAAAGCACATTTTAAGCTACATTAAATATTGGATTAAAAGGATTCAGATACATAATGAGTGCTTTCTCAAACCCTATGTGGTTTAGTTACACCATCAGCTTGGGTTGGCCCCTTCTAAGCTGGATAGGCTCAAGCAAGCTACTTAACTCTCCGACTCTCTGTTTTCTCTTGAGCTTAATACCAGTACCTACTTCATAGGAGTACTCTGAGCATTAAATGAGGTAATTATGTAAAGTGCCTTGCAGAGTGACTGTCATGTAGTAATTTAGTCACTATTGTAATTTTTACCCTCAGAAATATAACAGATATAAGTACTTTCAATATACAACACAAATGAATTTTCTTGATTTATTTCTAGTAGAAGCTTAGGTAATTAATATGCAGATACACTCCGGTCACACATTCTGCCCTGCAAACACACAGACTTCATGGGAAAAAAATCCTTACATATAACATGTCTCTTCTGTAGTATCAGGGTTCATTACAGCCTGGGTCAGAGTGAAGCAAGGGAGGCAGGATCTTGCAAGTGCAGAACTGGGTACTGCCTTGAATATTTATTATTACTATTTAATTATTAATACTATTAATAATTAACATTTCAATATTTTGTTCATGATAGATTTTTTTGCATTGATTATGATTTTTTAAATGTTGTATGAAAATATTATTTATCTTGATTATCATATGTCTTGGAACTGAGAAGTTCCCAAGCTTTTTCCAACTGAGCAGTGACTCACACACCTCTAGTCTCCACCTGTGGGTTTACAGTTCCCCTGGAAACTTTATCTCTTGGAAAGGCTGTGGGGTTGAGAGATAAGATAAATAATTTGTATCTCATTGGGCAATCAAGTTAATAGAAAGTGGACTTTCATGGAAATTTGGATAATTCCTCATCAGCAAGCTAGAGCATTATGACAGTGTTCATGGGAACCTCCACCTAGATGAGTCTAAATTCCCAACCCCTCATCTTAATGTTAATTCGATATCCTAAAGAGACCTTACTGTTAATGATTCATTTGTTTTCAGAGCAAGCCATGTATCACACATGAGTGGCAAAGGAAACAAGGCATAGAGGCTGAAAGGAGACAGAATTATTCACTGTGCTTCTATACTCACTAGTCACCAGGGTAATTTATCCCCTTATCTTACGCAACCCCTCTCAGACTAGGCCATTCTATAAGACTTCAGAATCTACTGTTTTAAACAATGTACTATTTCATACAGGGTTTCTAAATCACGCACACACACACACACACACACACACACACTCCCCCCAACCCTTGCCCACCACACACACACTTAATAAAAATAGCTACCGAGCCATTGAATACTGAGCCCTTACAATGTGCAGACACTATGCACAGCATTCTACAAGCATTGCGTAATTTAATTATCAAGCTGACCTCTTAAGTCGTTGACACTATTAACAGCCCCATGGAAAAAAAGGGACATAGATAAGTTAAATGACAAGTAGCCTGTTATTCAATTCAATAATTTAAAAAAAGTAATGGATTGTTTATATAGAAACAGCTCTAGTTCTAGGCGTTTCCTGAGCGAAGTCATTCAGCACTGAACTTCTCAAAGGGGAAGTGTGTGGGTAGGATAATACTGTTGAACCTGTCTCAGAGCCCCAGCTTCGCTTGGTGTTGAAAAGATGCTGCTTTTTATGGGCTTAGAAAGTTGCTAAGCCAAGTGTGGGGAGTCAGGGATATTCCCATGGAAAACTACTCAATAGCCTTGAGGAACTGATGGGTGAGAGTCAACCATGACTAACTCTTCAGGGAAATAATTAGAAAAAGTTGGATGGGGATGAGGGATGCCATCTCTCAGCTAGAATCAACATACTTTTTCTTCTCCCCTGTAGACCTGCCTGACTTCTTTTTATTTTCTTTTAGGCTGGTAACTCAGCAATTGCTACTGGGAGAAAGTGAGAAAGTTCTCACTGGACAGTCTGAGTTTTCAAGAAGAAATACAACTAGAACAGTTGTCTTTATCACAATGGATTGAATTTTCCTAACAGAGTTTTGGAGATACAAAGTTCTAACATCGATGAAAATTTCAGTTCTGAAAGTTATACATCATAAGCTTTAAATTTTCAGTGAATAGAAAGAGTAAAATTGTAGAGCCTTGGGGAAATTCAGCTTCATGTGAAATGAAGGAAGTCCTATAAGAGAAGCAATTTCAGACAATCTAATGAAAATAGTCTAGTGCAAAACTCAGCTCTTCATGTGTTGCTTTATTCTTTTTTTTTTGAGGGCAGTGTCACTGGCCCTCACATGTGGGACCGAACCGGAGCCGCTGGCTTCCCAGGCCAGTGCTTAACCACCGTGCCACTCGGCCGGCCCTTGTTGCTTTATTCTTTAAAGAAAAGTTTTGTTGAAGAATAACATACATGCTGTAATGTATCACTTTTAGCAAAGCACACGCACATATATACACACTCCAAACAAGACATGTTTCCCCATGCCTATAACTGAGGGTAATATTTAGCCCAATATCATAAATATGAGCTCTTTTAGAAATTATGCTATTTGGCCTAAGGACCATAACCATGCACATTATGCACAAACACACAACTTTACACATCTTTTTTGATTAAAAACCTGTGACTCAGTCCAATATATCCTGAGCATGAATGACAGTTGAAATTCACAAGGATATGCATTCTCTTGTTAGTTCATTTCTAAATATGTATTTCCTTTGAAACTGGTATGCTCAAGCCATACATGCCAGGCAGGCAAAGCACTAAATACTTGGGTAGCTCATGGCTAAACTCAAAACAGCTGAGTCTTTATTCTCATCAATAGTCTCACTTCACAGATGAGGAAACTGAGGCTCGGAGAAGTGAAGTGGTCTAGCAGCTAGCAAGAGATGAAGCCTCGGCTCAAGAGCCTGAGAGGCAGTGCAGCCTAGTGGCTAAAAGAAAGGACTGGAACCATTCCTGAACCTTCATAAATCTGTTAATCTCTCTGTGCCTCAATTTTCTCATCTGTTAAATGGGGCTAATAATAAAAACTACATAGGGTTAATGTAGAATAAATGAGTTAGTATTTGTGGAGTGTTTACAACAGCACCAGGCACACACTGAGTATTAACCATATAATTATCTGAACCATGCTACCCCACCCTGCTTCACAAATAAGAAAACACATCTTCCTAAGTACGAGCTATTCAAGATGGTGCAAAGCTTTCTGAACAACTTCCATTCTTCAAAAAACGTCTGAGCAAACAGGCAATTTGTAACCTCTTGGTAACCAACCGATATTTCTGGCCTGAAGAAACATAGTTAATGCTGGAGGATTTTGATCTTTTCATTGGAAAGTACCCTTTTTCCACCTCTACACAGCCACACAGAGAAATTGCCTCAGCACCTTGCCTAGAGTGTTTAATGAAGAAAGGACATTTTGTTTGTTGGCAAGGAGTCAAAGAGGAAGATAATACTTTGACCACACCCATGTGACTAAGTTCTTCAGTTTGTTTTTTGTGACAAAAGTGGGTTATAATTAGATAGGAACCCCCCCCCCAACCTATTTAAAATGCTATATTGAAATACTGTAATGAAATCTTTTACATTTGAAGCTTTCAATGCACATTTCTTCCTTACAATATGGGTAATTTAAGAGCATGTGAAAAGCATCATCCAGGGTTTCTTTACACTTCTACCAAAGTACCCATCGCTTCATTAACCTAAGCGTGAATTCCACAGCCCATGTGTCTCAGGTGTAAGGACTGCCAGGGATCTGGTTGTGTCTGTGTGTTGTGATCCAGACGCACACAGGGTTTGACTAAGAAACATTGGCATTTCCAAGCCATCTATTCCAAGGGGCCAAAGCACTGAAGTTTCAGGATTTGTCAAAGCCCCCCAAGGGCTCAATAAACACTTTTTAAAAGGGCATACCATCTGGATGCTTTTAAAAATGGGTACATAGTTGAAAGAGGAAATCTGCCTTACTTGAGTGTTACTGTAATTCAGGATTCTGTTTACCAAAACAACTACTCCTAGAAATGGGTATTTCCCAGTCACAGCTTCAAGACGTTCAGCTCAAAGCACAAAGACATGAAAAATAACTGGACACCAAAATCAGAGGATACAGAGAGATAATCAGAATGACTTTCCAGGCTGTCCCAAATGTCCTTTATAATTTAGGGCATTTTTTTTTGTTTGTCTGTTTTTTCCCCAACATCTGAAATTCTTTGGATGCCCAAGCCTCCACTTCATGGAAGTCTTGGCAAAACTGTCCTGCTGCTGTGGCTCTTCAAGGTTCTAAACTCCGGATTGCATCCCCTGAAAGTGTGACTCCATCCAGACTGATGGAGCAACCAGAGGTGCCTTGCTGAAAACCACGGTTCCAGGGACTATAGTTACCTATAACCTGGCACTGAGCACATTCAGCTACACTTTTGCCTTTCGCTTCCTCTCATAAGGAAGAGATTGCATACCCAATAATAATTCTTTAAACTTGATTTAAATTGTTACTGCTTACAATTTTTGCTTCTTCTATAGGAACGTGTCTAGAATTTATCATTTGGGAGCAAATATTAGGGCCTAAATAATATCTTATTTTATTTTATGTTTTTTTAAAGATTTTATTGGGTAATTGGGGAAGGGGAATAGTGTTGGGGAATTGGGGAAAGGGAACAGCCAAGTTGTTGTCCTTCAGTCTTAGTTGTGGAGGGTGCAGCTAGCTCAGCTCCAAGTCTAGTCACCATCCAGCCGCCCATCAGCAGCTCACAGCTGCTCAGCTCAAGGTGCCATGTTCAATCTTAGTTGTGGGTAGGCATAGCGCACCAGGAGAGTCAAACCAACAACCTTGTTGTTAGGAGCATGTGCTCTCACCAGCCGAGCCATCCTGCCACCTGTTAGCAGCTCAGTGGCAGCTCAGCTAGGCACAGCTCACTGGCCCATGTGGGAATTGAACTAGCCATCCTGTTGCTCAGAGCTCACGCTCTTAACCAGCTGAGCCACTCGGCCGGCCATTAATATTCTTTTATTAAAGTAAGTATTTATCTATTCAAGACCAAATTTCAACTCTCTAAACCAGAAATGTGGAGAAATATCCAACAACAAGGGTCATTAGTATTGAGATTTCACATGAATGATGAAAATGATGAATCCATATTTAGACTCCTGACCTAATGCCTTGCAGCCTTCTAACCCAAGTCAGTCCTATCACTATGAGTTGCTTGAGGGAAAATATAAGGGAAGTAAGAGTCCTCAAGGATCCTTTCTGAAAGCAAATCAAGGAGGAGAGTTTAATTCAAAGCTTAGATAACAGGGGTCTCTCTGGAAGGCACATTCTTTTTTTTAATGGTTTGATTAACTTGTTGGCAATCTCAGTGAGCTTCCCAAGCTAGCCAAAACCAGACTAGAAATGAGGTTTTTTGCTTTTGAATCAATTAGACTGTATGAAACCCAATAAGTTACAAATTCCCTTGCATCCTGTTCAACCCTATGTTTCAAAATGGTGGATGGTTACCTGCAAGGAGATGTGATGGTCTCTGAAAGGCTTTCTTTCCTTATACACTTAGATACTGCTGAGAATAGTTTATCTCTGAATCAAAAAACTAAATAAAAAATCAACTCATAGATACTTACCTAAAGACAGGAAGGTATATGATGAGAAAGCAGAAGTACTAACTGAAATTTTGAATTGTAAATGCTATCTCCACTCAAATGCAAATACTACTCTTCCACTATTTCCAAAACCTAAGTAAGTGCTATCATAAAAAGATGGAGATCCAGCAATTCTGCTTTTGAGTATAGATGCAAAAAAATTGAAAGCAGAATCTTGAGGAGATATTTTCATACCCATGTTCACCTTAGCATTATTTATAATAGCCAAAAGGTGGAAGTAACACAAGTGTCTATTGACAGATGAATGGATAAACAAAGTGTGGTATACTGGGGTGCCCAAAAAATGTATACATATGACTTGTATTCATCTTTTGTTATCGGTATATATTGAGTATTACAATTTTAATACAATTTTTCCTTTTTTAAAATGTGAATACATATTTTTGGCACCTTCTGTATATACACAATGGAATATTATCCAGCCTTAAAAAGGAAGGAAATCCTGTCACATGTTACAGCCTGGAGGAACCATGAGGATAGTATGCAAACTAAAATAAGCCAGTGGGAAAAAAGGAAAATATTGCATGATTCCACTTATATAAGTTATCTGGAATAGTCCAATTCATAGAAACAAAAAATAGAAGGGTGGTTGCCAGGATCTGGGGAGGGGGAAAAGGGAGTTAGTGTTTAATAGGTATAGTTTCAGTTTTGCAAGATGAAAGGATTTCTGGAGAGTGGTTGCACAACAGCGTGAATGTACCACTATTGAAGTGTACACTTTGAAATGGTTAACATGGTACATTTTATGTTATGTTCATTTTATCACAATTAAAGCAAAAAGATGGGCCACTTCCCATTCTGAAAAGGAAACTTTCCTTAAGAAAGCTCAGTTATGTAGCCATGTACATATTTTACATGTACATGGAACACTCAACCATATTTCACAAAAAGCCAAAAAATTCTTTGTAAGATGAACATGGGCATTTCATTTAATACCAGGACTGAGACCGTTTCTCAAGGCCGAGTTTTGAGACTGTGAAGAACAAAGAACAAATCTGGTAGCATTTGCTCAGTCATTTATTTGGTTTATTTAAAACATGCCACGGGGCCAACATTTCTAAATCTGTGAAGTAGAATTAAGCGAAGCCCAGAGACAAGGACTAAGAATCCGCATAGAGGATTGGGTCCAAACAACAAAAACGGATGCATTTTTCACACTGTGTGACAGGTCACCTCATGTTTTCACAGAGACTCCCCTTCCCCACCTCCTCCCTGGAGCACAGAGCCCATCAAGCAGCACTCAGCCCCGGTTCCTCTGCCCAAAAGGGCAGCAGCTTTCCATCCAGAACGATTGCCACCACAACAGACTTAGTAAGATTTGGAATATGTGTTCAGGAAGTCCTTATTTTAGGAAACAATTAAGTAGAATTAGGCTAATAATGCGAGGCAGGCAAAGCTTTTGCCCTTTGCTGAGAAATAACTCCTACGTGGAACAGTTATACTAATAAAAATCATGTATTTCTTAAATGCCTCAAAATTATCTTTGCACCAAGCTCGGCAATTAACACTGACCCACTGAGGAGTGCTTATTCCCCAGGCTAACGAGGATTAATCTCCTCGCTCCCTCGACCATGTCTTCCTTTGCAGAAATTACAGCGTGAGGCTTTGGGTTGGGAGGAGAAATTTCTCCAAGTGGGAATTTCACAGGAGGCTTAATCCCCTTGTCATTTTAGAGGGTGGCAAGGAGGACAGGAAGGGCAGGCAACTCCCTGCCAAGCCCACAGGGAGGTCCATGCCAAGCACTTTCTTGGGCCTACCTGTTCTTGACCTCCAGGGCAACGGAAAGACCTTTCTTCAGGTGGGCCTTGTCTACTGGGGGGATTTTCCTCACCACCCCCAACCCCACTCTCCTCCTCACAGTAGCCACGAATGAGCCTTTCTCTGGGCCCAAAGCAATAAATTCGCCATCTCCAAGTCTGGGTAGGAAGTGATCATTGGGCAAAAGGGGGACACAGACACAGACCCTCCTGTCCAACGCTTTGTCTCCTTGACAACACCCCAGCTGGTGGCTCCAGAACAGACTTAATTTCTTTTTGTTCTCTGCCCAACCGCCCCACCCCATACGTCTTTCCCTCTTTCTCTAGATGCAAACATACAACATCCAACATAAAGTTGCCGAAATAGCAATCTTGTCTCTGAATATATAAATTGCAAAAATTGATATGAATAAATCTGCAAGTAGCACACTGATTGTGGCACATTTTATCAAAAAACGGCGCTCAGTTGCTCGGTGGCTGGGGAGGGGGTGGTGTCATTACACAGACAGAAAAACATCTGCAAACTCCCAGTTTCTTTACTTAGAACTGAATGGAGGCATGACCTCCTGTTCCTTGCCATGAACTCTGAGTTCACACTCATATTTTACACGTTACAGGAAGCCACAGCTCGCCCCAGGGGTGCTGCAAACAGACACGCAGAAGCCAGATGTAGCCCCCCTGCTCCTTAATGCACCTGAAGAAGCCGGCAACTCAACATTCAAAACCTGACATGCTCGTAGCTTAAGGTCACTTCAGATTTTGTAAAGAGGAGGACAAAACCAGGAATGCTTCCAGGGCTGGGCTGTCAGCAGGGAGGCAGAGGGATTACAAGAAACCTGTGACTCTGCCTCTTTCTGCCTTTGCTGGTAGTTTTTTTGTGTGTGAACAAGTGCCATACAACAGATTGAGCCTCGTATAAAGGCCTGAGACTGTGCAAGGGTTCCCTGCTGGGCCTCAGCTGTGCTTGCAATTAGCAATAGGCACGGAGTGATTATTGTTGGGGTAGCGGATGGCAATGCGAAGTGACAAGTTTTCTGGGGGAAGTTGGGAGTGGGGATGCTCTGCAAGTTTCTCTTTCTTTCTTTTTTTCTTGTTCTGCAAAAACCCTTCCTTGGGAGGCTGCAACCTCCCGTTTTAGTGAAAGCTATTTTGTTCCCCCCTCCCCCACTCCTCATCATTCAAAAGAGCTTTAACCAAATTGTTGAAAGAATATTTTTCTCGGTGCTTTAGAATGCGGGTTTTCTAGGTCAGAGCTTCCTTGCCACCCTATTTAATGTCAGAAATACCCATTTGCCTCAAATTAGCAGAGATCTTGGAGTGGAGGGCAGGAGATTAAGCATACAAAATTACTCAGCAGGTGATGGTGGGGTGGGTTTGGGGGTTGAGAAGTCTTTAAAACTGACTACAAGACATTATATACTTCTGACAAAAGAACATAGTAATCCTACCTGCTTGCTTTAACCACTGTTGTTTGCCTATTATTATGTGCTTTAATGCTCATGAGAGCAAAACTATTGCTGATACTACTCAATTACCATAGTAACTCACACCAGTGACCTCTTATCGCGGGGCTCCCAGCCCAGCTGAACCAATCCAAAGAGTTTGTGTCTTTTTGTTTAGTTAAATAATGACATAGACTTGGACTGGAAAGCTCCAGAGAGAGGCTACTCCTCTCTTTGTCCAGGATAATAACTTGTTTTGAAATTTTGAGTAAGGGGCTTTCACCTTTTGAATCCAAGGTGGTTCTGAAATTTGTGGATTCGAGGCTGTGGGGTGCCTTGAAAAACATTATGAAGACACAGAACAATGTCCAATAAAAAGAAAAGAACATGTGTGCATCAAAGGCCGGCAGCCTCTCCCAACTGCGGTCGAGGTGGAGTTCCCTGCTTCATCCTCCCTGCTTTCTAATGTCTCCAAAGTTCGGGAGGAGGAAAATTGGGGGCCCGTCCTGGGGAATGTTAGTAATACTTTTATATTTTAATATAAATAGTAATATTTTGTCATATCAGTGGGGCTAACTGCAGACAAGACAGAACTACTACCCAGAGGGATTTGATGGCCAGTTTTTAAAAGAAAATAAAAGTAACACTAGCATAAACTTTCCCAGCTCTGTATTTTTTTCCTGGCCTCTGATTATGCATGTGAATACATATATGCATACTGTATATGTTCTCTGAATACTATTGAGGATTCAGATTCATAGGGTTACATTAATATATTAAATGCTGTGAGAAGTCCTGCAGTAAAAAAACCCCAAACCACAACCCATTTAACTTTGCTTTGTATTTTACAAACACATTTGACTAAAGAGCCACTTTTCATATACTACCTATTAATATCTTTTAGGGTACTTATGTTTCATTGAATTCACTTTGGAAAAAAGTTCTATAGTCACATTAATAATAAGAATTAACAATAATAATAATAATGAGATAAATAAAATTTAAACATTAGCAATGAAAATAATAAAAATAACAAGTAAATATTTAGTGAGCACTTAAGTGCCAGGTATTATTCTAAGCAGTTTATTTAATTCTACTAACAACCTCAAAAAGTAGTTACTTTCTAAATCCCATTTTACATTTCTATAGCATATAATATTTATAGGAATTTGTTCTCTATGAAAAAGAGAGAAAAGGAAATATAATAAGCCATATGTAACAAACTGGCTTTTAATTTTTGTTGTATTGTTCTTGCGTCTGGCTCCCCAGAAGTCCTGCCACACATGGGCTCTTTAAATAAATAATTATTTTTTTTTAGTAACTCCATGCCCTACTTAATATCAAGTTAAATAAGGAGTAAGACATGGCTTCCTGCAAAATCCTTCCACCTTTGAACTTAAGGAACCCAAATAGTGAAATATACCTTTCTCTTCTATCTCTTTTGATTAGTCTCTGAAGTCCTGCTGTCCTAAAAGAAAGGATGCAATTTAGGTATCAAAATTAGATCTGTGCTTGCCTGTACACAATATGACCTCTGAAACTGCTGGGTGTTGAGTAATTGAATAAAAATGTAACTAGTGGTCAAACCCTGAATGAAGGATGGAACATAGGTCCAATACCAGCTGTTCTAATGCCCCCGGCTGATCAGCAGGACCTATCACAGCAAATCAGAACAAACTTGAGTCTGTGACTTCTGTCAAATGGACAAGTTTTTGTAGCAAATGTCAGATGCTGACACCTAACTTTCAGCAAGTGGACCGGGGAACTGTGATATTTAAGAGAAATAAAACAGCTCTCTTATGTACCTGGATTTTCTCAGTTCAGACTATTTCTCTCTCCAAGAGACATAAATAATGAGCCCAATGTGATTACACCCCCATCAGCTTCTGACCAGGCCTTGTCTGCCACCTGGGCCTCCCAGGGGCAGGTGTGCAGGTTAGGAATTAACAAATTGGCCATGGTGAACAATACCTTTTTTCTGGGGCCTATTTTTCTCTGGATATGTTGGGGATTTAGTCCTCGGCCTTCCTGTGCATTGAGAAAATGGAACCCCATGCCTTTAGCCTCTGTCCTCTCAAAGAAACCTACTGTTTCGAGAAAATGTATAGTTACAATCCAAATTCACACTCAATCACTTTAAGCTCCATTAAGTTGAAATTATCATTTGAGTTTGGGTGGCACATCCTACCACCTATTATCCATGAGAAAAGTATGAATAATTTATCTGAAAAGTCTTCTCTGATATGTATACAAGGACTCAGAGGTAGGAGAAGGATTCATCCTATGAACTGAGCTCAGATTATTCACGAACAGCATCTGCCTACCCCTGATTGCTTCTTAGGTACTGAAACTACATTTAGAGTTAACTGCATTAATTCACAAGCAGATTGACGTAAGCAACTGAATAAGAAATTTGCATGCCATATAGAAATGATTATAGAAATCATACTCTAAAATAAGGATTGTAGCTCATGTACAGAACAGAAAGATAAAGTGGAGTGCCAACTCTGTCTTTTTAAAACAGGGTTGGTTAATCACATTAGGGCTAATTTCATAATTTGCACGTACTAAACTTTCTGTAGTCATGAATCATGAGAGTTTTGTGAGTCAAAGTTGAAGTTCTTATGCAGGAAAACTCACATTAGGGGGTTGTTTTCCTGGCCTAGGCTGTTTTAATCCTAACTCTCAATATAAAAAACAACCACGATGTGTACTTTAATGTAAGTTCCATGTTACACATGGAAAATGTTCAGGTAAATAGGTAAATGCTTTATTTTAGGTCAAGCCACTCAGCTGATGAAAGGACACAAAAATACCATCCAGGAGGCACCATCCAGAGCCCCGAATACCAAGACAACAAAAGCCAACAACTAGAACTGGGTCCAGTTTAAAATTAAAAAGTCCTCTAAGCACTTTAAAATTACATTTATGCCAACATGGTGAACCTGGGCTCAATGGGGAACCATTTCTTGTAGGAAAGGATGTGATCATTTTAGAAGTCAATGATGGCATTGAGTGGCTTCCAAAAAGTGGTCAACAAAGAAGACTTGGGTATAGGGACAGTACTCCATGCTGGCCCAGGAGCTGGAAGGAAATGTTGGGTTTCAAAACAGAAGGCAGAGTGCCATGAAGACAGGAGAAAAGATGGAAGGAGATCAGGCCAAGCATGGCAGCACAGGTGGGCTGGCAAAGACTTCTCAGACTCCTCGGAGAAGACATTGGGTGCACATAGCCACTGCCCCTTTAATGGAGGCCAGAAAACGGGTTTGAAGCCAGGGGTCAGGGTGAGGAAAAGACAGACAAAGTGCTGCTTTTAAAAAGTTAACATGTGTTTTTCCCATGTACAGCTGGGATCTGCCTCCCAATGGCGCCCTTTCCTCTTGCTTTATTTTTAATCTCTGGAAACCATATTCCCCTCTTACTACTTCTCACTGCGTGTGACTATTTTTCCCCATTTCTGGGAGGGGAAAAAAAAATCCCCACATTTGCCTTACTGCTTACCCAAACCTCATCCCAGGGGGCCTGTTGCCCCATCTCTGGAAAAGGCATTAACCTAAGACCATTGTCCTTATAGGAGACACATTCGACCTTGCTGGGCGCCCTCAATACCTACAGATGGTTTTGGACCCACCACCAGGAGATAAGAAGTCTGCATCAGGTCCCCTATGGAAGCACTCAGATGGGTCTCAGACCTGAGTATATAGAGTTAAACCGTAAATTAGCCATGAGTTAATACGTTCGGCCTGGATCACCCTGCCTTGCCATTAATGCTTCCCGTCCACAAGCCTCCCTCCCCCTTCTTCTCTACTCCCTCCGCCCCTTTGAGGCGAGAGAATAAGAAATTAAACACTTGTGGGTTCATTCGAAAGAGTGAATGAAATTGAATAAGCTCTCAGTACTTGAGGCGCACAGCAAGCGCCTGAATGGGGCAAACCTCCTAAGTTGAATGGAGTGTCTTTTGGGACCAATTTGTCTCTTTTCACTCTTTATTCTTCCCTTTTTGCTGACAGATGTACAAAGGCGGAACTGCGCCGTGCAGCTTATCCGCATGCACCCACAGCAGCTGTCACTTTTGTCGAGCAAGTTAATCAAGCAAATGCCACCATATCCCACTTTCTATAAGGAACAACATGTTATAGACAGTAGTCTTGCTAGAAAGAGACTTCATTTTAACTTTGATTGGCTTGGTTCCCCCGCCCCTCCCAACACTCCCTTCCCGTTCCCCCCCAAAAGGAGGGGGAAAAGGGGACTGTGGCCAAGCCAACGGTTTGGCTATGATCACGTTAGATTTAATAATAATATTATGTGTGAGGCTGAAGACTCATTTGGAGTTCTTTCCTAGGAACGAACTAAGGGATGCCCTGGTCTGGGTTGTTTTTTGAAGCGTGCTATTGTTTGTGTTGGACTGTTAGGCTGAATGTCTCAAGTTATACAAAGAGACGCTGAGGGCAGAAAATAATATTATGCCATGGATGTCTGGGATTAATTTTATTCTCTTTTCCTTTGTAAAGCAGGTTGTATTATTTACATATTTCTTTTGATAAACCCCCTTGCCTGGCCAAGCTCACAAAGACTGCTAAATACATAACAGCATTTCTTTGTGCGTCTTGCCGTTAGTGAGCTCTTTATGCTGAATGCCCAAATTTATTTCTAATGTGCACCAACAAATGCAAACAGGCCTCTATTTCTTTAATTTTGGGTAAGCCAAGTGGGGAGCCTTTAAAAGGATTCCATCACATCCTCATCCATGTCCCCCAGTGCCTCGGTCACCTCTGTTTGGTGGTGTTCAGAAGCCAGGGGTAGGAGTGAGCTTCATTAAAGGGTGCACAGTACTGACTTCAGCTACTACTCCTGAGCCCCTACTCACCGAGGAGACTGAATGCCAAAAGCAGACATATTTTGAATAAACAAACTCTTTAGAAACAATGCATAGAGACCCTTTTCCACAGACTGAGGGATTTGCCACTGTCAAGGATTGGATAACAGCTGACTGGTAAGTTCTCTATGGTTTCAAGAGAAAGAAACTCTCTCTCTCTTCCTTCCTTCCTTCCTTCCTTCCTTCCTTCCTTCCTTCCTTCCTTCCTTCCTTCCTTCCTTCCTCTTTCATCGCCTTGTCACATTGTTTATTGTAAGCTTTGGCTGGAAATAAATCAAGGAAGGACTTCGGTGATACCTGATCACAAATTTTCACGTTGCTGGCACCTTAGGTATTATTGGATAATGAGCACATAATGATTTAGTTGCAATTACATTTGTATTATGCACGGATTGGATAACCGTATTCTTCTGTAAGTTTGGATTACTTTTCCCCTCCTATAAAGTATTGCCGATCTGTGAAACCTCATAGTGCCATTGAAAACTTAGCTAAGAGTCAACAGGGCCTTGTAGGAAAATCTTGGGCATTGTTGTTTAATAATACCACTGTGTCAATCTTTACTTAAGGAACTTAAGCTGCTACCCTAAACCATTTATCAACTGTCTGGGATGTAATGGTATTGTGTTACCATCATTCTACTGCCCCACATCCACCAATAAACCATAAAACTTTATTCTTGTGGGATAAAGGATCTTAGACAGAACACAGAGGGAGATATAGACTGAAAGCTGAAACCCAGCTCTTAGCTGGACGGAGGTAGAAGTGGGTTTTGCAGCACATATGGTATGCAATCTTCCCCACTGTGCTGTGGTCCCTCTCTGCTGAGGATGGCGTTTCACCCTGAAATGGGTACAGTAGCACTTCCTGGGATCTCCCCACCTGCAGGTCTAGGTTCTGCTGGTGTTCCTGGAACTTGAGCCCAGTGGCACTGTCTTCACATTCAGGAGGAGGCCTACCCTGTGAGGTTAGGGGTCTGCCCATCACTGCTGGTGGACAAGCCATGACTAATAAGTCACTTTCTACCAGAGGGGTCATGGCATTGCAATTTCTGTCTCGTATACTGCGGTGGTACCATGTGGGCAAGAGTGACTTCTGTTACAGTAGATCCCCAGTAGACACATTTGGGGTGCAGAGCATTCTGTGGACTGGGATATTTGGGGCACACATTTGAATAGCATATGCTTTTTTCCTAAGACATTAGGGCTAGGTATTCACTCTGTATCAGAAAGAAAATAGTTTGATCTAGAATTGAACACTTCCCAGACTTCTGAATTTAGTGGTCAATTTACCTCTTAGTGACCCAACTTCTCTATCTGTAAAAACCTACCTCACAGAAAGTTATGAAAATTATACAGATTATTATATTTAAGTGCCTGGAATAGTACCTGGTACATAGATAGTACCCAGTAAATTTTGCCTCTCATTAGCCTCCATGGCTAAAAAATGAGAATAATTAGGTACTTACCTCTTAGGGCTGCTAGAGGATTTAAAAAGGAATAATACCTTTAACAAAATGATGCTATTGTCTCCAACATATGGTCAGGGAAACATAAAAGAAACTCTAAGTAAGTTCTCACTGTTATTATTTAACAGCCATTTATTAGAACCCTAATTAATTAGAATCTTTCCCCATTTGCATTTGCCTTTTAGGAGAAAGCTGCCCTTTTCCCTCTTCCCAGAAGTCCTCTTTGGGATTAAATCAAAAGAGCAGCTTCCAGAATGTCTTTGGGCTGATAAATATTTCAGTCCCATCTTCCTGAGGCACGGGGCATGGCAGGAAGAGCATTGTATTTGGAGTGTGCGAAGCTATTAGTGGTGGGATCCTGGATAATTCACTCTTTTTACATCTTCATGACTCGACAGGGACACTTCGGGTTAAGTGAAAGATCTTGACTCAGAGAACTAGGTTCTGTTTCAAATCCTCAGTAAGGCGGAAAACAGAACTAAGACATTTTAAAAATAGTTTCAAAAGTAGGAGTTGATAAAGAAATGGTTTTCCAATGAATCTTCAAATTAACTAAAAAATCAAATGGGCCAAAACAATTCGTTCCCCATTAAACTAACCAGAACACTATATATTGAAAGCTTCCAAAAAAAATCATGTGACAATTGCAATAATTCATAGTGAGATACTTAAAGGACTTCATTACTATTTTTGAGTTAGGATTGGAATACAAAATATTGGCAAGGTACCCAAGATACTATGAAGGGGCTAGGAATTCATCATTACTTGTTTAACAGATAGTTATCGAAGACTTAACATATGCTACACACTGGGGATGCAATGGCAAATAAGACAGTATCACTGCTCTCATAGGAGATGGAAAAGCCATAGTTTCAGGAGATGGGACCCCTGGGCTTTGGAGTCCTGGGCAAGCTCTTTCTGGACTGTAGGTTCTTATCTTAGAAATGGAAATAATAGTATCTTCTCCTATCTCTTCCTACTATTGCTAAATAAACAAATGAAAAAGGTTATGAAGTTGTTTTGTAGGACACCAAGTAGGAAAGGTATTAATAGAAATAATAGAAATAAATATGTCTTTCAGTATCTTTTGTCTCCTAAATCAAGATTTATGAACCTCCCCACTACTGATATTTTGGGCCAGATAATCCTGTGTTGTGGGGACTGTTCTGTGCAGTGTAGAATGTTTATCATCTACCTTGGCACCAGGATGGTGCCATGTTATCTATAGCATCCACCCCACCCAAATTGTATCAGTCAAAAATGTCTCCAGGGCTGGCCGAGTGGCTCAGATGGTTAAGAATGTGAGGTCTGAGCAACAGTGTCTCCAGTTTGATTCCCACATGGGCCAGTGAACTGTGCCTGAGCTGAGCTGTCACAGAACTGCCAACAGGTGGCAGGATGGCTCAGCTGGTGAGAGCACATGCTCCTAACAACAAGGTTGTGGGGGGCTGGATTCCTGCATGGGATGGTGGACTGTGCCCACCCGCAACAAAGATTGAACAGGGCACCTTGAGCTTAGAGGCCACGAGCTGCCTATGGGCTGCTGGATGGTGACTGGACTTGGAGCTGAGCTATCTGCACCCTCCACAACTAAGATTGAAAGACAACTTGGCTGTTCCCCTTCCCCAATTCCCTAACACTATTCTCCTTCCCCAAGTTCTCCAATAAACCTTTAGAAAAAAAAAGTCTCCACACATCTCCAAATATACCCTGGGTAACAAAATCACCCACAGTGAAGGATTGTTCCTCTAAATCGATGGTCCTTGATTAGATTAAGCCCTTGGAATTTTTTTTTTTTTAAACATGCCTGAGCCCTTTCTTAGATCTGTGTACTCAGAATTTTTCTTATACAACTTGGAAGAGTACATTAGTAATTCCGATGCACATCTCTGGTTAAGAAGCACACAGTAAAAGACAAAGCAACATATATTGCTATAAAAAGAATTTAGCCCTTACCGTTGTGGAGCAGCTAATGCCCACAAAGCTAATGTCCAGATGCTTAGACTGCTGTCATCATAACCCAGGTGACATCATCCCTTGTCTAAATTCTCAAAGGACCTCTCCAAAGAGGAGCTCTGCTAAAGCTAGTGAAGACGTGCTTTTGGTGAGTCAGGGATGCTCTCAGAGAAAGCAATATGTCTCCTTGCTTAGCGCCTGAGCATAGAATCCTACCTCTTTGCTCCTCCCCAATCCTAGATATTTATCTGTAGATCCAACCATGGAGCTGCCTCCGCTGGGGCACTATCCCTGAGGCTCCATGCAGGAGGATTCTCACTTTCCTGTCAAACAGGTTTCCTTTAGGGATCTTGCAACGCAACTGGACTCTTTGCTACTTGCTGTCATGTTCTCTGACCAATTCATCTCTGGCTCTTAGAATCCCTGTTGGCCTGGAACATATCACTACTTTTCTCCTCTCTGCTGCAAAGCCTACCTTCCCATGAGGCAAGGGTGTGTGTTGGTTTTTACCTTAGTGCCACCACTGATGAGGCAGACAAGAACAAGAAGAAGGAATGTTTGTGGAGTAATTTCTATGCACCAGTGAATGTGCTTTCTGCTCTATAGGTATTGCCTCCTTTAGTTCTTCTAATCCAAAGAGGCAGTGATGCTTTTATCCCCTTTTACAGAGGAGGAAATTAAGGGTGGGGGGGGGTCTTACTGCAAAAGCAGATGCTCTTAATGGATGTTTGATGTAAACAAAACAGTCCCTTAAAAACTCGAAGTTTCCACATATGAGTGAGATCATATGGTATTTGTCTTTCTCTGACTGACTTATTTCACTTAACATAATAGTCTCTAGGTCCATCCATATCATTGCAAATGGTCATAAGTCTTGTTAGGGAGACCATTTCATGGATGGAGTAGAGGTTTGATCACTGCACTGTACACCTGAAACTGATGTTGTATAATATTGTATACCAACTGTAATTGAATATATAGATAGTCACGGGATGTGGATTATAATGTGGAAGGGAGTCAGAGGAAGTGTAATAGAAATATATGATATGGGGGGGAGGAGTGGGTGGCTAAATGGGGGAGGGAGGTTGTCACTTTGAGGGGTAAAAAGTATAACTATTGCACTGTGTTGTACACCTGAAACTAATTAAAAATAAAAATAAATGAATATCAACTATTAAAAAAAAAACAAAAAAAAAAACTCGAAGGATCACTTTTGAGTACAAGGAAGCTGTTGTGATTCATTTAACTGACAGCACTGAGTTTTTGTTGAAGTATTGAAGATCCATGGGAACTACATACACATGGGTGAGTGTTAAGTTCAAGCTGAGAAAGTTAGGTGTTAATGATTCCTTGGTTTTTATTTTTTAGTCCCTGAGACTCGTTTCTGAGACTTGTTTTTGAGACTTGTTTCTGAGATATCTGCCCATCAGATCATTCTTTAGAGACAGACCCTAGAATCCCTGAGTGAGAAAATGACCCACAGATAAGGCTCATGGTTTACACTAGAATTTAAACTCAAATAGCCCATACCACTCAAGACACGGAATTTGTTAACCTCCACACTGTTGACATTTTGAACTGGATAACCCTTTGTTGTGGGGGCTGTCCTGTGGACCACAGGATGTTTGGCAGCATCCCTGCCCTCTATTCACTAAATGCTAATAGCATCTTCCCATCTGTGACAACCAAAAATGTCTCCAGTCCTGGCTGAGAGTCCCTACGGGGAGAGGGATGGGAATCACCTCTGGGTAGGTAATTCTGACCTGGTGTTCCCAAAGCTAGGGAGCCACCTAATGACTGGGTCTTTTCTTTTTAACATGATGCTTTCCTAGGCCAAATAATGTTTTCTGAACAAAAGGAAGTGATAACTCTTCATTAAAAAGCAGTTTAGAGAATCTCATGAGGAAACTCATGAATTTAACTTTGCTTATTTTACATATTATTTTTCAAAAAAATTATTTTTACATGAAAAATGAGAGGGGCCTTTATATTTTGCTTGGTATGCCAATCTGGTAATTAACAATACCACCAGTCTGGGCAAGACCTGGAGGTTTGTGGGTATAACTGGCATCAGTCTAGGGATGGTCAGAGTGAAAAATTCTGCTCAAGGCAGTCAAGGCACCCAATATGGCAAGTGACCCTGTCATTGCAAGCCTTCTTATATAGGAATATCTATCCTGGAGGCGAATCACTTGACTCCACTCACTGGATTTTTAGTCAGCTGGGCAGGGATTTAACAGAAGAGTAGAAACCTGTTAACTGTTCTCTTCTGAACTGGGAATTCATAATGAATGAAATATTCAAGTTGAGCCTTCTTTTCAGGTTTTTGGACACACAAAAATAACTTGTGGATACCTGGTGGAAGCAACAATTTTTTTTTTTTTAACCAAGGTCCAAGTAGAATTATAGAAAGAAAAGGAGAGCAATTGAAAGAGGCCAAAATGGAAATCCATATTGTTGATCCAGACGTTTCCCTTGGGTCTCAGTGGGCTATTCTGGGGAGAGACAGTGAGACGGGGCGAACAGTCTTGTATGTCTCACAAGGTTTTCCCGCCATTGCATGAAGCACTCCCCACCGCCTCCCCAGTATAATCTATTTCCGAGACTGGCATCGCTCCCAAGCTAACTCCCAGGTTGATAAATGGACATTGCTGATACAACATACTCATCATGTGTGTGTGGTGGTGGTGGTGGCAGAGGGACACCTGACATGCAGAGAGGTAAGACTCTTTTGTATACATTTAGCATTAACCCTTTTTCTGGGTCATCCAGATCAGTGGTTCTCAAACAGGGGTGATTTTGTACCCCTTGGGGACACTTGGCCATGTCTGGAGACATTTTTGGTCATTACAACTGAGAGGAAGTTACCGTTGACTTCCAGCGAGTAGAAGCCAGGGACGCTGCTCAACATCCTTTAATGCATAGGCTGGCATCCCACAACAAAGAACTCCCTGGCTCAAATGTCAATAGTACCAAGGGGGAGAGACTCTGTTCGAGATGTGCTTTTAAAACTGACTCATTAGTGTATGTGAACTCATTTTTAAAGATGGAATGGAAACTATCAGACTGTATCATGGTGAGTGTAAATATTGTTTCATAAGCTCTTGTTTCACACTTATGTGTGTGTACATACACATACTGGGATGCAATGTAAAATTTGTTTCTTACTGTGAGTCATGGGCAAATAAGTTCAAAAGTTATTGATTTTACCCAGTATTTCTCATACTTTAATGTTCACTTGAATCAACAGAGAATCTTGTTAGAATGCAGATTTGGATTCATTTGAGCCAGAGTTAGGTTTTGCAGGATTGCACCTCTTATAAACCTCCAGGTGAGGTTAATGCAGAGGGGCCCTGAACCACACTTTGAATAATAAGAACCTAGATGGTTTTAAATTTATTCATCAAAAAAATATTAGAGCAAGTGACTATGACTCTATGTATAGTTAGACAGTGAAATCTGTTGATAGTATCCTCTACAGAGCCTAGCATGGGAAGAAATACTTGGTTAATTAATAGGAAGTATTTGAGGATTTAGTACATCTTGTATCTTGCAAGGCAATGTGCTAATATTTGTTCTATAAGATGTGCCTTGACTACTCAGTGTGTGTGTATGTGCATGCGCGCGTGTGTGTGTACACACATGTGCACAATGTGGTATAAGAGTGTCTGTTGCTTACTGCCTTAACACCATAAAAAACCCCAAAAACCAAAAAACAACTTTTCTAAGACATGAAAGTATCCTATGGATTATGTTAGCAAAGATGCTGTGACCTTAATGTAACAGAGCAATCATTCTGGCTTCTTAGAACGATTATTGGAATATTCTCCTCTGGAAAAGAAAACAAATGAACTGTATTCACCAAATGTCTCCTGAAACACAGAAAGCTGTTCTGATACAGACACTTAGCGAAACTCTTCATTGCACACAAGATCCTGAGAAAATTCAAGGTTGGTTTTATGGAAGGTTGGCCCAAAAGTCTACAAGACCTATTGATATTTCTATGAATGGCTTTATAAGGAAGAAGCTAGATTAGAAAAGAACTATTTGAAGACATGCCACAGAAATGTAAATCTGTAAGGATGGTGCTAACAAAAATAAATAATTCCTTTTGGATAGCAATAACCCGTTTGACACAAATAATCCAAATCTATTGATGGCCCCTTTTATCTTTTCTACTCACAGCATTGCTGAAACCTGCAACCAGCCAGCCCTGGCAGAGAAGCATCCCCATGTCCATGTGGAATAGAAATGTGTTCCTATGCCCAACAGAGTTTTCTTTCTGTCATGTCAAGGGTCAAACACTTCTATTAGCAGTGCCCTTTTCCTTTGGCTACATATTTTGTTAAAATTGCCAAACCCCAACAAGGGCAACACTAAGTCTTCTTTACCTTAATAGGGGAGGCAATAGCCAATCTGCTATAAGTAGATGTGTATGGTGGGGAGTAGGAAAATCATGTGAAGACATTGGGTCTTTGGGGGCACTGGGGGATAAAAGTCATGAAGATCAACTTGGATTGTTGTTTGATGTCAGCTTGGAAAGGTCTTGAGTCCAAGAACACAAACTTCAATCATATGTATGTGTGTGTGTGTGTGTGTGTGTGTGTGTGTGTGTGTGTACCTTTTAAGGTTACAAATCAAGGTGAGAGAGAGAGGCCTTCCACTTCTTATTTCTCTCTGACCCTTGCCCAGTCTCCACACTATTCTTGGGAAATGCCAGGCCTCTACAGCTCTAATGCATGGCCTAGGACATGGCTTAACTGCTAGAATTTACTTTGGAATTCAAAATTTTGTGGAAAATCAATTGTCTCTCCTTTTTTAACTGCCTTTCCTGGTCCATGTTGGATTTGTTTTCCTGTTCCAATATATATAACCACACAGATTCTAAAGGAAGTCCTAGCAGACTAGAGGGCTTGCTCTTTGGCCTGATAATTGAGGATGAAAGGGACGAGCCATAGTTCAATTAAAATTTGATATGAAGCGTATTGAAAGCTCATCTTCAAACTGATTTGAAGGGCTTAATTTCAGATTGATAACCTCCGAGAAAATCCTTGCAGAATTAACAAAGAAACTTTCCTAACGGTCTAGGGGTGAATATGTGAAACCTACTAGTCCAAGATTTCACCAAAGCAGTTAGAGCGACACAAGAAATACTGGACCATGACCGTGGACCTCAGATTACCCAACCAGCTCAGATATCTATGCCATAATACACGAAATAAAATCACCGTCGCTCCTTACATGACCAACCTGTACTCTGGCTTCTGTGGATTTCTTGTTATTTAGTTTTTTTTTAAATTAAATTTTTAATTAAATTTTAATTAATTAATTTAATTTGTTTAATTAAAAAAAAGCAAAAAAAAAACCTAGCTTCAGAAATTCTCCTTACACACAGAGAACAGCTTTAAAAAAACCCTGGTTGAATTATGCTGAGTTACTAATTATGTCTAAAAGAACTACTTGGTTGAATTCAGCTAGATTTTTTTTGCTCCTCAAATCAGTTCTATGTTTAGATAGTAATAAACTCCTCCAGTCTGCAGAACAATTGGCACGGCGGTCCTTTTAACAAGTCAGGATCATGAAAAAAGGGCCAGTGCTGGTAAAAAGAAATTTAAAGTGCATCACAACCAGATGCCATGTGGGGCCCTGATTGGAACCAGCTGTAAAGAACAGTTTCCGTACAAGTGGGGAATTTTGAATATGGATAGTGTATTAGATGAACATTTATTGACAAAGAGAATGAAGATCATTAGCTTAAAAAAGCAAGTGCTTACTTATTGAAATAAAAAGTACATAATGTGTATAAGCATATAGAAAAGATCCAAAAGAAGAAACACTCAAGCAATAATACCTGGGTGCTGGGAACATAATGTTTTCTTATTTTTGCTTAGCCATATTTTCTAAATGTCTACAATGTACCTATACTGCATCTGTAATAATAAAAGGTATTAACCACTCCTGTCCTCCCCCCACCCCAAGTTCCTCACATTCTGAAAGTCAATTCTGACTTATTTGCCAATGCGCTATGGTTTTGTTTAGGGGATAGGGCTAGGTCATTTCAAAATCACTTGAAGGAACTAATAATAGTCCTATGAAATGATGATGATGATGATGATGATGATGATGATAAAAGACTTAAATATTTAACTATGCCAGTCTAGATCCATTATGTTATTTTATCCTTCAACAACTATAAGAAGTCCATTTCTTTACAGATGAGGAAGTCGAGGCTCAGAGAGGTTAAATATTGGGTTGTTGGAAAAGGCATGATGTATTTTTCTATGTTTTTCATTGCAAAATGCATCATGACTTTTCGGACAACCCAATAATCCACTCGAAGTGAGATAGCTCAGAAGTGGCAAATACAGGGTTCCTACTCTTGTCTGGCTTATTCAAAGCCCCAGTCTGGACTTTTGCTATTCTGCCTGTTTCATAATAATGTTTCACCAAAAGTAAAAAGGCTGCTGTACATCAAGTAATTCTAAGAAAGCTTGGGATTGACATCGGAAAGTGATAGCAAGACTCTTAGGTACTTTAAAACAGATATGGTGTTTTGTGTAACAAGAAAAAAGATGCTTGGGAAAAGCATTTCCATTTTAGTGATGACGATGATGTGATGATGATGGTGGTGGTGGTGGTGGCAGCTAACACTTACCAAATGCTTCCCAGAGCCCGATGTTTGCAGGTGCATGTGGCACTTCAACCCTGATCCCAACTCCATGAGAAGGTTCCGTTTATTATCATCTCAGTTATATAGAGGAATCAGCTGAGGCTCCGAGAGATGAAACACCTTGTCCAAGGTCACCCAGCTTGTAAAGATCAGGGGTGAAGTCTGAAGGCTCCAGAAGCAAGGCCCATGATCACTACACAATAGTGCCCATTTGGGGCAGTCAAACATGCTTACTGCTTATAGAGGCAACCACTCACTAGCTCAGTGTCTAGAGTGCCATATGCCTTGATTTTCTTTAATCAGCCCCCTAGAACAGCAGTCTGCTCTACTGTGGGATCTTGTGCACCTCTCCCCACTCTGTACTTTTGGAAGTAGTTTTCCTCACCTGGACCTCTGGTGAATGACAAACAGGTATAACATAATACCATACTGCTTTCCTTGTAACCTATTCTTCAGCCCTTACTTCCTCCAGCAGGTGACTCCTGCTTTGACTGATATATGTTCACATGGACAGTGCTTTTGTAATTTAATCAGGTTATTAAAATAAGGTGATCTGTGGTTTCATCTATGACTATAGCAAATATATTTTAATAGGCAGGAGTTTCATTTTTCAAATTACCCCTTTAAAGGGAAATATTCACACTCAATTATTGTGTTGACACATAAAGTGGACAAACATATGATCTGATAATGGAACGGCAAATTACAATCTGTGCAGGGCAAGGGGCACAGAACCACAGCCCCATCCGAACCTGACCACGCCGCCTAATTAAGGTCTTAGGGGGCAGTTTGGTAAGGGGCCCCTTCCTGATCTGATAACTGTCACGGAAAAGCCAAATGCAGAGTCAATCTGCACATACTTAATCCTCCAGAAGGCAGATTAAGTGTATAATTGACCTATATAATCCATGTATCATCTCCAGGCAAATGTTCCCTGAGCCCGGTTCACAATGACACGGCCTGAAGGAAGCCAGTGCGGCTGTGGACTCCATCCAAGTGTGGGATGGCTTTTTAATCACTCATCTCTGAGCCGGTGAGGTTTAAGCAGATGAATTCACCCTAAGCACATCTCTTTTAATCCCGATTTTCTTCTCAGGCTGTGTCTTCAAGAAGTACGAGGAGGAAAGAAAATAAATTAATTTTGTTTAGACTTGAAATCTTAGGTGCTTCTCTTGACGATCTGATCTCTAATTTCAAAAAGCATGTTTTTGTTTTGGGGAAGATGTTGAATTAATCACCAGAGAAGGGGAAGCCATCTGCATGATTTATGGACACTCGAGCTTTAAATCACTGCCTTGGAGGTATTTCTTGGGCTGTGCTTTCCTTCTCATTTGCTGCTTTAGGAATATGGAGATTATTTCATATCCATCTTTTATATTTTCTTTAAAAGTCAGCAATAATTTTCAAGGAGGCCAAGCTTCCACTTGAGTCCACAGCAATCTGATTCTCTTTTAAAAATTCAGCATATTTAATATAATTTAAATTCATTGCTATTGCACACAGTCTCTTTCTTTACTGAATCTTTTGTTTCAAAATTATTACAAACTGTTATTTTGCAGCAAATAAACTAGTTTACAATTGCATGTCATTGTTTTAGAAAAAATGACCAAAATGCAGATAAAAAATATATAGCTAGCTGCACATCTAACATACTATCTGAAGCAATGTGAGGATTCTTTTCCAATCAGCACTTTATTTTGGACCAGTTAGCTTTTTCTTATGGGCACTACCCCAAAAGTTGATAATATTTTATAGAAGCGCTATGTAAATTAATTATATTGACAAACGGGGAAACTTTCACTGCATTAAAAAGACCTGGGTAGGCAACGTTATTTCTGAAAATATTTCTTCAATAAAGCTAGAGAATACCTGTTTAAAAAAAAATGGTTAATATGAATTTGGAAAGCTGCTCCTAAGTTACACGTTAAGGTAGATAAAAATGCAGAACATCAACTTGAGATCCCCAAATGCTATGCTGATAATCTCCCACAAGCACCCAGTTACAGCCAAAAGTACACTAACGAGTCAAAGAGAAAACCAGCTCAGAGAGAGCACTGAGATAGAAGCCTGGTTAAAATGAAAGATGCACTCATTAAATGACCAGCTATTAGTCCAAATATCCTCACATACAAACACACACTAATGCCACCCAGCCTTTTCGACAAGGCACATTCAAAAAGGCAAAATAAAGAAATAAATAAAAGGTGGGGGGACAATACTAAACAGCAAGAACTTAAAGAACTTATCAGGTAAATAAACGTAAGACTTTGAAACACAGCTAAAAACACAACAGGGACTTTGAGGACATGCCTCTAAATGACAGATGCCAGCAGGAACTAAAAACCAGAGAGTGACACAACAGTCAGAAATCAACAACCCCCAAACAGCAAACAATCTCAGAGATATAGATTTTTTCCCTCATTCAAAATGCTAATTTTCTATTATTCACTTTTGCCATTTATCAAAATGCAACAATTTGGAAGAGAAACCTCTTCGGATCAACAAGTTTTTCTCAATAGATTTCTGCTAACTGTTTAGAAACCTGCCCGAGGACCCCTATCATTAAGACATGGAGTTGACAAAACAAGTTCACTGCAGCAAGAAATTTAGGATGGTAGGTTTCACAGACCCTTCTACCTTAATATTCCTATTCTCTTGTTCAGCTCGGTGGACACGAGGGCCGTGCAGCGCATATACGCAAAGAAATAAACACCATGCTTGAGGAAACAGAAGCCGAAAATAATCAAACATGTTGGTAATCTGATGTTTTGCTGCTAGATTATAGAAAAACAATAAGTACTGAATCAAATTACTGAGACGGCATGGTAATGAAGCTTTTTGAGAAGCTATGGGTTTTTTTTAAACGACAAATGTTTTAAATCCATGACAGATTCAATAACTTTTTTTTTGCACTACATCAGTTAGGTTGCCTAGCACCAATATTCTGTAAATTAGGGGAGCAGGTTATTTGAAAAGTAAGGAAGTAAATGGCAAAGAAATTCGTTATCTCTAAATAAGCCACTGAACAAATTGTTTCTTACGGGGGGTGCTGGGGGTGGTGGGGATGTGGGGAAGCGATGTTCAGTGAATGGCTGTAATAGTTAAGTCTTTAAAATCCAATACTCAGGGGCTGTAATTAAGATTCCTTTAAGAAAACGTAACTGGGACAATATAAGACTAAATGATGGGGGTTGTCACAATGTTTCTGATGCCATTTTGTGCTGGTCAGTGTAGTTCAACAAGGGACTGAAATTCTTGTAAATTTCTAAGTTACCCTAAACATAATTTGCTTTCTGAAAAACATATTGTTGGTATTATTTCTTCATTTTATTAATTCCCATTAAGGCCAGGGGGCTCGAGTCTGCCTGTGCTCAGCAACAGTCGGACACATCTAGTTTTACCATCTGTGCTAGTCCAGGCTGTACTCTTAAGACGTTTGAAATAAAGATGCAGTTGCACTTTCCTTGTAAAAATGTCACAGAAGAGGACAATTTGCCTTGCTGTCTTCAACCAGGTGACTTTAAAAACATTTCCCCTTGTATTTCTAGTTAAATAAAAAAAAAGAATGAGGGAAGGATAGGTTATTTGTGCATGGAATGACAGGCTAACCTGCAGATTAAATACCAAATTCAGTACTAGGTGTTTTAAAGTCTGAGAGCAGGTTATTCGTACACACGCTCACATAGGAACATACACACACACACACGCACGCGGGGTCCACACAAAATTGAGAATCAGAAGATACCGATCAAAGAAAACAAAAAGGCAACCTAGGCATTGAAAAGAACAATCCACAGGCTTCTCAAAAATTTGTGGTTTGAAATTGAATTCAGTGGAGATGGGCAGAGTGTCCACACTCCTAGCTGCAGACCCGAGGGTTCCGCCTGGCTCTGTTCCAATGCCTATTGGATGGGTGATTGTGGCCCAGACATTCTAGGCTCAGTACTCTGATAAAGGCACACATGCAGAGAAGGGACAGGACCCGCTGGTGAGCTTTATGCATGTATGAGGCATTCTCAGTGGATGTGGGTCATGCTAGAAGATGTACACAGGAAGATTATTTGATTCTAATTCATGCCACTTGATATAATGTGATAAAACATTTGACATGAGAGATAAGTTCCATTTTAATCTGAGAGGGGACGGGTGGGAATTAAAAAAGTGAGAAGCGTTTTCTCAAAGGAAGGTGATGCAGAGGAAAGAGCGATACTGAGCACAGAAGCGGGATGGTTGGGGAAGAAAAAAAAGAAAGGAGCCTTTTCACACACGAGGAAAGCAAATGGGCTGGAAGACAAAGCATATAAAAGTCAGAAGCTGCAATGTCCTAAGCAGTGCCAACAACGAGCTCACTTAGCTGTGGAACAAAAACACACATACACACAAACTCAATGTAAATTGCTGAACACAATCACAGGGGGAAAAAAAATAGAAACACGGATTCCATAGTAGACCAAAACATTGATGTTCGGGCTGGCACTAAAAATACAGGAACCTGGACAGGCGGAGCTCACACTTCACGAGACAGAAGTAGGCTGCGTGATGAGAGCCACACAGAGACAAGAACGTCAGCTTCCATGCACCCTGGCCGGGTCTACACTGGCGAATTCAGTGGAAACTTGCAGAAAAATGTCTGGCTAAATTAGGCAGCCCCATCTGCTTTGGCCTGAAAGAGGTGGGCGATTTGAGACCTAAGCAGATTCCTTTATTTTATTTTTTCCTTTTTGCCTCAGTGGCTTGCTTTGGAAGTGCAGATGCAGTATAGTGGAAATAAGATTGCTCAGTAATTATTAACCCTTGGAAATAGGAGAATTCTGAAGTTCAGCCTGGGTCTGGCAGCCTGATGTATTTGCTCTTTGGGCACTTGCTTCTTTCCCCCAATTTTCAGGTGGATGGGTGGGCAGAGGGCACCTTAGTTTAGAAGGACAACTGACCCAGCAACTCTAATGTGTTTGCCAAAACCCAGGGCTAAGTGAGGATCTGTAGCCTTCCAGAAACAGGATCCTCTTTGAAACAATAACAGTGCAACATTTATGCACATCTGTAAGCCAAAGCTGGCATCAAGGAGGTACCACCCCCTGGAAAGGGAGCTGGCCTCCGCCTCCCCATGAGAATATCTCCTTAAAGCAAGGAGGAGAACCATGACCAAGAAAGGTCTTTGTCAGTTAGAGAAAGCTGCCTCAGAAGCTGTGTGCAGGAACGAGCCTGCCTGCTGAGAAGCTGTACGCTGTCCTACGTATCATACAGATTGGGACTGAGACCCGGCCACACCAGAGTGGGTTCAGAACAGACACACGACAGATAAGAGCCTAAGGCAGAGGGAGAGGAAAAGATTTTGTTGTTTGAATCGGAACCAATCCATGTTCTCAAAATGTGACTTATCCTCCTGTCTCTTATTTTGTCACATTTTGGAGGCTCTCCTCCTTGGTGTGCAAGGAGGAGAAGGCATTTACTTACATCAAATAACCTTTCTATATACATCTCCTCATTGACCTTATCACGAAGGACATCCTGAGAGTGGCGGACGAAAGTCACATAGGCATCGGCCACGTCCATCCCGGGTTTCTGCAAAGAAACAGAAAAACATGAAAATGGAATTTTCAGACAATGACTCCTCCTTAATTACCCACACATTTGACTCCCACCACCCCATCCCATATTGCCTTGCTGGAGTTTGAAGCTATCCACAGTATACAGTTTAACTATCTATAATGTGGATTGGTAGGAACTGATAGAACCTTCTGTTTTTTCTGGAAATCAAAACTGGCTAAGCATTGAGTTGGGATTATAAGGGTTTACAGGTATTTTTCTACGATTAAGCTTTTTTTCTGGCAAAGATACTCTAATGAATAAATATTCACTGGATGACCCAGAGACACTGCCCGGCTTTCTTTTGGATCGAACCCCCCATTTAAAAATACCCAAACATACTTCCATATCTTCCCCTGTCTGTCCTTAATATAACATTAGAAAGGTGACAGCCTCCCCTTATCCTCTTTGTCTTTTTAAAACCTTGAGAAAGCGCTAAGCAAAGAAATCATAGTTCTATCTACACCTCCACTACCCAAGTCACATTTTGGGGGACTAATAACCTGAGTATGTAGTATTTCCTAATCAGTTCACTCAGAGGAGACAGTCAACTATTTGTCTTTGCTTCCCTGTGCAGCCTTATAGTCCAAGGATTTAAAAAAGGGGGGAGGGGGAAGGATTTGATTTTTAAATAAATTAGATTTCTGGAAAGGTAAGCAGGTGGTTCATCAAGTAGTTGGGAAATGATTTATTGTAAGAGGAAAAAAAAAAAGAAACTCAGAATGTGTACTGCTTGAGATGTTGCAATCAAAGTTATCTCCAAAGAAACCTATTAAAACACCATAATATGGGTCATTAGGAAAGCTGCCACAAATCCCTTAAATTTCCACAGTAGATATGTATGTTTGCTAATAGCTACAAATATTAGTTTTCATGACTGTGATTTACCTTAGATCACAAAGTATCATTTCTCTACAAGACATGACTGTCAGGCACTGCAAATTGAAATTAGTTAACACTTCTGTGTAATTTCCAGGGTGAAAATGAGGAAGGTTCGGAAACAGTAGGACCGTATTTTTTTTTTTCTGATACAAAGCAAACAATTATAAAGCAAAGGGCCAATGCTTGGCCCCTGGGATGCTAGTAACATTTCTTAACACCTGCTGAAACAATGACAAGGTATTAATTTGAAAAACAATGAGGACAACCCAACGCCACAGTAGTCAACTGTTACACTTTCAAGCAATTTTCAGCAAATGGATTGAGCAGGTTCTGTGATGCTTCTATAATTGTTGCAGTTTTATGATACAAAACAATAAGAGGTTCTCCGGTAAGACTGAAGTGATAGCTATCAGTTCTAAATTGGCACCTTTCTCCTTCTCTCCCTTTGGCAGTCTCACATCAAAGGGCATTCTCTGTGGGGAAAGGAACCCCCACTCCCTACAGGGACTTGAGAAACTTATTATTATTGTTTCCATTCTTCCCTGGTGATGCTTGTGGCCGATGTGACTTTTTCCTGGACACATGCAGCCATCTTAGAGCTAAAGCCCAAAGTCAAATTTCATAGACCTGTTAGTAACCCACAATGTTAGAAACAGTGACCTACAATCATGATTATTTTCACCACTCCTCTTTTCATTAAATTTGCTGTCCTCAAAGGGCACTTAAGTTTTTAAAACTTTGATAGTTCAGAAACTCCAAGATTCTCTATCTTTTGACTCTGTTTAATTTTTCTTCCTAGAACTTACCAATATCTGACATTGTACTATATATTTATTGGTTGGTTTTTTTGTCTGTCTTAGCCTACTAGAACACAAGCTCCACAAATGCAGGGACTTTATTTAGTCTTTTTCTTTTGTATACTGAGCACATAGAACAATGCCTGGCACATAGTAGGTACTCAGTAAATATTTGCTGAATGAACAATCCATAAATGAATAAGCGCTCACCTCATCCCACCTCATTTTTAAAGTTCTTTAGTCACACTACAGTAGGTCCTCGAATAACAAATAACGTTGATGAGATGCCCTAGGAACTTAACTCTTGTTTACATCAGTTAGTCTATGGTAAAACTGGTTTCATTGTGCGTCAGTTTTGCTTAAAGTCAGCAGTTTCCAAGAACCTATCCAGGATGTTAAATGGGGACTTATTATACATGGATTTTGATTGGATCCCCTACAAACAAACTAGTGAAAATCATTTAAATTTCTCTGGGCCTTAGTTACATCATCTGTAAAATGGGAATAATAATAGCACCTTCCTTACTTTCAAGAATTGTTATGATCATCAGCTAAAATAATGTATGAGAAAAATGCCTTAAAAACTATATGTTACTATGCAAACATAAGCCACTATGATCTACCCCCGCCCCCATATTATGTTACTTCATAGCCTTACCTACCTTTGAAATCTACTTTAGAACCAAGAAGAAAAAGGGGGCCAACATCAAAAGAAAAGCAAGAAAGTTGCTGCACAAAAATGTGTAGTTTCTTCTTAATAGAGCCCTAAGGTCTCCGCTCACAACCATCTTCCTTTTTAACCAGCTTTACATCTCATTCCAAGCTAGCTCTCCATTCTTTGTGGGCCAGTGAGGTGGATGAAGGGGCTTGTTTGAAATGGGTGTATTGATAAAAGAGTGTTACCACTTTTTCTGATGCCCTGAGTGTGAGGGAGAAGGCTGCCAAACTGTAGCAACAAGCATTTAGAGCCACCCATGGCTGGGATCTGGAGGACGCAGGCTGCCCTACACCCTGGGAAGCCCTGGGGTGAGCGGTCACTGGGAAAAGTCACTGTCACAGTGGTGATTCTCCGTCATGGAGAAAAGTCTAAAGTGTGGCCAGTTCCCTAGTTAACAAGGCAGGGGAGGTGTGTTATGCAGTTTAAGTAGATTTCCAACCAAAATGGTTAAAATAAAAGCTGTTCACACATAAACAAGCTAACTTGTAGTTATAAATGGAAAATGTTCTTGGTTAAACAACTGATTCTATTAGATAAATCAGGCTTTATACCACATTGTTATCTATAAACAGTGGGAAAAACTTTAGGCAATGCGTTTTTTTTTTTTTTTTTTGAGGGCAGTGTCACTGGCCCTCATATGTGGGACCCGAACCGGGGCCGCTGGCGTTCTAAGCCAGTGCTTAACGACCACGCCACTCGGCCGGCCCTAGGCAATGGTTTTTAATACTGCATAGTTACATTGTTTATTTTAAATGTGGCTTGGGCAGACAGAATAGGATGTATATTTTAGAAAATATATGATACAAACAACAAATAAATACATATGGAGTTATTAAGCCCATCCACACGTGGAAGACATTGTTTGTGAAGGAGCCACTCTGTGGCTTAGGAGAAATATGACATTTTAATTGTAGCTCGCTCCTACCAGGATACTTCTGAGCTGCAGAAATAAATTCAGATTTTCAGTATCCTAAGCAAGCCCTATTTAGGAATGCTAATCTGCTACATATGCCAAAGGGTAGAATACTACACATCTAAAATAAAGAGATATGCAATGTGGGGATTATGCTACTTTTGAATGGCTGGTAATAGTGCTTCTCTTTGTTAGTGTGAATAATTAAGACACGAGTCTCTAACGTAACTAACTACTAGTTTCTATATAGAACTAAACCAATAAATTGTGTACCAAAACCTCACAGGGCAACCTAAATGAACTCAGAGTCTTCAGAGCTAGAAATAACTTGAATGATGGTTTCATCCAATGGCTCTTAAACCTGGTTGCAAATGAGAAAGACCTGGGGAACTTTACAAAATCCTGATGCTTAGACCTCACACTCCAGAAATTGTTTCAATTTGGCAAGCAATCTGGCACTAATATATGCAAAAGCCCCACAAGTGTTTGCAGTATGTATCCAAGGTCAAGAATCACTAAGTCCATTGGTTCCCAAACTTGCCCTACATATCCACATCAAGTGGAGAGCTTTTTAGAAAAAGATTTCCAGGCTCCATCGCAGAAGTACTCTGGAGGCAGAGTCTCTGTAGGCAAGGGGCTGGAAATCTCTATTAAATGAAAACAGAACAAAACAAAACAATTCAAAAAACCTTGTCAAATATTACCACTGCACATTCTAATAGTTTGAGGACCACTGGTTCAATAGGTATAGTTGCTGGTGTGCTGGTAAAACTGGATCTTCAAAATGAAAGAAACAAAACAAGATAAACAAAAAAACCTTGATTTGTAGTGCCTGCCAATTTCCATGGTAGAAATACTCTCTCCATGGCTGAGTTTGAGCTACCAAGGAGCCCTCACTGCAGGCACAGTTGGAGAGAAACGCACACAGGTGACTCTTGGGAGCAGGTGCCAGCATGCAATCTGCTAGTCCTCTAATGTTCTCTCTCCCCCTTATTGCCAGGAGACCTTGGGCATGCTACTTAACGTCCCAGTTTTCTCAGCTGTGAAACAGGATGAAACTATTAACCCCCTCGTAGGGTTGTTCTGAGAAGTAAATTATTACTATTATTTACTACATAGAAACAATGTACATATAGTACATACATAGATTATGTACTATTATTTTCTCTAAAATTATTTATTTACTGAAACATTAGTTATGCTATTATTACCATAATAGTATTTGCTGTAAAGTATACTTTAATCAACTTAATTTTACAGTTTAGCTTTGTCCTAAGCCATACTCATTGGTGAAATCATGGGTTTGATGTGCTTATCATAGATTTTCCAATACTAAACTTATTACTCAATTATCCAAATAAAGATGTTTGTCTATTCACTAACATCATCTTGCAGATGGGATCGTGTTTAAGAGCATTGGGTTAAATCTCGGCTCTGCCACTTCCAACTGCGGGACCCTGAGCAAGCAAACCTGACTGGGCCTCAGTTTCCTCATCTTTAAAGTAGGGTTGTTGTGAAGATTAAACGTAAAATGCTTAGAACAGTGCCTGACATGCAGTGAGCTCTTCATAAGCTTTGGCTGCGGTTGTCATTGTACTGTGCATCGTCAGTGGTAAAGGCGCCACTTTTGGGACATTGTGCATCATTTTCTTCTGCTGCCCTACAGTGTGGAAACTCTGCTAATTCATTTTGTTTCCCCATAGTGAGGAAGGCTTCTGATATAATGTAATTCATCCATAAACACGAGATGACTATAGATCATGGCACCTATCATTTGATGCAGAGTCTATTTTTTTTTCTCTACAATAAATCAGAACCTGGCTTGTAGGAATTAGGTTGAACCACATGAAACTGCTAATATTTGACTCTTTTTGATACAGTGCTGAGGTCTGTCTGCCTGCTGCTTGAAAAAGTTAAAAGTTGAGAGACATGGTTGGTGGAAAGAAAAGCAGGTTTCTTCAGAATGCCGGCATTCTGGGAGGATGGCAGACTCCTGCCCAAAGGCCACTTCCCGGTTCCTGGACGGGTCAGGAGGTTTTATAGGTACAAAAGAAGAACAAAGGAAAGGGGGAGTCGGTCAGGCAGGTCCAAGGGCTGACATCCTTCCTGGGGTCTGTTCTGTTTTATGATAATATTATCTGTTCTAAGATAATAGACTTGGCCACTGTGTCCTGGGGTTTTATGCGTATTCTGGTGTCTCAGCACCTGAGGGTTGAGAAATTGCCCTTTCCAGGTTAGGATTTTGTTAATTAAATGGATTAACGAGGTATGGGTAGCTTTGAGAAAGGGAACAAAACAGAAATCTTCAGTTAATCTGTGAAGGGAGAAACAAACAGGAAATAGCTGAATATGAGGGCGGATCTAACTGCAAACTAGATAAGTCTAATGACGTTCGTTATATATTTACTGAGTTTCACCTTACACTTTGACCTCCCCCAAATGCCAATTTCAGTTGCCAGTATGGATTACCCAATCAGATTTCTTCAGGTATTTGGGCCTTGCCTACTGGTCTCCTGCTCCAGCCTTGCTGGTGGGGTCTCCCTTCTTTTTAGAAGCCTCCAGAAGACATATCTCAGCCACCAGATATTGGTATTGGGAAGATCAGTTTCTATTACTGTTGAAGACCAGTGCAGGCCAGGGCTGATATCAGCAAATTCATACTCTCACTCGCACCCCATGTGATAGAGTGGGTATCACCTCCCCACCCCCACATGCCCTGCTCCTGCTGCTGAAATGTCTAACGAGGGCCAGGTATGGTGCTGAGTGTTCCCTGTATGTGTCATTTAATCTGCACAGCAAACCCGTGACTTTGGTATTATTATCTCTAATTTAAGGATGAAGAAACGGGCCCAGAGAATTTGAGTAATTTGCTCCTGGTGCACTGGAAGTTTATATTTTGGGGGCTTGGGAAAATATTACTCAACTTCGCTCCTTGCTGCAGTTATATGAGCTTTTTCTCTTCTCCATTATAAGGACTATCTATGTGAAGGAATCTGAGGTTCCTTGATGAGAAATATTATATAAATTCAAAGCATAATTATTGATTGTACATTCTTTCCTTAAACAAACAAAATATATGCTAATGCTAAATTCACTACAATTTTCCCTTTTGCCATCCTTCGAGAAATAAGCCAATAAACCATTACACACTTAACTTCCTGGGGAAATGAATTTAAATGTTAATATAAATCCTTTTAGAAAAAAACAAATTTTAGCAAATAAGTATTTGAACAAGGAAGGTACTTAACCACGTTCAGAATGAAAAACGCTTAGTACAAGACCCTTGGTGGCTGTTGAGATAAGCTCTCTAAATTTAATATTTTATAATAGACTCACACCTCTTTTGTTCGAAATAGAGAAACAGGATCATTTCTTTTTCCCTTTATTGGAATATATTTAAATCTCTCCAATTTTATTTTGCTAATAGGCAGGGCAAAGTCTGTCTATAAATGTACCCTGGTTTATCACAGGTAATCCCACATTCTAGCATTCATGTGTTGTACTTAACCTCAATTTAAATGTAAATTTTGGGCAACTTCAAGTGCTTTATCTGTGAACTTTGAGAGCTCTCTTCATTAATGAGGTCTGCACTAATTATAAACAGTTTTGTAAGGTTTCCTTAAAACAACTGCAGAATTGACCCCCAAATGAACAAATTTGGAATTTATTTGTTTTTAAAAAACACTGGTACCCTTGTGCAAATGTCTAGCTCATGATTCTCTTTCCGAGGTGTGTATGCAGGAGAGGAGGTGAGCAGGGCGATCATAGAATGAAAATATCAGAGAAACCAATGAAAATAACAGTGAACGTGAACTGGCTTTGCCAGCACATAGGACCTCTCTTACTGATGAAAGAAACCCTTCCCTCTTCTCCGATAATAATTTTACCATGAAATATTCTTGGCTTTCCCCTTTCTGGTGATTCACTTAGGAATATATAATTTAGCAGCAACTAATGAAAACCACACCATCAAAATTCTCATGAAAGCAAAAAAACCCAAACCAAACCCAAACCAAAAAAACCCCTCAAAAACAGTATTCAAATACTCACAGGTACATCCACGTATTTGGAGGCTGCCTTCACCTAAGGAGGAAGAAGAGGATAGAAGTGAGACTGGTGTTTATGTTTAATTGTTCACAGCTCAATGCTGTATCACCATCAGAGTTAGAACAATATGCCATCATATGGAGCTGACCAGAAAACACAGGAAGGTACTAAAAAATAAAATCTGTTTGCTATTTTTTCCCCAAGCTATAGCCACTGAGAGAGGGAGGGGCGGGGGGAGTGTGGAGAAAGAAGAAGGAGGAGGAGGAGAAAGTGAACAGAGAGAGAGTGAAGTTTTACTGACTGAGATTCTGTAGCTGGTACACGAGCTTTGCATTTTCCTCCCTCTCTTTAAAAGGGAGAAAGATGGAGCCGGCCGAGTGGCATGGTGATTAAGCGCTGGCTTGGGAAGCCAGCGGCCCCAGTTTGGGTCCCACATATGAGGGCCAGTGACACTGCCCTCAAAATAAATAAATAAATAAATAAATAAATAAATAAATAAATAAATAAATAAATATAAATAAAAAGGAGAAAGATGACTGTAGCTAAACCTACACGGTGATGAAGGGCTCCAGTCTAGAAAAGCAGCTAAGGCTGCTGTCACTCCTTGGACCTCGGGTCTTTGTACAATTGGGCTGCAGCTTTGTCCTAATTGCCTAATTGAATCCTTCAGTTCTCAGTGTCAAGACGAGGGGCCGTGGTTGGTGGGCATCCTTACCCCAGAGGGAGATGGGTGTCTGTGGATGGGGTTGAGAGGGTACCATCGCTTTTTAAAACTATCTCAATGCTGGTGTTGTGTCTCTTGGTTTTAAAAACTAAATATCCCAGAAGGGAAGTGCAAGAGGTGGTTATCAAATCTCTTTTCAGTTTTTGGGGAGAAAGTAAGGCAGAGTATAGTGTTTGTGCATGGAGTCTGGAGTCAGACCTGGCTTCAAATCTTGGCTTTTCAACTTACAAGCTGTCTGACCTTGGGCAAGTTACTTCACCTCTGAGCCTCAGTTGCGTCATCTGGGAAACAGAGATACTACTGGGACCTGCTTCAGTGGTTGCTCCAGGAATGAATGCACACCAAGTTCTGGGACATCGTAAGCATGGAACAAATGGTAGCCAAGACGAGCCATTCACAAGCAGACCTGTGTGGGCTCTGGGTCCTGGGAGAAGTCAATGGGCAGCTGGGTTTGAGGACGTACTCCTGTGGGTGTATGTCTGATACTGCATGTGTTTTATTTTGACTCCCATTTGGTCACACAGGTTCCTCTAGGCACAGGTAAGACCGAGGGGCGACATTTGGGATCAGAGAGGATATTCGGTTTTATTGGCAACCACAAAGACTGTGACACACACAAAGCAGTCAGGATGTCTTCTCACATCTCAGGGAGGCTTCCTCTTGTCATTTGGTTGAGATCCATATCGGGAATCAAAACCTCTACCCACATGTCTACCAGGAAAGTATCCTGGGGAGCATACCCCCCCCCCCCCCCCCGCCCTTTTCCTAAAGCCACTTTTCAAAGTGTCAGCTTCCGAGGGAGAGAGGACAACAAGCCTGAAGGGTGGGGGTGGAAAGAGCCTAGGATTGAGTCGAAAGTTCTGTAAGTGACAGAACCAGTTGAACCTGGAATCATTACTTCAATTCCTTGGCCATGGTTTCTAGATTTCTAGAACAGGGTAATAATACTGTGTACCTTGCAGGGTTGAGAGCCTGATCAAGTGAAAAAAACATGAGAAAGTGCTTCGTAAACTTTACAGAGCTGAACACACATTGGTTAATTACTGAGAGAGCAATACATTCTATCGCCTGAAATCACTGCCAGTACCCAGGATGATTCCCAGATTCCCCTAGTACAGATTCTTCTAGAAGCCTACAGGTTTTTTTTTTGCAGCACTGATTGCCATTGCAAGTTACTAATTTTTGTGCAATATTTGTCTCCCACAGAATGTCTTGTCTTGCTCATGGCTGTATCCCCAGCGATTCACTTGGAGCCTGACTTAGAAAGGGCACTTAGAAAAAATTAGTAGAAGAAAGGAAGGAGAAAAAGCTAGTGACCACTCCTGGCTTCAGGGTGGTTGAGGAATAAGCAAGGGGTTGAGAAGCCACCGAATGCCAACATAGCTGTATATAAAGCTGACCACCTGCAAAGGCTGGTGGGTAAAGCAAACCACTCGGGGCCATTAAAGGAATTTGAGGAACGTGTTCCTGATTTTGCACAATTAACATTTTTATTAAATGATTCACATTCCCCAACCATTCCTCTCTGTTCCTGTTCCAGGATTTAGTGTGGGCAAGAAGGTGGCTTTCCTTTCTTTCAAGTCTCCCCTATTTACCATAGTCTCACACTTAGAGGGGGTTTCCACTTTGCAAAGCACTTTCATGTACAGTTTCTTCTTTAAAGCACCCTGCAAAATGGGGGCTATGAATCATATCTACTTACAACTGAGAACACTGAAACCCATAGAATTTAAGAATTGTTTTGCTAATGATCTCAGCCAGAAGGCAGAGACCCCTGAACCCAATGTTCCCTTTGGAACCCCTGATCGTCATACCAATTGTAGAAAAGTACGAGGAATATTAAACATCAGTGGTCAGAGCTGGCAAAAATAACTCATCTAGAAACTGATTTCTTTGCTCAGTAGAGTTGGTGCTTGGCAGTTGGTAGGAGTTTTGCTACAGCTGAAATGATCAACCTTTAAACACGCCTACTCTGCATTTACCACTAACATGCAGTTCCAATCCAGAGAATGACACCAGTCAAATTCTGTTCCTTTCAAGGCAGTTTGGAAAGACAAAACAAGCTCTATGTCATGAATGAAAACCATCCATGTGCCTACATGCACCAGCCTTCAGGTCATTAGGCTTTTTTCTTTTTTAATTCTGATAACTGCTGACTTGTACGTTGTCTTATGTCTTCCTCCAGTCCCATAATCACAGGAAAGATAGCTCAGAGGAACTGTGGTCCTATTATTACTTAGAAACTTATGGTGTATCATCTTTGGTTCTTTAAGAAGTTGATGAAAAGGATACAGGGGAGTTTGGAAGTGTCGTCGATCAGGAAAGTGAAAGCAGAGGCATCTTGCTCAAAAGGGAAGGACTAATGGCAAAGAAAATGATAATCTTTCTGGAGTTAATTAAAGAGCTTCAATGCAGATGGACTGAATGTGCTCACAGTGGTTCTGGAGCATAGAGCCAGGATGAATGACTAAAATGACAGGGACCCAAAAGAGGGTGCAAACAGCTATCTCATCCCTTGGCCACCCCTGGTGGTTGATACCTCCTTGAGAAGGTACTTCCAGAGGAGGCTACGTAGGATTCCTTGGACATGAGCCTATCCTGCTGTGACAGGCCATCTCTCCTTTCTGTTCTCTGATGCTAGTCTCTAAGTGGTAGGAAGCTGTCATCAGTTCTATTTTTTAGAGTAGACATGGTGAGATATAGCAGAGTGAATACACTGGCAGAAGCAGAATCAGAATCTTGGTCCCTAGAACCATTTTCTGCCTCATGCCAACAGTTCTACCTTGAAAAATAATATTTCTTTTAAGTACCCACAGGAATATGTCTAAGCAGAGAGGAAGGGCCAGGCCCTCCCATGCCGCTAAGACTTTGGAATTATTGCCAAGGGTCAGAAATACAGGCTCACAGGAGGCATTGTCTCTAGATCAAATAAATCACAGGCCTTATACGCTACACAAGACTATTTTCCATTCTATGTAGATGTTTTGATGAATATAAGTTTGTTAAAAAGTAGTACTAACTATTTTATAGAATTCTGTCGTTATGTATTTTTTCCCATCAATGGTTCTGGGAAGTGTGTATATAGTTTTCTTTCTTCTTTTGTTAAACTTTAAAAAGAAATCTTCCTAGTGAAGTGACTAAGAGGATGAGCTCAGGATTGGCTGGGTTAGAACTCGGGTTTTGCCATTTTCTAGCTTGGTGACTTTGAACAGTAATGTTACTCAAAGGGACGCTGTGAGGATGGAATGAGGTAATCCAGCTAAGTGTGTAGAGCAGTGCTGGTGGGGCACATGGTAAAATGTAAAATGATTACTGGAAATGCTGGCTCACTGGTGTAGATAAAGCACATGCCCCCAGTCCTGGTGGCAATGGTGACAGTTGCACTCCCTACCTCTAGACCACAGGCAGTTTCTTGCCATAGAAAAAGATGCTGGAACCTCCGCAGGTACCAGCAGGTATGTGAGTGGATTCTCAGTCTGGCATACTCTCTGACAATTCTGTGAACACACTATGCACTGGAAAACTTGCCCTTAAAACACTGAAGCAGACAATAAAGACCTCTGCTCCCTCCCTCAGGATGGCTGGGCTTAGGTTGAGCTGAGGGGGCGCTTCCCCAGGCCAGCACACTCTGTGATATTCAATGACACACACCTAAGGCTGTCTGGGTCCAAGCCATGTGCCCTGAGCATGGGAGATTGGGGCAAGGGGGATGAGTTTGCCCAAGACACCTGGTCTGGCACCTAAGCAGACACTCAGCTCCCTTCAAAGGAGAGGCAAGAGCTGTGATTTCATTTCCTGAGACAACCTGCTTTCTTACCATTCCCTCCAGTGCAAAAAAGGATACCCTTCTCTAGCAGTACCCATGAGCATCCCCTTCCCTGGGCACCCCCCACGCCCGACCTCCCAGATAGAGCCAGTTCTGGAAAAAGTTTAGAAAAGGAGACAAATCAGGAGAAGCTGTGGAGACTAAACATGAAGGTTGAGAGTCAAACTGTCAGGGAGCAACCTGTCCCTGTTCCTACACGCCTGAAGCAAAGAGCATTTGTTATGGACAAGGTTCCACAGGAGGAGCTGTAGATGAAGTTTGCTGCATGGCTTCTGGCTACTATCTAAAATAATGTCTAACTGCACAACCTTTCCAAACACTCAGAATGAGTCATGTTCACCCACAACTAATAACTACAAGCAACACTTCTTGACTGTTTACCACTTACGAGGTGATGAGTTAGGAATATTGCATTTGCTGAGTTTAATCCTCCCAACAACCTTTTGAGGAGGGGGTTGTCCTACTAATATTCCCATTTTATAGTTGAAGAAATTGAGGCTAAGAGTGATGAAGCAACTTAGCTTAAAGTCACACACCTAATACATTATGATTTTGGACCTCCCATCCCCTAAGCTGCCTAATATTCAATTAAAAAGAACAACCTGTCAAACCACTTTTATTGACAAGGCATATTCGTGTGTGTGTGTGTGTGTGTGTGTGTGTGTGTGTGTGTAGACACAACCTAAGATGGCTTCTCCAGGAAAAATGCATAAGGGATTTGAATAATTATCTGTGCTGACTCAGTCGGGGTAGAAGGTCTAAAACGGTTTCTCGGGCCTGAATGTCCCAGCTAATTACCTCGACCCTCCACCTGACTTAGCGTGTGTAGACAGGCTTAATGGCTCCTCTATTGAGCTCCTCCATTATTTTTCAGGTGCCCAAGGTAATCTTTTCATTGAACACTCACCATTCTGGGATTTTCACAATGCTGATGACTAAGGGATTTTCTTCTGCCTGGTCCTAATAAGGGGACCTGAGTTAATCACTGCGAAGCTTTGATAGGGAGCACGGCAGGGGCTTAAACCACTTCTCTGGCTTCATTAGGGGAAAAAGCAACCCAGGTGCAGACTCTGAAGACCTTGGGGTTTGATACTATTAAATCAATGCACAGACAAAAAAAAAAAGTGGATTAGGCCCTTTTTGCAAACAGAAATCTGGTGGGTAAGACTCAAAGATGGAAGGAAACATAAGTCTGAACAGATACCACTGCATTAGTGACTGCCTGAGCTCTCCTTTCTCCCCATGGTCTCTTAAAAAAAAATCAACCAAGGAAACAATTTATTCTCTGCATGAGTTGACTCCACCCCTGCCTATTTGACTTGGCGAGAGCTCTGAGCTGATCTCTCTGCCTTTGCTTAGAAATTGCTGACCACACTACCATCTCAAGAGGCCAGCAAAACTGACTTCAATGTCTGGCTTTTGAAATTTCTGCTGCCAGGATAACGATGCTATTTTGTTCCTTTCTCCACTTCTCTAACCTAGGAGATCTTAGTGGTCTGGGTTTTTCTTTTTTCCTTTTTTTTTTGAGAGTGAGGCAATTTAGTATGCAAAAATGTTACTTAGGGCTACCGCCATCCATAAAATAATTTTATCTCTATTAGTTGAATTTTATCATCTATCACCATCCTCCTGTCTAGAACGTAGGCTTTCTGAGGAATAGGAACTTCTCTCTCCCTCCTCAGTGTCTGCACTGCCTGGTGGTACATAGTAGGGCTTCAATACAAATGTGTTGAATGAATGAGCTTCTGAGCATAGCACTCTTGACTCAGTACCCAGGGTACAAGTTCCCAGTGTTTTCTTGAAGCTGATTTTTAAGCTTTAACACTCCACTCTTAAAGGGACATTAAAGAAAGTGCAGCAAGGCAGTATCAATTCCAAAGGAAGGGTCTTGCCTCTATGAGAAGGTCTTAAAGGGTCTCTTGTTTCTCTACACTATGGGCAGTAGAGGGTAAAAGTAAGAGCTTGGGGTCAGGAGTCAGATACCTGGGCTGGCGTGCTCATCATGTATGGGCCAGGTCATGAGCCTCTTTAACCATCGGCTTCTTTCTTGGAAAAGGAAAGTCCCTTCTCATAGGGTGGGTGTATGGATTAGTAATTTAAAAAGTCAGATTTCTTAAGTGTTTAGCATGTGCAGGACACTATTCTAAACATTTGACCTCTATTCATTTAGTGCCTGCAAAGGATTAAATGAGTTAATGTAAAACCCAGGGCCCAGCATATAGTATGTGTTCATTAAGTGTTGGCTACTATTTTTGCATTATCTTTTCCTTTCAACTCCAAAGAGGCTGGTTTGATTGGTCAGGTTCTATGGTAGAGACTGGGCTATGTTTGCTAGTGGGTGGGGTCAGTGAGCCTTAAATGTGGTGCTTCTGTTTCATGGTTATAACGCCTCAGGTAAGAGTGTGTGACTTATCGTGCTGTAAGAAGCCTGGCCATCTTACCCTGCTCTTCTCTTCTGGCCCTGTGCCAAGCTATAGTCTAGAGGGATTCTCTGATTCTATATCTCCTTGGCTCTTTAGCCCTAACTTCTTAAAAACAGATCCCTGGAGACCAGCATGACTTGTAGAGGTCTCTGCATTGAATTATGGACCCCAACCCCATTTAACACTGTGGTAGCTTGTTTCCAAAGGTTCTTGCGGTCCATAATTTTGCCCTGTATGGGCATGAAATTCCCTCATTGAGGGGTGGAGCCTATTCCTCCATCTCCCTTGAGCCTGGGCCAGACTGTGACTGCTTTGACTAATAGGATATGCTGGAGGGGATTCCATGGCAGTTCCGATCCTAGTCTTAGAGAGGGCTGGCGTTGTACACTTCCTCACTCTTGAGCTGCCATGAAAGTGCAATTGCACTGGGACTCCCATGGTGCGAGAAGCCAAATCATGTGGAGGAGATTAACAGGATGAGACCCCATATGGGGAGAGAGAAGTAACATGGAGACACATCAAGCTACCAGACATCCAATCCCAGCCCAGATCTGTCTCCTGCTGAAAGCGACCAAACGAGTGACCCCAGTCAGTGCTACATGGAACCAAAGAATCTTCTAGAAGAGCTCTTCCTAAGTTCCTAACCCATAAAACTGTGAGCAAAATAATCTCATTGTTTGAAGCCACTAATTTTGCCATAATGTGTTATATAGCAATAGATAACCAAGCCATTCAAGAAGGTGTGCTTTGTCTCTTATTTTCCCAACTTTATCCATTGCATTAATTTAGTGCCTGGAGGACACTGTGGGGTGGAAGCAGATGGTCTAGGACAGGATTTAGTCATTCCCAAGTCTCCTTGCTATAAAAATATTAATGAATAACCTGATTTTCACCTGATCCTTAATGGCATTTATTGAGCACATACAACTGGAGCACTGTGCTAGAGGTACCTTACGTGTAAGTAACTCAGTTACCCTTTCCTGTAGAACTTTAGAAGGCTCATTTCGGCATCTCTGTGTCACACATGAGGATGTTCAGCCTCAGAGAAGTTAAGCAAGTCTCAGGCAACTCTCTTATTAATGGACCAGTAAGTGGTGGAGCTGAAATACAAGCCCAGATCTGGATATAAAGTGCAGACTCTTTTCTCTATGTCAAATTGTTGATATTCTGAATGTGATGTGTCATTCTAAGCCTGTTTCTTACCTACCCATCTGGGATCTGGATAAAGGGGAGCCTACGTTGTAGGACGTATAGGGACTTTGGGTCAGACAGATTTTGGCTTTAATTATGCTCCATCACTTACTGGTTGAATGAACTTGGAAAAATTTATTTAAGCTCTCACAGATCCTATAATCTCAACTTCAAACTGAAGGTAATCACAATATCTTCTTCAGAGGGTTCCTGGGAGGCTGAACTGGTGGATATCATATAAAGTGCTCAAAACAATGCCTGTTACATAGTAAGAGCTCAGGAAGCATGAGCTGATTTCATTACTAGTGTTTAATTCACTTGTGGTTAGCTGGGAGTGGACTGTGCAAATGTGTTCCCATCCACAGTTAATAGACCAGAACAAGGGTGGGCCAGGTGTGGCCCATGGGACAAGTCTAGCCTGCTCCTGTCTTTGGATGGTCCATGAGCTAAGAATGGTTTTCACGTTTTTAAATGGTTGAAAGAAATTAAAAATATAATATTACCAGATATTGACATTTCAGTGCCCATAAATAAAGTTTTATTGGATCACAGCCATGCCCTTTCATTTACATCTTATATATAGTTGTTATCGTGCTACAAGGGCAGAGGTTGAGTAGCTGTGGTGGAGATTACATAGCTTGTACAGTCAAAAGTATTTACTGTCTGATCCTTTCCAGAAGAAGTTTTCTGACCTCTGGACTAGAACATGACTTAAGCGGAGACAATGAGGTGGGGGATAGTCACACAATGTAAATTGCTAATCCAAATCTGACCATTAACTAGTTGACTGCCACCTGCCTAACCTATTGGCCTCCTGTCATTATCCCTTATATTAATAATAGGGTTCCAGGCTAACTGTTTTCTCCAGATTCCTTCTGGATTTCAAAAAAACACAAAAATGCCTGTGACTATTGACTGGTGTAGGAAGCAGGTTCTAGTTAGGATGTGGAAATAGGAAGCACTTCCCTCATCGTGGAAAGGTTATAAATACTTTAGCAGTAAAACAAAAGGCTATTGCTACTTTAATATTAACAAGAGCTCTGGAAATGAGGCTCCAGGAAAAAACTGTAGTTAACAGGACAAAGGAAAAAAAACATTAGTGATAAATAGAGACCATTCACACAGATACCAGACAATGCAGCATGGCCCACTGGGTAGACTTGGTAAAGAGATAAAAGGATAACAATAAGCAGCATGTGTTGGGAATTTATTCTACGCCAGGCACTATTTTCTGTGTTTCTCATGCACCATCTCATTTCATATTCCCAGTACCCTTTAGCTGTAGCCGCCTCATCTGTACCTCTTTGAACTGTTGTAAAAATTAATGAAGATGTTACACAGTAAAACCATAATAAAGGAACATGGCAAACCTTCAGTGCATGCTCACTGCTATCCTACCCTTGTTGGCATCACCAGGCAAAAGGAACAGCTTTTCTGTGACTGGGCAGTGTGCCCCTCTGCTGACTTGCTCATACTCTCCCTCACCCTCCAGTTTTATGCTCTCCTTTTGTGGCAGAAATGGAATGGGCTGGTTTTACAGCTAAATGCATGTAGCCCCTATGATAAGCATCACTCAGGCCAATAACGTGAAGGAGATGTGACCACATCATCGATTGGCAGATTGGAAATAGTGTCTGAAAAAGGATGTGAGAATTTCTAATGGGGGTTAGAGGCTGTATGAGAAATGCTTTAGAGCATAGACTCTGGGGTTGGATCGCATGGAGACAAATTCTAGTTCTACCACTTACCAGGAAGGTTAAACTTTTCTATGCCACACTTTCCTTCTCTACAAAATGGGGGTAATAGTACTCATCATAAAATTGTTGGGTTTTAATTGAGTTCCTAGAACAGTTTCCAGGGCCTAGCGAGAACTATGTGTCAGTTACTACTGTCATTTCTGCTGAAAAATCAGGCTGTCCTACGTAATCAGACTTGTACATTAAGCGAGGTCTGGCCCTGCAGGAACAAATAGCTATATATGACTATTTAAATTTAGGAATTAAGGGCCTGCCGAGTGGCACAGTGGTTAAGCACTGGCTTGGGAAGCCGGCGGCCCTGGTTCGGGTCCCACATATGAGGGCCAGTGACACTGCCCTCAAAAAAAACCCCAAAACACCCTATGGAGTAAATTTATGAATTAAAATACAATGAAAAATTCAGCTTTTTAGTGGTACTAGCCACAGCTCACTCAAGTACTCACGAGCCATGTGTGGCTAGTGGCTATTGTTGGACAGTTCAAATATAGAATATTTCCATCATTGCAGAAAGTTCTATTGGACAGCGCTTGTCTAGTCCCAAGACATATTCATAAATATAGGTTATTGCATTTTTAAATGATAAGAATGAAGAGATTGCCATGCACTTCCCGTGTCAGAACAAGAGGTCAACTGGAGAATAAAGCAGGGGAAGGAAAAGGACATGGGTGTCCATAGCCTCACCTAAAGGATGAAACCAGAACTAAAGGTTGGACGGGTATTATTTCGAGAAGAACAATATACACAGTGTAACCATGTTACAACTGTAACAGGAGGAGGGGACGTAGAAGATGGTGAAGTGAGCTTAAGCTTATATTACAGTAGAGGGACAATCTCTATATCGATAAATATAAGCATAGTACTTAGAACTATGAAGATAAACAACACAAAATTGTTTCAAAGGGTCCCTTCTCAGGTAAGGAACTGAGGGTGGAAACGGGTAGGACAGAAAAATATTGCTTTAAAGAAATGATTATTATGAGTATTTCTGTATTATTTCATTTTTAAAATGTGTATGTATATTTTCTTCATAAAAAGTTATTGAAAAAAAGAACAAAACAAGTGATGCAATTTTTAACATTCTAGTGGAGAAAAGCATTTTGCAGGAAGAATGCATCTTCTCCCGGGTAACTTCAAGGTTTTTGCTTGATGAAATCAGGATTTTGAGATACGTCCTTTACAAATGCAAAAACAAAACCTAGCAAAAACCTCCCTCAATACATAATCTGGATGCTCTCAGTGCATCTTGGGAGGAAGAATAAATGGTAAGTGCCAACTGAGGGACTGACTGCTCGGGGAAGACAGAATGTGCCAGTGGGTGGATGTACTAGGACTGTGTGTGCGGGTGAGCAGTTGAGCAAACCTCAGTGGCTGGCTCCTGCTTAGGGCCAAGTGACAATTACAGTGAAAGCCCCTTCCAACACTTGCTGAGGACTGGAGAAAAACACAACCCTTGAGGTATATCTGGAATCATAGACAGCATGATGAATTCTCAGAGCTCTGTCACTAAAGGGGCTGAAATGTCTGCAGAGCTTGCTGGAGATCAATGGCATTTCTGGCCAACTGTGAAGCGCTATGCCCATGTAAGTGCCATGCAAATGTTACAGAGATGCACAGCTCCCCTATTTCCCAGAGTTTATAAATCCTGTTTTTTACAGATGTGGGAATTGTGACACCAAAAATTGTTATGGGTAGCTCACCAGATGGCCATCGTTCAGAAAAATGATCTCTAGGCTTTCAAAATTCGATTCATATTTGAAAGAAAAGAGTTAAGCATTGAAATGTTTTAAAATCAGGTTTTCCTAAGTTGCCAGTGTTAAATGGAACAAGTATTTAAAAAATTTTCAGATAATAGAAAAAGAATATTGGATTCCAAATCTGGAGTCTCACTCCTACTCTCTCAACTATTGGCTATGTGACTTTGGGAAATACAATTGTTTAGCTTTCTTACAGACAACACAGAAATACTTCATACCTAATACATAGTCACATATAAAAATATGGATGCATTTACTAATGACTGAATGTCAGACTTCTATTACCTCATGCAATTCTTATAAGAACTTTTCATCTCATTTTACAAATGAAGAAACTGTGGCTCAGAGAGCTTAAGTTGTTTTCCCCAGGGAACACAGCTAAATAGTGGCAGAGCTAGGATTTGAACCCAAGTGGGTCTGACTTCAAAGGATCCACTACTGTATTATGCTGCCCCCTACACTGTCATACCTTTTCACAAAATGATTTACCAAAGTTTGACGATGACTCTGGAAGTACTTTGACAAGCAAAAGTGTTATATTATGATGATATGCTCATACTTATTCCCACAAATAAGACCTCCTATAGAACTATTAATGTATCCATTATGAATATCTGAAAAGACCTCTCAGGACTACTGTAGAGCGTCAGAGGGGCTGGGGGAAAGTGTGAGAGAGCCCAGGGTTTCCTGGAAAGCGTCCTTAGGCAAGAACATGAAAACCTTGCGTTGCAGAGCTGCTGGTTGATTGCATGGCTTCTGTGCATGTTCATAAATATTGATTGTGATTAAACTATTATCATAGTAATGAGGGTAATAATGCCTCCTACAGCCCTTCCCACCACACTACTCAAAGTTCCTACTTTTCATTAAACAAAGAGCTGCTGGCACTGCTGGGGAGTTGGGCAAGAGGCAGGGAAATGATCTCTATTAAGCAAAAGCATTCTGTTCCATGCACCGATTAGGAGCCACAGCCTCATTAACGAGGAGAATTGCTTGCGTCTCCTGTTGCTCAGGGTACTGTGCTCTGAGACTAGGTCCAGGAAGTGGATGTTCTCATCTCTCTTCCCCCCTGGGGCTTCCGAACAGATGCCCGATTGAAGTAGGCCTGTTTTTCCTTCCAGTTTCCCTTATTTCTGTCCCAAACCTTCATTCCCAGAGAGGATTTCTGCAAGGCTCACTGGCTCCTTCAAACCCACCCTTTGACTACTGCAAAGACTTAACAATGGTTACATGTTTTGCCTGGCACAAGACTAAGCAAATTTGTAAGTAATTAACCCTCACAATGATGGGCATAATGATTATCATCATTTACAGATGAGGAAACTGAGGCTCACAGAGGTGTAACGACTTTCTAAAAGACCCACAGCTGGTGGCATCATGGAGCGAGCATGTAAACATGGGTCTGTTGGATGTCAGGATTGTTCTCTTAACAACGCTGTACTGCTTTTCCATTTGTCTACATGGCACACACTCATTTTAGAGAAACTCGGACATAAAAATTAGAAAGTTCTAATTTTGCAAAATATCTAATCAGGCATGAAGGCTTATTTTGATTGTATGTGGGGGGTCTCTGCTCACCTCTGGCATTTTTGGGATTTGCTTTGCCTCTTGAACATCTCTCAACACTAAGAAGCCCAATCGAATGGAAGATTGAAGAGGGCGAGGGCTATCCCTACTTGTGCCCCTGGCTTCTGCATGGCCTTGGTATTGGCAAATGAGGCTGTGTTGTCATTACCGAGTGGTAATCTTCTGCATGAATGGGTCACCTGTCATCTCTGATGTCCTCCCCTTCTCTCCTCAGCTGCCTCAGGGCATGGATTGTTTATATTCCTGCTATCAGCGACAACTTGTCCATCATAGTCAGCCTACACAGTGGACAGGTTTTGTTTTTCCTTTCCCCCTCACTTCAGATAGAGGGGAACAGAAACAAATGGACAAGATAACAGGTCTGGGTTCTGTGACCAAATGAACTATTCAAGTTATTTTCCTCCTCTGGTCTCAGTTTACACAACTTCAAAATGGGCTACTTAGAATGCATCACAACTTCCCAAACTTGCAGCTTCAGTGCTACCTTTCTGATTTTGACTGTTACCCATATGCCGTCTATACTATGTTTAGTTATATCTACATAATATTATTTAAATTGGCTTACTTTTTTTTTTTTTTTTTTTTTGAGGGCAGTGTCACTGGCCCTCATATGTGGGATCCGAACCGGGGCTGCTGGCATCCCAAGCCAGCTCCCAACCACGGCGACACTCGGCCGGCCCAAAATTGGCTTACTTTTTAAACACTTAATTATAAAAAGAAACTTTATATCACTACTATAAAGAGAAATCAATATCACTCTCAATAAAAGAAGGTAAGAGTTCCGGTCAAGATGGCAGAGTAGGTAAATACTGTGCTCACCTTCTCTCATGACCACATCAAAATTACAACTAAACAGAAAAACATCATTGAGAATCACCTGAAATCTTGCTGAAATGAGGCCCTACAACTAAGCAGGTACAGAAGCCACCTTGAGACTGGTAGGAAAGGCAGAGACATGGAATGGTCCCATACCCGCATGTGACCATTAAAAAACAGGAGGGATATCTCGGCTGTGAAGGTTCCCCCAAGAGGAGTGAGGGATCCCAGCCCAGGTCCAGTGCTGGGGAGAGAAGTCCTCATAACTTCTGGCTGTGAAAACCAGCGAGATTGTGACTGAGTGAGACAGAGGGTGGCTGCACCCTGAGACACTCCTCTTAAAGGGCCAGTGCACAGACTTACCGACAGAATCACTGTTTCTGAATGCCAATGCTGCGGCAGCAGCTGGAGAGGTGACAGGGACATATGGGGTGTGTGTGGGGGAACTGAGTTGTCTGGCTTCAGGATGAGGGCTGGAGGGGCAGCTTTCTCCTGGACAGAGGAGCTGGCCGAGACCGTTGTGTTTTTTTTTGTTGAGCCCTCCCCAGCGTGCAAATGCAGGTGGCCGCCATATCTGAGTCTCCATGAAGCTGGCTAATGCTGCTTGTTCACTGCGCCCTAGTGATTCTGAGACCCTGCCCCACCCAACTTTTGGGCACACCCAAGCCATTTCCATTGGCTTTTTGTGCAAACCGTCTGTCTTCGCTCATACTGCAGACTTTCCTAGCGTCTCTCAAAGGTATGCAGAACCCAGACAAGAAGCCTGGTTTGAGCATGTCCTGTACCTCTGGCTGAGCAGCCCTAAGCCAGCACTAGTGGCAGCCGGCCTTGGTTCATGGCTTGGCCTCTCAAGGTATCTCCAAACATGTCACAGGCAGCAGTCATCTGTAGATTGCTTTGTCATGCCTTCTGGGTGGTCCCAGATGGGGTGTGGGCTGCAGCTGAACTTGACCTGCAGGGGTCTCCCCTCAGGTGGCCCTGGGGCTGATGTACCCAGAAACTAGCTTCAAAATGAGCTAGAGCATCACCTAGCCACCTCCCAGGACGACACACCCAAGGGGCAGATTGGGCAGGCATGAGAGCCATGCTGAGGCAAATCCTGCTCCATAGGGTCAGCCTCTGCACCACAACTCTTCCACTGTAGTCATGCCCAGTCCTCACAACCAATGAGCATGAGGGGTCAATTCCTCCCACTGACATGGAAACAGCAACCAAGGCTCAACTACAAGAGGAGGGCACAGCTGGAGTGTGACACTTAGGTAATGAGGAAGACTGGTAGTTATAAAATAGTCATGGGGATATAAAGTAAAGCATAGGGAATATAATCATTAATATGGTAATAACTATGTATATAGTGCTGGGTGGATACTAGACTAGTCAGGGGGATCACTTCTTAAATTAGATAAATGTCTAACCACTATGCTGTACACCTGAAATTAATATCAAATAATATTAAATGTCAACTGTAATTGAAACATTTAAAAAGGGGAAAAGTAAAGGGGAGTAAGAGGCTCAAATTTCCAGGTATCAAACAAATAAATCAAGTGGATGCAATTTACATCATAGGTAATATAGTCAGTAATATTGCAATAGCTTGGTACAGTGTCAGATGGTTGCTGTACTTATGGTGATCACTTCTCTAGCATAGGAAATATAATAAATAATATGGTAATAACTATATATGGTGCCAGGTGGGTCTTATTGAATAATTATGATGTACGCCTGAAACTAATATAATATTGTATGTTAATTATATTTTAATAAAAATCTTAAAAACTATAAAAGAAGGTAAAAATAAATGCAATATAAACAAAATAATTACATTCTAGGTAGACACAGTTGCCTGCTGAGGTGCTGAGCCTGAGGCCTGCTCACTCTTTCTTTCTCTCTCTCTCCTACACACGAAGATTATAGAGATGTGTGAGAGATAAGCACGCAGTGGAAACTTTCTGCTTGATATAAGATACGAATGCAAATAAAATTAAAAAGGGAATAACCTTCTCACAATGTGATTGGTGTTATTTAGTGCTGAGTTGTTGTAGCAGCTGACATGTTCTTAGGTACCATGTGGTACATATCCTAGGCTTGGAAAACACTCAGTGATATACTAATAAAAGGGCTGTGGAGAAGGAGGAGGAGGAGGACGAGGAGGACGAGGAGGGGAAGAAGAAGGAAGGTAGTGTTTGCCAATTTTGGTGATGCAAATACTTCGACCATGGTCAATTTCAAGCTACCAGTGTGACATCACTAAATGCAGAGATGGGAAGAGATGCAGCTAATTGGCTCTTAACAGCAGGAGGAACTGAGCAGACTCCAGCATGACACTGGAAGCACAGACCAGAACATCTCCCAAGTATGTCTTGCTGTATGAGCTCTGGTTAGTAACTTCCAGATAACAAAGATAAGGTCTTCAAAAGAAAACCTTTCTATAGCTACAGCTGTTGCTCAATAATGTACATACAGCAGTCATTTAGAATGTGGTGGCTGATACAGTAACTGATTCTAGTATTCATAATATTATGAATATAATATTATAACCACTGTAATAACCACAATACCGTGTTTCCCCCAAAACAAGACCGGGTCTTATATTAATTTTTGCTTCAACAATCTACATTTATTCATTTATTCATGTACAAAAATCTATATTTATTCGAACACTCATGTCTGGCTGACAGTCTTAACTGGGGTTTATGTTTGGGATAGGGCTTATGGTATGAGCATCCTGAAAAAATCATGCTAGGGCTGATTTTAGGGGAAACACAGTAATACCAATATCTAACAAGTATTGAATACTTATCCCATTTCAGGTGTATAACATTTTCTCATTTAATTCTAACAATAGCACATAATACAGGTCTTATTATTATTCCCATTTTATAGGTCAGTAAATTGAGGACAGGGCTTAATTAACCTGTCCAAGATTATACTCCAGTAAAGGGCAGAACTAGACAAACAAGTATATTTAAATAAATCTGCTTCAACCCAAAATATGCTTCGAGAATGGGATATTCAATTCAGGTTGAGCAAATATTTTGATTAATAAAGAGGTATTCTAGAGATGATGTATGAATGAAAAGTTCTTTAAGAATTAAAACACTAAATGCTAGAACTACACTAAACTCAATAGAAAATATCTTTGATGAATCCAAGTTTTGAGTGTAAGAATGTGCTGAAATAGAAGTTATAAGTTTTGGTTGGTCCCAGTACAGATAATAGTTTGGGTTGTTTAAGAGAAATGGTTGCTATGCTAAAGACTGAACAGGTGAGAAACTGTTGGTTAAAACCACCAGGGTCATTTATATCTTCTTACAAGTTTAAGTTGAAGGTAAGGCTAAGAATGACTATTTATGGAGCACCCACAACATGTCAGATACCATGCAAGGCCCACTGCTCACTTTATTTCTAATTGTTCCATCAGCTCTCTGAAGTAGGCATAAGCATACCCATTCTACAGATGAAAAAACTGAGGCTCACAAATGGTCAATTGCTTGCCCACGTTTCCGTTAGTCTGGGCTTCACAATCACATCTCTCCAACTTTTTAGTGGTAAGCTTCCCACTGCATGTGGTTCAGAGGTCAGTTCAGAATCTCTAACTTTTAATTTCAGAACAATTATTTCCTGCTTGAAGTTGGGTGCCTGTTCATTAGGCATTTCCTTCATAGCTCACATTGCTGTGACCTGGCCGTTCAGCACCTCACAAACTGGAGAAAAAACTGTGTCTGTCTTATGTTTACTTTGACTGATAATCATCTGTCTACCAAAGAATATTAAGGGAAATGGTTAACTTTGGATGCTTATTTATTTCTTCTGAAAAGCTTCTGAAGGGCTGCTTTGGACAGCAGGTATGTTAATTGTCAACTGTGTTTTCAAGGCATGAGCTGGAAATGAGGATGATGTCCTACTAGGTGATAAAATGATCTGTCACAAGCCCCAAAGTGAATGTCAAGTTCTGAAACATTGGGGAGCGGCTGATGAAAGAAGTTGGTAGGAGACATGGCAGCTCAGTGTTTTCTAGCTCTGAACGTTTCAGGGCACAGTGTTTTTGTTGGTCCTTAGGAACAAAATACATAAGATAAAATAAACCTTGCCTTCCAACGGTGGCTCAAGGCTTCAAAATCAGAAGGCTACAAACCCAACCTTGACTTATAACAGGTCTCTCTGTCACCTCTCTCAGCTTCTCCAGCTGAATCAATGTTGATAAAGTCGCCGCGTAAACCCCTAAATTCCATAACATCCATGGGCAAGCTACTTCATGAGCAGGTTCCTGACTAGCTCTCTAACCCCATCTCTGTCATTTTCCTCCTGTTGCTCTGACCTTTCCCTGAGTCACAATGAACTTTCAGTTCTCAAAATGTACTTGACCTTCCCTTTCTTCTCTACATCTTTGGATCTTGGGACTCTCTTTGTTCTCTTCTTTGCCAGATGAAGTTTTACTTATCCATTAGGCCTCAGCTCAAATGTCATATGGTCCCATTGCATCGGCCACTTCTTTCTCTGAATAACTGCCACACTTGTGAATTACTTGTTGAGCATATATCTCCATCATGGGAATATACACTAAGAGGCATTGTTCCTCTTACTCATTGCTCAGCCCCCAGTGCCTAGCACATAACAAGTGCTCAATAAACATGTGTTGAATGAAGGATGAATATGGAACTGAAGATTATCTGGAAAGCACAGAGGAAGTGGGGGATTTTGAATGTCTATTCCTTTGGTGTTGTTGCAAAATGGATTGACTGGTAGGTAAATTATTTACAAAATATTTTTGCTGTTCATTGCGAAAAACGATGACTCTTTCCCTTAGGAATGGTATCAGTTAGTAGATAGTTCCTGGAAGAGTCATTAACTGACTTCATTTATGAGTTTCTGTGCTGCTATGGGAATAACATTCTGGCAATAACAAAGGAGTAAATCGAAGGCGGAGTCTTAGTAACTGTGTGACTTTGGAAACTACTCAACTTCCCTTATCTGTACAATGGGGATAATAATGTACCTGTTGTATAGGGTGATTGGAGGCTCTGATGAGAAAGTGCATGTAGTCACTTAGCACAGTGCCTGTCACAGGGTATGTGGCCAACAAACAGTGACTACTCCCCCTGTTGGCACCTCCACACTGAAATGTAGACACGAACTGACTAGAATCATGAGTTCAGCATTGGTCATTTGATGATGTTACCCTCTGATCACGGCCTAAGACCTCTCGTTGTCTACACCATCATCACTAGCTCCCTCTGTAAAAACGCATCTCTCCCGTGCTGGGCATTGGAAGCCTGAAGCCAAAGCGAAAATGGAATGCCATTGAAGATGGCAGTAACGAAGTATTGTGAACACTCACCCCACTCTAACATCTGAACTGCTTCCCAACCAAAATGTTCTCTGGACAGAAGTGAATTTCCTTGCTCCAGTTCTGACTTTCGACCATGATGGCATGACCTTGAGAGCTCTGCACAAAAGCAGTCTCTGCTGCTGGTTGATCTACGCAAACACCAGCCCTGGCTGTGGCTGTGGATTCTAGCAAGCAGCATGCCTACCTTGTTTCATTTGTAGGAGGCAAAATAATTTCATTTTGCTGGCAAAAGGAAAAAAAGTATGAATGAGGGTAAATTGAGACCTAGGAGACTGGGCAATACAATAGGTTTTGGGCCCCTGACAACCCTAAAATGGATTTTATCGTCCCTGTAATGTTATACTGTGACCATCTCAAATGGATTTGGTTGATGGGGGATCCTGGGTGAATTCTAGAGGGCTTCAGAGGAGTTGATGTAATTGTTCTGGTGCCAGGGATGGGGTGGCCTCCTCCTATATCTTCACTCCTCCTTGGAGACTCCAGAGTTTGGTGGGAGGGTGGACACTGGTGGAGCTGAAGGGCTTAACCTCTGTGAGCCTCAGTTTCATCATCTGCAGAAGAGCGTTGTTGGAATGGCATTGTTCAGAGGATTTACCAAGAAAAACCTATTTAAAGCACCTACTTAGCCCTGTGCCACGCACTTAGCAAGTGCTTAAAGAATAGGAGCTGTAGCTCTCAGAGCTATTTTAGACTTCAGAATTCATCTAATATAACTGATATCATAGTACACTGCAGGGGGTTAAAAGCCAAGGTGTTGTCTTATGTTCCAGGCCATAACTCCTGAGTGAGGACAGAGGTTCAATCCCAGGTCTCCCCCTCCTGGCTGTCTATCTTGTTATTATATCCCACTGGCTCTCGGGACTCATTTAGCTCAGCTGAGTTCCTCAGTACATCACTGCTCTTGGGCCTTCCACCTTTACCCGCTCCAATCAAGTGTCCACCTCCAACAGCCACTCAATCCCTAAATCCTGTTCACGTTATCTCCAAAATATCCAGCAAAAATTCCTCCTGCTTTCCTGCCTCACAGCCATTGTTCTGTCCAGAAGGTTCTCCCCTCCTCTTTACCCATGGTTGGCCCCTTTAAACTCCAGCTCACATGTCTCCTCTTCAGGGAGACCATCCACAACCATCCTAGCTGAAGTAATGCCACCCCGTGTGTTCTCTCTCTCTCTCTCTCTCTCTCTCTCTCTCTCTCTCTCTCTCCCTCTCTCTCTCTCTCTCTTTCTCTGTCTCTCTCTTTCTCTCTTTACCTCTACCTCTTTATCTCTATCTCTATCTTTATTTCTATCTCTCCAGTTGGTGGCCTATACAGGACTTCCCCTACCCTATAATTTTCTTTCCATTTTTGCCTGTCTCCTTTCATAACTGTAAGCTCCAAAAGAACACAGGACATGTGTCCCTGGTACCTAGCATAATACACGACACATAGGTGCTCAGTCAGTATATGTTGAGTGGGTGAATAAATGAACGAGTGAATGAAAGAATGGGTTCCAGAGCCAGCCTTTCTGTTAACACCTGGAGAGAGCCAAGAAAAGGGTTTTTAACTTGCCATGAGAGGGACCTGAGCACCTGCTTGTTCCCCTTCTTGGCCTCCTAAAAGAACAGCACGAAGCTACCTACAAAGAGGGACTCTTGCAACCAGGCAACCCACACAAAAGCACATCTTGCAGGCAGGGGAAATGGGCGGATAGTTGCTAATTGCGACTTCCAACTGGGCTGATCTTTCCAAAGTTCCAAAGGCGCCTGCCTCCATAAATCCCAGGCTGCTACTGCTGCTGAGGCTGGGAGGGAGGGGAGGAGGGGTGCGCTTGGGCGCCTCTCGGGCTGGCACGAAGAAGCCACATCTCATCCTCCCTCCTCCCCCCAGCTCCTCTCCAAGAGAGGAAGCAATGCAGATGGAGACGAGAAATAAATATTCCTGCCTGCTCTGTGCCACTGCAGACGTTTTCCAAAATGTCTGGCTTGGACCATGAAATCAAGCCCACCCAGGAAAGGAGGCGCTCAGCGGGAGAAAGAGGGGGAAAGGGTGGCATATTTGTCGATACTTGTCAGCTTTCTGGGGGGCAGAGCACATGGCTCATACTTGGCAGCCCTGCTGAGGTGGTGATGTGGTAAGTGCACAGTAATACTTGAAGAATTGAATCAGAAATGGGAGCGGAGTGAAGAAAATCCTGCCAGGATGCCAGCACTCTCTATACGCCTTTGTCCAGGGTCCCAGGACTCACATCTGGTTATCTCATCATTGATTTCAAGACTCTTTCCACTATACCTGCTGCCTCTGCTCAACCCCTTACCTCCACTTCGCTCCAGGGGAATCAACACAACTGGGCTCCAGGAAGTTTTCAGAAGCCCTTTGAAATTTGGGCAGGAGCTCAGAATCCACGTGTGGAGATATTCCTGCCACCTTTAAGCACAGCTCACGGTCTTCAACACTGAATACCAGCAAGAGATGAGAACATAGGCTGCAAATGATAAGTGGGTGCTTTTGGCCTGGGGTGGCCAAGTGTGGGGGAGAAGTGTCACTAAGGAGGGGAAGTTACAGGCCCGGTAACAGGCACTGAAGTGTTCTGCCTTGACGGGGATTTCACTAGGCTTGCGGCGTGGCTGCAAAATGTCTCAGGAAAGGGAGACGAGAGCATGAGAATTTCAGATTGAAAACTCTTGCATAGGCTATGCTAGGTCTTCTTTGTTTCAAAGCTCCTGTGAGAATCTCCCTCTTGCTGCCACTTCATCACCTTTCATGAATCCTCTTGGTAAGTCAGTAATTAGGGTGGGGCCCTTGGTAGGTTGAATTCTGCTCAGTGAATTTCAGAGGAGCTTTCATGGTTTTCACTGGTTTCAGTCAAGTGCAGTAAAAATCATTGGCCAGAATGAAGACTTAAAGAAAGTGATGTCTTTTGTGGGTGTCAGGGGACCGTTTTCCAGAAATATTGCATTTAATTCTGCCTCTTTCCATCATTTCCATGAATTTGCTGAGGAATTAAAGATTATCTAATATTTCCTTCTTTATGAATCTTCCCCACTCATTTGCCCATATGCCTTCCAGTGCCAGGCAAGTGCCAGCTAAATCCCACTCTCTTCAGGAAGCAGTTCAGTGGTGGGGGGAAGCTGGCAGAAAACCTGGGTTGCTTTCCCCACTCTGCCCATTGCTGTGTGACCTTAGACAAATTACTCCCCCTCTCTGGGCCTTGTTTTTTTTTTGTTTGTCACACACATGGGTGGCTCTACAGAGTGAGATCAGATAGAATTCCTATTGTCACTATCCTATCCCCATCCCACCTTCCCCAGTAAATTACAGGGGTTGAGGTCATCACATTTGGCGAGATTGAGTTCAATCCTCATACCTGGGAAGGTCAGAGCTACATATTAAAACAAGCTGGGCATAAAGCTACATGGATGCTATATAGAATTGTTTTAAATATCTTCTGTTTACATTTGCCTCCATTCCTGGGAAATCTAATGCATGGGTTAGGGAAAGACCAAAGTTGGGCATGTTTGGAAAGAATGTGTGTGCATATATATCCGCAGTGTAAAATAATCATATTAGATATTTTTCTTTAATAATAGCTGCCATTTATTGAGATCTACTGTGCACTAGGACTATATTAAGCTCTTCCACTTACAATATTATCCTCACAATAGCTCATTAAGGAAGACATTATTTATTCACCATTCCTATACCACATTGGTAGCTGACTGCAATACACACACACACACGCGTGCGCGCAAACAGCAAAATGACATAACGGCACATCTCCCTAAAATCAAAATCAAAACTAGAACAAAACTCAAAGAGGATGAGACCTCTACTCAAGATCACAGGTTAATATGGGTAATGAGGTCTAAACCAGATTTTGCTGGATTCCAAAGGTGATGATGTACTACCTTCTTCCCTGTGCCAGCCCTTGTCTTGGCATTCAATACCCTTCTAGAAATGCTTCACACAATGAGGCTATTTTAAAGACCTACAGATAATGGATCCTAAATTGATTGCCCTTCCTATGGCATTATCAGAGGAAAATAGCTGGTCCCAGAGCCAGCAAGAACCTTGCCATTAGAAATGGCAAGAGAGCACGCGGCTGCAGTGTCTGCCTAGCACAGGAGGGGTGGGAGAAATGGGCCCCTGAAGCAGTCCATTTACCGTGACCATCTCCATTTATCATTTACCGACAGAAAATTAGGCTGGCTTTCTGCCCACCACTGAACTCACTTCTATGGCCTTGCCCAATTCTGGCACAGAATTAGAGCCTCTCAGCCTTTGTATAGACTTGATCACGTGTGCTAGAGCGTCCCTAAGCCCAGGCAGGTCTGAGATTGAGCAAAACGACCAGGAGGGGGCTACAAGCAGCTGGCAAACCCATGTTTGGGCTGTGGAGACCACCCTGATAGCCCCAGCAGACCATTTAAATGCACATATGCAGTCCCAGTGCTGCTGACTATCCACTTCATAAAGAAGTGGACCATCCACTTCATAAAGAAGCCCCTGGAATCCAGACTTTTCAGTGAATTCTCCTGATTTTTAAAAGTGGACAACTAATTCAGTTAAGAAAAGGGTACCCGACGCAGCAAAGACCAAATGAAACATATTTACAACCTCTACCTGACCTGTGAGTCTCCATTTGCAGTCTCCAAAATTAATTTTCATCATTTACAGATGAAAAAATGGTAGCTCAGAAACATCAAGTGATTTTCCCAAGATAGTTAAGGTGGGCTCAAGCTGGTAACTCTCTTTAGATACAAACATGGAGAAACATACGTGTGTGTGTGTGTGTGTGTATCTACACACACACACACACACACACACACACATTGCATAGGAAATGAAATATAAATGGTTTTGTATTACCTGCTATTATGAAATGTCCTGCTTATTTTCCCAGCAGAATTATTATACACTAGTAGTTGACAGCAGTTAACATACATACACAAACCAAAACCAAAATGACACAACAGTACCCTTCCCCTATGCCAGCTCCTTGACATTTATCAGGTCATTTTAGTATCCATTTGAATGATTTCACATTTCCTTCACAAAAATAACAACATAAAGCTCTTTACTTACGGTAAATGACAAAAAAGAAGAAAACAAAGTCCCTTCGTCATATCTGGATAATTTTGCCAGGACTCCTTCCAAGATAGTAACAAACTAGTAAAACAGCAAAAAACAAAATAATTATTATTTCAAACTAGAATTGTTCATAATAAAGAGCAACATTCCCCTATTACAGAGAGATCAGCATGGAGCTCTCTGCTCACTTTGCACTCTTTAATTTCAGCCTTTGGGGAAGAAATAGACTGCCTTTACATAGAAATATTTGACTTATCCGGCTTTCTCTTCATTATTATGTGATTGCAAATAGAGAGTGTTACAGAAGTGCAAAGTGACAAAATATTATTGAGTTGCATATAGCATGCGATAATATTAAATGCACTTTTCAAAATCCAAAACTGCGCAAAGCCGTTTTTACGTTACATATTAGCACTACATTTAATCTAATCTATTTTTATTTGTATTTTATCAGTAATTTGGGGAAAACAGAAGTTTAGCACTGGCAAATATAAATGTCTTCCCATTCAACATTACTTAGTTAAAATTCTATAATTCATGAGGGTGACTGAAATAGCTTTATCTGACTTTTATGTTTTATTATGACTCTCACTGCATGTGAAACTAGAGAAAAGGGGGTTTTCACGATGGCAGAATTCCTTATTACCGTTTAACTTTCTGTATTTAAAAATCGAACTTCGTCAGTGCAGAAAAACAAAACAAACATTTTCTGCATAACCTAATGCAAGGTTGGGGGACCAATTCTTATTAAGGTAATATATGCCACTTCATCAGTTCATCTTCACAGGCTCACAATCATCAGAAAAATCATTCGGAGCTGAGGCCGGGTGACGTACAATCTTGTTTCCTGAGAAATGTGAGTATCCAGCTCAACTTTTTAACGTGTTACATTTTAATGGAAATGCAGACATAACAAAGCAATGTTCACAATGAAACATTTCACCTAAAGTTGAAGGTTACCTTTGCAACCAAGAGTGTTATCATTTCTTTAACAGTTTCTTCAATTAGTTCATCTATTTTTGAATGGTATTGATGCTAAAGAACACAGAAAGACAAATATTAGCATGTTTGGGAGGTGATGGCATTGCATCAGTCAGTAATTTTTAAACAACGTAATTTATAAATAAAGCCTGGCCTGCACACCCAGATTATTTCCACAGTCCCAGTGCAGCTGTAAGATCCTGACTGCAGGTGCTTGATGAAGAGAGATCCGAAGCTCTTAAAAAATTACAAGGCGTACTGTTTCTCACCCAAGCCTTCCGATGGCTTTGATATATGTAGAGACATACGCACATTTACAAATAGCTTGCATGGATGGCTTAATTGCCTAGCAGTGTGTTGATCTGGGTCTTACAAAGCAAAATACCACAATAATTTAATATAGGGGATGAAAAATTATTTTTGGAAAACTGGTGGGAGATGTGGCTTAGAGAATAGAATCCTTCCAAAGGGAATTTGACCAAAACTGTTTTAAAACCTTCGGATATTTTGGGGTAATGCCTCAGAGCTCCCCAGTTCTATCATAAGTGCTGAGGCAAGGGGTCTCTTTCTAAATCCTTGTGGCTGCCGCTCATTTTCTGCATTCGTTGATAAGCAGGCCCAGGTTTAGAGCCTCTACTGAGACTGCTGCTAAGTTTTCCAGTTTCTCTAACTGCTGCTGCCAGTTATTAATTTAAATTGCAATGCGAAAACAAACCCCCACATAAACAAAAATCTGCTGTAAATGCCAGGAGAAAAGAAAAAGGGATTTCAAGAGAAAATATTGTATGCCAGCTCCTTGACATTTATTAGATCATGTTAGTATCCATTTGAATTATTCCATGTTTCCTTAATAAAAAATAACAATGCGAAACATTGCTATTTGGAAAGGAGAATGCACTTACCCACTGTTTAGCAAACTTTCAGAAGGATGATTAGTTAGAAATAGAAAAAAAAAAAAAGGAACAGTGCAAATAAAAATTAGGGCAAAAGGATACATGAGAAAATAAAAATTAAGCAAACCATCCAGAAAACTATGATAACCTACAGAAATAGTAAGCCATAGTAATATGGTTTGATATTCTGATAACCAGCAATCAGAATTATTGAAAGTGAGGAATGCATTGGGTGAATTCATTTAAAATCACAGGGAAATTTTGTTTTTAATTGGAAGACCTAGATGAAGTCCTAGCACGAAGTTGGTGAGTTACGTTGCCTAAGAAAATATAGTTTGGTTTCTTCATCTGTCTGTAAAAAACAGATAATACCACTCACTACCCAGGACTAGTGGGGGAGGAGGGGAAGCCAGTACAAATTACTGATTTTGGAAAGGGAATGATGCAAACCCTGTATAAAGATATTTAGCAGGTCTGTTGTTGTTGTTATTATTATTATTACTATTACTATTATTATTATTGTTAAAAAACAACAATCAGGGCCAAGTCCTTTCTTGGCAATACTGCTCTCAGACTCATAGACCTATTTTGAAGATCAAGTGAAGGTCTTGATGTGAAAATGTTTTTTCAACTTATAATTGCAATTCCAATATTATTTGTTTAAGTTCATAAAGTAGAAGCTAAGGGTAGGGAGAGATGGTCATATTGTTCAGTCATCTCATTTTAGTTTCCTTTTAGTTGATTAGGGAAAAAACAAGAAAGCAAATGGCTCATGTTGGATAGTCCTGATAAACAGAGCCCATGTTGGCTCTATTGCTAAGTTAACAAAAGGATTTACTTGCAAATGGCATAAACTTGAAGCTAAATGAAAAACTATCTGCAGAATTCTGTGTTAGAAACACACAAAAAGATGTCAGAGCAAAGGAATTCAGGAATATTGACAGGGCTCCAAATTCATTTTTAGGTCTTGAGATCAGATCCAGGATCACATGCTTACTTTCCTTCCTCATGTGACTGCCTCCCTCTGCTAGATTTTCTTTAGATTGCTATAAATGATTCACATTTATTAAATTAATTATGAGAGTTAACTAACTCAGAAAAGCTAGTTGTAGGCAAAATAATACAATGTGAAATATTAAGTGAGAGGCTTCTAACCAAGCAAAGACCATCACTGACAACAGAAACATTCTCTTGAAAAACTTGGCTGAAACGGCCAACAGAGCCAAGAGCAAGTGTCCTCTATGCATCAAGTAAGAAAGATTTGGACAAGATTTGGTTTGAGGAGTTAGCAATGTCATTCTTTCTCAAAAGACAAACAGGCTTTCTCTTCCGAAGTAGGGGAACCTCACACCTTTTCATTTTCTAAGGAACCCAAACTAAAGCATATGGAGAGATGGTGGTTTATTGGAACCTCTTCTCACTTTCAATTTTTCCATGACAAACTTGACCCTGACTTCTCTCCACATGCTCTCACTGTCTCCTCCTTTTACTCTATGAATTTTTAGATCTCCACATTTCTTTTATTCTATTTGTAAAAAAAGTGTTATGATTATTCTGCCTCTTACTTCCAGAGGGAACTTGAGCATGTCAATCTCTGTTGGTCTATTTCCTCATCTCTTCAATGGGGCTAGAATTATCCCTATTGGGAATATAGATATCACATTCATAACAAGGTAATGAAACAATGCTTGGAAACATGGTTTGAACACTTACATGTGCTATATGGCAGTATTACTACTGCTATAACTAATGAGTCGCATGGTGGTTACATGTGTGTATACATTTCTCTAAAATCTGTATACTTTATTGTATGTAAATTATAATTTCAATGAAATTTAAACTTACTTTGGGAGAGATAGTAGGGCAGGGTAATATCTCCTCTGCTTATCATGTAGTAAAGGGGTATATATCAAAGCAGCCCAGATCCCTATACAAGTAATTACAAAATATATGGATTCATTTTACCAGATTCTTCTGAGACTTATTTGATTAACTTGCTTTTCTGGAGCAATAGTGAGTACTCTTCTCTTTATTGGGAGATAAATGGTTCCATGCAGATGTGGAGCTTTGTGAAGGGGTAACATATACTACTGGAGCATCTTTTAATGAACATTCCCCAACAAGATTATCTTGTCACAAAATTTCTTGCACTCGGATAAACTATCCAATTCTCTCTGCATCCCAAGATAAGTATAAAGAGGGATCTTTCCTATTTTTGTGTTTTTCCATCCCTTCTGCTTGCCTTCTTCGATTGGAATAATAATAATAATAATAATAATAATAATAATAATAATAAATAATAATATTCCTAAATTATATTTTGGGGCACTAGGTCATGAAGATAGCAAGGGAACTAATAATCTTCAATGATGTGGGAAGTTTGGAGAGTTCACTTGTGCTTCTGAAGAGCTAAGTTGCTGCAAATTCACAATCACGTTGTGAAAATCATTCCACTTGACTTCCTGTGCTGCACATTTTGCCTTGTCATGGAACAGATTGTGTGTATGTTGTCTTTCTGTTAAGACCATCTGACCTTGGAAATGAGACGAAAACATACTAGACCAAGTGAGAAACTATTTAATACACAATTTCCTCTCTATTGGTGCTTCACAAATTTTAATGAAAAAATAAATATTTAAGATGGAAAAGTATGGTTAACAAATGTTTCAACAGCTGCCTTTAGATGATACTTTACCCCAGTGATGAAATTCAGGAAGTGGTCTTAAAATTGGAGACTATTGTATCACCTGGCCAGTATTTAGTCTAAAATACCTTTAGGGTGTTGGAATCCATGTGGAAGCAGGTATTAGCAGCTAGATCTATAATATGAGCTTAATATCAAATACAAAGGGAAAACTACAAAAAGTATTAGACTTCTATCTATTCTTTCAATTTCAGGATGTTTCCAGTCATCCTTAGCCAATATCATTTTAATGATTCAGTTTCACTTTGGAGGTGAATATCCCTATTCTACAAAGTGAGAAGAGTTAATAAGAGATCATTTGCATGAGACTTCCCACTGAAGTTCCAGACCAAGGTCCCTCAGAGAATTTGTTATTTTTCATCATATATCTCCAACTGGGATTTTAGTTTGGCCTAACGAAGTTCAGAGATCCCCGAAATTGTATAGTAAAATTGCATGAAAATATATTTTCCTGGGAAATGGCTACACAAATCTCATCAGATTTTCAGTTGGGATCTATTACAACAACATCCCCTCACCCCCACCCCAACACACACTACTCTTCCTAAACCCCAATTGACAAAGAAAAAAATTAAGATTAGAGTGACTTGGCTTGTTTGGAAAAATTATTTAGGTGTCTAACCAGGTCTATGGGAGTTCTTTAAACATTTCAGTCAATCTGAAGAAGGGCATTAAAAGCTGCTGAGGGGAAAGGGAGGTCAGTTCTAGTATAACAACCATTCCCTACTCTGGACTGGTGTTATCCTTGTGAACCTCACTTAAAATGGACATCTCAAGAAGTTCCGAGGAATAATAGATAAACTGGACTTCATAAAACACAAATTAACTTTTGTGCTTTAAAGAATTAGTGTCAAAAAAAGTGAAAAAGACAACCTACAGAATGCGAAAAAATAGTTGCAAATCATATATAAAATAATGGTCTATGATTTAGAACATATAAAGAATCTTATACCAAATAATAAAAGGACAACCCAATTTTAAAAATGAGCCAAGAATTTGAAAAGACATTTTTTCAAAGAATATATACAAATGGTCAAAAAGCATATGCAAAGATGGCCGACATCACTACAAATCAAAACTAAAATGAGATCCCACTAGGATGACTATAATTTTAAAAAGACAGGTAATAAGAATTGGCTAAGATGTGGAGAAATAAGATTTCTAATGAGAATACAAAATAGTACAGCCACTTCAAAAAACAGTTTGGCTGTTCGTTAAAAAGTTTTATGTAGAGTGACAGTACGACCCAACAATTTCACTCCTAGGGGAGTTGAAATCCAAGAGAGCTGAAAGCATAGGTCCATGTGAAAACTTGTTCCTGAATGTTCATGGCAGCATTACTCATAGTAGCTAAAAAGCGGAAATCACTCAAACGTCCATTAACTAACTGGTGAACTGATAAATAAAATGTGGTATATGCACATAATAGAATATTATTTAGCTATAAAAAGGAATGAAGTGCTGATACATGCTACAACATGGAAAAACCTTGAAAATATTATGGTGCATGAAAGAAACAAGTCACATAAGGCCAGATATATTCCATGTATATGAAATGCTCAAATAGGCAAGTCCTTAGAAATAGAAAGTAGAGTGGTGGTTACCTGGGGCTGGGGAGGGTGGGTTGGAGAATTACTAATAATGGGTTCAGGGTTCCTTTTAGGGTGATAAAAATGACCTACACTTGATTGTGATGATGGTTGTACAACTTCGTGAATATACTAAAAACTATTGAATTGTATTCTTTAAAAGAATGAATTTTATGATATGTGAATTAAATCTCAATTAAAAAAACACACAAAAAAACCCAAGCTCCAAGGGGAGAAAAATTCAGGAGGGATAGGTTTCTGAAAATCACCCAAGACCCTTAGAGATAGCCCCAAATAAGGTTTTTTAAAGTAGGCTCTGTGAAGCATACCAGAGGTTCAGAGTCCCCTGGAGAAGTGTGGGTGGGCAGGTGATAGTGTAGAAATGCAGAAGTGGAGGGGAACATAGTACCCTCGCTCTGGGCTCCCTCTTCCTTGGTCCCCTGCCCCCCACTTCATCCAGAGTAGCTGGTCTTGGTACCTTCTGAAGAACTAATTGATTCTGCAGCTAAACACAGCCTGCATAAAACTAGAATAGTGCTATCATTTTACAGATGAAGAAACTGAGGTCCCAAAAGGCTGAGTGACTTGACCAGCTCCAGTTTGCATCACAGCCAGGGCCTGACACCCCACCTAAGCATTCCTCCGGAGGCTGTTCTGCGTGCCTGAGTGCTTCTCCTTAACTCATGTTTGGACACTGAGCCTCCAGACCAGTGGGTCTCAGAGTGCGGTCTCCAGACCAGCCAGCAGCATCAGGACCACCAGGGAACTTATCAGAGTGACAGATTCTTGGACCACACCCCAGACCTATCGGAAACTCGTGGGGTGAGACCCATGAAGCTAGATTTTAAGAAGTTCTCTAGGTAAGTCTGATGCACACTGAAATTTGAGAACCACTGCTCTAGATCATCCACAGGCAGCAAATGCATCCAGGAAAGAGAACCCCTTGCATTTGACCTCAGTGCCTAGAACATAACCCCCAGGGAAAGGTCCCCAACAAGAAAATCAGTCAGGAGCGGAGGCTCATTGGTTGTGGTTGAGGAAGCTAGTTTGGAGGGGACAGAAGGTTAAAGATGGTCTTGCCAGAGAAGGCATACAACCAACCCACATGTAAAAAAATGGAAGGTGCTGAAAGAAAAAATAAATAAAGAAGAAGGAACAAATATAATTTCGTAAAATTAAATTATACTGAGCATGTAGGGCTGGTATTGAAAGATCTGATTTAGGAGCAATTTATGCCAATTGGCAACAACATGAGAGTTGCCAGAAATGTTTCTGAATTAATTCTAAATTGGTATATGAATATCTAGCTGGCTTAAGGCCATCAGAGAAAAATGATCATGATAGTCTTTAATCAAGCCCACGTTGCTGTTTCTTTCTCCTTTACATTTTAAATACCACTTTGGAATTGGAAACTTAGCAAAGGACTAAACTTTTGGTCAGGGAAGATTCACAATCAAGTCAATCTAAGGAAAATGAAAGTCTGCGACTTCTTGGAAATTCAGAGCCTGCTGCTGGGGACTGTGGAGCAGGGGATTGAACATTATATATCCTGAGAGATAGCTTGATGTAAAAATGAGAGCGCTCCTGCTGTCCAGATGTTCTAAGTGATAAAATGCACTTCAAATGTGAAAATAACTTGCATTCTGGCAAACAGATTTGCTGGAGACACCCGCCTAATAAATAAGATCATCAGACATCATTTGACTTAAAGAAACTTTACGGCCACCATGACTCCAGCCAGGAACCATTTCTAAGTGAGCGGCATGCTCATCAGCCCATGCCTTACACATTTACTTAACAAACAGACACCAACCATTCATCTGGGGCTTAATCTATACAATGTTAAGAGTATATTTCTGAAACGAGAAGACTAGTGTAGATGGAAGGAATTTGTGAAGTTTTCTTCTACATGATCAATGGCGGGGGGGAAAAAAATCTGTATTTTTTTTTTAAATTTTTTTTTTACCTCTTGGCCCATTTCCATGCTGCAAAGTTTTGTTGATTGAGCTTTGGCATCAACCATAACATTAAACATGGTGCATATTGACTGTGGGACTCGAAAATCTGTTGATCGACTGGTTTTTTGCAGCTTAACTTCAAATGCAATCCTGGTTCTATTAAAACAAAGTAGGAAAAGACCAATTCAGCACTCAGATGGCAGCAGGTGGAGGAGACATTTTGTGAGCGGTCAGTGAAAAAGAAAATTGAAGGCTGTAATCAGTTTCATTCGACAATGACTTCACATGTGTTCTTTTAAAAATGACTTTCCCAACTAAGGAAGGCCTATTCAGGGAGACAGCCACGTAAACCCTTCCTTTCTCGGAGGCACACAGAACACCTGTAGCTTGGTGTATTTCTCTCTATAGTTTACATGCTATGGAGAACCCTAATTGCAGGAGAATGAATGAATTCACAAAAACCCAATTACAGCATTATAGCATATGTAAGTTCTCTCACATTGGCAACTGCCTACCTTGAATCACTTCATTAAAAAACCAAAAAAACAAAAAAGCAGCTTCTAATCTTCAAAATCTCATGGTGGGGAAAATCTTAAATGACATTTATTGTTGTTTTTTTTTTTTTTCTTTCTGGTTTTGAAAGAGACTGAAGTAAAAAAAAAAATCTAACAAGCTTATTATATTGCTTTAAAGACTAAAAAAATAAGATGGTTACCTTGGGGGAGGAGAGTGAAATTCGGAGAAGTGGTAATGGGGGACTTCCACTATATTTGTTTGTTTTGCAATGTCAATGTATTATTTTGCAATAAGAATTAGTATTTCCATACGTAGAAATGTCCCTAATATATTTACCAATTCAAGAATTGTGTAATGGTAGAAACTTAATGTGACATAATTTTGACTTAGGTCAAATTATGATCCCAGCAATGTGCTAACCGTTCATGGGAAAAACCCATCCAACATGGCCAGCTGGTATTACAGGTGTGAGATCTAATCCTTGATATCAGCATCATAAGGGGGACTAGTTGTATTTTAAAAGATTTTAAAGAAGTGGGTCACATCTTCACACGTCTTTAAAGAAAAGCACCTGGTTAGTGAGTGGTTTTATTAAAGGTCCTTTCGTCCAGTGCATTTTGTCAGCATTGTTCACTGTCTGGTTTTGGAGATCATCAGCCTCCAGGAAAGCATCACTTTAAGAGGCATTTGTAGCAGTTTTCTAACAGTGCATAGGGGGACCACACAGCTAGTTAGCTCAGGAAAAGATGCCAGCTTGCTAACACACCCTGGGTGCATTCAGGGAAGCCAAGTATAATTTCTAAGGTTGGAAGCCCAGTTCTTAAGAAAACAACTAAAAAAAAAAACAACCCTTAAAACACTCCTATGTATTATATGTTGTTAAAGATAAATGTATCTTGGCTTCTAAAGACTTGGTGCACTGAAGTCGCTTTCTAATCATGATGATCACTTTAAGCTATGCTGCAAATACATCATTTTCTGGTTTTGTGAAAAGGGGATCTGATGGCGACTGAGTTGGACTGGTCCTGGTACTGATCTTCTGAGGCTCAAATGCCAATTCTGGTCCAATTTGCGAAATGGAAATGCTAAGTCATTCCCTTACAATGAAGTAATCGTCTTTTGTTTTCACAGAACTGTTCAAGCCCTTAGAGTGTGGGGCTGTGGGAAGAGGAAGCAAAATGCAAAATTAATATGACTGAGAGGGCTCTATGGGACCAAAAAGCCTGAATGGAGAGGTTACTTAATCCAAGAGGCCCTTCTTGAGGGCAGAGTTAGGGTGCCTTGTTTTGCATGGAGCACAGTCCCTGATACAGACTAAGACTAAAAGCTCTGTAAAGTCCATCAAATGAGTGATTTAAATTTCCTAGAAACTTGGAAATGAGGAGTGCTTGACGGACCACTTGGAGTGGCATATTTACATCTATGAAATCATGTCCTTACTATGTTGTCCTTCCAGAACCAGGCCCATTTATACTGTCCCAAAGAAGAACGCAAAGGTTCTAGGCTCTACTAACATACAATAGATTCTATGTTTTAAAACATCCAAGGGCTGCTTCATGTTTTACCCTCTGACTCTGGAGGTCTGGGGATGAAATGTCTACCAATGTTTGCTCACGTCTGTGTTTGTGCTTATGTCTGGGGCCTCAATGGCAAGAGACACCAGTGCCAGGTATATATGTACAGTTGACCAACTTCTACTAATAAAAGGTTACTCAACAGCTGCTACATGCTAAGTATGGGACCTGGGACCTGGAGAGAGTGAGGAGCTCAAAGTGAACAAGACACACTACCTGCCTCTGAGGCGCTCACACTCTTTGAGTTGGCTGACTCATAAAGATAAGTGGGAAGGGATAAAATAGAGCCTCTATCTACCTTTCAAGTCCACATGTCTTCCCTTTTTCTCCCAGCATCTTTCTATTACTTATTCTCTGCTCAAAAGACTGGCTTCTCGGAAAAGGGCATACATGTCTGTCTGTACAATTACGTGCACAGATCAGAAGCTAGGAAGTCTTAACTCTAATGCATTGCAGCCCCTAGGACAGATCAGGAAGAACATTTTGCTGCAGGGAAACTCCCTGCAAGTAGTTTTTTGTGAAATGGTTTGAGAAATAGGCCTGCTTTGATTCTAAGAGTGGGAAGAAAAGAGCAAAGCACAAAGTCTGTATCACGGGAACTTTAAGCCTCCCAAGGCCTGCCAAATGCCGGCCAGGCTCTCTCCATAGTCATTGTCCCTTTCCCAGTTCCTGCTGAGACACTCACCTGCCTGGGACTGTGTGGTTCTTCTGCCCTTTTGGTTTCCACTTTGGATGTTATTACTTCTCTTTTCTTTTTCCAAAATACAAAATGATGAATTCAGAATGCTCCCAGTCAAACTCATCCTCCATCTCCCATAACTGGTCCATCAACTAAGTTGGACAAACATCTGGAGACCTGGAGTGGCCTGTACTACTTGTGGTCTTTTATTTTTTGAGTGAGAAAATATAATGGAGCAGTTGTGAACTGGAAAAAGAACTTGGATGTGTGTCTGGGGATCGACAGGGTGATGATACTGATGTCAAACATGAAGATATACAGATATAGGTACTCCATGAGGTAACCGATACAGTCTCTCATTCTTTATGGTATGCCAAGAACATAGCGCTGTGCCTGGCATATAGGAGGAGCTCAATTTCTGTTGAATGGATGCATGTCATCCTCCTTTTCTCCCCCTTACCTTCAGAAGAACCTAGCTGGGAATGTCAAGTGCAGCATTCCCACCTCACCCCTGTACCCCACAGTGACAAAGCAGGCAAAATGCTTCGTGCCCCCTTGTTCATATCTAGTGAGATTTGGGGTAAGACAACTAATAGTTGGAGCATAGTACAAACTCAGTTCACATGCACAGAAGGAACGATGCTGCTGAGGAAATATTTTGTGCCAGACACTGCTAGGTATCAGGGATACAGAGCTGAACAACAACCGGCATGGATCCTTTCCTCATGGAGCTAAGTGAAAAACACTGGCAGCCACATTGTGGGGTTTGGGACAGCTGTGGGGCAGGTGAACAGAAGCTACGCTTGGGTGGCCACCACTTCAGCTGACTTTGACAAGCAATCACCTTCTCCAGGAACTCCAAATTATGGCCTATTGAAAGAGGGGCCATCTATCCTTCCCCGAGTCAGTGTAAGTGGGGAAGGCGTGCCGAGCCTGGCCAAACACCTGTGCTTACCTTTTGACACAGGATTCAATCATGTCACTGGCCATCAGCTTCAGCCGTTGTTCCAGGTGCTTTCCAAACTCTTCTTCAGGCCAGTGCAAGTCCCGAATGAAGGTCTGAAGGGCATCGAGTTTCCAGAACAGGTCTTCTGAAGTGCCTGATCCATTACTGGCAGGAGAAAAATTAGAAAACAATAGTCACCCACTTGCCTGGGGCTCTGCAAAGCAGACACAGAGACAACTGGGGACTAGAAGGCTTAAGGCAAACAGTGGCTTCAACATACAAAACGACGCGTGTTGGCGGTGGAGATGGGGGCAGTCTCCAGCGGCAGATTTTGAGTTTTACCATACATGAGTTCGTTGGCTTTGTTCAGCCAATTATCTCAGACCCGTGATAAGTCTGAGGAAGGTATTGCCCCATAACGGCCAGGAGAACAGTGTATGGTAAAAATCAGCCTTCGTTTAATAACCACATTAACACATGTGATGATTCAGATGAAGGCCACGAACCAGAGGGAAAAGTAAGTCTCAACAAATAATAACTACATGGCAACATGCAGTTATTAAAATTCAGGGCATCATGCATGTCCCCAGCTCCCCTCCAGAGCGGAGGCCTTGGAGATTGCACAAGACTTAGTTTTAAAAGGACAGTGCTAACAAAGTGGTGAGCGAGGACCTGCTTTCTCTCTTGAAGAGCTGGAAAGAAATTGGGGTGACTCAAATCGAGACAAGTACACCTGGATACCTTGAATCCAAGACTCTTGTTCAGTTTGGTTATTATTCCAATTTTCATTGAGCAGCCCATTGCATAGGCAGCCCCAGGATGAGGTGAGTTGTCGGGGAGGTGAGTGGACAAGGGATATTTGCAAAGCTTTCTGGCTCAAAACCTGAGCTTTTTTTTTTAAACCATTGCACCATCTTACCCAGTCCTCTGTACAGATGGAGAAATTGGTCTTGATTCCTTTCTGTACAATGATGTCTAAGAAACGTTTACCCGGGGCATCCACGGAAAGCCTGTGTAGGGGAAACGCTCCATCGCTCACCCTCTTGCCCTTCTCTGGCTGGCTTTCTCTTTTGTAACAATTCCATTTGGAACTCTGAGGGGTGGCCACCCCCCACCCCCTTCCTCGCATACCACTAATGCTAACACGGTAATTTATAAAATGTCCAACACACCATGCATTACCACTTGTTCTGACATCGTCTATAGAAACAGATGAGAGTGGGTGTTTCTATTGTGACAGATGCCAGCTGCATTGAATTAATGCTTCAGAGAGAAATATAGCTAGTGCATAAATGCATACACAGCTACTGCGGGTTGGGGAAGGGGCAAACTCCCAACATGCCGAGAGGGAGCCTACGGCCTGGACCAACAAGGTAACGCTTTCAAGGACAGACCAGTCTGAGGTCAGTACGTAGATGTATCTGACACGAAGGAGCAGGTAACATGGAAACACGTCCTTAAAATGAAAGGTGGCAAAGGAGGAAACTAGAATTATGAAAAGATATAGAATCAGGCATTTCCTGGTGGATGATTGAGAATCTATGCCTTCTTTTCAGGTACTGCCATAAGCGTTGTTCAAAAGTGGGGGAATGCATTGCTTCTCCATGAAAGTTCAGCCTTCCCCCCTGCCCCATCCTATACTTGGGAAAAAGAAACCCCAACTTTGTCTAGTCTAAACCCCGTTTTGGAACTGCATGGTTGTATGTTTTAAATCATTAAGTACATATGAATGCAATAATTGGTATTTATTACAACAACATTTTGACACCCATCTGGTTTCAGAGTTTCAAAAAATTCTTCTAGGGTTTTTTTTTTTCTTTTTCTTTGAAGAGCTTATTATTAAGTTTTGACATGAGGAAAAGAATATTTTCTTTTTATTTTTAAGATAAACTGTTAATGTTAAGGCAATAGCACCAAGATTATTTTGATTGCTGAGCAGCTACCAAAATGTGTTCCCACTCATGCCTTAATTAATTGAACAGAGACCATTATCTGCTATATTACAATGTCTTGATTCATATCTTTTCAAAAACAATGTCACAGAGCATGCACAGAAGAAGGTAAGAGAGGCTTTCAGATATTTATTTTTAAAATTTTTAACAGATAATACCTAATCTAACTTTTAATATAGTCATCTTAGCATGAATATGATTTATGTTTTCTTAGAAGAGTTTTTTTTTCAGGTATAAATTTTTGGATGTTTTAATTTGTCTTTAAAAGAGAATCAGATACGTTGACCATATGATTTCATTGTGAACTTATGAACAAACTTAGGTTTTTAAAAATATCAGGCAGCTTTGGAGGAGCCAAGCAGAGCAATTTTAATGTCCTGTTCTCTACCTGGATTACTACAAAAATAAAAATGTTGAGGGCCATCTTGATGAATGTGATTTCGAGATTTCAAAACATCACTGGCAGTTTCAGATCGTTTTTTATTCCTTTGATAATAACACTTCCCTTTGAAAACGTGCCAATTTATTCTTTCAAGAAAAAGCTTATCTGGCCTATAATTAGCTGTGGTCTAAGGAAAGGATCAAAGGAGGGTACAGAATCGCTAAACCTATTTCACTTATTAAATCATGCACGTGGTTCTAATTTTATTTCCCTGAGGTAGAATTTAGGGGTGCTGGATCTTCTTCTTGCTAAGGAAAAAAGAAAAAAGAAAAGAGAGGATTCATTTCCTAAACCAGAAGAAATGGCTACTCAACCTCCACTCCCCTAAACTCCTGGCTGCCTTTAAAGGAGTGGCTTGGTCTCCAAGAAAAACAAACCCATGCATTCCTGGCATTTGTGTGGATGAATGTAAGGAATGCTCCTATGCTCACACCACAGATGATGTAGCTACCAACAAAGTTTAATTATTTCTTGTTTAAATCTCGCATTCTCAAATTTAGAAATCTTGCTACCTAGATCTTAGCACTCTGTACTGTATGATGACCTTGGAAAGTATCTTTATGTAACATTTACATGACTAAGGCTTGATCCATTCAGAAATTTTCATTTAGCCCTGAACATGCTGTTACTATATCCTGCCACTTGCTGACACCAGAAATATACTTTATGGTTTAAACAGTCGCTAGGAATTTTGTATTTAAAAAGTAACCACAACGACAACAAAAATACCCCCAGCCTCTAGGTAGATGTGCTTCCCTCTTAGATTTGGATCACACCAGAGATGACTGGCCAGCCCATCAAAGAGGTTTCCTGGGCTATTTTTGGATGAATAACTCCTAAAGTCATGCCACCTGCATTACAAAAAAAACAAAACATGGGCATAATCCTTTTGCAAAAGAATTCAGGAAGTGAAACATAGTCCTCAAGCGTTCAGTGGGCGTAAGACAAATTGTTAGTGCTGTATATATAGCAAACGTCTTACAAACATGCCACATGCCAGAAATAAACAATATTGTCTCTGTATGATCAGCAAAATATGTCTAATTATCCCTCTCCATCTCTGTTATATAGGGATGTATAGAAATAAACAATACATATCCATGCCAAGATCACTTAAATTTAAATTAGATCTAATGTGAACTGAATACACACTCAGCATCATATATAGCAGCCATCCATGACGGTGCCGAAAAAGTAGGCATTTGTGGGATGCCTAGAGGGATGTTAACTGGTAGATTTGGTACTTTGGGAAGGTTCACATTGGGTAGGTTCACATTGGGTAGGTTACTGGTTAAACTCCTGTGGAAGAAACAGACAGAAAGAAAAAATACCATCACGGTGACAATGCAGATGTGGCAGAAGCACACAACAGTTGAAAATAAATTGGTTAAGTCCACAAGACAACAGCGAAAACTCAAGTGACACACTTCAGAAAGCAGATTAAGGATGGGGAGCTGTGGTGTGGCTCAGTATCCAGAGAGAAATGACAAAAGTTCATGGAAAAAAAATTAACCACAGAGTAACTTAAAAGCATGGACACCTACAGGCAATGATCACATTATATAAATGCCTTTGCGAAGGGCCTTCAGTTGTCTAGATTCATTGCTGTGAGTCTATAGCTTGCAGTTTGTGGAATTCCTAGCGGTGTTAGGGCTAGGGTGTCTGTGAAGTAGCCGAGGTTGACAGAAATGGTAGAGCTCTTTAATTTTCTTACTGTTATTTATAAATTATTTTTGATGGAGTTACATTTCTGAAGTCAGATGTGACATACATGATGTGACAGGAAATTCACCCATTTGTATGCATACATAATGGTGGTGTACAGAGAAGAAATTTCTAACCGCTACCTCTGAAGACAAGTGTTTGAAATGGAAACCCCTTCCCAAACCAGATCCAATTAAAAATTAAAATGGAGAAATGTTCGTGTGCACGTGCACACATGCACAGAAAAAATATCTCAAATTCACCTCTTACAGTAAATTCTTTGGCTACAAGTAGCTTTAAAATGTGTCCTCATGTTAGAGCAATTACCCTTGAAAGCGAGATAGAATCAGAAGAAAGGACAACAAGGCTTCTAGGGTGCTGGGGGTGTGCTGTTTCTTGATTTGTGTGATTGTTATATGGGTGTATTCAGTTTGTGAAAATTAAAGCAGTGTATTTTTTTCTATAAAAAGTTAAAATTTAAGTTAAAAATTAATAAATTGTTTTAAAATGTGACATCATAGAAGCTTCTTGTTTTTGAACAAAGATCAAGCTACTGATATGATGAAAGAGAGATGGATGACTTCATGATTAACGGGAGAAAATAAAACAAAACAATAACCCCAACTCAAATCAACTACATGTCTTCTGAGAGACTGTGTCAAACACTGCTCCACAAGCTGGCACCACGTGCCTCTGTAGTGGCATTTTCAGGGTGTTCCATCCAGCCAAAGTCACTGGCACAGTAGAGCCAGTGTAACTGCATCTGAGAGGAGCCCTCCTGTTTAAGTGCAGTTGACAGCACTTTGGCAAAGGAGTTGAGGCTTTCTTTTTGGAGCTTGCAGAAGAGGAGCAAGTTTTGCCAAAGCAGCTCTGCCCCGGGCAAGCTGTGTTTGACTAACAGAACTCTTGCAAGGCCTGGAGCTGCCTCTGGGTTTGCTCAGGGGGGCAGGCCTTCGATAAGTCAGAAATTCTGGACCCTGTAGAGAGTCTGGACATCTGTCTCCCTCTGAAACGAGTTACCCTTTCATAATGACAAAATAGCCCAGGCTTGTCGATGGAAAAACCTAGAATGCAAAATTGCCAGCCTGGCACTCTCTTCCTTAAGGGACATAGGTGTCTCAGAGGTATACACTTCACATTGTGGGAAAGCCAATTATACTTCTCTACTTGGGACTAAAGTGGGAATAGTCAAGAGAAGAAGCTAAATACGACTATTAAGTAGTAGGGAAAATGGAACTTTTCCTTCCATCTTTCTCTGTTTAACTGTGGAATTTGCTTTTGATTTCAGTCCCTGGTGGTTCTCTGTCTTAAACATTGCCATGTAACAAAACCGATTTCCACTGAGACATGTGTAAGCCTATATAAACAAATGTGATCATTAAATGACACACACACTGAATAATGATCAAGGAATTAGGAAATCTTTAGTGATGGCAGCCTGGAAAGTTAAAATGTCAATTCTGAGCAAATTAAAAGTAGCTAGGAATGAATAACATACAAATGTATGCAAAAGCAACTTAATTTAAACATATTAGCGGATGGTAGGTACACAAATTAGAAATGAGCTTCATTTTGCACACAAAAATTAAAAAATGCTTATATTAATCAAAACATATTGTATTTATAAAATATGACATTTTGGATGGACTATTGCACTGGACTCATATAGACACATTTCTTTCATGTGACATAGTATAATACTCTAGTTTTAAAAAGCTGAAACATATTTGGTATTTCTTCATTTAGCAAAATAATATAGTGTATTACTAATGTTACTAATATTTCATTTGGATGTTAATCACTTATATTAATAATTTAAGAGGCAATTCCAAGCATTATGTTTCACTGATGTACATGTGAAAGGGGAAATTTTCTAGTTGTACTCAGATTATATCAGCTTCCGGGAGCTACTGATGGACGTAACAAATTATTATTTTAGAGGGCTCTTTAGCAAATACCTAAAAACCAGTCTGCCATGCTTCTCTGTGAGATTCATAATTGAATATCTCTGACTAGTATAAGAAGTGTGAATTGCAATCCTAACAACTGATATATGTTAAGAATTAGACTCATTCATTTTGGGGATGCTGCTGAAAAAAGATTAGCGCTCATACAAGTCAAAGTTCCCATCCTGCAGCATTGGATTAAAAATTATCATCCACTTTCTCTCACATGGATGAGAGTTACAAGTGTGTGTCCGCCTTATCATTTCTACTAATGGAAATGACTAGAGGTAGAGACATCCCTTGCTTCCAGAATTAATTATAATCAAGATGGTGTTTCCATGCAGAGGGGATGTGTTAAGGGTATTCTCTCAAAGACATGTGCTTTAGATTTATAGATGGGGTTAGATTTAAGGTACAGAATGCCTTTTACTCTAGGAGCCATTTGTTACATGAATATATGTAATACATCTTGTCCATTTTGATACTATGGACTCTACAGTCTCTCTAAGTGCTTGTTCTTAGGTCTGAGCCCTACTTTGGGGCATGGGCATTTTTTGACATCTTAGAGTGTAGAGCGGTGTTTATCGACCTTTTATTCTTTATCACTACCAGACTCTGCCCAACTGCCTTTCCCATGAAAATTTAATACCACCAATATACTGACCAATGTACTGTATATCTGTTTATGTGCCATATGTAGACCTGTGAGATATATATATATATATATATATATATATATATATATATATATATATTCCAAATTTCATCAGCTTTGGGAGCCATGAAGCCTCCATTTAGAATGCATTATCTAGAGAATATAGTTTGAAACTCCATGGGATATTAGAACTTCCCAAACATCTCTTCAGCCTTATGGCTTGCCTCCTTCATCATCCACGCTGGCCCGGAGAGAACACCCAGTTTCTGTTATGTACCCCACCTTCCCCCATATTTCCACTTTTGCTCATGCTCTTTCCCAGCACCTGGCTCATTTTGAAATCTTAGTCTCCAAGCTGTTTCCTTCATGACCCCTCAGCAGAAATTCATTCTCTGTTACTCTATGCTCTCATAACTCTTCTGTACACTTATAAATTGGTAAATATTTAAAGTCGTTTTTCTTGTGTGCATGTTGCTCAGACCCAACTAAATTGAAATCCCCGATCAAGGGAATGTATCTTGTTCTATTTCCTCTCCTCATAGTTTTCCTACTATATCCTTATAAATTTTAGGCTGTATGGGTTTCTTAATAAAGGTCAGTTAATCAATAAATATTTCCTAAGCACCTGTTATGTCCCAGGCCCTTTTCTTGGTGCTCGGGGGGCAGTGGTGATCAAATGTACATATAGGGTGAATACGAAAAGTCATTTTTTTCTAGAATGTTAGTGTTGGAACAGCATTGGGCAGTCAAAGACCTTGTTTTACAAAGGATGATATGGAGGGTAAGGAAGGCCATCTCATTTGCCCAAGTTCATCCAGCAAGTTACTGGGAGTCAGGAGTTCTGACTCCCAGTCCAGGACTTGTCTATTTCATCCCAAGCCACCCACATATTGCTAAGGTGTCTCTGGTCTGGCAGTTTATTATCATCAAGATATTGGCATCTTTGACAATCTGGAAAATGATTATTTTAAAAATAGTTTTCATGTGTTTATCTCAGGCAGTGAGAGAGATAAAGCATTTTGAGAAATTAGAAACCCAGATTTTTCAGCACGTATAGATCAAGAAACAGTGATCAGTTCTATCATGTTTAGAGCCCTCCTAACCTGAAATAGGCCACCATGAAACGTGGATTCCCAGCTTACAAGTAGGGATTGAGACATGATCTGTCAACAGTGGTATGGAGAGGGTACTAGACTTGGCAAGCTTTGGATTAGACACTTTCTAAGTTTTCTTCCACGATGACTTGACTAACAACAAGCCAACTCTAAAAAGCTGGTAGAAATTGTCCATCTGGTCATTTGGACCAAAAATGGAAATTCAGGGTTGCCCGGAAGGGTGTGAACGACCAGCTCCACGGTGGGTGGTGGCCCCATGGTATTTCCTGATGGATACTCATGAGAGGGTTATGGGTTGTAGCTCGGGCCTGGCCTTCAGAGGCTGGCAGTCTTTAGCTGCTGTTGGAAGCTATGTGATAATATTTTCACTAATGCATAGAGAAGCTAATCATGACTTCATGGAAACAGAGGTGCAGCCTCCCTTTCTCTCCTCGCAGAAGCAGCAACAGGACTGAGCCATTTGGTCCTTTCTGCCAGATAACTCGCACCAACCCCAAGTGATGATTATATCTCCATTTTCTTTTGCATGACTAGATTTTGAAATAAGAAAATCTGAAGAATAAATAATATTTAAAAGTTGTTTTTAGCATGTTCACTCTATTGTTAACATTTGCTTGTCAGGATGCTGTTTTTCTGTAACATTTTGAATACTAGTTTTTCTTGAAGGAGGCTTGATGATGCATTTCTCAGTCATTTGACCTATAACCAGGTGCCTAGAATTATGACTTTTAAAAAATGGAAGAACAGAGTTATTTGAGTATAACATTTGATTGAGAGAAAGACTGTGGGGTGTGTGTGTGTGTGTGTGTGTGTGTGTGTGTGTGTACTGGGGAATCATGTGGCAAAATTAGAGATGATTGAGCAAACTAAATTTATTTCTCTAAGTCTGTTTCTTGTTTTTGAGTAAGTTTGAAAGACATTCAAAAAGATCATTCTTTACTTGGAAAAACAATCCAACAAGAAAGATGAATCTCTGCTTCTTTATCAACCCCTAAGCAGTGATCAGGTGAGAGTTCATTCATACTTTGTTTCTCTTCACATGGTAGGAAGTATAGAGACTCATTCCTCTTAGCACATAAGCATGTCCCCATGCTTTTTTTTACCCTTCATTTTGCTGACCATTCTGCAAATCTGTCCCATGGTATCCACATTCTGTATACAAATCCTCCAATAAAATATGTGTGGTTTCAAAGAATTTTAATTTAGTTTACATTTTAGTTGGCACTTCAAATATCTCTACATACTCTGAAAGGCATATAACTATTTAGCATGAATTGAACAAATGACAATCATGTTAAAAGTTACTTAAAAAAAAAATCTACATATAATATTCTCTGGTTATTATTTACAACTATTAATCCCTTACTAATTTTCAGATCCTTAATTTACTGATCCATGGGTTCAAATTTTATTTTTTAATCATTAAAAAAAATCCCCAAGAAAATATTCCCAGACTGACTTCCAATTGTGAAAATGACTTTGATTCTATCTTTACTTCTGATAGTATAAAGAATATTTAATGTTTCAAAAGGAATAACAGGCATTTGCTTGCGTTTTGAAGAATTTAAATGATTATAAAATGGCTTTAGTTGATATCATCACAGAACTTCATGACAATTCTCAGACACTGAGTGGAAACACTTTTAAAAATTAGATTTGCAGATGAGAAACCCACTTCATTGCCTTTATTAGCCTTCTGCTAGTAAATGGAGGACAAGGCCCCAACTCCAGGGTCCTTTAAGAACCAGGGAAGAATACCAATCATTTCCTTCTGTGTCTGTTGGCAGTAGTAGCCTCCACATTTAAACCCAAACAAACAAATGCTCTTTCAAGACCACAGCTATTTTCCAAATGTAAATATTACTCATTTTAACCTTTTCCTTTTCATAACTGTTCTCCGTAGTCCAACTATCTTGGTTACAGTGAACAATAAAAAAGAAATGGAGTCCTTCATTAATGCCTTATCATTAAGGGACCTGGTTTTATTCTCATGAGTAAAAAGTCATCAGGGCCATATGAAGAGACTGTTCTAAACCTGAGAATAGAAGCTAAAATTTAGATTCCTTAGTACTTGCACATGAAGAGCCACTACCCGTTCACCTGCTCGCAGTATGGTAAGGCAAGACATTTCTCTCAGGCTCAGGTGTGGGAGGGGGGCTGAGAAAGCTGCTTTGCATGAATTTCTTTATCAGTCAGAGTCTTATGCACTATAACGTTAGAGAGAAGTCTCAATCCAGAAAACCTTTTACAGACGAGACATAAGTCAAGGCTTCCAAACTGAGGAAAAGTCTCTTGAATATTTGTTCTGCAGTACCTGAAAGTCTGCTTGTACATACCACAATTTTGCTCCATTCTGGCTGCTACATTCCAAAGATGTAAAAGACTGAAAAGAACAAAATGATTTTCTTATAGGAAGAGAGAGAGGGAGAGAGAGAGAGAGAGAGAGAGAGAGAGAGAGAGAGAGAGAGAGAGAGAGAGAGAGAGGAGAAGAAGAAGAAGAAGAAGAAGAAGAAGAAGAAGAAGAAGAAGAAGAAGAAGAAGAAGAAGAAGAAGACAGGAGAAGAAGACAGGAGAGGAGAGGAGAGGAGAGGAGAGGAGAGAGAGAAGGGAAGAGAATCTAACAGGTAAAGCTAATAGCAGGCTTTATTGAAGCCTTTCAGCTCAGAAAATTCTCTTCACCTCTGCCTCTCCGGAAAGGGGAGTCTGAGACTGCCGCTTTGGCACCTTGAGTCACAGACCTCGTTCTTGCTGGGGAATGGAGGTGGCAATGAATCTGCCAGACATTTTCAAATAGGACCTAAAATTTGTTAAGCCTTTATGGAAATTGCCAAATTCACAACTCACAGGATTTCTTCTAATTTGTCCTTTAGATCAATATCCTATTATTAAAAAGTGAGAACATTTAGGAAACTCTAGATTAAGCAGAGTTAAACAAGGTTCTGTATTAGTATTTTTCCAGTTTTGCAATATACTGGTTGGCTTGTGGCTCTCCAGGAGACGAAGGTGGGAAGTAGGGTATGAGTAGGTTATATAGTTCCCTAACCAATTTCAGCCTTAGAGTCCTTTCCTTGGGTATGTCTCTGGTAGACCAGAGAATGGTGAACTATGGCTCACAGGCGAGTCTCCTGTTTTTGCAAATTTAATTTCACAGAAACACAGCCATATTCATTCCTTTACCTCGTGTCTATAGCTGCTTTTGCAAGACAACAGCAGAGTTGACCAGTTGTGGCAGAGATCATATAGCTTGGAAAGCTTAAACATTTATTATATGGACTCTTTTTTTTTTTTTTTTTTTTTTTTAGCTAAGCCATCCTGCCACCTGTTGGCAGCTCAATGGCAACTCAGCTTGGGCTGGCATCGAACCGCCATTGCTCAGAGCTCAGCTCGCACTCTTGAGCAAGCTCTTAACCAACTGAGCCACTCGGCCGGCCCCCATATGGACTCTTATAGGAAAAGTTTGCCGACCCCTTGCCTAGACCCCTTTGGAACACACTTTGGGAAATATTAATTCCTAGGGATAATATCACTGGAGTAAGATACAGAGTACAAATATCACAGACAGTTTTCTATCCCTTATTCCTTATTTATCTTCTGCAATAAAACAAAAATTTCATTTCATAAAACATTTCTCGACCTCTTTCCCCCTCCCCTCTTTGGACCAGGAGCCTATGAGCATCATAGCAGGAAACACGTACAGTGTTTGCTCTCTGTCCATGCTAACACGAAAACCATAAGACACCATTAATCCATTTCTGTATGACTCTCCAGCCATTTGCACCCACACTCCGATGGTATCAAAAGAAATTTCCTTACTTGACTGGTTCCCATGACTCCCGCTCAAAGCCCCTGTGAATGGATTGTGCAATTGAGGACTCCATCAAATCCACATATCTAACCACAAGTGGGGCGAACAGGTCCTGCAGGTGCTTGTGAAATTTCCCATTGCACAAATTATCTGGAACAGACAAGCAAAATCTCGGTAAGAACCCACAGTTGCTTTGTCAGCATACAACATACACATAGAGAAGGCTGTCTTCTACATTAAATGCACTGCTTCTAAGAAAGCCAAAAAAAGGAAAAAAAGCAGGAAATAAACTACATGAACAGCATCAAAGTGTATGCTTCAATCTGTATGGAAGGAAAATGGAATTCAAAAACATTTTACCCATTGGTGCTGCTCTTCTAAAAAGCAAAAAAAAAAACAATCAGGCTCCTTTAAAAACAACAAAACAACAGGCGACACTGGTTTTGAGGTTTTCCTTGCACCCGCTCCCCTTCCTCCCATTATGTTACCATTCTCTGTAGAACATTGTCCTCCTCCTTTGGTTCACCATGCTCCCCACAGAGGAAGGTCTACTTAATGGCCATATATAGTTGTAAGGTACTCAGAAATGCTTGTGGTGTTACTTAGCTAGAAATTGTTTTTCATCTAGAAAGCACCTTTAGATCAAAACTGCAAAATCTGAAGGGGTTAAGTTAGTTAGCTTATTCAAGAGCAAGACATGGCACCCCTTCTGACATTGCCCTTAGGTTCTGCGGCCTGGTTAAGACAGGTCTCCCTGTCACAGCACACTTGTTGGAAGAGACTCTCAGCTGTAAGTTTGTTTCTTTTTGAATTAGTAATAAAACTATGAAGAACTATGTCCATCCTATAGTCTGCCTGGGATAAGCATGTTTTAGCCATCTGCTTATCTGTATGCTACTTAGGAAAGTCAAAAGGCCAAAGATGATACATACAGTCGGTACGCAGGAAATCATTCAGCAGCTGAAACAGTGGGAAACTGTCCCATGTGTCTGGGGGCTGCACCTCTAAGGCTGCATCCATGTCCACCGCAAAGAGTGACAGGAACGTCTCAGCGTGCTCCACCATCAAGTCTGACCACCACGCAAAAGCCTTTGAAATGTGGCAGAAAAACAACAGACAAAGAGGCAATGAGCTTCTCTCTCCGACATATGATAGGAAGTCAAGGCCTTACTGCTCAAGGTTAACTGTGCATCCAGCAGGGATTGGTCATTTTATTGTAAAGAGAACAGCATATTTGATACAATTGGGCCTCTAAGTGTCCCAAGGCACTGCTTTTCATGCTTCCAGGCCTGCCTTAGAAAGTCTTTATTCTGACCCACTGGCCAGAGGATGCAGCTGTAGAAGTGTCACACGTGGAACTTCTGTTCAATTTACAATAACTTAGTATGCTTTGGGACATGCTCTTTATCACTGTTGGTGGCTAGTTCTTGCTCTAAGATATTCGAATCTGGGAGTTTCTTCACTGTGTTTATGGGTTTTCTGCTGATCTAACTTGAAAATTTGCAGCGATTGTTCACTTAAAGCTACACATCTGGGGGCTTAATTGTCTATGGTCTCATACAAGCTCAGTAACTCGTGTTTCCCTACACATTGGAAATGTTATTCCTATTCATACCAAGGCAAAGGAAACCACTGCTGCAATTGTCACAAAACTTTTGAGTCAAAATCTCTTTAAGCAGGGAGCTTCTGGTTTTGCATCCTGTCTCTAGGAAAGATCAGGCGTATGCTAGGAAACACTAAGTCAGATGAGGACTTATTTTTCTGGGGGGTTGGACACATATGTATATTGAAAACCAAAAAATATCAGTGAAGTAACTCATTTTCATGCACGTGGGTCCTTGGAAATCATTGTGCAGGGTCTCAGGGGTGGCATTCACATCAGACTGGGCCAGATGTGAATGCAATTCAAAGGCATGCATGCATGTTGACTATCATTTCTGGCAGGGAGCATGCACAATGAGTGGCAGTGTCAACAGACCCTTTTTTGCTGATTTCAAAGACAGCAATAAAATAAAAACAAATCCCCATCCCCAGCTTGTCCCCCACCTCCCCACTTGATGCTGTAAAGTATTTACATTGGAAACACTTTCCGGAGCATTCACTGAAAAAAGATGGAAGGCGTTTGGAAACATGAAAGATGATTATGGAAATAATTCCATAAGTGAAAGTGTTTGTTCAATGGCCAAGCTCTTCTGTGATCTATTGTTATTTGGGGGATATTCTAACAGCCACTAGGAGGCAGAGCAGTGGTCCACCTCTCTTCTTTCATGAGATTTCATTTTACTTACTTCTCCTTTATCAACATGTGGCTGGTTTGCAAATTAAATGGAAAAAATCAAGTCATGGACTATTCTTCAATGTCAGCTTGGCTGGAAATAGACACCTGCTGTTTCCATTTTAATTTACAATAAAACCTCACTGATTCAGAGTAATGGGAGAGGAGAGATGCTAGTCTGTCAGCATAAAAGCCTAAATTATTGGGCTTGCTAAAAAAAGATACTTGCTGCTTTCAAATGCAGTCTGTATTTGGGCATCAAAGTAACATGTACTCACTGGTTATCAAATGAATATATCATAAATGTATAAGTTCTTTAAAAACTTCTAATAATCATAGATAAGTTGACATATAAGTTGAAGTCAAAGACACAGAAGGTTTGATTTCACAGGACTGTAGGTAAAACTTGTAAGAAGAGCTGTTAGAATTTTCAGAGAAAGTTGAGATCATATCAAACATTTTACTTAAGAAAAATTCAAAGAGCTATATCAGCAATTGAATTGTCATGAATTTCAAATGTCTGGGTCTGAATCGATGAGGTTTTATTGTAGTTCTACCACCTGGGGATGAGAGCCCTGGGGTTTGGGGCTTACTATACTGACTCCCTCACTAAATCGAGCAGACATAAAAACCCTCCAGCCCACCCCCTTGAGCTCTCCCAGCCACCTGCCTTCCAAATATTGGATCTTGCTGGAGCCCCACTCCCAACCCCCAACCCTACAAGGAGGGCTGACTCTCATTAGTCCTAATGCAGAATATTTCAAAAATATACAAAGGCACACCAAATGTTGGCACTTATTCTTCAGTTATTTGATTAACTTTACATCTTCAGGGTGAGTCTAAGAAAACAGTTATTGGGAAGGCCAAATTGCCTTCCCAAACATGATTTTGCTCTAGGATGACAGGAAAAAACAAAACAAAACACCAGCCCTAAATGCCTGAAATTGAAAATGTCTTAGCCTAACCTCATACCTGGTTCTTACCAGCTTTATTCAAAAGTTGCAAACGAGAGACCATTGGACCCACTTCTACTATATATACAGAACTTCATCCCTCATTGGAATTTTATAAATTCTTGAGCAACTGTCTACAGTTGTGGTGTTAATAATTATATAGATAGGTAGCCTGACAAAGAACAATGGCTACTGTGATGTGAATGATCACTATTGAAGTCTGGCAGAGGAACTTCTAATTCTAGTGAACAAAGAGAATTTAAAGGCGGGGGTTGTAGGAGAAATGAAGAACGGACCTATTTCTGTACACACAAGGCAATTCTTTCAGAACCTTAGACCCAAACCTGACTCTCAGAGAAGGAGAAAAAGATTATGGCAAGGGCAGTAACAACCAGAAAACTATAATAATTTCAATGGAATAAACAGTTTGTGTGCCTGGATTGGTCACGGCAAGGCTTAAAAAATACTATATTTATACTATATTTATTTTATGCTTGCTCAGACAGGGGAATGCTAGTTTTGTATGTGAGCTAACTCAATGTTGTGGGCATTTAAAGTCTTTCAAATCTTTTCCAAAGACAATAAAAAATTATACTTTGGCTTCTGAATACTTACCCAGTGTTTTTCATTATTTAAAGGCAAAGACGTATGCTTCAGAGGTACAGTCAACCACACTGAGCACACTGTATCTTTTGTACACAAATTACATGTATATATGTACCCCTCTATATACCACAATACATATATACATATACATACATATACATAGAGAGAGAGAGATTGGGAAGGTGAAGCAACAATACATTAAGGCATAATCTATGTGTGTCTGTGAATAACTTAGGCTCTGAGAGCAGAATTAAGCTGCAATTAGATAAATGTGACAACTCCTACCATACTCTGCATGTGTCTATATGATGTACTTGTAACTGAGAAGTTTTCCACTTGGGACATTTAATTACTTTATATTGGAATTAAAAATGGCCTTAAGGATTATTGTTTTTTTGGTGGAACAGGCAGGTCTGCTTGTCACTTTCATTTGTGTGGTGCCATCAAACAGTATGACTACACAGCCAAGACTTAGTAATTCTCTTGAGTTCATTGAGTACGCAGAGAATATGGCAGTGAGTATTGGGCGGTAGAAAAAATTTTCATACTTCATCCATTTGGCAGCAAAACCTCATCTTGTTTCAGTGTGCCAGGACACATCCTACCTCTTCGGCTATCCAGTGGGTTTTGACCCAGACATATACTGGAGTCATCTGGGCAGTTTTAAAAATGACCAATCCTTGACTGCTCCACATGAGATTCCGATAAATTGAGCTGGAGTGAGATGCTGGCATCAGCAAGTTTTAAGAGCTTCCCAGGTGACTGTGATGTGTAAGTGAATGGTGAGAACAGGAGGTGGTGCCTTTCTGGACACCCCACCTTGAAATGGGCCCACTCACCTTTCAACATATTCTGTCTACATCATTCATGTGTTACTTTCCACATAGGTTTTGTCCTTTTCATGATCACATATCCATATATTTTGCTTCCTCAGCAATTTGTCCCTAATAATACAACAGCCAGGCTTTGTTGAGTGCTTACTCTGTGCCAGGCACAATACCAGATGCTTTACTTAATATGGCCTTCCATCCTAACAACCACCATCTGAGCTACATTCTATTATTATCTTTAATTCACAGGATAAGAGAGGTTAGGTAACTAGGTAGAAATCACAATTCAAACTCGAGTTTCTCTGGCACAGAACCCAAGCTCCTGGCTACTCTGACTTCTATTGCTTGAAGGTCAAGACTGCCATATGCCTCCTTGTTCTTCAAAAAAAGCACAGAGGTAGTTGTTTCATGCTCAGCAGATAGGGCTTTTGATTGGTTGAGTAATGACATTTTGTGATTGTGTAAATGATTAAGTAAGGAACTAATCCTCTACATTTACCTAAAAGCTAACTGGGTCTCCAAATTTCAAAGAATGCTAAAGTTTTCATTTCTAACTTCTAAAGTTAGTTAATGAAAACAGAACTGAATTTATTTCTACCCTATTTATTTACCCTGAATGGTTTTTGAATATGTAAGATTAAAATATTTTTATGAAGATGGTTACAAGGGCAGTCTACGGTGACGATTAACACTTAGTGAAAGAGTGCTTTTTGGAAAAGTGAAAAAAATGTCTTCTTTGGAATGTCATCTTTCCTTTGGCAGCCCTTTGAGTAATTTGGGAAAATATCCTTCCTTTCTTAGCTTATAGCAACCTCAGAAAATAGGTTATAAATCAAGCATATCTGTCATTTCTCTTCTATGTTTACTTAAAAGCACAACCGTGAATGTGGAAAGCCATTTTCTTTGTATCCATGTCTTTAAAAAATTGGTCTGTCATTGTGGGAAAAGCCGTGATACCCAAATAAGGGGAGGGCAGGCCCCCTCCATGCCTGTAGAGACAATTTTGTGGACATGCACAAAGAACATACTTACCATTACTTGAACCCCAAATGCCCCCAATCTGAAAATAATGTCATATAGGATAGAGTGGAAAACAAATCAAACCTGAGTTCATTTTATGTCTGCAGGTTAGTTGAAGGTTTCTATGTTTGGAGGGTACTGATTCGAACCCTCCCCTCGCTCCTGCATCACTGGATACAGTGGGAGTGTTAGACCCACCTCAAGTGGTCTTCACCCCATTCCTCAGAGGGTTTTGGGGGAAATAATGATTCTGTGGCGCTCTCTCTCTATATAAATACTGTATATATGATTCACAAAGAGACAGTTGTAGGTAGAGGAAGATTAGTATCACTGGCTAGCTACTGGTTACTACGCTTGGTACTCATCTGTTGTAATAAAGGTAAGTACAGAGGGACATAGGAAACTATGACAGGTTAAGGACAGAACCAAGGCAGGTAGGAGGCGTGTGTCGGGATGTAACTGCAGTTGTTGTTAGGTATATCAATCGCTTCATGCACGCACAAGAGAATCACCCCACATTTACCCTGCCATGGAGGGCCACCCATGTCACAAGCAGTCCACCGGAAGTTGCTGTTACATTCCTTGGGTCAGTGTTAGGAAGCAGGAGCACCCGGGAAAAGTCCCATTAGAAGACATGGTACTGGAAGGGCATGCACACACTATGATAGCAGGTGGCTGGCTTGTTCGGTTTAGTCACATACCTCTTTCCCCTGCCACGATCAGCCAAGATTGAGTGGAACAGTAGAAAAACAGGGAGGAAATTTAAATATGCAATCAGGCATTATTCGGGATGACTGGATTTATGGTGTATTATAGATTAATTTACTGTACAGTCAATTTTTATTTAATCATGGGAATGATCATTTCAGGTGCTTAAGAAATTACTTTTATGGAATGTCTGTTCTTCTCCTTTTGCTGCAGAGTGAATGGAGACTGCAATTTTCAAAATGTTATTTTAAGAAATATAATTTTAAATTCCAGTTTTGCATCAAGCAGTGATATAACAGTTTGACCATAGTGGAACCTTGGAATCTTTACTTGGAAGGGTTGAGTTGTTTGGGATCTGGTTAGCCTTGAAATCCCTTGGTTTACAATTATTATCAAAATGATCATTTTGACAGTGGTTTGTAAAAAAAAAAAATTAGCTGAATTTGTTTAGGTGTCTGTTGAAGAATCGACAAGTTGAACAACACAGAATAATTCACTTCTGTCACTGCAGTTAGCAACCCAGATCATCTAAGTTAACAAAAGAAGACTCTAGTGCAAGCAGAGTAAGTTACAGAGATAAATCCGAAAACACTGCCTGTGACCCACATACCAAATAAAATAAATAAAAATAACAGTGAGAGCCACAAAAACAACCACAAAAGACCAAAAAGTATTCCATGTGCTCTGGGCAATAACCCTGTGCTGCTTGAATAATATCTTTAAAATATACTCACCTCTTTTGCTGGTTGCTAGAAATATCTGAAAAATTAAGCTGATGCGTACAACCTGCAATCACTTTTTGGTTGTTTTAAATAACCTCCCACAGGCTTCTACTTGCCAAGCTTCCACTTTCATTGTCTATGCAAGGCCAGTTAAAAGAAAATGGGTGTTAAGGCATGTTATTCACCACGTCGCTGGTAGGATGAGTTCTGCCACCTCAGGGAGAGGCTGCCCAGCACGCCACTCACCTCTGCGTGGTGCTCTTCATTCTGCTGAAGAACTTCAATGACTAGTTCAGCAAGTCGGATTGTGTCTTCGAGCTTTTTGGCAGGCGTGATTAACCGGCCTACATTTTCTGTAGTACAAGAATTTGTGTTAAAATTCAGCGAAAGCAGCATGCTAGTTTCGTGGCCGTTAGCACTAGTGGGCGAGAAATTTCGAATAGTTACCAATTTTTAAAGAAGTTTCATGCAGATGTTAAGAGCCACATAATTAGTTGTGAGCAAACCATAAGCCAGTTTATTATCACCATCATCATTATCATACATAGGAAGAAAAAGCAGTGCTCCAGCTTCAAATTTGCATTAATTAAGCCATCTTGTCTATGACAGCCCATTTCAAATTTTGTGACATTTTGTACACACGTTCTTTAAAGACAGCATAAATGTACTATCTTCTGTCACTCTCTAGACTATGTCCCTGCTACCTGAAGTGGGAAGGTATAATAGAAACTTAATCTTGATTGCCGCTGCATCTGTTTCCTGGATTTGTCCCTAAACATTTGATACTACAGCATTATTTTTCATTACAGGTCTGCAAGTTTAACACGTATTGGAATGTTCATTTTTAAAAAGCAGAGTCAAAGGTCTGGCTGTTTTAAGTTGTTCAGGGTGGAGACTGAAAATTAATGGACATTCCTGGGCTATTAGGTAGAAAGCAGGATCAAGTTATTGAAAGGGTATTGGGGCTATGCTATGGGGTGAGGTGGTGGTAGTTTGTGCTCCTGATTGGTACAGTTGAAATTTTATCAGTCAGGTGGCAATAATGTACTCTAGATTTTTCTTTTTTTTTTAGTGTCTATTTTGTCTATATGGGTTGTGTTTTTACCTGACTGAAGAACAAAATGAACCCTGGCTTACGTTGCATCCTTTACAGAACTGAATTCCTGAATGTTTGGCAATGTCATTATGTTACCAAAAATTACTAACATTTTTTTCCTTGGGCAAAAGAGTAATATTTAAAATATAAAAGTTTGTTTAACCAATGGAATTGCCTGAATTCAACCAGTTTGAACTCATAGGGGATCTTTTATGTCATGTGTAGACCCCTTCAAACCTTGAAGCCTCAGCGTCATTTGGAGCCCATGGGATTAATGACAAGAAGGATTATTTAGCACAATTCCATAGGTAGGCATGTGCAAAAAAGGATTCCCCAAATTTATTTTCATCTATTCATCTGAAGCCAATATGTTTTGGCTTCAGGATTTCTCTTGTTAGAGGAGATTACTTAGCGCTTCACAGGAAGGTTTGTTGCTGGGGTTTTTTTGAGGGGGTATTAATGATAAGAGATTGCACAAAGTGCCTCATGATTTTCTCTTTGTACATTTTTTAGATAGGCGATGAATACATCAGATGATTAGTAATTTAGGATTTAATAATGAAAAACAAGTTCGGCCACTCTGGGATGCTGGGAACTAAGAGTGCTGGATGGGACTGGGTAAGGTTATCGAAGTGTTGAAAGTTTTAGTCCAACAAGGCCTGATGACTGGTATGAAATTGGACTTTCAGTATTCAGGCCAATGGAAAGCTCCATTGCCTCTGCCATCCATGTTCAGGAAATGTGGCTGGATATGATTAGGGCATGAAGGTAGGTGCTACACGGAACATAAAGATGCAGATCAGGCAGTGGCTAACCAACACTCAGAGTAGAGAGATGTGTGGGGTGACAACTCATTGCCTAGACCAGAGCAATAAATATTTGGAGAAATAATGAATGATTTCTGTGTTTTTGGAGCACCTGGCCTGTTTATAATTCCATAAATGGACTATCATAATTTCATTAGTAGACTTTCAGGTATTTCTACAAACATACTGTGTATATATGTTTGGGTAATATGTGTAGAGTGAGGTACTTGCATTTTGATAGTAAATATGCATAGGTTATTATTTTTTATTAGTTGATACTTACATTTACACATCAATTTGCAAATTCCTCATCCTATGCTTATTACCCATTCGACACATACACCCACATACACACATTACACACTTACATACATTTTCTAGTAACCAGACAAGCCTGCACATTAATACAAATCTGCAGGAAATCCCACTTGGGGTACATCTTTGAAATCTCTTGCTTTAAAAATAGAGAGCATTGTCCTTTTGAGTAGAACACTCATCAAATCTCAGGGAATTCTAGTCATACATGACATATCATGTAGAAATGAAATAATTCCCACTAATATTTCTATGCATTTTTACTTAAAAACTGTGAATGATTTTTGTGTTTGGAGAAATCCAAGATGCTTAGGCTAGGACCACCTGAAGATTTATTTTAATATGCAGTACTCTTAGATTGAGTACAATATATATCGATAGATACACATAAAGTGTATATGTGCACACAGCCATTCTGTGAGTGTGTGCACATGCACACAGACACGTGTATGCTTGATGTATATATACAGACAGTATGTTTAATAAAACCTTTTGCAATTTTACTTTAACATGCAACCATTAAAGTAAATAGGTTAAGAATCCTTTACTCTAGCAAGCTTGATCTTCCAATTAACCCATGTAGCCAGACTTTCATTTACTATTAATTAGCTGCAATTCCATTATCTGGAGATCAAGCCACTTTATTGAGACATAACACTGTTTTCCTCTTCATTTGCATAGCTAACTTGCTAGCTAAATGGCAAAAATGGTACTAAAAGCGACTTCTCTAAAATGTTGTCTTTAAAGAAAATATGGTGCAAAATCCTCTAGCATCTCCTCCCACCCCCCAACAGAGGTCAAGGAGAAATTTGTACTTAGAAATTATTTTTTTTGTCCTTTCTGTCTCAAAATGTATTGCAATAGTCCTATCACCCAATCTTGTACTAGCTGGAGCACTGACAAAGAGGAACTACAAGTACAATATATTTAGTAAATATTTCATACAACAAAATTGAAGCTCATAACATATAAAAAAATCTTCATGCAAAATGTTATGCAACAACAATGTTATTTTGTGCTGACATTGAGATTTGAAAATGTTGCATATGTCAGACATAGCTAGACAAAAAAAAAATGTGGACATTTGGAAATAACTGCTCTCTTCTGGGTCTCTCAAAACCTACAGTGTCAAACTTGAGAGCCTGAGCCTCAGCTTAGTATTCCAAACCAAAATAAAATTTCAAGAAGATAAATGAACAGGAAAGCAAACTAAACTAGAAAGCTGCTGAGTAAAGGAATGGTAGACGTTTACAGTACTTGATTTTGGCCTAGGAAAGCCTTTGAGCCTCTGGTATAACATGCTGGTCTGCGTTTGGGTGGGTGGAGGAGGCCCAGGAGGTGATGGGGGAGCTGCTTAGGTAGGTGAAGACAGACAGTACAAAAGGAAAGAGACAAAGTGACTTTCACAAAGAGTGACAAGTAAGATGACTAACCCAGAGAACAACCAAACAAGTAAAAATGATACAACACAAATGCAGGACTGCTGCTTTCTCAGAGTTTCTGCAACATAACAGAGGTGTGACATTGTTTGACAAAGAACGGGACTAGACTATTACCAGCATCACTAGCACCACCGTACAGAGGCACTTAGAGGCTGAATGCAAATACTGGATGCCTTTATTCAGATAGACAGATACGCATGAATGATGGTGGCAGCATCATTGACAGAAGATACACTGCTGTGTAATAAAGAACACCTATATGTTAACAGCGGCATGCTCCTTCCAGATGACCAGAAATAGGACTTGATATATTCGTAGTTGGAAGATATGGCTTCTTGCCCTCAATATGCTACTTTACTCTTGATGTAACCTTGCTCCTTCTACTTAAACCTCCCCATGCTTGGCATACCTTGCAGGGTTGCTGATAAGAGCAAATAAAACAATGCATGGGACAGATCTCTGTAAAGTCTAAGGTGCCTACAAATGTTTATTGGTCTCTCCAACATTGTAAAAAGGCAGGAATTAATTGCTTTGCAAAAGCAGATGAAGGGCCATTATTAGTTCAAGTGAGCTAGGGAAAATTCTTGCTCCCTTTGTGGAATTTCAACATGTCAAAATCTGTCATTTTGGGGGAAAATGTGTGGTATCTGATTGTTTCCAGCTCATTTAATTATTTTCAATTTGGAATTCTTGTGGCTTTTATATTGTGGCTTGAATCATATATAAAAACTTGCCAGCTTATCAAATATGTTACTTGCTATTCCAAATGTTAGATACTGTAATCAGCACTTGACCCATCTGTCATGTGGTTTCCAATATCAGCACAGCAAACATCCTATAACAATAGCCTCTCCTTTAGTACAGGCACAGAGCGCTATCGGCTTCCACAGTTCTTTCTCTCTAATGAGTGTCTCGTTAACCTCGGACCTGCTCCTTTTTAATAATTCTTGTTCATAAAGCAATCTGCATGGTGAGAGGCGACATACTCCCCTGCCAAGTTTGCTTCTTGGTTTGCTTGGATTCTCAACTGGGAAAATGAATTTTACTGTAGGTTTATAGGAGATGGAATTCTAGTGACATTAATAAAAATATGAGAAACAAGGATAAATAAAATATTTTGGGGAAACTATCTATGAAAAGCAAAAGTTGATGAGATCCTTATCTTGTGGGGCCACCTCAACATTCTGAATGTAGGACTACAAGATGATTTACCAGTCTTCTCTCATTTAAATCTTTTGTTTGGGAAAGATGGTGTGTAAATACAAGTTGGAAAAATCACTTTTAAATGACAGCCATGGAAAGGAAGACAATGGCTGATACTTTCTTTATGAAAAAGCACTCTACATTTTAATTTAGCAAAAATTGGTTTTCCACCTACAATTGTGCTGAAAGTTAGGTACATCCCTGGTGACTCATTCTCCTGACTTTTTCAGTGAATATGTGTTACCCGAGTGTGCAATACTCCTGAAAACTCATTCTCAGTGAGATAACTAAACCTGTGTAGAGAAACACTGGAGCTGGCCTTTTAAAAAACAATGCAATGTCCCCAGGCTGATCCATAACTCATGAAGCAGCAGATACACATTTCAGCTCAATGGGTCTTGATGAAAATTTGTAAAGGGAGTCTCTGCTGCCAACTGTCTGTCCAGAATTCTGACAGTGAGGTTTGCCACTATAGAAAAACAAGCTCCCTATTTTTTTTTCCCCTCACAGAGCAAAACAAAAACATCATACCTAGGTTTCCAAATTTATTTACCCAATTACCATTGCTCATGTTTACACAATTAAATCTGCTTGGCTTCCAGAGAGAGAGAGAGAGAGAGAGAGAGAGAGAGAGAGAGAGAGAGAGAGAGAGAGAGTTAAATGTGACTGCTGAAAAACCAAAAGAGAATTCCTCTACAAACTCAGCTAAGCCAAGAAAGAGACGCATCCAGGAGCGAGAGACACTCCAATTAGCCCTTAAATAACCTGACCATCTCTGCTTCCAGCGAGGGAATTGCCAGGCCCTGAAATATCACAGGAGAGATGGTATGGTTGATGGGAAGCCCACTTATTACCAAGTTCCAATCTATTGATGAATTCCTGAAGATACCAGTGTTTGTATGATGCTATTACTGAAAATAACTAGCCTGTAGCAATATGCTATGATTTGGGGCCAGGGTGGATAAAAGCTAGAGTAGGAACAGAAAGATAAGCAGATAGCCACATCACGCTTTTCCAGAGTCCCTTCCCTCCCTAAAATGATGGCTACAGGGACCATACATTTAATGCATTACAATTTAACATAATTTCTTTAGTGGGGCTGTTATATGTTACATATACTTGATCCTTTTGCATCTCTATCACTTCCTTTGAAAAGATTCTACCTCTAGCACAGTATAAAATATATGATAATAAAGACTGTTTGATGAGTCATGGATCATCTTCTCCACTCTTTTCATTGCCGTTATCCTTGTGTCTTCTGTAAAGCACACATCTGAACCTGTGATACTCTTGCTCAAAGCCTGTAAGAGATCCCCATCATAACAAGAGTTATGCCCTCACATATCATAACAAGACAGTGCCTTCCTGACAAAGGCCCAACTCCTCAGCACATATGGCTTTTAACAATAGCAAATCATATACATGTTTGTCTCCCTCTGTGCTCAGTGAATGCTGTATTTCTAGGGGCTAGAACAGTGCCTGGACCAGGGCAGGTCCTCAGATATTAGTGGAAGAAAATCCTCAGTGGTCCTGCCCAATAGAGTGTTTTCATGAAAAAACAAATACTCAGTGGCTGCAATATGCACATATAGCAACTTTTATCTCTTACCTAAAGCCCCTGGTTACTTAACACATGTACTAAGCTGAACTGCTGAATAGTAAACATTATAGCCAGAGAACAACTTTAGGTTTCTTAATGCAATTTACAATGATTTAAGATGACTAAAAAGACTTTTTATTTAAATTAAAATAAATTGTACCTACAATCAAGAAATGATGCTATTATGATATTTGTCTTTGCTAATTTAGTATCTCTGTATCCTGTGTCAGGATTTGTCCTTACTAATGAGCTGCTGCACATATGAAAAGTGTGTGTAATTCCAGAGAGACAGAGGAGAGGACAACTCTTATTCTTGTATGTGCAGTAACCTTCCTCAGGAGGGTGGCCTCCTCCCCACTCCATGTGGTTCTGGTGGCAATGGCAAGCAAGAGATCCTATAGGGGCAGCCAGGTGAGCCGAGCCAGGCCAACCACAGCCCCCCGCCCCCACATCATCATGGGCATTAGGATGGGCTCAGGGATTAACACAGGAACCAAGCATGCCAAAGAGACCCTTTTCTGGCATTGTATACAGTTGCTTGGAGAAGAAAGCTCTTTTTCCTGTGGGGTTATTGGCTGGGATAAAAGCCTGTTGCTATTTGGGGCCATGTTGCTCCCAATCTCCCTACCATGACCTCCACTCACAATAAACAAGCCTGTTGGCAGCTGGGGAGATGGAACCACGCTAGAATTCTTTATTCCTGAGTCCAGCTCCTCTAGGCATATCCAAGCTATGCTGGCCCCAAATTCTCTTCTTGCTTAAGTCATTTGAATTTTTTTCAATTATTATTGTTTTAGCTGCTTATTTTAGCAAGAATACTGATTTAATAGTACTATAAAATATCCACTGAGTTCCCCAAATAGGCTTTCGTGTATGTGGCCACAAGCTCTCTGGGACAGGATCTTGGGGCATCTGGAAAGATGATGAACAGAAGCAAACACTTCAAAAGGCGAGCGGACACCCAGACAGTTCTTCTCAGGGAACCATTCCTTGACCTCCATGACGTCCCCTTCCTTGCAATACATCAAAGACCCTGGTCTAGGCAGAGTCCCATGCAGCACCTTGTGTTTCCCTTCACCACAGTCACCAGAATGTAATTGCTGTTTAGTGCCCATGTTCTCTACTTTATTATAAGCTCCCTGGGGGTGCGGACCACGACTGCTTTGCTCATTGTTCACTTCCCTGGTGCCTGGCATGGCTCCTGGAACTTAGTAGGTATTTAACAAATATGTGTGGTACTATACTGTAATGTTTTATTTTGAAATGAATGATAAAAATATAAATCCACTGCCTCCCATATTCCATTGACATCCAATTTGCAATCTATGGGTCAGCAGCTTCTGCATCCCCTGGGGGTTTGTCAGAAATGCAGACTTCCAGGCCCCAGCCCAGACCTGCCAACTCAGAGTTTATGTTTTAACAAGATCCCCAGGGATTTGTATGAATACTAAAGTCTGATATGCATTATTTTATATTCCATTTCTGAAATCAAATCATATGTCTGTACTGTACATTTGGATTTGGAAGTTTCCTTTTAAATAATAATAAATAATAACAATATATGTAATGAGTGCTTACTATGTACCAGGCACTGTGCTAAGAGCTTTATTTGGAATATGTGTTTTAATCTTTGCAACAGCCCTTTCAGGGAAGAACCATTATTGGTCTCTTTTACAGAAAATAAAAGTGAGGCTTAAAGAGGTTAAAAAACTCGCTGGGGCTAGGATACTGATTTGAATTTTTGGTGTAACAAATCCTGAGTGCTCAGCCTGGTCCTGAGGTAATGTTTTCTTGGAGCCGAAAATATATAGGATTCTAATATGCAGAAGCGGGACACAGTAGCTATCATATTGGAAACTCAGGTCAGTTAACTGTGCGTGGGGCCATTATCCCTTAGCTGAAAGGTAAGGCAGCCTGGTGGGGATGAAGGCTCGTGAATTGCGTGTAGGACCTCAGTCTAGGGTCACTAAGTAACCATCTTATTTAGAAACTGACTGCTTTTCTCTAGGTCTTGGTTTTCCTATCTGTCAAATGAACGTTTGGGGTTAGATTATAGAGAAGCCCCTTTTTGGTCTTATAATTTTTACCCTCCTCACTTTTTTATAAAGTATAGTTAAGGCACTAGTCTACAAAATAATTTGGGCTTGGAAATCCTGATTTATGCTTCACTGAAAAAAAAAGGATGAAAAGAGAAACATTTATTCCCTTGTGTAAGACATGAAGCACGAGGGGCGTCCAGTTAGCTCAGTTGGTTAGAGCACAGTGCTCATAACACCAAGGTTGCCAGTTCAGTCCCCACATGGGCAGCTGAGCTGCGCCCTCCACAACTAGATTGAAACAACTACTAGACTTGGAGCTCATGGGTCCTGGAAAAACACACTGTTCCTCAATTTAAAATAAAATTAACAAAAATGGTTAGCTGCTGGAGGGCTGCTGCCCCGGGCAATAAAGCCATGTTTAAAAAAAAAAAAAAGACAATGAAGCATGAGATGGTCCTCATTTCAGAAGGGCCTGGGTGGGACCTGCCCTCACTGGTCTCTTGAGTGGGTGGCTCTGCACTGCATGTTTGGGTATTACAAGCTTAGTTGTCTCTTCTGCTCCTTCAATTGGCCTCAGACCTGTAGGAAGTCTGACTGGAGATAGGGAAAGATATAGAACCCCAACCCCACAGAATCTGCTTGGAAATCCTTTGGATGGATTTAATCTGCTTTAGATGGTTTCTGTCAATTTTAGACAATTTTTGCCAGTTTTATGGGAAAAAGTTTTCAGTTCTTTGGCATCCTCAGGGAATCTCAACTGCCTTCAGGGAGACTTCACAATGGAAAGATTTGGGCAATGATTTTGGTCCCAGAAAGGACTGCTCTGTTTTTTGGTGTTTGACTGGTCTTCCTGGATTAAACGTTGTAGGTACTTTTGAGCTTATCCATTGAATGAATGGATATTGTCCAAGTGGCCACCACATCAGCTGGAAAGGCTACATGGTGGAAAGAGACCAAAAACATGGTGTTTGAACTCAGAAAGGTCTGGGTTCAAATCCTGCTGCAGACATTCACTTATCTTCTCCAAATCTTAGCTCCCTTATCTGTAAAAGGGGCAATAATAAAGCTTTCTCTATGAAACTAAGGTGAAGGTGGAATCAGATTCTTCCTGTAATGTCCTTAGCACAATGCCTGACCCCATAAGTGCGCGTGCTCTCTCTGTGCCCCCACTTTCTCTCTCTCTCATTTTGCAAATCCTTGGAATATTTGAAGCAAAACTTATTTTATTTCAAGTTCTAGTGGAATTGTTGTGATGCTCAGAAAATTATGCAAGCAGTTAGCCAAGAATTGAAGCAAAATAGCATTAGTAGTGTAGACTTTCTCAAAGCTTGCTGGGTTCAGAATGTGTGATGGTTTAAACGGAAATATGTTTAAAATAATAAATTTATTTGCTGGAGTTATACCTTTTTTTTCATAGAGTAGCAGCTTTTTGCATTTTTTGAGATGCTATAATTATACTGAACATTTAATTTCTAATAATGCCACCAGACAGAAGGCATCAGTCCACCAAAATGCCATCTGCAGAGTCCCATAGCCTCTGAAAGCATAGCCTGACTAAAAGACTCCATAGTTGTTCATTTTCCATCCCAATTTGCACATGTAACTCCAGCTGTGTCCTGCCACCTCCATACTGTTGGTTTTGAATACCCATCTATGTATTTGTGCTTAGGTACCTCTGAGGAAATTGAAAAGGGAGAGGGAAGGTAAGAAAAATGACTTAAAGTTCAAGAAAGAAGTAATTATGATTAGGATTGTGACTGAGATTCACTCTGCCTGGAAGAAACCTCAGGCATACTAAACTTCAAACGCATCTCTGCTTTGTCCAGTTGTACTCTATTTCTCTTCCTCAATCCTTTCCATCCTTGTCAGTATGATTTTACTGGAGTGCAAATCAGCAAGCCATCCTTTGCCTAAAGAGCCTTTAATGGCTCTCTATCCGCTTTGGAAGTAAGACCTGTGGAATTTTCCCTTTGAAAAATCTATATGCATGCAAAAGTTGGCACAGGTTCCAGGTGAAGAAGCTTTGGATCATGAGCTACGGCCTTAACTCTGTATTAGTAAGGTATAGAAAGGGTTTGAGATGGTGCCTCCTACCCACGTTGCCATCATCAGCACCCATCACTGACATCATTTCATCCTGGTTTGCAACCATATTGAATTACAGAGTTGTTAAGAATGTGGCCTCTGGGCCGGCCGAGTGGCGCATTGGTTAAGCGCTGGTTTTGGGATGCCAGCGGCCCCGGTTCGGATCCCACATGAGGGCCAGTGACACTGCCCTCTACAGCTAACAACAGCTCCACCTGGAGCTGGGTTGTGAGAGCCCTGGTGATGGTGTGGGCTGCAGCCCCTGCTGCAGTGGGCTGCCATAGGCTACAGTGAGTGGCCGGCAGCCAGCGTGAGCGGCTGGCAGCCAAGAGTGAGCTGCCAATAGCCGCGGTGAGCAACATCCAGAGGCCAGCGACCTATCTGCCTCATCCGCGAAGAGCGCAATGACGATACCAACAGTGAAGCAACATCCTCCGCAACTAAACTGAAGAACAAAAAGACAGCAACTTGTCTGTTCCCCTTCCCCGATTCCCCAACGCTGTTCCCCTCCGCCAACTCCCCAATAAAATCTTTAAAAAAAAAAGAATGTGGCCTCTGCCTGGGCTCACATTCTGGCCCTACCACTTATTCTTCTGGAAGTGTGTTATTTAACCTCCCTGTGCCTCAGTTTGCTCATCTTCAAAATGAGAATAATAGTACCATTTACCTCATAGGGAATTTTGAGAATTAAATGAGTTAATACATATAAAGCACTCAATAGTCACACCTGGTACATAATGCATATTGAATAAGCTTAGCTAGTTTTAATAGCTATATGGTTTTATGCATTTGCACATGTTACTCTCTCTAGGATGCTTTACCACTTTCCAATCCCAGCTAATTTTACTGATCCTAATTCATCTTTCAAAATGCAATTCAACCTCACCACCCTTATGAAGATTTCCATGGTTTTCTGACAATGTCCTCTTACACTTAACTCTACTGATCGGCACTACTGCATGCTTAATTTGTAATTTACACTTATGCACCCATTTGCACATATGCTCCATAAGGTTAACAGCCGTTCCCCCTCATTTACGTAGTCCCTGGTTTTTGCCACTATACCTGGCATATGGTAGACTCCCCCACTAAACACTTGTCGAATGAATGAATGAATGAATGAATGAATGAATGAATATCTTCCCTTCCAGGGAGAGAAAAGCATGTGTATGGTGAATATAGGTTCTTGAGTCTTCAAATCCTTATTGCCAGCCTGGTGTTTGGCATGTGTTCAAAAACGCTTTCTGAATTGATCTGAAATACATTCAACTTTGGTTCAATGAAATATGTTTAACTTTGATTAAATGAAAATTATCTTCTGAGAATCCTTTAGACCTCAAAAATAATCAATGCTATATATTTATTAAAGTTTTCAGTTAGAGCTTTCCTCACCACGTGCTCAGAAGTTTTTGGACTACACAAAAAGAAAATGTCCAAAGCCAGAGAACTTTCTAAGGATTTCCACTTCATGAAACCTCCAGCAAGGGCCCCCATGCAGCCAGTCTGCGTCCTCCTCATCACATGATACATACAAGAACAACACAAACACGACTTCTCTCTGTCTTGGCTTATAGACATTCACCAAAGAACATAAACTTCTCAGTAGGGTAGAAAAAAGAAAAAAGGAATGAAAACAAAAAAAGGAAGATTAGTTTGGTTCAGTAACTATTTTTAAAAAGCACATGAGGCCAAATCACAGGAATCCTGAAACCAAAGATGAAATGAAGTTCTGCAGCAACCCAGAATTCCGTCCCTTCAAAGCTTGTGCTTTTCCAGAAATCCTACTCAATAAAGGTCACCACTCTAATGGGCATGAGATATATTTAGACAGCACAAATTAACTCCTTAAGTATCATTGCAACTCCACATCAGTCTTTGGGAGTACATACATTAAGGAGCTATTAGAAAACAAAAACAAAAACTAAATATAACTCAACAATCCTGATAGTTTATAATGCATATACAATTGGTTCACCTGCATCCTTTTGATTCTCTATTTGAAAGAGAGAGCACAACAAGGAGAGAAGAGAGAGAGAAAAACAAGAACACATATGCAGGATTAATGAGCAAGTGGACCAAAATGCCCCCCACTTATATGTGACACATGATATTGGAAGAAAAGGTTGCCCTTGGGTTCCCACCGCCCCGAAGTATGGGGGCCAGCAAAAAAAGGCTCCTTCACAGAGGTGGAAAATGCTGCACAAATAGAAAATTAGTAAAATTAAGTTTAATGTGAAATCAAGCTATGAAACATACATGAACTCTCCAAGTGACAATTAAGTCATATGTTCTAGCCAAAGCTTCAAGGACAAGGAGAAGTCAAAATCTCCAGAGAGAACAACGAAAAGCTTCCCAGCTTGAGAGAGAACAGACAGGAGGCATATAAGATCTAATTTTTACAGAAATGGACCACCTGATGTGATCTTATCCCCACAAAAGTTTAACATATTAAACATGGAAAAGAAGGCATGATTTTGCCCCAACTGTCCTTTACCTGACACCTAACACATTGCTCCCAGCCTTGCTGCTACCTTTTGATTGTGTACCAGTGACAAGCACTTTACAAATTGGGGTTACACACAAGCAAAGTAAAAATGCATTCAGGTCACAGACAGAGAATAACTGAAAAACTTACAGACAAATCTGAGTTTATCACAAACAAATGGCTTAATTGTCTAACCTGTTTTAGGCTGATAAAAAGTGACTTGACTTCTCACACTGGGTTTCACAGACAGAATCAACAGACAAGCCAATGCTAAAAAACTTGAAGCAAGGAGAGTGAGTTGGTTTGGATCTGGATTTTCTTGAAATAATGAAAACAGAAAGAGTGAAGACAGCATGGCGAGGAGGCGGTAGGTACTCACGAATGGTTAAATCCATCACTTGGGAGGCCAAGCAGAAGACAGGATGCTCATACATTTCTCTCTTTTTCCCTATAAAAGAGGATTTGGGCATGCAAGAGGCTTAGGTCAGAGGTAAAGAGGTTAAAGGTCATAGGTTAGAGGAAAACGTTACATTAGCTCAAAGGAAAATAGCCACAGAGTATTTCGGGATAAACACAGGATAAAAGAAAAAGGAGTTTTAAAATTGGAGATCTACTGGATTAACCATTCAGCATGCCATGAGTCACGAGAGAGATTGTGACCATGATTTTACACGTCTCTTTAGAATTGTTTGCAAGAATACAATGACCAAAAACATCATGAGTAAAGGGAAACAGAATTTCATTGATATAAGGCTCCAAGATACTAAGGATTTCAGACTTTAGTATCTAAGGCTCTTGAGGTATTTCTTCATAAACATAGTCTCCAGCAATATTACTACAACTTCTTTCCAAAATTCTCAGGGAACTAAGCTGTTAATGCTCACAGAGGGGCTCAAATGTAAAAATGGACGGTTTCTTTTCTGAACGTAGGATTGGAACCTTGTAAAAGAAAGTTGTCTAGTAGTAATATCTTCAAAGCTGCAATGTCTCAGCCTATGGTGGACTATGTTCATGAAAGAAAACCTGATACATGCAGCCAGAGGATGTTGGGTTGTTTGAATTAACAATCCCAGCATGCTTTGAAATTGGTGTCACAGCCACTTTTGCAGAGGTAATGCCAAAAAGTGGCTGAGCCAATCACGAACAAGGAAGGAGAGAAGCAAAGAGAGCAGGTAGTGTGGAATGAGGTACTTCTCTGAAAAGAGAGTTGGAAAAAAAGGATTGGTTTCTTCAAAGAATCCCCAGACCTAAAAGTCACAGTACAAAAGATAATTAACACAACCAAGAAGAATTGAGGCACAAAAGGAAATTACAGACCAGCTGATCTACTTTGGAAATGAATGCATTTTTACTTACAGATCTTAAAGTTTGTTTTTGGATATATTTATCTGAAAGAAGAGAGCAGAGCTTACCAAAAGACTAGTAATAGCTAGACCAAGACCTACAAGGCAGCAGCCATGGCAACTGACCGTTCCTTGATCCCATCCCATCTCTGGCCTTGCCTAAAATTATTAGGTACCCAGTTGACATTACCAAATACAACAAATCATTATGTCCTGGGAAGGTAAATGCTGGAACAATTACTTGCTAATGTGGCCCTTTAATGATCTTCTTGTTCCTTTATTTTTGTCACTCATTACCAAATCAATAGTTGATAAACATCCTTTTAGTGCCCAATTCTTAAGTGTTTCTCCCTGGATGCATAACAATGAATTCATTACCACTGGTACACAATTTGCATTGTCAGACAGACAAAATTGAGAGAGGGAGGATATGTATTATACAAAACACTGTGAATTTGACATGATCTTAACCTAATTCTCTGAGGAACCAAGGACTTTGGTAAAGTAAATGATGGGTTTTGGTGGTTGGTTAGGTCATTTTCCCCTCCCCCCACAAGTCATGTCCTGAAGGCAGACAATAGGCATTTGCTGGTTTGAGTCAGGTGTTGGGCATGTGAGCGTACATCAGATTCCAGAATGCGGACACGTTGGGTTTTGCACACAGAACTTCCACATTTATACACTTACACCACTGGTCAACTTGGGTGTGGTTTTCAAATCACCCTATAGCAGCCAACAGGGTAACAATGAAAAGTGATTAATACCTTTGCAAATGAATAGGTCCCAAAGTACCATAACTTTTCAAGTAGAGTTTACCCAAAGTGCCTTTTGTGGGGGTGATTACTTGGTCATCAGTGACTGCTTCTCTAAAACTTGAGAGGCCAGTGGTAGCAACAACCAATCTGGATCAAAAGTAACAAGAATGTCTAAAGCAAACCAGGAGCCATCAGACATGAACCATCAAATTTGCAGTGCTGTCAAAGACAACTTTTTGAATGTTCAAGGGGAAAAGAGAGTTAAGCGAACTCTTGATGTTGCTTTAGTCAATTCTTGTTTTACCTCCAACGCTATCAACAGTGGACAACAAACTGCTTTGTTTTCCTCTACTTAAAAAGGGAGCAACCCTACAGAACTCTTTCATAGTAAAACATTAGCCACAGAGCAAACTTGGGACCAACACAGACTTTCAGAAGGACCTTAGTTATCTGTCAACATCCCATGTTCAATATGCTTCCCCTACAAAGACTGATTCCTAAGCTCCTCTTCTTTAATTCATGGATTTGGCCACAGCCAAGGAAACTTTCACATTTCAAGTACTTTCAGGGTTCAGCTTCATATACTCAGATGGATCACTGTTTTCTGGGGCCCATCAGAAAAGACAGGCTTCCCCAGGGAGGCATACCAAATAGTAAATTGAAAATTGGGGGCAGAAGGGAGCCTTACCTTCGATTTTGGCATACTCTGAGAGTCGGGAATAGTTGACTAGTGCAGCCTGCTCTAGACATTTACGGATGACTGTTTTTACCTCCTCTTGTGGCACTGGGGTAACGATATCTTTCATCAAAACCTTTAGGAAAAAAAAAAAAAAGGTTGTTAAGATAGTTCGACCAAATGTGATACTTATTTATGTTTCTTAAAGAGTTGAAGTTTAAAATTAGTTGTGAATGCATCCTTGCGACTTATCAAGAGTCAGTATTAAAGAGAAAACAGAATTGCAATGAGCAGTTAGGATGGTAATGCCCATCCATGAATCAGGGAAGGGCTGGAAGTATACCTTCAATATGTCTGTCCTAACTATTTGGGAGTCTAGAGATAAAATGCCTAGAATTTGGGCAGTTTCCCCACGTTTATTCTGATATTTGTTGAATGGTAAGCACAACCTCAAAAAATTACAAAGTAGGTGATTCAACCACAATATTTCATTACAATTAGGTTCATATCTGTATATATGTAATCTGTCTTTTACTTTCATTCTTACCCTTTCCAAGAGTGAGAGAGTAGCTTTCAAAGCACCTTCAGGTCGACCAAATGGAAAGCAATACCTAAAAAAGAGAAAATTCTTCAGGTTGCCCAAATTTATTACATTTTTGCATTAAATACACTGAAATTTGATTCCTATAGCAACTCTCTCAGAGGAACTGAAAATGCTTTTTATTTTGTCACGTTGTGTTATGTTAATCTGAATTCACACCATATATGTGTGTATATAACGTATATATATGTGTATGTGTGAATAATTACTAAAGAGAGACTCTGCAAATGTCTACAGCAGAAAAGAGTATTTACAGTAATGACATAAGGCTCTGTTTAGATTTCTATTGTGAAGGGGTATCATTTGTTAGCTCAAATAAGACCTTATATATTATTATAGAGACCAGCATTAAAAAATATTAGTTGAAACAGGCTACCATTCAAACATACTTACTTAAATCCTTAAAGGATTAATACAAGAAATAAAGGAATATATTTTAAGCAAATTCATTATTCTGCTAGCTGTCCTTTCTTGAGTGTGTGTTTCAATTATTATTGGATTTTTCATTACAGGCAATGTCTCTTGTATATAGTGTAAGATCAATAAAGATTTATTCAGGATGATTTTGATGGCACAGATAGAACTATGTCAGGTACCACTAGGAGTTCCATTGACTGCTTCAGGCTGTCATCGGTCCTTTGGGGACCCTGTTTTTTTTTTGTTTTTTTTTTTGAGGGCAGTGTCACTGGCCCTCATATGTGGGACTGAACCAGGGCCGCTGGCTTCCCAGGCCAGCGCTTAACCACTGCGCCACTCAACCGGCCCGGGGACCCTGTTTTTTATGGTACAAAGGGACCAGCTTGGGCTACTGACACTCAGACTATCCTATGTATTTCCTCCACTTACAGCTGCGTAGCCTGGGGCCAAGTTCCTTAACCTCTCTCAGCCTCAGTTTACTTTTTGTTTACACAGGGATTATAATAACTACCTTACAGGGCTGGCCGAGTGGCGCGGTGGTTAAGAGCTGGCTTGGGACGCCAGCAGCCCTGGTTCAGATCCCACATATGAGAGCCAGTGACACTGCCCTCAAAAAACAAAACAAGAAACTACCTTACAAAATTGTTCTGAGAATTAAAAAGTGATTTAATGTTTATCTAGCCTCTAGCCTGTATCTGGCACATAATAAGTATTTACTAAGAAGGACCTACTTATTATGCCATTATAAGTGCTCTTATTATTTTTGAATTACTATGTCAGGATCTCTGGTCCAGAGCCATCAGAGCAGCATTAGAAATGTCTAATTTGTTCCAAGGGAGAAGTGGGCTATGTGTTACAAGGCTGAAGTGTCAAGCCTGCTGGCTGTCTCGAGTATGGGACAGAGTGAACCTGTGAGTTCCTTTCTTTCTCTGCGTAGCCAGCAATCTTGTTTCTGAGGTAATGGAAAAGGCACCACTGCCTTCTTTCTCTGTTCATGTGATCTGATCCACAGGATTTTTCACTGTTTCACTTAGGAACCTCGAAGAAGCTTCAATTCAGCTTTCTAATAGATTAAAAAAAAATAGATTCATGACCATGGTCAGCTTCCACAGGAGGGCTTTCTTTCCTTGGTGGAAATAAAATGAACTTAAGATTTCAAAGTCTCCTAGCTATTGTAGTAGAACCCTGTCCTGTTGGTTTGCTTTTCCATTCAGTTATTTCTAAATATCCAATGTGAATCTCATTGATTTACAGTTTTAGAAAATCAAGGCTTTTACTTACCCCTCTCCAGTCTCATGCTCTTAATAAGCCCCTCAACCCCAGATCCTTACCTAAAATGTGTAATCTGATTTTCCAACAGAACTCGGAGTCTTTCTTTGATTTCTTCAAAACGTTCCTTTTCTTCCACAGTCACAGTTCCAATTCCATCAGGCCTGAAAGGAGACATGTTGTGAAGTGACGGGAACCTCATATGCTGACACCATCAACTCAAATCTCTAGCAGGAGGAAACTGTCTGTTTTAGAAGAACAGCTACAATGATATATGTGACCTGAGAAGTCCTGCTTTTCAGTGCTGGCTACTGAAGGGGATGTGGTATTTCAGGGTTATCGTTTGGAGACATTTGCAAAATTGTCACTCATTTATTGTGAAATGGTAAAATGTACAAACTAGTGGCTTGAAGTTTCATCTTGTAGACCTGCTGTTTGTTTCGCAGCTTCTTAAAATGTTGAACTACTTGCCAACATTTTTAAAATTAGGGAAGTCTTATAATACAATTCTCTTGAAAATTTGGAATAACTGGCATCAGTTGGTATTACTATAACTAACAGTTTCTTCCTTAGCTGGGGCAGTGCTGACCTATTCCACATCCCTAATTTGCATTACTTGTCTCTTATAGGCACTTAGATTTGGGACCCCTGAATTACGTACATAAACTCCTTTGAAAACCTGGTGACTTATAAGAGTCTGTCTTTCCCAGTGTTAAACGTTCTTAAGTGACTCAATTTCTAGCTTATAATTATAGATGTTCAGATTAATTTAAGCACTCATGTATTAACTGAAGAACAAATTTCAAGACATTGTAAAAATTGCAAGACATTGATAAAAAGACACTGAAAAAATGCACATATACCAAATGGAAAGATATCCCATGTTCATAGTTTGGAAGAATTAATATTGTAAAAATGTCCATCCTACCCAAAGCCATCTAGAGATTCAGTGCAATCCCTATCAAAATTTGCATGGCATTTTTCACAGAAAAAAATAAAATCCCAAAATTTGTATGGAATCACAAAAGACCTGAATAGGCAAAGCAATCCTGAGAAAGAATAAAGTTGGAGGCATCACAATTCCTGATTTTAAATTTTATTGCAAAGCTATAATAATAAAACAGTATGGTATTGGCATAAAAAAAAATCACATCGACCAAGTGAAGAGAACTGAGAGTTCAGAAATAAAGCCTCACGAATATGGTCAACTAATATTTGGCAAGGAAACCAAGAATACTCAATGAGGAAAGCACAGTTTCTTCAATAAATGGTGTTGGGTACATTGGATATTCACATGCAAAAGAATGAAATTGGATCCTATGTTATACCACTCACAAAACTGAACTTGAAATGGATTAAAGGCTTAAAAGTAAGACATGAAACAGCAAAAATCCTAAAAGAAAACATGGGTAAAAAGCTCTTTGATATTGGTCTTGGCAATAATTTTTTTTTGGATATTACACCAAAACACAAGAAAGAAAACTAAAAATAGACTAGTGGGACTACATCAAACAAAAATGCTTCAGTACAGCAAAATGAAAAGGCAAGCCATGGAATGGGAAGAATATTTGTAAACGCTCTATCTGATAAAGGGTTAATATCCAAAATATAGAAAGGATCCATAAAACTCAATAGCAAAAAACCCCTAAACAATTCGATTAAAAATTGGGCAGAGAACTTGAGTAGACATTTTTCCAAAGAAGACACACAATGGGTACATGAAAAGATGTTTAACATCATTAATCATCAAGGAAATACAAATCAAAATCACAATGAGATATCACCTCACATCTTTTAGAATGGCTATTATCAAAAAGTCAAGAGATAGCGAGTGTTGGTGTGAATGTGGAAAAAAGGAAACCTTTGTGCACTGTTGGTGGGCATGTTATTTGGTGCAGCCATGATGGAAAACAATATGAAGGATCCTCAAAAAATTATAACTAGAACTACCATATGATTTAGCAATCCCACCTCTGGGTATACACCTGAAGGAAAGGAAATCACTATTTTGAAAATATATCTGCACCCCCATGTTCATTGTACCATTATTTACAATAGCCAAGACAACCTAAGTTGGAAACAACCTAAGTGTCCATTGACAGATAAATGGGTAAAGGAAATATGATATATACATAAATAAATAACAAAAGGTAAAATAAATATGAGTTATATACATGTTGGAATATACAGCTATAAAAAGAAGGAAATCCTGCATCTTGCAATGATATCACTGGAACTTGAAGGCATTATGCTAAATAAAATGTGAGACAAAGAAAGACAAATACTGTATGTTCTCACTTACATGTGGAAATCTGAAAAAGTTGAACTCATAGAAATAGAAAATAGAATTCTAGTTGTCAGGACCTGAGGGATGGGGGATGTTGACCAAAGGGTACAAACTTCCAGCTGTAAGATGGATCAGTTCTGGGGATCTAATGTACAGCATGGTGACGATAATGAATAGTACTGTATCATATATACTTGAAAGTTGTTAAGAGACTAGTATTAAATGTTCTCACTGCACACACAAAGTGGTAATTATGTAAGGGGATGTAGGTGTTAACTAACCTTATTGTATTTATCATTTCACAATATATACATGTATCAAATCATCCCATGGTATACCTAAAAATTACATATGGTGTATGTCAACATCTCAATAAAGCTAAAAAAAAAAAAAAAAGGAAGAAGAAACCACATATGGTATTTTTCAATCTTAGCAAACTATTGCTCATTTTAATAACATGAAGGGCCCTAGCATAAATAAGTGAATTTCAGTTTAATCACAGTATTCTCATGTTTCTAAATCACCATTAGTTTCACACACATTTTCTCTATTTGGTTTGGCCTATTCAAGTTGAAAATACAAAGGGAGGCTGCATATTTATAGCCCAAATTTATCTGTGCCAAATTAGATGGAGGATAATCTGACCCATTCAAAGACTTCAGCTTCCCAGATCCGTAGTGACTTGTTTTGACTACTGACTGAGCCAGTTTGCAGATTGGTGCGTCACCATGAAACTTCTATTGGAACATTCTTCAGTTTGCAAATGTAAGTCATCTTGAGACCAAACAAATGGTCTTATTTATAGGCCTTCTCAAGGATCCAGCATAAGTTGGGAAAATCCTGTATCCTAGACCAGTCTGACTACAAAAAGACTTGGCAAATGGGAGCAATGTACCTCCTGTTAGGGGCTAATTGGTCAGCTTCCCTTCTTTGAAAATATGAAAATGCCCACAATTCCCCTCTTCCACTTTATAAAAAACACCATGAAATAGTAAAATCCTGTTATAGTCCATTTCTTCACATTCCCCTGAATTTAAGGAAAGAAGTAAGGTAAATGGTAAATATCAGGTGGGCTGTTGGAATCTATGAATGTGCCCTTATTTTCAAATTTTCTGGAGAAATCTCAAATTTAATTTACAAAGTTTATTAATCTTTTTTATTTTTAAAACACAAAATGTCCATAAATCTGTAGCTAAATCTCAGAATGAATTCATTGGCCTCCACAAAATATATGTGACACTTTCTGTGGTGACTTCTTATGTTTCTGTTAGAATCTACAACTTCCTTTAGCTGTAGCTTTTGGATTTTTACACAAAATTCAGCTTGCTAATGCGGCAAACACACATTTATACAATTGGCATGTGCATACACACAGTCGATTTGGGTAAAAAGGAGCTGTTTTAAGCATTTTGCTTCTTAGCAGGGAATTAACCAGAGAATAATGCTATTAGATATAATATACAAGTCGGAGAGGGGCTTGTAGATCCCTAGAAAAGGCATGGAATCCACTTAACATGGACAGTCCCGAGATGTCTGGGACCATTATTAGGAGATAAACCTCTCTAAAGAAAACCATTCATTCCTTACCCATGAAGTCTTCTAAGGCAGTTTTTATGTTTGTGTTTGACATGATAAAAACTAAACATTTAGTGTGTGCCTGGCCTTCTCAGTGAATTCTCACTGCAAAGGGTATTATCACAATACAAACGTAAAATTTGATAATGTTTTTTTCCCTTTTGTTCTGATGACTCACATTTGTAATTAATAAAGGTTTCAGATAGCAGCTTCCATTTCCTTGGACTACTCTTTGAACACTTGTTAATCTCACTATTCAAAAAAAGCAAATGACTAAACATTATTGTGGTAGTCTTTTCTTAAATTTGCTTCTTAATTGCCTATGTCAGTATGAATGGTCTTACTTTAAAATAAATAAAACTAACTTTACATCTGTGAGGCACATAGTACAGAATTCATCAAAAAAAATCCAGGTGATTAAAAAAAAATCACGATTATGACAATGAATGCAAATTTTGTTTGTAATTGCCAGAATTACTCTGAAATGGTATTGGTAACAAGGAATGCTATTTTACAAAATGAGGACGAGACATGCAGGAGTAATAAAATTTGTCAAAGATTACAAGTTATAACTATATCAATTAAAAATCAAAAATAGAATATTTTTTATTTCACATAATTATTTTTGAAACTTTTGTCAAACATCAATTCATTTTCCATGGACCTCTAGAATTTACCAATGTTAACGGTAACATTGTGTCGACTGATTTCTACAGAGCTACTGACTGAAAAATCCTGGTTCAATATTTTGGGGAGCACTGTTCTCTCAGAAGCAGTAAAATACTTTTCCTAGAGTGTTGGTTATCCTACCTAAGTGGGCCTCAGAATTACCTGGAGGGCTTGTCATGGCCTGGACTGCTGGACCCCACCCCAGAGTTTCCGATTCAGTAGATCTGGGGTGGGGTCTAGAATTTGCACTTCTAACAAGCTCTGTGGTGCTGCTGGTGCTGTTGGTTTGGAAACCACACTTTGAGAACCTCTGCCCTAGACCAAGACAATATTTCATGGCTGAAAGGGTATGTTTGATTCAGAGTTCCCAATTTCCCTTGGATTGGAGTCAAATTGGAATGAGAGATCTCCAAGTACATGGTCCACTTGCAAAGCTGGAACTCCCTTCCAAAAGTGGCATTTGCACTGTTTCCAAGATGCCATTCCAAGCAGCGCCAGTTTCAAAATAAATAGAAAAACTGTATGGGTGTCTCTCAGAAGCCATGCTTTTGTTTCTTTTTTTTCTGGAAACATTTGGGGGTGATTCTATAATTGCCATAAAACTGGATTTGCTTTCTCAATACTTTTAACACTTAAGGAGTCATGAAGAGTAAGAGAAGAGGAGGGATGAAGCTGGATTTTAAACTCCTAGCTAGTAAATCCCAGGCTGAGATGTGTCTTTAATCAGAACACACGTCTAGAAGCTGAAATACCCCCGTCCTTTCATGTCCTGACTGGTGTATTTTCTGCCCCTGTTTTGTGACTTCTTACCATCCATTGCCACTTCCTAAAAGCACCTGAATTGTCTCTGGAGGAATGACCATGGCCAAACTGTGGGTACCCCTGGGGGAAGGGTAAATTGAGGTATCTACTCTTCTGCTGTTAAGGCTGTAGGCCTTGGCCCAGGTCCGTTCCTACGTTTCATGGTCACTGTACACTGTATGATGACCCAAGCTCACCCAACCAGACACTGTTTTCTGGAATGTTTACATCGAGTAAATGTAAGGACAGAAGAAACAGGTGGAATTTGCACATCTCAGCAGCTAGGCCCTGACCGGACTCTCTTCAGAGGTCAGTAGTTCTGAAGCTTTGGTTATACTTTTCAGAGCCATGTGAGAGCTTTGAGAGGTCACATCCTCAGGCTCTGATTTAATTCATCTGCAGCTGGGCCTGGACATTGTCAAGTTTCAAGCTCTCCAGGTTATTCTAATATGAAGTTAAGGGTTGAGAACCACTGCTTTGGTCCCATTTTCTGCTTTTCTGTAGCGGCCTTGATTCCAGTCTCCCCTCATCCTTCATTCCCTGAGTCTCCTTGAATCATCCCAAGAAACTCCCTTCTGCTTAGATGATCCAGAGTCAGTTTTTGTTAGGTATATATTGAACTGATGTAAGTTCACAAAGCATGTATCCCCTCCTTTCCCCCACTCCCTAATTTAGTAGAAGCATTGATGTCTTTGAACCTAGGTTTAGAAACACACACACACACACACACACACACACACACACACACACACACACACACACACAGAATAAGAAAATATGGTCCCTGGTCTGTGGTCCCACCTAACTGCACACTGGCTAACAACTCACTTCTTGTATATCATGAACCCATAAACTTGAGACAATATGCAGGTCAAGTGCAGTCCTTTTTGGAGCCTTGGAAGACTGGAAACTCCCACCTGCAGGCCATCACTGAAGCCAGACGTGGGTCTCTCTGGCCACTAAAGACTATATTGCAACTGACACAGCAGGCATCTCTGGAATCTACCTTTCAAGTTTTCGGCAAACGATTTTCTCACTGTCCTTCACAAAGTTGACATTTTCGGCAGCATGATAGGAAAAATGTCATGTCGGCTGCTCTTCAAGTTCTTGTCACAGTGGTTAGCACCAGTTCTGTCATCTTCACTCTCCTCACAGTCTCCCATCTTGAGCCATGTCACAAATAATAATATCTAGAGTTGTGTTTTTATTTTTTTTGTGTCAGATTGAAAATACCAGAGACCCGTCCTATAAGTTACTAGTTACACAAATTGTTCTCCCTTTCCCCAAATGCTTCTGAGCTAGAGCTTGTTAATCAATGTCTAGGATTAATTAGTGTATAATTAATTAGGGTTAATTAATATATAGGATTAATCCAATATGATTAAGTACTAGGCTTTTACTGTGAAACATTTTATTTTGCTATTTGAAATTAAGTATGAACAACCTAGTGAAAGAAATCAAGCTGCAATGTGTCTTATGAAAGTCAAAGTGAATTCAACACTTTGGGGTCATTAAATTGCCCCTATACACCCAGCTAAGCACACAGATTCCCAGCTTTTAATTATCCTGTTAGCACAGTTCTCCACATTATGTTGAAAGCTGGGCTATAAAACCCTCATTTGGAAGGTCAGATATCTTTTCCAGAAGGTCAGGTTACTAAATTAATGCAATGCTTACAATGGTTGATAGGTTCGGATGTTGCATCTATTTGGTGATCAAGTACAGAATCCAGGTGTAAAAAGAAATGATTCGACAAAAGAGGCCAGTATATCTGGTCCATCTCTTCACATATAGCTGGCTTTAACCTCCAATCACGACCAAACAAGGGGTAAAACTGCAGCTGAAGTGGGAATGTTCTCTCTCTCCAAATGCAAATGTCCACATATGCTGGTGCAGGCTCTGTAAACATGATATATTCTCTCTCTCCAAATGGATGCATGCCTGCAGAGCGCATTATGGATCCATGAAAATGTCCTTAAACAAGCATGATAACTGAATCCTACTTGCTACTAAGTTGTTCCAGCCCAGAAACATGAGAGCTTAAAGGGCCAGAGAGGGACAGAATATCTCAGTAATGCATTATACTTTGCAATGCTCCCTAAATGGAACATTAAGACCAAACACACTCTGGCAACCTCTCTTATTTTAACTTACTTCTCCTGTCAATTTCTTATCCCTACAACTTTTAGAATGACACCTTTGAATTTAACCCAAGCATGGAAAATTTTCCTTTGTCTTTTTCAAGTGCTTAATAACTACAAATTGAAGATAGCATCAACACATTATAGTCTCAAAAGGAGACATCCCTGCTCGCTCATCTGGATGGTTTGTATCATCTCTGGGTTAATTATAAATTGTAATTAGGACTCTCACATCCCATGGTCACTGCTTCATTAGGAAAGCCCAGCCTTACCCTTTCTTTCTCCTCTCCCTCCAGCCCATGCCCTTTCTAATTATGCCCTGATGCCCTTGGGCTCAGACACGCTGCTAAAACAAATATATCAAAGTGTTTGTACCACAAAGGGTAAGAGAGGAAGCAACGACAAGCAGTTTCTACAACATCACAAATGTGCACTGAAGCTTCTGGAGGTTGACTATAATAGGTCCATTTGAAAGAGAGGCCTGGAGATGGCAAAAATATACCAGTAAGGTCTTTTTCTGACTCATCTGCTGTTTTCAAAAACATGTAGCTATAACCCAACAATATCAGAAGGTGTCTATTACAAGTATAGGAGTGGTCGAGAAGTCTCTTCCCACAGAACAATCTCAAAGAATATGGATGCTTTTGTCACAAGGACATTAGTCAAAGTGGCTCAGGCTAGGTCCAGGTACTGAATGAAGCAAGAACTCAACATTAATTAGAAAGCATATATTTTTTTCCCCAGAGAAGGACCAATTTCTAAAATAGCTACTATATAGATTTTTGTCTTTGAGGATTAAGAGGAAAAGACATGGGTTTCTTTATTTCTAGATAAACATAGACAATTAAGCTTTAAATTCCATCCTGAGCACCTAACATGTAGACTTCTAAGTGGTCAGACCAGTAATATGTGTGGCTTTTTGTTATCACATCCACCCTGGAAAGGGTGTAGCATATGAAAATATGTTTTTCACCAGTGAATTCAATGACCACAAGATGAGGACACACTATTGGAATTTTAGAAGGGAAATGCAAATTACTTGATGATTTGTTATGGGCCAGAAAGATTGTATTGATGGGATAGATAATTCAGCACATTTTATAAGATTTTATGCCTGAGTTGGAAACTCTGCTGTTCTCATGGGGCAAATTTCCTCCAGGAAGAAGCACATGAAAAGTTAGCATACAAGCTCTAAAGAGAATTTCTCCTTGGGATTCAGACTTTTACTTGAACTGTTTTGACTTTCCTCCCTCATTCCCCCCGCCCCTTAAAAGTGTTTCCTATTAGGTGAGGATGATTCTTTAGAAGTTAGAGAGTATGACTTAGCTATATGCAAGGCCAGCACTTGCTCAGAGCTGGAAGGCCAACCAGGCACATTCTCCTGTCCACAAGTGCAATAATGTCTTGTGTCCATGTGCAATATTCTTAGGACCAAGAAGGTGGGGGTCACTCTTACCCCCCACCCACACCTGCCTGCCACTAAAGTGCTATATTCAGAGGTCAGTAAAATAGAGATGTCCCTGTTACATAGTCTTTTCTCTCTTTCTCTTTTGGAGAGGGAGAGTTAAAAAGCGCCAGACATAATGTCATAATAAGTGTATGTGTGTGTGACAGAGGGAGAAGGAGAGAGGGAGAAAAAAAGGGGAGGAAGGTGGGAGGGAGGGAAAGGAGAGAGGGAGAGACCGGGAGAAAGGGGAGATTGGAGTGAAAGGAAAAAATATAAATATGCAAAAACTACTCATCTGCTTACAGGTAGGCACTCACAAAAAATAAAAGAAACCATTATGCGACATGGGTAGGAGTGAGGGACCAACATTAGAGGCAAGAATATGGTCACTAAGGCAATGGCTGTGGTCCAAGGGAGAGAAGATAGAGACCTGAACTCTGTCAGTGGCATTGAAGAGAAGGAGAAGTGGATGGACTTGGGAGATACTTAATGGCACTGATGGGGCATAGTAATTAAATCTTTGTGATGTGCTGAGTGAGAAGGAGAAAGGATGGCTCCTGAGGTTATGTCTTGGGCAACTGGGTAGATGGAACCACTTACTGATTTAGGACCCTGGTGGAGTAACAGGAGGAAAGGGAGTTCCACCTGATCATTCCATTACTCACATCTAACCCACATGATCACATAGTTTCTGCACACAAGCAGCACCTTGGCTTCAAATACATTTCCCCAAAGAATCCTTGGACACATTTTCAGAGATTTTTAGGGCTCCTACCCTCTTACATCTGCTTGCAGACTCATTAATCTACACAGCTCACTTTGGATTGGGGCGGCTGGCATTATGGATTTGCTAATTGCTGATACAATGTACTTTCTAGGCAGGCCATATGTGAAGAGCAGCACTGGCATTCAAGAAATGTTAAATAATAATGTAAATGAGAAAAATTTCCCATCCCAATAATAAAGGGATCCAAGGAACACTGACGCAACTTGCCATCATCGGAGCTGTTTGGTTGCCTTGTCACCATGGGACAGTGACCAAAGTGAGGCTGATCTAAATGTCATCGAGAAAGAATACTAAAAATATTATGGTGAAAATTAAGTACTGCAACCTTGGGAGCTGATTTAAAAATTAGAAGATGTAGTGATTTACATCTGTGAGTTTTATGATCGCCAAGTGCAGCCAGCTGAACATACATTTTCCTTTTCCCTCTCTGAGAGCATGGGTTCGGTTTTAAAGAGCTGGCCCAAACTAATGTTCTTTCAGGCAGTGGTTCTTAGATATTGCTACCTATGGGAATCACTTGAAGAGATTTTAAAAGCATGATTCTCAGGACATATTCCAGATTAATGAAGTCAGAACCTCTGCAGATGGGGTAAGGAGAATCGAGGCTCCCCAAGCGATTCCAATGTGCAGCCGAGTTTGATGACCAAGGCCTAGCTCAGTGAAAGCTGAAGACCAAATGCCTTAGCGCTATCTGGGAGGAACCGAGGGAGTTTGAGGCTCAAATAAGTTCGGTCACTTACTCCATAGCAAATAAGTGTGTGAGTTTAACTGAAACACGGATATTCTGATTTTGCAGCCTGTATTTGTAACCTCTCTACCTCACTGCCTGCTCAGCATTAGCTCTTGTGTGTAGTGACAGATGCCAAAGTCAGCCACTTGGTATGAGTTTTAACATTTCCAGATGAGCTATAGCAGTCATGTGAATTCATTAAAGAGTTTTCCATTTTTATCTTAAATGTGTCCAAAATCAATCTGGCCCTCCTGGTAATTCTGGCCTTGTGAAGAAAGCCAGAAAGCCAGAATACCACCCAAAAGGAGCATCTCCTTTGAATGCTATCAACAGCCTTTGGTGTTGGTGAAAGCATTTTCCTAACCTCTTTACCAGGATGAACACTATTTGCATGTAGAGATGGTATCTATTCTTTAGCCCAGATTATGAAGGAATTCATGAGTCATGGACACAAACTGCCCTTTAACTGAGTTTAACTGAACAATAGAGGCATTCCTATTGTTATCTCACAACCAGCTTCAGATTAGGTAACAAGTCACTTTTCACCTAACCATTAACTTTTTACCTATTAATAATAACTCAGCAGCCCCAAAGGTGAAGGAAGGGCCCTGCCCTGCTGCAGCTGGAAATCATTGAGTTCTCAGGTGCTCATGTCCAGCTTCTCTCACCTTCTCTGGAAGCCTTTGTCACATCTCTGTGAAACACTCTGCCTTGTGAATCGTAAACACCTAACCCAAAGGAGACACTTCTGGTCAATCAGGAAGATATTTGCTGTCTATAACTCCAATCCCTGACAGATACGGAACCATCCATAATTTGGCATTTTTTACAATAGTGTTTCTCAACTGGGGGTGATCTTTTCCCCCAGGAGACACTTGGCAATGTCTGGAGACATTTTTTTTTTTTAGCTGAGCAATCCTGCCACCTATTGGCAGCTCAGCGGCAGCTAGCTCAAGCTGGGTATTGAACTGCTGTTGCTCAGAGCTCAGCTCGCACTCTTGAGAGAGCTCTTAGCCAACTGAGCCACTCAGCAAGCCCTGGAGACATTTTTGATTTTCATGCTGCAGAGGGTTGGTGCTATTGTCATCAAGCAGGTAAAGGTCAGGGACATTTCTAAATATCCAGCAATGAACAGGACATCCCCCTGCAAACAAAGCCCCCCCCCCAAGTAAAATCTGAAGTGGTGGACTGAAATTTCTTCTTTTTACTTGGAGTTTTTGTTTCTTTTACACAGATTTATTCTATGTCTAAAGGCTTAATAGTTGTCCCCACTGATTTTCAATTGGTGCAGTGGTTCTCATACTCTAGTGTGCATATAAATCACAGTTTGTTAAAATGGCAAGTACTAGGTCCCATCCTCAAATAATTTGATTCAGCAAGTCTTATGTGGATCTGGGCATCTGTCAGGTGAAGGTAATAACAATACTTATAGAGTTGTAATAAGGATAAAATGAGATAATGTGTGTAACAGCAGTTGTCACAGTGCCAGATATATAGCAAGTACTTATAAATGGCAACTATTGTCCTTATTTTAATTAAACTGTACTTATGAAATCTGACAACATACTATTTCATTTGCTATCATAACCCATAGCAGATAATTTTAGAGGTTGATGGGTTATTACAGATGCTATGATTCTATGTGCTTATTTTGCAGATGAGAAAATTGAGGTACAGAAATGAGATATAATAATCCTACATTTATGCAGAACAGGCTCTAATACTCAAATCTTTGGAATCTCTGCCCAGTGCTGATATTGTGCAAAGAGGAAGAATTTTGGACTCAGAATATCTAGGTTTGCCACTTAAATTTACAGTCATTCAGTTTAATCATCTGCAAAATGGATGTAAAAATAGCTGACTTGAAAATATGATAGCAAATGAGATAGAATATATGAAAGCACTTTGTAAACTGCAGAATGCTACACAACTGACACTTAATATTATGACTTGTTCTTCATTTAAAAAATGCATGCAAACATAGACCCTGGAACACACATAAGCCTCTCAAAGTACCATTCAAGATCCTTTTGGATAGTTTTTCATGGCACAGGATCCATCAAATGTGGCCATTGACTGCTCTGTTTCAACACTGATCACTCCAAAAGCAGCACCTTGGACAGCAGCCAGGGGAGCTTCCTCAGGTGCCTACATCATTCTCAAGCCACTTTCTTACTGGCTGCAAGCTACTGTTGCCTTGTATTTAGACCCTCCCTGGGAAACACAAACAGAAATTCCACATCACCTCCATCCGTACATAGTGCAAGTTCAGAAGACAGGTGTCTACACGGAATCAGGGCTTTCTTTGGCCTTCACTGCTGGACCTGTACACACTGATAGATAGCTTGCCACATTTTCTAGGAAGTGAAAATTGGCATTGCCATTCAGCCTGCCTACATGTGAACTATATGTATTTCAGGACTTAGAGATATTCCAGTGATATATCCATACTGAAGCAGAAAGCATACCTACTTGTGAACTTTGTGTAGCTTGGCTATGCCAGTCTCGGTCCTAACATCAGTTTCAAAACCGCAACAACCAAACTTTAAAATATCAATGTTAATTTAGGGTGAGGGTAGGAAAGGTGAAGAAGAACACAGGGATAACACTAGAAATAATTGTGAATCTAGTTTATATGGGGGAAAAGCCACCAATTTACCATTTTATCAACTCACAAAGCGAGTATCCCTAAAAGTCATAGGAAAGAGGAGACGAGAAACACAATTTTGGAACTTAAAAGTGCCTTCAAGGTGACCTCATTACATAAGCGATTCCACTACACTAAGAGCTATTAATTTAGTGACAGGCTTTATTTTGTGTCTTTGTTATAAATCATTATTTGAAAATAGATTTGTTTCATGAAATAACAGTGGAAATGAGGGAGTTTTTCTGAAAATGATGGAGCTACTATAAATGTATGGACCCATCTTATGCCAACACATTTTATTTGCTCCTTGAACATAATCCTGAAAGTATAAAGCATGGGTTGCTTACTATGAATGACTTGGTAAGGTACCAGTCCCCTCACTAGGTGCCACTAAAAATAAATCTGACTCATGGTTCTGTTTATTGCTCAATTAGTTTTTTCCATAAGAACATATTTTAAGAGTCACTAAACACCTGACTCAAATTCAGTCCTAATACCCATTTACCCATTGCTAGGATTTTTTTAAGGTGCACTTTTCTATGACCTTAACAGAACAGAGATTTCAGGAATGTACAAACTTGCTGTTACCTAAGATGGAGGTTGTGGCATAGATGGGGGCAGGGGGAGGTCACAGACATTGCAGAACACAAGCCAATACACATATAACTTCTTACCTTTTGGGCTCTAGATTTGCCTGGATTTTGAAATCTTTTCTTTTTTTAGATTCCTTTTTGGTATCTCTTTTAGCCTCTGGTTCAGATGGGGAGGGACTTTTGCGCCCTTCAGGGTCTATATTTGGTGGCAGCCCACTAAGGTGACCATGCATTGGTTGACTTTGGAGAGGGGGTGGTCGCGTGGGGCATGCAGAGAGTGTAACCAGCCACAGGATAATCAAGAGCACACATACATGCACAAACAAAAGAAAGAAAAAGAAGGATGCATCAAACAGCAAGAGCAAATGCATTCAAACTAAAATAATAAGCAAAAAAAAAAAAAAGATGCAAACTTGCATAAGGAAAATCAGAACTGAAAAGAAAATAAGAAATCCAAAACTGTTTCCATGACAAGATGTATAAACCTAACTGTGAATCAAGTGGCAGTCTTACAATATGAAATCCAGACAATGTGTATCATAATTCATGATGATGTTTACCAGGGAGTTTACAAAAACACTTCATTATTTTATAACACTTTCTTATTCAGTAACATATGTAGAATACAGTGTGACAACCCAGAGAATATAATGCAACTTCTCTCTCTAAAGAATTCAGTCCAAGAGGCTGTAACAGATAGTCATCAAAGTATACATATTTATAAAAAGCAGAATTATGCACAGATACTTCCCAGGTATCAGAATTTTCATGAATATCTTTTGTGCAAATAAAAGGTCATGTACTGGGCTAGTGAACCTGATAATAAAGGGAGTTGTTGAAAACTTTGTTGTCTGTTAAATATTCAAACCCACAATTGTTATCTAGCTCTAAATGTTAAAGTTGCTATTGTTATCTAGCTCTAAATGTTAAAGTTGCATTTCATAATATCTACCACCACTCCAGAGAGGAAAAGCACAGAACAATTCCCACAGATATTTCAGAATTGTATAGCTTGTAAGATGGAGATGACTGACAGTTCTGATTTCAAATCAATGCAGTCAATTCTGGGTTTTCCCACATGTGAATTTTCTCAGTGCAGCTTTTTCATCCCAGGTTGTGTTTCTGATGTAATCTAGCTTTCCCTGGGTATCTGGGGTATTCTGGGGAAATGTAGGTTTGCCTTTATGGTAATGTGAGGCTACCTACATTGGGATAGTAAACTGACTATGGCAGTACTGAAATTTATTCCATGTCTTCAGAGCCAAATGGTAATGTTCTTAAATTATTTACTGCTTTGCATTATTCAGAACTTGGATCTTTTCCTCCAGGAGCTGGGCAACGTCTAAAGGAAGAGAGTACTTAGTGCAGTGTTAGGAGAACTGATGTTCTGATCTTGTTTGTAAAACCTATAAAATGAGGGGGTTGATTCCATTTGATCTCGGAAATTGTTCCCAGCTCTATGGTTAAACCAAATGCTTTGTGATTGTCTTTGCCTTTCAGCTTCACCTAGCTTGTTTTAGCTCATGAAATGTACTTGGCTCCCCCTTTGCAGGGCATGTGTCCCTGATGCTTCTTTTACCTGGAACCACTCAACCCCTATACTTTCTTCAGTTCTCAGCCCAAGCATCACTTCCTCAGAGAGGCCTGCCACCCCATCTGAGTTGTGTTCCTTTATTACATGCTATCATGGAATTTCATCTTTTCCTCAAAGCGCCAGTCTCTCTATGTAACCCTGCCTTCATGTGGTGTCTAGTTTTTGTTCACCATGCATGCTGACTGTATACCAGAGTGCCGGACACTCAGTTGATAATATCTATGGAACAAGTCATAATAACAACAAAGGCAAACATTTATTAAGCTCTTGCCATGTTCCTGGAATTATGTTGAGCCCTTTATATCTACTTGCATTCTATCAATATCTCCATGAAGACATTATCATCCCCGTTTACAGACGAGCAACCTGTGGCACAGAGGGTTTCATTACCATCCAAGGTTATTGCTAGCAAATGGAGAAGCCATGATTTGAACCTAGATTTTTCTAATTTCAGAGACCACTTTCGAACTAGGGAGGCACAGAGAGTTAGCGATGACACTAAAAGCAGGACCTTACCTGTTCCCATGGACGTGGGATGCGCAGAAGGCAAAGCTGTAGTGAAGGAGGGTGGGATCAATCATGGCGCCATTTTCTGCCCGTTCCAGCAAGTCTCTGAGGTAGCAGAGATGTCGGTGACACCCTCGGACTCCGTTTCGTGCACAGTACTCGTCTAGTACAAACACCTGGCCAGGACTGAACCAGCCCTGTTTGAGGAATAAAGGAGAGACTTTCTTTTAAATACAGGTTGGTTGATTTTGGAGGGCTGCTTGAGTTGGGGGTGACTGGAGCAGGGGGTTAAAATATAGCCCGAGTAAACACTTGCTGATTGTTTATTAATTGCCAGCCACTGTGGGAACATGCTATGTATGCTACCTGGGTTAACCCTCACAACAGCCTTATGAGGTGGATACTGTTACCCTTGTTCAATGGATGAAAAATATAAGCTCAGGGAGGACATGGAATTTCCCTAGTATCCTAAAGCCAGTAAGTAGTAGAATCTGTGTTAACAGACAGTATGATTCCAGGAACAGTTTCCCCCACTGTCTAACACTTAACTGCCTCTTAAAAGGGTATTGGAGTGGGGCAGGGCAAAGTCTTGGTTCTGCTAAGTAAAAATAATAACATTAACGCCTTAAATTGATATCATGCTTTACACTTGACACAGAACTTTCAGCTGAGCCCCACAGCAACCTTGTGAAGTAGACAAGAAAGCTTTATCTTCATTTCATAGATGAGGAAATGGAAATCAGAGCTGTGAAGGAACTCACAGATAATACAAAACAGGCAGGACTCAAACCCAGCTCTGTCTCACTCCAGGTTTTCTGTTTTTTCTACTCTGGAGCATTAAGAAATATTAGGATTCATCTACACACGTGCCAGGACCTTATAAATTCTGTCACTTTGGAAGCAAAAAAAAATTAATTTTAAAATGAAGAAAATAACATAATTTTCAAAGAGAACATGACTAAGTTTTCAAGTTCTGAGTCAGGTGTGGTTCAGTTAAACTGAGAGGAACTTCTTGTGCCTTGGTTTAGTGTTTTGTTTCCTTTTTCCTCTGGCAATTATTTGTCTTCTTCTTATTTAATGCTTGCTGCAGGACCAGATGAAACTTTGCTATAAAAGAGAGCCTAGACATATCTCCGATTCAGAGCAGCTTGGGAAGCATGATGGGATAGAAATTGCTGCCTCCATATGCACTTAAGAAAATAGATACTCAGAAAGGCCAAGTGACTTGCCATTCAAGGTCACCCTTGGGCCAAGTGGGAAAACCAATGATTTCTTTTGGTTTCGGTACCTTTCTGAAGCGAGAAGTAAGACAATTTAGGTGGTACTTCATAAGCTGGGAAATTAGAATATTTTTAAAATACAAATTTAATGTGGGGGCCTATTGAATCTGAGTCATCTTTTGAATACTGCTCTGTCTTGGGAGAGAAAAGGCAAAAGGAGAAAGTGATTGGGAGGCAAGTGGAGGCCACATAGGTGCAGCCAGAGAAGCCTCTGTAACACTATCATCTTGAATAAATGATCTGGGGAATCTTCGATTGACAACATGCAGCTCAGCAATACATCCAACGAAATACGGCATCTTTCCTATTTCAAATTATAAGTTACTGCAGAGGGCGGGAGAGTAGTCGAGGCAGTGGGCTGCCCCTATAGGCAACTTCTTTGCCACTCCATCTGCTACCCCAAATGCTAAATCTTAGAAACAACACTGCTGTGAAAGATTAAAATATATTTTCTACGACTCAGATGACACCAAGTCTTTTGTAGATGCCAAAATAGCTGCTTTGAAAAGAGTTGAAGAAATATCAATTAGGAACTCAGTCGAAGACACAGAAAAATTTATGTATCCCTGCTGGTCGGTCTCCAAAAGTAACTGAAAAAAAAAAAGATTGTAATAATAAAAAAAATGAAATATAGAGAGGCAAGAGCTAAAGTCCTTTTAATTGCAGTTATTTTCTGAAAATTTGGGATGATGATTAATAGATATAGGTATACCAAGGAAAAGGAAACTATTTTACACTATTCATAATTAATTTTGGATCATATTTTTAAATCTATACATGACTAATAAGAAGCAAGCTTCAAAATTTCGTTTCTGGTTTAATTTTTTAGAGGGCATTTACTAATTCTCCTTAGAGATGAATTTGTTAGTGAAAAAAAAATTGTTTTAAGAAAGATCATGTGAAAAAAGGCTTGAAAATAATACACCTCAAAAAATTCCGCAAGAGAATAGAAATTATATATAAAAGGGAATGATTTAGGTTCAGAGGTATAGTCTTACAAGTTTTATGAATGTGATTTACAATTACATGAATAATCACATAATCATAAGAAATACATTTGAGAAAAATTGCCTTGCAATGCAAGGTAAGCTTTTTGTTTTTTTAAGTTAAAGTGATGTGTTTCTTTCCAATTTGGCAAAGTTCAGATTCTTCTGATAAAGTGATTCCAAATTGCGATAATCAATGAATCTTTTAAAGACACAGATTAACAAATTATTCCACATAATCTTGCTTTGATTTTTAAGCTTATTTTATCTACTATTTTTAATATTTTGGCTTCTGGTACAGAAAAAAAAAGGGAATTTAAAATAAAAATTAGTCAGAATACATTCAGGATATAACCATGTCATTTAGAAACGAAATAGATTTTCATTATATTTATGTTACTATCAATAATATGTTAACTGTAGTTAATAACCAATTTTAATAAAACGCAGATATAATAACCTCATGCGTTGGAGTAAGGGATGAGGCTTTTCCTCTGTGGAAAGTCGCTTCATCATTTCCCCTTACCCTTCCTATTTATAAAGTGGGATTAGTAACATTTATCTTTAAGAAATGAAGTAACAATTCACGGTTTGCAGAATAAAATAAACTGGGTCTTTTTTAGACTTCCAACCCTGGTAATATAAAGAAAGCCCCAAATTAGCTTCAGAAATCCAGTGAAAACATATTAGCAGTCCCTTGAATCTAAATGACTTACATCTAGGCTAAAACCAGGCCTTCAAGAAATGTTGATGCTCTCGCTGGAGAGCTGGACTTCCAAATGTCTAAGTGCCAGAAAAAATTCCCCCAAAGGGTGTAAAATGTTTTAAATACTATGAAGAAGAAAAAAGCCACCCAAACAAACCCAAACCAGTTTAGCTTATGAAAAGTGGAGTTTATTATTTACAAATCATTTTAATCTTTCAAAAATAAAGAAAAAGAACACATTAATTTCTGCGACAGGAGCGCAGGGTCTTATCTTCTGGGGTGGGGAAGGAGGGGGATCTCAAACTCTAAGAAACCACGGCGATTTTTACAAGTTCTACGCAAGCAGATGCCAAACTTGATTACCCTCTTGGGAATATTTCTCATGTGGCAGCTGAAAAGGGGGAAGCTCAGATAGGGAGGCTGGGGAATTGGATCGTCTCTCCTGATAACTTCCTCCCGCTCTGTCTTCTTTCTTTGGTAAGTAAAATTCTCAACTCAGGAAATCAAGAACACATTTATAATTGTTAAAGGGGCTCTGTAACAGGGAAAAGAGCTTCTAACATCAAGGTAGAGAAATATATCTCATTTAGAAAATGTCATTATTGTTAAATTGCTGTAGATCAAAGAATATACTTGCCAGGCAAGAATAGGAATCATTAAGTCTGTGATCCAAAGTAAGGCGTTGCACCATCTCAAAGAGGGAAGCGTGGTCAAAGTTACAGGGGTTGGACGAGATAAATTCATCCATGCCATGTTTTTGAGCTCTATCTGCGTCTGTTCATTTATACATGTAGAGAGAGACACAATTTAGAGAAACACATCACATTTTCTTTGACATTTCAAATACATAGGAATCCACTAGGCATTATGAACACTAGCTGTTTCCCTTTGCCTCCCACCAACATACCCAAGATATTCTTTTTACCTCCCATTGTCAACTTGCATCACTTACTGGTGAGTTTATTGCATTTAGGCAAACATATATTGGCATCAACATGTTTATCAAATGATCACAACTCCAGTGCTTTTATGTCATTCTTGAAAAGCTAAGCACGCGACCATAACTTCGCCTGCGTTTCACCAAATACTGAAAGCAGATCGGGTCTTTGCTTATAAAAGCCTATTTATATTTAGCTTTTTAGGTTTTTAATAGATTCTGCCATTCCAGTGGTTATGTCTACAGCAATTCTCTACAATTATTGGGATTATCTGGAAAAGGATTACGTTGATTTTCAGCAAAGTGACAATATTTGTATCCTCCCCTTCCAAATTCCCATTGCCAATTTGGTTTCACAAAAGGTTTGGGTCCCCACCCTCCAAAATTAAAGAAAATAATAATAACAAAAGATTTTCACTGAAACCTGGAGAATAAGTTAAATGGGAATTTAGTTTGTGATAGCCGAGGATGTTTCCTTATAGTGTGTGCTTACTCAGCAAAGCTTATAAAAGAGAAACAAATTTACTCTGCAAAGGCTATGATCTGCCATTTATTGTGAATTAATAGTCTCAATGTATTCACACTTCTCCTTAGGGTGAAGGCTGTAGGCAAAACCTCCTAAGGGCTAACTAATTAATCTCAATATGTGTAACTGAAATACTCTTCCCTCAATTGGCAAAATAACTCAGAGAATTCAAGCAAATCCTGAAAAGGTAGGAATGATGGTCCCAGATGTTAAAGGAATCAGCTCATTCCACCTGGTAATTACTCACTCTCCTGATATGCAGACTGTGAAGAGAAAAAAATCTTACATCAAATTAAGCAAGAGTTTATTCACTCCCTTGCATGTAACATTCTACAGGAATATGGGGACCTGTCAGAGACGAACAATGCTGTCAGGGCACGTGGCAAATCAATTTTTGACTTGAGAGGGTGTGTGGATAACATTTTTTTACATGGTCTTCGTCTCAGGCAGTGCTCTTTTTTTTCCTTCCTGTGCTTGGGGTATGGCTGAAAACTTGGGTCATGGTAGCAATGTGATTTTAAGATGATGATTTCTCCAAACATTAGTGAATTTGTATATCATTTAAACCTAAATGCATGGTACGCTAGATTTATGCCCTCTTATTGCTAGCATTTTTAAATCTTCAGTGTTTTTTTTTTTTCATAGAAGCAGCAAGTGGTCAGTGTTTGAACAAGATGTGTGTTTATGCCCAAGACATACAGAAGCCACGGTTTCCAGAAGGCAAGTTGAAGAACATGTGTTTTAATAGCCAAATTGTTCCATGAGGATGATAAAGCACAAGCTTTTAGAAGGGAAATCACATGTACAGAAATTATATGAGCGTCTGAAAGAATGCTCTTTACTGTGCTAATTGCCTCAGATTTGTGTTTGAGAAACTGCTTTCAGTGTGAGGTTACATGCTTTATTTAGGAGGATTCCTTTGTTTGGTCTCTAAACTACATTTCTCCTTTGACTCAAAGTTGGTTGGTAAGAGAGGTGGCCAGGAAGTTGGTGCTGGGGAAAGAGCTAGGTGTCCTCAGGGTGCTTGCCTGTGAGAGAGAGAGAGAGAGAGAGAGAGAGAGAGAGAGAGAGAGAAGAGAGACAGAGACAGAGACAGAGACAGAGACAGAGACTCTTCTGGCCCAAGACAAGTGTCTTAAACCTGTGCTAACTTTAGGTCCCGACCCAGGCATCCCTCAGGACAGGTTCTGCCCTCTCATCTCCATCCTGTCAGTCCCTGGTCAATTTAATTCAGGAAAAACTAACAGTGGGTACATGAATTGTTTTTCCTGTTTCATCCCCATCTGAGCCTCCCGGCTCTTCCCGCATTACCAGACAGATGCGGCATTTGGCTGGCACAGCCTCCTTGCTCTCGAATTTCTCAGGAGAGGCTGTAAGCCGACAAATCAGCCGGGCACTCCCTTTGTCATTTTGTCTCTGCTATTTTATTGCTCTTCAATTAGGATGGTGCAACCGGTCATTTAGTGCAAAGAGAAGGGGGCTCTTTTGTAGCTGTTAAAAACATGGCACATGCTTCAGTCTCTTACTCTTTCTTTTTGTGTTAAACCTCTTGCAAACTTGGCAATGAACTATGTTGCCTTGCTGCCCACTCAGGAAATAGATCTGAAAAGGTGCCTGGACCCCTTCGCGGAGGCCTGGATACAGACCTACCCCCCGCCCCCGAGCCCATCACCACCCATCTTCACCCTGCTAATTTTGGGCTTAGAGTACATCTAAAGAACAATTTTGGTTTTAAAGCACCTTTCCAGAAAAATATGCTTTGGCCTGCTCTCCTTTTCAGAAAACAACCCTCTCAACATAAAGATTCATTTCCCCTTCTTCCTTTTTTCCCTCTCTTTCTGGGTCCACGTGTGGAATGAGGCTGGGCCTGACTTGGGATATCTGGGTTCTAGTTAGAACCCCATTTTTTATAGCTGTGGGATGCTGGCTGAGTTGTTATCTCTCTGAGCCTCAGTTTCCTTGTGTGTAAAATGAGCTGAACTTTCAGTTCCCTTTCTGCTGTTACTGCCATTTAATCATCCTTAAGATCCCTTGCAGCCTTCTCTATGTGAGGATGAGGCTTACTTACTGCAGCGGGAATTTATAGCAAGGAAAAGGAGCAGCCTCTGGGTTTTGCTTACACAAAACATCATTTACTCAGAATTAGGCTCATTATCTTAATGGTTCCAACAACTCAAGAGTGCTTAAAAGGGTGGCTGGCTCTCATGAAATCTTTGAGAGTTTCATTGGGCTTATTATATTCTGTAAAAGAAAGAGGGGTGGTAGGCCGGAAATGCTATTTTAAGGTGTCAGAGTGGATGGGATCTGATATATATTTTTTAAATTCTCCATATAATTTATTGATTTTTTTGACATTCAATATTATTTTATATTAACTTCAGGTGTACAGCATAGTGGTTAGACATTTATATAATTTAAGACGTGATCCCCCTGGCTAGTCCTCCTGTCACTACACAGTTATTATATTACTGACTATATTCCCTGTGCTTTACTTTACATCCCCATGACTATTTAATAACTACTAATTTGTACTTCTTAATCCCTTCAAAATTTTCATCCTGTCCCCCAACTTCCCTCCCATCTATAATCCTGATAAATCTAGTACCCATCTGACATCATACATAGTTATTACAATATAATTGACTATATTCCTTATGCTATACCCTACATACCCATAACTACTTTATAACAACCAATTTGTACTTCCTAAGAAAGGGGTCTGAGTTTTAAGCTCCATCTGAGCTGGGTCTTGTTGTTGTTGTTGCTCTCGGCTATATTCCCAGCACCTAGAACAGTACTTGGTACATAGCAAGCACTTGATTACATATGTGTTAATAAAATGAATTTATTTCATTAAAATAAATAAATATTTGCTCTTTCAGCAAATATTTTCTATGTCTTGATTTCATGGAATGTTGATCTACTAAATTCAATGGGAACAAGTTTCTTGGAGCTAAAATAGGAGGTGATCAGGTGGGTGGGCTTATGGGATCACAAAGGCTAACTCTAAGACTAGCTCTGCCTTCACCGGATATGTGACCTGAGCTGCCTTGGCTAGTATTTCTGGCTCTCATTTTTCTCACTTGTAAGCTGAGAATAGGGGTTGGGTCTCAGAGGGCTGTCGAGAGGGTCTGAAGAGAAGAAGTGGCTAGAAAGCACCGGGGCGCCTGGCATAGGGTGAGTGCTCAGTAACCTTACCTTGGAGTGAATAAGCAGGCTTCTCGATGCTCCTGAAGCCAGTTTATGTTCTTGGAAAGCCAAAGACGTCTTTTAGTTTACAGCTAATGTTAGTGATAGGTTGCTTCTTAAACCATATTGTTTCTAGGAAGCTGGGAGTCCTTTCCAATCTCTCTGCTTTATGCTTCTGCTCTGCACCAGCTAATAACCAACTCCTACGTCCCGTCTTTGAGTTTTTGCTAGGTTACATTCCAATTTCTGTGTGGTCAGAACACACACTTACCAATTGAGCCCCTTGGTAAATAGTATGTTCCTCGAGGGCAAGTTTCTGACCCCTTACTTCCTTCGCCAGCTCCCAGAGGAGCCACGTCCTTAGAAGGTGTGTATTAAGGGACTTACTCTGACACCTTCACCCCAGGAAACTTCCCACTGACTTTATTAAGGAGTCACACACATGGAGATTCAGATGGCATCTTGCAAATCCAAAAGTGGGAACATGTGCTCTTGGGGGAAAAAAATCTTATAGAAGGAAACAGAATTCTAGGTGCAGGTGTCTTTGGATACCATTCAGAATGTCTGCCTGTGTCTCCATACATGCTTAGGACCATATGCATTACATATGTTGTCTATTTTAAAATAAAACACTGCAGTGGTCCAGCTGTTCCAAATTCTGTTTCAAAGAACTTGTGGGTGCTTCCCAAGCAACACCATATAGTCATTCTTGCACTGTCCCAGTCTGTTCTTCCACAGTGCTGAACATTTAAAAATAAATGCTCCTTGCAACTCCATTTCCCCCCCACAAACAATTGGAATGGGTTGATTAAAGAAAAGGAAAACTCCAATGTTGACATTAGCAAGGGGAAAATAGCCCAGAGCCAAAGCAGGAGGAAGTGAATTCTTAAATCAGGACACCTTGGGATCACTTCTTTTGCCAATGTTTGGCATGTGTCAAGAGAATGAAAATGAATTTTAACACTAGGGTGAGCAAAATAGAATTAGGAGGGTGAAGTGGCTGCTTACAACTCCAATGATGTTTGGATTATCTCTTGCTTTGGGAGGTGCACATCAATGCTCTTTATTATTATTATTTTAAATTTTAGAAATTAAGGTTTAACTACTGCATTTTAAGACATGACTTCAACCTTTACCTTTTACCTTTTCCAGACCTGGCTGAACAGTTCTTAGGTCCTGTTTGGTCTGTAAGGGCTTCAAACGTACTAAAATGGGCTATGTAACCACATAGGCACTGCAGCTAGGGCATAATTCAACACATCTTCCAAACAATGCTACTTGTTTCACTTCTGGGGTTTAAATGCAGACAGATTTTTGAAGTCCTTTATAGTATGGGCATAGGAGACTGACTTCAGACTCAACTTGGATGGATAAAGCTGATACTGGTACCTAACTACATTCAGAAACTTAAAGTATTATTAATGGTATCCATGATACCGAAGCAAGCTGATGGACACACAGACTTTTGAAAGTTAGATACACTTTTAAGTGCAAACTAACCAAAACCTTTACCGCAGGTTTCCTCAGAAACAATTTTGGTTGGGCATTTAAGGAATGTTGGGAAAATATCAGTTCCTAAAGTGATATGATTATGTAAGTTTTATACTCTCATTTAATCTACTTCATTAAAATTCAAGTGATGTCTCTAATTGGCCACTTTACCATCTATGTCGTTCTTTAATTGATCATGATGTTTGATATTCTCAGTCATGACATGTTTGATATTCTTTTCCTTCTCCCCTCACAATGGAAAATATATATATATATATATATATATATATATATATATATATATATATATAATACTTTTCATAATTTCTTACCTTAATAGCAAGTATCTTTATGTGACTTCACTTCAGATATAATTTTTTTAGATAAGTTTGCAATAAGGTCTATCCAATAAATGTATTTTGTTGGGGGGACTAATATAGCTTTCAATTTCATTTTATTGAGATTTTCTTGTTATTCTCACAGCTAAGAAAATGAAGACAAAAGGCTAAATCTCTCTTTGTTTTGTAATATTACATTTTGGAACTTTGCATAGGCCAGAGAAAAAGAAATGTTGCTGTTAAAAATAATTATGATTGTACTGTTAATACATTGTCTGAAAGAGGCTCATTTCGTTACGGAATCCCTTTTCCAATAAGCTAGAGGTAGCTGTTTTATTACTGAAATTTAGAGCACAGTTATGGCTGTTGTGACTCCTGATGGATGCTATAGGCAACAGAATAGCTAACATAACTTTAAAGTCATTGTGAACCCAAACTGCAAGTTAAAAGGTGACTTTGTATCTTTCTTATATGAAAAATGTGTGCTTGTCATATCTGCTTGACAGTACAAGAGTGAATGCATGCTTTGGACAATAACGAACAATGACAGTAGTCAACCTCATCAGGAGACATGAAATAAAGAAATGACAATGATTGATGGCAGCTGGCTGTACACAGATTTTTCTAGAAGAGTTTTTCTTGGCATGATCAAGTAACCAGGGAATGATGTGCCCTTCCTGAGCTCTGCACAGCAAGCAAAATAGTGGCCTCCCATGCCTGCTGCCCTTGAGAAACAACTTAATTCCTTCATGGTCCCCTTGATGAAATCAAGCTAACTTGCGTGGCCAAGAGAGGATGGCATCTTCAGAATCTATGAAGGGCCACAAGGAATTTTGCAGAAATCTTGAATTTAAAATTACGATTGCAATACATCCAAGGGGATAAACATGTGATGTGTATTTCAATGTTAATTTTTATAACTCTTTATAAGACAGCTGCTTTGAGTAAAAATCATCACAGAGTTAGTTAATGATCTCAAAATAAATAAATGAATGATTTGCAATTTTCCCTGCTGTAGTTATACATTTTCAATTAATCTACAGAGTACTTGATGATGTTTTTACATTCCCTGCAACATGAGCAAAAATAAATTTTCTATAGTTGACTAATTAATAATGTATTTTACTATAAATCATTACATGACATGAAAATACTCAACTGATTAGTGAATAATATATTAAATGTGTATGCTGTAGTTAACAAAGAAATTAACCTTCATGTAATATGGTTTATTTAGAACATACTGTGGTATTTAGAAAATTTAGGGCCTGATTGTGGAGTCTATGCGTTTAAAAGACCATTGATTTTTACAATGAGAAGGAAAGTGATTTACAGTGTGGTTTTGGGTCATGCAAATTAAGTTGATATCGAATTAATTTTTTGATGTTGCATTCCTGCAATGTAGCAACTGCAAGTTGACAATCAAGAAGCTATAGCAAAATTCTTGAGAGATAACACTATAGAAAGGAATTAAGGTAAATGACTATTTGGGAATCTACTAGAATAGCAATGCGCTGTTGTGCAAATACACGTGAATTTATGCAGAACACAATTCATTCAGTCATCTCTTCATCCATCCTTTCTTTCATTCTTTTAAAAAAGTAGAGCAAAATCCTAAATTCCCACTAAGTTCACATACTATGGTAAGCTTTATAAAATGCCTCATCAGACATTCAAAGGAAAGTAAAGTTAAATTAAGTATCTGCTTGGAGTGTTAAAAAAAGAAAATCTGTCTGCTAGCCAGGGGTACAATTATGCAAAATAAAAGAAAAAAGAAAGAAAGGGGAAAAGAAAGCAAATTAAAAAAAAAAACAAAAGATTTAGGAGGACTATTATTAAATGATCAGGAGAGATGATATGACCTACAACTTCTAAATTAGCATTCAGAATACTGAAGTACATATTTGCCTGCTCTCTTGACCAATTTTTCTAGCTCCCTCTAATGTCCAGTCTGTCCTCAACACATTTTTTTCAGTGGTGAAAGTTTTCCTGTATGAATAAAGGAACTGTATACTCTCTTTTATTAAGAATTCAAATTTGAAGGAAGAGATTTTCTGAAGTTTTAGTTTATTTTTTCTCTTTTGGGTGTATTTTTAGAAAAATTAATACAAATACTAAGATGTTGAAGTTATTGTCATAGTCCTTGGGGGCATAACACAGAGACAGTCCACACCAGAGGTCAAAGCGCTCCATGACATCGTGTGATTGTGAATCTGAAGCTTTTATGATTAAGCTACATTAAGGACTTAACTGTGTCCTTAATTTCCTGTTTTTGTATGTGTAGGTAGTCCAGTATAGTACTGCTCTCCCTTCAAAATTAGTTCTCCATTGGGTCTTACTTAGAGCACACTCTCAAGACAGGGATTAATTATTTAGTATTCCAATTAATTATTTAGTATTCCAATAATGTATTTACTTTATTAATTGTATTTTACAATTTCTTGAAGTCTTCCTCAGTTAACACATTTGGGTTTCCTATCCCACCTATCTATTTGTTAAGGTTATTGATAGTTACCACATCATTGGTACACTGATCATTCTAATCTTTGGAATGGGAAAGAAAAAACAGCAACAATACATTATCAGAGTGCAAAATGATCTGTTTTCAGGCATTAAGCAGTCAGGTAGCTGTCAATTCCATTATTTGCCATTTCATTGTGATGTTTATTAATGTTCTTGGAGTGAAAAAAATTAGGAGATGTTACTAGTTGGCTTTATTCAGAGGATCATTTGATGCCAATATGAAAGCCAAGGAGAGGAGGCAATTATGCACACATCACATGCATCCTAGTTTCAGTATGGAAGCTGACATTTCAAACCTAAGGTCAGGAAAATAACATGAAAAGTCTTACTACAAAGTCTAGACATGAGGAAGATTTAAAAGGAGAGGGAGGAAGCACATTGCAGGTGTCAGATAATCGAGTCTGATTATCTGAGCTGTGCTAGCTATAGGGGAACACTTACCCTTCAGTCCAGCTAGAAGTTAGCAGGGTAAGAAGGAACAAACCAGAATAACATAAAGACTAGCAACAAGGCTCAGGAAAGCAGACAGGAGTTCTAACCTAGCAGCTAAAGTTCTTGGGTTCGAGCAAAGATTGAACAAGAAAACGTAAATGAAACAAAACAAAATGAAAACCAAAATCAACCCCCACCCCAAACCAACAGTAACCAAGAACCCCCCGAACTGTTGAAGACTGTTCAGGTGGTAGCAAAAACAGAACAATACTCAAAAACACCCAACTTTGGGGATCGATGATGTGATTAACAGTTATTAGCTGAGAAACAGACATTAAAATGAGACTCATTGCAAGTGATATATCAAATAATCATTGACCAAATAGCAAACTTTAAAATACCATTCCCCCTCCCACTTTGAGGTACTGATTTTTACTGTCCCTCTGACACGGACTGGGCAGGGGATCGGGTGTCTCAATGAGAGGCCACTTGGCATAATAAATTGTGGCAACACTCAACTACAGATTTGGACATCGTTTCCAAGGTAAGTAACATTGGTATGAAACATTGGAAAATTGCAAATAGTTTTTTAAAAAGTATAGCTAGGTACCGACTTAATTTTTCTCAAGTTTTAACCAAAAAAAGGGAAAAATTAAATCAACAACACACACCAACAAAACCACAAAAGAACGAAAAAGTTATAAGGTTTGGTGGAACCCTCCCCAAATCATTGTAGAGTCTTATACAAACTAATGAATAGCAGGATCTATTTTTTTTTTCAGTATTTACAATTCCATATAAATACTCCACTCCATTCTATCTTAGACGTGTCTTTTTCATTTTGAAATTAAGCTTTTGAAAATTGCAAAAAAAAAAAAAAAAACTGCACCTAGAAGCTGTTAAACTGAATTTAGAAAGACCCAAATAAACTCACAATTTCCCCCAAGTTTCCCAAACTGTAAGATGTTCCATTCTCAAGTCTCCCTTGAACAGACAGCCACATGATAAGACTGGAGTGTTTATTTTTCTCTACCCAAAAGTCCTCTCCCATTTTTCTGCAGCTTCCCTTTGCCATGTAAATACTAATAAAGTGATTACAAAGTTAACTCACTGAAAGTTGTTCTTTAGAATTATTCACTTGCAAGAATGCCAAATACTTGGAAAAAACATTCAAAGACAGGATTTGATGACATATGTACAGAAAAAAGTAACGATGACCCTTACCTTTTGGAAGTCAAGGAAACCTTTTTAAAATGCAATACTTGATTGTTTTCACTCTTTTTGTGAGAGGATCTGTGATCGACTTAGAGTTTGTGATGTGACTCTTAAAGCAAACCAATATATAGGCTGAGAACCAAAGATAAGCGAAGGATCAAATTTTTCTATTTATTACTATGTTGTGATTGTTTTCCATTTTTTTATAACATTGCTTTGTAGTACCAGGTGAGCAATCTGTCCCAGCATGCACAAGACTGAAGGGTTTTTGGGGACACAGGGCTTTCGTGCTAAAAACCGGGAAGTCTTGGGCAAATCTGGATGAGCTCGTCACCCTGAGTATGAATGAACACTGTGAACTTTGACTGATCTGTTTCATAGTGATGGTTTGAATTTAATCAGTTAAATGCAGCTGTGAAGTGTGACATGACCACTATTAAGTGGCAGACTCCTCTAAATATTATTATATACCTTCCCACCTCCAGCCACTTTCTGGTTGTTTTATAGCTATTCATTAACACCACAGAATGTAAAATTCCTGGGTCCTTTTTTGATCTTTCTCATTCGTTTTATATACCCATAACCACAAAGAATCAGGTGCAGAAGGTTAGGTTGGTTAGACCCTGACTGATTTCCTCTGCCTGCTTCTAAATTATGGGAACAGATGACTCACTTGCGGGTACTCGGGCGGCAGTTTTTATTAAGTGCCTAAACTAGCAATAGATAGAATCTGGAGCAGTGTTGAGGTTCTGTTTCGGGATAATAAAGTAATTATATGAAATTACTGGGGTCAACATTATTGGATTGAGGCTCTGAGTAATGATTGTCATTTATTATAGGGTCATAGTGTACAGTTGTACAGATTGGGCACTGACCAACTCCATAGGTATCGTTTACATTTTTGTCTACGTGGAAAATACCTTCTGCAGTGCACAATCTGCATGGCTGAAAGTGGTGACCTTGTTCTTATAGAACCAGGTAGGTGCGGTAGGACCTCACTCTCTGGAGAACCTCCATTTTTGGGTAGTAATTAAGGAGACAATAGAGAAGAAGGTGGCTCCACCAACCAGGTACAGATAAATCTTAGAGGCATGAGTTAGTTGACTTCATTCAAAAAGTGTTTCTCCCCATCAGCAAAGGTGGTACAAGGCCTTGTTAGACAGAAAAGGACACGGCAGTGGTTTTCATTAGAAAGAGGATTTATCTCCATTTAGTTGCTGTCGCTGCAAAATTATTCCATCCATATGCACATTTTGTTTCAGAGCAACAGAGGAATGGTTATGTCCAAGCCCTGTACCAGAGGGCAGGTTTCTGCTGTGGGCCTCCATGCTTCCTTCCCTTTTGCTGCAGCTCTCATTCCGCAGATATACTTGTGGGACTGACTCCCTAGCATTCAGACTCGAGCTCAGATCATCTGTCTAATATCCTCCTCCCCTCACTCAGTCACCAAAGTGTGACACTCTTCATGGTATGTCTCAATGCCTGAAACTATCTTTTTACTTGTTGACTTGTTTGCTATCTAGATTTCCTCACTAGAATGCAAGCATCCTGAGAGCAGGGACCTGGTCTGTCTTCCTCATTCGTGTGTCTCATCACTTAACCAGCTGCTCCATGAACTAGACCAAATGAGTGGGTTCCACGCTAAAGGAAGGAATCACAGTGATTATTGCTGAAGATGACTTGTTCCTGAGTTAGCCCTAATGATTTGACCATTAGGGTGAGGCAAAAATCTCTATTAGGGTTAACGTTTGTAACTAAAATAAATGACTTTTTGGTATTTTGTGTTTCCAATGTTGCCATCTTCTGTTTTAATAAACATCTCCAGGTGCGCGCTGGATTTCACCTTACCCTGTGCATCAGAAGGGCTGGGAAATAAAAACCATCTGAGGTACCAAGAAGATATGGCAAAGAGGCAAGAAATCAAAATGGATGCAGAGGTAAGAGAAGAAACTGAAATGTGAACTGGGGCTGTTTAAGGAGATGGTTTCCTTTTTGGGTCTTGGTGTTTTAGCTCCGAATGGGATTTTAGGTACCATGGGTTTTTCGTTTTGTTTTGTTTTTCCACTGCATGTGATAATGTCATCATTTATTTTTAAATGATTCAAAGTTGCAGGTTTAAATTTATTTCAAATCCAACCCTATTTTAAAATTACTTTTAATGGGAAGAAATGAAGCAAAGACATATATCATCTACTATTTTTGAAGAACTCAAACACACACATGTTTGGCTGTGAATTCCCGAAGGGTCACTAAAACAAAGAGATAAAAATCCACCTACAATATACTTTCCTTTGTTTAGTCCTTGGGGGAAAATGTCAAGTATTGCACTTTAAAATTACTTTCATCTAACATTTTTGTCCCGACTTTTCCCTCCTGAATTCACTATTCCTTTTCAACAAACATGATTTTACGAATCTTTAATATTAAAGTAACTAGGCTTTCGAATTCAATTTTGGAAGATTCCTGTACAGAGCTATTTTGAACAAATGACATATTTACTTACAAAATTGGGAGATGGGGGCATCCAGTTGCGGCACATTCCCTCCCTTGGCGTTGAGTTTCTGGACTTGGGTCGGGGGCACAGGCTTGTGGGACTGCCCTGTGGCGCGGTACATGGCCTGGACCCACAGGATGCGGTCTTGCTCGTCATCACTGGCAAATATCACGGTGTCTCCTTCTTTGACTGCATTGAAGAAGGCGCGGCCACCCTCCAATCCTGGAATAAAAGGGAATGAAAACTACTAAGCAATGTTCTTGGCAGAACTGAGCCTTGAGGAAGGCGGCTTCTGCTGCTTTTCCTTGGGCCAGAGAGGGGAGGAGCCATTTATCTGACTCGAGGACAGGAAGTCTGATACCCTCGTGGCCACAGCGCCGGGCCGTCATGTCCAAGAGGAGTTTTGAGCATGGTGCTTGTCTCTGTCTTTGCATTGCTGGGACAGAATTGTCCTGCAGGCTGCCTGCTGGCTGGGTAAACATCTGCCTATAAATATACTATTATTTTTCTCATCCTTCAAACAAACAAACAAGCAACAACAATATCTCTTGACCCCCACTTCTCCCTTTAGGTACTGTCCTATTATTCTTCTGTTTACAGTATAAGAGGAATCTCTACTAGGGCTTCTTGTTAAATTTGAGTCTCCTGGGCGTCTTGTTAAAATGCAGCTTCTGAACAGAATGTCCAGGGGGCAACCTGAGACTGCAAACAAGCTCTTGGACGATGTAGACGGTGCTGGTCCTGGGACCATACTTAGAGTGCCAAGAGTCTCTCTTTCTCTCTCTCTCCTCTTCTGCCTTAAAACCCCTCCAATCAGGCTACTGCCCACTTGGCAGGGTCACACATGACTTCCACTTTGCTGAAACTAATGATCAATTCAAAATCCTCAGGTTATTAGATCCATCTACCTATCAGCAGCATTCAACATTCACGTTTCCTTTGAAATGCCTTCTTCACCTGGCTCCCGATCACCTGATTTCCTCCTCCCTCCCTGGCTGCTGTTTGCTGGTTCCTCCTGCTCCTCCTGCCCTTTAAATCTTGGAGCATCCTGGTGTCCTGTCCTTGGATCTCTTCTTTTCTTTGTCTACACCCTCTCCCCAGTGGTGGCATCCACTCATAAATGCCATGACTATGCTCATAGTCCTAAATTTCTCCCTCTATCCTGGACCTCTCCCTTTGAAATGCAGACCTGAATATCAAACGGGTTTCTTGCCTTCTCCAAGTGGGTATTTAATAAACATCCCGAGCTTATTATATCCAACACTGAATTCCTGGTTTTTCTCCAAAAGTCCTCTATGAAGCTAAGCTCATCCTTCTAGTTGCTCATGCCCATGACCTTGGGGTCCTTTTTGACTGCTCACTTTTTCTCACTACCCACTTCCAATGGAATTCTGTTAGCTTTACCTTCAGGACATTATACCAGAATTTGAGCCCTTCTCCCACCTCTAGTGCTGCTGCCCGGAATCTAGCCATGCTCATCTCTCACCTGGATTATTTTAATAGCCTCATATCTGATCTGTCTGCCTCCATCCTCACTCTTGTCGATTCTCAACACAGCAGCCAGAGTAATTGGTTCAGCATAAGGTCAGGTCATGTGACTCCTTTGCTCAAAACCTGCCAGTGACTCTGCATTTCATTCAGAGGAAATTCCAAGGCCTGCAAAGCCCCACATGAATTGACCCTCCACTACTTCTATCCTTATCTCCGAGTACTCTCTTTCTGATATGCCCATACATGTACGCACTTCATGGGAGCCACACTGGCCTCTTGCTGTTTCTTGAACACACCATGTCTTTTCTCACCTCAGGACCTTTGCACCTGCTGTTTCTGGTGCTTAGAGCACTTCCTCGAGATATTTGTATGATCCATACTCTCAATTACTTCGTATCTTTGCTCAAATGTCACATTCTTATTCAGGCCTTCCCTGACTTCCACCCCTCATTACTCATCTCTCCTATCTTGCTTCATTTTTCTCTATAGCTCTTATCACCATCTAACGAATTATATAATTTACTTTACTTTATAAGGACAAGGAAGTTTTGTCTGATTTGTTCACTGCTGTGTCCCAGGTACCTAGAATGGCGCATGGCATAGCATAGGTACCCAACATGTACTTCTTGAATGAATGAATGAATGAATGAATGAATGAAAGAATGAATGAATGCTCTATAAATCCATTTTTTCAATATGCAGTTCTCAAGGTTAACATTTAGAGAGAGGGAGGTGGAAACTTCTCTGTGGGCTTAGGTCCAAGTTATACTATATCTGTTAACATATTCCAAAAGCCTATATTTTGGGGTGACTGGGTACTCTCTGGCTAGAAATGAAGCTTCATATCTTCATCAAGTTTTTTATTATTCCCCAAATTATTAGTTAAATTTGAGAGGAGAATAATTGTAGTGAGTAGTACCCCCACATTTCCAACAAGGCCCAGTCACTAACCTGTTTGACAACTGGCATTGGAAAAAATTTCTGGTGACATGAAGACTTCTTCACTGTGTTGATAATATTAATTCAGGTGTCTATTCCACAAGAGTAGTTGTGTGTCGATAGTTTTGCACTTAGGATTTCCATGGATTCTAGAACAATAAATAGCTACTTCTTTACATGAAGGGTCTAGTGGCATAGATTTTTAATAACCATAGCTTTTTGGTTATGATTATGAGGGAATAGTTTGACTAATTTTTTTTTTTTTGAGGGCAGTGTCACTGGTCCTCATATATGGGATCTGAACCGGGGCCGCTGGCATCCCAAGCCAACATTTAACCACCCCGCCACTCGGCCGGCCCATTGACTAATTTCTTATGGAGGGTTTTAAAATGTGTGATTTGAGAAGTATGATGTCATTAGCAAGCTGGGAAAACCTGAGGAAATGAATGGTTGACATAAGAAGGAAAATTCTGGAGGGGGTGAGAGGAAGAAGAAGAATTTGAGGAATGGGTCAAGTCCTGAGAAGTGAGCAAGAGATGCTTAGAGGAAGAGTGGTCTACAGACCTTCTGTCACCTCGCGTCATGGTAACTCCACCATGAGCTACTTTGACACTGTCAGTGAATGCCAGGGAGACATCACTGGGTGGGTGGGAACTGTCCCTGCCCTACTCCTTCCCCTCTCCCAGGGCCTGAAGGTGGGGTAGGGAGGCTGTGTTCCTGGAGCTACTGTCAGAAAGTCAGTTTATGGGGTTGCCTCAGGAAGTGGAGAGGTAGAGATAGAAAGATGCTGAGACGTTTCCAGATTTTTATTTAATCCTCCCAACAACCCTCTGAGGTAAGTACTATTATTCCCATTTTATACATGAGGAAATTGAGTCACAGAGATGATAACTAGCCCATGAACACAAAGTGAGGCTGAGCATCAGAGATGGGCTCCTAATCCAGGTGGGCTATCTGATTCCAGGGCTGACAATGGTAACCACTGTGCTGTGTGGCTGCAGAGCCTGGACACCATGGTGGGGAAACGGTAACAGCTCTTTGAGAATCAGTTATTAACAACAGAATAAAGCCTAATCGTGGAGTGAGCAGGGCAAGGAGACACATCTAAGGCAGCAGAAGCAATGACAATGAGAGCAGTAGAGAGCAACAGAGCTTTTTCAGAAAGCACAGGAGACCAGGACATTCCAACAAGAGCAGGGAGAGAGCAGAGCGACCCAGTTGAGAGAAACCCAAGGGAGGGGAAAGCTAAGTGAACATCAATACTTGCTTTAAGCAGAAGAGTCTTAGAGGAAGTAGCAATTCCTGAGTCTGAATTTGCAAAATGCCCTGTGTGCAAGTGCACAGGCTCCCCATGGAGTACCCCACAGGATACATGTGAAGAACAAGAGGACACATCTGGGGATGGATGGAGGCAGACCAGGCAAGAAATGTTGGCCAGCTCCCTGCAGGAGGGAATGGCCAAGAGCACACATAGGTGTGGTCTATTTATAATGGTAAAGCTGTTGAAGATTTCATGTAGCCATTTCAATTGTGCCACTGACTTATTCTAAATGAATATCCTTTTATTTGAAGACTTCATCACTTATTCTAATAGGAATTGAGAAATTATCACATACTCTCTAAACGATACCCAGGGAAAGATAAAGTGAAGCATTTTCACCTATAGCTTAAAATGAGTAGCATGTATATAAAACTTCAATGTGATTCTTTACCAATTCCAAAATTAATATTTCAAGGATCCTAAACAGGTAGTTGATTTAGTGCAAATGCTTGTGTCTGGGTGACTACTGGATCCCAGGCTTCTGCAAAGGCAAGGGCATCCTCAGCTATCAGGCTACCTATCTGGAAAACACCTCCACCATTGGTTCCACTAACAACCTGGAGAAAACCAAGAGGGGGAGGGGGACAGATGGGCTCCCTCTCCATTTGCAAACTCACCTTTCAGGGAGCTCCTCACATCTCTGTTGACATTGGCTAAATTGTACATTACTTTGATCTCTAGCCGGGAAACTTTACTATGTATAAGAATCCCCTGCAGGCCTTATTGAAATATGAGGATTTTGCCCTCCCTCTCCTGGCTCATAGGTTAGGTGTGGGACCTAGAAATTCGATGTTTAACAAGCAATCTTTAAGAAATTCTGAGTTAGATTTCTTATGACAATTGGGAGTTTTTAAATCTCATTTTCAATCAAATGTTACTTTGAAAATAAATAGGACTTGGCACACAGAAAGCCAGAGAAGAAGCTGCGTATTATTCTCAAGAACATAATCAATTTACTTTCCATTTACATCTTTGGTAAAGGAATTTATAAATCATATCCCATGGGACCAATGTGAAAAAAAAAAGAGAGAGAGAAGCTTCTATAATATATGTGCACACTCCTTTTGCACTTAGATAGAACAGCTTTCTCCCCACTCCTGCCCTCCCATAGAAAGAGGAGTCTGTCTTCATCTGACAAAAATAACAACTATAGCTTTGCTATAGCTGTACACAAAGCTATGTTTCACTGCAAGTGCCAAAGGGTGACATGGGTGAGACCCCGAGTCCCAGCTCAGATTCTTCCTTTATGAAATGGAACTATAATCCTAGTCCTATCTACTTCGTGGGCAGGATTGTGGTGAAGACCAAGTGCAATCATGTAGAGGAAAAGAGTGGTGAACTGGTTTAGAAAGAATTACAATCATAAGATGCGGTCATTTCTCCTTCTCATATTGGCTATTTAGCCTCCCACCATAACATGAAGGTCTTGGGAAAGACCAAAGCCATTTCTCTGAAGGGAACTCAATGGTTTGAGAAGATCACAAATGATCACAAAATACCCTGAGGGCTGGTTTGTTAATGCAGGAAACATCCTTTCAATGAGATATTGCATGAAATTGTTTCATACTCATAGGTTCTACTCATTATGAAAAATTTCGAGATAAAGCCTTTAATTCACACCTTCTGTGGTCAGCTCTGTACCATGCTCTGGCAGGATACTAGTTACTTTTGAATGTCCTGGGGCATGGGGCTGGTCCAAGTCACTTAGGTTTGGGATTCTGAAGGTGCTCATTTTCCTAAGTGGGTGGGGCCGAAGGCCTTCCTGCTACACCTTTTCAGGTTAACACCCCATCTTCTCTCAAACTCTGTTTTTCTTTTATGTGTATTTTGTTGCATGTGGAAGAGCAATATGGGAGTAGAAAAAAAGGTTTTGGGCCAAATAATGCAGTATGGTTGGAAATGCTTTCCTTGTGCAGATTTGGCATAAAAATAAACTTCTCTGGGAGAGGGCTGTTGGTGCTTGTTGTTCATTAATATGCTGAAATGATTTCACACCCTCCCCCTCCCCCCCATTTTGAAGGTTTTTTGAGGCTGATTTCTATTCATTTTTTTTCTGGGAAAAAGATAAAATGGGTGTGTTGGAGGGGAGAGGTGTGAGGGGGCAGGATGTAGAACTTATGAGAAATACTACCATTTGTGTGGTTCTCTTAGTTACATAAGGCTTCGGAGCTTAGATGTCTATGCTTGTGGATTGGCATCTTCTTAGGAAAAAAGACATTTAGGGAGGGTTTTCTTTTCAAGGTTAGCCAGCAACTAACTTTGAATTGTAGAGAGCAGATATGGATGCACAGGGCAGGCTTACTTGGACACGGAGACACAATACCTGCCAAGGCCACGCATCACTGGTGAAAAACAACACACACACACTGTCAGTCAGTCCTTGGTGCACATGTTGGACTTCTTTTTCCAGAATTTCTTTTTAACATTATAGGGTGAAGTACATATTTGTGGGCATAGCTATGTACAAGAGAAATATATTATGTTTTCTTTTCGGTTTTACAAGAATCCCTTGAATAAAACCAAAGCTCTTGATTGGGATGGCATTTTCTCAACCAGGATAGAAATTCCATAAAATCAGGGATTGTGGCTGCCCCCGTCACCTGTGAAATCCTGGGAACATGGCTTAATGCCTAGCATGCAGTAAATGACCAGCCATACTACTAGACCGTTGATCTGGGAAGGGGGAGAGTGTTGTGGGCTCGTGGCCTGCAGATCAACTGGGTACCTGGCTGGGGGTCGGTGTAATCCACAGTGTAGCCATCCAGCTGTAGAAGTTCCTGAGGCTCCGCTTTTTTCTCCCGATAACTGCACATGGCGAAGGTATACTGACTGACCTGGGAAGGGAAAGCACAGATGGTGAGGTTGGTCCCCTAGAGCCCACCTTCCTAGAATAAACCCTCACCATTTAAGCATGTCCTTTCCCCTGAGGCCCTGTGCTCAGGACCTGGGTTTAAATTGAGTTTCATCACCTCCTGGCTGTGTGACATGGAGCAAGTTACTTAGCGTCTCTGGTCCTCTGTCAGCTCATCAATAGACTGGATATAATCTGAGAACCTACGTTCTTGCTCCCTTATTGTGAGGACTGAATGATGCTTAGTAATTGCTTGATAACAATTAGCTATGATCATTGTTGCTGTTATTTTAACTGGGGTACTACATGAAGTTGCCATTTTTTGAAGGTCAAAACTGGTTGAGTAGTGGCAGTTGTATAGCTTCTACCTAACATGACTACGGCCCTAACTGAGACAGCCAAGCTCACAGACATAACCACAGGCCTGTTCAGAAGTTAGGGGCTACACTTTCATTTATTTATCCCCAACTTTTTAATATGTTTTAGCATTTATTTTTTGCAGACCAATTCTCAGCATCAAGTCACACATTTTGTCCCACTTCCTCCTTTCCACTGAAGGAGTGTTTTTGGTTCCTTTAAAAAGTCTCCCCTTTATCTCAGACAAGCGCTGGAGTGACATGCTGTCATAAGCAATGAGCTCTTGATTGCTAGGTGCCAGTCATGGTAGAGCCATTCTCAGCCCCAACAGCATGGCATTGTCACCAATGCAGCCCTCAGTACCCACAAGGGCGTGACGCTGGTGCTGGGTGGGGACTCTGCAGCCGCAGGCTGGCCTCAGGGCCGGTCACCTCAGTGTGTGCAGATCCAGTGTGGATACTTAGCATTTCTGCATCTGGCTTGCCTGAAAGGAGCCTGTGGGAGAACGAGCATCCTCGGGCATCTGCGAAAAGCTCGTGTGCATATTTACCATCCACGGATGTCAAATATTCCAGTGAAGAAGTGCCACATCCCTCAATTTTCAGTTCCCTTTATTTAAGGAGACATTTTCTAAGTGAACTTTGATCCCTGCTGGGGACATTTTTTGTCTCCTTCTCCATGGTGAGATTTGTCTTTTTTAAAATGGCGACAAAGAATCAGCACTCTCAAGCCCTGCAGGCACCTCCTGCACAGTCTGTGTGGCCTGAAGGTCCCCGTGGGGGAGATAAACGGAGTCTGGGAAGATTTTTACTGGTTGGTTTATCTGTTGCTGCCCTCTGTTGGTCCTGATGAAAAATTTCTGCCCAACTTTGGTTTCTTTATAATGCACACAGTTTGCAGAACCTGTTCTTTATCTTGCAAGGTCTTGGTGATATTCAAGGGAAAGCAGGCTAGATCACTAAGAGTATTTCTGTAGGTGGAAATGTATTATTCTTTGCAATAAGCAGAATGACAAAGCATCCTTGTCTCTTAAAAATGAGGTTTAAGAGTGTGAGGTTGGAGGCCCCATCCCAAGTCTGATAAGCTGTCACCTATCTAAGCCTCAAAGTCCTCATCTTCATTATACCTGCATATAATTCATGCTAGAGGACTAATTGTGCTGTGAAGGGCTTTATACAGCATGTGTGGCACTTACATAACAAATAATATATGCGTTTACATAAATAGTTTTCTTTCATCTGGCACTATCATTCTAATATAGGAGAGGTGGGTAGGTGTGTTTGCCTACTAGATGATAAATCCTTTGAAGGAGGCCTAAGGAGTCATACATCTTGGTTACACTCCCCTTCCCATAAACAAAATCCACATAGAGTGGACGTTCACTAATTGAGTCTCATTGGTACCAGAAAGTTGAGTATGTATAACCTAATCAAAAGGTTTTTTTGTTTTTTTCCCCCCTCCCAAGTTTACACATGTTACTGGAAGCACACCACCAGGTTTTTCCAGCTTATTACTGGTCCCACAGATAACTGATCCCCCAGGCCTGCGCCCTGACCCCAAGCATGATAGTGGTCACAGATATTGCTGGAACTTTTGGAAGGTGATTATTATCTGTCTCTGTCAACACAAGAGATGATACAATTTGCTAATGTGATGATTAGCCAAACAAATAGAGATGCAGACACTCACTTGAGATCAGAAAAAAATCACAACAGAAGAGTGTTATTTCAAGATCATGCATTTACTATTTCTACATGCTTTGGCCTTTTGATTTTTCTTCTATTTCAGTTGCTGCTTTTTCGGAGCCCTGTATGCTGCTGCCCTCTTCTGGTAATATGGCTGAAGTTATTCCTGACAAACATTCGGCTAAAATAAACTTGAGTTTTAACTCGGGATTTGGCAACTTACTTTAGGAAATAAAAGGGGGAGGTAATTTCTCTTTGAATATTTTTAATTATCGCAAGTTTGGGGTGAACTTCAGATTTTCTGAGTGCTTGAGGGTGAGGAAATAGCAAAGGTTTGGGAGCATGTTGATGTTTTTCTAAGCTTCCATAAGGACATCACTAAGTGAAAGCTATTCCCAGTCAAAAGCATGGTTCTCTGTCACAGTAAAGCCCTACTTAAACTGTGTTTTAATGAAAATTAATGAGTCAGTGCTGTTATAATGATGGCATAAAAGCCTAGAGTCAGTCACCCCAGGCTAAGAGCCAGGACTGGAACAACAGAAAACATGAAGAGCTAGTAATCTCAAATGACAGCTGAAAGTGCACTTTTGAGGGGAGGGCTTAAACGACTACAGTTTTTACATCTTTGGGGTTTTCAGCCAGTATGTGCCACCTCATGGAATCATGGGATGGGCTGTAGGGACTTCGGAGGCTAGAGTCTTTGAGGCCTTGTTTTAAAGATGGCTGAATGTTAAATACACAAGGAACGGCTCTTCTCATTTCTGAAAAGTTATTTAAATTAGGGAAAGGTTTGAAATACTGTTTCTTGAAGTGTGGACTGAGGCCACCTTTGTTATTTGTATGTAGTGGGGGTAGGTTATAAATATGCAGATTTTTAAGTCAGACCAATTAAAACAGGATCTTAGGTCAGGGTGAACTTCAAGAATCTATATTTTTCCTAACTGTCTCAGATATTTCTTAAGGCTCACTAAAGTTTGAGAACCATTGTTTTATTATATAGGAACTGTCTAGAAGTTTTAAGGTTGTCTTGAGTTTCAAATATATTTAGCAACTAGAGTCTAGTTATGAGATAAGTTAGTCCTTTGTTGTCCCTGACTTTCCCCGCTACTTCCTCCCACCCATGGAAGACTAAAATACTTGGACATACAACTAACGATAGAGTACATTTTGTCTAACCCCTCCTTCCTTTCCTTTACTATCTTTCTTTGAGAATAACTCAGCTGTCATTTTTACTGAACTCTGATTACTAGCCCTTGTCAGAAGTTCACATACTACATTTTAGAAAAGGGTTCTTTCTTTATGGCAGATACAGTCATTTATTCATTCACCAAAACTTGGGTATATGTTTGGTGCTGGGAATATAAAGATATACAAAACCAGATGTGGCCCCATGTCTAGTGGGAGGGCAGACATTAATAATCACAGTGTTTCAAAAATGTGTAACTTTAATGGTGATAAGTATTAAAAAGAGAGATGATACTTTAAGAGCTTGGGGATTTGGTTTAGTTTGGTGGTCAGGGAAGGTTTTCATGAGGAAACATTGACTGACTGAGTCAAGATCTGAGGATGGAGAAAATCTTTATGATGTGAAGCACAGAATTCCGGGAACCAAGGACCATTTTATGTGACATGGTTGTGTATGAAGAATCACAGAGTCTAAATACCAGGATCCCGATTGACACTGAGACAAAGGCCATTTGGTGGAGTAGAGAGAGAATGAGTTTGGAACTCTACAGACCTGGATTTGATTCTCATATCCATTGCTTTCTAGGTATATGACCCTGGGCGGTTGAGTTAACTTTTCTGGGACTCACTTGCATTATCCTTTAATGAAGATGAGAACAACTGTGGGACATTTCTTATGTTTGCATGCAGAGTGCTCATTTCTCTATAGTGACTGACCTGACTTTCCTTGGGGAATCACCCTCTTCTCCACTTTCAGCCCATATAGTTTGTGTAGGGCCAATTGTGCCTCTAGCTGGAGGTAGGGTGTGTGGGACGTGTGGCCCAGGCCTGGCCAATCATTATCACATCTCCTTGGTTAGAGTGATTGGTGCAGCAATGGGCACAAGACATCAGTATTGATGATGGACAACCTTCATCAGTGTTTCCCAGTGAGCTTGTGAAACGTACAGATTCCTGGGTCTCATCCCAGACCTACTGCATCGGTCTTCTGGGTGGCACCTTGGGAATCTGCATTTTAAACAATAGCCGTTGTGGGGGGTGGGGGGGTCCAGGTCCTCACTTGGGGAAAGCTGTCTTATCTTGTAGGAACACTTAAGTCTCTGGCACAGAAACACCCGGCAGCTGCTTCATTCCTTTCACAGTTGGTGGGGCATACTCCAGCCACATCCATAATAATTTTAACCCCAATCCTTAAAAATGGGAATTGCTGCTTTTGTTCAACACCCCTCTGAGGATGTCCTTTATCCTGACTGGTGGGACATCTATTCATAATCTATCTTTTGGTGCCCCAAGGTATTAGCACTAGAAGGAAATTTCACTTAAGGAGAATTTTAATACTTCTGCGTTACAGACAAAATGTGGACTCTGTGTGTGTGTGTGTGTGTGTGTGTGTGTGTGTGTGTGAGAGAGAGAGAGAGAGAGAGAGAGAGAGAGAGAGAGAGAGAGAGAAAACAAACTTCCCTGTATTAAATCTAATGGAAGTCATAATTGTGTTGGAGATTATCCGTTGCAAACTCTCCATATAAAGCTCTCCATGAGACCTAACATCTGAGTAGAAAGGAACAATGATTCAGTAAGTCAGTTGGGTGGATACGCTTCCTGCGTGGGGGTTTTCACACTGCCCTCCACAGAGCTCCCTCTGAGGCTGCCTTGGGGACTCAGGGCAGGCTTAGTGGGAAGTGCTTCCTTCCCCAGTTCTCTCCTTCTTCCCCCAGATTGATCAGAGTGCTTCTCCCGGTTTCACTTGCATTTTGAGTTTCAGTGGAAGGGTCTGGTGGCTAACAGGGAACAGGAAGTAATTTGTATGTATGACTGAACTCCACATTGCATACCGCTGTTGGGTGCTGATTGTCATGGTCTGGACTGCCATCTTTCTCTTCAAACAACCCGGGATAGTTTTGCTTCCCCTGCATGGAGCCAGCACCAGTGCCCTTGAACTTATCTCCTGCAACTATGTTGGTATCAGAGTTGTTTCAAAGGGGGTTAGTATTTTCTTTATTATTTTGATAAAGCATCTGTAGATGTGATGACTTAAACAATGAAGGAGAAAAAATGGGAAGAATCCAAAAATCATGCAGTACTTTCTAGGTAGGCCACCAAAATTGCTTTTAGACATTGTTGCGATGAACGGGACACGAAAAGAAATAGAACTGAGTTCTCACCCTGATTCCCCCGTTACAATTGTGATGGTGGGGCTGTCCTGTCATCTCTGCAGGCCACAGAGGTTGTTAAGGAAGGAATCTGACTAAGATTGAAACAGAAGTTTCAATTTGGGAGATCGATATAACCAATACTTCTCAATGGCTCTTTAAAGTTAAAGAGAATCACGTGCATGTGAAACATCTCATGAAATCCTGAGATTCTTCTCTCATGCCCTTCTAGGAGAGACTGAGGTTTAGATGGGCTGTACCGTTTCATAATTTTCTCAAATCAACATAGAGCTTGCTTTTTAGCTACTGTGTGAGTCATAGCTTCTCTTGGTGGAAGCTTCAGTGTGAAGGCCCTACAACATCTGTGTTCTAGGTGCACGGCCTAAAACTTATTTTCTCCTTTTCCATTCAGCACATATTGTACAGACATGACTTCATTGATATTTTGGACACGTTTCTTCTTGTTTTTTCCCTGAAAAGTTTTTCTCCCTAAAGTATCTCCCAATGTAAGAAGTCAGCTACTTTCCTAAGAACTTCATTCTTTCAGAGATTCTCAGAGAAAAGTCGTGTGTCCAGTGGAGCAGTAAGTAACTGGCTACCTGAGGGTGGGAGGGGAGACTCCGTATCATGGTGAGAGGGCCACCTGTCCCACTTCCTCTGGGAAGTTGTAACCTTTCAGGCCATATGATCTTTCCTTTCTCAGCCCCACTCAAGGCCTTGCCTGGGCTCTTCTCCTCTCTTCCTTTCCTTCTTTCTTCCACCAAACATTTCCTGAATGCCTGTGCATGCCATACACTGGGTTAAAAATGTATGTGTGTAGTGAGGGATAGAGGGAAGGATACCAAGATGAATCAAACAGAACTGACCCTAAAACAGCATATAGTCTATTTAGGGAGGCCAGGCAGTTTCACAAGTGACTCCAAGAGAGGCTGCTGCTACATCAAGTGAGAGTACTGAAGGGGAGAACCACCCATAATTCAGCACTGCTTCTTTTGATGAGTCTTGTTGCTCCATTTGTACTGTGCTTTCTTTGGAGTGGACATCAACTGTTTTTGCCTGCCCAGCATCCATTTCTCCTTCAGGAAATGACATCCTGATTTTGTATTGGACACAGCCCAGTGGACTGTGTTAATCAAAGTGCCATCCATGGCCTGCCCCTGCTAAAGGTTGGATGTGTTACCCAAGCTGGACCAACCCAATTCTCTCTCTCTCAAATTTGGCCCTCAAGTGGCAATGTGAGGAAAGAAAATGGTCAGAGCCAATTTTGTCTTTATGACCACATTGATGACACTAGCCATGGTTTCCATCTGGATTTCTGGAAGTATTCTGAGTCCTGTTTGTAATAAGGACTAGTCATTTAGCTTTTTCAAGATCCCATGAACTACCTCAAGAGGCTTCTAATGCATTCTTTTTCCCTTTTAAAAAATTAGCTTGAGTCTATTTCTGCTGTTTTTACATTAAGAACTCTAATGGGCACTCTTCTGGCAGTGTGAGACTGGGTGTCATAGTTCTTCTCTATGACCCATCCATGTGCCTTACACAAAGTAGGTACTCAATTGATAACTGGTCAGTTAATAGTCTGAAGAAATACATCTCAGGATACAATGTCTTCCATTGCTTAGCCATGTATTATTTTGGGGGGTTGGACAAAATTCCAGAGTTTTCCTTTGGCTAATTTATTGTAAGGTACTGTTGTACCCCATAGCAATCATGAAAGCAAAGATTACCTCTTGTTTACAGCCAGGAAGACGCATTTCATCTTAGTGGCAGAGACTTGAGTAAATCTGTAGGTCTAGTCTTAGAAGTCCAGGGTTGGCAAAACTTTCAAGGCCATTTAGGCCTCACAGGCAGTTACTCCATAGTGAGGTTTAAGAATTGAAAGTGATCTGAATACTAACCAGTGCTTATAGCCAGCGCAGTAACCCAATAAATACTGTTAGTTACTAAATTACAAGTTGGCTTACTTCGCTAATGTCTTTCAGAGTACAGCATAGATTAATTAACTTTTTGCAAATTGAATTATAGTTTGCATGCTCTGGTGGAGCCTGCAAATTAAAAAGAGGCAATAGTGAATTCCTCTATAAACTGAAAAATCCTGATGCAAAAAACAAACAAACCAAAAAAAGAAAAAAAGGGAAGGATTTTCAAAGATATGTATTACTATTTCTGGAAATTTTTTTTTCTTAAAGAAACACTCAAGATACTATTTATATATTACTAATGTATTATTAATATCAATATCTGCATCTGTATCTTTATACACAGATAATCTGTGCTGCATTGTTAATAATAGTCCCAATTGGGGAAGCTGAGAAGTTTGTCAAAAAGGAAAATTATAATTGCTAAGAAAGCAAACCTTAAAAGTTCTCATCAAAGAGAAAAAAAAGGATGGGGGGAGGTAGCTTACAGGTATTAGAGCATATACGTACAAACATGGAAAAAAATCATTGTGATTTTTTTTTCAAGCAAGATGCAGAACACCATGATGAGTTGGTTAAAAAAAAATGTCTACCTAGCGAGATATGTTCCAGACTGTTAAACATAGTTATACAAGGTCAGTTAAGACTTTTGGAAGTCCCAGGAATCAAGAAGAGTGGCACACTCTCCTACAGGTAATTAAAAATCAAACACACTAGACAATAAAATAGATGTAAAAAGTCCAAGTAAATTCTGAATATTCTCATAATGAGTATCTTAGTGCCTTTAGAAATGGCATTTTTTTTCTAAAACAATGTTAACATCCCAGTGTCCTAACCAGGCACATGCTTATTCCCTCCCTGGGGTCCTCCATTACTGGGGGGTCGGGGTCAATCTACTTATGTAATTCTGTATTGTCAGAATGAAAAAGTAATGAGAACGCATTTTTTTTTTTAATTTTACAGATTTTTTTTTTTTTTGAGGGCAGTGTCACTGGCCCTCATATGTGGGACCCGAACCGGGGCTGCTGGCTTCCCAAACCAGTGCTTAACCACCGTGCCACTTGGCCGGGCCCTTTTTTTTTTTTAATTTTAAAGTGCTATAAAAATAGGAAAAGGAGCACAAGGGAGCATTTTGAATACTAGAAATGTTCTATATCTCTCTGAAAGGTGGTTATGTAGATATATATTATGAAAAAATTTATTGAGCTAAATGCTTGATCTTTGTGCACTTCAGGTAAGTTTACCTCAATTAAAAAAAACATTAATTAATCCTATCAGATCTTTCAAACTAATGGCTTTTAAGACTGACATTAGAGTTGAAGAGTTACCTGCACCAATACAAAAAACCTTTTCTTCCATCTCTTCCAGACATTCTTACCGATGGCCCATAAATACCTAAGAAAAAGGAAAAAGACCAAAATTTCATTAACGCTTGAATGAGGACATTGTTTAATACACTTTACTGTGAAGTTTGGTACTCATAAACAAGAAAATGCACATGGCTCAGAAACAGAAAGCAGGTTTTGAGGCTGTGAGTTTGAGGATAAGAAACAGCAGGTAAGGTTCATTTTTATTTATATGAGGAATTGGGGCTTATCCTCAGACTTGACTAGGATGCTTTGATTTCAGAAAACACCTTGGAAAATGTTACACTGTGATTTAATTTGCATATGTGCAAAAAGTTTTTTTTTTTTTAGATAGGGAAACTCCTGAAAGGTGTTGTACGAGAGAGAAAAAAAGTGCTAAATGTCACAACTACCAGCTCCTTTACCCCTTGTCAAGTCTCATTCAGAAAAACCGTCCCTCACTTCTTTGGCTGTAATTCTGTCAAATGCAGGTACATTACAGGGGAGAGGTTTCACGTTAACATAGAAAGTTCTCCCTATACTTCTTCCCTTTCCCCAAATGTTCTTTTGCCGATGGAAATTAATCTTTAAACAGAAAAATGAAATAAAAAAGAGGGTTTACAACTACAGAGGCACAGGCCAAGGGTATCTGCAGATTTTAAGATGAGTGTTAGTAATTCACTCATGAATTATCCCATCAGCATTGTAGATTGTTCCATGAATGGTCATTGATTAAGGAAGTGAGGCTGGTGGTCTTCAGGCTCTATTTGACCAAGTAAGAAGAGACTTGGTCAGGGCCGGCTGAGTGGCGCATTGGTTAAGAGCTGGTTTTGGGATGCCAGCGGCCCCGGTTGGGATCCCACATATGAGGGCCAGTGACACTGCCCTCTACAGCTAACAGCAGCTCCACCTGGATCTGGGCTGTTCAAGCCTCTGCGATGGTGTGGGCTGCAGCCCCTGCTGCAGTGGGCTGCCATCGGCTACAGTGAGTGGCCGGCAGCCAGCATGAGCAGCTGGCAGCCAGCGTGAGCTGCCAATAGCCGCGGTGAACGACCATCCGAGGCCGGCGACCGATCTGCCTCATCTGGGAAGAGTGCAATGACGATACCAACATGGGCCAGTGAAGCAACGTCCTCCGCAACTAGACTAAACAACAAAAAGACAGCAACTTGTCTGTTCCACTTCCCCAATTCCCCAACGCTGTTCCCCTCCCCCAATTCCTCAATAAAATCTTTAAAAAAAAAAAAAGAAAAGACTTGGTCATACTTAAAAGCATTCAAATACTTGAGTTCCCAAACTGGCTTTTTACCTGTTATCAAAACCAACTGGACAACTTCCAAATCCTCACTTCACCAAGAATCAAACAATTCCGCTTTGGAACATAAAGAAGAATGTACCTACTTAAAATTTATACTGTTTGACAAATATTAGGGGCTCTTGGAGTCACTGGTGGCCAAAACCTACTCAGACTTTCAAGCCAGAAAGCCGGAAATCATTGTGGGTCCTTCTGTTTCCTCATCCTTATTTCTCTACCACCGAGTGCAGTTGATTTATACCTCCTGTGGAGAGTTCCTCACTCTGCTGGGTCACAACCACATTTCTGCTTCCATGGACAACTCTAGGGGAACCACTTAATGGATGATTTGCATCCTCCTCCTGATTGTGAGATACATTCCACCATCTACAAGTGCTATCTTGGCTTTCCCTGCTGAAACCCATTCAGTGGGTCTCCCCTTTTACATGAAGGGAGCCCCAAACTTTGGCTACTCACATTCCACTGTCACGATTTATCCCATATCTGTCCACCTATTCTATGATTTACTTGAAATTTTTCTTTAAATTGACTTATTTAATGTGACTAAGTTTATTTTGAAAGAAAATTTTATATTATAGCCATTATACACTAATTATATATTATGTAGCACACATTAAAATACATAAGTAACTATGTAACTAATACGTGCATGTCTGTGTATCAGTAAAAGATCTTGTATCCCACTAGTGGTTTGAATACAACCAGGGAAACCTTAGCCTACGGAGCCAGAATCTAGCATCTCAATCTGGCCTAGAAACCTCTTCATTTTCCCGCCCTGCTTACCTCTCTAGACTCAGCTTCTGCACAGTATCTTATCTATAATTACTGACCACACCATTAAGTTTCACACCTCCATAACTTTGTATTTGTTATGCTGCTTGGAATGCTTTCTTCCCCCACTCAGGATATTAGAACTCATATTCTTTCTAAGTTTAAATCCTTACCTTGAGGTCCTCATCTCCTGGGCTCCATAGATGAATTTGGTGGATAGCAATAATTTATTTGCTTTTATATTGGGTTGTCGGAAAAGTCATGATGCATTTTTTGCAATGAAAAGCAGAAAAAACACATCATGACTTTTCCGACAGCCCAATATTTATCATACCTATTCTGTGAGCTCCTCTAGGGAAGGAATCTTCTTTCTAACTTCCTAGTATAGTTCCTTATACAGTTGGCCTTGAGCAGCATGGGTTTAAACTGCACACATCCACTTATATACAGATTAAAAAAAATAAATACAGTCAGCCCTTTGTATCCATGGGTTTCGCATCCACAAGATTCAACTGATAGCAGATCAAAGATAGTATTTTTGCATCCCTGACAGCAGTTTTCCAACCTCGGATTCCTGTGGATTTCAACCCTGGTTGAATCTGTGGATGTGAAGAGCCAGACTGCAGAGTCAAAAGTCATGCGTGGTCTTTTGACTACTTGGGTGTCATTGCCCTTAAGTGCAGTGTTGTTGAAGGACCAACTGTATATGGTAGGTGATCAATAAATATTTTCTATTTTTTAATTGGTTTTGAATCCTGTGTTCTTGGAAAACCAGAGTGATTTATTTTTTGTTTTTATTATTTTTTTTAACTGAGCCATCCTGCCACCTGTTGGCAGCCCAGTGGCAGCTCAGCTTGGGCCAGGAATCAAACTGGTGACCCTGTTGCTCAGAGTTCACACTCTTGAGCGAGCTCTTAACCAACTGAGCCACTTGGCCGGCCCCTCAGAGTGATTTTTATAAGATTTCTGATGACATTTTAAAATATTGCATAAAGACTTTGCATAAAGATGCCAAGTTTTTCATGTTTTCCTTCTAAAATATATCCCATTTATTTCTATCTCCTCTGCTATTACCCAAACCATCATAATGTCCACCTGGCCCATGGCAACAGGCTCCTAACTGATTCCCTGCATTCACTCTTGCCCCTACACTCCATTCAATACACAGCAGACAGAGGTCTTTTAAATGAATAAATCGGGTCATTAATACACTCATTCCAAGTAAGAATGGAAAGCTGGGAAAGAGTTTAGTCAGGCAGGGGAGTAACATGATTATATTTCTATTTAAGATGATCCCAGGGGCTGCTGGGTGGTGAATGCATTATAGCTGGAAGGGACAAGAAGGAAGGTAGGGATACAGTGAGGAGATGGTTACAGTGGTGCATATAAGAGACAGAGGATGGTGGCTGGGGCTGTGGAAATGGTTGGATGACTGGTAAGTTCACCAGCCCCAAAGCCAGCACTGTCAGCTCTGTTGTTACATGGATCACTTAGCTGTCCTGGAAGTAGTGGCAACTATTTTGCAATAACATATTAACATATTCATGGCAGAAATATAAGGGTTTACTCTTCCAGTTCTGGTCCTACTGGTTACTTTGAGTTGTTGGACAACCTGCTTACCCTCTTGGTTATCTGGAAACAGGGCCAGAGCTGCTGTGGGAATTAAATGAGATGATGCTTGGGAAGTGTAAGCATGAGGCATGGCCGGAAGTATTGTAGATGCACTAAATGTTAGCCTTATTATAAAACATCTCTTTACGGAAAACTTGTTGTAAATAATAACTAAATATGTGAAAGGAAATCTCCTTGGACATATATACATAGATGAAATAAAAGATCAAATAAAGAAAGTATGTGAGAAGTTTTGTATTTCTAGTAATGGCTGGCAAGGTTGTAACAGTCTCATACTTTTCTGGAATTACATCTGGCAGGTCCTACCCATTTGCCTCTTTCCCTTTAACTTGAATCCACACACAGATATTTGAAACAATGAACATGGCTACATCTGATGTGTTTATAGTTTTAATGGGTGAGACTGGCGGAAGGAAAAGGCCTCGAAAAAATGCAATTCATATTGAATCATTAACTTTCTCTTCATAATAAAAATACTAGCTACCACTAGTGTAGTTTTACTAGGCTTCTGTGCTATGCCAAGGAGTTCACATGAATATATTAGACTCACCTGGAGGGATGAAGAGCTTGAACCTGGAACCATGCTGCCTCTGTTTGTGTGCGACCTTGGGCAAGTTACTACGTTTACCTCTACCTTAGTTTTCTCACCTACACCATAGGGATGATAATAATAACAATAATAATGGTACCTACTTCAAGGGTTGTTGTGAGAATTAAAGTAGTTAATGAAATGTTAAGTGCTTGGAACAATATCAGTCACAAAGTAAACATGTGTTATTAGGTATGTCATTATACTATTATTCCTATTTTTCATGAGGAAACTAAAGTTCAGAAAGTTCAAGTAACTTCCCTAGGGTTGTCCAGTTGGTGACTGACATAGCCAGAATTTAAATTCAGAACGGCCAAGTTCTAGAACACTCTCCTCACTATGCTATTTTTCCCACTCTAGATCATGAACCTCGGTTTCTTTATTGAAATGAGAATATGAATTGCTATCCTCACTGGACAGCCCCCATTCCCGTGCGGTAGTCCAACAGGCAACCTTGTTGTTAGGAGCACATGCTCTTACTAGCTGAGCCATCCTGCCACCTGTTGGCAGCTCAGTGGCAGCTCAGCTTGGGCATAGCTCACTGGCCTATGTGGGAATTGAACTGGCAATGCTGTTGCTCAGAGCTCATGCTCTTAACCAACTGAGCCACTCTGCAGGCCTGGGAAAATTTTTTATCATGTATTTTCTCCTAGGGTGCCTGAGCATCCAGTGAGAAGAGTGCATGAGCCCATCGAGACATTTGCCAGAGCCACTTGTTCCTGAGCACCTTACAAAGGGGTAAAGGTAGCTGAGAGGGCCATGGATACCAGGGCTGGTGAGTTTCCTGTTGGGGACTGTGAAGCCAGAAATGACTGAAGAGCCTAGAAATGATGAGTTGGTGCTGCTCTGGTCAAGATGAAGAGTGGCATTTGTTCTCTCTGTGTCCCTGTGTCACCATGGTGTCTAGCCCATCATAAGTGGTAATCAGGCAGATTTTTTTTTTTTTTTGTCAGAAGTTCTTCATGAGAATTTCTTCTAAGAATAGCAGTTACAAAAGGACAAAAACAATGGTTCCTACTGGGAGGCTTCCCCCCTCAACTCGCCCTCGCCCTCACTGGAGAGTGAAAGAGAACAAGGAAGGTGCTTTGATTCCAGGTGCCTCAGTCTTCTTGAAGCAGCCCAGCAGGGGGCATGGGCTGAGGAAAAGTGCAAAAAATGGATGAAAGCAAATAACATCCATGATGACAGCCATCACTGACTCTTCTGTAGCTGTGGTTCTTACCATGTGTGAGACACTATGCTAAATAGTTTACATTTATCAACCCATTTAATTCTCACAACAACTCTATGAGGCAAACACTGTCACTACCTTCATTTTATGCTATGCAGAGTGAGGTTCAGAGAGATTAAACAACTTGCCTCCAGTTAGTAAATGGTAGTGCCAAGGATTACATTCTAGGCAATTCACCTAACTGGCACTCATATATAATAATGCAATAAAGAAGATAAATGGAATCATAAAAATATTCAACTAATTCAAAAGGACATAAAAGAAGAAAAAAGAAATGATTGGATGTAACAAACAGAATACAAATAGCAAGATGACACATAGCTATTTAATTTAAACCAAATCATATCAATAATCACGTTAAATATAAATAGACTAAATTAGTATTACAATTAAAAGGCAAAGATCTTCAGTTTGGTTTTAAAAAGCTAGGTCCAGGGCTGACAGAGTGGCGCTGCTGTTAAGCACTGGCTTGGGAAGCGGTCCCGGTTCGGTCCCACATATGAGGGTCAGTGACACTGCCTTCAAAAAAAAAAAAAAAAGCTAGGTCCAACTCTGTGCAGCCTATAAGAAATACACTTGAATTCTAAAGACATAATAGATAAAAAATAAAAAATGGAAAAGGATTTAAGATCTGACGTTAGCTTTTAAAAATCTGAAGTGGCTATATTTGCTACTCTCATGCAAAGTAAATTTTAGGGCCAAGAATATTACCGGGGTAAAGGAGATCATTACATGATGATAATGGCTTAATTCCTCAAGAAGACATAATAATCTTAGATGTTTATGTATCTAATAACAGCAAACAGAACTTCAAAATACCGGGGGTACCAAAAAAATGTATACAAGTGGACACTTCAGTCAACATTGCTCAAGCAGTAGTTCACCATAATCAGAAGTGTCTGGACGCTGATGGAAACCACTTTGAGCACCTCTTGTGTAATTGCAGAAGTCAAACATGACTTGTATTCATCTTTTGTTATTGGTATATATTGAATATTACAATTTTAATACAGTTTTCCTTTCTTAAAATGTGTATACATTTTTTGGCACCCTCTGTGTATATGCAAAAATGGGCAACTGTAAAAAGAAATAAACAAATCCATAGTTACAGTTTGAGTGCTATTTATTTATTTATTTATTTATTTATTTATTTATTTTTTGAGGGCAGCATCACTGGCCCTCATATGTGGGACCTGAACCAGGGCCGCTGGCTTTCCAAGCCAGCGCTTAACCACCGCACCACTCGGCTGGCCCCAGAGCGCTTTTAATACCTTTCTATCAACAATTGATAGAAAATCAGTAAGGATTGAGGAGATTTTATCAACCAACTGGATCTAGTTAACATTTATAGAAACTAAGCCAATAAGGGAGATAAAGGGAATCCTAAAAATATTTACAAGTGGTTAGTCCAGTCTAAGTAGTCTAATTTGAGAGCAACTACTAGTACGAGTGGTGTCTTGGAAGCTTATAGGGAGGAGAGAGGAGTGTAATGGTTTTGAAGAACAAGAAGAATAGAGCAGTGACACAGCTAAGAAAGGGGAAGAAAAAAGGGATTTTAAGACATATGGCTGAGACTTATAAACTGTATCCCCTTACAGATTTGTTAAAACATAAAAAAATCAGAATTGCTGTAAATTACTCCTGGTTGGTGGACTGTGGTTCACTGAATTTCAGTTTCAGTCCACAGTTAAGGTTGAACTGAAACAATTCTAGACCTGGCTCTGAGGCTTACTCTGACTTGAGCACCTCTTTTCGCCACTCTGAGACTTTTTCCTTATTTGCTAAGTGGGGATTCATTTTCATTTACTCATTTATGCATCAAATAATTTACTGGACTTTTACCATTGTCAGGCCCTATAGTAGCTACCTTGAACAAAGGAGACAAATGTCCTCGCTGACAAGGAATTCATAGTCTAATGGGAAATGCTGACCACAATTTAATAAACAAGGAAATATATGATATGTGAGATGATAAGTGCTCTTGTAAAAATAAAGCAGAGTAAAAAAGAGAGGAAGGACACAGGTGGGTCAGGAAAGGCATTCTGATTAGGTGCAGAGACATGCAGAAATCAAGATGCGCCATGTGGACATGTAGGTGGGGGTGCACTTGAGTCTTTGGGAAGAGCAAGGAAGCAGTGTGTCTGGAGCAATGATCAAGGTCAGATAGGGAGTGACGTCCTCATCGGATAGTGCCTCTAACCACGGGAACAACATTGGCTTTTATTCTGAATGCGATGGGGAATCCTTGGATGTTCTCTAGCATTTGAGTGGCAGGATCTGACTTGTGTTTTGTTTTGTTTTTCACACAACATATATTCATTCAGAAAAAAAATTGCAATAAATTATAATAAAAAAGATGACACAAAATACAGAATCCCACTAGCAGCTTTGCTTAGTGACCAAGACATTTTAGAGAAACATAACAAACAATTACAGAATAAGAATCAAAAAAACAGTGAAAGGGAGACTAATGCAGTATTGCATGAATTTGAACTGTTTCTTCCCTAAAATCATAAATGCAAAGCCCTTCTCTACCAGCTGGGTCTGAAGCCCCTACTTCAGAGATACTATAGAGTATATCTGACTTGCGTTTTACAAAAGGATTACTCTGGCTTTGCCGTGGGAAGTCAACTACAGGGAGGCAAGGACAGCAGGGGGACTGCTTACGAGGCAAGTGTAACAAGTGAAGCGGAGAAGGAATGGAGACTTGGGTTCGAATGGTGATGTGTAAGTGATGATGAGAGGTTGAACTCCGGATTTATCTTGAAGGTACAGTGAAGAAAACTTGATGATGGATGAGATGAGGGGTGAGAGAGAAAGAGAAATGTCAAAGATGTCTCCAAGGATCTAAGTCTGTGCAACTAGGTGAAGAAAGAAGCCATTTATTAAGATGGGAGGATAATAATACCTAATCCTTGTGAGGCTTTTAAGGATAAAATGAGATAATGTATATGAATGCATTTCCTGGACTTAAAACATCATATGGATGTAAAAGATGAAAAATTAGAAAGCCACCAAGGAGTTGCTAATTCTCAAATATGTCAAATAATAATGTCTTAAGGCCAAAAAGCAGTATTGATTTTCTTACTGATATTTTTCTGTTCGGTAAAAAAAGTTATTTTGAATGGCTCAGTGGCTTGGTTTCTTTTTATGTTTTAATAAACATTAAAGTGGACACAATTTATAAGCTTAGCCATGCTTCTTAAAAATTATTTTCTTTCTCCAATACTCAACTGTGACACTGCTCTGATATTTCTGTCCCGTTTTCCCATACAATGGGGCTCAATAAAGCTCTTCTAAGTTTAAATTAAAAGAAACAATATAGTCCATAAACATTTTAGTCTATTTTCCCTGAATCACCCCTGTGCAAGTAAGGCTGTTCCCCTATGATTTACGCCATACTGTGTCTGACGGTATTATATTAAGGCATCCATTTCTCAGTCTTCAGAACTATTCTAGGTCCTCCGGGTATATCCTGGCAGGGGTAATTATTATTATTATTATTATTTTTTATTGAGGGCAGTGTCACTGGCCCTCATATGTGGGACCCGAACCGGGGCCACTGGCTTCCCAAGCCAGCACTCAACCACCGTGCCACTCGGCTGGTCCTAGCAGGGGTAATTTTTAACTGGCAGCCTAGTGATATGAAATAGCTATGGAACCTGTCAGAAGGGAGCTATACGTTTCCTCTGTCATCTGTAGGGTCAAGGTAACCTGAAACATGTCAATAATTTTACAAATAAATCAACAGAGAACTTACTGAATCCACATCAGTTAGTTCAATTTTCAACAGAGTAAATGAAGAGAATGTGGGAATTCGTCCAATGGGAAAAATAATGCCTATGTCAGGTGTGTGTGTGTGTGTGTGTGTGTGTGTGTGTGTGTGTGTGTGTGTTGGGGCGGGGGATTCAATGAGAGTATGTGTTTATAAAACTGGTCTAGTGCTTCCCAGGACCCTAGAATGTGGGTTGAGCTACTGATCCTCTACTGATTTATTAACTTCTTCACTTCTTTCCCTGTCTCCTTCTGACCATCCTCGTGCTCTGTTTCCTTTAGCAAATATTTACTGAGGATTTATGAGCCAGTGTTTTGCTAAAGATGCAGAATCCTTTCATCTGTGCTGTAGGAACTAGGAACAAAACAGAATTCTCCAACCCTTTGTCTTGCAGCCAGGATGTTTACATTGAAGGGGAGGAGATATGAGGAAAATTCCCATTTAACATTTTTGGAATATATGCCAGCAGTATGATAAAAAGGAGGGAAAACTGACCTCAGAAACATGTCATGAACATTTTCATTCGACTCTAATTTAATCGAGGAGAAGCTGGCTGCCTTTCATCCTGGACAGTTGAAAAAGGACTGTGTGTGTAGCAGGGGACTGGCTCCCCCATCACACCCTTCACATGGCCCAAACTAGAAGAGATTTGCCATAATCCCACCTCCACCTCTGCATTTAAATAGTTTGGCGTCAAGACAATGCCATGCAAATTTGCCAAATCCAAGCCAGAGCTCTGGGTCACCAGTCAATTCCAGACCTTTCCTTCCTCGGGAGTTCCCTCTCCCTGACCCCTTCCAGTGCCCTGACTGATAGGTATCTATCTTTCTCTGGAACCTTGAGCTTTCTCTGTTTCCTAGAATTCCGAGGCACCACGGCTGGGACGCCGTTCTTTACCCTCCGACAGCATGTTGCTATGGTCTGCTCATCTGCTGGGATGTATACCTCCTGTCCTCATCACTCCCTCCTAGGTCTCTCCTGAAATCTGTCTGAATCAGCGGCAAGCCCTGGTGTTGGGTTTCTGACCTCTAGTACATAACCAGTCTTAGTTTTCCTGTCAGTTTTCCCACTTTACGCCCTCTCATAAATACATATACCCCAAAGAAAATTAATGAGACATTTCTAATGACTGGAGGGGCTAAGCCGAATGATAGCTGGTTGGCCAGTGGTACCTGCAGAATCCTTGAAAAACAATCCATTCCCTTCTGTTGGCTAAACATCCCCCTATTCAGGGTTATATGGTACAACTCCTCTCTAAGCGATCACATTTTCTGAGGTAGTGGGGTCCAAGTGATTTTATTTAATAGGCCGCCACTCAGCATATACCCAGTTGTCAATAAGCATTTTCTGTATAAATTATTGGTTTGATCTGTACAATAAAACTATATTTTAGCTATTCTTTTTATTGTAACTTGAAATTACTTAATTGGTCATTACTCTCAAATCATAAGAAACTGAAGTTCATTATACATTTTCTATTTTTTGGTCATTTCTTTAAATGCTCCAGTACAAACTAAAACTGATTCAATGTGAATGGTTTGTTTGAACGTTGCCTATGGCAACTGCTCACATCTCCCACATGTGGTTTTTAATGAAGGTGCAAGTGAGTGATTTATAGTCAGGAAGACCTGGATACCTTTGAGAAGGTAATGAAATCAACAAAATCTTCTAAACCAGAATCACCCAGCATGTCTGAGAGACTTTTGAATTGTACTAGAAATCCTATTAGAAATCTTCGGCTCCAACCCACTGCTGATCAAAAACAGTCCAAAAACATGTTCTGTTGTTGCTGATCTGAACTATGGAACTATATAGTTAGGCCTATGATACTTGTGTTTGTACTGAACACGTACAGACTTCTTTCTTGTCATTATTCCCTAAACAATACAGTATAACAACTATTTACATAGCATTTATGTTGTATTAAGAATTATAAGTAATCTGGAGATGATTTACAGAATATGGGAGGATGTGCCCAGGCTATGTGCAAATACTGCACCATTTTATATAAGGCACTTGAGTATCCATGGATTTTGGTATCTACAGGGGGTCCTGGAACCAATTATCTGAAGATACCGAAGGGAGGTGTGCCCAAATTTGCCACGCAGAGAAGAAACACTTACCCAGAATGCTTCATGTTTTGAGGCTTATCCATTCGGACAGCAAGTTTGATTTTGAGGTCTTGATCGGGACAGTTTTTGGAGACTGCCATTTTGTGCCATTCTGACTGTTTGGGGCTGTTTGGGGTGGGATGGAGAATAACCTGTTGGGAAAAAGGACAATCATCTTAGCCAGAAAACAGAAACACTGGTATGGGCATGTTGGGGGTTTTTTTGATGGCAGTGTCACTGGCCCTCATATGTGGGACCCGAACCAGGGCCGCTGGCTTCCCAAGCCAGCGCTTAACCACGGCGCCACTCAGCTGGCCTAGGGCATGTTTTTATAGATGAGAAACTTTGCGAAAAGTTGAGTGTTGTCCAGGACCCATTGCCAGAGGGAAGGCAGTTACATAAAATGGAGGCCTGGCCATGGACTCAAGTCCAAGGCTCCACCTACCCACTGTGGAGAACTCCTGCCGAGCTGCCTGCCCTGAGGACAGAAATCAGCTTTCTTGCTCTCCCCTCTCTCACTCTCTGGCTAACTCTGTAAAAGTAAGAATCATGATTTCTGTGATCCTGTTTTTGTACTTTTCCAAAGTCCAAAGTACTAAAGCAACCCAGAAAAGAGACTGTTCTCCATTCATTATTCTCTTCATGTAAGAAGATGGGCATATGCAAAAGGAAAAAAAGAGAAAGAAAATAAAGAAAAAAGAAAAAGATGGACATATGAAAGGAAGAAATATCCTTACATGTTAGAGAGAGCACTTCTAGTCCACTCTTTCCATTCTTTGGGATTCCTTCCATTATTTCAAGAGGAGAAATCCCTCAGAGGCTACAGGGGAAGATGGAAGAAATCTTATTTGATGATTAAGAAATGTGATATTTAGAGAGGAGAAGGGGATTGATGACAGTCACGTATTTCAACCCGATTTCACCTGTACTTTTCATCTTATCACACTACACCCAACTCTGTCCCGGCCCAGAAGGAAGCACACATAGCTTGAAGGAGGATTAGGTCTTAGAGAATGACCTTGCCCTGTGTGCTTCAGAGATGGTGCTCTGATTTGGGACTTCTGCCTCAGCTCTCATTGCCTCAGATGCTATGAGTGGAACAAGAAGGGGATAACTCAGCAAATCTACTTCTGCATTTCAGATAAAAGAGTTCTCAGGAGCCCCATGGAATCTGGGGAATGTGCATTCGGGGAGGAGAAAATGTCTGGAAGATCCTCTGAACTAAGGGAATGTGAACTAAATACAGGCACAACAAAAGCTGGGCTTGCTGAGATTTGCTTCTGTGACAGCAGCGTGCCCTGGTTTGTTGCATGTTGCTTTGGCTCTGTTTTCCAAAGCATCTGTTTTCTCCAGGTACAGGGAAGGCAGGCTCTTTTCCTGGGATCCTTTCACCTCTGGAGAAGGGTGTGGACATGGTCTGGCCTTCCAGATGCTGTGTCAGTGCCACTGTCATCATACAAGCTTGGCCTGTGCTTGGAGGGCAGAGGAGTATGGTTTTCTGGGTGGCTGCAGATCAAGGACTCTGAGAAGAGTTGGAGACCATGGCAGAAAAGCAAAATCAGTAGTCCACTTTCATAGGCCTCGCAAGTGCTGATTTTTCACTACTTCTGACTCCAGGCCTGAACTTTTTTTGTTTTTTTTATTAAGTTTCCTCTCTCTGATGAAAGAAAATTTATATATTTTTGCTAATGACAAAATTAGAGTCTTCTTAATAGTTTATGACATGACTGAATTACAAGGCCTGATATTTCAGACCAGAAGCTGCCAAAGATTTTTTGATTGTGCCTTATGTCAGTAAAATATTTTTTGAGCAATTAGCACAATATCTATAACTATATCACTATCAATATAAAAATGTATCAATATAAATACATGCATGCCTTGGAGATATTAGGGGTTCAGTTCCAGACCACCACAATAAAGCAAATATTGCAATAAAACAAGTCACACAGAACTTCTGGTTTCCCAGTATATATAAAAGTTATGTTTACACTATACTAAGTCTATTAAGGATATAATAGCATTATGTCTAATATATGTACATACTCTAATTAAAAAACACTTTATTGATAAAAAAATGCTAACCATCATCTGAGCCTGTTGGAAGAATGGTACCAATAGCCTTGCTTGATGCAGGGTTGCCACAAACTTTTGATTTGTATAAAATGCAATATCTGCAAAGCACAATAAAACCCGGTAGGCCTATATATAAATATCAGTAAAAAATATATATATATATATATTTTACATTATATATGTTTACTTTGTATTAATATATTACATTATGACATGTATCATAAAACATGCACAAATATAGAAGTCTTAAAAGATAGGCTAAAGACAAAAAACTATATTTCTAAATATCTTGCAAATTGTGGTAGTTATATTATTCTATTATTAGCTATATTTTAAGGTACCATATATTTAAGATAACAGTAATTGTTAACGATACTGGATGTAAATCTATAGTTCAAAGAGTCTTGTAAATAATTTCATAAAGTCTTGACTGACACCTGATTCTATCTGATTACATACGCATTGTTTTTGTCTCATGATGTGGATGACAGAGCTCTTGCTAGCAGGGCTGGTGTCAACTTCAACATTTTCATGTAGGTTGTCAGGCTTGCAATACTAGTGTTATCTTCAAATCATAGCTTTTCTGTAGCCATCTTTTTAAAGCCACTTGTTCATTTTGTGAGCATTAATTTAGTTAAAATTATATCACAAAATGTATAAATTCACTTAATTGGTGCTAGTAAACTGCAATATGCTGTAGGACGCTGGAAGTAAATGAGTAAGTCGGGGTGCCATTAGGTGGTGGAGATCTCTCCCTTCCCTCAAGAGAACACTTGTCCCTTTGGGTCCCCCTGTGTCATGCTCCATATCCTGAGACCCCAGCCTTTGGAAGATGGAGAGGAGGGGCTGCTGATCCCAGTGACACCAACCCTCTCTCCTGAGCTAGTCTGAGAGGTGAGGTGGGGTGACATGCTGGGAAACAAGCAAGGGGAGAGGCTGATGAGAGAAATCCCAGGCAGGGCGAGAACAGCAGCATGCAGGGCCCTGGCTTCCTGCTCCGGCCCATTTGGCAAAATAGGCTGGAGCCGTGCTCTGGGCACACGGAGCTTGTTAACAGGCCTTCCACCATATGGGCTCTGGGCGTGTTTCCCACTGGCAATATGGTGTCCGTTTGCCAATGCAAATGGCCTCCACTTATTACTGGCCTCTCTACAAAGACTTGTTCCCCCACATGGTGGCTCCCTGAGGAGGCCTCCTCTCCAGGGTGGATGGAGAGATGAGGTTACCGCAGTTCTACTCCATCTTCATCCCCACACTGTCATGAGCCTGACGGGTCAACAACTCCTTTGCATGTGTCAGCCTTGCTGAATTATTAGGGTCCTTCTGGGTGCACATGAGCCCTAAGCAGCCCAGACACCTCATCTGGACATTCCAGGCTGCTAATCAAGCACTTCGTCATCTCAGCCCAGGCCCATGTGTCCTGTGCTTTGATGTGGCGGTGCTGATGTGGGAACACATCCCACCCCTGCAGTAAGCTGCACACCAGCCAGCCTTTGCGTCTATCAGTTACCTGGACATGCAGGCAGGTCCTCCTGGGGGACTGTTTTACCCTGAGCCTTTCCCCTCCAAGACTTATCCTATATATCCTTCCCTGCCTCTGCATGCCCCCTGGGGAAGGCATCCTCCCCCACACCCAAAAACTGGATTATTGTCCTTTGCTATGTGTTCCTCAGGGGTCCTTTCTCTAGCAGAGCACTTTATCACACTGCACTATAAGTTCTAATTTTTATGTCCGTATCCTTTAAGTTTTTGAGATTAGGAATTTTTGCCTGTTGCTATTCCTGTTTGCTCTGTGCATAGCACAAATGATAGGACGCTGGGCTCACAATCACATTCAATGCATAAAAATGTGATAATATTGCAGTGTTGGCAAGGGTGTGGGGGAAATAGTCAGTCTCATGCCTTTTGTGGAAGTATAAATTGGTGTATACTCTATAGGAATAATTTGGCAATATCTATCAAAATTCAAATTTCGTTCAGCAAAATATTTTTTGAAATTTATTATATATATATACACACACACACACACACACACACATATATGTTCAAAGGAATAAATTCAAAGTTATTTACTGAAGCATGGTTTACACAAAAACTGGAAAAAATCCAAATAAATTATGATGCATCCACATAATAGAATACTATGCAGCTACGAAAACAGAAGGAAAGTCAATATGGGCTGATATAGAATAATCTCCAAATACAATGATATTTCAAGCAAAGTGCAGAGCAGTATGTATACAGTAACTTCCAATTGTGCTCTCTTCCTTTTATTTTAAAGAGGGATATATATACATATGCTTGTATATGCTATGCTTGTACATGCATAGAATATTTGGGGAAGAATACACAATAAATTGAAAACAAGGTTTATCTCTGGAAAAGAATACTAGGGTGAAGTGGGAGGGATCATTAGTTTCATTGTATTTTATTTAAATACAGTGAAATCCAATTAAAATCCTATTTTAATTAAATTTACAGCATACATGAAGTAGTTTTTCAATTAAAAATGTTAATAAAAATGAAACAATAAAAATGGAACAAATTAAATATTATTGAATGAATGAATGTAGCACTGAAGTTTCTAAAGTGGCTGTGTCCTGCTAAACCTGGGGAGAATTACAGCACAGAAAACTACTGAGGAGTCCAAGGAATGGCTTCATTTTTAAAAAGACCACGGAGTGACCACCCAGCTGCTGCCTACAGAGGTGCCACCAGCAGAGGGTGCCCCAGCTGGCACAAGGACCAGGCAGGCCAACTCCACAGTTAACTGGTGGAAAGTTTCTTTGGCAGGAAGGAAGTACAAACTGGTATCTGGGGAAATATATAATGGGGCCGGAGGAGAGAATGATTTATTAAGAAGTAAATGGCTGTGTGGGGCTGTGGCAAGCTCATTGCTGTCACCACCACAGCAGAACCGAGGGTTTTATTTTTACACAGGACAATGTTGTGTAGTAAAAATGGCCCTGGAGATGAGGCATCATTCCTGCTAAATTACTTACCTCCTCTGGACTCAGTGTGCTTCTCTGGACATGAGGAGTCATAACTGTAGCTGCCTCATTAGGGTTATGGTGAAGACTTAATGAGGGGCTGCACAGAAAGTCCTTAGCACAGTGGCCTGGCCAATGGTAAATGTACAATAGTACGTAGGTGTCCACTAATTGGGTGGTTCTGGGAAAGTTCCCATTCCTCAGGAATCAGTTTCCTCAACTATAAAATGAAAGGGTTTGACTAGCCCTGTGTTTTTAATGTCTTTGAGTGGGAACAGCTTTGAGAAGCTGGTGAATGCTTTGAACTAGCAAAATGCACATATCCAGAAAAATGCACATATCCACTCCCCCTACCCCTATTTCAAGGGGCTCCTGGGTCCCATGGAGCCCTCCATGGTCTCCTCTCTTCTAACATTAATATCCTCAGTCTCTGAGACTCATGGTTCTTGACAAGATCCTTCATGGAAAAAGAAGTTTGAAGAAAAAGAAAAGGCAGGTTACTTCCCTACTCTCTGTGTGCCTGTTTTTCCCTAGAGGCAGAAATAAATATTTGTCATTTCTCAAATAAAGCAGCTAAACCTCTTCTTTCCTTTCACCCCCTCCTTTTGGGGGTGGGGAGTGGGGGGGGCACGCTCTATTTGCTTTTAGCCTTGCTTACTATTTTTTCTTTTTTTAAAAAAGATTTTATTGGGGAACTGGGGGAGGGGACCATCCAAGTTGTTCTTCAATCTTTGTTGTGGAGGATGCCAGTGTCCATCTGGCTTTCCGTCAACAGTTTGTGGCCTCTAAACTCAAGGTGCTGTGTTCAATCTTAGTTGTGGGTGGGCATAGCCACCATCCCATGTGGGAGTCGAACCCTCAGTCTTGTTAAGAGCACACACCCTATCCACTGAGCCATCTGGGCAGCAACTCAGCTCAAGGTGCCGGGTTCGGTCTTAGTTGCAGGCAGGCATAGCCCACCATTGAACAGGCAATCTTGTTGTTACACCAGCTGAGCCATCCTGCCACCTGTTAGCAGCTCAGCGACAGCTCAGTGACAGCTCAGCTAAGGCGCAGCATTCACTGGCCCATGTGGGAATCGAACCGGTGGCCCTGTTGCTCAGAGCACACGCTTTAAGCCAACTCTTAACCAACTGAGTCACTTGGCCGGCCCAGGCCTTGCTTACTTTTTGTTTTACTTCCATCTGTGATGTAGGTCCTAATAATATGATTCTAGGTCAATTCTATCTATGAAAGCCAGAACAAGGAATTGAAAAAAGAAAGAAAGAAAGAAAGAAAGAAAGAAAGAAAGAAAGAAACAAAGAAAGATGCATGGTTAATGTGTTTTTACTGGCATTGTTATGTGTGTATGTCTGTGCGCTTCTCTTGGAGTATTCTCCTATTATTCTCTAGATGAAACATCAGAGGCCCAGAAAGGTTAAGCATCTTGGCTAAAGTTACACAGCGTTCAGAAGGGATTATTCATTCAATCAGTATGAAATGAAATTTATTGAGAGTCTATGTGCTGGGCTCTGGGTATAGGGTGGCAAACAAAATAGTTTAAGTTTCTCTCCCCATGGAGCTTTACAGTCTGGTGGGGAAGACAGAGGCAAAAATTTCTGTAAATTCTTTCTGCTTCTCTCATTGGTGATAAGTTCTGTGGAGGAGGTGAACTGGGGGTTGAGGTAGCAAATGAAGGAGGATGAATAGTTGGCAAAGGTTCTTGGAGGAGGAAGGTGCATTTATAAAGAGAAGGAGGGAGCCTTTGGAAGAGTTGGGAGGTGGCGAAAGTGCTCCAGGCAGAGAGGAAGCTGCCTGAGGGAGGAAAGAGTTTGGTTTATTTGAGGGACTGAAATTCGGCTAAGATGCTGCAGCCTGTGGATGAGGGGAAAGGTGGTATAAATGGGCTGAGGAGGTAGGCAGAAGCCAGACTACAGAGTCTCCAAGTCTCCGTAGGCTGCACTGCCAAGTTCAGATAAGCAGTGTGAGGTGAGGGAAGGATTTCCAGCTAGCCAGGGACAAGTCCTGTTTACATGCTGAAAATACTACTGGCTGTGTGGTGCAGCTGCGTTTGCAAGAAGGAATGTCTTTATTATTTCAGTGGTACTCAAAGGGATTGGTACCACCCCTTCAGGATGTTTCAAAAATTGGTGGTGCGGGGGGACTTTTTTGGCTGAAAAAATAATTGGTGTTATTTGTTGGTGTTAATGAGCGGAACCCAGGGACCTGAAACATCCCACAAGGAGTGAACTAATCCTCTCCAATGAGGAATTGTCCCGCATCACCTGACTTTTGAATATTCCTGCTGGATATGAATGGAGACAGAAAAACCTGTTTATAATTAACTGAGTCTAGACCCTCAATCTTTTTTACATGCACGCTCAAAGTATTTTTGGAACTTTTCCAGGAAAATCAAGGAAATTTTGTTACCAAGACTTGTTTACGGATTCAAGCAATCAGTTTAATGATACTCAGGCTTTTGAGTCACCAGCCTCAAGTGGATTTTGTAGCTGTCATGTTCACAGTGATTCTCCATATGGAGACAGCATACACCCCTCCTTTAGTTTAGGTCTTCTGGCGCAGTTCTGCCTGAATGTTTACATTTTGAAATTCTCTTATGAATTAATTTATTTCTTTTTATTTCTCCTTTATATTATGTCATGTTGATTTTGAAATTGTTAGGTGGGTTGGTTTGTTAAATTATCTAAGAATGTCACTTCCGGATAGTAAAGGGTATGGCACTGCTTTGTTCTAACGTATGTTTGGGTTTGCTGGTTTGAGGACCCCTGCTCTATCTTCCGCAGTATGCACTGTTGGTAATCCAGATTTGAAGAGCGGAAGCTGAGGCTTGGAGAGGTTGAGGGACTTACTTGCCCAGGGTTGCACAGTCAATGTAGAGTGGAGCCTGGGATTCAAATCACAAAGCCAGGTCTTTCGGCTCTTGGTACCTGGGACACTCACTCTTCAGAGCCTCTTGTGATGGATGCCCCTTGTGACAGGGAGCACTTACCCGTCCGAGCTCCTTGTCCTCCAAGGCCAGGACGCCTGTGCTTTCTGTGAACAGCTTCACCTTCACGGCAGGCAGAGCGTGTGTCGTGGAGAAGTCACCCTGGGTGCCCCAGCTGTGGACAGAATCAGACAGGTCAGTGTGGAGACCTCTGCCTTCACAATGCTAAACTCAGCTATCTTCTTGCAAGTTGGGTGAATGCAGGGTTAACCGGAGGCAGCGTTGGCTGACACATCCTTCCCTCCTCCCCTCCAAAGCTGCCAGAGTGACAAAAGGTGTTAATTAACTTGTTAGGCAAATGTAAGACAGATGCTCAGAAAGTTGCCACTGGGTCTTCACAGAGCACTAGGAAGGAATCATGTGGGCTTTAGCATGAAATCAAGTTGGCAAGAACTCTCCCCCATGCATTTGCTATACCTATGAACTATTCCCACTTAAATATTACTATTTCCTTGCATCCTTGGAATCCCTAGCTCTTGGAAGCTGCAGTTCTAGATTTTGAGATGGGGTTTCATTTAGTTCAAGACAACACGTGACCTTAAAGTGAGACTTCAGTAGTTGTGGGGATGCAGGGAGTCCCATTTTCACTGGCATTCAAAGGTGAGTTAAATAGAAGGATGGATGGAGCTTGGCCTTGTCATGAAAGGTAGAAGGAGTGATGTGGTAAATGTCCTTACCCGCTCATGGTCTGTGGGAATCTCAGCTTTAGATTGCCCAGAGGAAAGCCTGGCTTACTTAGCATCTGGGTAGAGTGGCAGGCTGGGCTGCCATGAGCCCCTGATGGGCCCCCCAGATGTGGCCTCTTCATTCACTCATCATTATTCTTACAGGGCCATCTCCATCCACTCTGTACCTGAAATCAGTGTGATCTTCTGGAAGTGTCAAGTGGATTGCATTGAACCCCTGCCCTAAACCCTCCCACAGCACCTGCTCCACTGTACTCAGGATGCAACCCAGACCTCCTGGCACAACCTCCCATTCATCTGCTCCAGTGTCACGGGCCTCCTGATTGTGCCACTTCTGGGCTGTTGCATGCACAGTTCTGGTTCCCTCTGTTGGGAATGCTTCTTCCTATCCTCCTTCTCATTTGGCTACTTCTTATGGGCTCAGCTTAAACACCACATTCCCAGAGAACATGGTCCTTCATCCTTCAGCTCCTAGTGTAAATTTGGTTCCAATGTTAAACTCTCTTGAACATAGTGATTTTCTGTCTTAGCAGTCATTGAGTTTTTTTAATTGATCTGTATGATTGTTTAATAGGTGAATCCTCTATTATTCTGTAAGCTCCGTGATCATAGGGACTGTTTGGCTTATATCACATACCTAGTACTCAGCGCAGTGCTTGGCAGATAGAAGACACAATAAGTATTTGGTGAATAAACAAATGATGCCAAATATATATATATATATATATATATAGATATATAGATATATATATATATACACATTTACAAAACTAGGAAACAGGAATAGATGTCAGTTTGCTGTTCATCAGAGGATACTTTCAAGGCTTGGGACATCTATTCCCAAAATGATTTCCATAAAGGTGGGGACTGTCCTCCCATCACCTGGGAATGAGAGTGCAAATTACAGGGCTTCTTGTCCACATTGGGTGTCCCTATTCACTTTTTCTTCCTGCCTATTTTGTCATTGTCACTTTCATTTTCACGGAGAATTCTTTGACTAATAACAAGCTTGAATATTTTACTCTGTTCATTGGCTGTTTGTATTTCTTTTCTTTTTCTTTCTTTCTTTTGTAAATGATGGAAATCTGACCTTTAATCTCACTGTTGCACTCAAATAAACTCAAAGACATGAGGATCTAGAGAGAGTTGACAAGAGAGTATCTGAACAGTGGAGACCCAGGCCCATGGGGATCTGTGTGTGTGAGAATCATGAGGACGCGTAACAGTCACAATGGAGAAACGGAAAGGACATGGAAGAGGACGTGAGACAGAAGGAGAAGCTAGAGGTTTCAAACACAACAGCAGAATGTTAGATGTATAGCTAGCAGTTCCTAATTTTGGTCATTGACAATTGCAGCAAGCCCCTAAGATGGGGGAATCTTTGCCCTAGCAAAAGCGACATGACAAGGCATAGGGTTTGACCAGATATGCTTAGTTCAAATGCTGGTTAGTCTCTTACAAACTGTAGGACTTGAGACAGGTTAATGAATGTCCCTGTATTTCAGCTTGCTCAGCAATAAAATAACCTCATTTCACAGAGCAAATAGCAGCAGGCTTGGACCAACGTGAGAATCCAACAGATTTCAGCTACTTTCCTTTCCCCAAATAAGGATATGTGAGATGATCACTCATATTTTGCGTTATCTAGTCAACACATATCTATTAAGCACCTACTAAGTCTGACCCTGTGCTGGGCAAGCAAGATAGACTTTGTCCTTCCTGCTACACAAGGTGCGTAGTAAAACAGTTATTGTCACCCCCATTTCACAGATGAGAAAACTGAGAAGAAACTTAAGATCTTGCCTAATTTATTCCAGTGAATTGTGACCAAGCTGAGCTAGAACGCTAACCTCTTAATTCCTACCTTATAGCTTTCATTTCTATTATTGTTATGATTATCAATAACATACACTCTTAATGATTGGCAGAAAACATGAGCATTAATTCATTATTTATGATTAATTATGCTGTGAATCTCTTTGGGCATTTATCATGCCTGCTCATGGAGATGAGGAGGGTTCCTGCTGGAAACTAAGAGTTCTGGAATGAGGAGCTTTAACACTATGGCACAAATAGGACTTGTTCCAGGGCCCTGGGTGACACCCCATATCGTATCCCCACAATACAGTCCTTGGATGTGGTTTGTAGGGATTCTGTGGCCTGCTCATCAGGCACTAACCCAGTCTTCCTGAACCCCTGCTGCTACCCAGAGATACTCAGCTCATAGGGTGTTCAATATGACTTAGATTGTGGGCCAGAGACCTCCAAGATCCTGTCATCTGGATAGAATACAAGCTGCTGGAGGCCGCCCTGACAACCCCTGTACATTTGGGTACTGAGTTGCTTTTCCTTTCCACCAGGCCTGCAGCGTGCTTTTGGTTTCCTACCATGACCCTTGGCTCACCTCACATTGTTAAGTCACTACTGAATCACAATTTATACATCAGATTTCAAAATGGTAACCTGGCCCAGTGGAGCTGGCAAAAAGAGAAAGTCTCCCATCTAATCAGGACTGACTATGCTATTTTCAGGGCCCAGTGCAAAATAAAAATGTGGGGCTCATTGTTCAAAAAACACAAAAAAGGTATCATTCAAGTTTCCAAAATATAAAGCATTTTTCTTTCTTTAAGTATTTCCTCTTCTCAAATGCATGTTCCATTTTTCCATCAGAATTCACTTATAGACACAAGTTCAAAGATAAAGTTATTAAGAATTTCAAGATGGCAATGGCAGAGCATTACACTCCACATCATCCTGTCTGAACGTGAGACATGTGCAGTGGCATGGGTTGACCACAGCCCATGAATCAGGCTCTGAGTCCTATGCCACCCGGTCTGTGTAGCCTGGACTCAGGATGGACCATGCAGCAAAGGTTGGCTGCCACTCGTGTTGACATGAAATGTTTGCCCCTTGCTACAGTCACTGGACTCTGTGAAAAGCACTCCTGGCTTCTTTTTGTCAATGTTTCCTACCCTTAGGAGTCCCACAGAGGTTTAATTATCAGCACTGTTCCCTGCTCACCTCCCCTTTGGGAAAAAAAGGCATGAAAATATATACTCTGCCTTTTTCTGGCCATGGAGAGACCTATATTTATAATAAAAACAGCTAATATTTATTCAATGATTATTATGTGCAAGGCACAAGTTCCTATCTCAAAAATGTTATACAGTCATACATGCATTTTATTTTTTTAAGTCAGTTTGACCATCCTGTGAAATGCTTATAATTACACCCCCATAGTTACAGATGAGAAAACTGAGGATCAGAGAGGCTGATAATGTATTCAACATCACTTGCAGGGAGCAAATGGCAGTTTGACTCCACAACCCAAACTCTTATCCATGCCACCGTGCTGCCTCCCTCACACATTCCTCTGTGCCTTGATCCAGTTAACAGTTGAGTTACGTTTGTAACTCAAAGGGAGAATTCTGTTTCAAGACTGATGGGACTCTGGGATACTCTCGCTTCTCAGTTTGGATTTAGTTCACATGTTCAATATACTTCACAGGGTGTGACATGCTCTACAGACAAATTAGTCAGTGGAAGAAGCATGAAAATCCTTGGCCTTTTGGTAGGGCCACAAGTCGATTAGTGAATCTATTTCTCATTGTTGCATTCCTCTCTGCTCATTTCTTTTCCTTTGCTGAGCATTGACTATAGTTATTAACCCTCCGTTGGGTGCAACTTATCTCACAGATTCATTGCACAAAAAGATGCCGCTATGAAATACCTCATTACTGTACTAAGTCACAAACATGACTGGCAATAGGTTACGGTAGAGGGGGATGATACGGAAGCGACGAGTCATGATACTTAACTGTTAGATATTTGAAAATTGTGTGCAATGAATTTGTAAGATCAGTTGCGCCCAACAGAGGTTTAAGGTGAACACCTCTTCTTAAAAGTTTCCTAGAACTGAAATAAAATTATGCTTTGAAGAAGCTGACTACCTTCTCTCTGAACAAAAACAAAGTAGATAAAGTTCAATGGGTGAGGTGTCCCTCTCCTAGGATCCCATCTTATCTACCACTGTACACAGACCATACAGCTAACTCACAAAAATGCTAAAAATAGGCACCAATTATCGCAAGCTTATGATTTGCCAGGACCTAGGCTGAATGCTTTTCATGGATTGTCTCATTTAATCCTTCTGATAGCTCTATGAGGTAGATCCTGTCATTATCCCTACTTTGTAGATGGAGAAGCTAGGATGAGGCGAGGTTAAGTCACTGGGCCAGTTTCAGGCTATCACAGAGCTGGATGTCAAACTCAGAGTTTCTGAGCCCAAAGCCCATGCATTAAACTGCAGGGCTTTAGTGCCTCAGTAATTCAAGACAGTGTAGTTTGACAATTCTCTGCATGTGTTTCTGGCTCTCTCTTTGGATGGTGGACATCTTGGGGGCAGGAAACACAGCATGACTTTTTTTAAGTCTCCTGCACTCAGCACAGTGCCTGGCATACAATAAATATTTGTTTAATGACAAATTCAGAATAACCATGTCACCAAAATCCAGGGATTCTGGAGAGATGTGACATGTGAGATAACCAAGGGTATGACTGCCTCCTTTAAATCAAACTAAGTTTTTTTATCTCCTGGAGGCATATATGCTTTTTAGGAGTACATTAGCTGTGTGAAGAGCTCACAGCAGCTGGCAGCGTGCAGGGGAGACCAGCTACACAGCAGTAAGGACAGCACTCTGAGGAGCAAGGTATAGTTCCTTGAAGGTCAAGGAGTGGTTCACTGATGTGGCCAGGGCTGGAAGCAACGTAGATGCCAATAGGTATAATGCCAGAAAGTACCATCAAGTTATAAAATAAACTATCATTGTTACTTTTGGTCTTTTCAGCCATAAGCACACAAGCACAGACTATAGAAATATCATCACCCACAGTGGCACCTCCGAATATGAAGACATGTGTATTGAGAAATGTGTGTCCTATCCAAACCAGGGACCTGGTGGGGAATACATAGATGAACAGCAAGCTAACTGGTCTCCTCGCACTATGCCTTCCACACACTACTATAATCTACATGCATCGGATGCAGCGCTGACTTCCACTGCTTAGGGATCCTGCCTCTAATTAGCCTTCCACTTCATTTAGAAAAGACTTCCTGCCATGTACGAATCACTGGTAGGGCCTGCTGTGCATCCAAAGGAGAATGAGATATCAGCACTGCTTTTATGGGCATGATAGTCTCCTTGTGGAGTTGCCGTGTGAAGAAATGATCACACTGATTAGGTATGAGTTTGAGCCTTGGCTTTCACATCTATAAACTGGGGGTAAGAACAGTATTGATCCCAGAGAGTCTGTGGGAGGATAAGTGGGAGATAAGCTACTGTATATACAGCATTCAACTCAATACCCAGCACATAGAAAGCCCCAAAATATATCCTTCAGTTCGGGATTATAGACCAGAGGTTGGTAAACGATGGACCATGGGCCAAGTCTGGCTGACCGTCTGCTTATGTATATGGCTCATGAGCTAAGAATGGTTTTTACATTTTTAAATGGCTGAAAATAACCAAAAGGAAAATAATATTTCATGACACATGAAAACTATATGAAAATGACACGTAGTGTCCACAAATAAAGTTTTATTAGAACACAGCTACACTCATTTGTTTATACATCGCCTATGCTGCTTTTTTTTTTTAGACAGTTTTTTTTTTTTTTGAGGGCAGTGTCACTGGCCCTCATGTGTGGGACCTGAACTGGGGCCGCTGGCTTCCCAAGCCAGTGCTTAACCACCACGCCACTCAGCCAGTCCCACTTCTGCTGCTTTTGTGCTTCAAAGGCAGAGTTGGATAGTTACGACAGAGACCATATGGCCAATAAGCCTAAATTATTTATTCTCTGGTCCATTACAGAACAAGTTTACTGACCTGTGCTATACACGTTAAAGTGCTGCCTCAGTCTAATGCAAATACTTTTATTTTCATTAGCGGATTAGAAGTATGCTCAACTGAGGGCATCCATAAAGATGAACTGTAAACACACACATACAAGGATGGCCCACTCCAGGGTGAGTCAATGTGGTGCTCCAAATTCTTCATGGAGCTCTTCCCAGCACTCCTGGTGTACTGGAAAATTTGGGATTTGTATCAGAGCCTTTCAGACACATGGTGCCCAAATGCTGAATCCCGATCTACTAGAGCTGGCTGACTCACTTAGTCACACTACATCATTATTATACCAAACAATAAACATGAGTAGCAGATAATTCATATATTGGGGTTGTAGAGGGCTTTTAAAGTCACAGCACATTATTTCTCCAAACCTATTCCATTGTGTCATTGCTTTGAAAGTGAACACTTTGATCTGGGGAGAAAATCAGGGAGAGAAATGTGCTTGAGTGGAGGGACGGAGGGAGGAACCTATAGGCAAAGCAACCTCCTACTGAGTATTTGGAGAGCATTTGCTTCATTGCAGGCACATCTCTGTTTACTATTTAAAGCCTCTTATTTGCGGAAGCCTCCTCAGACCATATGTTATCAACAAATGTTGCTAATCAAATACTCACAGTAATTTCATTAGACTTTTTCCCACCCCCCTCATGAACAAAAAACATTTGCCACAAAGGGAATATACCTCCCAAAATGGCAGCAAACATCCACTGCAAACCTCTGACAACAGAATGATATTTACAAATGTGAGTGTGAATAAGCCAAGAACACACCCACTTTAGGCAAATAGAGACCCTTGGAGAATTGGGTTTTGTGCAGGTCGGTGTTGGTGGATGATGTCATTAGTTGCCATGGTGATGCTTAGCATAAGGCCATAATTCATGCCACAAAGGCTGGATTTGCATTTATTTAGGGTATATGGCTCATGTAAGCTGGGTGTTAAATTGGTTTGGTTCATAACATTAAGGGAGGTCTTTAACAAGAGAGAAGTGTCATTTTAGGGAATGAAAATGTCTTAGTCCGTTGCTAAGAGGGAAAATTCATAATTGCCTGGAGATACTGCATTAAAACCTTTTGGCCTGCCTTTTAGGCAGGTGGCATGATATTCTACATCAAGTGAATCAATCGTGCCATCGCCTTGTGTGTCTTGCAAACTATTGATAGGATATGATTTGGGGCCTCTAATGTACTAGAAAAGCTAAACTACGTCCTACCTACATAAATGAGATGTTTGCTTTGAAAAAATTGTGTTTTTTTTGGAGGCAGATAGATGAAGGCTCTGGTTTGCCTGTTTGACATTTCACTGGAATGTTCCCTTCCCCAGGAATCTGAAATCAAAGGTGTAAAACCTCAGCTTTCACTTTCTCCTCTCACATCTGTTCTTTTAAGGCTTCCCGTGCTTAGTCAAAAGAGCCGGCAGCCATCTGCACAGTATTCCTGATTTCTCCTCTTCACCCCTTGTCCACTTCACCACCAGATCCGTCATACCTCCTACATACATTATAAACTGCTACGGAGGAAAATAAATCACAAAAGGGAAGTTGGAAGTGCCAGAAGAAGGGTGGGTGGAATATTTACAGAGTGGCCAGTTAAGATTTCATCAGGAAGCAATTATCACTTGTACTTCTTTATTTGTTTGTTTGTCTCCCCTTGCTAAAATGTAAACTACTCAAGGGCAGGAATTTATGTCTGCTTCCTTCATTACTGTATCCACAGCCCCTAGCACACGCCTGGCACACAGAGCATGTTCAGTAGGCATTTGCCAAAGGAATGAATTCACTGAATTGTGAATTCCTCCACACACACATACACACGTGGAGATGAGATGCAAGTTGAAAGTTAAATTTAATAATGCTTGATTACTATTGACTTATATTCTTTGGTATGGTTAAAGAGGAAGATCAGGCAAACTCTAGACTGTAAACTTTGTAAGGACAGAGACCAAGTCCATCTTGCACACTGTTGTATTCCAGTGTTTAGCTCAGTGCCCAGTGCCTGTTGAATGAAGGCCGGAGGGAATAATACATACAACACTTTACTCAAATGCAGGAGATCAATCCTTATTTTCTCATTAGCTATGTGACCTTGGACAAGCCACTGGCAGAGTTTCAGTTTGCTTACCTGTATAAGGGGGGCTAATATATTTTTTTGTCCTAAAGACAAGATCCTGGGTATTTGCTTTCTAGCATTTCCTTTTGAGTCTTTCTTAGAGTTTCCATCTCTCTGTTCATAGTACCCATCTGTTCTTGCATGCTGTCCAATTGTTTTTGTTTTTTTTTTCCTATTAGAGATCTTAGAATACTAACCACAGTTGTTTTAAATTCCCAGGCTGATAATTCCAGCATCAATGCCACATCTGAGTCTTGTTCTGATGCTTGCTCTGTCTCTTCAGAATGTATTGTTTATTTTTTTAGTATGACTTCTAATTTTTGGTGAAAGCAAAACGTGATATACTGGGTCCAAGGAACCCAGTATGGTTCCAGCAGCATGTTTGCTCCTGGCCTTCTCATCCAGTAGGCGGTGATCCTCTGTACCTGCCTGTCTGTCTTTCTAATTTGGTGGGGAGCTGTTTGCCCTGTGACCTAAATTATCTGATTGATCTAAGAAGAGTTGCTGATTTTCAGTCTGATCAGCCATTTTGTTGTTGTGAGGATGGGAACCAACACTTCCAAGCTCTTTACATGCCAGACAGGAAACCAGAAATCCACTAGAGTCTTGATATTTCAAGACCCTGTGTAGCTGTGAGAGCTTTGATTGTATTTTTCATTGGAGATGACATTCAAGAACATGTATAGGTGGTCAAAAGGAAAATCTAAATGGAGAAGCCAAGATTTGGACTAAGTAACAGGCTGGTGAGGGATTAGGGTGGTGGGGCAGTCTATAGTACTGTGGGCTTGGGTGTCAAGGGGTTTGTGGGGCTGGGGTGAAATGAGGAGGATCTGCCAAGGCCTAAACTCTAGAGCTGACAGCACATCACATGGCTTGAGTGTCCGTATTGCCTTCTTTGGAGTAGAGTTTACAGTGAGGCACAAAGACATCCCTTGTTATTGGAAATGATGACTGTCTCCCAGTCTGAGGTTCTCCTGTATTTCCAGCACCTAGCTGCACCTCCAACCATCTGTTTATTCCAAGGTTCTAAAGACCTTTAGCGAAAATGAACTGCTCACTGTATGATGTACCAAAAAAAGAAAAAAAGAAAAGAAAAGAGGAGCTCTGAAAAGGTTGCTGGAAATACAGTAAAACCTTGGATTGTGAGAAACTTGGTTTGCTAGTGTTCCACAAGGTGATCAAACATTTCTAATACATTTTTTTTTTAAAGATTTTATTGGGAAATTGGGGGAGGGGAACAGATAAGTTGCTGTCCGTTTGTTCTCCAGTCTAGTTGTGGAGGACGTCGCTTCACTGGTCCATGTTGGTATTGTGATCATTGCATTCTTCCCAGCTGAGGCAGATCGGTCGCCAGCCTCTGGACGGCCGCTCACGGCGGCTCTTGGCAGATCTCGCTGGCTGCCGGCCAGCTTATGGCAGCCCATTGCAGCAGAGGCTGCAGCCTACACCGACCCCAGTGACTCAAAGCAGCCCAGCTCCAGGTGGAACTGTTGTTCACCATCTTAGCTGTAGAGGGCAGTGTCACTGGCCCTCATATGAGGGATCTGAACCTGGGGCCCTGCTGCTCAGAGGTGGCATCCTAAGCCACCAACACACCACTCGGCCAGCCCCTAATACATTTTATCTTGGTAAACGAGCAATATTTTGCAATACGAGTAGTTTGTTTCCGGAATGAATTATGCTTGCAAAACAAGTACATTTTTTTTTAAAGAGTTTATTGGGGAATTAGGGGAGGGGAACAACATTGGGAAATCAAGGAAGGGGAACAGACAAGTTACTGTCCTTTTGTTCTTCAGTCTAGTTGTGGAGGACATCACTTCACTGGCCCACGTTGGTATTATCATTGAACTCTTCCTGGGTGAGGCAGATTGGTCGCTGGCCTCTGGATGGCTGCTCACAGCAGCTCTTGGCAGCTCACAGCAGCTGCCGGCTACTCATGCTGGCTGCCTGCCACTCACAGTAGCTTACAGCAGCCCACTTCAGCTTCACTGCAGCCTACATCGTCACTGGCGACTCACAGCAGCCCAGCTCCAGGTCAAGCTGTTGTTCACATTCTTAGCTGTAGAGGGCGCAGCATCACTGGCCCTAATGTGGGATCTGAACCAAGGCCCTGCTGCTCAGAGCTGGCGTCCCAGGCCAACGTTTAACCAAGGAGTCGCTCGGCCGGCCCCCAAACAAAGTACATTTTAACGTGGTAAATGAACGATGTCTTGTTTGTTTCCAGAACAAATTATGCTTGCAAATCAAGGTATTACTGTACATTCATTCACTTTCTCCTCTCTGTGATTCAGCCAACCAACTCCTATTTAATTTCTTACACCGGACTTTTTCCTATAATTGCTCTTGTAACCTGAGCTGGTTTTTATGGTAGCAACCCGTGATTCTCATAAATACCTGGGAGGTGCTATGGTTAATTGTGTCTTTAGAACTTGAACCTGCTTTGTCACCTGTGGCCTCTAGAAGGCTCCTGGGTATACAAAGCCCACACTAGTCAGCTAGGCTAAAGCTGTCAGAGGACCGGGGCCAGGGGAATGACAAAATGTACTCGAATCCCTTTGTGTTCCAATCAGTTCCATTGAGAGTATGAGTCAAATGAGAGAAAATGACCGGGAGAGACGACAACAGGTTAAGTTGAAAGGAGCCCTGAAGATCACTTTGGCCATGGCCCTCATGTACAAATGAGGGAGCTGGGGCAGTATGAAGAACTTCAGAGTCGGACAGTTCTGTTTCTATCGTCTAGCAACTTTATTATCTCAGACAAATTGAGTAGCCTCTTAGGATTCAGTTTTCATGTCTATAAAATAGATACAACCATATTTATCTTATAGATTTTCCTATCTGCCCATCTCGAATTAAATGAGAGAAACACTGAGTACAATGTAAGCTCTTACGAAATGGCAGTTTGCATTATCCGGGAGCTCAGGATTAAGAGACACTGGAGTCTGGCAGCCTGGGTTCCACCCAGCTATGCCACTTTCTACCTTAATGACCCTGAGCAGCTGACTGAATCTCTTGCAGCCTCTATTTTCTTACCTGTAAAATGGGTACACTGGCAGTGCTTCCCTTTGAGCATTCTCTTGTTAGAATTAGATGAAAAATATGCTTCCCAGCCTGATCATCAATAAGCTCTCCATAATTCTTCAATGACACCTCAGAGATATATAACAACTTAGCCCAAGAGCCAGCACTAGAATAAAACATCAAGATGTGAGAGGTTTTCAAAACCACCTGAGCAATGGAATTTGTGTTTTCTCAGTCCAGGCAAAATAAAATTGGGACTTGAATTCAGGTTTGATTTTTTGGCAACTATGGCAAAGGAGTAAATGTTGGGAACTCGTTCTCACTTTCTTGGACTTCCTTCTCTGAGTGCCAGAAAGACTTCCTCCCAATCCCCATGTCACTTATCTTCCTTCTCTGGCCTCCTCTTGAGTTAGATCAGATTATTATTCAGAGATTCATGCTCTCCTGCCTTCCCCAAGAGAGGAGTTTCCTTCCTGCCCTGTTGGTGTTGGGTTTGTCCATGTCACTACTTGCTTTGGCCTCTTTCTGGGCAGAATGTGTACCTCCACAACTTGACTTTGAAATTATCCATGTGACTTTCTCGGGACAATGGAGTTTCAGCAGATGTGATAGAAGTAGAAGTTTGAAATATTCTTGAGTAGTTAGGCTTGCTCTCTTGTTCCTCTGTCATCACTATGAGCAGAGCTTCCCCCAGGCAGCTGTTATCCCTCCAACCTGGATCCCAGAATGAGCTGTATGGAGCAGGCCCGAGCTCAACTGACAGTGAGGAACCAAGGCCAAGCAGACCCACAGCTTGAAACAGGGTCACCCAGCCAAGCCTGGCATGAATCAGCCAACCCCCAACAAACGTGCAGATGAGTGAATGAAACAAATGAATGTGGTGCTAAGCCATTCAGTTTTGAGATGGTTTGGTATATAGCAATAGCTACCTGATAGGATGCCTTTATCTGGGACTTACTCACATCGTCCTGTTTCTACTCTGTGTCCTGTAGGTTGGCCTGGAGTCCTCACTTAGAATAGCACATCCTGAAGAGCCCAGACACATTTTATAGTCCTTTCATGCAATTACAAAGTCTATTACAGTCACTCAATAAACACCTACCTAACGACTGTGCTGTGCTGGCTCAGAAAACCGGTTCCCAGCTCATATGTCCTGAGAGAACAACCACCCTGTTTGCCAGTGTCAAATGTGGCAGTCTTCCCACAGTGTGAGAACTGGACTGAGGCCCGATTGTGCTGGCTAAGGCTGCCACAGGCACTGTCTATGTCCTCTAATGAGAGAGAGTGTCAGCACCTCCCAAGGCCAAGGCATGCAGCCAACGTCTCTAAACCACTGGCGGTCAAGGGCTCCCAGGGGAGGACTTAACCACATCAAAGGCACTTGGATCAAGCCTCCCACATGGAGGCAATGAGCAGTAAGCCAACCTCAGCAGCACTCAGCATTTCTGGCTCTGTCTGAGTAAGCACCCAAGCTGTGGTGGGCACACAGAGGCAGCACTTGTGTATGGGGGGGTCATCAGGGATGCCTATTCAGAGCTTTGGCTGCCCTGGGAGCAGCCAGCCCCTCCTGTGAGCCCTCCTGTAGCCTTTGACAGAAGGGATTATGAGAGCTGTTGTTGGTTTTGCTTTCATGGGTTGGGTTCCCATCATCCCACAGAGAGGGGTCCCTGAGGACATTGTTGTAAGCCATGCTTGTCTCTACCCCCAGGGGCTGGCTTATAGATTTGTTATTTTTTTTCTTTCTCTCTGTTTAACACTAATGTGAAATCACTGGGAGTGGTCACAAATTCCAGGCATCTCAAAGGGCTAGTGAATGGGCCAGCTGGCCAAATATCCTTCAGTAAGGACTGAGGCGTTTTCTTAAAGCATTGGGGAAACTGCTCTTGAGGCCAAGTGATTGGCATGGGTCCAATCTGGAGGCACAGGGTTGTTCTTGAAAAGTGGCAAATATCAGTTGTGGAGAAATGTTACCACCACTCAACCAGACCATGTTATATTGACACCTTCTCCATGGACTGAAAACATTGCCCATGTTCCCAGTCAATTTCAGCTCTCCTTGGCTGACCACTGTGGTTCTCCATAGGGCACAGCCAATCTTACGTTGTCACTCCCACCACATAATATTAAACATACCGGAAGGACTGTGTCTACTGAATAAATGCTGAAATGAGTTGCAATTGACAAGTAGATGTGTTACATTTAAAAGACATTCAAGGGCCAGCCGAGTGGCTCAGTTGGTTAAGAGCTCGATCAAGAGCGCGAGCTGAGGGCCAGCGGAGTGGCACGGTGGTTAAGTGCTGGCTTGGGAAGCCAGCGGCCCTGGTTCAGGTTCCACATAGGAAGGCCAGTGACACTGCCCTCAAAAAAAAAAAAAAAAAAAAAGAGTGTGAGCTGAGCTCTGAGCAACAGCAGTTTGATGCCCAGCTGAAGCTGAGCTGCCGCTAAGCTGCTAACAGGTGGCAGGATGGCTCAGCTAAAAAAAAAAAAAAAAAAAGACATTCAATTCAATATTACTTTTGATTTCATGGTTATTTTTATTTTTAAGGTTAATACATTTCCTTTTGAGGTTTAGACAGTTGAAAAACATTTGGGCCCCAAGCACTGTACCTACTTGAGTCCAGCAGATAAGATGACTCTGCTAGGCAGACTCTTGGCCCAGCTGTAACTAAAACTTCATGACTGGCAATTGGTTTTCACTCTGAAATATACATCTGAAGGCTCACCAATTGATAAGAGCCAGAATTTAATTTCCTTCAATGCTGACTTGCATACATCCTCCCAATACAAATCAGTTTCATGTCCTTCACCCAGATATAAGTAAGTGGGCACATATTTCTGCCACGTGCTTCTACCTGTAAGACCCATGTACTCTCCTTTTCTCAGCACTGGGGAGACATAAAGTGAAAGGAGGGTGCTTGACCTAGAGTACCTGAAATGCCCAATGCACGGGCCAACCATTCACCTCTAGACTAAATTTCCTCATGTGCTATGGATTTGATAAGAACAAAACTTGCCTTCTTTAGCCCCCTGGTTAGATCATGTTCATAAAAACCTTTTAGTCTCTCTGAGGCCGTTGCATATTTTCGTTATCTTTTTACAGTGTAGGCTTTCTTGTAACATCAGCCTGCCTGCTTCCTTCCTTCCTACCTCTTCCACCTCCTGTTCAGAGATGGGTGCGAGGTATACAACAAAATCCATCTGGAGTCCCTCAACTTCAGGTGCCTATCGGTCCCCACTGCTCCCACTTATTGGGTCTCAGTTCTGCTTTTTAAGGTTTCCACTACAGTGAGACTCAATGCCTTGGAAAATTAAGTTCAGAAAACAAAGCCAAGGGTAGCCTGTGAGGAAATCTAAAGATGCTGTGGTTAGAAATGTGGGCTCTGTAGTCAGATGGCCTAGTCTGAGTCTTGACTCCACCGCTTAGAAGCTGTGTGATTGTGGGTAAGACACATAACCTTTCTATGTCTCAGTTTCCTCATCTGTAGACTGGAGATAATCAAAATACCTACCTCATGGGGTTGTTATAAAGAATAAATTATGTAATTCAGGAAAAGCACCTGCACATGAATACAAGATATGGCTTGGTTGAGTAAATGTTAACTATTGTTATTAGCAGGGTCCCAGAGGTGACAGTGGTTTAAAAGTCCCTTTAGAAATCCAAGTGTGGGGCTGGCCGAGTGGCGCATTGGTTAAGAGTTGGTTTGGTATGCCAGCAGCCCTGGTTTGGATCCCACATACGAGGGCCGGTGACACTGCCCTCTACAGCTAACAACAGATCCACCTGGAGCTGGGCTGGCAGCCCCGGCGACGGTGTAGGCTGCAGCCCCTGCTGCAGTGGGCTGCAATAGGCTACAGTGAGCGGCCGGCAGCCAGCGTGAGCGACCGGCAGCCAGTGTGAGCTGCCAATAGCCACGGTGAGCGACCATCCAGAGGCCAGCGACTGATATGCTGCTTCATCCGGGAAGGGCGCAATGATGATACCAACATGGGCCAGTGAAGCGGCGTCCTCTGCAACTAGACTGAAGAACAAAAAGACAGCAACTTGTCTGTTCCCCTTCCCCGATTCCCCAATAAAATCTTAAAAAAAAAAAAAGAAATCCAAGTGGCTGAATTTGGAGACTTTCTTGAAGAAGGCCATGACTAAACTCATAAAAATCCTTTCTTTGGTTTGTTATGACCAACTGTAATATACTTACCACTACATTCTGTGCACCTTGATGGACTTGTTTGCAGTGGTTTTCTGTTTGTTTGTTTGTTTGTTTGTTTGTTTTAGTCAAGATAACTACTTAAATTATTCACATAGCAAGTGAAGCATGAGTTCTGTCTCCTGGTTCTCCTACCTCACTGGCCATGCCTCCTCTGTCCCCCTTGTTGCTTATCTTCATCTTCTCTCTAAACCTTAGCATATTCAGGCCTCAGGCTGCAGACCTCTTCTTTTCTCTGTCTACATGAGTGGTTCTCCATGGTGGCAGATTTGTCCCCTCACCCCCAATGCATTTGGCAGTATCCAGAGTCACTTTTGGTTGTCATAACAGTGGTGGGGGTGTGTGTGCTGCTACTGGCATCTGGTGGATAGGAGCCAGCAATTCTGCTAAGTCTCCTACAATGCACAGGCCATACTTAACCACAAGGATTTATCCATCTCAGAGTGTCAACGTGTTGAGGTTGAGAAATCCTAGTCTACATGGACCACACTGATGATGTCTAAAGAGGCACCTCCAGCTTTATATGCTTAACACTCAACTTCTAATCTTCTCCACCCAAAACCCAACTGGCTCCTCCTGAAGTCTCCCTCAGATCAGCAATTGGTAACTCCATCCCTCCCATTGTTCTGGCCGAAAGCTCGGAGTCATCAGTGACTCCAGAAAATCTGTTGGTCCTGTCTTCAAAATATAGGCAGAATCCAATCATTTCTCACCTCTCCACTGATTCCATCCTGGTCCGCGTCACCATCATATCTCTCCCGGTTTACTACAATAGCCTTGTAACTTGTTTTTCAACATTTCCCCTGTGTCCCTCAAAGCCCAAGAAGCTAGAGTGATCCTTTAAAATGTGAGACAGCTCTGATCACTCCTCTGCTCAAAACTCTCCAATGCTTCTCAATCTCAATCAAAATAAATGGCAAAATCTTTGTATAGCTTCCAAGAGCCTACAGGAGTTGGACTTGCATTGCCCCTGACCCTGTCACTCTCAATGTCGTTCACTCAGATTCAGCCATACCAGTCTCTTTGCTGTTCTTCAAAAATGCAACCACACTTCCACCTCAGGGTCTTTGCATGTTCTCTTCCTGGTACCTGAAATGCTCTCCTGCGTCATTTTGCCTGAATCACTCAGTTTCTTCCTGTCGCTGCCCAAAGTCACTTTATCAACGAGGTCTTCCCTGTCATCCTGCATAAAACGACATCCCAGCACTCCTTATTCTTTTTCCCTGCTCTATTGTTCTCCTTAGCACTTTATTGCCATTCAACATTTATTTTCCCTTTGTTCTTGTCTGTTTGTTCCCTGTCTCCCCGCACTAGAGGCCAAGCTCTGTGGAAGTCAGGGGTTTTTGTCTGCTTTGTTCTCTGCCATATCTGTATCTAGACTAATGCCTGAGCTGTTTCAAACACTTTACAAATATTTGTGGAATAAATAATCAATTTTGAAATAGTGCTATTGAAGAGTTCTAATGTCAGAATAATTTTCATCCACCATAAACAGAATTTTCCAAATGTGCTAGGTCAGCTTCTCTTCTTTGCCACTTATATATTGTGTAACCAGGAAAGGCCATTTAAGTTCTTTGATCCTCAGCTTCCTTATCTGAAAACTCATCAGCGTTTCAATTCCTAAGCCATTATGAAGGTAAATGGAATAAAACATGTAAAGCATTTGGTATAGTGTCCATAACATACAAAGAACTGAATAAATGGTAACAGGTGATGATAATGGGGGTTTACTTGGAGATTTGATCTAGTCTGTACAGGAACCGAGCAAGAGCTCGCCCTCTAGTTGCCCAACTTCAGGGACTCTCCCAGAGCATCTATACCTTTCTGCTTCTTATCCATCTCCTCTACACTTTCTGGGCCATGTCCGGGGTTCCCTAGGCTTTTGAGCCCTCGAGTCCACTCATTTTAATCCCAATTAATTCAATAGATAAGGAACTTCCTTGCTGAAGGATACTGTTATGTCAATAATGGAGATGACTCACTGGTCACCAGGCAAATGACTTCTGCCCTGGACTTGTAAGATGGGAGGCTGGAGCAATAGTATAGAATATTGGGAACAACAGGAAATTGATTGGAGAGCTGCCCAGACTGCTATCTCTGAGTTTTCCAGTGAATGAGAGCAGGTCTACTGATTAAGCTTCGATAGTCCTCATTTGTTGTTATTCATTTGTTCATGCTTTACATATTTACCCACCTGTCCAATGTATATTGAGCCCCATATGTGCCAAGCACTATATGGGCTGGGGCAAGACTCTCTGAATAAGATAGAGAAGGTCCCTGCACTCATGAAGAAGTTCTTATTGTTTGAGCAAGACAACAATAAACACATTGTAAAAAATGATGATTTCTGAGAAGGATAGGAGCTCTAAGACAGTAGAACAGAGTCTTGACACAGAGAATGGCTGGGGCAGGACTACATGAAGTAGGGTGATCAGGGGATGTCCTGTCTGAGGACACAGTGCTTGAGCTGAGACCAGAGAGGAGGGGTCCCCATGAAGCTGCTCACTTCCTTCTGTGTTCCCTCCTTCAGTGAAGTAAAGGGAGGATGGAGTGGGGGATCACAGCTTCAAACCCACCAGAAGGGAGGGACCAAAACAATTGGTTTCTACTTTATCTTTGGTACTCAGCATCCTGATAATACTACTGAGCGAATGAAGGAGTCTGGTTTGATATCCTCCCTCCCTCCCTCCCTCTTTCTCTCTCTTCTTCTCTTCCGTCTCTCTCACTCTCTGTTTCCAGAACTCCAATGTGAAAGTACCTGAGCATAGGCAATGTAGTTAGCAGATGTTATAAGAAAGAAGGATCTTATGATGAAATCAGTTTAGGAAATGCTGACTTCCACCAAAACTGGTTCTTTCATGCAGGATTTCTTAGAGTCTTTATTATGCTAATGTATATTCTGAATCTTCAAGAGGGCCCACAGCACACAACATTTCCCAAAATTATGTGACTACAAAACGCTTTTCCCGAAAGAGCACCATGAATAGCTAGTGTTTAGCGAGTAATACTTTGGGAAACTGATGAAACTGACCAGTATATTAAGGAAATTCTTATTAGCTAATAATTTTGTCCTGTATCACCAAGGTCATCTCTAAGGAACGCTGGGACACAGGTGTCTTCCTCTTGTCCAAATATTGGTGTACTGATGTAATCAGGTAAAACAATCACTACTATGTAGAATAAAATAATCAAATCACTTAAAAGGCATGGTCAGAAAGAAGGAAGGTAGGTCATTCAATTGGTTGTGGGTGGCATTGTTAGTGGAATAGGTATGGGAGACATGGAGAAAGGAAGAGGTTAGGGGAGAGTTCTCTATATACAAGGTATGGTCAAAAAATACAGTGAATGTTTAAATTAAAAAAAATTATTACAGTAAAAGAAACATTGCCATTACCCTCCCCCACTCAAAATACTCTCCCTTGTTTTGAACACACTATCCCATCATTCTTACCACTTTCTGAAGCAGTTCTGGAAGTCCTCTTTTGTGAGTGTCTTTAGTTGCACTGTCATGGCTGCCTCGATGTCCTGAATCGATTCAAAATGTTTTCCTTTCATGGTCATTTTGACTTTGGGGAAGAGCCAGAAGTCACATGGTGCCAGATTTTGTGAATAAGGTGGATGAGGACATACTGTAGTGTTTTTATTTGACAGAAATTGCCATATACCAGAAGTGATGTGTGACAGGGAGCGTTATCATGATGGTGGATGAAGTAAAGACACTCATCAAAGAGGACTTCCAGAACTGCTTCACAAAGTGGCAAGAATGATGGGATAAGTGTGTTCAAAGTGAGGGGGATTAATGGCTATGTGTCTTTCACCGTAATAAATGTTTTAAATTTTAACATTTACTGTATTTTTTGATCACTCCTTATATCCATTTTTCTCCCTCTGTTTTCCTTGAATTGCTGCTAATCAGCATGACCATGAGAGAACACTCCCTCCCCATTCTTATTCCCCATCTGCCATAGGGGGAAGGTCTGGGGAAATCTCAAATTGTTATACTTTTCAGATGAATAATGTAATCATTTTAAGTATGAATCACCACCATGGTCATCAGTTCATCTCAACAGCTACCATCTATTTAGCACTTCCTAAGAGGTAGGTACTGTTTCAAGTGCTTTCCACATATTATCCCATTTAATCCTTACAGTGATGCTGTGGGGTATTGAGGGCTGTTTGCTCTGTTTCATAGATAAGGAAACTGAAAACTTGTAATTTGACAAAAGTCACATATTTGCCAAGGGGTAGGTGTGACTTCTTTTTTTCTGATGTTTGAGTCCCATTCTTAGCCACTTAACTCTAATAAATTGACTGCAGCATCTCAGGTGAGGTCAGGAGACCCTAGAGGCTCCACACACATGGGCAGTGGTCGGAAAGACAAGCTGGCCTGAGCAACATGAACCCCTGGACCTTTTAACTTCCTTTTCTCTGAAAGAGAAACTTTTGACCCCTGTTTACAAAGTCAGTGTCTGAGTTATTATCTAGAAATTGTCATTATTAAGAAGCAAATATCTAAAAAAGAACAATGAAGATCAGTACTTCAACCAATGATCCTTGCTGATCACGTTGATGATAATTTCCTAAAGGTAGGGAGCCAAGGACCTGGCCACTGTTTGAAAAGATGTTGTATGTGGGCAGCATGGAGCTGTCTCACTAAGAGAAGCTCAGTTCCATTCCTTTTCCCCACCGTCTTCAGGCATGGGTACTTGTTGCCTGGCCCTTGAAAGTGTTTATGTTTGTGATCCCTGCTGCAGGGAACAGGGAAGCTTTGGCAGGGGAGTGATGTAATGGTTGCATATGTATGTACATAATGTGTACATAATAATTTGATCATGATTATGTAGCACTTAGGAGCTGGAACTCTGTGATTAGACATACCTGGGTTTCCTGCGTGATTTATTTGTATATAGACATGGCAGACCACTAAGAAGCTATGTGACCTTGCGGAAATCTCCTGGTCGATCTGAGCCTCAAGTTTCTCATCTATAAGTGAGACATAACAAAGTCTACCTCTTTGGGGTTTCATGAGGATTTAATGAGACAGTGAATATTAAGGGCTCAGCAGTGTCAGGTACCACTGAGAGTTCTCAATAGATATTAACTGGTTTATCATTTAGGATAATTGCTCCACCATGTACAGAATAGATCAGAGTAAGGGGAAGTTGGGAACATACAATAGTTTAGATGGGACAAAATAAACATCCCAAAATCATGGTTAAAGATTTCCAGGCTCTATCTCAAACCTACTATGCAAGAATTTACATAGAGAATAACCTGTCTGGGAATGTTTAATTTGAGTGATATTTCTTAGTGATTTTGTTGCTTGGCTATGTTTGTGAACTACTGCAGAGTCTACAGTTCTTATCAGAGTGCCAAATAAACAGCAAACAGGCCTACAGGAAATACCTTGATAAGATTCATAAGGATGAACAGGCCTTGGTCTCCCAATCATAAATTTTCCCTCAATATTAGGTGGCTCTTGAAGGAAGAAAAGAGCAATTACTCAGTTTCCTTGAGATGCTGACCACAGGTAAACTGTCTTTTCAAGTTTGTGAGCCATTAATGGGTACATTGGAACAGTGGTTCTTGCAGTGGAAACTTGTAAGTTGCTATAACAGTGACTCTTAGCAGGAGGTTATAAGAGTGACTCTCCCACTCCCCAGACAAGGATGACATAATAACAAAGCTCTGAGTGCTTACTATGTGCCGATCACTGTTCTAGGTGCTTTTACATGGATTATCTCAGTTAGTAAACTAAGAATTAAAACCTGAGTTGAATGAATGCTGATTATCACATGTCTCATTCAGTTGGATGAGGTCAGCCAAGGTTAAGAAGGCTTGATTCATGAAATATGTCTGAGACACCAATTTACATGTGATTACTGGAAAACAGGCCTGGATGAAAAAAGAATGGTCTACCTTAATGTGACTGTCTCACAATATTGTGAGGAACCAACAGATATGAGACCAATGGGAGGGGAGGGCAGAGGGGATAGAGACAGAGAGAGGGAGAGAGGAAAAAGAAGGAGAAGAAGAAGAAGAGGAAGAAATGGAAGAGCAGGAAGAGGGAGAAGAAAGGAGGGAGGGTTGAAGGCATTTGTTTCTGAGTAAAACGTTGTGATAAGAGTTTGTTGAAAGTAAGTAACCAATAGTGTTTTAAACACACCTCTGATAGCTTTCTGATTTACATAAATAACAAGACAAGTTCATAACCTTCTGAGTACTGCCACATAGCTTCACTGCCCTTCCCAGGATGGGAACAGAATCAATACTGCACTGCTGCTCAGTTAAGCATTTGTCTGCATCTCCCTAAAGATGAATATGTCTTTTTGTTCTGCTTACAAATGTCTTCCCTTCCTCTGACCTGACCATCAGTAGTTTAGGTTCTGGCAGTTCATTACAAGCACAATAAAATCAGGTTTATTTCCTCCGTCAATCATCCAAGAAAATTTATAGAACTGTGGTCATTAATTTCATCACCTAAAAGCAAGGAATGATAATTTCATTATCCATTATGATTGCTTGTTAATTTTTATGAATTATTTGCATCATTAAAATTCAGCATGTGCTTAATATGAAAATTCAGAGCTGTTTGGATCAGACTTTTTTCCCTTCTCCTTCTGCCTTATGTCAGGCACAAATTGGTGATGTTTAGGGTGTTGAGGCTCTCTTCTTCATAGAGGGTAGAAAAAGCAAAGCTATATTCTGGGAGAGAGTGAGAGAAATTGCCACAAAGTCAGATTAAGTGACACAAATGAGTGACTGATATGTAGTTTAGCCCCTCCTACAGCAGTGGTATTGCTGGACAGTTTAAATGTTTGATTTATATTCATACTTTACCCTAAATGAGTTAGATTGCAATTCGATGGTCATGTCATGGGACCTTGGCTTGATCAGTGCTTTATCTGTAATAATGGATCATGTTACAGCACATCTTGTCTTTAATTCTACATTTTAGTATACCATTAATATCTTAACTTAGGCTGCTGTAAAAAAAAAATACCATAGACTGTGTGGTTTAAACAACAAACACTTATTTCTCACAATTCTGGAGAATGAGATGGCTAAGTGCCAGCAGATTCATGGACTGGTGAAAGACCTTTTCCTGGTTTTGTCCATACATGTCAGGGGGAGAGAGAGAAAGAGAGAAAGAGAGAGAGAGAGACAGACAGACAGACAGACAGACAGAGACAGAGAGAGACAGAGAGACAGAGAGAAATCCTCTCATGTCTCTTTTTTTCCATAGAATTTTTTTTTTTTCTTTTTGAGGGCAGTGTCACTGGCCCTCATATGTGAGACCAGAACCTGGGCCGCTGGCTTCCGAAGCCAGCGCTTAACCACCGCGCCACTCGGCCGGCCCTCGTGTCTCTTTTTATAAGGACACTAATGCTATTTATGAGGGCACTACCCTCATGACCTAATTACCACCCAAAGCCCCACCTCCAAATACAAACATATGGGGGATTAGAGATTCAACCTGTGAAATTTGGGGGGATACAAACATTCAATTCATAATAATCTGTCCCTGGAAATCCAAAATTCCGGTCCCTCACACAGGCAAAATATATTCATTCCATCCCATCAGCTCCCAAGAAAGTCCAAAGTCTCATCAAACTATCACAAGGCCCTTGGTTTGGCCCCTGCTTTATCTATAATAGTGGATTGTGTTACAGCACATCTCCTGTGTAATTCCATACTTTTGTGTACCATCAACAACATTCATTAACTGCTGACTATATCTTAGACATGATGTTACAGACATCATCTGTTTGAATCCTTGCAACAACCCTAAGGTGTGGGCATGACAAATTCTCTTTTACAGGTGAGGTGCCCTCAAGACTCTCCAAAACTGAGGGCATATTTAAAGTGTCTAATCCTATAGATATTTATCATGTGTTCTATCTATATATTATTATTATTTCCACAATTTATTAAAATTGAGTAAACTTAGGCACATGGTTTTAATTAGAAATATTTTTTATTCAAATGTCCCTCTAACCCTTTAAAAAACTCCTGCACTGGGCCGGCCGAGTGGCTCAGTTGGTTAAGAGCTCGCTCAAGAGTGCGAGCTGAGCTCTGAGCAACAGCTGTTCGAGGCCAGCCCGAGCTGAGTTGCCGTTGAGCTGCCAACAGGTGGCAGGATGGCTCAGCTAAAAAAATAAATAAATAAATAAATAAAAAATACTATGTTGCAAAAAACTCCTGCACAGGGCCGGCTGAGTGGTGTGGTGGTTAAGCGCTGACTTGGGACGCCAGCGGCCCCGGTTCAGTCCCACATATGAGGGCCAGTGACACTGCCCTCAAAAACACACACACACACAAAAAAAAAACCCTCCTGCACACAAAAAACAGACACCTTGAATTTTATGATTTTATGATTCCCTGGCACCCTGAGAAAAGATGCACAATCGATCTGTCAATAAACATTAATTAATGATCTACTCTTTGTACACCAGAGTGTTAAGATTTGAGGTACTACAAGGATGTCTGCCTCTCAGTTTCTGTCCTAATTCATTTGAAAAACTGAATGATTACCCAAATAATTAAAGAATTGCAATTAGGAACTAAAGAGTTTAATATAGTCCAAGAACTATCCCAAGACAGAGGACAGTGAGCTAATAAATGAATAATAAAGGTAATGAACACTGGTTCAGAGCAGAATGACACTGATGTGGTGGCAGTGATTTGGGAGGCCATCACAGTGGGAGTGTGGACAAGAATGGGTCTTAAGAATGCATAAAATCCCGATGGGCAGAGGGACTGTGATAGGGAGGGGAGGTTGAAAGCAATTGTTACTAAAAAACCTTCAGTATTTTCCTTTGTTCTCAGGATAAATTTCAAACTCTGTGCTCGTTTATTCAACAAATACTTATCAAGCACCTACTGTGCTTGGAGTTATTATTACAGATGTGGTCTCTGTTTTAACCAGCTCATTGGCTGGTGGGGCAGCCCCAAAAGGAATGAGGGTATGTGTGATGATATTGATGAAGTAAAAGTAAAGGATCATATAATGTAGGAGACTTTAATATGGGGATGAGAGAGGAGGAGGTGTTCAGTAGCTCTGTAATAGCATCTAACATACGTGGAGTCAGTTCTTCACTGTCACAGAAAAGTGTTGGCAGTTATGGAGGATGGCCGACTTAGACTGCTGGATAAAAGGTAGAGATCTGTAGGTTTGGTATGATGAATGAACTATCCCAGGGCAGGCAATGTTGGCCCAGGAGAAACTGGGGAAGTAGGTAAAGTTTATGGACATCTGCTACTTTGGCCTGCTCTCTCGGTGCCCACTCTTGTCTCTGCATCTAGTGCTAGCATTCCAGTTCTTCCTGGGGATCCATTTCTCCCTGACCTGGGTTCATAGGGTTTGGGGGAAGCTGATCCCACCCCTGAATTGAGAGGTGGCCCTTCTTGCCACTGCATTTTCTGCGCTATGATGGCTGGTTCAGGGGTGAATACCTGACTCAGTTGATTCCATAAGACTGGCTAAACCCAAAGGGAAGGAGAAGCTTTTTCTGTTGGGGTTACCACACTCATAGAATGTCACCCATGAACCGTTGGCAGCAACCAGTCGGCCTCCAGGAGGGAAGACGATGCCTGAGAATGAAGACAACCCAGAGGAAAGAGCTGAGCGAGGGAGAGAAAAGCTCTTGAGGATATCATCTGAGCATCTGGATTCAGCAGTACCTTTAGCCTTAGACTCTTCAGTTATGTGGAATGTTGAAATCCTTTCTCAGTCTAAGCCAGTTAGGATTAGGGTTCTGTTAATTGCAACAGAAGAAGGCTTTATAAAGCCAAGCCCCATCTATCTGTATTTCTTCACCTGCCTCCTCCTTTCCCATTTGCTTCCCATATCCCATACATCTTCTTTTCAGATGTCTGCTGGATCCTACTCAGAGCCTGACATTCTTCCCTTCCAACTGGGCCAACGCTACTTCACTATCTGGACATTTATTGAGAACTCCCTTGATCAAACCTTACTTGTCCTGAGTTCTATTTCTTCAGGTTCTTAACAGAATACAGACTAGACAGAAAACCCCAAATTTCCTTTATGTATTTATTCATCTCATTTATTGGCACTTAGTATGTCTAGGCACTGTACTAGATACTTTGATTATTAGATAGGGAATGTCCCTGCTCTAATGTAGCTAACAATTTAGACTAATTGTACAATAATCTAATCTACCTTGAGCATTGATGACTAGGGATGATCTAATCCAGGGATTGCCATACTGTCCCGTGGGCCAAAACTGGCTTGCTGCCTGCTTCTGTAAATACAGCCTTACTGATGGCAAATCCATGCCCATTTATTTACACATCATGTGTGGCTCCTTGCACACTAGAATGGCAGTCAAGTAGTTTTGACAAAGACTGGATGGGTTGCAAACCTGAAGTATTTGCTATCTGGCCCTTTACAAAAAATATTCCTGACCCCTGGTATCTAACCTGTTTCCTCTGCAGCATAAATGAGATCCCAGGAGATTTGGTATTTCAACTCAGTTATTTGTAATGGTGGAGGTAAAAAAAGGGTACACTTGAACTTCCAGGAGCTTGGTGGCAGTGTCTAAAATGCTACTCTGCAAACTGCAAGCATCACATGTATTCAAAGGATTCTGATTTAAAAAACCCATACATTTTGCATTTTACCCCATGACATGGTGGTTTGTTTCAATATATTGGGTTGTCAGAAAAGTCATGACACATTTTTGCAATGAAAAACAGAAAAAATGTGTCATGACTTTTGCAATACCCCAATAAAATTGTTTCAGATTTTCACAATAAGTTGATAGGACAGGAAGATGGTTCCTGTTGAACTCTGTGACCTTGGGTTCCATACATGTTCTAGCTGGAAAAGCTCTACCTGTATTCAAATTAATATGCACCTGATGTGGGGTTTTTCAAGTCAGAGATTAGAGGAGAGGAGGCCTTTTTCAGTCCCCGCAGCCCCTCTGTCCTCTAGGAAAGAGGTAACAGCAATCTGAAAGGCCAGCGTTTCTCCTAGCATCCGTCCCTTCTGCCTCTTTGGAGAAATTATGAGTCTTAAAAAGTTTTTGGTGTACTATTTTTTTAGTTCTTATGAAGCATTCCAGTTTTCTTAATGAGAGGAAACATGCAGATATTATTCACTGCGTTGTGTTTTATGCCCTGGCCCCTAGTGACATTTCTTTGAGGGGCTCTTTTGGAAGCCATCAATATATTACTTGTGGACAGAGCGTGCTTAAGAGTGCATCTTAAGCAGGTCTCAGGTTATGATTTTGGATTCTTTTGTTGCGTTTATTTTTTTGTTTGGAATGTTTGGTGGTAGAAAAACTGTTCTGTGAAGTTGGAGCACTGCATTTGTTATTATACAAAAATGCATTCATTATTTATTGGGTGCTATAGATTTTTTTTCACTCTTGAGGAACTGGGACATGTTCATGTTATTAGGTTTTATTTAACCTTATTGGAAAGAGAATCACTTAGCCGGACAGACCCAGCCCCCTTCACTTGGCAGAGCAGGGATGGCAGGTAGGGCTGAAGGACTGCTGCCATTTTAGGAATGTCTGATGGCTCACTCATTAAAGACATCGAGGGCCTACTATGCGCCAGGTCTGTGTTGAGCGCTTTGCCTGTAGGAGCTCATTGAATCAGTACCACGTTCATTCTAAAGTGGAGCTTTTACTCCTGTTTTACAGATGAAGACATCAGAACACTCAGTAGGCCTGGCACTTTGCTAACCAGTTATGCATAGTACCCTATTTCATGATCACAGCAGCCTTATGGAGCAGATCCTATCATTACTGTCACATAAAGAGCAGGAAACCAAGACTCAGAGACATTAGAGAACCCACTGCAGGTTGCCAGGCTAGTAAAGAGTGAAGCTGAGATTCAAGCCCAGACAGCTCAACTTCAGTCATTTTTTAAACATCACGTGGCCCTAGTTGTTGGCGTGGGACTGGGAACAAATGCAGCACCCTCTGAAACCAACACCCGGCTCCCCCACAGTACCGGCTTCCACAGCCGGCCAGAGCGGCCTCCGGACTGGTGCCCCTGGCAGAGAGCCTGGCCTGCCTTCCAGAATGGAAGCAGAACTCAGCCTGCGGTGCCTCTCTCAGGATGCGGAGGGTGATTAGAAGGACCTGTGGACTGAAAGTTGGGAGGCTCAGGTTCCAGCTCCTAGTTTAGTTTGAGCAACTCTGAGCAAGATCCTGCTCTCTCTGGCCGGAAGTGAGAGGGTTGGGCAGGATAAACCCAATACCCCCTCCTTGGCCGAGCGTCTTCCTTTCTGTCATTTCCTCTCTGCCCAAGGTGTTGTAGGTGTTCCTGTGAAACCTGTGTGAATACAAAGTACAGACAAATCTCTGCATGTGGGGGAGCCAGGGATCTCTGAAAGTAGGGGGATCCTCTGGGATGGACTGTCAAGGACAATTACCCAGATGGAAGGACAGAACACAGTTGGCAGAGGAGCAAAAAGAGTGGTGTGAGAAGGGGATTACAGGATGTCAAGAGTTGAAGGTGGCACCAGGCAGATCAGAGTGCCAGCCTCCAAGGTGTGGAGATGCTTCTTAGGCTGGCAGAATCCCAAGACCAAAGATCCCCTTTCCTCACACTTAGGGGTGACCTCATTCTCCCCAAACTCCATAGTCCTACTCACTTGTGGACCTTTCCCAAGAGGCTGTTTCTCCATCAGTAATTCCTTTCCATCCCATTTCGTCTCCTACTAAAGTCCCATTTGCCCCCTGTACAAGTCCCACCTCCTCTGTGCACCTTTCTGAATAACTCAGCTCTCACTCTCTCCTTCTACAGTCACTCTTACCCTGTGGGGTTTCTTTAATTGGTTCCCTTGTGTTGGTTTCAGCTTGGAGCTGGTGTGTATACCCAGGGAACTGGGCCCAGGGCTGTCTGCTGAGCAGGCACTCTCCACATCTCAGAGGGTTTGGGGTGCGAGAGGAAGATGAAATGGAGTTAAATATACCTGACTTCTGGATTCCTCCTGCTCTCCACAACAAATGTTTATTGCATTTCTGCTATGTGCCAGGCTGAGTTCTTGGTGCTATGAATATGCCACAGGACATATGACAGACAGTTCTGTTAACTGTGCCCCGGGCCTCCTTTCAGTTTGTTTGTATTTTTTCCTGGGGCCTTGAAACTTCCTCCTCAAACTGAGTATTCCTGCCTATATGCATGTGCACTTCTGATTTGTTTTCCAGAACATGGTAATTGTAGGCTTTCCTATTTGAGCTAGGATTTTATTTTATTTATTTATTTATTTATTTCAAAATCTACACTCTTCTTTTTAAGATTTTTTTAATTGGGGAATTGGGGGAGGGGAACAGACAAGTTGCTGTCCCTTTGCTCTTCAGTCTAGTTGCAGAGGACGTCGCCCCACTAGCCCATGTTGGTATCGTCACTGCACTCCTCCCGGATGAGGCAGATAGGTCACCGGCCTCTGGATGTCGGTCACCGGCCTCTGGATGTCGCTCACCGCGGATATTGGCAGCTCTCGCTGGCTGCCAGCCGCTCACGCTGGCTGCTGGCCATTCACTGTAGCCCATGGCAGCCCGCTGCAGCAGGGGCTGCAGCCTACACCGTCACCTGGGCTCGCACAGCCCAGCTCCAGGTGGAGCTGTTGTTAGCTGTAGAGGGCAGTGTCACTGGCCCTCACATGCGGGATCCGAACCGGGGCTGCTGGCATCCCCAAACCAGCTCTTAACCAATGCGCCACTCGGCCGGCCCTGAGCTAGGATTTTAAAGGTAGAGAACCAGCCTGGATAAAATAAGAAATATGGAAGTCTTACAAATGGAAAGGGCCAATCATTAGCTGTTGTTCCTTGTATATATATATATATATAATTCTGTGTTGTTTATCTGAGCTGGGCTGTGAGGATCCACTGGCCCATTAAATCATTTGCTCACTGATAAAAACTAAGACACAAATAAAAGTCTCTGGAAGTCCAGGAAAAAAAAGTAAGTTGTGATAGGATTTAGCCACTAGATGGCAATCCCAGGCTGTAAATGCTTTCCCAATTTTGGCAATAACAGATTTCCAAAGAGAACTTTACTCTAATTCAACCATGATGCATTTTGTAATCCAGTGTTCCCAAGCACATTTCCATTTGCTGTAGAAATATTTCAGCAGATTTGGAAACATTGAAGCACACAATAGGCCCTTTGCATTCTTACCTACCTTGTTAATCAACCGAGTAGAGTTAATTGATAATAAAGTGGAACTGTAGCTAGGGTTGACATTCTAATATAATTTATAAATGTACCTTGGTTATTTTTTTAATGGACCTTGATTCTGCTTTATGTAAAAGCCTACTAGTGTTATGAAAGGGAAGTGTATCTCAAGACAATTCCATCTCCCTTCACTAGGAGTGGGCCCCCATCAATGGGGTGGAGATGGGGCTCCAGTGGTTGTCAATATGCCACCTGGCTCTGCCCCTTGTTCAGAGCTGATCGTGACAGAGAATGACACAAGGTCAAAGCACTGCCATTCAAAGTCTCATACTTTGGAGAATATGAAACTTAGATCAGGGAGATGGAGAGGAAGGGAATTGAGTTTTTGAGTGGAAAGTGCCTCTGGATTATTCTTTATTGGTTGGTAATAACTCTCTAGTATTTAACTAATACTGAAATGCAATCCCTCCTCATCTGATTGAATCATTCAGTCAGGTTCCATTCCTGGACACCACCAGGAAATGGACTAGATTGGAATAGATTTCTATTTATTTTTGGCATGTAAGAAGATAATAGGACTCAAGAATGAAACCCTAAATTGATTTACAATAAGTCCATAACTTTCTTGCTAGCTAGCTAGCTGTGCATTGGCCACTATTTGTCACCAGTATAAGGAGTGTTTGATCCTGGACTGTTAGATCATTTTTCTGAGTTAACCACCAGGCAACCAGACTCTTCTATATAGCCTTTCACTAATGATACTGCCCATGAGGCCAATGAACACAAGCTGTAACTTCCCACAGCTGAACCATCATTTTCTGAAACGACTTTTTCGCCCAGGAGAAATAGATTAAAATGGTTTAATATCACAGAAAAAAAGCACTATTAGCTAAATCAATGGTTCTCAACTGGGGGTGATTTTGCCCTCCCCTCCCAGGGACATTTGACAATGTCTGTTGACATTTTTTGGTTGTCACAACAGGTGGTAAGAATGCTACTGTCATCCATCTACTCCGCTTATATTGATAGGCTTTGATCTCTTCTTTCTTTGATAACTTTTAAGAACCCTTTAGAACAATGCACAGGACAAGCATGAACTAACTGGCCCCAAATGTCAATGGTGGTGAGATTGAGACACTTTGGCCTCAAATTTTTCACCTTCATCCAGTGGTATGGAAATTTTAGGTACTTGACTGATGGACTGTCATGACTGTTTGGATAGGATATAATGTTTGGTCTCTGAATTTCTGTCCTTCCTAGTCTTTCTTCCTATCCCCACCCCAGTGTATTTGCACACCCTTCCCGGTTCCAGCTGTTTGAGAATTACATCAGACCATACATCTGCCTCCAAAAAAAAAAAAAATCCAAAAATGCAAATGACTTATTCTCAGCTAAGTACACAGCTGTGCAAAGAACCCTTTAAACCAGGGCTGGTAATATGTTTTTTTTTTGTTTTTTTTTAAAGGAAACTATTCCAAAACTTCTTCAGCCTCTTAAAGACTCCCTTAAAAAAAAAAATCTTTCGTTGGGAAATAAGGTTGCCCATGTTGCCCATGTCTTTTCAGATGAACTTAGTTCTTGTTTTAATGAGATTTTGGAAATTACCAGACAGGTTTGTTGAACTTCTTTCCTTGGTATTTTCAAGTTTCCATTTCATAGGGTAAGTTATCTGATTGTACTGAGCCTCAGATTTTCTTATCTGTAAATGGGGGTGATAATCCCTCTTCACAGAACTGTTCTGAGGTAGGTGTACATGAGTGTCCAGCTCAGGGTACTTCTTTCTCTCTGGCTCCCTCTCCATGTATGAGTGTGGCCTCCAGTAGCCATGTCTGTGGTATATGAACTTGCCCTCTTGGCCATAGCTGACCGGTCCAGAGATGAGCACCGGACCCAGGCTGAGCCCATCCGATTTCTCATTCCAGAATTTGAAACTTAGAATGGAGAAGCCCAGAAACAGGTAACCACTGGAGCTGGGTCACATTCATGGCCATTCCGAGCATTCTTTCTCCAGTTTTCATGTTGTCCCTTCTAAAGAAAACAAGTTGTACTTGCTTCTTTAAGTTCTGTCCCCTTTGTTTAATTCTCAAGGCTCTTTTCTGGCCTTGATTCAGCCTATAATTATTATTAGGTTGTCGGAAAAGTCGTGACATATTATGTTTTTCGTTGCAAAAATACTCATGACTTTTCCGACAACCCAATAGATTTCATTCTCTTCTCTTCCCCACTTTATACCTTTTTAGACCCTATATTCCCCAACCAATCCTGCACCTCTGAGACTGTAGGCATTGGTGGACACAAGTTCCTTTGGCTGGAATGCCTTTCCCACCAACCCTGCACTTGCAAGCCCTTCATAGCCAAATTCAAGGGCTGTTTCAAAAGCCATTGCCCCCAGGAGCATTCTTTTGTTTTTCCAAAGAGAAGGAACCTGCAGTTGTTCTCAGAAGGGAATTTGTTCTATTTCATATCCACTATTAGTATACACGCCTGCCCTAAGAGTGCACATGCCTCCTGAGGGCATGGTCTTGGCTTTTCACTTCCTCACCTTTGGCACCTAGTAGTGTTTTACACATTGTAGACACTCAACTGAAATCTATCAAATTAAGAATTATTCATTGTATTTCTTTGTGGCCTGGGGACTTCTTCAATAATTGTCATCTTATCTATTTTAAGGCTGTAACAAAATGCTGATGTATATAAAAATAAAATTCAGAGAAATGTGGGACCAACTTCAAATGTGTCCTTCTCTTTGGGGCTTTCTTTGGTTTTCCCATCAAGAATTGACACTTTCATTCGATATTTTATTCAGATAATTCAGGAGACAAAGCCAGCTGTGGAGGAAAATGGTTTATTTTGTCATGACTGTCTACATTCAACAATATCACTAATTAAGTGTTTCTCATTCACTTCACCCTGCAAGCTGGCATGGAAAGATTTACTGAGCAGAAAAGAAACCATGGAATGTTCTAGAAAAACCATGGACTGTTCTAGGATGAATGCAAACCAGAGAAATTCAGAGTATAGCTAAACAGTTTAACAGAGACTGAGCATTATGACTCTCAAAATGCAGATATGATATTCTGTAGATGATTTTAGGTGGCCCAGACAGGGAGCACCAAATGGCCATGGGAGGCAACCATTCTCGTCCATTGCTTCTGATTACTTCAAGGAAAAAGTCTCAGGGTTGCAGAGGAATGTCTTAAATTTGCGCATCTTCTTTCATTTTAAAGGAGAGGGCAGTTTTGTTGACATTTGGAGTCTCCTCTTGAAGGAACAGAATCTACCTAGAACTTACTAACATTGTTTTATTCTCACTGAAGTTGTTTTTAGGGCTAATCTCTATTTACCACCAGGCAGAAAAGAAAATGCCTTAAAATCTAAGTTTAAAAATGGAAGTAGATTTAAAGAAATATATAAGACAAACAATAGTACTGGTGGTGTGCAGGTAGGGTGTGAGGTGATCAGGAATGACTGAAGTTTTTGAAATTTGGAGCTAGTGATATACACTGTACATTTAACTGCCGTGAATGTGAAAGATATCTTGGATTTGAAAAAGGGAGGATGATTTACACATAGATATATGTCCTAATTCTTCTCAAAGTCATATTTGAAATAGATTTTTCTATGAAAATTCATCATTAATATGTATATATCAGGACTTATTTTTACATAATGTTAAGTCCTTAATTCTTCTGAATCATTGCCATGTTACATTTTATTTTCCAGTTTGTGTGTGTGTGTGTGTGTGTGTGCGCGCGTGCACGTGCACTTTCAAAAGAACAGAACAGCAAACATTTACTGTCACATTCTGATTGTGACAAACTATGCAAACCTCTGTCTAATCCAATTATTCTATATAATTAAAGCAGTTAGTTTTAAACTACAACTGAGCTCCATTTTAAGAGGAAAATAATAAATCTCTTTTTAATTTTCTAGTGCCTTAGTTTTATCCAGCTTTGCAAATTGTGCTTATGGCCTGTCTATAAAAATAAACCTAAATGTAAATTATGATTTAAATCCCCATGGGCAAGCTGTTCTACTTTATTTATTAGAAAGCAAATAAGACCTACTTTATGGCCTGTTTACTGAACGGAAAATTTCCAACCAAAGGATTTAAAAAGTATCAACTATATTGATGTCGTAACTATAGAAATGACTAAACAGAGCAATGCTTTCAGGATAATCTAAGGATCTTTAAAACAAACCATTATCTGATGATTTTCTTTTAAATTATATGGTGATATGGAATTTAAATAAATGTATATATACACATTACAACGTTCACTATTTAAGCTATTGTTTAAGCAATCTATAGAGTCAGGAGACTCTAACCTGGATGTTTGTAGGTAATTTAGCTTTGATCACCAAAAATCACTCAGGCATACTTTTATTTATTCCTGTCCCCCCTCATTCGGACTGTCACCATGAGTACTTTAAAAACCAGTGCAAAGAAACAGGATTCTCCCCATCCTTAAAAATCATTATTATTTGAGGTTTCAGATATATTCAGTCTCAAACTGTCACGTGAAATTCTAATTGAGAAGCCCCAGGAAAGCAATGTGTTCATAAATCAGTTGATCATTCCTTGCCCTGAGGAAGTTTTTGCAGGTACAATCTCTCATGCTAATAATATCTAAATATTTAGGTCTTTATTGTAGGTGAAGTAGAGTGTTCCTCCTTCTCTCTTCAGATTTACAAATGAGGAAGAAACTGATTGGGATAGTGTTGTGCTGTGTGGCTTGCTCCCATGGGCATAACTATGTTGGAGAGAAACTCTCCCTGACATACCCAGGGGTAAGGCACCAGACCAGTTCTTGCTGCAACAGAGAACGCTGCCTAAGCTGCAGTCACTCTCTGGGGGCCGTGACGCAGACATAGCAGGCTGCAGATTAGACCAATTGCCCCATCATGTTAGCCATCAAGCACTCATTATTTTCGAGGCTCAAAAAAGCATACAGAAGCTCAAGAGAATTAGGGAGATCTTAACATAGGGACATCTCTGAGTCTTCTGTATTTTTTTGTGTTCAAAACTTAGTAACTAATTTGCAATGCCACCAACAGTGCAGGGTGGCTCCCTTTTTTCCATGATGCCTGGAGGGTACTAGGCTTATGGGGCTGGGGTGGGGAGATCACTTCATTAATTATATAAACATCTAACCACGATGCTGTATACCTGAAACAAATATAAAATAATACAGAGGGTGCCAAAAAACTGTATACACACTTTGAGAAAGGAAAATTGTATTAAAATTGTAATATTCAATATATACCAATAACAAAAGATGAATACAAGTCATGTTTGACTTCCGCAATTACAAGAGGTGCTCAAAGTGGTTACCATCAGCATCCAGACACTTCTGATTACAGCCAACTACTGCTTGAAAAATGCTGACTGAAGTGTTTACCTGTATACATTTTTTTGGCACCCCTGAAATTTAATGTCAACTATAATTTTTTAAAAAGAACTTTATACTCACCTTTAATGTTTAAAAATATGCACTAAATTGTATCATAAAGCAAATTTAAAAATTTCAGACACATAAAAATTAAAGATGCAAGATGAAACAAAAATTTAGTAACTAACTATGAGATACATGCTTCGTACTGCAACTCAGGAAATGGCAGCTCAATTGTCTGCTCAAATCCCAAGCCTAGACACTACTCTGTATTCCTCTCTCACCCCCACTACTTACACACACACACACACACACACACACACACACACACACACACACACACACTTAATTCAACCATGAGTTTGTTTTGCATCATTCTCCAAACCTATTTTTCTTCCTTGTCAATAAAGTCTAAGCTACCATCACCTCTTGCTTGGATGGCTACAATAGACTCCATACTAGATTCCCTGCTCTTTAAAAAAAACACGGATGAAATTATTTCCCTGATAATTTTTTTTTTCTTTTTTGAGGGAAGTGTCACTGGCCCTCATATGTGGGATCCGAACCAGGGCCGCTGGTGTCTCATACCAACTCTTAACCACGGCGCCACTCGGCTGGCCCAGTGATAATTTTTTTTAAATGACAGCTTTATTGAGGTATAATTTATATACCATGAAATTCATTTCCTTTAAGTGTACAATTCAATAATTTTTAGTAAATTTACAACACTGCACAACAACAGCTAGAATCCAAGTTTAGAATATAACCATGATCCCCAAAAGAGCTTTTGTACCAGTTTGCAGCCACTCCCATCTGCAGCCTTAGGCAACCACCAGTCTACTTTCCATTTCCATAGAGTTTCCTTTTCTGAACATTCACATAAATGGGATGTTGTAATATGATGGTCCGTGGCATCGGGCTTCTTTCACATGTAATGTTTTTGAGGCTTATCAGTATTGTAGGATGCATCCGTACTTCACGCCTTTTTATTACCAAACAGTACACCCATACATGTAATTTCTGAAGCATAATAGTTAAACAAACACCAAGAAATCATCACTCAACTTTGAATTAAAATACGACAAAGCTATTTAGTGCCCTGCTTCTCCCTCCAATCCATTGCCCACCTAGTAACTGGCATGGCAGCTGTCCTTTGTTTACCACTTTCTGATGAGTCCTGTGGCCTTTCACATCAAATCCAAAGCCCTGTAAGTCCTGTCATTGCCCAGAAGCCTCTGCCTGATGAGATCCTTGCCTCTCTCTTGTTACTTTCCCCTTCCTCACATATTCTAGCCATCGTGTTCTCCTTTCTGTCCCTCGAACATCACAAGCTATTTCCATCTCCAGGACTTGAAACTTGCTTTTTTCTCCTCCTAAGTGCTCTTCTGTTTGAACTTCAGAGGACTGGATCCTTGACATTGAAGTTTCAATTCCAACAGGGAGGGATTTCCTGACCCACCAATCTAAAGGGAATGTCTCCTCACCGAGTCGTTCCCCATCAGGTCGCCCTGTTTAATTTTTTATATCACTCCCTGCTGTCTTAAGTGATCTTTTGTGCTTACATACTTATTTCATGTCTCCTCCACCAGCATATAGGTTTCCTGAGGGCAGGGACTGTGCCTGCCTTCCTCTTTGTTATACCCATTGGGATAGGGCAGAGTCTAATTCGTATTTTGATGTTAATGACTATTTATTGAATGAATAAGGAAAGAGGTTGGAGTCAGAATGTGCAATAGACAAGTTAAATCAGGATGCCACATGGGTCTGGAGATCAGACACAGTCAGACAGGAGGGCCACACCAAACTGTAGTCTTTGTTTTAGTTGAATGAATAATAGTTTTGGATCTGTGCTTTCCCATTTTCTTTTTAAAATAAGTATTCCTAGGAAGACATTTTAATCACTTGTCCCTTGATTAGCTTTAGCCTTATTCAGAGAAAACATGTACTTCTGACAACACTTTGGGTCTAAAATATCAGTGCAGATACTGCTGGTTTGGAGCTTTGTGTGATTTACCCCCACTATGTAACAAGGTGTTTGATGTTACTTTCAAGAGACTTGTGGTTTCAATCACCTGGGTGATCTAGGTTTACAATTAAGCCCTATTAGCAGCCTCTCTGCTTAGAGCGTCCTCAAGGTTATGTATGTTTCTCATCTTATTTCTTAAGTTCCTGAATATTTTCCATTTCAAATATGTGTCAAAAATTTTTCTTAGTTTACTTATTAAAAAGAAATAATAAAAACCAAAGGGAGAGAGAATCCTTCTTCCCTCTCTCTCTCCCTCATTCCCTCCCTCTCTTTTTTCTCAAATTATTTTTATATTTGTATTTGTTTTTATATATATATATATTTATACATCCATATTTTTTCTATATAAAATATTTTTCCTAGACCCTAGAAAAATTTAGGTTTTAAGTAATGAATTTGGTAGCTGCTCTTAGGTTACTTTAATTAAAGCCAGTGATATTAACCTTGGTCCTAGAATTTGGTTGGTTGGCTCATTTTAATTCGAATGTAACATGTACAATATGGATATAGTGACCTGATCCCTAGTAGGTTAAAAAAACTGGGAAAGAACTAACAATTTTTAAAAGGACTTAAATATTGTTAGCAGTTATTGCAAAAGACCTGGAAAATTCCTCCAGTGAGTTGTGTTTCTTTCATGCTCATTGTCTCTCTCTATCCACTTTAATCCATGACTTTGTTTTCTACTGATACTTTAAACACCCAAGATCCTACACAAATATAACTAAGACCTTAATTGTTCACCTCAAAGTACAAACACCACAATGTAATCTACTTGCTCAGTTACATGAAATATCACTGCTGTTTACACAATAATTCTAATTGTAAAGTGTTTTATGTATCCAGGCAAATGGAGCGAATTGAGATTGCTCAGTGAGCCTGGAGAATGACCTTCATCTGAGCACAATGACTCGCTTGCTGTTTGTATACAAACAACTGAACGCATCTTAATCCCAGGCTCAAGTTCAAAAGTGGCAGCAAATTCTCTGCGGCTGCCAGAGACAAAGATGGCATACTGTTGGTGGGAGCTGAAAAGACAGAGGGTTTCCAACAAATAAGTTCAGTGAGTGACTATCAGTCATACACTTTCCTCTGCAAAGCAGGACGATGGAGGGTGAAGCAGTCACTCAAATAGTGTGATCAACTGTCCCAGCTTGTCCCAGGACACAGGACTTTCAGGGCTAAGGCCAAAAAATCCTGAGCAAACCTTACTCATATAGGAAATAACTTGCTGTGAATTAATAATACAATTTCCAGGAATTCTCCGAAAGAAACAATCACAGATGAGTATACATAAAGATTTCCATAAAAGCTTACCTATCACATGTATATATCAGTGGGTGTGTGCACACACTCAGAGAAACAGAAAAGCAAGCTGGAAAACAACATCAAAACATTTACAATCATCACTGCTGGGTACTGTGATCATGAGTAGTATTTAATTTTTCTTTACACTTTCCCTTATTTTTGGCAACAGACATATTTTTTTTTATCAGAAACATCAAATCTAATTTTTAAAACTAACCCAACAATAAGACCAAGCACAGTGCTTGATACAAAATAGATACTAAAAAATATTACTTGAAGTATAGACAACAAACTATGTACTTCCCACCCAGATTTTTCAACAGCTGCATTTGGTAGGGGAGTCGTGGGTCTAGGATTCCATTGGAAAGTTGGAGTCAAGCCTGATTTACTTAAATAGCTATTAAACAATTTCCTTATGAAAGACTTCAAGTACCCAACACTTGTATTATCTACAGAGCCTGCACTCAGTGAGATTGGGCCTTTGTGAATTATTTCTTGAAATCCTTTCACATTAATATCTCTCCATGAATTATCATAAGCACAGTACAATCTGATTTTTAAACCAAGCAGGAAATGAAATTTTCAGGGGTAAGTGCAAGTGTTAATTTTCTTTTTGGTTTGGTATCAATGTCACACTAATGTTAGCAAGTAACATTCTGTAAAAGGCACGTCTTTGCTAACACGGAGGAAGAACAAATTTGGTACAGCTGTAGAGTAATCCTTGCAGGGAATAAAAGACTCAGAGAACTGACTGCCCCAGTTCCCAGCTGCACATCCATTACCCACAAAGATGTAAGAGGTGCTGGCTGGCTTCAACTCAAGGTCATTCACCAAGCCGCCAGAAATACAACTTGCAAACTGGCAAGCAGTGTGTGCAAAGCAAGGTTTGGGGGTGATAAACAATTGCAAACTCATGAGAGAAGAGCCAAATATTGTCTGGCGCTACAACACAACCTTCCAAGGGCATAATACTCTCCTTGGAAAAGAATAGAAAATGGAAATAAGGAGAGTCTTGGCTCTAGGTCCCAATGTACCTTGAACTTGTCCATTTCTCCTCCCTTCCTCTGCTAACTCCAGTCATCATCTTCTCTCTCTCATGAGGGCAGCAGCCTCCCAACTGATATCCCTGCTTCCACTACTGCCCAGGCCCCATGCTTCACAGAGCAGCCAGAGGAATCTTTTATATATGTAAATCCCATCAGATTACTTTTGGATTTAGAACCCAAACTTCACACCTTGGCCTCCAGACCCTGTGGGATCCGATCAGCCAACCTCTCGCTGACTGGCTTCTATCCCCCTTCCCTCTCATTCTGCTCACTCTGCTCCAGCTGCTCTAGCCTCCTGCCCGCCCCTCAAACATGTCAGGCTCCTCGTTATCCCAGGGTCACTGAACTCTCCACTCCCAGCATGCTCTTTGCCCTACTGACTCCTTGTTCACTTGTCACTTCCTGGGGACACTTTCTGACCAACCTAATTAAAACAGTTTCTTTTCCCCATTTGGGTTAATCTCAACTGAATCACTTGGAGTCTTACTTCACAGCAGAGCTGCAGGGACCCTGAACATAACATTTTTGTCTGGGGTGAACATACATATGAACATACATACTTGGGCTGAGGGTAACAATTAAATTACAAACAAATATTTGGCCAAAGCTGAATATCAACATCACAGAGCAAGCTTTTGGGAATACAAGAATCATATGAAACTATTAACACTTTAGTTACCATTATAATTTTATTATAAAATTTTAATAGTCAAAATTTAAACTTTTGTTATGATAGTATAGGAACGACAATTTCTTAGCACTATTAGCTAACAACTTCCCCTGGGTGGCTTTATATGATACATTTGGTGGAGGAGTGAAATATTTTTGGATCAACCCTGCCAGCATGGGGAAGTGTTAACTGTGACAGCAAGCTATTAGCTTTCCTAGGAACGGATTAAGGTAAGCTTTATCTTATTTTGTTTAATGTGATGAATGCTAGTACACCAAATGAGTCTAAAAAGACTAGAATTATAATATAGCCTAATCTTTATTTTTCTACCTTATACTATTATTTAAGTTTTATAAAGATTTCTTGGCTTAAATGAATACACTATTTATCCTCAAAATATTGAGTTACATTCTTTTAATATTCATCTGCTTATTTAACTGTTTGAAAATCTTAATTGTTTTTTCATGTATAATAAGCAGTTTTATAACATGGCTTCCAATCCCATGCTCTTGTTCACAATGCCATGCTGCTTTTATGCATCAGTGAATCTAAACCAAGCCTCCCTTGTTTTCTTATTAGTGAGAATGCAGATTTTCTGGGCTGCATCCCGTTATTACAGATAAATAACTATATGACACTCCTTCCTAGATTCTCCCTGATCACTAAATAACAAGTATAATGGTTTTTCACACTTGGGGGAAATGTATTGAATTAGATTTCCACTGGATAGTAATTTGCAATCAGTCATGTTCTCAGATTACATCAGCATTCTAGATATATTTAGCAAATAAGCTCAGGCAAGGTAGTCTAGGAGCTGAACTAGAAAGGAAATGGAACTATTGTCACTCAGTCCTGAAAGGGATAATAAAAATACATCTTTGCTTCATGCTGAATCTTGGACTACTCATGAAATCAGAACTTCCATGGAGTTCTGACATTTGGATAGAGCATCATTGTCTAGCTGCCGAACTCCAGCCAGCACTCACTCATCCAGTTCTGTAGCTCCTATCAACACTAGAAACTCCAACTCAATATTACTTGCAGTTCCTGAAAACTCTGCCTTATATTTTGTCATTATGGCTCTACTCAGGGTTAGCTGGATGGAAAACAATTATGCCTACCTTTCATATCATTAATTTACATATCAATTTTAAAGGAGCCCCTCAGGAAGAATAGTTTATTTCCACTGAAACCATTGCAACGCCTAGTACACAGAAAACATTTTTAGTTATATTGAGAAAGTAACTACCATTAAGAAGATGATACACGAGGCAAGGAAATGGAGGAAACAACTTCCTTTTTCAGACTTTGTAACTGACTTAATGTGGGGGCGATTTAAGGGAACTGCATTTCTATGAGTGATTTGGGTATAATAAGCCTGACCTATTCTGAGTGTACCATTAGGACAAATAGTGTATTTCATGGAACAAAAATGTTATAGAAAGCCATTGAGTTTTGCTGTGGTTTTTTTTTAATGGCCTCATTAGATCAGGTGCCATTGAAAAATGTTAGGATTATAGCAAGATTTACCAGTTAAGGTATTTTATTTTCTTATTCCCTTGGAAAGTGGCAGAAAACAGTTTGTGTTTTTAAATTCTTGACAATAATGAAATCAATACATCACGAAGCCCATGGCTTGCCAGGGAATAATGAACTTGTTACATAATCAAATGCCAAATGGCATCCTTGGTTTTAATTCAGAAGAATATAATTTCAGATAAGTCACCACAATATTGGGCTACTAACTCCAATTGCCTTTCTTTTCAGCAAAATTACTTACATTTCTCTAGTATTCAGCCCTCAGGGCATGCTTTCTTTAGAGGGTAACTTACAACTGTACAAATCTAACTTACACTGTACAATCATTTTGGAATATTTCTTCCACTCAGGAAATATGTCAGGTTTCCTTACATCAAATTTCCCAAAGTAATTTGTATACCGTCTTCCCAAATTTTGCCATTTTCACATACCAACACAAGATACTTTCATGATTATTTTTTATCATAGCTGGGTACCACCTTTGTTAATATTTACTTAGTGTATTTTATTTAAATGAATTCACTTTTTAAATGTTAGTATATTTCTTTAAAAAGGAAAACTTATGTCACTGCTGCAACAGACAAAGCAGCACCACCTGCCATGAATGGAAAGTAACACAAACTACAATCTGCTATCATCCTTTATACTGATTTGTTTATTTGTTTATGGCTTATGTCCTTTATTGAATGTATGATCCACGAGGCCAAGGCTTGACCCATGTCATTCAGGTCTGTAGCCCCGGCACTAACTGGACACAGCATTCCGCGCACCCTGTTGAGGGAATGAAAGTTCCTACCCTCCCTCTCATATCTTACATATCAATTTCAAAAGAGCCACTCAGAAAAGATATTCTGTTTCCATTTAAACTATTCCAAGGACCAGTACACAGAGAGCACTTTTGGTTAAGTGCAATCTAAACAATGCCAGTAGATTCTAACTGGAGAAGGCTCTGAGGCTGAGGCCTGCAGGGTGTTAAAGATTTACTAGAACACAATCAAAACATTGCCCTTCACTTGATCAGCAGAACTGAAAAGTAAAAAGAAAAGAAGCAACGTCCTCATCACAAACTTGGAGTTTTTCAATGCCATGTTTTGGTAATACCTAACATAATCTCTGTTACCATCAGACTAATAGTGACACCCTTTGAAAAATGCTGCCTCATGGCAGGAAAAATCTTTGGCTTTATTTCAAAGGAGCTGGAAAAATGTATCTGGGTTCCTGAATCCACAGGTATTTCACTTCTCCATTCTCATGCCTTCTTGAGATTCGTCACCTAAAAAAACGATTTCAGTTACTTCAGCCTCAGAGCCTGCACTGCTTTCATACAGAAGGCAGAAACAATATATTGTAAATGAAGGCAATATTTGGAAAATTAAATATAAATCTTAAAAACTTATGATCATATATTCTCCAGCTTTTCACATTAAAAACCCAGAAGAGGAGGACAATAGAACTGACAAGAGGTATAGATTGTTTGAAAATAACTACATGTAGCAAAGAGGTTGATAAAGTAAAGGACAAGTGGGGCTACACACACATATATGCCAGGAGCCGACATCTGACAAGGCCACATTGCCCTGCTCAGCACTGGATGTTTGGAGTGCTGCCTTAGGGTTGGTCATGTGATGTCTCCTGCCTCTATGAACCCATGTGCCTTTCCTATAGGAGACAATATATTCACTGCATTTGTGACAAGTTCTTATGGTACCCTGATGATAGCTGGTTGTGTAAGTCAGAGACGGGGCAAGATTTCCTAAAGAGAAGGAAACTCCCTAAAACAGGCTACAACCCGAGGGGACCCCTGAACTGAGATATTGGGGACTCAAACCCCTTGGAAACTGAGGCACAGACCTCTGACACATAGGCCAAGAAGCCTGCCTGTGGCCTAAGGGCCCTGCTGTGAATGGTCTCCTTGAAGATTAAAGGTCTTCAGGCCATGAAAGTTCCAGTAAGAGGCAGCTCCTCCCTGACCATAGGGTATGTTAATTAACAACTTTGTTTAAATTCTTTAACAGATACTGAAGCTTTGACTGAGAAACAGATGTAGCCCTCCTAGGACAAAAGATGTTAAGTATTATATTTACATAGGAATAGATTTTAGATGGTTTTACCCTAAACACAGCCACTCCTAATCCTTTTAGCATACGCCCTGTGAGTCTAGCTGCTGGAATTTGGGATAATGGCTAGGTAGTCATGGTAACCACTCTTTAGGCGTTATGTAGACATAAGTAAAGACTGAGTAAATCCTGGGAACTAGAAACCACCAAACTCATGTGATTGAGACAATGGTCAAGTATCCCTATAAAATGAACATGCTCTGGCAATAAAGTGTGACACTTTTTTCCTTTTCTCTTTAACTCCCCCGGTGTCTCCACTGTCTCCCTTATTTTCCTCCCTCACCGACGCCGTCTCCACCTGAGGGAAACCCTGGTCAGCTGAGGGAAACCCTGATCAGCGGAGGCTGGTCCCCCGCACATATACACACCATTTTTTCCAAACAAAATGTATAGTTATCTCATGAACACAGCATTTTTATATGCAACTGATCCAAAATGACCATGCCAGGTAGGGTCCTGGTTCTAATGAAGAGATAACACTGATAAAGGAAGTGAGAGAAAGTGTGGAACCTCTCTTGCTAAGGTTGAACAATATAGACCAGCATTTCCAGTGGATGCTAATAGGTGTTAGTTAAAATAAGTTTGGGGAACTCATGGGTAAACAAGTTTATTTACTGTTGGAAATCTTCAAAGCCTTCAAAAGGCCAGTGTGCCCTGTGAGGAACTCACAAAGAGATGGAGACGGAGTGTCTTGTATTTTCCAACCTTCCTTGACTAAGGCACCACTCTCTCTGCCCTTGTTTTTCTTAGAGTACTCTACACATTAAAGTTCTAAAAACAGACTCTTGGACAAAATCAATTATGTAATGTATTTCTGGATTTGTGATTGTACTTGAAAGAAAAAAGCCAAAATTCCTTACAGAGACATGATAAGATAAGGCATTAGTGTTCCAGTTATTGGGTGAAATACTTGGTAGCAGCAACAATAGAATTTATGAGTAATAAATAAAACAGGCTTGAATGGAATATTAATTTTAGAATGTGTGAATAAAGTCTGGGAGTCAGCTGGCAGTAAGAACAGCGAAACACAAGATTCAGAAAGTGATTAAGGCAGAAAAAAGGCTAAATTTGTCAGATGATGAAAGTAAAGTTATTAGGACAGATGAAAGGTAACCCCCAAAGTATACTTTTTGGGATAATCAAAATCAAGTAGCAGAGATGGCACTTAGAGATTACTAATGGGAGTAGAAACTGTGAGTAGAAGAAGGGAGGAAAAGAGAAGAAATAGAAGCTTCAAAGGAAAGGAATGATGCAGCGGGGAAGGAAATGGACCTGCACAAACAAGCTCATTTATCCTGCCAGATAAATCTGGTGGCAGAGCAAACTATGACAAAGAAAATATGACAAAGAAAAAGGTAAACAAGAATTGGGAAAAGAGTTGCGGATTTGAAAAGAAGATGAATAGAGGTTATAGGGAGAAATTTATATAGAAAAGATAAAGGAAGAGACAGGAAGAAACAAGAGCATTGGTAGATTTCAAACTCTGGGTGTATCTTTTTGGGATAATATAAAAAATGTAAATATAGAGGGTACCAAAAAATGTATACACATTTTAAGAAAAGAAAAAACTGTATTAAAATTGTAATATTCAATGTATACCGATAACAAAAGATGAATACAAGTACATTTTTCTGGCACCCCCGGTATAGGGCAGTTGTACCTCTTCCATTCCCATGCCAGACATGATAAGTTAATCATGGCACTATTTTCCTCTAAATACAGATTTGCCTTCAAAACCCTTCTCAACACAACACTCCAGGGAGCCATGGCCATCTGATTTGACTTGATGTTAGTCATGAAACTGGCATTCCTACTGTATTAAAAAAAACAACCAGCTAACCAACCAACCAACCAACAAACCTTGTATGGGGTTTTGGTAATACCCACTCACTGATCGAAGAGGAATAAAAAATTATACTCTGGCTAGAAAAGCAAAATATTTCAGTATGAGATGTCTATTTATACGGACATAATACTGTACATGTATGGATATGAGTAAATCTGTATGTGGAATATGAGTATTTCAAATAGGTAAACCCAAGTATTCTATATTTGTAATCTGAAACTCTTTCAAACATTCACAGGCACATGAAATTCAGCTCATTTACCCTGGCAACTGAAACCTTTAAACCCAATAAAATTATATAAATTATATTCTGAGTTAAATAAACAATATGAAGCAACAGCCTGTTAGAATAATCAGAGATTTTCCTTTCTTATCTGCCTCGTGACACCATATTGGGCCCAACATTGTAAAAGGTTGGCAGGAACACCAAATAGGTTTTTCTTCCCCCATACATGGTGTATTTTTTAAAGCACATATAAGTAATGCAGCATAATATAATAGCATTGATAATGATCAGGCCATGGTGGCAACTGGGGAAAATTCTGGGATTTTATCAATGATAGTAAAAAAGAAACTGCATTTATTTTCAGTTTGAAACTACGTTTAAAAAAGGGAGGAAAGCTGATGTGTGACAAGTGGCACTGGTTTCCATTCCCTCCTGCAGACACTCATTAATTTCACCCAGCTTCTGAGCATCTGAGGCCCTGGCAAAGTCATGCCAAGAACCACTTGAAGGCATACAATGCCGGCACATTTTCTCTAGTCTGGGAAACATTCAGTGCTTTCTTTGAACTATTTGGTTTGAACATCCTGGTAAGTGATTCATGTTCTGCTAAATAGCTCATAATGTTGTGGGGGAGGAGAGGCAGTGAGCTGCTGTTAGGAGTTTTCCTTTTTACGAGTTTCTTATGAAGTAACAACAATAAAAAAAAATTCTCATTAGTGTAAGCTGGCTTAATTGAGATAGGAGAGAAAGAATGAGAGGCAATGATTAGGGAGAGAAGAGAACAGTGATTTCTGAAGAATCCGTGATGCCCAAGAGTCTATTGACCCAAATGAATTAATCATCATCACGCCTGTGAACCAGTATAATAGAACTCTAACTGGTCTGCTGCCTCATACTCTGACCCCCTCCACTACTGCCAGTGTGCTCTTTTCAAAACACATATCTAATCATGGATCCCCATGCTTTCTTCTCCATGGCCTACCAAGGCCCTTTGTAGTGTGGCCCCTTCCTGCTTCCTTGGCAGCTTAGAGCATAACTTGTCCTCTGACCTCCAGCCCCACTGCCCTTCTTTCCATTCCTCCTTGCCACAGGGCCTTTGCACAAGCTGACTCTGCCTGGAATGCTCTTTCCACTTCCACTGTCCTTGCTCAACTTTTATAACACTAGTCCAAATGTCTTGTGACTTCTACAGAAATCCTTCTCTGAATCTGTCCCCGCAAACTCGTTCAGGTCCCCCTGCTATCTCCTCTCAACCACACATTCGTTCTCAACATTTATGACTACTTGTAATTATATATTTGTGTGGTTATTTTTCTGATGCCTACTCTCAACTGTGAGTTAGATAGGTCTATAACTGACTATTTTCCTTTCCACTGTGCAACAGTGCCTTGCACACACAGTGACAAATATGTATTGACTTAATGAATAATGTATTGTGTCTAATGTAACAGATTGCTTGCTGATTTATTTATAACTGTGGCATATAAAGAAAGATTTGGGGGGGAAAATGATTATACCACAACCAAGTATTACTTAGAAACTATAATAAAACAAATTTATATCAGACTCTCTTGCACACCATACCATAGGATGGAAGTGGTGACTCTAAGGTGAATACACAAGGCCTCCTATTTCTTTAATTTCCATCTGTTCTCGGCTTTAAAGGAATCACAATCCTTGTTATGATCGCCAATAAAAATGTAATCGAGTCATCTTGTTTGAAAAACAAAGTATATGTCTTCTTGAACCTTCTGGGGGAAAGCAGACCTTTACCTTGGAGTTGGCCAAAATTGAGCTAATGAGAACAAACCTGTGGAAGATGAACTATGAAGACACATAACTTACGTTGGTTTTGAAGCCTCGGCCTGGTCTGTCTGTAGCTTCTCTCCTCCTTCCACCTCCATTGTGCAGTATACAATGCGATTTGGAGCTAAGGATTTGAGGCCTTGGACTTCCATGATCACCACCTGGAAACAGAATCACACAGAGTGGAGGTTATTGCCAAAACCCATGGGCAGAATCAGCCAGAGTAATGTACAAAAATATGTACAGGTTACAAAAAAGTCAACAGGTACCTGATAGCTTCTATTGGGTTTCTATCAGCCATGTTGGGACCAGTCTAGCATGAAGATGTAATTCTTTAAAGTGTAGCTTACTGCCTCCTAGATAGAAAACAGGTTCCCTAACTCATATGCTCACAGGGGCCAGACAGGTAATATGAGCTACTCTTTTCTGTGTTAGACACATAAGATCAGTTTGCATTTCCAAAAAGAATTTGGCTCTGTCTTATGTCTTTAAAAGTAGTCTAGATTTTAATTCAGTACTTTGCAAAAACATAGGTCCCTGAATTTACTTTTCCCTTTATAATAAGTGATGGTGCAAGTGCTAAGATGAAGGGTGCATGGCAAACTTCAGAGCACAGGCTCTGCCTAAACGGAGAAGTGGATGCTGAGTTACAGCTCATTGTTGCCTTGTCTTTCCCCAGATCACAGTTGCCAGATACGCTAATTTTTCCTACCAGAAAATGGAAATCTGAATCAGAATCATAGTCAGAAATCTGATTTTGAAGTTTTGACACTGATCCAAAAAGGGAGGAGTAAAATACACAAACGTTGTGCCAGCCAACATTATTAGGTCAAAACAAAAACACGTCTGCATCTGTCTACTCTCTATTTTAGACTGAAGGAAAATGCTGGTGTCTTCATGGACCAAGGCTGTACTTCTCACCACTACCCTCAAACTCCATTTCATCACCTGCTTTTCTCGTATTCAGTGGTATACCCTGTCACTGACGGGTGGGAGAGGGGGGAAATGAGAGAAGGGCAGAGATACTGATTTAAAAATCTGAAGCAAATGACATGTATCAGAGATCTATAATGAGATCTATAATGTCTATTTTAAAAATCACTCAATTGTACTCCATAATAGGTAATGGTAGTACACAAGGAGAAGGATGCAGGTGGGCAAAACAGCACACTTCTTTAATGGGCTTGATTCAAGGAAGTACTATAGAGCTGGCATTGAACCAGGATTCACTAGTCACAGTTTTGCTGCTTAAAAGCCAGTGATTCTCAAACCTAGTGTGAAATCAGAATCACCTCGAGCGGTTCCTGGGCTCCACCCCCAGTTTCTGATAAGTAGGTCTGGGGTGGGGCCCAAGAGTTTTTATTTTTAACAGTTCCCCTGGGGATGCTGATGTGATGCTGCTGATCCAGGAGCCATACTTTGAGAACCATTATACTTCTCATGTGATGTTCAGCAAATGACTTGGCCGTGAAGTCACTCTACTTTTCTCTCAAACCTCTTCAGCCTCAGTTTCCTCATCTGTAAAGTGGGGATAGGGATATGTGTCCTATCTCATTGTGGTTGTTGTGTGGGGATCAAATGGTATCTCTATAGATAGATAGATAGATAGATAGATAGATAGATAGATAGATAGATAGATATAGATATATAGATATATAGATATATAGATATATACTGGGGGTGCCAAAAAATGTATACACATGACTTCTATTCATCTTTTGTTACTGGTATATATTGAATATTACAACTTTAATGCAGTGTTTTCCTTTCTTAAAATGTGTATATATGTTTTTGGATATATATATATTTGAAAAATTTTCACTGGGAAGAACCATAGAAATGAAAATAAATGGGAGGCACAGAGGAAAGAACTCACTTATTTTTGGAATTTAAAAGATCTCAGTTCATCTCCCGAATCAGGATGTTCACTAGCTTTGCAAGTTGCAAGTTCCTTAACTTCTCTGAGGCTTGTTTTCACATCTGCAAATGCCTCCAAAGATTGTTGTGAAGATTCCCTAGTTAATGATGGCAGAGCACATGGTCCACAGCAGCATTCTATGACTACCTATTGTTTTTCACCAGAGCACTGCCCCTGCCCATGGTCATGCCCAGCTGGCATCCTGGACCTCAGTTCTCTGGCTGCAGTTCATTGCTGTCAGCCATGCAATTCTATAATTACATAGAATATGTCTTCTACCAGCCTGAAAATTCAAACGTACTTCCCTGATGAGATGACAGTCTCTCTCTCTCTCTTCTTGCCTCCCCTTTCTGTGTCCCCCAAACCATGTTCACAAGTAGATGTACAATGTTGTTTTTATGCTGGCAGTTTCGGTATAATGTGCAATTTTGTGTTCTAATTTAAAAATATCTGGGAACCCTAGATATTTTCATTCTGTACTTGTTTTTATAAGTTAAAGCCTGTTGGAATCATATACACATATGGGAATGGCTGGGCTCTGGCCCACACCTATATGTCAGACAATTAGTTGCATAATATTGAGAACTGATATAGAATTAGAGAATTATAGATTTAAAAGCTTCATGAAAATCAATGAACAAAGCACTCCCTCACCCCCTTTCTGCAGAAAGAAAAGAGGCAGTAGGGAATAAATTGCCACCTCTAATTGGCAATAATCAAATTCAGAAACACCTAAGAAAAAGCGTTCAGTGCCTCAGGTGCCAGTATTAAAAAAGAAAGAAAGTTTCTGTGAAATTACACTGATGATTATTTTTTCACATACCAAGTGCTCTGTATTTAATTGAACACTACCTCTTTTGACTGCAAAATCCGTGTTGAAAATATTGTAATATGGCTATCTCAACAGAAACTGAGTGAGCACAAATTACCTGCAGTTAATTCACAACAAGCCTTAATGATGTTCTAGAAAATGAAGTCTGTCTTTACAAATTCTAATTACATCTACAGAAATTTGATCTATTCTCTTGTTCTCCTCAAATCTGGGGTCATCATAAAATTTGTGTGGGGCTTTGAGCTTTAATAAGTTATGAATGGTTCTCAAATTTAGGAATACATAAGAAATACCTGGGTAGCTCTTTAAAATGCATATTCCTGGCCTGCACTCTCCTAGAGATTCTTTTTTCCTATAACTTTATTGAGGCATATTTTACATGTCTTATAATTAACCCATTTCAAGCGTACAATGCAGTGATTTTGTAAATTTACTAAGGTATGTAACCATCATCATAAATTAGTTTTAGAAAATTTTTATCCCCCCCTAAAAGGTCTGTCATGTGCATTTCCACCCCCTGCCTCAGGAAACACAAACCTGTTTCTGGCGATTTGCCTTTTCCAGACATTTCATATCAATGGAATAAAACAATACATGGTTTCTTGTGTCTGGCTTTTTTTGCTAAGGATTATGTTTTGAGTTTCAATAAATCAAAGCATATTTCAGTAGTCTGTTTCTTTTCATTGCTGAATAGTATTTCCTTATATGGACGTACCACATTTTGCCCCTTCACCAGTTGATACACATTTAGATTGTTTCCATTTTTGGCTATTATGAATGATGCTGCTATGAACATTCGTGAGCAAATCTTCATGGGACATGTGTTTTCACTTCTCTGGGGGTAGATATCGAAGAGTGGAGTTGCTGGGACACATGGTGATTTTATGTTTAACTTTCTGAGAAACCACCAAACTATTTTCCAAAGTGACTGCTGCATTTTAAATGCCCACCCCACAGAGATTTTGGTGAAAAAGACTGGGTAGTGTCAGGGATCTGCACACTGAACCTGGTTCCCAGGTTAATTCTAATGAAACTAGATCCAAACTACTCCTCCTTAGATTATATGTGTGAAAAACAAACTTCTGAATAGAAGTTATAGAGAAATGCACTGACATATTGAGCATTCTACCACAATTCTGGACCAAATGAGTGTTTTCTTTGAGTTGTGAGATAAAGGAAAAAGGCCCCACCACAAGAGTGTCTCTGCGGGGTAGCCAACAGGGGAGATGATGGGAAAGAAAATTTGTAACTCATCATGAAATGATGCCATAATAGATTTCTCCTCTCATAATTTCAACACAGGTTGCCCCAAATCTAAACTTTCTAGATTGCATACGTCTACAAAATCCTTGCTCAAATTGCTTTAAGACAGGAAAAGGAATGCAAGATTAAATTTAGTAGGTGGCACTTAAGACTGGAGATGGGGAATCACTTGCTGATTAGCTGACCTGTGCTTAGCAAGCTATTATTTCAGTAACTGCCCCTGGGGTGTGAGGAGGAAAACAAACTGATTGTAATGCATCTAATCACGTCCTGCTTGCTGTGCCTGGAAACTTTCAAGGGTTTAGTGCTTTTACCTCCAAGGAGAAAGACAGCACTACGTCGGACTTGGAGAGCTGGTTCTCACTCTCCTCGCCCATGTCGATGATGGAAGCGTTGTGGCTGCGTTTGAGCTTCTGCAGCTTGAACTCGCCGCCTTTGGATACCGGCATGCTCTCCAAGTTGGCCATGAGCAGGTTGACAGAGGACTTCAGCTCCTCAATGTACATGTTTTCCATTTCTTTGGATACAAACTTGGGAAATTTGCGTTCCTGGCAAAGCAAAAGAAAACTGAGCAGAAGAGTAAATAGAGACCCGATTTACATAGAAGGTTTTCATCTTGGAGCCCTGTGTTAGGAACCTGGCCCATACATTGTGTGGCTCCATGCTGGTCAGCCTAGTGGAGGGGACAGCTGTCTGCCTTCTAGTTACTGACAGTCCCTAACAGGTAACGAACACTCATAAACATAGTAAGGAAGAGTCTGGTGTTTTACTATGGTTCCATTTGTTCCCCAGTTTTCTCCAGCAAATTTGATTTGTGGAAAGAAAAAATGGGGTGATACTTTTGAAATCTGTTTTCAGTTAAAACAGTTTTTCTTTTTAGCAAAATGCAGTCAGTTGTTTTTAAGTTATTGAGACAAAGACATCCTATTTCTGGATATCTAGAGATTTCTCACTTGAATAATTCAAAGGGAGCTCATTTGAGATGTTTCAAACATAGCTGGTGGCTATTTCCAAAAAGAATAACTACTGTTTTCAAGAAAAATAAAAAAAATGAATTAATGAAAAAGGTGATTAAAATTCTTTAGAAAAGAAGTTAAACCAATTCAGTATCAGAACTGACCTGTTATTTTTACTTCCTTGCATATGAATTCAGTTGTAATGGCAATATGCTTTCACTGTGTTGTTTGTTTCTTCATGTGTCTAAGTTGTCTGGGAACGTTCAATATACTTTGGATTGATCCCCTTCTTGAGTAATCATTTCCTATTTGAAACATGAACTTGTCCTCCCCAGACCCACTCCATAACTGATCAGGTAAGGGGCAAGCTAAATCAGTTTGACTTTTTTTTTTTTTTTTTGCAAGAGACAGAAAAATATAATTCAAACTAGATTAAAGAATAGAAATAATTTATTGGTTTGAAATGTCCCGTGGTAGCCCAGCTTCAGGTAAGGCTGGAATCAGCACTTAGGTAATATCACAACTGAGTGAGTTTTGCCTCTAAATCTTGGTTTGGGTTCCTCTGGGCTGGCTCCATTCTCAGTCTTGCTCCACTCAATGTCACAAAAAGATTGTCTAATATCTGAACCTCACAACAGCACATCAAACTACCTAAAGGGAGAATTTCTCCTCTTGTAATGCCCAAGGAAGATGGAGAGCTTTTTATCCAATAATTCCCACCCAAAGTCTGACTTATGTACATACCCTGAACCAGTAACATGCTCTGTTGAATTGCTTAGGTGTGAGTTATAGCTTCCATCCCTGTGGCTGGGGGTAGAACTCTACGTAGAATGTAAGAACATGAATTGCTTTGCCAATTCTGGGTGGCAAAAAAATAATATGTCTAGTACATGGGCACCTGGCTCAAGGTCAACCAGCTAATTCTATTAAGTGGCCAGCAATCAACCAGATTTATTTTCTCAGGCAATTGTGAGATATTGAGACTGAAATCATTGGCAGAGCTGAAACATTAAGATCATGTAGACTTGTGGGTGGCTGCCATATTGAACCAGGTGCAAGCAGAATAAGACCCTTGACAAAGAAGAGAGAAGAAGATGTAAAAAGATAGAGAGGAAGGGTAGAAGATATAGACAGAGAGAGAGAGAGAGAGAGAGAGAGAGAGAGAGAGAGAGAGAGAGAGAGAAAGGGAGGGAAGGAGGGCAGGAGGTAAGAGAAGAGGAAGGAATAAGCTATCTAGAGTCACAGGAAAAGAGCTTTGATTTTTATTGGTTTTCTAATTCCCACAAAGCCTAGTTATTACTTTTGTATTCTGGTCCCTTGAGATCCTCTTATTTCCCATTTAATAATTCTCCCTACTCACTAGTTAGCTAGCAAGGTATCTCTTCTTTGCCACCATAGAGCTTCACTCAGATTCACACAGTGGGTGTTCTATGTAGAGCTCAGAGATGCCTCTGTGCTATGCCAGTCTTCTTCCTATTCAGAGACCATCATCAGTCTTTCCTTTTCCTCTTACCTCTCTATGTAATCCTCAGCCATCTTGTCACCTTCCATATTTCAGCCTCAAAACTTCATTTCCCTAGGTTAGGCCCCTATTGTACTTTCTTGTAATTTTTAGCTCACCTTCTTGGTAACATTTATTATAATTAATTACTAAATGATAAAATTGATTCGTTTAATGTCTGTCTTTCCTGCTGGACCATGAAACAAGACCATACCTGTCATGATACCTGTGCTGAATTCTTGATATCTACAATAACGCTTGGCACATAGTAACTATTCAATACATATGACTGGGTGAATGAATGGATGGCTTGACAAGTGGTCCATATTAAATATCAATGCAGCTAAAACTCATTGATGAGGAGGAGGTGAAGAGCTGATAAATTAAGTTCTGGAAGAACACTGAGATTCTGCTTTTTCATGTAAATGAGTATAGGGGTCTGAAATTTACCCAGCAGCTTTAGAGTACCAATTCCTTCTGGAACCTCTTGGTATAATCGAATGTGAGGGCAAAAGCAGGGTGGATGCCTCTGAGATGAGATAATAGGCTGATGAGCTTGACAGAAGCTAGTCATGATTCAATGCAAGAGTCATATTCTCTAAAACTTCTACAAGTGGGCTTGATTTTTTTTTATTATTCTTGGACTCAATCAGAGGACAACTGTGAGCCTGAAAATCATGGGTACCCTTCTGAAAAGGGTCATAGAAATGTGAGAACTTGGCTAATGGGCCATCATCACTTGGAAAACATTTATAGCCACCAATACTGTGCCTGGTACAGTATTAAGTATAGGATGATCATTATGTCAAGATGTGGGCTGTTCTCCTGGAGCTTACAACTAGTGGGGAGAAATATCTATAAGGAAACATCAACGTAGATATAATGAAGTCTATATGTGAACTCTTCCTGAGAGAATTAGGATGGCTTTCCAGAGGAGGTGACACATGGGCTGAGAATCTGATGGATGAAGAGTTTGCCACCAACTTGAGTTGGCTGAGACAGAGCCACTGATATTTTCTTCTTTCTGTGGAAAATATAATAGGCAATCATGCATCCAAAAAGGTCTACATAACTGTACATGGTCACAGAATATTTCTCCATATTCTTTTGAAAATGGTCCTTCTTGAGAGTAAGAGAAAAATGATGTAGGTTAATTCATGATTGCAGAGTGGTCTCCAAGGCCATGATAAAGGCTATCAAGCAACAAAGGTTATATCCTAACAGCCTGTAGGTCATTACACTGACCTATCTCATTCCTCCTCATATTAAAGTCTAAACCTCAAAACTACATGGGATTCTTGGGAAGATGGGTAAGTGGTATCTCTCATTTTCACTGGCAGCTCCTGGCCTTGCAGTTGCCATGGAGATAGTGAGAAAAACTATCATGTCTATGAAGTGGGCTTTTTCCTGCTTATCATCCTTGAAAGACGTTACCATCAAGTATAGTCCCTTTTATCAGACTCATCTTCAGGGATCACTCAAGGCCTTTTAGCTCTACAGTATCTTTTTTCTTTTCTTTTTTTTTTCTTCTTCATCTTTTTTAATTTTTTATTTTCAATTACAGTTTGACATTCAATATTATTTTATATTAGTTTGGTTACACATTTGTTAGACATTTGGTTAGACATAGTGGTTAGACATTTATATAATTTATGAAGTGATCTCCCTGACTAGTCCAGCACCCACTGGCACTATATGTAGTTATTACCAGATTATTGACTATATTCCCTATGCTTTACTTTATATCCCCTAGACTATTTTGTAACTACCAATTTGTACTTCTTAATCCCCTCCCTTTTTTTCACTCATCCCCCCAAACCCTCTCCCATCTGGCAACCATCAGTTTGTTCTCTGTATCTATTTAATCTCTTCAGTTTCAAGCATTGGAAGAAGACACAGTAGCTACAGACAATATCAGTCTGACTCAGAATTAGTATCCACCAAACTTTATGCAGCAGAATATTGAAAAAAATTCAAAGAATTATCACTCCTTCCAGAAGTTGGACAGTTCCTAACAACATCATAAAAAGAGACTCATAAAACTGAAGTCTGCAAGGGAAAATAAGGTCATTTTTCTGCCCTGAGTGCTTAAACCTTGAGAAGAAATAGAATTCTGTCAATCTAAGCTGAGGTTCTTGAGGGGAGTTTTTGGCAGCAGGCCCATTACAAACACATTTCAAAGCTGAAGTTGTGGGCCGGCCGAGTGGCTCAGTTGGTTAAGAGCTCGCTCAAGAGCGCGAGCTGAGCTCTGAGCAACAGCTGTTCGAGGCCAGCCTGAGCTGAGTTGCCGTTGAGTTGCCAACAGGTGGCAGGATGGCTCAGCTAAAAAAAAAAAAAAAAAAAAAAAACCAAAAAAACAAAGCTGAAGTTGTGCCAAAATACGGAAAATGTAGTCGTCCATCTCAATTGCTACTTTCCCAAGCATAAAAGTAAATTAGCCTGACAAAAGGGTTGTTTTTTCATACTGCTTTATGAAAGACATGCTATATGGGTGGACAAAGTCTCCCAAAGAAAATCTTTGCTGGCCATTTATTTTTGTTTTGGGCTGATAACATTCCTCAATGGGGATGTCCTCCCAATCCCAAGGACAATTCTTCCCAGGGCTGTTTACGCTTGGCCACACTGAAGAATTTTTGGAACATCCTGAAAAATAGCATTTGAAAGTGCTAACAGCTCTGTTAGCCTTTTGCTTTGCTTTTCTGTCTTTGCATTTTTACCCACAGAGGAGGAAATAGGTATGTGTAAAAGCTGACAAGGGCACCCCTACTCAGATAGAGGATCCTTACATCCCAAAGACTCGTATGACATATATGTGTAGACAGTCAGAAGGAAGGAGGTGACAGAACACTTTCTAGACATGGAAGCTCACCAACAGCATTGCAACAATTTGATCCAATCTCTCAAGTGGCTCCTAGCATGTGTCAGGTAGTATGGTTGTTACTGGGGATAAATGAGTTATCAGATAGGTAATGGGATGGAGGCCATGATGAAAGCAACCAATCAGACACCATGTGACATATGAAGTAACAGAGGCATGCACAGGGTACAAAGGGCACCAACGAACCTTATCCAGTCCATGTTAGCAAACAGATTCTATTTTGAATCCTGGGTCTTCCACTTACAAGCTGTGTGGTTTTAGACAGATTTCTTAATCTGTCTGAATTTTAGTTTCTACATTTGAAGTGAGGGTAATGAACCTCATAGAGTTACTGTGAAGAGTAAGTGATAATAACAAACACTAATACTTTTGACCACTGACTATGTGCGTGTGTGTGTATTATATGTATACGTATATGTATACATATACACATGTACTCATACCCAATACATATACACATACATATACATGTATATACACATATCCATATACATCAGGCACCATGCTACTCCCAATACCACTAACAATACCAATAATAATAAGGGTGAGTATAGTAAAGATGATGAGGCCAGTTGGCATTTACTGAGTGTTAACTGTGTACTGGGCACTAATCTAAGCAGTTTACATGCCGTACCTCATTTAATCTCTCCAACAACCCATTGAGGCTAGTGCTATTATTTATTTATATTACCATTTTCTAGAGGAAGCTTAGAAATTAAATCAATAATTAGTAGAATTGCGTTTGAAACCCAGAGCCCATGTTCTTAGCTACCATATAATAGGATAGAACCATCTGGCCCCAAATGGCAACGGAGCTGAGTTAAACCGTATCGGGCTTCTCAGCATGGTGACCCTCTATGCATCACCTCATTTCACAAGGCTGGTGACAGCCAGTCCTCCACTGCAGTGGCTGTTCCACTATCACCAGTCCATGTGGACTGGCATTACCAGTCAATACAGACGGTGGGCATGGGGTAAGGTATAGGGAGTGATGGGAGAGGGCCGGGAAGTTTGGCAAGAGGAAAAAGGTCTTGGTAGCAATTTGTCAAAATCAGCACCGTAGAAGTTAGAAGGCATTTTGGGCACAAGTATAGTTTTCTGGATTGGCTTCTTACTCAAACCTGTCTTTGATTGGCTTTGTCTTACTTCCTCAGCTTTTATGAATTGGATGGACTTCCTTTTACTTGAATGAGCTTCAAAGGACCTCTTTGGCATTTAGATTATTCCTTGAATTCAGATTTCCCTGGTTTCTTAGCTAACAGACAAAGGCCAGAGTCAGGGAGATACACCCCACACACATTCTTTCAGGCAAAAAATAAACTAAACCTCCCCTGTGTGTGGACACTGTACCACTTCATGGCACAGGGTGGATGCCAGGTACAAAAAAATTAATTTATAAGCTGGGGGCAGTATCATTCTCTGGTAGGAGAGGAATCCATTTCTACTTTATTTTTGGCAATGTGTGAAGTAGAACTTTTTCATCAGGGAAATATTTGGATATTATTTCTCTCCTGGGGGCACAGTGCCATCCATGTTTCCAACAGGACCATGGTATGAGATGGGAATTTACTCTGCAGAAAACAGGACTCTAAATGGCAATTTCACATTTAAGTGATAGCTTGAAAAACCAATGGTGTTTCACTTCCAGACCTTTGCCAATACAAAAGCTGTATTATTTCTCTTATCTAATTAGCTCAAGAATTTTGGAGTTTTACCCTAAAACATGGCCAAGAGAACTGGCAAATATCACAGCAGCACTAATACCACAATCTGCCTGTTTAAGCTCCAATGTCAACCTCTGATCACACAATTTAAATATCTTAGATTTAATTCATGGGTGAAATTGGGGACACAGTAATATCAACATGAGAGGATTTGAGAAAATGTTTGAACAGGGATTAAGAAGTCTTTTCTACCAGATTTAAAAAAGCACGTTCAGATTTCTTCATGAAACTATTAAAGCAGTGTGTCTGATATCCATCATGGGCTCTGCAGCCCTCTCGGTCTGATGGTCCGTGGGATGTTGGTGTGGTTGAAATGACAAATTACAGTGTTAGGACTGTGGGTAGAAGAAAGTCACCATGCACTTCTCTCCCTGCTCTCCTAGGAAGAAAGGGCAAACACATGACTTTCGTAAGTGTGTGATCATGAGAATGCTGCAGGCAGAACCACCAGGGGTTACAACCTCTTTTCCACATTTCAAAGAAAGCAATGTATTATAGAAAGGAATCAGAATTCCAGGAGCCAGTTCTGCCTGATGCTGTTGCTTCATTTGGCCTTCTGGATAAACTGAAGAGAATACAGAGCAACCATCAGTGAGAGAAGACCTGGGAACAGTGCTGTCCTGGTGTAACTTCCTGTCTGTCATATGACTACTCAAAACCAAGAGCATGAATCTTGGAATTAGAGCACCCAGCTTTCTACTTACCAGCTGAGTGAACTTGGGCATATTACTTTAACGTTTTGATGTGCCTACATTGGGGAGAATTACTGTAATTCCCAGGATTGTTTGTCATAGGTCTAAAGGAACTCTCCAGTTCAGGTGAAATTCGAGAGCCTGACACATTTAACAAAGGACTGATTAACACACAGCGAGAGAGAGGTCAGGATGAGGTAGGTAAAGGCCTGGGTGAAGGGCATGTTGGAGATTTGGATTGGGATGATGGGGAAAATGAAAGCCTATATTTGAGAAGGCATTTTGTAATGATGGTATACATACTGGCTAAGACTGCAGATTCTGGTCATTGAGTGACGTTGGCCAAGTCCTGTAATATCTCTGCTTCAGCTTCCTTTTTTATAAGGTTATTGGAGAATTAGATGGGTTATCAAATATAAAGTGCTTAGAAGAGAGCCTGATACATTGTAAATCCCATATAAGTGATAGTTATTAATTTGGGGGCACATCTTGGGGCATCTCCCAATTCATAATGACCATGGCACCCACAACCCGACCTCTTAGATATCACCCTCACTCTCAGTGATGTATTTCCAGCACCTGTCTATTCAGTGAGACCCTCACTCCCATACCATAGTAGATTACTTGATTGCTCCAGGGGTTGGACCTTGAACAAAGTTGGGCCAATCAGAGGCCTGACTCTTGAAACTGTGACTTTGAAGGGGGTAATAGGAAAAGGGGAAAGGAGAGATAGGGAGAAAGATTTGAGAGAGAGGTTGATTGGCAAAATGATTTCCTACTTGGCCATACTGGAGGCATGTGGAACTGTGGAGCAGTCATGTTTCCCATCTGAGAAGCAAAGAAAGTTGGTTGCAGAGAAAAAAGGAATAATGAATGGGACATGCAGAGTTGAGACAGAAGTTCTGACCACTTGGTGGCCCCTGGTTCCAGTTCCTTCCTGGGTTTCGGCTGTACCTTGCCTGTCACGTCCTTCGTGGCAAGGGCAAGTGGGACTCGAGAACAGCGACACAGATTGAATAAGAACAAGAGACAGAAGTAAGATAAGAGTGAGACCAAGGGACTCAGCCAAAGACGACTGAGCCCCAAGGGACTCAGCCAAAGACGACTGAGCCCCGAATCGGGTCAGCGCATAGCTTTTATTGAGAATTTTTAAGGAAGCAAACTGCAACAAATCATTAACGGTGGTTTGTAGTTCTCAGGATTTACACAGTCTTCCACTCCCCTGTAAGTGCTCTCTCCAGGGTGCACTGTGACTTGCTCTCCCATTAAAGAATTTATGTTGTCTTACACTGTGATAACCTCTGAGACTCAGAGGTCATCCTGTCACCCAAAGAATATTTATCATGACTATCTAGTCATTAGCCCAAATTCCAGCAGCTAGACCCTCAGGGAGTATACTTGAATTATTACTAAAAGACTAGCTTTGACCCTGTTCAGGGTAAAAGCGACTAAAGTTTTATTCCTATGTAAATACAATACCTAGCAATTAAAGGGGGTCTCATACCACTCTATCCTACAGAGGGCTGCATCTGTTTCTTAGTTAAAGCTTCAGTATCTGTTGCTGCAACAAGGCACTAAACGAAGGAATTTACACAAGGCTGTTAACATAACTTATGGTCAGCAAGCTGCCTGGAACTCTCATGGCCTGGAGACCTTTGGCCTCTGAGGAGACTTTTCACAGCAGAGCCCTTAGGCAAATGCATCAGCTTCTCACAGGCCTGAGTTTTCTGGCCTGAGTTTGTCAGAGGTCTGTGCCTCAGTTTCCAAGGGGCTTGAGTCCCCAATATCTTAGTTCAGGGGTTCCCCACGGAACTACCGCCTGGCTTAAGTTGTCTCCCCTCGTTTAGGAGATCTTACCCGTCTTTGGCTGTGTAGTTAGCTCATTGGGGTACCACAGGAACATGTCACAAGTGTAGTGAATATATTGTCTCCTATAGGAGAAAAGGCACATGGGTTCATAGAGGCAGGAGATATTACATGACCAACCATAAGGCAGCACCCCTAATATCCAGTGCTGAGCAGGGCAATGTGGCCTTGTCAGACACTGGGGGGCTGTCGGCTTCCCACACTTGCCCATGAGCTCTATGAGACACTCTTTGATCCTGAGTATCAATCTCCTCTTTTACATAAGCTCCCTTGAGTTGGTGCCTCTAATTTGCAATCAAAAATGCTTTACTCATCTTTAATTCAGAGAACAGAGTGAATTATGTATGACAGAAGACATCTATATCCAGGAATTTCCGGTTATGATATTTACAGAAGCTGATGTTCAGCCATATGGGTTGAATTACATATCCTCACTAAAATTCACCGTGATGCCAGAAATAGAAAAATCAGGGCATGCTAAAAGAAGACAAGCATAGGTGCTTTGTTTCTTCTTGAACTAGCCAATATCTGAGTTCCTAATATTTTATTTAATTCTTAGTAGATGAATTATTTCTAAATTTTCCTCAGTACTACCCAGGCTGGTTTAGAACAAAAAAAGAGAATTTATTTTTTGGGGGAATCCAATTAAACTGAGGGAAAAATAGTTTCGTGGCTTGAGGCTCAAGAATAAGTCGATCTCAGGACTTGAACATCCTGAGGATATCAGCATATTCCCTGTCTATGTTTCTGTCTGTATGTTGGCTTCATTCTTTCATCTTCTTTTCCTTATGAATTTAAAATGGCTTCAGACATCTTCCTACCAGTAGAAGACACAGCCCTATTGGTCTGTAGTCCATAAGTACCAGGGAAAGGATTCATTCATTTGTTTAGTTGCATCAGGCATCCATTTCTAAACCAACCACTTGTAGCTCAGGCAAGCTGAGAAATGTGATTGTTCCATTGAAGAGAAGAGCTCACTTCTAGGACCAACCAGCTGTGGCAAGTGGCCACTGGTATAAATGAACTTGCAGAAGAAGAAAATCAATTTCTAGGAGAATAGTGGACAGACTGTCTCAAAGAAATCCTCAATACCCTAAATACTTGGAGGATCTTCCAGATACTTTGAAACTATTCTTCATTCTCTGTAAATAATGACCACGATTCACTTTAATTGCCTACTTTGCTACCAAGAAAGTTTAATCCTAAATTGTTAAGAATATCCTACTTGGTATCAGAATATATAATGGTGTGGGCTGGGAGAGCTATTTCTTTGATCTACTGTTCAGAGATGAGCAACTTGGCTCACTATGCAACAGTTGTTCATGCACGGTCTTTTAAAACTTAAAATTAGCCTACTAGTTTCTTAAATTATCATGTTAAGCCTCAAAGTGAACAGAACTAAAATAAAGGTGCCATGATCTTGTTTATAAAGTGTGTGTGTGTGATTTTCTTTAAATGGAATGAATACTTAGTTAGGGATGTAATAGTTGCCTAATGGCACAGAAAGGACCAAATAACTACCATTTTCTGGATAACTCGCGGAGGAGACATTGAGTTTATAGAAGTGAATTCTAAAGCCTTATTGATGTTTACTCCCACATTAAGTAGGGTTTTCAAACATAAGAGCCTTTTACACTACCTTTAGCCAAATCTGTAACTGCATACTATTTTTAACCACCAGACTGACTCTACTGTAAACTTTGAAGGTGTCCAAAAACAAGATGCAAAACATTTCAGTAAAACTGCCGGAGCACAAATGGGGATTTTCATGCTTCTTGGAATCTCTCTTCTGTTTCTCTTCCAATAGAATTTCTTTCCATGTGTCCAAGTCCTGAGACACTTCTTTTCATAAAGAGAAAGGTTGAATGCCAAGATCTACTCTCTATCCATCCTCCCTACCACCTCCTACTGCCCCTACCCTCATTTGACCTGGGGCTCCCATAGGAACCAGTAGGATCTGGTTATTTAAAATATGGTATTTTGTTCTTCACAGATTTTTTTTTTGGTATTAATTATGATTTTAAAATACTGCATTACATTCTATTTATTTTTATTACTGCATTTTTGGTCCCCCACTGTTCATTTTAAAATTTTATTCCTGAGGTAAGTGCCTCACCCTTGTCCCAGCCCTAATATTTAAACAGATTTGAGTTAAGGGTTCAGTATTGTCTCTTAACTTGTGCCTCACTCCGGATTTCCCCATCTCTGAAACAAGAATGATAACTGAGGGGCCGGCCGAGTGGCGCGGTGGTTAAGTGCTGGCTTGGGAAGCCAGCGGCCTCGGTTCGGTCCCGCATATGAGGGCCAGTGTCACTGCCCTCAAAAAAAAAAAAAAAAAAAAAAAAGAATGATAACTGAAGTGTCCTTGTAGAGTGGTTCTGAGGATTGAATGAGGTGGTACATGTAAAGCACTTAGCATGCTTGACACAGAATCAACACTGAATATATAGTATTAGCATTACTACTGTTCATAACAACACAAATGGCATAACAGCAATAATACTTAGGTAAACAGTCATCAATACTAAGACATCATCCCAGTCCTCGAGGAATCTTGTCTACTGGGAGACTCAGACATGTAAAGGAATCATCACCATTCAATGAACTGTTACAGTAAAGGTTTATGTACAGCATGAAAAGCACAAGAGTAGAGAGAACTAACTGCTAGGCTTAGAGAAGGGGTTTTAAGTTGAATCTGAAGACTGAGTCGGAGAGTTTGCGAAGTGGAGGAAAGAAGAAAGGTCATTCCAGGCTGAAACACCCATGGGTACAAAGGCACTAAAGTTGGAAAGAGCCTGAAATATACACATTCTCTGTAGCTGGAATGGGAATTCTGGTGAGAAATTTTTGAGAGGTGAGGGAAGATATGGTCTATGGATTAAAACCCTTGAATATCGTTCTAGAGGTTAGATTCTATCCGGGGGACATAGGGGATTCTGTTGAAGGATTCTGAGGCTCTGTTTTGAGATGTTCACATATAAGTTTTAGAATGGCAATTGCATGAAGGATGGACAGGAGAGGAGGATGGATTGGAGCTAGGGATGCCTATTAGGAGGCTATTTTAAGATCTAGGAGTTGAAGATGAGGGTCTGAATCAAAGTATTAGCACTGGTGCTAGAAAGCAGTAAAGAGATCTTACCCACATGTAGGAGATTGGATCAGTGACTGGGTGGTTCACTGATTATGGAGTGTTGTGGAGAGAAAGGAAAAATTGAAAATGACTATGGGATTTCATTCATAGTAACTGGATGTAGAGTAAGTGAAGAGGAGTAAATATAGGTATATGAATCTGGTCAGAGGAAGAAGATAAGAGTGAGATTTTGAACACATTCAACTCGAAATGCCAGAGGATGTTCAACTCGAAATGTTCAACAGACAGCTGGAAATATAAGTCTGGGACTCAGAAGAAAGGTGAGGCTGGGTTTGGGTATTGAATGGAGTATAGGAAACACATGAACAATCTCTGGGAGAGTTACCCTGAGAAAGGAGGAATAAGGCCCAGTCCGAGGGACCGTCATTGTCCCTCCTCTTGGCTTCTCAGTTTTCTTTTGATGGCGCTTAATAATCTGTGTGCTTCCTGTGTGGGACTTTGGCTTGGTCCCCCAGCAAATGTCCCCAGAGTTTCCTTACCCTGGCTATTTGGTCAGCCATTTGGAGTCGTCCATCCAGCTCTCGTCTGATCTGTGCTGCTTGCTCATCTGGATTGTCCAGCTGCACAGAAGAACAAAACATGGAGACTTTCAATTTGAATCACAAAAACCAATAAACTGATGGCTTTCAATTTTACAACCCCCACTCTGTGCCCCATGGACACATTTCACTAAAAGTTAAGATTCTCGTAAACAGAAAAATTGAGTTTGAATGAAATCCCAAGTTAAATCCTTTTAGGCAGAGCATGAGGTGGTAGGCAGTTGCTAAGAAAGATATTTGAATAAGCTTGTACAAGAGACATTTCCAAACTGCTAGGCAGCAGTGCTTCTAATGAGGGCCCAAAATAGCACCTCTGATTTGGTCCAATGAATACAGTGCTTATATGGCAGAATATAAGGAAGGAGATGGTAATATAACTATTAATAATATATGGAGCCGACATAGTGTGTATCCATAGAACCTACATGGCACATACTCTACTGCTATCCCATGCCTGGATCCTGGAACATTAATCCATCATTGCTTTTCTTCTCAGTGAGCCCAGAGATCTTCTCAATGAGCAGTCCTGATGGTCGTTACCACTCATTTGGTGTAGATACCTAAGCTGAAATCTATCCTTGTCTGCCATGACTATTAGAGTTATTAGGACATAAGGATAAGAATACCCAAGCATAAATGAACCTGGACAATTCCCTTACATCTCCAGTTTCAGTTTTCTCATCCATAGACTGAGGAGGTTATTATGTAACCCCCATCCTTTTCACATTTTCCTGTGAATCTATGAAAGAGATTGGCAAACATTTCTGTAAAGGACCATATAACTAGTACTGTAGACTTGGAGGGCCATAAGATAAATTGCTGTTGCAATAACTCAGCTCTCCTAATGAAATGTGAAAATGGCCATAGACAATCTGTAAATGAATGAGCACTGCTGTGTTCCAATAAAACTTTATACACAACAGGTGGTGGGTCATATTTGCTGATCCCTGCTCTATGAATTGAAGTTCCCTCTTTATTTCCAAACAAGCCTAGTGTTATCCTTCAAACTGTAATTATGTCTGCTTTGTTCAGTAATTTATGATTTACTCATATTTTAATCACCAAAGAGGTTAATAAGTAGGAAAAAGTGGCATTCAAATAGGATGGACTTTATTCCTCGTTTTAGTACATATTAACTCCCAATGAAAAGTAGCTTAAAACGTATGTCAGTTTTCTAAATTCCTTTCTATAAAAAGCCACTTACATTCAGAAATTTCAAAATGATGAAATTTTTATTCAGACATTTGAAAATGAAAACTCAGCTTCATGCTTAAAAAAAAGAATCTAATTTATGCTACAAAATGGTATGGAAAATAAGTTATAATATGATGTAAACAAGAACACTACAACATTTATGGTCACACTTTTGGAGCATCATGACTAGTCTCTGGTTTGTTATACAAAACTCAGAAATCCATCTGGCTTTACTCTGCACTTCTTTATCATCCTTTTCAATTCAGGAGTTGCCTTATTTTCTCCTTTACAGGGTTTTGAAGAGCAGGACTATTCCCTACATTATAAAGACTGGATTGCAATTTTTGGTCATGCATTTTAAGGTAGTATTTTCCAAAGGGTGTTCTGCTGAACAGCAATCTTATTTGATATTTCAGAAGGAAGGGTTCCAGGAAGACTCCAGAAAAATGGTCTGATAAGTTTGGGAAATTCTGTGTTGAAAAGCACAAAGTCTCTGAGAAGTTCTGTTAGATTTTGATCAACTTGACTATTTTTCAACTTACTATTATTATTATTATTATTATTATTAATTTGCATAATGTCCAGAGTTGGAAATCCCATTCTAAATAAATATAAAGGAAGCCACCTGAGAGCAGTCACACCGCTGACCAGTGGTCCATCTATAATCACTTGCCAATAGGTGCATGTGGAAAACATGGCATCCACAGCATTGTGTTTAAGCTCCAACAAGCTGTTTTTGATTTCTTTGGAAGTCCAAGACTTCTTCAGACGCAGGTGCAAATCCACTGGGAACCACATAAAAGAAACATCTGACTACTTCCCTGAGAAGTAGTAAAATGATTTGGCTAGGGGCTAAAGTTGGGAATCTGTGAGAAGACATGATGCTCACAGAGGTTAAAAGTGAAGACAGAAACAGCACAACAGAACCATCCCTGTTACTAAGTTTTGCTGAGGTGTCTGAATTCTCCTACTGGCCTCATCGAATGCAACTATAATAGAAACAGCAGAGAATGCCGGCAATGAAGATGATAGGCTCAGTCTACACTAAGCTTCATTCATTAATTCATTGGTTCGCTCATTTATGCATTCATTCATCCCATTTTCATGGATGTCTTGATATGTCAAGACACTGGTATATAGAAAGGAACAAAACAGACTCCAGTTTCTGCCCCCATGAAGCTTAAATCTAGTAAGAACAAGTATGGTTAGTGAGCATTTTGGGCACAAAAGTGAAAGCATTGATGCTTATATCCAGCCCAGGTACTCCATGACCTATATTTTGGTTTTTTGAAAAGGGTCCAAGAGACAGATATTAATGTGCATCCCAGGGAAAGGAATCTGGGGTCAGGAAATGCAGCTCCCTCATAAAAATTTGTATTACATATTAGCCTAGTAAAGATTCTGAGAAATTCTAGAGTAAATAAGTCTATTTAACTGCATTTAACTTTGTATTTTACACAAAACATTCCACAGAGCAGCTTGGGAAATTCCACATGTGAAACAGCTTTATGAGATGGGTACTATTATTATCCCATTTTACAGACGAGGAAGCTGAGTCTCAGTCTGGTTCAGGAATGTGCCCCACATCCCACGATTGGGAAAATGTACCGGCCATTTGAAATGCAGCCTGCCTTCTCAAACTGGAGCTCTTTTGCTTTGTGTTATGTGGGCTTCCTTCTTAAATGCCTTGTTTGATTTTCTAATTGGTCTTGACAATTAGTTAACTCAGTGCCCTACATCATTCTCCATATACATGGATCGATTTCACACACAGAGCCTCCACTGGGGGGCATGACCCTTCGTCATCTGTCATGACTGGTTGATTTCTTCTGGGGAGGCTGTAGCAATGCCAGAACCCTCCCTAAGAAATGATAGCAATGGGAATGTCCTTATCCTGGCTCTGCCACTTAGTAGCTGTGTGACTTTGGACAAGTTACTTAACCTCCCTGTGCTTCATCTGAGTGATCAGGATAATAATTACCTAAGGTTGTCATGGAGATTCACTGAGACAGCATACATAAAGTACTCAGCCCTGTGCTTGGAAGGAAGCAAACCCTCAGGAAATGGTGGCTGCCATTGGTGTTATCAGGGCAGCCCATGCTGGCTGTAATTCTGACATGGGCCACAGTGGGGCATCAAAGATTCAGAGGAGGGTGTGCCAGATGGGACCGAGTCCCTGTCTGATGTGGTTGTGTGGCCTTGGTCTGACAGCCTGCACCAGAAAGGAAAGTGATCAGGGGTTTCCATTTCTCGACAAGTTTCCCTGGCTTCTCAGGGTCTACCACTTTCTCTAGGGTCAAGTCTCTTTGCTCTGTGAGACTTTAATTAGTAGGAATGAGCGGAAGGCGGACACTGCTGCCTGATAGCTAATGATGTGAAGGGAGGATGAAAATGGAAATGCACTCGAAGCTCCCTAAAATAGCCTGGCGTGATAGAGAAGGCCATTCTCAGTCGGGGAGCTTGACAGCCCCACTGTAGGAAATCCAAAAATATAAAGAGAAATCAAGTAATTACCTTTTCAAGTGCTGGAAAGAAAAAGCCAGAGAATGAGCTTCCATGGAAACAAGATTCTGTTTACTGCACTGGTCTTTTCCACAGAGGCAAGGAAAGATCAGCTGGTGAACCAGGCCAAGGGCAAAACTTTCCTGTTGACAGCTCATTAGGGTTAATATATGGACATGTGCATTAAGGCTCTTTACCTAATTAAACAAATAATCTTCTTCCTAGCAGAGGTCAAGCAGAAGCAGAGTGATGGTTTTGATTTGCCAGCCCAGCGAAGGGAAACCCTTCCCTCAGCTTTTGTTTTAAAGTGATGGGGAACTGAGTTCAGCGCTGCCTATGTGCGGGCAAGTATCGCCTAAGCCATCAGTTCAAGCCCATCCGAGGTTTGGGACTCTCTCCAGCACACGGTTGTCTCCAGCACACGGTTGTGACCCTTCAGTCCATGCAGAGACAAAAACCCAGACCAGCAGTGCTGACTGTCTAGCTGATGTGCACCTGCAGGATGGCTGTGTGACAGAGGACACAGGGCTGGGAAGTGGCGGAGCTTGTGCCCAGTTACTTCACTCCCTGGGTGCATGACCTTGTTAAGTCTCTTCACCTCTCTGAGCCTCAGTTTCCTCAGTTACAAAGTAGGGATCATTTTTATTTCGCATGGCTATTAAGAGAACTAAATGAGATAATGTGTGGTGTGCTTCAAGGGACGTCAGGCCGACTCAGGGCCACATCTTGGCTTTGTAGTTTCCTTACTCAAAGGGATCGCCCAAGTCACTGAACTGCCCTAAGCCTCAGTTTCCTTGCTGATAAAACTGGGATACGATACCTACATCAGCACGTTGTTAGAAGGATTAAGTGAGATGACATGTGTGTGAAGCACCTAGCATGGTGTTGGCACACTGTAGGTCCTATAGCTTAGCAAATAAATTATCCCTATTTCAGGGTAGGCACTCATCAGATGTTAACTCCCATCCCTGCCTTTTGTGATTTAGGAAAGAAAGCAGACACAGGGATGAGGGAGCCCTGGAGTGGCCGTGAGGCACCTGTATTCTGGTCCTCGATTCTCCTTTAGCTGGAGGATCATGGTCAAAGTCATGACCTATCTGTCACACTCCCTTCATCTGAGAAATGACTAACTCTAAGCTCCTATGTTCCAGGAGCCTCTGACAAGCCTAGATGAGCCCTTCTCAGTTATGTTCTGGGGAACATTAGTCCTGCAGATCCCTGTTGAGAAAGGGTTCTGTGGCCAAATCAAGTTGGCTTGCTCTTGCCCCTTTCTGCAGAGCCATAGGACATATTCATGAGAAAGCCAAGGCAGCCTCGTGTGGCCCCATGCTTCCCAAACTTATCTGACCATGAAACACCCCCAAAACACATTTGAGATATTCTTACCTATGCAATACTTCTGTGTACCTCACTTTCTCATGTCCATGGACATAAATTCTTTTTTGGGGTGAAGAAGCAAGTCTGCTATGCAAATGGGCCTATATCTCAGTAAAAAGGCACCCAGATGCGCATGCCCTGTTTCTTCTCTAGGGTGATGGAGAAGTCATCACAGGACTCAGGCTGGAGCCTCGCCTCCTCCTTAACCTCAAAGCCCTGGGGGATTGACCTTGACGGTGTGGCAGGGGGACATCCTTAGGCACTGGGTTTCCCGAGGGATGCCTGAATTCTGCTGTGCTCACATGTTACGATACCATGGAGGTGAGGCCAGCTCTGGACTCATCCAAAGTCATCAGTAGTAGGGCCATGAGTCAGCCTTCGGTCAAGGAAAGGGAAGGTGTGATTCAAATATGCAGAAAATTTAAACAGAAACAGGCAGATTACTTTATGTATTATTTGAATAATTGTTCTGCTTTCTGGAAAACTCTGTGGTCCTCAGCCTCAGAGCACGTAGACCCACTTCAGCCTCAGGACTAAAGTGAAAATGATCCAGAACCATGTCAGGAAGGAGCTTTAGAGATGAGGCCATAAGGTCAGGCTGGGGTGCAGGCCTGTGGGGCAACACATGCCCCCCTCCTCAGGGTGCTCCACCGGGCCCTTCGCACGGGCCTTCGTCCTGCTGCCAGACCTTCTCACATGCTGTCCCTCACACCTGGAGCACTCTCTTGCATCCCCCTTACTGATAACTGCTTCTTGTCTTTCACCTTCAGCTTTGCAGCAAACTCCCCTCGGACTCCCCCAGACGTGGTGAGTCCCTCCTGTCACAGGCTCTCCAGGCACCATGCACCTCTCCTTTATTAGCATTTGTCACACCTGTAATTTTACATGTATGCGGGTGATCCTCTGACGTTCACCTAGCTAGTGTCAGCTCCACCAGAGCAGCGAGGGGTGTGACTCTGCTCACCTCTGTACCCCTGGAACCCAGCCTGGTACCAAATACATAGCAGGCCACCTGCTGACCTGGGTTTCACTTAATCTGTTCCTGTTTCCTTTCCATTCCCAGCCTCAACCCTGACCCTGCATTCCCTGGGATTAGTGTCTGAGGAGGCTGCCAAGAGCTACTGTGGAGGAGGGGGGAGGGGCCTCCTGTAAAGCACTCTTCTCCGCTGGCTTGGCCCTCCTTTGCGCCACAGCCCCATATTTTTTATCTCCCTTCCGAGACAAACCACCCCAGCGAATGCTGCCTTCCTGGTGCACTGCAGTCTGGAAAGTTACAGCCAGAATCGTGTCAGTTCTCAACCAGGGGCAGCGGCTGCCCAAGCTCCTGTCTCCAGAATGTACTGAGGCTGGACTGTGGCTACATCACCGCTTCAGCGCCTGACTGCTGCCTGCAAACCCTTTAACTCCTTCTCTTACAGCCTGTCTCCCGCATGTCCACATGAATGTGGAGGCTGTAGAATGTGGTTGGCCAGAGCCCCTGCTCTACTGTCCGGGTTCAAATACTTCCCTTTCCCCTTGGAAGCTGAGTGACATTGAGTAAGTTATTAGACCTTTCTGAGTCTTAGCTTTTAATGTTTTAACTCTCTTAACTCTAAAATGAGAATAATAATGATAATACCTACCTTGTAGGAGTGATAAGTGGTTACATGCAGTGTGTGTATGACACTTCGCAGGGGCATACTTCTCCCTTAAAGAAAATTCCAGTTCTAATATCACTCTAAGTGGCAGAACCAGTTTCTCCAACTTTCAGGTAAGAAAGCAAACTTCAGAACATTAAGTAGTTGCAGAGATAGTTGGGCCTGCACAGAGGGCATAACCCTTAGGACAAAGAGCAGGGATTTTAAAATCAGGAAACCTTGAAATCAAACCCTGCCTCTTTCACATCCTCACAGTGTTACCAGTGCCAGGGGTTCAGCCTCTCTCAGCACTTGCACCTGTAGATCTAAAACAATACCCTCAGAGGGCTATTGTAACGGTGATAACAGTAGACATTTTCACACTGAAGGGGCTTAGCACATTGTGGGTTTATCATTAGTTTTATAATCTGATTAAATCTGTAACCTTGGCTCCCCTTTTAGGCTTTACCAAAGCTCTCTTCCAGGGTTATTTGTAGTGAAAATGTGGACTTTGGTGTCCCATTCACACTCAATTACCTCTATAAAAATCCCCCAAGGAGATACCAACTCATCTGTGGAAGAGTTAAAAAGAGACCATTTGTGCCTTTCTTTACCATGCCTGAGTTCCTGGCCAGGAGAAGACTTTGAGTAGGTCGAAGTTTCCATTCTAAACTATGTACATCCCTTTGACTGCACAATGCTCCCAGAGTGTGCCAGCCAATGAGTGTGTCCCCTGCATTTGAGTCACCGGTTTTATGTCTTTGCTGGCTCTGGCAATGCAGTAAATATAACACAATAGCTCCAAATGCAGTAATTCTCTGATCAAGGAGCAAATAAATACATGAAAAATACCCCAAACAGAAAACCAATCCATTCCTTTATGATCCTGCTGTGCTCAACCAATCTTTCCCCATTCCCCCTCTCCCTCTTCCCCCCCCCCCCGCCTCCCCCTACTGTCCTGGAGTGACCTCCTCTCTCCTTTCCACCCTTTCAAACCTGACACATCGTTCAGGGTCTGGGTTGAGACCCAGAGGCCCTACGTGACCCTCCATGATGACTTTAACCACTGCTAGCATCACTTGCCAGTTCAGCATCTAACCCTTTTAGGTGTCCCATGTCTTTAATTTCCCTTCTCTGACAGGATAGCTGTAGGGCATAATGGTCAGGGACCCAGGAACTGAAAACAGATCTGAGCTCATATCTTGGTTTTGCTACCTGCCAGATCTGTGACACAGGACAATACTAAACTCTGTATGTCTACAGACTCATTTGCAAAGTGGGTGTCCTAATAGTAATAATGACAAGAGCAGGGGCTTGTTATAAGAATGAAAGAAGGCAATTCTCCTGAAGCACTGAGCATGATGCCTTGAATATGATGCAGGTCCAGAGTCAAGGCTATAATCTAGTTCTATTGAGGCCAGAGTCTATGGTTTCAATCCAGGATGCAGGGCATAGCTGTATTTTTGAGTCATCTTCATGATCTTCACAGTTGGGGCTGGGACATGGTCTGATTCACCTGAGGACCCAGGGAACTGAAGCCCATCAAAGAAGGGAGTAGGCATTGTCCTGGGTGGGAGTGTGGCAACCGAAGCCCAGGCTATAGAATACACAGGTGGTTTGTGAACAGAGGATGCTGCAGACTAGGTTGATTTATTCTTCCTTAACTGTGCAGTTGCTCCCTACATATCTTTAGAATCCATCTGCTCTGTTTATCCACTTTCCTAGGCCAGACTTCCATTATCTCCATCCTGAACCACTGACTTGTTTACCTGCATCCTGTCAGATTTAGTAATTCTTTATCTTGGCTGCACATTAGAACCACCTGGGGGAGATGAAAGGCAATCCGGATATCCAGGCTGCACACAGACCAACTAAATCAGACATTTAGGTTGGGACCCAGGCATCAGTATTTTTTTAACTGTCCAGTTGATTCCAATGTGTACCAGAGAATGAGAACCTCTACCAAAAGCTAGTGGTTCTCAAACTACGGTGCACATAGGAATCCCCAGAGAGCTTGTTAAGGCACAGAGTCATAGCCCCAGCCCCCGAGAGTTTTGATTCAGTAGGTCTGGGATGAGGCCCAAGAACTGGCCCTTCTTACAAACTCCTGGGTGATGAGGATGCTGTGAAGGGTCGCAGCCATGCTCAGCACTGCACTTTGCTTATCTGTTTGGGACATGCATTTGCTGATGTTACTCTCCTGCTTAAAGTCCTTCAGTGATGTCCCATTTTCCTTGGCAATAGGAGTCCCAGATCCTGAGGATCCTTATCACAGCTCAGGCAGCGGGTGCCATCTGGCTGCTGCACAGCTTTCCAGCGTTAGCTGCCACTGCTCCATCTTGTCCTTCAGGCTCAGGCCACTCTGTGCTTCAGGCCATTCTATGCTTCTCAGATGTGACCTATTTTTTCATGGCCCCAGGCTCATGCCCATGCTCTGCCCTCCTCTGCCATCTTTGTCTGACTAACATTTACTCATTAACCCAACTTCCAGCCTCAATATTGCTTCCTAAGGCACCTTCTTGGCTCTTAGCCAAGATCACATTCTCTGGGTCCCCATAACATCCTGACCCTTTTTTATCACTCCGTCACATTTGCATCATTTGCTCCAGGACATGTCTCTGTAAGACTATAAATGCCTGGAGGACAGGGACCTTGTCTGCTTTATTCGTTTTAAAATCTCCAGTGACTGATGCATGGTAGGTGAGCAAGAATATGTGCAGAATTAATTGGAGATGGAGATAATAATATCTGCTTGGAAGGGTTGTTTTCATGAGTTAATGAGGTAAGTTTGTCCAAGCACTTAGGGTGGTATCTGACACTTAATAAGTATCCAAAACATGACCTAAATAGAAATCTGAATGCAAATGTTTTAAACCTAATAAATCCTTGTGGAACGTATAAGAAAAATCGAGTATTTAAGAGCAGAAGAAACAGAATAACTGACTGACATGGTGTGACTAACAGAAGTGTGAACCAACTAAACTCTGGAAACCTCAGTTTCCTCATCTGGAGACTGGAAGTATTAATGCTCAACTCACCACTTAAAACACTTGATTTGTACCAGGGATTATATTCAGAGCTGTGAGAGCAGGATAAACAGAACATGCCTCCCATGCACTCACGGACCACATGAAAGCTAACATATAATATATTGAATATTGAGTATTTACTGAGGCCTGGCAATGCACCAAGGGTTTCATTCATTGCCTTTTTTAATCCTTGAAATAAGTATTACTATTACAATCAATACTACTTTACAGATGAGGAAACTGAGGCTCAGAGGGATTAAAGTGACATCTCAAAGAAGTGGCAGAGCTGGGATACAAACTCATTTTTGACTGAACGCAAGGTGCATACTTTCAACTATCTCCCTGTCACAACACACAGTCTGGATAACTTCCAGGATTCTTTCAAAAACAGAAAAGAAGGGTGAATTTTTTCAAAATTCGGAAAGCATTGAACAAATGTTAAGTTATTATTTTTATTTTCATTAGTTTTGGATTTAATTATTACTAATTTCTGAAATTTTGTTCAGGCAGCCAGTTTTGACACGAATATTAAGGGAAATAAAATGCCTTTTTGTGCTATTGAATAATTTTGATATCTCAGCAGCATCGAGTCATGGTGAAAAGCAATTTGTGATGCAAAAATAAATGTGCTCAACGGGAATCTAGAAAACATCCAGTGATGTCTAAAATACATCTATACTCTAATAAAATCAAATGCTTTTGCTAAAAATGACGGCTCTTTATTTTAAGAGGAAGCAAACTTCATTTTCAAATATTGATAGAACAATATCACAAGGTCAAAATGAAACCAAATTTTCCAGCTTCCATAATTAGAGGTTTAGTGAATGTACACATGCATGCAGCTGTGTGTGTGTGTGTGTGTGTGTGTGTGTGTGTGTAACACAGATCTCAAGCAGTAGAAAACATGCAGAGCTCTAAATTATAGAGGTGCCCATGTCAATTAAAATTGAAGCAAAGAAATATAATTTCCAGGGTACATGAGAACTGTCACATGCACCTCTGTTTCCTTTGAGCGACATGTCACAAATATAAGACATATTTAATTTCTAGTCTCAGGCTGATCATTACAAAGTACCTGATAGAAATTGGGTCTATTCATAAGTCTACCCACATATATCATTATCTCATTTTTCCTGCCCTGAAGGGTGTGTCTACATGGGTGATATCATTGTTTAAAGCCAAAAATATTTATAAAGGGTGTGTTTCATCTTGATTAAGACCTGTCAAAGGAACAGTTAATTCCTGGTGTCAAATTCATAACCAAGTAGACATATGGTTTTTTTTTATTAGTTGTTTTAAAAGTGGGCAAGAGGAAGAAGTAGTATTAAAAAGAATGAGGTACCAAATTTTCCAACAGACGGGGGGAAAAATGACAAAAACATGCCCCAAATTATATTGTCAACATTTATTAAATGCTTCCTGCTTGCAATAATACACTTATCATGTGCTACAGATTAGCAAAGGCATAAGGTTATCATCTATTCTAACACACGTAACAGTTCTGAGTATACTTGTGAGAATCTATCAATGCTTGGTTTTGCCATATTCAGCAAAAGAAGTAGTTGGGGGGATTCAGAAGTAGAAAATTTTGTATTTTCAGTGAAATTGGGGTCAATAATTCCATGTCAATCATAAGCAAGCAAGGTTATACTTGCTTATGATTATCATGAAATTATTGACCCTAACTTCATTGAAAATACAAGTAAATATTGAAAAAGGAAACTCAAAAAGGGGGACAAATTCATCAGGATAGGCTAATTTATTCCACTGTAACAAATTAAACCTGAGACCTCAGTGTCTTGAGACAGCAATGTATTTCTTGCTTACCCTACATGTCCCATGTGGATTATGGGGGACTCTGTTCCACATAGTCACTCTGAGACCAGGAAGATGGAAGCACCATGGTTTTGTGACTCTGCCATCTCAACATACATATGGCTTCTATGTTCAATCTGACAGTAAAACATACAGCACAGAAAACTCATAGTCTATTTGCTGGAACTAGTCATATGATGCTAACATAACAGTAAAGGAAGCTAGACAATGTAAGAAAACATATAAAATATTTGTGAGCATTACTGTCTCTGCCGCAAAAAAATGACTATGAATTCTGGTTAGAGTGCTTATAATATAAAGTTTATCGTGAATATCTGAAAATTGCTCTATTCCTATTTTACCTGATCTTTGTGAACAATTCTACACCAATTCAAATTTACACAAGTGAACTTGAAAGTAATATTGACTGCAATATACAATTCTGGTTCTGGAGAGGATCAAATTAAGATAGCCCTAGGATCTCCTTGTAATCCAATTTATTTCTGATGTACTTACAATTGCCCAGACTAAGAAACACTTTGAGGGGTTGACCACGATGAAGACAGATGATTTCTCCTCTCTTTAAGTTTTATTTGTGATTTAGATGCAAGACTAACCCTCTGTGAAACTGTTTTTAAGATTAGATAGTTCTTTTGCTAATGTTGCGCTTTCATATTTGCAAAATCACCTAAGTTTACTTTTTTTTTTTTGGCAAATGGGATGATTTTTAGGGCCTTCAGAGCAAAAACTTTGTAGCAATTGTAGCAAATGTCCCCCCTCGTAAATTACTGTAAAATCTCAAAGGGAACAAAAGTTTAGCCAGAGATCTCAATTAACCTCCTTTAAAAAAGGAACTTATTTTCAAAACAGAAGTAAATTCACAATGGAAATTGTGTTTTTTTAAAGTAATACCAGATGTATGTATCAGGTTAATAACCTGACCTTTATCTACTAGCATTCCTGGACACAGATTTGATTTGCAAAATGATCCCTTTCAGCAAGGTAATGTTTGTTGTATTCTAAGGCAGGGGAGTGGAGAAATGCACTTTTTTTGTTTTGTTTTTTTTTTTGTTTTTTTTTGAGGGCAGTGTCACTGGCCCTCACATGTGGGACAGAACTGGGGCCGTTGGCTTCCCAGGCCAGCGCTTAACCACCGCGCCACTCGGCCAGCCCTAAAGAAGCTCTTGGAAGACATGCTTTTTTTTTTTAGCTAAGCCATCCTGCCACCTGTTGGCAGCTTAGCAGCAGCTCAGCTCTAGCTGGGCATCAAACTGCTGTTGCTCAGAGCTCAGCTCGCACTCTTGAGCGAGCTCTTAACCAACTGAGCCACTCGGCTGGCCCTGAGAAATGCACTTTTGATAAGTGGTTTTAACATGAAGTAAAACTCAAATGATTTTCAGGTTAATGGCCTGGCTAGTTCCTGATGCAAAATAGGTTTTAAGTATATATTTACTGAGCAATTGCATATAAAAATTTTATCCTTCATGTAACGGAACCATTGGTATTCTAAGCTGATCTATGTGTTTTTCAAAAATTTAAAAATTTCCTCTATGCTTCTATCATTCAACCTGTAATGGTCATCATTATCAACTCTACTGATTAAGAGATTGTTGGATCAGTTACCTATTAATTTTATTTGATAAAAGTAAGGAGGTGATCTAAAAGTACAGGGGTTAGAGAAAATGAGATGTTGAAATAGATATCAAAATCCTTCAAAAAAGTTGAAACAAGATATTATTATTATTACTGTTGATGGCATTTTACCTCTTTTTTAATTCCTATAGCCATTTTACAGACATTTTAGCAAAATACACATTTCGGTAATTTCTTATTGTGAAGTTTTTCCATAGAGATATCAAATCATGATTCCATAAGGCCCCTGCTGGTTTCAGACAGTGCTTAATGGATTCTGTCTCTGCAGTTTGACATGTGCAATTGAGTTGGAAAATGGCTGATTAAAAAATTTAGAGTTAACGTATGCATCCAGCCTGCACGAAACAAGATAATGCCCTGGGTGACAGCCTGTGGCTTTGATGTAGGACAGTTGGAAGGGATCTGAGACTCCTGATAGAAAGTCAGACTGCTGCACCCAACAAGGAAAAAATTCTGAAAAATTCATAAGCTTCCCTAGCTTTAATAATTAATCTCTAAGTCAATAAGCACTGGCAATTTATACAGGCTAGTGCTGGGCAACAGCCAAGCATTGGAGCTATACCTCCCTCTGCAAACCTCTTTGAAACAATTGATTTCATGGCAATCTCCAATTTTTTAACAGAAAAGCAGGGCTGAAGAAATTCAGGAGATAATATTCAATGTAAACTGTGATATTATCCATCATAATTTATAAGATGGTAGCATCAGGTCTTTCCTTAACCACAGTCTTCTAGTAAAAGGTTTAAATTTGAAAGGGACTCAGATTGAGATTTTTCTGACAAAATTCTGTAATTTGTATAGGCCCCGCGGTCCTTAACCGGGTGAAGAGGGGCATGTGATTTTGCCCCCCAGGAGACATCTCATAAAGTCTGGAGACATTTTTGGCTGTCACAATTGAAGAAGAGAGTGCAACTGGCATCTGGTGGGTAAGAGACCAGGGATGGTGCTAACCATCTTACAATGCACAGGACAGCCCCCTATAAGAAGGGATTATCCAGCCCTAAAATGTCTGTAGAGTTGAGGTTGAGAAACTCTACAGCTGTAAACGCTGACCTTAGGCAAGCAAAATATTTGTCCCAAATTTGTTTATGGGGGGCAAAGAGAATGCTCCTAAACTGACATGAAGGCTTAATTTCTCATCATGCTAATCCTCTAGCTGTTAAACTCTTCCCAATATTACCAGCTGGGCTGAGATCTGAAACAATTTGAGAAAAGAAAGAGATAAGAATGGGAATTTGAGCAGTTCATGCTGTGGTTAAGAAATCTGTTCAAGGAGGTCCTGATTTTGCAAAAATGATCCAGGCAGGTATTTGAGGAACCCTGCTTTAGATGTTAGTTCGCTCAGGTGGATGAGATGCAGGGGTTCAACTGGAACCTTGCTGGGAACATGCTGCATGTGTCAGCCCCACTCTGTTCTATGCGTGTTCCTGCTGCAAGCTGCCTTGTTCCAGAACAAAGCTGCAGCACAGTCCTGGAAGCACATTCTTCTCTAACATCCTGTCAAGTGTAGACTGACTGTAACATACTCACAAAGCAGGACTCCAATCTGTTGCACAGAGGGCAAGGGTGACACAAACATACAACCACGTCTCCTTGATTTAAAAGCCCGAGAAACATCCCACAACTGAATCAGAACAAAGGAGGCAGAGAACATGGGTTGAGATGGAAGCAGAGTTAAGGAATAAGATGTCTGGGCAGGTGCTCCTTCGATCGCTTTATCTAATTAATGTTAGGATTAAAGTAGAAAACCATGCTTCTTTTCCAATCAGGCAAAAGGTTTTGCCCTCCTTCCTCACTAAATTCTATTTTCAGTTATCTTTTTAGGTTTTCCAAAGTCACTATTTCATAAGGAAGAAAAACAATTAATTCTTGATTCTAGCATCGGGGTTTTTGGGATTTTTTTCACTGGAATGAGAAACCACACTAACCTTCCAGAGAAGAAAGAGCTTGAAGTGAATTGATTTTACCAAAAAACATCTTAAACCAGTTTCTCTCCCCTGATAAGGTTCACAGTGAGCAAATAGTTGAGATTCCTGGGGCTCAGATTTATATCACTCTTCCCCTGTTTAAGATTTTTTTTTTTAAGCGTAAATGTATACATATTTTTACATATAATTTCTACATGAACCAAGCTTCAAAGGAGAAACATGTTGACCGCGGGAAACATTTGCAATGGCGTTGTTGAGTGGGATTCTCCCTGCTGTTCAGAAATTGGAGACTAAACTTTAGGGGGATACCCATACGTTCTAGGGCTTATTAAGAGCTGTCCAGCCTGACCTGCTACCCCTAATCATTGTCCCCATGACTCTCCCCACCAGCCTTGTCCCCATGTCTCTAGAAGCAGAAGACTGTGAAAGGGAAGGAGAGGGACTTACTAGAAACTAGAAAGAAAGAGAAATCTAGGGCTTGGCCTAGGGGGATGGTTGTAATTTTTCTTTATGCTTCTTGTGGGGCTACCTGCTGCTTCTTCTCAAAAAAAAAAAAAAAAAAAAAAAAAAAAGGAAAATCCACTTGTAGAGGACTGGGTTGCCTGCAAGAAGGTGGGCATCTCATTTTTCCTATTGGATGTCTGCTTTGATATAGGCTATGTCGAGTTGAGCAGATCTAAAACACAAAGGGATCCAGAGGAAGATAGAGTGATGGTGGGTTGCACCTGTGGACTATTTTTACTACAGCCATTTGATGTGGCAAAGATGCATGAGTTTTTTGTGGGCCAAGTAAACATTGAGGAAGGTAGCTGAGCTAGAGCCATCTTGCTAGAGCCTCATCCTCCAGGGTGGGTGAGGTCCAGGGAACTCCAGCAACAGAAGATGTTGCAATGGAGTTCCAGGGAACGGGGCTTATGTGTGGTCAGGAGATAGAAAGCTGAAGGTCTCCCTCAGGAGGACAACTCACTGCAGGATGTGGATCTCGCAGGCTGCAGAGCACACTCTGGACATGCTGTTGCCCTGTCTAGAATGTTCCTACAGCACTTTACTCTAAGTCAACCCCTGCCATCTCTCCTCTCTGGGGCAGGCTTTCCACCACATCCTGTCTTTCAGACTCCTTTCTCAGAGGCTCTCATAAAACCATGCACTTGACATCATGGAACCCAGGTTAGTGTGCAATTGTACATCCATTAATGTGATTGCTGACTGATGTATTTTTCTCCATTGGACCGTAAGTCCCAAGGTTTCACTCAACATGATAACCTTAGAGACTGGCACAGAGCCTGGCCGTTTAGGGTATAATAAGTTCTCGTAGAAAGAAAGAAGGAAAGAAATGAACCCTCCTGATGGCCCCTCTCACAGCATTTACCACTGTAGAACTTGGTGTTATTATTGTTTGCACACATGTATAAGACTACAAACTTCTGAGGGCAGGAACTGTATCTGGGTTCTCCCCTTATTTCTGATAGAACCTTGATGAAGGAATAAACGCCGGGCAAGATTTTTGTTGCTTGATAAAGCCACATGAACGAAAACCTACACTGGATTCTTCTCAGTCAACGCTTACTCTCAGAGTCCCTGCTACAAAATCTTGTTTGGAAGAATTCTGGTTCTTCAGTCACAACTCAATGCCTTCAATATGTCCACATGATCTTTAAAATTCCTCTGCTTAATTCTAAAGTCTGTTCCAGCCTGACTTATGTAATAGGTAAGGAGGCACAAGAGTTGTTGGGTGTGGGTGGCAGTAGAGGGAAGAATGACACTTTAGGACTTTTGTTCTCCAGAGGAGCTAGTTGGGGAAAAATCATATTGAAGGAGACAAACCATGTTTGTACCTTTAGAGGAATTAAAAGGTATTTATTGCAGGGCTGCCTTAGTAACTAACGAATTCAAAGACAGTAAGAAAATAATCAGAAGGCATGGTAATGAGCTATCTTCAGCAGTACACGGGATGAAGGCAATTCCGAAAGGTGAGGCTTCCTTCTTTAATAATTGAAATTCTATTTCATAGTCCACAGATTTTGCAGCTGCGCCTTGATACCACAATAAAAGTATTTCTGGAATCAAGGAAAGAACTCAGTTTTTTGTGTTTTTTTTTTTACATTAACAATAAATACAGGAGCTAGTTTTTTCACTGTTTATTCTACTTTAGCACAGGGAACCTATACCCTGCCCTCTAGGAAGCCTGGGAATCGCTACATGACCAGAAATGGACCTGCATGGTCTCAGTTATGAGACACTGCATCATAAAGGAGTTTAACTGGGAATCCTTACAAGGGAGCCCCAAGCACCAGAGTTGCTAGCTCTTCATAACTGCCTTGTACACTGTCTCCGCAAGCACTGTTTTCCCACTCTCAATGTCCATGCTTCAAAACTCATCTTTGAAAACTGTTCGCGTCCAGGAAGTCACAGCATTTTCAAATGAGTCCATTTTAAGACCCGCGCTTTGCTGTACACCAGAGTTGTAAGCTGAGAGGTCAGGAAACTAGCTTAACATTTCAAAGTTCATATTTAAGACATCTATATCTCTGGGGGGAAAAGCTTTCTAAAAGGAATTGTACCAGAGGCAGTTCATCCTTTCCTTCTTTCCACATGTATTCATTAAACATGGACTATGCCACGCAATGTGCTGGGTGCTAGACATACAATGATGAACATAAATGAACTGGTCCTTCCCTCATGGAGTTTATAATCTAGTGAGGGACGCAAACATTAATCACATAACCATGCATATTAGTGTAAACTCACAAATAGATAATTGCTCCAAAGGATGAGAACATGATTCTACAAAGAAGCCTTGGCCTAGTGGCTCTTGAATTGAGAACTAAAGATAAGTAAAGGTTAACTAAGTAAAGGATAATGAGGCAAAGAGCGGGGAAGCACATTTCAGACAGGAATAGTATGTGAAAAGGGCCTGTGGCAGAAGGGACTGTGGGAGCAGGTCAGTGTGGCTGGAGTACAGGGCAAAGGAGAGAGGTATATGAGATAAGGCTGGAGAGACAGACAGGGGTCAATCCATGCATGGGGTTATGAAAAGATTGTGCATGGGGTCTTATCAGTTATGATGATGTTATTCATCTTTATCCTAGAAGCAGGAGGAAACCATTGGAGGGTTAATGAGAACCTTACATTAATGTTTAATACAGCTTATATGGAAGATGGATGGGAAAAATTAGAGTGAATCCTCTGACAGTGGCCAGTCAACTAAATATACCGACTGCCTACATTGGACTAAGTGCTTTATAGTGTACATACACTCATTTGATTGTGTCTACACTCCCATAAAGGTCTTTTTTACATTTAAGGAAACTTATTTTACAATAGTTTCAAGTTTATAGAAAAGTTGCAAAGATAGTACAGAATGTTCCCACATACCCTACACCCAGCTCCCCCTACTGTTAATATCTTACTTTCCCATGGTATATTTCTCAAAACAAATGAACCAATATCAACATATTATTGACTAAACTCCATACTTTACACAGATTTCCTGAGTGTCTCTCTAATTTCTGTGCTTCCAGGATCCCATAAATGATACCACATTACATTTTGCCATTATGCCTCAGATTCCTTTGGGCTGTTTCTCAGACTTCCCTTGTTTTGGATGACCTTGACAGTTTTGAGGAGTACTGGTGAAATATTTTTTAGAATGTCCTAGATTTGGGACACTCAAGTTTTTCTCATGGATAGGCTGGGTTTATAGGTTTTGAGGATGAAGACCACAGAAATGGAGAGCCATTCTCAGCATACCATATTGAGGGTACCTGCAGTCAGTGTATCTTTTCATTGATATCAACCTTGATCATGTGGATAAGGTCATGTTTTCCAGGCTTCCCCACTGTAAAGTTACTTCCTCCCCCTCTCCCCCTTCACATTGCTCTCTTTCAAAACAAGTCACTAAGTGCAGCCAAACTTATTGGGCAAACTATGCTCCATCTCCTTAGGTAGCATCTAAATAAATTATTTGGAATTCTTCTGTTTGGGAGATTTGTCTCCCATCTGTCTCTTATCCTCTATTTATTTACCAAGTCATTTGTTTATTACAATATGGAGTTCAGGATATTTATTTTATACTTTATAATAACCCAACGGGTTATTTAATTTGTCACTCCAATTGTTATAGATTTGGCTATTGGGAATTATTTCTGTTAGCACCTGCGCCCCTTTCACATATGCTCATTATTGTGAGGTGTTTTTTTTTAAGCATTTCCTTACTTTTTGGTATTCCATGATGTTCTAGTTCATCTAGTATATTGTCTACACTAGCCCTAGAATTAGCCATTTTTCCAAGGAATCCCAGTGCCTTTTATGGGAGAATGGTATTAGAAACCAAAATATGGGCATTGTGCGTGCTCATTGTTGCTGGAGAAAGAAGGACTTTTATCCTTAATTCAGATGAGAACACTGATGATTAGAGAAGTTAAGTGACTTACTTGCCTGAGTAAAAGATACGAGTACAGCCAAGATTCAACCAAACATCCTTTCCTCCATCCTCCTTGTAAAAATACTTTAAATTTCATTCCATACCCACAGTTTCCCTAGTTGGTCCATGCACTTTGGGGAGAGCTGATCCTATCCTTAGCTCCAGGTGAGGGTCCTCCCTGGCTTCAGCCATTTGGCAGATCCCACACATCTGGCCACAGTGACTGGATCGTGGATGACATGACACTTTCCTATAAAGTATATGCACCAATCAGACACAAGATGACATTTCTACTGGGTTTCTGGATAAGAGACGTTCTCATTATTCTGAGAGAGATGCTGGGGAAAAATTCTCTCTTCCTGCTAGATATGAATGAAACTGTGAGAAGAACGTATTGCAGAATAAGACTGTGCAGTGTATTGTGTCCTGAGCTCAATAGTTGACAACCAAAGTAGGGTATAAGATTATATAGAGTTGAAAACCCTGCTACCAATTAAAGGTGATAAGTGACCCACTCATTTACTTATCACTTATAATATATGTATTTTGCTTCCAGAAAATAATTAGGTGGTTTCAAACAAGGCATGGGTGCATCCATCCTCTTTAAACAAGGTTAAAAAGAACAAGAATCAGTCGAAAAACTGGCAATGGTAATTTCACTAAAAAACTTAGGCTAAGGAAACTTACTGAAATTGAACAAAAACAAGACTCTGAATTCCTAATCACCAAAGGCAAACTGAAGAACAAGACAAATTACTTTGTTTTCATAATCACATTTCAAAACTGCTAGTTTTGAACTCTGTTAGGAATCTGTCACTGGATAATTCACAAAGGTGATAATCAATTCCATAACAGTTGGTTTCAATGAGAGTAGTGCCACAAACAATGCAGGAACAGTCCTCTTAAGGCCATTTCTTATATCCATTCTCAATAAAAGTCAAGGGTATAAAGGGAAGTTCTGTGAAGACTTCCAACGAGACCAAGGATGAACTGCCCAAGTGTGTAACCTTCTAGTGAGCTAACTTGCTACGGGAAGACATTCCAAAGAATCTCAAGGAATAAAATAGTTAACACGTCCTTTGGCTTCTCCCATCAAATATCAGTTGTCTTGGTTTCATTTTTAACTGGAGATTCATGGCAGATAACATGAAAATTAAAATTGGTTTTGAGTTCAGTATAGCATAGTTAAGAATTCTGACTGTGGAGTCAAACAAACTTGGGTTGGAATTTGCATTATTATCACTATGTAAGGGCTATTCACAGCTGAAGTATTAGTGAACTAAGATTACTTTTCCTTTCTTACACAACTTTTTGTATTCCTTGGAGTTGATAATTTTTTCAATCCCAGATCCTTCACTGGTCCAAACTTTCCTCTGGAGATGTGCAATGTTCAGATTCATCAGTTATTCCATCAGTCTCACCTTCCTAAGAAAACCTTCCTTTGAGTTTTCTGACTTGCTCCAATCAGGACTGTTGTCTCTAGAACTGATACATAGATTTCATCCTGGGATTCTCCCTACACAATCATCTGAGGAGGAGGAATTCCCATTATGTCTCTCCTGTCCTGTGTTAACTCTCCTTTCCCTTTATCGTAAGTATTCCTTTTTCTTTTTTTATTTCCCTATTTTGGTGAAATGCTCACTTCAGTGGTTTTCTAAGAATGAATGCATGGGACATAATTTTTTGTTGTAGAACTTGAATGTCTGAAAATACCTTTTTCTTTCCTTAAGCCTTATTGATAGTTTGGCTGGGTATGCAGCTCTTCAGATGGAAAATCATTAATATTTAGACACTTGAAAGCATTACTCCCTTGCTTTCTAGCTTCCAGTGTTGCTGCTGTCAAAAGGCCCCAAATCATTTAAATTACTCTTTGTTATTTAAACCTATTTCTCTCCCCCATACCCCACTCACCTCTCCCAAAGCTTGAAGATTCTTCTTTACTCTTGATGTTCTGAAGTTTCACTTTAAAGTGCATTGGTGTGGCTTTATTTTAATCCATTGCACTAGGCATTAAGTGAGACCTTTCAATCTGGATTCATATTTCCTTCACTTGTGTGAAACTTCCTTGAATTATTTCACTGATGATTTCCCCACCTTCACTTTTTCTGGTCTCTCTTTCTGTTACCCCTCTCATTTTGATGTTTGTTGAGCCTCCTGAACTGATTATCTTATTTTCTTATGATTTCTTTCCTACTTTGAAAATCTTTTTAAGTCTATGCTTCATATTCTAGAGGATTTTCTCAATTTCTATTTCAACCCTTCTATTGACTTTTTACTTCTGTTATCAAAGTTTTTTATTTCCAAGAGTACTTTATTATTCTCCAAATTCTCCTTTTTCTGTAATACGTTGTTCTTGTTTCATGGTTGCAGTATCTGCTCTGATACAACCAAGGATGTTAACATGTGTTGACATTTTATTCTTCTTTGTGGTTTCCTTTTGGTCTGGTAATCTTTGGTTTCTGGTTGTTTTCAAGAAGGGAGTGGGAAGCTAAAAATCTAGTTGAAAGTATTGAGAACTTAAGGGAGCTTTCAACTCTGAGCTTCGCTTAGGTGGTCTATTTGGGGGCAAACTCCAATGTCACTATCTCCAGATATGCCCTATTGGGTGCTACAGATTCCCCAGAGGAGATGCTACCTATCTCCTGCTTGGATGAGAAAAGCTTAATTATCAGTATCAGGTTGCTGTGCAGAAGAAAAAAGCTGAAGATCCCAACATCCAGTTTGCATCTTTCCACTTATTCCCTTTCACTATTTTATCTACATATCAACTGTGCCTGGTGTACCCATCCAGAGACCCTGTTTGTATCCTCTTCCATCCTTTTCCAGGCAGGGTGTGGTTGGAACTCCAAGAATAGTAATGCTTCCTAGACTTTCAATCAATCCTTATTTTTAGCTCCTCCTTTAACCCCCATTTTCAGAGATACATAGTGGCACCAATTGCTAAGCCATTTAAGGATATTTTATATATATATATATATATATATATATATATATATATATATATCCTTAAAATGTGTGTATATATATATATATATCCTTAAAATGTGTATATATATATATATATATATATATATATATATATATATATATATATTAGGGTACTCAGATTTTCTTATTGCTGGTTTAGGATTGTGTTTCTTTGGGGTTGCTAAATCATTTACCTCTTGTCTATCTATTATCCAACTCACATTATTTTGTCATTATCTCCTCTCCCCACTCCCCTTAATTATTAGTTTGGAGAGGTTGTTGGAGGAAATGATGATATTTATGTGTATTCTGTCAACCATCCTTTATTCAGTAGTTTCCAAATTGTGTTCTACTATGTTCTGGGGTTCCCATAAGTTTCTCAGGGGCCACAGAAAGGGCTGCCTAGAGGACAAGGGTAGGGCTTCATATTTTCCACCTTCACTTCAGGCAGAACAACTCTAGACTTTAATTCAATAAAAATTTCCTTTGGAAAAAAATCTGCTGCTAAATACAACTGCATGACCCTTAAAAAAATCTATATTTGACACTGAAATATAATCAAGTGCATGCGTAAGAACAAAGAAGTAATGAACATATAGATATCAAACTGTTCACTGTAGTGAATAGTCTCCCAATATGGCCAGTAACCTGCAGCCCCTCCTCCCTGCAGGCATGTATCACTACTGGTATCAGGAGATGGAATCTATTTCCCCTCCCTTTGAATTTGGACTGGCTTTGTGATTGGCCTTGGCTAACAGGATATAGTTCAATTATGTTCTGGAACTTCTGAGCCCAAGCCTTAAGTGGAATAGAAGCTTCTATTTCATCCCTCTTGATGCCCAGCTGCTGCACTGTGAAATGCCCAGTACACATGGAGAGGCCCTGAAGAAGACAACTGAAGCACTCTGTAAAGACTGTCAGCACTAGCTGCAAGCCATGTGAGTAAGCCATCTTTGATGTTCCCGCTCAGTGGACATTGCAGGTCACTGCAATCCCGGTTGTTATCACATAGAGCAGAAGAACCTCCTAGCTAAGCCCAGCCAACCAATATAATCATGAGAGTTGATAAAACTGTTGCTTTTTTAAGCCAAAATTTGGGGGTAGTTTGTTATGTAGCAACAGATAGCTAAAACAGAACGATTTTAAGGGCTGTTTTTTCTTTCTATATAGTTTTCTGATTTTATAAAATATTATTTTGCAATAAGCAAGTTATTTAACTCCTCCTTTAAAAATAAGCTATAAAAATGTATAAGTAGAGAAGTGACTTTTTTTATCTTTAAGATTACTTCTTTTGTTCAGTTTTTATAATTAATAGCATGTAAGATGGCTACCAAAGTGTGATGTGGTGATGGAGCAGAATAAAGCTAATGAGTCCTCACAAGTATTAAATTAGACATACACACACACACACACACACACACACACACACACACACCTGACACAAGTGATCAAGAATAAAAGAATACATAATTAAAAAAAAATAGACAAAAGCATTTCGTGGAGTATAAACATACCACATAAATCATAAGTGGCAATGCTGATGCTAATATTTGGGAGAGAAGGGGGTATAGTAATAATCTAATCCTAACACTTCAACTTAAAGGTTAGTAAATCAAAGTCTAGAATGTGAAGTGACTTGTTCACAGAGCTAAAAATACTACAAATGAAGAGTGATGCTAAGAGAATAAGTTAACAGCATTTTAGGGAATGAGAAAAAAAATTCTACATATTTATGGCAAACAGAAGAGCATTTTTCTTTTCTTGATATAACGCTTCAGAACCATAAAATACCTGGCCTTCCTATGGAGAGAAAATAAAAATGAAAGTATTTTATTTAAAGTGATTTTAGAAAGTCAGGTAGAGGAAGAAATCAATGGATCAGCTGACATCAGTGGGTAAGAAAGTGTCTCTGCTCCCAGCACAGAAACACATGTGTTTGTGAACCTGAGAGATATTTCCCTTGGATTTCTGAAGGTTCTTTTTTTGGTCATTGGGCCAAATATATAAGTCATGATGTAAGAAAAAAAGTGACTAGACTGCAGACAAGCAGAAGCAAATAAAATCCCAGGTTTCATAATGGCATATGTATTAGGATTTATTATTTTCATTCTTTCTGTGTGTTGGCCTTTTTGAATGTCCTGTCTATGGAGTTTATTTCATGATGGTATCTCACCTAGTGTGTCTTGGTGGCTCATAATAAGTGAAGTCCAACTCATTTATATTTTAGTGTATATTCCAAAATGGCTATTTATTTAACATCATGCGTTTTGAGAATGTCTGTCACTCAGGGAACATCCCAGAATACATTGGGTAATTAGGGAGGAGTGTATTATAAGCCATCAGGGACTAGAGAATTTGTCATCACTAAACATGCCCTTTGGTCTCGTGCTCCTCCCCATACAGTAATGCTCAGAAGATGCTGGCCTCATGCTAGCTCTTAATAATCTAATTGTGAGATGGTGATAGCCGTGAGCCGCCACCAAGCAGCACAGCTGCAGCAGCTGTCACCACAGCTTGGGAACTGCCATCAGGAATGGGTTGCTCCCTTTATGGCCAATGGCTTGCAGCTCAAGCAGCATGAGGGGCTTTGTTTATGGCAGAAAAGAGAGATCAACTGTCTTGTTTGTTGTCGACTAGGGTTGAAGGGGGATCAAAAGGGGGCAGCAAATCTCCTCCATCTGTTCTTGTTTTTCTAAAGGGCTGATATCAGTGAACAATTTAAAATGGCTGAAATTGCCCACTCACTGCCCTCTGTATCGGTTTATAGATTTGTAAGTTCATGCTGACCTCCAGAGGGAATTTGTGAAAAAGTCACAAATGGGGCAGGAAATACTGCAAAGGACCGTCTGATTCAAGCAGAAATGATTTCTTTCAACAGCCAGGGGCACGTTATTGGGATGCTGTTAATCAATTCCAAGAAAAAGCACTTAACTGCTGCCAAGTAAAGGAATTTCTTTCTTTCCTTTTTTTAAATTAAATGACAAGAAGGTAAATAATAAGAAAGGAGGCTTGAGACCCCAGGGTACCAGGAATTTAGGGCTAGGATGGGTTGGCCTGCACATTTTCAATTTTCAGGGGTATCAGGGCTACATCATCTTCTGTTAACATTATCTACTGTATATTTTGAAATCTTGTCCTTAAAACTCAACATGTGTATTAAGAGTTTTTATTGCTGCTTGCTGCTTATTCTTTACATTTTTTTCACTTCCATCTTAACATGTGTATGGCAAAAATTCCTCAACAACTGTGAAGCAGGTGAAACTGAAGTAATTCAAACCCACTTTACAGTTGAGGAATTTGAAACCTGGAAAGGTAAAGAAAAACTCCCAAAGCAAATCATTCATCTAATTTTGTTACCCATGCTAGGTGCACAATTACATTACACTGGTTAGGTGGTGAAGTACAGAGGGTAGGAGCCAAGGTTTGGGAGCAGAGATCAGGATTTTTTTTTTTCATGCAGGAGTCGAACCCGGAACCTTGCTGTTAAGAGCACACGCTCTATCCACTGAACCATCCGGGCGGCAGCTCAGCTCAAGGTACTGAGTTCAGTCCCAGCTGCAGGTGGGAGTAGCCCATCATCAAACAGGCAATCTTGTCATTAGGAGCACGTGCTCTCACCAGCTGAGTCATCCTGCCAACAGCTCAGCAGCAACTCAGCTTGAGCGCAGCTCAGGCAAAGCTCACTGGCCCATGTGGGAATCGAACCAGCGACTCTGTTGCTCAGAGCTCATGCTCTTAAGCAAACTCTTAATCAACTGAGCCACTAGGCTGGCCCAGTAATCAGGATTTAATAGAAATTTTCCATCAGTTCATCAAGGGTTCTCAATCTCAGTACTAGTAACATTTTGGAATCGATAGTTCTCTGTTGTAGGGCCTGTTCTATACCGGGCATATACCGGGCCTCCACCTAACAGAAGCCAGGGGCACACGTCTCCCACTTGTGATAACCAGAAATATCTCTAAGACACTGGCAAATGTTTCCTCGGGGGCAAAATTACTTCAGTTGAGGAATTCTGAGCTCTAAATTTTGTGGCCCTCAGTCTCTCATCTCTAAAATGGGTTTGTCTCTAACTAATATCACTGTTGTGGCTATGAATTGATAGGAAGTGACCAGGAAGTGGGAGATGTTGTTGCCGTATTATTATTATTCAGGTCATCCAATATTTATGGAGTGCCTACTCTGTGTCCTGTAAATAGGACGGTGGAGGCAGATTCAGGCCTTAATCTCTGGGCCTTGACTTCCACATACTGTGCTCCATTTGTTCCAGCAGCTGGCAACTCTTCAAAGCTTCCTGTGTAGCTCCAAGTCTCATTTTTCTTGCTCTTGCTATCTGTAGACATCTTCCTGTCCTAGTTTGTCATCATCTCTTGTCACCTAAGTTGTAGGGAAGCATTCAGGTGTTGAAAAGGTTTTTCTCAGGCTGGCATTTTAGAAACCTGCCATTCTCAGAGGCCCCATGTCATCTTGCTGTCCCTTCTGACAAACAACCCACACACTGGATCACAAAGCCCTCAGAATGTCTAGCATCAGAAGGAACTGGAGATACTGTCACCTACTATCCCCAAAGGGTCCATGGTAGCATTGAGAGGTGATGTGAGAAAAGAGGAAGAGGAGAATTGTCAGCAATTTTCTATAAATGAGTCTCAGAAAAAAAAATTTTTTTTCAGAGTCTGAATAAGAATAACAGTATTATAAATAATGTTTCTTTTAAGTTTCTGTGTAACCAGGCTGTGATTTGACAGTTTTCAAGAGTTTTAGTGATATTTATTTGTAGAAAATTTTCCTAATCCTAAGAATGAAGACATCTTGAGTAAGAAAGGATTGACATTTGATTTCATCCAAGCAGTAATGTATTTTCTCTAGGTGAAAAGAGTGCAATTAATTTTTCCATGCTGCACCTGAGCAGAAAAAAAATGCATTCTATTCCATTTTTTTCTGTTATTATCTTAGATGGCTTATAAACACTTGCCCTATAATATGAAATCCGAATCTAAAGAAACTGTACACATTGAACTTTAAAATCATAATGTACACACAATTAAGAGATAATGCCAATAGAATAGAATGTCACCTTGAGATAACGACCTCCAACTGCTGTAAAAGTGTGGAAGGAGAAGAAAACTGATGCCCAGAAATACAGATTGGGCCTTGGCCAAGACCTTGACTTCAATGTCAGTGCCCCAGGGCTCCCTGGGTGGTAACCGAATCGCTGCTTTATCAACAGTAGGGGATTCTCCATCACCCTCAGAAGGAGAGTTATAAGTCATGAAATAACAAAAACAATATATTAATTTGTATTTGGATCATGTGTTTGTACAATCCTTTGGATACAAATATACTTGACATAGAATTTCATTCTGCTAAGTTACCAAAATTTATCAGATCCATTTCCTAACCTTTCAAGCCTTATGTTCTGCTTCTAGTTAATAAATCAATTTCTGTAAATGTGCTAATAGCTTCTTGGGTCATCTTTCCTAGGAGATACATCTCCTTTTTAATAACTGGAAAAGCTTCTAGAAAGAAGTAGCTTCTGAGATGGGCAGAATGGATCAGATTTCAAAATGTAGCAATGGGACATGAGATGAGAAGGAGGAAACAGCATAAGTGAGGTATAGTGATAGCAAAGCTTAAAGCAAGTTTAGAAAGATGATGAGTAGTCAAGTTTAACCAAGGGCAAAACTGGTAGACAGTGACAAGCATCTTAGTTAGGAAGGGTGCTGATTCTTCTTTAGACCAGAGTCCCAAACAGATGTTTGCCATATTTGCATATTTGGAATGAAAATGTGCTTTGGCTGTCTCCTATGAATATATATATATATATATATTCATATATATATATATATATATATATATATATTTAAATGAGATTTTTAGCTTCTGTTGAAATTCTAGAAGACCTGTCAACAGTTAGCATATGATCCTGCTAGAACTGGTCCCCAAGAGGAGCTGTCCCCATTAGGTGAGATATTCATTCTCTAGCTGGCCATAGTCACCACCATTCCCTATTGTGTTTACAACACACTGAGGAAGAAAGGAAGTTGCTATTTACTGTCAAACTTTTCTCATGGTAGATAATCAAAATCTCCAAGAAAAGAAAATGAATGCATGGTTGTACTGTGTTTTGTTCTATATTGAGGACCATGAAAAATAAGGTTGGATTTTCTTACACCAAATTCACTTTATTCATTTCTATTTACTCTGTTGGCTTTTGAGATCATGACCCCTCCTTTGGATATGAAAAGACTTTAAAAGTGTTTGGGAGCAGGGAGTGACATGGTCAAAATTGGATATCAGTTTATACATGAGAACACTATATGGGAAAGAAGGAAGTGTTCTCAAAGACAGAGAGCAGAATTAGCAGGTGACTATAGTACTAGAGGTTCAAGGTCACAAGGATCTGCACCAGGCTAGTAGCAGTAGCCATGGTTTTGGGGGTAGTAACTCAGATGCAGGGGTGAAGGAGATGACATTTTGAGGTTTTTATCCTAGCTTCCTGAGTGCATGACATTGAAAAGTGGAGGAAGGAACTGGTGTGTTGAGGTGAGTGATGAGCTCATTTTGGTTATATTACATTAAGGATACTGGGCAGATTAGTTGAAAAGATGACATTAGAGCATAATGAAGAGGCTGAAACAAAGGGCAGAGAATTGGGAATCACCTCACTGGAAAAGGCAGTTGATATCATTGGAAAGAAGGTCACTAAGTCTCAAAGACTCAAGAGAGAGATTGAGTAGAAGTTCATGTAAGAACCACAGGGAAATCTACATTTAAGAGTATCTTAGTCTGTTTGAGCGGCTATTTTAAAAATGATCATAAATTGGGTAGTTTATAAACACAGAAATTTGTTTCTCAGAGTTCTGGAGGCTTGGAAGCCCAAGCTCAGGGCACTGGCAGATTCTGTGTCTGGTGAGGGTGCACTTCCGGTTTCACAGATGGCTGTCCTCTCTCCTCACATGGCAGAAGGGGCGAGGGAGCTCCGTGGCATCTCTTTTATAGGAACACTAACCCGTCTATGAGGTTTCTACACTTATGACCTAATCACCTCCTAAAGGCCCTGCTTCCAAATACCACCACCCCATACCATTGGGCATTGGGTTTTAACGTATGCATTTTGGAGCTACACAAACATTTAGTGTAAGGCAAGGAGCCATAAGGAAACCACAAAGGGGCCAGAAAAGGAGCAACCAGGGAAAAGGTGGACAACAGAGAGAGCAAAGCATGATGAGAGGAAGGGAGCAGGAAGTTTGAGATGAAAGGGTGTGGCCTGCAGTGTCAATGATGTGTGGCCTGAAGCAGGACCACTGAATTCAGAGGACTCCAAGGGGATGATGTCAGATTCAGAGGGGTAAAGGGAAAAGTTGAGGAGTGATGTACATTAATGACTCTATTAAATAAATTACATAAAGGCTTAATTAACTACCAGGGGTTCTGAGTATTAAAAGATAGAAAGTGAAGAGTTATAGAAATGAAGGGATCAGAAAGAGTTGTTTTTAAACAATCCAAGTCATTTACTAGAATTTGCTTATAGAGAGTACCTAGTTCTTCTCACTGCCATCAGGGATATTTTAAAATCAGGCATACATCACTAGACATTTTTTAAATGAGAAAACTTGTATGGGGCTTTGCACAGATGTGTGCCTTTTGTTTCATAAACCCACCCTGCCATTTTGACATCAACCACTTGAACTTCTCAAACCAATGCCATGCCTGTGCACAACATAGAATATAATAATATCTAGGGTGGAAACCTGATGGTTTTTGCTTGTCCTACAGTGGTACTTTTCTTCTGGCAGTGGGTCACTGCTTTCCTTTTAATAAACCATGCCCTAATTCCATCTTGTTCTGCTGGAATGGCCATCTCAAGCAAGGTATGACCTTTTCACTCACTGTCCCTATTCTCTCTTCCCAGGCCAAAACACAAGCATAAGACCCAATAAAGCCGATCCGATCTTCTCCTGAGACTCTTAGTCATGAGCAGAGACATACAAAAAGAGAATTAAGTTGGAGTTGAGCCATTCAAATGGTGGCACCTTGAAGAAACTGCTTAACAGTGTGTGTTGTTGCTCCTTTCAGAGGGGTTCTATTCCTGTTGTTCTCTAAGCCTGATTGCTCAACTGCTCCTTAAAAAAAAATCACTGTTCTTTGAGTTATCTGGAATCAGTTTAAGTTGCTCACTACACAAATATTCTCACTGCTACATATATGTTTAAGGAGACACAAATTTTGCTGATGACATGATGCTGGAGATGAAGATGAGTTAGCTGGGAATTTGCATGATTAACTATGAACATTATTTGGAAACATGCCATGAACACCAACTGCCATCACAAATCCTCCTCGACATACTCTCTTATTGCTCCACAGGAGCAGGACCCGTATCTGTTCTTCATTGCTATAGAGATAATGCTTGTAATAGAATCTGGTACATAGTAGGTGCTTGTCAAATGAATAAATGGCTATGTCCAGGATTGGACCCTTACTGCCATCATGGCAGCCACACAGAACTTTACATTTTCTTCCTCATGAAACTCCTCCAAGGTGATTATCAGTCTCCTCTCTTTATGGACTGGGAGACTAAAACCGAATCACTAAATAAGTGTCCAAGGCCACAGTGGAAGTCAACACCTCACTTGGTAATAAAATGCAACAGCTCCAGGGCCCAGTCCCCTCTTTTCTGTATAAATTAAAAAGAGACACCTGGGCTGTCTCTCTGTCACTGCAGCATCATGGTAAGCTGACTTTCACCCAGCAAATTCTGCTCTGTACTTAATGACCTCGCTGGGCCCTGGGCCTAAATTCATGGTTAGGCTAAATAACTATGTGAGTCAGGGAGAGAGACAAACACCTCAAAAATGATTCTTTCAACAGCAGCCAGTAAAGGTATTTCTTCTCCAAGAGGTCCCTGAGTTCAGTGAATGACTAATAAATAGTATGATCCTTTTGACAATGTGATCTCCTCCTATGAAATGTATATGTAAGTCCAGATGCATATGGATATTCTTTTATAAATTTTCACTTAACATCCATGACCTGAAATTCTCAACCCACTGCTTTTACAAAACCTGCCAAAGCTATACCTTTTAGAATATGGATGATGATATTTTAGACTAGATCCTCAAATTCTAGTGTACATCTGGTGTGAATTGCCTAGGAGTTTATAAAAAAACATATAGATGCTCAGAACTCACCGCCCCCCACACACATTTTCCCCCCAAACCTTTGAATCAGAATTTCTAGGGGATGGGACTCCAGTGCCTGCATTTTTGTACCACTTCCAAGGAAATTCTTATGTGCAACAAAATATAAGAACCATTGAGTAGAAAGGAACCATCTGATCCAGAGAAGGCAAATAGTGACCCCATTTTTCTCCTGTACCACAACAGACATCACTAATTCATCTCTATACCTTTCCACTGAGCTGTAAAATTGCTCACAACAATTACCACTTGATCAGAGTTAGCTCAGGTGATAAGCCTATATTTTGGCCCAGGAGATAAAACCTATATATTGTTGCAGCCTTTTGGAAATGGGTTGGAAACGATTAGCCCACACCCCATTGGCCTATTGCAAACATAAGCTTGATCCTGAAGCCATATTCTTTTTTTTTTTTTAATTTATTTATTTATTTTATTTTATTTTTAATTAGTTTCAGGTGTACAACACAGTGCAATAGTTATACATTTTACCCCTCAAAGTGACAACCCTCCATCCCCAATACACCACCCCACTCCCCCCCATATCATATATATCTATTACTTTTCCTCTGACTCTCTTCCACAGTATAATCCACATCCCATGACTATCTATATATATTCAATTACAGTAGGTATACCACCTTCGCTTTAGTAATACAGTGCAGTGATCAAACCTCTACTCCATCCATGAAATGGTCTCCCTAACAAGACCTATGATCATCTGACATTCCACAGAATATTTACAACATTATTAATTATATTCCCCAAACTGTTTTTCCTATCCCAGTAGCAATATTGTAGTTGCCTATTTTTGCTGTCTAATCCCTTCCCCTTCTCCCTCATCCCCATTCCTCTCCCAATTAGCAACCCTGATTTTTCCTCTATATCTATGAGACAGTTTCTGTTTACTTTGCTCATTCATACAGTTTTTCAGATTCCGCATATGAGTGAGATCATATGGTATTTGTCCTTCTCTGACTGACTTATTTCACTCAACATTATAGTCTCTAGGTCCATCCATATCATTGCAAATGGCACGATTTCATTCTTCCTTATAGCGGAGTAATACTCCATTGTATAAATATACCACAGTTTCTTAATCCAGTCATCTACTGACGGGCATTTTGGTTGTTTCCAAGTCTTCGCTATTGTAAATTGTGCTGCTATGAACATAGGGGTGCACAACTTTTTTTGAATAAGTGTCTTGGTTTTTTCAGGATAAATACCTAGGAGTGGAATTGCTGGGTCAAACGGTAGCTCTATTTCCAGTTCTTTGAGATACCTCCATACTGACTTCCATAGTGGCTGCACCAATCTGCAGTCCCACCAACAGTGCAGCAGGGTCCCCTTTTCCCCACAGCCCCGCCAGCACTTGTTGTTTGTTGATTTGTTGATGATAGCCATTCTGACTGGAGTGAGGTGGTATCTCATGGTGGTTTTTATTTGCATTTCCCTAATGACCAGTGAGGTTGAACTTTTTTTCATATGCCTGTTGGCCATCTGTATGTCCTCTTTAGAGAAATGTCTCTTCATATCTTCTGCCCATTTTTTAATTGGGTTGTTTGTTTTTTTGGTGTTGAGTTTCATGAGTGTTTTATAAATTTTGGATATTAACCCCTTATCAGATATATCGTTGGCAAATATATTCTCCCATTCAGTAGGCTTCCTTTTTGTTTTATTAATGGTTTCCTTTGTTGTGAAAAAACTTTTAAGTCTGATATAATCCCATATGTTCATTTTTTCTTTTACTTCCCTTGCCCGTAGGGATGTATCAGTAAAAATATTGCTCCGGGGGCCTGCTGAGTGGCGCATTGGTTAAGCGCTGGTTTTGGGATGCCAGCGGCCCGGGTTCGGATCCCACATGAGGGCCAGTGACACTGCCCTCTACAGCTAACAACAGCTCCACCTGGAGCTGGGCTGTGCGAGCCCCGGTGATGGTGTGGGCTGCAGCCCCTGCTGCAGTGGGCTGCCATAGGCTGCAGTGAGTGGCCCACAGCCAGCGTGAGCAGCTGGCAGCCAAGCGTGAGCTGCCAATAGCCGCGATGAGCGACATCCAGAGGCTGGCGAGCGATCTGCCTCATCCAGGAAGAGCGCAATGACGATACCAACAGTGAAGCAACATCCTCCACAACTAAAACTGAAGAACAAGAAGACGGCAACTTGTCTGTTCCCCTTCCCCGATTCCCCAACGCTGTTCCCCTCCACCAATTCCCCAATAAAATCTTTAAAAAAAAAAAAAAATATTGCTCCGGGTAATGTCTGCAAATGTACTCCCTATATTTTCTTTTAGGATTTTTATGGTTTCAGGCCTTACATTTAAGTCTTTAATCCATTTTGAATTTGTTTTTGTATAAAGTGTAAGGAGATGATCCAGTTTCATTTTTTTGCATGTGTCAGTCCAATTTTCCCAGCACCATTTATTGAATAGACTATCTTTACTCCAGTGTAAATTCTTGCTTCCCTTGTCATAGATTAACTGTTCGTAAATGCTTGGATTTATTTCTGGGCTCTCTGTTCTGTTCCACTGATCGATGTGCCTGTTTTTATGCCAATACCAAACTGTCTTGATTACTGTGGCCTTGTAGTAGGTTTTGATGTCTGGTAGCATGATGCCCCTGAATTTGTTCTTATTTCTCAGAATTGCCGAGGCTATTCTGGGTCTTTTATGATTCCATATAAATTTTAGGATTATATTTTCTATTTCTGTGAAAAATGCCCTTGGTAGTTTGATAGGAATTGCATTGAATCTATATATTGCTTTAGGCAGTATGGACATTTTAACTATATTAATTCTTCCTATCCATGAGCATGGTAGGTGTTTCCATTTATTTGTATCTTCTATGATTTCTTTCTGAAGCCATATTCTTGAAGAAGGTCATTCTTATCTTGCTTTTTGTTTAAAATTGAGGTGCAATTAACAAATAAAATTGTAATATATTTAAAGTGTACAATGTGATGATTTGATATGTTACACATTGTGAACTAATTTCCACTATCTAGTTAATTAACATATCCAGTCACCTCACATAGTTACCCTGATTTGTGTGTGATAACACTTAAGTTCTCTCTTAGTAAATTTCAAGTATACAATACAACATTATCAACTCTAGTTACCAAGTTATACCTTAGATCCTTGCTGGAGTAGGAGGGGGGAAGAAGGGAGAGACAGTAAAAGGGTACAAACTTTCAATTATAAGATGAATAAGGATGGCACTCTTTTCAATGCCCACTGTCATCATCCCATTCTCACCGTCATCATCATCCTGTTCCAAGGTACCATCGTTGCTCCCCAGGACAGTCCATTAGCATTCTACTTGGTCTCCCAGTGTTTATTCTTGCTCCCTGTCTCTAAAAACAGCCAAAGTGAGGGGGGGTTTCCTCCTAAAAACGAAACCCGTGGGTGTTTTTATTAGGATTATATTGAATTTATAAATTAATTACGGAAAGTTGACATCTTTTTAATGTAAAGGTCATGTCATACTCATACTTAAAAACCATCAATGGCCCTTCTCACTTTTTCTAGAATAATCATGGCCCCTCAGTAGATGATCTGATCTCTACTGACCTTTCTAATACCACCTCAAGTCACTCTTCCCCCTTATTGACCTTTTTGGTTTTTTTCCCATTCTTGAATATCAAGTTTTTCCCATCCCAGAGCCCCTACACTTTCTCTTCTTTCTGTCAGGGACACTCAGTTCCTTTCTATATCATGCTGGTTCCTCCCTATCCTTCTCTTGGTAAATATCTATCTCAGCCTAATTCACTTCCTCAGAGAGGTCCTTCTGATTTTATCTAAAGTGGTACTTGTTACCTCCCACTCCATTGCTCTTTATCACACCACTCTATTCATTTCCTTCCCATCATTCTGAAAAGCAATGATTATTTTATGCATTCATTTGCTAATTTTTAATGTCTGTTTCTCACTCTAGGATGTAAGCTACACAGCATAAGGGCAGGGGCAGTACCTATTATTCTCATCAGTTGTAACTCCAGCACTCAGCATCACACTGGGTACAGAGTAGATTCTCAATACAGATTTGAGGAATAAACAAATGGGAAAAAATATCCACAATTCCATTTCCTCCTTTCCACCACCAAGGTGAGTTAACAATAGAATACCTGAGTATCTTCACTTGCCATTTTATGACTGTATCTGTGAAGTTAATGTACATTAGCTCTAACATAAGATGCATCTGCATTTCATTTGTGTTCCATGTGAAGGCCCATCAGAGGACAACCGCAGGAGGAGGCTATCAATGACCAAGTGGACCAAAGGACACATCTATCCATGTCAGCCAGCCTCCTCCCCTGGCCACCAGTGCTTGCTCAGTGGGCCTGTGGGTAAAATGTCCATGACGGCAGAGATGGATGCTATGCATGGGCTCAGCAATATGGACATCCCTCACCAAGGCTAACCTGGCCAGTGTTACTGCTGAATGCCTAAGCTGCCAACAGCCATGTGGTAGCAGGTTGACTACATGAGACCCTTTCCATCAAAGAAGGGACAGAAATTTGTCCTCACTGGAATATACACATATTATAGATATGAATTTGCCTTCTGTGCCCTTATGAGTCTGCCAGCATCATCATCTGTGGGCTCACAGGATGCCTGTACACCATCAGGGCATCTGTACAACACTGCCTCTGACCAAGGAACTCATTTCGCAGCAAAGGAAGCGCAGCAATGGGTCCTGACCATGGAATTAACACATTTACCACACCATCCTTACCCATCATCACCTGAAAGGAACTGGCCCAACTTAAAGTTGGAATGGTTTACTGAAGGTTCAGTCATGTTGCTGGGTAGGAGATGATATCTGAAAATAATGGGGTTCTGTCTTATAGGAAGCAGCAGAGGCTTTAAATCAGAGAATAGATGGAGCTGTCTTACCCAGCAGCAGCATTCATGGGTCTGGGAATCAAGGGTGAGAGTGGGGTTGTCTCCTCTCATTGTTATAACTAAGCCTCTCAGGGCATGTTCTCTTCCTGTCTTAGAATGTTGAATTCTGCTGCTTTCCAGGTCTTGGTATTTCTTCCCCCTCCTTATTCTATACAAATTTGTTGGATGTTAACTTTACAATTTTGTCTTTAGTTATACTTTTTTTTTTTTGAGGGCAGTGTCACTGGCCCTCATATGTGGGACTGAACTGGGGCCGCTGGCTTCCCAAGCCAGTGCTTAACCACCATGCCATTCGGCCGGCCCTTCTATGGTATTCTATATCTACCATACTGCAGACCCATGATTCCTATCAGATAAATTAGATAATATAGTCAACCTAGAGAAGCGACTTTCAAACTTTTCAGTCCGCAACCCAGAGTAAGAAACACATCTTATATCTGTGGGAGATTTAAAAATATATCTACAAAGTCATTGACAGTCTTCTCATCAGGAGGTGGAGACTACTTCTCCACTTAATTCTTGAGTGTGGGCTGGACTGAATGACGTGCTCCTAAGGAACCGAATTCAGCAAAAGTGATGATTTGTGACTTCAGAGACTAGGTCATAAAAAGGCATTGGTTTCCTTTTTGGTTGCTTTCTTACTTGGATTCCTTTAAGGATTAAATTAGATAATGCACATCAGGCATTTGTGTAGTGTCTGGTACATGCTAAATGCTCCTTACATAAACCTTAGTTCTCATTATTATAATCATCATAACTCTTTCCCTGCTAGTGGTTCACTCCTGTTAGGGATGATTTTTGCATTTTAAAGGAAAGAATTGGGGAGCTAATCCTATGACTTACTGGTGTTATTAAACTGGAATTCTAGGACTAACACTATAATCTATACTTAACTTTTACCTTGATTCTGGCAGTATGCTTGAACTTCACATGTTTTGTCTTCCTTAATTTTCACAGTAACTGTATAAGGGATGTACCATTATTATCTTTAGTTTATGGTTGGGAAAACAGAGCATAGGATTTTTAAGTAATGTTCTCAAGGCTACACAGCTAGTAAATGGTGGAGGCAGCATGGGAACCTTTAATTTGGTCCCAGAAACTATATTCTCATTCATATTACTCTTCTAGGATAAAAGAGAGAGCAGCTACTTTGGAGAAAAGTTATTATTATTATTATTATTATTATTACTAGTAGTAGTAGTAGTAGTAGAAGTCTAGGACTAAAAGATTCCAGTAAAGGGGCCCAGAGCTACCATACTTAAAGGCCCAGGTATGAATAGAATGTAGAGAGGAGCATAGCTCCTGGCCTCTCTCACAGGAGCACGAGACCACTGGAGAGTCTCTCTGAAAAGCCTGAGGGGAAAGTGATGCTTGGAGGACATGCCCTGCTTGTCATCTGATTTCACAGCAGGACTTACAGGCCCACACCTGCAGGCACTGTCTCAGGCCATAAAAGCAGTTCAGAGAAAGGTGCCTTACAGAATGACTATGAACTAGATATAGCCTCCTGTTTGTTCTCAGGCAGAGGAAGGTTTGTTCATTTATTCATAGCCTCATTCATTCACACAAATATTTGAATGCCTATTCCATGCCAAGGATTGTGGGAGACACAAATATAAATAAAATATGGTCTCTGCCCTAGAGGATCATGAAGACTAATGTCCAAGTGACCAGTCAAAATGCTATGGGCTGAGACCTACAGAGAGGAATGAAGAAAGAGCTGCGGGGCTCAGCCTAGGGGAGCTCTGAACCATGACACAGAGGAGGGGAGTCACTGGGAGACCAGCTGAGCTGTATCATTACGGCATAAAAGGATTCGTGATGATGAAAACAGAAAAGGGAACAAACATGAAAAATACAGACTCAAGAGTACCTGCTGACTCACTGGAAGGAAGCAAAGGAAATGCAGGAATTACTGAAATGATTTTAAGTCTGTTTCTGGCAATCTCTATCCAACAGAACTTTCTGAGATGACGGAAATGTTTAATCTTCATTGTTCAATATCATAACTACTAGCCACACATAATTATTGACCACCTGAAATATGGCTAGTGCAAGTGATGAATTAAACTTCTATATAATTTTTTTCATTTTAAGATTTTATTGGGGAATTGGGGGAGGGGAATAGCATTGGGGAATCGGGGAAGGGGAACAGACAAGTTGCTGTCCTTTTGTTCTTCAGTCTAGTTGTGGAGGACATCGCTTCACTGGCCCATGTTGGTATTATCATTGCCCTCTTCCCGGGTGAGGCAGTCACTCGCCCGCCATTGGACGGCTGCTCATAGCGGCTCACGGCATCTCACCAAAGCGCAATCCAGCTGCTGGCCACCACTGCAACCTACGCAGGAGACTCAGAGCAGCCCAGCTCCAGGTCGAGCTGTTGTTCACCATCTTAGCTGTAAAGGGTGCAGCATCACTGGCCCACATGAGGGATCTGAACCGGGGCCCAGCTGCTCAGAGCTGGCATCCCAAGCCAACTCTTAACCAACGCGCCACTCGGATGGCGCTATATAATTTTAATTAATGTAAATTTAAAGCATTTTAAATGAAGTATTTAACTTAATTCTCACAATAATTCTATGCAATTGGTACCACGTTTGGCCCCTTTCATGGATGAAGAAACCAAGTCACAGAAAGGGGAAGTCACACACATTGTCAGTGAGTAGGATTTGAGCTGAGATGTCCTGTCCCCAGAGCCCATGCTCTCCATCACTCCATGATGATGTCAGCATTCTGTTCACATAAATCTTTTCATAGAGATAAGCCCCATTATGCAACATATTAAAAGCTTGTGAAATTTTGACAGTAAAATTATTTACAACGTGTTAGGTCAGCTTGTTCTTTAAATGAATTCATGTGTGGACACTGATTCAACTTTTTGATAAATCCATAGGAGTTTGTTGAGACGGTTCACACCTCCAACTAAGTGACGATACTTAATGAATTCTGAAAACTGCTAAGGGATTCCAAACCCTTTTCTACCAGAAGTCAATTCAGGGAGAGACCTCTCAGCAGGAATGGAGAATGGTTCTGTAGTTAATCTAAGGAAAATCACTGGGCATATTTTTGGCTTCCAGTGTAGAATTAGCATTCGAGCTTACAACTGGAGACTCTGTTGTGTGGATGTCAGAAATCTCCTGGGAATATCTTTCAACAGTCCTCAAAGATTGCTGGCATTTGGCCTATCCACCAGGAGACTGAAATTGAAACTGATGCCAATTTTTCCTTCAGTGGGATTAATGGTAAATTGAAGAGAAAAGTCTTAGAAATAGCAGACCCTAGGGAGAGTCAGAATGAATAATGGAGCTCTGAGATAGATTTGAACCAATGGCTCCTAGGGTAACGTGGCATGGCTACAAAAGACCAGCAACAGGCCACATAATGTGTTACTCCAAGACGAAAAGGAGTCAAATCATACTGAGATGAAATGCCAGGTGGTATTTTCCTTTAGTTGCAAAAGGCGCAACGTTGAAAGGTGAGTAAAGACTCCCCATGAGCTCGTATTGCATATATAACACAATGTCAAATCCAGTTGTTATAGCAAAGCGTCTTCCTTTGCAAGTCCCCTCTTCCTGCATAGGGGACCCATAAGTGAATTCCGGGCAACATGAGGAATTTTGGACTAACTGACACTAGGTCATCATGCTGCAAGACTTGACTCTGCCTTCATTCATTCCTTCCAGCCACATATTGAACACCTGTTTCATGTCAGGCAAGATTCTCGGTACTGGGGACACAGCATTGAACGAATCAAACAAGGTCTCTGCTTACTTAGAGCTAACATTCTAATGGGGGAAAAAGTCAATAAACAGGAAAGTTAAACAAAGACTATTCCAGACCAATACCTCTGCTGCAGAAAACAAAATAGGATGTTATGATACCATGGTCTCATTGTAGGGACATTTCTCTTGCTCCAAGTGATAAAGCATAATTTTTTACTCTTGGGAATATTCCTCTCCTGCTCTATGAATCCCTTCTATCAATGACTCCTGGTAAATTGAAGCTGTGAGAAGCCTGTCTGTGCTATTCTCATGTGAGTGTACATTTGACTTTTGTTTGACTCATTTCAGTTTTCATTTGACTCACATATGATTTAATGATATCTAAGAGGTTTGCTGGTATCCTTTGGGATTCTATTTATTTCAACTACTGTTTTCTTTCTTCACATTTTTTGCCCACACCTAAAACCTCTCATTTGGTCTTCCTTTCATCTGGCAAGCTTTCTTTCATCGGCCCGCTCTGAAATGGGCTTAGTGTTAATGATGATGGATTTGTACATGGAAATTAAACTTGTCATCATTAACAAGTGCTGCGGATTATTGAGGATGTTTTCTTCCTCTTGTACAAAACTAATACCCACCAGACATAGCACTCTTGAACTTCTAAAAAGGTGACACCAAATTTTAGAAGTCACAGGAGGATCCAATATAAAAATAGCACTTGATGGGGTCTGTTTTTACAGTATGTAAAGATCCCTTTCCTCTCTTCATTGTACTACTGAAAGCCAAATGGGGGGAAATACTTCTAATAGAGTCAGTACAGTAGAAGGACCAAGAACATGGAAAAAAATGCCGACATAAGTTAATCAGTCCCAACATATCTGTACTATGATGATGTTTGTGGTTCCAGATGGGTGTTAAAAATTTGTGACAAAAGAAATATTTCGGGGCCGGGCCAGCCGAGTATCTCAGTTGGTTAAGAGTTGGCTTAGAGCACGAGCTCTGAGGAACAGAGCCACCGGTTTGATTCCCATATGGGCCAGTGATGCTGCACCCGAGTTGAGCTATGACTGAGCTGCCAACAGGTAGCAGGATGGCTCAGCTGGTGTAACAACAAGATTGCCTGTTTGATGGTGGGCTATATCCACCCGTAACTAAGACTGAACTCGGCACCTTGAACTGAAAAAGTATCATTAAAATTAATTTTAGCTACTTCTTTTTACTTTCTTTAATGTGGCTGGTAGAAATTTAAAATAACATATATCTTGCATTATATTTATATTGAACAGCACCAGTATAAGACAGTTTAGAGCACAGAGAAAATATTGAAGTGGGGAGAGGAGGGAAAAACAAGCTAGGACATAACAATAATTATATTTGTTGTATATATGTGTATATTTGTATACTTGTATATGTGCATATATATTGCTGGTATATACTTGTATATTGAATACTTGTGTGTATTATTAGGCATCCATCATTGTGCTAAATCCTCTCTATGCAAAATTTTATTTAATCTTCATGATCTGATGTGGTGTATATTATTATTATTATTATAATTATTATCTCCCTTTCACAGATGATGAAAGTGAACTACCCAGAAGTCAGAAAAGTTGTCTAACTTTAACACAGGTGGTGATTAAACCCAGCCACCGTGTCCCCAGAGCCCACACCCTTGGTCACTGCTTCCTTTTCCTGACAGAGCTGTCTGCATGGAGAGAGCAAAATCACTGGGAGGAGCCAGAGCCTACTCTGGGCATGCAGAGCGCTGCAGGAAAATCCGACCTCCTTCCCAGTCCTGAGGAGGACTGAGCCTAATCAAACCTAAGGAAGAAACTCAGTGGAGTCACTTGTGACCCTGCTCGAATTGACTGCACTGTTGGATCAGATGCAGCAGAAAGCCGAGCCCCTGTGCCATCTGCAGTAGCTGAACTGGATAAAGAAAGGGACAGAGGCATAGTTAGTGCATTTTGACTTTCAGGGAAGACAAAGGGGCTGGAAGGTGAGCAGAAAGCAAGTGCAGACAGAATAATTAACTAATGGCCTCTCTCTTGGCCAGGTCTCCGCCCCATAAGAAAGTTCTGTGGACTGTAAGGAAATGAGCTCCAATACCAGCACACCTTCCCTTTTACTGCAGAGGCCTTTGAAGGTACTTGCAGGCGGGAACTCAGAGCTTCCAGGGGCTGTCTTCTAGCATCTTACAGTTAATACTGGTTTTCATTAGGGATCTTCAGCTACTGCTCAAACAGGTGGGTTGTCAAAGAAGTCATCTGAGGAGTCAGGTCACTACCCCCTCTTCTATTCCCATAACACTAGTCCCACTACTCCCTTCCCACCCAGCGGGGAGAATGGGAATAAAACAAAACTACATTTTTTTTCATGAACATTCAGACTTGAGGTCATTATGAGAGGCATGTGCTTGAATCCCCATTCCCTAGCTATTAGACCTGGGGCAAATTGTTTAACATTTCCAATTTGCAGGCTCCTTCTGTGTAGAATTGAGTTTGACTTGATGCCTACCAACAGAGAGTTGTTGCTTAGCATTAAATTAGATGCTGTATATGAAGTACTTGGCCCAGTAACTTATACACTCAGTAGCTACTTATTGTTCTCCTACTATGTGTGAGACCTTGTGTTATTTACTGTTCTTTAAGCAGATTCCTTATGACCCAGGCCAGATGTACTAAATCAGAATCGGGATGGGCACTGAAGCTGGACAACCCCTAGATTACAGGCTAACATCTCCATAGATAATGATTACCTGTGCTTTATTTCACTTGATAAAAAGTCTTGAGAACAGAAGTTATCTTCCTCCCTATCCTCACTATTGTTAGCACCCCAATATGTCTGAACTTAATAACTGAGTGAATGGTTTCATCCTATGACACTTCTAGGTGGTTCTCAACCCTGGCTGCACATTTGGATCAACTAATGCTGATTAGTGGGAAAGGGGTAGCTTTACAAGAAATACTGATTCCTGGAACGACTCTATTGAATTAGACTTTTCAGTGGTGGGGCCTGGAAATTTCATTTTTTTTTTTTTTTTTTTACTTGAAGCGTAATTGCACAAATCCTAAATATATAGTTCAATGAATTTTTATGTATAGATATATCTCTTTAACCACCACCCAGTTCAAAACATGAAATATTTTCAGCTATCTAGAAGGTTCCCTCATGCCTCTTTGAGTAACACATATTACCCCTTGTCCCCTCACTGATATTTTTGAAAAGCTCCCATGATTCTAATGCAGGTTTGAAAATCACTGATTTAGATCCTAGAGCATTGGACTTTCTCTCTAACCCCTCCCACCACATTTGTGAACTTGTCTATGGGGAATTTCTTCCTGAGGTGACAGAGAAAAGGAAATAATGGGATGAATCTTAATTAAGTTAATTATCAGGGCAAAGAGGAAATGAAACTTTCAGGCTAACTTGGCTGATTGCTGCCTACCCATGCTTATAGCTTCTTTCAATACCTGACTTACGATTTCCATTTCCTCTGTTCCTGTTCCTTCATGCCATCACAGTCCCCCAGGACTTGTGCCCCTCCCCAGGATGCCAGGCACTGGTTTTGGCTGCAGCAGGAAAGCAAGCAAACAAAAGGGTGGAGGCTCTTAATTTCTTTTGTGCCAAGAACTCCTTGGCACAGACTGGTTGAAGCCTATAGACCCCTCTCACTGTAATGTTTTTAAATGCATAAAATAAGATAGGTAGGATTACAAAGATAATAAATTCTATAAATATACAGATATCAAAATAAGAACATCTTTTTAATTATATGAGCTTATTTAATAACTCATTAAATAACCTCTAGCAACAAATCTAATACAGTAATTTTGATGTAGTGATGAGTGTAAATAAACAATATTTTAAGGTATTTGCAGCAACTACTAAGATGATATGAAAGTATCTGTTAATATTATTATAGTCTGTTGCCTACATTCATAGTTAAATAAAATGCTGTTTCAGGTAAAGGCTAGTAAAAATAGAGATGTGATTTTCCCCCCAATTGAGTTCATGGACAACCTAATGCAATTTATAGATTCCCCCTAAAATATCCCCAAATCCCTGTGTGAGCCAGTTACAAATTCTTGTCTTATTGTGACTTCCTGGATCCAAAGCCATTAGCTATTAAGGGTGACTAACTTGGCCCCCTTAGTCACATTACCAACAAGGGACATAAGATGTGGGAGGGCTGAAGTTACTGGCCAGGGTCACACAGCTGGCTGCTGGAGCTGAATTCCAGTTCTTCCCAATGTCAACACTCCTCATAGCTTGGAATAATCTGATTGTTTTTTTGGTTTGTGCCAGGTTTGTGTAGTATTTATTATTTGATTATTTAATTATTCATAGTGTTGCTTTACATTCTAATAGCTCTGTGCATGCCTATTATTTCTCTCCTATTGTGATGTAAAAATCCAAGACTAAGGAATTTAGTCTTATTTTCTTTTGTGACCAGAAATAAACCCATGCACATATGATCAATTAATTTATGACAAAGGAGCCAAGAATATACAATGGGGAATGGACACTCTCTTTAATAAATGGTGTTGGGAAAGCTGGACAGCCATATGCAAAAGAAAAAGAAAAAAATAGAAAAAGAAAGAAACTGGACCACTATCTTACATCATACATAAAAATGAACTCAAAATGGATGAAACACTTGAATGTAAGACCTGAAACAATAAAACTCATAGAAGAAAACATAAGCTATAAGTTCCTTGATATCGATCTTGTTGATGATTTTTCAGATCTGACACAAATTGCAAAAGCAACAAAAGCAAAAATAAAAAAGTGAATCTAGGGCTGGCCGAGTGGCGTGTTGGTTAAGAGCTGGCTTGGGATGCCAGCGGCCCTGGTTCGGATCCCACATATGAGGGCCAGTGACACTGCCCTCTACAGCTAAGATGTTGAACCTGGAGCTGGGCTGTGTGAGTCCCAGCACTAGTGTAGGCTGCAGCCCCGGCTGCAGTGGGCTGCCATAAGCTACAGTGAGTGGCTGGCAGCCAGCGTGAGTGGCCGGCAGCTGGAGAGAGCTGCCAATAGCTGCCGTGAACAGCCATCCAGAGGCCGGTGACTGATCTGCCTCACCCTGGAAGAGTGCAATGATAATACCAACATGGGCCAGTGAAGCAATGTCCTCCACAACTAGACTGAAGAACAAAAGGACAGCAACTTGTCTGTTCCCCTTCCCCGATTCCCCAATGCTGTTCCCCTCCCCCAATACTCCAATAAAGTCTTTAAAAAAAAAAATGAATCTACAACAAACTAAAAAGCTTCTGCTCAGCAAAGAAAACCATCAACAAAATGAATAGGCAACCTACCAAATGGAAGAGGATATTTACAAATCATATATCTGATAAGCAGTTAATATCCAAAATATATAAAGAACTCATATGATAACAAAAAAACAAACAATGTGATTAAAAAATGAGTAGAGGATCTTAATAGACATTTTTCTAAAGAAGACATACAGATAGCCAACAGGTACATAAAGAGGTACTCAGCAACATTAATCATCAAGGAAAGGCAAATTAAAACTATAATGAGATATAATCTCACACCTGATAAAATGGCTATCATCAAAAAGACAAGAAACAACAAGTGCTGGAGAAGATGGGGAGGGAAGGGAACCCTGGTGTACAATTGGTGGGAATGTAAATTGGTTGCAGCCATAATAGAAAACAGTATAAAGATTCCCCCAAAATTAAGAATAGAACTCCCATATGATCCAGCAATTCTACTTCTTGGTATTTATTTGAAGAAAACAAAAACAGTAATTTGAAAAGATATATGCACTCCCATGATCACTGCAGCATTATTTACAATAGCCAAGATATGGAAACAACTTAAGTGTCCTTCGATGGATGAATGGACAAAAGAAATGTGATATATAGATACTATGGAATATATTCAGTCATAAAAAGAATGAAATTTTGCCATTTGCAACAACATGAATGGCCTTTGAGGACATTATGCTAAGTATAATAAGTCAGACAGAGTAAGACAAATACTGTATGATCTCACTTATATATGATATGTGGAAACCGGAAAAACAAAAGCAAAAATCTATAGATACAGAGAACAGATTGGTGGTTGCCAGAGGTGGGGGGTTGTGGTGGACAAAATGGATGAAGGGATTCAAAAGATATAAACTTCTAATTACAAAATAAAGAAGTCATGGGGATATAATGTACAACATGGTGATTATAATGAATAATGCTGTATTGCATATTTGAAAGTTGACAAGAGGGCCGGCTGAGTGGCCCGTTGGTTAAGAGTTGGCTTGGGGTGCCAGCTCTGAGCATCAGGGCCCTGGTTCAGATCCCATATTAGGGCCAGTGACGTTGGACGCTCTACAACTAAGATGGTTAACAACAGCTCAACCTGGAGCTGGGCTGCGTGTGAGTCGCCAGAGACAGTATAGGCTGCAGTGGGGCTGGCCAGCATCTGGCTTGAGCTTTCATGAGCTGCTGTGAGCCACCATGAGCAGCCGTCCAATGGCTGGCGAGCGACTGCCTCACCCAGGAAGAGCGCAATACTAATACCAACATGGGCCAGTAAAGCGACATCCTCCACAACTAGACTGAAGAACAAAAGGACAGCAACTTGTCTGTTCCCCTCTCCCAATTCCCCAATAAAATCTTAAAAAATAAAAACAAAAAACTGAGAAGAGAGTAGATCAAAAAAAGTTTATAACTACATGTGGTGACAAATGTAATTAGATTTATTATGGTAATAATTTCACAATTTATACAAATATATAATCATTATGTTGTATACCTGAAATTAGCAAATGTTATATGTCTAATTATGCTCCCATATAACATATAACTAATGTTTATGTCAACTATACCTCAATATAAAAAAGAAAACAAATCTGTTATCCAAAGAGTGTCCATGGATTTTCAAAGCTAGAATAGTTAAATACTGCCAATGTACTCTGTTTTATGATAACATTAAATAATGTAGAAAGAAAATAACAATAAAATAAAATAACTAGAAACACATATTTACACAATAGGATCACACTATCAATTTTCTGCAACTAGAATTTGCACTTAAAATGCATTTTAGATATCTTTCCATTTTAGAGATAGATACACTTCATTCTTTAACAACTGTAAAAAAATTCAATTGTATGATTGCATTAAAATTGTAAACAGTTCTACAAATGATGGTATTTGAATTGTTTCTAATTTTCAGCTCTTAAAAATAATGCATATTTATGTAGATATTTCTTTAATCACATATATGAATACGTTTGTAAGGCAGATTACTAGAAGTGGAAATATTGGATCAAATGGTATTTTATGATTTAATTTTGAAAGGTGTCATCTTATTTATCTTCCAGAAAGCTTGTGCCAATTTATATTTCCACCAGCAAGGTGCCTGTTCCCTGCATCGTTGCCAACAGTAGGTATTGGTAGTCTTTATTTTATTTTATTTTATTTTATTTTATTTTATTTTATTTTATTTTTTTAAAGATTTTATTGGGGAATTGGGGGAGGGGAACAGCATCAGGAAATCGGTGAAGGGGAACAGACAAGTTGCTGTCTTTTTTTTTGTTCTTCAGTCTAGTTGTAGAGGACGTTGCTTCACTGGCCCACGTTGGTATTGTCATTGCGCTCTTGCTGGATGAGGCAGATCGGTAGCCGGCCTCTGGATGGTCACTCACTGCAGCTATTGGCAGCTCACACTGGCTGCCAGCTGCTCATGCTGGTTGCCGGTCACTCACTGTAGCCTATGGCAGCCCACTGCAGCAGGGGCTGCAGCCTACACCGTTGCTGGGGCTGGCGCAGCCCAGCTCCAGGTGAAGCTGTTGTTCACCATCTTAGCTGTAGAGGGCAGTGTCACTGGCCCTCATAGGTGTGATCCGAACCAGGGCCACTGGAGTCCCAAGCCAGCACTTAACCAGTGCACCACTTGGCCAGCCCTGGTAGTCTTTATTTTTATTGTTATCAATATGATAGATGAAAAATCTTACAGTATTGTCAGGCACACACTCCTTCAATTATTAGCAATGCTGAAACTTTGTTCCCATACTTATTGTATATTTGCATTTATTCAGTGTTTATGCCCTCTGCTCATTTTTCTGTTCAGGTTACAAACATGTTTCTTAGATGAATGAAAACAAAGCCTTGTTGCTCCCCTCTGAATTTCTTTTCACCAGCTTGCATCTTTAATTCAATTAGTGAAGAGTTGAATCATTGCTACTCATACAAAATATGAGCAGCCAAAAGTCCTTTTGGAATGAGGTAAGGTTATAAATAAAAGACACTTCTTAAAATATGTAAACTAGGGTTGTATGCAACTTGCTTTAGTTCTTCTTTGGGTTCCACTGGAGATGTTTGGCACTAAAATCCCTCTCTTTCCCTGAGTCCTTGACAGTGGGCAGAAATTGTGTTCTACAACTGTTTTCTGATGTAATATGGTATCATCACCGCCATTTGGTACAAAGAGGAACTTGCCAGGAATGTTATGACTCAAGGTCATAAAGTCAACGGGTACAAATAAGCCAGCCTCAAACCTGGCCAATTCTGAGAATTCTAGAGTTACAATGTCAGGACATTCTCAAAGTGCAGGATTGGTAATTATTGTATAGCCTTGTACCAGGGCTGAATTTTGCCCATTTTCTCTTTATGCTGTAATAATAATACTGGCCACCATTTATTGAGCTTTTACTAAATGCCAGGCACTGTGACTTTTATGTGTTATCTTCTTTAATCCTTATTAAAACTCTGTGAGATAATGTAATGGGTCTTTGTTGTGTTGTCCTGTTTGGTTTTATTTGTTTTTGTTTTTTTACTCACGCCAACCCTCTTTCTCTTGGTAAAGGACTACAGTTTCTTTTAGTGGATGACCTATTCCTCACTGTATTTAGTTGTGATAGAAACTGTCAAATAAGGAGCCTTGTCAAAGAGGGATATTGTGACCCAACACTGGCCACTATCACTTTCTGGGGACTTGGTATCTTTCCTGGTAGGGCTAATTCTTCTCAAGGATTTTCGACTTGGGGGTGCTTTTCTTTAGTTCTTGGTACTTAGATCCTTACAGCCACCCAGCTTTCTGCATTTTCTGAAACAGTTTTCAGACATTTCTTTGATTCTCTGAATGCTCCATATCCCTCCAATACTTTGACCTTTGGTTAAATCAACTGGAGAATTTATATATTATTATTAGTCCCATTGTACACATGAGATCAGTGAGGCTTGTGCAACCAGTAAGTTGAGGAGCTGGGAACTACTAAAAACATGTTTTATACCAAAAGCTCTTAAACGCTGATATGCAGCCAAGTCACAGTTAGTACAAAGGAAAAGCAAGCCAGCAAACAAACAAACCTTGGAAGTTTCTTTTTAATGTCTCAGCTACAATGTAGTTGAATCAAAAGCTTTTTTCATAATAAAGGAATTTTATATATAGCATTAAAAGGCTTTACATGCTGGTTAATTAGTTGCTCATTTTTGCTACCTGATGTTGCACAATTTCCTATTTTGGAGCGATCATTTGGGGAACAAGAACCCCCAATAGGCCAATTTTGGGGTCCTAACAAGGGAAGTCTTTGTCCTCCCAGTTGCAATTTTGGGACTGCTGTTCAGCTGCGGTGAATGGAGCTAGAAGAAATCATGGGAAAGCCAACCACTGCAGGGTTGTGATTTCAATGGCAAAGGGAAGAAATGGAAGGAAAAGTGGGGAGGGTAGTTTTGTGCAAAGAAGAAGACTTCTGAGACAAAGAAGCCTGGCTGCAAAGCATCAGGTGGTTCAAGTAAACGAATGAGATCGTTAGAAAAACAATACAGTAATTTACAGAATTCACAGATATAGTCAAAATATGGTTAGGCTAGAGTCCAAAAGAGAAGACACCTAAGAGCACAATTTTCTTGTCATTTTATTTTTTGCTGATGCAAAATATCTTGCTATGTAGGATACTGATTTTTCCTGGTGTCAGTAAAACTTTTACTTTGAAAAAAAATAAAGCTTCCACTTATAGATTAAAAAGACACTTGAGAGATATTGTACCCAATCACATGGATGGAACTCATTTGCATAACAATGTAAACAAACTGTAAAAAATTTCTGTAGATACACACACACACATTAGAGGGAAATGTGACCACATTTGATACTAATGATAAGGAACATTTGTAAATTTGTTTAAGGTGTAATAATGGTTTTTTGGCAATGATAATTATTTTTTAGAGTTTCTATCCTTTAAAGATACATACTGAAATAAATACTGATAATAAGATTTTGAAACTTGTTTCAAAATAAGCTGAGAAGAGAAGGTGTGGGTAGGGACAAATATGAAACAAGAATGACTCAGGTGACAGGTGATAAAAGCTGGATGATAGCTACATGGGGGCTCATTATACTATTTTTTTACTTTAGCACACGGGAGAGATTTTCAATACTAAGTTAAATATAAAGGGTGCAGTGTATCTCTTAAGCTAAGTGTAGGTGTTCATTTTATTATTATTCTTTAAACTCTCTATATATGTTACATATGCGTATATTGTTTTGTATATATGATAGATCCATGTCATGAAATTAATTTTTTTGATTTAGCCAATGTCTGCACTATTTATTAGGCTCTGAACGTTCTTTGTATGAATCTCATTTTTACTCAGCTGTCAGGCCTTCTTTGGGCAAGTTACTTTAACTCTCTATATTTCAGTTTTCTTACCTTTAAAATCAACATAATGATAAAGCATTTCTTATAGGAGTTTTGTAAATATTAAATTGATAATACCTCTGAAGTACTAAGCCTAGTACCTGAGAGATTTACAAATTTGGCACATGTTAACTACCACTATTATAATTATTAATAATATATAAAAATACTTTGAGGTATTTATTCATTCAACAGTCATTGAATGTCTATTGTGATTTCATTATGTGTTTGAGAGCTATTTTCCTCCTTACAACACTGTAAGCAGAAGGAATTTAATAAATATGGCACTTAAGCATTATATTACATTTGTTTGAGTCACAAAAGACACCATATTATTGCTGCATTCCAGTAAAAGACAGTTCACCTGAACCTTAGGAATCATTGCCACATATTAAAACATGCACATTAAATATCGTAAATGCTACTTGGAGCTATACAAGGTCTTTTAAAAAGAAAATTAAAACATTCTGCTTAGAAATTTAAAATTCAGTGTAACATTTAGAATACCATCAGACTATGCATATTAACATTTATCTCTAGTTTACAGATAATAAAACAATGGATTGCAATTTGTGGTACAACATTTCAAGTTATATTATCTTAACTCCAGATCCAGTAGAAAAAGGTAGGAGAATTTACGGAAAAATCCAGAAAGCCTAGGATCTATTTTCCTGAATGATAGTTTTTAAATTGCGAAGCCAGACCTTTATGCAAACTTGGAACATTCTATATCATTTGCTTGCTACATTGTCTGACAGGTCAAAGCACTTTGTCATTTTCTGAAAGTGGCATTACATTAAATACTTTCACCCAAATGGAAAGACTTTACTGCTATTTTCTACCACTTGTCTATATCAAAACCAAGCCTTTAAAAATGACAGAACTGGGACAGAGAGATGACATGATCTTTATCTTTTACATCAGATTTATAATTTATCACAATAAGTAGCTGACTGGTACATTCATCCCTCATCACCCACTTGCTTTGACTATCTAAATTCTGTTGTGCAGCTTCATTAACTTTTCAGCTGAATTAGTGGATATTTTGGAGAGAGTCAAAGCATCACAGAGTCTTGACAATCTAGTACTCATGTCTCAAATGATCCTATTTTGCTAATCTCCTAGTGGTATAAATGCAGATTCTAGAAATGTTAATGGTTCAGACGACCAACTCTAGGCAGGCAGAGATCATTTAAAGACTAGTGTTGCAGTGTGAGCATCCAAGCCAGTTCTTCAATCCTAGGTTGTTTCAGAAAGTCTCAGTAGCACGGCAATTTACTCTTGCAGCAATAGCCGTAGAAAATCTGCACATTGGAACTAATCAATTTTGTGTTTTTCTTCTTGTACATCCCAATATCTCCAATTCATTCACCTCTCTTTCAACAGACCCATTACACTCCAGACTAGACAGATCAAACAACCAATGAAGAGTTGTGTAACTTGCCCATTAAAAACCAAGATAAGATTGATCTGCTAGAGTTAAGTATAGTAGTAAACACAATATTTGTTGAATGAAAAAATAGAGAAATACCAAATGTTCTGGTAACAAAGCAAATTAGTTCTGTGGTATCTGGCATTTATTATATAACTGAATACCCTAATTGTATAATAGCTCTCTAGCCCTGAGCTCCGTACATATTTGTATGCTTCCTAAACATGTCCACTTAGGTATCTAGTAGAAGGATCAAAGATAACTTGCACAGAAGAGACATTTTGGCTCCATCTACCCCAAATCTGCTCTTTTCTCATCTTTGAAAATAACACTTATTTCTATCCTATTACTCATATTTAAAAATCTGGGGAGCATCCTTATTTCCTTTTTCTCTCATGTTCCATATCCAGTCTAGCAGTAATTCCTATTGGTCTTAGCTCTGTACTTTCTGAATCTGACAGCTTCTCAGTATTTCCAAACCACCATCATCTCTTATGTGACCACTGCTCAGATTCCCACCTGATCTCCCTGCATCCATGTTTGTTCGCTGTTCAGCTCAGTTGCCACTAAACAGACAGAGTGACTTTCTAACAAGGCACAAATGAAATCTTATTACAACTTTGCTTAAAATTCACACCTGGTGTCCTGTTGCTGATAGGATAAATCCAAACTCATTATCATGGACTACCATGTCCATGAGATCTGAATCCTGCCTACCTCCCTCCATTTCTTACCACCTTCCTCCCTGACCTCCATGCTCTTGGAATTCCCCACACTCTTTTCTCCTTGCTATTCCCTTTGCCTGATAACTTGTCTCCATCCAGCTCATAGTTGACCCCTTCTAAATATTTAGTTCTTGGGCCAAATGACACCTCATAGAGTGACTTTTTTCCTGGCCACTCAAGCTAAAGAAATTGCTCCTCCCCTCCTTGATGCTATTATCTTATTTAATTCTTTACATGTTTATTGTTCATCTTTTCTCACCTGCATGAAAGCTCCATAGAACAGAGAAGACATCTTCTCTGTTCACACCTGTCACATTCCCAGGGCCCAGCAGTGTCTGGCTCATTGTATGTGCTCAATAGATGATGGCTATGCTAATAAATGAATTAGTGCATTAAAGAAAAAAGCCATTCATTTACATGTTTGAGGGCCCATTGTAAACCAGGAACTTTTTTTCTGAGGGTGCAAAGGTTAAACAATTTCTACCATTATAGAGTTTCCAAACTATATTTTTCAACCCAAAGGGAGAGAGCTTGCTATTTTTCTGTCCAAGTCTGAAGGGCAACATCCGTGCTGTTTCTTTCCTCTGCTCCAAGATAGGCACTGCCAGGTGAAATTCTTAGAGTACGGCTTTGAGAATCCTGGTTGCTTCCCTGGTTGCTCAAATCTTCTCCCCCATGTAAAGGTGTAGATGTGAGGCTGGGTGGGCTCAGTGATTCAAATCAGTTTTGGCAGCAGATCTGGAAACTCTAATCCTTCAGGGTTAAGGAGGTGACACATTCCAACCCTACACATCTGATAGACAGTGCCACCCACATCCCCAGGAGGGAACAACATATTGTCAGTCACAGTGGGAGTCTTTTGCTCCCTACAGGCAGTTGCACTGCTCTGAGTAGCTATGCCATTTCCTTCTCTGAGTCTGTGGGATGCCTCCTTGCCAGTGAGAAATGTGTACAGACAGGGACACATTTGTTATACAGAAGGTGGCTCCCGGATTCAGGTTTGGAGAGAGATGCAGAGTAGTTGCTTTAAAATGCTGCGGGTATTACAATTCCATTGACTGCATCCCCACACTATACTCCACATCCCATGACTATATATGAGTTAAATTACAGTTGACATGTAATATTTTTTTTTTTTTTAAAGAGGGCAGCGTCACTGGCCCTCATATGTGGGATACGAACCCAGGCCGCTGGTATCCCAAGCTTTAACCAGCGCACCACTTGGCTGGCCCCGTTGACATGTAATATTATTATTCTGTGGCAGCTTCAGATGCACAGTGCAGAGGTCAGACCTGGAGTCAATGGAAGTGTAATAGACATGTATGATATCGGGGGTAGGGGGGCACTACGTGGGGGAGGGGGTGGTCACTTTGTAAGGGGTGGAAAGGATAACTGTTGCATTGTTTTGTACACCTGAAACTTAAAAAAAAAAAACATGGAAAAAAAAATAAAATGCTGCAGGTAAAGGCACGGATCTGTGACTTTAGAAAGTCTTGGTGAAAGAAAGGAATCAAGAGCCTTCCCAACACATGGATTCCTTAGTAAATTCAGAGTTCATAGGCATGCCATCTGGATTCACATGCCATAATCCCTTGCACCGAGTCCTTCAAAGGCTTCAGCTTATAGTGGAGATAAAGAATCAGCTCTTGAGGGCAGTGTCACTGGCCCTCATACCGAACCGGGGCAGTTGGCTTTCCAAGTCAGCATTTAACCACCGAGCCACTCGGCCGGCCCAAGAATCAGCTCTTGACGAGACTTCTCCTGGGTTCTTTCTGCATGACCTGGTCCCTGCATGCCATTCCAGCCCCACCTGCCACTGTGCTCCTGCTTGTCCCTGCTCTGGCCACATAGACCTGCTTTCAACTCTTCATACTTTCAGTCCCTTTCCTGGCCAGGGCTTTTGCAGGTACTGTGTCCTCTGTCCCAAGAGATCCTCACACCCTCCCTACTTCACCTCATGAATGCCTATTCGAACATTAGTCCAGACTAGCTAGCCCTGACTCCTAATCTGTACCCCATCCCCCACAGAGCTCTGTTTCTTTCCTTCAGAGGTTTTTTTTTACCTCAATTTATCACTATAGACTCATTGGTGAGCGCTTTAAATTGTTTGGTCTCCCCAAAGGTCTGTGAGGTACACGAGTACAGGATTTGATCCTTTTGCTTACCCTTTTATCCCCAGGGCCTAGCACAGGGCCTGCCATCAGCAAGTATTTGTTAAATATAAATACATCTAAACAGGTAATCTGTGGGTAAGGGTGATACATTCCTGGGAAATACACATCCTGAAAAACGCAGCCATTGCCCAGGGAAAAAGTTTATCCTGCCATCATGGGAAAGGTCTGTGGTAGTCATCTGTCCTCTTAGTCAACATTTCCATCTCTCTCCCTTCTGCTGACATGGTAGCATTCAAATTCCTATGACCTTTGTGATTGGGTGGGGCTATGTGACTACTTCTGGCCAGTGAGCTGTGAGCACACATGTTGCATGTCTCTTTCAGGCTAGAGCCTTTATGCGCTGGCCCAAGACCCTCCCGAGCTTGCTTTGGCTCTGGCAGAGTGGGAACATCATTTGAAGTGGGGGCTGCTCCATCAGCCTGGGTTACTGAGTAAGTATTATGAACAGAGACCCCTTGCCAACCTAAGGTGGACACATAACACAGAAGAGAAAATAGCCCTTGTCTTTTAAGCCACTGAGGTTTGGAGCTGTTGATTACTTACTATGTACTGTGTTACTGTGTAGCTTACCCTGACTGAACTACATCCAAACTTCCTTAATCAGATAGTAACAGGAACAATAATAATAATGACAACAATAATAATAAGCGTGTGTCACGTATGGTTCTATAAGCTTTGTCGGAATAATCTCTTATCAACCTCATAAGAACAGCATAAAGGAATAATATTTTTAGTCTCAGTGTACAGATGCAGACATGAGGCTCAGGGAGGTGCTGTAAATTGTGCAAAGCCAGCTGGGTTGTGAGACATGGAGCCTTACTTCAAAACCCATGTAATGGTAATCACTCAGAGAGCAGGCCTGCCCAGCTCAGGCATAATCACACAGGAATGGATTTTTCCAGCAAGGTTTCTCAATCAGCAGTACTGACATCTGGGGCTGGGTATTCTTTGTGGTGGGGGTTTTGCCCTGTGCCTTCTGGGATGTTTGGCAGCACTGCAGCCTTTAGCTTCTATCAGATTCTAGACGCACCCCATCCCCTACTCCTTGAGTAGAACCAAAAAAATGTCTCCAGACATTGAAATTGTCAGGGAGGTGAGAGGAATAGGTGTCAGCATTGCCCCTAGCTGAGAACCATTGGACTAGCAGCTGATTTCAATCACTTGCTAAGGACTTACAGTCCCAGTTGCTCTAGGATGACCATGGGCAAATCAGAGGTGGCTGGGGCCTTCAGGAAGCTTACACTTCTGAGAAAAGAGCCTGATGTTAACCACACAACCCTGTGAATAATTCCTGTGGAAAATGCTACAAAGGAAAATTACGGAGCCTTCAGCTAGGATGAAAAATGTTCTTGGACCTAGCTGCAAAGAGGCAATTCATATTGACCAGATTTTTCTCAAGGGAAGATGTTATAGGTCTCCAATGCATGCCAGTAAAGTCTGCTGAACCCAAGTGTGACCAGGCTCTAAATCACCTCACACTCTCAGGCTTTTCTTGGAGCCAGCCTTAAGATCAGCACAGAGGAGGGAAAGGGACACAGTGGTACAGCAACGCCCTTTGGCAACGCAGGCACAGCACCTGAGTGGTGTGGGGCCTGCTTCTACCATCTGAATATACATGAGCTAGGCTCTACTAGGCTTTTTATCCATCAAGTGGCTCTCAGAAGGGCTCAGCAGGTCTGGGGATAATGTACTCAGATGTTTATCAGGCCGAACGGAAAAAGCGTCCACTGAGACTGAGGCAAGGGAAAAATATATCTCTCTAAAAATAAACCTGATTTTAATTTCAAACTGGGTCAGTTTGGCTTGGGAATTATTGGGGAGTGTGGCTGAGCGGCTCAGGCAATGAAGTGGAACCCTTGCTAATTTAATTTGCATATTCTGCTTAAAATTCGAGAAGCCTGCTGCTAGGAGCCTGGCAGCTCTGTGGGTCTGGCAGCGCCCTTTCCCACCTCTGCAGGCTCTGTCTGAGAGGCACAGTGGGAGCCATTGTCTCAGAGAGCGGCAGAATTCCCTGAGGTGCTTTGGAAAGCCTTCTCCAGAGGTCTATTTGTCCAGGACAGGGCAGAAGAGGGACATGGGGTTGAGGGTATCATAGATCAGGTGGCTTCACTTGGGTCCTGCATTGTCCCAGGGAGCTGTGCCTGTGGTTTTCTGGTGTGTAAGATGGGAACCAAGTGTCTCCCTGCATGCACTTAACCTTGATGAAGGAGTGCTCAGGACTGGTGCACAGGAGCTCCCTGGGGTCAGGGGTGAAAGAGAACTGCAGAGGGGCGTTAGGTCAATCCCCACCACCCCTGCTTCATTCAGGGCTGGGAGGAACCACAGGCTCTTTGGAGAGCCTCCTTGATACTTTTTCTCCCTCCTCCTTGATATATTTTTTTCCCTCCTCCTTGGTATATATTTTTTTCCCATCCACATGTCTGCTGGCTTACCTTTCACTCTCAAACCTACCTTCTCCTTTCCTTTTCTTAACAACTCAGCTTTCACCAGGGACCACTGTGATGGTGCCTCACTCAGGAGTTTCTAGATTTGGGGACCTTCATGGAGTAAGAAATACTAACTTAAAAACAAATAAATTGAAGCATAGACTTACAGTTTATTTTGTCGGCTAAGTACGTAAAACAAAAAATTCCTACCACCTACTCTGATACTATGAACAGTTTTTCCATTTAAAAAAAAAGGCCACTTGACACCAAAAAAGTAAGAAGCAGTCATCTCCAAATAATAAGACATACTCACATACACAGTCACATGCACAACACACACACCTTTACCTTTCTCACTTCTTAATGGATCAGTGAGAGCTCACTACTGCAAGGGCCCACACATGGGAAGCATCATCCTAACATATTTCCCTAACTCTAATTTCACCAGTCTTCTACATGAAACCTCCAAAAGACATCTTTGTAAAATGCAACTCTTATCACACCCCTCTACTGCTGAAAAGCCTCCAAAGCCCCTCAACTATCCTCAGGCTAAGGTAAAACATACTTGGAAAATACAGAGAAGCTAAATGGCTTGCCTGGGCACACAATTAGTTCTCCACTGAGCCTGGGTTTTTGAACCCCAGGCTCACATGACTGCAGATGTGCCATTAGCCAGGAAGCTACATGCTGCCTAGGTGACTGACTGGCTGTCCTCCCTGTCAGCCTACTGGAAAATTTCATTTGTCTGCCTGTGCCCCCTTCCTAATTCATGGATGGACCACCAGTATCTGAATTCCTGAGCTGTCCTCAAAATCCAACATGGACTACTCTATCTTGTTTCCTTTATTCCAAATCTCAAGTCAAACAGAACTGTCCATCCTGGTGGAAATATTTCATATCTGTGCTGTCCAAGATGGTAGCTAATAACCCCCTGAAACTGGGCTAGTTTGACCAAGGAACTGAGTTTTTATTTTTAGTAAATTCTAATGATTTTAAACCTGAATAACTACATGTGACTAGTGGCTACTCTATGCGATGGAGCAGATCTATACCTTCCTCTATGAATTTCATTCTTTTTTTTTCTTTTCTTTTAAAATTTTTATTGGGGAACTGCCATGGTCATTGGTTACCCATTGCTTTCATGCTACAATGGCATAGTTGGCTCTTTTAGGGAGGGTGCAGCTCACAGTGGCCCATGTGGGGATTGAACCAGAAATCTTGGTGTTATCAGCACCATGCTATAACCAACTAAGCTAACCAATCACCCCCATGAATTTCATTCTTAACAGTAACCTGGAGTCCAGATTAATTACTCCACAAATGTTCAAAAGGAAAAGGATAGTTGCCGGGAGCCGACAGTCATTCAGTGTCTGACAAGGTCACATTGCCCTGCTCAGCACTGGATGTTTGGGGTGCTGCCTTATGGTTGGTCATGTAATATCTCCTGCCTTTCTTCCTATAGGAGACAATGCATTCACTGCATTTGTGACAAGTTCCTGTGGTACCCTGATGATAGCTGGTTGTGTAAGTCAATGGCGGGGCAAGATTTCCTAAAGAGAAGGAAATACCCTAAAACAGGCTACAACCTGAGGGACCCCTGAACTGAGATATTGGGGACTCAAACCCCTTGGAAACGGAGGCACCACCCATAGGCCAAAAACCCTGCCTGTGAAAAGCTGATGCACTTGCCTAAGGGCCCTGCTGTGAATAGTCTCCTTGAAGATTAAAAGTCTTCAGGCCATGAGAGTTCTGGTAAGAGGCGACTTGCTAACCATAGGCTACGTTAATTAACAACTTTGTTTAAATTCTTTGCCTAGTGCATTGTTGTAGCAACAAATACTGAAGCTTTGACTGAGAAACAGATGCTATATCCTCTAATGTAAATATGTAGCCCTCCTAGGACAAAAGATGTTTAAGACTTCCTTTAGCTACTAAGTATTGTATTTACATAGAAATAGATTTCAGATACTTTTACCCTAAACACAGCCACTCCTAGTCTTTTAGTATAGCCCTGTGAGTCTAGCTGCTGGAATTTGGGATAATGGCTAGGTAGTCATGGTAACCATTCTTTAGGGATATGTACAGATAGGTAAATCCTTAACATAGAAGAGGCCAGTGTATCCTAGAACAATTACAGGGAAGTAAAGACTGAGTAAATCCTGGGAACTAGAAACCACCAAACTCGTGATTGAGGTAATGGTCAAGAATCCATATAAAAAGAATATGCTCTGGCAATAAAGTGTGACACTTTTTCTCTTTAACTCCCCTGGTGTCTCCACTGTCTCCCTTCTTTATCCCCTCCGATGCCATCTCCACCTGAGGGAAACCCTGGTCTGTGGAGGCTGATCCCCTGCAGATAGTGATGAGGAGCCAGATTCTCTGCGTTTAAACTATAACTCTAGCACTAATTAGCTATATGATCTTGAATAAGCTTTTACAACTCTGTGCCTCAGTTTCCTCAACTGTAAAACAGGGATGATAAGAGTACCCAGCTCATAGGGTTGATGATAATTGAAAATTTAATAATACATGTGAGATGCTTAGACACTGCCTGCCATACAGGAAGCACTGGCTTGTTGGCCATTATTATTACTTAGCTCACACTATGTGTGAAGTCCCACGATTAAGTTTGGATTAGCTGCTAAAGACAAGACACTAGACTCTGCTCCTAAATCCACACTTCGAAGGTGTCACTCTCACAAAGACAGACATCGGAACCTCGGCAGCAGTGGAAGAGGCAGTCTGGAATATCTCATTTGATACTCACTGCCCTACTAGGAGATTTTTGTCATGACTGCCCACTTCAAAGAGAGGGTAACAGGCATAGGGATATAAGCAGTTTTCCCAAGATCATGCTGCTAGGACACGTCAGAGTCTGGATTTGCACATCAGGCCCTCAACATGGTGCCAAACTGCCTACTCTCCACTCAGTGAGAAGGAAGCCTGATGCATCGCTCATGAAGAATGCTGCTCTGACAAAAGGCATCAAACGAGACATGGAGAAGAAGCAGGCTGAGGGAGGGGCAGTGCAGGTGTTGTTACAGCTCCTTCCTTGGATAACTGATGGATGGAGCAGTGAGGAGCGGCTGGCATTCAATGTCTGCAGCTGCTGTTAGCAGCTCTGGCTTCGCGTAATCCACCGTGATGAGGGAAGAGACAGGGAAAGAAATGGCCACTTGGAGTCCATGGAGGGGCTTTCGAATTCATTCTACTGGAAGAGTAATTACACCAATTTCTTTCAAAGTGTGTAACAGCATAAGTAATGCATTTATACTTCTTTCCTCACACTGAAACTTGACTTTTCTATATTCAAATTTGAAATAAAACTCTGGTTTCACATGAAATGAAGAAGTCATACTCTTCAGACTTAACAAAAACAACCCTGAGTTTTTCAGTAGGCCGGGCCTTAGCCACAAATATCAGGGGGACCGAGTATCGCCAGCTGCTGGCAGGAACCATCGATCTTGCCCATGACATCAGATAGACTCTGTTAGAAAGGCTAATTTGTTTTATTATTAATTACAGGATCCTAGACCGCTCAGTTTTTAGCTATGCAGGGGATGTGCAATATCTTCAAGTGACCCATTAAGTCTATTGATCAATGCCTAATGATAAATAATACTGGATTCTGCCAAAATAAAGTAAAAGCAATATTTAGCCCAAAGTAATTGACCATTCTGCTTCCTTTATATTTTTCATACCAACCAACAAACTCTCAAACAAAAATTCTCTTTCTTTCCTAATGGCACAGTAAGATCAGAAAAAAAGATCCATAAGAGTGTCAAGTCCTTGTTCTATTCACGATCTATGAGGTATTGGGAAGCATTTGGGAGTGTTATGTGGATCTGTACAGGTTTTTTAAAGGCAACTCTTTTAAAAAAGTCATTGCTTGAAGACATGAGCAAGGCCTACTTGCGGGTGAAAATGTGGAGCATCCAGATTCTCTTACACAGCTGGTAGCAGTGCTCATTGGGAAAGCCGCTTTGGAGAATGGTTTGGCAATGTCTACTGAAGGTGAACATTTGTCTGTCTATATCTGTATCATGATCCAGAATTCCACTCCTGAGTATCTTCCAAAAGAGATGAGTCCTAACGCTCATCACATAGCATGTCTAACAGCATTCAGAATAGCTTTATTCAATGTAGCTCCCAACTGGAAACCCAACTCTTCATCAACAGTGGAATGATCACTTTCGTATATCCACACACTGGAATACTACAGAGCAATGACAGAGAATGAACTACTGTTACCTGCAACACCTGAAATAAATCTCATAGACTTGAAGTTGAGAAGAAGAATGCAGACACAGGAGGGTATGTATGTACTTTATAATTTCATTTATAGGAGGCTCAGAACAGCAAAACGAATCCATAAGAACAGTTGTAGTTGGTGGACAATCTGCGATAAATGTTGATTTAAAAAACCCAATACCTAGTTTTTCTCTGATTTCAGAGTTGTCTCCATAGCAATAATCGCAGACTCTAAAATGGGTAGTCTCTTAAACATGAAAGGCATTGTCATTCTCAGCAGCTGCCTGGGAAAGTCGCCAAAGCCCAGTTAAAGTGCACCTGCATAGACACAGGGCTTCCTACACTTTTTCCCTTTTCCGTTAGAGGAAGCTTTTGCAAAAGATAATACTGACGCAAGTCTGAATGCAAACACCACATGGAGGCCTTCATTACCATTGTCTTGAAAGCCAGCACTAACTCATTTAGAAGCAACAGTGCAGTCCTGGGAGCCTGTGATTCACCTGGTGGAAAATGGATATAGAAAAGAAATCCTGATGAAATTTTCCCCAAATACTTAGTTTGCATAGACCTAGAGTGAAACTACAATGAGATCATTGTGACTGCTGGTCTTGTTTTTTTTCTAAACTTTTAGGAACAGGGGTTGGTTTTAAGAAGTGGCATAAACACAATTTTGGTTCAACTGTGCTTGTATAGCTCTTATCAATGTATAAATGGCCATCTATGCATTACGTCTTTGATTATGGAGCCAGCTTGACAAGGCCAATAGAGCACATTTTACTGTTTTTATTTTGCTGGTGGGGAAATTGCAAGGTGAAGTCATTGCTCAAGGTCACACAGCCAGTAGATGACAGGGCTGGAATTCAAATCCAGAAGGGCCTGTGTACAAAGACCATATTCTTTTTCCCACACTGGCTGTTTCCATCTGGTGTGGATCGTCCTCTCCTCAGATGTCTACAGGGAGGAAGATGTTACAGGCTCCTTATTACCGTTAACGATCTGCTTCCAACTTAATTAGGGAAATCTTTCTTAAATCTAGCACTCATCTCACTTTTTCCTTAAATAGACTGATTTAAATTCTTTGGAAGACACTAAAGCCACTTCTCGGCTTCTCTTTTCCTACTATATCCTCATTCCTTTAACAATAATTATTACTAAAGATCTTTAACGGCCTCCTCAAATATGACATTGAAATTTGGAGTTTGACACAGCAAAGGAAACCACCAAAAAAACGAAAAGACAACCTACGGAATGGGAGGAGACATTTCCAAAGGTTATATCCAATAAGGGGATAATATCTAAAATACATAAAGAACTCAATATCAAAAAATACCTGATTAAAAAATGGGCAGCAAACCCAAATTGTCATTTTTCCATACAGATGGCCAATAGACATATGAAAAGATGCTCAACATCACTAATCATCAGAGAAATGCAAATCAAAACCACAATGAGGTACCACCTCACTCCTGTCAGAATGGCTTGCATCAATAAATCAACAAACAACCAGTCTTGTTGAGGATGTGGGGAAAAGGGAACTCTTGTGCCCTGACAATGGGATTATAAATCAGTGCAGCCACTATGGAAAACAATATAGAGGTTCCTCAAAAAATTAAAAATAGAACTACCTTATGACACAGCAATTCCACTCCTGGGTATTTTTCTGAAGAATAGGAGAACATTAATTTGAAAAGATAGATATACGTGTATGCACCCCTGTGTTCAATACAGCATTATTTATAATAGCCAATGTATGGAAGCAACCTAAGTGTCTAAGTGTTCATCAATAGATGAGTAGATAACAAATATGTGATATATCACACACACACACACACACACACACAGACACACACACACACACTCATACAGTGGAATATTACTCTGCCATAAAAAAGAATGATATCTTGCCATTTGAGATAACATGGATGGACCTAGAGGGCATTATGTGAAATAAATCAGACAAAGTAAGACAAATACCATATGATTTCACTTATAAGTGGAATCAAAAAATAAGTAAAACAAAACCAAAACAAACGCATACCACAGAGAACAAGCTGATCGTTGCCAGAGGGGTGAGGTGAGGGAATGGGTGAAAAAGGTGAAGGAGTTGAGAAGTACAAACTTTCAGTTATAAAATAAATAAATCATGGGGATGTTATGTACAGCATAGGGAATATAATCATAATACCACAATAATTTTGTATAGTGACAGACTTATGGTAATCATTTCACATGGTATATAAATGTTGAATCACTATGTTGTATACCTGAAACTAATATAATATTGCATGTCAACTATACTTTATTTATTTATTTATTTTTTCTATACTTTTAAAAAAAAGAACAGAAAACTGGAATTTGAGCCTGAGGAAGACATTGGGCCCAGTGTCATTTTATATCCAAATCTAACAGTTCTTTCAGTGCTAATAACTTGAGTTATCTCGTTTTGATGGCTGCTTAGGAAAGCTTGACTGTATTGAGACATGATAAATGTAATGATTCTCAGGTCACACTTTAGATCAAGGGAAGAAAAAGTGAAATAAATACGTGTCTTTTATTCTCCTTTATCTTTGAAATAAATATTGTAAGTTTGACTTAGGAGTGGGGAAGACACTAGAAGAGAGAGAGAGAGAGAGAGAGAGAGAGAGAGAGAGAGAGAGAGAGAGAGAGAGCGAGCGAGCATGCGTTTAAGATTTAAGCAACTTCATGTATCCACTAGTGTGGATAAATGCTTGAAATTTGAAGTTAAGTCTATAACCCCTCCAAAAACCTCCTCTGTGACCTTGGCTAGTCAACTTCTCTCAGCTTCAGTTTTCACATTATTAAAATAGTGATATTAATAGTATTTATCTGCATGAGAAAATGTATACTTATAACAATCCTTAGCATAAATGTTAATCAGTTTGATTATTGGTAGCTTTGGTAATTAAGGTAATTAAGCCCCTGCCTTTAGAATCTTTCTGTCACCCCACGATGGTCAGGGAACATGAGGAAGAAACCAACTCTGGCCTTTTTAAGCTACTGAGATGTTGGGGTTGTTTGTTACTGTAACTTATCTAGCCAAACGTGATCATACCACATCTCTACCAGTGGTGCAGTGATTTTCAGCTGGTGGTGATTCACTAGCCCCCACCCTGTGGACATTTGAAAATGTCTGGGGACATTTGGGTTTTCACAAATGGAGTGACGTGTGTGCTACTGGCATCTAGCGAGGAGAGGCCAGGGATGCTGCTAAACTCCTAAAATCCCCAGGGAAACTCCTACAAGAACAAATTAACTAGCTGAAAATATCAGCACTCTAGTCCAATACGGAGCTTCTCTCAGCCTCTCATACTCCTCACCCTCTTAAGCTCCTTCACCCAGGTCTCACTCCCTGTCACCACTGCATGTGCCCAAAATGCCTGTGCACACCACAGGGACCACGTTTGTTTCTTACTATGCTTGGTCACCTGAGACACTGCACTACTTTGGGAACAATGAACATTCTGTTGTGAGAATTGTGCAGAACACCTCTGTAAGGCAGACCCTGGTAGGTCAGCCTGACCTGAAATTCAGACATAACAAAAGAAACAAGGCACCTTTCTCTTAAAGAGGCCTCTTTCTGTTCTTCCATTGCAAGCTGCCACTTTTGCCACTAAGTTCTACAATTTCCAGTATCTTCTAAAAAAATCCATATTCTGGCTCATTAAACATTTCAGTTTAAAGACTTGGAAGGAAAGGGAATTTGACATAGGTATGAGATGCCCATTTGGATTAGGGGTTCTTATAGTAGAGTATCTGTGGGCAAGGTCTGAGCTGGAATTCTAATAGTTTTCCTTCAAAGAGACTGATGACTGGATTTGACAGAAGGTTAAAAATGACGTGTTCGGCTGGCTGAGTGGTGCGGTGGTTAAGCGCTGGCTTGGGACGCCAGCGACCCCGGTTCGGGTCCCACATATGAGGGCCAATGACACTGCCCTCAAAAACAACAACAACAACAACAACAACAACAACAACAACAACATGACGTGTTCAAGGTAACATGATCAAGGGCATAACCAAGACCAAAACCCAGACCTCCTGCTCACCCACAGTCTTCTTTTCCGGATGCTGGGGAGAGAAGAAGGCTTGGTGAGTGGGTGGTAAATATGCTCATGGCAGAACTAGCTTGGCCTTCAAAGACTGGTTGCCCTGAGGGCTTTTTATTTTTTAAACTTATTTGCACTTCAGAATCCTGTATAAAAGTTGTAGCGAGAATTGGAAAGAATATATGAAAAATTTTTAGTACAATGCCTGCACTGTAGTTGTTACCCAGTAGATCATGGCAATTACAGCACTGAAAAATGCAGCCCCCATGCTGGGGCAGGGGTCAGGACTGAGAGAGAAGGCACAGAGGGGTGTAAAGCTGTTGGAAGCTTTAGAATTACAAAGAGCCTGGGGGAGAGGGTGGAGAAGGGAGTGGACAAAAACCTAACACAAATGTCACTTTCATTTGTATGATAGGGCTTTAATATGGTCTAACCCCCTGAATTTAGGGAACCCAAGTTTGTCTTTGCAGTTCATTAATAACTTGCACCCTAATGCTGATTTGCTTTGTTGGAATGCACACTATCAAATCTCAGCACAATAAGGAGTCCTCTGCCCTATAGGACAGCACTGTCCTGATTCTAAACCTCTGAAAACTATTTCAAGTACGACTCCCACTGGAACTAATTTTACAAAGCAAATCAATTACAGTGGGATAGTAGTACAGTTTTTTCAACACATATTTCTTGAGTCCTCCCGTGTGTGAGGCACTGGTAAGACAGGAGAAAATAGGACTGATAGGTTGGGTTCCTGGCCTCAAGGAGCCCACTTTCTAGCAGAGAAGACCAACAATAAGCAAATAAAATAATCGATGGTAACTTGTGCTTGAAATGAAATAAATAGGGCGCTGGGTTAAAAGAATGACTCAGAGATCATACTTTGATATTCAGTGAAAGACCCTTGGAGGTGGTGGCATTTAAGCTGAAACATGAAAGATGAGAAGGATGTGGTGGAAGTACATATGAGGGGAATGAACAATCTAGGAGGAGTAATCAGCAAGCATATAGACATTGTCTCATTTTGGGCTTCCTCATAGTCTTGTGAAGTAGGCACTTGTGGTAGGCAGCTTCTGATATAGACCCTGATGATCCCCACCTGGTGTTCATACCCTTATGGAATTTCTCCCTTTTGAGTGTGGTTTGGACCTCGTGACTTGGTTCTAACAAATCAAACACAGCAAAAGCCATGGTATGTCACGTCCATGATTAGGTTATAAAAGATTGTGACTCCTGTCTTCTTAGCAGACTCTCTTGCTCCTGCAAATTACCACATTGGAAAGTCCCACATTGCGAGAAACTGAGAGGGCTCAGTCCAACACCCTTTGAGGAACCGAGCCCTTCCAATAACCATGGAATGAATTTGGAAGCAGATCCAGCCTTAGCTGGAGCTGGGGAGATTGTGGCTCCAGCCAATACCTTAATTGTAGCTATGAGAAACTCTGGAACAGAGGACCAGCTAAGCTATGCCCAGTTTACTAACTCTCAGGGATTATGAGATAATAAATGTGTATAAATTTGGCGGTAATATGTTGCACAGCAATAGATACTATAACATTGATTGACTGACTGATTGATTGATTCGCTCATTCATTCATTTACTCACTGACTCACTTATTCAATAATCTTTTTTGTGATATCCTCCAGGCCAGGCAGTGATCTAGGTGCTAAGGAAACAAAGACGTACTTCACAGTTCTCAGGTACTCACAGTCTCATAGAGGGAGATGATGTGCCTGGTACTAAATTATGAGACAACTGTGCTCTGTGCTGTTCTACTGGTGGAAGTGTCTTGTGCTGTGAACAGACAAAAGGGAGACAACAGCTCTTCCCGACAGAGTCAGTGAAGGCAAAAGTGAGGACACTGAGGCTCAGGGAAGGTAAGAAGTTGCACAAGGTCACACAGCTCTTCTGATTCATTCTGCTCTGCTCAAACATGATAGAGGACATGTGTTTATCTCCAGTGTAAAACTGTCTATTTCAACCTACAGTTCTCAGACTGCTTCTCCCTTATGCTTCTTAATACTTTAAAACTAAATATATGTTGAAATGAATTCTTTATTGCAAATATAAGCTAGGCAATAGATTAATCAGGTTTCTGTGACAAAGATTAAGATTACACTTCCAATTAACTTTCATAAAAGAGAAATCATACCACTCTAACTCATTACTCTGCATACATTTGTACATGGCTGGGGGTGGGGGTCACACATCTCTATACAAAGATGCTGGTGTTGAACAGAAAATGATGGAAAGTATGCTTCATGGTGGAATCTAATTAGCAACATAGCTTAGGTATATGTAACGCAGGCAATGATGCTAGCACAGCATCCATGGATGCTTTGGAATTTGAGGAAACTTGCCTGAGAGATGAGCCTAAGGTTTTTATTTTTGGTTTGATAATTCACTAAGCCTGCAAAACTAGAAGGAGCCTAATTAAAGTTAATAAGAAATAATCTCCATTTCAAAAGCCTCAATTTGTTGTTTTTGTAGTCTTTGTGCTTTTTGCTCCTGAGTTCACGACACATTACATTCAAAATCCAAATTTGAAAAGCTCTTATTTGTAAGATTTTTTTGTTTATTCTTTCTCTTTTCTATTTCCTTTATTGCTCTCTTTCTTCTTATTTTCTGAAGCATAACATATTTATTTTGAAGGATATTTTATTTATGAGGCATAGATATTGTAATGTGAAAAATTTAAGGGCAAGCTTGATTTAGTTTTTACATATGTGCACCATGCAAACACCACCCAGCTTAAGATATAGAAGAGTACTGTCCGGAAGAACTTTGTGTGGCAATGGAAAAGTCTGCACTGCCCATTTTGACAGCCACAAGTCTTACATGGCTATTGAGCCCTTGAAATGTGACTAGTGTGATTGAGGAACTAAATTTTAAACTTTATTTAATTAGGCTAGTGGCTACCATTTTCTATTTCTTTCTTTCTTTCTTTTTTTATTTTTGGCCCATGTGGGGATCGAACTGTCAACCTTGGTGTTATCAGCACCATGCTCTAGCCAACTGAGCTAACCAACTATCCCATGGCTACCATTTTGGACATTGCACATATAGAACATTTCTAGGATTTGAGTACCACCAAATCAATACCAACCCAGCCCTCCCTCCTCCTCTGCTGATGTAATCACTATTCTGATTTTATCACCATAGATTAGATTTTCCTGATCTTGAATTTCATATAAACGAAATCATAGAGTATGTATTCTTTGGGTTGGGATATACTCTTTTAATATATGTCTGTGAGATTCATCCTTTTTGTTGAACATACCACTGCTCTTCTTCTTTTAATTGCTTGAGTATTACATTGTATGAATACACCACAGTTTATTTATACATCCTACTGTTGATGGATATTTGAGTTGTTGCCAATTTTTGGCTATTGGTAATGAAGCTGCTATATATATATTCTTGTGCATACTTTTCAGTGGACAAATATACTAATTTCTTGGTATGCACCAAGGGGTGGAATTGCTGAGTCTTATCCTTCCTATAGCAATGTAGGAGAAGTCCATTTGCTTCATTAAAATAAAATTTTACTTTTGAACAGAGAATATTTGAAAAAAGTACAAGGGAATATACAATAATACTAATTAAAGCATTATTTGGTAATATCTAATAACTTGATGAAGCAATTACCTCATGTCCCCAGAAATTAGACCTCTAGGTATGTTCTCTGGAGAAATTCTTGAATATGTGCACAAGGAGATATGTACAGGAATATTCATAACAGCATTTTTTGTAATAGTAAAAAAAATTGGAATTTCTAAGTAAATAAATGACAATATATCCATAATGGAATATCATCATGAAAATAAATAGAGTTACCTGTATCAATCTGAACGAATCTCTCAACATAATCAGCCAAAACAAAAACAGTGGCCAAAAAAATCACAGTTCAATATGACTTATATAAAGATTTAATATAGTCACAATAGTAGTAGACCTGTTAAGGATAGGTTGGTAATGAAAGTATTAAGAAATGTATGAAAAAGATAAACAGCAACAGCAGAAAATGGTTACTCTACATTTGGGGCACAAACTGAGATTTGTGAAGAGATGTGGTCATATGACTAAGCTCTTCCAATGGGATCTGAGTGGAAGTGAATATAACTCCTTAGTTACATCCTTACAAAGAAGCAGCTTGCTTACACTTCCTCTTTCTCTCTTCTTGTGGGATGAAGATGAATGTGTTGGTGGTGAGACAGCTTAAATCATGTGCACACAGATGATGAGTTCCCTGTCTTGCCCATTAAATGTCAGCTCCATGAGGATGGGATCTTGCCTGTCACACTCACTGCTGTGTCCTCAGGTCATAGGGCAATATCTAGCATATCACAACTCTCAACTTACTTTTTTATAAGGTTTTGCTGATTTTATTGTTTTCAAGACAATATTTTAAGATGAAAAAGCAATGCCTGTACATCTCAGAGTGACATAATGATGTGGCTAATGCTTCTGAAAGAAGCAGATTTCAAAACGGGTATTTTTTCCCCTCTGGAAGGCATTTGAAATGATAACACACTACATAATATATAGATGATATATTACAGAATTGTATACTTGAAACCTATATAATTTTACTAACCAATGTGACCCCAATGAATTTGATTAAAAAAAATTATAACCTAAAAAAAGAAAACAGCTAATGACTTTCCAAACTTCTAATTGAAAACATTACGGGACTTATTTTTCTACATTTTCTAATTGTTTCCTGAGAACAAAAATACTTCCATACTTAAAACTTTGCTGCACTTTCCGTTAGGATAAATCAGTGACCTTAAGATCCCAATTCCTTTTTATATATGGTGTTTACTTTTACTATAGCAATAAGAATATTCTTTTCTAATGAAATATTTCCTATACATGAAAAGAAATTGGTAAAATGTGTTTGGCATATATTGGCTTTACACATGTCAACAATAAGCATGTCCAAAACTGTGGTAAACTCAAAGGTGGCCATAGGTCTTCTCTGCCATCATGGCCACACCATTTGCAATGTGACTTCGCTGCTCTTCCCACCAAGAAAAGGAGTTTGTTTCTCCTCCTCTAGAATCCTGACTGACTTTCTGACCTCTTTTGGCCAAAAAATGTGACAGTGTGATAGTTCTGAACCAAGACTTCCAGAGGCTTGGCATTCTACCATTCTCTTACTTAGTACCTGTCTGGCAGGCATGTGATGAAGCTCATGGTATGAGACTTCATGGAGGATAACTGTGTCATCCCAGCTAATGTCATCCAGTGAAGGTAATCTATAGCCACCTGACCTCCGAAGAGAACAAAACTTCCTGCCAGACGCACAGCTGACAACAAACACATAAGTGAGCCCAGCCAAGGCCAAACCAAGCTCCAATCTCATTGGTAGATTTGTGAGCAATAATAAATGCTTACTGGTTTAATCTATTAGGTTTGAGTGCCGTTTGTTATGTAGCAATAGCTAACTGATACAGGCATCAGGGCAACAATAAACATCCTTAAAAGGCAAGGGCTTTGTAGATTTCTAACAGTCCTTGTTATGTGTACTTGGCCTTCCTAACCAATGAGGATTCAAACTTCCTGGTCTCTTGCCCAGTTCCCAAAACTATTCCAACTCTACCCTCATTCTTGGATAATGAGTAAAACCATCTAGTTTTAGTTCTCAGATATTTACCCCCACCCACCTATTTTCTCCTTTCCAATCTCATAGAAGCCCTTTGAAGTTAGCATGTTAGCCTCGATGCCAGGATGCCAGCATATGAGAATCGTCTGGAAAAGTTGACAATTCAGGTTTGACACAGAAAATGGGAGAGGCAAACTTGGAAATTCTGGATTAAGGCAGTAGCAATAGTAAAGAGAGGTTGACAATTAACCCTAGAACCCCACTATACCTGACATTCTATAAGACACAGTTGTACCTGAATCTTTCTAGTGTTCTGTTCCTTAAAATGTGTACTATTTTAAATGTCATATATGTTAGCGAGCTATTGCCACAATAATGCTGCACAGCAAACCATTCCTAAACTCAGTGACTTACTTTAACAAACATTTTTTTGCCATGTTCATGGGTCTGTGAGTTGATGGGGTTCTACTGACCTAGTCTGGGCTTGGCTGTGGGTTTTAGACTGAGGGCTATCTGGGCTTGGTTCCAGGCTGTGAGTTCAGATCAGGCCTTTCCATAAGTATTACACTGAGGCCCAGGCTGGGAGAGTAACAACTACCAGAGGCATGTTATCTTGGAAGACCACCAAAATACAATGGCAGCAAGACCACATACACAAGCACATTTCAAATCATCCACTCTTTAAGTTTGGTAACTGCCCATTGACAAAGCAAATGGGATGAGTAGGCCCAAACTCAAGTGGTGGATAAGTTTACTCAATGCACCATAAGCCATAGCAGGATATTTAATTCTAATATAGGTAAGTGAAGAATTAGGACCAGTTATTTAATCAACATTATCATATAATACAATTTCTTCTCTACTCTGGTCCATCACTGGGCAAAAGAGGATAGCAGGCATCTCAGATATTCTCTCTTCATTCAGCCTAAACTGCCTCTTCATCATTTAAACCCAGCTCAACTAGAACCTTCTCTGTGGAGTGGTCACTGATCAATCAAACCCCATTGCTATCTGAGGTCTCCAAAGTCCTCCAACTGTTGAAGTTTACATCACTTTGCTACCACCCCCACAGCCCCCATCACCATTGCTACTAACTAACTGCCAGGACCAACTCAGGTTACTGTTTACTGAATCTCTAGTATGTGACAGGCTCTTAATTTCTACTTGGCATCTACTGATACCCCTGCTTTATAGAGAAGTTAATGAACTTGCTAAAAGTTAAATAGATAGTAAGTAACTGAGCGTGGATTCATAACCAGATGTGTCTATAAACACAATATCTCTACCATATTATGTTACCCACATACACTACAACTGTCTACTATGTTATATATTGACTCTGTATTGTGGATGGATGTTGGCAATATATTAATTTTGTTCCTTTAAATTGCATTATATACTGCTTGAAGGCAAGGATCTTGTGTTACACTTCTTCAAATTCTTCCATAGAACAATTTGATTGTTTGATTTCAAGAACTGATTCCAGAGAACCAGCCCAATCCTAAACATCATTATTCAACAGAACAGACATTTGCTAAGGTACAGGAATCGATTAATTAGTGGTGGCAAATAATAACTAGCACCAACCATCTTATTAGGCAGGAACTATCAATATTCTGATTGTGTATATGCAAAAAGTGAGGCTCAGGGAGGTTAACCAACTGACTCATGAAAACAGAGTAAGTAGTAGAGTCAGAATGCAAATGCAAATCTCTGTAACTTTTTTTTGTTTCTATTTTTTGAACACTGGTGTTCAATATTTAATTTGTATACAATACTAGAGTTAAGTTATAACTGTGCTGAAGGTTTTAGCTGTGAAATTCTATAAAAACCATCACTTGATAACCCCCTAATTGTGGACAAAGTCTTGGCTGAAATGGCAATAATATAAATGATGAGGATTGTTTATATTTTTAAAAAAATGTGTATATGCCAAATACAATGCTAAATGATTTATTCATTAACTTATCATAATAAATGCAGTAAAATATAATCTGTTATTATTCCCATTTTACAGACAAGCACACTGACACTAAGCTTGCCCAAGATTTACAGAGTATGAGTCCACTATATTAAGAACAGCACATACTTGGTTTCTGTGCTACATAATGACTGCCTTCAGTTTCAACATTGTAAACAACCATCACTTCAAATTCTTCACAGAATGGATGGGCTAAGTTTTATTTTAAAACCTTTTGAGTCGAAAAAGTAGTTAATACCTTATGTCCACAGGGTAAGTTTTGGAAAGTAAAAATATTCTTTCTGTTATAATGTGATATTTATTTAATTAGGGGGTTGACACTGCAGCCCTTGGGTCAAATCTGCCTGCTAACTGTTTTTGTAAATAGTTTTAATGAAACACAGTCGTGCTCATTCCTTTACATATTGTCTATGGCTGCTTTGACTGTAGGGCCCACAAAGCCTAAAATATTTACCACCCTGTATTAATTTTTTATTTAAAATCTTTCTAATTTGCATTTTTATGCAGTGCTTAGCGAGTGTTCTCTCTCTAAAGAGCAACTTTGTTTTAATTCTGAGGTTATTGGCCTTGCCAGGAAGGTGCCTATGTTGTAAAACAGGAAATAAACACTTTTTTCAAGTCACCCAACTGGCTCCATTACACACTAGCAAGGGCAAAACAAGAAAGATAAGCATTTCCTATCTTTATCCATCCTCTGAACACTGTGGGGCTTTACGCATATTTTAAAAAATTAAACCAGGAAACACTTGTGTTGATATGGTAGAACCCAAATGAGTCAAGCAAACAAAAACCTAATCAGTTTCCATTGAGCGAGGACATACCCATTAAAATCATAGTGAGCTAACACACAGAATTGCGTCAGTCCTCAGTTGACCTTTCTTTCCCCTCAACAAATTTTAGGAAAAAAAGAAGCAGGCTATATAAAAGGAATTCCTTGAAGATTTAGTAAAACACACACATCTTCCTAGAGCATAGGCAGGACCAATAAAATTTCTACTTAATCTCCAGAACTTTCTACATCAATGAAAATCACTATTTTCAGCAATTGAATTAAAAAGCTTATTTTGGAATTATACAAACTTGAGTTCAAATCCTGATTTTGCTCCTGACTGGCTGTTTGACCTCAGAAAATTTGTTTAACTTTTCTCTCTCACATTTTTTCAGGTTCTTTATTAAAATGCGGGTAAAATATCTAGATGACAAATTTATTATAGAGATTAAATGTAATATATGTAAAGCACTAGGCTTAGAGCCTGGCACATGGTAAATAATCTTTTTTTTCCCATTTGTTGGGCATTATTACTGTTCAAACTGGAGATCAGAACAAAGATCATAAAGCTGCCTGCCTCCGCGACAGACTGAAGGTCCATGTGGGATTATTCACTAGTCAGGCAGGAAAGATAATTAAGACATTTTATGCATATTTTCAGAAAGGCTTAAGACAAAAAGGGTTAACAGCAAAATTTAATCAGCACACTACACTCCATTACCCAAGTTTCTGTAAATTTTGGGTTTGAATCATTGAAGAAGCAAGAAGTCTACATTTTCGAAGAAGAAGGTAAATTCAAATCATTACTATGGGAGAAATCTGGGTGGGTAAAATACATCAGAGACTTGTAGAATCTCTCTATTTGCAAAGCTGTGTTTTTAGATGGGTGATAACAGCTTCCATCATTTGACGAAAAATGGCAAAAGTACAAAATACTATTTCTGGTTATCTTTTTCCGAAAGCACACCTCTTTAACACCTGATTAAAATTTTGTTGTTCAATGCTTAAGAATGGACTTTGAATAAACGAGCATATATATGATTCCATTTTGGCAACAAAGGGAAGAGATTGATAAAATATCTACAAAGGTTTAGAAGACTACATAGAAAATACCCAATTCCCTGTTCCTCAGACGCTGGATACCCACTGTCTTTGAATTTCAACTTTTCATTGCAATTGCAATTGTTCTCTCAATAACACAGGTGCAGAGGGATAGAAACATCTGGCCATGTGTTTTAGGAGGAACTGCTAGGGAAGTAAGAATTTTCTGATGACCCATCATGATGGGGTCTCAAAGAATTGTTGATCTGGGAAATTAAATATTGCTATCTGGCCCTGTGTCCTCCACATCCTTAATGCCTTCCAATTTTGTCTCTAATAACAGAATAGAACATGTTTGTGTGGTATATGCATCTTGACCTCTTTCAACATCCTAAGAATGCTGAAATTAAAGTACATCTGGCAAGCAATGCCACTGAAAGCCAGCAGTCCATCAAATATTTAATGACTTTTAGAGGCTGCGGATGACTTTGGAAGGACAAGATTTAATTTCTGTATCTCTTCCTTCAATCCTGTGATGGGAGAGACAAGTTACATGTGAACAGAGGGAAAGTTTATGGCTCAAGACATACTGTGAACGTCAGGTGAAATCCACACTATGAAATAAGAGTATCAGCGTATGGATTCAGGTCTTGGGTTGACGAGCCTATTCCATTGCTCCACTTTGCCTAACCAGAAAAAAGTGACCAAACACACACCTTTGTGGAATATGGGCATCTATTTTGTACTAAGTATTGTGCTAAGTGTTGGCCTCTAGTGGTGAATGCAACAGACATGGTCTTGCTCTGAAAAAAGATAGTCTGGAGGAGGAGATAGAAAATAAGAGAATGAATAAGTACGCAAGGTAATTTCAGATGGTATGAAATTTTATGATGGTAATAAACCAGGTACTGTTATAAAATAAGCAAACAGGAAAAGCCTATTTTAGGCAGAATGATGAGTAAGAGCTCATCTAAAAAGAACACATTTAAATTGATATTTGAAGAAGCCAGCTACATAAATAAACACCAGGATGGAGAAAGAACACTTGTGGTAGAAACCCTAGGATGCCACTCAGTGAGTCATACTCTATTATAGTCTCTTCTCCTTGAGTGTGGGCAGAACCTATGTCTTGCTTCATTTTTTGTTTTGGTATTAACTTGGGGAATTGGGAGAGGGGACCAGCCAAGTTATTGTTCTTCAATCTTCGTTGTGGAGGGCACCAGTCACCATCTGGCTTCCTGTTGGCAGCTCAAGCCCTCTAAACTCAAGGCGCTGTGCTCAATCCTAGCCATGGGTGGGCATAGCCACCATCCCATGCAGGAGTCTAACCAGCACTCCCGCTGCCAAGAGTGCATGCTCTATCCTCTGAGCCATCCAGGTGGCAGCTCAGCCCAAGTTGCCAAGCTCGGTCTCAGTTGTGGGTGGGCACCGCCCACCATTGAACAGGCAATCTTGTTGTTACACCAGCTGAGCCATCCCGCCACCCGCTGGCAGCCCAGTGATAGCCCAGCTAGGGCGCAGCATTCACTGGCCCATGTGGGAATCGAACCGGTGGCCCTGCTGCCCAGAGCATGTGCTCTAAGCCAACTCTTAACCAACTGAGCCACTCGGCTGGCCCCCTGTGTCATAATCAATAGTATATGACAAGAGTGAGGGGATTTTGCAGATGTAATTAAAGAGCTGAATCAATTGACTTTAATAGAAAAGGGTAACTATTCTGGGTGGATCTGACTTAATCAGTTGATCCTTTTAAAAGAGGGTCTAGAAATCAGAGACTGGAAGCACCAGAGACAGCCTCTCTTTTTGCTGGCTTTGAATAATTCTATGGTTGCAATGATATGAGTTGTGCCAACACCATGAAGGAGCTGGAAGTGTATCCTTCCCTTTTGAGCCTGTAGATGAGAACACAGCCTAGGCAGAACCATCATTCTAGGCTCCTCAGTCCCTGAGGGGAGAACCCAGCTAAGTAGTGCCTAGACTTCTGATCTACATTCTAAGCTGGACATTGTAGTTAGCAAGGAGCCAGATCACGGACATTCTATGACAAAGCAGGAAAGTTTAGGCTTTATCCCCAGCATCTGATATGCAATGCCTCGTGCATAGAAGGTGCTTAAAATATTTGTTGAATGAAAGAATTTATGAATAATGAAAGGATTTTGTTAAAGTGTTTAAGACTAGACTATCATTGCCACCCCTCTCAGACTTTAAAACATTTCTTCAATAAGATATTTATGGGAAGACCATTATGTGCAAAGAACTGTATTGGTTATAAAGGGCCAAGAAAGGTGATAAAGAAATGGAGTCTTTCCAAGAATCAAATTCTCAGCTAACTGATCTACTAGAAACTTCTGGACTAAAGACTCTATAATGAGGTATGGATGAAACCTAATAATCTGGGTCATAGCTGAAAGTCTGATAATTTGAGGTTTCTCTTTGGAGTCTAATAAACTATCTGAAAAGTTGCCAAATGCTAATCAAGTCCAAGGAAGGTAGCACTGTAATAAGATAACCACATCGCTGATGATCCAGAGACCAGGAAAAGACACGTAAAGAAAATGCGTAGTTCAATAATAATGGGAAATTCCATTTTGAAAATGCAAACGTGTTTGTAGATGGGGAGATTATATCCCAGGTGTCTCTAGTCAAGTCTTCTATGTAAAAATTCTGTAGGAATTCAGAGAAGATAAACAAAGAAAATACTGTCAGCTTCTGTTAGGTGGGACATGCAGGTTTTCCCTGCTGCCACTGAGGCACCGATGCTGGCTGAGCAGAAGGTCAGAGTCATCTGCTGGTGTTCTTTTTTTTTAGAGGTTGAGACCCGGCCATTGTTGTTTATTTATTTATTTTTTTAAAGATTTTATTGGGGAGTTGAGGGAAGGGAACAGCGTTGGGGAATCAGGGAAGGGGAACAGACAAGTTGCTGTCTTTTTGTTCTTCAGTCTAGTTGCGGAGGACGTTGCTTCACTAGCCCATGTTGGTATCGTCATTGCACTCTTCTCGGGTGAGGCAGATTGGTCGCCGGCCGCTGGACAGCCACTCACAGCAGCTCTTGGCAGCTCACGCTGGCTGCCAGCCACTCACGCTGGCTGCCGGCCACTCACTGTAGCCTATGGCAGCCCACTGCAGCAGGGGCTGCAGCTATGCCGTCCTGGGGACTCACAGCAGCCCAGCTCCAGGTGGAGCTGTTGTTCACCATGTTAGCTGTAGAGGGCAGTGTCACTGGCCCTCATATGTGGGATCCAAACTGGGGCCGCTGGTGTCCCAAGCCAGCTCTTAACCGATGCACCACTTGGCCGGCCCCATCTGCTGGTGTTCTGAGGAGGTGTGGTGGGGTCCGAAATGCCATTCTGTAAGCTCAGAATTGAAACACGAGGAAGCAACTGATTTCCTTAGCTCATATCCATATCCCCTTGGAAATTCGCTGGGCTGCTTCCCAAAGTATAATTTATTTACATTTAAAATATATGAAGATGTAGAACTGCCTCTTTCTATAACACACCTCAGGGGGATTTTTCATGGGAGATGTCCACACTTTTCAAAGTGAAGCAATTAAGGATAACTCATACGGTTAAGCAGAGGGTTAGGAAGTAGTAGATACCTAGTACAACTGGACATCAAATCAACTCCAAAGGGAAAGGATAAAAATGGTGCTCTGCATTTTATTTGTTTTTTGTTTTTTTTTTGGTTTGTTTTTTTGTTTTTTTTTTGGTGTTTTTGAGGGCAGTGTTACTGGCCCTCATATGTGGGACCCGAACCAGGGCTGCTGACTTCCCAAGCCAGTGCTTAACCACCACGCCACTTGGCCGGCCCTGATGCTCTGCATTTTAAAACTTTTTAAATGCATCATCATCACCGCCATCTTTGCATTTCATGAAGATGGAGGGCAGGTCTGTCTTAGTCTCATTTTCTAGATGATTCCACCCATTCTCAAAGAAGTTATCCTACTTTTTTGAGTTAGACTTAGAATTCAAGTCAAATACTCAAATAGCTACATAATTGATGGCTCCCTCTCAAAAGTCTAAGAAACTAAAAACAACAATGATTTCATATAATTTTTCAGTTATTTTACTTTGACTGTTATGTTGAGTATAAGCAAACTCTTCTATGAGACAGGACCACGCATTCTCAAATAAACAAAACAGGCCTTAAAAAATTCCATGTGCAAATCTGGAGACATTTGTTCAGCTTCCTTGCTTTTTTAAATATTTTGATAGACACAGTTGATGTTAATAGAGAACTGATATGTAACTGATATAATCACTCTTTGATAAACATCTCTATCGAAAAATGTTTGAGATGAAAACTGCAGTTACTGGGAGAAACTTCTAAAAAGAGGTCATGCGAAACTTCAGAAAGCAGCACCAGAAATCAGATTACCACTTTCCCAAGAATGCAATATGCCTAAGAAGGAAAGACCATGCACATTTCTGGTTTTGGAAGCACCTAGGAATTGCTTTGTCTCATGAGAAGAAGGTCCAGAAAATCTGAAACAAAATAAGAAACAATTTAAGCAAGGTGAGAGTGAAAGCCATGATTTTCACTTCTGTGTCTGCTTCAGGAGTTAATAGAGTTCAGAAGTGCTCAGTGTGGTCTATGAGAAAGCCAGTGAGCGAATCTATAATTGCTGAAACCTGACTGCAGGGCATGAGAAATGTGAAAGCTGTTCTGGTCAGTCTGGGACTATTTTCGATGATGGCGTCAGAGGGCTCATCAACCTCGGCATGTCAGGACTAGTCACCCCAGTCATGCGTCCCACATCATTGGTGGTGTGGATGATATATGAGGGCAGGCTGATGAAGAGCCTCTATTTAAACAGTATGTGTCACCTTAATGCATATTGTTTTTTTAAAAAAACGGAATACTTTAAAGGGTATGATTTTACATACATTACTTCTACAGATAAAGATAGGTTTAAAAAGTGAGTTAGGAGTTGGTTTAATTAGAAATATTAAATAAGTGGTATTTGGAATTAAATTTTTATTAAATACAGTGGTATTTGTATTAAATACAGTGGTATTTGGAAATGACAAAACTCATGGAGATAGTATATTAATGGCTGAAGCCTAGAAAACAATGCAAAAGATAATTTTCTGCTTCCATTGTTTTGATAGTTTCTTTGTTGAGATTTTTGCTATTTGTTTCCATTTACAAAATACCTATATGCTTCAGGCAGACAATTTGGGGACCCAGAAAAGCACAAATGAAAACAATAAAAATCAACCATAATGCTAGCACCAAAGATAAGCACTGGTAAGATTTTCTTTCTCACCCATCCAGCACTTTTCCCATAAAAATGGAATTATGCCTTCATACTCTGTTTGACAGCCTTTATTGTTAAGCATTTTCCACTTTACGATAGCTAGTGAATGTTTTCTCTTGTGGTAAGCTTTCTTCTTCAACAATTACTTCATTGGCTGAAGAGTATCCTCTCAGGTGGTCAAATCAAAATCTAATTTGCCTCCTTCTGTTGGGAATTAAAATTGTTTCCACTTTTCACTGCCATATACAATGACCATCTTTGGACTTAACACTCTTGTACACATCTCTGAGTATTGTAACAAATTCCTAGAGGGAGAGCTGCTGGTTCAACAGGATTGCTCATTATAAAGGTGTTTTGCTGAAAATTAGCAGGCTACTCCATAGTAAGTTTACCATAATAAATGATTCCAATAGTCAGTTATGAGAATTCTCATTTCTATAATATTTGCAATGTATTATCATTACCATTGCTATTTTTCTTTTAAAATACTTTTATTGTTTGCCAATATACTTATATAACTCAGGTTACTAAAGACATGGAATGTAAAAATAATCATATATTTAGAATTCATTTGTATTTTTCTTTTCTGAATTACCTGCATATACTTCTTGTCCTAATTTCTCTTAACGTGAAGCCCTCATATGATCATCAGACTTAGGTGTGAAGATAGAATATAATGCTAAATGCCTTATGTATTCCTATCCCAAGAAGTACCTCATTTTACATTTCTTATAATTTTTTAGCTAACGGGTCAATCATTATTCTTGGAAGAGATGATATAATTCTTTTATATTATTGAATTTTTTTTCTAACTCATGGAAAAGATGAGTCAAATTAGTTCATTTTTTAGGGAAATCAGTAAAATATGGTCTGGCCACTCAGCCCCCTTCAACATGTTCAAAAACACCAAGATAAGAAATGGCATGGCCGGCCAGCCGAGAGGTGCATTGGTAAAGAGCTGGCTTGGGACGCCAGCGGCCCCGGTTTGGATCCCACATATGTGGGCCAGTGACACTGCCCTCTACAGCTAACAACAGCTCCACCTGGAGCTGGGCTGTGAGCCCTGGCGACAGTGTAGGCTGCAACCCCTGCTGCAGTGGGCTGCCATTGGCTAAAGTGAGTGGCTGGCAGCCAGCGTGAGCTGCCAATAGCCAGGTGAGTGACCATCCAGAGGCCGGCGACTGATCTGTCTCATCCGGGAAGAGCGCAGTGATGATGCCAACATGGGCCAGTGAAGCAACGTCCTCCACAACTAGACTGAAGAAAAAGACAGCAACTTGTCTGTTCCCTTTCCCCGATTCCCCAACGCTGTTCCCCTCCCCCAATTCCCCAATAAAATCTTAAAAAAAAAAAAAAAAGAAATGGCATGGCAATAGATTCATTCCAATGATGCTGATGTTTGAACAACAACAGAAAATATACACAATAAACTTTTGGCAATGAGAAAAAAATAATTCCTAGAATAATTTTGTGCCTATCAGGTTTAGGAACACTTGAATCTCTCTGTAATTTTGAATCTTACTTATAATCCAGGGCAGTGATTGTTAATCTTTATGAAGCTAGGACAAGCCATTTTCTTGTGGTGAAGGTGGTGGTGGTGGTAAAGGTGTTAATGGGCGTAAATGGCGACATCGCTTGCCTACCCTAATCTAAACATGTCACATGGGATGCAGTATGTTTTAAATAAAAATAACAATTAAATTTAATTTTATATTGAGATTTATTTGAGAATTTTAGAATACTTCTTGACCCATCAGAGAAACCCTTTACCTTTGGGTTGGCAATCAGTGTCCTGAATTGAAGTGGCTGAGAAGAAAGTAGGATGTCGGGAACATCTTCAAATGTAATGTATGTATTATATTATGAAATGCTAAATAGATTCCTACTTATTTAAACATCCAGAAAGCTCTGGGCAAGATATGAGAATGACAATAAGACCCTATTTACCAGTTAAAATCATCTGCTATCATCCTTTTATTAATTTGATAGGCAATTATTGATCACTCACCATATGCCAAGAATTGTTTCATGCACTGGAAATATTAGTGAGTAAGGCGAAGATGAACTGCCATCCTCAGGAGGCTAACATTCTGGTGAAGGATGAGCAGGGAGAGAGACAGTAATAAATGGGTGAAAATGATGAATAAGAAGTGGAAAATAGGGGTAAAGGCTGTGACGAAAACACATCAGGGGGTGGGATAGTGACTTGGTGATGTGTGATGCAAGGGGGAACTTTAGATGAGCGGTCGTGGACAACCTCTTCGAGAAGCTGACATTTCAGCTGATGCCATGGTCATGGTAAAGAGTATTGTGAGCTGAAGGGAGAGCAAACACAAAGGTCCAGAACCATTTGAAGTGTTGGGGAACTGGAAAGAAGGCCAGTGAGAAAGCATGCGGGAAAGTGGGATGAGCAAGCTGGTTCATGTACTGCCTCAAGGCTTAGTGAGGAGCTGAGATGCCATTCTAAGGGTGATAGATACCACTGTAAGCTTTTAAGCACAGGACTGGCATGATCCAATTTTCATTTTAAGAGCACTCCAGCTGTGTGTGGTGGGTGCATTACCATGGGCAAGACAGGGAGCAGTATGACCAGTTGGGTTAACACTGGTCACCCAGGTGAGAGATGTTGGTGCCTTGAACCAGAGGGTAGCCATGGAAGTGGGAAGAAGAAAGCCTTAAAATCCTGTAGTTCTTATGTTAAAACTTTGTGGCACTATTCTGATACTGTCCATTGACTTTTTGCCTCTTCTAGTAGACTATAGTATATTTTAACTGCTATCATTTAAGTGTCCCATGTTGCTCTGGACTTTATACACATTGAATCCTTATAACAGTTTTATCCCAAGCTCATGTGTGGGGAGGCTAACTAACCCCCCAAGGCCACAAAGCTAGTGAGGGGTCATATTAAGGTTTACCTCAGTCTGTCTGATTCTGAGCAAGGCAAAAATCTTAGCCAATACACTACAGTGTTTGGGTTTTACCTACTGTAGGAGAAGAACTGGCACAGGGGAACAGGGTACAGCTGAGTTTCTCTAATAGTTCTTAGAAGGGGAAGAGAAGCAAAATTACCAAGAAGGGAGGTTCTTGTTCAAACTGCAGATTCCTGGGCCCTGCCCTGAGAATCAGAATCAGAATCTCTAGGAGTGGGGCTTAGAAATGTGCATTTAAAAAATGCTCCCAAGTGACAATAAAATTTACAGAGACTGCAAAATAGGCAGTCAATAAATACTTGTTGAAAGAATGAATGAATATACTAGAAAGCTTCACAGGAAATGAAGATCTAGAGTAACTCATTCTCCCAGCCCCTGATCTAGAGAATATATAAGCCTATTTTAGGGTGAACCCAAGCAGAGTTCTAGCTGTCCCCTTCAGGTCCACTCAGCAATTCATGATGTGACTATATGGGTAAGAATACTTGGGCGTTCTGGAAGTTTCCTATTTTAAGTAATTACTCTTGATGCCCAGGTACTAAGTCCAGTTGTCTCCCCAGCTGAGGAAGTATAAGCCCCTCAACTGGTAAACACCTATTTTAAAGGCAAAACATCTTTTTAAAAAGACTCATGATTTTGACATTTTAGGATTTTCACACACAGGAGCCAGGCCTTACTCATATGACCAATTTACCCATTAGACACCATAAGCATAGTACCTCAGGCCCCCGAGGCTTGTAGGGGATCGCAAAAATGTTTCAGTTTCTTTTAAAATCAGAAGAAAAAACATGAATATATTCTAGCCTGAATTATATTCAACATTGACCAATGCAGTTGTAAAATATAATCAATTTTAAAAAAAAAATCAAAACATGACCCTAGAAGGCAACAAGTGCCAAGGGCACACATAAGTCATAATGTGGTCCTGTTTATTCACCGCTCTGGGCCCAGATGATAAGACAACTTACCTGGCATGCATTGTACAGGAGCTGATGTTCAAACTTCTTGATCCCAAGAATGTTCTGGAACATCTCGTAGAGTTGCTCTTTGCTCAGAATCAGCTCAGAGGCTGCGCTGGCTGTCATCCGGGCCTGCTGCTTCCTGGGGTCCTCTTCCCCGCGGTAGATGGCGTCAAACTTGGCCATCCAGGAACTCAGCACCGTCTCCTTGCTGAGGCCATCGATCTCGGGCAGGCTGCGTACCCTCTTCTCAATGTGCTTCTTGAAGACCTCCCGTGAGTCGTTGGCAGAGCAGCCCCCACTCTGCACCATGCGGGCCACACGGTCACTCTTCAGGAACACCTGAGCAAGAAGGGAGCCAGGAGAGACATTAGGAAGTCAGCCCTGGAGATAGATACCAGTTCCCAGGCATCGCAGGAGGCACCGATGAGGTCACCTCCTGCCCCTACCTCTGAGCTGTGCAGACTCAGAGAAGTAACGCACACTTTTTGCTTTTGTGTCCAAATCTAGAAATTGAGAATAACAGTACTGACCAGGTTGTTGCAAGGATTAAATGAGGCAGTAATATCCTGAAAGGCAGGATACGGTAGATAGATTTTGAACTCAGACTGCCTGGGTTCTTTCTCTGCCACTTAGTGGCTGTGTTTCTTTTTGCAGGTTAATCTCTATGGACCTCAATTTTCTCATCTATAAAGTGGGAATAGTAGTCTCTGCATCACAGATGTTTTAAAATCAAGATTAAATGAGTTAATATATGAAAACCGCTTTAAAAAGTAGCCCATGTTAATGCCTTATGAGTTATTGTGGTGGTTATTACTATTATACATAAAGCACCTGGCACATAGCACTTAAATGTTAACCACTATTTATATCTCATTTTATCCTCTCAGTGATACTCATTATCATTGAAATTGAATTAAGCACGTATGTATTTAATGTCTATCTCCCTTCCCAAAATGTAAACTCCACATGGTCAAGCACTGTGTCCTTCTTGTTCCCCACAGTGTCATCTGTCCCTAGTACAGAGCCTGGCGCTTTGAGAGTGAGTGAACATAGAAGGTAGGTCTTATGTTCAGTGCATTTTGTAGGTGGAAAATCAAGACTCCACAGAGAGGAAGGGACTTGCTCTTGGTAACTCAAACTGGCTGATTATGAATGTATGGTCTTCTGACTTCACCCTGGTTTCTTCTTTTCATAAGAATCTCCCCTACCTTGTGAAAAACCTTTGCCATCTGGTGGAGAACCCTGAGTTGTTTTGCTGGTGCTGCCTGCATCCTGGACCAAGCCACCCATTAAGAAGAGTTTACTTTCACTCCAGTGCCAACCACTTGGAAGCTTATACAGATACATGGTTCTGGGTGCAATATAAGGTAGTGAAGCTGCTACTTCATATTCACAGAGGGAAAACTGACAATTTTGAGCTGTGTCCTGGTCACTCTTCAGAAGGTGCATATCCACCCAGAAGCAGGACAAATGTTCACTCCTCTGTCAGATTTCAGGAAATGCCCTTGTTGGCCATGAGATGGCATTGCTTAGGGCACATCTCATTGCCTCATGCTTCCTCCCAAAGCCTTCCTTGGGGAAGAGAGATGTTAGAACGGTGGCCTCCATTTATTGCTGACTTAATGAACTCACTTAGAAAGGAGGAGGGCTGAGGGTTTGATGAATGGGCTGGAGGCAATAGCCTGCTCACCTGTGCCTGGGAATTGGTACTCAGTTGAAACCTTAGAGTTCATTTAAAAATCAATTTTAGAAAAAAAGTTTCAAATAAATTCTCAGGCCTTATAAGCCTTAATGAGCTAAAGAAGTTACCTGAAAATTTGTAATGCTTAATATAGATGGTTTCTACATTGTGTTTCAGTTTTAGATCTAGATCTCAAAGATCATCAAAGTTTTGAGGCAAATAGAGAAAGTTTCTGGAAAGGCAATATAGCAGTAGCTGTAAACCATGGTCCCAGACCAGCTGTACCACCAACTTGCTGTGTAACCTTAGGTAGTCACCTCCCCTCTCTGATTCTCTTGTTTCTAAACTGCACATTGAAGGAGTTGAACTATAAAATGTTGGGGTTGTCCTTCCAGCTGTAATAGTTATACTCTTCTTTATGAAACTGTTTTTTCTTTCTTTGGGCACTCAGTAGGTAGAAGTTGCTGTCCCAGGTGCCAGCAGTGAGGAAAATAGATGCCGATCCAGCCTGCACACCTCCATGACATTATTTTAATAATCCCAGGCAAATATGATGACAATCTGGGGTAAGTGCTATCAAGGGAAAGTACAGGAGTCCATGGGTGCATACAATCAGGAATCTGTTCTAATGTGTGGTCAGGAAAGCCTTCCTGGAGGAACACACTCCTTTGAGATGATATGTGAAAGATGGTTAGGTATGAGAAAGTGAGAGCATATTTCAGAGAGAGTGAACAATATATGTAAAGACCCTGAGTGTCTGAGGAAATAGGGGAAGCCAGTGTGGCTGTGGCAGTGAGGGGTGGGGAATGACCGACGTCAAGTGGGCACAATTGGGTCAGATGGCCAAGGGCATGGGAGGCCACAATGTGTATGTTGGTATTCATTGGAAGGGCACTGGGAGACCATTGAAGGTCTTACCTGGGGTATGAGACAATGAAGTTCACATTCTCTGTCTTTAATGTAGAACACAGGCTGGAAGGGGCCAAAAGAATAGTCAGGCAGCCCTAGTGGGGGCATTTGTAGAAATACAGGTGACTGATGATGGTACAGGGAATGCAAAGGGGTTAATTCTTTGTTTTCAGTTCTAATGAACATTAGAGATGACTTGGAAACATTCATTTAACAATGAAGCCATACTCCCTTCCCCAGTGTGCCACAAAACTGGGGCTGGCCCCAGTTATAAGCCCTCAGCACCACATTCCTTTTCCCCAAAGACCTTTCATAGCTCCGATTTACCACCTATCTTTGTGACTCTTTGGTTACTATCTAAGTCCCAGGAAGGCAGAAGTTGTAGCTGTTTTTTCCTATTACTTTTCTGGAGTGTTTAAGACAGTGCATGGTACACAGTTGGTACTATGTTGAATGAGTGAATGAATAAGAGCAAAATAGACTTCTCAAAGCAGAGACCTTATTCAGATTATATCTATATGGGGGCAGGAAAGTAAAGGGAAACCAGCAAGTACAATATATTGGTCTCTCAAAACAATTGAGACTAGATATTCAATGGGACTTAATAACAGGTGGTAAGAAATGAAGATGTCGGCACATTGGCCCCAGCTGGCATCCGTAACCCGCTGGGTGACTCCTGGATCCTGCACACATCATCCGCTTCACACACTCCATTCCTTTGTACATAGTAGCCGCTCAAAAAATATTTGTTGAGCTACTAGTGATGAACTTAGACAAGTCACTTAACCTCCATCAACCTCACTCTCCTTCACTGTCACTCAGGGTTAATCCAGACAGCCTTTGATGAGGATTAAACTGAAAGGACTTTGAAAAGTAGGGGTTCCATCTGTCCAGAGATAAAATATGGTTGCCAGACCCCAGAATGAGGGGAGATGAGTGGAATGTCATGAGTGTGGAGGAAGGAGGCTGAAGATAGAGGAGACAGCAAAGATGAAGTACCAAAAGGAGGAAGAAAGCCAGGGGTATAAAGGTGGCAGCAGAAAACTAATTTTCCAGGCACATCATCAGTCTTGGCTTATGCCTGTCAAAGGGAAGTGGGCCCAGCCAGCCTTGCCCCATAGTAAACGCAGCCACTGAGGACCAAGGTGCTTCTGTGCCTCTAAAACCACTCTTGACACTCATTTGTACTGACAGCTTTAGCTGGTATTTTTGTTTCTTGTTTTGTTTTTGGCAGTCTCTGGCTGTCGCAAGAGACTTCCTCCCCAGCACAGTTCTATGTGGCACATCCATAAATTCTCCCTACTCGTCTGTCAACTTCCAGATAGGTCTTAATGGGAGATGGAAGATAAACAAGTAAATATGGAATGGTGAAGGGCAGTCAGCTGAGTTTCTTGATCTCATCCATTAGCCCTTCCCTCCATCGCCAGAGCCAAGCAACCTCAAGGTTATTGTAGAAATCCATGAGCACATCAGTACTTAATGACTGTGCACGGTACGGGATGAAGCTGGCCCAGCTCCCACTTCCTGCTGACAGGCTGAGAAACTAAGTTAGGCCCTTTCCTGCTCTACAAATCACATCATTCCCACACAAATTAGAAGAAGACCTAGATGTTAGAGTAAATGAGATTAAAAACCACACAAACACACACACACACACACACACACACACACACACACACACACGCCAACCTAGTTGCTACTAATGAATGACACATGGATAACAGGAGGCGCAGGCTCCAGTGCCAGGTGGCCTGGATTCAAATCCTGACTGGACCAGTCACTAGTTTTGAAAACTGAGCAAGTTACTTAATCTTTTGGGGGGCTTCAGTTTCCTCAACTCTCAAGTGGGAATTCTAACTACCCTTCCTTGTCGGAGCTGGGTAAGGATTCAATGAGACAGTGTGTGCCAACTGGTGAGCATGGTGCCTGCTTTAAGAATGTGATGAAAGTTAGTTAGTATTTTTTAATAGGCTGCCATGCAGTCATGAAAAAAAATAATACTTTTTTCATTAGCATCAAAAGATGTCCATGATATATTGTTAAGCCAGAGACTTCCAATGGTAGAGGTGAGATGGGATTGGAGGATTGAAGCATGACCCTGGATTGAGAACATTTTAGGTAATGAAACATTTCACTGATGAGAATAAAAGGTCTCAGAAGTAGAAAGGAGCTTGGAAACTACTGTGCTAATGAAACAAGTGGGATATTAATATTTTCCATCTTAATATGGAAACCAAATAGCTATTTTCATGTTTACAGACACATTAAAGTATCTGAAAGATATACACTCAAATTTTGCAGTGGTCATTTAGGATGATGGGACTATTTTTCTAACTATTTCATCTAGATTTTTTCCTACACTGTCTACTTTTCTAATTGGCATGTTTTACTTGCAAAATCACTTAAAGTGCTTCCTTCTATGTGAAAAAAATAAAAATTTACCTTTGTTGAGGCAAGATGCATGTTAATTTCTAAAATAAAATACACCCTTGGATCTTAAAGATATTCCTCACCAAAAGATAAGGCATCCTAGGGCAAACTTCAGGTGCAGATTTGAGGCCATGACCTGTGGTCAGTGGTGGTAGGTTAGGAGCAAAAGCAGCCCCCTTCCCTCTGTCTATACTTCTTTCCCCTGCCTTGACCTTGTATTTCCCTCACCCCAAGCCCAAGCCCAGAAACTCGGGAGTGGACTGATTCTATCAACTTTCAACTCTTTTCTATTATTTCTATGCTCCAGATGGCCACCATACCAGCATTCTCGCTCTCTAACCTTCATCCTTCATATATTCATAATGGCACTTTCCAGGTGCTATATTTAGGATGAAGTTTTGTGTGTGTGTGTGTGTGTGTGTGTGTGTGTGTGTGTGTGTACAATTAATGCTGACAATAATTATGCATGATAGGTCTTATTACAGATGAAGAAACTGAGGCTCAGACTTGGCTGGTATCCCAAAGCCACTGTGCAGCCAAATTAGAACTCAACCCCACACCTTCTGGACAGTAAACTCATCCTCCTAATGATGCTGACCTCTGTCTCCTCCTTCCTTGCCTGGCTTTCCTGTAAGAATGAATGCATTCAGAATTGGTAGTTATTCTTCCCCTAGGGATATGTCTGTTTTAAGGCCACTGAGGAGATATAGTATTTCAGCATACTGGAAAATATACAGCGTTATTTCAGAGAAATAGCCAGATGTGACCTGACTGCTACTTTTCTTAGATTAAAAAAAAAAAAAGTTCTACCATAAGACTAAACAAAATATGTCATCCTGTATAGAAGACACCAGCGTTTAGCCTGTCCACCATCCTTCCCTTTCTGAACAGCACCTCAGTCTGAAACCTCTTTGTCATTACACAGTTTCAGTGCGACTGTCAATCACAGGGCCTTGTCCTTCCTTGCCAAGGTGGGTGAGGACCTTGGCCAGTCACACTGTCCCTTCGGGGGTTGAGATTCAGAGTGGGGTGGCACAAGACGAATGAGGTTGGAGTAGATTCATACCAATGATAGGGTGTCCATTATATCCTGCTATCTGGCTTCCTGAGGTCAATCTTCCCCAGTTTCCAGTTTTTCTTATGCTTGGTTATTTCTTTTAATAACAACAACAACAAACAGTCGTTATTGTTATTGTTAAGGCGTAATTTAACAACAACCAGTTTCTTTCCTAGCAACAGAAAAATTCTGTTTGATACAAATTCAAAGCTAGTTTGACAAAAACCAACCGAGCTTTTTTGGGGGAGATCAGCTAAAACCAAAACAAAACAAAACAAGTCAATCAGAGCAGTTCTGTCTCAAGCCCAGACCTCAGCTGCAGTGCTCTCAATGAGTGCTCGCACATCTGCCTCCACCTTCTACAGCCCCACTTCCCACTTAATCCCCCCATGTTTCCTTCCAGGCATAATTTGAGTGAGAAAGTTTTTGTAAAAGTTTCCCATTCATCTTTTCTCAGATGCCAGGATCAGCATATGAAGGAATCAAAATTAAGCAGAGAGATGGGGAGGTGAAGGTGAGAATGGAGGCTTCTGTTTTAGACGTCTTAAAAGGGCTGAAAGTTAGAAAAGATGTGGAGGCCATGGAAAAACGGGTGGGATTTTTGATGTCTGAGGACTGTGGCTGTGGGGCCAGGTTTGGGTTGCTGGCCCAGATCTCAGAGCACCCACCTCAGAGCTCTGCCCTCAAAGCCATGATGGAAGAGATGAAAGGATTCTTCTGCTGCCCTGCCAGATCCTCTTTGACAATGATAAAAGTGAACTAGCATTTTGTGATGCTTGACCATGAAGCCGGAGGGCTGTGGGTGGGGCTGGGCCCCTGGTTAACTCTGTAATCCTGACTTCCTTTTTAACTTTGTGGTAGCTTCCGAGGGAGGGACGTTAATAAATGGGAATAGCCATCTTGAAAGAGAGTACTTTCTCTCCATGTGGGCAGCTGGTTGGAGCCCGTGTTGGAGGTGTGCATTCTTGCAGTGCAGTGGTGGGGTTTTTTTGTGCTGTTTTTTTTTTTTTTTTCAAATAAACCTTTTCTTTTGTGAATTATTTGGAGAGTTATTTTCACCAATCAACAGCTATCAGGGCCACCAAAAAAAGATAAAATACACCTATATGCTCTAAGAGCCATAGGAAACCAGGTCTCCCCTCATCCTGGTCCAGCTCAGGCCTCACCCGCTTCCTGTTGATGGTGGCAGGCTGTGTACATGCTGGGCTGGATGGCACAGATAGAAACAACTCTTTACTGCTCTGGCATGTTAAACCATTTCTGCCTTAGTAAGACAAGGCAAATAGCTGAAACTGACTTTCTAGTGTGATAATCTCAGAACTTTTTGAGGAAAAGTTTTTTTGTTTTTTGTTTTTTCCTTAATGACATTACCCTTGGTAACCTGGAATGTGAAGACGTGGGGTGGGTACTCTGTGTGTGTCTGTGTGTGTGTGTGTGTGTGTGTGTGTGTGTGTGTGTGTGTGTATTAGAGAGAGAGAGAGAAAGAGAGATTAGGAGAATATATGTGGGTTGTTTTCTGACAAGCATACATTATGCCTTCTTCTGGTAAAAATCTCTTTAATTTCTTATTAGGAAACCATTGCATTTTCAATTCAAAAGACTCCTGTGGAGCTAAGCCTGTACTCAGGGTCTAGAAGTAGTATTTGTCCTAGGCCTGATTCCCCAGTCTATTTCACCTCCTTCTGTTGTGACTGGCTCAAGAAAGGACACATGACCCACGTCCCTCCCACCAAGTCACCCCTGGGTCTTTTGCTGGCACTCTCGGTAAAGATGTATTGTCTTTGCTCCTGCGGTTGCTAAGTCGGTAGCTTGGAAAGAATCTGCCTAGAAATGAAGCCAATACAAACAAAAGCAAAGCCGAGGTGTGCGGAGAGATACCCACTCTGCTGGCATCTTTGGAGTCTCAGGATTCAGCTACAACCACAGCCAAATTTACCCCTAGACTTTTAAGTTGCTTGAGCAAATAGATCTCATTTTTGGCTTAAGCCATTTTTTTTTTTTTTTTTGGCTGAGCCACCCTGCCACCTGTTGGCAGCTCAGCGGCAGCTCAGCTCGGGCTGGGCATCGAACTGCTGTTGCTCAGAGTTCAGCTCTCACTCTTGCGTGAGCTCTTAACCAAGTGAGCCACTTGGCCGGCCCTGGCTTAAGCCATTTTGAATTAGTTGTCTGTCATTTGTAATCCAAAGAGTCTGGACCAAGACAGATACTGACAGAAAAGAAATTGGATTTTAGAATGGGGTGGAGGAAGAGACACTAGCTTCTCCATCGCCCAAGAAGGAAGGGAAAGCGGGAAAGGAAGGAGTAATTATCCTGAGGCTCTCCCCAGTCAAGTGCTAATCCTGATTCTTTGAATGAGGGCCTTTGCTGCAGAGGATTAGGCTTTCTAGGAAATGTGAATCTCAAGACACTCTAAGGCTTTACTAATGAATATGGTAAATAGTTAATACCCCACATTGTTTCCTGTTACCAAAATATTCAGTAATTTCTCAATGCTTCTGTTCTTACCAGACTAACAAGACGTCCTTTCAAACAAACTGTCCAATATAAAAGAAAATATTGGGATCACTATAGATATAATGGTAATTTCCAGAGACTGATTAGCATGTTCATGACTTCTAATTTTCAAATTTAATTAATAGATAGAAATGGCACCTTCTTTTAATTTATGTCATTAGTCAAGTGAGCTTTCTAATTAAGATTTGCTATTTTGAAATTTGTAAACTGGTGAATGACTTTAAACATGGGGAATTATCAGTAAGGATCTGCCTGGTCTGAACTGGCTTTCAGAACTTGAAAAAAAGAGGAGAGGGAATTAATTTCAGTCCTTGGCAGTTTCCAAACAGAATCTTTTGTAAAGTGTATTAAAGTTATTCATTGCTGTACCATCATTGTGATTTCAAACCTCATTTCCACTCTCCACTAAATTCGACTGAAATATTGCATCACATCAGATAAAGCACTAAGTTTGACATTTGTTGACAATAATTAATACTGTTTGTAAAATGAAAAAAACCCCACAAACCTTAAATTTGACAAGTGTAAAAATGAACCCAACTTCTAAAATAGTTTGTAAAATGAAAAGAAAAACACAAACCTTAAATTTGACAAGTATAAAAATGAACCCAACTTCTAAAATAGATCTAAATAGAAATTTCACTGAGGAAATAACGTGTAAGATAAGTCTATGGCTGGATCCAGCAAACATCATGGAGACAAAGGCTGTTTACTATGAAACACTAATTAGCACACTAATCAATAATATTTTCACAAGAATTAATTGTAATCTTGCTCCACTCTCTCCATGAAAGGAGTCAAATATTTTTGCAAGTGGGGTTGAGAGTTTTACCAAATCACTCAACTCACATTGCTGAAGCATCCACAGAGGACTGGAGTGGAGGCAGGAACACCATTGTTTTTGTTTTGTTTCATTCACATTCACATGAAAGTAGACTAATATAAAGTGAAGTGTCTTTCAATTGTCAGATCATCATTTTTGAAAATATGCATGTCAGTTAAACAGTGCCAATAGGAAGGTATGGCATGTCACCTCATTAATGGTGGACCAGTGATGGCCAATGTGCACATTACATAAAAATAATTATAAGACTTAAAAATACTAGTGGAATTCCAAATTCACTTTACTAATAAATAAACCTCTGAAGTCTAAAGGTGAAAAGTTACTTGTGATATACTAAGTAAGGATATATTCTCTCACAGGTTTTCTCCTGAGAATAGTACTGAGTTTTGGATGGTGTTCTAATTTGCAGAAAAGACCTCAGAGCACCATTTTAATAGAAAGTACAAGGAAACTACTGAAGCATCATCCTTAGGAGGTATTCACATCCTTTAGAAAGGGTGTAAATGGTGGGAAAATGCTCTGGACTCACTTCAAGTCTTAGCTGTAGCATTTTAACAGCTGTGTGGCTTGGAGTAATTGCATTAAACTGAGCCACAATCTCTTCATCAGTAAAATGGGAATAATATCAGGACCTAACTCTTAACCCTTTTGGCGTGACAGTCGGATATATCTGAATGAATACATCCAAATTTTTATACATAAAATAATGTCATTTATACATAAAGCAGTTCAAATTGTTATTATTAAAGGCATAAAACAGTCAAAATGTCAACTTTTTGTTTTTTGTGGATTTCTGACACATTTTGAAAAAAAAAAAACTTGAAATCAACTCAGCAAAAAAGTTAAGACTATTGTCAAGATTAAACAAGAAATCATATGTAAAGCACTCAGCACACTGCCTGGTATAAAAATGAGTTGGTAAATTCATTTAGCTTTTATTTACAATTTGGCCCCAGACAAAATGCTATCATTCCTTAAAATTGCCACCACTCACCAACCCCTTTGCCTCAGGAGGAATGGTCCTATAGAGGCCACAGCTGCTATTCCCATTGCTGAGTAGTTCTGAGACCCTGGGCGTCAGGCTGGAGCAGTCTTGGCTTTGTTCTGCCTGGTGAGTCTTACCTCGTAATAACTCTGGACTGCGTTCATGAAAGCTTCATCAGCCACAATCTGGGTTTCCCCATTGAGGAAAGCCTGAAATCTGTCCTTGACTGTCTGCAGCTGCTGTTTACTGATCTGTAAGAAACAGAGAGAGAGGGGACAGTGAGGACTTGTTCTAGACCAGGACCATGGTTCCTTTCCGCTGAAGATGCCATGCCCAGTGGTGTGCTGGAGCAGCCGGTACAGGCACGTGAGAACTGGTGGTTAAATTTGCAGTAATTTTGGAAAGCAGTTGTTAATTTAAACACAGCCACTACTAAAAAGTATATAAATTACAGTTAAATAAATTATGTTACAAAATTATTACCTACTAGAAATTCATTGCATTTTGATTATTTTACAATTCACTATTATCTATGCTTTGGGGCTATTAACATCTATTATATTTGCATGGTAGAAATGATACGTAATGGGGTAGTACCCCAAGTTCCTTCCCAACTCCATGTTCAGTGACATCTTATTGGAAGTTAGATATCAGACAAGGTAGAAGTAGTTACACCAGGGAAACTGGCAAATGCTGCAAGTCAGGGTTTTTGGGGTTTTTATTGTTAGTTTGTTTTTTTATTTTTAGAGATGATTGTTAAGTACATGATGGCACAGGCACTTCAGGTCGTCTGAAACATCCTGCTTTACAGAGTTATAGTAATCAAAACAGGCATATAGACCAATGGAAGTGAATTGAGAGCCCAGAGAGAAACCCATGCATATATGGTGAACTAATATTTGACAAAGGATCCAAGAATACTCAATGGGGAAAGGATAGTCTCTTTAATAAATGATGTTGGAAAAATTGGATACGCACAAACAGAAGAATGAAATTGGACCCCTAGCTTACACAATTACAAAAATTAACTCAAAATAGATTAAAGACTTAAATATAAGACCCCAACCTGTAAAACTATTAGAAGAAAATGGGGAAAAGCTCCTTGACATTGTCTTGGCAATGGTTTTCCAAAAACACAAGGAACAAAAGCAAAATCAAACAACTATGGGACTACATCAAACTAAAAAGTGACAACATGGGAGGTGGATCCAAGATGACAGCGTAGGTGGAGACTGAGCACACCCTCTCCCAAAAACACATGGAATGCACTCTTATATTTAGAGCATTTTCTCCTAAGAGACAACTGTGAGCTAATTGAACAGCTTCTGCACAACAAGCAAGAGAGAGAGGGACTGCATAGAGAAGATCAGGGAACCATGAGAGCTTTCCAGGAGTCGAGGGAATAACCCAGGACCAGAGGAACTGGTGAGCGCCATTGTTTATGTTTCCCTTGAATCTGGATAGCAGGCAGGAGCTCCATCCAGGTTCTCTAGCCAACTTACAGGGTGCTGTGGTGCGTCCCCAGTCACCCTTCTGAGCTTAGTTAGGTCCAGCAGAAACAGGAGAGTGCCATAGTGTGCATATAAAGGGCCCTTTTACCTGGAGATTGATCTAGCAGGTGCTGCTTCATATACCCACTGGATTGTGCACACAAGGAGCTCCCTGGCCTGAAGAGAGTGCAGAGCTAACAAAATGCTGCAGTAGCTGCCTGCAGGGCTAACCTGTCCAGAGAAAGTATGGATCCTACTGCATGGTCACGTGGGCATGTAGAGATAGCAAAACTGCAGTACCTACACGCAGGGCTACTTCTGTGGAGTGTGAAGGGTGCTGCTGTGTGGCAAGCAATTCTGCCCCTCCCAGAGGAAGGGCGGAGCTAATAGGTCATTGAGCAGCAGGCACGCAGACAAGCCCACCCAGACCCTTCTCTGACTGTGGACAATTAAAACAACAAGACACAGGGCTGCCCTGGTGGAGTGAAAGCGGTATGGCTGAGTGTGTAAGAATCTACACTCTCAGAAGAGAGAGCACACTAGTAAAATGAGGTTGTGCACACAAGCTGGTCTGTCTCATCTGAAGAGGGGGTAGAGCTGGTAATGCACTGAGACTCAGATCAGCCCTACCCAGACCCTGCTCTGATCACAGGCAGTTAAAGCAACAGGGTATGTTAAGAGCACACCTCAAAGCCCTGTCTATATCAAGCAACCCCACTCAGATTAAAATGGCAAGGAAGCACACACACATACCAGGTTGCCCCACTTGGAACCCACTTCCTCAGGCCAGGCGACACATCAGGCACCACCTGCACCCACCCTGACTACAGTCAGCCTGCCAAAACTATTCAACACCCAGTCTACACAGAGACCACTCTTTCCATAGTAGGAGAGATAGCTATTCTAGCCAACTCATAGGAATAAATGCAGAAAGTCAAACAAAATTGCTCCAAATGAAAGAACAAGGAAAAACTCTAGATAAAAACCCTAATGGAGATAAGTAATTTGACTGATACAGAATTCAAAGAAATGGTCATAAGGATGCTCAACAAACTTGAGATAGCACTTCAACGAAGACATAGAAAATATACTAAGAATCAGAGATGATGAATACAATAACTGAAATGAAGAATACATTGGAAGGAATCAACCACAGAGTAGCTAATACAGAAGAATGGATTACCAACCTGGAAGACAGAATAGTAGAAATCACCCAATCAGAGCAGCAAAATGAAAAAAGAATTTTAAAAAGTGAGGATATTGTAAGAGATCTCATTATAGAGATTCAAGAAGAAGAGAGAGAGAAAGGGGAAAAAAGAATGTATGAAGAAATAACATCTGAAAACTTTCATAATCTGGGGAAGAAAACAAACATCCAGGTCCAGGAAGCACAGAGAGTTTCCAACAGGATGAATCCAAAGAGACTCACACCAAGGCATATTTTAAGTAAGATAGCAAAAGTGAAGGATAAAGAGACAATCTTGAAGCTAGCAAGAATGAAACATCAAGTCACATATAAGGGAAACCCCATAAGACTATCAGCTGATTTCTCAGAATCAATTGTACAAGTCAGAAGGGACTGTGGCAGAAGATATTTAAAGTGCTCAAAGAAAGGAATCTACAGCCTAGAATACTGTATCTGGAAAAGTTATCATTCAGAATTGAAGGAGAGCTTAAAAAGTTTCCCAGACAAAACAAAAATCAAAGGAGCTTCAAACAACTAACCTGGCCTTACAAGAAATGTTGAAGTGTCTTCTTTATGAAGAAAAGAAAAGGCCATAACCAAAAATAAGAAAATACAGGAAAGATCTTACTGATAAAGGCAAATATACAATAATCACAGGGAATCAACCCTTAAAAAGCTAATACAAAGGTTAAAAGACAACAGTAGCAAAATTAACTATAACTACAATAAATAATCAGAGGACACACGAAACAAAAAGATATAAAACATGATGTCAAGGGGCCGGCCGAGTGGCTCAGTTGGTTAAGAGTTGGCTTAGAGCATGAGCTCTGGGCAACAGGGCCACCGGTTCAGATCCCATATGGGCCAGTGAATGCTGCGCCCTCTCTGAGCTGTCGCTGAGCTGCCAACAGGTGGCAGGATGTCTCAGCTGGTGTAACAAGATTGCCTGTTCAATGATGGGCTATGCCCACCTGCAACTAAGACTGAACTCGGTACCTTGAGTTGAACTGTTGCCCGGATGGCTCAGAGGATAGAGCGTGCACTCTTAACAACAAGGCTGCTGGTTCGACTCCCACATGGGATGGTGGCTACACCCACCCGCAACTAAGATTGAACACAGCACTTTGAGCTTAGAGGCCATGAGCTGCCGATGGAAAGCCAGATGGCAACTGGCGCCCTCCACAACAAAGACTGAAGAACAACAACTTGGCTGGTCCCCTTCCCCAATTCCCCAACTCTGTTTCCTCCCCCAATTTCCCAATACAATGTTAAAAAAAACCAACAATAACAAAAAAAACATGATGTCAAAAACATAAAGAGTGGAGGGGGTAGAAAAAAATGTAGTGCTTTTAGAATACAATTGAGCTTAAATGCCTATCAGCTTAAAATAGACGGCTATAGATACAGATGAATATATATGAACCTCATGGTAACCATAACCAAAAATATACAAGAAATACACAAAAAAATGAAAAGAAAGGAATCCAATCAAAACTTGATAGACAATAGTTTAGCGCTTACCAGAGGGTAAGGGGAGAGGGGGTGGTAGATGAGGGTAAACAGGATCAAATATATGGTGATGGAAGGAGAACTGACTCTGGGTAGTGAGCACACAATATGATGTATAGATGATGTATAACAGAATTGTACACCTGAAACCTATATAATTTTATTAACCATTGTCATCCCGATAAACTTTCATTTTTAAAAAAAGGTGATAAAATGTATGGACCTAGAAAGTATTATGTTAAGTGAAATAAGCTGGACATAGGAAAGACAAATACCATGTGATCTCACTTATACGTAGAATCTAAACAAACCAAAACAAAACAAATGAATAAACTAAACTGAAATAAACTCATAGATACAGAGAACAAATTGATGGGAGGGAGATAATGGGGTAGGGGGTGGAAAAGGGGAAGGGGATTAAGAAGTAAAAACTTCCAGTTATAAGTCATGAGGATGTAAGGTACAGCATAGGCAGCAGAGTCAGTAACATCATGATAACTATATACAGTGACAGACGGTTACTAGAATTATTGTGGTGACCACTTTGTGAGATATAATATGTTGAATTACTATGCTGTACTCCTGAAACTAAAATAATATTATATATCAACTATAATTAAAAATAAATTTTTAAAAATGCAAAATCTTTGCATGTTCAACTTCAAAAATAAAAGCTTCTGCACAGTAAAAGAAACCATTAACAAAAAGAAAAGGCAACTAACAAAAAAAAAAGAGAGAAAATACTTGCAAACTATTTATTGATAAGGAGTTAATATCCAAGATATATAAGTAACTCATACAACTGTATAATAAAAAACAAAATCTGATTTAACAACAGAGGGAGGATCTAAATAGACATTTTTCCAAAGAAGACATACAAATGGCTAACAGGTACATGAAAAGGTGTTTAACATCCTCATCATCAGGGAAATGCAAATCAAAACCATAATGAGATATCACCTCACCTCTGTTAGAATGGTTATTATCAAAAAGACAAGTAATAACAAGTGTTGGTGAGGATGTGGAGAGAAGGGAAGCCTTGTGCTGCACTGTTGGTGGGAATGTAAATTTGTTCAGCCTCTATGGAAAACAGACTCATATGATCCTGCAGACCTACTTCTGGGTATATGTCCAAAGGAAGGAAATGAAAACAGGATCTCAAAGAGATACTGGCACTCCCATGTTCATTGCAGCATTATTCACAACAGTCAAGATATGGAAACAACCTAAGTGTCCAGCAATAGATGAATAGATAAAGACGATGTCACACACACACACACACACACACACACACACACACACACACACACATACTTAAATATTATTCAGCCATGAGAAGGAAATCCTGCTGTTTCCACAACTTGGGATGAAACTTGAGGGCATTATACTAAGTTATATAAATCAGACATGGAAAGACAAATATAGTATATCTAAAAAAAGCTGAACTCAGTGTTTAATGGTGTTTACCAGGGACTGGGGGTGTGGAGGAAATGAGGAGATATTGGTCAAAGGGTATAAACATCCATTAATAAGATTAACAAGCTCTAGGGATCCAATATACAGCATAGTGATTATAGCTAATAATACCAGCTGGTAATTATGTGAGAGGATAGAGATGCTAATTAACGTTAACGTAGAAACCATTTCACTGCATATGCAGGTGTCAAATCATTACATTGTACACCTTAAACTTACATATGTTATATGTCAATAATATTTCAATAAAGCAGGGTGGGGGAAGAACCTGCTAAGTGCAGCATGGTAATGTGCATAAGTTTTCAAACTATTGTGGTTGTTATATCTATGACCATATGACAGATGATGTTTAGACAGCATACACTTTCAGGATGTGCGCAGATAATTTGGGCAATAGGTCATGTATAATTCCCTGCCTTATCAATCGTACCTTTCTTTCCCACTTAGGAAAGCCTTCCTAAAAGAGTCGTATGTGTCTCCCTCCTTCACTCCTATCTGGCCATATCCCACAATCCTTCAGTCTCAGTATGCACAGTCCTATCTGATAAAGCCCTTTCCAACCCCTAGCTTAGGTCTTCCCCCTATGTCTTTCCACAGCGCACCATTTATTCTAACTGCTTGTTAGATACGATTGAATTTGTTAGATGATCTGTCTTTTCTTGCTGTTTTGTTCACTGATGTTTCCCCGGGGCCAACTTAGTACTTTACACACAACAGGCACTCAATACTTGCTTGTTAAATGAATAAATGAATGAAATGTACAAAAGATAAATTATTTTCAAGTATCCTTTAATCAGTTCTAATTTATATAAAGTCAGCTAAAAACTTTGCTCTTTTAACTATTATTTATAAAAAGTTATACTTCATAATTGATAATGCAATAATGCATGTGAGAACTGCTGTTCTAGCAGAAGAGTAAAAAGATAATTCCAGTCCTCATTCTATTGACCATTGGCAAAGCTGCTTATATTCTCCGAATTGGCCAGAGAGCTAAAAGCCTTTCTGGCATAGGGCCTGGTTTAAATAAATAAATGTTATCTCATCCTCAGTTTTCTCATTTGGAAAACAGATAATTTTTCACTTGGAAAATGGTGACAATTCTAAATTCTTGCTACCTTGGGATAGTTACAGCTATTCAATGATATAGTGTTGGTTCTTTTCAAATATAAATTTCTATATAAGTTTAAAATGCATTAATCATTAAAGCCAGTACAAGTCTTGCTGATAAAAAATAAACCTTAAAGCTATAGGAGACTGAATAATGGCTTGAATTTTGACTCAATCGGGAAACAAAACAGATTTGAGAATGAATATAGACAGGAAGTGGGGTACTTTGTCTAATTTTTGTAAGTTTGGGAGAAGTGGGGAATCGTGAAGTAGGGGGCAATATAAAAGAATTAAGTTTTTATCAGATTCATATTTGGTACATTCTACTAGTAAAGCACCGCTGTCCAATGTTAGCCACATGTGTAATTTTACATTTCCTAGTAGTCATATTCAGAAAAGTAAAAAGAAACAGGTCAAATGAATTTTAGTTTACTTTGTTGAGCCCAATATATTTAAATATTATCATTTCAACATGTAATTATTATACAAATTATTAATGAGATATTTTACATTTTATTTCTATACTATGTCTTTCAAATTTGATGTATTCTAAACTTATGGTACCTCTTGATGCAGAATAACCACAGTGCATGTGGTCAGTAGCTATGTGTGGTTAAGTGGCTGCAGTATTAGACAGCACAGCATGGAATGAACTCACTTCTAAGCCTTCCTGTTCTGACCACAGACATTGGATTCAGTGCGGTTGTACAGAAAAATCATATGTAATTTGAAACCATATAAACAGTTGATTTGCTCTAAAAAGTGACACTATAACATGAATTTCTTTTAGCAGGCCAGGCTGAACTGGCTTAAGTCACAAATCTTTACTCCATAGTATCAAACTAATGTGTCTCACAAATTTCTTGCTCAGAATTCCTTTCAAGACCGGGTCACTACCAATGCTGTGTGACTTGCGGAGTGGGATGGAGTGGAATGATGGGACAGGAGAGGGCAGGGAGACCAATAAACCCCACTTGCCTTAAATACTTAAGTAATTGAAATAAAATTAGGTACACACCATCTGAATGGTGAAGATTGACTGTCAACCCAGGCCAAATCCATTATCACTCTAACTTTTTGTTAAATAAGCCTAGCGATCATTTAGTCAAGAAATATTTACAAGGGCTGGCAGAGTGGCTCAGTTGATTAAGAGCTCGCTCAAGAATGCAAGCTCTGAGTAACAGGGTCACCAGTTAGATTTCCGGCCCAAGCTGAGCTGCCTCTGAGCTGCCAACAGGTGGCAGGATAGTTCAGCTAAAAAACAAACAAACAAAAAAAAACAAATAATAATAATAATAATATTTACAGAGCACCTACAAGCTGCCTGGCCCTGCCCCAGGCCTTGAGGGTTTAGTGGTCATCAAAGCACACTCAACCCTCATCTCACCTGCCAGGGGTAGGCACTGGGGAATCAAAAGCAATAAGGAGCTTGAAGTCTAGAGAAGAGTAAAAAGCATATAAAAAAATGCACAAAAGAGTTTTAGGATTTCAGAGGAGAGACATTGCAGAATATAATACTCTCAAAAAGAGAAGGCCTTCAAGAATGTTAATTTCAGTCAAGTTCAGAGAACACATATCATGAAGCCCCACAAAACATCCCCCATTTATTTCCCTGAAGCTCTCAGCAGGAGAGTTAAAGACACAGATTTTAGTGGCAGAGCTCTGTTTATCTCTTGGTTTTGACATGTTCATGTTCACTATTTTTCTCACCACTAATTAAATAAGCATAGTGTTTATTTAGTCACCTTCCTAGCTGTGCCTCATTGGGAAAATGACTAACCTCTCTATACCTCACTTTTTTCATTTGTAAAATGGGGCCATCACTGAACTCACAGGGTTGTTGTGAGGATTAACTGGGATAAGTAAAATAGTCACTGCAGAACCTGGCACACTATGAATGCTCAGTATACATTATTAGCTGCTGTGATGATTTATCCTCATCTTTGAGTCTTTGCACTTTACTGTTCCCTTGAGAAAGCATGCCTGTGGAAAATTCCACATGTATCATCAAAGTCCAGCCCAGATACTTCTTCCCAGACCTCTCCAGGTAGAGTCTGCTACTTGCTTAGTGCTTTATTCATAATCCCGAGGGTCCATGGATCATGCCGTGAAGTAGTTATTCATTTCGGCACCAATACTCAGAGGCAGGGTCGGGAGTCAAAGTCGGGAACGTAGGCTTGTGTTCAAAGGGATGTGGGTTCAAATCCTGATGATCCCACTCATTTCAAGCTGGGAGGCCATGGCAAGCTACTTTCCTAAGCCTTGGTTCTTCATGTATAAAACTGAGATTACAAAACCTACATCCCAAGGTTGCTAAAAAGATGAAAAGGAAGGTGATGATATACCTAAGGATCTTAGCATACTGCCTGGCATAAAAGAATAGTCAAATAATAAGGGACAGGCCATAAACTAGATGGCCTCAAGGCCCCACATGATGTGTCCTCTGTCGCCTCCTGGCTTTGTCTTGTCCCACTCTGCTCTCCACTTCCTCTGCTCAAGCCACACTGGCTTCTTTTCTACTTCTGAAATGGGCCCCAGCCTTGCTCACCTGAGAGCCCTTGCACTCGCTGTTCACTCTTCCTGCGGTGCTGTTTCCCTGCCTCGCCCCATGGCTGCCACCTTCTCACCCTTGTGGCTCAGCCTACCCAGCATCTCCTAGGAAGGTCTAGTCCCCCTGTCTAGTCTCTCTCATTGCCCTGGACCCTCTGCATTACCTTCAGGCTCACTATCATAGTCTGTATTTATCTTCTCTAAGATCAATTATTTAATTGAATTATAACATGCATATAGAAAAATATATGTCATAAGCACAGAGTGTAAGAAATCTTCACAAAGTAAACATTCCCATTAACTAGCTCTTCATCAAGATAAAGAGCATTACCTGGACCCCAGAATGCCCTGCATATCCCTAAAGCCATTACTCCTCTCCTAAGGCGACCAGTAGCCTGACTGCTATCATCATAGGTTACTTTTGCCAATTTTTGTACTGGATGACTGTACAATCATGTATTATGAGATTCTGCCATGTGGTTGGGGATAGCAATAGCTTGTTCACCCTCATTGCTAAGCAGTATTCCATTGTATGACTCTACCATAGTTTATCTGCCCTCATGCTAATCGACATTTGGGCCTTCTTTATTTTAAAATTGTGCTGACTTTTCATCATCTAGCTCCCCATATTTCACCTGTGCAAGAACAACATCTATCTTGTTTACTGCGTGCTTCTAGTGTCTAGCACATAATGGGCTCTAACCAAGTTTTTGTTGAGAGAATACATAAACTTATAGAGTGTTTAATGTACACCAGGCATAGTGTTAGGTTCTGGAGATATAAGATACCAAGGTACAATCTTAAGTTCTTAGTTTTCTTACAAGGTAGTCAGAGACCACATATTCATCTTTGATTCCTTAGTATCCTTTTGGTGATTGTATGAGTGAACGGAAATCCCCCACAGGAGCTCACATAAACAACCAGTCTAAGAACCGATCTGTGGGACAGAATTTATCTCTGGGTAAAAGATAACTGAGCTAGATGGGACCAAACCCTGAAGGTGACCTTACATGAACACGTGGAAATAATTGGCCCTGAGGAGCTGACAGAACAACTCTAAATAGACAAATGGGCTTCTGTGAGCTGCTTATAAACAGAACCCTCCTAAAATAGAAGTCCATCTGAAAGCATTCAATATGTATAGAAACCACTTGTGCCTCAGATCAGAATTCAGAATTGAAGTAATGAGTTCCAAGAGCAGAAAACCTGAAACAATGAAAGGTAATTATTGCAGAAGAACGAGCTGCAGCAGCCTTTGCTAGAATTATTCGAGCATTCTTGGTTCAATCCACCTCATTAAGGCCTGAAAATTCCCACTGCATTTCAGACAGTTTGTAATTTACTGCAACATTCTGGAGCAGCATGAAATGGGATCTACAGTGAGGAGAAAACAGCATGTCCTAAGTGCTGGTCTCCGGAGAGGCAATGCGGAAGTCAGAGCAAGCTCAGGTCAAATTCTGGTTTTCATAGAAATCCTTGGGCTAGTAGTTAGTATTTCATCTTTTCTTATGGCAGAATAGTATTCCATTATGTATACCTACAACACCTTCTTTATCTAATCATCTGTTGAAGGACACTTTGGTTGTTTCCATGTCTTGGCCACTGTGAATAATGCTGCAGTGAACATAGGGGTACATAAATCTTTACAGATAAATGTTTTCAGATTTTTTGGATAGATACCCAGAAGAGGTATTGCTGGATCATATGGTAATTCTATTCTTAATTTTTGAGGAACCTCCATACTGTTTTCTACAGTGGCTGCACCAGTTTATATTTCCACTAGCAGTATATTACGGTTCCTTTTTCTCTATAACCTCTCCATCTCTTTTTATTACTTGTCTTGTTGATAATAAGTCCTTTTATTTTTGAGGAGCTGAACCAATGTTTGTAAACACCCATCTCTGGCCTTCTCATTACATGAGTAAAAAAAATGAATCACTGTTTGTCCAAGTCGTTGTGTGTTTTCTCTTAATTGCAGCCAAATGCTTGCCTAATGGATTCATGCAACTTTCTCTAGTCATAAAAGAAAGCATACTTATCAAGTTGCTTATTGGTTAATATGCTTCCTATCACAGCAGTAACTGTACTGTAGAAGAGAAAGGAAGCAATGTTTCCCTAAGGGAATGAATTTAAAATGGTAGAGTTCTAAGCATAGGCAATAGGTAACAGAAAAATTGTTTTGAGGTACAAGTAGATGTTCCAATTATACAAAGAAATGAAGTCCTTCTCTAAAGTAAAGGTCAACACTATATATTACAACCAAACAAGATGAGTTATACCTATTCTTTTTAAAAAAAGAAATCACTATTTAGGAAAAATAGATTTTTTTTTTTTTTTAAAGATTTTATTGGGGAATTGGGGGAGGGGAACAGCATTGGGGAACCGGGGAAGGGGAACAGACAAGTTGCTGTCCTTTTGTTTTTCAGTCTAGTTGTGGAACACATTGCTTCACTGGCCCATGTTGGTATCAGTATTGTGCTCTTCTTGGGTGAGGCAGATCGGTCGCCAGCCTCTGGACGGCCGCTCACAGTGGCTTTTGGCAGCTCACACCAGCTGCCAGCCACTCACGCTGGCTGCCGGACACTCACTGTAGCCTATGGCACCCGACTGCAGTAGGGGCTGCAGCTATGCCATCCCGGGGAATCACAGCAGCCCAGCTCCAGGTGGAGCTGTTGTTCACCATCTTAGCTGTAGAGGGCAGTGTCACTGGCCCTCATATGTGGGATCCGAACCGGAGCTGCTGGCATCCCAAGCCAGCTCTTAACCAACACGCCACTCGGTCAGACCTAGGAAAAATAGTTTTTGAAATTCTTCTTCATCATAGAAATCTGGCAAACATGTCAGGCAATTAGTTCTTTAAAAACCATAACTCAATCTACAGAGATGAGACCAATGATCATTTGATTTTCTTTGCTTGAAGGTTATCAAAAATTTATATCAGTCCATTAATTTTATTGATAAATAAAATATCCCCTTCCTACAGTCAGATTAAAATATATTCTACCTTAAATGAAATTGTGCTTCTAAGAAATTTAGAAATTGTACCATCCTAACCAAATATTTACTTAATTACATAAACTTCTTCTAACCTTCTACATTATGTGCATTTACATAACAATCTTGAAAAGGTATTTTAAGTGAGCTTTACTCATTCGGCTTGAGCAACAAAAGCAATTTGAAAGACTTCATTATGGAAAAGTATGACTGAATCATTATGAAATGAAAGTTGAAGGGGCAAAAGTATTGATGGTGGGAGGAGTTATGATGGGGCTGTAATCCTGGACTTCTCTTTGGAACATGGTTTCCCCAGTTCAACCATTCAAGTAATACCTTCATGAGTATGCCCTCTACATATATCAAAACTGTACTACTATTTACTTTATATTTTGCCTTATGATCATTTGATATGATCAATATGATCATTTGATATGATCATATGATTTGCCTTTAAATCATTTCAGGTTTTAAAAACTGAAACTTATTCTAATCAATAATATCTGTAAAATCATAGGCTTTATGGACTAGCTATACTTAGAATAGATAGGTAGTATCATTCGATGTATATTTACCACATTTTAGGGAGTGCTTCTTTAGAAAAAAATTTTAAATGTACTAGAAAATTTCTTACTCATTTAAAAAAATTTAGGGTAGCAGCAGCTGAATATCTTTAAGTTAATTACTACTTTTAAAATACCAACTCTGAATTTTTTTTTTAGATTTTTTTAAATTGGGAAATTGGGGGAGGGGAACAGTGTTGGGGAATCAGGGAAGGGGAACAGACAAGTTGCTTTCCTTTTGTTCTTCAGTCTAGTTGTGGAAGACGTCGCTTCACTGGCCCATGCTGGTATTATCATTGCACTCTTCCATTTTGAGACAGTCACTCACTGGCCTTTGGACAGCGGCTTACGGTAGCTCACGAAAGCCCACTCCAGCTGCTGGCAGGCCAGCCCCACTGCAGCCTACGCCATTGCTGGTAACTCACAGCAGCCCAGCTCCAGGTCAAGCTGTTGTTCACCATGTTAGCTGTAGAGGGCGCAGCGTCACTAGCCCAGATGTGGGATCTGAGCAGGGCCCTGTGGCTCAGAGCTGGCGTCCCAACCCAACTCCAAACCAACACGCCACTCATCCGGCCCTCTGAATTTTTAAATTGTTAAATAATAAAAAGACTAATTACCCATGTTATACCTAAAGACCTATCTGGGCAGGAGAGAAAGAACAAAGGGTTCTATGACCTAAAGGAAAGTGACCTTGGAAACAAAATTTAAACCTGATTAAGCTACAATGATCTCAGTAAACAATTATTTAGTAGAAGAGAAAAAAATTTGGAAAAATGAATTTAGAGGATGAGTCGGGCTAATACTTTGATTGAAGATAGGATGACAGGAGGGAGAGGATAGAGGCAAATTAAAAGATTAGGGGGAGGGAGATACCCTACACACACACATCCCTACACACACACACATATGCACACACACCCACAGCAAAGCACCTTGAGAGTTGGATCATGTGTCCTACCCCTGAATGAAGTGTCGTTTCTAAAAATAAGAATATATTTTTCTAGTTTGGAGGCACTCAGGCAGTATTCATATAGATTCTTCTTACAGGTAGTCAAATATGGATTTTTAGACATGTAGCCATCATTAAAAGTTATCCTAGTTGCCCTGGTTCTCAAACATTTTGGTTTCCAGTCTCTTTATACTCTTCAAATTCACTGAAGAATCCAAAGAACTTTTGTTTATGCAAGTTATGTTAGATCTAGTGATATGTATCATAATGGGGAGTTTAAAATATTTATTAATTCATTAAAAATAACCATAAATTCATTACATGTTAGCCCTTTTTATGAAAAGTTAACACTTTTATGAAAATAACTTATTTTCCAAAATAAAAATTAATGAAATAACTGGCATCATTTTTAAAGTACTGCAAATCTCCTTTACAGATTAATAGAAGATGGCTAGATTCTCATATCTGTTTCTCTGTTCAATCTGTTGTAATATACTGTTTTGGTTGAAGACTGTGAAGAAAATCTGACCTCCCACAGATATATTGTTGGAAAAAGGAGGAGTGTTTTAATAGCATTTTCAGGCAGATATAACCTTAAGTGATACTAAACCAAAGTTCAACCAGTGGCATTTTCTTAAAGGTTAGTTGCAATGTAAAAGTGTAAACCATATCAATGAACATTTTGTACTCTATTACATTAAAATTCATTGGTCTATCTTAGCTCTTTGAAAGGGTCTTTTACCTTTTTAAAAAAAAGCATACATTGGTCATATGGAAAATATTAGTTCATTGAGTTATGTAAATATTCCAAATATAGAAATATTTCATTACATAATATATAAAAAATCATATTACTTAATTTCACCACTGGTATCACAAAAAAAGTATTTAGGTGTTGGGATATTGTCTGGTTTATAGTTGTGAATTGAAAGCTCAAATTTTATCATTAGCAAAGTATACTACAAGTTGTTTTCTTAAGGTAACAGTCTTCCTCCATTCATTTTCTGGAAAACATCTTCTAAATACCCAAGTTTAAATAATTTTAGTTTGTAGTTATTCTTTCAAGTAAAATTGATGTTCCATTGAAAAAAAAAAGAACATATTTCTGTTCAAAATGGTGGAGTAGGTAAGAACTACTTGCCTCCTCTCACAACCACATCAAAATTACAACTAAATTACATAATAACCATCATTGAGAATCACCTGAAATCTAGCTGAACTGAAGGATATACAAAAGAAGCCACTTGAGACAGGTAAGAGAGGCAGAGATGTGGAAGTTGAGGCGATTAAACATCAGGAGGGATATTTCAGATGCCGAGATCCCCCTGAATGAGTGAGGGGTCCCTGATTCACTCCAGGTTCCCAGGCTAGTGTTCCAGGGCCAGGAAGAAAAATCTCCACAACTTCTGGGCTGTGAAAACCAGTGGAGATTGTGACTAGATGAGACAGAATGGGACTGGAGTCCCAGACAATCCTCTTAAAGGGCATACACAGGGGCTGACTCACTGACAGACCCACCCATTCTGAACTCCAGCTCTGGGGCAGTAGTTCAAATGTGCCAGGAACATACAGGGAGGAACTGAATTGTTTGGCTTCAGGGTGAGGGCAGGAGGGGCAGTTTACCAGAAAGAAATGCTGGCAAAATCCCTATTTCATTGTTGAGTCCTCCCTCCCTCCCAGCATGCAGAGGCAGGCTGCTGCCATATTTGAGTCTCCATCAACCTGGCTAACATCATTTGCCCCACTCTGGCGATTTCTCCAGACCCCACATCATCCAAATGCAGACACACAAGCTGCTTCCAGTGGCTTTTCCATATAAATAGCCTATCTTGGATCATGCTGTGGATGTTCCTAAAATCTCTCAAGGATCCACAAAACCAAACATGCAACATCTGGCCTTGGCATGCACCACACCTTGTGCTGATCAGCCCCAAGCCTGTTTAACAGCAGCCCGCCTTAGTTTGGGGCTTGGCATCTTCAAGACACCTCCAAGGGCAGCACAGGAGGCTGCCATCTGCGGATTACTGTGTGACTCATGCCAGGTGGCCATGGGCAGGGCATAGGCAACAGTTGACTGTGGCCTTCCACAAAGACCTTTCCAGAGGCCCCCAAAACAACATACCTGGTGCCCAGCTTCAGACCACACTAGAGGACCATCCGACCTCCATAAAAAGACACACCCAGGGCCAGCTGAGTGGTGCGGTGGTTAAGCGCTGGCTTGGGAAGCCAGCGGCCCCAGTTCAGGTTCCACATACGAGGGCCAGTGACACTGCCCTCAAAAAAAAAAAAAAAAAAGCCGCACCCAAAAAGCAGACTGTGCAGGCACCAGAAAAGCAGACTGTGCAGGCCCTGCTAATGTGAATCCTGCTCTGTAAGTTCAGATTTCGCACAACAGTTCCTCCACTGTAGTCACGGCCATCCTCAAAACCAATCAGCTGGAGGGTCAGTTTCTCCCATTGAAGTGCAAACAGGGACCAAGTCTCAACTACAAGAAAAGGACACACACAACGGACACACCTGAAGTGTGTGGCTCAGGTGACCAGAAGGACTATGCTAACTGAACCCAACAGCACACCTACTGCATAAGGCCACTCTACTAAGACCAGAAGACATAGCAGCCCTACCTAATATATAGACATCAATACAGGGAAGCAGCCAAAATGGGGAGGCAAAGAAATATGTCCTGAATAAAAGAACAGAACAAAGCTCCAGGAAAAGAACTAAATAAAACGGAGACAAGCGATCTACCAGATGCAGAATTCCAAATACTGGTTATAAGGATGTTCAATGATCTCAGGGAGAACTTCAACAAAGATACAGGAAACATAAAAATGGAGATAGAAAACATAAAAAAGAACCAGTCAGAAATAAAGAATACAATAACTGAAATAAAGAATACATTAGAGGTAATTAACAGTAGATTAGATAAAGCAGAGGATCAAATCAGTGATTTATTATAGAAGTTAAGGTAGCAGAAAACACCCAATCGGAACAGCAAAATGAAAAAAGAATCCAAAAAAATGAGGATAATTTAAGCGGCCTCTGGGCATATCATGTATATCAACATTTGCACCATTGGGTTACCTGAAGGAGGAGAGAGAGAGAGAGAGAGAGAGAGAGAGAGAGAGAGAGAGAGAGAGGCATTGAAAACTTATTTAAAGAAATAATGACAGAAAACTTCCCTAACCTGGCGAAGGATATAGGTATACAAGCCCAGGAAGCACAGAGAGTCCCAAACAAAATGAACCCACAGAGGCCCATTCCAAGACACATCATAATTAAAGTGCCAAAGGTTAAAGACTGAGAGAGAATCTTAAAAGCAGCAAGAGTAAAGCAGTTAGTTACCTACAAGGGAGCTCCCATAAGACTGTCAGCTGATTTCTCAACGCAAACTTTTCAGGCCTGAAGGGATTGTCATGAAAAATATTCAAAGTGATGAAAAGTAAGAATCTACAACCAAAATTACTCTACCAATAAAGCTATTATTTAGAATTGAAGGAGAGGTAAAAAGAGCTTCCCAGAGAAGAAAAATCTACCACCAAACCAAGATTACAAGAAATGTTAGAGGGACTTCTTTAAGAAGAAAAACAAGAAAAAATAAAGATGAAAAATATGAATAATAAAATGACAATAACTACGTGTCTATCAACAATTAATTTAAATGTATATGGATTGAATGCTCCAATCAAAAGATAAGGTGGCTGAATGGATAAGAAAACAAGACTCTTATATATGCTGCTGACAAGAGACTCACTTCAGATTGAAAGACACACAGAGACTGAAAGTAAAGAGATGGAAAATGTAAATGAAAACAAAAAGTTGGGGTAGCAATACTTATACCAGACAAAAAAGACTTTAAAAAAAAGGCTATAACAAGAGACAAAGAAGGACCCAGTAATTCCACTTCTGGGTATTTATCAGGAGAAACCAGAAACACTATTTTGAAGGGAACATGTACATCCTTATGTTCCCTGCAGCATTGTTTACAATAGCCAAGATATGGAGGCAGCCTGGGTGTCTATGAATGGATGAATGGATCAAGACGATGAGGCACATATATACAATGCAATATTACTCAGCCTTAAAAAATAATGAAATCTTGCCATCTGCAACAACCTGGATGGACCTAGAGGGTAAGTGATGTTAGTCAGCAAAGACAAATGTCATATGATTTCTCTTATATGTGGAATCTAGAGAACAGGATAAATGAGCAGTCAAACAGAAACAAGCTCATAGACACAGAGAGCATTTTGACGATTGCCAGATGTGGGGTCTTGGGGGGAATAACTGATGGGGAAGGGGATTAAAAGATAGATACAAATTTGTCATTGCAAAACAGTCATGGGGATATACGCACACTTGTAGAGTATAGCATGGGGAATATAGTCAGTAGTATTGTAATAACTATGGTGTCAGACGGACAATGGATTTACTGGGGTGATCACTTTGTAAGTAAAATAAATGTCTAATCACTGTGAAACTAGTGATAATATTGCATGCTAAGTGTAACTGAAAAGTACAGGCATATTTAAAAATATGTGATAAATGTGTGTGTGTGTGTGTGTGTGTGTGTGTGTGTACTGTTTAGCCTTAAAAAAGAAGGATGTTCTTTAATATGTGAGAACATTAATGAAACTTGAGAACACTATGCTTAGTGAAATAACATAGCCACAGAAAGACCAATATTGCATGATTCCACTTATATGTGTTATCTACAATTGTCAAGTTTGTAGAATCTAATAATTTTTTTAAAATATTTTGAATAACTAGTTTATTAGTTGTTAGTTCAAGTCAATGGCGTTTGATGAAAAGCAGCCAGATCAGCCCACAACTTACACATTGCACAAATGCTTTTCTTCAAGACAACCAGAAAAATATGCTTTCTACATATTTCCATTCAGCCACACAAAATATTGAAAAGACAGATCGAGTATTGTGAATATAATTACTGATTCATTGAGTACATTCTTCAGTGAATGCATGGCAGTGCAGAATACAACTACCAAATACCACTGCCTTGATTAGTGCTAAAGCACCAGCAGTTTTACCCACCATTGCTTTTCACCAACTATCAAATAGTAACACAGTGACACTATTAGGCAAATCATTTGAATAGCAGACCCCTCTAAAGACCACTTTTAACTGTAGGGCTAATGAAAGAAGGGCACTGCTGGGTCTACATATCCAGTTGCCCATTAGGAGATGGCCCTCATTAAGAGTATCAGAGCCTAAAATCGTTATACTCATATAAACCATGGAGCCTCCTTACATGTAGAATCTAATAATTAAATGGTAGTTACTAGAGATTGGGCAGTCGGGGACATGGAGGTTACTAATCCTTGGGCATAAAGTTTCAGTTAAGAAATATGAATTAGCTCTAGGGAAATAGAAACAAAACTGTACCTATAGTCAATGATAGTATAGTATACGTTAAAAATTTATTAAGAGGGTAGACCTCACATTAAGTGTTCTTACCATAATAAAAATGGACATGATTTAACTGTCCAATGTGGTAGAAATATTCTATATTTTGATAGGGGTATGGATTACATATTCACAAAACAACCATACACATTTTGGAAGAACATATTCAAACAAAAACATTTATTGAACACTTTACGATGGATATTATATGGGATGCTATTGGAGTATGGGAATAGAAGGTAATAAATAATTATGTAAAGTAGGATAGTGGCCTTGCTCAGATCAATAGCCATAATGTGACCTGAAATGATGGCTATGAGCAATTTAACTCTTGGCATAAATCAATAAAGGAAAAACAAAATAAAACAAAACCCTAAAAAAAAAAAAAAAAAAAGACCGGTTCGGCTGGCTACTCAATTACACAGCCCGTTTCCATAAGACAACCACAGCCCTTAATTATGCAGCTTAAGTGCCTGATGTTAGTTACCATTTCATTATATAAAATTTTAAAAGAATGTGTCCTCCGGGTCAAAATTTAATATTATTATTATTATTATTATTATTATTTAAGATTTTATTGGGGAATTGGGGGAGGGGAACAGCATTGGAGAACCAGGAAAGGGGAACAGACAAGTTGCTGTCCTTTTGTTCATCAGTCTATTTGTGGAGGACATTGCTTCCCTGGCCCATGTTGGTATCATCATTGCACTCTTCTTGGGTGAGGCAGATTGGTCGCCGGCCTCTGGATGGCCACTCACAGAGGCTCTTGGCAGCTCACACCAGCTGCCAGCTGCTCACTCTGGCTGCGGGCAACTCCCTGAGGCCTGTGGCAGCCCACTGCAGCAGGGACTGCAGCTATGCTGTCCCGGGGACTCACAGCAGCCCAGCTCCAGGTGGAGCTGTTGTTCACCATCTTAGCTGTAGAGGGCGGTGTCACTGGCCCTCATATGTGGGATCTGAACCAGGGCCACTGGCATCCCAAGCCAGCTCCTAACTAACACATAGTCGGCCTGCCCTTTAATAGCATTATTAATTTCTACTGCTTCCTAAGAGTATGCCACGAACCTGGCAGCTTTTAGGCAGCAAGTGTGTGGGTCTGAGGAATACAGTGAGTAGGGCAGGCTGGCACCACTGCCTTGGTTTGTGCTGACATACCAGCAGTTTTATTCGTCATTACTTTTGCACAGTTGGGGGAAAAAGCAAATAATGTGTTAGTAGTATGAGAAAAATCACTCTAAGGATCTGAGGACCACACTTTAAGAACCACTGACTTAGCTCGCTAGTCAACAAACTTGATCAGCTATTAATGCTGCAAGGTAGTTAACCAGGAAGAGAACAGTATTGCATGCTCTTGGAGAGGAGGGTGCAGGGTTTTGCGTGCGAGAGTGAAGAGTCACGATTTAATTCCAAGTAGGGTGGGAAACCATAGAGATGTTTTATGCCAGAGAGGGACATACTTTGAGAGCAAGCCGGTTAAGGGAACTGTAATGAGTTCTGGGGCTCAGCATAGAATCAGGAGAATGCTTCCTGTGAGCTGTGACATCTGAGGAGAGAAGCATCTATAGTAGTGTCTAGAATCTCAGTTGGCAGAGGTAGGAATAGCTGGGTGAGGTGGAAGAGTGAGGGCTAGCAGGAGAAACGATGAGAAGGGCATTCCAGGATGGGGTTGCAAAATGAATGAAAAAAGAGAGAAGAGAAAATGTGGGGCCAATTTGGGGGACACAGTAAGAATTTCTTTTGTCCATTTAGACCATATTGACTTAAAAAAGGAGGCGGAATTAGAGGCAGCTCTCAGTGGGAATACTGGAAATGAAACTGGCAGGCATTTGGCTGAAGCCCAGATTGAAGAGACCAGCACAGCAACACTAATGAAATCACTAAACACCATCCCGAGGCTTACAAGGTTTAATAGCAAACTTACCAGTTGTAATTACTTCCGGGGAAAAAGTTGAAAAATCTAAATGCGGTGTATATACAGGTTACAGAAAATTTTAATGTAATACCTCACAACCTGTGACTTGGAGCTTCACTGAAATTGATTGAGATAAAAACCTGGTCCTGTCAGTCATGAACAGTGAGAAAAGGCCCAATTGGTCAGCAGTCATTCTTCAGGCTGCTGGGGTATTTGGAGACTGTAGCTCATTCTAACAATCTCCATTCATGATCCAGAATGGTAGAGAGAAGAAATGACACAAAGTTGGAAAGTGCCCTGAAAGTGGGAAGTACTAAAAACAGTGTAAACTCTACTGTAAATGATGAACTTCAGTTAATAATAATTATAACAAACATACCACACTAATGCAAGATGGTAATAACAAGGGAGAATGTTGGGGTGGGGGGGAATACTGAGTATGTGGGAACTCTCTGTACTTTCCACTCAATTTTTCTGTATACCTAAAACTGCTCTAAAAAATAAAGTATATTAATTAAACACACAACACACACACACACAGATTTTCTACAACATAAAGGGGTCTGAGTATAGTAGCACCCGTAATGCAGACCTAAGCCTGTACATGGGAGAAGAGAAAATCCTTCCATTCAAGCTTGTCCTGAAATTCAGAAGCAGGAAAGAGTGAAAAGCCATCAGTGTTTTTGAGTTCATCTTCTAACACTTTAAGGCAATATAAACCAGGTAGGTTGGAGAAAGGCTTCAGGGACCTTTCTGCACTCACAAATTAGTTTGGCTTATTAAAATGATATTTGAGGGACCACTGAGTGGCTCAGTTGGTTAAGAGCTCACTCAAGAGTGTGAGCTCTGGGCCGGCCGAGTGGCGCATTGGTTAAGAGCTGGTTTTGGGACGCCAGCAGCCCCGGTTCGGATCCCACATATGAGGGCCAGTGACACTGCCCTCTACAGCTAACAACAGCGCCACCTGGAGCTGAGCTGTGCGAGCCCCGGCGACAGTGTGGGCTGCAGCCCCTGCTGCAGTGGGCTGCCATGGGCTACAGTGAGTGGCCGGCAGCCAGCGTGAGTGGCCGGCAGCCAGCGTGAGCTGCCAATAGCCGCGGTGAGCGACACCCAGAGGCCGGCGACCGATCTGCCTCATCCGGGAAGAGCGCAATGATGACACCAACATGGGCCAGTGAAGCAACATCCTCCGCAACTAGACTGAAGAACAAAAAGACAGCAACTTGTCTGTTCCCCTTCCCCGATTCCCCAACACTGTTCCCCTCCCCCAATTCCCCAATAAAATCTTTAAAAAAAAAGGAGTGTGAGCTCTGAACAACAGGGTCACCGGTTTGAATCCTGGCCCGAGCTGAGCTGGAGCTGAGTTGCCCCTGAGCTGCCAACAAGTGGCAGGATGGCTCAGCTTAAAATAAAAAAAGAAAATGTTATTTGTCATTAGCTCAATTCCCTCCCCTGAGATTTTGTGTCACTGATTTTTAAAGGCGTTGGTGAGTTAATCTTGCTCCAACTGACAGAGAGTTTTGGTTTTTTTAGGAAGCAACTCAGACCATAAACTTCCTTCATGAGTGATGTCATTTGTCCTATCGATGGACAAGCAGTGTTTACTTCATGCATTGGTGAATATGTGGGTAGACTACGTGAAATATTACTGAAATCTCCTTGAGGAATGTTCCTTTATGACCCTTTTTAATATTTGTCTATCATCGGGAAACAATATGCTCTTATGCTGTGTCTAGAATATTGCCCCTGGTTTGTTAACAATAATTCAAATTCCATTTTTCAGCATGTCTTTACAATTCCACTATGCCTTGTTCTTTTTTGGCCATTAATGTCATGTACAGGCCTTTCCTTCTGTCTTCTCCCTTCACTTTCTTCACTTGGCTAAACCTTACATGTCTATCAAAATTGTGTTTAACGCCAGCTCTTTCTGGTGGCTCCTCCCAACCCCCTTAACTAGATGTCCTTTCTCTGAACCCCATTGCCTGACTCCTGGCATTTATTATAATATTAATATAATGAATTCTATGTCTGCCTTTCCTACTACACTGCTCCTGAGGAAAGGGACCTTGTTTTTTGTTTTTGTTTTTCTTTTTAAAGCTGAGAGACTCAATACATTTAGGGATTAATCATTTGTATCAGCATTACCCAGGAAGCTTATAGAAAATATCAGTGCCTATGGCCCCACTGCAGACCTACTTACTCAAAATGTCTAGGGGTGGAGACCCAGGTACATATAAGTTGAGAAACTTCACAAACACTTCTGGTGCACATCAAAGTTGAGAGCCACTGCCAAAAAGCTTACTGAATGAATTGAACTATGGTGTCTTTTTATAAGGAACTAAAGGTATTTTCCTATTCTCTTTAGCATGGATTGAATATTCCCCAATGTCCTGTGAAATAGAGACTAAATTTTTCTATGCAGTTTCAGAAGAATAAACGAGGACTAGGTGGAAGGTAGAGGAAAGCTGATTTAGGGCAACATGAGAACAGACTTTCTGTTATTTGCAACTTTCAAATAATGAATTAGGTTTCCCTCTGATGCACTTTCTTGTTGAGAGTATTTGGTTGCTTAAAGGGGATACAGCATTGAACTAAGAACCGGAGTGTGGTGATCACAGCCCCTTGCACACACAGTTTATGCTACTTTATTCTACAGAGGTGTTTTCCAATCATAGAAATGTATAATCAGTGGAGATAAGGAACAGTTAATTCTTTTCTCTGAAAGTGATAAATAAACCCATGCCTTTGAGTTTCCTCCTGGGAAAGCTGCAGTGATGATGAAGGTCTAACAACTAGACCTCAGGAAAGGGGTGAGGGTGGAGTGGGTTTGTACCATTTCCTGGATTCCATGATGTAAATATTTCCAAGATGATGGATCTCAAGCTACCAATGGGACATTATCTCATAAAATTCCTGAAAATGCAACATTTGGGCTTGATAACTAGTTTAAGCACACAGCTGGACATTTGCCTCCTCTTTCATCATCTTTCTCTCCTATGTTTTCCCAATTTCTCCCTCCTTCATCCCCCATCAGCTTTTATCAATACATGATTTATGACAGAAGAATTCAAGTTAAAACTCCAAGAAGTTTCAATCTTACTTCTAGAATTTTTATTTGAATCAAGCAACAGGAAAATATTCATTCAGGTATAAACTGTTTTAATGCAGAGCTTTAGGACATACCTGTGCTGTTTAACCCCATCTCCCACCCCAATTTTAATACTAAACTCAAGCAAAATGTCGCCTCTTCCAGGAAGCTGTCTCTGAATACCCAGATATACTTCTACGGGTCCTTAAATTTGCGATCCTCACCACCCTTGTATTTATTTGTTGAATGTGCATCTTCCCTACTATAATCTGCCCATAACACTGGATTGAGTCCATTCCATTCAGTTTCCTGTTCCCCCCACAGTCTCCTGCACTAACAGAGAGATACATAGAAGTCGTTTATTCAATAGCTGCTGGATGAATGGCTATCATAAAATGCAACTGAATATAGTTTTTTAATTTTAAGAAGCCCTAGGTGGGGAATGAAGATGGCTGTGTACTCTTCCTTGCTCTGCCACCTTTGAGCTATATGACTTTGTGCATTTTACCTAACTCCTCTGAGTTTGTTTATCTTAAAATGGGGATACTGATATTTCCATCTTGGGTTCTTTGGGATTAAATCAGGTAATTTATGAAGAAAAAATATCTAAAACTTGGAAATAAAGCTAACGATGATGGTGTCACCTTTTTTTTTTCATACAGGCCATTGTATAACCAGAGGTCACCTCATTCAGAACTGTATGTTTGTTTGATTTACCTGCATCTATTGATTAGGGGCCCTGAATCTGTGAAGCTTGAGGTTAACTTGTAGAATATTGATAAATTGCAAATGATTTCTGTCTGGTAGAAAGAGATAACCCCAAAAGTTACAGCTTGATTGACTTATAGGACACTATCCAATTCTGAATATAACTTAGCAAACTTACTTTGGCATTCCTTTGCTGGCTGACTAGATAAACCTCTCATTCTCTAATGCTTCCCCCCACCCCGCCCTAAAATATGGAACACTTCATGAATTTGCATGTTATCCTTGTGCAGGGGTCATGCTAATCTTCTCCGTATCGTTCCAATTTTAGTATATGTGCTCCCGAAACGAGCATTCTAATGCTTTTGAACCAGTTTTTCCATCCTTCTGGTACTTTCAATAATGAGTTAAATGAATCTTTGATAAATGCTCATTATGTATTTATATGTAAGGCTGTTTTTAACTTTCTGAAAAACTATACATTGATAATATATAAAGACTTATCATAGGACTTGGCAGTTAGGTGCTACTCAGTAAGTGTTAGTCCCAATCTCTCGATCCAGGACTCAGTCTCTACATTCATAAAAAGAAAAAGCTGGCTGATGCTCATTAGGGCCAAGTCAGCTTCATGACCTATCCCTGGCTGCTGACGTGAATGAGACCTATTGGAGACAGGCAACCTTGGGTTAGAGGAGATGTGTTTCCCTGGGGGTGAGAGGGCATATATGCTGTATCCACATAACTCATAACCAGGAAGCTTGTCCCAGGGCAGACTCCACAGTTTCTCTCAGGAGTGTTGATTACTCTGAGGGCTTACAGCAGACAAAGCCATCAGCCCTTTTGCTAAGTTGGCTGCTGCCAAACACACGAGCTGTGACTCTCTGGGCAGGAGAAAATTAAGGGCATGTCAGGACGTGCACCCCATTGACACACTCCCATTTAGAAGTTCAGAAGCCATTCTTCACAAAGCTGATCTTTTCAAAGAACAAGCAACCTTGAAGTTTGGTGTGGAAACCCAGAGAAGAGCAGGTAAGCTGGGTCAGCCTCCTGGACCTCTGACATTCCAGCGTGAAGGAATAAACACATTGGACACCCAGCATGGGCACCTGAGAATCCTGGCAGAAATAGAAAGGGCAGAAATGTGGAACAAGCCCTCTTGAAAGAGCAAGGTAAATTCTGCAGGAAGAACAAAGAGGACTGGAGTTCAGAGAAAGCTACCCCTGGGAGCCAGGACGTGCTGTTTGTGTGGGGAGCAGACAAGGCAGCAGAGTGACCTGAGGTACACCATGGCAGCTAACACCCAAAGCCAAGCAGACCACAATGTGGAAGGGTGATGCAAAAGTCAGGGATTTTCAGTCTTTGCATCTCAGAGACCACCTGTTGGGACATTGCCTCCTTGATTTAAAAATCAATAATAAGAGACCAGAGTTTGCTTTACATCCTCCACTTTAATGAAATGCTTCATTTCCTTTTGGTTTCCAGAGCCCTCACAATAACAAAGATGTTTTAGTTCTAAGAAGCTTTAATAAAAACCCTAAATATCAATTTCTAATTACTCATACCCTAATGATCCAACCATCCCCCATCCTGATCCTGCAAATACTACACTGACATCTACTCTATTGAAAGATCTGGACTTTTGGTTGAGGGAACAGAAGACAAGCATCATTCTGGAAATAGTTGAAAAGCTCTGGAGAAAGGAGAGGTTATCCAAAGGTAAAGAAAAGGAAAGAGTGAGAGAAAAAGCATTTTCCCTTCTTGCTAATTTTTACCCAGGGCAGACTAATAAAACGTGAAAGACGAACAAATTTCTTTCTCTAGAAGGATATACAGAATTTGAAGAACAGAGGTATTATGTTAACTGGAGTCAAACCCTACACAAGAGGAAAAATGACCTCAGAAATTGTCTTTGGTACTTAAACACTGGATTCCAGGAGTTGTTAATATAGTCTAGATCAGGGGTTGGCAAACTGTGGCTCACAAGCAACATGCGGCACTTTGGATAGGTTCCACCTCAAAAGTTGACAGACCCCTGGAAGAGCCAATCCTGTCCCTCACAACAATTTAAAAATTATTCGAGAGCCATAAATATATTTTTACATAATAACCATTTATGTATAATATCCTTTAAAAATTGTATAAGTGAAATTATGATAGTTTTATTTTCATTTCCAATTTTACTTCAGAGCCACATGTACATACCCAAAGAGCCACATGTGGCTTGCAAGCTGCAGTTTGTTGACCCCTGGTGGCTCTTCTGTCTCAAAAGTTTGCCAACACCTGGTCTAGACTATTATCTTCCTAATAACATCATCTCACATTCCTCCAGAAAGCAAAAAAAAAACACAAAATGTGTAGCTTTCCTTGAACTGATCTAAGTGACCGGTTTGAGGCCTGGGTGAGGTCAGAGTTTCACTGATGTGTGCTCTTGTCTAAGCTCCGGTAAAGGGCCAACTCTAGTTTCAAGTACAGTCGGGAATGGTATACCTTAAGTTTTTCCACCACCAAGAAATGGTTTTCCCCTATGGATACAAGATTTGAAGATTATCTCTTTCTTAAAACTTTGCATTTATCTAGAAATAGTCTCCCCTTTTCCCCTTACTTTTGTTAATCAAAAACAGGGTAAACTTTAAATTTCAGTCCAGAAGTAGCTCTATATTAAATTGATATAATTCCAGGTGCAATGTTTTAGTTGTTTGGGGATAATAAAGAGACAGCAGATAAAAATCTGGGTTCTGGAGCTGGATAACCATGTAGGGCTTGAATCCCAGCTCAGCACTCTTTAGTTGTATGACCATAGGCAATGTACTTAGCCTATTAGGCATGATTATAAAGGTAGAGATGAGACAACTTAAAAAAGATACATGCACAAAGCCATTGACTGCAGTATTACTTATAATAGCAAATGTCGATTACTAGGGACCGGTTGAATAAACTATTGTATCACTATACCTACAATGGATTACTATATAATTATAAAAAAAGATTGGAGAATAGCTTTAGATACTGACATGGTGTGACCTCCAGTATGTATTGTTAACTGAAAAAATATGAGGCAGAAGGGCCGGCCGAGTGGCGCGGTGGTTAAGCGCTGGCCTGGGAAGCCAGTGGCCCCGGTTCGGTCCCACATATGAGGGCCAGTGACACTGCCCTCAAAAAAAAAAAAAAAAAAAATATGAGGCAGAGAAATTTGTGTGTAATATGGTACCATTTATTTAAGAGAAAGAGAGAAATACACACACACACACACACACACACACACAAACACTTGCTTATACAGTCCACATCTGAACAAAACAGGTTTGAACTATGTGGGTCCACTTATACGTACATTTTTTTTCAATAAATATTGTAAATATATTTTCTCTTCCTTACGATTTTCTTAATAATGTTCTCTTTTCTCTAGCTTAGTTTATTGTAAGAATACAGTATATAATACATATAACATAGAAAATATTTGTTAATCAACTGTTTATGTTATCAGTAAGGCTTCTGGTCACCAGTAGGCTGCTAGTAGTAAAGTTTTTGTGGAGTCAAAAGTTGTACATGAATATCAGCTGCATATAGGGCTGGTGCTTCTAACCGTTGTACCACTGTTCAATGATCAACTGCATTTAAAAAATGGAAGATAAGTCAAAGCTTAAAATGGAAATGATTTCTGGGTTGTGATCTATAAATACCATCTTCCCTGAAAATTGATGGGGTTTCCTCAGGTGATTCCCTGTCTGAGACATGAAATGTACACAATGATCCTTGTCTTACCAGAAATGAAGGAAGCTATCAAAGACTGCTGGTATCTTGTCAGAAGAACTCAGAAACCAATCAGAGAAGGCTCCCACTGGCCATAGGTGATTTCAGAATCAATAAAAATAATGACTACATAGGGTAGGATGTCAAATATGTTTAAATCATAATAGTACTCAAACAAAACAAAACTGAACAAAAAAATGTAATTAGCCACCTTCCAAGGATGCTAAGGAACCAAACTTTTATTTTGATCATATACATAATGAGAAAATATCAAGTTTTTTGTTTGTTTTTTTGTTTTGTTTTGTGCCTTTCCTGTATGATCTGTACCTCAGAATAAACAAACAATCGATGAAGGAAATTTTCTTTTTAGAGACTTGTTCTAGCTAATTCATGAAAAAAGACATAAACTGTCACCCCGTTGTAACCCCTAATAAAATAATGGATTTAGGCAATTATCATCAAGGTCTATTAACATGCCCAAAGGGAGAGAACTAGTCATTATATGACTACTGATGGAAGTACAAATACTTCCTTTGAGCTATTCTGGTAAAAGAATCAAATCTTAATGTGATAATCCACTGGATCCAATTACTAATTTATGGGGAATGCAGAGAACTTTGTGAAATAATACCAAGAGGTAAATTGAGCAAATTCGGACTGTGGAACCTCTCCAAGACAAATGGCCTTATATCTTCAACAAAATATTGCAAGCAAAAAATAAAAAAAAATAAAAAATTATATATATATACATACACACACACACACTTATACATACACACACAGACACACATACACACATGATAAAATCTATAGATTAAAAAGATACACAAGTGCTTTATCAATTAATTACTATGTATGAACCTTATTTGGAATCAGATTTCAAAGGACAAGCTGGAAAATATTTGTGAGACTTCCAAAGAAGTTGAAAGCTGACTTGATGATACTGATTAGAAGATACTGTTAATTTATCAGGTGTATTAATGGCACTATAGGTTATGTTTAAAAAACCAGTCCTTATATTTTAGATATTTATGCTAAAATATTTATGGATGTATTGATGTTATGTCTGGGATTTACTTCAAAATAATTCAGTAGGGAAGCAGGGGAACATAGATGAAGTAGAATGACCATTAAGTAACAATTAATGAGCTGGATGATGGGCACATGAGGGTTTATTACACTAACCTCTCTACTTTTATATATACATTTGATACTTTCATAATTTAGAAAAAGGCTTTGTTTTTTGTTTTTAAGTTAGTCAGTGATCTAACTCTGGTGGTAGTGGTGGTTTGGGCAGGGATGGGGAATGTAAGTAACCAGGGTTAGTTATAGCAATTTAACTACCCCACCATGATAATGCTGAATCTTCACTTCCTAGCACTGTGAGTTTTATTTGCTTATACTGTTCTTTGACTATTTTGAAAAACTGGATTTTGAATGTCACATACCTTGAGCCTTGCTTTTGCCATCCAGCAATTTTTTTGTTGTTGTTGTTTGTTTTTTCGATACCAAATTAGCCTTCAATAGAACTGTAGTATTCACCCAAGTCATAATGGTGAGATCTCTAGCCATTCCCCAAACTAAGAGAACCCATGAAAACAATGCCATATGACATAACTAAAGACTCATCAGCTTCCCATCTCCCATCCCTGCCTACGGTGCTTAAGTTGATGATAATAAGGTTAGCACAAGTGAGTAGGAAAATGGCAGAATCAACACTTCTACTCTTATTCCTTACCAACAATATTATAGGGTAAAAACAAAGGTAGGCTCTTCAAATTTATCAACATGAGCACCTCAAAAACAAAAAACTCATAGACACAGACAACAGTTTAGTGGTTACCAGAGGGTAAGGGGAGGATGGTAGAAGAGGGGAAAGGGGGTCAAATAATATGGCGAAGGAAGGTGAACTGACTCTGGGTGGTGAACACACAATGTGATATATAGATGATGTATTACAGAAATGTACAGCTGAATCCTATATAATTTTACTAATCAATGTCACCCCAATAAATCTGATTTAAAAATCATAAAAAAACAAAGATGAGCTTCTCCTCAGTGCAAAATTATAAGACAAAGATTTGAATATGGCTAATCATCAATACTGAACCATGCCCTCACATACTATTTAGAGATATTAGCTAATGATGGTTTGAAGCCATCACAATTATCACGACACTTAAAAACCAAGTAGCTAGGACAGAAATAAACTTTAAAAAAAAAATAACTGAGGATATGGAGAGAGTACTTTGAAAGCAGAAGCTGTTTTTGGAAATTATTTTTATTGTGTGACTTCAGGGTGTATCTATATACTTGATACACCTATAAAAATCTCTAAAACGTTGCAAACAATTTTATAAAACTGATTAATCAGTTTCCAGAAGTCCTGAATTAAAATTTTTAGTGAGTTTTACATTTTCAAAAGATATAAAAAGCCAACATTTATTGAATAACAATAGATTGACATCGGAAAAGACAGCCACTTACTAGCAGGTTTCAACAAAAATATCTGAATAACTGGGGGGTGGAAGAAACATGCACACCTTGATTTAAAAAGCGCAGCCAATGATACCTATCTTCCATTTGGATCTAAGGATCTTTCTGAAGCACCTGTTCCAAGTAGTGAAAAAATCTCAAAAGCTAAGTCTTTGAGTTATTAATCCATAAAGCATTAAACAAATATTTTTAAAAATACGAAGTATATATATGCATATTACTGACATCAAAACATTAATTATAATTATCTTTTCATGAGATCAAAAATATTTTTGTCCTATTAATAAATATAATAAAACCAAACATTATTTCAGCTTTGGTTCATCTTTTAAAATTTTTACTTTATGTACATAGCATATTAGTATAGCATTAGTTATTAACAAATAAGTATAGAGGGGATGTTCTCAAAATGTTTTATGATGGGATATATGTTCAAAAAAGTTTGAAGACCACCGATATAATGATTAAAAGTCTTCATTTTGGAATCAGATTATCTGAATTTGAATTCTGGATATATTGCTCACTATCTATGTGGCCTTGGGACAACAGATTGGCTTCTTTAAGCCTCAGTTTGCTTATCTGTAAAATAGGTATATTAATAGGGTCTTCATTATAATTATTATAAAAATTAAATAAGATAATGCATGAAGTTATAGCACTGTCCTTGGCATGTGGTAAGTATACCAAAATGTTGGGTGCTATCATCATCATCATCATCACTCTCATTGTCGTCATCATCATGTAATCCAGCTACCTAGTCACTACCATCCACGTTATACCTTTAGTAATAAAATTCAAGTAACCTTCAGTATATCTTTGTGGGGACCTCACAGCTGTGTGAGAAATTCCATAACTTATTTTAGCAGCTTCATTAAAAGCATGGCTGCTCAGCTAGGTCAGGTATCCCTCAAGGCTCATTTGAATGACCTGAGTGAGATGTTCCACACAGCCAACTCTGAAATAACTGAAGGGCAGACCATGGAATACGTTTCCTTACTAGTTACTTCTCTTAATTTGTTTACAAAGTACATGAATGAAAACTAAGAGGCTCTTGGAAGAAATCAGACTGGGCACAGGGCCAGCACTTTTCACCATAAGCTTTTTTTCCCCGGCTTTCTCTCAGATTCTGTTTGTATGGCTGCATCATATAATTTCTGTATCCCTAGGTTTCCTTAGATGAGAACAAACTGAGTTAAGAGGACGTTGAAATAAGCATGCACTTCACTGTGGGGATACCTAGGAAGTCGGTGACTCATGGAAACTTACTCATTTCTCAATGCCCACTTAAATAAGATTCATGCCTTCAATCCATGTTTAAAAGCCCTATCTGAATGACCTGGGAGACCCACAGAGCTGCATATAAACATCTGCAAAGCTACTGCATGCATATTTTACTCCGTTCTAGCTCCTGATTCAATGACATGACTTGTTGCTAAGGAGACTTTCCTGCAGCCAGGGCCTCTCCTAAGTAACGAGGTTATTAGTGTGCTTTCAATCAGATGACTTGTTTATTTGAATAATCTACTGTCTTGTGCCTCTGTGTGCTCAACTGGAGAACTAATGAATACAAGCAAAATAAATGTCTTTTTACAAAGGAAAGCAGAATTTTACTCAGATATTTTTCCAAAAAGCCTTTAAAGATAAATTCCACTGAACTTCAAATTTGAAAGGCTAGTGGGTTAGGGTATTTTTCACAAATCTTAAACAGGACTGTGAATAGGAAACAGAGTATAGGATTTAATATTGATCTGATCTGGCTGCATATTCAACACTGGTGAAGTGCAAGTTATTTCAATGATCAGAAAAAAAAAAATGTTCTCACTTATTTTTAGCAGGGCCTAACTTCCGAATGGTTAGTTTTACGGGGCAGATGGTGGTAGTTAAAAGCACAGGTTTTGGCTCCAGATAGAAATGATAGAACTATGAATTTTCAGCTATATAATCTTGGGCAAATGAATAAATCCCCTCAACTTCTGGGAATAATAGCACCTACATTTGTGGTTGTTGTAAAGATTAAATGAGATACTATGTGTAAATGCATACTGCCTAGCAAAAATAAGCACTCATTTTATGAAAGCTTTCATCAGCATCCCAACATTCAATATTTCACCATCACATTTGTATGATTATCATGAAGTAGTCTGGCACTTCGAAGTGGAAATAGAGATACTATGGTTGAAGTCCCAGTTCCAACATTTTTCTGGATCACTGGCATGCCAGACGCATTTGTTATGCAACTTTGGATCCTATTTTCTCCAAGTGGAAAAATGGGCTCAATAAAATCTGCAAATCGGGTCCCACATATGAGGGCCAGTGACACTGCCCTCAAAAATAAAATAAAATAAAATAAAATAAAATAAAATAAAATAAAATAAAATAAAATAAAATAAAATAAAATAAATAAAAATAAAAAATAAAATCTGCAAAAAGATTTCCCCAAGTCATAATCTGAGCAACATCTAATGCACTGATCTCTTAGAATTTGGAAGCAAATGTCAAGTCCATAAAATAGAACCATGGGAGCATGAAACAGTACACATATTCAGTTCTCAGTCACTGGTGGTAATGAAGTTCTCATGTCAATGCCACTGTTTACTGGGTGTTCATTCTGAGCTAGGCTGTCTTAGGCGCTCTTCTTGACAATCCTGAGAAGTAGGCCTTGCTATTAAAACTGAGGAAATCAAGATTTAGGGAGACTGAGTAAGAATTTCTCCAAAGTCACAGAGTCAGGATGGCAGACTCCAAGTTCCAACATAAAGCCAATGTTTTTAATAACTCCATTTTATTCTCCCCAAAAGGGGAGGAGTGTGTGAGTCCAACCAGCAGAAACTCTCAAAAACACTTATATTTGGAGATGGCACAATTGTTATCATTTCCTTTGTTTTTCATAAATTCAAAGTATTTTGCTCAGGCTCATTTGCCCCAAGGTTTGTATTCTTTGAGACATCAAGTGACACCAAGGAAAAAAATTTGTAAATACGCCGGCAAAAAATAAAAAGAAAGGGCAGAAACCAGCTCCACATTGAATGTATTTCAGAGATATTCAACAAAGGAGACAACCCACATTAGAATATAAAAAGGATTAGGCTGGAGTTTTTCAGAAGTTTTATGTTTATTCTTAGACATAATTCCAAATAAACCTATAAAAATGTTGCCATGTAGTGAGAATGTGTGTGCAATGAGAAGAATAACAAACATTAAAAAGAAAATAATAATTGTACTTAACATTTATGAAGCTCATTATGCCAGGTTCTGGGATAATAAATATTTACTGAGGGCCTACTATGTTTTAGATGCTATTGTGAGTTCTGTAGATAGAGTCTTGAATAAAATAGCCATTTGCTCAGATAATTTATTTGTTTTATCTTGGATACATGAGTACAAGCCTTTTTGGAGGGGAATTCGAAAACTTGTCTCTGAGGCTTGACATCTTTTTAAAAATTTTACTGAACAGTTCTAATTTTAGGGATATTTCCTAAAAAAAGTTATGCCAATTTTTCCTGCAGTGATGCTCATCACAAGATTGTTTATAATAGGTAAAAGAAAACAATATAAATGTTGAATCATTATGATTCAAATGGAAACATTTTGACATTACCATACAATGGAATATTACTTCAGTCACTGCAAATGATTTAGAATCTTATAAAATCGTTTGGAAAAATGTTCAGATATTGAAAAAAAGTATATAATATATTTTTATAAATCACACACAGAAAAATAAGGCTACATAATCATTAAATTTATAGTAGTATCTCAGAATAACTGTGCTTATGTGATTTAAATTTTGGTGTTTTCTTATTTGTATTTTCTAAATTCCTATAATGAATAGGTACCACTGATACAAAAAAAATTAAAGTAATACCTTGGTTTGTGAGTATAATTTGTTCCGGAAACAAACTACTCATATTGTAAGACATCGCTAGTTGACCACGTGAAAATGTATTAGTAAAGTTTGCTCATCTTGCAGAACACTCGCAAAGCACATTACTAGGAATCCAAGGTTTCACCGTACTTCATAAATGTTATAGCTCTTTGTTTTCATTCCGGCCAACTTATTTCTGAATCTAATGTCTCTCTCTCTCTCTCTCTCTCTCTCTCTCTCTGTATATATATATATATATATATATATATATATATATATATATATATATATATATATATATGTGTGTGTGTGTGTGTGTGTGTGTGTGTGTGTTTTCTGAATGTAACATAACATCTCCATGTATATCTTTGACAGAAAGCAATGAAATGGAAGTAAAAAGTGTTGCATTTTAGTGCTCACTGTATCATTCAGTCGCAGATAAGCCAGTGGGGAAGAAAAACTAGATTCACATCAGTTTGGCAAATGTCCCATGCACCTAAGACCAGTTCTAACTAGCACTAACTGCAAATTACATCTCCTGTTTGAGCCTTTGTTTGCCCACCTGCAAAACATGAGGATTGGACAAAATGAGTTTTAATGATATTGTCAAAGATCCAATGATTTCTTTACTCTGTTGACCATGACAATGGCCTTTAGATTCCACGGCATTGATGGACGCTTAGTCCTTGACAAAACTATGCATGGAGAAAAGTCATAACTGTGATCAGAAAGGACCAGAGAGTGCTGGGTTTGCAGATGCTTCCTGATGTGGTTTTCTGAGTCTACTTTGAACATTTTCAATAAAGTTCTGGTGCTTTTGGAGTCATGACAGCCCTGTGATTTGTTATTTTAAAAACAGTGCCTTTTCTTTCCTTGGGCACATGTGTTGGATTCAAAACAAATATATATGTTGTGTATATAAATGTATGTATGTGTGTGTGTGTGTGTATACACATACATATGTATATATTTATAAGTATTCTTCATGCAATATTGCCATTTTGATCAAAGGTTCGAGTATCTGATGTAGATAGGATAGCCTAAGAGATGATGAGAACATAGACAATTTCAGTCCAATGAAATATGGTATGAATGTATTTGAGGCTCTTACAGTAACTATTTTTCTCTATTAATGAATATTCTATGGCAGTGCAGTCCAATAGCACTGTTTGTGATGATGGTAGGGCTCTATATCCACCTGTCTAATAAGGTAGACAATCATCACATGTGGCTATTTAGCACTTAAAATGTGACTAGCATGAATGAGAAACTGAATTTTAATTGTTTTAAATCCAAATAGCCACCTGTGGTTTGTGGCTACCTTCTGGGAGTCGACAGCACCCTGGTGTCTGACAAGGTCACATTGCAGTAAAGATCCATGCTCAGCGCTGGATGTCTGGGGTGCTGCCTTATGGTTGGTCATATAATATCTCCTGCCTCTATGAACCCATGTGCCTTTCCTCTACATCAGATCCTAAAAGAGACGGTACTTTCACTGCATTTATGGCAAGTTCCTGTGGTACCCCAATAAAATATGGCTATGCAGTCAATGACGGGCACGATCTCCTAAGAGAAGGAGACAACCCAAGCCAGGTGATAGCCCCCGTGGGGACCCCAGGACTGAGAAAGAGGGGACTCAAGCCTCTTGGAAACAGAGGCTCAGACCTCTGGTCACATAGACCAACAGCCTGTCTGTGAGAAACTGATGATAACGTCAGTCCTTGAGTTCACTTGCCTATGTTGCTGTGAGAGGTCTCCTTGGAGACCAAGGTCTCTCCCAGCCATGAGAGTTCTGATAAGAGGCAACTTACTGACCATGGGGTATGTTAATCAATAGCCTTGTTTTAACTCTTTGCCTTGTACATTGCTGTAGCAACAGATACTGAAGCTTTGACTGAGAAACAGATGTTACCCTCTATTGCAATAATATGTAGCCCTTCGTAGGATAAAAAAAAAGGTTTGAGACCTCCTTTTGCTATTAAGTATTATAATCACATAGAAATAGACTTTAGATGGTTTTTGCCCTAAACTCAGCCACTGCTATTCTCTTGGTAATATCTCAAGTCTGAGCCCTGTGAGTTTTACGATCATGTTTAGCTGCTGGAATTTTGATAATGACCAGGTAGTCATGGTAACCACTCTTTAGGCAATAAGTGAATCCTTGACATAGAATAGGTCACAGCGTACCCTGGAGGAAACAATTACAAGGACTCAAAGACTGTAAAAGTCCTGAGAAAAAAGAAACATCAAAGTCATGTGATACATAACTTGTGATTGAGGTAATGGTTAAAAGTCCCTATAAAAGGGAACATGCTGTAACAATAAAGTGTGACACTTCTCCTAGACTCCCTTGTGTCTCCACTCCCTTCTTTCACCTTGCCGACTCCATCCACACCTGAGGGAACCCCTGGACTAGCGGGGGCTGGCCCACCGCAGCTACCTCACTGGACAACTCAGGTGAGAGCTTTGCAATGCAAAGTGTGGTTCATGGACTGGTGGCAACAACATTACCAAGGAGCTTGTTAGGAATGCAGAATCTCATTCCTTACCTGGAAACTACTGAACCAGAATCTGACAAAATCCCCAGGTGATTCAAATGCAAACGAACATGAGAAGCACCACTCTAGGGACAACTGTTCAATTTTCCACTTCATTCCATCAGTCACTCAAACAATCAACTGAAATTTCCATTAGTCAACAGGTACCAGTATCTGCATGGCACAAGGCCTGGTTTGGGCACAGCAGGTAAAATAAAAACGTAGTGGAATGGGCACAAGGCTGGAGAGCACAGCAGGTAAAAGCAGGACTTTGGGGTCAGATGATTCTGGCAACACTCTTTTCTAAATGTGTACCTTGAGCAAGTAAATTTACTTCTCTGAAACTGTTTCCCCACCCTTTAAACAGAAACGATTGGTGGAGATTAAATGAGATAATGCATATGAAATGTTTAGCACATGTCTGACACACAGCAGGCACCCGAGAAATGGTTGTTGCTGTTGTTTGAATTACCTGGGCTCTTTCTTACAATGCAGTTGTAGGAGGTTCACACTCTTAAACCGGGTGTTCAGAGGGACCTTGCAGCAGATGAGAGTGTAAACCATGGGTCATACTGAAAAGATGCTGACTCACGGGTGGCTTTGTCCTCAGGGATTGTCGCTCTTAACAAATTCAGCATGTTGGAAAACGTAGATCCTCTCTATGTGGATATGTTTTTCATTAAATAAATATCATAAGGTAATCAATTCATATGAATAATAGTGTATTGCTCAATTTTTAAAGGCCATATCTTCTGCCACAGGAACAATTAAAGCTCACATAATTCATTTACATAAATATTTATTGATAACCTAATTTTGGGAGGCAGTATAGCATAGGGATTTAGAGCATATATTCTAGAGCCCAACTACCCAGCTTAGAAGCTCGGTTCTGCCACCTACTAGCAAAATTTTCCTGTGCTTTAGCCTCTCCACCTGTAAAATGAGAATAACAGCAACATCAACCTCACAGGGGTATGTAAAGAATAAATGAGTTTTTACATCTAAAGTACTCAGTGGGGTGTCAGGTACTTACTTAGTAGCTCAGTAAATACAAGCTAGAAAGACACCAGAAGTGAATAAAATAAAAACATACATGCACTTTATAAAAACAACTCACTCAAATAATTAAAAACAAACAAACAAAAACTGCCTAAAGGTTATCAGCCTAAGAAGTGTTTGGAAGTAGAGTAAAACCTTGGATTGCAAGTAACTTTGGTTTAAGAGTGTTCCCCAAGATGAGCAAACATTTCTATTAGGTTGATGCAAAAATAATGGTGGTTTTTGCCATTACTCATAATGGCTAAAAGTGCAATTACCTTTTCACCAACCTAATAATATATTTTAACTTGGTAAAAGAGTGATGTCTTGCAATACAAGTAGTTTGTTTCTGGAACGAATTATGCTCTCAAACGGAGGTATTACTGTAGTCTTTCCCTTACATATTAGTTCTGCCATTATTATGTTCAGCTTTCAAACCATGCTGCAAGAACTTGTAAATGCTAAGTGACAACAAGCATTTATTTACAATGCTTGTGAAATATAACACACAAAACTTAATATGGTGTAGAATATGGCATCAGTACTTATTCGATTTCTCAGAAAAGTATATTACCTGGTATCTTTGGGAGTTAATGCTGATATTAAAGGTGAAACTGAGTTATCTATACATAGCAGGGTTCCTTGGTATTCTCCATAACAGTCTTCTTGGAGAGAATCCAACAGAAGCCTGAATTATACAGAATCAGTTTCCACGGTGCTGCCGACCAAATTTATCCATGAACAAAATTTAAAATTATGGAAGAGGTTGTAGAAACAAATTCGGCATTTGAGCTAATATATGCAGAGGACCGTCCCATTAAGCATCCTTTCTCCATTGCCAGAATTACTCTTAACCCAGAACATAGACCTTTCGATACAAACCATTGCTAGAAAATGACTGCACTCAATAACTGGGGTCCTTTCCTCTGACTCATTCTCATCCTAGCTCCAGAATACTTGATTATCTCACAGCAAGTAGAGATGGGATTCTTTTCTAAGCATAACCTGGCTTTTAGATTTCCAATTTTCAAAGAAAAATTAAAGAGTAAGCTGAAACGATCCTGAGCATGAGGAGTGTGTTTGATGATTTGTTCCTCAGAATCATTATTATAAATTGCAGATAGCACTGTTGGGAAGCAGGATCTCCAGTTAACATCTGACTTGCTGCATTAGCCTGTGGAACTCTCGGGGCTGTCCTAGAGCCAGAAGTCTGGTCAGGACCCCAAGCCATTGCATTTCCAGCACATTTCTGCCCCTTTTGTCTTAAAGTCCCCAAACAAACAACACTTACAGTCAAAATCTGCCAAAATAAATGGGCTATTTTCCAACCAAGATGATAACTCTAATTTAAATTAAAAGTATGAAAATGATGACTAAGAGCTTGGGCTCTGAAATCAACCTGGGTTCCAATCCCAGCTCTGCCATGGATTAGCTGTGACACTTTCGCAAGTTAGTTACTCAGAGCTCCCGAGTTTTTCCATGTGTAGAATGGGGATAACAATATCACCCACCTGATAAGGTGTTTGTAATAATTAAATAAGTTCCTGATGAGAGCTTGCATTTACATTAGTATGTGTTAAGTGCTGTTCTAAGCCCTTTTCATGTATTACTGAATTACTCCTCACAACTTCCCCCGGGTGTGTGCTGTTAGTTCCTCTTCCACCCATTTTTACAAATGAGGGAAAGAAGGCAGGCAGACTTGGTAACCTGCCAAAAGTCAAAAGATGGTAAATGCAGGGGGTACTTTTTGAACTCAGGGAGTCTGACTATAGACTCCATGTATTAACTAACCATTGTGCTATGAGTTGCTTGGCACTATGAGTCATTGGCAAAAGTGACTATTGAGATTAGTTTTTATTGTGATTTCATTTAGGCTGGACAGTAAAAATAGAAAAATAGAGCACAACCCATTTCTAAGGTGCCTATGCCATTACTTATCCCTCCTTGGGGCCCTGCTCATATATTTTTGTGGGCCAGAAAACCTATAGTTCATGTTTATAAGAGGGGCAAAGTGGTAAAGAACAAAAAAGCCTATCTTCCTGAGTGTTTAGTCTCAGTAGTTTAGGTGATGAGTTTTCCAAAGGCTAATTTCTCCTCTTACACATCACTTTCTGGAATGTGGATGCTGGTAATTAGCCTGTGGGAGGCTCTCCTTCAGATGCTTGTCTCCCAGCCAGAGCCTCATGGGCTCGAAGGGGTCCTTTCTCTGTAGGCTTCTCAGTCTTGGGCCTCAGAGTTACCCAAAGCCACCCTCTTTTCACTGAACATTTCCTTCGAAACTCAGGCCCTCCAATTCTCCAACTGACTTCTGTGTAATGCTGGACCTTCTCTTCCACAGTCTTGAACTTTGCCCTGCCTTAGGGCCTTTGTGCATACTAGAATACTCTCCCACAAGCTCTTGGCCTGGCCAGCTCCTCTTCTCACCCTTCAGATGTCATCTCCAAAACCTTCTCCTCAAAGAGGCCTGCTCTGACGATCCAATCTAAATCTCTCCCCCTACCACTCTTTCATCACTTTCATTTTGTTTATTTCTTTACTCCACCTACCATATTTTTTTTGTCATAATGTAGATATATGCCCTAGAAGTAAGCTCTGTGATACTCTTGTTCATCACCTATGTTAGCATGTGGATGCTCAATAAATACTCATTCGACAAATACGTTTTCTCTTGGCATTAGCTGTATCCTTCAGATTTGTCTTGCCTCCCTAGAATTACATTATTAAGGTCTCTCCTGCCTCATTGACTTCTCATTTCAAGTTTAATTCATGGGCTATCATGCAGTCATTTATTCATTAAACAAATATTTGTCGAGTACTCTCACAAATCGCCAGACATTGGGGCACAAGGATATACAAGACACATTCTAGCTCTTGTGGAACTTTTAGTTCATTGGTAGAGGTAGATGTTAGTAGATGATTTCAACAGAGGTTCTGTCTACCATGGTTTTATGGAGTGCAGAGGGGCTTGTAGCCTAACTGGTGCAGTGAGGAGACTTCCTGCAGGACATGAAAGAGAGGCTGAATTTTAAAAGAGAAGTGGGAAACAGTCAAGTAAAGAAAGTTGGGGCAGATGTTCCAAGTAACGGGAATAACATTAACAAATGTGCAGAAATCATGATGACAGGGAAACTCTAAGTGGTTAGATATTAGTTGGTTAAATGTGAGGAAGGGATGACATCGGCCAGATCATAGATGGTCATGAATCAAGTGCTAAAAAATTGAACTTGATCCTATAAGCCATGGAGGATCATGGAAGGTTTCACTTAGGAGAGTGAACTCTCCAGGGATGGTAGTAAGTTATGTAGATTTTTAAGAAGCAACCTCAAAGCTTCCTTTTCTTGAGCTCCTGAAGAGCAGCAATTTGCACTTGGTCAAGTACTAGAAGGAGTGATGAAGTCCACGAAGGAGTTACATAAGAAGACAAATGCTGTGTTAAAAAGACATTGCTTTTTTTTTTTCTTTTTCTTTTTTTCTTTTTTTTTGATACAAGGTCTGTAGCAGAGAGAGTCTAGGCATGGCTATAATTGCAACTCTTTTTTTATACTGGCATCATTTGCTCAAACTGAAAGATGATTTCACTCTGATTGGAAACCATTTCTGATTCAACTTAAAGGACCTGCATAAATATTTTATAACCACACAGGATCAGCATATTCGAGAATAAGCTAGACTACTTAATACACTTGCATGCTTTAGTGCTGCAGAGAAAAAATAAAATTTGAATAAATGCAGGGAATGTTGGAATCAAAAAGATGTGTGACAGAAATTCTTGGGATAAACAAACCATTGCTAGGAAAACACTAGTTCCCATTAAGTTAGTATTTAGCAATTGCCTAATAATTAAATAAATCCTAGGATATTCCTAAGCTTATTTCATTATTTTTCTTAAAATAATAAGTATGTTCATATTTGCAGTTTCACCAGTTGCATAATTTTAGGTTATTCTAAGAGAAAAACAGAAGTAAGATGGGGGTGAGAATTACTCTGGGAAAATTAATAATGTACAGAGTTCATCTGTATTATCCAACCTAAAAGTTTTCCTCCAGGAACATAAAAATTTGAAGTACTAAGTTTTTCTGCAGGGGATGTCCAAGAAATAGCCTTTTAACTTCATACCTTTTCATTCAGTTATGCCTCTTTGTTTTGTTCTTTCTTATACACTGTGCCCCCACACTCTGTTCCATGGCTATTTTTGATTTCTTCATGGATAGGGATCACGTTGCTGGCTTCTCTATGACCATCTAACATCCAGCCCTTTGCATATATTAGATGCTCAAAAAACATTCAATGAATAATAAATGAATCAATCAATCAACTCTCATTTCACTTTGCCTCCAAATTGTATGGAAGAAAGATACTGCCATGAGGCAAATTTAAAAGGTTTCCTCAAAGTTACCTATAACACAAGAATCTTTGGGGGCTGCAAAATGAACATGGTTATTTATTTATTTATTTATTTAAGATTTTATTGGGGAATTGGGGGAGGGGAACAGCGTTGGGGAATCGGGGAAGGGGAACAGACAAGTTGCTGTCTTTTTGTTCTTCAGTCTAGATGCGGAAGACATTGCTTCTCTGGCCCATGTTGGTATCATCATTGCGCTCTTCTCAGGTGAGGCAGATCGGTCTCTGGCCTCTGGAAGGCTGCTCAGAGCGGCTCCTGGCAGCTCACACTAGCTGCCAGCTGCTCACACTGGCTGCCGGCCACTCACTGTAACCTATGACAGCCCACTGTAGCCAGGGCTGCAGCTATGCCGTCCTGGGGACTCACAGCAGCCCAGCTCCAGGTGAGCTGTTGTTCACCAACTTAGCTGTAGAGGGCAGTGTCACTGGACCTCATATGTGGGATCTAAACCAGGGCCACTGGCATCCCAAGCCAGCTCTTAACCCACTCCACTCTGCTGGCCTGAACATATTTATTTTTTAAACACCATCATCAAGAATACAAGCAAAACTTAATGTTCAATATTCATTCATTCAATAGATACTGAACAAATAATGTGTTTTGGGCACTGTTCTCAGGACTGTGAATACAAAAGTGGGCGAGAAAGACATGGGAGATAGATAATATACAAGTAAATGTTCAATAAATTAAACATTCCAGATTTAAATAAATGAAATGAAAAACATAAACAGGGTTATCAATTTTCTACTCATTTTTTAAAGCTCAGTCCTAATGTTACCCATGTGAATCGCCCCCTCAATGTCCTGGGATGTGTTAGCTACTTTTTCCTATCTTCTCTCATTAAACTTCCTTCATAGTCCCTTATAGGATGAATAATTTTATATTCTAATAATAGGTTTGCTTGTCAGTATTTACACCAGACCAGGAACAAAGATCTCACACATAGTAGACATTCTATAAGAATTTTTTGAATGAACGAATGACCTGATCTGGCTCTTAAAAGATATCAGAATCTCCAGGTGTTGATGGAGAATCCACTGCCATGAGTCTCTCTAGACATCACAATATATTTTGGCAGTAACCTCACCAGCTACTGCTGCTGTTACCCTACAGAACTGCTTATCCAAGTTTTGGCTGCTTGTCATCGTCTAGCACCCTGTTGCAATGGTCCCTTTCCAGACAGCCCATGTGGGTCATGTGCTTCTAAATTGCCCATGTTCTTCAAGAGAAGTGTAGCCCTTCACAGATGGCAAACGCTTGTTGGTAACACTTTACCTCTGTGTTTTGAGGGACTGTGCTTTTCTTAAATAGAAGTTTAAAAAGAGTCGTATAAGGGAACTAGTTGCCCAGAGTTAACTCAGTACTCTGGCTTTTGTAACCGAGTTTTCATCTGTCCAGTATTGGTCATAGCTTGCTGGTGAAGTGCTCCAACTCTGAAGACAGACTTCTTAAGATTTAAATCTGGGCTCTGTCACTTACTTTCCCAATATTACTTGTGAAACATTCTCCCTTGTCATCTTGGCAAAAAAAAGATTACACCTTTACAGACCCAATCTAAATTCTTTCTATTTTCATATAGCAACTTGTTTTCTCTATGGCAAATATTCAGGTGTAAATATATTTTGTAAATCATCAAGATAATGTTAGGAGTCAGAGCACAGATTTTAGAGTCAAATACAGCTGCATTCAAGCATTTGGTCTGCCACTTTCTACATATATGACCCTGGGAAAATTGCTAAACCTTTCTGAGCCTCCTGCTTCTAGAATTGTAATAAGGGTTGAATGAGACTATGCAGACAAAGGGCTTGGCTCAATTTGAGAAAACAGGAGCTCAATATATGTTAGCCGCCACCACCACAACCACCACCAACACCATTGTCATCGTTATTGGGAATTGATTCCCCACAGTGTTTCTACAATTCTGGAGACATCTTTTGTTCTCAACTATCCTTTCAAGGCTGTTTATATTTTTGAAGATAAAGATAGGGTTTCTGTATAGGGTGGAGGGAAGTTTTGTTTCCTAGTGAGAATAATAAAGACACAGTCTCCCTCTAGGACAGATTTACTAGTAGCACCTTAAAAGTTTGGGGTTTCCTACACTCAGGGTTCCTCAACTATGACCCAGACCCACTGAATATGCAGTGTCCACCAGGGCACCCCCCAAGAGACTTGGGAACATGTGAAACCAGGGTAAACAGAAAGTGCACACCCCCTGCTGTGCCATGACTAGGAAAGTCCTTCATCATTGATACAGGAGTTCTGTACCATCTGCCAGCATCTGTGAATTTCTAGCAAGTACACTTGTTAGCTAGCAAATAGAGTAAAATCTCAGACCCTTCTTAGCTCTTGAAAATCATCATCATCATCATCATCATCATCATCATCATTCTTTTTAAGTGAAGAAAATGTTGAAAGCAAATATTAAAGTCTTTATCCAAGTGAAACTCCTTGGATGTCTCGGGGTGCCTCTCTTGTGGGGAAGGTTCTAATCATTTACTTTGGCATACTCATATGTATACTATGACTAATTTGTAATACTCCCATTCAGAATCATGTAAAAAAATGAAAACTAAGTTAACTGGGAAGCTATTTTAAACACCAGTTAAATTTTAGTGTTTACTGGACATGAGTTAACCTCATTAAATGCAGAATTACATTTAAGTTACAAATTGCAGGTTTGCATATTCCTTGTTAATATAAGCAGGTTCATTTATTTCTGCTTGTTTTGTATATCCTTTTTTTTTTTTTTTTTTTTTTTTGAGGGCAGTATCACTGGCCCTCATATGTGGGACCAAACCGGGGCCGCTGGCTTCCTAGGCCAGCGCTTAACCACCGCGCCACTCGGCCGGCCCTTATTTCTGCTTGTTTTGAAGGCTCATAGTTCAAAACAGCCATTTGTGCAATTTGGCATATTATTGTATTGCCACAATCTTGTTGAATGTGTTTCTTGATATCCTTTTTATCTATGTCATTTTAGTTAAATGATTTGGAATAAACCAGAATAACAACAACAAAAAGATTAAAACATTACACCCAGAAAACCCATTTACAAAACATTCTTCCTTGATGTCTTAATAATAAGACAATTTTACAGCTAGAGCCCCCAATTTCACTTTCCTTCTTTCTATTTTTATACAAAGCCTTTTATTTCTCTGTCATAGCTTAACTATATGTTAAGGTGGTAGGTTGGGGTTGAGGATAAGGATGGAATCAAATGAGTCTTGGATACATCTTGTGACTACCCTTAACTATGCACCCCATTTTCTTTATCTGTAAAATGGCATTATAACACATACCTCAAAGATTTATTCAGAGATCTGAGAGAGAGTGCTTCATGAACTCTCTTAAATGCCTATAAAATAAAAAAAAGAAAGAATAGATGATCTGCTTAGTACATGCCACCAAATGCAAGAATTTTTTGGCAGATACATAAGGCTGAATTAAAAGTAATTCCTGTCGGGCCGGGTGAGTGGTGCACTGGTTAGGAGCTGGTTTGGGATACCAGTGGCCTCGGTTCGGATCCCACATATGAGGGCCAGTGACACTACCCTCTACAGCTAACAACAGCTCCACCTGGAGCTGGGCTGCTTTAAGTCTCCGGGACGGCATAGCTGCAGCCCCAGCTGCAGTGGGCTGCCATAGGCTACAGTGAATAGCCAGCAGCCAGTGTGAGCTGCCAATAGCCATGATGGGCAACCATCCAGAGGCCGGCGACCAATCTGCCTTGTCCGGAAAGAACTCAATGACGATACCAACATGGGCGAGTGAAGCAACGTCCTCCACAACTAGACTGAAGAACAAAAGGACAGCAACTTGTCTGTTCCCCCCTTCCCTGATTCCCCAACGCTGTTCCCCTCCCACAATTCCTCAATAAAATTTTTTTTAAAAAAGTAATTCCTGTCAACAACTGCTCTTTGGCTTTATGGCTTTGGCTTACTCTGAAAGATTAAAGAAGAAATAAATGCATAGAATTTATATTTATTTGTCATAGGGATGATGTTAAAGATATTGTCTCTTATTCATTACCACCAAGCCAGCTTTGCAGGAAATGTTAAAAGGGCTTCTTTAAGTAGAAGAGAAAAACAACCTAAGAAAGACTACGAACACAAAAAACAAAATGGCAATAAATACACACCTATCAATAATCACATTAAATGTAAATGGATTAAATGCTCCAATAAAAAGACATAGGGTGGCTGAATGGATAAGATAGCAAGACCCCAGCATACGCTGTATACAAGAGACTCACCTCAGATCCAAACACTCATACAGGCTGAAAGTAGAGGGATGGAGTAAAATATTTAATGCAAATGGAAATGAGAAAAAAGCTGGAGTAGCGATACTTATATCAGATAAAATGGACTTTAAATTGAAGAATATAACAAAGGACAAAGAAGGACACTTCATAGTAATGAAGGGATCGATCCAACAAGAGGACATAACCCTAGTAAACATCTATGCACCTAACATAGGAGCCCCTAAATATATAAAACAGATATTGTCAGACATAAAGACAGAGATCAACAGTAACACTATCATAGTAGGGGACTTCAACACCCCGCTGTCACTAATGGACAGATCCTCCAGACAGAAAATCAATGCGGAAACAGTGACCTTAAATGACACATTAGACCAGCTGGATTTAACAGACATTTTCAGAGCATTTCACCCCAAAGCTACAGAATATACATTCTTTCCAAGTGCACATGGAACATTTTCTAAGATAGACCACATGTTAGGCCACAAAACAAGCCTCAATAAATTTAAGAAGATTGGAATCATTTCAATTGTATTCTCTGATCACAATGCTATGAAACTAGAAATCAATTATAAGAAGAAATCCGGGAAGCTGACAAGTAAATGGAGGCTAAACAATATGCTACTAAATAGTGAGTGGGTCACAAATGAGATCAAGGAGGAAATCAAAAGATACCTTGAGACAAACGAAAATGAAAACACCACGACCCAAAATCTCTGGGATGCTGCGAAAGCAGTCCTAAGAGGGAAGTTTATAGCAGTGCAGGCCTACCTAAAGAAGGAAGAAAAATCTCAAATCAACAGGTTATCCTTACACCTAAGGGAACTGGAAAAAGAACAGCAAAAGAGGTCCAAGGGGAGTACAAGAAAGGAGATAATAAAGACCAGAGCAGAAATAAACAATATAGAGAACAGAAAAACAATTCAAAAGATCAATGAAACCAAGAGCTGGTTTCTTGAGAAGATAAACAAAATTGACAAACCTCTAGCCAGGCTCATCAAAAAAAAAAAGAGAGAGGACTCAAATTCGCAAAATCAGGAATGAAAGAGGGGAAGTGACTACAGACATCACAGAGATACAAAAAAATTCTAAGAAATTATTATGAGCAACCATATGCCAACAAATTTGACAATACAGAAGAAATGGACAATTTTCTAGAAGCATACAATCTTCCAAAGCTAACGCAAGAAGGAACAGAAAATCTAAATACCCTGATTACTACCAAGGAAATTGAACCAGTAATTGGCAAGCTCCCAAAAAACAAAAGCCCTGGACCAGACGGCTTCACAAGTGAATTTTATCAAATATTCAAAAAAGAACTATCACCTATTCTTCTCAAACTATTCCAAAAAAATCCAGAAGGACGGAAGGCTCCCAAACTCTTTTTATGAAGCCACTATTACCCTGATTCCAAAACCAGATAAAGACAGCACAAAAAAGGAAAACTACAGGCCAATCTCCCTGATGAATATAGATGCAAAAATTCTCAATAAAATATTAGCAAACAGAATTCAGCAATATATTAAGAAGATCATACATCATGATCAAGTGGGATTCATCCCTAGTGTGCAAGGCTGGTTCAACATCCGTAAATCAAATAATGTGATACACCACATCAACAAAATGAAGGATAAAGATCACATGGTCATTTCAATAGATGCAGAAAAAGCATTTGACAAAATCCAACAGCCATCTATGTTAAAAACCCTTAGCAAAGTGGGAATACAGGGATCATATCTCAACGTAATAAAAGCCATATATGATAAACCTACAGCTAACATCATACTCAATGGGGAAAAGCTAAAACCATTCCCCTTAAGATCAGGAACAAGACAAGGCTGTCCACTTTCTCCTCTTTTATTCAACACAGTGCTGGAAGTTCTAGCCACAGCAATCAGACAACAAAAAGATATAAAAGGCATCCAAATTGGCAAGGAAGAAGTAAAATTGTCATTATATGCAGATGACATGATACTGTATATAGAGAATCCCAAAGACTCCATCAAAAAACTATTGGAACTGATAGACGAATTCAATAAAGTAGCAGGATATAAAATCAATGTTCAGAAATCAGTGGCATTTGCATATACCAATAACAAACTAACGGAAAGAGAAATTAAGAAAACTGTCCGATTTACAATTGCGTCAAGAACTATAAAATACCTAGGAATAAATTTAACCAAAGAAGTGAAAGATCTGTACTCAGAAAATTATAAGACACTGAAGAAAGAAATCATAGAAGATACAAATAAATGGAAACACCTACCATGCTCATGGATAGGAAGAATTAATACATTTAAAATGTCCATACTGCCTAAAGCAATATATAGATTCAATGCAATTCCTATCAAACTACCAAGGGCATTTTTCACAGAAATAGAAAATATAATCCTAAAATTTATAAGGAATCATAAAAGACCCAGAATAGCCTCGGCAATTCTGAGAAATAAGAACAAAGTCGGGGGGATCACGCTACCAGACATCAAAACCTACTACAAGGCTACAGTAATCAAGACAGTTTGGTATTGGCATAAAAACAGGCACATCGATCAGTGGAACAGAACAGAGAGCCCAGAAATAAATCCAGGCATTTACGGACAGTTAATCTATGACAAGGGAAGCAAGAATTTACACTGGAGTAAAGATAGTCTACTCAATAAATGGTGCTGGGAAAATTGGACTGACACATGCAAAAAAATGAAACTGGACCACCTCCTTACGCCATATACAAGAACAAATTCAAAATGGATTAAAGACTTAAATGTAAGACCTGAAACCATAAAACTCCTAAAAGAAAATATAGGGAGTACATTTGCAGACATTACCTGGAGCAATATTTTTTACTGATACATCCCTATGGGCAAGGGAAGTAAAAGAAAAAATGAACATATGGGATTATATCAGACTTAAAAGTTTTTTTCACAACAAAGGAAACCATTAATAAAACAAAAAGGAAGCCTACTGAATGGGAGAATATATTTGCCAACGATATATCTGATAAGGGGTTAATATCCAAAATTTATAAAACACTCATGAAACTCAACACCCAAAAAACAAACAACCCAATTAAAAAATGGGCAGAAGATATGAAGACACATTTCTCTAAAGAGGACATACAGATGGCCAACAGGCATATGAAAAAAAGTTCAACCTCACTGGTCATTAGGGAAATGCAAATAAAAACCACCATGAGATACTGCCTCACTCCAGTCAGAATGGCTATCATCAATAAATCAACAAACAACAAGTGCTGGCGGGGCTGTAGGGAAAAGGGGACCCTGTTGCACTTTTGGTGGGATTGCAGATTGGTGCAGCCACTATGGAAGTCAGTATGGAGGTATCTCAAAGAAATGGAAATAGAGCTACCTTTTAACCCAGCAATTCCACTCCTAGGTATTTATCCTGAAAAAAACAAGACACTTATTAAAAAAAGGTTATGCACCCCTATGTTCATAGCAGCACAATTTACAATAGCTAAGACTTGGAAACAACCAAAATGCCCATCGGTGGATGACTGGATTAAGAAACTGTGGTATATTTATACAATGGGGTATTACTTCACTATAAAGAAGAATGAAATCGTACCATTTGCAATGATATGGATGGACCTAGAGACTATTATGTTGAGTGAAATAAGTCAGTCAGAGAAAGACAAATACCATATGATCTCACTCATATGTGGAATCTGAAAAACTGTATGAATGAGCAAAGTAAACAGAAACTGTCTCATAGATATAGAGGAAAAATCAGTGTTGCTAATTGGGAGGGGGATGGGGATGAGGGAGAAGGAGAAGGGATTAGACAGCAAAAATAGGCAACTACAATATTACCACTGGGATATGAAAAACAGTTTGGTATAATTAATAATGTTGTAAATATTTTGTGGGGTGTCAGATGATCATAGGTCTTGTTAGGGAGACCATTTCATGGATGGAGTAGAGGTTTGATCACTGCACTGTATAACTGAAGTGGAGGTTGTATACCTACTGTAATTGAATATATATAGATAGTCAAGGGATGTGGATTATACTGTGGAAGATCGTCAGAGGAAGAGTAATAGATATATATGATATGGGGGGGAGTGGGGTGGCAAATTGGGGGTGGGGGTTGTCACTTTGAGGGGTAAAATGTATAACTATTGCACTGTGTTGTACACCTGAAACTAATTAAAAATAAATAAATAAATAAATAAATAAATAAATAAATAAAATTTTAAAAAAATGATATTGTCTCCTATATTGTTCAGGGAGGCCTCAATGAAGATGGTGGGTCAAACATTTCTTTCATGCCTTATTTCCCAGATAATCTTGTCATACTAGGAATGTCTATGATTTTAGGTCATTAACACTGTCAGTCTTGGAGCTTTCCTGTTTTGCTATGGACACTGGGAAGCTCTGAATGAAACTGTGGTTCACTGATTGAAATCCAGCAGTTCCAACTTTATAATATGAATCATAATAATAGCAGCTACCACCTATTTAGCCCCAACAACGTGCCAGTTGCTTTCCATAAATCATACTTCCTCCTGACACTGATCCTGTCAAGTAGGAGTCATTATCTCATTTTATAGATAAGAAAACAGGCTCTGACAAGCGAAGCAATTTGTTCAGGGTTACATAGTGGGTGGAGCTGAGATTTGAATGCAGGTAGTTCTGACCTCAAAATTTATGTTCTTCCCACAATTTCATAGTACTTCCAGTTTTGATCATCTATCCTACCTAGATTTTACTGAATCTTAATTTTCCTCTCTTTATAGTTATTTGGTTTGTAGGACACACTCCTGTAGGCATCACTCTTCTGTCTCACTTTGTGTTGACACATTATTTTGTGGTTTCTGTCCAGCATGGCTTTCATAGAGACAGAGATTCAGTTTGGCAAACCTGCCTTCCAAAGCTGAGATAAACAGCAAAAGTCAATTCTGTGTAGGCAAATAATATATATCAGTGGAAATTAAACATGATGAAAACCACAGGACACATGTATTATGCAGCATGGGCAGTGGCCAGTCATGCCAAATTAAAACACACATGCACGCCTATGCACACATTCAAACCTACATACCTGTAAGAGACACTGTCCTGGGTTTCCTAAGACAAATCAGCCTGTCTGCTGGGCCTTTGCAAATGCTCTACTCTCTGGAGGGCTTTCCTTGTCTCTACCTTCACCTAAGTTATGTCCACTCATTCTTCAGATCCTCCTCCCACTCCAAGACTAGGTTAAACCTCCCTATACCCCCAAAAGGTACCGAGCACCCCTTCCAAGTGGTGGTCAGAGTTGTCATTTATTTATGTGATTCCTTGGCTGGGTTCTCTCTCCTTTAACCTCTACAAGGACAGAGAATGTGTTGCCTAGCACATGGCAGACACCCAGTACATTTTCCTGCAATGACTCAGCATTGAGTGAGTGGCTGATATACTTTGATGGTGAATGAGTTAGAGACCTTGGGTGAGAGGAATAGTTTTGAAATGAAAAAGGCTCAAAATACCTCCTTGACATTCTAGATGTTGAATAAATAAACAAATATTTGCAGACACTTATTAAGTGACACTCCTAATGTTAGGCACCTTCATACTTTTCAAATCAAGGATCTCACTATAGTATGTCATTTTCTCCAAAAGTAAGTCACAGCCATCCTTCTCTTTCCCACTATTCTCTGGTCCAGAGTGCTGACCCAGAGAAAGGATGTACTCTTCTGTGTCCCAAACTAGGTCATCACCAGCCATACCCCTGCCCTGTTAAGAGGCACTAGCTCTGACCTGGACGTGGCAGTGTCTCAGGGTCACCGGGCAGTGCTGAGTGGGCTTCTGAGATTAATGAGAAGGACCTTCATGAATAGAGAGGACTATGAGGCAGGGAGCACTGGCGTCCTCGATAACCTGTCTCCTCTTGCACATCTCCCCTCTTCCATCTCCAAGATCTAGTTTGATGCTCAGGAAACCTTAGCCACACAACGCCACATCACCACTCTCTCTGGGTAGGTAGACCCATTGGGTCGAGTAGCTACTAGCTGGGGAAAGAGAGAACCATTGCTCTCATGTGGCTGATCTTTACAAGAACCATCTTTTGAAGCAAACACAGAAAAAGGTTAGAAAGGTGCCTGAAAGACATCAATGCAGCCATTACTGGGTGATGGGATTTGAGATGTTTTAATTTTTTCCTCTTTCTATATAGCACAGTTTCTCAACTAGAGATGATTTTGCTTTCTCCCATCCCTCATCCCAAGGGACATCTGACAAAGTCTGCACTTTTGATTGTCACAGCTGGGGGAAGAGCAGAGGTTGCTACTGGCATCTAGTGGGTAGAGCGCAGTGCTGCTGCTAAACATCCTCCAGTCAACATTCTAGCCCCTGCCCACATGTCAACAGTGGTGAGGTGAGAATCCCTGATGTACAGCTGTGCCCTTAGGTTTCTTAACCTCCCGGTGCCTCTGTTTTCTCATCTGTAAAAGGGGGTACAATAACTTCTTATCTCACAAGGTGGACATAGAAAATGCACACTGAATGGTAATAAATATTAAGTTGCTGCTCAGTTTAAAATAAGTCCATCTTCCAACTCCTTTCAGAGTAACTTCAAGATCCTTACTGACCTGCCCCTCTTTTCTCCAGCTGCTCTTGTCTCACATCCTCTCACCAGTGAAATCTCCCTTGCCAATGTTTAGTCCCGGAATATATCCAATCTTTCTTGCCTTTGCTCGTGCTCATCCTTTTCCTGGAGTGCTCTTCCCCTGCCCTGCACTTGGAAAGCCCTCTCTCTTCCTTCTTGCCTCACCTTTAATGTCACCTCCTCAAGGAGCCTTCCTTGATCAGATTGCCTAAGTAGGAGTCTCATTTTATTTTCTGTCTTTTACAGCCCTGGTCACAGTCAGAACTTATTAATTTGCTTTGCTTAGTTGATTGATGTCCCCACCTGCCGGTAGATTGTATGCTCTATGAGGACAGGGACAGGCTGTTATGCTTGTTCTGCCTTAGCCAAGGACTAGAGCAAATATTTGATGAATGAATAAATGAACCCGAGAGCTGAGAGGACCACACTTCCTTTGAGATGTGAAGACCCAGAGCCATCCTGAGGTCCAGGAGCATTCTGCTTTAATAGCCTCAACTTTCTCCAGAGGAAAATCTACTGTTGCCAGGGACAACAACTCTGGGTAGAACGGAACTGATCAAGATAGAGGAAAGTGATAGAGGAAAAAAATGCAATCAAACTATGTTTAAGGGCCGTTCTTATTTAAATGAATGCTTAATTTCACAGACCTATTTCGGATTCATTACTGTTAAGAGTTGTGGCTTTTATTTTCTATAGGAAAGGATCCCACCAGAGACTACAGATGCAGAAGCAACAATGCATTCCAACATATTGCTCCCTGGTGATTTGAAATGCCTGTAGAAATAGCTTTCTATTATTTTGCTTTGCAAATCTATAAATGTATTTGACATATGTGCTTTAATATTGGGTAGTTTTAGCTCAGGTTATAACATATCACCGTGATTTTTATTTTTTCCTTATTTATGTATGTATGTATTTATTTATTTATTTAATATAACGGAAGGACAAAGTCACAGAGCATTGAAATATGTATATAATATTACCTCATCGTATTATGAGAGGGGGAGGACAAAAATAACAAATTTACTGAGAGTGAACAAAGGAGTAGTCATCATGGGTTTTAAGAATGCAGAGGCCCAAGGATGGGGCTGCAGAGATGAAAACATTCTAGTCCAGGATTTCTCAGCCTTGGTACTATTGACATTTTGGGTCACTAATTCTTTGTTGTGGGGGGCTGTCCAAGGCATAGTGAGATGGTAAGCAGACTCTTTGGCTTCCACCCATTAGATGCCAGTACCACCTCCTCAGCTGTTACAACCAAAAATGTGTCTTAACTTTGCAGAACATTCCCTCAGGGGCAAAAGTGCTTCCAGATGAGACCACTGGTATTGAGAATTTATAGGCTAACGTTTCTTCAGCAGTTCTCTCTGTGCCAGGCGTACTAGAAACATCCTCTCATTTACTCCTCAAAGGCAGCCTGTGACGTAGATATTAACCTTATCTCCCTATCGCTTAGGAAGAAACTGAGGCTGACTCATTTAGTAACTGCCCTTGATCACACAGCTAGGAAGTGGTAAAGGAATGATTCAAACTGGAGTTGGTCTGATTCCAAACTTTCCCTCCAAATGACTTACTATTATATGTTATTGGGAAGAATCTTTCTCAATGTACAATACATTTAGAAATGAGTTTTCAACATTTTATGACTTATCCTTCCACAAACGCTTATCGGCACTTGCCATATATAAAGCAGCTATATTAACTGATGGGGCTGGGAAAGTCTCTGCTGCTTACTCTGTTTACTTCCCAGATCCACTCTCCTCCATTGTCTCTGCTTTGTGTTCAGGGATGTTGATTTCCAGACTATTTTACCCAGCTTCCTTGTCTTTTGGCTTTCTGTTGGGCTCAGCCAATGAAAGGTACCAGCAAAGCTCCATCCCTCTGGTGGGATGAGTGAGAGGTTGGAGTATTTCTTCTACCGGCTCTTTTCCTGTCAGGTAGCTATTTGCTACTTTGAATCTAAAGCCACACCTCTTGTTGGGTGGCCCTCCTCTCTGGCTTCTTCAAGCTATAGGCTCTCTGCTTTTGCTAGCCCTAAGTGCTTCTTCATCTCTATGGGTTTCCCTTATTCTGCCCACTCTTCTTCAAATAACCCTTTCATTCAGCATATCTCAACTACTCAATTTGGGTGAGCCAGCTGTTTGTTGGTTTGTTTGTTTGTTGCTTGGTCTCTGATGACACAGAGAAATGAAAGGAACTAATAAAGGAATAGATCCTAACCCTTGTCTTGAAAAATTTTCAGCCTAACTGGGGAACAAATCATTCAAACCAAGCAGCTAGAGTAATTACACTGTAGGCACAGAAAATAATCAATATACTACTAATAATGGTGATCTTAAAGTCTACAATTTATTGACCATCTACTTTAAGCTGAGGTATTTAAAGTCGTGCTCTCAGAATTCTCATAATACCCCTATGGGTGTGTGTGTGTGTGTGTGTGTGTGTGTGTGTGTGTGTGTGTGTTTGCTCTCATTTATGGTTGAGGGAACAAAATTAGAGACATGAAGTAACTTGTTTAAGGCCATGCAGCCAGTAACAGGGAGAGCCTGTAACTGAATTTAGCAATCAAAGCAGAGTCGAATTTGACTAATATTAACCTCAACTGCAACCAAATACAATTTTAAAAAGCAAGCATAAGAACAAACAAGTATTTTAGAGAGAACCATTTCCAGTTGAAAAGGCACTAATTCAGATGACAGAAATTGTCCTTGCTCAGGCAAGGAATCTGCAAATCTTCTTGAATAAGATGCTGTTGTAATTGTTTCCTCTCTAATATTTAAAGTATTAACTGGGACAGCAAAGACTGTCATCACTTCTTTGATCAAGGGTTTTGAAATTAAGAAATATTTCTATGGGCCTTTAACTTCTGAAACAGCAATTAAAGCCTGCACCTTAGAGACAGCTGTGCTCATGATGCATTACTGCATAAGATAGACCTATCAGGAAACAAGACATTCTGGCCCCAGAGTTTGACCAAGCCGTGTCAATGCCACAAATGTTTTGATTACAAGCATTAATCAGATTTAAATCAACATGGCAGAATTCTCATCAAGGCAGTAGTTTCTCAGGTAAATGCCATTAAGTCAATTTAATTCCTTAATCAAACTTCTATTCAACACAAATGAATCATCTAGAATTTTTCGATTTCCATTTCCATTTTATCAAAATTATTTTCACAGGGGTGAGCTCATCATTTCTTTTGAAAAAGTTTAAAGAACTTTGGGGTCATCTATCAGGTTTTATTCACAATGAGTCCAAAGATATTTGGTCACAGTGAATTTTCTCATTGGCCGTGATTTCTACTGAGGCTCATTTTCCTGGGACAACTGTTGCAAAATCTAAATTTTGTCAAGCAGACATTATTCTCATCGATTTTTAGGCAATATGAACTTTTATCATGTGCAGTTTTAGGTCTCTTGAGTCTTACTCTGAGTATTTCTGAATAGCATAAACATAACTGCCCTCCACTCCCTGGCCGGAAGTGGAGATGCTGCCTACCCACTCCAGCTGCTGTGAGGACTCAGCCCCACTGTATGTTCAGTGCTAAGCATAGTGCTGGGGGTAAAGGGATACACAGTGAAGCTGAGCTCCCTCCCATCTCTCCCTTTGCTTCCAATGAGCCTGATTCACTAGCCAAAGGAGTTAGAAAAGGGGAGGCAAACCCAGACTATACATGGTTTATAAACCAGCCCTTCTTCACCTAGAGCCAATGACATTGTAAGGAAAAAGGTGGATGTTGAGATATGAATGCATACTCCCTGTCCTTGAAGAGAGCTCCAGCAGACTCCGGCCCTCCTGGCAGATGCCTTAAGATTAGCAAATGAATCTCCTTCACTTAGGGGCTAAGTGCTTCTCAAATGGCTGCTTTGCATTGGGCTCCAGGGTGAGTGAGTTTGCTTGTAAGCACTTTAAGAGGGGAAACTCCATTTCCTACACTATGGTTCTCCGGGAAGTAAACCCTGTTGGTTTCCAAAGCTAGGCGTTTGGCAGGTGTGTGGCTCTGGTGTAGGTCCCAAGGGTTGGGGTGACTGATATGGGGCACAGCCCCCCAACATCCCCCTCAGGGAGTAGCTATGCATTTGTGAGATCCCATTGGATTGTGAGTCGCACTACTAAGGGGTTGGGAGTTAGGTTTTGGGAGGCCGTATCTCTGCCTCTCCTGCCTGTCCCAGCGTGGCTCTTTTATCCTTTGTCGTGGAAGAGCTGTTCAACTAGTGTCAAAGTCTTTTTCAGACAGAATTGTTCATATATACCTGTAGATTTGTTGTGTTTGAGAGAGGAGGTGAGTTCAGAATCGACACAATCTGAACCCCCCTCCCCCGCAAGATGATGTGTAAATGTCACTTTTTAAAAGCGCTTTCACCTTCATATGTGAGTTGGCCTTGCACTGTGAGGTGATGATGTCTGTGCTAGTATGCCCAGTGTTAATCAGCCAGTGAGTATCAGAGCTGCAGGCTGAACCCAGAAACTTCAAACTGAACTTTGAAATGAGTCCTTCCTGCTAGAAATGAGTTAACAAATTGCCTTCTTTTATATTCTGAATCAATGTTAAGATGACAAGTCTCTCAGCTTCAGATATGCACAGGATCTCATTTTAAAGGCAGCAGAAAAAAACAATCTGCATGTGCTGCCTTAGGCCACACACACTGTCTAGACGGTTCTGTAGGCATTTTGCAAGTCAGTCACAGGTGCAATTAAGCAGTTCAAAATGTACCCTCTCCATCATCTGAAAGAACATACACAAACTCTTTTAGGAAACTGATGTTGAACTTCTTTGTAAATTATAAGAGATCAAGTGAATTTTTCATCACTCTATTTGAGACAGTGCCCCAAAGCACCAGCCAAAGGCATGGTTCTGCAGGCAACTGATTTACATAGTATATGTAAGACCTCCTTCCCAGAACTCCCTTGGTTGGTGACCCCTTACATCCTTTGACTTCCTGGTAAAAGTTAAACAGGCTTCTTTTGGGGGGAAAACGCCTGGAAGTAGAAGGTCACTGGTGAAGTGTCTAAAGCAGATCATAACCTAGAGTGCCTCCCCATCCCACCAGGGCCAGGACTTGCCATACACTGTTTTCTTTCTCTCCTCCATTTGATGCTAAGCACATTTCCAACAGAAGCTGTGATTTGTTTATCACTAAAACCCCCATATTTTGCCTATTTGCCAGCACACAGCAGAAGCTCAAAAAATGTTAATTGAATGAATGAATGAATGAATGAATGAATGAATGAATGAATGAAACAAACATGTGGGGCTTTTATCTTCAACCAGAGGCAATGGCTATATAACATAGCTCTTATCTTTGCACGCAGTTGGCAATTTCTAAATGTCTGTTAATGTTATGATAAAAACTATATGATTAAAAACTATGAAACAACAAGGTAAAATAAAATTTCAATGAACTAAACCCACATATGCCACAGAACCTGTGGGTAGATTGGAAAGTAAGCACTTAGAAAGAAAGTACATCTGAAAAACACTTCTCTAATCCTGTCAAACTCATTGTCTTCTGGGTTGAGCCACCAATATTTGGTAGGTAATATGAAGCGCTAAAAACACAACAGAAAGATAATGTAAGCCATATATGTAATTTAAAATTTTCTAGTCGCTGCCTTAGTAAAGAGAAATAGATAAAATTAATTTTAATATATTTAGCCCAATGTATCTACAATATTATCATTTTAAAATGTAGTCAATATAAAAAGTTATTTATGTGATATGGTATATTTTTTATAATTCTTCTGAATCTGTGTGCATTTTACACATATAGCACAGGTTTATAACTTTGAAATCTCAGGAAGTTACACTGTGGGAGAACATAAACTACGGTTTTTCTCAAAGTTAAGATTCCTTGGAAACTGCAAGCCATATTTTGGAAATGCCAATGTGAATTTGTTACTGCAAGGACATGTTTCACACGAGGCTGGAGATAGTCTGTGTGCTCTGTAATCATTGGGGATTATCTCCATGAAACTGAATTGTGGAGCCCAGGGAGTACCCACTATCTTGCTCTTTCTTCTGTTTTCATAATTTCAAAGATCAAAGCAATTAGTCAAAGATATAAATTACTAAACAAATCTTAACACTTTAAAGCCAACTGAATTCTGAGGACTCCTCAGAGACACAAATGCCACAAAACAGGTTTGCTTTACCTCTGTCTTTTCTTTGCTCCCTCCTTAGCAGAGCTAGTCAACCCTTTTAAATTGTTCTATTCTTCTTTTGAAATGTACAGCTTTTTAAGAAACTTAAATTTCTATTTCTTAGATTTTTGTGAGACTCAGTTCTTAGGCTAAATGGAGACAAAATACGTATGTATATACTCACTAAAGGTATGTACAGTTTCCCCCACTATCTGAAAGTAGAGTGTTCCCATGAAACCTTTTGTAAGCCTAAATAGCATAAAGTGAAGTAGCAATTATCACTAGTTTACATGGAAAAGTTTTTGAACATTCCCAGACCTCCAAAATAACATACCAAAAAACAACAAATAATACGTAAAATCTAAAATAACATTAGTACATAATAGAAGCAGGAATAATATGACAAATACACAACCTGTACAAAGTAGAAATAATGAATAAAAAGGGTAGTTTCACTTATTAAAACAACTGACATTTCTCCTTAAGTATAAGACAATGGAACTCCATGGTTTGTACACCCATCAAGCAATAGACTTTCCATTTCATCCATTACTGGATTCTGATGATAAGAGACTACTTTGCTGCTGGCAGAATCAACAGTTACTTTGGCAGCTTTCAAAATTCATTCTCTCTGTGTGAAATAGTATGAATGGTGGATGCACATAACTTCAATGCATGCATGCTCAGTGAATGTCTTTATTTCATACACCACAATCAAAACACTTAATTACATCCAGTTTTATAGTAAGTGTAACACCCTTACAAGCTCTCTTAGGCTTTTCTGATACCTTAGGTCATAATTTGCTATCGGATGCACAAAATAAATCAAGGTAAAACACAGATGCTCACAGACATAGTTCAAAGCTACGGTGGCTTGATGCCTAGTGTAGTTCCGGAGGAAGGACCTTGGCAGGGTCACTCTTGCCGCCAGAAGTACACACTGCCTCTATAATGGCTCCCCGCAAAACTGAATGCTCTTCTCAATTTTTGCCTTTTTTCATAAAAGCAAAAATCCTCTTTGGATTTTTTTTGGTTAGCAAAAACAGACACTAATGTAGGTATTTCATAAAAAGCAAAGCGGTGTAACACGGACTTTCAAAAAGTGGGTGATGGCTGTATTAGGTTGATCATGGCAACATGAACTGTAACAGCACCAAACTGAAGACAACCAAATGTCCATCACCAGTAGAATGGGTAAAAAATTGTGGTATAGTCAATGGAATATACATATAATGAAAATGAATCCACTCCTGCTGTATGCAACAACATAGATGAACCTCATAAAAAAATCAGTGAGTGAATGAAGCCAGACACAGGGGACATCACACTGTATGTTCCATTTATATAAAGTTCAAAACCAAGCAAAACTAATCCATGGTGTTAGAAATCAGAATAATGGTGACACTCAGTCGGGGAAATGAAAATGAGGAGGCTGCTGGGGTACAGGTAACATCTTGCTTCTCGAACTGGGTGCAGATAACATGGGTGTACATGTAAGATTTGAGCAATGTTCTGTATGGTCATTATACTCAGGTTCCATTTATACAAAAATAACTGGATACATAAGAAAGTTAGAAGCTTGGCGTTGTAGATTCCCGCTAAATGTGTTTCTTTTAAAGATTGGTCACTTTATGTTGCTTCGTGCTTCTGACTTTTTGAATTTCTAAGTAAGCTGAGATAAAACTGATAAGGCATTTAAGTAAAAGACATTTTTTTCTCTGTATCTGTGTCTTTTGATTTCTCTGTTTCTCTCTCTCTCTCTGTTTCTCTCTCTCTCTCTCTCTCTCTCTCTCTCTCTCTCTCTCTCTTTCTCTCTCGTGCCTACTCTCTTCTTCAGGTGAGTAAATTCACTGAAAAAGGGGAGACTAGAAATAATTAAACACTTCTGATTGAATTAGAACAGCTATGGGCTCTCTGAAACCTTCAAATTAATCTTTCCATGAGGATGTGAGGAACTTGAATAGTTAGAATATTTACTATCAACTTTTCATTTCATTTTCCAATTTGAGCTAGAAAACAGATCAGTTTTTCTCCACCCATCTAGCTCCCATAAAGAGTGACTGTGAGAGAGAAATATATATTTATAAAGCTATACATTAACAATTACACGGTAGATATTCTAATACTGTCTTGCTATGAACACTTAGCATAGTTATAAGAAACATGGGCATGACCAAAAGAATGAAATATGTGAGATATATGTATACACACACACACCTAAGGTCAGACAGTTAAATTCATGAACTCATCCTAGAAAAAGTGCTACATACCTCATTGCTGAATATCACTATGGTCACCTTCGAAGTACTCCTCTTGGGAAGCTGTGCACTGATGCCAGCGCCTAGTCTACCCTTCAAAGCAATTTTGGAACTCTTTTTCTGGAATGGCCATCAGAGCTGTTGTTGTATCACCCTTGATGTCCCAAATGTTATCAAAATGTCTTCCTTTCAATATTTCCTTTATCTTCGGGTAAAGAAAAGTTATTGGGGGTCAGATCAGGTGAATAGGGAGGGTGTTTCAATACAGTTATTTGTTTCCTGGCTAAAAACTCCCTCAAAGACAGTGACGTGTGAGCTGGTGCATGGTCGTGATGCAAGAGTCATGAATTGTTGGTGAGTTCAGGTCGTCTAACTTTTTCACGCAGCCATTTCAGCACTTTTAAGTAGTAAACTTGTTAACTGTTTGTCCAGTTGGTACAAATTCATAATGAATAATCCCTCTGATATCAAAAAAAGTTAACAAGTTCACAAATTTAATTGTCATACCATTTATATATGTATACACACATATATAAAAATATATGACATATATGTATATATAATACTATATATATATATATATATATATATATATATTTATATATATTTATATTTATTTTTTTTTTTTTTTTTTTCCCTTTTCAACTGTTCCTGGAGCAGGGCTTCTGAAGAAAAAGGGTAAACCAGTCACAGGCTTTGGATGAAGTCCCCAAAGAAATGACTACATTCTGGGCTTTAGAAGCTGTTCCCCACACCTCACTCCTGTGTAACCTCAAACAAATTTGTTTACAAAGGTGGGTATTTTATTAGTCTGTGCCTCCCACTAAAGTAACTTGTGTTAAAATGATCTTATTCCAAAGCATTACATAGATTTACAGCAGAGAATTACTATTCACAGCTTAGTACAGCCATTTAGAGCAAAGGCATTACTCCAGGGTGAGAAAAGAGAAAAAAATTCTCCCTTGGTGGCAAGTCAAATAAATAAATAAATAAAAAATTTTAAAAATTTAATAGATAAAATAAAATACATGCATGGCAAAATGAGGCCTTCCTGGACTGCTGGGTAAGATGACCCTACTCTCTGTAGAAACCTGGCTTGGTGCAGAATAGTATGGCGCTCTGCATTCAGAAAGCCTCACGTATCTCACAGGGGAGTTTTAAAAATGCAGTTTTCCTGGAGTAAACCAAACCGAGCTGACACATAGTCATCACTCCTTTCATATTTCAGCATGTTGTACTCATCCCTACAGCTTTGACATCTCCACAGGCTGCTGTGACAAGGACAACAGAAATCTACTTGTGACCCAGAAGCTGCATCACAGCTCAGGTTTTCATCCACCTTTTCCTCATCAAAATGTTCTAGCCAGAGCTGCAAATGAAGTGAAGGATCTGGGTTGAACTTTCCTTGGTCTTTCTCAACACCTGACCTAGTGATAATAACAAGGAATAGTCCAAGGCCAGGAAATAAAAACAAAGTCACATACAGTCCCTGGAGTGTCTGAGGATTTGAACATCTTACTTCCCTAGGATTTGACATACTTTCTTCGACTCACATGGAGAATCAACAGTTGACTGACAAGCCTTTCTAAACATTGGGATAATAGAATATTTGATAGACACTGCATAATTTGTTTGCTTTTGCTCTCTGGCTAACTTCAGAACCTCATATCTTGAAAGGTCAAGTATACAGTATTGAAAAAGATCCTTTCTTGCTCAGGAATGGTGCACATTACAAAGCAACTGCATCCCATTTACCTAAGTTACAGGGAAGGGCATGACCCTCTAGGGAACTACATCAATCATCATTTTCATCTGAGTTGCAACCTGCATGCCATCTTCATATAAGGCAGAAACACATCCTGGAAAAACGAAACAATCTACTGGTACATTTTCAGATACCTAAGTTTGTAGAAACTTTTTGCTTCCTGGAATATTCTGATTTTTTATCCCTTTAATTCTCTCATGAACCAAGGTCAAAATAACTTCCAAATCTGGAGTTTCCTTTAAAATGTACAGGGTTCATTAAGTAACTGGGTAGAATTCTTTGTTTAATCTTTTCTTTTGAGATTAAATAGAGGTCGTTAAGCACATAGCTAGTTCAATATGCTGTGTGAATCAGTATGAAGGTTCAAGGAATTACTGAGTAGAAACCTAACATTTTAGGTTGAGAAGGTTGTATGCCACACAAAATTCTAGGATATGAACATAAACATGAAGTTAAAGTTGTTGTCAAACCAATTTTACTTAGAAAAGAATGCAAATTGCATATTGGCTTCCAAGTTCAAATATATGCATTACCATAGTTCTCTTTGAGGGAGGGAAAACACGATGTAGTTTAAGATGCTGCTACTAATGGACTCAAAGGTCCTTTAATAACTCTAGTAATACACTGTATGCAACTCACACTTAGTATAAGTGACTGTGTCCAACCTTGGAATTTTCCAGCTGAAGTTTGACATTAAGATTCAATGCCAAGTCTAGAGTGAGAAGGAAACAACACACTGGGAATCATTTTTCAAATGTTTTCCTTGACAATTTAAAACCATCATCAAGCAAGCCTTTGGTTGCTGAGAACAGTTGAAGTCTGAGCAAAATCATATCTTAACCATTATTGTAGTGGTCCTAAAATTTGTCTGCACCTTGGAGTCATGTGGAGACCCACGCTAAACCTGTACCAAAATCTCAAGGAAGGCGAAGTCAGGGACAGCACTCCTACAACTCAATAATAAAAAGCCAAACAACTCCGTTTTTAAAATGGGCAGAAGACTTGAACACTTCAAAAATAAAGATGTGGCTGTTAAGCACATGAAAAAGTTCTCAATATCATTAGTCATCGGGAAAATATTAATACAAATAAAACTACACACTTATTTGAATAGCTAAAATTAAAAAGAAAAGACAGACCACTAGTGTTGGAGAGGATATGGAGCAACCATAGCTGTCATACATTGCTGGTAGGTGTGTAAAACAGAAAAACCACTTTCCTTAATAGTTTGGCAGATAAGGTAAACCTATTGGATTGTCGGAAAAGTCATGATGCATTTTTGCAATGAAAAATATAGAAAAAATACGTTATGACTTTTCCAACGTATTTTTCCAACAACCCAATATATGTACCCTATAAGCCAGCCACTCCACTCCTAGCTTTTTACCAAGAAGTAAAAACATATGTCCACAGAAAAACCTGAATGGGAATGTACACAGCACATTCTGGGAAACAAACTGGAAACAAACCCAACTTCTATGAAAAGGAGAATGAATATATAAATTGTGTTATAGCCATACAGTGGAAAACTACTCAGCAATTAAAAGAAACAAGCTACAGAAGCTACCAGGAGAGATCCAAGATGGCAGAGTAGATAAACACTGAGCTGCATCCCTCCATGAACACATTAAAATCACAACTAAATGATAGAATAATCAACCTGGAAAACTACCTGAAGTCTGGTTGAACAGAAGATTTATAACTAAGGACATAAAGAAGAAGCAGTATTGAGACTAGTAGGAGGGGCAGAGATGCAAAACGGGCTGGTCCCAAACCTCTGTGTGGTGGTTGAGAATCAGGTAGAATATCTTAGCCTCCGAAGTTCCCCTGGAGAAGTGAGGGAACCAGCTCCACACCGGCTTCTCCAGCCCAGAGTGCTGATGTTGGAAGAAGAGCCCCCACAATATCTGGCTGTGACAAACAGCAGGGATTCTGACCATCTGGGACAGAAAGCTGTGAGAAACCCAGATGTTCTCTTAAACGGCCCATGCACAGACTCACTCACTCGCTGGCACTTACCTTGGGCTCTGGCAGGGGGACTGTGACTGCGGTGGGGCATCAGAAGCATACAGGGGAGCAGACTGAGTTGTGTGATTTCGGAGAGAGTGCTGGAGGACTGTCACCATTTTCACCGTGTTGGTGCCTCTCCCCATGCTGCCAGCAGGCAGGTACCACCTTTTCAATGTTGAGCCCACCTGCTATGCTTAAGGCCAAGTCTGAATCTGATTGGTCTGGTGAGCTCTGCTTTCTCCATTGAGAACCCACCCTACCCAACTCCCCCAATGCCAGAGGCACTTAATCGGGGAGCGACCAGCCCCGTCCACATTTCAATCTTTCCTTGAAAACTATCCAAGTCCATGGGCCCCAGGTGGGCAACAACCAGTTTGGGTGTGCTCTGAGACTTTTGCTGAGTCACTCCAGGCTCAGCATTCCACCAAACCAGAATCTACAGAGTTAGTGACCACAACTCTTCCCACTTTAGTGACTCCCTGAGACACTGTCTTACCCAACTTGCATACTGCATGAGTCTTTATCAGTGGCTGAACCTTAAGGGAGCTGGCAGGTGGCAGCAGATTTTGGGGTATCCTGGCTTTCTGGGGAGCTACCCCAGGCCCAGTACTGGTGGCAGACGTCTTTGCAGCATGGCCTCTCCCATGCACCTACAGGTTTACCACAGGCAGCAAACAACCACAGATTACTTTGTAGCTCTTACTAGGTAATCTCCAGCTGGTCACAGGCAATGGGTGACCTGGGATGCACTGGAGACTCCCAAGAGGCCCAGAACCAACATACTTGGCAGTTGGCTTCAGACCACAGCAGAGCACCACCTAATTAACCCCACAAGCAGCACAACCAAAGGGTGGTCTCAAAGGCACCAGAGTCCACTGGGATAAATCTTACTAGTAGAATAAGCCCCTCACACAGCAGCCCCTAAGCTGTGGGCATGGCCAAACCCCACAGCCAATCAGCCTGAGGGGCAATCCAAACTACTGAGGTGCCAATAGCAATCAAGGTTCAACTTTAACAGAAGGATACACACAACCCACAAAAGGATACTCCTAGAGTACCCAGAGTACGTGACCAGGGAGACTGTGCCAGTGGGCCCCATAGGGCACCTACTATATAAGGCCACCTGGCAAAGACTGGGAGACATAGCAGATCTACCTAATATGTAGAAACAAACACAGAGTGGCAGCCAAAATGAGGAAACAAAGACATGCATCTCAAATAAAAGAAAAGGAGAAAACTCCAGGAAAAGAACTAAATGAAATGGAGGCAAGCAGCCTACCAGAGACAGAGTTCAAAACAATGGTTATAAGGATATTTAAGGAACTTAGTGATAACTTCAACAAAGAGATAGCAAGCGTAGAAAGGAACATAGAAACCATAAAAAAAGAACTAGTCAGAAGTGAAGAATATAGTAACTGAAATGAAGAATGTACTAGAAAGAATCACTAGCAGACTAGATGAAGCAGACGATTGAATCAGCAATTTGGAAGACAAGGTAGCAGAAAACAAAAAAGAATTTTAAAAAATGAGGATCATTTAAAATACCTCTGGGACAACAGCAAGCATAATAACATTCGCTTTGCTTCATAGGGATACAGAAGGAAAAGAGAGAAAGCAAGGGATTGAGAACCTATTTGAAGAAATAATAAATGAAAACTTTCCTAACCTGGCAAAGAAAATAAACATACAAGCCCAGGAAGTACAGCAAGTCCCAAACAAGATGAATCCAAACAGGCCCACACCAAGACACATAATCAAGTAAAATGGCAAAGGTTAAGGACAAAGAGAGAATCCTAAAAGCAGCAAGAGTAAGACAACTAGTAACTTATAAGGGAGCCCCCAAAAGATTGTCAACTGATTTCTCAACAGTAACTTTGCAGGCCAGAAGCATTTGGCTCCAAATATTCAACATGACTAGAAGCAAGTACGTACACCCAACATTACTCTGTCCAGCAAAGCTGTCATTTAAAATTGAAGGACAAGTAGCTTCCCCGACAAGAAAAAGCTAAAGGAATTCATCAACCCCAAACCAGTATTACAAGGAATGTTAGGAGGGACTTCTTTAAGATAAAAAAAAAAAAATACATAAATATTATGAATCATAGAATGGCAATAGCTACATATCTATCGATAATTACTTTCAATGTAAATGGATTAAATGCTCCAATCGAAAGACATAGGAAGGTTGAATAGACCAGAAAACAAAACTCTCACGTATGCTGCCTACAAGAGACTCACTTCTGATTGAAAGACACATACAGACAGAAAGTAAAGAGATGGAAAATATTTTATGAAAATGGAAATGAAAAATCAAAAAAAAGCTAGGCTAGCAATACTTATACCAGACAAAAGAGGCTTTAAAACAAAGGCTATAAGATGAGATAATGAAGGACCCAGTAATCCCACTTCAGGGTATTTATCTGAAGAAACCCAAAATGCTACTTCGACGGGACCTGTGCATCCATATGTTCATTGCTTTTTCACACCAGGAAAATGGTGTGAAGACATTGTGTTTGCAGGTTAAAAATCCGAATGGCAAGGTTGAGATAATGAACTCAGAACCCTAACTGATGACCATCAGAAAGAAACTTACAAATGTTTACATTCTGTTACCACTTGTGAAATGGCCTACCATTTATTCTGCAACTTTCTCTTGATTTCTCCAGGGGTATCTATACCTTTTCAAAAAATTAAGAGATGCCAACCATTGTACAACAGCTAGTGAGAAAACAATGTGTGCATTTTGCAGCTGTACTAACTCAACTGATGCAACTTAAACCAACAGACATGCTTGTGTTGCTAAGATTAAAAACCTAAACTTAGCCCTCAACTGAATTGCTAAGTAGATAAACAGCCTCCTTGTAAGTACAAAATCCCAAACAGGCTGAAAAAAAAACTTTCTTTAGGTATACATAATGCTGCATTTCTGATGAAATAATCAGACTCCTATATTCCAAAGTTAATCACACTTCTAAAGTTTGTTCTCACTGAGGGAAACACAAATGGTTACCTTTAATTATATTTTTGCTTTGGGTGATTCTGTGCAGTACTATTTTTAAGTGAGTTTTTTAAATATTCTTTTTTTAATATAAGAAAATCAGTTGGGAGCAGAGAGCCTGTAGTAGTAGAATGGCAGACTTCAAAGAAGGGACAAGATTAATGGGTAGCTCCAGGATTAAAATACACAGCTATAGTTCACAAATTTGAATACATTTTAAGGCTACCTCCCCTCTCCACCCCCTCAAGGCCTAATCCTTTGACTGACATTACAGTCCTATCAGAAAACCAGACTGCATTTATTCTGGTGCACTGAAGGAGGTAAACCTTAATCTGTTTAATCACTTCATCCATGATTTCTTTGAATAAAGGAAAGCAATTACTATTTCAATTTCTGCTGGTTGCCTTTCCTAGAAATGAACTGATTGGGGATCAGGCATCCATCCTGTCAATTCCATCTTTGCTGGACCTTAGGGGGCTGTAGGTTTAAAGTTGTATGACAGCCTTAGGGTAACACTGCCCATGCTTTTCTGCCATGGCTCCCGCTGATATTTTCCATCTGATTTCTCTTTGCAGACATTACATAATGCACAAGAGAGAAATGGCCTGAAATAATCTCAGATTAGAAGGGCTTGTACAAAGAACTAAATCTAAACTGACATTCAAGGCTGAGCTCGCATTGCCATTCTAATCCCCTGATTCTGACATATTTTGCAGCTTTTGCTTTGGTACTTGTTGCTATAACCTCAAACTAATTTATCTTTATAGATACATTTCAAAGCCCAGCCAGCTATTTGACAGAAAGCTAAAGCTACTAACATTTGTATAATGCATGAATATTCAACAGTTTTCATCTGCTAAAAATGGAGTCAATTACACCATTTGTTGCAGCAATAGGTTCAATAGCACCTTGAATCTGGAAGTCAAGTTTGAGGCCAGCACAATAAATCAGTTTTATCATAGGTTGTGAGAGTGCTCTCTCCAATGCTGGAAGTCAGAGCATGTAAGGAGAGTGAATTAATAAAAAGAGATCAAGGGTTGCATGCACTAATCAGGAAACCCAGGGCACTGAAGATTATTAACATAATCCCTCAGGTTCACACCCAAGGTTTCCTTACAAAAAAACATCCATATTGGCAAAGAAAATAACATTTAGAATGATTTCCTTTATATTGCTCATAGCGCAAGTAAATTATATCAGTACTATTTTTAAAAATAGTTCTATAGCTTGCAGTTTATTCTATCAAGAACTGATGTAATTTGGTGTATTTAGAGAATAGCCCAGGGACTGAAATATTTTAATTTGCCTCTGTAATGAGAGGTTCTTTGCAGTTCTTCTAAGAACATTTGTTTTCCCAAGCTTCCTTCTCCCACATTCTCTCCCACATACACGTACCAAAAAAATAGCATGTAAGTTGGGCCCTGCCTGGGGAAAATAGTATGTGTCAGGGTGAAGCTGGCACATAAACTGCTAAAAAGTATGTGTACATATGTACGTGCCAGCACACACACGGGCACATATATCCAGCATGAAACCCCTAACCCTGAATTTGTTTTCAGGGAGAAAATCTCTTTTAAACTGGGAAATATCAAAATTGGCTATTCACACTTGTCAAATATTCTTGATAATTTCATAGGCTTCTGTTTCATATTGCTTGTTTAGGCATTGACCAGAGAGTCAGTCTCCAGAAAGTCAAAGGACTTAGTTTTTGTTTTGTTTTTTCTTTTTTTTGGAGGGAGTGGGAGGGTATCTCATTCCTTATTGGTTTGGAGAGGAGTTAGTTTCCTCTGGGTGAATAGCAAGGTCAGGTATGTTATTATGTGCTTTATTTCCCTTATATTAGGGTTCCCAGAGTGTGATCCCCAAACCAGCAGCAGCATCTGGAAACTTGTTAGAAACACACACTCTTAGGCCTTGCCCAAAGTCTATGGAATTAAACTCAATGTGTAAGGACAAGCCCTGCAGGTGATTCCAATGCATGCTCAAGTTTGAGAACCACTGTTTTACAACATTTAAACCCCATACCTGCCTTATGAAATATTAATTGTCATCTCCATCTCCATTATTTTATGGATGAGGAAAGCAAAGCTCAGAGAGGTGAGGTCATTTGTTATATAGCTGGTCAGTAATGGGTCTGCGTTTAAACTCCAGTTGTTCAGGCTTCAGCTTAACCCCCACCCATGCAGCCCTCAGTATATAATCACTGTTAGCTGTAGAAAACAGCTCCACTGCCCGGAAATGAAGCAGCTTCCCAGGCATGGAAGTGCAGTGGTCCTTCCAATTTGTACACCTGCAGTCAAAGCTCTTCTTTTACCCTCAGTCCTCAATGTGATAGACACAGAATCATAACATTCAGCAGCAGGTAAATATCAGAGGAGTGGCCCAGGGTGACAACCAGATTTTCAAATTTCTTAACCTCTCAGAATTCAGACTTTTAGTCCTGACGACACACAGGCCATGGGTTTATAAGTAACTGAAACATTGACTCTGGTGTTAGAAGACACCAGTGGAGGTAGAAGACAGAACAAGAGAGACTGTCAGACAGATTCTAGTGGAGCTACGGAGATATTTCCAAAACTATTTTATTCTAGCCATGTTTTCACGGATTAGGATTATCAAAAAAGACTTTTTAAAAACGGGGTTTGTAACACTAGGTTTATGTTTTCCTTAAAATTGGCATCATAGCTCATGTAAAACTGGTGAGGTTTGGATAAGGTTGGGGGATTATATTAATTTCCTAGCTGTGATACTGTACTATAGCTAGGTGAGATGTTACCACTGGAAAAAAGTGGGTGAGGGGTATATGGGACCTCTCTGTGCTATTTCTTACAGCTGCATGTGATGCTACAATTATCGCAAAATAAAAAGTTATAACAAATGGTATCATTGGGGGATAGGTCAAAGGGAGATACTGGTCAAAGGGTATAAACTTCCAGTTATAAAGTAAATTCTGGAGATCTAATGTACAGCATGGTGACTCTAGTTAATTATTGTATACTTGAAATTTGCTGAGAGAGTAGATTTTAAGTGTTTTCACCACACACACACACGCACACACACACACACACGGTAACAATGTGAGGCAGTGTGTGTGTTAATTAACTTGATTGTGGAAATCATTTCCAAACGTATACATATATCAAATCATCATATCATATATCTTTAAAAAATAATGTGCAACCTAAATATAGACAATTTTTATTTGTCAATTGTACCTCAATGAAGCTAGGGGTGAAAAAATGGTATTATGGCAAAAAGGGCAGGAAGTAGTCTGGAGAAAGTAATCTGAGCCATACTATTTTAGATCCTGACATGTCATCCCTTTCTGGGCCTTCAAGTCCCTATAGCTCCTGAGCAGCTAACAGGGAGGCTCTCACATCATCTTATCCTTTCACAGGAGTCACTGAAAACCACTATTGAAGTCACACTCTGAGGGAGGGTCTCTTTGATCTAGTAATTAATGGGCATGTCTAGCACCTACCCTTAGGTGTGGTTGCTAGGTAACTTGGCCACTCTACTATTTTGGTGTAGCATATCTCAAACTATTCATTCCTCGAAAGGGGTGGACAGGTTTTGGGGAAAGAATCTTTGTTGGAAAGAAATCCGTTGGTTGCTGCCTATTTAGTTCTTTTTTTTCTTTTTCTTTTTCTGAGCTGCCAGACGGAATATTTAAAAATACACCTAAGCTGTTGTTGAGAGCCAAGAATATCACATCAACTGACTGCCTGTCTGCCTGTTAATATTGTAGTTTTGATGGGAGGCTGAATATGTGTACTCGCATTCCAGTAGATAATTTGATTACAGAAAAGGTCAGACAATATACTGCAGAGCAGGGTGGAGGCTATTTCTTGATTTCTCCACCAAGTTTTATGAAGGAATCTCTCTACCCAGTAAATGGAAATACAATATAGTCCCTAATCACATCTTTCTGGGAAGTCTGAAAATAGGGCCAATGCTTTCATCGGTAGTGAGGTGTGAAAACAGATGTAGGGTGGCACTTTTCAAGCAAATGTTGGGGGCTGAACAAGATAAAAGTATATTTTTATTGGCAATCTCACTATGCCAAAAATATATTATTTAATCTTCACAACACCCAGGAGGTAAGTATTTTAATCCCCATTTTATAGATAACTGAGAATTAGAAAAGTGAATTAATTTGCCAGGATCCCACAGCTAGTGCGCATGTGGTGGAGTCAGGCCTTAGACTGGATGCCTTTGGACTCTAAACTCATACTCTTTGCAGTTATGCTGCATATACTCTGTTGACATTTCCAACTGTGGGTTTTTCTAAAACACTGTGAATGATCTGGAAACAATTATTTTGAATTTTGAGTAGCTGTGATATTAAATTAGATACTGGTAAATGACTATTGTAGTTGACATTTTCAAAAATAAGTACATCTTGTAACTGGGGTTTTTTCCTAAAAGTACAAAGACCAAAACGATCTTAATGGATCAACACAACTGTCTTGGCCCAGATGATCCAGATTAAGCCTTGTTTAAAAAAAAAAAAAAAGAGGGAGATTATAGGTCTGTACAGTTCACAGTTTGTTGTAAAAAGCTTTGCCTCTCTGCCACTTAGAGAAATTGTTATAGTTCCCATGCATACAGTGCTTTACAGCTTACAAAGCACTTCCACATTATTATCTCATTGGATCATAATAATCCTATAAGCTCAATAAAACATTTCACAAATGAAGAAAAGGAGGTTCACATTGGGTTAGTAGATTGCCTAGAGAATTGTTTTTCAAGGAGGGAACTTCTGAGTTTTGGCTAGGACACTGCTTCATTGTGTGCAGTGCACTACAGGACAGGTAGCAGTCCTGGGCTCCCACACATGAAATGCCAAGAGCTCCGCCTCCTTCCTTGTTGTCATAACCAAACCTCATCCAACCACATTTTTAAATGCTCCCGAAGGAAGTTGAACCCCACACATCAAATGGAGACCCACTGATATATGGTACAGATCGGGGTGGGAGTACCTTTCTATAAGTCATGGAGCAGGGGCTCAGATCTGGTCTCCAGATAACAAATCCATCACTCCATCTACCATATCACTATTTCAAGCTATTGTATGCGTAGGAGCCTAACCAGGGTTAAGTGGGCTCTTTAAAACAATTCCTATTGTGTCAGTCATCAGGCAGAGTATGTTAAAATATAATTATCACCAAAGTACTGAACAAATGTCATTGAGATAATCATACTTTTGACATAAAACCTTTTTTCAAGATTTTTATTTTTTAATGTTAAAAATAATAATTCCAATTAATACATAAATGTGCTTTCTTAGATTCTGTATTTGTCTGTTTGGCATTCATTCATCACAAGGCCAATTATAGTACCTATATTTCCTAATTTTCTGTATTCTTTTAAAAATAATTTTAAAATTACATTTGACATACAATGTTATATTAGTTTCAGATGTACAACACAGTGATTAAACATTTATATAACTCACAAAGTGATCAGACTGATAAATCTAATACTCATCTGACACCATGCACAGCTATTACAATATTACTGACTATATCCCTTATGCTATACTGTACATCCCCATGACTATTTTGTAACTACCAATTTGTACTTCTTAACTTTTTCCCGCTTTTTCACACTTCCCCCAACCACCCTTCCATCTGGCAACCATCGAAATTTCCTCTGTATCTATGAGTTTGTTTCTGTTTTGTTTATTTATTTTGTTCTTTAGATTCCACATATAAATGGAGTCATATGGCATTTGTCTTTTTCTGTCTAACTTACTCTAGTCAGCACAGTACCTCTAGATCCATCCAGGTTGTTGCAGATGGCAAGATTTCATACTTCTTTATGACTGAGTAATAGTCCATTGTAAATATGTACCACCTCTTCTTTATCTATTTGTCCATTGATGGACACTCAGGTTGCCTCCATATTTTGGCGATTGTAAATAATGCTGCAATGAGCATATAAATGCACATGTCTCTTCGAAGTAGTGCTTTGGGTTTCTTCAAATGAATACACAGAAGTAGGATTTCTGGGTCCTTCTTTGTCTCTTGTTATAGCCTTTTATAAAAAGCCTGTTGTGTCTGGTATAAGTATTGTTACCCCAGTTTTTTGTTTGTTTGTTTATTTCCATATCATGATATATCTTTTTCCATCCCTTTACTTTCAGTCTTTGTATCTGAAGTGAGTCTCTTATAGGCAGCATATGTAATGGTCTTGTTTTCTTATCCATTCAGCCACTGTATCTTTTTTTTTTTTTAAGATTTTATTGTGGAATTGGGGGAGGGGAAAAGACAAGTTGCTGTCCTTTTGTTTTCCAGTGTAGTTGTGGAGGACGTTTCTTCACTGGCCCATGTTGGTATCGTCATTGCACTCTTCCTGGGTGAGGCAGTCGCTTGCTGGCCTCTGGATGGCCGCTCACTGCTGCTCTTTGCAGCTCATGCTGGCTGCCAGCCACCCATACTGGCTGCTGGCCACTCACTGTAGCCTATGGCAGCCCACTGCAGCAGACAACCACTCTATCTTTTGATTGAAGCATTTAATCCATTTATAGAAGATAGTTACTGCCATTTATTACTCATATTTTTTATTTTCTTCTTTTTTTAGAGGGCAGTGTCACTGGCCCTCATATGTGGGATCTGGCATCCCAAGTCAGCTCTTAACCACCGCGCCACTCGGCTGGCCCTTTATTTTCTTCTTTTTAAAGAGGTCCCTGAATATTTCTTGTAATAATGATTTGGTGTTCATAAACTCCTTTAACTTTTTCTTGTTAAAGAGAAGCCCTTTGCCCTGCTTTGATTCTAAATGATAGCTTTGCTGAATAAAGTAATTTTTTTTTTTTTTAGATGACCCATCCTGCCACCTGTTGGCAGCTCAGCGGCTGCTCAGCTCGGGCTGGGAATCCAATCAGCAACCCTGTTGCTCAGATCTGCACTCTTGAGCGAGCTCTTAACCAGCTGAGCCACTTGGCTGGCCCTGGATAGAGTAATCTTGATTATAGGTCCTTACTTTTCATCACTTTGAATATTTCATGCCAATCCCTTCTGACCTGCAAAGTTTCTGTTGAGAAATCAGCTTATGGAACCTCCCTTAATGAATCGTTTTTCTTTTGTTGCTATTAAGATCCTCTCTTTGGGATTTCTCGTCAAGATGGTGGAATAGGTAAAAACTGTGCTTGCCTCCTTTCACGACCACATTAAAATTACAACTAAACTACATATATCAAAATCATAGGGGCCTGGTGGCTAATGGTTTAAGAGTGTGCAGGTTTTTCGCCTTTTCACACTTTGGTTTCCCAGCATAGAAAATGAGACTAGTATAAGTTTACTCGTGTCACATGAAGATTGAATAACAGATAAATATGAAAACACTTTGATAAAGCTCAAAGTAATGTATCTATCCATCCACAGACTATTTACCAAGAGCCTGTGATTTATTAAACACTCCTGCTTCTTGGGTTCTGAGCCAAGAATAATGAACAAGTCAAGGCTTCGTGGAGCTAGTATTAGCTCTTTTGGCTTCAAACTCAATGTTAATGAGTATTCTACTCATTTCTGACAGCCAATTTTTGATACAGGACCACAATATATCTCATATAGAAAATAATGCAAGATGAAGACAAAAAAAGTTGGAGGAAATACTGACTTTCAACTATCCACTTGATTTTAACTTTCAGGAGCTATTCCTTTCCAATAGCCAACTGTTGTCAATAGATAGGTATCTTCTCTGCTGAAACTTTATTCCTTCCTTTTCTACCACCACCGAGTGAGTGGGTTTTCCCTTCCTTTGCTCCTATAGTATCCTATGCTGAGTTCTACTAAAGAAAATATTACATTATATTGAAATAATTCCATTACAGAAGAATGTGAGCATCTTCACACAATCCATTGTCTCGGGTGGAGGTCTAGTGCCTAGTACATCCTCATTTTTGAGAACTGTTGAAATATCCAACTAGTGCTCATCTTTGAAAACTATTCTCCCTTTCCTCTAGCCCACAGCAAGTCACCAATGTTGCTTCTCTAGGGTCTGACATTTTTACAAATTAGGATCATCTTTAACAGAAAAGAGAATATTTACCCCCATCTGAGTTAAATGCTTTCTTCTAGCCCACTTTAATCATAATAACCTGCTAGCCATCTTTTCTCCCCCCTTGAATATGCTTATCATTCAAAATGGTACACCAAGCAAGGGAAATGATAAAAATATTTGTGTTTTTGTCCTTGTTCTTCCCTCCTTGCTTTTTCCCCTAGAAGAGAAATACAGGCTATGCTGAGTGCTAGAGGCTAAATTAATTAGAAACCCCACAATTCCACTCAGTCATAAACAGTCTCCTGACAGGAAATTGGTTCTCTAGCTGCTCAGACATGATTTAAGAAATCTTTCAATAGATGGCCTTTTCAATGATGTTAAAGCTATTACACTGACTGATGTGGTGTGCTGGGCATGGATATTTCTCTCCTAAGATAAGACTCCACATGTTCTTTGGAGACTCGATTAGATTATTCTTACATTAGGAAAACAAAAACACACATAAGAAGAGATCATCTCATCAAAGCCCAGGCTATAGATGCCATAGGATATTTTTATTGCCCAGTTAGTCTTTTTATAAATGGATATATAACATCACATATCCTCATGCAAATTGTGGACTTTACCAACTGTCAGCCATGGAATAATTCCAATTTGCTGGTGGGGATTTATTCCTTCACATGCACAAATGTCAGAATCATCACACTTCCTAGACATATAATTGTAGACAAGTATGTACATTTCAAAGGTTATAACCAGGATATTTACTTGATAACAAACCCCCACCATTTTAAGGGCAGCATGCTATGGAGCTTTGCTGAAGTCCTGGGAAGCTTTTAAATAGAGTCTACTCACTTTTAACCATAGACACATGATAACAAGCATCATAATAGCTGGCATCTATGTTGTGTTATGTGCCAGGTACTATGCAACACTTTACTTACACTTGATCCTCAAAAACCTCTTTGAAGTACATATTATTATTTTCATTTTCCAGATGAGAAAACTGAAATGCAGAGAGGTAAAATAACTTTTCTAAAGTCACACAGTTATAAAGTGACAGAGCCTCTGGTCACATTTGGGCCATCCATGAACTTATCCCCTACATGAGGCTGTTTCAGTGACAATAGTCCATTGACATGTCACTGATTAGATGATGATTTTGTCCTTTTGAATGAGCATTGGGGAAAAGTCTTAAAACATAGATTGCAGGTTTCAGGAATGGCTCTATCAGCAAATTGCTGTGAGATCTTTGATAAGTCACTTAATCTCCCTGACCTTCAGGGTCTTATTTGAATAGGGCAGAACAGAACACAGGTGTTTGTAAAAATTAATAAGACTACAGATATGATCTTATAGAATACAAATTCCATGAACATATTCTCCACAGTATCCCAAACACCTGGGACCACAGGAGGAAGTACTAAAAGTTTTTTGTTGAGTGAATGAATGACTGATGCAACAAAGGAATAATCACTATACGAAAGGCATTAAATCCAGCAAACATTTATTGCACAGCTGATCTGAATTGACTACCTATTAGGTGCTACAACCTAACATAAATAATTTCATTAAGCCTCAAGATCACCCTGCAGTGTGGGTATTTGTATTCGCATCCATATGAAACAGGTAAGAAAACAGATGCAGAAGAACTAAGCATCTTGTCCAAGAGATTGCATGGATAATATGTCTTAGAGATAATTTTTGAACCTGGATTCCCTCTGGTCAATGTATGATGGCAATACAAAGATGAAGTATGCCTCCATTTATTTACTCAGGAAGCTTATAGTTCATTACTGTATAGGTAAGCCACATGCAGAAAGAAAAAATGGAGACCTATTGGGTTAAGAGTTATAAAAGAAAAACAGAAAACAGGGGAGTAATTCTGAATGGGTTTGTCAGGGCTAGTGTTACTGAGTCCCCGCTACATTGTAGGGTCATCGGAGCTTGGTACAGGCACACCTCAGAGATATTGCAGGGTTGGTTCCATACGGCCAAAATAACACCAGTTGTAATACTTTTGCTGGTAGAGGGTCTTGCCTTCTATTTGTAAAAAAATAAAAATAAATAAAAATTTTAAAATGCAACATCTGTGAAGCACAATAAAGCAAAGCACAGTGATAGAAGATATGCTTGTACTGGTAATTTCTCAAAATACCCCAGGTGATCCTAGTGTGTGGCAAGGGGTGAGAGCCATCAATCAATGCAAATTTCTTTAAAAAGTGCCTTATGTTAAGCTTTAATGGATAAGTAAAGTGGCATACGATCTCAGAGGAACAGAGCGCTACAATGACTTGCCCAAGGCCACACAGTATAATAATATATCAAAGTTAAAACAGAATCCAGAAACCCTGTGCCTGGATTTTAGGGGACATTTATGAGATAAAGATGCTGCTGCTACTTTAGACAGCCTAAAATGTAACCAGGAGGGTGATTTCATTACACCAGAGGACATTATAGAGAATAAATTTTGAGCAGTTTTCACCAAGTACCATAAAGCTCCTTGATGCTAATAGGACTAAGGAATGGAGGGTGGGGAAGAACCTGTTTAACTCTGTCTCCACACATGGCTCATCATCCTTTCTGATGTGAAAACACAAAGCTTTACTTAGTCCTTATCTATAGATCCTAAATGTAAAAAGACAAGCTGTTGCCTTGCATGATAAATGAAGCCAACTATTGCAATTGCTGAAAACTCTCCTAGTCTCCCAGTCATAAAACTAAAGGGCAATGAAGAAGGGGCCATCTGCTCCTTGCTGGCTACAGATTCATCTCTGCTTGGATGGAATGAAGAACCTCTTCACTTCTTTTAAAAAAGCAACAACAACCAACAACTTCTTTTTGTTCATTTTTGGAGAAATTACTTCTTCTAGGTAGGGGATGTTTTAAATATGTTCATATGCCTAAAATTAGGAAAGAGTACAAAACCCACAAGGTACCTTCTTTTTGTCCTCATTTCTCTTTCAATGATCTTGTCTTAGGGAGAGTCCAGGCTACTTTTCTAGCCTGGGAGAAGATAGCACACATTTTTATATTAATATTATTTTTAGCTTTTTGACAAGTGATATTTTCAACTATTATGACTACTAATACCTTTTAATACTATGTTTATCCCAGAGGATAAATTCATTATCTAAGTTCTGGGCTCTGCCTTGTGGTGCTTCAGGATTCCTCATCAGGGCATAAGGGAGATGAAGAGAGAAGCAGACACTGAGTGTGGGCTCACTCCTCTCCCTCTGCACCCCTTCCCCCAAAAGAGCATCTCCACTTCTATCTGTTTATCTATTGGAGTTCTGCATATTGATTTTGAAAAAAATATTTCAGTTACTAAAGAGTATTAACTGGGGGAAAACCATATCATTAACCATGTATATAGAATAATCTTTTTCAAAAATATGCCTATCGGTATTTACAGTAATCAGAAAAAAAAGTACTGGAAATATGTGCACTGAGTTACCTCTTACTGATGTGATTAGTAATGATTCGTATTTTCATCACTTTGCTTACTTCTATTTTCTATGTTCTCTGTCATGGGTTTTGTAAGGAGAAAAAAATAATCATGAGCAGAAGTATATAAGAAAAGTCATGCTTTCAACAACTTAAACCTCTGAGGATTCCTTAGCAGCATGAAGGTGTGGTTCAGCGCCATGTGAAGAGATGCTGTTTGAGGAAAATACCCTGCTTCTGGTGTGCTTACACATCCACAAATGGGGCACACAGTTGGCTTTCAATTGGCCTCACCCACCATCCTACAAGAATCACCATTTCCAATCCGATGGTGATATCCAGCACTAGGCATTTCAGACTTCAAGGACAGTCTAATGCACTTGAACAGATGCCCTAGTTTTATAGATGAGAAAGCAGAGGAGAGAAGTAGTTACTGAAGCCCACTGTATACTGGTTATGGAAAATAAGGACTAGATCCTTGATCTTTTGAGCTTCTTTAAGTCAACTAGGTGTCAGCCCTTCTTTAGCTACAAACTGAGGCAGGAGCTTAGAAAGTAAGGGCACGAACATTGGGGTCAGACAGTAGTCAGAGCCTTGGCTCCACCCCTAACCAGCTGATGCCATAAGAAGGTCATGTACATTCTCATGCTTCAGCTTCCTCATCTGAAACATCAGGGTCATGATATTACTGCACAGGGTTACGGTGAGGCTTAGATCCAAAAGCTTATGTATGCTTGCTAACAGAGCCAGACCTGGTCTGGGGCCACCAAATATTTACTAGTATGAGAATTATTATTATCATATTTCCTTTGGTCCTCCCATCTATCTGCTTTTCCTGGAAGCATCAAAATTATATTTGATTCTAAATCTAGTGAAGTTATAAAGAATGATCTATTGTAGGTGTAGGTAAGGGTTGTCCTTGCCATTTGGGAAAATTAAGGCAAGAGACTGCAATATTCTCCCACTTGCAATTCTCTTACACAATTTTGCCCAGGTAACGGGTAACATGAGTAGTATCATATCCAGTCTGTAACCAAAATTCAAGTATGGAATTTAACTTCCATTTTCTATTTGCTTGAAAGAGTGGGTAATATTTAGAGAAGCAAGGTTCACTGTCTGGAACACACACTATAAAGTCTGTTGAAGCAGATATAATTTCATTGGGAAGTGTTCTATATCTTGGCAAAATATAAGTCCATTTTATAAGAAACAGTGCATGGTGGTAGCTTTTGAATTGGAAAAAAGGAAGTTAGAGCACTTTTTTTTAGTTTCATGGAAATAAATGGTGATATACAAGATAGTAAAGTTACCTTTCCCCATTAAGTACTATCTTGAAATAAAAAACAGAAAGAAATGCTATTGGACTACCTTGCAGCAAATTAAAATAATATGGAAATGGTAAGGCGATTGGTATGTATAATCCAGAAAATTCCATATACAGTGCTACACATGAGTTGAATTGTGTTTTTTTTACCTTAGATTGGAAATGGTTTTTTAATTTTAATTAATTTTATTTTTTAAGTTATTTATTTATTTTACTTACAGTTGACATACAATATTATTTTATATTAGTCTCAGGTGTACAGAATTGTGTTTAGATATTTACATAATTTATGCAGTGATACCCCAGTTAGTGTAGTACCCACCTGGCACTATTCCTGCAACATTATTGACTATATTCTCTATGCTGCACTTTACATTCCCATGACTATTTTGTAACTACCGATTTGTATTTCTTAATCACTTCACCTTTTTCACTCAACTCCTCAAACCCCACCCCTCTGACAACTATCACTTTTTCTCTGTATCTATGAGTCTGTTTTGTTTGTTCATTTATTTTGTTCTTTAGATTCCACATATAAGTGAGACCATATGGTATTTGTCTTTCTCAGTCTGACTTATTTCACTTAGCATAATATCCTCCAGGTCCATCCATGTGGCTGCAATGGTAAGATTTCTTTCTTTTCTATGACAGATTAATACTCCATATATATACTACAATTTATCCAATTGCCTATTGTTGGGCATTTTGATTGTTTCCATGTCTTGGCTGTTGTGGATAGTGTTGCAGTACACCTAGAGGTGCATATATCTTTTTGAATTAGTGTTTTGAATTTCTTTAGATAAAGAAATTTATCTAAATTTATCCATCCAGAATGGAATTGCTGGGTCATAGAATTGTTCTATTTTTAATTTTTTAAGGAACCTCAAAACCACTTTCCATAGTGGCTGCATCAATTTGCAATTCAACCAACAGTGCACTAGGGCTCCTTTTCTCCACATCCTCGCCAATGCTAGTTCTTTTTTGATTTACTGATGATAGCCACTCTAACAGGTGTAAGATGATATATCATTGTAGTTTTAATTTGCATTTCTCTGATGATTAGTAACATTGAGCATCTTTTTATGTCTATTGGATATGTGTATACTCTTTCTGGAGAAATGTCTATTTAGATCTTCTGCCCATTTTTAAAAACTGGATTGTCTGTTTATTTTGGCGTTGAGTTGTATGAGTTCTCTATAGGTTTTGGATATTAACCCCTTATCAGATGTATCATTAACAGATATCTTCTCCCAGTAGACTGACTTTTCATTTTGTTGGTGGTTTTGTGTGTGTGGTTTTTGTTTTTGTTTTTTGCTGTGCAAAACCTTTCTTGTTTGATGTAGTCCATTTAGTTATTTGCTCTTTTGTTTCCCTTGCTTGAGTACAAAGATCAGAAAAAATATTACTAAGATCAATGCCAGGGAGTTTACTGTGTATATTTTCTTTTAGAAGTTTTATGATTTTGGGTTTACATTTAAGTCTTTAATACATTTTGAGTTTCTGACCACAGAAACTTCAGCAGTGCACATCTGAAGCTGAAGCTGAATAATAATGAATGTCAACTATAATTTTATATCTATCTATCTATCTAGCTAGCTACATTCACTGGATGTAGAATACAGCATAAGGAATAGAGTCAGTGGAACTGTAACACCTATATACGATGTTAGAGGGGTAGTAGATTGGGGGAAGGGGGTTTATTACTTTGTGAGGGGTAGAAATGTCTAACTATTACATTGTTTTGTACACCTGAAACTAATAAAAAAATACACTTTCAGTTTATTCTTGTATGTGGTGTAAGAAGGTGGTCCAGTTTCATTTTTTGCATGTATCTGTCTAGTTTTCCCAACACCATTTATTGAAGAGACTGTCTTTACCCAACTGTATATTATTACCTCCTTTAACATATATAAAATGACCAAATAGGCCTGGGTCTTTTCCTGGGTTCTCTATTCTGTTCCATTTATTTGTGTCAGTCTTTATGACAGTACCATGCTGTTTTGATTACTATAGCCAAGTAGCATAGTTTGATGTCAGGCAGCATGATAACTCTAACTTTGTTCTTCTTTCTCAAGATTGCTGTGACTATTCAGCGTGTTTTATAGTTCTATATAAATTTTAGGGTTATTTGTTTGAGTTCTGTGAAAAATGCCACTGGTATTTAGATAGGGATTGCATTGATTGTATAGATTGCTTTGGGTAGTATGGACAGTTTAATGATGTTAATGCTTCCTATTCATGAGCACAGTATATGCTTCCATTTATTTGTACCTTCAATTTCTTTCTTCAGTGTCTTATAGTTCATTGAGTACAACTATGTTACCTCTTTGGTTAAATTTATTCCTATGTATTTTTTGATGCAATTGTAAATGATATTGTTTTCTTAATTTCTCTATCTGACAATTCATTATTGGAGTAGAGCAATAAAACCAATTTCTGATTATTAATTTAGTATCCTTTTACTTTACTGAATTCATTTATCATTTCTAGTATCATTTTTTGGTGGTATCTTTAGGGTTCTCTATATAGGATCATGTCCTCTACAAATGACAATTTTATTTCTGCCTTTCCAATTTTGATGTCTTTTGTTTCTTTTATTTGTCTGATTGTTGTGGCTATAACTTCCAGTGCTACGTTGAATAAAAGTGGTGAAAGTAGACATCCTTGTCTTGTTCCTGATCTTAAGGAGAATGCTTTTAGCCTATCCCCAATGAGTATGATGGCATACGTGTGTTTGCTGTATATGGACATTATGTTGAGATATATTGCCTCTAGTCCCACTTTGCTGAGAGTTTTTATCATAAATGGATGTTGATTTTGTCAAGTGCGTTTTCTTCATCTATTGATCTGACCATATAATTTTTATTTTTATTTTTGTTTAAGTGGTGTACCACATTAATACATTTGCAAATATTGAACCAATCTTGCATTCCAGGAATAAATACCACTTGATCATGGTGCATGATCTTTTTAATGAATTGCTGAATTTGGTTTGCTAGGATTTTGTTGAGAATTTTTGCATCTATGTTCATCGGAGATATCACTTATAATTTTTTTTTTCTTTTTGTAATATCTTTGTCTGGTTTTGGAATCAGGGTAATATTGGCATTGTAAAATGAGTTTGGGAGCTTTCCCCCTCTTGAGTTTTTTGGAATAGTTTGAAAAGGATAGGTGTTAATTCTTATTTGAGTATTTGGTAAAATTCACCTGCGAAACCATCTGGTTCAGGACTTTTATTTGCCAGGAGTTTTTGATTATTGATTCAATCTTGTTAGAAGTAATCAGTCTGTTCAGATTTTCTGTTTCTTCTTGATTTAGTCTTAGAAAATTGAAATAGGAATTTACCCATTTCTTCCACATTGTCCAATTGTTGGCATATAATGTTCATAATATTTTCTCATAATCTTTTGTATTTCTGTGATGTCAGTTGTCACTTCTCTCATTTCTGATATTACTTATTTGGGTCCTTTCTCTTTTTTTCTTGATGAGCCTGGTTAAAGGTTTGTCAGTTTTGTTTATTTTTTCAAAGAACTAGATCTTTGTTTCATTGATTCTTTTTGTATTTTTCTTTTTAGAGTCTATTTTGTTATTTATGCTCTGATCTTTATTATTGCATTTCCTTCCTTCTATTCACTTTGAGCTTTACTTGCTCTTCTTTTTCTAGTTCCTTTAAGTGTCAGGTTAGATTCCTTGAGATTTTTCTTGTTTCTTGAGGTAGGCCTGTATTGCTATGAATTTTCCTCTTAGGACTGCTTTCGCTGTGTCCCATAGATTTTTGGGTCATTGTGTTTTGTATTTTCATTTTCATTTGTCTCAGTTATCTTATAATTTCTTCCTTGATCTCCTTGTTCACCCACTCATTAATTAGTAGCATGTTATTTAGCCTCCTTTGTGTGTTTTTTAATTTTTGTTTTGTTTTGTTTTAATTATAATTGATTTCTAGTTTCATATTATTGTGGTCAGAGAAGACACTTGATATAATTTCAATCTTCTTAAATTTATTGAGACTTGTTTTGGAGCCTAATGTATGGTCTATCTTGGAATACATTCCATGTACACTTGAAAAGAATGTATATTCTGCTGCTTTGATGTGAAATGTTCTAAAAATATCAATTGAATCCATCTGGTCTAGTGGATCATTTCAGGCCACTTTTCTTGTTGATTTTCTCTTTGGAAGATATGTCCATGGGTGTCAATGGGGTGTTAAAATCCCCTACTGTTGTTACTGTCAATCTCTCCCTTTATGTCAGTCAATATTTGCTTTATATATTTAGGTGCTTCTATGTTGGGTGCATAAATGTTTACAATGATTATATCCTCTTGTTGGATTAATCCCTTTATCATTATGTCATGTTCCTCTTTGTCTCTTATTATAGCCTTTGTTTTAGAGTCTATTTTGTGTACTATAAGTATTGTTACCCTAGCTTTTTTTTTCATTTCCATTTGCATGAAATATGTTTTCCCATCTCTTTACTTTCAGGCTGTGTGTGTCTTTCAGTCTGAAATGGGTCTGTTGTAGACAGCATATATATGGATCTTGTTTTCTTATCCATTCGGCTACCCTATGTCTTTTGATTGTAGCATTTAATTCATTTATATTTAAAGTGATATTGATAAATATGAAGTTATTGCCATTTTATTATTTATATTTATGTTATCCCCTCCCCCTTCTTCTTCTTAAAGAAGTCCGTGTAACATTCCTTATAATATTGGTTTGGTGGCAATGAACTCCTTTAGTTTGTTCTTGCCTGGGAAGCTCTTTACTGTTCCTTCAATTTTAAATGATATCTTCGCTGAGTGGAGTAGTCTTGGTAGGTCCTTGCCTTTTATTGCTTTGAGTATTTCATACCATTCCCTTCTGACCTGCAACGTTTCTGTTGAGAAATCAGCTGACAAGTTTATGGAAGCTCCTTTGTAAGTACCTAATTGCCTTTCTCTGCTGCTTTTAGGATTTTCCCTTTGTCTTTAAACTTTGCCATTTTAATTATAATCTGTCTTGGTGTGGGCCTATTTAGGTTCATCTTGCTTGGGACTCTCTGTGCTTGCTGGACATGTCTATCTATTTCCTTTGACAGGTTAGGAAAGTTTTCCATCCTTCTTTCTTCAAATAGTCTCTCAGTCCTTTGCTTTCTTGCTCCTTCTTCTGGTACCCCTATAATGCAAATGTTGTTGTGCTTGATTTGTCCCAAAGGTCTCTTAAACTATCCTCATTTTTAAAAAATTCCTTTTACTTTTTGCTATTTTGATTGGGTGTTTTCTGCTACCTTGTCTTCCAAATTGCTGATTTGATCCTCTGCTTCATCTAGTCTGATCTGTGGGTGACTCCTTCTAGTGCATTCTTCATTTAAATTACTGCATTCCTCATTTCTGTCTGGTTCTTTTTTATGGTTTCTATGTCCTTTTTTATAGTTGTTATCTCTTTGTAAAAATTCTCACTGAGTTCATCTATTCTTCCCCTAAGTTCATTGAGCATCCTTATAAACACTTTTTTTGAACTCTGTATTGGTAAGTTGCTTGCTTCCATTTTGTTTAGTTATTTTCCTTGCGTTTTCTCCCGTTCATTCACTTGAGATGCATTTCTTTGTTTCCTCATTTTGGCTGCCTCTCTGTGTTTATTTCTATGTCTTAGGTAGATCTGCTATGTCTCCCAGTCTTGACCAAGTAGCCTTATGTAGTAGATGCCCTGGGGGGGCCCAGTGGCACAGTCTTCCTAGTCGCCTGCTCAGGGTGTTCGAGGAGTGTCCCTTGTGTGGGTTGTGTGTGCCTTCCTTTTATAGTTGAGCCTTGATTGCTGTTGGCGCTTTAGTGGTTGGGATCAACCCTCAAGCTGACTAGCTGTGGGCTTTGGCCACACCCACAGCTTACAGGCTACTATGTAGGGGGCTAATCCTGCACATCAGGATTTGCTCCAGCAGGCTCTGCTGGCTGCTGAGACTGCACTTTCGGTGTTCCTCTTGTGGGGCTAATTGGGTGGTGCTCTGCTGTGGTCTGAAACTGACCTCTAGGTATGTTGGTTCTGGGGCCTCTTGCAAAAGGCTCCAGTGCAGGCCCAGATCAGCCACTGCCTGTGACTGGCTGGGGACTACCTGGTAGGAATTACAATGATATGCTGTAGGTTGCTCCCTGTGCTGGACCTGGAGGCATGTGGGAAAAGCCATCCTGCTAACCCAGGACAGATGCCACAAATACTTAGCCTGAGGTAGCTCCTCAAAAGCCTAGGGCACCCTCAGGCTTCTTGCCACCTGCCAGCTCCTATAAGGCTCAGCTACTGTGCTATGTGAATTGGGTGTGGCAGGGTATAAAGGAGTCACCAGGGTGGGAGGAGTGGTGTTCATCAAGCTAATAGAAATTCTGGTTTGGTGCCAGTGCTGCGCCTGGAGATACTCAGCAAAAGTCTCAGAGTACAGCAAGGTGAGCTGCCTTCTACCTGGGGCCCACAAACTCCCGAGGGTTATCCAAGAAAGAATGCAGTGTGGGTGGGGCTGCTGCTGGTTGAGAATGTTACCTCCAGCATTGAGCAAATTGGGATCCCATGGAGTCAGAAAGGTGAGGGAACAGAGCTCATCAGGCTTTCAGATTCAGATTTGGCTGTGTTGGGGAGGGCTCAACAGAGGAAAGATGATGCAAACCTGCCAACTGCCCAGGAGGGAAATTTTACACGGGGAAAACAGGAACTGTCCCTCCAGTCCTTGCCTTGAAGACACACAACTCAGTCTCTCCCTCTATGTCTGTGATGCCAAGTCACCTTCCCTCCGCCAGAGCCCAGGGTGAGTGCCTACGAGCAAGTGAGTCTGTGCATGGGCCCTCCAAGAGAACATCTAGGTTTCCCACAGCCTTCCATCTCACCTGGATTATGGAATCCCTACTGTTTTTCACAGCCAGATGTTGTGTGACCTCCTCTTGCCTCAGTGGTATACCACCCAAAGCTATGGTATCTGAGGGAAAAGTCATATAGTTCCAATGCTCTGCTGCTAAGATCCCATTGCCAAGCTTCCCAAAGTTCCACAAGACCTAGCTGTTTTCAAGTTGAATATTTGAAAAAAATATTTTGATCCAGGTATTTGTATAATCTCCAAATTAAATTTTCTTGCATCATGTCTATAAAAATGACACCCAAACACATCTTTCTCGTTACTTTTCATTTTTGAGTCTATGATTTGTACTTGGCTCTTTATGAGAAAATATAGCACCATATAAATTAAATGTTAGTTTCTTTTATCAACACACTTATATACTTTGTAATCATGAATTATGCAGGCTAATATTAGCTATCTTGTGAGAGAGTACAGCGGCATGGACCTCACAAATGGCACACAGGAAATCATGGAAGGAGCAAAATTGAGCCTTGTAGTCTTGACAGGAGGAACTGTCAGACAACCTCCTGTTTACTGTGATGTTTATGAAGATACACTCAGCTTCCCTATCCCACACCTACACTTGACAATGACCAATAAAATTAGAAATGAAAATGAAGAAGTAACTGAAACTGTTTACATTAAGTTAGTTTTGAAAATATTTTGTATTCCTGGGGGGAGTCAGACTCATTATGTGACTCAATCAAAAGCTAATGGTCTCTTCCCCTTTTCACTCTTCTCTTACCTTTACTTATTTACAACTATATGTATTTCGACACATTGCCCAAGTAAGATTTACTGATTGAATGACTCAATCACTACATTTGTTGAGCACCTTCTGGTTAATCTAGTGTTTTTAACCCTGGATGTACATTGAAATCATCTGGGGAGTTTATAAAATTTACTGAAGCCTGGGCTTCTATGTCTTTTAGAGCTTCTGGGTTAATCCAGTGTGTATCCAATTTTGAGAATAATTGGTCTAATCACAAGGGAATCAAAGATAAATCAGGAATGTCCCTTCTCCAGGGACTTACTAAATTATCAGGCTCATTCAGACCCTAATAGACAAACAAAAACTAAGCTAAAATTTTCCGAGAACCATTTTTCCATTCTTTTTTCCTTCTTCCTCACTTTCATTCAGATATATATAGAATCTCTATTATGTACCAAAAACTAACTGAAGCAACAGAGACACTGCCCTATGCTCCAAGAGTTCATGGTCCAGTGGGAGACACAGGCAATAAAAATAAGATGAGGAGAAAGGTAAGCACTGGACTCAAAGGGATCCCAAAAGGAACTCCCTTTGGGCAACCAGAATGTAAGTTTAGGGATAAGTCTTTTTAAGGAGGTAACATGTGACTAAAGCTTTCAAGGTTGAAGTGGAATTAGCCCATACATATGTGTGTGTATGTTTATATGTACATATATGTACATATAATATCAAGAGCATTCTAGTCAGAGGGAATAGCATGTGCAATGGCATAAAGATGAGAAAGAGCAGTGCATCTTTGGAGCCATAATTTATCAATGGGGCTGAAGTAAAAGGTACATTTGGGAACAAAACTGGAGAAGCTAGATCGATATTATAAAAAAATGTATAATTTGCTATACCTAGGAATTGGAGAGCTGGAGAAGCTTCTGAAGAACTTTAAACTAGTAAGGTTTAGGTTTCGAGGTAAATCTGGAACTTTCTTTTGATAAACGAATGAATCAAGGACATATTTACTTATCCCAATATGTCTATAGGAATTAATTTATGTCCATCTTTATGTCAATATGGACATCTGGCTGCTCAGCCTAAATTGACTAAATATTTTTGTAACTTGTCACTCTGAAGGGAGAAGCCTTACACCATTTCTTAGTATTTGAAAGATGGTAAACTCTTTCAGGTAGTACGACAATGATAATATTAATATTGGTAACTTCTGTCACATCCTATGTGCCAAGAAATTTACATACATTTAATCCTTATAGTAAGGTGATACAATTCTCATTTTACACATGGTGAAACTGAAGCTCAGTGAAGCGAAGTAACTTGCCTAAGATCACAGAGCTTGTATGTGACTGTGCTGGTATGAAAACTCACATCTGACTGTAAAGTTAAAGCTCTTTCATCTTATACATTTCAGTTCCCCCCCACACCCTCTCTTCCCCTTGGCCTCACAGCAGAGGGTAAGTTGAGAAAACTTTCACAGCATCAATAATATGCCAGGGTACTTATAACAGCCCTGTTATGAAGATGAGCCCAAAAGGAAAGATGAGGAAAGCATAACCAGTTTCTTTCAATTATACTGTCAGAGCCTCATGGATGCTAATTAGGGTTCAGGCATGTGGACCAATTAGGGTAGCCTTATGTGTTGGATATATCTTCCAGAAGCAATGTGTAATATCCCCTGATTCATGGCTTGGACTACTCAATATTCCAACCTCTTTATACAGTTGTTCCTCTTTGATCTTTTGAGATGCCCTACATCATATTTCACAATGAATTATCTGGTAACTTGATGCTAGGCTATAAGAATATAACCAAGTAATAAATATTTATTAGCACGAGAAGACCACAGAGCAAGCTGTTATAGAGCAAAGAGTACAGACTTTGTCAAATACAGATTGAAATCTCTGCTTTACCACTTATTAACTGAGTTGATTTGGTACAAAAGACTTACCTTCTGTGGATCTCAGTCTCTTCATCTATAAAATGCAGGGAAATTGTGACCACTAGATATGATGCATGAAAGTCAAAGTCCTGCCACATAGTGACCCCTCTACAAATGTAGAATTTCCTTCTTCTGCTGTGTGACTAAAGATGGATTAATTAAACATTGGTGAAATAGCCTCCAAAATGGACATGCTAAAGTTGACAGAGAGGATTGGCTTTACATGAATGGACCACCTTTTGGGAAAACAGATGTCACTTTCTGTTATAGGTGAGAAATCCACATCCTCCTTAAGTGTATCACTGAGAATGAGTTCTCAGTGCCCAGCATCTGTGCAGACTTGAAAGGACATGGCTATTTGCGCGGCACCCCGGAGATCAGTCAAGGGGCTGGATTCTTGGGCTTTACTGTCTTGGGCTTTACTGTCTCCAAACAGGTAAAGGAATGATGAGGCTTGGAGATGCCTCAGAAACATGTGAGTCTCCTTATTGGACAGAGGCAGGAAACGATTTAAAATGTTATGAAGGGAAAACACTTGGTTTTTAGAAGGTAAATTTAAAAGTCAAAGTCAGGGGGCAGCCAGTTAGCTCAGTTGGTTAGAGCGCAGTGCTCGTAACATCAAGATTGCCAGTTAGATCTTCACATGGGCCACTGAGATGCGCCCTCCACAACTAGATTGAAACAATTACTTGACTTGGAGCTGATGGGTCCTGGAAAAACACACTGTTCCCCAATTGAAAAAAAAAAAAATTAAAGTCAAAGTCAGGAGGCAGGAGGGAATGAGTATAAACCATGCAATACTTTGAAGATCAAAGAGCTTTGAGATACTCTAGAAGTAGGAAAATCCAGCATTAGGGTTATTTAGCTGGGGTTCTCAAACGGCATTCTCATATGGTCCTTACAGAATCTACGAACCCCCTAAAACTATGTGCAAAATATTATGTATGTAAGTGTGTTTTGGGGGCAGAAAAATCTACATTTTTCAGATTTTCAAAAGGGTTAAGGGCACATTCAAATCCTGACTGCTAATTTCTAACTCTGTGATTGTTATGAAAGTTGCTTAACCTCTCTGAGAATATTAATAAAATTTATCCCCTACTGTTTTTAGTATAATTAAATGAGTTAATATTTAAAATGTCCTTAGAAGAGTACTTGGGGGCATAGTCAGTGTTCATTAATCATCATCATCATCATCATCATCATCATCATCATCATCATTATCTTGGATGTAAAAGGAACTGCTTGTCACTTGTTCCTGGACAAACCTTGCCCTAAAATTAATGAATGAGTCACTTGAGAAATCTAGGCATCACAAGTCCAATATATAAAATGGTATGCTTCCTAGCCCTAAGACTTTTGAACACTTTCTTTGCACCAGGAACTGGGAAGGCCCTCTAAAGACAAAGGCAAGCTAATGCCCCCTCCTGGGAGAAACTCATGGTCTAGGATGGATAGATCAGTGTAAAATGAACATAGATAGTTGGAATTAACTGACAAGTTCAACAGCAGAGCTACATTCTTAGGATTATGGATACAATCATGAGAGATGCTAATTCAGTTGCGGGGAGCAGATGACCTTCAACATCTGTCTAGGAAAGCTTTGCTTAAAGAGGCAGTATTTCAGGGGGAGGGAGTGGTCAGGGTCTTGTAAGCAGAGGGTATTAGCAAAGGCCAAGAGACAAGAAACAGCACTGTAAGTGTGAAGGGCCACACGGATTCATGGGACTGGAGTCAAGATGGGCAAAGAAGTGGTGAGAAGAGAGCAGCAGGGTGGGGCTAGACCACAAAGGGCCTGGATACCTTGGCGAAGAGCTAAGACTTATAAGGAACATTATAGGGCTTACATGAAGGGGTGAAGAGTGGGTTGAAGAGGACCAGGACTGAAGGGAAGGAGGCTACTTATAAGAGGTTTTGAAGTACACAAAGAGAGAAACAAAAATGGCAAGAACTAAGGCCAAAGCATGAAATGGATTCTTAGCTGATGGGAAACTATGAGGAAGAAAGATACACAAAACATTAGAAGATAAACATGAATGACTTCGTGAATGATTACACATGGGATGCAAGGGAGACCCATCCAAGTATAACCACTGAGATTTCTTGCTGTGTGTCTAGATGTGTGGTGATTCCAACATCTGAAATTAGGAGAGCGAAGAGGAGCGAAAGATATGTTTAGGGGAATGATGATCTCAGCATAGGACATACTGAGTTGGAGCAAATTGAGTCGGATATATTGAGTGAGTCAGGACTAGTTCTCTAATGAAGATTAAATTAGATAAGGCACATAGATTGTTTTTGTAAACTACAAAAAAACTAATTATCCTCATTACTATTTAACCTCTCTCAGTCTTAAATTTTCCATCTGCTTCAATGGGAATAATAACTACCTATAATCTCTAACTCATAATATATTTGGGTATAAAATGAAATTATCTATGAGGCATTGAGTTTTTTGTGGGAAGGACACATAAATCTAACATAATATTATTAAATGGCATTAAATTCAAAGAGATGAGACAGTGTACAACAATGATTTCCATAATATTTAATAATTAGACAATTAGAGCTCTGAAATGCATGATTTAACATGACAGTCAGATAGCCAAGATATTTTTAATCATGTAAGTGAAAACTTAGTTTTCCTATTAGTCATATGTCTATTTTGAGAACTTCTTCCCAGAAAACAAAATACTGTATATGTTTTTGTATGTGTATATATATTGTGTATATGTGTGTCTAGAAGTGTGTACCCCTTGCATGTAAAGATTGGAAATAAACAATTAATATAGTTAATTAATAGCCTGGGTTCCTGAGGTTGGTTGGTAAATCAAAGCTGAGGAAGTAATACTTTTTATACAAAGTTTTCACACTTCAGTATAAACTCTTAATATCCTGACCAGCAGATGTGACTCAGAAAATACTGAAAAGTCAAAATTAAGGACCAGCAATTATCCAAGGTATTTGGCGCAACCTAGGTCCCAAATAATACACATTCTTGTTTGCATATCTAATTTTCTGGATTACTGCCAACCCTTTGTGATATATTGACCAAGTCAGGAAATCACAATAGAATCAGTTAGTTGAAACCCTATTTTGTAGTGCTAATAAACTTGGTGTCTCCAAGAACCAGACAGTCTTGGTATTCATTTATCTACAAATCCATTCACTTTTGAAGAAAAGGAACCTCATTTACTTTATTCTCTGTCTCTAGGCAGTAAATGAGATTGCTAAATTTCTTCCTGTAACACATTCTATTCTTTAACATCCTTTATCACCAGCAAATATCTCCTCTGAGCCTCATCTATTGGGTCATCAGAAAAGTCATGACACATGTTTGCAACAGATGATGCTAGTTAATTTTTGGAAGTACTAGAGTCATTCTAATCTACCTTATTGCATGTCATTTGACAGCTGACAGTTCCAGCTTCATTCTAAAAAAAAAATTGAGCAATTTGGTTGAGTATTGGAGATTTTACAACAAGTTGAAGATGGAAGACCCAACTGTGCATTTTCACCATATTGTACTGTTTTCCTTCCATAAAGGGAAGAATGTGTGTCAAGCTTGTAAAAAGTTGCATAAAGATTATGGTGACAATGTTCTACAAGAACGTCAGTGCCAAGGATGGTTCACAAAATTCCGTGCTGGTGATTTTGATCTCAACCATGATCCTCGGTCAGGGAGGCCCACCGAGGTTGATGATGACAAAATAAAGGCATTGATTGAGTCAAACCCATGTTACGTGACATGAGAGATTGCAGAAACATTGAACATCCATCATTCAAGTGTTCATTACTACCTGAAGAAGCTGGGATATGTAAACAAGTTCAATATTTGGGTTCTGCATGAACTCAAAGAAGTTCATTTGACAGCATGCATAAACATGAGGAAAACAATCCTTTTTTGAAGCGACTGATACCTGGTGATGAGAAGTGGACTGTTTACAACAATGTGGTGCACAAAAGGTTTTGGTCCCGATGTGATGATTTGCCTCAAAAGACATTGAAAGCAGACATTCATCAGAGGAAGGCTATGCTCTCCGTGTGGTGGGATTTTATAGATGTCATGTTTTTCGAGCTCCTACCAAGGAACCAAACAATCAATTCGAATGTGTACTGTCGGCAATTGGATAGTTTGAATGAATCCATCATCAAGAAATGTATAGAGTTAATTGTAAAGGAGTTGTATTCCATCACAACAACACGAGACCACACACAAGTTTGATCATCTGTCAAAAATTATTGGAGCTTGGATGGGATGTGTTGCCACACCCACCATACTTGCCTGACCTTGTGCCATCAGCCTTCCACTTGTTTTGCTATCCTCAAAACTCCTTGCATGGTATACCATTCAATTCAGATGAGGCTGTAAATCAATCAGCACCTTGTTCAGTTTTTCACAAATAAAGACAGGTCCTTCTATGAACGAGGAATTATGAAGCTCATTGAAAATGGCAAAAGGTTATGAAACAAAATGAGCAATGTATCATTGATTGATCTTTGTTCTTTATATAAATAAATGACCTTTGAAAAACATAGACAAAATATGTCATGACTTTTCTGATGACCCAATAAATCCATTGTTAGGCACAAAACAGCACCCAAAATGTTGAGGGGAAAACTTCTTGCCTAGTGAGTAAGAGAAGAAGAAAAAATTTTCAGTCCAAAACAAACAAAAGGAAAGCCACTAGCCAAGAGTTTCATTGTGTATTTCTTAGAGTCACATGTGCAGAGGACGTGTGGCACATTTAAATACTGTATGAGCTTGTCTCATAACTATCTTCTTGGAGCAGGGGAAATCCTTATCTCTTAGGTATTCATGTTGCACTTGGTCTTTAAGACATAAAATAATTTATCTCAGTAGAGAATGAGATAGAAAATCTTATGGTTACCTGGCATTGCCTTGTAATACTGGGACTTCCCTAAGAAGGAACTTTGAAACATGTCTGCTAGCTAGCTATAATGTTCTCTCCCAAATACCTCCATATATTATTTCTCTCTGCCTTATGGTTCTCTCCCCCTACAAAATGAAGGTTGAGAAAAATTATTTATTTCATTTAAGAGAAAGCTATTGTTCAGTTACTGATAATGCCTCCACAGCAATTCTCCTATTCATGGACTTCAGCCACCAGTGTAGATTTAGGCAACTTGTATCTTCAAATTAAAACTAAACATGAAGACATTCTTTAAACTACATCTAAGAGGCAGATAATCCTATTTGAAATGAATCAAATATTTGGGACAGTTTATGCAGAAGATAAAATCTACATGGACCTCATCCATCATGGGTCAAAAGGGAACCGTGTTCACACATCTAGTTGGTAATAAGAAGAGCTGACACTAATATAACACTTAGCAGTGCCAAAGCAGTATTCTAAGAGCTTTACAAATGGTATCTCATCTACTTGTTACTGGAACCCAATGAAGTAGGTACAGTTATCCCTATTTTACAGATGAAAAAACTGAGACACAGGGAGATCAAGTAACTTGCCCAAAGCCACACAACTGGTAAGTGGTAGGGATGGGATTAAAACTCAGGTAGTCTGTCCAGAATCTGTACTCTTAACCACAATGGAATGAGAATTTTCTTCATTAAATCTGTCTAATACATAGCCAATCAAAATTTAATTTCAAAGCAAGACTGTGTGTTTAATTTTCTGCATGATCACCTCGATTATCTATTTAATCATCATCACCATCACAATAAAAATAATCATAAGTGCTTTTTATTGCATATCAACAATATTCCTAGCACTATAATAGGTACATTGCCAAGATGATCTCATTTAATTGATTTATTTTAAAAATTCTTCCAAGGCAGAAATTAGCCTCATTTCATAGGTAACAAAATTGTGGTGCAGAGAAATTAATTACCTTTCCCAAGGTCAAAAACAAAAAGATGGAGAGCCTGGAATCCGGACTTCATGTCTCATGCCCTCCAATAATGATACATGTCCTCCAATAATGATATATTGCCTCTGGTTCACTCTATAAACAAAGCCTTTGCTTTGATAAAAGTTTTATACTTACCTTCATGATACACAGGATTAGACATACATAACTGTGCAATGCAAACATGTCTGCACTGCTTAATCAAGGATCACTTTAAAGTTTCTCTGACCTATACCCAATGAGCCTGGTAGAGAATTCAGTTTCTTCCTAGCCACTGGAAGACATGGTATTTTGTAAAGCATATGATAAATGTGTTTAAAATGAAAATGATGATTTATCAAGTTTAGTGTCATTATCAGGTTCTGGTATAATGAAATGTTTTTTTATCTATGGACCATTGGGTTATTAATTTTTGTTTTTCTTTTTTTCTCCTGAAATACAAAACAATTAACAGGTAATTCTATCAAAATGATATTTCCCATGAGACAAATAATGTAGTTTAAAGTTAAAGTAAATTAATATTCTAAGCATTATAGGCAAATGTTTCAATGATTGTTAATAATCACTATTAAACAGAAAACAATTAAGTCTACATTAGTTCCTGACTGTTTATGACTAAAACCATGTGTATTTTCCATTATTAGTGAAATTAATAAATAATAAAGACTCATGGCCATGAAACAGATATATTTGAGGTTTCTATGTTACAGACAAACAATATCTCATGTTTTATTTCTAACAAAAATAGAATTGAATTATGAAATGTTCCAAAATAATAGTGATATAAACAAGATAGCATTTGTATGTGTATGTGTGTGTGTGTGTGTACGCGTGCATGTGTGTGTGTGTGCGCGCGCACATACACATGCAAACTAAAGCTGGAGGAAAGCAGTACAGAGTTGGACTCAACCAAACTAAACTCTGGTTGCTTCCATTTTGCTGCTTTACCATTTTCAAAACCAAACTTCTGCCTTATGATCCAAGATGGCTGCTCACGCACCAGCCATCAGGTCTGTTTTCTAAACAGTAGGAAGGAGGGAAAAGGAGGAAAAGAGGGGCCACTTCTTTAAATGACACTTCCTGCAGGTCACTGAAACACCTGGGCTTTCACCCCATTGACAAGAACTTAGTCCAATGTAATATCTAATAGCTATAAGAGGGGTGCTGGGAAGTGTCCAGCTAAAAAATAAGGTCCTATTATTAGGAAGAAGAGAAGAATAGATGTTATAAGACAATTAAAGGAATATAAACATATTAATAACTCTTTTTCTTTAAAATAAGACATTACCCCAGGTCTTTTAGGTATTCCCCCCAATCCCGAAATGTAGGCTCTTGGCAACTATTGGGTTATTGGAAAAGTCATAATACATTTTTTCTGTTTTTCATTGCAAAAATACATCATGACTTTTCCGACAACCCAATATGTGAAATCTAAAACCTTAATTGAGGTTGCATAATCCAGAGTTAAATGTAGACATCTTATATACAGGAGGGAATGTTAGTGAGCCCCTACTACCACTGCCTAGGGATGAAGGGGTAAGAGCAATGTTATGGTTAGACCTCGTTGGATGAAGTTAACAAGCATAAATGTTATCCGTTAGACAACTTTGGTTTTTCAGGTTTAAAACACATCAAACTGACAAATAACAGAAGACTTAGACTTGACAAAGCTGTAATGAAAAGGGAAATATAAAACACAAAAACCATTTTGTTAAGAACAAAAATGCAGCTGGAATGTGTGACCAAAGGAAAATCTGATTCAGGTTGATAACACCCCCCTTTTTTATATAATATTTTGTTCCTAAAAGTTATTCCAGTTTTGTTGTTGTTATTGTTCAATTCATGACAAGTTTTCCCTGCTCTTTCTTCCTTCTCATTATCACTATCCTATACTGAGAAGCAAACCCCCATCACCACCACCAACCTCTCCCTAGTGATTGCCTGACAAAGCCAAGGGCACACAGCATGGAGGGAACAACAAATAATCTAATACTAAATACAAGTTTAAGGAAGTTATAAGGATCCATAGTTACCATAGCCTCTGAACTAAATTTGAAAACTAAAAGTAGAGACTTAAAAATCTTGAGGGGTAGATTATTAAACATAGTACTACAAATGAAAATGGATTCTTAGTATAATATGTAAACTAGAGAAAATACCTGACTGCTCTCTGTTTGTCTTTTATTATATGGCCAAGTCACAGGCTCAGCCTCTGACAAACTTGTGTTCAAACTCTGGCCGAGTTCATCGAGGTTCCTGATTGCAAACAAGACTCATCAAGGTTCCTGATTGCAAACAGGAGAAACTAATTCTGGTTAGCTTCACCTAAAAAATAACATTCGAAAAATATTGAGTAGGCCTTCAGGAAGGCAGTAAGGGTTTGGAAAACAGGCAGGAACTGAGAAAAGAGCCAGATCATACCTGGAAACAGTCATGGACACTCACCATCACAGGGTGAGTCTTGTAACTCTGCTACCTTTGTTCCACTGGATGCAGGATGCTGTCATAGTGGTTGGAACAAATTCCAAGTGTTTCTTGTTCCTTTGCTTCAACTGTTCCACATTTTTCATCTCAGAAGGAAATGTCTATCAAATTGGTCAATCTTAGGTCAGATTTTCAGGCATTGTCAGAGGTGTGGTCTTTTGAGCTTCTGTCATAAAGGACAGCCCCATATCCCAACACTCACATCTCTGCTATTTTCCCAAAACAGAAGTGTCCAGATGTTGAGCAGTCAAAAATGTAGCTATTCATATAGAATCTGCAACATACCAGATGTGTGATCATGAGTAAGTTACATAAACTCTCAGAGAGTCAATTCTGTTACCTCTATAAAGGTGATATTTTATGTATATCTCATAGGGTCATTTTGAGGATCAAATGAGGTTAAACATGGAACTGTAAGTTATAAAGCCCATAGTAAGCACTCAATATGTTGGCCTAACATTCAGTTGTGAGGAAAGAGGAAAAATGCTTGATTCCATCCATATTAACGCAATAATAATTTCCATGATTTATTATTATCATCATAATTATCAAGAGTGGATATTGAGAACTTAAATTCCAAACTCCATTTAATCCCTGCTGCCCTGAAGTTTGATGTAATTGGTTAATATGTATCTTAAATTTCTTTGAATCTATCAACATTTTCTCCTCTTCTCCTTTCTCTCCACTTTCTCTCTCTCTCATCCATCTCTTCCTGTGATTAAAGAGAGTTGATGTTTTATTCTGAAGAGTTTCTAACAGCCTGAATTGTCCTGATTTCATCCCCATCTGGCATGGTCATGTTTCTCTCTTACTTGTATTTCCTGTACTTTGATAGTTAGATCTAGATGACTGATTAGATTCTCGTTTAACTTTCTGGCAAGACTGACCCATAGACAGTGTGTTGTGCATCCATCAGGAGATACATATGTCTAAATTATATCTATTTTTAATTTGTCAGCATTTATGATCATTGCCTAGACCCATTCATTCATTAGGAGTTGCAATATGTTACTTGCAATGCTGTACAAGGAAAAACTTTTCATAATCTGGTTGCCCTAAAGTACAGTCATAGAGCAAAACAGGATAAATGCTTCCTTCCCTTCATTTATCAGTTTCAAAATATACTGATTTTCTAGCATCTTCCAAAAGTGACCAATCAAAGAGATGAGTATTTTTTCTTAGTATTACTATAAACTTATGAGTTTGAGTAAATTTAATGAGTTCTAACCATTTCAGGCTCATTTGGTCCCTCTTTACCCAGTCAGAGCCTATTCTAGTAGATTCCTGAGTTCTTTTCACATGACCCTAGTAGTCTTGATAACTTCATTGATAACTTTGCTTTTTAAAAAAGATTTTACTGGGAAATTGGGGGAGGGGAACAGTGTTGGGGAACCGGGGAAGGGGAACAGACAAGTTGCTGTCCTTTTGTACTTCAGTCTAGTTGTGGAGGACATTGCTTCACTGGCCCAGATCAGTCACTGGCTCTGGACAGCCGCTCACAGCGGCTCTTGGCAGCTCATACCAGCCGCTCATGCTGGCTGCCGGCCACTCACTGTAGCCTATGGCAGCCCACTGCAGCAGGGGCTGCAGCTATGCTGTCCTGGGACTCACAGCAGCCCAGCTCCAGGTGGAGCTTTTGTTCACCATCTTAGCTGTAGAGGGCAGCCAGCTCTTAACCAACTGCACCACTTGGCCTGCCCCACTTTTTTCCTTTTTGATATGACAAAATATTCCTGTCCCACCATTTCCAGTTATAAGATCTCATCAGCTGCCTTTGAGATGACTTTTGTATCCCTTCTTTCTTTCCTCTTTACCAGGAGTCAAGTTCAATTCATAATGGCCCTATCATGAGACTGTTAACATTTCCTCCTTAACTTGACTCCCTTTCTCTAATCTTTTCTCCTTACCCCATACTCCAAAGGCATATCAGAAAAAAACCTCATGTAATCAGTTTTCCCTTATTTTAAAATATTTAGTACCTCATCCATCCTTAAACGTACATAAGTCCAAATTCACTGATCTGAGTTTTGAGATTCACCACAATTTGGCCTCAGTTAGCCCATTTTACTTTGAATTTCCTGAAGCATATCGTATACTCCAGCCAAACTATATCATCACAATTCTTTAAATTACCCTGTACTTTTCCACTTTCATGACTTTGCTTAAGATGATCCATATTTTCCACTTTTTGAAATCCCAGTAATATCTCAGGACACAGGTTAGAAGCCACCTCCTTCAAAGAGTTTCACAAGCCATAAACCATCTTTGTTTTTCTCTTCCTTCTGGCATTTTTCACTCAACATTTCATATTTTAGTAATTTATCCACATGTCTACATAGCATTGAATGAATAAATGAATAATTACAAACATAAAATAACTCAGATCAGAGCTGTTACTGATATTTTTGACATTCAATTATTCTTTTATTTCAAAAATGTTTAAAAAAATACCAGACTGAAAATATCTTCTCTCAACTTTCCCCCAATTCTCCTGTGATATGTAAATGAGCTGCAAGCCCTAGGAAGCCTGCCTAAGAGATGGTTCAAATGCTTTATCTTATACTTGACATATTAATTTTGCAGAAACAGAATGAACTGAATTCGTAAATGAACAGCAGATCAGAAAGAGCAACATCAGTGTGATCACTGACACTTTCATCACCTTTTTCTGTAGGCAAGCTAAAAAAGAAGAAAGAACCTCCAGAAAATAAAATACAATTCTACCCGGTCAGAGTGGATTTCATCATACGTATTCACATTGTTCTCAGTACTTCCGGTCTATAGTCAAGGATATAGTGATAAGTTGTGAGAGAGCAACTAAAATATATATAACAAAATAAGTAACAGAAAAGATTGAAATGTCTTTTCTTAGTGTCATTTTATCCTTAACCTAATGCTGCTCTGTTGGCATGCATCTCAGCATTTTCAAGACCATTTGTTAAAAAACAAAACAAAAAGTTTAATTGGAATGAACTAAAATATAGGAATCTCAGCTCAAAGTGACTTGCTTGTCAAAAACTCCAACCCTTCTTCACTTCACTTCAACACTTCTTTAATTATGAGAGATAGAATCTATGTGGAATTGATAGAATAAAATTACTAATCTCTGTATTAAAACAGTAAGTTTCTCTCCATACATTTCTTTCATAGTTTTGCCCTGTGAAGGTCATAGCAAGTAATCAGTGTACCAGGTAGCAGTCACATTCATCTTTTTTTGGTGCAGGGAATTTTTTTCTAGAGTCGCTAATATATAGCGTAATTTTAAGTTTCAAATCACACCTATCTGAGGGAGAATACTCATTAATGATAAAGAGGATTTGGGGAAATGCCTATATGATTGGGTGTTTTCTATTATCAAAGACTATGGAGACCAATAAGAAGACTAGTAACAGCTATCTTAGGAGTTTTATATGTTGCTTTTCTATATGAATGTGGGTGAGAAATATGAACACGTTGGGAAAAGTCTAGCTTGTAAAAGATTACATATATTTTTCAGTTGGCTAGGATTGTACAGTCATAAGTAAAATGGTATTTCTTACTTCCTCCCAATATGAAGCTCCTACCCTGAGCCTGAAAATATTTCACCTTCATGCATGATAAAATCTTCAATAAGAAGACAAATAATAGTGAAATTTATATGGAGATGGAATATTAGATTTTTAACTTTTTAAAAGTTGGTCGCTCCTTATATTTTATAAATTTTTATTTCAAAGATTCAAAAATGGAAATATTTATTCAATAAAAATGTATTGAATTAATCTTTTATTCTTGCATGAGCTAGAGTGAGCCCTGTTCAAAATAAACATAGATTTCAGCATGGAAATTACATTCTCCTTTCTTGGAGTACACTCGGTTTTTAATAGATATGAGTTGCAATTATTTTCAAAGAAAACTACAACCATAATAATGTTAATTGTCCTGATTTTTCAGAGTTTATGTACCTGACAGTATAAGCACCATGTCATCTTGCCATGTATAGTAGCAATAGAGAAGCCAATGTTAGCCAATGAAATTAGAAGAAAAGGTAAACTTATAGGAAAAAACGCAAAATGACCACTTTAATTTGAAATAATTCAGTATCAAGAAACACCAAAAATGCTTAAAATTATTTAGAATGACAAATAATAGTTTTAAAATTTATATATACATATATATATTTTTTAATTTTTTTAAATTTTTTTTTTTTTTTGAGGGCAGTGTCACTCGCCCTCATATGTGGGACCCAAACTGGGGCCGCTGGCGTCCCAATCCAGCTTTTATCCACTGCGCCACTCGGCTGGCCCTAAAATTTATATATTTTGTACATGGCAACAAAAACACAAAATACTGTAGAATTCTTCTTAATCGATGCAATCAGGGTAGTATTTTGCGGATTAATTTTTTTTTAATTAGTTGAAATAGAGAATCTCAACACATAAGATAACAAATATTTAATTTTACTTAAAATTTATAACTATTCACTTGCTGGTTTTTTTAAAAAGATTTTATTGGGGAATTGGGGGAGGGGAACAGACTAATTGCTGTCCTTTTGTTCTTCAGTCTAGTTGTGGAGTGGAAGACTTTGCTTCACTGGCCCATGTTGGTATTATCATTATGCTCTTCCCGGGTGAGGCAGATAGGTCACCGGACGTCGAAGGCCGCTCACAGGGGTTCTTGGCAGCCACTCACTGTAGCCTATAGTAGCCCACTGCAGCAGATGCAGCAGCCCACACCGTCGCGTGTGGGCGACTCACAGCAGCTCAGCCCCAGGTGGAGCTGTTCACCATCTCAGCTATAGAGGCAACCAGGTGGAGCTGTTGTTCACCACCTTAGCTATAGAGGGCAGTGTCAGTGGCCCTCATGTGTGGAATCTGAACTGGGGCCCCATTGCTCAGAGCTGGCATCCCAAGACAGCTCCTAACCAACGGGCCCACTTGCTAAATTTTTGATGTAGGGTTACAATCTTGCCTTTATGTATAGGTTCACTGATTGAAGTTTAATGATCTCATTAACACCTATAGTATCCAGTCTATGCGTCCCAATTTTTATTTCCTTAAATAAGTATAAAAATTAAAGAAATTATGAATCAATCTAATAAAGAATCTTTTGGATTTTTATGACTTTTTAACCAAAATTTTACTGTAGTTCTGTCCACCTACCAAATATGACATTTTTAGATGCAATTGAATTTTCCCAAAGCAATCAACTTGGTTAACATAAACACAATGTTTGCTTTCACAATCATATCTCATTAAGGTACATAATATTTAATTGAATAATGCAATGACAATAACTGCTGAAACCAGCTTAAACAAGTTTGGGGAGCACAATTACTCTTGATGAGTATAAATCTCATCTGATGGTCAAACAAATTATGGTGCATCCATAAACAAATTGCTACAAGCCATTTAGAAGGCTTGTGCTGTTTATATTTACTGACATGGAAAGATTTCCTTTTTCTGCAAAAAATCAGGTTGTAAAACAGTATGTATAGAATTATGACTTTTATATAAAAGTATATATAATATTGATCTCTATACATAGACCCATGAAGATAATATAAATATATTTATGAATAGAGTGGATGTCTTTGGGTGGTGGGATTAAGGGATTATTTTTAATTCTACTTTATATATTTTCATATTACTCGATTTTTCTGTAGTAAACATGTTTTATTTTTGTTTACAGAAAAAATACTTAAAATAATCAATTTAAGTCAATGAGAAAGAATATTTCATTGAATTCACTTTTTTCTTTTCAGTTATAATAAAAGTTTACCCTGTGCTAAAATATAATTTATATCTGATCAATAAATTTTTTTTTACCAAATTATACTTAGAAGGCAACAATTTTTATTTTGCTTACATGGTAAATAGGATTATATTTCCATCTATGTCTGAATGTAAATATGTAAAACAAATCAGCTAGTTAAGGCCTGACAATTCAAGTCCCAGAATTCCTATTTTGAAGAGAATTATAGCATGTAGTAGACTGATTTTGGCTGCAAGTAAAGAAAACTCCACCTTAAAATGGCTTACACAATAAGGGAATGTACTACATTATTGGAAGTTCAGATGAAAGGTAAACTCCAGGTCTGGCTTAATTGCTGTGGCCCAATACTGTCATCAGAAACACAAATTATTTCTATATCTCAACTACTTCACTATCTTCAACCCTGACTTCAGCCTAAATTGGGTCCCCCTGTGGTTCTAAGATGGCTGACAGTAGCAATGATGGCCCACGCTTCCCTGATATGTCCATCAGGAAAGAAGGAGTAAAACTTTCTCTTAACTATGGAATGCAAGTCCTTCCCTTCAGTCTGATTGGATCAATTAGATGACACAGTCACTTGTGAGTCAGCTGTAGTTCCAGTACAGTGCCATGTGCTGATTGGCTTGGACTAATCTGCATCTATTTCTGAAGTTGGGGATGGGGAAAAAAGTACTGGAAAAAAACTGTAATTCTGTTTGAGATAGGAGTCTGAATAATTGATAGGTCACCAATAGCAATCACTAAAAATAGAATATATAGATTTTTTTAAAAATATTTACAGGATACAATTGAAAGTTTTCATTTGAATTATCTCAATTGGCTAATCATATTGATTACATTTACTGCATAATTTTGGGATTATCTACATTACTTTAATGGTTTGTGTTGTGTTTATAAATCTGGGGTCAAGGAACAAGTATAAATTTTCATCCAACTTAACATAAATGCCTCATATTATGCACCCCTATGTTTACTGTCCCACTATTCATAATAGCTGAGAGGTGGAAACAACCAAAACGCCTATCGGCAGATGATTGGAGAAAGAAATTGTGGTACATTTATACAATGGAGTATTATTCTGCTATTAAAAAGAATGAAATCTTACCATTTGCAACAACATGGGTGGACCTAGAGCGTATTATGCTAAGTGAAATAAGTCAGACTGAGAAAGACAAAGGCCATATGATCTCGCTTATATGTGGAATCTGAATGAACAAACAAAACAGAAATAGATTCAGATACAGAGAACAATCTGATGGTTACTAGATGGGAGGGGTATTTGGGGACTGGGTGAAGAAGGTGAAGGGATTAAGAAGTACAAATTGGTAGTTACAAAATAGTCATGGGGAAGTAAAGCATAGCACAGGAAATACAGTCAATAATATTGTAAAAACGAGGTATAATGTCAGATGGGTACTCGACTTATCGGGGGATCATTTCATAAATTATATAAATGTCTAACCACTACACTGTACACCTTAAACTAATAGAAAATAACATTGAATGTCAACTATACTTTTTAAAAAATAGGGATATAAAGTACAGCATAGGGAATATAGTCAATAATGTTGTAATAACTATGTACAGACTCAAATGGATAATAGACTTATTGGGGTTATCACTTTGTGAGGTATATAAATATCTAATGACTATGTTGTTTTGTATACCTGACACCAATTTTTAAAGTCTCATATTGTTGTTGTCCCCAAAGATATGGCATTTCAAGTCGGCAGGTAAATTTAATTAATTAATTAATTTATTATTTTTTTTGAGGGCAGTGTCACTGGCCCTCATATGTGGGACCCGAACCGGGGCCGCTGGCTTCCCAAGCCAGCGCTTAACCACCGCGCCACTCGGCCGGCTCAGTAAATTTAATTTAGATCAAATCAAAAGAAATGAATGCATTCTCCAAATATCTTTGTTGCTATCATGTTTGTAGAAAAGCTTTGTTAGGATTTCTATTTAAATCTTAGGAGCGAATATTCTTGTCTCTGAAACCATGGCTCAATGACAGAGATGATACTGAGTAGTAGATTGTACTGGAAACAACAGAATATGTCCAAGGGCAGTGATGAGAGAAGGCATTATATAAAAGCATCTGGATTAGCACAACAAACAGAAATGCAGAGTTCTTACTGTGAGTGGTGAAAGAGGAAATGTTCTAGATCAGAAATGCCCCTAAATTTCAGCATATAAAAAATACGCCAAATGTTGAATTTGTTTTTCTTTTCTAACAATTCTTTTCTAACACTGTCATTTATTGCCAGGTCATAGGGAAGTAAACACTTCATTTGGCATAATATGTAATGTATGCTGAAGCAGACCTACATTTCTTTAGTGAAAAATGACGGCTTGTTTTCTGCACACAGGCAAATGGAGGACAGAGCAAGTGACTGCATTACGCCTTTCTGTAAGAGCTCAGCACGGCCTTCCCACTCAAATCCTAACTGAATATTGACTAAAAGACAGCTTTGGAGCTCTCAGCATATAGAAATGGAGGGAAAAATATGAAAAGCTCTTTGTACAGATTCACAGTTGTTTAGAACTGCTCCTTTTTGGGGGGAGGGGTGGGGAAGGTAGTTCTGATTAATAAAAACAAGTACAAATCTTAACCAGTGTCTGTTCACTTTGAAGGTTTATAATGCTGAATCATAATACACAGCAGTACATAGGCTGCCTGTGGAAAGTAGATAGTAGAAAGAAATCCTTTTCTTTTCTCCATTGCTGGGCAAACAGGAAGGCTGATGAATTATGTGGGGCAATTGTCAAAGCTCATAGGTAGTTCTTTCTAACCTGGCCATGCAAATAATGACAGAGTAAAGCATGTGCTTTGCAAATAAGACCTTCTGCTTGTGTTGACAATAGGCTTTGGAAATTTTGAGGCCTCATAGTGCCTTATGGGATTACTTCGGGGCCGGCTGAGTGGTGTGGTGGTTAAGAGTTGGCTTGGGATGCCAGTGGCCCCAGTTTGGGTCCCACATATGAGAGGCAGCGACACTGCCCTAAAAAAAAAAAAAAAAAATAGAAAAAAAGAAAACACATCACTTCAACACAAGGTCAAGAAAAATCATACCCTCTGGCACAACCATTTGGCAATCACCCAGATGGCTGCATTACCTTTGCCAGGCCCTATACCTCAGTTAGGTGGTATTTCCATCAGGGCTACTCAGGGGTATAGGTCATTTTCAAAGGCTCCTAACAAATAAAGAGCAACTGACAAAGTCTAGAGTGATCAATGTTTACCACTACCTGATCCCACTACCTGGTCCCAACCTACCTTTCCAATCTCATGCCTTGTATGTGCTCTTTGCTCTAGCTTTGTGTGGCTTCTGTGTCTTTGCTCATACTGTCCCTGGAGTACCTATTTTCCTGCCTCTCCATGGTCCAATACTATCTATTCCTCAGCTGCAATGCAACCTCCTCCAGGAAGAGGGCTGTGGGCCTCTGATAATTCATATGGTGTTCTGAAGCCTTTAAGATGGTGTAATGACACAGTGACTGAGGAATACCTGAATCTTATCTGAGACCAGAAGTCACCTATCTTTTCAGGAGAGCTACACACACAGATACCAGTGACAAATGGGGAAAAAAATCCTTTTTTTAATTAGGACTTTGGAAGACTGGGCTGGAGCATGTAACCTTTCTCTACCCCATGCCCACATCCAAATCTTACCATTTCTATTAACAGATGAAAGATAGTAAGATGGTGGCACCCAAGAATGTGCAAAAACAGAGAAACTATTGGGAACCTTATGCTTCCCACCTGATGTCAGTGACTCTGACCATTAATAAATATAGTCTGATAACTTGTCTTGAATCTTACCACCAAGATCAAAACTTTCCTACTTGAGTGAGGAAGGGCAAGGAATATAAATGTGCCCCTCTCCCCAGACTTTTATGCAAGCCTAAGTCAGTTTTGGTGATGGAATTCTATAGTGGTAGGGACAAGTCCAGGATTCTCTTCTGGTCTGTTTAGGCACTCTGAAATTTTCTCTTCAAATCCCATATCTATACCCCAAACTGTGCTCCCTCCTCTGTCCTCCTGTGAGCTAGATATAACCCTGGGCTTATTGTGGGATTCATTTCGTTTTGGGCCTAGATTAAGCTTATCTGAATCCTCTAGGTCAGCTGGAACCTGAAATGGAATCACATGTATTGTTTCTGAAATTACACCATGTCTGACTCTATGATCTCTGTCCAAGAGACATTATGTTCTTCAAGATGTTATGCAGGAGTGTTTTTGCAGCTGCACAGGAAGGTATCAGAATATTGGTCACTGAAATTAAATATAATTTAGAGGGCAGGCACATTGCTTCGCATTTTTAAGATTTGTAATGAGAGAAATGAAAACTCATACCCTACATATTATGACAAATACATAAAAGTTACTCTAATAAAATGAAAACAAGGATCAACAATTGTTCTAATGAAATGTCTTTGAACTACTAATTCAAGACACTTCTATACAGAGGCAATAATTTTCTGAGATTTTCCACAAATATCCGCACAAAACTATGAAGATTATCTGTGCTGGATAAAACATTCAGGCATAATTCATGAGCTTTTTTCACAATGTGAAGACATTTATGCTCCTTTTCTCTCTCCTGTCCCCATTCTCTCCACACAACTCACTAGATTTATCTTCTTACAACACTACACTGGTAATGTCACTGCTCTGCTCAGAATTCTTCAGTTGTTCCCCATTGTCTACAAGATAAAATCCCCCATCTCTTCCTTTTTTTTTTTTTTTTTTTTTTGAGGGCAGTGTCACTGGCCCTCACATGTGGGACAGAACCAGGGCCGCTGGCTTCTCAAGCCAGCGCTCAACCACTGCGCCACTCGGCCATCCCCCGTCATCTCTTCTACCTAGCCCCTTTACTCTGGTATTGAAGGGCAACTGATGAACTAATCTTTGTTCCTATTTCTTTTATCTCCAATATTGAAATATTGTACGATTGTATTTGTCCAAAGGTCCTCAAACTTGCTTTGCATGATGTCATCTCTGAATAAATGAAAGTATCTTTCTTCCCCTCAAAACATATCACATCCCTATCCTTTGATCTTCTCAGTCATTTTGAGGCTTAATTCCAATGGCACTTCTCCCATGAAGCCTGGTTAAAGGCATAAGCAACACAAGCATGGTGACCAGAGGCTTGAAACTTTCCAGGGACCTAAAAAAAATTCCAAAATTTTAAGTAAAATGTATTGTCTCCAAAATGGAAAGCTAAAAATGGAACATTGAAATTAATAAATGTTCAATTAAATGCCTTCCAAACATATGTCAACTTCATTAATTGTTAAATTTAGTATGCACAAAATGTCACAATTGAAAACAATTGGTGAGATTTTTTTTCCGGTTTGCAAGGATTCCTGTGAATACACTATGATTCCTGAAAAATCATAGTCATCTATTAACCAACTTTTATAGATGAATAGTTTCAAAAGTAATATTTTAAAAAAATTTCAAGTTTTTTCATCCTAAAAAAGATAGTGATGTGGTATGTGAGGCACATTTTAATATGTTTGCTATGAGGTGAGGTGGACATTCTGAAAGAAAGAGTCACCATGACCTTCAAAAGTCTGCAATGGCCTGGCCATACTTAGTGTGAACCTGAGCCTGAGTACAGTGGGGAGAGCCCTCCATGCGTGCAGGAGGCCCAGGTTGGTGATCTACTACAGTTCTGTCCAGCCAGTGGGACCTCTCTGGATCTCACTTTTACCTGCTCCAAAACAGAGATTTAGCATACATGCCCCACCTACTTGAAAAGGTTGTTTTAAAGAAGAAATGAGACTTTGTTCGTGCGATACATAGTGAGTTAATATTCACTACTGTTCTCTAAATAGTCATGAATTCAACAATCATGATTTCATGTGTCAACTATGTTTTGAGCACATACTAGGTGTATATACTATCTACCTGACAGCAGGGAATACTAAATGAAATCATCTCTGTGAGTCAGAAGAAAGAAGCAGGTATACAGTGAAGTCAGGTGTGCTCATCCTCTGGTATAGTTAGTATGGCACATGGTTAAGAGTGCAGGCTAGAGTCAGACTGCCTGGGTCCCAAACTATCTCTACCACTTACTAAAAGTATGAACACGGCAAGTTTAACTGCTTTGCCTGTTGGTTTCCTCATCTGTAAGACTGAGATTATTAGCAACATGATATAGAGTTACTATAAAGATTAATTAAGACTTATACATTTATAGAATGGTGGCTACACAGAGTAAACATACAGTACTCATTATTGATTCCTGTTATTTATAATGACTGGGTGCCAGGAGAATGATGAAAGGCAAGGTGGCAAGGGCTTTTCAAGCAGGAGGAACAGCATGTGCAAAGACTCTGAGGCACAAAAGAGCATACAACAGTGCAGGGATGTTACATGGTTTAATGGACTGAAGCCAAGAGTGACTGCAGAATTGCAGGAGTTGAGGCTGGATGGGGAGGTAGGATGCAGATATGCCATGCAAATGAGTTTAGAGTTTATCCTGTATATGCAACAAAAAAACTACATAAGAATTCTGAGCAGGGGAAGGCTATGATTTGATTTTTGCTTCAGAATAATCACCCTGAAGGGGGGATGGAATGTGGGCAAGAAAGGAGGCAGTTAGAAGGTTATTGCAAATGTCCATGTAAGCAATCAGAAGGGCTTAAAGCAGGGCACCAGTGATGAAGATGAAGAAGAGATAAAAATGTTTTCAGAAGGAACATCAACAGGACATGTGCATCCTTTTGTGGCGAGGAAGACCAACAGCAAAGATTTGAAGTTTGAGTTGTGCTCTGCTGCCTTGGTTATATAGTAGTAGCACCACAACTGTACTCTAGAACTGTAAAAAAATTAATTTGTCTTAGCTGAGTTAGAAAATGGGGAAAGAACCTTGGTGAGGACTCCTGTTGTTGAGTAGTATGAGGACATCCTAGGGGAGATGTCTTGGAGGTCAGTGCTCTTCCAAGTGCAGTCTGTAGACCTGTGCCACCTGTGAACTGCTTTTTATTGGTCTTCACCAAGATAAAGTTCTAGTATTAGAAATTACATCAACTTCATCACTAAGCTGTTCGAGTCAACTGACTTTTTTGTAGCAAGACTGTCTTGAAGAAGTTGATTTGCATTTCAGTGCAAGTTCCATACCTCATTGTTGACCCATGACAGTGTTCACTGACTTGAACCAGGTTAAGATCACACTTTTAGCAGCACTGATGTAAATCACTAGATGGATGGGTCTGAGGTCTGGTGAGAGGTCTATGCTGGAGATAAAGATTTGAAAATGGAAAGTATAGAGATGTAAGTAGCTACAACTATTATTTAGTGGTGAGATAGGGTTAGAGATGAGAAAAGGAAGAGAACTGTATCAGCCTGCTAGGGTTGCTGCAACAAAGTACCACAAACCAGGTGGCTTAAACAACAGAAATTTATTGTCTTACAGTTCTGGAGCCTAGAAATTTAAGATCAAGGTATTGGCAGGGTTGGTTCCTTTGGAGGGCTGTGAGGAAAAATATATTCCCTGCCTCTCCCCTAGTTTTTGGTGGTTTCTGACAATCTTTGGTGTTCCTTGCTTGTAGAAGCATTCACCCCAATATCTGCCTTCCTCTTTACATGGAGTTCTCCCTGTATGTATCTCTATGCCCAAATTTCCCTTTTCAATAAGAACACCAGTCATACCTCATTAACAAATTACACCTGCAAAGAACTTATTTCTATATAAGATCGCGTTCAGAAGTACTGGGGGTTAGGATTTAGGCAAAAATGGACACATGAATTTTGGGAAAGACACAACCAACCCATAACAAAAGCCAAGGATGGAGAGATGGAGACCTGAAGAACACCAATGTTTAAGATGCAGACACTCACCATACCCTGCTTTATGGTGTAAGATAGAACTATGTTGGTGCACCTCAACTTCTTAACCAGATAGATAGGTTTTCCAGAGATCATGTCTAAAATGTCTTTGCATATTTTGCCTACAGGATTTAGAATTTCTTGTATGTATAAGTGGCTCAGAACAATGTTGTCAGATGATGTGTAACAAACAAAAATTGAATATGGAATAGCCCCCAAGAAATGTTTTGAACACAGTTTGTTATGACACACTGCTTTATAGACAACAGTTGCTGTACTTGTCAGAAAAATCACAAAAGTAGATGTTCAAGATATGTTTTAACTCATTTGCTTAAACAACTCAATGCCTACCATCCACACCAAAAGGCTGTTTTTCTGCATGGGCAACAGAAGGCATAATTATTTGAAAGAATTGTCAATGTTTTTCCTTTGTTTTCCTAAATGGCACAGTAGATTCTCTGTACCACTCTGCATGTTTGCCAAAATCCCATTGTCTTTTTGAAAGCACTACAACCCTTGGAGGGTTTGTAACTTATCATCGGCTCCTACCACACTTAGGAATGATCTCTAAAAAAGTTAACTTCAGAGTATCTCAGAATTTTCCTACTACACAGACGTGTTACTGAGAAACACCACATGACAGGTTGATATTTTCCTCCCATAGGCTGCTATACAACACATTATCAATTATCAGTTTCACTATCAATACATTATTAGTTTACTTCATATCTCTCAATTTTAGAATACTAGCTGGAAACATAGAACACTGGGGGCTTGATAAATCAATTTATTTTTTAAATTTCTCAGTGTTTCCCCTGCTTGTTAAAATGAAAGGAATGGCTTAGCAAAGGTAATTTTTGCTTTGACTAGTGAAAGGCATCACAAAATTCCACAACTAAGTGGTTTTACTTTTTAATAGATATTTTACACCTGTCATATTCTTATTATCACATCCAATATCAACCAGTGCTATAGTTGTTATTTATTTATACTCATGTAAATACTCATATAAATATAAACAACTATACCTATAAAGGTCTTCCTTTGTAAGGACAGCTTATAATAAGAGGGAAAATATTGCCAATATCCCATAAGAGAATAAAACTAGAGAAAAGAAGCATATTTATTTATGTCTAAGTATATAGAACTTACAGATTCTATTCTATAACGTTGGCAACAATGAGACTGATATTTTAAACAGCCTAACTTGAATTATAATGCTCTTGAAAGCCTATTGAAAGCCTCTTCATTTTTATCTCTCAGAAACAGCTAAATCAAATAGAACATACTAAAGAACATATACCCAATAAGGAGATTTTGTTCACACCTTGGCTCTTTCTGACTTAATGATTGGCCACTTAAACGTGCACTATAGTGATTCAAGCTCAACAAAGATTCAAGCTTTGCAAGAAATTTATAATTGTTAATGGTTTTTAAAAGGAGACTTTTCTCTATAATGAATTTAGAAATTGGTCAATTGTTGGTATAAACAAGGTAAGTTGGGAGGTGATCAATGATACGTTTCTGCAACATAAATAATTGGGAAATCATTTAGTAATTGACTTAGCCTTCATGTTTTCCACTGAGAAGCTTTTATAAAAGTAAATAAGTTGTGTTTCTATAATGGAAGCAGACTGTGTTTAAGACTCCTTCACTTTCTCTCCTTAGCAGCTCTTTGGAAAATAAAGCATCAGTGCAGAATTTCAACAGCCTGAATGCTGACAAGAACTTACTATGTGCCAGGCACTGTTTTGGGAGATAGGGAATCAAGGAAGAATGAAATGTGGTACCTGTCTTTGAGGTTCTTACAGTCTAGTGGGCACACTCATAAAAGGCAATTTAACATAATGTATAAGAGGTAATGTGGAAACAGACTAGGGATTATGAGAGCATTTAGCCCAATAGAAAGGTTTGGGTAAGGTTCCTTGAAGGAGATAACACCTGAGTTAATCAAAGGATAAACAAGGGAAAATCAGGTGAATAAAGGTGAGCAGTATGTTCTAAAATAAGGAACAACATGAGAAAAAGTAGTGTAATATAAAATAGCATGAAGGCATTTGGTGGACAAAAATGCAACACTATTATTATTGTTACTGATAATATTTGCTCAGTATTTACCCCATATTAAGGACTTATAAGCAGTTAACATGTTTTTTTTCTTATAATCCTCAACATTATTTTCCCCATTTTACAGATGAGAAAACCAAGATTTAAAGAGATTGGATAATATGGACAAGGTCACATAGTCATTAGGTCACAAAATTGCCCTGGGATTTGAACCAGAGACTAATGGCCTGCAGAGTTAGTGAAGTGTCTCAACAAAAGAGGAATTGTACCCTTCAAAAGTGTACTGTATTCTATCACATCTATTTTGCAGACAATGCTATAATCGTAACCAATGCCTTCTAGGTCTGCTTATCATGTTAATAATGATGACCATCACAATGATGGTAGCAATAATAAATAAGTCTTACTATGGACAGTACTTTAAATCTATTAACTTTTTCAGTCCTTTCACTGATAAAAATAAAACAACATTGTACATACCATCTTAGCAATAGCAAGATGTGACACTTATCACAGGCCAGATATTGCTCTATGAGCTTTACTATATTATTTTACTTTCACAAGTACCCAATGATGGAGATTCCACTACTATCCCCATTTTATTACAAGTAAACTGAGTCACAGAGAGGTTAAATAAGTTGCCCCAAATCACACTGCCAGATAGAGGTACAGCCAGGAGACAAACCCGGGCATTCAAGTTTCAGAGTCTCTGCTCCTAACAGTAGTTATTCACTGTCCATAACTGTCAAAAACAATGACCAGATTTCAAATCCTTTGATTGACTTCATTGCCCTTTCTTTACCTGCTAATGACAGAGAAGTAATTCTACCACATGCTTGAATTGACAAATGAAAAATATAACAAGGTAGTTCTGATCATCAACCACCCAATTCTGCAGAAATGATAAATCTGATCCTAACAAGGAAACTGTTGCCAGAGACAGGGAACACACAGTTCCAAATTCCAGATTCTCTTTTTTTTGGATGCCTTACAGTGGCCACAGTCAGACCATCAGTATCTGCGCAGCAATGGCAAGAAGACACGGTATGGACAAGACCCAGATAGTCCTACCATCCAGGAATACATGGTATCCCTCTTAGAACAAGCATAGTTTCAGTTAAAAGTGATCAACAATCCGTTATTTAAGTGATGGCTTGGTAGTCTTATTTCTATTGCTTTTTCCAAACTCATAAAATCTCAGGCCCAACTTTACTACATCTTCTAATTATAAGAGAAGCCAGAAACAGATTTTTTTATACAAAATATTTTGATAGTTTTAAATGCCAAGAACTAATTTTAAAAATTGAAAAATTCATTGTGGATAAAACAAAAACAAAATACATTTGTGGGCTGCTTTCAGACCACAGGCCACAGTCTACAATGCCTCATGTAGTCTGTAGTCTTAAAATCTTTTAAGATCTCACATCGTTGTCTGAGAATTCAAATAGTTGGACAAAGTGAATTTGAACTTCATCTGTAACCATCTCTTTGAAAAGACACTGCCTTATTTTGTAATGTAAAAACATACCCAAATACAAGTTTGAATGAATATACATGTTTGAATGAAAGTATAAGTCTTGATAATGAGTAACCTCATTGTCCAGAAAAAACTACCAATTATTCTATAAAAAGGGGACACTAGAGAATATCTGAAGCTTCCCCATTCACTTCTCTATATGACAGATGAAGATATTACCCCCAAAACAGAACGAAAGTCACCTACAATCAAGTGGAGAGTTTGAGCTCAAACAAAGGTTTCAATATACATCCTTTCCCATCATCAGCCAGCTTTCTTCATTCTGTTCAGGAAGTCATTTGAACTCCTGGATCCACCCATTCCTGCAGCTGTTGCTGTACTAGATTTTTCAATTACATGCACCAATAGGTCTTTCCCTTCTCCATTATTTTCCTTTTGATTTAATCACTTGAGTTGAGTTTCTGTCACTTGGAGCCAGACTAAAGAATATGATTGATAGTGTCCCACAAATGTGGACTCCTTTCCACATTCCTGCTACCTCATGCTCTTCTCCAGTATGGAATAGTTGTCTTTCCTTATGCTTACACAAATCATACAAATTCTTTAAGATCCGACTTCCTCCATGAATATTTTCCACACTAGTGTGTCCAATCTTGTGCATGCATATGCATGTACTCTCTCTCTCTCCCTCCATTGCTTTCATATTTGTAATCAGCATCTTATAATTAAACATTTTCTTATTCTCAACTTATTTGACATGTATGAATGCTATCTTCAAAACTAGAACATAGCTCCCCAGTTAAGGAGCATATCTCACAAGTATCTTCCGGTTCTGCCATGGGAGAGTGCTTGGTAATTAGTCATTTATTTAGAACTTAGTTCTAAGTTAGTAGAACTCTCCTGATCATTCCAGCTCAAGTGGTATACACACCAGGCTCCAATCATGAATATTGATTACATTCTCATGTGATAGCCTATAATTGTGTATTAAATTTACTCTTGCAGGGGAAAGATCTCTGAGTCATCTGACTTTTATCACTTTACATAGTGCAATTCCTTTTGAATAAAATATTTAACTTCCTTTGTTCTTCAGTTCAGTTTTAGAGAAGCATAAGGCTATTGCATGTGTGTAATGAGGCTAGAACCACTCATTACTTTTTCAGTATTTTGAATCTTCAGAATGTCTCTGCTTGTACCAAGGCATAACAGTTCCTGCCCATTGCACCAAGGAGATTCGGGGAGGAGGGTGGCAAAAATCATATTTAAAGAATGCAATTCTTTCACTGATGAAGAGAGAAAAACATAATTCTTTTTAAAGGAACTTGGTTTCAAAGTCATTTAATTCTCTCAAAAGATTAGAATATTTATTTCTTAAAATGCAAATCAAATATATTGCATCGACAAGGCAACCCTTAAGAATTTTGAGTAGTGGAGCTAACTCAAATGCCTCAAAACATATCTGAATGGATGAATCAATATTATTGACTTAAGATACACATGCTCATATACATATGTAGGTCTTAAATTTTATGAAAGGTTTAGGCTTCTGAGTCATAACCAACTAAGAAATTCAAATAAGTTAATTAATAAAGATGGAATTTCTCTGGTTAACAGTGACTCAATGTTAACCATAATTTCATGGCAAGATGTAAGCTGAATTACAAGGAATTGAGTAGCTTGAACTTACCACACATTTGGTCTAGTAATAAAATCCTCTTGAATGAAATGGAAGTTCATATAGAATAGACACAATTTTAGGATTGCCCCTTTACTCATCATATACATATGTACACACACAGACACACATGTACACACACCTACCTATGCACACAACAATCATTTTGGACATTTGTAATCCAGGCATTGTGAATAATTCCTAGCCAATTCTTACAAATTGGTGATGTCAATCTAGATATTACACAATGGTTTACAGTGCCTGCTTCTACATTCCCCCAGTAAAATCTATGAGTAGCTGGTTCACATAAGGTAGCCACTCATCACCGTTACTACATAATTAAGGAACATATGGTGTAGTTTTGCCATGCCAACTTTTAGGTATTCACTCTACCATACTGACAAAAGAAGAAAAATAGAAAGCACAGAACTGCTTTTCAAATTGTCATTTATGAGCTGCTGAAACATACACTGTGACAGTATGATGGCCAGGTTTTGGTTTGGTCATAAATTATCATTACCAGAATGCTATATTTAGATTCACAGTAGTATAAGAAAAAAATATACCTATACATGATGAACTATGTTTTCACATAGTCTGATTAAAGTCTCTTCTTTTACCTGGGAAAGTTCTTGGAATGTCCAGCCACTCTTTTTTCCAGTAAAAGTGAAACCAATGTAATTAACTATCAGAATTGTTCAGCAATGGCACCTTTGCCCTCTGCTCTTTCCCAGCTGTTCTTCTGAGCTAAAATATATATATTTTTTAAATTCAGCTAGAACCCCATAGAAAGACTGACAAGTTTGGTGTTCAGATTTACCAACTAACAACCCATCTCTCTCCTTCATATGCTTTAGGAGGTTAGTACCTAAAATACATTTTGCCCATATGAACTATATTTATCCACAGTTTCAGCTACCCATGGTCAACCATGATCCAAATATATTAAGTAAAAAATTCTAGAACTAAACAATTCATACGTTTTATATTGTGCACCGTTCTGAGTATTGAGGTGAAATCTTGCACTGTCTTGCCAGGGCTGTCAATCATCCCTTTGTCCAACGTATCCAAGTTTTATATGCTTCCCCTCTGTTAGTCACTTAGTAGCCACCTGTGTCATCAGATTGGCTGTTTCAGTATAATAGTGCTTATGTTCAAGTAATCCTTATTTTACTTAATAATGGCCTCAAAGCCATTCACATAACTTTTATTATAGTATATTGTTCTATTGTTCTATTTATGATTAGTTATTTTGAAATCTCTTACTGTGGCAAATTCATAAATTAAATTTTATCATATGTATGTACAGGTAAAACATTATATATGTATATATATAATATTATGTTTTATAATATATATAATATATACTAATATATATATATAAAACATAATATTATGTATATATGGGGTTTGGTACTATCCAGGGTTTCAGGCATCCACTGGAGGTCTTCGAATGTATTCCCCACACATAAAAGGGGACAGCTGTATTTGATAGGTGTCCTAAAGGAGAGGGGCAGGCCTCTCTCAATTCAAATTTAAATAACCCTGGGTAAAAAAGTACACTTGACATGTTGTCAAGTGCTAGGGTTCTACTTTTCACTTTAGACTATACCTGGCCAGTGTTGCATATTAAAAAGATAAGGTTTGGAATCAGAATGCCCCATGCCTCAGCCCCCACTCTTTCATCTATCTGTGTAACTGATTTAGGCAAACTACAAAACCTCTTTGAGTCTGTTTTCTCTTCTAAAAGTGAAGATGGTAATTCCTACATTGTTAGGGTTATTAGGGGAATTTAAAATGATCTAAGAAAGAGAAAAAGGAATTTAGGTAAAAACTAAGGCAATATGAATAAACTATATATTTTAGTTAATAATGTATCAATATGGATTCTTTAATTGTAACAGATGTACCATATTACAGTAAGATATTAATAATAGAGGAAAACTGGTTGAGGGGTACATTTCTACCATTTTCTCAATTTTGTAGTAAATTTAAAACTGTTCTGAAAAACTAAAGTCTATTTTTAAAAAATTATGTAAGCGAAGTACCTTGCACATAGTAAGAACTTGAAAAATAGTAGTCAGTACTATGAATACAGACAATTTGATTTCAAAACATATATTATACGCAGTAAAATACGATCTTGTTTTACCCCCTCGCTTTAAGATACAATTGACATATCATGCTGTCTAAGTTGAAAACATATAGTGTGATGATTTGACAACATGATCTCTTTTTCCCAATTCAGCAATTCTTTTTCATAGGCAGCTTTTGTCTCCATCCATGTCACTCTATTCCCTTTCTCTACATCATTTTTTCAAGCTTTTTCTAGTTCATCCATTTTTATTCTACTACCAACTCATATTTAGTTTACAACTAGTTTGTATTTCTCCAAGACTAATTTTAATTCATCAGTCTTATTTGTTGGCTTCAAATTTTGTCACAATGATTATGTAAACTTTTTAGCTACTTTCAATAATGGCTCTTTTTTATTTTTTATCAAAATTCAAAGACTTCTACTTGGAGAAAAATAGCAAAACATCCTTTTCCAGAAAAATACTAAAAACTTAAAGATATAGCAAAGGAAAAGCGTCTTTTCTTCTGTAATAAGGACATATTCAGCTGCCTAGTATAGTCAACAGGCCTGAGGCAGCTTTGTTGGGATATGTATTTAGCACTAATTTGCTGCAATAACTATAATTTGACCAAATGCCAGTATTATCAGTCTGTCCTGTAGTCCCTCTGACATTAAGGTCATATGTAAAAACAGAACCTGCCAGCCCCTCAAAATACCATGATAATCTTTCTCAGGTGGCTGAAGGTTGTTTAGGAGAACTGGGTCTCAGTGAGAATGAATTTCTCTCGCCATTCTAGTGCTGGATTTAAGTGTTTATGTAAAGGACAAAGCTCTAGAGCCATTTGACTGATAAAGAGAAGTTTACGTCTTTTAACAATGGTTTTCATTGTCAAAGGAACAGAACATCTTCGGTTGGTGCTCTTGTTAGCGAGATAGATTTAAAAGTTGGAATTTCCCCTGCTATAAAGACACAATTACTATAATAATTCCAAGCTGCAAGTTTAAATATCAGGCCCTGTACCCAAACTTCAAAGAAAATCCAAAACACCTTAACTGTTCTGAGGATACTTTTGCTCTACTCTAGTCCAAAATACAAGGTATTAAAAAAAAAAAAGCAAGCGGCTACCTACTGATGAGGGGTTGAGAATGGAGTGTGCAGCCCACCTGCTATTTCTCAACCAGGAAATGAGTTTTATGTTTAATAAAACTGATACCCAATCTTGTGATGGCTGAAATAAATCATCAGCGCTGGGTGGTGTGTGTACATACGTAAGCAAAACAAACAGAGGAATCTGTGCTAACTCAAGATAAGGGTGGATAAATACAGGAAAACCTCACACTCTACTACAGCAACATAAAATTCAGTCTTAAATGGCAGCAACCAAGAAATTCACTATTACAAGAAACTGGTTTCACAACCTTGATGGGGTTAGGGCTGGCTTCTCACACCGCGAGCTGGGGGCCTATGCTGGGTTTGTGATAGCTCCAGTCCTGCTGCAGATCCACTCAGGAGACAACAGAAGGCTGACTTTCTTCACTAACTCACTCCAACTGGGTGCCTCACCCCTTCTATTCTGGTCCCGCTCCACTGCCCCCGCCCTCATCTTGCTGTAACCACCCCTCTCCTTTCTCAGGCTGGACAACTGATGGAAATAGGCACTTTTTTTTTTTCCACATCAAAGGCAGCCCGGAGCCGCCTCAGCCTTGCCCCAGCCTCAGACACAAAAAGCTTTTGATGCTTATAATTGCGAGGCTTTTTGCAGCTGCACTTTATCGAGCCAGCAGCGTCAGTGTTTTGAGGGCCTTGGAAAGCCAGAAGGCTGCGGTGAAGTCACCTTGGGAAGAGAAGAGGGTCAAAGGGAGGAAGGTAGAGGGCGTGCCCCTGCTTGGGTCAGTGAGGAACGGGAAGGAGAATTGGAGGGAACCCGGGGCTGAGGAAAGCGATGCCCCAGGACCCTTTGGCGATCCTGTCAGCTGACCCGGGCGGGGGTGAGGAGGATGCCCTTCGCAGTGTGACTGGAAGCTTTGCCTTTCGGGCTTGCTTTCTCTCGCCTGCCCCGGCGAGCCAAGCGCTGCTGGGAGGAGGAGCTCCTCTCACTCCACACACGAGCCCCCACCTGCCGGGTGCCCCCGCCCGCGGAGCGCACGCCAGGGAGGGCGGGCCCCGAGCTGAGCGCAGACGCCCGCCGCTGGATAGTGCCAGGAGCCCTGCAAACAAGCAAGGCCTCTCTGGGCGGCGTAGGCTGCAAGTCACTCCCCCAAGCCTCCTGGGTCACTGAGCGGGACCTGCTCCGCTCGCATCCCTGCGCTCCCAGGAAGGGAGGCCCCGGCGAGCGACACAGTGCTCCAGGCCGATTATGGGTGCCGGCCGCAGAGAGGGGGCCTCGTAGCCCCATCCACAGGGCGCGGTCTCCTTCTTCTGTGTCTCCGCGCCAGCTGCGCGGCCAGCTCCCATTGTTCACCCCTCCCGCCTGCTGCCTGGGCCTCACAGGCGCACCTACCTTCTGCTGCCGGCGAGCCATGTCGGTGGGCTGCTTGGCGTTGAAGGGGTAGGCGATGCAGCGCATTACGAACACGTAGAGCTGCAGCTTCTTCTTTCTCTCCTCCTCCTCCTTCTGCAACCGCTCCAACTCCTCCTTCTCCTTCTCGCTTACCACCGACGGGCTGGGGCTGGAGGGCCGGCCGCCACCGGCCCGGCTGCTGGGCTGCAGCCCCCCGGCCCCGCCGCCGCTGCTCGCGCCGCTGCCCCCACCGCCGCCTGCGCCCACCCCTGCCCCGGCGCCGGCACCGCCGCCGCCCCCCAGCCCGGCGCCGCCGCCCGAGCCCTCGCTGGTGCGGCTGGGAGACAGGCGCGTGCTGGACGCGGCCGAGCCGAGAACCTCTTTGCCGCTCTCTTCCTCCACAATCTCATCCGACTCCTCTTCGCTGGACGAAGGGTCCAGCATGGTGGCGCCTGGGGAGGGGGGGGTCCCTGGTAGCCCCCGGCTTGGGGTGCAAAAGATGGGGGGCGCTGGAGGCAGCTAGGGGTCGGCTCTCCCAGATGGACGCTTCTCCCCAAATAAGGGAGCGAGCGCGCTACTGCTCAGCCTCCGCTGCCGCGACTGCTTGTTTCGCCCGGCGATCCGGAGCTGGGCTCTGACCCAGGAGCGCGAGGGGAGGAGGGGAAGGAAGAGGTGTGTCCGCGGACCCGATGTGGGCAAGGGGGAGAGTCAATTGCGAGCCCCGAGCCCGCAGCCCGATGCCATCTGCAGCCGCTGAAGGAGGCGCCTCCAGAAAAGATGCCGAGTGTTGCAAGCTGCCGATGCAGCCAAGAGCCGAAGAGGCATCTTGCCGATTGGGGAGGGAGCGGCGCTTACGTGTTTATTGGCTTAACTCTCCCGTGTCCGCGGTGTAAAGGGCGGCTGCAGAGGGCTGGAAGAGGGAGACCGCGAGCATCCCGAAGTCTCAGAGCTTCAGCGCTGACCCTACCGCTTTCCCATCCTCCTCGCCCCCTCCCCTTGGTGAATAATTTCCCCCTTGATCCTCAGCTCTCATTGCCTCGACCTCTCTCCCCCTCCCTCTGACTAAAAGTTCTTGGGGGAGGGAGAAATAGACAAACCAGTGATGACTTCTTGTTAGCAAAGAAGCTAAATCCAGGTCTCACTAAGCAGGAAGTCGGCGAGATCCCAAACAGTAAAGAAAGAGTCTTATCTCCCCTCCCCGGGCTTCTTCACACTGGGGCGTGGGGGAAGTGGGGCTGGGCTGCGGGCTTGTCCTACCTGTGTAAACTCTGATTTCAGTATTTACATACGCCCACTCTCATTAAAATAAAAGTGAATCAGATTTGTGTATCGACCGTGCAGCTCAACTATTTAAGTAGCCCTTGCCTACCCCGCAAAAGCTGTAATGAACATTCTTCAATTCCAAGAGCTAGGAAACACTTTCAGCTCGGATGAGCCTACAAGAAAAGTAGATGGGTTTTCGGTTGCTGAGCCCATTCTCCAATCTCGTTCGCTGGAGAATCTGGGGAGAGGAGTGGGGGTCCCGAGATCAAACAGAGATACCCTCAAAACTCAGCAGCATCAATACCTAATGTGATAACTGTCGCACTGTCTTCATCCCTGCTTCTCGGTTATCTATTAATTCAAAAGCAGCAGATGGTGACTTCCTCTTCCCTGCTCCTTTCACTTAGGCCAATAAACCCGCGGATGGGGAGCTGGCCAGCGTGCTGAATCTAATCAGAGACCCGCAGATGGATTGAAAACAAACACCGGCCCCACTTGCATCTTAGGCTATCTATAGAGTTCTCTCCACCTGCCCCTACTCCATCTCCTGTATATTCTAATGCTCTAATTATTCATAGATACTTGTGGGAGATGTCATAAAACTGTAGCGTGAATTTAAAGTTTACATCACATCTGTCTTTACGTATTTTAAAATATACCCTGAATTTCACTGTAGGCTTTGATAGTCAAGTGAAGCTAATCTATTTAAGAACTAAAAATGAACTCAAAACAACCTCTAGTCTAACATTAACTCCAACAATCCTGTTCGACTTGTTGAATTAATTAATATATGTATGGTTTATATTTGACTTCATCATCATACTCACTTTAAGGATATAACTTTCGTGACCATCACTCATTCTGTATCAGTTTAAAACAAATAATTCCACAATGTGGAAATTGTTACAATTTGTGGCAGTCCTCACCTTTTAATTCTTTTAAAGAAGTAAAAGATGTTCCAAGTATGTTGTACTGGTTTCCCTGCAACAGAAAATATAATACGTCAATCAATCAAGCAACAGCTTTTATTCAGCACCTTTTTATGAGTGAACACTAGGTGTTTGGGGTGGATGGAATTTTTAGAAGACATTCCTTAAAGAGTCTATAATCTCCTTTGGGAGATACAACATAAACATGTGAAAAAGATTGACAGTATGTTTTTCAAGGCAACATATCAACATATCCAAGTTAGTAAACTGCTAAAAGCTTCATGAATGAAGCAACTGGAAATGGAAGAGAATCAAATATTACCCAAAGAAGAGAGTTAAATTTTAAAGGAAGGAACCATATGTATGGATGATGAAAAGAGAGGATATCACAAGTGGAAAAGGTGATTTGCAGACTCATAGCACGAGGACAGGGACCAGATAAAGTACAGAGTGTTATGGAGATAAGGTGTGGGTAAGAAAGGGGAAGTGAGGCAAAAAACAAGAAGCTGAAGTAATAATTCATTTGGGTCAAATGGAGGGATCATGTTTAGGACATAAAGAAATGAATTAAGCTACATAGGGAGCATGTGATTATTTGTAAAGGGGGTGCTATTGGAAAGCCAGGCAAAGGCCATTTACTAATTAAATATTTCTTCTTTAGGGCCGGCCGAGTGGCACGGCGGTTAAGCACTGGTTTTGGGACGCCAGCGGCCCCGGTTCGGATCCCACATAGGAGGGCCAGGGACACTGCCCACCAAAAAATATATATATATATATTTCTTCTTTAATCAAGCTTAGGCATTTAAGTATGATCATATTAGGCATAATAGAAGAGTCACCATGAATTCTGTCTTCAGAATCATTTGGAACTTCTCAAGTGCTATAATAAAGTTTTGTTTAGCTTTATATTTTTACAAATTCTTTTGGAGTTATGTGTTTTTTTTCCAATTATACTCATTTAAAAGAGCTCAGTGTCAACCCTTTGTTAATCATATATTTCTATGATTAGGGTATTAAATATAACATTGCTTAGATGAATGTAATACTCTTTTCAATTTCCCCCATAAGTAGTCAGAGACTTTAATAGAATTTACTAGAAATGCTTTTATAATTTTTTCATAATGGTGTGTATTAAATGGTGTGCTGTCTATTAAAATGTACATTTCAAAGATATCTTTTATTATTATTCTTACTAGTTACAGATGTACAAAACAAGACAATAGTTATCCTTTTCACCCTTTATAAAGTGACTCCCCCCCTCCTCCCATCCAGTACTCCCAGCCCCGATATCATACATATCTATTACAATTCCATTGACTCCATCCCCACACTATACTCCACATCCCATGACTATATATGTGTTAAATTATAGTTAATATCTAATATTATTCAGCGGCAGTTCCAGATGTATAGTGCAGTGGTCAGGCCTCTACACCATCCATGAAGTGGTCTCCCTAACAAGACATGAGTCTATCTGGTCCCCTAAAATATATTTACAACATTATTGATTATAGTCCCTAAACCGTCTCTTCTATCCCTGAAGTAACATTGTAGTTGCCAGTTTATGTTGCCTCGTCCCTTCCCCTTCTCCCTCATGCCCATCCCCATTACATCCAGCAATCATCAGTTTTTCCTCTGTGTCTCTAAGAATATTTCTGTTTACATTGGTCATTTATTAAGTTCTTTGGATTCCACATATAAGTGAGATCATATGGTATTTGTTTTTCTCTGACTGACTTATTTCACTTAGCATAATGTTCTCTAGGTCCATCCATATCATTGCAAATGATACGATTTCATTCTTCTTTATAGCTGTGTAATACCCCATTGTATAAATGTACCACAGTTTCTTAATCTAGTCATCTACCGATGGGCATTTTCATTGTTTCCAAGTCTTGGCCATTGTAAACAGAGCTGCAATGAACATAGGAGTGCATATGTTTTTTTGAATTAGTGTCTTGGATTTTTCAGGATAAGTACCTAGGAGTGGAATTGCTGGGTCAAAAGGTAGTTCCATTTCCAGTTCTTTGAGATACCTCCATACTGACTTCCATAGTGGCTGCACCAATCTGCAATCCCACCAACAGTGCAGCAGGGTCCCCTTTTCCCCACAGACTCTCCAGCACTTGTTGTTTGTTGATTCGTTGGTGATAGCCATTCTGATTGCAGTGAGGTGGTATCTCATTGTGGTTTTTATTTGCATTTCCCTAATGATCAGTGAGGTTGAACATTTTTTCATATGTCTGTTGGCCATCTGTATGTCCTCTTTAGAGAAATGCCTCTGCCTATCCTCTGCCCATTTTTTAATTGGTTTGTTTGTTTTTTTGGTGTTGAGTTGCATGAGTGTTTTATAAATTTTGGATGTTAACCCCTTATCAGATATATCGTTGACAAATATATTCTCCCATTCAGTAGGCTGCTTTTTGTTTTACTGATGGTTTCCTTTGTTGTGAAAAAACTTTTAATTTTGATATAATCCCATATGTTCATTTTTTCTTTTACTTCCCTTGCCTGTGGGGATGTATCAGTAAAAATATTGCTCAGGGTAATGTCTGCATATTTACTCCCTATATTTCTTTTAGGAATTATAGTTTCAGGTCTTACATTTAAGTCTTTAATCCATTTTGAATTTGTTCTTGTATATGGCATAAGTAGGTTGTCCATTTTCATCTTTTTGCTGTGTTAGTCCAATATTCCCAGCACCATTTATTAAATATACTATCTTTACCTTAGTGTAAATTCTTGCTTCCATTGTCATAATTAACTGTCCATATTTGCATGAATTTATTTCTGGGTTCTCTATTCTGTTTCATTGATCTATGTGCCTGGTTTTATGCCAGTACCATACTGTTTTGATTACTGTAGGCTTATACTATATTTTGATGTCTGGTAGCATGATGCCCCTGAATTTGTTCTTATTTCTCAGGATTGCCGAGGCCATTCAGGGTCTTTTATGGTTCCATACAAATTTTAGGATTATATGTTCTATTTTTGTGAAAAATGCCCTTGGTAGTTTGATAGGAATTGCATTGACTCTATATATTGTTTTAGGCAGTATGGACATTTAAATTTTATTAATTCTTCCTATCCATGAGCATGGTAGGTGTTTTCATTTATTTGTATCTTCCTTTATTTCTTTCTTCATTGTCTTATAATTTTCTGAGTACAGATTTTTACTTTTTTGGTTAGATTTATTCTTAGGTATTTTATAGTTCTTGAAGCATTGTACATCGGACTGTTTTCTTAATCTCTTTCCAATAGTTTATTATTGGTATATGCAAATTCAACTGGATTCTGAATATGAATTTTTTATCCTGCTGCCTTACTAAATTCGTCTATCAGTTCCAATAGTTTTTTGATGGAGTCTTTGGGGTTCTCTATATATAGTATCATGTCATCTGCATATAATGACAATTTTACTTCCTCTTTGCCAATTTGGATGCCTTTTATTTCTTTTTCTTGTCTAATTGCTATGGCTGGAACTTCCAGAAATATGTTGAATAAAAGTGGAGAAAGTAGACAACCTTGTCTTGTTCCTGATCTTAAGGGAAATGGTTTCAGCTTTTCCCCATTGAGTATGATGTTAGCTGTGGGTTTATTATATATGGCCTTTATTATGTTGCGATATAATCTCTCTATTCCCACTTTGCTAACGGTGTTTATCACAAATGGCTGCTGGATTTTGTCAAATGCTTTTTATGCATCTATTGATAGACCATATGATTTTTATTCTTCATTTTGTTGATGTGGTGTATCACGTTAATTAATTTACAGATGTTCAACCAGCCTTGCATACTAGGGATAGAACCCACTTCATCATGATATATGATCTTCTTAATATATTGCTGAATTCTGTTCCCTAATTTTTTTTTTTTGAGGGCAGTGTCACTGGCCCTCATATGTGGGACCCAAACAGTGGCCGCTGGCCTCCCAAGCCAGCGTTCAAACACCATGCCATTCGACCAGCCCTGTTTGCTAATATTTTATTGAGGATTTTTGCATCTATATTCATCAGGGATATTGGCCTGTGGTTTTCCTTTTTTGTGCTGTCTTTATCTGGTTTTGGAATCAGGGTGATAGTGGCTTCATAGAAAGAGTTTGGGCGCCTTCCCTCCTTCTGGATTGTTTGGAATAGTTTTAGAAATATAGGTGATAGTTCTTTTTTAAATATTTGGTAAAATTCACTTGTGAAGCCGTCTGGTCCAGGGCTTTTGTTTCTTGGAAGCTTGTTGATTACTGATTCAATTTCCTTGGTAGTAATCAGTCTATTCAGATTTTCCATTTCTTCTCGAGTTAGCTTTGGAAGGTTTTATGCTTTTAGAAAATTATTAATTTCTTTCAGATTGTCAAATTTGTTGGCATATAGTTGCTCCTAGTAATTTCTTAAAATCTTTTGCATTTCTGTGATTTCTGTTGTCACTTCACCTCTTTCATTCCTGATTTTACTAATTTGAATCCTCTCTCTCTCTCTTTATTTATTTATTTTTTTTTGATGAGCCTGGCTAGAGGTTTGTCAGTTTTGTTTATCTCCTCAAAAAAAAAACCAGCTCTTGGTTTTGTCGATCTTTTGTATTGTTTTTATGTTTTTTTAATTTCATTTATTTCTGCTCTGGTCTTTATTATCTCCTTCCTTGTACTCCCTTTGCGCTTCTTTTGCTCTTCTTTTTCAGTCCCCTGAGGTGTAAGGATAATTGTTGATTTGAGATTTTTCTTCCTTCTTTAGATAGGCCTGCACTGCTATGAACTTCTCTCTTAGGACTGCTTTTGCTGCATTCCAGAGATTTGGGTCATGGTGTTTTCATTTTCATTTGTTTCGAAGTATCTTTTTATTTCCTCCTTGACCTCATTTGTGACCCACTCTCCATTTAGTAGCATGTTGTTAAGCCTCTATGTATTTGTAAGCTTTCCGGATTTCTTCTTGTAATTGATTTCTAGTTTCATAGCATTGTGGTCAGAGAAGATGTTTGAAAAGATTTCAATGTTCTTAAATTTATTGAGATTTGTTTTGCGGCCCAACATGTTGTTGGAAAATGTTCCATGTGCAGTTAAGAAGAATGTATATTCTGTAGCTTTGGGGTGAAATGCTCTGAAAATATCTGTTAAATCCTGCTGGCCTAATGTGTCATTTAAGGTCGCTGTTTCCACATTGATTTTCTGTCTGCAAGATCTGTCCATTGGTGGCAGTGGGGTGTTGAAGTCCCCTACTATGATAGTGTTATTGTTGATTTCAGTCTTTATGTCTGTCAATATCTGTTTTATATATTTAAGAGCTCCTATGTTAGGTGTAGATGTTTACTAAGGTTATGTTGTCTTGTTGGATCGATCCCTTTATTATTATGAAGTGTCCTTCTTTGTACTTTATTATAGTCTTTAATTTAAAGTCCAAATTATCTGATACAAGTATCACTACTCCAGCTTTTTTCTCAGTTCCATTTGCATGGAATATTTCACTCCATCCCTTTACTTTCAGCCTGTATGTGTCTTTTGATCTGAGGTGAGTCTTTTGTATACAGCATATGCAGGGTTCTTATTTTCTTATCCATTTAGCCAACCTATGTCTTTTGATTGGAGCATTTAATCCATTTACATTTAATGTGATTATTGATAGGTGCATAGTTATTGCCATTTTGTTATTTGTGTTTCTGGTCTTCCTCAGTTAGGTTGTTTTTCTCTTCTGCTTAAAGAAGCCCTTTTAACATTTTCTACAATGTTGGCTTGGTGGTAATGAATTCCCTTTGCTTATTCTTTTCTGGGAAGCTCTTTATCTCTCCTTCAATTTTCAATGATAACCTTGGTGGGTAAAGCAATCAAGGTTGTAGGCCTTTGTTTTTCATCACTTTGAAAGCCTCCTGCCACTCCCTTCTGGCCTGCAAAGTTTCTGTAGAAAAGTCAGCTCATAATCTTATGGGGATGCCCTTGTAAATAACTTGCTGCCTTTCCCTTGCTGCTTTTAGGATTCTGTCTTTGTCCTTAATCCTTGCCATTTTCACTATAATGTGTCTTGGTGTGGGCCTGTTTGGGATCATCTTGGTTGGAACTCTCTGCACTTCCTGGGCTTGTATTTCAATGTCCTTTTCAGACATTATTATTTCAAATATATTCTCAATCCCTTGCTCCCTCTCTTCTGGTATTCCAAGGATGCATTGTTGTTGTGTTTGATCTTGTCGCCCAGCTCTCTTAAACTATTTTCAATGTTTTTCATTCTTTTTTCTTTTTGTTGTTCCACTTGGATGATCTCTGCTATCTTGTCTTCTAAGTCAATGATTCAATCCTCTGCTTCATCCAATCTGCTAGTAATTCTATCGAGTTTGTTATTTAATTCAGTAATTGTGTTCTTCAGTTCTAGCTGGTTGTTTTTCATGATATCTCTATCCTTCTTTATATTCTCATTAATTATCTTGAACATTCTAATAATCAGTGTTCTGAACTCTGTTCCCAAAAGGTTGTTTACCTCTATTTCCTCTAGTTCCATTGATTCAGGAAGTTTCTTCTGTTTGTTTTTGTTTTTTGTTTTTTTTTATTTGGGATGTGTTTCTTTGTTGCCCCATTCTGGCTTACTTTTTGTGCTTGTTTCGATATAACAGGTAGATCCCCTAGGTCTCTCAGTCTTTTCCATGTATACTTATACAGTGTGTTTCCTTTATATTTGAATTACTCAGTCTCCCTGTTCTTCTGTGCGTGTGTACCTGAGGTGTTCCTTGTGTGTGTGTCTTCTCCTGTTAAAGTTGAGCTTTGATTGCTTTTGGCTCTTCAGTAGGTGGGATTGACTCCCAGGCTGATTAGCTGTGAGGATTAGCAGTGTCCACAGTTTATGAGCTGCTGTGTGAGGGTTGACCCCTCTGATGAGGCTTAGCCCCTTTGGGCTCTTATGCCTGTAGCGACTTCCCTTTGGGTGTGACTCTTGTAGGTCAAACTCCGTAATGCTCTGGTTTGGTCTAAAGTTGGCCTCTCGGTATGATGATTCTTGTGTCTTTTTAGGTGGGACCTGCTGCAGAGTGATTTTAGAGCAAAACAGATCAACAAGTACAACCACCACAACCACCAAAGGAAAGCTGATGTTCTCACATGTAAAAAAAACAACCAACAACCTACAGTCAACTTGTACAGAAATATCAAACATACAAAAGAAGAAAACAAACAAACAAAAAACAACCACAAAAAAGAACAAACAACAAAGCAAAACAAAATAAAATATAATAAAATAAAAAATAGAATAAACACGAGAAACCAAATGGCAATACCAAAAAAAAAAAAAATTGCAGGAAAAATGGAAAGAAGGAGGAAAAGTAGAGCAGCGAAAAGAATGAAGAGAAGAAGGGAGAGAGTAAGGATGGAAAGAAAGAAGGAAAGAAAAAAAAATATATATATATATATACACATCCATATATATATATGTACATATATTCACATATATACACCCATATATATGCCTATATTAAAAGCTAAAAAATGATAATAATGAAATAGAAATGAAAACCAAAATCAACCAAAACAAGCAACTAATAAAATGAAAAAAAAAAAAAAGAAAAAGATAATACCAGTGCAGTGCCGGTCTTGGCTAAAGTCCACCAAGCTCTCTCCAGTTTGTTCTCTGCTGTAGAAAAGTTCCTCTGCATCTTGTGGGGGCAGAGTTGGCCACCTGGTGCCTAGAGTGACCCTGGCAATACAGGTCTATTGTAGATGAGTGGGGTTATGAAGTGTGATTGATAGTTTTTACAAAGTCACTGCCGTTTCTGCTTTCGCCTGTCCCAAGGCAGGCTACGCACCCAGAAGGCTCAATGAGTGTCTTTGGGCACTCTTTCCCCTGATGGCTGTGGAGGGTGTGAGAGTTCAGTGCTGCCAAAAGCCAGCTGCCAGGGGTCTGTCTGCTAGTGCCTCAGCAGCTGAACCTGCCCTGCCTCCCAAGCCTTGCACGAAAGATGGGGTGGGGTAGGTAGGCTCACTCTTTGCAGTCTCTTCTGGGAAGGAAATTCTCGACCCACCGAGGGTAGGAATACGTCTGTAACCTGACCCTACTCCTCCATTCAGGGATCAGTTTAAGACTCTGGCATAGCGGGAGTCAAGTTTCTGAGGGAGGGTTGGGGTGGGTTCTTATTTCTGCAGTTGGTTTTTTGCTTTCTGTCCAAGAGAGGAAAAAAAAAACAAACAAACATGCACACACACAAAAATAAAAAACAGTCCCACCGCTGTTTTGAGCTAAGGCCTTTACCTCAGATGCTCCAGCGAAGCTACTGCTGCTCTTCTGGAGGGACTGTGGAGGTTTAGGGGACTTTACGCACCCTGCAGCTTTTCAGATGTCCGCTCTGTCTCCCGGGGACCTGCATTTCTGCCGGATGCGTGCAGCATCTCCCTGCTCCATGTTTCCCTCTTGCCCTGCTTGCCCTATTTCAGGCTTCTGCTTCAGAGCTTGTGCGCTGCGATGCTCCTGCTGTGCTCCTGGTGGAACCGGGTGGGCACAGGGACGGCTCCCTGAGCCGAGTGGGTGCAGGGATTGATCTCACCCTGTCGCCGCCATGCTCTGCTCCCTATCTTCTGGGGACCCGGGGTTCTGCAGTTGCGGGTGCAGCTTAGACCTCTGCATGCATATCTCCTCTCTCTCCTCCCCGTCTCACCCTGCCTTGGGCTTCTTCCTCAGGCTGCAAACCTATGTGCTCCTGCTGTACTCTAGGTGGGTAGCCGGGCCCAGGGAGCAAGCAGCGGGAACACTCACCGATCTGCTCTCTGAAGCCCCGTGCCTCAAAGCCATGGGTCCGGGCTGCACCATCACGAGACTCGCCTTCTTCTTCCCCTACTTGCCTGGTCTGCCCACCTTCTAGCAATCATTGTGTGAGACTCTCAGTTGCTCTGTGTGATGAGTAGACATCCCTTTGAAGACTTACAAAAGTTCAAATTTCGGATATTTCCAGGGGAGAACTCAGGGAGCCCTCCTCACAGGCGCCATCTTCCACTCCACTCTCAAAGATATCTTTTACCTTAGCTAAAAGTCAGTTCAATGTCCTTGAAGATATTTTTATTCTTTGCTACTGCTGAAAATAAGATACGCCAACCAGAACTGTTTAGGCATCTAAACCAGGAGTTGCAGCTTTTCTAGAACCAAATTTTAATGAACAACAACAAAATAACCCAGAACACATGCAAAAGATCTTCACATCCACTTTTTGTTAATATCAATGTTCTTATTTTACAAAATACAATTCTACTATAGATTTCAATGCATATAAGTATTTCTATCCTCAAACAAGCCTTTTTATGTGCTTGCATGTTTGCCCCTCTCCCACTCCTCCAGTTCTGCTTTAAATACTTTGAATAGCCTCACAGTGATGAAATAAATTTTAGTCAGCCATCTGGAGACCATATCATGAAAGTAGAAGCTATAACATTGTTGTTGTTTTTTTCCTTTTTTAAAATCCCACCCACAAAAAACAAAGTCTAGAGGACATAGAAATGACTGAGACACTAAACGAAGCTTTTCTAATCTAGACCTAGCTTGTCTCCTCTGAAGTGTTTGCTATGATTATGTAAAAGGCCACAAGTATGAGGGAATATCTGACTCACTGGCAATTGATAGACACTTTGATGAAAACCAATCACATGTTTATGTCATGCATATAACATATTTCAATCAAATAAAACTGAGTTTAATGCCATTTTATTGTTTTTGTGTGTTTGTTATTAATAGAGTGTGACCATGATATATATTTAACCTCACAATGAAGTTTATATTACCTAAATGTAATCATATCATCCAATCAATATTTCTTTTATTTTTTTAAAGAAGTTTAAGAATAGTTCACAAGCACCAAAATAATAAATCGAACCTTATGGAATGCCTATGTCAAATTAAATATTTGGGCTCTCCACCAATAGCAGCGTTATTCTGAGCAAATTACTTAATGACTCAGAGTCAGTTTTCTCACATGTAAAATGAGGAATAATAGTACTTACTCCCCATGGAATGACATGAAAATTAAATTAGGTTTTATGTTAAAAGTGTGTCTCAACAGATTTTAGCCTTAAACGTATTATTTTCAACTAGCGGGAAAGGGACTTGTAATAAATGAGATGACCAGAAATTGGATGCAAATGATTGGAAGTCCCCTGAACACTAGATGAACAGAACCTCTAAACGAAGGACCTAAAGAGGAGGCCACGTCAAGTCTGGTAGGAGGGGCACAGACGAGAGAGGGCAAGCCCTGTGAGGGACGCTCCAGCTGTGGGGAGGCTTCACCAGTTGGGGGAGAGACCCTCTGGTCCCACACCGAGCTCACTAGCCCAGAGTTGCTTTTCCAGGAAGAGGAGTTCTACCATAGCGGGCAGTAGAAATTAGTGAGGACTCTCTTTGCTCGGCTCGGTGAGGCTGAGGGCGGATGGAGAACCAGTGGGGCTGGCGCACAGGTTCACTCGCCAGTGAGCACTCTCCCAGTTGCTGTTGGAGGGAACAGCTCTGTGAGTCAGGCCCAGGAGCCTGTGGTGAAAGACTGAACTGAGCACCTTTGGTGTGGAAGCTGGAGGTTTTGGGACCCTTGTTCCCCTGGTGTGGAGTTTGCACACTAATAGTGTACAGGAGGGTGCCATTTTTTTCAGAGTTGGGCCCTCCCACAGAGGGTCAGATCTGGGAGCCCATGGGTCTGGTGAAATTGGCACCCGAGTGCATGCGTGTGTGTGTGTGTGTGTGCGTGCACATGTGGCCTTGGATTCCCACCCTCCGCCCTGCTTGTGCTGCGTTGCTAAGGAAATGCAGGGCGGGTGCTCTCCAGCTGCATCAGTCTGTTCACTGAGACTCAAGAGTGCACGAGCCACCTTGGGTCCCCGCTCTCCGCACTGTTTGTGCAGAGTTGCCAGTCTGGGGATTGGCTGTTGGGCTACCTTGCCTGATCTGTGGGCAGTTGATTGGGACAGGCTGAGACGGGGACTTTTCCTGAGAGTGTTGGGCTGGGAGCTGTGCACCTGAGTGATCCGATCAAGCCTTTCCTGGCGAGTTTGTGTGGAATGGTTGCTGGTATAGAGTGCATGCTGCTCTGACTTGGTGGGGGCCACTGACCACATCATCAAGTGGTGCCTTGGGGGCCTGCCCCACCCTCCTAGAGCTGTGTTGCCAGAGACTGCGTGAGCCCACGGTGCCTGGCCCACATCTCTGCAGGCCACAGAGGGTTTTTTTTTCTTTGCAGTAGCTGACAACGTGCAACAACCTGTGAATATTTATTTTTTGGTAGTGAGCATGGTTCCAGCACACACAGCAGCTAATTGTGGAAAGCTCACTGCAAGCCTGAGAGGGAGGCTGGCGCATACCACGTTAAGCTCTTCCCCCAATAGTTGGTGATGAGTTGCCCAGAGACTCTCTACCACTGAGCAAGTGGTCTGCAGATTAAAGAGGACTGAGAGCCCCCCCCACCTCTTTTTTTTCCTCTCTCTTCTTTCTAGGTCATCTATCTAATACATTGAAGCATCCAGAGAATGACAGCTAGAATGAAGAAACAAAGAACCATGTCCCAAGTAAAAGATCAGAAGAAAACTCTAGAAATGGAACTAAATGAAAGAGAGGTATCCAAAGTTTCAGAGACAGAGTTTAGAACACTGATGATAAGAATGTTTAAGGAACTTAGCGAGGACATAAAGAAGGATAGGGAAACCATAAAAAACAACCTGTTAGAACTAAAGAATACAATAACGGAAATGAAGAACACACTCGAAGGAATCACCAGTAGAATAGATAAAGGAGAGGAGTGGATCAGTGAATTAGAAGACAAAGTAGCAGAAATCACCCAGCTGGAACAACAAAAAGAAAAAAAGAATAAAAAAGAATGAAAATAGTTTAAGAGACCTCTGGGACAACATGAAACACAACAACCTTTGTGTCATAGGAATACCAGAAGGAGAAGAGAAGCAGCAAGGGATTGAGAATGTATTTAAAGAACTAATGACTGAAAACTTCCCTACCCTGGTGAAGGAAATCGACATACAAGCCCAGGATGTGCAGAGAGTTCCAAACAGACTGTATCCAAACAAGCCCACACCAAGATACATCATAGTTAAAATGGCAAAGGTTAAAGACAAAGACAGAATCCTAAAAGCAGCAAGAGAAAGAAAGCAGGTTATATACAAAGGAACTCCTATAAAACTAATAACTGACTTTTCTTCCGAAACTCTGCAGGCCAGAATGGAGTGGCAGGAGATATTCAAAGTGACACAAAATAAAGGTCTACAACCAAGATTGCTCTACCCAGCATGGCTGTCACTTAAAATTGAAGGAAAGATAAAGAGCTTCTCAGAAAAGAATAAGCTTAAGAAATTCATCACCACCAAGCCAGCACTGTGCAAAATGTTAAAAGGGCTTTTTTTAAAAAACAGAAGAAAGGGGAAAACAAGCTAACCCAGGAAGACAAGAAATACAAAAAACAAAATGTCAATAAATATGCACCTATCAGTAATCACTTTAAATGTGAATGGGCTAAATGCTCCAATCAAAAGACATAGAGTGGCTGAATGGGTAATAAAACAAGACCCATGCATATGCTGTCTACAAGAGATTCAGCTCAGATCAAAAGATACACGCAGACTGAAAGTAAAGGGATAGAATAAGATATTTCATGTAAATAGAAATGAGAAAAAAACTGGAATAGCAATACTTATTTCAGACAAAATAGACTTTAAAATGAAAACTACAATAAAAGCCAAAGAAGGGCACTACATAATAATAAAGGGATCGATTCAACAAGAGGACACAACCCTAGTAAACATCTATGCACCCACCATAGAGATCTTAAATATATAAAACAGATTTTGACAGACATAAAGACAGAGATAAACAGTAACACTATCATAGTAGGGGACTTCTACACCCCGTTGTCACCAATGGACAGATCCTCCAGACAGAAAATCAACACAGACATAGTGGCCTTAAATGACACTTTAGACCAACTGGATTTAATTGATATTTTTAGAGCATTTCACCCCAAAGCTACAGAATATACATTCATCTCAAGTGCACATGGAACATTTTCTAAGATAGACCACATGTTAGGCCACAAAACAAGTCTCAACAAATTTAAGAAGATTGAAATCATATCAAGCGTCTTCTTGGACCACAATGCTAGGAATCTAGAAATCAATTATAAGAAGAAATCTGGAAAGCTTACAAATACATGGAGGCTAAATAGCATGCTACTAAATAGTGAGTGGGTCAAAAATGAGATCAAGGAGGATATCAGAAATACCTTGAGACAAATGAAAATGAAAACAACACGAACCAAAATGTCTGGGATACAGCAAAAGCAGTCCTAAGAGGGAAGCTCATAGCAGTGCAGGCCTACCTAAAGAAGGAAGAAAACTCTCAAATCAACAGACTATCGTTACACCTAAGGGAACTTGAAAAAGAACAGCAAAACAAGCCTAAAGGGAGTATAAGGAAGGAAATAATAAAGACCAGAGCAGAAATAAATGAAATAGAGAACAAAAAAAATACAAAAGATCAATGAAACCAAGAGTTGGTTTTTTTTTTAAAGATAAACAAAATCGACAAACCCTTAGCCAGACTCACCAAGAAAAAGAGAGAGAGGACACAAATTAATAAAATCAGAAATGAAAGAGGAGAAGTGACAACAGATACCACAGGAATACAGAAAATTTTAAGAAAATACTATGAGCAACTATTGCTAACAAATTCGACAATCTGGAAGAAATGGATAAATTTCTAGAAGCATACAATCTACCAAGTCTGAACCAAAAAGAAACAGAAACTCTGAACAGACTGACTACTGCCAAAGAAATTGAATCAGTAATCAACAATCTTCCAACAAAAGCCCTGGACCAGATGGCTTCACAGGTGAATTTTTAAAAACATTAAAAAAATAATTAATACCTATTCTCAAACTATTCCAAAAAATACAGAAGAAGGGAAGGCTCCCAAACTCTTTCTATGAAGCCACTATCACTCTGATTCCTAAGTCAGACAAAGATAGTACAAAACAGGAAAACTACAGGCTGATATCCCTAATGAACATAGATGCAAAAATTCTCAACAAAATACTAGCAAACTAAATTCAGCAGCTCATTAAAAAATATCATACACCACTACCAAGTGGGATTCATTCCTGGTATGCAAGGTTGGTTCAACATCCACAAATCAATTAACGTAATACATCACATTAACAAAATGAAAAATAAAAATCATATGATCATATCAATAGATGCAGAAAGAGCATTTGACAAAATCCAGCAGCCATTTACGATAAAAACTCTTAGCAAAGTGGGAATAGTGGGATCATATCTCAACATAATAAAGACCATATATGATAAGCCCATAGCAAACATCGTTCTCAATGGGGAAAGGCTAAAAGCTTTCCCCTTAAGATCAGGAACAAGACAAGGTTGCCCCCTTTCACCACTTCTATTTAACATAGTTCTGGAAGTTCTTCCCATAGCAATCAGACAAGAAAATGAAATAAAAGGCATCCAAATTGGAAAAGAGGAAGTAAAATTGTCATTATATGCAGATGATGTGATACTATATAGAGAGAATCCCAAAGACTCTACCAAAAAACTGCTAGAACTGATAAACAAATTTGGTAAGGTAGCAGGCTACAAAAGTAATATTCAGAAATCAGTTGCATTTGTATGCAGCAATAATAAACTATCAGAAGAAGAAATCAGGAAATCAATCCCTTTTACAATTGCTTCGAAAACAATAAAATATCTAGGAATCAATTTAACTAAAGAAGTGAAAAACCTGTACTCAGAAAATTATCAGACACTGAAGAGAGAAGTCAAAGAAGATACAAATAAATGGAAATATATACCATGCTCATGGATAGGAAGAATTAATATAGTTAAAATGTCAACACTACCTAAGGCAATATATAAATTCAATGCAATTCCAATCAAACTACCAAGGACAATTTTTCTCAGAAATAGAACACAGAATCCTAAAATTTATATGGAACCACGAAAGACTCCGAATAGCCATGGCAATCTTGAGAAATAAGAACAAAGTGGGAGGCATCACAGTACCTGACATCAAAACATAATACAAGCCTATAGTAATCAAAGCAGTATAGTACTGGCATAAAAACAGACACATAGACCAATGGAACAGAATAGAGAGCCCAGGAATAAACCCATCCATATACTGTCATTTAATCTATGACAATGGAAGCAAGAATTTACACTGGAGTAAAGATAGTTTATTTAATAAATGGTGCTGGGAAAATTGGACTGACACATGCAAAAAAATGAAAATGGACCACCTACTTACACCATATACGAGAACAAACTCAAAATGGATTAAAGACTTAAATGTGAGACCTGAAACCATAAAACTCCTAGAAGAAAATAATGGAGTAAGTTTGCAGACAATACCCTGAGTAATATTTTCAGTGTTATATCCCCTTGGGCAAGTGAAATAAAAGAAAAAATGAACATATGGGATTAAATCAAACTTAAACATTTTTTCACAGCAAAGGAAATCATCAATAAAACAAAAAGGCAGCCTACTGAATGGGAGAAGATATTTGCCAATGATATGTCAGATAAGGGGTTAATATCCAAAATTTATAAAACACTCATGAAACTCAACACCAAAAAAACAAACAACCCAGTTAAAAAATGGGCAGAGTTCTCTAAAGAGGACATACAGATGGCCAACAGGCATATGAAAAAATTTTCAACACCACTAATCATCATAGAAATGCAAATAAAAACCACAATGAGGGCCCGCTGAGTGGTGCGTTGGTTAAGAACTGGCTTGGGACGCCAGCGGCCCCGGTTCGTATCCCACATATGAGGGCCAGTGACACTGCCCTCTACAGCTAAGATGGTGAACAACAGCTCCACCTGGAGCTGGTCTGCTGTGAGTCCCCAGGACGGCATAGCTGTAGCCCCTGCTGCAGTGCACTGCTATAGGCTACAGTGAGTGGCCAGCAGCCAGCGTGAGTGGCTGGCAGCCGGTGTGAGCTGGCAAGAGCCACCATGAGCAGCTGTCCAGAGACCTGCGACTGATTTGCCTCACTCTGGAAGAACTCAATGATGATACCAATATGGGCCAGTGAAGCAATGTCCTCTGCAACTAGACTGAATAACAAAAGGAAAGCAACTTGTCTGTTCCACTCTCCCGGTTCCCCAATGCTGTTCTCTTCCCCCAATTCCCCAATAAAGTCTTTAAAAACAAACAAAAAAACACAATGAGAAACCACCTCACTCCGGTCAGAATGGCTATCATCAATAAATCAACAAACAACAAGTTCTGGTGAGGGTGTGGAGAAAAGGGAACCCTGGTGCACTGTTGGTGGGACTGCAAATTGGTGCAGCCATTATGGAAATCAGTATGGAGGTATCTCAAAAAACTGGAAATGAAACTGCCATATGACCCAGCAATTTGACTCTTAGGTATCTACCCAGAAGAATCCAAGATGCTAATTCGAAAAAATGTATGCACCCTATGTTTATTGCGCACTATTTACAATAGCCAAGACTTGGAAACAACCGAAATGCCCATCGGTAGATGACTGGATTAAGAAACTGTGGTACATTTATACAATGGAGTATTACTCTGCTATAAAGAAGAATGAAATTGTACCATTTGCAACGATATGGATGGATCTAGAGAATATTATGTTGAGTGAAATAAGTCAGTTGGAGAAAGACAAACCATATGATCTCACTTATATGTGGAATCTGAAAAACTGAATGAACGAGCAAAGTAAACAGAAACAGTCTCATAGATATAGAGGAAAAAGAGGGTTGCTAGTTGGGAGAGGGTGGGGATGAGGGAGAAGGGAAAGGGATTAGACAGCATAAATAGATAACTACAATATTGCCACAGGGATATGAAAGACAGTTTGGGGAATATAATAATGTCAATATTTTGTGGAGTGTCAGATGATTACATGTCTTGTTAGGGAGACCACTTCATGGATGAGTAGAGGCTTGATCACAGCACTGTATACCTGAAATTGATGTTGTATAATATTGTATGCCAACTGTAATTGAATATATAGATAGTCACAGGATGTGGATTATACGGTGGAAGGGAGTCAAAGGAATTGTAATAGATATGTATGATATGGGGGGGAGGAGTGGGGTGGCGAATTGGGGGAGGGGGTTGTCACTTTGAGGGGTAAAAAGTGTAACTATTGCATTGTGTTGTACAACTGAAGCTATTTTTTTTAAAAAAAAGTCTATTTCACAATAAAAGAATAAAAGAATTTAAAAAAATCAACAAATACCAGGTGTGATTAAAAAAAAAAAATACGGTGAATGCTGCTCCTGAGTGCCATCCCACGGAATAGCATTCAATACGGGAAGTGGCTCATCAAAACGTAGTAACAGTGTCTGACAAATTTCAACTTCTTTGGTGTTAGTAGGGTGTGAGCAATAGTTGAGAGAAGGTGTGTTTTAAACTGTGCCATAAATCATCTTCCATCATGACAACGCTCTGTGTCACACATCGCTTCTGGTATGGCAATTTCTATCAAATAAAAATACTACGGTGTGTCTTCATCTAACTTATTCACCAGATCCAGCACTGTGAAATTTCTGACTCTTCCCCAAAGTAAAAATGACCATGAAATGTAAACATTTTTAATCAATTCAGGACATGGAATCAACTAAAGACACTCACAAAACAGGACTTCCAAAACTGCTTCAGAAAGTGGCAAGAACAATGGGATAAGTGTGTTCAAGCACGGAGGCAATATTTTGAGGGGGTTTAATGGCAATATATCTTTTAGTGTAATCATTTTTTTTAACACTCACTGTAACTTTTGATCATACCTTGTAAATACTTTAATAAAAGTATATATCCTTTTTTAAAAAAGTTGATCTCTGTCTTGTTTTAGACAGTATATTCAGAAACTTAGAAAATGGCTTATTTTGTTTTAGAAATTTACTTTTTATCATATGATTCTTGCTGAAAAGAAATGGGTTAGGGTTGAATTAAAGGATGATCATAAGACTAAAAATAATAACATCAAGCCACACAAAAACATCATCTTTCACTCCAGGCAACAAAACAAGTTTTGGAATGATAAATAATGCTACTTGCAGGAATTGGTCTTGGAAATCCATCTTATTAGGTAAGAATATGAAAAAGAAAAATGGAGCTACATACTTTATAATAAATATTTAACTTGAATTATGAATACCAACCATTCACAAAGGTAATCACATTTCTTGCACCCACAATTTCTTTTAATAGATGTGGGAGCTAGATATGGTATACATTGAAATGTAGTTTATGCTGGTGTTTACATTGCCAAAGTGGAAGATTAAGCCTTTTATGTTGGCTCTGGGATACAATGCTCTTCCAGTTAACAAAAAGGGAAAAATACCCAAATAGCTGTTTCCACATGATAAGATATTAGGTAGATGTTTTGTCTTGTTAGCCTAATTCTTCGGTTTGACTTACCTCTGCAATTGCTACTGCCATTATATCTCCACCCTCTCAAAATAATTTCCTCCATTATATTTCATTGTTTTCACAAACTACAGTGGCTATAGACTGGGAGGCTTTCTGAAGATTGTAAATGAGAATGACTGAAATCAGTGTTTCATACTAACAAGTTTTTTTTTCAGTTTTATATCACTGAAAATGGAGAGTTCCTTTAACTCAGGTTACCCTAAAAATTATGGATCTTACTTACTCTTTTGGAAGGATAAAGTGAGTAGAAGAGGTTGAGAGAGGATTGACGAATGAAGAGAAAGTAAGTGTAAATGTAAGGATGGGTCATGATGAGAGTAAACATTATCATCTGAGTCAGGGGTTGATAGGTGTAAAAGTAGTGGGGAAAATGCTCTCAACAAGTCTAATATGCTGCATGCCAACCCAAACTAGCAAAAGGGAATCACAGATTAAGGCCTGGGCTCTGCTGGTAAGTAGATGTCTTCCTCTTTTTCTTCTTCTTAGGGTAACACTGACTCCTCTTCCATTATTCCAGCCCATGTTTATAAGAATGTCATTACTCTTTTCTTGCTTCTTTGATCAATAAGCACTTTCTACCCAGTCTGATTCCAAAAGAATATTTATGAGATGCTGACATGTTATGATTTTTCACTTATAAATCGCACCTAACATTTTTTACCATGAAGAGCAAGGGATTTCTATTACAATTTAGGATTGCATTATCTTGGGGTTTGGTTTATTCCAAGCAGGTATTTATGTGTGTGTAAATCCTGTTTTTCCATTGTCTTTCATCCCATCTGGCTCTCCAGAGAGATATACAAGGAGAAGTTGCAGATTAAAGTCACAATGCCATTATGATTATAAGTGGGCCAGGGCTTAATACTCCCCCAACATCGAACTCTGATGATGTTAGAATGAAACATATATTTTAGGCTTTATGTCTAAGCAGAATCTCTGCCTTCCTTATCCAGAATTCATCTCTTGATATTTTATCACTTTCTTATCAGATGTAATATACAGTAAACTGAAATAACAATTAATACAATTAGGATGCCTGCAAAAACAGAGTGATAGAAGGACCTGCCCCAGGACCACAGGTCTTGTATCCACTCACCCCAGCCATATGGAAGAAGAAAACAGAAGAGGTACACATGGGTGCCAGTGTTCTTTAATGTATAGTGACGTGCCCACTCATAAACATGCCTAAACTAGCAATCTGATTAATATGCCCTCTTCTAAAGGAGGAGAGAAGAGCATGTAACAAAATAGGCTGCCAGAGAGCCAGAAACTTGTCTTTCTCCCTATATCATACCACCTTTCTCCAAGTGGCTCAGATGCTCAGACTCCTGATTATCCTACAACCAAGAATCACATGAACCCCTGCACTTGTTCTTCAAGAGTGGGTCTCTCTCTGTCAATTGTATTTCTTTGGAATTCTGGCACTATTTTTGGCAGTATCATTAAAGGAGATAATGAGCTCATGCAGGTATGTGCTTAAAATAAACTCTAACTCTTAGCAAGCTTCTGCTATGCCAGTGGAGATGCTGTTGATAACTATTATGAAAACTTATTTCAAATAACAAGACTATTCCCTATTTTTTGTTGTTCTCGTTTTTTAATTCTTGTTTTTTATTTTTACTCCCCCCCAATTTATGTTTTTTAAGGTTTTTATTAAACTATAGCTAATATACAATGTTATATTAGTTTCAGATGTACAGCATAGTTATTCAACTTTTATATACCTAAAGAAGTGATCACCATGATAAATCCAGCAACCATCTACACTATGCTATGCTATCATAATATTATTGACAATATTCCACATACTGTACATTACATCCCCATGACTTATTTGTTTTATACTTGGAAATTTGGATTTCTTATTCTTCTTTGCCTTTTCCCTCTTTTTTAATTTTTTCAATTACAATTGACATTCAATATTACTTTATATTAATTTCAGATGTATGGCATAGTGGTTAGATATTTATATAATTTAAGAAATGATCCTCCTGATGAGTCTAGTATTCTCCTGGCACTATACATAGTTACTACAATATTATTGACTGTATTCCCTATGCTTTACTTTACATCCCCATGAATATTTGTACTTCTAGTTTGTACTTCTTATTCCCATCACCTTTTTGGCCCTGTGTCACAACTGCCTCCCATGTATCACCCCAACAAATCTAGTACCAATATGACACCATATATAGTTATTACAATATTATTGACTATATTCCTTATGCTATACCCTATATCACCATAATTACTGTGTAACAACCAATGTATACTTTTTTTTTTTTTTTTTTTTTGTAATGAGCTATCCTGCCACTGTTGGCAGTTCAGCGGCAGCTCACTTCAGGCCAGGAATTGAACTGGCGACCATGTTACTTAGAGCTCACACACTTGAGAAAGCTCTTAACCAACTGATCCACTCAGCTGGCCCCAATTTGTACTTCTTATTCCCTTCCCCTTTTTCACTCACCCCTAAACCCCCTCCCATCTGGCAACCATCAATATGTTCTATGCATCTATGAGTTGGTGTCTGTTTTATTTATTTGTCCTTTAGATTCCACATAAAAGTGAAATTACATTGTATCTGTCTTTCTCTGTCTTACACTCCCCTCAACACAGTACCCTCCAGGTTCATCCATGCCACCTCAGCTGGCAAGAACACATTCTCTTCCATGGCCGAGCAATGTTTCATTCTTTATATATACCATCTACTCTTTATCCACTCTTCCATTGATGGACACCAAGGCTGCCTCCACATCTTGGCCATTGTAAACAATGCTGCAATGAATATATGGATGCACTTGTTCCCTCAAAGTAGCATTTGGGTTTCTTTGGATAAATACTCTGAAGTGGGTTTACTGGGTCCTTCTTTGTCTCTTGTTATACCCTTTATTTTAAAGTCTATTTTGTCTGATATAAATATTGCTACCCCAGCTTTTTTTGTGTGTGTTTTTCATTTCCATTTTCATGGTATATCATTTTCCATCCCTTTACTTTCCATCTGTGTGTTTCTTTCAATCTTAAGTGAGGTCTCTTGTAGGCAGCATATGTAAGGGTTTTGTTTCCTTATCCATTCAGCCCTCCTATGTCTTTTGAGTCAAGCATTTAATCCATTTACATTGAAAGTAATCAATGCCATTTTATTCATAATTTTGATTTTTTGTTGTTGTTGTTCATCTTAAAGAAGTCCATCTAACATTCCTTGTAATACTGGTTTTGTGATGTTGAACTCCGTTAGCTTTTTCTTGTCTGGGGAGCTTTTTATCTGTCTTTCAATTCTTAATGATGGCCTTCCCATGTAGAGTACCCTTGGGTATAGGTCCTTGCTTTTAATCATGTTGAATTATTGTGCCAGTCCTTCTGGCCTGCAAAGTTTCTGTTGAAAAATCAGCTGACAATCTTATGAGAGCTCGCTTATAAGTTATTAGTTGCCTTTTCCTTGTTGCTTTTAGGATTCTCTCTTTGTCTTTAAACTTTGCCATCCTAATTATAATGTGTCTTGGTGTGGGCCTGTTTGGGTTCCTCTTGTTAGGGACTCTCTGCTCTTCCTGGACTTGTGTGTCTATTTCTTTCACCAGGTTAGGGAAGTTTTCAGTCGTTTTTATTTCAAATAGGTTTTTAATCCCTTGCTTTCTTTCTGCTCCTTCAGTACCCCTATCATGTGAATGTTGTTATGCTTGATGTTGTCCCAGAGGTCTCTTAAACTATCCTCATTTTTAAAAATAATTTTTTTTTCTTTTTGCTGTTCTGATTGTTTTCTGCTACCTTGTCTTCCAAATTGCTGATTCAGTCCTCTGCATCATCTAGTCTGCTTATGATTCCTTCTAATGCATTCATCATTTCAGTTATTCTTCACTTCTGACTGGCTCATTTTTATGGTTTCTATTTCTTTTTTATGTTTGCTATCTCTTTGTTGATGTTCTCAATAAGTTCCTTGAGCATCTTTATAGCCATTGTTTTGAATTCTGTGTCTAGTAGGTTGCTTGTCTCCATTTCATTTATTTCTTTTTCTGGAGTTTTCTCCTGTTCTTTCATTTGAGACATATTTATTTGTTTCCTCATTTTGGCTGCCTCTCTGTTTCTATGCATTAGGTAGATCTGCTATGCCTCCCAGTTGGTCAGGTGGCCCTATGTAGTAGGTGCCATGTGGGGCCCTGGCATTCTCCCTGGTCACTGCTCTGGGTGCTCCAGGAGTGTCGCTTGTGTGGGTTGTGTATGCCCTTTTGTTATACTTGAGCCTCGATTGCTATTGGCACTTCAGTGGTTGGGATTGACCCTCAGGCTGATTTGCTCTGGGGTTTGACCACATCAACAGCTTACTGGCTATTGTACTGGTGGGGGGGTGAAGGGGGTGGACTTACCCTACCAAGTGGGATTCACTCCAATGGGCTCTGCTGCCTCTTGAGACTGCCCTTTGGGCATGCTGCTTGTGCGGTTAATTGGGCAGTGTTCTGCTGTTTTCTGAAACCAACCTCCAAATAAGTTGATTCTGGGGCCTCTTGGGAGGGGCTCACATGCAGACCCAGGTCACCCACTGCCTGTGACCAGCTGGGGACTACCTGGTAGGAGCTACAAAGCATTCCTGTGCTAACCCTGTACTAATCCTGTTTGCTTCCTGTGCTAACCCTGGAGGAGCATGGGACAGTCCACACTGTAAACCAAGGATGGCTGCCACTAGTACCAGGCCTGGGGTAGCTCCACAAAATGCCAGGACACTGCAAGGCCTGCTGCCACCTGCTGGCTCCCTTAACGTTCAGCCACTGATAAAGCCTCATGCAGTATGCAAGTTGGATGAGGCGAGGTCTCAGGGAGTCACTAGAATGGGAAGAGCTGTCATCAACAGGTTAATGTAGAAGCTGGTTGCTGGTTTGGTGTCAGTGCTAAGCTTGGAACTACTCAGCAAAAGTCTCAGAGCACATCAAGGCCAGTTGCCACTTGCCTGGGGCCTGTGGACTCTGATCATTTTCCAAGAAAGAGTGCAATGTGAGCAGGGTTGGTTGCTTGCTGAGGATATGCCTTCAGTGTTGGTCTAATTGGGTGGGGTGGATTCTCAGGGAGTCAGTAGGGTGGAGCAGTGGAGCTCACCAGGCCAATCAGATTCATATTTGGCCATGTGGGGGAGGGATCAACACAGGTAAGATGGCGCCCTCCTGCCAGTTGCATGGGAGAATCCCACAGGAGAAAATGGGAAAATGGCAACTGTTATTCAGCCATCATCCTCATTTACACACCTCAGCCTGTGCTCCGTATGCCTCTGACATCTCCTAAGTTACTGTACTGTCTCTCTGCTGAAGCCCAAGGTGAGTGCCTTCAAGTGAGAGAGTCTGTGTGTGGGCTGTTTAAGAGTATGTCTGGGTTTTCCACAGCCTTCCATCCCACATGGATTGTTAGAATTCCTACTGTTTTTCTCAGCCAGATGTTGTGGGAGCTCCTCTTCCCAGTACCAGTACTCTGGGCTGGGAAAGCGGGTATGGAGCTTGGTCCCTCTCTCCTCCAGGGGAAACTCCCACAACCAAGATATTCATCCTGATTCTCAAGCACCACACGAGGTTTGGAGCCAGCTTGTTTCATGTCTCTGCCCCTCCTACCAGTCTTGATATGGCTTCTTCTTTATAACCTTAGTTATAAAGCTTCTGCTCAGCCAGACTTCAGGTGTTATTCCAATTTGATTGTTCTATAATTTAGTTGTAATTTTAATGTGTTCGTGGAAGGAGGCAAGCAGAGCATTTATCTACTCTGCCATGTTGGATCTCCCTCTAGTCCATATTTTTTAAAGGGAGATGGAGACACAGTTAACTAAAGCCAGTGAGAAACATTCTGCTCCTTAAAGAAAGGCAGCAGAAGATGAAATATGCAGTAGGCTATGAGAGTCAACATCAGAGCCACAACCCAGGTTTTGGAGGGAGTGGGCATTGTGTTCTTTCAGTTTAGATTTAATACTTTACCCTTCTTTACCCACTCTCATATCTTGGTCCACTTTTACATTTTTTTTTTTTTTTAGGGCAGTGTTCACTGGTCCTCATCTGTGGGATCTGAACCTGGGCCGCTGGCATCCCAAGCCAGCTCTTAACCACTGCACCACTCGGCCAGCCCCCACTTTTTCATTTTTAGAAGATATACCAGCATAAGGAGGAGAGTTAAATGAAGGACAGGGGCAAAGTAGTAAAGCTACTACTTGGGGAACCTTTGGAGTATATTTGAGTAGGTATATCAACTGACATAGATATACTTTTCTACTTTTTACTTGCAGCACATTATTTCATGCCATAAAAAGACCAGTATAGAGACTTTCCTTGGATTGGTGAATGTCCATCTCCATTTGAATCAACTCAACATAGGAAATGCAATAAATATTTAAAGAATAGTCTTCACTCATAGTCAACTCATAGTAGAGAGACTAAATCATAAGGCCTCAGCTTTCATTGCATTATTATTTATACTGCAGAACAAAATGAGACACCTATGAGTCATCAAGTCATTTGTACTATCAGCTTTTAAAACAACACATTTGCCATGCAGTGGCCATAACCCATTTGATTACTTTAGGAAAATCTGTGGAAAAGGGAAAAGCTTACGTGTATGATGATGCCTTCAGGCAGTCTTTTGAGTAATAACATAAAGCAGAGTGATTATTTTTTTTCCACCCATACATATGCATAACATCTGGTGACTTCAAAGAAGTCATCATCATGGAGTAACTTCATCTTGGGTCTCAATTATCTATTCAGGGTAATTGAGGGCAAATGAGTCTTCAGTTCCTTGTTTACATTTCTACTTGGATAATGAAAAATGATGAATGTTCAAATTGTGCCTAAATTCATGGTACAAAATAAAAAATGTTAAAATTAATCTCTCATAGAAGTAACTTGTTTAAAAATAAGAGTTATTATAGCCTGTTATGGGTTTGTTTCTTCCTCCTAACTTTTCATATGGATATCTAGGTGATAAAGGCAAACTTCTGATATCCCCATATCAACCTTATATTACATAATTATTATAAAGTCCCAATGTCAAACAATTGGTTTCTTTGTCCTCACTATTACCTTTGTTATTGCCATGGCTTGTATATTGTTTTCTTATTCTTATAGACCTACCTCCTGATTTAATCATCTAGTTGTTTCTAGAAAGAAAAAAGATACTCAAACCAAAAATCAAAAACACTTAAGTTTGCATAAAGGGTGCCTTTGGAATCGGAGTTGGGCTCAAATTCTGGTTCTACCAGCTGTGTGACCTGGGAAAAAATAGTTAATTCTTTGATCCTCAGTTTTTCAACTTTGAAATTGGAAATGAAAATACTAATAATGCATAAGGTTTTTTTATAAAGGTGAATCAAGTTCAGACATCCAAAATGCTTAGCATAATGTCTGGCGCAAGTTCAGGAAATAGAAGCTATTATCAACATTACATATGAATTTGTGTCTTGCTGAATGGGGAAACTAAAAGAAGAGGTATACCTAGTATGTGCCTTCTGCAGAGAGGACAGGTCCTGTTGGAGAAGGCTCTGCAAATGTTTTTCTTTGTTATCAAGAACTTTACCTTCCATTCCTGAATAAAGGACTTCATTTCAGATAGCTGATAGAAATACATGAAATTATCATTACATATTTTACCAAAATTCATCTCAAAAAGAACTGATTTGCTAAATGACCACAAAATAAGGATGCTATATAACCAGACTTGTAATAGGGTTGACATTCTTAGAACAAAAAACCCATTCAAATATTGTTTTCTGAGGGCTCAGCTAAATAGATTTCAGAAAGAGCTTCCACTAGCTTGTATTTGCATAACAAAAAGATTGCCCCACCTTCCTATAGTCTTATTTGCAGATCCCAAATAGAATATTTATTAAAGTCTAGATGCAATTAAATCTTTTGTGAAATCTGTGTTTGATCATGAATAGGACTAAGTCTGAAAGTCTGTGAATGAGACTGAAACATAAAGGAAAGTACACAAGAAAGAATTCTCATCTTATATTTAGCAATAACATTGAAACAACAAAAAAAAGAGAGATGATTTTATAATAAAATGAAGTTTTGTATTGATTGTGTTCATTGCTAATCTTGGTTTCTTTCTTTAATGCTCTCATTAATTCAACTAACTAACATAAGCTGGATATTGGAAGATTTGCTTATAAATGGTGATGGGGAAGGTAGTCTTGCCCTAACCTAATCTGTCTGCATTCTGAAAATGCTTTTGTATGAAAGGAAAATATAGTAAGCCCTCAAATAGTAGTGTGTGTTTCATTAACATAACAAAACCCGTGTTCCAAATTACTACAGAAAGATGCCATAAAAGCTAAGCTTTATTTCATTCCAGAAACTTAAAAGGAAGCCTGCTGTCACTTCTATTGTTGTTCTGAATTAGGAATTCTTTTTAAACTATCTATATTTTACTATGAATATTTCAAAGGGATGATTTATAGAGAGTTTAATCTGGAGAAGTATCTGGGTGATCAAGCAAGGTGATTTTTTTTTTAACATAAAAGAGGGCTTAAAATAATCAAATAATTTGTCCATAATTCTAAGGAGACCAGAGACCCATTACATGGCATGACTGACTAAGAGAGAATAAATTCCCTTTTGCAATGATTTTGTAGATTTAAATTCCCAAAGTAATTTTCCTGCCACCTGACCTTATTTTCTTTTGCAAAAGCAAAACAAATCAACTTGAGAGGAAAAGAGAAGGAAAACAATAATTTATGTGTTCATGTTCTGGATTATTTGATTCCCTGGTAGGATTGTCTTGCTTACTTATAATCATACCAAAATATTCACAAATTAAAAATTGGCAGGAAATGAAACTGCAGTCCTTCTGTCCCTGCTGGAACATATCATAAAATTAGGATTTTCTCTTACCCTAGAGATTTCTTTCAGCATGTGACAATTTTCAAGCCTGGGGATGCTAAGTAATAATAATTATATGTGAAAATTTACAGAGAGCCAAGAATTCTGGTGTATGCACCCTGAAAGTGCATTCCAGGACCTCAAAGGCATTTCATTTCTGCTTATTGAAATGAGGATGCATTTTTTACCATTGTGACCAGAATCACTTGTCATTTAAGTTAGATTTTGTTAGCAGAGGTTCTGATAATCCTTATCATTTATGGCAACATATGGGAACTTCTAATAACGCTTGCTGAGTAACTCTTGACTTTAGAGTTAAATTATTTTTTTACTGATTTAATAAACACACATTGAACCCCTGTCATATACCAGCTTCTGTGTTGGATCCTGAGAATACATTGTTAAATGAGCAAGCTTTTTGCTTCCCAAGAGCTCACAGTCTGGCTGGGAATATACGCAATAAAAGTCAAATGATACTGTCCTCTGGAACGTCCAAGCATAGAGCTACAGGCCTTGGGTGTTACAAGATCAGTGAGGGGGAATAGCTAGAGTTGGGCTGTGAAATAATATAAGGAACTATAAAAGCACAGTTGACAGTGGGCTATAGTCAAATATGTCTGAAACACAACAAGTATACCAAAGAGGATGGTCTGGGGAAAACCCCTATTTTGAAATATGTCTCTATGATACTGCCAGAAAAGTTTTAAGGTAATACTTTTCTAGAAGGAGGAGGACAGAGGGGGTTCTCTGGGTAGGGAGAACTATGTGAGCAGAGGCTCAAGGGCAAAGAGCAGAATGGTACATGGAAGGATCTGCTCAGATGCTGGAATCAGATAAGCCTGGGTTCAAATCCCACCTACTCCTGATGGATACAGCTACTACCAACAAGGGCATAGCTCAAGGCTTCCCCTTTGTTTATTTCTTTTTTTTTCCCAATCTTCTCGTTTTTAAGGGAGGGCTCCTGAGTAAATAAATATATTTGATCTTGTGGGGTCTGTCATCATTTTACCACCTTTATACTGCTTCCTTGAGACAACATTCAAATACCATTATGGACAACTCTCACCTTATCTGTCTGCTCCCTAGAAAGCCCCTTCAGTCCAATTTGCATCTATTAATTTTGTACTCCATGTCCCATTGATAATTTCTAGTGTCTATTTCTCATCCTTTTCAAATTCCAGTTAAGTAATCTTGCAACAATTTTTTCATTTTTCCTTTTTCCCTCCCATGGACATTATTTAGCCTCAGAGCTCAAAAGGAATGACTGTAAAATCACCGCTGTCTCCATTATCAAAAATCCAGGTCATGGTCTATAATAAAATAATTTTCATGGCACATTGCCATCTCTGGTGGCATTAGGGACAGACAAATCTCCAAAGTCCATAAAACAGCATTAACCATAGATGTCATGAAAGTGACTTAGAGATGAATTTAGGAAGAAGTTGGAAGATTTTGGAATTTTCAAGGTCTCTTCCATGAACTATTGAGAAATAGGACCTATTGCTTTGACAATGACATGGGAAAGAAAACGCAGGATTACACCACTTCTGTCCTTTCTTTTTGCTACTCCTTTTAACCAAATTTAAACCATGCAACTTCATGTGGGACCTTTCCCTAGAGATCAGGGGGCCCACACTAGGGGGCCTAGTGATAGGAGGCCTTAATGCAACTGCCCATGGCAACATAAAACATCTGTTCTTACCACTAGACCATGGTTTTCAAATTTTAGTGTGTATAAGGATGCCTGGAAACAATCTTAAAGATGGAGGTTTTGGGGCTCCACCCCCTAAGTTTTTGATGTATTAGGCCTGTAGTGGGTTTCTGGAATATGCATTTTTGTCAGGTGCCCTGGGAGGAACTGATGCAAATGGTCTATGTCCCCCTTAGAGAAATTCTCCTTAGGAAATTTTCATTTCAATGACACATAGATAGAGGAGATGAGACATAGATGCCAAATTATTACTTGTGCAGGAAGTGCTGGATAGAATATGGAAGAAAGAAAAATATTTTCTTCTGCATATGTAGGAAAAATAACCCTTGGAGAAAAAAACAGCCAGAACGGGGTCTTAATGATAGTGTCATTCTGAAGGAGTCAATAGCAGGAAATACCCAAACCCAAGAAAATGACATTGTCCGAAAATTACAGTCTTGAAGCATTTGCCTTTTTCTGAAGATTGGTTTCTTCCCCCTCTCTTGTCCACTCAGTTCCAGCATAATCTAAGCAGCCACTCCTCCCAGAGGACTTCCCAGCCCTATTTCAAATTGTTGTTCTGGGCATTTCAGACCCTGCTTCTTACTCTTGGCTTCCAGGTTTCAGTTTGATGGAAACTGGATATGAACACCAGATGCATCCCTCTTGGCAAAGTGATGTTGGGGAGCCCCTTCAGCCTTGTCCCCTTCCCCATTTGAGGGAGGAGAGCTGGGAAACCTGGGCCGGAGTCTCTACTCAGGAATGGAACCCTTGTGCATAGTATCCAGGCAAATAACTTCAAAGTATGACAAGGTTTCTGGCTTACTCTCTTTCCATGCATAGAAAAATGATCTCAGGGCCATTTAAAATTTTCCTTCTGATTACTTATCAATGGTAAAATATATTTTAAAAAAGTAAAGGTATTTTTAAGGATTACTTTTATTAGTCTACTGATTCCAGACCCAGAAATGGGTCAGCTCTCCTCCTGTGCTGCTAAAGGTATTTTTGACAAGTACTTAAATAAATGCAAAGTCACTGATTTGCCACTTGGAGTCCTGACTCACTGTTATGCTCTGCCAAGGATAAGAGATGATTTTGTTCTTAGCCTATTTTGCTGTCAGCCTATTTTTCATTCACTGAGAATCTCTGACCTCTCCATCCCAGGTTGGGCTGTCAATAGCCCCTGTGGGATTCTCGACTCAATCTGCAGTTATTTTAGGAATTTAAATTACATAAGCAAGGCCTTTTTTAGAATCCCTTCTTAGGGTCAGTCCCACACAAGACATCCTTAAAATTGCTGTCATGAGCACGTGAGCCACTTTTACCATTTGGGCTTTTATGATTTGGGCTCCAGAGGGAAGGAGAGGGCAGGTCATCTGGGCTTTACTCCACAGGGTTGTGGTGGGGGTGACACTCTTATTTAGCACTGGGGAAATGGCAGAGGGAACATTCTGCCTTAGTCACAAGAAACAGAAACTCAACTCCAGTTTAAGCAAGGAAGGGAATGCATTGGCTCACATTCCAATGTCCTGTGATAGAGCTTCAGGCAGTCAGTCCAGAGCTCAAGAGATATCATGAAGACTCAGTCCCTTTTTCCTTTAGTTTTGGTTTCCTTTGTGTTGACTTTACTACAGGTCAGACCTTCTCCATGTAATGTTTACTGGCAATGCCAGACTATGTTCTTTCAGTTTAAGTCCTTTGAAAGACATATTCTTTCTTCCCAAAAGTCCCCTCAAAAGTGGTGACTTAAACCTCATTGGATTGATTTGAGACAAATGCCATTTATGCTTGATCACCATGGCTAAGGGCATGCAGTGCTCTGATTAAGTGATCCCAAATCATATGCACAGTCTTAGAGTCAAAATCACCCAATGAAGGACAAGAACTGCAATGGGAAAGAGTGGTTCCCTAAGGAAAATAAGTGTTTACTCTTCAGAAGAAAATCAATGGCTGTTGGGGAAAAAGAAAAAACAACTCCATTGAATAATACTTGATCAGACAAAACAAATGATGGTTGTGAATCCCTTTCTGGACTTCTGGATTTTAGGGAGCACCTAGTATCCCCAGGGCCCTCACAGCCTCAAATTTCATGAAGCCCCTGAAAGATGGCCAAGGAAAGAGAAGCAGAGGAGCCAACCCTATCATGGTACCACCTGCTTGTCCTGCCATTCTATTATTTTGCAAGTACCTACCATGTGCCAGGTGCTGTGCTAGATGCTACACACACACACACACACACACACACACACACACACAGAGCACATATTGATAATCTATACATACTATTCAGATTCATACTGCTGATCTATGCATACTATTTAGACTCATTGGATCAGGGGCAGTAAAATAAATAAAAATCCTAAAGATACAGCAATGGTAAAAAATAAAAAAGAAAGAAAGAAAAGCTTCTTGAGGGTAGAGAATATAGCTTGTTAATTTCTGTATCTTCATATCACTGAGCTGAGCACAGGATCTGGCAAATAGTGGAGACTCAAATGTTGGTTGAATGAATGCATGCCCGACTAACATGTATTCAGTTCTTACTATGTTGTGGACATTATGTCTAAATTAATTTAATCCTCACAACAACCTATGAAGAATTATAATTTTTAATATCCATTTTACAGATGAGGAAACTGAGGCACAGAGAGGTTATACAGATAGTAAAATGGAAGGGCCGGAATTTCACCCCAAGCAGTCTGACCTGAGAACCTCTCCTGGAGAGTGAACCAATTCTCAGGAATGTGAACAAAATCAGGATTTGGCTCACTGACTCACAATTGTGACAAAACCATACTGGGCAGCAGAGAGATAGATGGTCTATACCTGTACCATCCAATATGTTATTGGCCACATGTTACTAAGTTAAAATTAATTGAAATTGAATTAAGTTAAAATTTAGTTTCTCAGTTATACTAGTCACATTTAAGGTGCTCAATATCCCTACATGGCTAGTGCAGATATAGAATAATTTTACTCTCACACAAAGTTCTATTGGGTGTCAATAGTGGATGAATTCTAAATGTCATTTCCAATCTTGATAAAGGGAGTGGGAACTAACAGTGTTTGATGGAGCATCCTCACAAATTATGCTGTCTGCCCTTCCCTATTTGCAGTCTACTCCCTCATCAGGATGGGCAGCCATGCCCCTTCCTGGACGGCCCCTTACACACTGTCTGCTCTGAGTCCCTCTACAGTCGTACCATGCAGGAGTCACCCACTCCACAAGTTCTACTTGAAGTTTTAAGGCAGGAAATCTAGCTGCATTGTTGGCAGGAAACCGGGGCAAATGTGGGTCTGAATATAAAACTGAGTTTGTTGTCCTACAATATACTACTTGTATGGTGAGCAGCCTAGTCTTTGGGGACATACAGACCTAGGTCTGAATCCCAGATCACCGCAAACCTATACCTCAGATAAGTAGCTTGATGCTCTGATCTTGACCTGTAAAAATGGAGTTAAAATGATGTTAACCACTTACCTCATAGCAGCTGATGTCCTTGCAAGTAGTGTCTGGTAGCCAAGAATTGGCAGCTGCTGAAGTCACTCTTATGATGATTACATAACTCAAATGATACATAGTTCTCCAACCTGCAGGATCAACCTCCTTATTAAAACCAACAAGTCAATACCCTGAGCCAACTCAACAGACCATGATCTCTTCCCCAGGTAATTTCTGGGACACATTAAAATCTGTATTGGAGACTCCATGGCACCCCCTCTTTGCTCTAAACTATGAGGTCAGACAAATAAGTCTGTGAACTTGTTGCAACAATGTTGCTAACCTTTTTTGATATCAAGTAAATTATTTATTATGAATTTATACCAACCGGACAAACAGTTAACCAAATTTACTATTTGGAAGTGCTGAAAAGTCTGCATGAAAAAGAAGAAAATGACCTGAACTTTTCACCAACAATTCGTGACTCTTGCATCACGACAATACATCACCTCACATGGCACTATCTGTGAGGGAGTTTTTAGCCAGTAAACAAATAGCTGTATTGGAACACCCTCCCTACTCACCTGATCTGGTCCACAATAACTTCTTTCTTTACCCAAAGATAAAGGAAATATTGAAAGGAAGACATTTTGATGACATTCAGGACATCAAGTGTAATATGATGATAGCTGTGATGGCCGTTCCAGAAAAAGAATTCCAAAACTGCTTTGAAAGATGGACTAGGCTCTGGGGTCAGTGCACAGCTTCCCAAGGGGAGTACTTCGAAGATGACTATAGTGATATTCAGCCATGAGGTATGTAGCACTTTTTCTAGGATGAGTTCTCAAACTTACTATAATTGTCTGACCTCATATTGCTATTTGTAGTGTTGTAAATTATGTAATTCCAGATGGTTCTCAAGCTCCCTAATCTATCACCATGTTACAAAGGCCATACAACTTCCCTCATAGGACAATTATTTTGACTATGACCTTCTGATGCATGACTTAAGGCCAGAGGTGTCCCTTACCCCAGAGCTAGTGTGGAATGATCCAGCCCCAGCCCAACCAAATACAAACTGGTTTCCATACTTGTCCTAAAATGACTCATTCAGGCAAATAATCTGTACTTCCTGATCTTGAGGGCAATAAGTAGAAATCAATATGACACGGAAGCTAGGGAAAGGCCAAGGCAGGGGAATATATTTGCTGATTCCTTAACTCTCCCAAACCCATATACTTCATCTCCCGAGTGGATTGAAGGAAATCTCTCTGCTTATATCCCGTCTTATTTGCTGCTCTTTGCTCTCTTGGTTTGTTCTGAGATGGAGAACAATCAGGAATTAATGTGGTGTTCATGCCGTGGCCTGTGTATGTGCCCAGGAGCACCTGAGCACTTGGCTTCCGGTCAGACCACAAGCTGCATCTCATGTTATCACCCATTTTCTGCAGCCTTGATTCTAGTATCTAGGCCTCTGTTAGTCCCTCAGAGACAGGACAAATGGGCTTTAGCAAGAACAGTGGGCTCAGGAGAGGAAGAAAAGCAGCTACCGAATGGAAGAAAATGCTTCAGTGATCTTAGAGAAAAGCCTGAGCTTCCTTAAGGAATGATCATCTCCAAGTGGCACCAGGCACTGCACTTGCATATTTGAAAGTATGATCCCATCTCATTCTTAAATCAGCAGTGAAAGTAGGTACATGCTTATTATCCTCTTTTTGGAAGCTAAGCTCAAAAAGCAAATAATGGGGTCAAGATTGCTCCTTAGCACCCAGAGTGCCACAAGCAGAACCCGGTTGATTCCAGTCTGTGTTCTCAACCTCTATCCTTATATTGGCTTTCGTGCTCTTCCAGGTATGTTATTTCATTGACCACAGTGAGGTAAAGAGAGCAAAGGGCAGGATTAGCTCCATCTTGCAAAAAGGAAATGGAAACTCAGAGAGTTTATATGACTTGCTCAATGTTACCTAGGTCTCCTGAGTTCTCGTCCAAATAGTTTCCATTATGTTGAGCAGAGGTGGCTGAGCTAAGGTTCCAGCTAAGGTTTTACAATATAATACAAATTCTTTTCCATTGGGCACTTGGAAAGACCACAGAGGGCTAATCTGTTTTCATAGCTATCTCTGTGCCTAGGCTTCTGTTAAGGTGTAACATTAATAATCATAAAAAAAATTGATATTCATTATAAGGAATCCAATATGTCAAATGAGCTCCAACTTAAGAGAATGACCTTCTCCCCTTTCCTTAATGAGTCTTGTTGATATCAAAGAGTGCTACATCGCCCTCTAGATACAAATGGCTTTTCTTCTGTTATCTGTATTTCTTCTGTTATCTGTAGCTAATTACTTACAAAACCACTGCTATTTTCAAAGGCTGCCACAGCCCCTATGCCCACCCACACCCCCGCAAAAAAAAAGGTCCTGTCTTACAATATTTTTAACATTTAGGTACCTGGATTCTTCAAAATAGAAGTAATTAGTGATGGGTAAATCTTAGCATTCAAAGGAGGATACAAACACCCTGGCTAGGGTACTATTAGAAAACCTCTTTTCCTACGCCAGTTATCATGGTGATGTGAATGGGCCATGATGGAGAAGGGTCTAGTCACAGACAGATTTTATAAACCATCACACTGGTTTATAAAATCTCTGTATAAAATCTCTTTCCATCAAGCTCAGTTGGGGGACTTTGCCTGGTCCCGTGATGTGTAGGATGTTTATACCAACAAATTTACTTTGGATTCTTCTAATCATTGTCATTTTATGTTACTATAGGACCCTCAAGGGGTCCTAATATTAAAAGAGGAAAAATAGGTTGTAGTTATAATTGCCTCTACACCTGAGTTGGAAAGTGAGTTGCTTCCTTGAGCCAATAATCTCATTTTGGAATATCTCTCTTACAGAAATAAAGCATCTATGTATATCTATTTATATAAAATGTAGATATTTAATATATAACTAGATATAGATGGACATAGATATGTATTGAAACATTGTTGTAGTGGGAAACAAAAGCAGAAACAAAGTCCACCAACAGAGAGCTGGTTGATTACATTGCGCCACATTTCTACCATGAAGAACTATATAACTGTAAACAAAAATAGAGGAAGTTAGATCTGTATATATTGGCCTAGAAGGATGTTCATGATCATTGTCAAATGAAAAAAACAAGCTTCATGGTAATAGAGTGAGGAATATGATTTCATTTTTGTAAAATACTGTGTCCAAAACTTATTTGTGAGCCTTTATGTTTTTGCATGTTTGAATGAGCATAGATACCACATAGAATGATATCTACTAACCTATTAACATTGGATTGATTACCAGGATGTAATCAATCCTGGTGTGGGGAAGGATGCTTAAGGGAAGGGCATATTATTAACTTTGTTTGACTTATTATGATAAGTAGAGTTATGTGCCACATGATGATGGTTCTGTCAACTACAGACCACACATACGACGGTGGTTCCATAAGATTAGAATGGAGCAGAAATATTCCCATCCCCTAGTAATCTGGTAGCTCTAGTTGTCAGAACATTACAGAGAGAACACATTACTCCCGTGTTTGTGGTGATGCTGGTGTAAACAAACCTACTGTGCTACAATACTTTAAAATATCATAAATGGGGCTGGCCGAGTGGCGTGGTGGTTAAGCGCTGGCTTGGGATGCCAGCAGCCCTGGTTCGGATCCCACATATGAGGGCCAGTGACACTGCCCTCAAAAAAAAATATCATAAATGACTCTGTTACTGGTTTACATAAGCCACTACTGGTTAACTACTAGGTCTGCCAATTAAGTTCGCAAACTCATCCTAGAAGAAGTGCTACATACCGCATTGCTAAATATCACTATGGTCACCTTCGAAGCACTCCCCTTGGAGAGCTGTGCACTGATGCCAGTGCCTAGTAAAACCTTCAAAGCAATTTCAGGACTCTTTTTCTGGAATGGCCATCAGAACTGTCATTGTATTACCCTTGATGTCCTGAATGTCATCAAAACGTCTTCCTTTCAATATTTCCTTTATCTTTGGGTAAAGAAAGAAGTCATTGGGGGCCAGATCAGGTGAGTAAGGAGGATGTTCCAATACAGTTATTTGTTTACTGGCTAAAAACTCCCTCACAGACAGTGCCGTGTGAGTGGGTGCATTGTCGTGATGCAAGAGTCATGAATTGTTGGCGAAAAGTTCAGGTCATTTTCTTCTTTTTCATGCAGCCTTCTCAGCACTTCCAAATAGTAAACTTCGTTAACTGTTTGTCCAGTTGGTGCAAATTCATAATGAATAATCTCTCTGACATCAAAAAAGTTTAGCAACATCATTTTGACTCTTGACTTGGACTGACAGAATTTTTTGATCATGGAGAACTCACTGACTTCCATTGTGCACTTTGATGCTTTGTTTCAGGGTTGTATTGGTACATTCATCATCAATGATGACATAGCCCAAAACATCATCTTACCTTTCCAAAAGGTCTTGGCAAACCTCGACCCTCCTTTGCTTTTGTTCATCGGTGAGCTCCTTCAGGACCATTTTTGCACACACCTTCCTCATGCCAAGGTATTCAGTTATGATTTTCCTGACTGTTTCTCTAATGATGTTTACTTGGTCTACTAGCTTCTCACAGTCAGCCCATGATTTTGACGCACAATTCCATTAATTTTTGCAATGTTTTCATCGGTTCTGCTTGTTACTGGCCGCCCTGACCTCTCTTTGTCAGTGACGTGTTCTCTCTCCTCAGAAAAATGTTTAATCCATTTGTACACTGCCATTTTCTTCATTGCATTGTCCCATAAACTTGACTAACATGTCCCTGATTTTATTTCCCCTCTTGCCACGTTTAACAAGAAATTTAATGTTTGTTCATTGCTCTTATTCAAGCTCAGACATTCTCGAGACGGCACACAAAAACATGCAACAATAATGAACGCCACTCAGCAAGATACTGCCACACTCACACAGCTGTGAGACACTAATATATCATCTGAGCTGTTTGTACAGTGCTGCCAATGTAAGCACATGGTGGAAAGCTCATGAACTTAATTGTCAGACCTCGGATTGTACTTATTATTGTTATTTTAGAGTGTGCCCTTTCTGCTTATAAAAAATAAACAGTTTGCTATAAAACAGTGTGCCATGTTACACCAGCAGCAGCCTCACACATCTCATGTTTACAATGACTTTTAATTGCATCATTTCCTCTTGTGCTTGATTTAATCTCATGTTGTCTTATAAATTTAGTGTAGCCTAAGGGTACAGTGTTTATAAAGTCTACAGCAGTATACAGTCCTGTCCTAGTCTTCACAGTCACTCACTCCTCATGCACAAACTCACCTAGTGCAACTTCCAGTCCCACAAGCTTCATTCATAAGTGCCCTATGCAAGTGTACCACTTTTATCTTTCATACCATATTTTTACTGTACCTTTTATATGTTTGGATATCCTTAGATATACAAATACTTATCACTATGTTTTAATTACCTACAGCATTTACTACAGTAACATATGTACAGGTTTGCAGTTTAGGAGCAATAGGCTATACCATAGAACCTTGGTGTGTAGTAGGCTATATCATCTAGGTTTGTGTAAGTGCACTCTGTAATGTTTGCATGACAAAATCTCCTAACAATGCATTTCTCAGACTGCACCCCTGTTGCTAAGTGATGCATGACTGTACACATTATACTTTTTCAAAAAATCCAATAAAATAAAGTCAATAATGAAGGGGGAGGGAGAAGTCCTTTAAGGCAACAATTGTGCCTGAATGTCACTTCTGGCCAGAGTTACCTGGAAAGCTAGCACAGATCCTGCCAAGATTCTTCTGATATCAGAATCAACATCTTATAACCAGAAATAATAACAAGCCCCAAGAAGGTGGACTGTTATCTGCTTCCTGATGGTATTTTCAATGAAACCAATAGAATGCTTACTGCCTAACAAGGACCAAATAGACAAATCTGTTATTTTTATTTCCTCTTAGAAAGCATTATATAACTGTGGGAGTGTTTCCCAAACTCAATGTTCCTGGAAAAAGAACACTGTTTAAGCATTCTGAGTGGGAAAAGAAATGCTGATATATTAAGCCACTGGCAGTATCTGTTTTGAACAGATCTGTTCTTCCCTCCCTCTTTCCTTCCTCCCTTGCCTCTTTCCTCCTTTTCTCCTTGTTTCCCTCTCTTTCTTGTTTTCTTTTGTTCTTTATTGTTTAAAAAATATTTCATTTATTTGATATTTCAAATTAAAATAGTATTAAATTAATTTACTAAATTCTTTGGCTTGCAAGTAAAGAAGGAAACAATTTAGTCTTTGAATTATATTCCTCATTGATTTATAGTAAGATATATACTACAAAGGAAGTCACATAATATTCTATATCACATTACATTTAAAATCAAAGGTCCATTTGGATGTCTAGCACATGTTAGAACTTTTACACTTTCCTCAGTTTATGCTGAATTCAACTTGCATCATATATATTTTTTAATCTCACATTTGGGGGAAGCACAAATATTTCAGTAAATAAGTTACCTCTGCTGGGCAGTTTATTATAAACACTTTTCCTAAAAACTGTTAACCACTCTTTAACTAAAAAGAATCATGTATATCTGTGGGTCCAATTAGCACACTAGTAACTAGCTGATTTTACATGATAGAATTCTCTGAAGAGAGCATGCAATGGCCTCAATGATTTTGGGACTTTTCCCAGCTGTGAGAGCTTTTTCTGTCTTTCCTCCTCTTTCGAAGAGTTAAAATGTGGCCAGCAATTTTTTTCTCTTTGATCTCTAAGTTGGACAACATAGTAATTTTCTAACTTTTAAAATCTTTATATCTAAGGTTAGGGCATCTTGTATAATCTTTTTTGTAGAAGGTCCAGCCTTTCTCCCAATGGAAGGTGTACATTTATGTAACATAAACATTTTTATGGTTGTTGATTCTTGAAACCAGGCACAACATGTGTAGACTAAGCAATATCCTCAAATAGCAAGACAATCAGCACTACCAACTGGAATATCTCCCATGTTCATGGACAGGTGTCCTATATCCCAAGATACCAAGCACTGACAATGAAAAAACAAAAGTGGAGCCTTTGGTGAAAAAAGTCTTTTATTGCGAACCAAGGTCACATTTGCCTGCTCGCTCTTCCTCCTTTCTCGTTACCCCACCTTCATAGGAGAAAGGTTGCTGTGGTGATAGGGGGAGAGAGCACCGAACTGGGAGACCATTGCAAAAATACTGCAGTGGGCTATAAAGGTATGTTAAATTAATTTTTTATTTTTGCAATAATTTTGGATTTACAGGAAAGCCCCAAAGATAGTTACAAAGGGTTCCCATATACCCCTCACACATTCCCCCCCCCATTGTATATTACCATGGTACATTGTCAAAACTGAGAAACTGACATTAACACATTATTATTAACGAAGTTCCAGATTTTACTTGGATTTCACCAGTTTTTCCTCCTTCTGTTCCAGGGTCCAATGTAGGGATCTACAGTGCATTCAGTTATTATGCCTCCCAAATTGCTAATATGCCCCCAAGCATTCTGCATCTTGTGACAAGTTCTCAGTCTTTATTTTAGAAAGGATTTTAACCTACCCAGAATTTTACCAAAGTTTATTCCTTTGACCTGGGCTTGCGTTGTTGCATTATTGCATTCTATTGTGGGTTTTTGTTTTGTTTTGTTTTTGTAGCTCTTAAGAGGACAAAATATTTCTTATGACTTGGTAAATAATGTTCCTGGTTTTGTCCTCTTCATAGTAATGTTTTTACTGCAGGAGGTCATGACCACCAAGAAAGGGGTGTTTCTGGCTATTGACATTTCCCGTCTGATAGGCACATGATTTTAGTTCTGGTTTACCTAATTTGACAAATAATTTAAACCTCCAATTCCAAAGCACTGAAATAGTTTTATACCACCATGGCAGATTTTATGAAATAGGTTTTTTTCCCCTCTCCATCTTTAGTATTCTACAAATAGTGATTTTCTTTAACAAGGTTCTTTAAACAATCTGTTTGGTGCCACCCGACAAGCTCCATACCCCAATCTGTTGTTTGAGCTCTAGCTATTTAAGTGCTGAAGTTCTTGTCAAGGCAGAATGTCCATAATCAATCTTACTGCTTGATTTTTGTCACCACCTCTCCATATGATCTGTTTTGAATTCTAAATTGAACGCTTATTTTGGAAAGCTTTCTGTTTCATCCTCTTTACATCAAGTAAGTACACATTTTGGAGGCTAAGAAATTGGAACTCAAATTCCAGCTCTGCCACCCACTGTATGACTTCAAGCAAGTTACTCTCCTTCTCCCAGACCCCATTTCCTCATCTGCAAAATGCGGGGTGGGACAGCTTCTCTTCTGGATTTGATTTTCAGAGCCTTTAATCTTTTCTGAGTTGTTCTTTTTGTAACTATTACCCCAAGGTTAACTAGGAATGAAACAATCTAAAAATAGAGATAAGCTGCTTCTCCTTTCATCACCCTTAGATTCCTGGAGAATAAGAAGAAAGGGGTAGAGGTAAAAAGTATGCATGACTGAGCTGAGAGTTTGCCCAGGGTGTCTTCAAATGGACATCTGGCAAGGGGCTGTTGCTGTTGCACTGGGAGGCAGGTAGGAGGAGCATTTTGCAGTTAATTTGGGGGTGGGAGGAACTGCCAACAGATTTACTCTGTCTGTAGAAGTGTGTTTCAAGTTCGAATCCACTGCCACTGGGTTAGATGTGGTGTGGGAAGTCTGGCCACTGTGTTTGGATTATCTCCCGAGAAGCAGGCTCTGTTTATCTCTTCCTGTCGGTGGGACCATTCCCACCGCCTTCTCTGTACTCTAGAACCCCTGCTTTGACAATCCATAAAAATTCACCCTGGACTTTGTCACAGATCCCACTCATACTTCATACTTTAACGAACACATTTTTGGCCATTATTTCTGGCAATTTATAGAAGTAAGCTTAAGTTACACCTACAGTCAAAAAAAATGTTCACATCTTTTCATTATTGTTTGTATAACAATCCATGTCTGTGAAGAATATTTTCACACCTCTCCTGACTGAGATGTTGAGTCAGTACAAATTTTGTGGAAAGTAACAAAGAGAGGACTCTTTGGGCACCGTCCCCCACAGATGTGTCACCTGATGTTATCTACTTTAAAGTATTAGTTTGGTTGTTTGATTCAACATAGAGTTGTGGGTACTTATTCTGTGGCAAGCATAAGTGTTAAGGGCAGTGCTGGTGTGTTGATTTAAGAAGTAACTATGGAAAGCACTTAACATACATGTTCAAAAATAAAATTTTTGTATTCTCTCCCCTTCATTTTTATGAGCACTCATTGATCTATTGATCAGAGTAGTTAACAGTATCCAATGCAGTAGTTTTGAATATTTATAGAATGACTCAAAGAAAAAATGCTGAAATATTCATGTTACTTTTCAACTCTCTGCCATTTAAAGAAAATTTATGGGGTCAATGAAGCCAGGGATTAAGAGGGCAGGTGGTAGCGTTAGACCACTTTTTTTTTTTTTTTTAGTTTTGGGCTTACAAAACGATGTAATAGTTAGACATTTATATCCCTCACAAAGTGATAATCCCCTTCCCCCAATCTACTACCCCTCTGACATCGTATATATCTATTACAATTCCATTGACTCTATTCCCTATGCTGTACTTCATATCCCATGACTACATATATATTAAATTATAGTGGACATTCAATATTATTCAGATTCAGCTTCAGGTGTACAGCACTGTAGACCATTTCTTTTTGAATCTCATTCTGCTCCTTGCTATGTGGTCACCTTGGTCAAATTACTCAACATTTCTGAGCTTCAGTTGCCTCATCTATGAAACTGAGCTTGCAACAGTAACTACTTCATAAAGAGATGATGATTAAACAAACTGATAGATGTAGAACCTTTAGCATAGTGACTGACATATATATATATATATATATATATATATATATATATATATATATATAAAATAAGTGATAGATGTTACCATTAGTATAAATATTATGTTCTGGGAAATCATTACTAATTATTTCATAAGGTCTTAATAGAACAAACTACTTTAAGAGGGTTGTGCAGAAGAGTTAGTTGTCTTTCTAAATGTTCTATTTTCAAAGTAGCTGCACAAATCTATTTTCCTTTCACATTCTATAGGAGGATCTCAACATGCTGGATAACTCTATTTGCCCCTGCAATCAACATCCTCTCCTAATTTTTTTAACTATCTTGTCATTCAAAGAGAGTAAAAGGGTAACTATATAACTTGTGAGGGATAATTGTCTTTCTGGTCAAACAGTACATTTCTAAGACATTTCTACCTTGGGCACAGGAATCACAACAGTTACTTCTACTGAAATGGAAATATTATCCATAAGTAGAATGTTATAATTGCTTAATTGGAATATTTGATGAATGAATGGAGAAAGTAGGAGAAAGAAAGAAATGATAGGTGGCATTAGTAATAAATTAATAAAAGACTGAATTTTAAAGATTAATTTGGTGGCAATTGGTAGTATAGATTAGAATGGGAAAAATCCCTTCAGAGAGATTGTTAAGGTAATAATTTTTAATCTAATCTGATTTCCTTTTCTTGATAGAGCAGCTACACTGGTAAACTGGGGATTTTAAGTAATTAATTAATATCCTGCCTTAATCTTTAAAAGATTCAGAGTGAGTTAAGACCTGCAATATTATCCTCATTAGAACTTCAGATTTTATTGTAATCTAATTCATTCATTCATTCATTCATTCATTCATTCCACACATATTTATTGATGTTTTACTGCATGCCAGGCACTACATTGTTGTTGAGTATATATTGTTTGGTGATATGATCGTGGCTCTTGACCATATTCAGAATATAATCCATTTCTAGCTGATGAGAAATTCTGTGTACCATTTGTCCTCTCCTGGATTTAAGCTAAACGTGTATAGTTTTTTGGTTTTTTTTAAAAGATTTTTTTTATTGGGGAACTGGGGAAGGGGAACAGACAAGTTGCTGTCTTTTTGTTCTTCAGTCTAGTTGTGGAGGATGTTGCTTCACTGGCCCATGTTGGTATCGTCATTGCGCTCTTCCCAGATGAGGCAGATCTGTTGCTGGCCTCTGGATGGTTGCTCGCTGCGGCTATTGACAGCTCACGCTGGCTGCCGGCCACCACTGTAGCCTATGGCAGCCCACTGCAACAAGGGCTGCAGCTGACACCATCGCCGGGGCTTGCACAGCCCAGCTCCAAGTGGAGCTGTTAGCTGTAATGGGTAGTGTCACTGGCCCTCATATGTGGGATCCGTCCAATCCAGAGCCGCTGGCATCCCAAAACCAGCTCTTAACCAATGCACCACTCAGCCGGCCCACATGTATAGTTTTTAACAAGCTTCTTTTTTTCAGAACACTGATGTGCTTCTAATCACCTGAAGGTTACAATCTGTTGGAGAGCAACAGATTATCCCAAGAAGATGCTGCTCATAGTAGGAGCTACATGGAAGACTCAAGTCTCAGGAGACAATCAGTCATCATGACTAATGTTGCCAAACAGCTAAGGTTAGGCTGGCATTTAGAACCCAGTTAAATGCAATTAAACAAGCCAAGAAGACTAATTAGATATATGTAATATTGCAAAAATGGTTTCTCCCGTTTCAAACTAGTAAATATTGACATTTTGACTAATACTTTAATCATATAAGCAAAGGTCCTTTCTAGTGTATCTCACCAGGATAGTCAAAATAAAGAGGCCAATGAATAGCCTGGTGAATTTGACTTACCTCATTCAGCCAAAGGTATTAGAGCAAAGGTAGAAATGAATAAACTACTAACATAAGGGAATATTGTTAGTTGTGACAGTTATAGCTGTAGCTATGTAACATTTCCTGAACGCTATGTGGCAGGCACCATGCTTAGTGCTTTATGTACATTATCTTATTAAATCCCTAAGAAAGCTCCATAATATAATACTTGTAAGATGATCAAACATTTCTAATACATTTTAACATGATAAATAAGTGGTGTCTTGCAGTACGAGTAGTTTGTTTCTGGAACGAATTTTGCTCGCAAACCAAGGTACTACTGTATTTTCAAAGTAGTTGTCTAAATCCATTTTCCCACCATATACCACTGGAGGATCTCAACGTGGATGATGTGAATTGTTCCTGGGATCACCAGTCTCCTTATAATAATTATTTAAATAGCTTGTCATTAAAAGAAAGTGAAAGGATAAATATAAGAATATGGTTTGTATGGGATATTTGTCTTTCCGGTCAAACAATACGTTTCTAACATTTCTACTTTGGACATAAAAATCACAACAGTTATTTAATCCTATAGAAATGGAAATGTTACCCTTAAGTTGAATATTATTATTGTTTAATTGGAATACTTGGTGAATAAATGGAGAAAGTAGTAGAGAGAAAGAAATGATAGATGGTGTTAGGAATAAATTAATAAAATATTAAATTCCAAGAAGATTAATTTGGAGGTGATTTGTAATATAGGGGGGAAAATACAAAGAAACTCTCTGAAGGCCACTAGTATGGAAAGTTAGGGCACTATTGCAGATATAGCACATCTGAACTATACGTGATATGACAAAATTTGTCATGAAATTCAAAAATGAAAAGGAAAGAAAAAAATGAACAAGACAATCATATAGGTAGATGGAGTGAATTAAGCACATGCTTCCAGGAGTGATATTTAATTGCATCTGTGCCAACCCAGAAGTCTATGTATAGAAACGTGTCTTTAGTATGATTCTGTCTGTTGATGAAAAATATCCAGCCTAACAAAAAACTTACAAGAGTTTATTTGAGCCAAACTGTTGACAATTGCCAGGAAGCAAAATCTCAACAGATTGAGAAAATGCTCCAAAGAATGGCAGTTTTACAGCTTATTTTATACATAAAATCAAAGGAGGAAGGTTACATGAAATTCATTGGTGATAGACTAAAGGGGCTGGAGAAAGGAAAGCAGGGAAATCTCTGAGACTTGATAAAAAGAAATTGGAGAGACAGGTACTCCTCCCATACAGGTGGGTGCAGGCTAACTAACAGTTTGCTTTTTACAACACACAGAGATGGTAATCAGGAGACAAGCATAATAATGAGGAATTTTGCAGCTTTCATCTCTGGTCCAGAAAGAGGATTAAAGATGTTATCTTAGATACAAAAAGACAAATAAGAGGCCCACTGAAAAGGCACAGGTTAACTTAATGAGGAAGCTCAAGATGTGACTTCCCTCCATGGCCCACCTGAGTTGGAAATTTTTATGTTCACACCATCCTATATGGTTATTTTCAGTCTTGTGAGCTTGTCAGGTTTAACATGTGGCCACCTTTCTGTGCACATGTCAATGATTTGTTACTGTACTAATTCATAGGTGACATAAAACTGGGAGGAATTCTAGGCAGCCTAATAGATGATGACCACTCGAAAAGATGAAATCAAATATATTTTAAAGGAAGGTAATGGTAAGTTTTCTAATTGGTTAAAGTATTCCATAGAATAAATGTTGAATAAGGGTGTTGTTACAGCCATTCATGTGATAAAACGCGTGCATGGCTCAGTAAGCAGCAGCAGGCTGTAAACTCCATAAGGACAGGGCTGATGTTCACTCAGCACCTGGAACAGTGCTTATCCTATTCTTGGTGCTCAATAAACATATCTATAAGGAGAAAGGAAGAAATCTGGAAGGCATGGGGGTGAGGGGGTGGGGATGGGATGGGGAGGTAGTATAAAGAACCAAATAGAAAGCTATTAAGTTCCAAACATAATGTTAAAGACAAATTAAGTGCTATGGACATCATGCTTCACCTGGTTCCCCTAGAACCCCCTTTACCTGGGTCCAATTCCTGTCTGCTGTGAGAGACAGCACCTACAGCTCTTTTGTCCTAGAGTTACCAAAGCTGCTTCAAGGAAATGCCTGGGGAGTTATTGCACCCCCAGGACACCCTTTAGTTCAAGACTGACTGATGTGGGAGTACAAACAGCCCAGGTCTCCTAACTGCAGTAGGGACAAACCCTGACAGGTAATTTACAGTCCAGCCCTCTAAGGCAGGATCTGTCTGAGGCTGAGGTTTTGCCTGATCTGGCACTTGTGTTTGGCTTTTACTCCTACTCCTTCCCCTCTTCTGTTCTCCTTACTCCTGCACTGGCTTCTCCTAAGAGCACTGACTAAATCACTGGCAAATGAATCCTGTTCTTGGAGTATTCTTCTGGTGAGTCTGACCTAAGATAGTAAGTGGTCTCCTATGGGTCAAAGATCATGAAGTTTTTATCATCTCATCTCCAGAAAGTGATAGAATGCCAGGCATATGGTAGGTGGCTCAGAAAATCTTGGACAGAAGAAAGGAAGTAAAGAAGGGAGGAAGGGAGGAAGGGAAGGAAAAAAGGAAGGAAACCTGAAAGACTTGAAGGAAAATTCTATATATAAATATAAACAGGATGTATGCAAGTTCCAAATAAATATGTAGATGTTAGTAACATTTTTGTGGGACATAACTTAGGAATGTGAAAACTTCTGAGGATAAAAAGAGAGAAGAAAGGTTGAAAAAAGGATAAAAAGGTAGAAGAAAGACACATGCACATCTAGGGAAGGGCTATTTATTCCCATTTGACAACTATTTATTGAGCACCTACTACATGTCCGATCTTGTTATAGGTGCTTGTAATACATCAGTGAACTAAATAAGGATCTTTATACCCATTGGACTTACATTTTAGTGGGAGAAACAAATGACAAAGTATAAAATAAGTAAATTATACAGTGTGTAAGAATGTTGTATTTGGAAAGAGAAAAAAAGCCGAAGTAGTTAAGATCAGGGCAGGTGGGGATGGGGAGGCAGGTATATTATTGAAAAGATCAAAATGACTCTCACTGAAAAAATGAGAGGTGAGTAAGGACTTGAGATGAGAGGGTGAGTCAAGCAGATATTTGGGGAGACAAATGTTCTAAGCTGGGAGAACAGCTAGAGAAATGGCCTAACACGGGGCTAGACCTGGCATCTTCAAAAAATAATGAGGAAGCCAGTGTGGCTTCAATGGCTTGAGGAAGGGAAAGAGAGGAGGTCAGAGAGGAAAGTGGAAGCCAGAGCACCCAGGACACTTCAGGTCACTGTAAGAATTCTGGATTATGTGCACAGTTTTACCCAAAGCTTAACAACATGGGCTTTGGATTTGGGCAGACCTCAGTCTAAATCTCAGCTTTGTTTTTCATGTTACTTTAGGTAAGTTACTTAACTTCTTTGAGCCATTGTTTCTTCATTATTGAAATGGGTACAGTAATGATACCAACTTCATAAGGTTGTTACGAGAATACACTGGAACATTTAGTATGTAAGAGAACTCAATAAAATTTTGCATAAAGTAGCATGCATCTGACAACTCAGATTTTTCTCAGTCAGTAGCCAGGCTTGATGACCTCTCCTCCTGCTCTGGATGTGATTCTGTGGGTATAGGCAAGAAGTTATGCTTGGTCTCTCATCAGCACCTTCTGTAAAAGAGGATTTAGCAAAGAAGTCTGGGCCATTGGGCCCTCCGTCTGACATGAAGATTATGGGCCAAATACAGAGGAGATCATCAACCCAGTGACTACAAGGGATAGAAGCAGGAATAATAAGCCTTTTCCTTTATCAAAGAAGGGCAGGTGGCCCATGCATCCAGCCAAGCTTTAAATCCTCCAGATCTGGGGGTCCCTTACTTTGCTTCCTTTCATCCTGTTCCCCTCAACCTCATTTCAGAGAAACTTTCCAGCTCAGTGAGCCTCAGACATTGGTTCTTAGAATTTCAGCAGATGATAACTGCAAATATAACTCCCAGGAGTGAATAAAGAAAGACCCCTTTTAGTGGAGGATGCCAAGACATTGAGCTTGGGTGGAGTCTGTGTCTCAGCTCTATCACCTGGTACCTAGGTGGCTGGTGATGCTGAAAATTCTTTGTTGGAAGATGATCAACTGTTTAGATAGATGAATCCCTTGCATGATAATAATCACAACTAATATTTGTATAGTAATTGGTATGTCCTAAGCACTGTCCTAAATGCTTTACGTTTGTTAATTTTGTGATGTTCAAACGATGCCTTGGATATATGCTATGATTATCTCCATTTCAGAAATCATGGGACAGCGAGTTTAAACAACTTGCAAAATTCTAGCAGCTAGTAGGTAATGGAGGGGCTATTTGAATCCAGGGAACATGGGGGCGAAGTTGATGTGTTTAACATTGTTCTGCTTTTGCTCACAAATTTTTATCTTGTTTTTCTTTTATCTTATCAGTATTCTAGCTGGGACCTGTTGTGGGCTTTGCTTTGACCTTTGATTTATTCTTTCAGCTCTGGATGATATTTAACTGTATCATCTAATACTAGTCTGCTAATAAAGTAAATTAATTGGATGATATAAATGCTGTGCAGTCTTCTAAAACCAGAACACTAAATATCACAACCAGCCTAGCAGTTATTTATATTGCACAAGAGCTGCATAAATTCCATCAGGAGTCTCATGTAAAATTTCTTTTGGCCCAAACTGCATGAAACCTTACTCAGAGGGCATTCAATGGTCCTTCAAAAATATCACAGCATTGGATTCACTAGCACCCCACAACATAGGACAATACAAATCTCATTGGGTTGAGCCATGGGTGATCCATTTTGTAATAATTGTTCTCTCAGTTTGCAGCTATTTCTATGAATATGGTATAACCCACCAAGTTTCTTAACAAGTAACAATTTATAATAATGCTATATATATATATATATATATATATATATATATATTTATTTATTTTTCAATTACAGTTGACACTCAATATTATTTTATATTAGTTTCAGATATACAGCATAGTGGTTAGACATTTATATAATTTACAAGATGGTCCCCCCAAAAAATCTATTTCCCACCTGGCACTATACATAGTTATTATAATGATATTCACTATATTCCCTAATGCTGTACTTTATATCCCTGTGACTATTTTGTAACTACCAATTTGTACTTCTTAACCCCTTCAACTTTTTCACCCAGCCCCCCAACACTGCTTCTATTTGGCAACCATCAGTTTGCTCTCTGTATCTATGGGTCTGTTTCTGTTTTGTGCGCTTGCTTATTTTTTTCTTTAGATTCCACATATAAGGGAAATCATATGGCATTGGTCTTTCTCAGTCTGATTTATTTCACTTAGCATAATACCCTCCAGGTCCGTCCATGGTGTCATGAATGGTAAGATTTCATTCTTTTTATGGCCAAGTAGTATTCCACTGTATATATGTACAACATCTTTATCCAATCATCCATTGATGGACACTTAGGTTACTTCTATATCTTGGCTATTGTAAATAGTGCTGCAGTAAACATAGGGGTGCATATATCCTTTCGAATTACTGTTTTGTTTTTCTTCAGGTAAATACCCAATGGAATTGCTAGGTCATAAGGCAGTAGTATTTTTAATGTTTTGGGGGAATTCCATCCTGCTTTCCATAGTGGCTTCCCTAATTTGCCGTCCCACCAACAGTGCACAAGGGTTCCCTTTTGTCCACATCCTTGCCAACACTTGTTTGTTGATTTATTGATGACATTCTGATAAGTGTGAGGTGGAATCTCATTGTGGTTTTGATTTGAATATTCCTAATAGCTAGTGAGTCCCTGATGATTAGTGACATTGAGCATCTTTACATATGTCTGTTTCCCATCTGTATGTCCTCTTTGGAGAAATGTCTGTTCAGGTCCTCTGCCCATTTTTTAATTGGATTGTTTATTTTTTGGTGTTGAGTTATATGAGTTTTTTATAAATTAACTCCTGCCTTATCAAATGTATCATTGGGTTATATTTTTTTCCATTTAGTAAGTTGTCTCTTGGTTTTGTTGATGGTTTTTATTGCTGTACAGAAACTTTTTAGTTTGATGTAGTCCCACTGTTTATTATTTCTTTTGTTTCCCTTGCCCAAGGAGATATATCAGAAAAAAAAACATTACTAAGAGTGGCGTCAGAGAATTTACTGCCTATGTTTTCTTCTAGGAGTTTTATGTTTCAGGTCTCACATTTAAGTCTTTAATCCATTTTGAGTTTATTCTTGTTTATGGTGTCAGAAGGTGGTCTAATTTCATTGTTTGATATCTGTCTAGTTTTCCCAGCTAGACAGATTGAATAAATTGAATAAATTGTCTTTACCCTATTATATATTCTTGCCTCATTTGTCATATATTAATTGACCATATGCATGGGTTTATTTCTGGTCTCTCCATTTTGTTCCATAGGAAAAATTAACATCATTAAAATGTCTATACTACCCAAAGCAATCTATAGATTTAATGCAATCCCTATCAAAATGCCATGGCATTTTTTCCAGAACTAGAACACATAATTCTAAAATTTATATGGATCCACAAAAGACCCCAATAGCTGCAGCAATCTTGAGAAAGAAGAACAAAATTGGAGGTATCACGCTACCTGATATCAAACTATACTACAAGGCCATAGTAATCAAAACAGCATGGTATTGGCATAAAAACAGACTCATATATCAATGGAACAGAATATGGTAATGATATTTTGTTCAGAGAAAGGTTGTTACTTTCAGGAGCTCTCTGGGAGCTTCAAAATTGGTCATCATCGCTAGACATTGAATCACAATGTGGGTTTTACTCTGAGATTGTTCCATTAACTTCACCCAAGAAACAGAATTTAGAGTGTGGAAAGAACAGAAACCTAGAAACAGGAATCTCAGGTCTAGTCCCACCTTTGCCTTTGTACAGATCTGTTCTGTTCAGTGGGTCTCAGTTTCATCTTCCATAAAACAAGGTGTCTGACAAGTCACAGGTATTACAAACTGGCTTTTTTTTTTCTTATTCAACAAAAATTTACGTGCACTTCTGGGAGTCAGTTCTCTCCTAGACAAAGGAGCCAAATTGAGAACAAAACATACATAACTTCTTGCCCTCATGGCACTTACTTTCTGTAGCAAAATTATATTTCCCCTAAATAGTCCAAACAACATTTCTGGTTCCACATATTCTTCTAGAACTTTGTCACTCCTTTATCCAATATGGAGCCTATTTTGCTCCTTTTGTACTTGGGTGGCTTGTGACTGGCTTGTGGTGGCTTCAACCAATAGAGTGTGGCTGAAGTGATGTTATGTGACTTCCAGGCTAATCATATTGCCTGATGCTATTTCTTGTCTCTCTCTCTCTCTCTCTCTCTCTCTCTCTCTCTCTCTCTCTCCCTCCCCCTCTCTCCATCTCTCTCTCAATGCTCACCACAGACACTTGCAGTGAAAGGCCAAACTAACACATATACAGAGGCCACATGAAGAGGCTCGTATGGCTTACAATGCAGTAAGTGCTTACTAACTACTGGCCATTATTATCTTAGCATAAAGTGGACAAAAAGATAATATTTTAAAGAAGAAGATAGAAATGTCAGACACGATAGAGTGTCTCTCATTTTACACTAATCTTGTGTCTCTGAGAGAGATGAAGAACCAGGATCAAAAAGGTTAATTAACTTATTCAAGATCACACAGGTGGCAAGAACAGATTTTGGTGCAAACGCCAATCTTTTGGCTCTAAATGCCCTTCCTACTACACCATGGGATTAAATGACCATGAATAGGTCAGTACTTTATCTTGCAGATGTATAATTTCTAGGCCTTAGTAAGTTTAAAATGTTCTTTAAATACCCACAAATTTGCTGGAAGTGGCATTTTAGATATCCAACTGGAAATGCAGCCATGGACCAAAGAATTGAGTGGTGTTAGTAAACAGGAAAGTTGAGCAGCATGTTACTCAGTCACTGGCTAAGGATAAATATTTAATATTCCTCAACTCAAATATGGCATGGAAATGATATGAATGCATAGTGTTCCATGCACTTAAATGCAAACAAGGATTTCAGAGACACTGCCAACCTTTCATCTGAATCTGTCCTTAATTAACGACAATTTCCGTAGGTGTATCCCTATGCAGCTTGCAAGTAGGCACCCAGTCTGTCGGGACTGAGTAATTGGCATTTTACTTCCCTTCTCCCTCTCTGCTTACTTGAACTTCATTTACCATCATTTCTCAGGATCAGCAATAGATGACACAGGCAGGCTAAGTATGGTAAGGGTGTGGGTAGGAGGAAGAGTCCTGCATTGGGAAAAACAACACCTGGTGCCTGAGACCTTGATCTGTTTCTGACTCACCATGTAACCTTAGGCCAGTTCTTCCAGTTTGCAAAAACTCAACTTCCTCATTTATAAAATAAATTGAGGTACATTAGCTTTGACAAACAGTATATATTTACTTATGTGCCAACTCTAATTAATAATGGCTACCCTGAAAGCTGTGTTGAGAAGAATTGAGTTAAATCCAGATTAGGCAGGAAAGAGCTTCCTTCGTGTTTGATTAGCTATGTCTGCCACTGTGAGGAAAGATATGAAGGAGCACACAAGCCTTAAACTAGCAGTGTAATTGGACAAACTGAGAGAAGTTGGGTGGAGACTCTGAGTAGGGGAAATCAGGCGAGTGAAGGCAGAAGGTAGAAATTTGCAGCTAGTTCTTGGGGAAAAATCAATAAACCAATTGATGAGATTGACCCCCTTTTCTATACTTCTATCACGATGTTCTCCATTTGCATTTAGTTATATTTACACATCTCTCATTCTAGAGAGTGAGCGGCTTGTGGACAGGAACAGTGTAAACCTCATTTTGGAACTGCAGTGTGGAACAACAGCTCAATATTTAGGTTAGAAATATTGAGTTAGAAAACTGGAGTTAGAAAGATCTGAGTTTGAATCTTGGCTCTGTCATTTTTTAGCTGTGTGGTTTAGGATGGTCGACACCCTCTTAAGTTTTGGTTTCCTCAATTGTAAAATGGATAATAATAGTAGCCACCTCCTACACTGATAAATGTAAAATGATTAGTGCAAATGAACTGCTTAGCCTAGTACTTTACCTGTGTCAGGCAGTTGATAAATATTAGTTATCAATATCACATAGTCTTTATTTATTATTATTGTTATTATTATTATTACTGTTTAAATGTTCAATGTCTAGGATAAGGATGGCACATGCTAGGAACACAATAAATGTTCTCTGCATAAGTACATTTATAAATGCATGAATGCATGAATGAACTGTGGAATGTAAGATGGGAGTTGTTACATTTTGGGTCAGATTTAGTTCAAGCCACTTCCTTGGTCATTCCACTGAGGTAAAGTTCACTGTCTAACCAATATTGGAATTGTATTATAATAGCATGGGTTTTCTTGCTTTCTTGCCCCATGTAGGATTGTTAGATTAAGTGTATGTTTGGGGGAAGAGGAATAGGATATCTAGTTAAATTTGAATTTCAGATAAAAAATAAATCATTTTCTTAGTAAAAGTATATCTAAGTATTTCATCAGATATACTTATCTGACATTCAAATTTTACTGGCCATTGTGTATTTTATCTGGCAACCTGAGCCCCCCTGGATTATAACTTCTTAAAATTAGGTAAAGTATTCCCCCCATTATCCATGGGGGGATGTGTTCTAAGACTCCCAGTGGACGCTTGACACCAGGAGTAGTATGAACTCTGTATATACTATGCATTTTCCTCTACATGCATACCTATGATAAACTTTAATGTATAAAGTTTAATTTATAAAGTTTAATTTATGATAAAGTTTAATTTATAAGTTATGGATAGTAAGAGATTCAAAACAATAATTAATAATAAATAGAACAATTATAACAACATATTGTAATAAAAGTTATGTGAATGTAGCATTAGTAAGTAAAATAAGGGTTAGTTGAGCACAAGTGTTGTGATACCACTAGGCAATCTGATAACTGAGCCAGCTACTAAGTGACTAAGGGGCAGGGAGAGGATACAGTGTGGAGATGCTGAACAGAGGGATGATTCACGTCCTGGGGCGGGGGCGGGGGGTCGGAGGAGGACTTGCAAGATCTCATCACGCTGCTCAGAACGATGTGTAACTTAAAACTTATGAATTGTTTATTTCTGGAATTTCCCATTTAATATTTTCAGACTGAGGCTGACCACTGGTAACTGAAACCTCAGAAAGCAAAACTGCGGATGGGGGGAAGGGACTGCTGTCTTGACTTGACTTGCCTTTTTATCTGCCTTTCAGGAGTGAAAGTGCCCTTCAAGCCCCTGATAGTAAATCCTCCTTGGTTGTCCTCAGTGCTTCCTTAGAGGTTATTATAATCCTCTCATGTATTGAGCCAGAAAAAATTTCAAACTTGTCACCAAATTACCCCAATGGCAGTAAAGAATTACTCCAACAGCCAAAAAGAAGCATTGTATGATGGGGATGATTATCTCATTTCAAACCTGTTATCTCTCTTTCTCTCTCTCACACACACATCTATAATACTTGTTGTTTTTTTTAAAGATTTTATTGGGGAATTGGGGGAGGGGAATAGCATTGGGGGACTGGGGAAGGGGAAGAGACAAGTTGCTGTCCTTTTGTCCTTCAGTCTAGTTGCAGAGGACGTTGCTTCACTGGCCTATGTTGGTATCATCATTGCGCTCTTCTCGGGTGAGGAAGATCAGTCGCAGGCCTCTGGATGGCCGCTCACAGCGGCTCTTGGCAGCTCATACTGGCTGCCAGCCGCTCAGGCTGGCTGCCGGCCACTCACTGTAGCCTATGGCAGCCCACTGCAGCAGGGGCTGCAGCTATGCTGTCCCGGGGACTCACAGCAGCCCAGCTCCAGTTGGAGCTGTTGTTCACCATCTTAGCTGTAGAGGGCAGTGTCACTGGCCCTTTCAGGTGGGATCTGAACCCGGGCCCCTGGGTTCCCAAACCAGCTCTTAACCAACGCGCCACTTGGCTGGTCCTAATATCTGTTTTAAATGTTTTAAAACAAGGAATAAAACTTGATGCTCAAAAAAATGTAAAAGGCCCTTTTTACCTTGTACCTTTGTATAACTTTGGCACAATTTTGCTTAGCTCTAGAAAGATCCCAGATGAAAAAGTACTGAGTAGGTTGGTTTCTATCAGTTGAGAGAAGGAACAGCCTCAGGGTAGCACTGGAAAAAGATGGAGCCAGGGGAAGTCCCCAGTCACAAAGTCGTGTCTCTGAGTGGGAGGCAGGAAGTTAAAGCCAGGGCAGTGTTTCCGAAACCTGTGCATCAGGAGACTCACCTGTTAAATATTTAACAGCTGCCTCCAGCAATTCTTATCATTTGGCAATTTACAGAGGTTTGGGCATGGGAGTAAAAAGCACAGGTTTTGCAATCTGAAATGGATCCATTTCTTGATTCTACAGCTTACTAGCTAAGCATTGTGGTCGTGGCCCATCATTTCATCATTCTGAACCTCAATTTCCAGTAAAATGGTTATTAGAATTTTTTTCTTTCAGAAAAGCCACCACTGAAAGAAGCCCAGGTTCCCACAACCTTTTCAGAGAGCTGCTTGTTCTAGGACAGTGATTTGCAAAATGTGGTATTCCAAGCAGCATTAACAGCATCACCTGGGAATTTGTTAGAAAGGCAAATTCTCAGGCTCTGCCACAGACCTGCTGATAGAAACTCTAGAAGTGGGGCTCAACAATTTGGTGTTTCCACAAGCCCTCCGGGTATCCTGATGCACTGAAGTCTGAGAACCACTGCTCTGGGATCTTCCAATTGAGTTGATTCTCATCCGAATTATCATGTGCAAATTCTTACTGTTTTCCACATCTTCGAGAGATCAATTAAATAGTTAAGCTAAGTCAAGGTTTTAAAATAAAAGGACATTTTCTGGTATCAGCATCTATTTAAATTCAGCTCTCTTTACTGACAGGAACAAGGAAGTAGGATATTTGAAGCAGTCGGTCTGTGAGGAAACAGTTCTTTGAGTCATTTAATCATATAATCATTTATTCAAGTTCCCTGTGACTCCAGGAACTGTGCTGGATGCTGGACAACAGTGGTGAAAAAATGAGAATCAAAGAGCAAAACACCCCTGGTCCTCATCCCTGCCCTCCTGGACCTTATAGCCGGGCAGGGCAGAGAGGTGATTATCAGAAATCCACAGACAACAGGAACTTTCAGTAAGAGGAGAGCTAAGAAGGAGGCAGGAGGTGTTAAGAGGGGCTATAATAAAGTGAGAAATCATTGAGGGAGGACCTCCCTGTCATTTCCCTGAGGAAATGTCACTTGAGTGAGCCCCGAAGGATAAAGAGGAGTTAGTGTGCAAAAGTGTGGGAAGGTGTTTCCACACAGAGGCACCAGTTTGTGCTCAGCCCCATGGCAGAGGGAGTGTGGTTCGAGCAAAGACAGCAGGGGTTGTATGGTTTGAGATCCAAATTGACAAGTAAGCTGTGGCCAGACCATGTTAGCCAAAAAAGCCAAGGTTACATGTTATGCATTTGCCTCAAGAGCAGTGGGAAATACCTGGTTTTTTTGTGTTGTTCATAATTAAATTCATGTGTTGAGTGTGTATTGTGCATAAGCCCTGTGCTTTACTCTGTCAGGGGTCCTCAATTGGGAGTGCTTTTGCCTTCTTGGGGACATGTGGCAATGTTTGGAGATATTTTTAGTTGTCACAAGTTGTGTGGCAGGGGCAGGGGAAGGGGGAGACTTGACCTGACATCTAGTGGATAGAGTTTGAGATGCTGTTACCTATCCTCTATGCACAGGACAGCCCCTCACATCACAGAGTATCTAACCCAATGCATCAATGTGCCAAAGCTGAGAAACCCTGGATTAAGCAAAGAAAAGATATGTAGGTGTTATTTTTAAAAAATTGTTTTCCTCCAAAGAGAGTAACACTGTGCTATTAAAAATAAAACAAAAACCAAACCAAACACAAAAAACTTTCTTGATCTTAGTGGTTCTTTTCTAAAAGACAGATATATTCTGGCTCCGAAAGAGGATTTGGTCTTAATGAAACACAAACACACACACAATGGCTCAACATGTAAATCCATATTTTCCAACTCTAGACAGGTATTCAACCTAGATGTGGAAAGCGGTGTGACTCTGCTTCTGCAGGGCATTTGTTCCTTGAAAACATATGCACACAAATACATAAAAAATACTCTGAAATTTGAGAAAAAGGGAAAAAGAAGCCTCTTAGGCATTTCCCTGATAGAAGCATTGCAGTTGATGGAAAGAGAGTAGTAATAACTGCTTGCTGGTAGGGAAAGACAGGAGAATGGGGGTAGATTTTGAACATAATTGCGCATTTCTTCTTATCAAGACAGTTTTAGCGCAGCCGGAAAGCCATCAGCAGACTGTGTTCAAGAGGATGGGTGATGACACCATTTGCACAGGAGGTGTTTGCTGGGGCAAGGAAGAAGACCAGTTCCTTAACTCTTCAGTTTGGGTGAGGTGGAGCTCGCCAAAGGCACGGTGATCGCAGCAGTCTCCTTGTCATTCTGTTTTGTTTCAGTTCATTTGGAAACTTGTTTCCTGGCTGTATTTCTCCTCCCTCCCCTCTGATTGCTCAGTGGACTCGCCCAGCTATAGAGGTCTTCAACCAGGCCACAGAGATCCACAGACTTCTTCAGAACCCAGGATTTGGCCCTCCAAAGAAAAAAGAGTGAGATTAGAGCACAAGAAGGAAGGAAACACAGCAGCCACCACAGCAAGACTAAACTAAGGCCCAGACAAACATCTGCTTCGGCGTTGGGCGTCTGTGTGACTTGCTAATGCTAATAGTTCAGCAGTTGCTGGGGCCCCTGATGCTGCCATAGTTGAAGCTGCCACAGAGTGATTCAGACATTGGACCCACAATTATTTCATCCTTTTCTATTTTATGAGTACTGTTCTGGTGTTAGCCACAAAATAAGGGAAACAAGTGTTTCAAGGCAGGAGAGATCCTGCAATAATCTGGGAAGCCTTCTTGGAGGAGGTGAGCCCATCTCATCTTAAGGTCAGGGGGAATCAAAGACGGCTTTTCCTGTCCCACTTTTACAATCAAGGATCCATGTGGAAGAGGGAGACCAAAGTGTCCTGGTCAGTCTATGCTTTCAGTGCTTTGCTGAGTCCATTTGCACAAATTCATTCTGGGCAGATGACCCTTCTCCAGACTATCCCTTGGGTCTCATACTTGGTTTGGCTCTTGGATATGATGCTGATGGCACTGCCATGTCAATTTTATGGTTGCACACCCTCCATCTTTGGCTGTTTCTCTGTTTGTTTGTTTAGGGTCTTGAAAAATACTCAAGCCTCATTAAGGATCAGAAATATCAAAGACAAGGAATAACTCTGCACTGTTCTACTTTCTAAATGATACCTGTCCTAATAATTCCTAATCTATGTAGGGGTTAAGAGTGTGAGTTGCCTGTGTCTCTGTTTTTTCATCTCTAACATGAGATGACACTTCAAAAAGGGAGGCTATTTTATGAAGTAATTATTAGCAGTACATATGATTGTATACAGAAGGCATTTAGAATAGTTCCAAGCATGTAGTAGGGGCTGGCATAGATTACTTGTTGTTTTATTAATACAGACTTTAGTCAAGACTCAGGCTAAGTACATCCTTCCTGGTGGCTGCCACAGCTTTGCCCACCCTGCCCTACCCGCTGCCACTGACTGATTAGTGGGCAGCTTAGGCCATGTGATTTCTATACTGTGTATCCTAGCTCTACCACTCCCCCCACACACACCAACACACACACACACACTACCCAGAGTTGTTTGGATTGGGGATGAGCACAGAAGGCCATCCATGCTCTTGAGAGCTCTGTATGAGAGGGCTTCGCAAAAGAACAAACTAACAAATGTCTGCAGAAGTAAAGATGAGCGCAGGCACCAAACTCTAGCTTCAGGACTTTGAATTGGGGAACATGGAGCCCACCCAGTTGCTAATGGACCCTGGTGAAGTTGAAAGGTTAAGATGTGGGGGAGCCAAGGTCCTGAGGAACAGAAGAACCAAGGAGAAGCTCTCAGTATGCAGAAGTTACAGGGAAGCGGAACGCACGAGTAACAGAAACTGTGAGGGAGAGAGAAACATAGAGTAGTGGACAAGCAAGCTAGCTGGCAATAAGAGCAGAAGCAGAAATACACCACAATGGGACAAAGAGTAGTCACTTCACCTTCTGGATGGAGCATTGATGGGAAGATCTGCACAAGTCCTCTGCCCAGGTCTTCTGAGTTGCTTTGGCGTCTCCTCTTGCCTCTCTTAGGCTCATTTGCACCTGGGTTTCTGTTTAGAGATCCTCATCTCCCTGACAATTAACTTGCCATGTTTCATTTGGCCCAAGTCTCTTCCTTGTGGTCAAATAAGTAAAGCAAAGCAAACATCAGTGTAATTGTGCAACTCTCTATATATTGTAGTTTTGCATGTACTACCTTGTCTTCTTCACTCTTTGTCCATTTCTTGCTTATTTTTCTAAAGGATGGGTGTTGTTTTGATTTGTGCAAGTTATGACAGAACCATTTAGGCTTTTATAACCCCTGGGTACACAGGATCATAAATAGGCACTTACCATTCAATGCTTTAGAGGGGGTAGTGATATATTTTAGAAGCAAACAGTTGTCATCACATTTTATTTGTAACCTCATTATTCACAAATGTTGACATTCAGCTTTTGAGCAATATTTCTGAGTTTCTGAGATTTTTTTTCTTTTTCCTCTTCATTCTGAGGTAGGTTACAGCATGCTATATGAGAAAGAGCTTGGGCCCTAGAGTCAGGAGACCTCAGCTGAAACTTGACTTCTTTAAATCATTTAAATGCTTTGAACTTGATATCCCCCAAGGATGTTATGAGAATTAATTTAGTAAACTTGTATAAATGGCCTAGCAGATAATAAACGTTTAATAAATATTGGATCCCTCTCATGCTTCTTATAGGATTAGGGCAGTTTGGGTTGCAAAAAACAGAAAACAATTCCAGCTATCTTAAAATTACAGGGAGATACACTGTATAGATATGGGGACAAAGGAAGAGATGCAGCTGGGCTTATGAGATGTTTGAACAATTGGAAAGCCAAAGAGAACATGAAGAACATTTAGTTGACATATGTTTATAATATTTAAACACAATTAATAAATTTTAGGAAGCCATTTACAAAGTTCTGTAATAAAAAAAAAGGCACTTTATTTTAAGAGGGAACCCTACCTGAAAATGATGAGTTAAGTTCCAATACTTTTTCACAATAACGATCTACATTACAGATTAAGATGCTTTTGGGACTGCTAACATTAGTTAAGTGCTAAAAAATGTCTATTATAAACATAATAGTGAAACATATAACAGGTACATGTCCCAGTATATTGTATAATTTATCAGATTCTACAGATTTTCTTAAGAACTAAAATAGCTGTACTTATAGAAAAGTAGGAAGGGATGTATCCAACATTGCTGTTAATGTTATTAAGATTGCCATTTAATCTGTGATTTACCAAATACTATTTAAATAAATTTTAAAATGTTTTAAGAAGTATGAAAAAATTCTCTCAGCATATCCTCTTAATTCTTCTGTCAGCTGCCATCCAAATTTTCCTGCCATGTAGCCCCACATCACCTGGAGAATATGGGTTTGACAATTAAGTTCATAAACTCATCCTATAAAAAGTGCTACGTACCTCCTTGATGAATATCACTACAGTCACCTTCTAAATACTCCCCTTGGGAAGCTCTGCACCGATGCCAGTGCCTAGTTCACCCTTCAAAGCAATTTTGGAACTCTTTCTGAAATGACCATCAGAGCTATCATCGTATTACCCTTGATGTCCTGAATATCATCAAAATATCTTCCTTTCAATATGTCCTTTATCTTTGGGTAAAGAAAGAAGTCATTGGGAGCCAGATCAGATGAGCAGGGAGGGTGTTCCAACATAGTTATTTGTTTACTGGCTAACAACTCCCTCACAAACAGTGCCGTGTATTGTCATGATGCAAAAGCCATGAATTGTTGGCAAAAAGTTCAGGTTGTCTAACTTTTTTTATGCAGCCTTTTTAGCATTTCCAAATTGTAAACTTGGTTAACTCTTTGTCCATTTGGTACAAATTCATAATGAATAATCCCTCTGATATCAAAAAAGCTTAACAACATCATTGCAATGAAGTTTGTGAGCTTAATTGCCTGACCTTGTATGTCCACCCAATACTTCTCAGATTATATCTCTTCCCTTTTTAAAAGCTAGCATAAATTAAATAGAAGTATCTTAATCTCAATTCCATATTTCCAGACTACCCCCAGTTAGTACTTCTTGAATGAGTTATCTAACCCTAATAATAGTAATCAAGGTTGTGGGGTCACGTATACAAAGCATGGCTGCCAATGAGCCACCTGAATAAGAGAGATAGGTAAATGGATCTGCAAGGCCATATGGTGGTTGAACCTAGGTTCTAGAATCATTCTACTGGATTTGATTTCCATTTTCATCCTTTATACATATGTGAATTTGGGAAAGCTACTTAATATTACAAGTCTCAAATACCCCAAATATACAATGGGAATAATAGAGCCTATGTCACAGGTTGTTGTGAGGATTAAATGAACTGATCTATGTAAATATCTTAGCATAGTGTCTTGTACCCAACCATTAAGGGGTAGGAGGCAGATACAAGAAGGTGTCTATCACAATTGCATTACAGCACATTTTGGTGACTGAATTTTAATTCCTCAGAAACATGGCATTAACTCCAAGACTATTAACTCCTTTAAAGTACAGACTCTTTTGTGGGGGTTGTCATAGTTGAAGATCCCAAGGGCTAATTTAGAATTTCATTAAAGAAAATAACGTAATTTTTTTCTTTTATTTTCAGTACATCAATTCTAACATAAAAACTCCAAATTATATGAGGTTGTTAGTTCCAGAAGAAAGCCTTAAACTTTGCTCAAAGCATTAAATGCATCTCGGGTAGAATAGAAACTCAACATCACTTCAACTCTTATTCAGTTCTATAAAGATAATTTAAAATATAATTCATAGTACTCTTTGCCTTTAATATAAATGTTGGATCTGAATTTGAAAGAGGCATTCTTGCTTTAGATGTGAATCTTGGATTTAAAATTTGACCAAGGCCTTTGTGTCCTGCCATCATAACAAATGCCTTGCCTTATGAAACATAAGATTCCATTCATCCTGGGGCTGGAATCACTCTTTTATGCTACATTAGGCATTTAGGCAGGGGTCTTAATTCTTTCAAGTCAATTCTTTTCAGGCTGCAGTATTTTTCATCTACTGCTTAGGGATACATAAGCCTTGGGGAGAACTAGGTTCATAAAAGCTCCCTCTGAAAGACTCATTTTTTTTTTTTTTCCTTTGGGCGCTTGGATATAAAGAACATGACTGAAACCTGGTGATGTGTGTTTGTCAAATGTGTATGTATGCCTTGCTGGATGGATATATGCCTGGCTGACTGGGTGGGCAGATGACTGGATGGAAGGATGAGTGGGTGGGTGGGTCAGTGGGTGAGTAAATGGATGAGAAGATATAATATATATTTATCTTTTTTTATTCTGGTTGTCCAGACCTAATCATGGCAAGGTATTGTGACTATTAAAACTTTTCCTCCTCTTAGAAATGTGTCATTGTATGTATTCTTGGGAAATGGAAAGCAAATGGGGCCAAATTCCCTTTATCTATTATGGCACATTCAGGGGCAGCCATTTGACTTCACCTTGGCTAATCAGACAGTCTCTTGTAGCACTTGGAATTGAATAAGTGCTGCATGATTTGGTAGGGTTTGGAGGAAATCATCACCTCAGCAGCAGAGTGACCTGTGGACAGACCTACTCCTGCTGGGAGAATTGTTCTGTTCCTGAGGTCTGGCCTTCCAGAGGTGGCTTGCTCTGGGCTTGTTTTTTGTTTGTTTGTTTGTTTGTTTTTAAGATTTTATTGGGGAATTGGGGAAGGGAAACAGTGTTGGGCAATTGGGGAAGGGGAACAGACAAGTTGTTGTCCTTCACTCTTAGTTGTGGAGGGTACAGCTAGCTCAGCTCCAAGTCCAGTCACCATCAGGTCGCCTTTCGGCAGCTCGTGGCCTCTCAGCTCAAGATGCCGTGTTTAATCTTAGTTGTGGGTGGGCATAGCCCACCATCTCATGCGAAGTCGAACTGGAAACTTTGTTGCTAAGAGCGCACCGCTCTAACCACTGCCGCATATGGGCAGCTCAGCCTCAGCTCAGCTTGGGCGCAGCTCACTGGCCCATGTGGGAATCGAACCGGTGACCCTGTTGCTCAGAGCTCGCTCTCTTAACCAGCTGAGCCACTCTGCCAGCCCTGGGCTTGTTTACTCAACCTCTTTCTGCAGTCTTCCTGGTCTCCTGATAAATTCCTTTTTGCTTAAGGCAGCAAGATTGTTTCTGTTGCAACCTCAAAGTCTGACTGAGAAAGATATTGAAAAATAGCTAAGTTCCATGCACAATCTAAGTTCTTCACAAGCATGAATTTATTTGATATTTATAACAATTCTATGAGTAAGTGCTTTCATTATTCCTGTTTAATGGAAGAGTAAACACAGAAACCTTACATAATTTCCCAAGATCACATAGCTACTAGGAGCAGAATTTGCATTTGAATCCTGACTAGAGCACACTTAACTCTGCATTCTTAACTATTTTGCAATACTGCTTCTGCAAAGATGATAGGAGGAAGGGAAGGAGGGAGGGAGGGACGGAAGCAGAGACTGACATATTCATCAAAACCTTTTTGTTTTCCTACTGGCACACAGAAAATTACCTTTGCTGGACCCCTTTTTACCTGAATGTAGACATCCAAGTATGAGCGAGTTCTGTTCAATACAGTGTGAAGAGACGTGATCTGTGTCATTTCTAAGCCCAAGCAAGTTAAGATGGATGTCAGTGTGCTTTCCCTAAGTCTTCATTTCCCAACTGCTGGCTGAGTGGAAGGGACCCTTAGGGCCTAGAAAATGGTGGAGCCACAAAATTAAATGACCAAGTAGAAGGCTTCCTAAACAGGAACATCCTAATGAGATTGTGATGTGAATGAGAAAGAACCTGGATTTTGTTACACTGATATTATTTTGGGGTTGTCAGGTAAAGCCTCTAACCTACCCTAATATGGGTATATAAATAGATGGTGGATAGAGAGATGATAGAGCAAAGCAAACTTGAATTCAGATCTCTGACGTTTCATAGGTATGTGTTTTTCTACCTGGAGGTGAAATTCTAAATTCCTTGAGAATTCTTTCTGGAATCCCCATTGCTCCATTATCATTTCCATCAATACTTTAAAAAGCCCCAGTTTTCATAGTTTTCTTTCTCCCCAAATAACCATTTCTTTTCCACTGATTCCCAAAGCAGATGGGATTTGAAGGTTGAGTCTGTTTTAAAATCTGCCTTTTGGAATTTGTCCAAAACCTTTGATTAGCCTGAACCCGTGCTCTCATCTCTCAAGCATGCTTTTGTTACAAGTCATATCTTGTCTTTTAGAAGTGAACATTTTTCCTCTGTGCCCACAAATTTTAGTGGTAGGCAAGAATAAAATATGGTAATTTCATGACATTGAGTTTGTTAAATTGTGCACTGATAAAGCTTCATATTTCTCTTACTAATTAGAGGGTAAGATTTGAGTAATAGCAAGTAAATTGCTGCAACATGTCTAAATGCCTTATTTTATTTTGAATGACACCCTAGTAATAAAAGGGACTAGTTTTACAACAAATCTCTTATCTTAAAAGGTCAAAATATTATATATTTTCAAAAGCTTTCCTACCTGTAAAACATCTTCTGGGAAATATAATATCTTGCCTTATGGGGAAAATAATTAGCAGGCGATATAGATGCTGTCTATCAAAGAATTATTAAACTTTGAGAGTTTACATAAAAGGGCTTATTCTTTGCATTTGCTAAACTGTAGAAGAAGAATTTTGTCAAATACGTTTAAGACTAAAATGGATAACTGCCAGGGTTATCCATCAAAATGGGGGCACAAATACTTAGGATCATGATCTAGGTCGCAAATAGAGTTTTTGATTAGGTAAACTCAGACATTTGCCCTTGAGCTCCATCAGAATGAAGACACTGTATATAAACAATCTTTGTATAGTTTCAATTTAGATCAGAGACTTAGAAGTAGGATTAGATAACCTCTCAAGGCTCCTACAATTATAACTACTGTAGAAGTCACCTTTTTATCTGTGCATATGGCAGAAGTGGTCAGCACCATTAATTTCATCAACTGAAATTTAGTCCAATTACAAATTCTATCAATGAAGTAACTAATGCACGGCTAATCACAATATCAAAAGACATAAGATTTGAAAGAGATCTTAAGCAGTCATCTAGTCTAATACCTTTATGTGGACGTTGAAGTCCAGAGAAATAAAGTGATTTACTCAAGGTCACCTATCAAGTTACTGCTTGATATAACTGAGAAATCTAGTAGCTCAGTCCAGGGGTTCACACATGTCATCAGGAATCTCTGTCCATCACATGGCTCTGTTTTTCTGTGTTGCTTTCTTCTCCAGCTGGCTCTTATGCAGTGCTAAGACAACTCTAGCCTTATGTTCTCCCATCTCAGTGGCTCCAGTCAAAAGAAAGCTTCTTTATTCTCCTTGTTCCAGTAAAAGTCATTAGCCCAGTTTGGGTCATAGTGCAATTTTATTTTCTTGGTCTTTGTCAAGATGCCCATCCACAAGGCAGGGAGTCAGGTCAGCTTCACCTAAACCATATGTGACTGTGGCTGGGAAGGGGAAATTCCCAATGGAGACTCCAGGCAACATTGCCAGAAGAAGAGAAAATATGGAAAAAAGCAACAAATGTCTACTACATAAAGCAATGCTTCATGAGTCATCTTGTCAGGTTAATAAATAACTCCATTATTTCTTTCATGACATGTAACAAAAAAGTGATTTTATTTTTAAAAACATTTTGACCTATATTATATAATAAAATACATTTTATTTTTATTTTATTTTATTTATTTATTTTTTGAGGGCAGTGTCACTGGCCCTCACGTGTGGGACCGAACCGGGGCCGCTGGCTTCCCAGGCCAGCGCTTAACTTATATAATAAAATACGTTTTAAAATGATCAGTAGCAATCACCTTATATGTAAAAAGAAATGGCAATTTTTCCTCTAAAAAAGGACAGGGCCAGCCAAGTGGCGCAGTGGTTAAGAGCTGGCTTGGGATGCCAGCAGCCCTGGTTCGGATCCCACATATGAGGGCCAGTGACACTGCCCTCTACAGCTAAGATGGTGAACAACAGCTCCACCTGGAGCTAGGCTGCTGTGAATCCCCGGGGCCAGCATAGCTGCAGCCCCTGCTGCAGTGGGCTGCCATAGGCTCCAGTGAGTGGCCCACAGCCAGCGTGAGTGGCTGGCAGCCAGTGTGAGCTGCCAAGAGCCGCTGTGAGTGGCTGTTTAGAGACCGGTGACCTATCTGCCTCACCCGAGAAGGGCGCAATGACAATACCAACACGGGCCAGTGAAGCAATGTCCTTCACAACTAGACTGAAGAACAAAAGGACAACAACTTCTCTGTTCCCCGTCCCCGGTTCCCCAACGCTCTTCCCCTCCCCCAATTCCCCAATAAAATCTTAAAAAAAAAAAAAGGGACAGACACTAGTTAATATACTTTGAATTAATTCCGGAACAAAAATACATTTTAAAAGGGCATCCTATTTTATTTAGTTTGAAGATTGAATGGTTAGTAAAATAGAGATTGGGGTTTAACAGGTATTATAGCATCAAAAGAGATTTTTAAAAATGGCTTCATGACTTGATTGTTTGGAATGCTTGGATTTTTTAACATTAAAGTTTATTTTTAATGTTTTCCTGCTTTGTTTACAAATGGGAAGTTAATAAAAAATTTCAGGGCTTCTGTTTGCAACACTTTTCAGCAAATAAAAACCTTAATATGGGTAGTTATTATTTTCTCCAATAAATCAAAAGCCAAACTATTGTAACTATAATCACCACCGAAATTCCTTTATCAAGCAATGGTAGTTGAAGCAGTAGACACATCCTTTAAACCCCACCTGTGCGGTTTAAAAATTCTTATCAGATAAATCAATGATGACCTTAGATAGAAGGTATCAATCTGAGGGAAAATTGTGGATTTATCCTCTTTTTCATGATCATTAATTTCTTGCTTTTCTAATGCTCCCTAACTTTATTTTATCTAATAAGAGTATAAATTAAGTAATGTGTGAATAAACAATACTAATAGAAACCAAACAAAGCTGTGTAACTCTAAAGCCCCTGTTTTGGCAATAACATTTAGTTGAGTGAGACGTGACTACATATATTGAAAGGGTCCATGAGAAAAGCTGCGAGTCCTCAGACTATTCTTTTTTTTTAATAGAAAAAAATCTTTATTGAATTATTTTATTTTATGGCTTTAAAAATCAAAATGAATACAGATACCCCAACATCTCTAACAATGTAAATCCTAAGAATATCTCTAGTGACCACTGGGGGATTGCAAAATGCCGGTCTGGAAATACTGGCCTAGTCCTCACTATTTTCCATGTCACTGTTGATTTCTAAAGATGACTGCTCCCTCAGCTTAGGTGATGACCAGCTGAGTACATACTTCAATTAGGACTATTGGTGTCCTTACTTCTCTATTTTGTTATTATGAGGAGAAACCCCAAGTGTTTGCCTCTCGTGAGTTGCCGCATCATAGGTGCTCATATGGTGTCATGGGTGGAACATGGCCTTTGGAGCCAGGCAGTACTGGAAAACGCGAGCTCTTTCTTATGATGTTGGTTCAGCTTTTCACCTGATCTGAGACGTAGTCTTTCCAATGCTGAGCTTCACTTTCACAGTGGGCCCCATGCTCACGACTGGGACTCTCTAGACCGAGGCTCCACCTCCATCACACGTCAGCTGTCAGCAAGTAATGCAAACTCTCGAAGCTCTAGTTTTCTCATGTGAAAATGGGATAATATCCCTTATGGCTGTTGTAAAACTTATATAATTAGTCATGTGTGTACTTCCCCCTAAACTCTCACTTCCCCCTTTTCTACAGCATTCTGTGCCTAGAAGCCTGACCAATATGGACTACATCAATAGACTCCCTCACCCTCTGGGTTCTTCCTGACCTGTGGGAACACCAGCAGGAGACCTGTGGGCAAGAGGAGCATGAGGTCAGGATAACTATTTTCTACAGCTCCCTGACTTCTGGGTGGCCTCTAGGGAAGGCCCCATCTGCTTCTTAGCTGACTCTCTTCACATAGTTCTCTCTGGGGTCTGGTGACTCATTCCTCCCTCTGGCTGCTTCAGACTTACCTTCACATTTGTAAATAATATCTTTATTAATATCTCCTCAAATGTGAATGTGTCCTCTCTTTCCTGTATGCACACCATGTGTTTCCTAGCATGCAAACTGTGAAAAATGCTTAGCCTAGTATACAACAAGCATTTGCATGGGTGTTGGGAGGACTAAATGGAAATATGTGCATAGAGTAATTGGTGCAAGATGGGAGCAAAATATTATCAATTTATGATAATAACAATATGTTATTAATAATAATAAAACATTATTAATAATATAACAGATGTTATTTTAAATGCTCATTTTAGACAAAGTACTAGACTAGCACTTTATAATCATGATTTCATTCTGCTCCCCCAACCCCAAAATCTACAAGTAGTTACACTTTACCCCAATATTTGAACAAGAAAACAGAGACTTAGAGAATTTAAGTAAGTGGCCCCAGGACACACAGAGGGCTTGTTCTAACTCCAAAGCTCATTCTAATCATCTCACTGCCCTCATACAAGTTTCTACTCTTGCTTCCTGATACTGACTTTTGTTTTTAAGTAGCAAGTTATTTAACAAAAATTAAAATAAAAGGCAAAATTAACACAAAAACTTGATTATATGACAAACATTTTTCAAAGTGTTTGAAGGATCCTTAGAAAAGATCCTGTGATCAGGTCTCCTAATATGAATCTCCTGGACCGTATTATAATTTCACCAATTCCACTTCTCTTACCCGATGTAACTTACATATTGCTATATTCGTATATGTAGTGCTGCTTCCAATGGAAATGTCCCTACATGTGCACAAAGTTGTGTGTACACCAAGGTTCTTCATAGCCTTATGTGTTATTGCAAAAATAAAAATAAATGAAATCCTGTCAATAGATGAACCTTTAAATTCCTTTGATGTATAGTATGCATTTTAGTATATTCATACTATAGAATATGGTGTAGCTATTAAAAAGTTAAATACATCCATATTTACTGGCATGGAAAGTCCACAAGACATCAGAGAAGGGAAAGTTAAGTTGCATAATGCGAAGAATATAATCCATTTGTATTTTTAAAAAAATCCTATGTATGTGTCCATATAAGTGTATAAGTGAAGGGATAAAGATTGGGGAGAAGATGACAAACTTAGAGTTGTTAGTGCCTGAGAAGGAAATTAGATTGAAAAGGGACAAGAAAAGACATTTTCAAATTTTATTCTATATACTTACATATTGCTTGATATTTTTATAATAAGAATCCAGTGTTAACTGAATCATAAAGTAATAAATTTTTTTAAAATTACAAGATGAAGGGACACAAAACCTTGTCTTATGAGATCTTTTTGATGAAACTTAGGATGTTTAATGTGAAGACCAGAAGCACCGGGGGAGATGTGCCATTAGTTTCTATTTAAAAACATGCACAGCCATGATGTGAGGGTTTGGGACAGTTTCAGTCTTAGAGGACAGCAGAAGGGGAAGCCAGAGAGGCAGGATGGATCAGGCTACACAGGGCCTTGTAGGACATGTTAAGAAGCTTAGATATTATTCTAAATCCAATCAAGGTCATTAGAGGATTTAAAATAAGGGCATAAGTCAGGGTCCATATTTATTGTTATTTTTAATATCCTCTAAGTAATGTCATAGTCAGCATGGGCTGCTCTAACAAATACCACAGGCTGGATGGCTTAAAAAAAACAGGCATTTATTGCTCACAGTTCTGGAGTCTGAAAGTCCAAAATCACCCAGGGTGCCAGCATAACCAGGTTTTGGTGAGAGCTGTCATCCTGGTTTGCTGATGGCTGCTTTCTCCTTGTGTCCTCATGTGGCAGAGATTGTGATTGAGAGAAAGGAGATTGTCTTCCCTTCTTATATGGATATTAATCCCATCATGAGGGCTCCACCTCATGACCTCATCTTATTCTAAGTACCTCCCAGAGGTCCTGCTTCCAAAATCCATTACATTGGCGATTAAAGCTTCAGCTTGAATTTGGGGGACAATGGGGATCCAAACATTCAGTCTACAGCAAGTAGCTAAGTATCTTGTTGGAGACTTATCCGTTTGGGGTTGGTGGCGGCTGCAGAGTGACAGCAGGGAGGTAAGTTAGAAAGCTCCTTCAGTGGCACAGAGCTATACAGTGGTTGCTATGATTCAAGAGGCAGCATCAGAGATGATGAAAAATGATGGGAATTTGGATATATTTGGTGACAAAGCCAAGAGTTCTTGTAAAACAAAGAGAAGAATTAAAGAGTTCTCCTAGGTTTGAGGCCTAAGAATTTGAATGAATGATGGGTCTGTAACAGAAAGAGGGAACGCAAGGGAACAAAAAAACAGATATAGATCTGATAATGGATTAGTATTCAAAATATATGAAGAATTCCTATAACAGGAAATACAGATATGCCTGTATATTTTTTTACAAAACTTTTAAAGAATTGTTTTTCACTCCTAGGTCTTTAACAAAATTTGTCAATATTTCTCTTTATGGTTTGTGACTTTTAGATTTGGTTTTCATGTATCCCTGTATTAGTTTTCTAGAGCTGCCATAGTAAAGAGTCACAAACTAGGTGGCTTAAACACAATAGAAATGCATTCTCTCATAGTTCTGGAGGCTAAAAGTCCACAATCAAGGTGTAAGTAGGGCCCTGCTTTCTTTGAAGGCTCTAGTGAAGAATGTTTCCTTACTTCTTCCATGCTTCTGGGGTTGCCTTCATTCCTTGTCTGTGGCAGCATAACTTCAATATCTGCCATCTCCAGTTTCTTTCCCTGATTCTCTGTGTCCCTCCTATAAGGACACAAGTGACTGGATTAGGGCCCACTCTTATGTAGTATGATCTCATTTTAACTTGATTACATCTCCAAATATCCTGTTTCCAGGGATTTGAAGGGGAACATATCCTTTTTGGGGACACACGACTCATAACAATCCCTAAGTATATTTCTGGCTTTGTTATTCTGTTATGTTTTCTGTCTCTTTGTCTATAATTAAAACAACGTTACACTGTCTTAATTACTATAGATTTACACTATATCTTGATACCTAGAGAGCATGTTGGTCTCTCAACTTTGCTTTTCTTTAAGTATCATACCTATCCGTGTCCTCATTTACATGAACTATCAAATCAGTTTTTAAAGTACTTGCAGGAATTTAGGGTGAAATACTACTTAACTTATTTTGGAGAGAATCAACTACTTTACAATGTAAAATCTTCCTATCCACTAACATTAGCAATTCTTTTCACTTTATTCTCCAGTATCATAAAAATATTAAATAAAAACTTTTAAAATCAATTTTTAAAATATGTGATGCTATTGTATAGATTTATTTTTGTATGCTGATTTTAAATCCAACCACTTTTCTTTTTTTTTTCTTTAGCTGAGCCATCCTGCCACCTGTTGACAGCTCAACGGCAACTCAGCTTGGGCTGGCCTCGAACAGCTGTTGCTCAGAGATCAGCTCGCACTCTTGAGCGAGCTCTTAACCAACTGAGCCACTCGGCCGGACCTTCAACCACTTTTCTTAGACTCATTTATTCTAATAATTTGAAGATTCTATTGAGCTGTTTAAGTTTGTATCATTTGTGAATGATGGTTTCATTCTTCCTTTCTAATCCTTATACTTCTGATTTCTTTCTTTTGTCTTCCTGCAATCACTGAAACATTTAGGATAATAGAAGAAATTAGAGTGAATATCTTGGGGTTTTCCTTGATTTAAAGAGGAATGTATCACCATTAAATATGGGGCTTGCTCTAGGCTTTTGGTAGGTAACCTTTACCAAGTTAAAGATGTTTCTTCTATTCTAAATCTCCATCCATTTTGTATTATTGCCCTTTGATGGAGCTTTTTCCTTTGTTTACCAGTCCTGTTATATATACAAAAAATAACTCCTTTTATTTTAAAGTATTTAGGCTAGAAATACTACATAGATTTGTGTCCTTATTCAAACACATAGATACTCTCGGTGTTTAGGGTTTTTTTGTGTGTGTGTTTTTCTTTTAAATCTCTTATTGTGAAATAAACATTTTTTTAAAATTAGTTTCAGGTGTACAACACAATGCAATAGTTATACTTTTTACCCCTCAAAGTGACAACCCCCTCCCCCAGTACACCACCCCACTCCTCCCCCGCCCCATATCATACATATCTATTACACTTCCTTTGACTCCCTTCCACAGTATACTCCACATCCCTTGACTATCTATATATTCCGTTACAGTTGGCATACAATATTATACAACATCAGTTTCAGGTGTACAGTGCAGTGATCAAGTCTCTACTCCATCCATGAAGTGGTCTCCCTAACAAGACATGTGACTATCTGACATGCCACAAAATTTTTACATTATTATATTCCCCAAACTGTGTTTCATATCCCTGTGGCAATATTGTAGTTGTCTATTTATGCTGTCTAATCCCTTCCCCTTATCCCTTATCCCCACCCCCCTCCCAACTAGCAACCCTCAGTTTTTCCTCTGTATCTGAGTCTGTTTACTTTGCTTGTTCATTCAGTTTTTCAGATTCCACATATAAGTGAGATCAAATGGTACTTGTCTTTCTCCAACTGACTTATTTCACTTAACATAATAGTCTCTTTACAACATTATCAATTACACTCCCAGAACTGCCCCCATATCCCTGCGGCAACATTGTAGTCACCCACCTACGCTGTCCAAAACCTTCCCCATCTCCCTCATCCCCACTCCTTCCCTGCCAGCAACACCAGTTTTTCCTTTATATCTGCTTGACACGATTTCAATCTTCTTAAATTTCCTGAGACTTGATTTGTGGTCTTACGTGGTCTATCTTGGAAAATGTCCCATGTGCACTTGAGAAGAATGTATATTCTGTTTTTTCAGGGTGAAATGCTCTAAAAATATCGACGAAGTCCAGCTGGTCTAAAGTGTCATTTTAGTCCACTCTTTCTGTGTTGATCTTCTGTCTAAAGGGTCTGTCCATTGGTGACAATGGGGTGATGAAGTCCCCTACTATGATAGTGTTTCTGTTGATCTCTGTCTTTATGTCTGTCAAAATCTGTTCTATGTAATTAGGAGTTCCTATGTTGGGTGCATAGATGTTTATTAGGGTTATAGTGCCCTTCTTTGTCTTTTATTGTAGTCATTTTAAAGTCTATTTTGTCCAAAATAAGTACTGCTATTCCAGCTTTTTTTTTTGTCTCATTTCCATTGGCATGAAATATCTGTCCATCTGTAAACAGTATATACATGGGTCCTATTTTCTTATCCACTCAGCCACTCTCTGTCTTTTGATTGGAGCATTTAGCCCATTCACATTTAAAATGATTATTGATAGGTGCATATGTATTGCTGTTTTGTTATTTGTATTCCTGGTCTTTCTGGGTTAGCTTGTTTACCCTTCTTTTGTTTAAAAAAGCCCTTTTAACATTTCCTGCAATGCTGGCTTGGTGGTAATGAATTCCTTAAGCTTATTCTTTTCTGAGCAGCTCTTTATTTCTCCTTCAATTTTAAGTGATAGCCTTGCTGGGTAGAGCAATCTTGGTTGTAGGCCTTGATTTTGCATCACTTTGAATATCTCCTGCCACTCCCTTCTGGCCTGCAGATTTTCTGTAAAAAAGTCAGCTGTTGGTCTTATAGGAGTTCCTTTGTGTGTGACCTGCTATCTTTCTCTTGCTACTTTTAGGATTCTGTCTCTGTCTTTAACCTTTGCCATTTTAACTATGATGTGTCTTGGTGTGGACCTGTTTGCGTTCGGCTTGTTTGGAACCTTCTGCACTTCCTGGGCATGTACATCGATTTCCTTCACCAGGGTAGGGAAGTTTTCAGTCATTATTTTTTCAAATACATTCTCAAACCCTTGCTTCTTCTCTTCTCCTTCTGGTACTTCTATGATGCGAGAGTGGTTGCACAGCATCTTGTCCCATAGGGCTCTTAAACTATTTTCATTCTTTTTTGTTCTTTGGTCTTTTTGTTGTGCCAACTGAGTGATTTCTGTTATTTTGTCTTCCAAATCGCTGATCCACTCCTCTGCTTCATCTCCTCTACTGGTGATTCCTTCGAGTGTGTTCTTCATTTCAGTTATTGTATTCTTTAGTTCTAATTGGTTGTTTTTTATGATTACTCTATCCTTCCTTATGTCCTCACTAAGTTTGTTAAACATTCTTATCATCAGTGTTCTAAACTCTGTCTCTGAAAGGTTGGATCCCTCTTTTTTTATTTAGTTCCATTCCTTGAGGTTTCTTCTGATCTTTTACTTGTGACATGTTTCTTTGTTTCCTCATTCTGGCTGTCACTCTGCAATTACTTTGGTGTATTAGATAGATTACCAGGAGAAACCTGGCTGGATCACTCAGGCACACAGCTCACGGCCCAACACTCCCAGGAAAACTCCCAGTCTCAGCCTGTTCCAATCAGCCGCTCGCAGATCAAGCCGAGTAGCCCAGCAACTAATCACCAGCCGGGCAACTCTGCAAGCACAGTGCGGAGAGCTGGGACTGAGGCGGCTTGTGCACTCCCGCGTCTCAGTGAGCAGCCTGTTGGAGCCGGAGCATGCCCACCAGGCATTTCCTTGGCAACACAGTACAAGCCAAGTGGAGGGTGGGGTGGGGATCCGAGGCAGCTCACACACTCCCGGATCTCAGTAAGCAGCTTGTTGGAGCCGGAGGGCACCCGCCCAGCATTTCCCTGGCAACACAGTATAAGCCGGGCAGAGGGTGGAGATCAAAGGCTGCATGTGCGTGCACACACCCATGCACTGCTGCGCCAATTCCTCCAGACAAATGAGGTCCCGGACCTGATCCTCTGTGGGAGGGCCCAACCTTGACAAAGTGGTGCCCTCCTGTACACCACTACCATGCAGGCTCCACACCAGGGGAACAATAGTCCAAAAACCTCCAGCTTTTGTACCAACGGTGCTCAGTTCAGTCCGTGCCCGCAGGCTCCTGGGCCCAGCTCACACAGCTACTCCCTTCACCAGGAACCAGGTAAGTGCTCACTGGCGAGCAAGCCCGGGCGCCGGCCCCACTGATTCTCTAACCACTCTCAGCCTCACCGAGCTGAGCAAAGAGAGTCCTCACTAACTTACTGCCAGCTATTGTGGAACTCCTCTTCCTGGCAAAGTAACTCTGGGCTGGTGAGCTCAGTGTGCGGCCGGAGGGTCTCTCCCCAACCGGAGAAGCCTCCCCACAGCTGGGGCTTTCCTCCCAGGGTTCGCCCTCTCTCATCTCCGTCCCTCCTACCAGACTTGACGTGGCCTCCTCCTCAAGCTCTTCGTTTAGTGGTTCTGTTCATCTAGTGTTCCAGGGACCTCTGGGGTTGAATGTTGTATAAATTGTTTGTAATTATGGTGTGATCCTGGGAGATAGTTAGCACAGCATCTGTCTATTCTGCTATTTTTCTCCTTATTCAGTGTTTAGCTTTTGAAAGAAGAAAAATAACTGCATTATTTATATGTCAAGAACTCATCCCCTACCCTCCAAGCTTCCCCCTCCCCCCCTAACCGAAAAAGGCAGCATGATTCGATGACAAAAAGTTCTAGGCTTAGAGTAAGGAGATCAGTATTCTCATCCTGACTCTTGGTGCAGACTTTTCTGAAAGTCCTCTTTGCAGGTTACCTATTTTCACTGCTACTGCACTACGATTGTGGGATTTGTTTCAATCACTTAGGTTTCTAAGTTCCGCAGTGATGGTAACTGGGCTTCTACTTGTAGTTTTTCTCTGAGACACTTTTTTTTTTTTTTTTGCATAGAAGCCCCAGGATCCACAGTTGTCGAGAGACTTTCCTCCTATCTCTTTGCATGTGAAAGTGAACTAAAGTCCTAACTGGAGCAAGGAGGAAGAAGCAATCCCAAAGGACAAGGGCTTCACTCAGTTGGGGAGGAAACATAGTTCCCAGTATGTCAGACTCTCCATCAGAGTGGGTGACAGTCTCACTAGACATTGTTAAGCCTGTTGGGGTCAGTCCATTGTGGGCAAGAAAGAGAGGTTTCCTTAGGTGGTCTTAGGGGAGGAGGCAGTAGCTGGAGGAAAAACCATGCCACTTGATAATAGCTTAGGTATCATTCTGAAAAAAGACAGAATCAGCACTTCTCTGAAGAAGAAAGACTGTGGATACAAAGGAAAGACATCGGAAAGAGGGGATTTTACATTTGTGCTCCCAGGGAAAGTTAAGAGTGAACAACAGGGGAGACTTCTGGTAAGAGGGCGGAATATACAGATGCTGTGCCAACTGCCTCCCAGGATCACAACAAAATTACAAAAAATTTATACAACATTCAACCCCAGAAGTCCCTGGAACACTAGATGAACCGAACCTCTAAACGAAGAAATTTAAGAGGAAGCCACGTCGAGTCTGGTAGGAGGGGCAGAGAGGAGAGAGGGAGAACCCTGTGAGAGATACCTCCGCTGTGGGGAGGTTTCTGCAGTTGGGGGAGAGACCCTCTGGCTCCACACCGAGCTCACCAGTCCAGAGTTACTTTGCCAGGAAGAGGGGTTCCAAGATAGCTGGCAGTAGAAATTAGTAAGGACTCTCTTCGCTCAGCTCCATCAGGCTGAGGCTGGCTAGAGAACCAGTGAAGACAGCACACGGACTTGCTCGCTGGTGAGCACTCACCTGGTCCTTGGTGGAGGGAGTATCTGTGTGAGCGGGACCCAGGAGCCTGAGTGGAAGGACTGATCTGAGTGTCTTTGGCACAGGAGCTGGAGGTTTGGGGACCATTATTCTTCTGATGTGGAGCTTGCACATGAGTAGTGTACAGGAGGGCACCATTTTGTCAGGGTTGGGCCCTCCCACTGAGGGTCAGGTCCAGGACCACACTGGTATGGAGGAATTGGAGCAGCAGTGCATGTGTGCACGCATGTACACGCTGCCTTGGAGCCCTACTCTCAGCACGGCTTGTGTTGCGCAGCAGGGAAACACCTGGCAGGTGTGCTTCGGCACCAATGGGCTACTGAATGAGACGCCGGAGTGCGCAAACCACCTTGGGTCCCCGCTCTCTACACTTCACGTGCAGTGTTGCCAGCCTGGTGATTGGTTGTAGGGTTGCTCAGCCTGATCTGCGAGCAGGTGAATGGCCCAGGCTTAGACTGGGAGTTTTCCTGGGAGTGTTGGGCCATGAGCTGTGCGCCTTCATGATCCAGTCAGGGCTTTCCTGGTGATTTATCTAATAATCAAAGCAATCCCAGAGCAACAGCCAGAATGAGGAAACAAAGAAACATGTCACAAGTAAGAGATCAGAAGAAACCTCTAGAAATGGAACTAAATGAAACAGAAGGATCCAACCTTTCAGAGACAGAGTTTAGAACACTGATGGTAAGAATGTTTAACGAACTTAGTGAGGACATAAGGAAGGATAGAAAATCATATAAAACAACAAGTTAGAACTAAAGAACACAATAGCTGAAATGAAGAACACACTTTAAGGAATCACCAGTAGATTAGATGAAGCAGAGGATCGGATCAGCAATTTGGAAGACAAAATAGCAGAAATCACCCAGTTGGAACAACAAAAAGAAAAAAGAATAAAAAACAATGAGGGCTGGCCGAGTGGCACATTGATTAAGCGCTGGCTTGGGACGCCAGCGACCCCGGTTCAGGTCCCACATGTGAGGGCCAGTGACACTGCCCTCAAACAAACAAACAAACAAACACAATGAAAATAGTTTAAGAGCCCTATGGGACAAGATGAAGTGAAACAATAAAGACATCATAGGAATACCAGAAGGAGAAGAGAAGAGGCAAGGGGTCGAGAATGTATTTGAAAAAATAATGACTGAAAAATTCCCTACCCTGGTGAAGCAAATCAACATACAAGCCCAGGAAGTACAGAGAGTTCCAAACAAGCTGAACCCAAACAGGTCCACACCAAGACACATCATAGTTAAAATGGCAAAGGTTAAAGACAAAGACAGAATCCTAAAAGCAGCAAGAGAAAGACAGCAGATTACATACAGAGGAACTCCTATAAGACCAACAGCTGACTTTTCTACAGAAACTCTGCAAGCCAGAAGGGAGTGGCAGAAAATATTCAAAGTGATGCAAAATCAAGGCCTACAACCAAGATTGCTCTACCCAGCATGGCTATCATTTAAAATTGAAGGAGAGCTTCTCAGAAAAGAATAAGCTTAAGGAATTCATTACCACCAAACCAGTATTGCAAGAAATGATAAAAGGGCTTTTTTAAACAAAAGAAAAGGGTAAACAAGCTAACCCAGGAAGACCAGCAATACAAATAACAAAATGGCAATACATATGCACCTATCAATAATCATTTTAAATGTGAATGGGCTAAATGCTCCAATCAAAAGACAGAGAGTGGCTGAGTGGATATAAAAATAGGACCCATGTATATGCTGTCTACAAGAGACTCATTACAGATCAAAAGACACACACAGACTGAAAGTAAAGAAATGGCATAAGATATTTCATGCAAATGGAAATGAGAGAAAATGCTGGAGTTGCAGTACTTGTTTTGGACAAAATAGACTTTAAAATGAAGACTACAATGAAAGACAAAGAAGAGCACTATAACACTAATAAACATCTATGTACCCAACATAGGAGCTCCTAATTATATAAAACAGATTTTTACAGACATAAAGACAGTGATCAACAATAACACTATTGTAGTAGGGGACTTCAACACCCCGTTTTCAACAATGGACAGATCCTCCAGGAAAATCAACATGGACGCAGTAGCCTTAAATAACACTTTAGACCAGCTGGATTTCATCGATATTTTTAGAGCATTTCACCCCTAAACAACAGATTATAGATCCTTCTCAAGTGCACTGGGCCATTTTCTAAGACAGACCACATGTTAGACCACAAAACAAGTCTCAGTAAATTTAAAAAGATTGAAATCATATCAAGCAGATATAAAGTAAAATCTGATGGTTGCTGGCTGGGAGGGGTTGGGGATGAGGGAGAGGGGGAAGGTTTTGGACAGCATAGGTGGGTGACGACAATGTTGCCACAGGGATATGGGGGGGGCAGTTCTCAGAATGTAATTGATAATGTTGTGAATGCTTTGTGGGGTGTCAGATGGTCACATATATTTTTGGGGAGACCACTTCAGCGATGGGGTAGAGGCTTGATCACTGTGCTGTACACCTGAAGCTGATGTTGTATAATATTGAATGTTAACTGTGATTGATGTGTGTGTATATATATATATATATATATATATATATATATATATATATATTCACAGGATGAGGAGTACAGTGTGGGAGTGGGGCCGGGGGAGTTGTAATAGATATGTATGATATGGGGGGCAGTGGGGTGGTAGATTGGGGGAGGGGGTTGTCGCTTTGAGAGGTAAAAAGTATAACTATTGCACTGTTGTAAAAAATAAATTAAAAATAATAATAATAAAATAAAATTAATAAGCAAAAAAAGAATTGTGAACCAGATGTGCCATAAATACTCACACTGCCTGGTATTGAATACTCTTATTGTTAAATACCATTAACTCCAGTTGTTTCTTTCTGCATAGAGCTGTGAACTGAAAAGCCATCTTTATCAGACTAAAACCAGGACCTCTAATCACAATTGACTGGATAAAGAATTATTGGACATTATAAAAATGACACAATAAAGATTCTTCATATTATTTTGAAAAAAAAAAAGTGAATAACAGGCATTACTTTTCCTGGTTTTTCAGTGGCTGCTTATGCTACTAATAACAAATCATATTGTCTTTTACTATATGATGGTAGACCTGGAGTTCCACAGAAAGCAGGGTGGTCGATTAAATTTCTCAGCATTTCAGTGTGGAGGATTTCCTTCTCAGAGACATTTTATGGATGAACACAGCTCATTGTTATTTATGTTTCTTGCATTCAAAAGCTTTCTTTTCTCCCACTTGAAAAGTACTGTCCATCTATTATCCATCCACCCATCCATTTACCATCCATCATTGAGTCAGCATTTATTGATTATTATTATTATTACTAAAAACTAACATTTGTTGAGCTCTTACAAAATTTCACTAATTTTACATGTACTTTCTCATTTATTCTTCATACAACCTGTGAGATACTTAGTATTGTTATTCCATTATACAGGTAAGGAAATGAGGCATAAGGAGATAGCATAGATTTGTTCAGAGTCTCAGAGCTAGTAGTTAGAGGAGTCATGACTCAAACCCAGATCTTTGTGAACCAAGAGCCCTTTCCAGTGACAACCAAAGTCAGGTCATATTGGCTCACAAGAGCCAATTGCTAAATATTCAGGAATTTGGAGCACTGATTATTAAATACAGCCATTACTACAAATTAAATTATATAATTTTTATCAAATAAACTATATTAAAAAGGTAATACATACTCAAACTCATAGGTTTCTAATTATTTTACTACATTATACTTTATCCTTTGTCTTGAAGTTATGTCTGTCTATTGAACCTTGATGGTGGAAATACCATATAGTGGTGTGCTCAGGCGCATCACTTTGCAGCTCTGCATTCAGGGACATCACGTTGGTAGTTTGAAATTGGCTGTGGTGGGCTTTTTACACCATGGAAATCAGCAAATGCTGCAAATCAGGGTTTTTCCTTTTGGAGTGCAAGTTGTTAGACACTTACCAGCACACCTGTGGCTTTTTCTCTTAACTACTGTAGCACATAACTCCTGCATAATGCCACAATATTATGTACGAGGCATTATGCTGGATACAGAAGATAAAAAGTTGAATCAGTCACAATAGAAATAGGGAAGAGAAAGCCTCATTTACTAGAAATTGAAAGATTGTGGAGGCTTCTTAATTCCAGTTTAAAACATCACTTCAAAGAAATTACCCAGATATAATTTTTTGTATGGTGAAATAAGACCTAAGGTAGCCAGGCGAAATATAATCAAGCAGGGTTCAATATAATAATTTCCTTAGTCTCTCTTCATGTTTATTGTGAAGAATACAATCAATTGTCCACTGAAGTGGACCTATTTTGGGTACAGTGTACCCTGAACTTGAATGAGTCACATTGGTTGATTGGGATCTTCTGAATGTATGGCTCTTTAACTAAGGGAAACATCATCCCTTATCTGGAACATTTTTTTTGTTTTGTTTAAAAATCAACTAAGTATTAAACCAGACAGATGCTTTGTATGGTCAGGAAAATGGATCCTCTAAGGTGCAGTTAAAGGCCATTGATGTAGTCATTTCCCTGCCAGATATCTTCCTGATAGAACTTCACACCAGCTTGGAGAATGGTCAGCCAGGTTCATTCTCAGTGACCCTATTGAAGTACATGTACAGAAAGGTGGAAAGCAAGAGAGAAAGTAAGAGCGTGGCCACCACGACATATGGGCTTGGCCCCAGAACTACTAGCAAATCATTTCTACTTTCTGCACTTCAGTAGCCCTGTTTATGAAAGGAGGAGGTTAGACCATATGCATTTTTTTCGTTTAGAATGCATAAGCTTTGCCAATTGAGATAATTAGTATACCATTCTGAGATCCCACCTGCTGATCACTTGCTCATTAGAGCTAGGTCATGCCCAATAATTTGCATTTTAAGCCAGCACCTGAGTTAATTTTCTTCCCAATGGCTTGCTCTGTCATACAACCCCATCACTAGACTAGGTGATCTCTGTTCCTGCTCGAATCTACTGCAGTCTTCTGGTTAAAAGCAATATATTTTTAATGTTATTGAATAGTTTTTTGTTTGTTTGTTTGTTTATTTTTATTATAAACACATTCCTAAATGACGCTTGAAATGCATATTTTAAAAGGGGTTATTTGCCTCATATTACCTATTGATTTACTTCCATTTGAGCCTACCTATTGTTTTCCTAATGTAATTCATGTATATTCTTTAATCATTTTAATCTCTGATAAACTTTAGTGTGTATGTTCATGTTATCTAGATAACAGAACATTTAATTGCTACTTTGAGTGGCTAAGGATTCCAATAATGGATTTTCTGGAAGGGAGAAAAATATAAAGCTATAACTATGTGTTTGCTGAAAGTAATTGGGAAGTGTCCAACATCTGCATTATTGTACTACTGAATACAAGTCAGCATTATAGGAAGCAGGAACATTACAAAGGCCTTGTCCAACTGAGGTTTGTCCTGTAATAAGAAATAAGATTTGAAAATAAACAACTATGTGGTATTATAAAGGAGGATATATTTCCCCCCATCATAGATATGACTAGTTTCCGCTGCATACCAAGAGATACCTACTCCCATCTTCCTCCTAATTGGATAAGTGTTGGGAATTTCTGTGATTTCCATGTGCCTGCCATCAATTCATCCTTTTTCTGATATCGGCACCCAAGTTTTTCCTCAGTAGTACACCTTTCCTTAATCTTAGATCATGTGCTTTGTGGTGGGGGGATACACTAGCATTGGGGATGAAAGGACATTCCTCTTGGCACAGTGACTGGTTCAGGGCTAAGTATGAGCTAATTTGGACAAGTAAGAATTAAGCTTTAGACTTTCCTTGAATATCTGGGGAAGAAAAGAGCTCTTTCATTTTGCTAGATTTGAAGGCAGGTAGACTGTGGGGCTAGAGCTGCTGACCACTATTTTGTCACTCCCTGGAATCTAAAAATGGAGACAACATGTGGAGAACAGAGCCAAAAAAAAAAAAAATAGAAAAAAAAAATAGAAAAAAAAAAAGGCAAGGAAGAGAATGAATAGCCAAGACTTCAAGCTGTGTTTGAAGCTGTCAGATCTACCTCTTGGACATATTCCCATGAGCTGATAATTTTTTTTCTTAAATCAGTTTTCTTTCAGTTACTTGAAAACCAAATGAATCCTAATTGATTCACTGAAAAACTTTGCCTAAATCAGGTAAATTCTCTATGTTGCAAGGCTTTAGTTTTAGTTTTTTAAACAAAGATGAGAAATAAATGTCACTAGATTGAAAAACAAATTTTAATTATCTGAAGCTGTAATACAGTTTTCAGAATATAAGTGTATACAAGAAAAGAATATATAAGAAACTGGAAATCAAGTTTCTTATGAGGAATGGACAATTGTAACTGGGAGGGAGAAAGTTTTCACCATATACCTTTCTGTACAATATTTATTTTTATTATGTATACTTTTACCTATTAAAAACCCCAATTATATAATTCTACAAAGACAATTTCTTTGATAAACAATAGCATGTTTATTATTTACATACCATGTTTATCTTTTGCATTTAATATTTGGGAACACTATGACAAGTGAATTGATGCTAAAGTATGTCTTTCTATTTGTTAAGATTCTTTTTTTCCTGAAAATGTGCTAAAACAATGATGACACAAACATTTTAATTAATCTTCATATAGCTTTAAAATATACCATGTACTTTATTTTATTAGAAATGCTTTCTGAATTTTATAGACAATGTCTCCTCCCTCATTTTCAGAGTATTAATTTAATTTATCAAGATCCATCTGCTCAATTCCTCTAATCCTCAGCTCACCCATTTTGAAGATGAGATGTCTCAAAGTAAATGCATCATTCAAATTGAGGACTTAGGGATGGCTTATGTAATTGTATTTCATTGTGTCTTCTAGCCTCAGGGATGGGTTATGCCATTTCATTTTATTTCCCAGAGTCCCAACATCTTATTATTTGGTTTTTGGCAAATAGAGCTCATTGAAATGACTTAAGTGAACATTCTGCTCAGAGGAACAGAAAGACAATACCTAGAAATGAAGTCTACAAAGATGAGTATTAACTCGGTACATTTAGGTACTCCTATAGTTCCTTTTATATGTTCATGGAATTATGAATCAGGTCTGAATGAGTTGGTATTCAGGGACTTGTTACACTGCCCAGACGTTAATTTTATATACACCTTCACCTTCAGGTCTTGATTGCAGTATCATTAATGATTTATATTTAAACAATGGACTTGAAAGGACCATGTTAAGATCAAAGATCCAGGTGGCAAAAGGGATTTCTCGTCAAGATGATGGAGTAGGTACATGCTGTACTTACCTCCTCTCGTGACATCAAAAATACATCTAAACATCTAAACAGCACAACCATCCTTGAGAATCACCTGAAGTCTATCCGAACCGAAGTCCTATCTCTTAGGACATACAGAAGAAGCCACCTCAAGACATGGAAAAAGCTGTTCCCAAACTAACATGTGGCAGTCAAAAATCAAGAGGAATATCTTGGCTGTGAAGCGTCCCTCTGGAGGAGTGAGGGGTCCTACCACCACACCAGGCTTCCCAGCCCAGTGTCCCAGTGCCAGAAAGGGAAATCTCAACAACTGCTGGCTATGAAAACCAGCAGAGATTGTGGCTGAGTGAGATGGTGAGTAGCTGGAGCCCCAAGTGTTCTTCTTAAAGAGCTCATGTGTGGGCTTACTCACTGATGAACTCACTCTCTCTGAACTTCGGTGCTGGGGCAGCAGCTCAAAAGGTGCCAGGTACATACAGGGAGGACTTGAATTTTTGGCTTCAGGGCAAGGGCTGGAGGGGAAGCTTTCTCCCAGACATAATTGCTGGCAGAATCCATTTTTGCTTTGTTGAGCCCTTATCCCTCCTGGTGTGCAGACCCAGGTGGCCACCATATCTGAGTCTCAATCAACCTGGCTAACACTATTTACCTGCCAACATATCTGAGTCTCAATCAACCTGGCTAACACTATTTACCCCACCATGGTGATTCGCTGAGACACTTCCCCACCTAACCTGCAGGCGCACCCAAGCCATGTCCAGTGGCTTTTCCATAAAATGACATGACTTGGCTCATATTGTGTATGTTCCTAGTCTCTCAAAGGTTCGCAAAACACAAACAAGTAGCATCTGGTTTCTGTATGTGCTAAACTTTGTGCTGAGCAAGCCTAAACCTGGCATTACAGGAAATCAGCCTCTGTTTGTGGCTTGGCCTCTGGAGGTACCTCCAAGGGCATTGTGGGTGGCTGTCATCTGTGGATTGTTTTGGGGCTCATGCCAGGTGGCACTGGGCAGAGTACAGACTGTGGCTGAACTTGGCCTACAGAAAAACCCCTCCCAGGAGGCAACCAGTGTCTGGCTTTGAACACAGATGGAGCACCACCTGTCTGTTTCTGTGGGCAACACACCCAAAGGGCACTCTGGGCTGAAATCAGAGCCCTGCTAATGTGAATCTTGCTCCATAGGGCTAGCACAATACTTCCTCCGCCATAATCAGGGCCAGACCTCACAACCAATCAGATTGAGGTTCAGTCCCTGCTATTGACATGCAAACAGCAGCCAAGTATCAACTACAACAGGACCACACACACCACCCACACAAGGGACACACCTGGAGCACCCAGTTCAAGATACCAGGGAGACTGCACCACTGAACCTCACAGGACAAATACTATATAAGGCCACTCTACTAAGACCAGGATATATAGCAGCTCTACCTAATACACAGAGACAGACACAGGGAAGCAGACAAAATGGGAAGACAAATAAATATGTTCCAAATGAAAGAACAGAATAAAGCTCCAGGAAAAGAACTAAAACAAAGTGGAGAAAAGCAATCTACCTGATGCATAGTTTTAAATACTGGTTATAAGAATGCTCAGTGAACTAAGGGGAAGAGTAGATGAATTCAGTAAGAACATCAAGAAAGAGACAGGAAACATTAAAATGGTGATAGAAACCATGAAAAAGAACCAGTCAAAATGAAGAATACAATAACTGAAATAAAGAATACATTAGAGGGAATCAACAGTAGATTAGATGAAGCAGAGGATCCAATTAGTGATTTAAAAGTTAAGATAACAGAAAACACCCAATCAGAACAGCAAAGAGAAAAAAAGAATCCCAAAAAAATGAAGATAATTTAAGGGGCCTCTGGGACAACATCAAGCATACCAATATTCATATCATTGGGAAACCAGAAGGAGAAGAGAACAAAGAATTGAAAACCTATTTGAAGAAATAATGATGGAAAAATTCCCTAACTGGAGAAGGAAATAGACATACAATCACAGGAAGTACATAGTCTCAAATAAGATGAGCCCAAAGAAGCCCACACCAAGACATATCATAATTAAAATGTCAAAGGTAAAGGCAAAGGGAGAACATTAAAAGAAGCAAGAGAAGGGCTGGCTGAGTGGCGCGGTGGTTAAGAGCTGGTTTGGGACACCAGCGGCCCCAGTTTGGATCCCACATATGAGGGCCAGTGACACCGCCCTCAAAAAAAAGAAAGAAGCCATAGAAAAGGAAGCTCCCATAAGACTGTCAGCTGACTCCTCAACAGAAACTTTGCAGGTCAGAAAAGAGTCACACAAAATATTCTAAGTGATGAAAAGCAAGGACCTACAACCAAGATTACTCTACCCAACAAAGCATTTAGAATTGAAGGACAGATAGAGTTTCCCAGACAAGAAAAAGCTAACAGAGTTCATCACCACCAAACCAGTATTACAAGGAATCTTAGAGAAATTTTTTAAGATGAAAAAAAATAGAAAGATCAAAAATATGTATAACAAAATGGCAATAACTACATATCTATCAACAATTACTTTAAATGTAAATGGATTCAGTGCTCCAATCAAAATATAGGGTTGCTGAATGGATAAGAAAACAACTGTTACATTTGCTGCCTACAAGAGACTCACTTCAGATTGAAAGATATACACAGATGGAAAGTAAAGGAGTGGAAAATGCTTTTCATGAAACTAGTAACAAACAAACAAGAAAACTAGAGTAGCAATATTTATACCAGACAAAATAGACTTTAATACAAAGGCTATAACAAGAGACAAAGAGAAACCCAGTAATCCCACTTCTGGATATTTATCAGAAAAAAAACCAAAATACTACTTCAAAGGGACATGTGCATCCCTATGTTCATTGCAGCATTGTTTACAATGGCCAAGATATGGAGGCAACCTGTGTGTTCATCAATGGATGAATAAATAAAGAAGTGGTACATATGTAAAATGGAATATTACTCAGCCTCTCTGGACAGCCACTCACAGCGGCTCTTGGCAGCTCATACCAGCTGCTAGCCACTCAGCTGGCTGCCAGCCACTCACTGTAGCCTATGGCAGCCCACTGCAGCAGGGGCTGCAGCTATGCAGTCCTGGGGACTCTCAGCAGCCCAGCTCCAGGTGGAGCTGTTGTTCACCATCTTAGCTGTAGAGGGCAGTTTCACTGGCCCTCATATGTGGAATCCAAACCGGGGTCGCTGGCATCCCAAGCCAGCTCTTAACCAATGTTCCACTTGGCCAGCCCCAGTGCTGGGAATTTTATATTCATTTCTTCCTTTAATTTTCACAACCCAATGAGTTGGTATTATCTCCATTTTTTTAGATAAGGAAACTGAGAATATAATAACAGAAATATTGCTTGCATATTATCCTCTGCCTGCTAATAAAGAAATTCAGCACTCCTCTTCAGGTGTCTCCCAGTTATTTTTTATTTAACCATTTATTTTTCTTTTACTATTTTGTGTAAAATTCAAGTTTACACAAAAGTAAAGTGAAGAGCAATATGAATCTCTATGCACCATCAGCCAGCTTCAGCAATTAACATGTCTGTCTTGTTTCATTAACTCCATACACTTTTTGCTCATGTCCTTTTTGCTCCAGTTTTCCCTGTGGACTTCTCTGTTTGTAGTTCATTTGAGGACAACTCACCCTGAAATAGTCTCCTACTTTCAAAGAGGCAAGTTTGCTGTGTTAATTTTGCCTGAGAAAGAAAATGTGCCTGGTGCCTATTATAGTGGACTGAGCCCCTGGTAACAACGAAGCACAAAGTGAATGGAAAGCACTCAGTTCCAGGAGCTAACTGTATAGACACTGCCATGAAATGTACATATCTACCAACAAAGTAAGAAGGAACAGGATGCTATGTAGTTTGCAAAGCATGGCCATATGTTTCATGATAGGTGATGGAATGTCCCTATTTGAGAAAACTACCCTGCTCAGGACATGGTTTCTCTGGCTCCCAGAGAAAGCCTTTGAGGTGCCAAACTGGAGTGCCCTGCATTCAGTCCTTCCTGCCTGAGGGCAAGGTCCTTCTTCTCGACTTGGGTGGCATGCTTTGTTGTACCATCATCAAGCACCCTGAAATATATAAGTCGTTAATATTCATGAAGGCTTCTACTAGTGAAATCTGGGCATATGGAAACCCCAGCCTCTGTTCTCAGCAAGTTTGCACCAACGTGTCTGAGTCTATTTATTCACAATTTGCTGATGTTTTGACACTTCCTTGCTGATTTGCCTCAAGAATGAATGTCTCCTGACACATTCGTGATCTGAAGTGATATCCCAATGAGCCAAAGATTGGCTTCTCCTGTTGCTGTAGGCCATCCTGTCTCATTTTCTCACAGAACAAATGTTGTACTCAAGGCAAACTGAAAAGTGGCAGCTCCAAATGTCTCCAATTTCTGTATCTTATGCTCAGATGAGAAAGGAAAGTATAAGGACCACACAGCACTGCAGCAATTACTTGTGCATGACAACATTCTCACCCAGTCTTGTGAGACAAGAATGAAAATATTATCATACGATTTTTTAAATTTAAGAAGTGAAACGTTTTCTGGCAATGCAATACAGGAAGTGTAAAAAGTGTAAAATCTGAAAAGCAAAACTACCTTTCCCATCTTACTCCCCAGCCGTATTTACTGAATTCTTCTAAAACTCATCACTCTTTATTTGTGATGTCTATTTCTAGGCATTTTGCAATGCTTTCGTATATATATATATATATATATATATATATATATATATATATATATGCTTTCGTATATATATGTATGTGTTTATAAGTGTAGATATATACAATGTAAAAGAAACATGTATGAACACATCCATTCACACATTTATGTGGGGTGGGTTTTTTTGCCTATTGCATTAAATCTAGGATGTCACTGATCACATAAACTGTCATTATTTTATATACAGCATCAAGACTGTTGCCTGACCAACAGCAATTATAAGGCACCATAAATTATACAACTCACCGCCTTATAATAATATGAAAATTGCATCTCTTGAAATCAAGGAAATACAGCATTGGTTTGCTGCTTTTTTTTTTTTTTTTTTTAATTTAACAGTACAGCACAGATGTTTTCACTTCAGTGCAAATGGGTCCACCTCTTTTTAAACTGTTGCATATTATAACATAATTAGCTGTCCCATAATTTATTTAGTTATTGTTACATTATTAAACATTTAGGGTGCTTTCATATTTACTATAAAAATAATACTGGTTGAACATATGTCAAGTAAACCTTTATACACTTACATGCATACTTATATGGAAATTTTATAAAACACATTACTAGAAATATAGCTGTTGGGTGAAAGGTTATGAGCCAGTAAAATGTTTACAGGTACTGAGAAAACAGGAGGTGGTGTTTTCAATCCCCGTTTGCAGGATGGGAGGATTGTGGTTCTGAGGATGCAGCTGCCTCTCTCGGGCACATGTGATTAGCGAGAGAAAGAGCAGGTTGTCAATCATTTTTTGACTAGGGCAGTACTCTCAACCCCACACTCTCCCTCTTTTGTCTTTTCCACTATGGATTTATCTTTGATGGAACATAAAATGAGTAGTAAGTTTAACAAACAGGGATTTCAGTGCTTGGAGAGAGGTATTCATTTTTTTTCAAGTCTCTGAACCTGATATTTATGGGAACAGCTTTGCACTTTGTGGGCATTTAATGATCTGTGATGGCAAAGACACCTAAATTATTTGTACACACACTTGAGCAATCCGATTCAGGGCTGACTGGTTCAGGTCAGTAGCTGCTATTTCTACCTTGTGGGAGAAAAGGAAAATAAGGCATGGGGATTCCTTGGCTCTAAGGACGGAGTGTTGTGATTACTTGTGGGTTGTACTAAATCGGACCGTCCAGGTTTGGTAGTCAGTTCCAGTTCTGTAGGTCCTACTCCTCAGCTTTTTCCATCCTCTCTCCATCAATAAGGAAGAGTGACTAGTGTGGACCTGGTCATATCCAACCAAGCACATTTCTGCTATCATGGCACTGAGGCAACATTAAATGGAAATAAAAGTTTATTTTAAAAGCTATGTAATTACTCTGATAGTCAACACTATTTAAATCTCCTAGAGCAGTGCTTCTCAAATCCTAATGTGCATATTAGTCCCTGGGGCCCTTATTCATTTTAGAATTTAGATGGTCTGGGATGGGGCTCAAATTCTGCATTTCTGGCTTAGGTGATGTTTGTGCTGCTGGTCCACCCCAATTTGAGTATCGAGGTCTTAGATCAGTCGTCAGCAAACTACAATCAGTGAGCCAAACCAGGCCCTCATCCAGTTTTATAAATAAAGTTTTATTGGAACATAGCCATGCCTGTTTGCTTATGTATGTCTGTGGTTGCTTTCCCATTGCAGTGGCAGGGACATGTAATTATGACAGAATTTATGGCCTGCAAAGCCTAAAATATTTGCTATCTGGCATTTACAGAGAAAGTTTGCTGCCCCTACTGTAGATGATTCCTTTGAAATTGAATGCTTGGTTCACAGAACAGATTTTCATCATTCATCCAATATCCAATAAACATTGTCTAACACATTTTATGAAATATATATTGTGCTAAAAGAATGCAATTATGAACCAGATACAATTGAGATTCTCTTGGAGCTTATATTTATTTTTCTCCCTTAATATTTGAGCAAGCAACAACATTCCCTAAACCTCAGTTTTCTCATCTGTAAAATGGGGATAAAATCACCTAACTCTCAGAGTTGTTTTGAGGTGAGAGCTAGGCACATGGTAAATATTCAAAAAAGGTTAGCTGTTATTGTATCATTTTCATTATTTTTTCTTACTCTCCAGATTACACTTGCTGGTTGTGTGTGTGTGTGTGTGTGTGTGTGTGTGTGTGTGTGTGTTTCATTCCTGGCTATTCAGAAGGAATTGGATCTGGATTTGACTTTTTCCTCAAACTTTAATAGAAATGTTTAACAATTCAGTCATAGCTTTGACATTGAAATCTGAGACCAAAGCAAGAATAGCTTTCAGGGTTCCCCAAACAATGTGTATCTCTACTTGCTTAATCTGCCATCAGTGAGGTGCTAATGGTGACATGGCTCCTGGCAAGGAAGGGTGTCCAGGACAGGAGAGATGCCTTACTCTCATAGCAAGAGAAACAGCCTTTGATGGGATTAACTAACTGCTCTCTCTGGTAACCATGGACACCATTAGGCTAAACAGCTGAGGTGATTTTTTTATTCATTATTTATTCCATTTAAAAGAAAGGCTGAAAGAACTGAAAAATGCTCTTTGGGATACTGGAAACCTACATGCATGTTTATGTTATTTTGTATCTATATTCAATCATTAATATATTATAAATTCTATGTGGTTGAGAAGGATGTATGCCTTAATTATGTTTCCTAAGAAGCAGATGAAGCAAAGATTTGCAGGTAAATAGTTTATTCCAGAGGTCAGGAAGCCAGTAGGGCGGTAGGGAAATAAGGTGGGTAAGAGAAGGCCATGAATCTGGGTGTGTTATCTGTAGCATTTAGCTACCACTAGAGTGCTCCTGTGGAACTCTGGAAAATGGTGTAGAAAACACACCTCAGAATTATCCCACTTAGGTTACTGAACAAAGTTGGTGGGTCTATTGCCCATCCTGCACAGAGATGAGGCAACAGGTTTTTCACAGAGAAAAGGGTTTATTGTTAGGCAGCCAGACAAGGAGACTAGAGACAAAATTCAAATCACGACTTGAAGCAAATTTAAAGAATAAGGGTAATATTTATTAATTCTAATTCAGGAGGTCTGATTGGACAATCTGAGAACTAAGCCATCTAGGGGAAGAAATGTGAAAGGGGTAAGAGGAAACAAAGAAATTCCAATCTGGCAGAGTTTGCTTGGTCAGTCCTATATGTTTTTATATTAGATTTGGGCTTGGATTCTTCCTTATTGACGAACCTCTAGTTTTTTAAAGGGTTCTGGGTGGCAGCCGTAATACCTCTGTAACCTTGAGTTCTGTGATTCTTGGTTCGGCTGTGCTTTCCACGTCAGCCTGTTGTGGGAGCATGGGCCCTTCCCCGCACAAAGTCCAGGTCCTTGGCAACTCGAGCAAAGAATTGAATGAGATACTGGGGTAAAAAGTAGTTTATTAGAAGAGATAGTACATTTCAAAGAAGTAGAAGTAGGCCCGAGCAGTAGAGAATGGCTGAAGGGCCCATCATTACAAGAGAAATTACACTCTGTGGATGGAAAAGGGGCCACATGTTAAACCTGACGAGCTCAGGAGACTGAAAATAACCACAGAGGATGGCGTGAACATAAAAATTCCTAACAAAGGTGGGCCATGGCAGGAAGTCACATCCTTGGCCAGTAACTTCCTTGAGAAAAAGGTCAATCTTTACCTTAAGCCTATCTGCTGTCTTTTTGCATCTAAGATAACATACCCTTACAATATCAAAGTAATCCCTTTTTCTGGATCCCCCAGGGGGCACAATCCACCACACCAGAGCAGGAAACTACAACTCCCTCACTGTATCTTGTTCCCCAAATACTATCTCTATGTGCTGCAAAATGCTATTAATTATACTGTATCCACCAATGTAAAAGAAATGCTTGTCTCTCCATTTTACTTCTTATCCAATCCCAAAGATTTCCCTGCTTTGCTTTCTCCCACCCCCTTAATCTACAACCAATGGATTTCATGTAACCTTCCTCCTTTGATTCTAATGTATAAAATAAGTTGCAAAACGGCCATTTTCTGGAGCATTTTCTCGATCCGTTGAAATTTTGCTTTCCGGCAATTGTTGTCAGTTTGGCTCAAATAAACTCTTATAAATTTTCTCTCAGGCTGGGTATTTTTCTATGGCAATTGCAAAGAGTTTGGAGCTGACCACTCACAAAGGCGAGGCTCAATAAGCTCAAAAAGAAGGGCGGATCGGTAAAAAGGAGCAGGGCAGACTTTCCAGGACTTGGAGTTTTTATCCCCTTTCTCTAAAATGGGCTGTTCCCCTTTGCACATAGAACCACTTGATTGGCACCTGTGATTGACAAGAGGTACTGCACAGGTACTAGTGACTGGTCTGATCTAGTTGGGTGTTTTGAGCCCATTTATTTTCCCTCAGGGATAGGTAATTACAATACAAAGGGGAGTTTGGGGCGGAGAGGGGCTGTCCCTTTGGCCGGTTGCATTCTGTGGGATGTGCAGGAATGCAGAGACCCAATACCTGCTTCTAACTGCCTGCCTTGTTTTCCCCTTGAGAGACATGATTCCCATAAAATCTCTACGGGAAGTTGAGGGATAGGAGGTCTCTTCTTCTGTATCTGCTTCCTGCTGGGCAGAGGTGTAGAGCTGTCCCCGCCTATTGGGCAATTCACAGAATTCTCACCCTATCTGATCTCAGATGAGAGGAAGGTGTCTCGAGATCCACCTGGAAAACCACACTGGCTTCTTTGGCTGTGACTGGCAATCTTTCTGGGGTATCCTCTGTACCCCCAAGGTCTCTGAATGAGGAAAAATAGATTTTAATTAATAAATCTGTTAGCTCTCATGAAACCTATGGCCATTCAGCCCGTCACTCAGGTGCCATCAGTTGTCTGGGCCCATTCTGGGTTTGAAGAGACTCATTAGGCTTACTGGCCTGGGGGATATTGGGAAGTCACAGGCTTTCAAGTAGTTATCTGAAGCAGAGGTAGGAGCCTTCTATTGTTTAGGATTCAGAAACTGATTTACAAAGCAGTCAAGAAGCAGGGGGATCTTTAATCTAGGATTCACAAACTGGTTAGAAAAGTAATCAAAACCAAGAGCTAAGAAACTAAGGAAATAGGGAGAAGACTTAACATTTCTATAGGAAAGAAGACTTAAAAGTTTTTCAGTGGTTGGAGGTGGGGGGCTACTTGGTTGGCCCACAACAAGCCTAGGGTCATTTGGCTGCTAACTGTGCCTGCTCAAGCTTCTGGGATCAGTTTGACCTGGCTTGGTCTGGTGGTCTCCAGAGACCTGAGGGGATGCCTTCTATTATGTTCTGAAAGCCACACACACACACACACACAAACACACACACACACACACACACATACACACACACCAGAAATAAAACTATTAGGGTCTGGTTTCAGGGTTTGGGCACACTTTCACTAAGAGCTGAAGGTGATAGAGATTTTATACACCAACTCCCATCACTATTTCATTGGTTAAGGGCTCCTCGAGGGGTGTGTGTTAATTTTCTGGCATTTCTGACTATAAAGAAGCAGTTATTGTCTATTGGAAGCAGCAAGGGGGCACTGATGTGGTAAGGTCTGAAGGGTACACACAGGGCACTGAGAGCATCTGCATGGCTCAGCTATATATATTTCTCATACCTGAAGTTTGCATGAACTAAACTAAGTGTTGATTGTCCTATACTGGATGAATCTCATCATACAAACCAAACTTGGAGGGTAGGTGGGTGGGGAACAGGGTTGAAACTGCTTAAGTAAATTTAGGTGTTTCCGGAAAAGTGAATGACAGAGACTGCTTCATTCTATAGAGATTTTGAAGAGAAAGTATAAAGCTACCTTGATGCTGATAGGGTTTGAGACAGTACTTCCCCAAAATATTGGCATATTGAATATTTTAATCTGAAGAAATTTCAGAAAATAGAAGTACAAAGGTCACTCTAAACTTCACACACCTTTCTCTCCTGAAGTAGATCATAAAACACTTATGTGAGAGGTGTCCTTCCTACATTCAGAGGAAAGAAGCATCCTGATCTCCAAAGATGAAGGGATGCCAAGAAGATTCAGAAAAAACAGGGCCTGCTAATTTCCCCCCATACTCTGTGCCCTATCATATTTCTCCACAACTGCCCATTCTTCATCAAACCTAGCATAAAAATACGTAGGTTTAACTATACTTCAGGTGTTCAAATTTTTTTTGAAGGCTCCGATGTCAATGTAAAATAAATTGAGCCTCCAATAGATCCATAATATAATCACAATATCCATAATATAAAGTGCAAAATAACAGTGAAGACAGAGCAGTTTCTAGAAAAACTAAAGGGCTGTGAAGCATGAGAATCACATCCGCATTTAAATTATACAACCTTACAGGTAGAGAATCTTAAAAGCCTGTGTTGGAGGCAGAGTACTGGGGATAGGTGGAAGCTGAGAATATTCAGGGGGGACACTAATGCACCACCCAGCTCTCCCTTCAGAGAAAGACTCATTGACCCAGCTGCTAGGAGCAGCATCAGTCTCTTCAAGGGATCGTCTTGCCTTTCTGGGTAGCCCATATCCGTGATCAATATAAAAGTGGTGGCCAGGAATATAAGGACCTGACCATCTTAACCCTACTTGATACCTCATGAGGATCTTTCTAGCCCCTGAGCTCCTTGGACAGTTAGCAGAAGCTATTGTTGGACATGCATCACAATTCAGTTTCTCTCTGCTCAATCCTGCTTCCTCTCCTTCCACCCCCTGCTCCCCACCCCCCAAGTGGTGATCCTAAGATACTCCTTAGATAAGCCTCCTGCATGGTACACTCTATTTCATCAACTACTTCCCAGGGCCCAATGCTTGACACTAAGACATTCAAAAATCTTGTCTCTGAAACACAAGCCCTAATCACTTTTTTTTTTTTAATTGGGGAATTGGGGAAGAGGAATAGCGTTGGGGAATCAGGGAAGGGGAACAGACAAGTTGCTGTCCTTTTGTTCTTCAGCCTAGTTGTGGAGGACGTCACTTCACTGGACCATGTTGGTATTATTTTTGCACTCTTCTGGGTGAGACAGATCGGTCGCTGGCCTCTGGATGGCTGCTCACGGAGGCTCTTGGCGGCTCATGCCGGCTACCAGCCACTCAAGGTAGCTTATGGCAGCCCACTGCAGCAGGGGCTGCAGCCTATGCCTTCGCAGGCAACTTACCGCAGCCCAGCTCCAGGTCTAGCTGTTGTTCACCATCTTAGCTGTAAAGGGTGCATTGTCACTGGCCCTTATGTGAAATCCCAACCTGAGCCCTGCTGCTCAGAGCTGGCATCCCAAGCCAACTCTTAACCAACGTGCCACTCAGCCAGCCTTCTAATCACTATTGTATCTTTTTTTATATCATCTGACTGTCATCCTAATGTCTAATATAAACCCAGGTATGAAATTTTACCTAGGAATAAAATATATGCTTGATGTGGAGAAGTGTGAGAAATTAGAACTTCACTTTGTTTCTGTTATTAGCTTGTCAGTTTCTCCCTCTCATACCTGGAACATTGTAGGGGAGGCAAATTTTTTCTTTGACCCTCTGAGCCTTCCTGAAAATTCAAGTGAGAAAGATAAATATTTAATGTTACATCCAAGAAGACTCTGCCTAAACCAAGATCACAAAGATTCACTACTATATTTTCTTGTAAGAGTCTTCTAGTTTTCTCTCCTTCATCTAGATCTGTGACCCATTTTGAGTTAAGTATTGTGGACGGCATGAGAAAGAGGTCCAACCTTATTCTTTTGCATGTGGTTACCCAGTTCTCCCACCATTATTTGTTGAAAAGACAATCTTTTTTTTGCCATTGATTTGTTTCAACATCCTTGTCAAAAATCAATTGACTATAAATGTAAGAGCTTATTTCTGGACTTTCAATTCTATTCCACCCTTGGGTCTATCTTGTGCTAGTCCCAAACTATCTTATTAGTGGAGCTTTGTACTAAGTGTTAAAATTGGGAAGTGTGATCTTATAAGTTACTAGTTGCCTTTTTCTTTCTGCTTTTAGGTTTCTCTCTTTGTTTTAACCTTTGCCATTGTAATTATAATTATAATGTGACTTGGTGTGGGCCTGTTTTGGTTCATCTTGTTTGGGACTCTGTACTTTCTGGGTTTGTATGTCTATTTCCTTCACCAGGTTAGGAAAGTTTTCAGTCATTATTTCTTCAAATAGATTCTCAGTCCCTTGCTTTCTCTCTTTTTGTTCTGGTATCCCTGTGATGTAAATGTTGTTATGCTTGATGTTGCCCCAGAGGCCTCTTAAAGTATCCTTACTTTTTTGGAATTTTTTTTTTTCTGTTCTGATTGGGTGTTTTCTGCTACCTTGTCTTACAAATCGCTAATTTGATCTTCTACTTCATCTGGTGATTGCTTCTAGTGCATTATTCATTCAGTTATTGTATTCTTCACTTTTGACTGGTTCTTTGTTATGGTTTCTATGTCCTTTTTTATGGTTGGTATCTCTTTGCTGAAGTTCTCAGTAAGTTCCTTGAGCATCCTTATAAACATTGTTTCAAATTCTGTCTCTGATAGGCTGCTTGCCTCCATTTCATTTAGTTCTTTTTTTGGAGTTTTCTCCTGTTCTTTTATTTGGGATGTTATTTCTTTGTTTCCTCCTTTTGACTGCCTCTCTGTGTTTGTTTCTATGTATGAGGTAGATCTGCTATCTCTCCCAGTCTTGGCGAGACTTATATAGTCAGGTGCCCTGTGGGGCCCTGGCACAGTCTCCCTGGTCACCTGCTCTGGGTACTTCAGGAGTATGCCTTGTGTGGGTTGCTTGTGCCCTCCTTCTATAGTTGATCCTTGATTGCTATTGGCACATCAGTAGGTGGGATTGACCCTCAGGCTGACTGACTGTGGGGTTTGGCCATATCCACAGCTTACAGGCTGCTGTGTGGTTGGGGCTTACCCCACTGAGTGTAATTCACCCCCGTAGGCTCTGGTGTCTGTTGAGACTGCCCTTTCTGTGTGCTGCTTATGGAGCTAATTGGGCAATGCTCTGCTGTGGTCTGAAGCCAACCTTCAGGTATGTTGGTTCTGGGGCCTCTTGGGATGGACTCCATGCAAGCCCACGTCACCCATTGCCTGTGATTATTCCGGGACTACCTGGTAGGAGTTACAATGTGACCCCTGGTTGGTCGCTGCCTGTGCTATACCTGGAGGCACTTGGGTGAGGGCATGCTGTGAAACGAGGACTTCTGCCATGAGTACTGGGCCTGGGATAGCTCTGCCAAAAGCCAAGACACCCTGTGTCCTGCTGCCACCTGCCAGCTCCTTTAAAGTTCAGCCACTAATAAAGCCTTTTGTGGTATGCAAGTTGGGTGAGTCAGGGTGTCAGCGAGTCATTACAATGGGAAGCATTGTTTGTAATTACCAGGTTAATGTAGACTCTGGTTCGATGCCTGTGTTGAGCCTGAAACTACTCAGCAATAGTATCAGAGCACAACAAGGCCAGTCATTGCCTGCCTGGGGCCTGTGGACTCTTGACAGTTTTCAAAGAAAGGGTGCAATGCACTCTGGGGCTGGCTGCTAGCAGAGAAAGTGCCTCTAGTGTTGGGGGAACTGGGTTGGGTGGAGTCCCAGTGACTAAGCAGGGTGGAGCAGTGGAGCTCACCTTATCAATCAGAATCAGATTTGGCTGTAAGGGTAGGGGGAGGGCTCAGCACAGTAAAGATGGTGGCTTTCTGCTGGCTTCTCAGAAGGAGGACCCCATTACAGAGAAAATGGGACTGTCCTCTAGGCCTAGCTGTGAAGCCACGCACCTCAGTCTGCTCCCTGTATGCCTCTGACACCTGCCAAGTCACTATCCCTCCACTGGAGTCCAAGGTGAGTTCCTGAGAATGAGTCTGTGCTCGGGCCATTTAAGAGGAGGTCTGGGTTTCCGGCAGCCTTCCACCCCACCCAGATGATTGGAATCCCCACTGTTTTTAACAGCCAGATGTTGTAGGAACTCCTCTTCCTGGCACAGTACTTTGCACTGGTGATCCTGGAATGGGGCTGTGATCCTTTGCTCCTGCTGGGGGGAACCTCCATGGCTGAGGTCTCCCTCCCAATTTTCATACACCACACAGAGGTTTCATGTCTCTGCCTCTCCTACTGGTCTTGTGGCTCCTGATTTATATCCTTAGTTATAAAACTTCTGTTCAGCCAACCTTCAGATGATTGTCCAGGTTCACTATTCTATGATTTAGTTGTAATTTTAATGTGTTCATGGAAGGATGCAGACATAATGTTTATCTACTCCACCATCTTGGGTCTCCTCTATTTTACTGTTTTTCTTAAATTTATTGTTAAGTATTTTATTTATTGTGATGTTATTTTAAAGGAATTGTTTCCTTAATTTGATTTTTGATTATTCATCACTAGCTGCCATAGCTTGGGCTACTATAACATAATGCCATATACTGGGTAGCTTAAATAACAGGCATTTATTTCTCACAGTTCTGGATGCTGGGAAATTGGAGAACAAGGTGCTAGCATGGTCCAGATCTGGTGAAGACCCTCTTACTGGGTTTCAGATAGCTGCCTTCTTACTATATCCTCAAATGGAGCATGTGTGTGTGTGCACGTGTGTGTATGTGTGTGTGTGTGTGTCTGTGTGTGTGTGTGAGAGAGAGACAGAAAGAGAGAGAGAGAGAGAGAGAGAGAGAGAGAGAGAGAGAGAGAGAGAGAAGTGCTCTCTGGTTTCTTTTTATAAGCGCACTAATTCCAACATTAGGATCTCACCCTCATGACTTTATCTAAACTTAATTATCTTCTAAAAACCCCACCTCCACAATACTATCACATTAAATAAAGGTTAGGGCTTCAGTATATGAATTTGGGGGGAACACAAACATTTAGTCCATAGCACTAGTGTGTAGAAATACAATTGATTTTTGTATATTGATCCTGTACTCTGCAACCTTGAAGAGCTTATTTATTTTTTGTAATAATTTTTAATGGATTTCATAGGGTTATCAATATATAAGATCATGCCATTTGCTAATAGAAATAATTGTACCTATTCTTTTCCAATATAAATGCCTTTTATTTCATTTTCTTATCTAATTTTCCTGGCTAGAATCTAAGGTACAATGCTGAATAGAAGTGATGAGGAAAATATCTTTGTCTCATCCCTGATCTTTGAAGGAAGCAGTCAGTGTTCCACCAGTAAGTGTGATATTAGCTGTGGGTTTTATATAGTTGTGGGTTTTATGAGGTTGAAGATGGTTCCTTCCATTTCGAATTTGTTTTACATTTTTATTATAAAATCGTTGTTGGATTTTATAAAATGACTTTTCTGTATCTATTAAGATAATCATGTGGTTTTTGTTTTTTATCTTATTGATTTGGTATATTACAGTGATTTTTGGATGTTAAAGCAATGTTACATTCCTGGTCAATGTGAATCATCATGGTTTTTTTTTTATGTTACTGGATTCAGTTTGATAGTATATATTTGAATATTTTGTGTCCATATTCATAAGAGATATTGGTCTTTAGTTTTCTTGTGATATCTTTGTCTGGATTTAGTATCAGTTATACTAGCCTCATAGAATGAGTTGGAAAGTATTCCCTCCTCTTCTTTGGAATTCTTTGGAAGAGTTTGTGAAGAATTGTTATTAATTCTTCTTTAAATAAATTCTTTTTTTAAATGTTTAGACATATTCACCATAAAGCCATCTTGGCCTGAGCTTCTTTTTGTGGGAAGTCTCAGAATTACTAACTCATCCACTTTACTTGTTATATGTCTACTCAGATTTTCCAGTTCTTTTTGAGGGAGTCAGTTTCAGTAGTTTACGTGTTCCTAGAAATTTTTCCATTTCATCTAAGTTGTCTGATTTGTTGACAGATAGTTTTTGATAATTTTCCTTTACAATCCTTTTTATTTCTGTGAGATGTGTAGTGATGTCTTCTCTTTCATTTCTGATTTTCATAATTTGAGTCTTTTTTTTTCTTAGCTAATTCCAAGGATTTTGATTTAGAAAGAGTAGGCTCTTTGGTGCTAGACAGATCTAGGTCCAAATCCTATCTAAACTTTCACTATGTGACTGCCATCTCTAAACCTCAGTTTTTAACCTAGAAAATGGAGATAATTCAATCTATTTATTCTCTTAAAATCTTTCAGTGGACTACCTGTAATGTGCCACGGTGCAATAGTGGCTGCAGGGTGCAACAGTGAAAGTGACAAAGTCCTTTCCCTCATGGAGCTCACACTTCACCTTTTTGTGAAATTTAAATATGATAATATGATAGAGTTACTGGCATATAGTAAATGTCCAGTGAATGACAGATATTGTCCTCTCATGTACTGTTAGATGCCAATTCGGGCTCTCTATGGAAAGATAATGGATGGCTTGCAATACTTTGTTGCAGCCTTCTCTTTCTCACACCTCATCCTTATCAATTCTGGAGTCAGAAGACCTGGATTTAAATATTGGGTTAATTACATCCTAGCTTGTTAGCTAGATTTGATTTGGGCAAGTTAATTATCCTCTCTGAGTCTCAATTTTCTTACCTGTACAATGGGAAAAATATACACTTGTGAGGTAATGTATAGTGTAGTAATGTAGGGACAAAACTTAAATACATGCACCCTGTATTATCATCATTGCTATTATCTATCAGAAGAGCTTTAAATATATACATTCACTCATAACAGATCTACTATGTGGAAAATGGTGTTTGGGGGCATAAGATCACTTTGGAATTTGATAAATTTGATAAATCTTAGAAATGATTTTGCTACATCTGAGGAGGTGTAGAAAGAAGCTAGGGCAGAAAGGCCACATATAACACAATTGTGCACTTTTGAGCTGCACAAGATTACCTGGCCCAGGAGGCAGGGGAGGTGGGCTGAAATACAAGTTATGTTTGTCAAGGGGTGTCAGCTCAAAGGAAGAGGTGCCCTTTTATAATTTTTTCCACCAGAAAGGGCTCCTGTTTACATTCACACATCTGGCAGAATGTTTTTGTAATTTGCTCAGTCTCCCCTGAAATCAAATCCTGTGGCAAGGACTTGGGTGCAATAGTTTATTTTGGCAGAGATACAAGAAGGCACAGAAGAAAAGAAAAAGGAAGAAAGAAAGAAAGAAAGAAAGAAAGAAAGAAAGAAAGAAAGAAAGAAAGAAAGAAAGAAAGAAAGAAGAAAAAGTTAAAATTTATGTTATTAAACTGGTTTGTACTGTGAACAACCAGAGTTCAATCCCACAGGGGGCCCTCTGAGGAAAATTTGGAGAAATCGTCGAAGAATGAGAGACTGTGACATTTATTCACTGATTTCTATCCTCGGTTGGTTGAAGATTATTCCTGGGACACAAATTACCCCACATTTTAGGGCCAATTCACCTTTGAGGCAGAAAGGTGGATCGACTTCCCCAAGCATACTCCTGAGGTGGGACACTGGTAATGTTCATGGAACTGTCCATCACAGTGGTCCTGGAGTTGAGTGGGCTCAGGGGATATGTTGCAGGGCAGAGTTCTAAGCTAGTTTTGCCAAGAGTGCTGTAGCAGAAGTGGGCTTGGGGAAGGAGCATACTAAGAAGACCTCTGTATTTACACAGACCTGGCCAAGGACTGATATTGTTCAGCATTCATTTTCATTCCATTTTACTTCCACTTGTTCTCCTGCCCTTGAATCACATAAAACTTGGAGTCAATTCCTTCCCCTCATCCCTTAAATAACTGTCTGGGTAGCCAAGCACATGACTGGATACAGAGGACATTAAAATTATAACCTGGCTATTCACAGATACCTGCAGACCTGCTGACTCATTAAATTGCTTAGGTGCCACAGCAGAACAAATCTACTGGTGAGCATGGTCTCCAAGAGCTCTCAGGTATCTCTCTCTCTCTGTTGCTGTCCATCTCTTTTTAATTTTATCACATAAATTAATGGGAGTGAGATTATGATATGAATAATCACAATCATTTCTAATTAATTGAGGTATTTATTCATTCAAAAATAATCAAATGTTTATTAGGTGCCTGCCCCTTGTAAAACTGCAATACAGAAGTGAACAAGGTTCAGGGTTTCTGCCTTTTGGAGTTGACATTTTAATGGGGAATAAATAAGAATGAGAAGAATGTAATGAAAGAAAAAAAAACAGAGTGATGGAATATAGAGTTGCTGTTGGGGTGAAGAAGGCTACTTAAAATCAGGTGGTTAGGGGAGGCCACTTCAGAGTTGCTAATTGACCTGAGGCATGAATGACTCACAAGAACAACCACCTTCTTCCTCCTCCTCCTTTTCTTCTTGTATCTGATTTTCATTTTTACATTTTTTTTAATTCAAATTTACTGGGGGTGACAATGGTTAGTAAAATTACACAGGTTTCAAGTGTACAATTCTGTAACACATCATCTATATATCACATTAGTTGTTCACCATCCAGAGTCAGTTCGCCTTCCATCATCATATATTTGATCCTGTTTACCCTCATCTACCACCCCCCATTCCCCCTTACTCTCTGGTAACTAATTCCTGTGAAAGGAAAGGAACTGTAGGGGCAAGACAACTACAAGCTGGTAGACCATTGCTCAAAGCCACCTCTCACAACACACCCCGCCTCCACTCCCACCTATCTGGGTGGATCCCTGCAGTGGCAACCAGAGCCTTTGAGACAAGAATAACCTTCTGAAGCATAGGGAATACAAATGCAAAGACTCTGAGTATGAGAGTCTGTTGTGATTGAAGAGCTAGAAGGAGGCAATGTGGTTTTAGGAATTATAGTACTGTGGTTAATTAGGTGGGCTCTGGAGCCAGGGTAGAACACTTAATAGCTCTGTGATATTGGGCACATGATTTAACCTTTGGGAGCCTCAGTTTCCTTATCTGTAAAATAGGATAACAGAACTACTACCTTATGTAGATGTTATAAAAATTAAATAAAATTGTATGTTAAGTACTTATTCCCATTACCTGCATATGGTAGGAGCTCTACAAATGTCATTGGATTGGCCATAACTCCTTTTCCCCAAAAAACTCAACTCAGAAAATAAAATGAAATGTGTGGTATCACATGGCAGAACATTCACAAATCAAACTTTTAGGTGTGGTTTGATCTAGAGATTTATATACAATGGATTCTAGCTCTGGTTCCCTTAATTCTCTTAGTTATATCCGCCAGGTGAATCTGCATTTGCATCTGACTGGCTTTCCACATGACAAAAATGACTGCATCTACCACAGGCCTTATTCGGCACATCCCTGCAGGTGTTCCTGGCATCACACCCACATTTCATTCTATCCAAAGAAAGAAAGCATAGCAAGAACACTTCCTGTTGAAGTTCTGAGAGTCAATCTGATTGGGTTGGCTCAGGTCACATGCCTACCCTGAACCATTCACTGTAGCCAGAAGGTAAATGCATTGATTAGGTTGACTTAAGTCATGTGTTCCTGGAGTTGGGAATGGAGTCAGATTTTTAAAAATTCTATAGATCCTAAATGAAAATTGGGAGATAACGGGAAAGCAGAAGGGGACATGATGCTAGGGATACAGCAATATGTCCAGGGATGTTATCTTTCATTATTATCATTCTAACTAGATAGAAGAACATTGAATTAGGGTAAATTAAGAGACCCATGTTATAATTTTGATCCTCTCATAGCTCTAAGACTTGCATACTCAACTGCCCCTTAGAACGTCAGTTTCCTCATCTTGAATTTATTTGCTTAACAAATTTCTTAAACTTGTATTATGGACATGATATTGATATAGTGGAAATAAGCAGAACTATCTCTGTCCTCACCAAGCTAACGTTTTAATCTACTGGGATTTAAATATGGATTGTATAGCCTCATCAAGCAGATGTTCTTAAAATCAAGGTGCAGTAAAATGTGGTACAATCTGTTTATTTTGCTCTAGTGTCATGATTCTTCTATTTTACTTTGCATGAGGGAAGACACTAAAATAAAATATCAATTCTATAAAAAAGTTCATTTTTTTAAACTTCTCAATCAAATGGAATTTGGATCCTATTAGAAACTGTTCTTTCATGATTTCATTTTAATCTGTTTTATTAGCTACAGTTTCTATAAGCACTTGCTATGAAAAATGTTAGGGCATAAAAGTGGAAACAATAGTAGAAGGAAATAAAATTTATTTGTCAAGAAAGATAAAAAGGTACAGTAAAGATTTACAGCATCTCTTGGGGAAAGTATTTGATTTAAAAATCATTCTAATTAACTAGCAAAAATCAATCATAAAAAATAAAATATGTAATTCATAGCCAAAAACTCAAACTTTAACTTCTGTTTTTCATTTAGAGCTAACTTCCCTAGTTGGAGATGTTTACTGGTTTTGTTTTACAGAAATCATCATTTTTCCTATTGAAATTTATTGCTCCTTACAAGAGCTGGGAATGGTAGTTCATTTTACTGTGAATTCCCAACACAGAGGTTGTTACTGTCACTATAGAAAAGGGCCAATCAATTATGATGATGGAACATGATGGGATGTCTCCTTTGGCCATGGCCACAATTTTGAGGAAAGACTGATCAGTTTCTTCTGACTAGTGTAAATGACAAACCACATCCAGCCCTTCTTCCTTTGCATGGTACCACTTGTGCTCTCTGCCCTCTGCCCTGTCTTGGACCATTGACTGACCAGCCATTGTATCATGTAGGACACTAACTACTAAAAAAATTCAGCTTTATTGAGGTATAATTGACCTATAAAATTATAAGATATTTAAAGTTTACATCGTGGTGAATATATATATATATATATATTGCAAGGATTTCCCCAATCTAGTGAAATAACACATCCATACCTTCATATATTTATCTTTTTTAAAAAGAAAAAAATTATTGGGGAATTAGGGGAGGGGTACAACGCTGTGGAATCGGGGAAGGGGAACAGACAAGTTGCTGCTGCCCTTTTGTTCTTCAGTCTGGTTGTGGAGGACATCGCTTCACTGACCCATGTTGGTATTATCATTGTGCTCTACCTGGCTGAGGCAGTCATTCGCAGGCCATTGGACAGCTGCTCACGGCATCTCATGGCAGCTACTGGCTGCTCACTCTGGCTTCCAGCCACTCATGGCAGCCCACTGCAGTACCACTGTAGCCTACATTGTCGCTGGCAATTGACGGTAGCCCAGCTCCAGGTTGAGCTGTTGTTCACCATCTTAGTTGTAGAGGATGCAGCGTCACTGGCCCATGTGGAATCCGAACCGGGGCCCTGCTGCTCAGAGCTGGTGTCCCAAGCCAACTCTTAACCAACATGCCACTTGACCGGCCCCATATTTATTTTTTTTAGAACGTAAATGTTCAGCAAGAGAGAGAGAGAGAGAGAGAGAGAGAGAGAGAGAGAGAGAGAGAGAGAGAATTCTTCTTTTAAGTCACATAGAAACTTGGCCATGGCATAGACATCTCAAGGCAAAACCACATCTCTTGTCTGGTGTTGCCAGGGGCATAGAGTGGCCAACCTCTTTAGATTCCCCTAAGAGCAAAAAAGGCTTATTAAGCTAGGATCCTGACCTTCCTCTGGGAATTCTCTTCCAATTTCAACAGAGTACTTCTGGGTGAAGTTGACTCGACCCTCCAGTTCCAGGTATAGATCTTGTAACCCAGGGCTATGCCAGTAGAAGAATTGTTCCCCTAGCCTATATGAATAGTTCAGAAATGGCTACATCACCAAATATATTAATTTCAGAAAACAATTCTTTGAGGTCCTGGGTGATCCGTGTGATAGGTTAAGTGCTTTATGAGTAATATCTACATTTCACATCTCCTTCCCCTCATGTTAGAATTTTTACACTGGAATGATCAGAACATAAAACTCTTAACAAATTAAACATGCTGTCAAATTGAGAGGGGAAAGGTGACCTATTGCCTACTTTAACCTCAGAGGCAATAGTTGCTTCTCTTATCTAATAAGTTCTGCCCTTTGCTTCAGAATTCCCAGATATTAGTATCTTTGTAGAATATTCATTCCAATAGTGTATATTCTTTGCATATACTGAGACTATTTTAATAATTTTTTAATTTTTCAATTGCAGTTGGCATACAATATTATATTACTTTCAGGTGTACAACATAATGATAGACATTTATATGACTTATGAAGCAATAACCCCAATAAATCTAGTACCCATCTGACACCATACATAATTATTACATAGTATTGACTATGTAATAGCCATGACTATTTTCTAACTATTAATTTGTACTTTAAAAAAAGTTTTTTTATTTATATATAGCTAATATACAATATTATATTAATATTAGTTTCAGGGGTACACCATAGTCATTCAACATTTATATACCTAAATAAGTGATCATCATGATGAGTCCAGCAACCATCTGACACCATACCATACTATCACAATATTATTGACTATATGTCCTATGCTGTACATTACAACAGGTGTACAGCACAGTGGTTAAACAGTTACATAATTTAAGAAGTTATCCTACTAACTAGTATATTACCCACCTGGCACTATACATAGTTATTACCATATTTTTTTATTATATTCCCTATACTTTACACCACTGAGTATTTGATAACTTCCAATTTGTATTTATTCCCTTCACTTTTTTCACCCTGCCCTCAACCCCCTCCTACCTATCTCCCTGATAAATCTAGTACCCATCTGACATCATACATAGTTATTGAATATTATTGACTATATTCCTTATGCTATACTCTACATCCCCATGACTACTGTCTAACAACCAATTTGTACTTTTTAACCCCTTCCCCTTTTACACCAACCCCAACCCACCTCCCATCTGGCAACCATCAAAATGTTCTCTGTATATATTTGTTTCTGTTTCATTTGTTTATTTTCTTCTTTAGATTCCACTTATAAGTGAAATCATATGTCACATAAGTGAAATCATATGTCATTGTCTTCCGCTGTCTCACTTACTGTGCTCAGCACAACACCCTTTAGAACCATCCATGTTGTTGCAGATGGAAAGATTTCATTCTTTCCAATGGCTAAGTAATATTCCACTGTATATATGTTCCACCTCTTCTTTCTCCATTCATCCATTCAGGGACACTCAGGTTACTTTCATATCTTGGCTATTGTAAATAATGCTGCAAAGAATGAATGGATGGAATCCTTCATTGTCTCTTGTTATATCCTCTGTCTTAAAGTCTATTTTGTCTGATATAAGTATTGCTACCTCACTTTTTATTTTTATTTTTATGAAATAACTTTTTCTATTCCTTTACTTTCAGTATGTGTGTGTCTTTTGATCTGAACTGAGTCCCCTGTACCCAGCATATATATGGGTCTTGTTTTCTCATCCATTCAGTCACCCTATGTCTTTTGTTAGGAGCATTTAATCCATTTACATTTAAAGTAATTGTTGATAAATATGTAGTTATTGCTATTTTATTATTTATATTTTTTATTTTATTTTATTTTTTTTTTTGGTCTTAAAGAAATTTCTGTAAGATTCTTTGAAAACTGGTTTGGTGGTGATGAACTCCTCTAGCTTTTTCTTGTTGGGGAAACTCTTTATTTGTCCTTTGATTCTAAATAATATCCTTTCTGGGTACAGTAATCTTGGTTATAGGTCATTGTTTTTCAAATCCCTTCTGGCCTGCAAAGTTTCTGTTGAGGAATCAGCTGACAGTTTTATGAGAGCTCCCTTGTAGTTAGCTAACTGATTTTCTCTTGCTGCTTTTAAGACTCTTTTTTGTATTTAAACTTTGGCATTTTAATTATGATATGTCTTGGTGGGGTGTGTGCCTGTTTGGGTTCATCTTGTTTGAACCCAAAAGAACTCTGCACTTTCCTGGGTTTGAATATCCATTCCTTCACCAGGTTAGGGAAATTTTCCATCACTATTTCTTCAAATAGATTTTGAATCACTTGTTCTGTCTCTTCTTTTTCTGATACCCCTATGATGTGATTGTTGGTATGCTTGACATTGTTCCAGAGGCCCCTTAAACTGCCCTCAGTTTTTTGTATTCTTTTTTCTTCTTGCTGTTCTATTTGGGTGTTTTCTGCTACCTTATCTTCTAAATTGCTGATTCATTCCTCTGCCTCATCTAACTTACTGTTGATTCCCTGTAATGTAATTTCTCTGTAATGTATTCTTCATTTCTGTTATTATATCCTTTATTTCTGACTGGTTCTTTTTTTATGTTTCCTATTTCTTTGTTGAAGTTCTCCCTGAGGTCATTGAGCATTCTTATAACCAGTGTTTTAAACTCTGCATCTGGTAGGTTACTAGTCTCCGTTTTGTTTAATTCTTTGTCTGGAGCTTTGTTCTGTTCTTTTATTTGGGACATGTTTCTTTGTCTCCCCATTTTGGCTTCCTCCCTGTGTTTATTTCTATGTATATTTCCTGGGGTTAGTAGAGTGGCCTTATGTATTAGGTATCCTGTGGGGCCTAGTGGCACAGTCTCCCTGGTCACTAGAGCTGGGTGCTCCATATGTGTCTTTTGTGTGGGTTGTGTGCTCTCCTATTGTACTTGAGCCTTTGTTGCTGTTTGTATGTCAGTGGGAGGGATTGATCCTTGGGTGGATTGGTTGTGAAGACTGGATGTGACTACAGTGAAAGAGTTGTTGTGAAGGGGCTGACCCTATGAAACAGGATTCACATTAGCAGGGCTCTGGTGCCTCCCCAGTCTGTCCATTTGGTGTGTTATCCTTGGAGGCAGCTGGTTGATGCTACAGCTCAGTTTGAAGCTGGCCACTGGGGGTGCTAGCCCCAGGGCCACCTCAGAGGGGACCTGCTGCAGGCTAAGTCCAGCCACAGCCTGTGCCCTGCCCAGGGCCACCTGCCATGAGCCACAATGCAATTTGTAGATGCCCACTGCCTGCACTATGCTTGGAGGTGCCTCGGGAGGCCACACCATGAACCAAGGCAGGCTTCTGCTAGTGCCAGGTTTGGGGATGCTCAACTAGAGGTACGGGAACATGCTCAAGCCAGATGCTGTTGTTGTTTTTTTTTTTGTTTTTTGAATCTTTGAGGCACTTTAGGAAAGTCTGCAGCATGTGCCAAGGCAGGCAGTTTGTATGGAAATGCCACTGGAATCAGCTTGGTTATGCCCAAAAGTTGTGTAGAGCAAGGCCTCAGATTCACCAGGATAGAGCCAACAATGTTAGCCAGCTTGGTGGAGACTCAGACATGGGGCCACCTGTTTCTGCACTGTGGGAGAGGGGAGGGCTCAACAAAGAAACAATGACTTCTGCCAACATGTCTGTCTGGGAGAAAGCTAACCCTCCATATGTCCCTGTTGCCTTTCATGCTGCTACCTCAGCACTGGAGATCACAGCAAGTGAGTTCATCAGTGAGTAAGTCCGTGCACAGGCCCTTTAATAGGAACGTCTGGGAGTTCAGCTACCCTCCGTCTCACTCTGCCACAATCTCTGCTGGTTTTCACAACAAGAAGTTATAGGGGCTTGTCTTCCTGGCACTGGAACCATAGGCTAGGGATGGGCTGGGACCCCTCTCTCCTCCTGGGGGGACCTCCATAGCCAAGATAACCCTGCCCATTTTTAATGGTCACACGCTGGTGTGGGATTGGCCCATTTTGTGTCTCTGCCCCTCCTACCAGTCTCAAGGGGACTTCTTCTGTATGTCCTTAGTTGTAGGGCTTTAGTTCAGCAAGACTTCAGGTGATTCTCTAATGCAGGTTGTTCTTCGGCGTAGTTGTAATTTTGAGGTGGTCATAAGAGAAGGTAAGCACATGTTGACCAGAATCTCCTGAGACTCTATTCTTTTTTTTATTTTTTTAAAAAAAGATTTTATTGGGGAATTGGGGGAGGGGAACAGCGTTGGGGAATTGGGGAAGGGGAACAGACAAGTTGCTGTCTTTTTGTTCTTCAGTCTAGATGTGCAGGACGTTGCTCCACTGGCCCATGTTGGTATCGTCATTGAGCTCTTTCCGGATGAGGCAGATTGGTGGCTGACCTCTGGATGGTTGCTCCCCATGGCTATTGGCAGCTCACGCTGGCCACCAGCCTCTCACTGTAGCCTATGGCAGCCCACTGCAGCATGGGCTGCAGCCTACACCATCGCTGGGGCTTGCATAGCTCAGCTCTAGGTGGAGCTGTTGTTAGCTGTAGAGGGCAGTGTCACTGGCCCTCATATATGGGATCTGAACCAGGGCTGCTGGCGCCCCAAGCCAGCTCTTAACCAATGTGCCACTCGGCTGGCCCCTGAGACTATTCTTAATTAATTCATTAGGTTCTTTTTTTTTTTTTTTTAGGGCGGTGTCACTGGCCCTCATATGTGGGACCGAACCGGGGCCGCTGGCTTCTCAAGCCAGCGCTTAACCACCGCGCCACTCGGCTGGCCCTTCATTAGGTTCTTAATTTAGCCTCTTTCCAAATGATTTCTGATGAACTTCATCAGATTTCTGATGAACTGAGGTTCATGGACCTCAGTTAATTTAGCTGAGCAGGTCTCAAGATAATGAAGTGAGCCTGGATGAACAATAGTGTAGGGCCCAATTCTCATTTTCCTGGATTTTATAGATGTGGCACTATGATGATATCAGAAACAGAATAGACTAGTGGTTAGGGCATGGGCTCAGGAGCTGTGCTGTTCAATACTCTAGCTGCAAGTCTCATGCATTCACTGAGTACTTGAAATGTGGCTACAGGCATTCTAGAACTGAATTTTTTATATTAATTAATATTAAATTAAGTTTAAATTTAGAAATGGATACCTAGTTCAGTTAACAGAAACTTTTAAGTATGCTTGGAAAAATTTGGATATGTGAGTCTTTTCAACTGTATGAAATATAAATACAGGTTATGTATTTCTTCTGAAAATTTCAAATGGAGATGTGCCCTAAGTGTAAAATACACACTGGGTTTCAAAACTTAATATGATTTAAGAGAATGTTAAATACATCATTAGAAATCATATTGATTATATATTGAAATGATAATATTTTGGATATATTAGGTTGAGTAGAAATTATTAAACTAATTTCACCTATTTTTTACTTTTTAAATGTAATTACTAGAAAACTTAAAATTATATTATACAGCTTGCATTATGGTTCTATTGGGCAGCACTGCTCTAGAGCACACTCATCTAATTAAAATCTTAGTGCTTACAAGCTGTGTGACTTGGGAAATGTCATTTAACCTCTAGGCTGAGTGAGACTTCTAATAGTAATGTGCTTCTGTTCCCTGTGTTTTTTAAGGATAACATATCTTAATACATACCGTGTGCTTCACACAATGACACATCATAACATGCACTAAATATTAGCTCAATACATATAATATGTATAAATTATTATTGCTTTGCATATTTATATCTATGCTATAATTTTCATTTGGGAAAATACTAAGAAGCTATTCCCAAATTTTCCTTTCCATTGTAACCAAGTTCCTCTGGCTTGTTCTAAAACTAAAGATTGATACAATATTAACCAAAGCAATTAGAAAATTGTGTGGTATGATAGAACACTGTTTTTGGAGTAAAAGGGTGGGTTTGTTTAATATCTGATCTGCTGGAGTCTCACAGTGTGACCTCATTCCACTCACTTTTTGTCTCTGGGCCTCAGTTTCTTTATATATAATAATTGATTCTGGAGTAAATAATATCTCAGCTCCTTTCCAGATAAAAATCCTGGAATTCCTTTAAAATTGAAGCCATGTATATGTTGGAAAGGAATCCAATTGGTAAAGTGGAAAGAGCAAAAGAAGAGCAAAGTGTTTAGTACAAATTCTTTCAATGGCGCTCTCACCATAGGTATTTTCCAAATGAGTTCTGCTCAGATTCATGGGCCTACTTCTAGGATCAGTCAACTCAGCTGAGGAGGGCCCAAGATGCATGAACTGACCCTGAGTGGGCTGTATTGTAGGATTCAATTTTCATTTTGTTGGATTCTAACACAATGTATAGTATTAAAGCAGGCAGAGTAGAATAATATAGTTATTGAATACCTAATAATAATAATAGTTAATGTGTAAATCCCCAACTATGTGCCAGACACTGTTCCTTCCCATTTATAAACACAACTCTTCAAGGTAAGATTTATTATAGGGTTGAGTTTCTGATAAGACAGGTGGGCAATATAACTTAAACAAATGGCCCAAAGTCACACTGCTGGCATTGAATTCAAACCCAGACAGTCTGACTCTACTGAGTTCATGCTTAACGCTGTGCTGTGCTGGCAACTTGTGCCCAGTGCCATGTCAAGTGCTGGGGTTACTGGGAAAAATGTGATATATTGTTCCTGCTCTCATAGAGCTTCAAGTGTTTTGCAGAGACTATACACATGAAATGCATTAAGAGCGAATGTTTGTTGCAAAATTATGATGTGCAAGGCATTGTGTAAAGCACATGGTATATATGCTTTATCTCATATTATTCTTCACAAATAAGGGAGAAAATCTATCACAAATGCTACAAAGAAGATGTGAGGAATAATATAATAGCATAAAACTGAGGAGGTTGACCTACTTTAGGTGCATGAAGAACATCCAGGTGCTTCTTCCCTAGGAAAGAGAAACTTCAGCTGATACCTGAGGTTACATCAGAGCTATATAGCAAAGTGTGTGTGTGTGTGTGTGTTCAGTGAATACCAGTAGGAATGACGGAGAATATTATAGGCAATCATAACGCTGAGATGTTGTACTCTGTTTCTATATGTGCAGTCTGTAAATTTTCAAGTCTGTTTTAAGTTCAAGTCTGTTTTGTTATCCATCTTTTAATTATCAGCTCCACCATCACTGCCTTGGGGCAACTATCTCTGACTTTCCCAATCAACTCAGTTCCCTCTTTTGATGTGCTCTCATAGAGCTACACCTGCCTCCACTCAGCCCTTAGCATTGTTTAAATTTATTTGCATAATTTTATTAATAACTGTTTCTCACTAGACTTTAAGATCTATTAGAGCAGGGACATTATATTCCTAGCACTCAAAATTTGTTGAATAAATGAATCCAAAGGTATTTCAGACTAATATTATTATCTTAAAATTAGAACTGTCTTTTAAAACATAAATTATAGAATGCTTTACATTATTTCTCTGATTTTTCTAGGTAGTGAGTCAAATGTATTACTTATAATTAGTGCCTTTTAGTTTCTTTTCTGAGTGGCTTTCCATTTTAGACTTCTTTTTAAAAATCTAACAAGTATTAAGAAGTAATGTCTTTGTATTATGAAAGAACCAGATGAAAGATTCTACATTTTATAATTTTATTTATGTGAAGTTCAAAAATGGGCAAAATTAATCCATTATTAGATGTCCAGTGAGTAGTTACCATTGGGAGGGTAGAACCTGGTGGGGATTTGAGAGGGGCTCTGAAGACTGAGGTTGTCCTGTTTTTTTTTGATCAAGTTGCTCATTACGTGGGTGTGTTTAGTTTTTGAACATTCATCTGGCTGTAGAACTATGTTTTGTGTATTCTTCCTTCTACATGTTGTACTTCAGTAAAGTTCTGCAAACTCTGAAGTGAGCAAGGAATTGACCACTTTTTTTGGAGATTGCTAATGACTTAGGTGGAAGGCCATATTAAAATGGCTGAGGGGTGAATATTTCAGAAAAAATGCCTAACAGGGGTTAGTTGAAGGGGTAGCATTGTATTCAATATCTCTGAGAAGGGATTCTGTGTGCTGCTGTACCCTGGGTGGCTGAATGTGGTGTCTGGGGGAACTTTGAAACTCCAGAAAATCCAGCTCTGGAGGCTGGATTCCCTAGCTGGCTGGCTCCTGAGCCTGACTCCTGACCACTCTCATCGATTGTGGGCAATACCACTGTTCCTCCAACCTGGCTGCCATTGAAAACACATGGGAGCTTTAAAGCAACAATGCCAGCATCCCTTATTGGGATTTCCAGATAAAATTCATATTGAGATTTTTTTAAGCTCCTTTCTTGATTCTAAGATGCTCCAATGTTCGAGAACCGCTGTTCTTTTCTATAGGATTATAGTAGATTATGTTACACTTTACTGTAGTACTAATACTATGCTGTGCTGTTACACTATGCGACAGTGCTACCTAATGTTATGCATTGCTTGAGAATATCTGTATATGTAATACAAAGAAATGCATCAAAATGATAAACACTAAATTCAAAATATTGATTACTTCCAGGAGAGAGGAAGATGACTTAAACCAGGAAGGACACGTGGGTGATGTCAACACACACACACACACACATACAATTTTTAATTTTATTTATATCATATATATTTATACTTTTCTTAAGCTGAATGGTGGGTATATAGATAAAGTTGAGTCATTCATTACAGTTATTTACTGAGCCCCTACCATGTCTCAGGCTTTTTTCTAGGTTCTGATAATACAACAGAAAGAAAATATACAAAATCCCTGACTTTGTGGAAATAATGTTTTAGTTAGGGCAACCAGAAAATAAATAAATACAAAACTAAATATGTACTTTACAAGGTCGTGATTAGTGTAGTGGAGAAAAACAAAGCAAGATAAGGGGATCTGAGACTGGGGTGGCAGAGAGAGGGCTAGTTCATATAGGGTAGTGAGGAAAAACATTTTTTTCTTTTTGAGGGCAGTGTCACTGGCCCTCATATGTGGAAAAACATTTTTGATGAGACATTTCAGAGATATGAAGAAACCGAGGACTATATACTTACAGATATTTAGGAGAAGAGTGTTGAAAGCAAAGGGAGCATGGAAGGCCAACTCTCCTGGAGCTAACACAGGGAAACAGGACTGGCTGGGCCGAAGGGAGATGAGAATTGTTGGGGGTGGGGAAGCATCTTATGTAGGCCCGTGCTGGAAATTTGCTTTCATTCTCTATGAAACGGAATCTTTGGAGCATATTGTACAGAAAAATTCTATTCCTTGTGCCCTCTATATAAGCCTTCTGCATTTCATTATGTTAGATACAGATATTGCAATGTAAATTATTTTATTAAATTTATCACCTCTATGTTAAGAGGGGCTCAGGGTAACTTAAGGGCCCCATGAAAGTAAATTTGTTCAAGGTGGGGCAAAAGAATCTAAGAAAGGGTGTGTGTGTGTGTGCGTGTGTGTGTGTGTGTGTGTGTGTGTGTGTGTGTATTTGCCTGCGTGAGTGCGCTTAAAAAGTGGTTGCTAAGACGAATTGTACTTTCTCCATTTGATGATCAGCTAACAGTAGGGGCTTGCAGGGAGACCTGATCACCATGCAGGGGGCTCGTGCAAATGTTAGGAGACCAGAAAGTATTCTCAACAGAGCAGAGAGAAATAACAACTTGGATTAGCATGCAGACAAGAGAGCTGACTTCTGGGTCTGCCTTTTGTAAAGCTCCCACTGTAAATGCCTCCTATTTTTTCTGTTTTAGTTCAGCCACAGTTGTGGGAAGAAGAGCAGAAATCTAATGCATTAGAATTTAAAATGACTTGACTGTTCTCAAAAGAGACTCCAGTAAATTAACTTTTTACAGCCTGATACCATCTACAGGCCATATGCTTTCAGGTCAGCATGCTGCTCTGAAAAAATTTGGATGGTTTATGCTTTCTTTTTGCAGTTATAAGTAATGCATTGTCTTTGCTATGCTCCGAGCTCCTTCTCAAGGGACCGGGAGAATTTTCAAAGCCAAACTCTGAACTATTTATTTCTCTTAGAGGTTTTCGGACAACACACACAAGTGTATTGATGGAGAGGGCAAAAAAAAAAAAAAATCAATGGAAAGCAGCATTATCCCCCACCCAATATATACTGTTTCCAATCTTTGTTAAAACAGTCTCAAGGAAACTAGAAATGATCATCTCCTAAAATTTACCCTTTGTTTCATTATGTTTCATCTTCTGCTGTCAATTTTGGGTGTGGAAAGCAGTGACCAAACTTCCAGAGCGTGAAGAATCCATTTAAAACCAATATATCTTTTAATGACTCTAGAGAGCAACAAAGGTCAATTAATAATTTCATTTTAACATCAGCTGACCAATTCTGATAAAGCTGTAAGTTTGTAGTCCACAAAACAATCTGGTCTGCTTTTCAGATGATGAATGTCTACTATTGGATCCCAGTTTTATAAATGATCATTTAACTAAGAAAGTAGTGTTTGTATTAAATGCTGTACATTAAAGGAAAGCTGATCTTAGAAATGGTGAAAGAATTCTAAGGAGATCAAACACATGTGCAATATAGTAAAGAAATGTATCTGACTATCCTTAGGGAGAGAATGAAACTATATTTTATTTTTATTTCTAAATTTTTCCATAGAATAATAGTAACACATATTTATTGAGCATGTGTGCCTGGCATGTGTAACATGTGTAATATGCATGTGTAATTTATGTGCCTGGCATGTGTAATATGCTTAAGATCTGCATTTCTCAAACTTGAATGTGCATGCAAGTCACCTGAGGATCTTACTAAAATGGAGTTTCTGATTCAGTAAGTCTGGGGTGGAGCTTAAGACTCCTCATTTCTATAACAACAAGCTCTCAGATAATGCTCATGGGCTGGGCTTTTGCCCACAAATGGTCTAGCAAGGCATTTTATAATGCATTATATAATTCAGAACACAACTGAGTAAGACTGATATATTATCTCCTCTTTATAGGCAAGGGAACCAAGGTTAGAGAGGTTAAGTGGATTTCCCAAGATCTCCAAAAGGGCGGAGTAGACCTAATTCTGTCTGCCCCCAGAGCTTGAATGCTCAACAACTATTTTCCAACTGCCTCCTACCAAAATGGAATTGCCCTTGCTGGCTCTATCCCATAAGTAATGACTAAATTTTACTAGGCAGTAATATGTCTCAGCCTATTTTAGTTTAGTTTAGTCAGACTCCCTTCATCTGGATGTTTCTGCAGCCTATGAAAGTTAGTTGATTAGGGGAGCTTGTTTTCTTCATTTAGACCGGCTCATAATCACAAACCACACTGTCATTTCCCGGACTGCTCCTGGCATACTAACGTTTTTAAATGTTAATCTTGTTTCAAGGGGGCAACATTGAAGAGAACATAATTCTTAGGTCAGAAATGTGCCCTGCATTAAAATGCAGTGTGGGCAAGGGTTTCTTTTAACACTTCTCAAACTAATCTTTATGGATAAGCACATTGTAATCATTTGTATTTGGTATTAAAGCAATTTACCTACCTTCACTTCAATTCCAGAAACTTTTATCGATTACCTACTAGATGTTGTGACTTGGGCTATAATGGAGGCAGAGATGAATAAGGGTAAGTCAGGTCTTTCTCCGATCTTATAGTAGCACTTTTACCTCTCAATGAACCTGAATTTTGTATAGTGATTTAACATCACTGCTAAAGTGTAAGAACCAACCATGGACATGTTTGTGAATGAGGCAATGTCTGCCTGCATTAGACGCATTTGATGTTAAAGAATCTTGAGAATAAGCATGTTCAATGCTGCCTCTGTGATTACTTGTGCTCTCTCCAAATGGACCTCTTGCCTTGAGTAGAAATAATCATATCTGTCTTTTGTTGGGTCTACTTTAAATTTAAACAAAAGTCACATGTATATTGTGGGCAGGGACATTGGAGAGAGAACAAAAAGTATTATCTGAGCATTAAAATCCATCCAATTGCGGGCCAACTTTTGGACAGTACAATAAAGATATTGATATTATTACTGCTCTTAAAGGACCAGCAGTCTAATTCAGTTATTCTTACACTTTCATGTGCATAAAAATCACCAAGGGTATTTAAACACTCAAATTCTTCTTAGTTATATTAATAAATGAATTATTGATACACTCAATAGCATGGATGCATCTCAAAAATATTATGCTGAGAGAAAAAAGTCAGGCATAACAAAGTATATACTGGGTATATTCATTATGAAATTGCCTACTATGAATACACCAGGTAACAATCAAATACAGTAATACCTTGGTTTGTGAGAATAATTTGTTCCAGAAACAAACTACTCGTAGTGTGAGACATCGCTCATTTACCACATTAAAATGTATTAGACATGTTTGTTCATCTTGTGGAACACTCTCAAACCAAGTTACTTGCAATCCAAGATTTTACTGTAATCTCATAATTTTGAAGCTGTTTCTTGGAAACTCTCCTTGGGCTGGCTGAGTGGCTCAGTTGGTTAAGAATGTGAGCTCTGGACTTCCAGTAAGATGGTGAAATAGACAGATGCTGTGCCAACTGCCTCCCAGGATCACATCAAAATTACAAATAATTTATACAACATTCAACCCCGGAAGTCCCCTGAACACTAGATGAACAGAACCTCTAAATGAAGGACTTAAAGAGGAGGCCACATCAAGTCTGATAGGAGGGGCAGAGACGAGAAAAGGCGAACCCCGTGAGGGATGCCTCAGCCATGGGGAGGCTTCTTCGGTTGGGGGAGAGATCCTCTCACTCCACACTGAGCTCACCAGCCCAGAATTACTTTGCCAAGAAGAGAAGTTCTATGATAGCTGGCAGTAGAAATTAGTGAGGACTCTCTTTGCTCAGCTCACTGAGACTGAGGGTAGCTAGAGAACCAGTGGAGCTGGTGCACGGGTTCGCTCGCTGGTGAGCACATGGGTTTGCTTGCCGGTTCCTGGTGGAGGGAGTGGCTCTGTGAGCTGGGCAAGGAGCCTGTGGGGACAGACTAAACTGAGTGCCTTTTGTGTGACTCTGGAGGTTTCAGGACCATTGTTCCCCTCGTGTGGAGCTTGCACACAGGAGTAGTGTACAGGAGGGAGCATTTTTTAAGGTTTCGGACCTCCCACAGAGGGTCAGGTACTGGACTGTATTAGCTGGTGAAATTGATGGAGGAGGGCATCTGTGCCTGGGCACTCATGCAGCCTTGGAGCCCCACCCTCCACCCTGCTTGTGCTGAGTTGCCAAGGAAACACCTGGCAGGCGCACTCCAGCTCCATCAGGCTGATCACTGAGATGCAGGAGTGGGCGAGCCACCTTGGGTACCCCCTCTCTGCACTGCTCATGCAGAGTTGCCAGGCTAGGGCTTGGCTGTAGGGCTGCTCAGCCTGATCTGCAAGCGGCTGATTGGGACAGGCTGAGACTGGGAGTTTTCCTGGGAGTATTGGGTCATGAGTTGTGTGCCTGCGTGATCCAGTCAGGGCTTCCCTGGCAAGTTTGTGTGGGCTGGTTGCCAGTACAGGAGTACATGCTGCTCTGACTTGCTGGGGGCACTGACCACATCCTGTGGTGCCTTGAGGGCCTGCCCAGCCCACCTAGAGCTGTGTTGCCAGAGGCACCCTGAACCCCTGGTGCCTGGCCCCCAACTCCGCAGACCACAGAGAGTTTTTTTGGCAGCAGAAAACCCACAACAACCTGTGAAGATTTTTGGTAGTGAGCACGATTCCAGAGAACACAGCAGCTAATTGTGGGGAGCTCACTGCAAGTCTGAGAGGGAGGCCCGCACATAACACATTGAGCTCTTCCCCCAAACAGCTAGTGCTGAGTCGCCCAGAGACTCTCTAATGCTGAACAAGTGGTCTGCAAATTAAAGAAGGCAGAGAGCCCCCAACACTGTTTTTTTCTTCTTTTTTTCCTTCTTTTTATTTCTTTTTCCTTTTTTTCCCTTTTTTATTTTCTTTTTTCCCTCTGTTTTTCTTTTTTTTTCTTTCTTCTTTTTTTTCTAGGTGCTCTATCTAATACATCAAAGTAATCACAGAGCGACAGCCAGAATGAAGAAACAAAGAATCATGTCCCAAGTAGAAGATCAGAAGAAACCTCTAGAAATGGAACTAAATAAAACAGGGGTATCCAACGTTTCAGAGACATTGTTTAGAACACTGATGATAAGAATGTTTAAGGAACTTAGTGAGGACATAAAGAAGGATAGGGAAACCATAAAAAACAACCAGTTAGAACTAAAGAATACAATAACTGGAATGAAGAACACACTCGAATGAATCACCAGTAGAGTACATGAAGCAGAGGATCGGATCAGCAATTTGGAAGACAAAATATCAGAAATCACCCAGTTGGAACAACAAAAAGAAAAAAGAATAAAAAACAATGAAAACAGTTTAAGAGCCCTATGGGACAACATGAAGCATAACAACAAACACATCATAATAATACCAGAAGGAGAAGGCAAGGAGCAAGGGATTGAGAATGTATTTGAAGAAATAATGACTGAAAAATTCCCTATCCTGGTGAAGGAAATCAGCATACAAGCCCAGGAAGTGCAGAGAGTTCCAAACAAGCTGAACCCAAACAGGTCCACACCAAGATACATCATAGATGGCACAGGTTAAAGACAAAGACAGATCCTAAAAGCAGCAAGAGAAAGACAGCAGGTTACATAGAAAGAAACTCCTATAGGACTAACAGCTGATTTGTCTACAGAAACGCTGCAGACCAGAAGGGAGTGTCAGGAAATATTCAAAGTTATGCAAAATAGAGGCCTACAACCAAGATTGCTCTACCCAGCATGGTTATCACTTAAAATTGAAGAAGAGATAAAGAGCTTATCAGAAAAGAATAAGCTTAAGGAATTCATTACCACCAAGCCACCATTGTGCGAAATGTTAAAAGGGCTTTTTTAAACAGAAGAAAGGGGAAAACAAGCTAACCCAGGAAGACAAGAAATAGAAATAGCAAAATAGCACTAAATATGCACCTATCAATAATCCCTTTAAATGTGAATGGGCTAAATGCTCCAATCAAAAGACATAGAGTGGCTGAGTGGGTAATAAAGCAGGACACATACATATGCTGTCTACAAGAGACTCATCTTAGATCAAAAGACACACACAGACTGAAAGTAAAGAAATGGAATAAGTAATTTAATGCAAATGGAAATGAGTAAAAAGCTGGAGTAGCAGTACTTGTTTTTGGACAAAACGACTTTAAAATGAAGACTATAATAAAAGACAAAGAAAGGCACTACATAATTATAAAATGATCGATTCAACAAGAGAACATAACCCTAGTAAACATCTATGTACCCAACATAGGAGCTCCTAAATTTATAAAACAGATTTTGATAGACATAAAGACAGAGATCAACAGTAACACTATCATAGTAGGGAACTTCAACACCCAGTTGTCACCAATGGACAGATCCTCCAGACAGAAAATCAACACGGACACAGTAGCCTTAAATGACACTTTAAAGCAGCTGGATTTAATCGATATTTTTGGAGCATTTCACCCCAAAGCAACAGAATATACATTCTTCTCAAGTGCACATGGAACATTTTTCAAGATAGACCACATATTAGGCCACAAAACAAGTCTCAACAAATTTAAGAAGATTGAAATTATATCAAGTGTCTTCTCTGACCACAATGCTATGAAACTAGAAATCAACTACAAGAAGAAACCTGGAAAGCACACACATACATGGAGGCTGAAAAACATGCTACTAAATAGCGAGTGGGTCAAAATGAAATCAACGAGGAAATCAAAAGATTCCTTGAGACAAATGAAAATGTCAACCACTACCCAAAATCTCTGGGATACAGCAAAAGCAGTCCTAGAGGGATGTCCATAGCAGTGCAGGCCTACCTAAAGAAGGAAAATCTCAAATCAACAGACTATCTTACACCTAAGGGAACTGGAAAAAGAACACACAACAAGCCCAAAGGGAGCACAAGGAAGGAAATAATAAAGACCAGAGCAGAAATAAATGAAATAGAGACCAAATCACAATATAAAAAATATTATATGCCAACTGTAATTGAATATATAGATAATCATGGGATGTGGAGTATACTGTGAAAGGGAGTCAAAGGAATTGTAATAGATATGTATGATATGGGGGCGGGGAGTGGCGTGGTGAACTGGGGAAGGGAGGTTGTCACTTTGAGGGGTAAAAAGTATAACTATTGCACTGTGTTGTACACCTGAAACTAATTTTTAAAAACGTTTATTTCACAATAAAAGAATTTTTTAAAAATTAAAAAAAATGCAAAAGATCAATGAGGGCCAGCCAAGTGGCACGGTGGTTAAGCGCTGGCATGGGAAGGTAGCAGCCCTGGTTTGGGTCCCACATATAAGGGCCAGTGACACTGCCCTCAAAAAAACAAAAAATATCAATGAAACCAAGACCTGGTTTTTTTGAAAACATAAACAAAATCAACAAACCCTTAGCCAGACTCACCAAGAAAAAGAGAGAGAGGACCCACATGAATAAAATCAGAAATCAAAGAGGAGAAGTGACAACAGATACCACAGAAGTGACAACAGATATACAGAAAATTTTCAGAAAATACACAAGCAACTATATGCCAACAAATTTGACAATCTGGAAGAAATGGATAAATTTCTAGAAGCATACAATCTACCAAGTCTGAACCAAAAGAAACAGAAACTCTGAACAGACTGATTACTACCAAGGAAACTGAATCAGTAATCAACAAGCTTCCAACAAACAAAAGTCCTGGACCTGGTGGTTTCACAGGTGAAATTTATAAAACATTCAAAAAAGAATTAATACCTGTTCTCCCCAAACTGTTCCCAAAAAATACAGAAGGAGGGAAGGCTCCCAAGCAGTTTTTATGAGGCCACTATTACTCTGATCTGAAAATCAGACAAAGATATTACAAAAAAGGAAATCTACAGGCCGATATCTCTAATGAGCATAGATGCAAAAATCCTCAACAAAATACTAGCAATCTGAATTCAGCATCACATTAAAAAGATCGTACACCATGATTAAGTGGGATTCATTCCTGGTATGCAAGGTTGGTTCAATATCTGCAAATCAATGAATGTAATACATCACATTAACAAAATGAAAAATAAAAATCATATGATCATATCAATAGATGCAGAAAAAGCATTTGACAAAATCCAGCAGCTATTTATGATAAAAACTCTTAGCAAAGTGGGAATAGTGGGATCATATCTCAACATAATAAAGGCCATATATGATAAGCCCACAGCAAACATTGTACTCAATGGGAAAAGGCTAAAAGCTTTCTCCTTAAGATCAGGAACAAGACAAGACTGTCCACTTTCACCATTTCTATTCCACATAGTTCTGGAAGTTCTAGCCACAGCAATCAGACAAGAAAATGAAATAAAAAGCATCCAAATTGGAAAGGAGGAAGTAAAATTGTCATTATATGCAGATGACATGATACTATACAGAGAGAATACCAAAGGCTCCACCAAAAAATCTGTTAGAACTGATAAATGCATTTAGTAAGGTAGCAGGCTACAAAATTAATATTCAGAAATCGGTTGCATTTGCATACAGAAATAATAAACTATCAGAAGAAGAAATCAGGAAATCAATCCCTTTTACAATTGCTTCAAAAACAATAAAATATATAGGAATCAATTTAACTAAAGAAGTAAAAGACCTGTACTCAGAAAATTATGAGACACTGAAGAGAGAAATCAAAGAAGATACAAATAAATGGAAATACATACCATGCTCATGGATAGGAAGAATTAATATAGTTAAAATGTCAATACTACCTAAGGCAATATATAGATTCAATGTAATTCCAATCAAACTACCAAAGGACATTTTTCTCAGAAATAGAACATAGAATCCTAAAATTTATGTGGAACCGTAAAAGACCCTGAATAGCCACGGCAATCTGAAGAAATAAGAACAAAGTGGGAGGCATCATGCTACCTGACATCAAATCATACTACAAGGCTACAGTAATCAAAACAATATGGTACTGGCATAAAAACAGACACATAGATCAATAGAACAGAATAGAGAGTTCAGGAATAAACCCATCTACATATGGTCATTTACTCTATGACAATGGAAGCAAGAATTTACATTGTCATAAAGATAGTCTATTTAATAAATGGTGCTTGGAAAACTGGACTGACATGTGCAAAAAAATGAAAATGAATCACCTACTTGCACCATATACAAGAACAAATTCAAAATGGATTAAAGATTTAAATGTAAGACCTGAAACCATAAAACCCGTAGAAGAAAACATAGGGAGTAAATTTGCAGACATTACCCTCAGTAATATTTTTATTGATATATCCTCCAGCCAAGGGAAATAAAGGAAAAAATTAATATATGGGATTACATCAAACTTAAAAGTTTTTTCACAGTAAAGGAAATCATCAATAAAACAAAAAGGCAGCCTACTGAATGGGAGAAGATATTTGCCAACGATATATCTGATAATCCAAAATTTATTTATAAAACACGCATGCAACTCAACACCAAAAAAACAAACATCCCAATTAAAAAATGGGCAGAGGATATGAGGAGGCATTTCTCTAAAGAGGACATATAGATGGCCAACAGGCATATGAAAAAATGTTCAATCTCACTAATCATCAGAGAAATGCAAATAAAAACCACAATGAGATACCACCTCACTCCGGTCAGAATGGCTATCATCAATAAATCAACAAATAGCAAGTGCTGCCTAGGTTGAGGAGAAGAGGGAACCCTGGTGCACTGTTGGTGGGACTGCAGATTGGTGCAGTCCTTGTGGAAATCAGTATGGAGGTATCTCAAAAAACTGGAAATGGAATTATTGTATGACCCAGCAATTCCATTCTTGGGTATCTACCCAGAAGAACCCAAGACGCTAATTTGAAAAAATATATGCACTCCTATGGTTATTGCAGCACTATTTACAGTAGCCAAGACTTGAAATCAACCAAAATGCCCATTGGTAGATGACTGGATTAAGAAATTGTTTATGGGCCGGCCAAGTGGCGCATTGGTTAAGAGCTGGCTTGGGATGCCAGCGGCCCCTGTTTGGATCCCACATATGAGGGCCAGTGACACTGCCCTCTACAGCTAACAACAACTCCACCTAGAGCTGGGCTGTGAGCCCCAGCGACGATGTAGGCTGCAGCCCCTGCTGCAGTGACTGCCATAGGCTGCAGTGAGTGGCCGGCAGCCAGCGTGAGCAGCTGGCAGCCAGCGTGAGCTGCCAATAGCCACAGTAAGTGACCATCCAGAGGCCGATGACCCATCTGCCTCATCTAGGAAGAGCTCAGTGATGATATCAACATGGGCCAGTGAAGCAACGGCCTCCTGAACTAGACTGAAGAACAAAAAAAGACAGCAACTTCTCTGTTCCCCTTCACCAATTCCCCAACACTGTTCCCCTCCCCCAATTCCCCAATAAAATCTTTTTTTAAAAAGAGAAACTGTTTATACAATTGAGTATTACTCCGCTGTAAAGGAGAATGAAATTGTACCATTTGTAATGATATGGATGGACCTGGAGACTATTATGTTAAGTGAAATAAGTCAGTTGGAGAAAGACAAATACCATTTGATCTCACTTATATGTGGAATCTGAAAAATTAAATGAATGAGCAAAATAAATTGCAACAGTCTCATAGATATAGAGGAAAAACTGATGGTTGCTAGTTGGGAGGGGGTGGGGATGAGGGAGAAGGGGAAGGATTAGACAGCATAAATAAGTAACTACAATATTGCCACAGGTATATGAAAGACAGTTCATGGAATATAATTAGTAATGTTGTAAATATTTTGTGGGGTGTCAGATGGTCACATGTCTTGTTAGGGAGATCACTTCATGGATTGATCACTGCACTGTACACCTGAAGCTGATGTTGTATATTGTATGCCAACTGTAATTGAATATATAGATAGTCACAGGATGTGGACTATAGTATGGAAGGGAGTCAAAGGAATTTTAATAGATATGTATGATGGGGGGGGAGTGGGGTGCAAGCTGGGTGAGGGGGGTTGTCACTTTGAGGGGTAAAAAGTATAACTATTGCACTGCGTTGTACACCTGAAACTAATTAGTAAAAAAAAAGGTTATTTCACAATAAAAGAATCAAAAAATAAATAAATAAAAGAGTGTGAGCTCTGAGTAACAAGGTTGCCCATTCGATTCCCACATGGGCCAGTGAGCTGAACCGGAGTTGAGCTGTCCATGGGCAGCTGGGTGTCTCAGTGGTTAGAGTGTGCACTCTTAGCAACAAGGTTGCTGGTTCGACTCCCACATGTGATGGTGGGCTACGCCCTCCCACAACTAAGGTTCAACATGGCACCTTAATCTGCCTCATCTAGGAAGAGCTCAGTGATGAGGGGCCGCGAGCTGCCAATGGGCAGCCGGATAGCAATTGGACTTGGAGCTGAGCTAGCTGTGCCCTCCACAACTAAGATTGAAGGACAACAACTTGGCTGTTCCCCTTCCCCAATTCCCCAACACTGTTCCCCTTCCCCAATTTCCCAATAAAATCTTTAAAAAAAAAAAAAAGAAACTCTCCTTGACCACCAATCTAAAGGAGGCCCTCTCTGTTTATTTTCTTCATAACATTTACCATAATTTGTATTATATATTTATTTACTGATTTATGTGTGACCTTCTGTCTCTCTACTAGACTAATTTACAAGAGGACAGGAGTTACATGTTTATTGCTTGCCAATATGTACCCAAATGGCTTTTACAATGCCCAGTATCAATGAAATGCATTATAAGTATTGTTATAATAATGACCTCAAGGTCCTGGAGAAGAACATTGTCTCATTTTTGTTTATGTCTTTCATAACTAATAGTAAGGACACAAAGAGGGTTCTCAAAAATACTTGTTAAATGAAAAACACATATCACCAGAAACTATTGTATGGCTCATAATCTAGGTAAACAGAATAACTGATGTGGGATTCTTTATCCAAATTTGGGTGGATGACTAACTAAGATGGGAAAATCAATCATTATATAAATGATGCAAATGAGTTTTCATTTAAGCTGCTTTAAACTAAATAATGGAATAGATAATGCAAAAGGTACTCCTTTAAGTTAAACTTTATTTTACATTTCAGATGATCACAGAGTCTAGACATATGGTTCCCAGTCCTCACTGCCCATTAGAACCACCTGGAAAGCTTTACAAATCACAGATGCCTGGATTTTCCCTCCAATCTCTGAGGCTGTGATTCAATAGTTTTCAATGGGTCCTGGGTATCAGTAGTTTCAAAGGCTCCCCAGAGGATTCTGATGCATTGTCAGGTCTGGGACCTGCTAAGGAAGGAGTGTACATGTATATATAGTATAATGTGTGCTTTGGTCAGAAAAAGCAGGATTTAAAACCCATCTTTATCACTTTCTAGCCATGTGACCTGGTGCAGATTATTTAATCTCTCAGAGCCTTGGGGTTTATAGTTATCAAATGGATTGTAATATCTACCTTTTAAGGTGGTAAGAATTAAAAATTATATAATATTCATAACTAATCACTTTTATTGTTTCTATATTTAGGTATGATATGTTTTATTTGTTTACTTAGTTTAGTCCCAAACAAATCAGTTACATTTATTTTGAGTATATGGTGATAGCATCTTATCTGGGCTCTAGAAATGGAACTTGCATCTCTAAGAGATGAAATTGGCAAATAAGGTGACAGCTTTATTATCAAAGCTAACTTAAAAAAAAAATTTTAGTGGAGAGTTGGGGAAGGGGAACAGCATTGGGGAATTTGGGAAGAAGAACAGCCAAGTTGTTGTCCTTCAGTCTTAGTTGTGGAGGGCGCAGGTAGCTCAGCTCCAAGTGTAGTCGCCATCTGGTTGCCTGTCGGCAGCTGGCGGCAGCTCAGCTCAAGGTGTTGTGTTCAATCTTAGTTGCGGATGGCAGTAGCCCACCATCCCATGCAGGAGTCTAACTGGCAATCTTATTGTTAGGAGCATGAGCTCTCACCAGCTGAGCCATCCTGCTGCCTGTTGGCAGCTCAGCTTATGCGCAGCTCACTGGCCCATGTGGGAATCGAACCAGCAACCCTGTTGCTTAGAGCTCGCTCTCTTAACCAACTGAACAACTCGGCTGGCCCCTTATCAAAGCTAACTTTTGAATGGTAAACCCCTCCCACCCACATTATTCCAAATTAGATCTAAAGAAATAGGGTAAATTGATCATGACAGAAAGTGAATAACGACATTTAATCTTTCTGTTTTATTATATTAATTTTAGGCGTACACCATTGTGGTTAAATATTTATATAATTTTATGTAGTGATCCCTCCATAAGTCTAGTACCCATGTGACATTATACATAGTTTTTACAATATTATTGACTATATTCCCCATGCAATACTTTACATCTCCATGACTCTTTTGTAACTTCCAATTTGAACTTTTTTTTTAAAGATTCGGGGAAGGGGAACAGACAAGTTGCTGTCCTTTTGCTCTTCAGTCTAGTTGTGGAGGATGTTACTTCACTGGCCCATGTTGGTATTATCATTGTACCAGGGTGAGGCAGATCGGTCGCCGACCCCTGGACGTCCATTCACGGTGGCTCCTGGCAGCTCAGGCTGGCTGCCGGTCACTCACACTGGCTGCCAGCCACTCACTGTAGCTTACGGCAGCCCACTGCAGCTCCACTGTAGCTTAAACCTCTGCCAGCGACTCATGGCAGACCAGCTCCAGGTTGAGCTGTTGTTCACCATCTTAGCTGTAGAGGGCCCAGCGTCCCTGGCCCTAATGTGGGATCTGAACCAGTATCCTGCTGCTCAAAGCTGGTGTCCCAAGCCAACTCTTAACTGAAGCGCCACATAGCCAGCCCCAATTTGTACTTTTTTTTTTTTTAAGAGGGAAGTGTCACTGGAACCTCATATGTGGGATCCGAACCGGGGCCACTGGAGTCCCAAGCCAGCTCTTAACCACCACGCCACTCGGCCGGCCCCCAATTTGTACTTCTTAATCCCTGAGTGCTGACTTGGGCCAGGCACTGTTTTATAAGATACATGGATCATTTTACTCAATCTTTAGAGCATCCCTATGGTATTGGGTACTTTGGTTCCCTTATTATCATCCTTATTTACAAAGGAAAATGGGGCAAAAAGATATTAAATAACTTGCCCAAGTTCCAGTTGGTGAGTGGCAGAACAAAGATTCGAGCTCAGGCAGTCAGCTCGAATCTTCAGCTGCCCTGTTTTTAACCCCCCACCCCATCACGTTCTTCCAGAAAATAGCCCTATATGAATATATCTACAAATCTGGGTAAGGAAAATGACACCTAATTAGCCTGACATAATGTGTGTTTGGGGATTGAGTGGCTATGGTTTTTGAAAAAAAACTAAATAAGCAGTTACAATATTAATGAGAACTCTTACATATCATGGAGTTATTTTTGAAAGCTATATATTGAATAATCAACTTTGCAACTTAAATATTTTTTATATGTGGTTTTCCTTAGACAATAAGAAACTGCTTTGTATTTTCAACTGCAGCTCTACACTTTCTCTGTCCCTCAATTGGATTGTGCCTTTGACAAAAGCCAGGAATCTGTCACTAGTGCAGTTAATTTGCATTTAAATTCAAGCACCTTGTCCAAGACAGCCCTATAATTACCCTGAGTTCCTTTTGTCCACTTGCTGCCTGATGTACCTGTTAGGGAAAGTGGAACACTGAGGATAGCTTGGAATGACTCTTTTCATGGACATTTTTGGAAGCCAAATTGTATCTAGGACTTTTATCTCTAGACAGTTGCATTGTGTTGTTTTCTTGAAACTTGAAAATTGTCAAAGGAAACATGACTTTAGATTAAACTCATTCATTTCCTCATTCTAGGACCACTAATTGGTCACTAACCAAAGGCCTGGCTATAGCAGGTGTTGGGTATACAATTGGAAGAAATATAGTGTCTTCCCCAGAAGCTCATAATCTGGAGTGGGCTGAAAGTAAGGATTTATATTCTGATTCTGTTAGCCAATCTTGTGTATGAGGAGAACTAAAGGGAGTTGGAAGGGCTGGATCTTCATTCTGGCCCCACCACTCACTGTGGTTCAGTGCTGTCACCCATGGTGGTCCAGCCTGTGGCTGTAGGGCAGACTTCTTCAAGCCAGGGAAACTTGGCTTGAATCCCTGCTCCTCCACTTCTCAACAGTGTCATCCTGGACAGTTTACTTAGCCTCCTTGGGTTTCACATATATAAAATGGGAGCGATAAAAGGCCGTCTTTCATAGAGCTGTGAGAATTCCAGAGTTGTCAGATAAATCTTTTATCAGAGTGTCTTACATGTAATGAATGCTTGATAAATACTTAGGGCGATGATTTGCCTTTGGAAGTGTGTGTGTGTGTGTGTGTGTGTGTGTGTGTGTGTGTTTGTGTTTCTTCAGAGGAGATCTCTTCAGAGAAGGTCTCTTCTACTCATAGCTTCCTTGAACTTTGAAACCTCAAACAAGTAAACAAGTCCCAGCAATCTGCAAAAGGATCAGATTAGCCCCAAGGGTGGTCATGTGCACAAAAAAGTTATAAACCTTGAATATTGTCTGGCTGGAAACACTGCTAACTCAATAGCAGGAAACAAGGATAATTATTTTAACATTTAAAAAAAACCCACAAATATCTCTGCTAATAGTGTAGGAGCAAATCCTTGCTAATCAATGCTTTATTTATTTGAGAGATTTTCCAGTTTTTCCTTTCACACAGTAGAATGGGTTGAACGGGTTGGTATAGCTTCATTTTACCCAACTGAAAACAGGTTTTGGCCAACAGTGAATTTGGTGTTTTTATTTATGACATTCTCTGCTGCATGCCTGACTGACGCCAAACACAGGAGCTGTGATTAATTTTGCACTTGCCTTTCAGAGTGATTAAGAATAATTGAGACTCTTCAGAGTCTCAAGAGTCATTTCCTCTGGAAATGAGTACAGTTTGGGCCTGGACAGAGGAGAGCAACTTGAAAGTAATGGAGTTCCTTAAGTTTTTAAAGACGGCTGCATTTTCAAACCTTTGAAGTTTGGAAACTGGTGAACATCAGTGAGTTCCTAAGATTTGGACCGCAGCAAAAATATGATCACAGTGCTTAACAATCTTGAGAATGCTACCCCCAGCTTTCCACCCTCATTTTCCAATGTTTCAGGTTGGGCACATAATAGATGGCTGGGGAATACAATGCAGTAATGGTAGAGTATAAATCTTCAATTTTTCAGCTCATTTTTCTCTCCTTGATACTATTTCAAGTGGTTTCTCAAAGGGTCAGGCACATGTACACTACTTTGTTTTCTCTTTCTTATCTACACCTCCACTCCTCCACCGCCTCATCCCTGACCCTTCAGTCCAAGTGGAGAATCTCCCCTGTGCCTGCAAACTTGAAATCCCAAGGGATGGTTCATCTCCTGAGACTGACAGACAGCAACTCTGCAATTCTGTTCTACTCTTGTGATTGCCCACTAAGTACAGCGGCTGATGGAGAAAATATACACTAAAGAAAAATGAAAAACCATGGAAACACTATCAGGTTTCTGAAAACAAACTATGTAACCTTCCTCACACTTTTTATTCTTGCAAAAAGATAACGTTCCCCTACCTAAGATCTCCAACTTGACCTTCTTTAAGTAAATTTCTGTTCATTCTTCAAGGCCCATTACAAATTCCATCTGTCCCAGAAGCTTTCCTGAGAGCTGCTTGGAGCTTTAATATACGTAACAGCAACTATCTCATGTCCTTGCCCCTCAGCAGCAGGTAATCCTCTTCAGGGCAGGGACATCTCTTGTTCAACTTTCTATTTCCCAACCTTTTACTGAAGAGAGAGTGTGAGCAGACACTCAGAACATAGCTGTTTTGTGCCTGCCATGGAGGTGCAGGCTCTCCTAGTCGGACAAGAAGCTTAGGCAGTTCAGGGCTGGGTGCTAAGGATCTCTTAGTGCATCTCTTGCCGTGGCTTTCTCCCTGTCACTGGTAGGTGTCCTCTGGATTCACTTTTTCTTCACATCATCTTACTCAGTCTGATTTGTGTATGGACCTAGGAAGGGAATCTGGGAGATAGGCAAACTCATATTTCTCATCTTTTATTTGATTCCAGGTATTCAGATGTTTTAAAACAGCTGGGATTTCTTTTAATCAGATATGGTCAGATATGCAGACATGGAAATGATGGTCATGAAGGAAAACTTTTTTATGTTCACAGATACCTAGAAACAGGAAGCACATCACTCCACAGAGGGCTACATGGGGCAATACCAGTCAGTCAATGTTGGGAGCTGATAGAACCCCAGTGTCTGACAAGGTCACATTGAAATAAGATCCACGCTCAGCACTGAATGTTTGGGGTGCTGCCTTATGGTTGGTCATGTAATATCTGCTGCCTCTATGAACCCATGTGCCTTTCCACTACATCAGATCCTATAGTAGACAGTATTCTCACTGCATTTATGGCAAGTTCCTGTGGTACCCCAATGAGAGATGGCTATGTAAGCCAAGGACGGGTAAGATTTCCTAAAGTAGGAAACAACCCAAGGCAGGCTATAGCCCCATGGGAACCCCAGGACTGAGAAATAGGGGACTCAAGTCTCTTGGAAACAGAGGCGCAGACTCCTGGCCACATAGGCCAATAGCCTGCCTGTGAGAAACTGAGAATGACATCAGTCCTTGAGCTCACTTGCCTAAGGCCACTGCTGTGAGAGATCTCCTTGGAGACCAAGGTCTCCAGGCCATGAGAGTTTTGACAAGAGGTGACTTACTGACCATGGGGTATGTTAATCAATAGCCTTATTTAAATTCTTTGCCTTGTACATTGTTGTAGCAACAGATACTGAAGCTTTGACTGAGAAACAGATGCTACCCTCTATTGTAATAATATGTAGCCCTCCGTAGGATAAGTTATATTTGAGACTCCTTTTTTAGCTACTAAGTATTGTAATCACATAGGAATAGACTTTAGATAATTTTTACCCTAAACTCAGCCACTGCTAATCTTTTAGTAATAGCTCAAGTACACACCCTGTGAGTCTTGCTTTGACTAGGTAGTCATGGTAACCACTTTTTAGGCGATATGTAGAGATAAGTGAATCCTTAACATAGAACAGGTCACGCTGCATCCTGGAAGAGAACAATTCAGAACTATGTGGAACTTAACTTGTGATTGAGGTAATGGTCAAGAGTTCCTATAAAAGGGACATGCTGTAACAATAAAGTGTGACACTTCTTCTCTGAAACTCCCCTGGTGTCTCCACTCCCTTCTTTCCCCTCGCCGACGCTATCCCCACCTGAGGGAACCCCTGGACTCTGTGGAGGCTGGTCCCTCACAAGTCAGGAGGCAGAGAGAGTGAGGGGGAAACTCAGCAAGGCCTTTATTGTGGTTTCTACAGGAAGGAGCCTATGGGGCAGGTTAAACAGGGATTGGTTAGTTTGAATTCCAGCTGACACTGGGGCTTAGGGATTGTCCCAGTTATCTGGTACCTGACTCTAGAATGACTAGGGCAGATGGACATTGGCCTAGAATGGTAAGAGCTATATAAAGGAAGTGGTTGGAAAGTAGGGCTCCAGGTTGGTTGGTTTGCATATGAAAGGTGCACTCCTGAGACTGTTTCCTTTCTGAAGGATTTTGCTAACTCTGGGAGGGGCAGTCCCCTCAAGTGTGAGCAAGGACCCAAGATGTCAAAGCATCAGACATGCTTAGTAAGTTTTGCCTACCTGGCTCACAGATGGCACCTTCACTTGGTCCTTTTCAACTGATAAGAGTTCTGCATTGAGGTTTGGAGCTACTGTCATAATGGCACTTCGGATTGAAAAGTAAATAAAAACTGAAAGGGAAGAAGAAAGGCAGCAAGAAAGAAAGGGAATTTTCCAAAAAGAAAAGAGGTAGAAGGAGAAAAGGATCTAAGCACACAGGTGCTTACAACATGATTAGATAGATAGATAGATAGATAGATAGATAGATAGATAGATAGATAGATAGATAGATGATAGATAGATAATCAGTCTATCTAATCCATCTATCATCTTCCTGTCTAATCATACTATATCATTAATATGTCCACAGGTCCCTGTGTTAGAGCCAGCAGGGGTATTTGCAATTTAAGCCTTAATTTTAATTCATAATTAGAGTTTGTGTGTGCTGCCAGTTTCAGGTACCACTGAGCAGATAGATGGATGTGTTTTCCATAGCCCTAAAATTACAGTTTGTAAGGAAACTGCTAAGTTAGTCTACTTGGAAAGTGGTTTCTACACACTCACTCAAGGGACTATTCCACTGGTCACTTAATTACCAAGCAGCAGTTTGCTGGCTTACGAATGACATTTTTGATTCTAGGTAAAACCTCAGCAGAAACACTGCTCAGGCTGTTATTCTGATTTCTGCATTTAACAATGAGTAAGTCCAGGGATACTTCCTTTTAAAGAAAAAATCTCATTTTCCAAAGGAGACAAACGATTTAAGCAAGGATTTGTCTCTGAGTTGCTATACCAAAGAAAAAAATTACTCCAATAAATGGAAGTGTTTTGTAAAAAAACGTTATAAATCAGCTTGTCAGAGAGGCTGGGATCAGGGAAATCTGGGAGCTAAGGGTTAGAGGATAGAGAGGATAGGAGAGACTGACAGATCCTGCCAAGATCAATCAGAAGTGATGAGACTAAAAATAACAGATCTTTGGGGAAAGAGGATCAATGTACAACGTTTTCTGTACACAACTTTTTTAAGATTGCCTCTGAAAAGTGGGGTTCTCTAATATGGTGGTGAAGGTTAGACAGGGATCCTGCATTCAGTAGCTGAAAATTCCATTTTTAGTCATTAGAAAGGATGGAAATAATTCTTACAATTAACAGCCAATCTGTCCTAAGTTTATAGCAGGGTAACCCAGCAGAGCACAACAGGGGTGAGGTTATGGGCTGCCAGCCTCCCTTCCATGCAGGTGTTCACTTGTATAAGCTGGTGTGTGTGGTAAATTGATTGCAAAAATGTACTCAATTCTTCAGGCCCCATATCCTCACCCATTGCATGGCCAGGAGTTGTTAGTGACAGGCTCTGGCAAATAGAATGTGGTCAAAGAGACAGTGTGCCAGTTCCAAGTTTTGGCTGCAAGAGGCCTGTGTGCTTCTGCTTCCCTTCTTGGAATTCTGCTGCACCTGAGTGAATAAGCCCAGTGAGCCCAGCGGATGATGAGATGGTCCTGTTACTTCATTCCCCTAGTCATCATCCAGTTGTTGTTAACCAGCTAGCTCCCAGAAGACCCTGCCTGGAGCTGCTTGAGTAAGTCCAGCCAAGATTAGCCACGCCTGGTCCTGAGCAGTAGTGCTACCTGGTTGACCAGTCAATTAGGAGTGGAAAGGAATGTTTATTATATGCCATGGAGGTTTTATGGCTGCTTGTTAGGCAGCATTGCTAGGACAATAGATAACTGGTGCCATGTGCAGAAAAGCTTTATTTGGCAGAAAGAGTAGAGAGTGTTTGCGCTTCAGGTCTTATTTTATTGTCCTGGAAATGTCTCAAAGTCACCCACTACTCACCATCACTGCCACTCATTTAGCGCAGTTATTTTCATCTCTTGCAATTTCTCATGCTGGCTGATACCACTGTGTACTTTCCCCCATGTATCATTATGATTTGCTCCAGTTTGGGAAGATTCTGAACCCAATTTTATTGAGAGGAAGGGAATACATTAACATTTATTGGGCATCTTCTTTATTCCAGGCATTTAATTAAGCTTATAAATAAGGTTAATCATGAATGTAATCATAATAAAAGAGCAAACAATATTTATTAAGGACTTTTTATGTGCCAGACCCTGAGTTAAGGATTTACACGATTTATTTTACTCTTTGTGAAAACCCGAAGAGGTTGATGTTATCAATGTTCCCATGACATAGAGAAGGAAAAGTTTTCCTAATTTAAGCAACTCAGCCTAGACCACACAGCATGTAACTGAGGGAGCCAGTCCATACACGTGTGTACGCTCTCATTTGATGATCTGTGTGAAAGCACCCAGTCCCAAAGTGGCATCACTCCCCATTTGATTTGTGTTGGGTACTAAAGACCCACTTGGATATGTGGCCACATGTTCATGTATACAGAAACCCAGGATTCTCCACAAGGAGAAAATGCATGCATTTGGGTAGAGAGGGAAAGACTAGGAAGATAAAAAGGGCTTTTTCCCAGGTATAGAGGGAAACCTAGGCTGAGTAGGTAGGCCTTGATATTTTCTTCAGCTTAAAAAGTGTAGAGTAATTAAAGCAAAACTGGTAGCAAAACTCACAAGCTAGATAAGCCACACTCCCTTGGTACCTCCATTTCCCTCTCAGACTGAGCAGCTTTGTGCGTGCTGGGAGCCTGAAGATACCATGTGTTTGCGCCAATACAGAAGCACAAACCCCCACTTCACAGAGCATCAGTGCTCTACACGTGCACACCTGTGTTCCTCTACACCTTGTGTGTACTGTTCCCAGGGTATTACTCCAAATGTGAGAGTCCTAAGGGAGTGAGTTTTCCTTTCTTGGCATAGTCAGCTGGTTAGTAGGGGAGAAGCTGTGATGAATGGGGTGCCATAAAAGCAATCTGGTTTGGAGGTTAAAACACCCTTCACTTCATCGTAGACTCCACTTTTCTCTCATCCCCACATTTAATCCCTCAACAAACCCTACTGCCTCCACCGTAGTAATATATGCAGAATGTGACCATTTGTCAGTTCTTCTTCCTTTGCTATTACCATCTTCATTTTGTCTGGTAGCCATTGTACCTACAGACGGCTCCCCCTGCTTCAAGAGCACAGGCAGACAGATGCTGTTATCATACGAGATCATGTCACTTCTCTATTCAAAACCCACCCATGGCTCCCAGCTCTTTCTTATAAAAGCCAAAGTCTTTCCAGATCCCACCAGACCCTACAAGGTGTGGCTAGCTGTTCTCCTCCTCACTCCACTCCAGCCACAATGATTTCCTTACAACGCACCCAGCCTGCTCCCACCTCAGGCCTTTTCTTTTATGGGCTCCCAGATATCTTCAAGTGCTCCCTCTCACTTCCTTCAGATCTTTGCTCATTGTCACCTTTGTTATGACCACTATATTTAAACTAATGTTACCTTTGCTCAGACTACCATATTTAAGCATGGTAACCTCCTCCTACACTCTCTACTATCTATTTCTGCTTTTTTATTGTTCCATGGAACTTATCACCTTCCAAGATATTATACAACTTACTTATTTATTGATCTTCTTTTTGCACAGGCCATAGGTTTATGAAGCCAGAGATCCTTGTCTCTTTGGTTTACTGACAGTGACACATGCTATGAGTTCAATGAATTTGTATTGAATAAATGGATGAACTTCAACAGGGCATAATTTAGTGTGGTGTTTAAGCACATGGACCATGGAGACAGACTGCCTGAGTCAAAATTCCTCCTCTACCACTTAATTGTCTTGGGAATTTTACTTCACCTCTATAAGCTCCAGTTTTCTTATCTGCAAAATAGGTACAATAATAAAATACAACTCATGGAGGGGGTGCTTATAGACTAGGAAGCCCAGTGTCTAGCATATATTGAATTCTCAATAGATACTATTACTATTTTAAAAATAAGTATTTAAATCCTCTTTTGCTTTCTTTGGGGGCACAGTGATTTCAGGTGAAAAGTAAGGTATGGGGGTAGGATATCAGCATTCGATGGACACCTCATTTAACCCTCACAGCCATCCCAGAAGACAGGTTTTTTTTTCCCCTATTCACAAGATAAAGCCACAGTGTCTTAGCAAGGCTGGGTAACATGTCCAAAGTCACATAAAAAGGCAGAGTGAGGATTCACATCCAGATTTGTGTTATCCTATTGGCCTTACTCTCACCATTGCAACCACCCCCCTTCTCGTTACTCAAGCAGTAATAACTTCTAGATCTTCGTATTCCCTGAGCACCTCTGCCCTTTCCAGTTCTGAGAGTTTATTTATGTTGTCTCTGTTTAGGCAATTTTTTCTCTCCATTTGTGCCCCTTAAAGTCTCATCTATCTTTTAGGTCCTACTCAAATGCCATCTCCTCCCTTTCGCTCTTCTTTTGACTGCCCTCAGATTTAACCTCTTCCTCTGCTCTGCTAAAGACAATTACTACCTTCTCCCTTGTGCTGTAGAATTCCGTACTGTCTCCCTCCTACATAGGGTTGGGATCTCCTCAAGTTCAGATATTGCACAAGGCTTATCTTTGTGTCACCATGGTGCCTGGCACAGCACAGTGAAGTCATAACACAGGCAAATCCATGTCCAGGATCTCAACCATGACAGCTTGCAATGCCAGCACTACATTAGCTATTTTAAATAGTCAGTGAACATAAGTAAGCTGCACAGTCAATGTGTGTTGGAAAAACCTATGGAAAAACATGTGTGGAAGACTTTTTGCTTTTAAAGATTTTATTGGGGAATTGGTGGAGGGGAACAGTATTGGGGAATTGGGGAAGGGGAACAGATAAGTTGCTGTCTTTTTGTTCTTCAGTCTAGTTGCGGAGGATGTTGCTTCACTGGCCTATGTTGGTATCGTCATTGCACTCTTCCCGGATGAGGCCCATCGGTCACCGGCCTCGGGATGGTCGCTCACCGTGGCTATTGGCAGCTCACGCTGGCTGCCAGCCACTCACGCTGGCTGCTGGCCACTCACTGTAGCCTGTGGCAGCCCACTGCAGCAGGGGCTGCAGTGTACACTGTCACCGGGGCTCGTGCAGCCCAGCTCCAGGTGGAGCTATTGTTAGCTGTAGAGGGCAGTCACTGGCCCTCTATGTGGCATCCAAACCTGGGCCGCTGGCATCCCAAGCCAGCTCTTAACCAATGCGCCACTCGGTCGGCACTAAAATGCATTTTTTTTTTTGTGGGCAGTGTCACTGGCCCTCTCATGCGGGATCCAAACCGGGGCCGCTGGCATCCCCAACCAGCTTTCAACCACCGCGCCACTCGACCGGCCCTGGAAGACCTCTAAGTGGTGCCAATCAGGGACCAAGAGGGGCAACACTGATTAAGTGCCCAGGCAAATGGGCAGTGATGCTATATCAATATGCTCAAGGAAAGAAATTCAAATGTTAAGTGTGAGTTGTAGAGTAATATTGAATAAAAAGAATATAGATAAACTGATACAGGGCTATAAGCACAAAATCACACATTTATTATGGTATACATTGGGTGAGTTAGGAGCATTTCAAAGGTAATTTTAGTGCATACAGTTTTTGTCTGAACAGAACAGGCATTCAATAAATGTTTGCTAAGTTGTGTAGTTGATTTGAATTAAAATAAACCACAAATGTATGGCTTTGAAATTGAGGGGTACAGAAAACATAAAAAAAAAAATTTCTTTCTGGGCCTTAAATAGTTTCCCATAATTTAGTATAGAAATAGAAATATATCTTACATGCTAAAGATAGCACAAGTAATTCAAGGTGGACTGAAAGGTGACAAGTGATTTGATTGGAAAGGAAATTCATCTTGTCACCTATTACCTGCAATCCAAATTTATCCAAGACCAGTAAGGAAGCAATTTTCATTTTAGCCAGGATAAATCAGAGCTTAATCTACCAAAGCTTGTCATCTCGATTGTCTCAAACAGTCATTCAAATGGTTGGTTCCCTCTTGTTTAGAATATTTTTTTGTTATCACTGCCAAGACACCTTGATTTCCTAAAATATTGCACAGTACATTCTCATTATAATAGGATTTGCTGTAGAATGACACTTCATGAGAACAATTTTAGTTATGGAGTTACAAAGACTGCTGTATCTTCTCATAAGGCAGTCTTGGTGGCTCTACACCATGAAACTCCTGCACAATTTTATGTACAATTTTATGTTGAGGCATTAGTTATACACTGATTTTCCTCATCCTTCAGTTGAGTACTTCCAGTCACTTGTGTTTCAACAGTGCTGGACCACAATCTAGCAATCTCAGAACCTTGCTCATTCTATCTCATGATGGCTATTTTCATTGACTTGTCTGTCCATATACATTTCCATCTTTTTCCACTTGGCTTTGTGCCCTGGAAGGCTGATCTCTGTACTGCTACACCCAGGGTCCCCTCCCCTTTGACTTCTGGCTAGGTTTCACTAATTATGGGATTACTCTGGGTGGCGGGGAGGCTTGAGGAACAGGAGAGTGAATTTGAGGGTTTTATCACCAGGACACCATCCATCTGTTTTTTGTTTGTTTTGATGTGCTCTGTTTAAGCCAAAGCTTCTATTGAGCATCTCTCTTACAACTATAGCAACATATTCCAAGTTCCAGAAACTCCTCCCTGTCCTGTGTCTTCATGCCTAGATGTGATACGGGAATCATCACTAACTCTTCATGGTTTCCCTTCATCCTACCCACAACTTTATAGTCCCTTATTAAACTCTCCCCAACACCCCCACGGAAGTGTGTCATGTTTCCAAGTAACTCTGTTTGATGCATGTCCCAAGATCAGACTATGTCAATAAAATACCTATTTGTGCAATGTCAGCCTTTACATTCGCTCCTTGAAACAACCCCTGATTGTCTCTGACTACTTTATCTATAGGAACCATGCTATTATCTTGTATCAGGTCATCCTGTCTGTTTTCCTCACAGCACTTACCATAATCCAGAAGTATACTGTCAATTTATTATTTATCTGTTTATAGTCTTTATCTTCCACCAGAATATAAGCTCCACAGGGGCAGGTATCATATTTATTTTTGTGAATCACTCAATAGTAATTGCTACCTAGTAGAGATAAAATGAAGGAATGGGTTTTCTACCTGGGGAATCAATGGGTATAACAGTAACAGTCGCTGATTCAGGCCTAGCCAGAGAACTTGGATCAGGCACACAGCCATGAGGTGGCCTTTAGGAGCCATTCAGGTCCTCATCTCGAGGTCAGCTTTAAGCAGAATACAACAGCGATATTGTGGGGCCCTCTGAATTCTAGGTTCAGTTTCAAGTTTGCACCAGCCTATCTATTGTTAGATGTTACAAATAAGAAGGAAGTAGATTTTCAAGTCTGAAATGGCTGAAGCTGGTTTTGGCATTTGGAGATGTAGGTCAGGCTAGTAACCTTTAAATTACATTTGGCGTAGAAAAGAGGTTTAAGGGGTGCCCTGTCTTTAGCAACTGGAGACATTATAGGTACATGAGGTTTCAAAGGGAGAATCAGTGACAGCATCTGCGACTAACATGGGAGCCCGGGAAACTCTACCATGTCATTCCTCAATGGGTGGATTAAAAATGATTGATTACATGTTTAAAAATGATTGTTATGATTCTAAGATGTTATGACCCGGTGGTACTTAATGGCTTTACACAGTTAGAAATGGCATTCATATTCTTGTGTGATATGAAATACCTTTCCCACTGTGACATTTGGGAAATTTTCTTTCCTACCAAATAAATAAACAAAAAACAATGTGGAGGTGATAGTTCAAAAGCAGAACATAGATGTGTATGCAGAGAGGGCTCAGAGAGATCCAGAAAACTGCCAAAACATGTAAACTGGAGGAAACCATTACTAGCTAATAGGCAAAAGGCAATTTGCAGAGTGCATGAAAGGGAAGCAACCTCTATTTTTTAATTTAGTTGATCAAGCCTTTATTGTACTCCAAGTGAACTTACAACCGAGAGATTCATATCAATAGAAAATCATATTGTGAAGGTCAGAATAAAGCAATTGAGGACTTGAATCCACAGAGTTTCTCAGAAACAAGATGATTCCAGTTTCTCTTTTAATGTTCCCTTGAGAATCAGTGTAATCAGTGTAAAGGCTTTAGATGTGCTGCTCAGTGTGCTCAGGGTCCGTTCTGTAGGACTCTTACAGCTGAACCATGTCTCTCTTATTAAGAATGATGAGCACTTAGTAGCATCTAACAGGAAGCCCTTCCTCTCTTTTATGGAACCTTTATATGCATCATAGATGGAAATGTTTACCAAGTCTTTCTGAGAAGTGCCAGGTAAACTCTCTATCTAGTACATTAGCCATAACTGGAAGTTTAATAGAAGGGGTGGGATTCAGGGATAAAGCTAAAAATTATGGATGAGATAGAAATTGGGATGATGCTATTAATGGAATTTACTTCCCTAATGTATTTTTATTTGAACTTTTTTTTTCATTCTTGGATTACAGGTTCCAAGCATTCCAATTCCTACTTCAAAGTACATTTTTACAAGTATTAGCTTGCATTTTCAACTCAAAACATCTTGCCTTTCTAGTTTCTTATCTAACTGCAATGGACGTCATTGGTTAAACTATGGTAATATACATAGAGTAGGTTTCTAAGTTGTTAGGAAGAATGGAGTCTGTATGTCATTGGGTCTGTTCTAAAAACAACTCACCTATTACTCTTTCTCTTTCTTTCATGGAGGAGAGAATAGGATACTTTAGGAATTGCCCATAAATGAAGATGAATCGATATTCAACCTATCATATAGAATCACTTTGTGCTCTCCCAAGAAAGGAAATCATTTAAATTATTATTTCCTCTGGTTTCTTTTTTTTCCCCATTTTTTTTATTAGTTTCACGTGTACAACACAATGCAATAGTTATAGTCTTTACCCCCCAAAGTGACAAGCCCCCTCCCCCAGTACGCCACCCCACTCCCCCCCATATCATACATATCTATTACAGTTCCTTTGACTCCCTTCCACAGTATACTCCACATCCCATGACTATATATATATATTCAGTTACAGTTGGCATACAATATTATACAACATCAGCTTTAGGTGCACAGTGCAGTGATCAAGCCTCTACTCTATCCATGAAGTGGTCTCTCTAACAAGACATGTGACTATCTGACACACCACAAAATTTTTACAACATTAATATATTCCCCAAACTGTGTTTCATATCCCTGCGGCAATATTGTAGTTGTCTATTTATGCTGTCTAATCCCTTCCCCTTTCCCCTTATCCCCACCCCACTCCCAACTAGCAACCCTGTTTTTCCTCTATATCTATGAGTCTGTTTACTTTGCTCGTTCATTCAGTTTTTCCGATTCCACATATAAGTGAGATCATGTGGTACTTGTCTTTCTCCGACTAACTTATTTCACTTAACATAATAGTCTCTTCACAACATTATCAATTACATTCCCAGAACTGCCCCCATATCCCTGCGGCAACATTGTAGTCACCCACCTACGCTGCCCAAAATCTTCCCCCTCTCTCTCATCCCCACTCCCTCCCAGTCAGCAACCATCAGTTTTTCCTTTATATCTGCTTGATATGACTTCAATCTTTTTAAATTTACTGAGACTTGTTTTGTGGCCTAACATGGTCTATCTTGGAAAATGTCCCATGTGTACTTGAGAAGAATGTATATTCTGTTTTTTTAGGGTGAAATGCTCTAAAAATATCAATGAAGTCCAGCTGGTCTGAAGTGTCATTTAAGGCCACTCTTTCTGTGTTGATTTTCTGTCTAAAGGGTCTGTCCATTGATGACAATGCGGTGTTGAAGTCCCCTACTATGGTAGTGTTACTGTTGATCTCTGCCTTTATGTCTGTCAAAATCTGTTCTATGTAATTAGGAGTTTCTATGTTGGGTGCATAGATGTTTATTAGGGTTATAGTGCCCTTCTTTGTCTTTTATTGTAGTTATTTTAAAGTCTATTTTGTCCAAAATAAGTATTGGTACTCCAGCTTTTTTCTTTTCTCATTTCCATTGGCATGAAATATCTCATTCCATCTGTAAACTGCATATACATGTGTCCTATTTTCTTATCCACTCAGCCACTCTCTGTCTTTTTGATTGCAGCATTTAGCCCATACACATTTAAAATGATTATTGATAAGTGTATATGTATTGCCATTTTGTTATTTGTATTCCTGGTCTTCCTGGGTTAGCTTGTTTACCCCTTCCTTTTGTTTAAAAAAGCCCTTTTTACATTTCTTTCAATGCTGGCTTGGTGGTAATGAATTCCTTAAGCTTATTCTTTTCTGAGCAGCTCTTTATTTCTCCTTCAATTTTAAGTGATAGCCGTGCTGGGTAGAGCAATCTTGGTTGTAGGCCTTTATTTTGTGTCACTTTGAATATCTCCTGCCACTCCCTTCTGGCCTGCAGAGTTTCTGTAGACAAATCAGCTATTAGTCTAACAGGGATTACTTTGTATGTAACCTGCTGTCTTTCTCTTGCTGCCTCTAGGATTCTGTCTCGGTCTTTAACCTTTGCCATTTTAACTATGATGTGTCTTGGTGTGGACCTGTTTGTGTTCAGCTTGTTTGGAACCCTCTGCACTTCCTGGGCATGTATGTCGATTTCCTTCACCAGGGTAGGGAAGTTTTCAGTCATTATTTTTTCAAATACATTCTTGACCCCTTGCTTCTTCTCTTCTCCTTCTGGTATTCCTATGATGCGACAGTGGTTACACAGCATCTTGTCCCATAGGGCTCTTAAACTATTTTCATTCTTTTTTATTCTTTGGTCTTTTTGTTGTGCCAACTGGGTGATTTCTGCTATTTTGTCTTCCAAATCGCTGATCCATTCCTCTGCTTCATTTACTCTATTGGTGATTCCTTCGAGTGTGTTCTTCATTTCAGTAATTGTATTCTTTAGTTCTAATTGGTTGTTTTTTTATGATTTCTCTATTCTTCCTTATGTCCTCACTAAGTTCCTTAAACATTCTTATCATCAGTGTTCTAAACTCTGTCTCTGAAAGGTTGGATCCCTCTGTTTCATTTGGTTCCATTTCTAGAGGTTTCTTCTGATCTTTTACTTGTGACATGTTTCTTTTTCCCCCCATTCAGGCTGTCGCTCTGGGATTGCTTTGATGTATTAGATAGATCACCAGGAGAGCCCTGGCTGGATCACGCAGGCACACAGCTCACGGCCCAACACTCCCAGGAAAACTCCCAGTCTCAGCCTGTCCCAATCAGCTGCTCGCAGATCAGGCCGAGCAGCCTGACAACCAATCACCAGCCTGGCAACTCTGCAAGCGCAGTGCGGAGAGCGGGGACCCGAGGCAGCTTTCGCACTCCCGCATCTCAGTGAGCAGCCTGTTGGAGCCGGAGGGCACCCGCCCAGCATTTCCCTGGCAACGCAGTATAAGCCGGGCGGAGGGTGGGGATCCAAGGTCGCATGTGCACGCAGGCACGCACACACGCACTTCTGTGCGAATTCCACCAGACCAATGAGGTCCCGGACCTGATCTTCTGTGGGAGGGCCCAACCCTGACAAAATGACACCCTCCTTACACCACTCATGTGCAGGCTCCACACTAGGGGAACAATAGTCCAAAAACCTCCAGCCTTTGCACCAAAGGTTCAGTCCGTCCCTGCAGGCTCCTGGGCCCGGCTCACATAGGAACCAGGTAAGTGCTCACCGGTAAGCAAGCTCGTGTGCCGGCCCCACTGATTTTCCAGCCGCTCTTAGCCTCACCGAGCTGAGCAAAGAGAGTCCTCACTAATTTACTGCCAGCTATCTTGGAACTTTTCTTCCCAGTAAAGGAACTCTGGGCTGGTGAGCTCGGTGTGCAGCCGGAGGGTCTCTCCCCCAACTGGAGAAGCCTCCCCACAGCTGGAGCTTTCCTCATGGGGTTCACCCTCTCTCGTCTCCACCCGTCCTACCAGACCCAACGTGGCCTCCTCTTTAAGTTCTTCATTTAGTGGTTCTGTTCATCTAGTGTTCAAGGGGTCCTCCAGGGTTGAATGCTGTATAATTTGTTTGTAATTGTGGTGTGATCCTTGGAGGTAGTTAGCACGGTGTCTGTCTATTCCACCATTTTACTGGAAGTCTCCTCTGGTTTCTTGATCAATTTCATTTCTCAGCATAAAATGTCATCACTTCTAACTTCTGAAAAGGTTCATACAAAAATAATATTCAAAGACTCAGATGTTAGTAAGATATCGCCCAATCCCAAAACTACCTTCAAGTAAATGGTTTCACTTTTCTACTATCAAGTAACTTCACTGTGAGCACATCAGCAGCATGGATGGCACTCCATTCATCTTAAGTGTTGCTACTTAATTGGATTCAATGATTGGGTTGAATAAATGAAATATAAATCTCTATTTTATACAATTAGTCTAAATTGAAATTTCTTTTAACCACACTGTGTTGTATCACCCAATTCTCCCATTCTTTTTCTTCCTATTGAGACTGATTTCAAACAGCATGAAATGAGATAAAATTTAACAATTATCTGGTTAACTTAGTTAGAAGACATGGCACAAATAGTTGAATGCCCCGAGAAGACTGATGTTTATGTGGAATGTTGTTTATATGATTAAGTCAAAATCAGTTATGTACATAGATTATACAAGTATGTTCACAGAAAGTTTTAATAATAACCCCAAACTAGAAATGGCACAAATGTCCATCAACAGGAGAAGGAATAAACAAATTGTATATATTCATGCAATAGAATACTACTTACTAATAAAAAAGAGCTAACTACTGATACATCCACCTAACTACTTGAATAAATCTCAAAAATGTTTTGTTACACAAAATAAGCCAGACACAAAAGAATATACACTGTATGGTTCCACTTAAATGAAGCTCGAGAACTGTCAAAACTAGTCCATAGCAATAGGCATAGAATTGAACTCCCTGCATCATGTGAGGACACCACCTGGCAGAGGAATTGGGGAGCTGTCTGCTTCCACAAGGCCAGTCAAGGGACGGCAAACCAACTTTCCGCTTGGCCCCACTGATCCCACTTGGGTAGGGGAATCAGAGCACTGCTTGTTTATTTGAATGAAAGGTCAGCCCCCTGTTTGACCTGCTAAACCCTGGGGAGGGGTTGTGGTTAGAAATGGTGCATTTGTTCTGTGGTGTTTGGTTGGTGTAGGGTAGGCATTACCCAAAAGGTTTTCTATTGTAAGTCTGCTGTTTCTCTGGTGCTTTGTTAGGGAGAACTGGCTTTTCTTGGAACTTTTTTTGTCTGTACCGATGGATGGTTCAGAGTTTAAGTCTTCTGGGGTGCCCTGACCATAGAGGAGGGAATAAGGAAGCCCAGGCAAGTTATTGATGTGTCATTCCTCAGTTCCTAAGGTTCTTAAACAGTCTGCCCTCTTCTTGCCAGAATTCAGAGTCTTCCTATGCTGTTTATTATGTTATGTTTAGAGCTTGTAAGTTGTAAGAGGGGGACCTGGATGGAGTGGAGCTATTTTTTGAGGTGTTTGAGTTAGAGGGCCTATGAAACTGTAAATTACCATGATTGTCAGTATGATTTGCTGCTAACCCAGATAAAGCAACAGTCTGGGTCTCCAAAGGATTGCTGTCTTTGAGATTATTTTCCTTGTGAGGGAAGTTGGATTTTCAATGGGTTCCTCACAATGTTCCAGAGGCTTCTAGTTTCAACATTAGTAATACACTTTACCCTTCGTGTCTGGGACAACCCATAAGAGGAAACACATTCTGTCCATTTTAACAAGTGTAGTGAGAGGAATAATAGTACTTCTCCAGGGAAACCCTGAATAGGAGCTCTTGAGAGAACAATGTACCCTTGCCCCATATTGAAACAGCAGTGTATTCATATCAAAGGGAAAACACTAACCGTTGTCTTGAGTGGATTCCTTTTGGATTGCATATTTTCTTATTTTGTTGTATTTTATTTGAAAAAGCCTTTTTCAAAATCATAAAAATTTATATGTAATATTAAATCTCAACCTACAAGCATTTTATTCCGCACAACACATTCAATAAAATTTTCTTGAAATATTTAAGTGAGTAAATACTTACTCCAGTGACTGCCCCTCTAATGGCTTTGATATCTTTATGAATGTCATTGAAGAGGTGACACACATCACTCATGGGCTTCTTGTTAACTCTCATCTCACTGGCCATCCTGAAGGCCAAGACTAATCTGATATATCTATATATCTATATATCTATATCTATATAAATTGATTTATATCTCTCTATATATCTATATTATCTGTATCTATATAGTCTCAGTATATAAATTAACTATATATCAACAATTCCTAAATTATATACCCAGAATTCCATATTCATATATCCACTGCTTCCTTGACATTTTGATTTGGATTTCTAATAGACATCTCAAACTTAACACATTTAAGTCAGAACTTTTTATTTCCTCTCATGCTGCTCCTCTTTATCTCAGTAAACAATATTTCATTCTTTCAGTTGCTCAAGACAAAACCCTGAGTTGTTCTTCTTTTGTTTTTTTTAGTTCTTTTTTGTGAAGATATTTTTATTGGGGAATTGAGGCAGGGGAACAGTGTTGGGGAATTGGGGGAGGGGAACAGCCAAGTTGTTGTCTTTCAATATTAGTTGTGGAGGGCACAGCAAGCTCAGCTCCAAGTCCAGGTGCTCAACTCAAGGTGCTGTTGTTCAATTAGTTGCAGGTGGACATAGTCACCATCCCATGCAGGAGTCAAACCAGCAGCCTCGTTGTGAAGAGTGCATGCTTTATCCACTGAGCCATCCTGGTGGCAGCTCAGCTCAAAGTGCCGAGTTGAGTCTTAGTAGCGGACGGGCTTAGCCCACCATCTTGAACAGGCAACCTTATAGTTAGGAGCACGTGCTCTCACCAGCTGAGCCATCCTGCCACCTGTTGGCAGCTCAGCCTGGGCGCAGCTCACTGACACATGTGAGAATCTAACCCTGTTGCTTAGAGCTCGCACTCTTAAGCAAGCTCTTAACGAACTAAGCCACTCGGCTGGCCCCTGAGTTGTTCTTGATTCCTCCCTTTCTCTCATGTTCCAATCTATAACCCGTTATCAAATCCTATGGTACCTTCAAAATATATGAGAATCCAGCCAGTTAACACCTCTCCTACTATCATCCAGTCTAAGCCACGATCATCTCTCATGGGAATTTTTACAATGGTATCCTATTGCCATGGTCTCCTGGTCTCTGCCTGTTGCCCAGGTGCAGTCTTTGTTAAAACAGAGACCAGAATAATTGTGATAGAGCATCAGTCAGATCAAATCACTCCTGTGTTCAAAGCCTGCTAATGGCTTTCCATCTTTCTCAGAGTAAAACCAAAAGTCATGACATTGGCCTCAAAGACTGCATGATCCAGCTTCCTGTTATTTCTCTCTATCTTTGCCCCCCACCTTGTTCTTCCTCACTCACTCAGGTTGAGCCAGACTGAACTCTTGGCCATTCCTTGAACATACCCTCTTCCCCAGAATACCTGCACCTTCTCTCTACAGTGCTTGCCCCACCTCTGGAATCCTAATGGCTTCCTCCCAAATATACCTTCTCAGGGATGCTTGCTCTGACCACAAAATCTGAAATAGCTTTTCTAAATCCTTTTCTCCCTACTATCTTGCTTTATTATTTCCCACAAGCATTTTTATGTGATATTCTTATTTGTTTGTTCACACTTGTCTTCCCCTCACTAGGATGTATGCTACAATAAGAGCAGAACTGCTGTGGTATACAACCCTAGGGGTTGCACATCTTTATCTGTGTGAATGAGCCCCTGAGAATTATGCAGTGCACAACCTGATCAGCTGCATGCAGTAACCCTGCATTAAAGAAAATGACTTGGCTTAGTTCATTTCTGTATATCTAGGGCCTTGTATACTGTCGGATTCAAATAGACACTGAATAATGTTTGTTAGGTGAATCGTTGGCCATATGCCACTTATAATTTTGCCTGGATTAATATTTATGAAAATGATGCTTTGAGGTACTTTAGTATGCTTTTCACAATAAAATGTGTGCCTTTATCTTGACATTTTTGTATAATTGAGAAAAGATTTTTTTCCCTAATCTTTTTAAATTATTTTATTTTAATTCTTGATATCAATTCCTATTTTCCTTTTGCTTTTTTTCCTAAATAAGATGAATTCTTCCATAAATTATTTGACTAGCAGCCCATCATTCTTTATTATTGAATTCTATTTTTAAAAATTACACTTTTTACCTGGTATCATATAAATATTTATTTTATGTCTCTCGCTCTTTATTGGATTCTAAGCTCTATGGATGTAAGGATTTTGTTTTGTTCAAATCCTGGTCCATAGTAGGTGATCAATAAATAATGGTTGAAAGGAAGGAAGGAAGGAAGGAAGGAAGGAAGGAAGGAAGGAAGGAAGGGAAGTGGAAGAAAGGAAGGAAAGAAGATAGAGAGATACAGTACAACTCAGGGATCAGAAAAGTTGATACTACTGAAGCTAGAGGCTTGCTGATTAGTCAGTGTACCTGATTCACACAGACAGCCAGGAAAAAGTAGGTTCTCAGTTATATAGGTTGATAGACTTCATCAATCAAATTCCAAAAATTGTTTCTAAGTATTCACTTCTGAGCAAAAAAAAAAAAAAAAAATTAAATTAAATATGTACCCATTGAAATCCTAAACATTTGCAAATGAATGAAGAAGATGTGAGATATATATGTGTACACACACACACACACACACACACACACACAATACAACATTATTCAGCCATGAGAAGGAAATCCTGTCATTTGTGACAACATGGATGGATCTTAAGTGCATTATGCTAAATGAAATAAGGCAGACAGAGAAAGAGACAAATACTTCATGGTATCACTTATATATGGAATCTAAAAAAAGTGTTTTAAAAAGTCAAATTTTAGCTAGCGGCCCCGGTTCGGTCCCACATATGAGGGCCGGTGACACTGCCCTCAAGAAAAAAAAAAGGTCAAATTTCAAAAACATGGAGTAGAAAAGTTGTTGTCAGGGGCTGGGGGTGTGGGAGATAGGAAGAGATTGGTCAAAGGGTACGAATTTTCATCTACAAGATAAATAAGGTCTGAGGATCCAATGTAAAACATAGTGACTATAGCTGATAATACTGTACTGTACAATGAAAATTACCTAAGAAAGTAGAACTTAAATGTTCCCACCAGAGAAACAAAAAAGATAAATATGTGAGGTGATGGACATGTTAATTAACTAGAAGAGGGGAATCCTTTCACAATGTATATCAAGTCACCACAGTGTACTTTAAATATCTTACAATTTTATGTGTCAATTTTACCTCAATAAAGCTGAAATTTGAAAATACTTTTTTAAAGAAACGACTTGACAACATAGCTTGAAGTAACAAAAGTAAGTGGTTAAAAGAATGTATTTTGTAATCATATTGATCTTTCCACAAATATCAGAACGGCCGATTTTTAAAAAAATCATAAACATTTGATGGTTTGAGAAATAGAATTAATAGAGATAGTCAAAATTTAATTTAAAAAGAATTTAATTTATATCAACATAATAAAAGCCATATATGATAAACCTACAGCTAACATCATACTCAATGGGGAAAAGCTAAAACCATTCCCCTTAAGATCAGGAACAAGACAAGGCTGTCCACTTTCTCCTCTTTTATTCAACATAATTCTGGAAGTTCTAGCCATAGCAATCAGACAACAAAAAGAAATAAAAGGCATCCAAATTGGCAAGGAAGAAGTAAAATTGTCATTATATGCAGATGACATGATTCTGTATATAGAGAACCCCAAGGACTCCATCAAAAAACTATTGGAACTGATAGACGAATTCAGTAAAGTAGCAAGATATAAAATCAATGTTTAGAAATCAGTGGCATTTGCATATACAAATAATAAAGTAACGGAAGGAGAAATTAAGAAAACTGTCCCATTTACAATAGCTTCAAGAACTATAAAATACCTAGGAATAAATTTAACCAAAGAGGTAAAAAATCTGTACTGAGAAAATTATAAGACACTGAAGAAAGAAATCAAAGAAGATACAAATAAATGGAAACACCTACCATGCTCATGGATAGGAAGAATTAATATAGTTAAAATGTCCATACTGCCCAAAGCAATATATAGATTCAATGCAATTCCTATCAAACTACCAAGGGCATTTTTCACAGAAATAGAAAATATAATCCTAAAATTTATATGGAACCATAAAAGACCCCGAATAGCCTCGGCAATCCTGAGAAATAAGAACAAAGTCGGGGGAATCACACTACCAGACATCAAAACATACTACAAGGCTACAGTAATCAAGACAGTATGGTATTGGCATAAAAACAGGCACATAGATCAATGGAACAGAACAGAGAGCCCAGAAATAAATGTAGGTATTTACAGACAGTTAATCTATGACAAGGGAAGCAAAAATTTACATTGGAGTAAAGATACTCTATTCAATAAATGGTGCTGGGAAAATTGGACTGACACATGCAAAAAAATGAAACTGGACCACCTCCTTACGCCATATACAAGAACAAATTCAAAATGGATTAAAGATTTAAATGTAAGACCTGAAACCATAAAACTCCTAAAAGAAAATATAGGGAGTACATTTGCAGACATTACCTGGAGCAATATTTTTATTGATACATCCCTGCAGGCAAGGGAAATAAAAGAAAAAATGAACATATGGGATTATATCAGACCTAAAAGTTTTTTCACAACAATGGAAACCATCAATAAAACAAAAAGGAAACCTACTGAATGGGAGAATATATTTGTCAATGATATATCTGATAAGAGGTTAATATCCAAAATTTATAAAACACTCATGAAACTCAACACCAAAAAAAAAAAAAACCCATTAAAAAATGGGCAGAAGATATGAAGAGACATTTCTCTAAAGAGGACATACAGAAGGCCAACAGGCATATGAAAAAATGTTCAACCTCACTGGTCATTAGGGAAATGCAAATGAAAACCACAATGAGATACCACTTCACTTTGGTCAGAATGGCTATCATCAATAAATCAACAAACAACAAGTGCTGGCGGGGCTGTGGGGAAAAGGGAACCCTGCTGCACTGTTGGTGGGATTGCAGATTGGTGCAGCCACTATGGAAGTCAGTATGGAGATATCTCAAAAAACTGGAAATGGAACTACCTTTTGACCCAGCAATTCCACTCCTATGTATTTATCCTGAAAAACCCAAGACACTTATTCAAAAAAATATATGCACCCCTATGTTCATTGCAGCGCTATTTACAATAGCTAAGACTTGTAAACAACCGAAATGCCCATTGGTAGATGACTGGATTAAGAAACTGTGGTACATTTATGCAATGGAGTATTACTCCGCAATAAAGTAGAATGAAATCGTACCATTTGCAATGATATGGGTGGACCTAGAGACTATTATGTTAAGTGAAATAAGTCAGTCAGAGGAAGACAAATACCATATGATCTCACTTATATGTGGAATCTGAAAAACTGAATGAAGGAGCAAAGTAAACAGAAACTGTCTCATAGATATAGAGGAAAAACAGGGTTGCTAGTTGGGAGTGGGGTGGGGATGAAGGAGAAGGGGAAGGGATTAGACAGCAAAAATAGGTAACTACAATATTGCCACAGGGATATGAAAGACAGTTCAGGAATATAATTAATAATGTTGTAAATATTTTTTGGGGTGTCAGATGGTCATATGTCTTGTTAGGAAGACCACTTCATGGATGGAGTAGAGGCTTGATCACTGCACTGTACACCTGAAGCTGAGGTTGTATAATATTGTATACCAACTGTAATTGAATATATAGATAGTCACGGGATATGGATTATAATGTGGAAGGGAGTCAGAGGAAGTGTAATAGATATATATGATATGGGGGGAGGAGTGGGGTGGCGAATTGGGGGAGGGGGATTGTCACTTTGAGGGGTAAAAAATATAACTATTGCACTGTGTTGTACACCTGAAACTAATTAAAAATAAATAAATGAATTAAAAAAAGAATTTAATTTAATTTTAATAAGTATTCACTTATACAATCTAACTTGTTGAACAATACAGTGAAAAGAAACTAATACTATTAAAACATTAGAAAGGGCTGGCCAAGTGGCTCAGTTGGTTAAGAGCTCACTCAAGAGTGTGAGCTGAGCTCTGTGCAACAGCAGTTCGATACCCAGCCTGAGCTGAGCTGCCGCTGAGCTGCCAACAGGTGGCAGGATGGCTCAGTTAAAACAAAACAAAACAAAACAAAACATTAGAAATGATATCATTTGAAACTTAGGCCTGAACTTAGGTCCTTTGCATCAAATAAAACTCTAGATATTTGATATATTAGAAATCACATCAATTTTGTTTATTTTTTAATGCATTGTATTTATTGGGTTGTCAGAAAGGTCATGACGCATTTTTGCAACGAAAAACAGAAAAAATACGTCATGATTTTTCTGACAACCCAATATACGGATTATCTTAATAACATTTTTTTCTTTGTTTTGGTAATTTGCTTCCTCTTCTTTTTACTTTGAAAAGTATTCTTTGAATTTAAACAGAAGAATGGACATAAATAGATACTATCCTAAAGCCTGAAAACACATTTTTTCCATTGCCAGTGGATCTTCATTTGCTCCAGGAAAAACATTTCTATGATGATGAAGGAAAAAATAAACAAATTGATATATAGGATAGAAAGAATTGTCAGACAAAGGTTGAAAAGAAATAATCATACTTTCTAAAATTTATTCCAGTGTCCTTATATTGCTTGAATTATGCATCATGCACCTTTTCATGAAATGTCACCAATGTCTTTTCTTCAGCTGGTTTGTAACTGCTTATGTCTGTGAGATTATTCATAATTGCATATTGTGGGCAACTCATCTTTCAGTTGTTAGAGGAAAGAAACTCAATCTCAAAATTATACAGTTCTTATCTGTGGGTGAGGCAAAAATTGTCTTATGTGTACCATCACTTTTCCTCAGAAAAACTGCCATCTCTAAAAAAAACATTGTTTGAAAGCAGTAAATGATGCAGAACAGCAAGCTGTCAGAGGAAAAACCATGGATAGTTTAAAACCTTGCATAACATTTGTAGAAATCCTCAGCATCTGTAGATATCATAATCTTGAGAAAGGTTGTACTGAATTCAAATGACTGGTCTTTATGTGGATAGAAGGATATTTTTGCCTTAAAGGAAAATTTTGCCTTTTCTAGGTTCTTTGCTTCAAATAGATTGTTACACTAACAGAAAAGCCTTTTTATTGATAATATTTTAATCTTTTTATCTTAATTCCTTTAGTCAGCTCAAGGACAGAAAAAACTAACCATCATTGGGACATTAGGAGTGGTAGTGGGGATTGAGGTAAGAAATACTTTTTTCTTAGAAGAGGCCAAAAAATATAAGAGCAGAAGAATGAGTTAAAATGAATGATTTCTTTTTTATTTGAACAATAAAGAATAGTGTCCAGGGCTGGCTGAGTGGCGCGGTGGTGAAGCGCTGGCTTGGGAAGCCAGTAGCCCCAGTTTGGTCCCACATATGAGGGCAAATGACACTGCCCTCAAAAAAAAAAAAAAAAAAAAAAAAAAAAATACTGTCCAGAGGGGGACAAATTCAAATGAGAAGAAAACGACATCTCATGAATACACTCTCTGTCTTTAATACAAACATTTAGTCAACTACTTTGACTTCCACTAAGAAAAAGAAAAATAGAAGACTAAAAGAAAACAGATATTAAATCATGCAGAAATCATACAGGAGTGAAATACTAATTAAAATATAAAGAAAATAGCTTACACTAAAAGAAAAGAATTATAGAACTAAGATGGGATGAGAACATTTTCTTTATTTCCTTATTTAATTAACCAACTTGAGCTGGTAGCAAGATAATCTTCATTCAAAATGTTTAAAGAGATTGAAAATGATACTATTTAGTTGAATGATCCTTTTTACACAGCCAGGCAAACTCTATGAGAAATCTATCATGTCTCATGATAAAATTTTCTATTCTTGTAATGTGGGTGTTATCAGAAAATCTCTCTCTATATATTGTAGGTATTGGATTGGATAAAACAAAGGAAAAATATCTACAAAGTTCCATTTCTGTTCTGCTGAAATGATAGTAAGTCCAGAATTTTAATTACTTATTAGTTGAGGATAAAACCTAACAGTGATTTGTATCTAGTTCTTTTCTTATTTTAGAAATAATTGTAAATCCTATGTGAAAATAAACTCTTTCTCTCCACTCTCTCACAGTCGTGCATACACTCAAACTTACATATGAAGGGGGCAGGAGAAATCTCTATGACTGGATAAAAGTAAAATGCAGAGATACATACTTCTTTGGTGGATATAGGATTGTTAATTATTAACATTTACAGTCAATAGAGATGGTATACAGGCAACAAGGTCATGTGCTGTCTTGAGGGTGGTTATGAAATAGAGGATTATTCCAGCAAGTCAAAGGTGTGTTAACAAATGCACAAGAACAATGGATAGGGCTTGCTTAGGGCAAAGATAAGCCTTTTACTAAGGAAGTCATAGGCCTGGTACCTGACTACCCACCATGAACTGCCCAGTTAGGAATTTATGAGCAGATCATCCTATGAGGTTGCTCTGGGCACTAAGCTTGTCAAATTCACTACATTCATTCACAAATTCACTACCTTTTCATTCACAGCCATAAAAGATAAGGCAAGTAATATCAAAAAGGGGTGAAAGCTCTGTGTAAACAATAGGGAGTAGTGAAGACTATAGCAAACTTGACTGAACAGATTGCTTGAGGAAGCAGCTAGTTATCTCAATTTTTAACACATGAGAATGTAATTCAGCATTGCTAGCTCCTCTTATTTGCCAGAAGCCTTGAATCCATGTTGTATGAAATCTCCCGACATTTAAATTTAATTAATTCAACTACACATACAAACAAGTAAACAGAACACTTTCCTCATCAAAAACTTATGTCTGTGGGCTGCATTTAATCAATTTCCTCCCAAGATGCTGTCTCAGGTTTGGCAGAGTCAGAAGGCTTAGGTTTCAATCTCTCCTTTTCACTCCCTTGTTAGGAGCGCTTGGACAAGTCCTATAGGATAAGAGGTTTGCACCAGAAATTTCAAATTGATTTGAAATTTTAGAGAATTTAGAAAACATCTCATCCCACCTACTTATTTTAGAGAGGAGGATGTTGAAGTTTAGATAGGCTCACTGATTTATCTAAGTTTCTAGGGGAGAGTGATATCAGAGCTGGCACCAGAAACATGGCTTCCGGCTCTGGATCCATAGAGCCACTCAGTGACTAAACCAGTGAGAATGTTCAGATCAAGGGAAGGTGAAATCATGACAATAGTTTCAATTTTTAAAAATCACTTTTTAAAAACTACTGAAGAGCAGGATGTTTTCTGCACTTATCCAACACAAAGCACAGCTACTATCATAAACTTATCCTCAGATATGTACTTAATGAATAAAATGAAGAAAGACAAAACCAGGACAAAGATCATTATTTAGAAACTATGATCAAAATATCAGAGGAAAGCTGTAGTTCCAGGATAAATAAACTAAACTCAGGAAAAATGCCTTATTACTTACTAGGAAGAACATTAAAACAAACAAACAAAAAAAACCAAAGCTCCTTCCTGCTGAACTTAGAGCTGAATAGGAATATAGTCTTTCCGAGATCCGATTTCTGATTGCTCCTTATAATTGCTAGAAATTAAATTTATTGACTCCATCAGAGTGCCCTGCAGAGAAGAGTATATGCCCTGGCAGAATGCAGGTATTAAAAAAAAACTTGGTATTAAAGATGGTTTCCATGAGAATCTACAGAAAATGAAGCCAAGTCAAGCATGCCCTTCCTTGTGGCTTATTGAACACCCCTCCCCCTTTATTTTCAGGAAAATGTATATATTTAACGGAGCTCTGGCCTAGAATTTAATCCACATTGTTTTTACATCCCCATTAATGCCTGCTGCTCCCAAGCTCAAAAGTCTTATCTACTGCCCTCCTCTCCAGTTGGTCTGCTGATTAATTTTTCTCTTTTATAAAAAATTGAAATGTAAGATGAATAAGACAACTCTTATAAAGTTAGGATTTATTTGTAATATTTTTTGTTTGTTTGTTTGTTTGTTTGTTTGTTTTAGCTGAGCCATCCTGCCACCTGTTGGCAGCTCAACGGCAACTCAGCTCGGGCTGGCCTCGAACAGCTGTTGCTCAGAGCTCAGCTTGCACTCTTGAGCGAGCTCTTAACCAACTGAGCCACTCAGCCGGCCCTTGTAATATTTTTATACAGTATCATGCAGAATATATAAACCACACACATGACAGAAAATAAATTTGATCAATTATGCTGTCAGTACTCTGGTTTTGATGTAACATGGTTCAGTTTCCCTCTATAAACTCTTCCTTCTTGCATAAAATTTTAAATACCCTTCTCTACCTTGTCCTCTAACATTCTCATAAAATGAGGTGTTAGTAGAACATGGAAAGGAAGATTGTGAATTTTATTTATGGTAAAATTAATTTTAATAAAATTAATTTTAATACAGTTATTTGGTTCCAGATTTTAGGTAGCTGGCTAAAAAGTTCAGGTATGACAATCTGGGTGGAAATAGATAGGGTATGATCAGAGCCATGGTCAGTACTGCTGTACCACTCCAGGCTGATGATGCCTGCAACCAGTATAATGTTTGTGGAGCTTCTGTCAATTGTGGCAGAATTATAGAAATGGGGATTTTGAGTAGTACCCTGTCAATGGAAAAAAGACCCATTTACTAAGAAGAGAAATTAATGACATTGGGTCATTCAGGTTCTTTCCTTTGTGTATATATATTTTTTCAGGTCTCTTTTTCTTTCCATAGGCAATTCTAAACAGATATTTTAACTCAATGAATATCAATTCATTCTGAGACAAAATTGGCCATTCATAAAAGTTCCAAAACCTTCTTTGTGAAAGTAATAACTGACATTCATTGAACACTTACTACCTGGTAGGTACTAGACATTAATTTTCATATATTATCTCATTTCAGTTTTTATAATAACTATATCAGTTTGGGTCTATTATCATTTTCCTTTAACCTAAGATTTAGGTAACAATCACTTGTCCAATCCAGGCCTGTCTGCCTACAGAACCTAAAAATGTGAACTTCCTTGTAAGGTTTCAACTTCAGAATCTCAGAAAGTGTGGGGGCTCAGTGACGGTTGGAACATTGAAGATCATTCATTTCAGCTGGAAAAATACCTGGGTTTACTACAAATCAAGCAGTTTCAAGTGTGTTCTCAGTCCCAGGTTCCTAATTCCTTTTGGTTTTGTTTCCATGGGGATTTATGATGTTCTGTCAGCCACAGCTCACTGTTGACTCAGACTATACTGACCCGCCATCAGACTCCCCTGTTCTTTTCTTTAGACATGCTATTGAGAAGTTTTATTTTCTCCCTTCTCTTCTTACACAGGTAGGAATTTTTGGACATTAAGTGCTGACATGTAGCTTTATTAAGAATATCCATCTAATTGTTCTGATCTTTGTTCTTTAATAAATTACAGACAGTTCCAAGACTTCTGATGTTTGGTCCCTTTCCTGATCTTGAATAGCAAGCATCCATGTAGTGGATATTGGCCATTTTTGAACCTACTAAGTTTGAACATGATTGCTACTTGCGGTGAATCATTTGTCTGAATCATGGTGGGAAGCAGAAACCCTGACTTTTATCATAGAACCCAGATGAGGCATAGGCCCTCTCCCTGCCCCTGGCAGCCTAGATACAGGCCTGTCCCTGGGACTGACCATTCAGATGATCATACCAGGGACCTTAAGGGAATGTTGTAAAGATGCAGGGATAGTGCGGACATATTCACAGGAAGGAGGCAACTTGGACAAGGAAGCTTCGAAGGACCGAGGGGTGGTGCTGGCACTTGTGCCATTTTTCATGGCATCGCTATCCATGTTTTTTGAGCCCATAAGCATCTGCACAGTTTGTTACTTCAGCCTTCACATATACTGCCCCCCACCCCCAAATAACTCCCTTTGGTGCTAAAGATAGCCAGAGTTAGTTGCTAGTGCTTACATCTGAAACCCCTGACAGATGTAGGTCACTCCTCTCCTCCCCTGCTATCTCCTTGGAGTAAGGACCCATCATTTCACAACTGCACCATGTACTAGCCTTCTGCCTGGTTCCCTGCCTCCAGGCTCCGCCCACCACCATTCAGCCTCCTGTAGTCCACTAGGCCATCACTCAAAACTGAAAATCAGATTAGGCCATTCACCGTATCCTACCCTTCAATGGCTTTCCATCCCATGAACAGAAAGGCCCCAGCTGCCTACCTTCATTGACTCCATTTTCAACCTCACACCACATCACTCTCTTTCCACCCTCAAACTCCAGCTGCACCAGCCCAGCTGCTTCTAGATTACACCAACTTTAGTCCTACTTCTGAGCCTTTGCACTTTTAGAGTTGCTAGACTTAAAAGGTCTTTTGTTACCAGGAGTATAAAAAATTGTTAACCTGGGCATCCTGCATTTTTGTTTGCCTAAATCTAGAAACTTATACTTGCTACTCCTCTGCCTCGCCCCTTCCTCTGTCACTTCCTCACTCAGGCCTCACTAAATCACCTTTCTAAAGATGTCACTCCCCACTGGTCACTCTGTCTTTACACTATTTATATTTGTAAAAGCTCTTCCACTCTCTGAAATTACCTTACACCTCTATTCACACTTATTTTTATGGTTGTCTGTGTTGAACATGTCTCCACCTAGAAAGTGAGTTGTTGATGGACCATGGCCTTGCTATGTTCCAGTACCTGGAACCATGCTCGACATGCAGTAGGCACTCAATAAACACACATTGAATTAGTCAATGAAATGAATGTCTGAGAGCGAGCCAAAAAGGGAACCCTAAATTCCAAGATTTTACAAGTAAAACCTTTCTCCTTTTTCAGTTTTTAATTGTGTGTCAATCACAGCAGAATTTTAAAAAATATACTACAGAAGATAAGCAGTACTGCGCTTCTAGAAAAGTCAGAGAGGCACATTCACCAGCAGCTGTGGTGATTTTATCAGAAATTCTCAATGGAACACTGACTACTGGGAAGCTAGATGTAATTTCTTCTCTCCTCAATGAGGGTAAGATAATAGAACATTTTTCAAATCTAATTTGGTTTGTATTCTCCATCTGAAAGCAAAATGAAGACTTGGCTTATTGTTGTCCTATTTCTGCTTGAACAGTAAACTGATTTGAAAAGGAGCCCTCATTGTTCCTCTCATTTCTCTGAAACCATCAGTGTTCCTTTTGTTACCTCCAATATGATGAATGGGACCCAAGAGTCACATGAGCTTATCACATAAGGAGGCATCTGTTTTTCCTCCCTTCACCATAGATTTATAAAAGCCATCAGTATTTTAATAGAATCTGGCATCTGTCTAGAGGTTGATAAACTTGGGGAAATGAGTTTGTGTTCAACAAAGTAGACATGGATATTTTTATTAATTTGGAGAACTGATTCCACTAGGAAAATGAGATTCTGCTTGAGCTGTCAGCTAGTCCTTCAATTGTTCTGAAGTCTTGTGCTTGAATTTTTTGAATAGCACTGCTGAGCCTTCAGAAAGATGCAGTCTCTCAAATACATATCACTATGACAAGAATCCCAAAGAGAACCAAGAGGCGGGAGGAGGGGAGAGAGAGAATTTATTGATCCTGTGACAGAGAAGTCCAGAGGTATGTCTATTTCAGATATTGTTTGATACAGGGGTTCAGTGATGCTATATCATTTTTTCTGTCTCTAAATTCCACTTCTTGCTCAGCTCCAATTTCATTTAGGTTGTCCATAAAATGGTGGCATGATGGCTACTAATCACTCCAACTTTCTATTTCAGCCCACTAGTGACCTCAGCACAAATAAGAATCTTTTTTCTAATTTCATCAAACAATGTCCCAGAGCTGATTGTTATTGGCCTAACTTGGCTCAAGTGCCTATCCCTGAACCAATCTCTGTCACGAGGGGGATGGGATATGTTGATTGGCCAGTCCTGGGCCAATTCTTGCACCTTGATTAGGGAGAAAGTGGTGAGTCATGTCAACTCTACCCAAAGCACATTTACTGTGGGTAGAGAAGAGGCAATTTGTTGAAGAAATTTGGGGTGCTGTTTCTAAGGAAAGGGGATAATTATAGAGCCTTCTTTTCTCTGTGCTCCTCCCACCTCTTCCCTCATGGTGTCCTATTGCTTTACTTTGCAAATGACTTCCAAATCCCTCAGTGCATTTGGGGAAGCCAGAGGCTGCCAGGATGTCCTTATACTAATAGGGACACTGCAAATATTTTAATATTAGCAGGATAAGATGTAGACTTGACTTTCAACACAGTGGACATTTACCTACAACAGCACCTGTGTGAAGCTGTTTTCTTTCAGGCAACAAAGCACTGAGCAGATGAAAGAACCACCTCTGCCAGACCTTTAGGCACTACATTCCTCCTCATCCCATGTCTCTCAAGTCTCTGAGCTCCCGGTGCTTTTGAAAAGAGAGACATATCTTTGAGTAACAGTAGGGATTGCCTACATTGTTGATTTCAATTTGATTCGTTTATTAAATAATGATTGTCCTCCATGCCTAAATGTATAAATCCTTCACAGTGCACAACTATGTTGCCCATGTGACTCTGTTCTCTGAGCATATAATGCTATCAAGCACCCTCTGAAGTATATACTATTATCCCTGCCATTTTGCAGATAAGAAAACTAAGGCACAGAGAGATTAGCTAACTTATGCAAGTTTACACAGCTATTAAATTGTAGAGCCAGCATTGAAACCCAGGCAGTCTGATTTGAGCACCTGTGCTTTAACCATTAGATTTTGTATTTCTTACCAAGTTTTTGTACTCATGATCATCCTTGAAGTGGTATAAGTGGGCATTATCAGCCATATGTTATCAATGAGGTAATTAAGGCTTACAGAAAGGAAAAGAGCAGGTCTCGGATTTTCTGATTTTCATATCAGCATCCTCAGTAAGTCACGGCTCATGCTGTGAGATTTGCTGCCCATATGTGCTCACCCATCTCCTCACCTGTCCTTTAAGGCAAACCCAGCATGGGAAAAACAAACATCAGACCATCCCATACAGCTGTGTAGAACAGTCATTGGAGCCAGGTTGCTTTTGTTCCAATACAAACCCCATCTCTTAGTCACAGGTTATATTAATTTCTCCAGGCTTTAGTTACTGCCCCAAAGAGTTGCTGTAAAGATGAAATGAGTTATTACCTGTAAGAGTACTTTGAACAGTGCCTGGAACATAATACATATTCAAAAACTCCATTTGTGCAGGGTCCTCTGCTACTTGTTGTCAGAACTTCATATTGTTTAAAACAGACTCCCCCTCCCCCCCCCCCCGCCCGCCACCTCAAGGCTCCCGGTAGTGAATGCACTTTGTATTATATCGAGCTCTCTTTTTCAACACCTACATCTTCGCTCAACTTCTTTTACTAGTGTTCCTTCCCTAATAAACAGTTTGCTTCTCATGACTCTGGACACTTTTTGTAGAGTTAATCAGCTGCCTTACACTGAGGGTGGTATAGTAGGAAAAGCCTAGATGTAGTTCAATATGCAGAAGTTAGATTGAACCTGGGCCAGGGCACCTATGATCTGTGTGACCTTAAGGGTATTACTGAGCTTCTCTGAATTCTATTTCCTTATCTGGGAAATGAAATCAGGAACACTTCCATAAATGGGCAATGTGAGGCTGACTACTATATTGACTAAATACCTGGCACATAGCTGGAAGTGTCAGTTCTATTAGTAATAATTTACCAGACCTCAGGTTTTTGTTACATCACTGTTTACTGATTATGTGTTTTGTGTTTTTGTTTGCATATTTGTTTTTGCCTATGAGAGCAAATTCTTTTGAAGGCCTTTTCCAAGATATTTCCTGCTTTGTCATCTACTTACTGGCCAATTCTTTTGTCTCCAGACATAAACATTTATGTACGTATTTACTTTTCATGAATACAACAGATGTGTGATGTTTCAAAACAGTCAGAAAGCTAAATATGACCCACTGATAAATGCTTAGCAGGTACAGCTTCCATTTGCTGAATCACTGTGTGCCAGACATTTTGTCTACACACTGACCTGAGGAAACAGAATCAGAGAGGAAATGTAACTTGCCCAAAGTCATATATTTCTAAATGTGTAGAACTAGCCCTCAAAGGCATGCTCTTACATTCTAACTACTTTTACTCCTCCTTCCTCCTTTCCTTTCCCCCTTACCTCTTTCCTTTCTTTCCTCCTCACTTTCTCTCCTTGCTCCTTCCTGCATCCCTTCTTCTTTCCCTCCTACACTCCCTCTCCTTCTTTTTCATTCATCAAACATTTTCTGAGCTTCTACAAGAATACCAGTATCTTGTAGGTGTCTGGGACAAAACAATGAAGGAAACATTTCCAGACACAGATAATTTATCAGTCTTGAAAATAATTTTCTAGACTAACCTTGGGGTTCTCATGAGCGAGTACTCCCCAGACCTCTGATCTTGTACAATCGTGTCATCCCAGTTAATTTTAAGTAAAGCTCTTTGGTTTCTTTTGAAACTTTGACACATCGGTCATTGCCAGGGAATTTGAATTTAGAGTATGGGTATTATAGTGACAGAAGCAATATAAATATTTTAAAATGAAAACACCTGAGAGCCAAAATTAAGTCATGAAACTATTGTTGCTTACAAAGAAATTATAGTGGTATCACATTCTTTACCATACAACTTACTTAAACTTATCTATAGAGTCTTGGCAAAAAGAGAGAAAGGTGAAGTGGATGTGAGGGAGGTAATAGAGAGAGTAAACAATTAAAAGAAAATTAGTTTCAGGTGTACAACACAGTGCAATAGTTATACTTTTTACCCCTCAAAGTGTCCACCACCTCACTTCCCCGCCCCGAAATTACAATTCCATTGACTCCACTTCCACACTATATTCCAAATCCCGTGACTATATATAGAAATATCTATATAGATATAGATATAGATATATAGATATTCAATTATAGTTGACATACAATATTATACAACATCACCTTCAGGTGTACAGTGCAGTGATCAAACCTCTACCCCATCCATGAAGTAGACGCCCTAACAAGACATATGACCATCTGACACTCTACAAAATATTTACAACATTATTAATTATACTTTTTGCCCCTCAAAGTCACAACCCTCCTCCCCCAATCTGCCACCCCACTCCCCACCCCCGATATCATACATATCTATTACAATTCCATTGACTCCAAGAGTGAACAATGTAAATAATATAAGAAATTCAGGCCATATTCCATCAGAGTGCCTACCTTGGGGTAAGCTTGAGATATGATGAGAATCTACTGTTTCCATGGTTACCTCTCAGTATGGACACCATGTCATACTTAATGTGATTCTAGAAATTAAAAGTAATTATTTGTCATTCAACATGTCCCTAAATGCCAATGATGTAGTGCTCAAGAAGAAAGGGTGATCTGTGTGTGTGTGCAGGACTGATGGATAGTGGCATGTTGGTCCTCAATGCATTACCATTTAAAGGCTTGACACGAGGGTAATTTTGACTGCATACATTTTTCATCTTATATTTTGACTTGGGAACTTATTTTCTCATGGTAAGAGACACCCATGCATTATGTTTAAAATTAATGTCTACTAAGCCTGTACAAAATAATAATGAATTTGAATCTGCACATTGTAATAATCTTTAGAAGGAGATAATTTGCAAGGACATTAACTTGATAGACAAGCCACCATTAATTAAAGTCTTAGCATGTTGGCTTATAAATGACAAATTAAGGTTCTACTGAGATCAGTTGCAGGTAAGAGGCAACAAAAAACAACCTAGGAATATGAAAATAGTGTTCACTATTGAAATTGACTCTGCTCAAAAAAAGAGAAAAGTCCAGGAGGAATTCTAGGTAAAAAAAAAAATGTATGCACCAAAAAATTAAAAAGGAAACCACAGGGAAAAACTAAAGCTGTGAAAATTAAAAATAGAAGCCATTACCTTTTGAAACCCATGTATCACTGCAAGACCTGAAAGTACTCTCAGGATTGCTTTTTTAAAACAAATGTGTAAAATGGCTTTAAATCCTCCAGAGGCACACCAATCATTTACTAAAGTTAAATATTTATAATGTAATTTGACATTATCTTCCCCCTCCACAAATTACAAGAGTCAAAGTGACACTATTTTACCTGTCAACAAACACAGAAGCATCACACTTATATTTAAGTCCTGACATTTTGTCGCTTTTCTCTCTTTTAAAAATTTAATGGGCAAAATCAAGAAGCTCTATTTGTTAATTTCCAATCTATCCACCATAACCTAGATTTGGACATTTGTGAGTACCGTATTTTGCCATGTATAATGTGCACTTTTTTGTCCAAAAATGTGAGGAAAAAAATAAGGACACGCATTGTACATGGGTAGTACTAATTCCATATCTATATAAATGTTATTAATTCTTTTATTTATGCTTATGAGTTAAAAGTATAACTCTACAAATCAACAATCATATCCATATGTAAAATAATACCCTGAAATACATTAATTGGTTTTGTTGAATTTAAGACAAACTTAAAACGGTGAAGACTTTGTGGCCTTCTATAATGCATAAATATAAATTTTTTACTGGTACATAAAAAAAATTTCTTGTACCTTGTATCTGTTCTTGTGTTTTGTAATTATTTGTTACGTAAAATTTCTTGTACCATAATGTGTTAACAAATAAATGCTAAAATTCATTTACAATACAAAAAACAAGTACCTAAATGTAAACAAATAAAAATTTGAGTTAAAAAATTAAAATGAAAGGTTTTTTCCCTGTCAGTTGGGGCCCAAAACATGGGTGCACATTATACATGGGAGCACATTATACATTGCAAAATACAGTAAATGCCTTTGAGAAGTAAATTTTGATCTGTTTATTTGTTGATCATTTGCTTCAGTGTCCTGGGAGCAATATGGGCTGAAAGAGGCAAGTTTCCCAGGAATCACTGAGAAAGAGCATGACTGGTTGGGTAAGGGACACCAAATGGCTTTCTTACCTCCTTTACTGACCAGCCTCCAGAGTAACTCTTGTCAGGAAATAAACAAAGCCTTCTTTTCTTTTGACTCACAGAACCCCAGGTAAATAATGCCCCCAAGAAACATGATAAAAACCCCCCACAAAATACAAGTATCCCTGCTTTTAGATATCTCATTATTTGGAAATCAACAAAGAGCTGGGTGACCATTTCACAATTTTTGACCAGGTTTCTTGTTTTAAACAACAGAAACCAACACTGGGCATCTTATATTAGTCAAGAGGAAATGTACTGGACAACCATCAAGGGTTCGTGGAAACTATGGAAGGTTGCAGGGCATGATCTGGGACAAGGGGAAGTTCTACAGCAACTCCAGAGAGCCAGGACTTTTCGACACATCATTGCCAGGGCACAGATAGTGTGTCACAGGATCTTTTCTGGGATAAGTCCATACTAGCCACTCCCTCTGCTATTTTGCCATTTTCTCGAAATTCAGATGCCTGGGACAGAGAGTCTACATGCCTGAGTTTAGTCAATATGACTGCCACTGTCAGCTTAAACCAGCTTTCTAATGGACTTTGAATTACAAGGACCCTATTAAGCTATTTTTTAAAGAACAGGCAAGAGCTAAGGTTTCCTGCTTTCATTCCTGTTCTGTATTCCAATTGCCATGAATATTCCTTAAAAATTTATTTTATTGGATCAGTAAGTTTGCAGATAATAAATTGGGGAAGTAGTTATTAAATAATAATAAATTAACCATTACTCTTGGGTTGTCGGAAAAGTCATGACTCATTTTTGCAACGAAAAATATAGAAAAAATACGTCATGACTTTTCTGACACCCCAGTAATTAATCCTACTGATTTGGAATTCATTTATTGATCTTTGAGGTAAAATATGAGATTTCTCCATAGAGCCACTTAAGATAATTTGTTTTGTAAAAAAAATGGGAATAAAAATTTGCCACACAATTTTTCATCCATTTTCAAAAATGCTTCCGTATAACAATGATTCGTATTTCACAGGTTTTTCATAATATTCTGATAAAAGAGCTGGTTTGAAAATACAAAAAAAAAAAAAATGACAAAGACCAAATGGAAATATACGTTTTCATAGCATGACACTTTAGGCTTCTCTCTAGCATCCCTCATGGGACTGGATGCAATATGTGCTGGAACATGCCTCATCTCCAAGCACAGCATGCCTGTCAAATAGTGAATTGTGCTAAATTAAATTGACCAAAAATGCTGGTCCAGGAAAAAAGCCCTCATCTCTCCATGATTTCTTAATGCAGTTCTGAAAGAAATATTTGTCTGGGAGTAAGCACAACATCCCACTTGCTTATCTTCAACCACCCAGCCTCTTAGTGTTAAAATAAAAATTCCAGGACCTATGCCTTCTGATTCTTCTCTGTCAGCACAAACTTAATTATTTCCATGTAATTTGTTGGAATGTCAGTGTTTAATTTTTAAAGCAAGTGATTATCAGTGGTTTAATGAATAAATGTTTAATATCAACAAAGGTGTAAAATGTGTCAACTATTTAATCTCCTGTTTTTCTCACAAAATGAAATTTTTAAAATACCACATAATTTTCACGATCTCACCATAATGTCCTTCCTTATTTTCTCTTTACTGGTTAGTACTGAAATTGGCATGACTCTGGCTAGATCCATGATTCAATGAGTTTTGTAGAGATTAAGGGTTGTAGAAGGAGTCCAACAACTGTTATGTCTGAAGAATTCACCCCAAAGTCACTCCTACATCTTCTTGGCCAGGGAAGAATGAGGAGCATGCTACAGTGGAACTTCTAGTCAACTACGTACTATCACAATCTAATAGATGTAAACTCTGTCCCCTTCCATTCATTCTCCTTCCTGACTTCCAATACTTTCCAAATGCTGTGGACTATGATAAAAACCTGGTTACATAAGGCTCAGGAGAAGTGCGAGGAAATTTTATTTATTAGATTAGGACATATTAAAATGTGTTCATATAAATATTTTTGGATTTGAATATTAAATTTTATCAGCACATAGCACGTGAATGCAACATACTTGCAAAAAATGAGATTCCTAGAACCTTGCTCTACATGTGTAATTCTAAGAAAGAGATTCAAAAATTTTTCTTCCGAGAAGTAGAACTTCTGTCATATCATTCTCTGAACTATTGACAACCAGCATGAGGACTTCACATTTTATTTTGGCATTTTATAGACTGCTTATACCTCCCCCACTCCATCATGAGCTTCTTCATTTCCTCTGACTCTTCCTTCTTTTTTTGTCTCCATTACTGCCTCTTCCCCTTAGATACAGTTCCACTTCTCATTTCCAGGAAACTTTGGTCTAACATCAGTTAAGAATTCTCGACAGGGCTTGGAGCTCTTTGGAAAAAAGGCATGTAGATCTAATGAATAAATAAAAGACCAGCTATATCCTTAGGCCACTGCATTGCCTAATGCTGATGATGTTAGCCATTTTCTAGTATTTGAAAAAGTATGTTACTGAAATGAAGACTATGAAATAGAGTAAACTTCATTTAAATTAGGCTACTTGGGGTAATTCTAAACATAGTAAGGGTCAAATCATGTGTTCTGTGCTTTTTATTTATTTATTTTTTTGGCAAAGGTAGATTTTTCCAACTCTAATTCTCATATTGTTATTCATAAGACATCAAAATACATTTTCTAAACCATTACTCCTCTTGCATTGCACTTAAGATATATTTTTTCTGTTGGCATAACACATGCATAGTTTGGAAGCCTTTGTGTTTTTGTAATTATATTTGGTTTCCTGGTGAAACCCTCTAGGGACAGTTGATTGATTTAAAATAAATGTACTATCATTTGTAAGCTTAAGGGAAGCTTGGAGAATTGGATGCAGTGGTGTGCTGAGCACAGACGTGGGTATCATTAGAAGAGTAATCATTGCATTGTTTTGGCTTTGTTGATCCTTTAATTGTCACAAATTCTCCACTTCATCACATATCTCCAGACCTAAAAATTAGAAAAACTTCTCTCTTTGTTTTCAATTTTGGCTCACCATGTTAAGCCTTTTTATTATCCAAGCAAAGAACAGTGATGGCTTTGAAACTGACGATTTATTTCATGCCTGCTTCTCTCCACTGGTGCCAATAGCTGGAGCAACAAGGGAAATGGTGTAAATTGCATACCGTGAAACAATGAAGCAAATACAGGTCTCTTCAAATGGGATTGAACATATTTACATTTGTAGATATTTTCTATATGGAAATATAGGTGCTTTTGTTTTACAAAAATGCTTCACTGCTGTGGAGATAATACAGAGTAGAGAGTAGAGCAGCAGAGGAGGATTTTATAGGCACTTCCTTTGGGACAGTTGTCCTGGAATGAGTCAGGCTTAGTCTCCTAAACTATATGGATAATGAATTTTATTGGCTTCACTGTGATTCTAATAAGATGATTCTGGCCTCAGCTGTATCTGTCTTTTTAAAATATATTGGCCAATATGGTAATGAGTGACTGCTACTAAAAAAAAAAAAATAATGGTATGCCATTGAATGGGCTCATCTTGGAAGCTTTGCATTTTTCTCCGGAAAAATGTTTATAAAGTAAATATCTTGTAAATTTCTGAATAAATCTAACCACAGCTGATTGGCCTGAAGGTGAGCATCTGACATAAAGTTAGTTGAGCCATTAATGATAAATGACCTGTAAGGTGGTAGGATTCAACTATAGAAAAGATACAGTGAGCCAAAACAATTATCTCTTGGCAGTTTGAACTGGGAAACAGAGAAGGAGGCAATTACTAGGAGTCAAGGTAAGGTTGAACAGAGAGGTTCTAATAGGGTTAGGACATGATAAACTGAAGCTGCAAGGGATCTAAAAGCTGAGAAAGTACAAGGTATAAGGTAAAGATAATATCAACAAGGCAGAGTTAGGAAGTCACAGTTGAATAAGGAATATAGCTGAGTCACAAGTATTGGGTTGTTGGAAAAGTCATGACATATTTTTTCTATGTTTTTCGTTGCAAAAATGTGTCATGACTTTTCCAACAACCCAATATTTGATATATTATGATTCCTTCCTTCCTTTCTTCCTTCCTTCTTTCCTTCCTTCCTTCTTTCCTTCCTTCCTTCCTTCTTTCCTTCCTTCCTTCCTTCCTTCCTTCCTTCCTTCCTTCCTTCCTTCCTTCCTTCCTTCCTCTGTTCCTTTCATAGATATGTGCTAGACACTTATTGTACCCCAAAGGCAGGAATGATGATAAACAAAACAGAGTTACTGCCATAATTCTGGAGGTTTAAGTGAAATTTAGGTGATGAAATAGTACCAGGTCCTTGCTCTAACCTTGGTGTCCAGAGTCATGAAGTAATAGAAGTGAAGGCATTTGCTTATGGCAGGATCTTAGGGTACACAACATGGACAGTGAACAGAGCAAACTTGAGACACCAAGGAAAAGAACTGATAAACTCCAGAACAACTTCCTTCAACCCAGTCTCAGCAATCCCATCCTACTCTGCCTCCTCTCAATGCAATATTGTAAACATTTTCCAGAAGGCAAAGAATATTTCTGTCAGATTTTCCCTGTATCCTGAGAGGTCATAACTTGTTCTATAATTCAAAGATGCCCTGGTTGGACTCCTTGGATCCTGTACCACAACTCAAATATTCTAAAAAAATCTGTGTTTGATAAACATGATGAGTTACTGGAGATGAGCTTAGTGTCTAAAACAGCGCATGACTCAGCATTATGCTAAGTGAAATAAGTCAGGCAGAGAAAAACAAATATCATATGATTTCACTTATATGTGGAATCTAAAAAACAAGACAAATGAATAAAAAAATAGAAACAGACCCATAGATATAGAGAACAAGTTGATGGTTGCCAAAGGGGAGGGGGTTGGGAGTGGGAATAAGAAAAAATAAAATGAGCATGCCCAATATGATACCAATTTTGTTAAACAAATATGCACATTTTTATTCATTTATTCATTCATTTATAAATAAAACAGTGCATGGCTCATAGTATATGATCCATGTTGTTCCAGAGTATTACTGAATGAATGGACAAATGATGAGGCAGGGAAACAAGCAGAGACCATGTCCTGCATCTTAGAAGCAGACTGCAGCTACTAAGCCCAGAGAGCAGAAAACCTCAGGCCATTGCAATAAAGGTATGCATTCTTTGAGGTATGTAAACCATGGAAACTTAAAGGCAAAAATCTCTGCAAATTGGATTTTTGTTCCTATTGTCAAGATTTGAAAGAATAAAAATGATTGTTTGTTTTAAGCATAATAGGCTTATTATACCAAGAAATCTACTATATTAGCTACATCTTTCCCAGAGTGCTGAGACCTGAAATTTCCCATTAGAAAGTAAAAATGTATTGAATGAGCCTTAAATCTAGCCTTTGTCTATTTGGATGTCACTACATTTGTAACTGAACATTTATTTGGATAAAGCAATCAATGCAGAGAGTCAATCTGGGTATTTCAGGCCCATGTTTTCTATGGTAAGCTTGTGTGGGTTTTAACTTCCCAGTTAAGTACTGTACTCTCTGTTGTAGTGGTTTGATGTGGGCACAAATTTGTTCTGTGGATGTACAGAAAATCCCATCACTGGAAATGCTTTACTAAAGATGACAATTTCCAAGAGGTATTTATTGAACACTGGCTGAGTGCCAGTCATATGCCAAAGTGCAACGTATATGCATATAATGACATGTAATCCCCTGTACAATCCTAGATGTTTACATTTAGTATCTTGTATAAGGTGACACATCAAGAGAGTCGTGAAAATGGGCTTTGAGCCAAGAAGGGACACAGACAAACACACCGAGAAGGGGCCCCATGGATATGGAGGCAGAGATTAGAGTTCTGCTACCTCAAGCCAAAGAATGTCTGGGGCCATCAGGAGCTAGAAGAGGTAAGAAAGTGTTCTTCCTTAGAGCCATTGGAGGCACTGTGGCCCCATCAATACCTGATTTAGGACTCCTTGTTTCCAGAAATGTGAGAGAATAAATTCTTATTGTTTTACCCAGTTTGTGGTACTATGTTATAGTCACCTTAAAAAACTAATACACTCACCATAAAAAAGACAACCAATAACTACTGTGTGAATAAACAAGTGAAGATTTGAGGACTCAGCGAAGGATAGCCAATTCTCTACATCAATCCATAGAATTTTAGAAATTTAATGTGCAGCTAGATCTCACCAGATGTGTAAACTAAGATATGAAGAGGTAAAAACACCTCCCCAATGTCCCAAGATAAGTTAAGAATCCACATCTCTTGACTCCCACTCCTTCCCACACACCACCAAGTTTTGCCAGAACTGTTAGAGTCTAAAGCAACCCAGTGGTAATTAAATCTGAGCTGTGTGCGAATTTCATAATGGAGGCAAAATATAAGTAGGCTAGGCATTGCAATAGATGAGTTGAAAAAATAAAATGATACAATTAAGAATCTCTTAACTCTAGTGTCAGTTGCACAAACTCTTCCATTAGCTTGAAGGCTACAGAGTGGGAGGCCGATGTGTCAACCCTTTTCTCTTCTTTGCTTATCTCTGCCAATTTGATATTTGTTCTTGTAAGGGAACATATTTGCTCTGAACTTCGCCTACACTGAACCCTCTCTTTAGGTGTCCTTCGCCTCTATGTCTGCACATCAGATTCCTACTCTTTTTAAAACTTAACTAAAATATGAATTCTCCTATGACCGCTTGATCTCCGTGCTCCCTCGCATTTAAAGATCTCTGTACCTTTTGGGTCTTAGTATGCTGTCCTAGCTTCACCTTGTACTAGTCAAGGAACCATGGATTAAGTCCCAATTAATTTGTCTGAGTCTTACTTTCTCCATTCATTTATTTATTCAGTCATAGAATCTTTGGTATTTTGTGAGCAATTAGTATGTTCCAGATAGTGTTTTTAGTCCTGGAAAAAGACACACTAGGACCCTATCCTTGTAGAAATTATATCTCAGGTTGGGGAGAAAAGATAATAAATATGTCATGAATAGCATACTATCAGAGAGTGATAAGTGCTATGAAGAAACAAAAACAGTGTGTATAGGAGGATGGTGGCAATGAAACTGGGGCTTCAAAGAAGGATTCATAGAGGAAATAATGTTTTAACTAGAACTTAAGTAACAAAGAAGGGCCTATGTAGAGAAGATGTGAAGAAAAATCATTCCCAGCACAGGGAGGAGCAATGGAACTTATCTTGTCATGGTCAAGGAACAAAAAACCAGAATAACTGGGTCAATGTGTAATAGGATATAAATTATTGGAAATCATTGGAAATAAATATGAAGAAGTAGACAGAGCAGATGCTGAAGGACCTGGTAAACTCAGGGAAGGATTTTGGATTTAATTCCATATGTAATGGGAAGCTATTGGAGAGTGGCATACAGAGTACTGTCATAATCTGGTATACTTTTAAAAATTGTCATTCTGGAGAGTTCCAGTCAAGATGGCAGAGTAGGAAATGCTGTGCTCAGCTCCTCTCATGACCACACCAAAATTACAACTAAACTGCAGAACAACCATTGTTGAGAATCCCTTGAAGTTTAGCTAAACAGAAGTCCATACAGAAGAAGCCACCTCAAAACTGGTAGGAGGGGCCCAGACATAGAATGGGCTGGTCTCACACCTGTGTATGACCATTAAAAATGGGAAGAAATATCTCAGCTGTGGAGGACCCCTGGAAGAGCAAGAGGTTCCAGCCCAACACCCGGCTCCCCAGCCCAGTGTCCCAGTGCCAAGGAGAGAATTTTCTATAACTTCTGGCTGTGAAAACTAAAGAAATTGTGGTGGAGTGACATGAGGGTGGCTGGAGTCCCTGCTGTTGATGTTAAGGGCCTGTGCACAGACTTACTCACTGGTGGACTCACTCGTTCTGAGCTCCAGTGCTGGGGCAACAGCTCAAAAGTTACCAGGGACATATGGGGAAGAACTAAGGCTAGAGGAACAGCTTTCGCCCAGACAGAAGTGCTGACAGACTCCATTGCTTCTATGTTGATCCCTCCCTTTTCCTGGCATACAGACCCAGATGGCCAGCATACCTGACATTCAATCACCTGGTCAACACCATTCACTTGCCCCACCCTGGTGGTTCCCTGAGACCCTGTCCCACCCAACTTTTGGGCAAGCCCAAGCCACTTCCAGTGGCTTTTCAATACATATGGCCTGTCTTGGCTCATGCTGTGAACTTTCCTAAAGTCTCTCAAAGATTCACAAGTTATAAACAAGCAGTATCTGGCTTTAGCATGTTCTGTACCTCTTGCTGAGCAGCCCCAGACCTGGCACTAGTGGCAGCTAGCCTCGGTTCATGGTTTGGCCTTTCAAAGCACCTCCAAGCCCAGCATAGGTGGCAGCTATCTGTGGATTGCTTCAATGCCCTTTCCAGGTGACCCCAGGCAGGGCACAGACTGTGGCTGAACTTAGCCTTTGGTGGGGCCCCTCCCAGAAGACCTGGGGCTGGCACACCCGGTGGCCAGATTTGGACTGAGCTGGAGCATCACCCTGCCGCTTCTAAGGATGACACATCCAGAGGCCATAGGAAGGCACCAGAGCCCTGCTAAAGCAAATCCTGCTCCTTAGGGTCAGCTCCTGCACCACAGCTCCTCCATGTAATCAGGGCCAGTCCTCCTCACAACCAATCAGCCTGAAGATCAGTCTCTCCCATTGACATGCAAACAGCAATCAAGGATCAACTACAACCCACACAAGGGACGTACCTGGAGCACCTGGCTGAGGTGATTAGGGAGATGGCACCATTGGTCCCCAAAGGACACCAACTACATAAATCCACTATACTAAGACAAGGAGACATAGCAACCCCACTTAATACATAGAAACAAACACAGGGAGATAGCCAAAATGGGGAGACAAAGAAATATGTCCCAAAAAGAAGAACAGAACAAAGCTCCAGAAAAAGAACTAAACAAAATGGAGACAGGCATTGTCCAAGACACAGAGTTCAAAACACTGGTTGTAAAGATGCTCAGTGACCTTGGGGAAAGCTTCAAGAAAGAGATAGGAAACATAAAAATGGAGATAGAAAACAGACAGACAGACAGACAGACACACACACACACACACACACACACACACACACACATGATCAGAAACAAAGAACACAACAATTGAAATAAGAAATACTTTAGAGGAAATCAACAGTAGGTAAATGAAGCAGAGGATCAAATCAGTTATTTAGAAGAGAAGGTAGCAGAAAACACCCAATCAGAACAGCAAAAAGAAAAAAAGGGGCTTCTGGGACAATATCAAGAGTACCAACACTCACATCATAGGGGTACCAGAAGAAGAAGAAAGAGAGAAAGGAATTGAAAGCCCATTTGAAGAAATAATAAGGGAAAAATTTCCTAACCTGGTGAAGGAAATAGATATTGCTCAGGAAGCACAAAGAGACCCAAACAAGATGAACCCAAAGGACCCACACCAAGACACATTATGATTAAAATGCCAAAGGTTAAAGACAAAGAGAGAATCTTAAAAGCAGCAAGAGAAAAGTACTTACCTACAAGGGAGCTCCCATAAGACTATCAGTTGATTTCTCAACAGAAACTTTGTAGGCCAGAAGGGATCAGCAGGAAATATTCAAAGTGAAGAAAAGTTAGGACTTATTACCAAGATTACTCTACCCAGTAAAGCTATCATTTAGAATCAAAACAGATAAAGAGCTTTTCAGACAACAAAAAGCTAAAGGAGTTTCTCATCACCAAACCAGTATTACAAGGAATACTAGAGGGACTTCTTAAAATGAAAAAATAAATAAATTAATTAAAAATATGAGTAATAAAATGACAATAACTACATATCTATCCACAATTAATTTAAATATAAATGTATTAAATATTTCAATCAAAAGATAGGATGTATGAATGGATAAGAAAACAAGGCCCTTATATATATTGCCTACAAGAGACTCAGATCAGATTGAAAGACACACACAGACTGGAAGTGAAGAGATGGAAAAAGATATTTCATGAAAAAAACAAACAAAACCCAAAACAACAATAACAATAACAGCAACAAAAACTAGGGTAGCAATCCTGACACCAGAGAAAATAGACTTTAAAACAAAGGCTATAACGAGAGACAAAGGACCTAGAAAACCCATTTTTGGGTATTTATCTGAAGGAACCCAAAATGCTACTTTGATGGATGTGTGCATCAGTGTATTCATTGCATCATTGTTTACAATAGACAAGATGTGGAGGCAGCCCACATGTCTGTTGATGAATGAATGGATGAAAAAGAGGTGGTATATATACTAGGTGTGACAATTAAGTTTGCGAACTTGTTACAATGATTTGCTAACCTTTTTTGCTATCAAAGGGGTTATTTGTTATGAATTTGTACCAACTGGACAAAACAGTTAACCAATTTTACTATTTGGAAGTGCTGAAATGGCTGCGTGAAAAAGTTAGACAACCTGAACTTTTTGCCAACAATTCTGACTCTTGCATCACAACAATGCACCAGCTCACACAGCAGTTTGTGAGGGAGGTTTAGCCAGTAAACAAATAACTATATTGGATCACCCTCCCTACTCACCTGATCTGGCCCACAATGACTTCTTCCTTTACCCGAAGATAAAGAAAATATTGAAAAGAAGACATTTTGATGACATTCAGAACATCAAAGGTAATACGACAACAGCTCTGACAGCCGTTTCAGAAAAAGACTTCCAAAATTGCTTTGAAGGGTGAACTAGGCACTGACACTGGTGCATAGCTTCCCAAGGGGAGCACTTTGATGGTGACTGTAGTAATATTCAGCAATGAGGTATGTAGCACTTTTTCTAGAAGGACTTAATGGTCAAAGCGAACTCATAGATACAGATAACATTTTTATGGCTGCCAGCTGGGGGAGGGATTGGGAGGGTGGGTGGAAAATGGGAAGGGATTAAGAAATACAAACTTGTAGTTATAAAGTAGGCATGGGAATATAAAGTAAAGCATAGGGATAATGGTCAATCATATTATAATAAGTATGTATAGTGCTAGGTGGGTACTAGGCTAGTCAAGGGGATCACTTCTTACATTATATAAATATCTATCCAGTATGCTGTACACCTAAAATTAAGATAAAATAATATTGAATGTCCAAAAAAAAACCACATCACTGTGATTGCTAAGTGTGGAATGAGTAGGGAAATCAAGAGTGGAAGCAAGGAGAATGCTAGAGGCCATGATAGTAATTTAGGAAAGAAATGATGGCTTTTGAGGTGTGGCTGAAGATTAGTGACCAGATTTGGGATACATACTGGAGTTAGAACTGGCAAGATGACTCAAAGTTAGGAATAAATAATGAAACAGGGGTATTTAGGGATCACTCCTGAGTTTTTTATCTAGGCCAGTTGAGGTGCCATTACTCAGTGGAGACTAACCCCACACCTTTGTACTGTCATGACCCAAGCATTGCCAATACTTGGATTTGTTAAATCTGTATTTGTAAGGGAATAGAATATAGCAATTAAGATTTGAATTCTGGAGGCAGACCTAGGTTTGAATCCTGGCTATACTACTTTCCAGCTGTATCCTTGGGCAAGTTGATCAAACTTTCTATGGCTCAGCTTTCTCAATTAAAAAATGAGCAGCAGAAAACAGGTGTTATTTTGAGGATTTAATGAGTGCGTGCAAGTAAAGTGCTTAGTACAATTCATGGGCATTATGCATTCAAAAATGCTAGAAGTACTCATCATTGCCTATCATAACTTCTTTTTCAGGGTACTTTCTAAAGAAGTATCCCAGCTCTTTAGAATTCCAGTGCTTCTGTTGTTTCTCTCTGGTTTTCCTGCATCCTCTACTATGGTGATTCGCCTAGGCTCCTCTTCCTTTCATAAAACCCTGCTACCCTTAATCAATGCTTGTTTGATATGCCCAGCTTTGTCATAGTGTTGGCCTATTATTATCAATTCCATTTGTACAACTTTAGAAGAGGCTATCTTGAATAAGGGAAAACTTACTGAACTTGGAGTCAAATGTCTCATTTACTAACATATAAGCAGGAACTTGAGATTTTTGATAAGGTAAAATACATTTTAAAATACATCCTTCTGAATTTAAAAAGCTGAAGTATCAAGGATTTAGGAGAAATTTTGTTGGGCTAAGGTAAAAGCTATCATTTACCATTCTTACCATTCTAATAAATGGACTGCAGCACACCCTTGAATTCCAATGAGACCAATATAACCCAGCGAACTAAATCTTAATGAAAGATTTTGTGCACAGCAGGTACTGAACAAATATCTATTCAATTGATTTGAAGTAAATATTTGCGAAATTTTTAGTAACTCTTTACATAGCACAGTTGAAAAATGATTAAAGAATATGTAAGTCTAGAGATTTAAACAAGAAGGGAGAATGCATTTATACTAAGTATTAAGACAGTTTTTATCCTCTTGCTCTATAATTTTAATTTTCACAAAGTCTTGAGTCAAAATTATTTAATATCATAGACCTAGGTGGGTTTTTTTTTTGGCATATTCTGCATAATGAATTCCTTATCTGCATATTTTATAAGTTTTACTGTCATGAAAGAACAAATGGTAATTAAATTAAGTTCTATCTATTATCATGCCTTAAAGATTTGGTCAGCATGAATCACAGTTTAGCCTTGTCATTATAGCTAAAGCTCTGTTTATCAAAATTCCAGCTCAGTTCTCACCATGGTTTAGTGATTGCACCACATCTAGAACAATGAGGCATATTTCTTGGAAGTCAAATGGAGCTTGGAACAAAATCGGAAACTCAGTTTCAATTTGAATGTTGAGTTCAAAATGTAAAAGACTTTCTTATGATAACTACCAAGAGTGGAGAATGACAGGCAATTTCCTTACCAAATTAGGAAACACTTTTTAGTGTTATAAAGTCTCTAGATTTAAAATTAGACTGGTTGTCAACCTATGGGATTTGGTTGAGTCATGAGGGATTCTAATACAATAGAATCTGGATCTTGACTTCTATGTTTAGCCTCACTCAATTTCATTCTTTCTTATTTTTACATGCATACAGCCCGACTTAGCAACTGGTAATTATTGTGTAAGATAAGAAACATCCAGGGTTTTTCTTAGATTGCGAGAAAGGCCTTGTCTACAGAATTATGTTTCTCAGCTAATGAATTCTAATGAGGCCAGAACTTAAATTTGATACTTTGAATAACTGACAGCTCCATGTGGAAAAAGACTGAGGCTTCATGACTATTCACTGGCCCCTTAACCTCAATCTCCCATCTTGAAATTCATGTCCTTTGTCTTGTCAGTTCAAATTCTTCATAGAAGGATCAAAGTACCTTAAGAATTTAAAAATATTTTTGTGACCTGTAACTACTAGTGGAAGAAAATTCAATGTACATGTCTTGGTTATACTAATGAATCTTTAGCTTTATCTTTATATAAGAAGTAGCATGTATTTTAAGTGAAACTGTGACAATCTTAAAGTCTATCTGTTACAGAATTTATGGTAAATATACCCAGACATGGACATGTATGATAAGATCTTTTGAAAAGAGCCAAGCATATGCTGCTACATTAACAGCATAATTTAGAAACATTTAAGGTTTTTATGAAATGCCTCTTTATTCATTATACTCATTTATACTACACAGTAAGGCTAGATAACATTGAAAGGCAACAATATGATTATGATCATTAAAGAAAATAAAGATCATCAAGAAATTGTGCAGGCCATGATAATATTGCCATTATATGATATGGTCTTTATGAAAACTCTAAGTAAGGAAATACACAATATTTATTTGTACCTCAATGCCAACATATTTTTTTAAATAAAACAATCTTGACCACATGGGGAAACTACATTAAAAACTAATAAAGACTCCTTTTTTTTTTTTTTAAAGATTTTATTGGGGAATTGGGGGAGGGGAATAGCGTTGGGAAACTTTGTTCTTCACTGTAGGTGTGGAGGCCGCCACTTCACTGGCCCATATTGGTATCGTCATTGCGCTCTTCCCTGGGGAGGCAGATCGGTCGCCGGCCTCTGGATGGCCGCTCATGGTAGCTCTTGGCAGCTCAAGCTGGCTGCCAGCCACTCACATTGGATGCTGGCCACTCACTGTAGCTTATGGCAGCCCACTGCAGCAAGGGCTGCAGTCTATGCTGCCACCAGCGACTCATGGCAGCCCAGCTCTAGGTCAAGCTGTTGTTTAGCATCTTAGCTGTAGAGGGCAGTGTCACTGGCCCTCATATCTGGGATCCAAACTGGGGTCCTGCTGCTCAGAGCTGGCGTCCCAAGGCAGCTCTTAACCAACGCGCCACTCAGCTGGCCCAAAGATTCCATTTTTTTAACAGGGCCAGTTATTCTCCTTTTGAGTCTAATCTAATTATTTTACTCAATATAGACATTGATCTTTTCCCACCATAAAAGGAAGCTTACATGACTGTGACAATATCTTAAATTTGGTGCATAATGCAGAGAAAAATGGAAATAATTGTAAAATTGAGGTATGTGAAGAGAAATTCCACAAAATCATCTCACCTTCATATTGCCAAGAGGACAAGCCTCAGTTTAAGATATCAACTTCTCATTTTTGAGTCAAATGAATATACTGTTTGTTCTTCAGATTTTACATTTCCTATCCATTTAAAAAATTGGGACTAGCATTTTTGGACACACTTACACTTGGGAAACTATGTTACTGACAAGTAATAGTAATTAAAAGCTCTTAACCTGATGCATGGAATGAACCGGGATGAATAGCAAGAAAGGGTATTAAGAAGGAAAGACATAAGTTCTGCTCAAGATGGCAGAGTAAGTAAATGCATGTTAACTTCCTCTTATGAAAATGTTAAAATTATAACTAAATTATAAAACAATCAACCTGGAGAACCATATAAAGACTAGCTGAACAGAAAGCCTATGACTAAGGATATAAAGAAGAAGCTACCTCGAGACTAGTAGGAGGGGTGAAGATGGAAAACTGGCTAGCTCCACACCCATGTGTGTCAGTTGGGAATCCAGAGGAATGCCCTGGCTGCAGAGGTCCCCACTAAACCACTAAATAGCAAGGGGTCCCAGCTTCACACTGGGCTTCCCAGCCCAGAGCATGAATGACAAGAAGTAGAACACCACAACATCTTTGAAAATCATCAGGGATTCCATCCATGCAGGTGAGACAGGAGACAACTGAAACCCAGGTGTCTTCTTAAGAGGCCCACACACAGATTCTCTCGTTCCCAGGCACTCACCCTCGGCTCCAGCAGAGGGACGGTGGCTCAGGAGGTGCCAGAAACATACAGGGAAAGACTGAGTTGTGTGGCTTCAGAGTGAGGGCGGGAGGGAAAGCTGAAATTGTCCCTCTGTTGAGACCTCACCCCACATGGCCAAATCTGAATTTCCTTTGGTCTGATGAGCTCTGCTTAATCCACTCTGTTGACTCCCTGGGAAGCCATCTCACCCAATTTGTACAATGGCAGGAGACTTTTTCACAGCTGTCAGGCAGTGTTAGCCCATGCAGCAGCCTTTCTTGGACAAATTTTGAGGGTTTGCATGCTTCAGGCAGGTGGCAGCTGGCCTTGGTGTGCTATGAGACTTTGAGGAATGGATCTGGGTTCAGATCTGGGGTCAAAGCTGAATCTACATTAACCCTTGAATACGACTTGCCCCACGCTGGTGATTCCATGGGACCCCGTCCCATCCAATTTGCAGGCCACTGAAGACTGCTTCAGCAGATGAGTCTTATGGACAGCCAGGAGGTATCAGCAGGTCTTGGGGTACCCTGGGCTTTTTGCTGAGCTATTCCAGGCCCAGTACCAGTGATGGCTGTACACGATTTGCAGTGTGGCCTCTCCCACACTCCTCCAGGTCCATCAAAGGCAGCAACAGACTGTGGATCATTTTGTAGCTCTTACCAGATAGTCCCATACCAGTCACAGTAGGGCTGACCTTGGTCTTAAGTGCCCTTCCCAAGAGGCCCCAGAACAAGCACACTTGGTGGCTGGATTTAAACCACAACAGAACACGAAATCAGCACACCCAAAGGATAGTATCAGCAGGTACCAGAGCCTGTTCTGTGGGGTCAGACACCATAAAGATGCTCATATGCTGTATTTGTGGCCAATCTTCACAACCAGTAAATCTGAGGGTAAATCCCACCCACTGGTGTGCCAACAGCAATCAAGACACAATTACAACAGTAGGGCACACGCAACACAAACAAGGGACGCTCCTGGACCATCTGCCTCAGGTGACCAGGGAGACTACAGTACTGGGCCCCAAAGGACAACTACTACATAACTCCACCCTGCCAAGACTGAGAGACATAGATGAGTTGGAAGACAAGGTAGCAGAAAACACCCAATCAGAAAGGCAAAAAGAAGAAAGAATTTCAAAAATGAGGGTAGTTTAAAAGACATCTGGGACAACATCAACATTCTCATCATAGGAGTACCAGAAGGAGAAGAGAGAGAACAAGGCACTGAAAACCTATCTCAAAAAAATGACAGAAAATTTCCCTAACCTGTGAAGAAAATAGACATATAAGCTCAGGAAGAACAGAGAGACCCAAACAAGATGAACCCCAAAAGACCCACACCAATGCACATAATTAAAATGGCAAATGTTAAAGAAAAAGAAAATCTTAAAAACAGTGGGAGAAATGCAGTTAGTTACCTATAAGAGAACTCCCATAAGACTATCAGCTGATTCTCAGAAGACACTTTGCAGGCCAGAAGGAATTGGCATGAAAAATTAAAAATGATGAAAAGCGAGACCTACAACCAAGACTACCCTATTTAGGAAGGCCATCATTTAAAATTGAAGGAGAGATAAAGAGCTTCACAGATACACACACAAACAAACAAACAAAAACAAAAACACAAAACTAAAGGAATTCATTACCACCAAACCAGTATTCCAAGAAATGTTAAAGGGACCTCTCAAAGAAGAAGAAAAAAGTGACGGTGGTGGTGGTAAAGAACATAATATGAATAATAAAATGGCAATAACTAAGTACCTATCGTTAATCACTTAAAAATATAAATGGATTAAAGGGTCTAATCAAAAGACATAAAGTAGCTGAATGCATATGAAATCAAGACCCATACATATGTTGTTTACAAGAAACCCACACTTCAGATCAAAAGACACACATAGACTAATAGTAAAGGAATGAAAAAAACAAGGATATTTAAACAAAGGCTATAATAAGAGAAAAATAAGGATATTTTTCATAATGGTAAATATCATCATAATGATAAAGGGATTAATCCAATAAGATTAACCCTTGTAAACATTCATGCACCCAACTTAGGAGCACCTGATACCTAAAGCAAATATTGATCAACATAAAGGAGTTATTGACAGTAGTGCAGTCATAATATGGCACTTTAATACCTCACTGACATGAAGGGATAGATCTTCCAGAGAGAAAATCAACAAGAAAACAGCAGCCTTAAATTACACATTAGATCAGATAGATTTAATGGATATTTTTAGAGAATTTTACCCTAAAGCAGCAAAATGTGCATTCTCTTCAAGTGCACATGTAACATTCTCCAAAATAGGCCACATGTTAGCCCACAAAAAAAGTCTCAATAAATTTAAGAAGATTGAAATCATATCAAGCATTTTCTCTGACCACAATTTTATGAAACCAGAAATCAAATACAAGAAGAAAACAAAAAACACACCAACACATAAAGGCAAAATACATGCTATTAAACAATAAATGGGTCAACAATGAGATCAAGAAAGAAATCAAATAATACCTTGAGACAAATGAAAATGAAAATACAGTGACCCAAAATTTATGGGACACAGAGAAAGCAGTCTTAAGACGGAAATTAGTAGCAGCACAGGCTTACCTCAAGAAACAAGAAAAATCTCAAATGAAAAATCTAACCCTACAACTACAGGAACTAGAAAAAGAACAGCAAACAAAGCCCAGGGTGAGTAGAAGGAAGAAAATATAATTAAGATAAGAATAGAAATAAACAAACAAAAAACCAATTCAAAAGATCAAGGAAACCAGGCGCTAATGCTATGAAAAGATAAATGAAATTGATAAATCTTTAACCACTCATCAAGACAAAAAGAAAGAGGACCCAAATAAATAAAATCAGAAATGAAAGAGGAGAAGTGACAACTGACACCACAGAAATACAAAGGATTATTAGAAAACACTACAAATAATTATATACCAACAAATTGGACAATCTGGAAGCAATGTGTAAATTCCGACAAAAAAAAATATTACAAAGACAGAAAATTATAGGCTGATATCCCCAATGAATATAGATGCAACACCCTCCACAAAATGTTAGTAAACTGAATTCAGCATACTTTTTTTTTAAATTGGAGAATGGGGGAGGGGAACAGTGGTGGGGAATCGGGGAAGGGGAACAGACAAGTTGCTGTCCTTTTGTTCTTCAATCTAGTTGTGGAGGACACCACCTCACTGGCCCATGTTGGTATTATGATCATTGCGTTCTTCCCGGCTGAGGCAGTCAGTTACCAGCCATTGGACTGCTGCTCATGGCAGCTCACAGCAGCTCTCACCGGCTGCTGGCCACTCATGCTGGCTGCTGGCCACTTATGGTAGTTCACGGCAGCCCACTGCAGCCCCACTGCAGCCTACGCCCTTGCTGGCCACTCATGGCAGCCCAGCTCCAGGTTGAGCTGTTGTTCACCATCTTAGCTGTAGAGGGCACAGAGTCACTGGCCCATGTGGGATCTGAACCGGTGGCCCTGCTGCTCAGAGCTCACACTCCCATGCCAACTCTTAACTAACTGAGCCACTCAGCCATCCCTCAGCAATACTTTTAAAAGGTCACACATCAGGATCAAATTGAATTTATTCCTGATATGCAAGGTTGGTTTAATATCCACAAATCAATTAACATGATATAGCACCGAAACAAAATGAAGGATAAAAATTATATGATCATATCAATAGATACAGATGTAGCATTTGACAAAATATAGCATCAATTTATGGCAAAAACTCTCAGCAAAGTGGAAATATCAGGAACAAGCTTCAACATAATAAACACCATATATGACAAACTCACAGCTAATATCATACTCAATGTTGAAAAGCTAAAAATGTTTTCCTTAAGATGAGAAATAAGATAAGGATGCCCACTTTTATTCAACATAGTATTGGAAGTCCTAGCCACAGCAATCAGACAAGAAAAAGAAATAAAAATCACCCAAATTGGAAAGGAAGAAGTAAAAGTCATTATTTGCAGATGACATGATACTATAATATATTTAGAGAAACCTAAGGATTCCACCAAAGAACTATTAGAATTGATAAATTAAATAAAGTAGCGGGATATGAAATTAATATTCAGAAATTGGTTGCATTTCTATAGACCAATAATGAATTATCAGCATGAGAAATTATGAAAACAATTCCATTTTCAACTGCATGAAAAAAAAATACCAAGGAATAAATTTAACCCAAGAGGTAAAAGACTTGTACTCAGAAAATTATAAGACATTAGAAAGAAATTGAAGAAGATACAAATAAAAAGAAGCATATACCATGCTCATGGATAGGAAAAGTTAACAGTCAAAATGTCCATACTACCCAAAGCAACATATAGATTCAATGCAATCTCTATCAAAGTACCAATGACATTTTCCACAATACCTGAACAAATAATCGTAACTTTCATATAAAACTTCACATAGTCTCAGTAAGCTTGAGAAAGAAGAACAAATTAGAGATATCACAATACCTGATATCAAACTATACTGCAAGGCTATAGTCATCAAAACAATACGGTACTGGCATAAAAACAGACACAGATCAATGGAACAGAATAGAGTCCAGAAACAAACCCATGCCTATATAGTCACTTAATCTATGACAATAGAGGCAATAATGTACATTGGGGTAAAGACAGTCTATTCAATAAATTGTTTTGGGAAAACTGGACAGATGCATGCAAAAAAATGAAACTAGACCACCTTCTTACACCATAAAAAAGAATAAACTCAAAATGGATTAAAGGCTGTAAGACCTGAAACCAGAAATTTAGAAGAAAACTTAGGCGGCAAACCCTGACATTGCTCTTAGTAATATTTTTGATATGTTGCCTCAGGCAAAGGGGAAAAAAGAAAGAATAAATAATGGGACTACATCAAGCTAAAAAGTTTTTTCATAGCAAAGGAAACGAAACCATCAACAAAATGAAAAGACAATTACTGAATGGAAGAAGATATTCACCAATGATGTATCTGATAAGGGGTTAATATCCAAATTTTATAAATAACTCATAAGTTAACACCAATAAAATTAACAATCCAATTAAAATTGAATAGACATTTCTCAAAAAGGACATATAGATGGCCACTAGACATATGAAAAGATGCTTGACATCACTGATCATCAGAGTAATGCAAATTAAAGGCACAATGAGATATCACCTCTCACTTGTCAGAATTGTCATAATCAATGAATCAACAAACAAGTGTTGATGAGGATGTGAAAGAAAGGGATTCCTCATGCACTGTTGGTGAATTGCAAATTGGTATAACCACTATGGAAAACTGTTTGGAGGGGCCTCAAAAAATTGAAAATACAACTACATTATAGCTCAGCAATTCCACTTCTGAGTATTTATCTGAAGAAATTCAAAATACTGATTGAAAAAGATATATGCACCCCTATGTTCATTGCAACATTATTGAAAATAGCAAAGATATAGAATCAACCTAAGTGCCCATCAATACATGATTGCATAAAGAGGTGGTACATAAATACATTGAAATATTACTTGTATAAAAAAGAACAAAAAAAAAAATCTTACCATTTGCAACAACATGGATGGACTGAAAGAGTATTATGTTAAGTGAAATAAGCCAAACAGAGAAAGGCAAACACCATATGATCTCACTTATATGTGGAATCTAAAGAACAAAATGAACAAACAAAACAGAAACGATCATAGATGTGGGGAACTTCGCCAGAAGGGAGTGGTTTGAGGAGCAGGGTGAAAAAGGTGAAGGGATTAACAAGTAAAGATTTGTAGTTTTGAAATAGTCATGGGGATGTCAAGTAAAGCATAGGGAATATAGTCAATAATATGGTAATAATTATGTATAGTGCCAGGTGGGTACTAGACTAGTCAATGGGATCACTTCATACACATAAGTTACATAAATGTTTAACTACTGTGCTGTACACCTGAAACTAATATAAAATAATATTGAATGTAAACTATAGTTGAAAATTTTTTAAAATGGGGAATAGGTGAAGGGGAATAAGAGGTTCAAACTTCCAGACATAAAATAAGTCATGGGGATATAATGTACAGTATGGGGAATGTAGCAATAATATAGTGGTAGTGTTGTACAGTGTCAGACTTGCTGGACTTAACATGGTGATCACTTTTTTAAACACATAGGTGTTGAATAACTAAGGTGTACACCTAAGGCTGATATAATATTGTGCTAGCTATATTTTAATAAAAATCTTTTAAAAAGAAGGAAAGACATAAAAATATGGATTGAAAATGGGCAAAATCAATTCCAGATTAAATCTTCGAATAATCTCTTCAATTGGAAACATTCTGTTTTGTGCTTTTCTTGGCTGGAAAGCCTCCTAGACCTTAATTTTTAAGTTGTACTTTGTAGAACATGTCACCGAAAAATTGACAGAGACATTTTACGTTTTCATTAACATCCTCTTCTTTCCCTACAAATATGTGTGCCTTCAAGTTCTCAGCCTTTAAGAACTTGGTCAGTATACTCAACTAGCCAGGAGGAAAATTCATTTCCAACAAGCTTCTGTATCCCCAGCCCTCAAGTTCCTGGTACTCTCTTGCTCTCTTTGTCACCTGGTGTTCTCATTTTAGTGGTCTCTTAAAAAATCCCAGTGCTTTCAGGCAGACTTTGCAAGGTTCCAGGCCTGCTGCCCTCAAGGTCAGATTAACCTGGCTCTACATATTGCCATGCCACATTTTAGCTTAGGAGTGCCAAATATGAGGTGTGATAATTAAGTTTGCAAACTTGTTGCAATCATTTTTGATATGAGAAGTATTATTCATTATGAATTTGTACCAACTGGACAAGCAGTTAACCAAGTTTACTATTTGAAAGTGCTGAGAAGGCTGCTTGAAAAAGTTAGATGACCTGAACTTTTTGCCAACAATTCATGGCTCTTGCACTACAATGCACCAGCTCACATGGCACTGTCTGTGAGGGAGTTTTTAGCCAGTAAACAAATACCTGTATTGGAACACCCTCCCTACCCACCCGATCTGGCCCCCAATGACTTATTTCTTTACCCAAAGATAAAGGAAATATTGAAAGGAAGACATTTTAATGACATTCAAGACATCAAGGGTAATATGACGACAGCTCTGATGGTCATTTCAGAAGGGTGGACTAGGCACTGGCGTCGGTGCATAGCTTCCCAAGGGGATTACTTTTAAGGTGACCATAGTGATATTCAGCAATGAGGTATGTAGCACTTTTTCTAGGATGAGTTCGTGACCTTTATTTCCTGACCTGGTAAATTACTTTAATCTCTGTGCTTCAATTTCTTCATCAGTAAAAAGAAGAATAAGAATAATGTCTAACTAATTTTAAAACAATTTGAACACTAAGGATATTTGGCTAATAAATTTTAGCTGTGTTTTTTGTTTTGTTTTGTTTTGTTTTGTTTTGTTTTGTTTTGTTTTAAGAGGGCAGTGTCACTGGCCCTCATATATGGGATCCAAACCAGGGCCGCTGGCATCCCAAGCCAGCTCTTAACCACCACGCCACTCGACCGGCCCTTTAGCTGTTTTTAAAAATAACTTTTATTATGTTTAGGCATTTCCCTGCCCCACCCAAAATCACACAGGATAATGGAACATATAATAATAAATGTAATAATACCTAACATTTATTGAGCCTTTACTATGTATTAGGCTGTTTTAACTGTATTGTGTGTATTAATTTAATTTTTATATCTCTTTTAAGTTCGATTATTATCTACATTTATAGATTAAGAAACTGAACTTCAGAAAAGTTGAAAACTTGTTGACATTCACATGGTTAGTCAATGGTAAAGGCAAGAATTAAAATCAGGTACTCCATCAACGGCTTAAATATACAGTTGTGCAGTTTCAGATTAGAAGTCAGCAGACTTGGATGGCAAGCCCCTGGTTAGTCATTTACAAGTTATCTTCAATAGTTCACTGCATCTCTCCATACTACACATTCCTCATCTCTAAAATGAGCATGCTTCTTTCCCACCTATCTGCAAGATACAGTAAGGATCAAATGAGGGCAGCTTTGAGGACTACATTAGCTCTCACAAGTGTTGATTTTTATTAATTTCAAGTAATGTTTGTGTTTTATCAACTTTACAAGAGCTATTTAAATGTAGAGATGCTGTTGCTGATGATCATAATGATTCCCAAAGGGCCTTGACTACTGCCAGAAATTGCAAAACAAATCCAGGCTTAGCTCTCGAGAGCTTGGGATGCTATGTCTTCTTTGTTAAGTACACAGTATTTCAGGAGATTCCTTCACTGCTCAACCCAATAGTAAGAATTTTTGAGGACTAAGGTTCCTGAGATAATTCCACTTAAACCAAGATCTCTGCCCACTGGTAAAAGGTTGTCTGAGAGTTGCTTAGTTGTGCCAAAGTAAAAAAGATGAATGAGGTCTCTCCATGGGAAAGTGTTCTATAAATCACAACTAGGTGATCTTTTCAAAGTCTAAATCTGCATGAACCACCCAGTTGAGTAGTATCCATCAATGCGTTCATTGTGTAGAGATAAAATCCAAAATCCATGTCCTGATCTGCATGTCTAATGTGGCTGTCTCCCTGTCCCCTTCTTCAGCCACAGCACACTCCTCATTTTCTGTTCTGACCATGCTGTTCTTTTCTTAAATCCTTTTTGCCACTGGTCTTCTGCTTGGTCTGTTCTCTCTCCCTAGCACATTCTTACGCCTAGTTTCTCTCTCCTTTTCTAATTAACTTAGCTCAAATTTCTCTTCCACAGAAAAAACTATGCTGGCCTTTCTGATTAGGTGAACTCCCCTATTATAAGTTTTTGTTGGGCCTTGTAGCTCTCCTCCACAGCTCTCAATGCAACTGTACATTCATCTAACTTATGTCTTTCTTTCACAAGACTGAATGGTTCCATAAGCCTATCAAAGGGCCACGCCCATTGCGCTCAGTAAATGTGTCTCATATGTACAAACAAATGAGAATATTCTGCCACGTTTAGTGATTTCTCCATTCTAATTTGAAAAATAAATAATTGAAGCAAATTCCCGTGCTTTTTATATCCTGTTGAATATATGACTTTCTTCCTGGAAATGGTAAGATTTGAAAAAGCAAAGAAAAACATATAAAGTCTTCCAAAATCTTCCAAAAGGAATAATACAAAAAAAGCAAAGAAAAGTGATATTTTTCTCCCTTTGTATAGAAATAGTTGAGAATGGAAACAAAGTATAATGATTAAAGAGAAGGTAAGTAGATTAAATTATAGTGACTTCCAAGAAGCTGTCAATCAAATTTCTTTTTAAGAAGAAACTGGAACAATGGGAGCAACAAACATAATGGGGCTGTGAGTTTTTGATGAGAAAATTCAAGGGGAGGAAACCATCACTTCATTTTTCCCTTTACATGGTTTTTAATTTGATTTACCATTCTGTCATAGTCTCTGTGTTTTAGAAGAATGTCTTTTGGGAACTTGCTTATTATGTTTCTTTGCATTCATCAAGAGGTTGTATGGCACATTATGTGAGTGTGGGATTTGGAGTCAGATCTATGTGTACCCCACCTGGCTCTGCCACTTGTTAGCTATGTGACCCCAGATAATTTACTTCTGCCTTTAGAACCCATTTTCTTCTTCCATTAAATGGGGATAATTAGAACAGTTATTGAGAAGAGTCATTGAGATAATACAACAAAGTCTTGATACACTGCTTGGCATGTAGTAGGCACTTGATAAGGATTAGCTATCATTATTATTGGCAGTTCAGAGTTATCCTTAAATATTCTAAACTAGTTTTTAGGTAACTGTATCTATTTCACATACTAGGTCACTGTTAGGAAGCTCACATGTGGATTCAGTGTCTTCTTAACAATGCTATGAACACTTTCTAAATAGGGGCCATATTTTAAGCCACCAGAGAATAAACCAGTTAAATTACCTTTCCCTGAATCTGGAAGTCTCCCTGAATCTGGAAGTCTCCCTTTCTTCTTCTGAATGCCTAAGTGGGTCATCTCCTTCTGGATTGTTGCATACTGAACTAAGAATATTAGAGGAGAACACTAGTTTGTTCAAAGTAGTGTAGGCGATTCATAAGTTTGTTTGCCTGGGATTACTTAGGGATAGAAGATATTGTTATTATCTACTCAAATCTAAGACTAAGGAAAATGCTTTGCTCAGGATAATCAAAGGATTGAAAAACACCTATGAAATCATTCAGTCTACTGTTCCCAAACCTGCCTCATTATTAGAATCACCTGGAAAGGTTTCAATTCCCAAGCTGACCCAAACCTATTGAATATGATTTCAACACAGTGAAATCACAGAATCTGATGGTCTATACCTCTCCCTGGGTGATTTTGGTGATTGGTCAGGAATTACTGGTTTGGAACACAGCTGGCAAATGGGTATGATCCCACTGTTGACACTTTGGATTGGGGATAGCTACTAGCGTGTGGGAACATGAAGTATTCTATCACTGTTTCTGTTTTAAATGAGAAAGTGTGCTGTAATCACTTCACGATGCTTCACACAGTCTTGAGTTAGGAGCATGGTGGTTCCTGTGCCTTTTACTTACCAGAACTGATCTAGTTTAACACCCTCATTTTCAAGATGTGGCAAGAGAACCAGAGAAAGAAACTGATACATGGTATCAGCTGGCTTTAGCTACCTACAAACTCTCCTCAATCTTATTGGCTTAAAACAGCAATCATATGGATAGAGATAGAGATAGAGATAGAGATAGAGATAGAGATAGAGATAGAGATAGAGATAGAGATAGAGAGAGATATACCTTTTTTATTATTTTGTGGGTTGCCTGGGTGGGTTTTCTGGTCTGGCTTAACTGAGGCTGGATGATCTAGAATACTCTCATTCACATCTTTCTTTCTTTCTTTCTTTCTTTCTTTCTTTCTTTCTTTCTTTCTTTCTTTCTTTCTTTCTTTCTTTCTTTCTTTTTCTTTTAGTATTTTAATCAAAAATATAGCTGATATGCAATATTATATTAGTTTCAGGGGTACACCATAGTTATTCAACATTTATATACCTAAAGAAGTGATCACCATTGTAAGTCCAGCAACCATCTGACACTGTACCACGCTATCACATTATTATTGACTATATTCCCCATGCCGTATGTTACATCCCCATGACTTATTTGTTTTATACCTGGAAATTTGGACATGTTATTCCCCTTCCTCTCCCCAGTTTTTAAGTTTATCAATTATAGTTGACATTCAATATTATTTTATACTAGTTGCAGATATACAGAATCATGGTTAGACATTTATATAATTTAAGAAGTGATCCCCCTGACTAGTTTAGTACCCACCTGGCACTATACATAGTTATTACCATATCATTGACTATATTCCTTTACTTTACATCCCCATAACTACTTTGTAACTACCAACTTGTACTTTTTCATCTTGCCCCAACCCCTTCTCATCTTTCACCCTGACAAATCTAGTCCCATCTGACACCACACAAAATTATTACACTATTATTGACTATATTCATTATGCTATACCATACATTCCCATAATTACTTTAAAACCAATTTTTACTTCTTAATCCCTTCCCCTCTTTTCACTCACACATCCAACCCTCTCTCATCTGGCAACCATCAAAATGTTCTGTGTGTCTATGAGTTTGTTTATTTTGTTTCTTAATTTTGTTTTTAGATTCCATATATAAGTGAAAGCACATTGAATTAGTCTTTCTCTGTCTGATATACTCTACTCAGCACAACACCCTCCAGGTACATTCATGTAGTCGCAGATGGCAAGAACCCATTCCCTTCCCTGGCTGAGCAATATTCTATTGTATATATGTACCACCTCTTTTTTATCCATTCATCCATTGTTGGACACCCAGGCTGCCTCCATATTTTGGCCATTGTAAACAATGCTGCAATGAACATATGGATGCACACATCCCCTTGAAGTAGCATTTTGGGTTTCTTCAGATAAATACCCTGAAGTGGGATTACTGGGTACTTCATTGTCTCTTGTAGCCTTTGTTTACATCTATTTTGTCTGGTATAAGTATTGCTATCCCAACTTTTTTTGTCTTTTTCATTTCCATTTTCATGAAATATCTTTTTCCATCTCTTCACTGTCTGTGTGTGTCTTTCAATCTGAAGTGAGTCTCTTGTAGACAGCATATGTAAAGGTTTTGTTTTCTTATCTGTTCAGCCCTCCTATTGCCATTTTATTATTCATAATTTTGATCTTTTAAAAATTTTTCATCTTAAAGAACTCCCTCTAACATTCCTTGAAATACTGGCTTGGTGTTGATGAAGTCCTTTAGCTTTTTCTTATCTGGGAAGCACTTTATCTGTCCATTGATTCTAAATGATAGCTTTGCTGGGTAGAGTACCCTTGGTCATAGGTCTTTTCTTTTCATCACATTGAATATTTTGTGCCAATACCTCCTGGCCTGCAAAGTTTCTGTTGAGAAATGAGCTGACAATCTTATGGGGGCTCCGTTACAAGTTACTGGTTGTCTTTCTCCTACTGCATCTGGGATTCTCTCATTGTCTCTAACTTTTGCCATTCTAATTATGTGTCTAGGTATGGTCCTATTTGGGTTCAACCTGTTTGGGACTCTACACTTCCTGGACTTGCATGTCAATTTCCTTTACTAAGTTAGGAAAGTTTTCATTTTATTTCTTCAAAAAGGTTTTCAATCCCTTGCTTTCTCTCTTCTCCTTCTGGTATCCCTATGATGCAAATATTTTACGCTTGATGATGTACCAGAGGTCTCTTAAACAATTCACATTGTTTAGATTCTTTTTTTCTTTTTGCTGTTCTGATTGAGTGTTTTCTGCTACTTTGTCTTCCAAATTGCTGATTTGATCCTCTGCCTCATCTAATCTGCTGGTGACTGCTTCTAGTGCATTCTTCATTTCAGGTATTGTATTCTTCACTTCTGATTGGTTCCTTTTTATAGTTTCTATGTCTCTTTTTATGCTTGCTATTTCTTTGTTGAAGTTTTCACTAAGTTCCTTGAATATCCTTATAACCATTGTTTTGAACTCTGTCTCTGGTAGGTTGCTTGCCTCCATTTTGTTTAGTTTATTTTGTGGAATTTTCTCCTGTTCTTTCATTTGAGAGGCATTTCTTTGTTTCCTCATTTTGGCTGCCTTTATATGTTTGTTTCCATGTATTATGTAGAATTGCAATGTCTCCCAGTCTTTGCCAGTTACCTTATGTAGTAGGGGTCCTGTGTGGCCCACTGGCACAGTCTCTCTTATCACCCAAGCCAGGTGCTTCAGGAGCATTCCTTGTGTGAGTTGTGTGTGCCTGTCTCTTATAGTTGAGCCTTGATTGCTATTGGCACATCAATAGATGGGACTGACCCTCAGGCTGACTGGCTGTGGGATTTGGTGATGTCCACAGCTTATGGGCTGCTGTGGTGATGTCCATAGCTTATGGGGTCTTACCACAAGGAGCAGGATTCACCCCAGCAATCTCTGGTGCCTGTTGAGGCCGCCCTTTGGGTGTGCTGTTTGTGGCGCTAATTGGACAATGTTATGCTGTGGTGTGAAGCCAACTTCCAAGTACGTTGGTTGGTTCTGTAGCCTGTTGGGAGGGGCTCCAGTGCAGGCCCAGGTCACCCTCTGCCTGGGGACTGCCTTGTAGGAGCTATAAAGTGATCTGCATTTATTTGTTTCCTGTGCTAAATCTGGAGGCATGTGGGAGAGGTATTGCTGCAGACCACGGTCTGCTGTTACCAGTACCAGGTCGGGGGTAATTCCACAAAAATCCAGGACACCCAGAGGCCTGTTGCCACCTGCTGGCTCCCTTAAGTTTATGCTGTGGATATAGCCTCAGGCGGTATGTGAGGTGGGTGAGGCAAGGTTTCAGGGAATTACTAGATTGGGAAGAATTGTGGTCAGAAGGTTAATGTAAATTCTGGTTTGCTGCCAGTGCTGAGCCTGGAATGACTTAGCAAAAGTCTCAGAACATATGAGGATAGCTGTTGCCCTCTTGGATCCTGCGGACTTTGATAGTTTTCCAAGAAAGAGTGCAATGTAGGCAGAACTGGCTGCTCATGAGAAAGTGTCTCTGGAGGTGCTCAAGTTCAGTGGGGCAGGGTCCCAGCGGAGCCAGCCAGGTGGATTAGTGGAACTCACCAGACCAAGCAGATTCAGATTTGTCCTGTGAAGGGCAGGCTCAAGACAAGCAAGATAAAGCCCACCTGCCAGCTGCATGGAAGGAAGAACCCTCACTAGGGAAATGCTAATTCTCCTCCAGTCCTTCCTCTGAAACCACACACCTCAGTGTGTCCCTCCCCAACACCCTGTATGTCCCGAGGCCCCCTGAGTCACTGTCCCTCTGTCTAAGCCTAAGGTGAGTACCTGCAAGCTAGTGAGTCTGTGTGCAGGTCATGTAACAGGATGTCTGGGCTTCCTGCAGCCTTCCATCCCACCAAAATGGTCAGAATCTCCAGTTTTTCACAGCCAGGTGTTGTAGGGGTTCCTCTTCCCTGCACCAGTACTCTGGGCTGAGGTCCCTGGTGTGGAGTGCTGGGGTCCCTTACTCGTCTAGGAGGAACCTCCATGGCTGAGATATCCTCATGATTCTCAACTACCACATGGAGGTTTGGGGTCCATTGTGTATCTCTGCCTCTCCTACCAGTCTTGATGTGGCTTGTTTATATTTTTAGCTATAGGACATCTGCTCAGCTAGACTTCATGTGGTTTTCCAGTTTGATTTTTCTATAATTGAGTTGTAATTTTAATGTGTTCATGGAAGGATGCAGTCACAGTGTTTATCTACTCCACCATCTTGCCAGGGCCTATGTTGGGATGGAGTGGCAGGAGTGCAGTTTCCAGGCTCTCAGCCTGACCTGGAAGGGTGGTGGCTCAGTTATTGGATGGCTGTTAGCTGTGATTGGTTGCCATTGGCTGTGGCCAGTTGGCTATTAGATGCCGTTATTTTGCATATAACTGCTGTGGCTGTGTTAGCAAGCGCAGATGTCATGGGTTGTGTGGGCCCTACTTCCTGTGTCTCACCTGGCTGCCAGCAAGACTGTGACAGCAGGAAGACCCCTTGTTGGGGTATTGGCAGATGTTTGCTTCTCATGTCTCAACCAATAGCCATCGAGAATATAGTGTTATGAACCCCCTATCTTTGGCTCTGTTGTTGTTCCCTTTTGGCCTCACCAGATCTTGTGTTCATCTGCTGGGAGCTGAGCCCCAGGGTGACACTTGGCATGACAGTCTGTCATTCACATTTCTTGTTGTAGGAAGCTGGGTCTAGTGGGACATCATTCATAGCCTGGCTATAGGCTTAAATTCAGTATCATCCAGCAGGCTATCCTGAACTTGCTCAAATATGGGTTTCAGCAACAAAACCCAATGTGTAACCACTTTTCAAGCCTTTGTTTATATTGTATTTGCTAATATTCCACTGACAGAAGCATGTCATTTAGACAAACCTGGCTTCAAGGGGTGGAGAAAGAGATTACACCTCTTGATGGGTTGGGATGCAAAGTCATGTTGCACATGAGTATACACATAGACAAAAGAGGACTTTGTGATCATTTTTCAATCTACAACACTTGTCTAGATTCACACATTTGATTTGTAGAACTAGGACTAGAACTGAAGGTCCCTCTTCCCAGTTCACATTTTTTGCCTAAATTGAAATCAAAAGATGTGTTAAGCATGGATAGCTTCTGATGCATATTTGGACCTGAAAAGTAGGATATGCTTGATTGAACTGGGGCTAGAGATAATGAATCAGATGTGGGATGTAGGACTTTCCTTTATCATAGATGGCTTCAAGGAAGATGTCCAATGGGTCATACAGACTCAGGCTAGTTACAACCAAGGTCATATCCAAGGACACCCAGCTTGGTGAGTAGGATATGGCAACAGGTATATTCTGGATAGTGACTACTTGGAATTCATGGTGTTTCCAGGTGGCCCCAAGCCATGTCAGCAGGACAGAGTCAGCCTGGAAGGCAAGAAGGGATTATTGAGATCTATGTAGTTGTTGAGTTCCAGGGTAAATTATTCCATTTTTTTGTAATGCTTAACTCTAAGGCAGGCAATTCATATGGACTAAACTGTGACTGGCACACCCTGGAGTGGTGGTGTGCAACATGGTGTCCCTAGTTTCCTATTCCAACAATGGAATTTTAGGGTAATCAGAAAAACAAGGTATTGCCCCAGTCAGATGAACTGAGTGAAATCTCTGACAGCACTTCATGCAGTTTGGATACTACAGAAAATGCACTGTTTTGGACAATGCTAATACACATATTGAGAGCTTTCATTTATCAAGCACACACTATATGTTAGATATTATTCTAAGCACCTGCAATATATAATTGCTAAAACACATAGAAGGTAGGTATTTTTTAAAATCTCATTTTCTAGATAAGAAGAGTAAGGCTCAGAGAAATCATGTGATTCATTTCCCTAATGTCACACAACTAACTAGTTGATGAGGATTGGAAAACCATGAAGATCAACAGTAACCACCTATTTAACGCAAAGTCAACCATTTTCCATTCAAAGTGTAAACATATGAGTAGCTTGAAAAGAGATTACTTTGGCTTCCATTTAGAAAGGTAAAATTGCATAATATTTTATTAAAGTCATGAGTCTAGAAAGAGAAACTTCAAAAAAAAAACCCCTATATATCATTTTTACTTAGTTACTTGGAAATTAGACAATTATCACATGATTACTTAAGCTGGTAATGAAATTAAGGGAAGTTTCATCAAAATAGCATATGCAATTTTATAGCCACAACAGAATTGGTATAAATATGAGCAGATGTGTCTGAATCTCTCAGATTTATAAATACATTAACATTGTTCCCATTTGGGGTAAAAATCATTCTCTACTCTGGATGTGGGAACAGTGAGGCTCAGGGCCCTGGTGTTGACATAACAGGTGGGGAGACATAGCCAAGAGACCTCTTCATGACCTGGAGCTTCCAATGGCGATGCTATTACCTGGGAGAATCTCTGTATTTCCAACAGCAATTATATACATTGGAGCATTTAGATAAAATAGTGAACTATGTATCAAGCAAACTGAAGGACTTTCCAGAAAATACATTGGCTTTTCTCTCCAAGGAAAAGAAGCAAAGTCATGCTAACAACATTTTGAGTTCAAAATACAAGCAGGTTTGGGACTCCAAGTCTATTAACATCAAAGGTAGCTTTATAAAGATGAAGCATGCTATGCTTTTACTGCCCTGGAACTTACAAAAGAGCAAGGAGCGGAGCCATTAGTAATGAGCCTCTTCTGATAAAAGATCTCTGAGATACCAGGAGGAATCTGGTTCTGCTCAGAAAGGCCAAAGGCATAGTGGTCAAGAGCACAGGCTCAGAAAGGCTTTGGGCATGTTACCTAACTTCTCCACATGTTCTTGTCTCATCTCTAAGATGGCATTTTGTGTATGTGGCACCCAAAGTGCACTGGAGAAACAGGAGCCAGTATTATGCAGATGACCTGGGGGAGGAAGTATAAAAGGTGAAGCCCTGACCATAGAACATTCCTGCTGCAGGTGTTCCACCCTCCCTGTCTGGAGCTTCTTTCAGCTCCCTCTTGAACAGGACTTTGGCATAAGACCAGAGTCACTGAGTCATCTTCAAGGAGGAGTCTTTTTTTTAATCACTATGTCCACCCTAAGCACTTCTCCAGTGGAAAAGTACTCTGTGCTTCAAACAGCTATCCTGAGTGCACGGGTGAGAGAATAGGAGCTTGTGTGACTGGTGTAGCTCCCTTCTTGTCCCAAGCCCCCCACGCCAAGTCCCTTTCTTTCTGCTTATGACTGAGGTTAAGGAGACCTAAGTCAATGGCAGCTTAGACACAGGCTGCAGAAAACTAATATAGGTGTCAGTGAATTGTCTATGTCTTACCTAAGAACCATTCTTCAACAGGTAGGCTTTACACCAGACCTTTCCTTCCCCTGCAGAAAAATGTGGTTGTGGAGAAAACACATTTTGGTGACAATACAAGCTTAGAGGGCCATAAATAAGACATAGGTGAGATGTGAGTGCTAGCTTCTTTTCATCCTCCTCACAAAGATTGGAACCCCCAGAGCTCAGGCGCTGCTCCTCAGATTGAAATCTCTTATCTGGATCTCTTCCTTGAAATTCAGACTTTTTTTTTTTTTTTTTGAGGGCAGTGTCACTTCTCCTCATATGTGGGACCCGAACAGGGGCCACTGGCTTCCCAAGCCAGCGCTTAACCACCTCACCACTCAGCCGGCCCCCAGACTTCTTAAACAACTGTCTCCTTGAAACCTACTTGATCATTACAGAGGCATTTCAAACTTACATCCACAAACTCCTAACTCCCCATCTCCACCTCATGCAAATCTTCTCCCCTCACCATTCTTATGAACATTGCTCCCTCTTTCTAGTGGCTCCAATTAAACACTTTGGAGTCACCTTCAACTCTTCTCTTTCTTGTACTACTCTCATCTGAGTATGTACTGTTGGTTTTACCTTTAAAATATTTCCAGAATCATATAACTTCCCGCCAGCTCCGCTATTACCAGCATGGTTCAAGTCAACATTATCTCTCAATCTACATTGTCTCCCTCCTACATCTCCCAATCTATTCCCAACCCAAAAACCAGAGTGATCCTTTAAAACCCACATCAGACCATGCCATTTCTATATCCTAACCATCCCATCTCACTGGGAGTGGGAGCCAGTTTTCACCATAGCCTGTAAATCCCTCACAATCTACCCTTGCCTTATATCTCTGGCCTCTTCTATTATTCTCCTCTGCTCACTTCCTCACCACATTAATTTCCTTGCTCCCCCTGGAATACAACATTACAACTTTGCTTCTGCCACAGGATATTTGTACTTGTTTTTGCCTATAATCAAAACACCCTGATCTCTTAACTAATTCAGGTTTTTGCTTAAAAGACGTCTCAGAGAGGCCTTCTCAGATCACTGCATTTCAAATTGCAATGCCTACCCTCAGCACCCCTTATGTTTCTCTTCAGTTTTCACCATAACACCTATCATCCATCATCTGTTTAATAACAGCATTTATTTCCTCATTTGTTTATGGCCTTTCTAGCTGTTCACTGAGCTTTAGACTGAATGAAAGTAGGGTGTTTTGTCTTACTTTGTTTACTCTTATATTCTTGGGATCTAGAACAGTGCTTAGCACAAAATAGGCACAGTAAACCTTCAGTAATTATATGCTGAATACATTTCTAAAATTCTATGCAGAGGCATTGCAAACTGTAAAGTGTTCTTACAGGTATAAGATCCTATTGAACTTTAATGATCCAGATCAATTACAACTTGTCTATATACCCATCAACCTATCAGCTATCTTTGCTTTCTATCTCTAGATACATTTACAATCAAAATAAGCATTCATTTTATCACCTTGTTAGTATTCTTCAAAGAGATGGAAAGAGAGTCTCAGTATTACTGGTGAAAAAATTACTAATTTCCATGTCCTAATACATTCCCAGTATGTGATTCTGTCTCTGTGATACTGTAGATAATAAAATAACCTAAGAAGTTTTATTTGTGGCATGGTTGCTCTTAAATGAGAAAATGTGTCTTCAGTGAAAAAGCTCAGGAATTTAGAGTCACACATACCAGGCATCCACTTCTGACTCAACTGTGCATTTGACTGTAATTTACCTCAATGAAAATAAAAAATACACAATCTCAGACAATGTACTTAGTCAAACCTTTCATACTTAGGAGGAAAATGAGGCCCAGAGACCAAATCACAAGCTCAGTTTGGTCCTCTTAGTGGACAGAAGAGCTGGGATTCAAGTTTTTTTTTTTTCTTTTTTTTTTCAATTTTTTATTTTTTATTTTTTAAAGATTTTATTGGGGAATTGACAGAGGGGAACAGCGTTGAGGAATCGGGGAAGGGGAACAGACAAGTTGCTGTCTTTTTGTTCTTCAGTCTAGTTGCGGAGGATGTTGCTTCACTGTTGGTATCGTCTTTGCGCTCTTCCCGGATGAGGCAGATCGGTCGCTGGCCTCTGGATGTCGCTCACCGCGGCTATTGGCAGCTCACGCTGGCTGCCAGCCGCTCACGCTGGCTGCGGGCCACTCACTGTAGCCTATGGCAGCCCACTGCAGCAGGGGCTGCAGCCCACACCATCACGGGGGCTCGCACAGCCCAGCTCCACGTGGAGCTGTTGTTAGCTGTAGAGGGCAGTGTCACTGGCCCTCATGTGGGATCCGAACCGGGCCACTGACATCCCAAAACCAGCGCTTAACCAATGCGCCACTCGGCTGGCCCTGGGATTCAAGTTTTAATTATGTTTACTCCAGCACTGAAAAGCCTATTATTTTAAACATGCTGCCACATGCCCCAGAGAATATAACCTTTTCAAAACCACTCACCAGCTGTTGGGTCTTCAAGCAACCTTTCCTCTTTAGGGTCTCTGTTTCCTTGACCATGTAATCAAGGTGTGTTTTACCCCAATGAATGATGCCTTCTCACGTGTACCTGATACATTACGTACAATTGGAGTAAGATAGTGTCTGATGCTTAATGTTAGTGGAAAGGACTAAGGAGGGCCAGGGGGTTGCCAAAAAAGAATTTACTATACCTTTAAGTCCTGTCAAATCTAGTGCTGAACAATATCCAGAAAATTTCCAGAACTACTTTTTCTGAATTCTTAATTTTCCTAATTTGTCTTGGACACCAGGACAGGCCAAGCTGTCTCACTGTTGGGGACAGATGACAGAAGGGTTGTCTGCAACTCTGCAGTGGTGGCTGTGAGTAGTGACTGCCTACATTGTTACTTTCAGGGCAGAATTGTGGGCTTAGGCTTCCTCAAACAATGGTCTTCAATATCATCCCGGCCTTGAGGGATGACTTTGTGACTATGAACTTATTTTGTAAAATCAAAAATCAAGCAAGCAAATTTTCTAAATGAAAAAGGGATTTGCTTAGGAAATTGTAAAAGGAACATGTGCATGCTGTGGTAGGTATTTGGCATCTTCAAGTAAAGTGCATGTAAATTGTATCACATCTCACTTCAGCCTAGCAGCTTACCCAGTTTATTTTTCCTATCAACTTCTCAAGAGGAACTGTGAACAGGGACTCCTGGGTCCCTTGTGGGGAAATGTCCCAAGGGTATTGTAGTGTAAGACTTAACATTGACACCATGTGCCTCCTTGGTATCTGGTAAATTCAAGAGGGTGTCGAAAGGCTGAGCTATAAGTCCCCTTCCCCACTCTGCTCCATGGAAAAAGTCGCCCAGGCTTCTTATTGAATGGATCAAATGCAATTCCTATCTCTCCCTGAGCAGCAGGTGTCAGTTTCCTGTCAGCTTATGGAATTATTCAAACAAGCTAACTACACCCTTTTATGGGAACCAGGGGCCACCCAACCCTATTCATACTACAAAACCTGCGTCCTATGCCCTTGGTTATTCACTATGTTCCCAAGAGCAATGCCCATGTGGCCCTGTGTGGCAAGTGACGTCCTCCTCCCCCAGGGAGTGCATGTAGGTGACTAATAAACTGTTGTCAATTACATCTGTCCAGTGCCTGGAATCATGCATTTGGTCATTTCTATAACCCTAGAATGGGGGTGTCCCTTTACCAATGGAGTGAAGAGGAGGTGACCAAGACAGGTATTTTCCATACTAAAGCAGCTTAACTGACTCTATCCTTTAGGACAAGGTAGAATGTTCCCGTTTGAAATGAGGGTGACGTGTTATACGATGGCTGGTTCCCAAGTTAAGAAACAAATCCCTGGGCCGGCCAAGTAGTGCACTGATTAAGAGCTGGCTTGGGATGCCAGCAGCCCCAGTTCAGATCTCACATATGAGGGCCAGTGACACTGCCCTCCACAACTAACAACAGCTCCACCTGGAGCTGGGCTGCGAGCCCTAGCGATGGTGTAGGCTGCAGCCCCTGCTGCAGTGGGCTGCGATAGGCTGCAGTGAGTGGCCGGCAGCCAGCTTGAGCAGCCAGCATGAGCTGCCAATAGCCGCTGTGAGCAACCATCCAGAGGCCGGTGACCCATCTGCCTCACCCGAGAGCAGTGACGATACCAACATGGGCCAGTAAAGCAACTGTCCTCCACAACTAGACTGAAGAACAAAAAGACAGCAACTTGTCTGTTCCCCTTCCTCGGTTCACCAATGCTGTTCCCCTCCCCCAATTCCCCAATAAAATCTTTAAAAAAAAGAAACAAACAAATCCCTTGTGGTCTCAAATTATGATTTCCCAAAGTGCATTTCAATATTGTATAACCCAGGCTTCATGTCATTTAATTACTGTTTTTCTAGTTTTAGTTATTTCAAGAAGAGTAGTAGGGCTCGGGGTTTTACTCAACGGCTTTGACAAACATAATAAATGTAAGATTCAGAATCAATTGTGGAAAGTTAATTGATTCTCAATTGACTGTAACACATTTTAGTTCAAATACAGTTGTCCAGGTTGTAACTTCAGTTACTGTGTCCAATAAGCAAGTTGTTTTTCTTGATGGTAAGTTAGGCCCAATTAAATCAATTAAAAAAAAAAAAAGAAAAAGCTGGGCAAGCACCCCACTGACCTGTTTAAATTCTTTCTCTGAAAGTCTTTGAAAGATAAAGGCAGTGCACCCTGCTAGTAGAAACAAGTTGATATCTCTTCTGAAGTTCTTGCTTCGTCATTAGAAAATGGTGGACACAATTTGGGTCTTTATAGTGCAGCTGTGGGCCAGGCTGAGTGCCGTGGTGGTTAAGTGCTGGCTTGGGAAGCCAGCGGCCCCGGTTTGGGTCCCACATATGAGGGCCAGTGAAACTGCCCTCAAAAAAAAAAAATTTATAGTGCAGCTGTATTAATTATATATTGCTGTGTAACAAATTACCCCAAAGCTGAGCAGCTTAAACCAACCAATACTTATTATCTTACAATTTCTGTAGGACAGGAATCTGGGTATGACTTACTGGGTGCTTGTGGCTCAGGGCCCCTCACTGGTGGTAATGAAGCTGTCAGCCTGGATCCTAGTCATCTGAAAACTGGATCCACCTCCAACCTCACCATATGGTTGTTGGCAGGCTTCAGTCTTTGGGGGCTGCTGGTCTGAGGGCCTCCTTTCCTTGCCATGTCACATGGGCCTCTCCATAGGGCAGCTCGTAACAGGCTGCTAGTTTTTCCCATGAGAAAGAGAGCAAGACAGTCCTTTTGTAACCTAATCCCGGAAGTGACATCCTATCACTTTTGCCATATTCTATTCCTTAGATGTGGATCATTAGATTCAGCCCACACTCAGGGGAAGAAGATTCTTGGGCGTATAACTACCAGGAAGTGGGGACTATTAAGGGACAATCTGGAGGCTATTTATTATGGCATACATTGCAAGTATACTTTGCATGTACCATTCTAGAACTTGTGATGGCATCCTACCTCAAGAACCTGCAACTTACCTAGGGCTTTCTCTGGCCACTGGAGCATGCCAGGCTCACAGGTGGGACAGACCAGAATTGCTGGGGAGTTGATGCTTACAGGAACAGGACTTAATCAGTAAAGGATGAAAGCAGTTGAATAAATACCCAAGAGCTCTGAGGCCCCTGATTCCCCTCTGTCCCTGGGGGCAGAGAACTCTAATTGCCCACCGAGGTAGCATGTTAATGAAAGCACCCTTTACTAGCTTTCTTCCTGACCATATTTCACTTCCTCTCCTTTATTGGTGCTTCCTGGAATTGCCTGTCAAGCTATGTAAGTCCAGTCCTTGTTTCATGGACTTCTTCTGAGAGAACTATGAAAGTCTTAAACATTAAACATTTGTAACACGTTACAGCAATACCAGACGAAGTTGCCAAATGTCAAGGAATTACACAGTTGTATAAGTTGTTAATTCTTTCATTTAAGAGTTACTTATTGAACAACTGCTACATATGTACATATTGCTATGCATTAGGAACCACATAATTTAAAAAGTCAATTTCTACACTTCATGGGCTGCTTTGAAATGAAGAAGAATAGAAAATTGTATTTATTCTTAGTTCTCATGTTAGTTGCAGGCTTGGGAGAAAAATATATAGGCTGATAACGTTCTTATATTCACAGTTCTAATTTTGTAGGCTATTTATCTGGTGTGTGTGTGTGTGTGTGTGTGTGTGTGTGTGTGTGTGTATCTTTGTGCCACTTGGCACACATTTTAAAGGAAATGTATGTAGCATTTTTTTGAACAGTTATTTGCTTATTTCAGCTTTCATGTGCATACCCCCCAGGGTCCAATCCTTTCCAACCACTGGAAATTTACTGGGAAAAAAGCAAAAAAAAGCAATCAAGGTAAACATTAGGATCACCATGCCCAGCAGTCTTTCTACCAAATCTATCACCATATGGAAAACTGGTCATGGCCAGCCACGTAGCTGGGAGCCCTAGAAATGAATTGAATAAAGAAATGGATGGTCTCTAGCCTCAGCGTGAAAAAAGGAGTAATGCAACCTAGAATGGTCTTCAGTTCTTCTGGAGGCAAGAAGTTCAGCTTTGAAGCTTCCTGCATCTTAACTGAGGATGACAATGAGAAATTATGTGGTGGGAACCCTCTTGAGTAGCATTACATAATTTGAGCCACATTTCAAGGAAAGCAGTTGTCTCCGACAATCTATCATTTCTAACATACAATCTTCTGAATAAGAAATTCCTCTTTTTTGGAAAATTTCCCTAAAACATCCCACACCTGTTTTTCAATTCAAGAGGTGCCCATGACCATTATGCTTGTAAACTCAAAAGAAAATAAGTAAATATAAAATCTCAAAAACAACTACAAAACAATTCTAGCAGTATGGCATATTTCCCTTTGACAACATTTCTGCCCTTGTCAAGCTAGCTGTTGTGAGAGTTGGAATTTCCACAGTGACATGCATGCTAGAAACCTTGAACAGGCTCTTTGTGGAATGGAGAATGTCTGCTTTCTCATACTCGCTTGACTCAGAATGGCTGAAAGGATTTCCCTCTGGGTATTTTAAAAGCATCTGCCCTTGATCTGAGATGGAGAGTGAGACATTCCGATTTGAAGAACAGTTGTGTGTTGGAAGTGGCAGAGCTTCAGCTATTGTGAAATTGCTTTTCCCCTGAACTCAATGTCTTTACAAAAAAGATGACATGTGTGTGAACACTCTCAGATTCATTCAGGGTTATTCTACTTGCATTGCAAAGCATTTCGAAGATGGAATAAGAAGCCCAAAGGGAAGGAACTACTCATGACTGTTGCTGAGAAGAGTCGTGACCAATTATTATAAGGAAATAATAAACTTTGGAATGTGACAATTTTGGATTAGAAACACAATTGGGCCATGTTCACACCTGCATGGCTTTAACAATTCCCTCAAATTTGCCCAATGTCAATTTCCTCATCTGTAAATGGTGATAAAGGTACCAACTTCTCAGGGTTGAGAATTAACTAGAGTGTGTAGAGAGGCAATGTATAACCTTTCCTTTCACAGAGGAAGCTGTCTCTTCAGATCTGTATTCATTTAGAAGGGTTTTCAACTAAACTGGGAAATGCCATCCTGTAGGTGGCCCATCATGTTATATATAGCAGTCTTGAAAAAGATTTTAAAAATATCTAAAGACTATTTACTTGACCCAGTGTTTTAAGAGTGGATTCAGAATGGAGAGTGACTTTTAGAAAAAGGAGACTCTTCATGTCATCCTCAGAGTTTTCTGATTTCTACATGATGAATCAGAAGACACGTGAATGACTTGGACTTTACATCTCAAGCCAGTTTTAACCCCTGGCGACTTGAGTGATCACCTGCTCCCTTTGCCTTTCTGACTCCATTCCTTCTTATGGTAATGGCAGCTCAGTTTTATTTTAGGAATCATTTCCCCCCATTCTCAGACCATGGAGTTCAGGTGAGCTTCACTCCATTCCACTGCCCTGGGCTAAGAGGGGTGACGCAGGCCTGGTTATCATTAAGAGCCACAATGTTTAGTTGAGAGATGGTTGGGTAAGAATTTTAGCCCAGTGTCAGTTGGAACTGCTAGGAAAAGATTCTCTTTCCAGTAAAAAGCAAGCTGCTTATGGGAACTCAGATTCTTGGTGATACAAGTTGAGATTTTGGATTCAGATCTGCCTGAACCTCCTAGACCTCCAAATTATGTGAGGCTGGAGTTTCTGCTTTATTAATTTTATTTTTGTTTTATTTTTCACTTAAACCATTTAAGTTGAGTTTCTCTTTAACCATTTAAGTTAATGTTTCTACAACAAAAACATTATTGTCTACTACCTGGATGATAACAATGATACCATATAAAATTTGTTGAGTACTTATTATGTGTCAGACATTGTTCTAATCACTTAACAAGCTTTATAATTTGTTTACTGTTTACAAAGCCTATGAACTGGGAACTAATATTAGTCCCATTTTATAGGTAAGAGAAATGAGGTGAGATGTTTTTAAGAAAAAGCTCTGTGTCTACACAGCTAATAAGTGCTAGAGCCAGAATTTGAACCCAGGTCTGTCTGATTTCAGAGTCATGCTGTTATACTCAACATTACAATTCATAAAAAGGAGGAAATCTCTTCACATAATGGATAATAAACATTTGGCATTCATGTGATAATAAACATTTGGCATTCATGTGTTTATCCAGGATGTAAAGATTTATTCCAAAATGCATCTTTTTCTATCCTAAGGATGATCCCTAATTTTAATCTTGTGAGTTCTTCACCTAGGGTGGCCTTCTGGAAAGAATCCTGGCTAATGGAATTAGAATGCTGGCAACTATAGACTTCAGTCAGTATATGAGGAGGGAGAAAATGATCCTAGCCAAAGGCTGTCTTCGGACTTTGGCAATCTCTTATGTCTGTGAAAAAGGAAAGTGGACAAGAATGGAGGTGGAGTAATTATGGGAAGATGTGGGCAGCTTGTTGAATTTTAGTGGTTTAAAAGCATTTGCTTTACATTATTTGGACTAATTGAAATGAAAGTTTTGAGGCTCCTAAGAGTTGACTCATTTCCGTCAATCTAATATAGATGAATCAAGTTCCATTTGGTTGACGGTCTGTACCAAATTTCTCATTGTTGGCTGACAGCCTCAAAAAGATCTGTTCATTTTTATGTTTCAGTGAGTCATTTCACACACATTGCCAGCATTGGTTCCCTGAAGGAGGTGATAGGAGGCTGGAAAGTTTCACATTGAGAGTAGAGGGCTTGGAGGTACACAGGGAAACCAGAAGCCATCAGCAGTGCTTTTATCCAGAACAAATTTGGGGCTCAGGGTCCTAGCTCTCATTCCTGAGCTTCACGTTGATTAGCATGAACATAATACTCTTGGGACAATGATACAAATCACTTGGTCTCCCGAAATCAAAGAAAATAAGTTTCTTTTGTTATAAATCCAGTTGATTGGTCTCAACAGTTTGTTATATTTTGTTGCAAATCCAGCTGATTGGTCTCAACAGCATGTCATTTTTTGAGGCCAATCAGTTGGATTTACAAAAGAAGAAACCTATTTTCTTTGACTTGTGAAGACCATGTGATTTGTATCATTGTCCCAAGAGTACCTGTGTGTATATGTACACATGTGTGTCTGTGTATGCATGCATATGTGTGTGTATAGTTTCCCCCACCACACACACACACACACACACACACACACACACACACACACACACATAAAATAGTTTCTTCACCAAAGGCAGTTTGGCATACCTAAAAATAAGTGCTCTGGAATCAGACAGCTCTGGGTTGAAATCACAGCTCTGCCATGTATTATCTGGTTTAAGCACTTTAACTCTTGGAGGCTCAGTTAGTTACCTTCTCTTTAAAATGGGGATGATCTTTACCTTTCATGTATTTTTTTTGAAAATTAGAAATAGTGTATTCTAAGTGCCTAACACATAATAGGCATTTAGTAAAGCAGTAATTCATGGTCTTTAGAATCTGAAAGGCACATTGTTATTTCTGACTCTGCCATTTACTAGCAGTTTTGTAGAAAACATACCTTATTTGGGACACTGAGGGCAAAAGAAGACAACAGTTCAATATAGGGTCTCTTGTTAAGAATAGGAAGCAAATATTTTTTTTATTACATCTCTATGTACTGTATTAATTCTTTTTGTTTGGTTCCTATAAACAGTCCTTGCACTTCCATTGAGGATTTTTTGATAGGCATATGAATTACAATTGTCCTTCCACCCATCCTATGGAGTCAAGTGTGGTTCACATTTAGTTGCACCAATTCTTAGCACATTGGTACCTTTTGCTTTGACTCTTCAGCAATATTACTCCAGGCATTTATTGGCTTATGTAATTAGAATGTCCAAGGTCCAAAGTGTTTTCAGGTGTAGTTGGATCAGGGACCCAGCTCTAGGCTACACATCAATCACTTGACTTCTTTGTCAGACAGGTTTTATTATATACATGTGATGATTAGATGGTGCCTGGTATTGCACAGCATTCTTCTTTACAGTTCAGGATGATGATGGAAGAGGAAAGAGGCAACGCTTCTCTCATTAAGGAACACTGATTTTTCCCTGCTTGCATTACATGCCCATCTCTCCAGCCAATCACACAGGAAGATGATTGGCCTGATCTGTGTTATGTGCTTTCCTCTCCATGTAAGGAAGGCAAGTCCATGGGATTTGCAGTTTGTTCCACTGGTACCATATGGCAGGAGTCAGCAAGCTGCGGCTCGAGAGCCACTTGCGGCTCTTTGAGTACGTTCCATCTCAAAAGTTTGCCGATTTGGAAGAGCCAATCCTGTCCCTCACAACAATTTAAAAATTATTTGAGAGCCATAAATATGTTTTTACATAATCACCATTATGTGAATAATATCTTTTAAAAATGTTATAAATGAAGCTATGATAGTTTCATTTTCATTTTCAATTTTACTTCAGAGTCACATGTACGTACCCAAAGAGCCACATGTGGCTCGTGAGCCGCAGTGTGCTGACCCCTGGCGGCTCTTCTGTCTCAAAAGTTTGCCTGACCCCTGCCATAGGGAGCCAGGGAGGGCAGTTTCCCAACACAAAAAAGAACAGAGATCTATTTCAGTGCTAAGACTGAATGGAGCCCATTGTATTACTGTTGCTGTTACTAGCATTGCTGCTGTTTTTATTCTAGCCTGGAGCTGTATCCAAAGCCACACAACACACCTGAGATTAGCAGCAGGTCCCTGGTATGATTATTGACACATAAAGGGTCTTATTTTCTCCCTCTTTTGATGAGAGTTTCATGAACCCTGAACTCCAAGTAGCTCTGCAATCAGTTTCTGAGATCTTATCAAAGGAATGACAAATCAATTTGGAAAACAGGCCCACTGAAATGTTTGAACAGATTCAGTCCATTCTATGACCTAATAATTCAACTTTCTTTTTAAATCTAAGGCCAGCTGTATGGAATAGGCGTTCCTTTTCTTCTTTCAGCTAGGAAAGCAAATCTGGCTTTTTATATTTGCAGGATTCGGTGCCCTCATAATAATTGCTTTCTGATGGTCCTTTTGTGGGTTTCCTATAAGACCAGCCAGCAAAAATGGTAGTTAGCTTAGGACAGAATTTACAAACTTGACACTCACAGCACTCAAGAACTACAGAATTACAGCTCTCAGAATGAGCCTGAAAGTATTTTTGGTTTGGTGTGTAAAATGTTTTATTAATTTGATTTAGTAGCCAATATTTTTAAAACAGGTGATTTCTAGAATTGTCATAGAGATCAGTTCATGCTGAATCACTATATTGTACACCTGAAACTAACATAACATTTTAAGTCAACTACACTTTAATAGAAAGGAAAAAAAAGGAAAGAAAAACAAGTGATTTCTCGCTAATAGATTTCTCGTTTACTGGAAGACTGGGCAACACTGGACCTGCATTCCCACATTCAGTAGTCAATGGGAGCCGAACATCAGCTGCCGCTTCAGTTGGGACACAGAGTAGCTATGAATGCATTCCACTGCAGTAATAGAGGCTTAAACCATAGGGATGTTTTTTACTTGTTTAACGAGGAGTCTGGAGGTAGGCTTGTTTGGGCTTCATTCAAGAGCTTAACAATAATACCTTTCTATCTTTTGCTGCCATCCTCAATGCATTGGCTTTTTTTCTTCTTCTGCCTATCATATTAGTAAGAAGGGAAAGAGGTCATTCAAGGGAGTGCTCTTTGCCAATTTATCTCCCTTTTAAGGGAGGGAAAGATGTCCCAGAAGCCACCTGGAAGTCTTTCTCTGGATCTCATTGGTCAGAACTAGGTCACATGGTCACCCTTATCTACTAGAAAGGGATAGTTGGATACCATTATTTGTTTACATCAATCTGATTTATCACCTGGCATTGAGAACACTGAATCCTGAACAAAGTCAGGGTTCTGTCAGCAAAGAGAATGGGTGTCAGGAATGACCCCTGGTAGGCAGTCAGCAGGGGTGCCACAGGATTTGTGCTCTGTCTTATCACAGTCCTCCTCACTCCCTGTGGTCTTACCTCTGGCCATCTTTACTTATGCACTTTGCCTCAAGGGCCTCGTAGGTGTTTGCATTTGTGATTCCAGGGTCACAGTTTTAACCTTTACCATTTTTCTTGTTCTGACCCAGTTCTAGCAAAGGAAGATACCTGATTTGTTAGATCAAGGGAGCCATGATTCAAATTCTCAATTGACCACACTCAACTGTGTGACCAGGGACATTGTGAACACTTTCTACAATTTCCTTGAATGTAAAATGAGGGTGTTTTATTAAATAATGTTATGTTCCCAAACTAATATTAGTATCTGATATCTAATAGTTGATCAAGGAAAACTTTTTCCCTTTAACGCTTAAAAGCATTGCAAAATTGTTTGTGAAAAAGGAATGTCTTCCTTGTATACTTTAAAATAGTGTTTTGGGGGCCGGCCGAATTGCGCGGTGGTTAAGCGCTGGCTTAGGAAGCCAGTGGCTCCGGTTCGGTCCCACATATGAGGGCCAGTGACACTGCCCTCAAAATAAATAAATAAATAAATAAATAAATAAATAAATAAATAAATAAAATAGTGTTTTGGTGAAAAGGCATTTTTTTCTACCTGGAAATATTCTGGACCCCGTATAATTCCTTTTCATTTTAAAAGCATGAGAGAGAAAGAGATAGAGAGATAGAGATAGAGAGATAGAGAGACAGAGAGAGAGAGAGAGAGAGAGAGAGAGAGAGAGAGAGAGAGAGAGATTGTTTTGAGAGATTTTTTTGTTTTTGTGTTTTAAGAGCTTAGGGTCCAAGAGATAGTTCAGGATATAAAAATCAGTGAGAAAGGTGATATAAATAGAATAGATTTTTTCTTTTTTAAGATTTTTATTGGGGAATTGGTGAAGAAGAACAGTGTTGGGGAATTGTGGAAGGAGAATAGACAAGTTGCTGTCCTTTTGTTCTTCAGACTAGTTGTGGAAGACATTGCTTCACTTGCCCATGTTGGTATTATCATTGCTCCCTTCCTGGGTGAGGCAGATCGGTCACTGGCCTCTGGACGGCCGCTCACAACTGCTCTTGGCAGCTCACTCCGGCTGCCGACTGCTCACGCTGGCTGCTGGCCACTCAATGTAGCTTATGGCATCCCACTGCAGCAGGGGCTGCAGCCTACACCGTGGCTGGGACTTATGCAGCCTAGATTCAGGTGGAGCTGTTGTTCACCATCTTAGCTGTAGAGAGCAGTGTCACTGGCCCTCATGTGGGATCCGAACTGGGGCCGCTTGCGTCCCAAGCCAGCTCTTAACCAGCGCACCACTCAGCCGGCCCTAGAATAGATTTTTTTTTAGATTCCAAATAAATTTATTTGCTCTGATAATGAAAGTAAACGCCTGAGATCTTATTTGGTGGCCATCAGTTATTTAATGTGAACAATTAGAAATGAGTTGTTTCTTCAGTTACATCAAATATATTATTCATAAGACCACCTTATTTTCTCCCTTTAGTGTTTTTAAATCTCAATACCTGTGTAAAAATGTTCACTTATTCACATGATTGAAGTAACAATAGCTAATATACATTCAAGCAGTGAGTACTTGCTATATGCAGTACATACACAACAAATAGTTATTAATGTAAGACAAATGAACTCAAGACTAGTATAGAACGGGGTCTTGACCCTTCAACTGTCATAAACACTTAGAGAGCTGGTGCAGCTGTGGAAAAGAATGGCACTAGAATCTGATTGCCAGGGATTTGAATCTTATTTTGCCACTTGCTAATTGTGTGTCTTCAGGCCAATCACTTACCTTTTCTAATAGGAGAAAAATTCCCACCCACCATGTGGTTTAAGAATGAAAACAAATCGTGAATGTTGAGTCCTTAGTTCAGTGCCTGGCACAGGGTGAAGGCTCATTGGTATCAGCTGTTGCTGTTAATCTGTCAACTATTGTTCAGTAATGCTGCATAAAAAAAAAAATCATGCCTCAACTCAGTGGTTTGTAATATGAAGCATTTCTTTTTCTTGCTCCTGGCCCTAAGAGTCAGCTGAAATGATTCTGTGTTGTGCAGTGGGTTGATTGGACTTGGCTCATGCAAGGCCATGAGTTGAGTACAGTTCTGCTTATCCTCCCCAGATCAGCGCCTACCTAGGGATGTTCCTCTCCTGATGAATGGCAGAGATGTAAGAGAGCAAGCCAAAGCATGACAACAAATGAGATGTTTATGTCATGCTCACATCCTATTGGATGAAACAAGTCACATAGACAGGCCCAAAGTCAGTGAGGCAAGGGGTGTTCCACTCAAAGTGGAATAAGAGGAGGAAAGTAAATATTTGCTGAAAATAATCTCATTTATCACAATTTGAAAATTTGGCATCTAAGTAAAACAGTATTTTCTTTAAGTGTCCACCTAACTATCTCAACTGCATTTCTTTTCACTTCATCACCACCCCTTCCATACCACAAATATATATTATTATTTCTTTCCCCATGTGTTAATGGAATTTGATTGCTTTTAATTAGTTCACACTAAGGCAATTTTAATAATGTGTTGCCTCCTCCCAGGAGTATTTGCATTTTAAATAAGATCTGCTTCAAGGAGAATGGGTAAGCTCAAGGATGGAAGGAGTAATGCTGGTATGTTTTGGTGCAAGTTTGGTGCTTGTGTAGGAGCAGAGATATCTGTGGATTGACACCTTAATCATTGAAACTCACGGCAGTGAGGAAAGATCCAGCACTAGATCAAGCAGAGCTTCACTGTTAGAAAGCTGTTCCATGCAGTGTTGCCAAAGAGGGAAAGTGCTTACTAGTAAATTTCCTTTGGCTAAATATCCTGGGCCTCTTGGGCTTAGAGGAGTCCTTGGTAGGAACATTTGTTTGACATCTTTGGGTTCCTTATTTAATTGGAGTCACATATCTTCCCTGAGGCCAGTTATAAACTGCACCACATTTCCATTGATTCAAATTCTGTATGTAGACAGGGTCTGTGTTTGAGTTAGCATTTATAATGTTCTGTTATGAACTTGGGAGAATGTTTTCCATGCAAATGAATGTGAAATTCTTGCCACTAAATAGCTGTCATGTGCTTTTACTCTGGTGTTAACTTATTAGTAGTAATATAAACTGTACCATCAATGTGTTTCCCATTTTAAAGCCAGCCCTCTGATGAGGAGACAGAATTGTGAGACTTTTATTTATTTTTCATGCTCTGCCTCCATTTCAGCAACTCCAGTGTGTTTCTTGGGAAACTGTACATTATTATTATGGGATGATCATGTCACTGAGCTGAACTATATAATTGGTCTTGTATTAATGCTGACGTTCTAATATGTCACTCAGAGGATTATATAATTTAATGTACAGTATTACGTAGCTCAGTTATGTTTTAAATTTTATTTTATATTTTGCTTAGCTATGTTTTGAATTGCTTTGCTACAGACCTTAATGTGCTTTAGTTTTTGTCACAAAACCAGATGATATTTCAGGGGCATTTCTTTTAAAAGATTTTACTCCCCAGCTATTTGTGAGCTCTGCATTAGATCCTTAGTGCATATGGATTTAGTGTTTCAGTTACTTGTAAGTGACCCTGATGGGTGAATCTATATAGAAATTTTTAATTTTTCTAGGACACCAATGTGAATTGTGTGGGGAATGAGTCACCTAGCTGGTCAACGAGCCTTGCTGAACACCCAGCATATATATTTTAAGGTGATTTGCTCTTCTCTAGTCATATTTGCAGAAGCAATTGCTTTCCTAATGTAATTATTTTAAAGACTTAAAAAATAGTAGCAAGTGTACATTGAGCCTTAGTGAAGTATCAGCCACTAAGGGCTGATTTTGTGTCTAAAGTTAATATTGTCATCCCACCATCTTACAAGTGATGGAAACAGGGCTTACTAAAGAGAAGTCTTGTCAAGTTCTCACAGTGCTAACTGGTGGAGCCAGGATGTGAGCCTGGAAAGTCAAGCTCCAGGGCTCCTCTCGTTACCTTCCTCCCCCTTCTAGCATTGGTGGTGGACATAGAGAGGTTTACAAAATTAGGAGTTCTTATCTAGAAGTACATGTATGAAAAACATCAGAGAGGAGAATGTTATATTCAGCAGTGAATCAGATGTCTGCACTCTCTGTTAGGAAAACAAGAAAAAGTGATTTATGAATTGTTTCAGTGGATGCTCCAGCCAGCATTTATTCTAATGGCTCTGTAAATGACTTTAGTGCCACATTTATAGAATCATTAAAGACCAAGGGGATTATTTGTAGTTTAACAGTTATGCTTTGCTGCATTTTGTGGGGGAAAATATAATTTAAAGAGATATATTTGAGAAATTTTGTGGTTTTCAAAGGCCTTGGCATATAACCCACTGGGCTCTCGAGGGTTGTTGTATTACCATTATTATTTTTTGTTTTATACCATAGGGTTTACCTCACAGAGGTGAATATAGATGTAAAATGCCTAGCACAGGGAATATGTCAAATTCCTAACATACAGCAATTGGTCATGTATTAGAAGTCATAAGTCAATAATTTCCCCCTTGAACTTGAGTCTTTAAGGCACCACATGCAGTAGTTGAGATAGAGCACATTGACAGGGATGCTTCTGTGTTTAAAGTTTGGAGGGATCAATGAGAAAGGATAATGGAGTTTCAGGGCGTGGGAGCAGAAGACAGCTAATGGTGAGAGGTGGACATCTTCCAAAAGGGATGCCTTTCCAATAAATGTTGGTATGGTAGTTATTAGGGCTATAAAGAAAGACTTTTGAAGAAAGCAGCAAAATAACAAGACCATGAGCTAGTAAGACAAGTAGCTCTGAGGTCAGTACTTTTTTGTACAAGCTTGCTAACTCATTAGTCAGTTATTAATACCTCTAGCCTGGACCTCCGTTTTTATAGCCCCTTTCCTCTGGTTCCAGTACTTGCTTTTCTTTTGGGGGAATGATTTCTGCCCCCATTGCATGTCATTTTGGTGGAATTGTCATTCCAGCTTGCCAAGAGGTGGGCCTGTATTATACTTTCTTTCCCAAGCTGGACATACACTTTCTTTCCCAGTATTCTGAATCTTTAATGGACTAACATGAAGGCAGCAAAATAGCTGGAACTGGTTCATCCCAGCTGTGGTGGCTGATGAGTTTGTCCATTTGTTCTTGCTACCAGAATCCCCAGAGCATCACTAGTTTCTGGTAGCCTTTTCTCTGTCTGGTTCTTCAGCATTTCCCTTAAATCTGAAAACTTTCCCTAGCACTTCCAATTAATTACTTTGTGGTCAAGTTAGACGAACCCAATCAATTTCTGTTGCTTGCAAATTAAGAATCTTAACTGAAATAGTTGGTTTTGTTACAATTAGATATAGAAGAGATTTAATAGTATGATTTTTGAAAATATCTAGTAAGTAGTTTCAGAAGAGTAGCATTATCTGAAATTCTCAGAAAAAAAATAAAACAAATTAGATTTCAGGAGATTTTCAATTGTGTATTTTCCTTTACAACTCAGTGGATGCCTTAAGTATAGAACTGAAAACAAATTTCTAAACTGATCTCTTCCTGGTGGATCCAGCAAAAGAAAAAAACCGGAATTTGAAATGTTTGAACAATTGCTTGAAAGACCTCTCCTAGTCCCCCCACCCTCTTTCTCTCTCTCTCTCTCTTTCTCCCCCTCTATTAAATATTATATAAAATTAAATATTGTATATAAGTAATGTACATATTGTATATAATTAGTAAATATACAATATATTTAATATACATTATATAATTAATATACAATATTGTATATAATTAATAAATATTATATAAAATTAAATATATAATTAAATATTAAATGTAATATATATATATATATATATATATATATATATATATATAGATATATATATAGACTTATCCTCTAGCCTTCTCTGAATGCTGATTTTGTCTTTTTTCTTATCTGTTCATTCTTTCTCCCTTCATGTCAGGGAACAGAGCATTGATGCTGCTATTTATTCTTGAGTTCTTCTAAAAGCCCATGAATCAGTGTGTGTGTGGGGGTAATCAATAGAACACAAAATGGGATGATCTTCATGGTTATCAGATTGCCCAAAATAGACAAGTTCTGCAATTATCATCAGAATGATTTGTTACCATTTGAAAATAGATGAAGAAGGGAAATGTCAGTTATTCATCAGCATCCAAATCCCAAGAAACAGTTTTCTATCCATTCACTTTTTGGAGTAAATCTTTGGGTCTGGCTGGGTTTTGCTTGGCTTTTTCCACTCTAGCCTAGTTTCTCTTCTGCCAAAAATCCAATCATGCTCAGATGCATTCTGCATAATAAATACATTCTTTGTACTTTCTATGACTATTTTAGTACAATAATATGTTAATATCAGTCTGTTCCTTCCCCACATCATTCTTTGGAATAACTATTTAGCATGATTTAGGCTGAGTGTTTTTTTCAAAGTTAATGGTAAAAATAGTAGTAATAGTAATAAGGTCTCCACCTTCTGCTTGATTGTTGAGGGGATGTATGCTAGTTTGAGTGTCAGATATTGAGGAGTCCATTCTAATTTAAGCCCTGGCTTGAGTCTTTCAGATATGTACTTGACTGAAACCTCTTTCTTGAGGACACTGTCAGCATTTAATATTTCTAAGAACAATGTAAGCATAGTGCATGACTTTTCCAATTAAACATACATGGATTTTTGCTTTGGGCTTCCCAAGAAGAGACAAGAGGTGATCTCAGGAAACACTAGTAGAGGACTGAGATGTAAAACAGAGTAGAGAAGAGAGCCAATGGAAGGCAGCTTTCACAAACCAGTTATGACTGAACAACTGGAGTGTAACACCTTCAGGAAACTCTGAGAGAAAGTGTGGCACATGACTCAGGTATCCCAGTGGAGAGGAAGGAAGCTGGGGTGCATATCTACAAAGTCCCCATCTAACTGATATGGGTTGCCGGCTGCCTTAGACTCACTTACTCTTTAGTCTTCCACCTGGACATGTGTGGGCCAAGTGTGCTCCCACAGCCAGACCAAACACCCTCAGACAGATGTTCCACTGTTTACATGAAGCAACCTTTAAAGTAAAGAAATTGGTACCATGGACAGCATACTTACTGACAGCATCATTTATCTACCTTGCAAATCGCAACATGCAGAAAGTGTGGGTGGGTGCTTCATGACAAGATGACATTAGATGCTGCTTATGCAGTATATTTTGAAGAGAAAGGCACCCTTGTTCCAAGATTTCTCTTTTTTCAGGAGAGGTTCAGAAATGTCTACATTCCAGACATGTAGTCATTAGAGAATAATTCCTTTGGTTTAAGCCAGTGGGACTCAAAGAAGGCCCCTGAACCATCGTCATCAAAATTGCCTGGGAGTGCTTTATAGAAACTCAGATTCCTGGTCTTATTCCAGACCTGCTGAATCAGATTTCTGCGGATTGGGGGACGAAAGCACCTTCAAGCAATATTTATGAACACCTCCAATTTGAAAATACCTGAGTATTTGCCCTTTGCCGGATGACCTTAATGGTTTAAAAATGAAAATATAGTCTAATTTTTCCATTATCTTAATACACACTCAAATCAGTGTAAGACATGCCTGTCTTATTTCACTTCTATATTTACAGTGTTTACCTTGCACAGGTCTGTCACGTAGTGAGTGCTCAATAGATATTAATCAAAAAAGTGAATGCTCATTATAGAAACTAAAATGCAAGGATTCTTGGTGATTGAGTGACTCATAGTTTAGTGTGAATAAATTTGTCAACTCTTTTTCTCTAAGGAAGGAAGAACAGATGCAATAATAGAACACTGGGAGCCAGAGGAAAGGAGCTGATAAAAATGGAATAGGGATCAGTCTTGCCAGTATAAAATTATTCATCTGCAAAATGAGGATCTAGTCCTCAGCTGATAGTTTTGCTTGCCCTGTGTCTATTACTTTGCCATTGGAAACATCACCTTGATGTTCTTTTGGTAAAGCACTCTTTCCCCATACACAGCTCATATCGCTCGCAAAGGCTTGACTTCGGCTTGGCCAACCACCTTCTTTCAACTCTCTACTCACAGGTAACTTGCTTCAGGAATAGATTTGTGACCCAACTGAGATCAATTACAGTTTAGTCCAAATAAGAAATAAAAGAGACACTTTCTCAAATTATAGATTTAAAAAGCTAGATATCAGTTAACTTTGCTCAGTAGTAGATTATAGGCTTGTAGCTTTTGGTGGCCGTCTTTATCACCACATGGGGAGAGGCTGTTATGGAATGAAACCAAAAGACAAGGAAGGAGAACCTAGAGATGGAGAGGGACAGACTCACTAAAACATCGTTGGACCTCCTGGATCCAGCATGTCTGAAGCTCCTGTAACTGGCATGACTTGCCACTTAGATGAGCCAACTTTGGTGATAATTTTGCCACCTGAAACAAAGAGAGTCCTGACTTAAAAAGAGAATTTGAAACTAACTGATCTCCAAAGAAGATCACCAGGTTATCACTGAAAGGCTATGGTTGCCTGAAAGCTATAGGCCTGAATCTTTGATCTACCAATCCCTAGCTGGATGAAATTTCAATTGTTACCTAGTGTTTCCTCAGTTTTCTTATTATAGAGAACTTGGGATATTATTTATCTCACTGAGTAGTGAGGATTACATGCATGTTAAGAGTAGCTTGAAGGTGAAAATAAAAGGTAAAGTTATTCATTCAAGTTCTTCCATACAATTTTTTCTCACTTTAGGTCTCCCTTAGTTTTATCTAAGAAAGACCTCTTGATAATTCCAAAAGCCTCCATTAAATACTATTGTTCATGAATTGAAGGCATGCTGTATACCAAAGGGTAATTCCTCTGAGGATGTTCATGATATTGGGTAAGTTCTTTTTCTCCTCAATGCCATGTCATTTGGGGCTGGCAGGGAAGCTTTTGGCATCTTGCAAAGTGTTTGATGCACAATACAATGACAAGGAAAGTGTGGAGTTGAAGGTGGTGGCAGATTGTATTTTCCAAAGATTGATGCAACAATCTCACCCAGGCTTTGTGTCATCTTGGCCCAAGTACCAGCCAAGTGAGTGAAGATGCTGCTGGATGACTCCAGTCTATAAACAACAGAGTCATCCTCTGACCCCAAGTGTTCTTAGCCAGAGCCCCAGATGTTGTAAGTAAAGAAAAGCTTTACTTTATGCCTTTTCCAAATTCCTGACACACAGAAGCCAATCTTGTTGTATACCACTAAATTTTGCAATGGTTGCTAATTATTAATGATAGATAACTAGAATGAAGACAACTAGAACAGTATGGCCATCAAGGAGCGTCCTCTAGGGTGGAAGACATGATGTTCAGTGGGCCAAAGCTCTGTCAAACAGGACATGTCTACAGTGGCAAAGATTAAAGAACCAAATGGAAAAAACACTAACAAAACCCATGAAAATAGAACTCAGAACTTCAACTCACTAGACTTAGAAGTACGTTTGATGATCATCGAGCAGAACTCTCTCACTTACAGAAGAGATAACCACAAAAAGAGAGTGGGTGTTGTGACGGGAAGATCTCCTGTTCTGGAACCAAGACATAAAAATCCATACTTGCATGTGTCTGACTAACTAGCAAGGAGGTTGGTACAGCACAGCCAGACCTATGAGGTCTGAGCCAGACCTGGGCTCAAAGTTTTACTCCAACCCTAGTAACTGATCTTTAACAAACCTCTTCACCATCCTAAACCTCAGTTTCCCCATCTGCAAAATGGAGACAGCAATATCTACTTCATAGATTCATTTTCAGGAATAAATTAGACAAAGCAGCACTTAATATTTTGCCTAGTATATAGTAAGCATTGCATGTCTTAAATATTATGTTAAAATAATTGTGTTAAACATTGTGTTCAAAGCCACTCTGAAAATTCTAAAATGTGAGATAACTTTCAATAAATACAATAACAATATTCTATAGTAAAACAGAATAACAATTCTAGCTAATATTAATATGCATATGTGCCAAGTTCTTTACAAGAATTACCTCCCTTAATAACAAAAGTCAGGTACCATTATTTTTCATTTAAGAGGAAGAAACTGAGGCATTCAAAGTGTAAGTACAGTGCTCCAGTTTACATGGTAATTAGACTCTAGAAGATAGCTCTTAATCACTCTGCCATATTGTATTTTCTTGTTGGATATATTCCTTTTCAGTTTTGCAATGGGGAGTCCTCTTTTAGGTCAAGCCAGCACCATATTACACTAGCGTGAGGTCTTTCAGGGTTACCACCCTGAGGTAAAGCAGACAGCTCCCCTAATGTATGCAGTAGAGTGGGTAAAGGAAATGGAGACATAACTGGACAGGGAATGAAGACAGATTCATTCTGGTTCCCATGGATGATTCAGCATTTTCAAAGTGAATTTAATATGGGAAATGGCAACATTTCCCATTCATTGAAGATAAGGTGCCTGAGGCCAAAACCACTTAAATGACTCAGGAAAATCTATCCTTACCATTTTTCATTGGATATGGTTTTTAAGGCTGTGTCTCACTTTGATCTTTGGCTCAGGCTAGTAAACATATCAAATATTTTTAAAGGGTCCTTAGCCTATAGTCCACTTCCTGCGCTAGAAGTAAAGCAGTAAAAAATACTCACTATACTCTCCCTGCTAAAAGTGTGAGAACCAGCAGTGTCAGCATCTCCTGGGAGCTTGTTAGAAATGCAGAATTTCAGGGCTCACCCCAGACCTACTGACTCAGAATTTGCATTTTAACAATATCCTTAGGTGATTCATATACACATTAAAGTTTGAAAAGTGCTGTTCTAGATGTACATCTGTTGAAAACCTACAAAGGGTCATGCACTTTTCTAGCTTTTAAGGAGACTTAGAAATGTTTGGAGTCATGGAAGAGAATGTACAAGAATCAAATAAACAAAAAATAATTCTACTTTTTGATAATGTTATGAAGAAAATAAGACAAGAGTGGATGAGGCTTCTGGGGAACTTTTTTTAGCATGATTGGGAATGGCTACTCTAAAGATCTGAGACCTAAAATAATGGAAGAGGCAGCCATGTAAAGATAAGGGGAAAGGATGCACGCAAAGGTACATGCAAGGAACAGGAAGGAAGAATGAGCCTGGAGTGTCCTGAGAACTGAAGGAAGGTGGGAGTAGTGAGTGACAACAAAAGGGTTAGGAGATGAGGTCATTCATTCGACAAATAGTTACTGAACACACACTGTGCTAGGAGCTTTCTTAGGTGCTGGAGACATTGCTGTTAACAAAACATAGGTCCTGTCCTGATGGGGCTCATATTCTAGTGACCAAACCTGATAAGTAAGAAACCAATATGAAAATACATGACGAGAACTAAAGCAGGGAGTTGGGGAAGAAGTTGGCAAAGTGTGGCCCACAGGCCAAACCCAGATGGCCACCTGTTTCTGTAAATAAAATTTTATTGTAACATAACCACACTCATGAATTTATACATTTCTATGGCTGCTTTTATATGAGTACAATGGCAAAATTGAGTAGTTGTTGCAGAGACAGTGTGGTCCTCAAAGTGTAACACCATTTACTCTCTGGCTCTTTATAGAAAAAAATTGCAGGTCTCTGTCTTAAGGGCTAGGGTGACTGATGTGGGGTAAACAGGTGGCTCTCTGAGAAAACGATGATTGAGTAAAAAGGCAGGCAGGCCCCAGATCATGTGGTGCCTTTTAGGTCACGGTGAGAAGTTTGGGTTTTAAGTGTCACAGAATGTCATCAACTAGTTTTAAACAGGAGGGGTGAGGGGAGGGGGTTAAAATGATCTAATTTACCTTTCTAAAAGCTCGTCAGCTTTTATGGGGTTCTAAACTAGTTGGTTTTCTGCCAATTTTCAGTACATAAAGGCACCCGATGGTGAGAGTTGAGGTGTTTTCCCTTTGATCTTGGCTCTATCTGGATGATGTGGATTTTTGGCTGGAGTAAGAACCAAAAAGTGCCTAATGCAGAGGAGCCAGTCCCCTTTCCCTCCTCGGGACTTTTGTAACAGCATTACAAAACAGGGCTTTTACAATTCCTTATGAGCGAGTGATCTGGAACAATTCTTTGAAGGGGGTGTGGTAATTTAGCCCCATTTCATGTCTACAGAGAACAAAGCTGCCTCCTTTTGAGCTTAATGCCATGATTACTTTTGAATGTCGTGGCTGCATTTGTTCATTTATCTATTCAACAAATATTTATTGAGTGCCTGTTATGAAGGAGGCCCTGCACTTGGCAGGGTAGATGAAAGGCCTACCTTAGAAAGGTCTTACTTAGTGGTGCCAAAAAGACTGAAGAAGCAGCTGCAGGAGAAACTGCCAGGCGATCATGATATTCAAAGGGATGAAACAAAAATGTGGACTCTTTATAAGGATTAGGGCTTTTATATTAAAAAGAGGAGGTTGAAAAGGCATAGAATTGAAGCCATTCCAATCCTGATGAGTATGAACTCCTTCAACAAGTCCAGAGATATTAAAATGAGGGTCACACAACAGGATAAGATGCTGAATTCACATACATAACATTTATGTAGTACTTAGTATTTCCAGGTACTGGAAAATGCATGGACTGATTTAAACCCCACAATAATGATTAATAATATTATTTTAAGAATGATGAAACAAACATAGAGAGCTTAAGTAACTTTTCTAATATCACACAGCTTGAAGTAGTGGAACCAGGACTGGGAAGGAATTAGGGGTGTTTGACTCCCAAGCTGGTAGGAAACATTTCTCATTCAGTTGTTCATATCCTAGGGGAACATGGCTAGATTCAAGAAAAAGCTTGGGGGGCAGGGGAAGGGGAAATGGAAGTATTATATCTTTACTTTTTAAAGCTGGTTTTAAGGAAGACAGCCCTCTTCTTGGTACCATTAATAGAGAATAAATCCTGGCCCAGTGTGGAAATCTTTATATTGCATGGTGAAGGGAAGTTAGCTGTGTATGAATCACTTCATTCCTTGGCTCAGAATTGAAAATCCAAGCAGTGAAATTCCTCCTACAGATCCAGTCTAAAGGTAATCGAAGGATACATGCCAATTCTAAGTTTGTTATTTACAAAAGATAATGTATGAAAGCATTAATAGACATGACGAAGAACCCTTGAGAAGCTAATGACTAACAACAATGCTATCTAAAATGCATTGAGTGATTAATATGAGACCAGTTATGTGCTAAACATGTTATGAATATTATGTGCAGCAATCCTGAGTTAATTATCACTGTTATGCCTGTTTTATAGATGAAGAAACTGAGAGTCAGAGGTATTTATTATGTAACTCTTAGCTGACAGAATCAGGACTTACATTCACCTCTGTCTGAATGAAAACAAAGCTTATGCACTTAAGTGCTCTCTAGTGGACTAGTGTACTTTTCTGTGCTGCTGACTGTGTATTCCATTCACAGACATATGCCAGTGTGAATTTTTAACCTTTAGTTCAGCTTACCTGCTGGATTCTTGGCAAGGTGGTCAGGAAAGAACCCAGGTGAAGCTAGCTAATCTCTCTGATGTGCAGCTTCTGATTCGACTTCGACTGTGAACTGAAGCCATACTGACCTTTCTATTTGTGACTTGGAAATGAGCCAGCCCAAATTACACTTCAGAGGAGTCAAGGCCCATTGCAACTCCAGATAGAGCAAGGGATAAATAGGAAAAGTCAGCTTGATTAATTCCAGCCATACCATTTTTGTTAGTGATGAGTCATGTTGGGGACCACAGGCAGAGAAGGGACAGAATCTTTCATAACCTTGCAATAAATAAACCACTGCAAAATCCAGTGGGGTTTAATATCATTGATGCATTTGCACTTATTGGCTGATTGGTCTATCCATTTATCCATCTAGCAAATATTTTTCTAAGTCTAACTATGTTTTAACTTAATATTCCATTTCTTCCAGGTCAGTGGTCCCAAAAGTATGATATGGAGATCAGTAGCACCAGCATCACCTGGGAATTTTTTTAAAATGAAGAACCTCAGACCTACCTCATACAACCAAAACATGTAGATGGGGTTCAGCAATCTGTGTTTTAAAAAGACCTGAAGTTGATTATGATAGATACTGAATCACTGATGTAGGCAAAATTTATGTCAGAAAGACCTCCCAAACTACCCATTTCTCCCCAATTTTGATTGGATTCCTTGAAGGCAGGAACCCATTTCTCTAGATGACTGCCTAGCATAAGAGTAAGCACATTCTATGGTTTTAAAAATATTTGCTAAATGAATGAATGAACAAAGGTATAGAGCTACATATGAGGTGCGGTCAAAAAATACAGTGAATATTAAAATAAAAAAGATGATTACAATAAAACACACATTGCCATTAATCTCTCTAAAAATACTCCCCCTGGCTTCAAACACATTTATCCCATCGTTCTTGCCACTTTCTGAAGCAGTTCTGGAAGTCCTCTTTCATGAGTATCTTTAGTTGTGCTATTGTGGCTGCCTCAATGTCCTGAATTGATTCAAAAAGTTTTCCTTTTATGGTCATTTTGACTTTGGGGAAGAGCCAGAAGTCTCATAGTGCCAGATTTGGTGAATAAGGTGGATGAGGACTCACTGTAATGCTTTTATTTGACAGAAATTGCTGTACCAGAAGCAATGCGTGACACAGAGCATTGTCATGATGGAGGATAAAAGAAAGACACTCAGGAAAGAGGACTTCCAGAACTGCTTCAGAGAGTAGCAAGAACAATGGGATAAGTGTGTTTGTAGCGAGGGGGAGTATTTTGAGGAGGATTAATGGCAATGAGTCTTTTACTGTAATACATTTTTTAAAATTTTAACATTCACCATATTTCTCAATCATACCTCATACTTGCAGGATACCCTTTGTTTGATCCTGTCAATTTCATGATTTGTGGAGACCAGGCTTACAAGCATTGAGTTGGAAGGACCTGGGCAAGATCTGAAGAAAATTCTGAGACACACTAGGGTCCCAAGTACTAGTCTAATGACAATAAACAGAGGATATAGATGACATTAATCCTTAGAGTTTTAGAGTTTGACACCATGACCTAGGTTTCCTTCAGAGAAAATCACCTAGATATAAAACCTCAGAATAAATACCTTTGTCATGGTTTATAATTTCTGAAGGGATCTGACACGGTTGCTGCTGGCCACCTGTTTGTCATTCATCTCTATCGAGGCAGAGCAAAAGGTGATATACTTTGTCTAGAGCAAGAGAAAATAATGTTAAAGAAGAAAAAAAAATATTTCAACAATGAAAAATGTAAAATAGGTTCTTTAGGAAGCTCATTTCATTCATTCATTCATTCACTCAACAATATTTACTCGGTATCTACTATAAGCCAGGCGTTGTGTAAAGTGTTGGCAATACATCAGTGAATGAATCAAATAATCACAAACATTGACTAGTTACAATTGAACTAAATGCTATAAAGGAAAATTACATGATTATGTGAAAGTTTATAATATATCTTAAACTGTTCTAGAAGGGTTAGGGAGACAGGCCCTAGAAAGCTACACATAATTCAGACCCAAAGTGTGAGTAGGATCAGTGAAATAATAAACACCCCTTTCTTGGAAACATTGTAAGTGTTCTTATCAGGCTGGTTTATCTGGCTGAGAGGGAAGGTATAGGGTAAAGGAAATTTGTGTCCAAGGTGAAGTCATTGGTAATGTCTCAGGGCCCTTTGCCAACTGTGTGTTTAGATTTTCTGGTTGCAGCAATCAGAGGAAGTGTCAACTAAAGGCAGGATTCAGGCCAAGGTTAGCTAATCTTTTGTTTGTTTATGAAGGCAAACCTTGGCATAATGACCATGGTCAAATAATCAATGGCCATGTTCTTAAAAGACGGAGTGTGCTGTGCAAGATAAAGATGATTTGCTTTGACTTTCCTTGTCAGTCAGTGTCTTGGTTATCAGAAGTGCCTGAGGATAAAGATAGGAGGACAGGGACGTGTTCTGGAAATGCAAAGTCTCGACTCTGCAGAGATATTGCCTACTTATTTATGTCCGAAAGAAAGAGTTGAGAGAAGCAGAGGAAATAATAAAGACGGGGGAAACGTCTAATTGTCACACACAGCTTACAAAAGACAGACCAAGAACATAAGGATTATGATAATTTATGCTCAAGAAAGCATGTGGTGTTGCCTAAGAATAGGACCATCCCACTTGGAGGGAATGATACTCATGCCAGAAACAATGGAAACATCATGTGGGTTCTAGGGCTCTGGTGCCAGTAACTCAGCTCATTATACATACCCTCTTACAGTTGATGTTCAGTGTTACCTAATACACTCTGAGGTACTTAATACCTGTTGCAATAGAGGCTGCCAATAATATGATCATGTTCTGTGCACTAGTACTATAATTATTTAGCAAGGTCATGGGGGGCGGGGTGTATTTCTTTGTAGCTATAATTAGTGATAACTTCACCTTGTACCCACTGCAGTGTAGGCAGGAGAATCTTATTGTCAGGAGAAAGGCTGAAGTCAATGGATGAGGAAACATTCAGTTTCTTGAAGGCAAGGATGATAGCTTTTCCCTCTGTATCCTTAGTACCCACAACAATGTTTGATACCCACTTTGGAGCCAGAGAGTTAGGGAAAGGAAGACTCAGGTGGGTGGGTCTGGGAATGAAAGAAACAAAGGAAGGGAACAAGTCTGGTCTGAGCTCCAGACAGTTGGTATTCAACTCTGCTACATATTAAAATCACTTAGAACGTTTTCTGTTTTAATTTTTACTGAATATGACACCCACAAAGAGAAATGTCCACATTAGTGTACAGTTTGATGGACACACATCAAGAAACAGATTAGCTTCTCAGAAGCTCCCTTTACAGTTATGACCTGCAGCAAGGGGTTACCACCTTCTGGACTTCCAATGCTATAGATGAGTTTTGGCTGTTTTTGAAATTCATATAATTGGAATAATCAGAAATGTACTCTGGTGTCTGGCTTCTTTTACACAACAGTATGTGTGAGACTCCTCGATAATGGGTAGAGTATTATCAGTGTGCTCATTCTCATTGTTTGTAGTGTTCCCTCGTATGAATACAAAATTTATCCATTCTACTCTTGGTGGGCAATTGTTTTCTTTTCTATTTGGGGCTATTGTAAATAGTGCTGCTGTGAACACTTTTGGACATGTCTTTTGGTGTACATAGGGATATTTCTGTTGGGAGTGGAAGTTCTAGCATAATGCATTTATATGTATTCAACTCTAGTAGATATTCCCAAGCAGTTTTCTAAAATGGTTGTATCATTGTAGGTGCCCACTTCTTGCACATGAGTTCTAGTTGCTTTATATCCTCATATTCACTTGGTAAAGGAAATTTGTGCCCAAGGTGACTGGAAGTCATTGGTGACTTTTCAGGGCCCATCCTTTTGCTATGACTACTGATCATTTGTATAACCACTGTCTCAAAGTTGCTGCTCTATCTAGTCTTTTATCCAATTTTCTGTTGGTTTTTCTGTCTTTTTATCCTTGATTTGTGGGAGTTCTTAATACATTCTGGATGTGTGTATTTGTTGGATTTATATGTTGTAAATATCTTCTCCCACTCTGGGGTTTGCTTTTAAAATTTCTAATGCTGTGTTTTGATGAACAGAGCTTTTATTACTTTTTTCTTCCAAAGGTTTTATTATTTTACATTCTCCATTTAGACATGCAATCCATTTGTGACTGGCATTTGTATATAATGCGCAGTTGGGTTCAAGATACATTTTTTCCCATTTTGATGTCCAGTAGACCCAGCTTTACTTCCCTTTCCCAGCTCTCTAGAGTATTTCCCTGTCGTAAGTCATGTGACCATACATGTGTGGGTCTCTTTCTGCACTTCCTCTTCTGTTCCATGTTTCTATGTGTGTATCCTTTCACTAATACCACACTGGTTTAACTATTGTAGTTTCATAATAAGTCTTGTTTTCTAAATGTGAGTCCTACTTCTTCAAGATACTTTTGGTTATGCTTGACTCTGTATTCTGTGATAATTTTAGTAATAGCTTACCAATTTCTACCAGAAACAACCTGCTGGGATTTCCACTGGGGTTACATTGAATATATAGATCAGTTGGAAGACTTGACAACTTTATAATATTAAATCTTCTTCCTACTTATATACCTGGTATATTTATTTAAGTTTTCTTGTATAATGTTTATAGTTTTCATTAGGAAATAGTCTTGCACATCTTTTGTTAGAGTTATTCTTTGTTATTTGATACATTTTGATGCTATTGAAAATGGTAGCTGGGCAGCTTTGTAAAAATGCTGAGACATAGACCAACTGTCCAGAGATTCTGATATAATTCATCTGGGACTAGTCCCCAGCTGCACTGTTCTAATATACAGCCAAGTTTGAGTACCTCTGCTTTAGAACTAACTCTTTGCCTGCTTCAGGCACATCAGTAATTTTTATAGTCATTATTTCATTATTTGAAAACATGAAATAAGAATTTCTGCCTCACAAGTTCAAGAGTATTCTGTATTTATAATGTCATGCTGAATGTAAGAGTCAGAAGCATAATAGTTTAACCTCAATATTTTATTTTTTAAGGGTAGTAAAACTATATATCTGAAGTTAATTTGATCACATCATCCTGGGGCCAAAGAACTCTAAAGAGTGAAAATAGTAATCATCAAGACTATGTAATTCTTTTCCTTACTCATGGAAGAGCCCTCTGCTGTTTCATGTTGCACTTGTTTACTCTTGTGTTCAAAACAGTTCTCACAAGCTTAATTATCTGAATTCCCAGACTTCAACAGAATAGAAAAGGCAAAAAGCATAGAATAAAAGGCAAGACCTCCAGACATAAACCCACAGACATTGGGAGGAAGTGAGTGTGACAGAAACAGCAAAGCTAGATGAGCGTGAAGAGCAGGCTGGAGCGAGTTAGTGGAAGTGCAGGGAAAATAAGTCAGTAACCCTGGAGAGCATTATTTTATTATACACAGTTCTATAATTGATATTCATTATTTAAGCCCCAAATCAGCATAATAATTCTGTGTGCTTTTTTTTAAGATGATAGGAAAATGGGTAACAGATTTTGAAGACTTTTCCCCCCAAAATTAATCATTTTAAAGTAAAAGTTTGGCATTTCTGCTATCTGAAAATACAGTTAAATGGTGCTGCTCACCTCTGAAATATTAATCAAATGGTCTAATACATACCACCTCTTTATGGATAAAGAGGTAAGCCCTTTCAAACCTCTCTTAGTTTATCTGCCCTTATGGGAAAACACTATTAATTACCATCTGCACAACCCTGTTTGTGCATGTGTGTGTGTGTGTGTGGGGGGGTGCACATCTGAAGTCTTCCCTCAAAGAGTGAGTGTTTCGGGTTTAACCCTTTTCTTTATAACCTTATTTGTCATTTAGATGGTTACAATATTGCCTGACTCAAACTTTTGATTTCCCTACATTGTCTTCAAGAGCAAATTTAGAAGCAGAATATTTCCGTGGGAAACCAAATTATTTCTCCCTTGAGTTGCATTTTGCCAATTCCTCCTTCAATACCTCTGTACCAAATCCTAAAATAGAATGATCGATTCTGCTTTTTATCTGTGAAATTAGACCTTATGAAACCATTATTCAGCACAAAAGAAGCCAGAGCACGTTTACTCACGCTGAGGCAAACCTACTCCAGATAAGGGTCTTCCAAACATCTGGGATCAGCCCAGGAGTCTGGGTAACAGATGTTGCTTTCTGCCCACTAATAAGCAAGCACATCAATAGGAGCCAGTCCTTTGAGCATGTCTCTGGACTCAACAAAAATGAATTTAATCAACAAACATTTATTCAGTTGCCTGCTCTATGCCTGCTGTTGGAGATATCTGGTCAACTGAATCATGGCTCTCACCTATAAGCCTGTGAGACTGGGGCCCCAACAACTTACCATAGTGTTAAATTTTCCCAGTGTTAGTATTACAAGGAATTTAGTCAACACTGGGGCTGTTTTAATTTCTGATAGAAAGATACCTAATGCATTAGGAGAATTGAAGTATGCTTCCTCACAAGGTTTATGTGGCTGTAACTTGGGATGGCCAGTGACAAATTACTGAAGGCCATGTGGTTTTGTGACTATGAGCATAGACTCTGGAGCAGGATTCCTGGGCTCGGGCCTCAGCTCCCTACCACCGCGTAGCTATGTGATTTGGGGCATATTCACAGCCTTCTTTCGTTCTCAGCTTTCTCATCTATGAAATAGGAATGACATTAATACATTCCTCACTACAAACTTCAGTTTGTTGCTAAAATACTAAGTGAGTACATATGTAAAGCACTTAGGCAAGTGCCTGATTCTTAATAAGCTGTTATAGTCAGTGGCAAGGGGTGGGGAGTCTTGTGGAAGTGATATGTCCCAGGAGTGGGAGAAGTATTTGATCTATAACACTGTGTGAAATTTCTGATACACGGTGATAATAAAAAGCAGACTGATTTTAATTCAGTTTGTTATTGTTTTTGAATTGCCCACAGACAATGCACTCTCTTAATGCCTGCACCTGGGGTGAGCTCTTCCTAAATGTCCTCTGCCCCCATCTATTGGATAAACTAGTTTCTGTTTCTACACTTAAGGAAGCACCCTCTCCATATTTCTTATAAAAATCCTTGGCATTTAAATTATAGACTGGTGACAATGCATAAAAGCGATTTTCTTTAATAACAGTCATCAGGTACAGTGCCACTTTCTTTACATGCCTTATTTCATTTAATACTCACACTGATTTTATAAGGCAGATACCTCATACATCCCCATTTTATAGATGAGGAAACTAAAGGTACATAAAGTGGTGTTTCTCAACCGTGGTACTATTGACATTTGAGGCTGGATAATTTGTTTTTGTGAGTGAATGTCCTGGTCATGTAGGATATTTCACAGCATCCCTGGCTCACCCACTAGATGCCAGGTTGTGATGAGCTGGCAGCTGTGAAAACCAAAAATGTTTCCAAGTATTACCAAATGTCTCCAGATGTGTATAAGCAGGAGTAAACCACACTCTCTATCCTAGTTGAGAACCACTGCTATAGAGGATAAGTAACTTCTCCATCTTCTATCAGCTAGAGAGAAGCAGAATTGAGATATTAATTCGGGAGTCTTAATCATTGTGTACTATCACTGTTGGGCAGAATACTGTGCACCAGTTCCTAATCCCAGAGGGGAATCTAAACACTTCTGCCCATTGCACCTTGATATTGGAATTGCCAAGGAAGACACAATGCAGTCAAACACTGGATGGAATAATGCTCTACTTGCACAAGGAAGAGACAGAGCAAGAGAAGCTTTGAGAGTAGACAGTTGGTTCCCCCATCCAGCAGGGGGCCTCTCCAAGTGGCTGACACATTGCAATTTACCTATGTGCAAGCCTCTCCTGCACAGTGGAAGGAACCCTGTCCTTCCCCACAGAGGAGAAATACGGCAGTGGGATTGGCCAGGTCTCATATGACGCACACAATTTAAGCAGACCAAAGAGTGCTCATTGAGCCTGAAACACTGAAAGATAGTCCCACAGAAGGTGATAAGCCAGCACAGACTATATGGGCTCTTGATCTCTTGGTAAGGAAGTGGCCCAGGCACAAGGCCCATTCTTATGTAGCCCAGTGGGGGTCAAAAGACTGCACCCCTGAGTCTGCCTTTCCCAACAATTACATTCTCAGCCAGTGCAGTGGTTCTCAAAGTGTGGCCCCATGACCAGCAGCAGCAACACCACTTGCTAACTTGTTGAAAATGCAAATTTGTTGCATTAGAAACTCTGAGGGCAGGACCGAGCTCTGAGTGATTCTGAAATACGATAAGGTTTGGGAACCACTGGTACAATCCAATGGCTCTCAGCTGAGGCTTCATATTAGAATCACCCAGGTAGCTTTCAGGAAACGCTAATACTGTACTCCATATCAGCTTATCAGAATCCATGGTGCTGGGTCCTGGGAATCAGTGTCTTTATATTTCTGTGTGTTTGTTTTGATTTTAAGCTGGTGATTTTAATGTGCAGCCAGGATTGAGAGTCATTAGATGGTTCTTTTCATTTTCTGGCTCCCAAACTGGTGAGCTAAATTCACTGGTATTTGGGATGATCTATCACTCCCATCTATAGTGACTCTAAATTTCTTACCCTTTTTGTGTGGACTTTTTCATCTGTAAACCAGAAAGAAATACTGGCATTGGTTAAAGAGTATATGACTCGGAGAGAGAATTCTGACCAAGAAAGTGCAAGTAAGGTAAGCCTTCTTCCTCTGCAGTTCATATTCTACAACCGACTGAACTATGAGCAGGTGGTCCTGCCCATTTATCTCTGCCTGGATTGGCTTGATGCAGGCACCATTACACCATTACACCTGGAGCTGTACCACCCCGGAGATGGAGAGGTGATCTAAAAAAACCAAAGCACAAGCCTTTTCTATGGGCAGTCTGACCAGACTTTAGACTGTTCTTGAACACCCGAGATGTCCAGGCAGGGCAATAGCTGGAACCCTGGGTAAGTGCTCCTAAAGGAACCTGAGAAGAGAGCAGTTGGCAGAGATGACTCCTTGCTCTCCACAAAGCTGAGAAGGTTGTGCCCTCAGCAACATAGTTAAAGGTTCTTCTGCTGCCTCTGTTCTTTTTTCTCGGGGCGATGGAGTGAGAAATCAGGCTGTCCTGATACAATGCCAAAACCAAGGAATGAGAGAAAGTAACTTGCACTGTATTCTTGAGAGAGACTAGAGAACGAAAAAGAAAAAAAGTGGAGGAAACAAAGGCTTTGGGGGAGGTTCACGTTGGCTTGTTCATTTCTTCCTTTAAATAAAGGAATAACCTGAGCTATTAATAGTTTCCCTCTACACTATTAAAGGAAATTGATTCCCAACAATGGAATAATCAATAGATAGTCTCCAGAGGCAGTGCCCAAATTATGTGTATGAAAATCTCCTAGGAAGCCTGCTAAAACAGGGAAGTCTCAGCCTTCTACTGAAATTCAATTTTAACAATTGCCAAAATTGATACCCTGGGTCTGAGGACGACATCTTTAGAACTACTTCTCTATGGAAATTTTATCTTTGCAATTATTATACAGTCATGTGCTACATAACAACATTTCAGTCAATGACAGACCACATATACAACAGTAGCCCCATAAGATCAAGATGAAATTGAAAACTCCTATTGCCTGGTGACCTAGTAGCTGCCATAATGTCTAGCACAAGGCATTACTCAAGTGTTTGTGATGATGCTGGTGTAAACAAACCTACTGCACTGCCAGTCATATGAAAGTATAGTACACACAATTATGTGCAGTACAAAATACTAGACAATGATAATAAATGACTATGTTATTGGTAGATGTATTTATTATACTATCCCTTTAATCGTTTTTTAGAGTGTCCTCTTTCTACTTATAAAAAATAAAAGTTTGCTGTAAAACAGTATGTCATGTTACACTGGTAGCAGCCTCATACATCTAATGTTTATTATGTCTTTGGATCGCATCATTTTCTCTTGTGCTTGATTTAATCTCATATTGTTTTGTACAGTAACATGCTGTACAGGCTTGTAGCCAAGGAGCAGTAGGCTGTACCATAAAGCCTAGGTGTGTAATAAGTTATACTACTTAGGTTTTTGTACATACACTCTACGATGTTCACACAATGACAAAATCACATTTCTCAGAACATATCTCCTTTATTAAGTGGCACATGACTATATTGCATTGGCATTTTAAATGACTCATGACAGTATCTTGACTGTGGTAGCAGTTATATGAATCTATACTTATGATAGAATTGCTTAGAAGTAAATACACACATACGCACGCATAAATGAGTTTATGTAAAACTGGTGAAATCTGAATCAGGTCTATAGATTCTACCAAGATCGATTTCATGGTTGTGATATTTTACTACAGTTATATAAGAAGTAACTTTCCCACCAGGGGAAACTTGGAGGATATATGGGAGCTCTGTCCTGTTTCTTACAACTCTATATGAATTATCTCAAAATAAAAACATTTTTTAAAGTATATATTATGTAGGTATTTCTTTGTATGTATATACAGAGGGTGCACAAAATGTATACAAATTTTAAAAAAGGAAAAAACTGTATTAATTGTAATATTCAATATATACCAATAACAAAAGATGAATACAAGTCATGTTTGACTCCTGCCGTTACAAGAGGTGCACAAAGTGGTTACCATCAGCATCGGGACATTTCTGATTATGACGAGCTACTGCTTGAGTAATGCTGATCAAAGTGTCCACTTGCATACATTTTTTTTGACACCCCCTGGTATGTGTACACACACAGACACACACACACACACACACACACACACACACACACACACTAAATCTCTATTTCCACACCCATCTTAAGAAAGTAGAACTATCATACTATTGATGGTCCTGCAGCCCTTTTTCTGATGCCAATTTCTCTTCCTCCCCTCTAAGAGGAAACACTATGCTGAATTTTCTGCTTCTCATACCCTTGATTATTTTTCAGTTTCACCTTTGATTCCCACTTTTGAGGGAATATAGGGGAATTTGATCCATTGATTCCAGGATCATCACGACTGTGCCATATTAATAGCCTTTAGAATTTTTCTCCTGGTGACTCAGGCTCTCTTTTAGAATGTGCTTCACTCTGCTGGTGAATGATTTGAAGTGAAAATGGTGTAATTTCTCCCATTACTGAGAAATCATTTGAAAGATGGTCCTGGCTGCCACTTGAAATTTTCGTTGCTGGTTCCAGAATAATAGAAGATCCCTTGAAGTTCATCTCACTGGAAAACTTGAAGAGGATCTTATTATTTTGGAGAATTGCTGAGAACCTTGGCACCATCATGTGATTTACATAAATGCTAAATTGCAATCATTAACAAGTTATTTTGTGTTAGCTAGTACAGATGCTGATGTGGATTGGTGCAATTTTTAAAACAACAAAGTTGCTCTTCTTAAGAGTGTCCCATAGATGTGTGGGAAATGGACAATAACACATACAATAAATGCTATGGATCAGGCCATCCATCAATATTTTCTCCACACCCCCAAACAGAACTCTTTCAAGTTCAGAATCCTCTGAGTTGCTTAAAAACAAAAACAAAATGGCTGTCGAGAAACGTTAATCACCTGCACACTGGCCTCTTTTCCATTTCACTCTGCTGTCCCTCCTTAACTAAGGCTTCAGTCCCCATTATAGCTTAAGAGGCTGTATATGACAGAGTTCAGCAGTGACATCAACAGTGGCTTGGATTGTTTCCCATTCCTGCTGTCAGTCAAGTTTCTTCCATATTGGAGACTCTACCAGTGCTTCCAGGGAGATGTGCCTCATCATGTGGCCCCAGGGAGATGGCTTTGATTGAACAAGCCTGAGACTATCACATACAAATCTTATGTCTTAGCCAACTATATTGAACGGTTACATGGCTTCCACTCACATTCCACTATCATTTTTTTTCCAACTGTTCTCAGTCGTATCTTGCAATAAAGATTTTTTTAAAATCTCTATAAGATTTTTTAAAAAATCTTTATGTTCAGGTATGCGATAAAACAGAAAATAGTTAAAGATATAAAGACCAAGGTCTCTATTTTCTATTTTAGTCAGATGGAATTGTCAAGACAAGCTGTGTTAGGGTATAAGTTCAAGGTAATTTGAATGGTAGGATTTAATAGGATCTATTAGAATTTTGGTTCAGACAATAGTGTCATTATGAACTTAAACAACCAGGAATAATCTAAATATGAATTTGACTAAAATCAGAGCTTCAATCTGGATCTGCCTTCGTTAACAAGACATAAGTGTATAGAAAAGATATTCCAGGAAGAGAAGAAAAGGCCATGAAGGGGAGAGGTCATGGGCATTGTGTGTGCCCACATATACATGTGCCGGAATGTTCTGGAAAGGGGCTTGGGAAAAGGAAAACAGGAATGGTTCATGCTCTCTTCTCTTTTTGTTTGACTCGCATCCTGTCCTTATTTCTCATCTTGCCTTTCTGCTTCCATAAGGCATTGAACTAGGAGAATTATTGTTGGAATTTACCTCTCAGTGGTAAAAAGAAACTAAATTGCCCTAAAGTGTAGAGATACATTCTCTTTCATTTCACCTCACCTCTGGTGCCAAGAGCATGTAATTTGGAGACAGATTCTGATCAGGCCCTTCCACTTCTGGGCTTTGTGATCTTGTGGGTATTTTCTTAGCCTTTTTGAATCTCATTTAATCTGTAAACAGGGACTCATAATTTTTTTCTTGTAGAGTTGGGAGGATTGAATGAATTCATGTTATGACTGTTTCTGATAGTGGCCATCAATGTTAATTTTTCTACAGCAACTCTTCTTGTGAGCTTTATTTATCTATGAATTTATTCCTGGAGGCCATTTTACTCCTGCAACTTCTCTGTTTAGCTTTGTTCTTCCAAGTTTAACTTTGCTTTATTGCCGGAGAATCTGTTATATATATTATAGATGGTCAATTGACACTTGATTAATAATTGAATGAATGGGTGAATGGAGCAAGGACTACCCTGAAATCTTGTTTCCATAGAGAAAATCTGACAGAAAACTGTGTGCCACTGTGCTTCCTTTTTGGTTCCAGTCACCCCTTTGTCTTTTTTTAACTGTAAGAGCACAGCAGGCCTTGGTCACTATTTCCGCTCTAATGTGACAAGAATGGCTTCTGGGACATTGGCTGGGAGAAAAATAACAGAACTTGGCTTTGCGTTTCATGAACAAAGGAGTTCTGAACACTGTTTTAACAGTATTTTATGACATTATTTCTCCCATTGTATGCTGTTTCCTGCACCCTTGCTGCTCAGCATTGACTGAAAATGTCTAAAAAGAATACTGAAAAGGGAAAGTGAAATCATCCTAGGATGTGTCTCCTATAGAGCATGAGACAGAGCAGTGGGAGGGGAGGAAGGGAAGCAGATATGGAATAAGGTGATTTCAACAAAGGAGAATAAAAAGAAAAGGAAAGAGCATTATAGTAGCTGGGATAAAGAATAAACACATGGAAAAGGTCCCTTTATCAGTTCTTAGAATTTCAGGCCTCCAATGGAGTTTCTGAACTCTTTTTGAATTTAAAAGGAGACCTAATTTTATTTTTGACAAGAAGGCTAGATGACAGAATTTTCAGTGTTGTAAGGGACTGTATTTTCAAATGGTGCAACCACTAGCAGTGATATAGTCTCTTTTGAATCACTGCCTGATAGAAATCTAAGCTGTACTTGATTGCCTCCAAAGGTGTAGAACTCATTACATACAACAGAGGCCTATTTCATACTCCTTCTTCCCTATGCTTAACTGAAAACTATTTCCCTGTAATTTCTACATGCTCATCTTGTATGAAAGCTTCAAATGCTTCTTATTGGGTGACCTGTGGAAAGCTATATAATCTGAGCTTCAGTTTCCTCATCTATAAGATTGTTATAATAGTATCGAGCTCATCCAGTTATGGTAAGAATGAAATAAATAATCCATTTACAACGATAAGCATCTTGATGTTCTTCCATATTTTACCTACTGTACTTTCCAGTGTTTTTTTTTTTCCAATCTGAGAGTCTTTTGGTTCATCTATCATCCTTCAAAATCCTTTCCAGTTCTCAGATTCCATCAAAATTATTTGTGACCATTCCTTGCCTCATTTAATCTTTGTATTGTCTTCATAGACAGCTCACAGAGTATTAATAATATAAAAGGATATAGTTGACCTGATCTATGGGTTCAGATTTCCTACTAAGTTAAAGGTCTGAGAGCTGTTTTGCCCACTGTGATGGAGATCCAAAAATTCAGTGAAGCCCGAAGATCACCCAGATAAACTACCAATGATTTTAGGGAACATGTAGAGTGGGATCTATCCACTTAAAGGCTTAAGTTCATTTTTTTTGTATTATTATTATATTTATACTTTAAATCTTATTTCATGTTATACTTGTAAAAATAATCTATGATTGGGCCGGCCGAGTGGTGCGTTGGTTAAGAGCTGGCTTGGGATGCCAGCAGCCCTGGTCGGATCCCAAATATGAGGGCCTCTACAGCTAACAACAGCTCCACCTGGAGCTGGGTTGCGTGAGTCCGGGCAACGGTGTAGGCTACAGTTCCTGCTGCACTAGGCTGCCATGAGCTACAGAGAGTGGCCGGCAGCCAGCGTGAGCGGCTGACAGCTGGAATGAGCTGCCAATAGCCACGGTGAGCAGCTGTCCAGAGGCTGGTGACTAATCTGCCTCACCTGGGAAGAGCGCAATGATAATACCAACATGGGCCAGTGAAGCAATGTCCTCCACAACTAGACTGAAAAACAAAAGGACAGCAACTTGTGTGTTCCCCTACCCCAATTCCCCAATTAAAAAAAATAAAAAATAAAATATAATGTATGATTGTAGTACAAAAAGGAAAAAATAAAGATGAACAAAATACCAGCTTATGCAAAATATCCATATGTATTTGTTTTAGAAATTTTATTTATATCTTTCCAGACTTTTTTTTGTGTTTAATATACAAAAAGAAAATATATGTGTTTCACAGTTTGGAATTATGCTTTACAAAATGATCAATAAATCTTCTGTTTCACTCTGTCATATACTTTGTGAGTTATTTGAAGTTCAGTGCATATACTTTATAATTTTCTTTATTTTTCAAATCAGCTGACATACTGATTTTTAGGTGTACAACACAGTAATTAGACATTTACGTAACTTATAAAGTGATAACCTTCATAAATCTAGTACCAACCTGACACCATAAATAATTATTATAATCTACTGACTATATTCCCCATGCTATACTCTATATCCCCATGACTGTTTTGTAACTACAAATTTGTACTTCTTAATTCCCTCCCCCCTTCATCAACCCCCAAACTGCATCCACATCAGGCAACCATCAAAATGCTCTCTGTATCTATGAGTTATTTTTCTGTTTTGATTGTTCATTTATCCTGTTCTCTAAGTTACACATATAAGTGAAATCATATGATGTTTGTCTTTTTCTGCCTGGTTTTACTTAGCACAATACACTCTAGGTCCATCCATGTTGTTGCAGATGGCAAAGATTTCATTCTTTTTTATGGCTGAGTAATATTCCATTGTGTGTGTGTGTGTGTGTGTGTGTGTGTGTGTGTGTGTGTGTGTGTATATATATATATATCACCTCTTCTTTTTCCATTGATGGACACCCAGGTTGCCTCCACATCTTGGCCATTGTAAACAATGCTGTAATGAACATATGGGTCCACATAATCCTTCAAACTAGTGTTTTGGGTTTCTTCTGATAGATACCCAGGAATGGGATCCGTGGGTCCTTCTTTGTCTTTTTTTATAGCCTTTGTTTTAAAGTCGATTTTGTCTGGTATAAGTATTGCCATCCCAGCTTTTTGTTTTTGTTTCCATTTTCTTGAAATAACTTTCTCCATCCCTTTACTTTTAGTCTTTGTGTGTCTTTCAATCTGAAGTGAGTCTCTTGTAGGCATCATATGTAAGGATCTTGTTTTCTTACCCATTCAATCACCCTATGTCGTTTGATTGGAGCATTTAATTCATTTGCATTTAAAATAATTGTTGATAGACATGTAGTTACTGCCATTTTATTATTTACATTTTTTATCTTGTCTTTCTTCTTCTTAAGAAAGTCCTTTTAACAGTTCTTGAATACTGGTTTGGTGATGATGAATTCCTTTAGCATTTTTTGTCTGAAAAATTATTTATCTCTTACTCAATTTTAAATGATAAACTTGTTGTGTAGAATAATCTTGATTGTAGGTCCTTCCTTTTCATCACTTTGAATATTTCCTGCCAATCCCTTCTGGCTTACAAACTTTCTGTTGAGAAATCAGCTGATAGTCATGGGAGTTCTCTTGTAGGTAACTAGCTGCTTTTCTCTTGCTGCTTTTAAGATAATCTCTTTGTCTTTAAGTTTTGCCATTTCAATTATGATGAGTCTTAGTGTGGGCCCCTTTCAGTTTATGTTGTTTGGATATATCTCTGTGCTTCTTGGGCTTGTATGTCTATTTCTTTTACCAGGTTAGGAGAGTTTTCTGTCATTACTTTTTTCAAATAGGTGTTCAATTCTTTGCTCTCTATCTTCTCTTTCTGGTACCCCTATCATGTGAGTGTTGGTATACTTGTCCCCAAGGGCCCTCAAACTGTCCTTATTTGAGGGAGGGGGGGTTCTTTTCTCTTTTTTGCTGTTCTGATTGGGTGTTTTCTGCTACGTTTTCTTCCAAATCAGTGATTTGATCCTCTGCTTCATCTATTGATTCCCTCTAATGTACTCTTTATTTCAGTTATTTTAGTCTTTATTTCTGACTGGATTTTTTTATGCTTTCTCTCTCCATTTTTATGTTTTCTGTCTCTTCGTTGACATTCTCCCTGAAAGCATTGAGTGTCCTTATCACCAGTGTTTTGAGCTCTGTGTCTTGTAGTTGGTTGTCTCCATTTTGTTTAGCTCTTTTACTGGAGCTTTGCTCTGTTCTTTCATTTGGGACATGTTTCTTTGTCTCCCCATTTTGGGTGGCTCCTTGTGTTTGTTCCTATGCATTAAGTAGAGCTGCTATCTCTCCTGTTCTTGGTAGAGTGGCCTTATGTAGTAGGTGTGCTGTGGGACCAGTGGTGCAGCCTCCCTGGTCACCTAAGCTGGGTGCTCCAGGTCTGTCCTTCGTGTAGGTTGTGTGCACCCTCCTGTTATAGTTGAGTCTTGGTTGTTGTTTGCATATCAATGGGAATGATTGATCCTCTGGCTAATTGGTAGTGAGTACTGGCCATGACTATAGCGGAGGAGTTGTTGTGTAGGGGCTGACCCTGCAGAGAATGATTTGCTTTAGGAGGGCTCTGCTGCCTGCCCAGTCTGTGCTTTAGGTGTGTCTTTTTGTGAAGGTAAATGGGTGGTTCTCTGGTGTGGTCTGAAGCTTGCTGTCGAGGCTGAGTATGCCGATCAGGGGAACTTTTTGGTGGTGAGATGCCCAAATGAAAGAAAGCACATAGCAGATGTGCCATAAATGCAGCAACGGTTCTTCATTTGTCCGAGGCCGAGGCCAGAGAGAGCGATCAAAATGGAAGCGGGGTTTATATACACATATGAACAAGAGTGGCATGGTGCCAACAATACATGTGCACTAGGGAGAAACTTACATGAAACTCACACGTACAGTAAACTTACACGCTACCTTGCTTGACCCTATTTATCCTCCTCTCTGTCGCGCCCAGAGGGGAGGGGCCAGGCCTACCCACCTCCAAAGTCTGTCAGCAACTTCCACCTCGGGGATGTTGACAGCTATCAACGCCAGGGGACTTTGACAGCTGTCAACACTAGGGGGCCAGGAAAGCTGGGTCGCCACACTGGCCATCAGTTGTCATGGTTCTGGGACCTCTTTGGAGGGGCTCTGTACAGCAGGCCAAGTTTGGCTGCTGCTTGCGCCCTGCCTAGGGCCACTTGGTATGAGCTACAAAGTGATCTTCAGATGTTTGCCATTTCTGCTGTGCTTGGAGGTGACTGGGAGAAACTAAGCTGTGCACTGAGGCTGGCTGACAGGTTTTGGGCTGCTTAGCAAGAGGTATGGGAAATGCTGAGGTCAGATGCTGCTTGTTTGGGTTTTGTGAACCTTTGAGAGATTTTAGGAAAGTCTGCAAGCCTAAGCCAAGACAGGTTGTTTATATGGAAAAGCCACTGAAAGTTGGGTGGGGCAGGCGTCTCAAAATCACCAAGGTACGGGCCGGCCAAGTGGCGCAGTGGTTAAGAGCTGGTTTTGGGATGCCAGCGGCCCTGGTTCGGATCCCGCATATGAGGGCCAGTGACACTGCTCTCTACAGCTAACAACAGCTCCACTTGGAGCTGGGCTGTGCGACCCCCAGCGATGGAGTGGGCTGCCATAGGCTACAGTGAGTGGCCGACAGCCAGCGTGAGCTGCCAATAGCCGCGGTGAGCGACATCCAGAGGCTGGAGACCTATCTGCCTCATCCTGGAAGAGCGCAATGACGATACCAACATGGGCCAGTGAAGCAACGTCCTCCACAACTAGACTGAAGAACAAAAAGACAGCAACTTGTCTGTTCCCCTTCCCCGATTCCCCCAACACTGTTCCCCCCCACTGCCCGCCATTCCCCAATAAAAAAAAAAGAGGTATGAAAAAAAAAATCACCAAGGTAGGGTGAATGGTGTTAGCCAGGTTGATGGAGACTCAGATATGGTATCTGTCTGTCTGTCTTCTTGCTGGGAGGCAGGAGGGCTCAACAAAAGAACAATTGCTTCTCCCAGCACTTTTGTCAGGAAGTGAGGCTGCCCCTCCAGCCTGCTCCTTAAAGGGGAAATAATTCAACTCCCTGTATGCCCCTGTGCCTTTTGAACTGCTGCCCCAGTGCTGGAGCTCACAGCAAGTGAGTCCATTAGTAAGTCTGTGTGCAGGCCCTTTAAGAGGAATGCCTGGGCTCCATCAGCTTGCCATCTCACTCAGTCACAATCTCTGCCAGTTTTCACAGAAGTTGTGGGGCTTATCTTCTTGGTGCTGGAACCCTGGGCTGGGGAGCCTAGTGTGGGTCTGGGACCCCTCTCTCCTCAAGGATGACTTCCACAGCCAAAATATTCCTTCTGATTCTTAACACCACAAGTAGGTATGGGACCTACCCATTCTGCATCCCCATCTCTCCTACCAGTCTCGATGTATCTTCTTCTGTATGTCTTTAGTTAAAGGACTTTGGTTCAGCTAGGTTTCAGACAATTCTCAATAATGGTTGTTCTGTAGTTTAGTTGTAATTTTGATGTGGTCATGAGAGGAGGCAAGCACAGTGTTTACCTACTCTGCCATCTTGACCAGAACAAGAAGCACTTTATAATTTTTAATGCCAGGGTAATATTAGAATAGTTATTTATTCAATTCCCTATGGTTGGTCATTTATGATTCCAAATCTTTGGTTGTGTAAACAGTCTGCAGTGAACATTCTTGTATATATATATATACTTGTATGACTAATCCCTTAGAGTAAATTTATTTATGTGGAACTGATGGGTCTAAATGTATGTGCTTGTTTTTTGTTGTTGTTGTTGTTGTTTCTTTACATATGTTAGAGGAGGTCAGTTGACCCAAGAGCTGGACCCAGGCAATTGGAAGATTCTCACCTCTTCCCCTATCCTTGGAATATATGCTCTGCCCACCATTCCCACAGTGGGAGCTGTTTTCAAGGGCATAACCTTGACAGAGTAAGATGTTGTTGAGCCTATCTGGATGGTATACATTACCAAACCCAGTTAAAGCCTCCATTTAAACTTTTAAGATTCTGATGGGTGCGGAGATCTATTTATCTTGCAGACCCTCAAGACAAGCCTCATAAGTAACTTTTCTTGCTTGTTAAAACCATCACCTACCAACCTGGAATGGTCTGCCATTTTCTTCAGGCTCTCTTCACTCTCCATGTGTGGAACCAGTTTGTGAACCCACAAAGTCTATTGATTCATATTAACAAATTGACACCAAGAAAGGATGTATTTATATAGTATATAAATGGGCTTATTTTCTCACATTCTATGATTTTTAAATGGAAAGAATTTAGAACAATGCCCAGCTCAATAAATGTTAATTATCATGTGACTGTCATTATTATTTATTACTGTTTTCTTGATGTTATCATTGTTCATTTCTTCCCATACAATTGTCTGTTACCATACAATTGAGCCCCTTTACCCTGTCCCCTCTAAAAATCACCAATATGTTGTCTCCATGTATAAATTTATTTTTGTTTTGATTTTTACCTGTTTTGTTTTTATATTCCACATATGAGTGAAATCATATCATATTTTTCTTTTTCTATCTGACTATTTCACTTACCATAATACCCTCAAGGTCCATCCATGTTATCACAAATGGCAGGATTTCACCTTTTTCATTGCTGAGTAATATTCCAGTATTTTAGATATATCATATCTTCCTATCCATTTCATTTATCCATTGATGGACATTTAGGTTCTTGCCATTTCTTGGCTATTGTAAATAATACTACAATAAACATGGGATGCATATACCCTTTCAAATTTGTGTTTTTCTATTCTTCGGATGAATACCTGGAAGTGGAATAACTGGATCATATGGTAGTTTTATTCTTAATTTTTTAATAAACCATCATACTGTTTTCTATAATGGCTGTCATAATTTGCATTCCTACCAGCAGTATGTGAAGGTTCCCATTTCTCCGCATTCTTTTCTACAGTGGTCATTTCTTATCTCTTTGATAACAGCCATTCTAACAGGTATGAGGTGATAGCTCTTTGTGGTTTTGATTTGCATTTCACTGATAATTAGTGATGTTGAGCATCTTTTGATGTGCCTGTTGGTGATCAATATGTGTTCTTTGGAAAATGTCTATTCAAATCCTTTGCCTATTTTTTTTAAATCAGTTGTTTTTGTTGTTGTTGAGATGTATGAGTTCTTTATATATTTTGGATATTAACCCCTTATCAGGTATATGATTTACAAATCTTTTTCCATTCAGCAGGTTGCCTTTTCGTATTGTTGATAGTTTCCTTTGCTGTGAAGAAGCTTTGCAGTTTGATGTAGTCCCATTTGTTTATTTTTGCTTTTGTTTCCCTTGCCATTGAAGTGGAATCCATAAAAACATCACTAAGGCCTATGTTAAGGAGCTTACTGCCTTATGTTTTTCCTATGTATTTTATGTTTTCAGGTCTTATGTTTAAGTCTGTTATCCATTTTGAGTTATGTATGTGGCTGTCCAGTTTTCCCAACACCATTTATTCAAGAAATTTTCCTTTCTACATTGTGATTGTAGAGTCTTTTTCTTTCATCTTCTAGTGTCAATTGCTTAACCATCCTTCAAGGTCTATGTCACATGAATAAATTTTTTTTTCTGAAGTCCTCAACTGCATGATCTATCTCTTTAACCTTTGAATCCCTAATAGCATTCAGAACATCCCTCTTTGAATTATAGTCATTTTCAATCTTGGTTTATAATGTAACTATTAGAGTGTAACTTATTTGACTTTGAAGATATGTCTTTTGCATAGCTGCATCTCCTATAGTGGCTAATGCTACTGACAGTGACATAGCAGGTATTACATAAACAAGAGTCAAAATGAAGAGGCTGGATGCTAAATGAGGTATGATCATCTTAAGTACCTTTACAAAAAATAGTTATTTACTAAAAAGAAACTAATTATTAGGCAAATTGTCAAAGAACGCTATTCACAGGCCCTTTTAGCAGTGCATGTTGCCTTTAGGGATGTCCAGCAATGCCTGGGCACACTTAATTATTGTATCTGAGGTTGCCATTATGGCTTTTATATTCCAGAATATAGATTTAGGCTTCATTGGCTTCCCCAGGGCTGCAAATTTGACCACCCTCCTACTTTCTGTTCATCACAGGGTGTTTGCATTGAATAATCCAAGGTGGTTTGCTACACAGAAGTCAAGGAAAACTGCTTTTGATAACAATGAAAATCCCTTACATTGGCATGGATATGGTGGGTTTGTAAAGTGATTTCACAGATATTGAACACTTTCAAATGCCCAGTGGCAATCTCAAACATCACTACAATCATACTAATTTAAGCACTCACACTTAACCCTAGGTCTGTACTCATTTCTCATCCTTCAGCTGAGATAAAAGCTTGAGCATGATTAAGAAGTTGTCAGACAACTTCAATAGCTAATGACTTATGTCCATTTCTGAAAGCCAGAGATAGAGATCATGTCTAATCCAGCCCTAAAGTATGCATTTTCAGGTTAATCTCCCAATCAAAATTATTTTTACAAGAGTAGCTGACACCCTGAATTTTTAAAAAAGTCTGAAGGGGATTTACTGGATTTATAGATCTGAAAGGCACCTAAATTCTAGTTCAGTCCTATAGTTTGATGACTTGCCATTTCAGCCAGTTCCCACTAGGGTCTGCTTTGGCTTGAGAGATTGCCATTGGATCAATATTTCACGCTGCACTGGTTCTGGCTGTAGTTTCTACAGTGTGGGAGGAAGGTAGCTCAGGGTATTTATTATACCCCAGGGAAGAGAGGGAGATCTGGAGATGAAGGAATAATTTGTGGAGCCAGGATGCCTTTTGGCCTCAGAAGTGTTAGACAAAACCTTTGTTGCCTTAGACGTACTCTCTATGCAATATGTAATTATAAGGGAATGAATAAAATGCCCACCATAATATGCCTTCTTTTTCTCTACAATTCAAGTAGACCTGCTCTGAAAAAGTTAAAGAAAGGAGCCTTTAACTATATCAGTAATGTTTTATTTATTACTCTGGGGAATGCTTTATACTTTATATCTGTGCTACATCTTAATGTCATATAACATATTTTATAAGAAAAGGAAAAAAATTGATGCATAACTTTGTAGAGTTGGCTAACAAAAACTTGATTAGTGACATTACAATATTTTTTCTTTACACATAAATTCCATTTCTGCGCATATGGACCTAGCATGGAGTGGGTAAGAGAAGTGAAATTTGGAGGTGGAGGAGAGTCATTATACCTTGATTTCACATTCATAAAGGGCCTAAAATTTAGGCATTTAAGATTATGTGCAAATAAAGCTATCAAATATGAGGTATAATCAGAGAATATGATGAATGTTTAAATAAAAAAATTTATTATAGTAAAAGGCACATTGCTATTAATCCCCCTCAAAATACTCCCCTTCTCTTCGAACACACTATCCCATTGTCCTTGCTGCTTTCTGAAGCAGTTCTGGAAGTCCTCTTTCATGAGTGTCTTTAGTTACACTGTCATGGCTGCCTCAATGTCCTGAATCAATTCAAAACGTTTACCTTTCATGGTCATTTTTTTGGGAGAAGAGCCAGAAGTCACACAGCGCCAGACCCAATGAATAAGGTGGACGAGCGCACACCATAATGTTTTTATTTGACAGAAATTGCAATACCAGAAACGATGTGTGACACGGAGTGTTGACATGATGGAGGATGATTTATGGCACACTTTAAAGCACACCTCTTAAAAGTAGCTCACACCCAACTGACTGCACCAAACAAGTTGAAACTCGTCACACATTGTTACTAAGGTTCAATGCACCGCTTCCCGTATTAAAGGTCCCTGCCTTTCTGTTGGGTGGCACTCAGCACCAGCATTCACCATAGCTTTTTATGACACCTCCTAGTTATAGAGGCACAGTGACAAGATTGAAAGAAAAGCTCATGCTAGTGCCCCTGTTACTGGACCACAATTGCCTAAAGCATACTGTGAATTGTTAATGCAAACAATTATATATATTTATATGCATACCACAATTTTTTGGAATCATGTATTAGTGTTTATTATACTAAGAGCCTCCAAACATGGAAGGAATCTGGGCTTTTCCTAACTGCAGAGGAGCCCTACTGGTAAGCTGCTTCAGTGCAGAGAAAGACAGGGAACTCTGAGTTTGGATAAAGAGTTCCTAGTCTCAAATTCATAGCAAATAGGCCATGGAAGTGGGTTCATAGAGCCTTCTTACTTCTTCTTAAAAATCAATTGTAATGGGATGTGTGACTCGAGTGAATTGGGACTCCTTAAAGGCTTTAAGCATAATTTGTATATTTTAATGATTGTCCCTTTGTTGATTGAGCCCTTTTTGTGTTCCCAAGTACTTTAGGATATTATCTCATTTAATCTCCCAACAGCTCTATGTGATAGGCACTATGATTGTACCAATTTCACTGATGAGGACACTGAAGCTTAGGAGGCTTAAGTAACTTGTCCAAGGTGCCGCTACTGTTAGTTTTCTGAGCTGGAATTTGAGCTGAAGGCGAACTTCAAAGCCTATGTGTTTATACAATATGGCATGCTATACCATTGTCAGCAGTCAGAAGGTTCTGATTGATTGATTTCTTGACTGTGGCACAGGGATAGACGGCGCCAGCCAGGCCCCAGCACAGTCATATTTCCACAAGCTCCGGTGTATTTCGGCACTACCTGTCTTCATACTTGTCCACATTAAACTAGAAGCTAATGGACATTTACTAATAAAGTGTGTGACTGAAATCTTGTCCTTTTATAAATATTTGACTACAAGTAAAATGGTGAAATAGAACTTCTGACTGTAGCATGATTTGGAGAACTATTTTATATTTCTCTTCTTAAGATTTTTCAGATATATTTTGACTTAGCAATAAACAGTAAGGAGAGAGGTAGAGAAAATATTTTAGTCATCTAACAAATGTTGTTAAAAGAATTCACCCCTTTGGGATATGTAATTCTTAGCCAAGTGTCATCTTTTAAAATTCAAATGTCCTTGGGTGGGATGACTAATAAAGTTAATTGCTAGGAAGTCAAATCTAACAGAATAGTTACATATTTGGACTGTGGATTCATATAGCTCTGGGTACAAATTCAACTATCTTATAATTGCTGATTGGTGTAGAAAGAGGATAGATAAAACAATTCGAATTATCCTGTAACCCAAAGCATTTGCCCCTAGTAGTAATTAAATATGTACCATTTATATCTATCATATTTTCTTAAATGTAAGTAACAAAAAATTCAATACAAAATTGTTTTAAAAAAAAGAAAAGATTGGTTCTGTTTTAGGTATGCTAAAAATTATTTTATTGGGACCCAGAGTATCTTGCTGCTTCTCCTGGCTACTCTTTGTTCTCAGTTGGCTCTGTTCTTATTTTTTTTTTTTTTTAGCTGAGCCATCCTGCCACCTGTTGGCAGCTCAAGGGCAACTCAGCTTGGGCTGGCCTCGACCCGCTGTTGCTCAGAGCTCAGCTTGCACGCTTGAGTGAGCTCTTAACCAACTGAGCCATTCGGCCGGCCCTGGAGTTGGCTCTGTTCTTAGATGAACTTTCCTAATAGGGTGACAAGATGGCTGCAAATGGGGCCAGTCACATTCAGTTTCAAGTTCAGAGCTGGACTGTCTTACCTCTTGGTTTTTCAAACTAAAGCACTGGATTTGTCTTTGATTGAACATATTGTCTTGGCTTGTGTTATTTCCCCATTTCCCAATTACTCAGGTAAAGAGATGGCTAGATCTGTGCTCCACTCCCCCACAAACCATGCCACATCAGCATAGGGAAGAGCGATTTCCTAGAGACAATTCGAGTACTTTTACTAAAGATGGGGATTGATGAATTGTAGGCAAGCAAAACAACAAAATTCTACACATACGCCTTTTCTTTAGAAAGACCTGTGCACTACTGGGTACTGGGAAAGAATATACATTTTTCAAAAACAAAGGCTTGCCAGCCATCTGATGGATGGATGGGTCTGCTGCTTCCCAGGTGGTTCTAAGCTCTGCTGTAGCTGCTGATTCCAAAAGTCCCCTCTTGCATAACAATTACACCTGGCACACTTACTTGGGAGCACAGGGGGAATTTTCTTCATCCTTTCTTAAAGATGCAATTGTTTCTGACAGCCAGTGTCATCTGCAGTGACAGATGTCACTTCTGACTCTCATTCAGGGCGTACAGCTGAGCCCAAGGAGACTGCTAGTGTTTAATGATGGTTTTAACTCTTACCTACAAAAGCCAGAGCATTAAACTGTGTGGGCTCCTGGTATTCCCGTAGTAATATCATATATGTAGTAAGGCGAGAGCTCCTAATGCAATTGCACACCAAGCACGTACTTGCTCTGTCACCAACCATCATATGGTCTTTACTTTATCTGTTTAAATACCCTACACAGTAAACTCCAAGAGGGACAAACACTGGATCTTGTTGTTTGCTTTGTGCCTAGCACAGTGCTGGGCAGGTAGAAGTTAAATAAATATTTGTTGAGTGGTTGAGTGAATGACTAAATATAGGAATTTTAAATGAAATTTAGCACTTGTAATATTTGTGCTTGCATGCACGGATGCATGTGTAATGTGTGACTGGGTCTGTCATTTTTATCTATTGCTCATATGGGACATTGAGGTGCAGTGGTTAGCGAATTTGAAAAGCAAAACCCAACAGGAAATCAATACCATGGCTATAATAAAGATTATTGTTATTATTATTATTCTTTTTAAAAGATTTTATTGGGGAACTGGAGGAGGGGAACAGTATTGGGGAATTGGGGAAGGGAAACAGCAAAGTTGTTGTCCTTTAATCTTAGTTGTGGAGGGCACAGCAAGCTAAGCTCCAAGTCCAGTTGCACTGCTCAGCTCAAGGTGCTGTGTTCAATTGTTGCTGGTGAGCATAGCCACCATCCCATACGGGAGTAGAACCGGCAACCTTGTTGTTAGGAGCACATGCTCTCACCAACTGAGCCATCCTACCACCTATTGGCAGCTCAGTGACAGCACAGCTCATGCACAGCTCACTGGACCATGTGGGAATCCAACCAGTGACCATGTTGCTCAGAGCTCGCACTCTTGAGCAAGCTCTTAACCAACTGAGCCACTCGAACGGCCTCCAATGAAGATTATTTTAATGCTAATATTGAAATCTCTTATGAAAATTACTAGACTGTCCCAAATGTCTTCCCATTTCATAGTGTTTTCCAAGCCATTTATATCTTAGTTCATTCAACATATACTCACTACAGAATTACTGTTTTCCAGACATGTTTATATTCTCATTTTGATTCTGAACCCCACAGCTAATAGGTAAATCCCTCAATCTACAAAGAAGGAACAGAGATTTAGCATGTAATGTGACTTGTCCCCCACCAAGAAGAGCAAATGACAGCACCAGGAATCAAGCTGAATTCTTCTGATCCCAGGTTTGATGTTTGTCTCCACCGGGATATGGTACTTTGTAATCTACTGAGTATGGAGTATTATTGTCTGTTTCTTATGAGTCTTAGCAAATCTCCTCTGTCTGGTGAACTTGCCCATTTACTGAGTTTGATGATGCATGGTTACAAAAAAAGAGAGGTCAAGGGCACTGTTTCCACAATTATGACTGATGCTGGAACTTAGTCTAGACTTTGATGTTGATTTCTCATTCATTCTTTTCAGACACAAGTTAATGAAGTGGAATATAAGACTAAAGTCCACCATAAGCACAATTCCCTTTGGATCTTGAGATCCTGAGTCACAATTTTTTAATGTATGATTTTCTTGCAGAAAAGCAACTTTTTATTTTGATCAGCTCATCAAAAGTAAGGACAGGAGGTTAACAAATTTTGAGTACAAGAATAATCAGATTTCTCTGTTTATAGATTGCACTTTCACTCTTTTCTCCTGATGTGTCAACGCTTGAATATCTGAACTTTTCATCAAGGTTATCACAAAAAAATAATTTTTTTGGACTCTGAGCTCCCATTGTTATACTACATAAATTTTCTAAAATATGTACACTTTAGAGTTCTAAATCATGGATGATACAAATAATACTGATAGTGTCATGGACAAATAATTGTAATTTCTTGACTGTGTCTAGTTTTTTTTTTTAAGATTTTTTTTTATTGGGGAGTTGGGGGAGGGGAACAGACAAGTTGCTGTCCTTTTGTTCTTGTCTAGTTGTGGAGGACATTGCTTCACTGGCCCTTGCACTCTTCTCAGGTGAGGCAGATTGGTCGCCGGCCTCTGAACAGCTGCTCACAGAGGTTCTTAGCAGCTCACACCAGCTGCCAGCCACTCACACTGGCTTCCAGCCACTCACTGTAGCCTATGGCAGCCCACTGCAGCAGCTATGCTGTCCCTGGGGACTCACAGCAGCCCAGCTCTGGGTGGAGCTGTTGTTCACCATCTTAACTGTAGAGGGTAGTGTCACTGGCCCTCATATTTGGGATCCAAACTGGGGCCGCTGGCATCCCAAGCCATCTCTTAACCAACGCACCACTCGGCTGGAATCTCTAGTATTTTTTTAATGAGATCAAAAAGTCCTCATGACCTATTTTATTTTTCATGTACTTTGCTTATTTCCTATGTGAGCAAATTAGAGTATATACAGTTTGAGAAAATTTTCAAAAGCAGACATTTTAGACCCAGAGGCATGTCCCTAGATTCCTAATTTTCTCCACTCTACCAGACTGCTGATTTTCATTATACATTTTGGAAATAAGGAACAGTCTTAATTAAGACAATTCAAATAAGGTGAATAATGAACTATCATAAGGCTATTTGGGGGATAATGAGACAGAAAAAGTAATATATAACCTCCATAGGTTGGATGCTTTGCTTTATTTTATTTTCCACAGAACAGGGGTTTTGTTTTTATTCAATCACTGTATCCCTAATGTGTAGAAGATTGTTGATATTAGAATCTCAACATATATTTGAATGAATAATAATTTCATTCATTGAGTACTGACCATGTGCCAATTACTATGCTAAGACCCAGACACTGCTTTGTTCATCTTTACAACAATCAAGTGAAGCTAGCACTATCATTACCCCATTTGGAATAATGGAGAAAATGACATATTAGTGAATTAAATAACTATCTCAAGTTTACAAAGCTAGTGAGCATAGGAGCTGAGATAGGAATGTAGCTACAGAAAGCCACGGCCCTTAGCTACTACCAGAATCTCAAAACAAGAACTGCTGAAGATAAGCTAGGTCTGGTGAGAAATGGAATTTGAAAGACATTTAGTATTATCTCAAAGCTTGTTTCTCTCTCTGTCTTTCTCTTTCTCATGACCAGATAGTCTTCTATCATTTTTAAAAATTTTATGCTCATCTCTCATTCTTATTTACCTATTCCTTCCCTGTTCTCTGAATAGTTTTCTATATTTCATGACTTCTGCTTCCTTACGGATTCTGCTGCTTCATAAATTTGAGTTACCATGACTCTTGCATCCTAATTCTACATTGGAGGACTAAATTTACCTTATACCTCTTCTTAAAAAAAATTTTATTTAATACTTTAAGCTTTAGTTCCTATGGCCAACAATCTTAGCCTAAGTTGATATAAAAAAACAACATAGGCTGAGTACCTTATAACCAACAGAAATTTATTTATCACAATTCTAGAGGCTAGAAGTCTGACATCAGAGTACCAGTATGATCAAGTTCTGGTGAGGACCCTTCTCTCAGCTGTTTGCAGACAGCTGATGGATGACTCACTATTGTACCTTCACATGACAGGAGAGAAGTAAAGCAGGCTCTCTTTTGACTCTTATAAGGGTACTAATGCAGTTCATGAGGGCTCTGTCCTTGTGATCTCATCTAATCCTAATTACTTCCTAAAGGCCCCACCTCCTAAGACCATCATATTAGGGGATAAGGCTAAATCTTACTAATTTTGAGGGGACATACTCGGTCTATAACATCAACCGTCTATTGGGTTGTCGGAAAAGTCATGACGTATTTTTTCTATGTTTTTTCATTGCAAAAATGTGTCATGACTTTTCCAACAACCCAATAATTTCTTTTTAAGTCCTCTGATTCAAATCCAGGAGAGCAAGAATAGAGTTAGCTAGCTCATTGGCTGCCTTTATATCCTCTGGGGTTGGGCATGGTACTTCAAATAGAGTTGCTTCAATGCCTCTTTAGAGTTTGGGTGTTGAAATTAACATGTCTCTAAGACATTGTCCTTTGGGGGCTCCTTAAAAGTTGGGACTCTTTTAGTTGAATATGATTTTTAAAAATCCAATATGAAAAACCAGTTTAAAAATAAAAGGAAATACCTGTGCTTGATTCCATGTTAGCAGTGTTATCAAGTGCCAGTGCCTTTCTCTCTTTTGGTTTTGGCTCATCTTTCCTGTTAGTGTCACCATCAAGTAAAATCCTACCATATATAGCCCATGGAAGTGGAAAGCTTATATTTTTACATTTCTAAATTTAGCAAAAAGAGGAACTATGCCTCTATCTTTCAACAAAATATAAGTCCTAGCAAAAAGAACCCAGATTGTGTCTTAATGGCCTACATTGGGTTATGTGCTCATTTTTTATTTAATCGCAGTGGTTGGGGCCAGTGTGGAGGCAATGATGCTCAAATAGGTCAGATTGATTAACTTCTAGAGATGAGTTAAAACTAATATAATACAAATACTATAGGCTCTAATTGTATCGGGAGTGTTATTCAGAGGAAAATCAGGGGGCTGCCCTCAGAGGAGTGAGTGAGTGCTAGGCCCACACATTTTTCATTTACAGTTTGAGACACTGAGCTGGGTTTTGAGACTGAAATGGAAGTTAAGGTTCTTGTTTTTCATTTTAGGTCACCAGTAGCCTAATCATGAGTGAAATCAGGAGATATATAGGAAATGAAGCTTTTTCTATATGAACTTTGGTCTAAGGCCTGTAGCAAGACGTACATTTCAGGATTTAGTAGGGTGACTGTTTCTCAACAGAAATGAACCTGTGAGCTTGGTCACAACCCCACTGCTACCAGGAAGCCCAGTTTCCTCATCTCCTAAAAATAGTCAGATGGGTTCTGCTGCCCATTACAAGAAGCAGCAAGGTCTTTTAGAGGGAGAATTTAAAATCTCACAGGCAGTAAAAATGGAAAAACAGAAGGTTGAGTTGTGGGAAGAGGCATATCATGTGAAGGAATTTTTTTTCATGTTAATGTTTTAATTCAAAATTAAAAGGGTGAATGTATTAAATGTTACAGATGAACAAGATTTACTTGGGTCTCCTATGTTCATTTGATAATGAATGTAAGCTATTCTCTGTAATGGGAAATGCTGAATGACACCTGAAGCTTTCATTCATTCAACAAGCATGTATTGATTACTTATTTGGTGCTGGCATACAGAAATGACAAGGACATGATCCCAAATACATGTTGTTCATGTTGGTTCAGCCTCCATTGTTTTACATTACTTGTGGGTTAAACTCTAAAAGTTAGTGAACTTACAGTACTAACCAAGTGTCAAATTAAAGCAGTGTGTAACTGGGACTTTGTAGTATAGACACTAGGATAGAGCAGTGATTTTAGGAGACATGTCTTCCCCTAATTCACTCATGATCACACTAGATGTGCTTTTTAGTTTGTTGAGCCTCATCTGACAGCTGCACAAGTTTCTTCTGGCTTCTCTCTTTTTAATTTTTTTCAACTTTTATTTTTTAATTAATTATTTTTATTTTAATTATGGTAAAAGAACATATAACAAAATTTACCGTTTTAACCGTTAGTAAGTATACAGTTCAGCAGTGTTAAATACCATATATTCTCATTGTTTATGCAATGGATCTCCAAAACTTTTCATCTTGCAAACTGAAACTTCATACTCATTTAACAATGAATCGCCTATTTCTTTCTTCTTTACTAATATAGGCATTAAAAACTGTATATTCCACTATAAACACCAGTTTTGCTGCATCTTGCAAATTTTGATTTGCTATGTTTTTGTTTTACTTTACTTCAAAATATGTTTTGAATTCCCTTATGATTTCCTCTTTGATCCTTGGATTATTTATAAGGGTATTGTTTAATTTCCAAACATCTGACTGTGTTCTAGACATCTTATTGTTAATAATTTCTAACAGTATTGTTGTTGTGAGAGAATTTCAATTCTGTTCAATATACTGAGATTAGTTTTATGACCCACCATATGACCACCTAAGTGTCATGTGCATTTGAAAAGCATGTATATTCTGCAGTGGTTGGGTACAGTGTTTTATAAATGTTTATTAGGTAAAGTTGTTGATAGAATGGTTCAAATATTTTCTATGTTTACTGGGCCTCTTTTGGTCTATGTGTTCTATTAATTCATGAGAAAGGAATTGTCATTTGTTTCCTTAGTTCCTTAGTCAGATTTTGTTTTGTATATTTTAAAGTTTGGAATTCAATGCATACAACTTTAGGATGTTTATATCTTTTTGATGAGTTGACCCTTTTTGTTTAGATTATTTGCCCCCTTTATGTCTTTTTCTTGAAGTCTACTTAATGTAATATTAATGTAGTCCCTTAAATTTAAACTAACTGTTTGCATAGTATATTTTTTACCACCTTTGTATCTTCAGCCTTGTTTATGTCATCATATTTAAAGTAGCATTTCTTCTAAACATTATTTTAAATCCAGTCTGATAACCTCTTACTTCTAATTGAAGAATATAATCTGTTTACACTTTATGCAATTATTGATATGGGGGGTTTACACCTACGATCTTGGTGTTTCTTTTCTATGTGACTCATGCATTTGCGCGTACGTGTGTGTACGTGTGTGTGTTTGTGTGTGTATTTCTCCTTTCTGTCTTCTTTGCATAAATGTATCTGTTTTAAGAATTCTATCACTTAAAAAAAAAGTTTAGTTTCTATCTTCGTGTATTTTTTTCAGTCATGTTTCCAGAGAACACAATGTTCATTTTTAACTTCATGTTGTCAACCTTTAAATAATATTGTACTACCTTACAACAGCATACTTCCATTTTCTACCTCCATTCTTTGTTCTCTTGTCATAGTTTACTCCTACATATTCTATAAACCCCAAAGACTATGGGTTTTTTTTTCTTTTTTAAAACAAAAACTGTTTAAAGAAATATATTGCTGTAGATGAATAGATAGGTAATAAAAAGTCTACATATTTGTCTTTTCTGGTGCCCTTCACTTCTTCATGAAGATGTAGGTTTTCCATCTGGTCTCATTTCCTTTCAACCTGAAGAATTTCTTTTAGCATTCTTACAGTGTAGATATGCTGAACATGAATTATGTCTACTTTTATATATCCGAACATGTCTGTATTTTTCCCTTCAATTTTGAAGAATGTTTTCACTGAACATAATAGTCCAGCTTGACTGTTTGTTCTTTCAGTAAGATGATGTTTTATTGTCTTCTACCTGTATTGTTTCTGAGAAGTCATCTGTAACTCTTATTGTTGTTTCCTGATATGTAATATTTCTTTTTCTCCCTTTGGCTTCTTTTAAAATTTTTCTTTATCTTTGTATTTTGGCAGTGTGACGTCTCTGTATCTAATAATGGTTTCCTTGTGATTTCTCCTGCTGACTAGATCTGTTGATTAATGTTCATCAATCTTCCAATGTTTCTTCTGTACTATCTGTCTCTCGCTCTCCCATTTCTGGGACTCCAGTTACATATATGATAGACAATCTTTGATAGTGATTCACAGATTGCTGATGCTTTGTTATGTGTTTTGTATTATTTTTCTCTTTAGGTTTCAGTTTGGATAATTTCTCTTGGCATATCTTTTAGCTCACAGAGCCTTCATCTATTGTGTTCAGTCTGTTGTTAAACCTCCCAAATGAATTTTCCATTTCTGACTTTTTATTTTTTATTTCTAACATTTCAACATGGTTCTTTTTTATAGTTTCTGCTGAAATTCTGCATCTGTTCACACACATTGTCCACCGTTTCTTCTAGATCTTTAACCTATTTTATGATTATTTCAAATTCTTGTCTTATACTATTTATTTATTTTTTTTAGCTGAACCATCCTGCTACCTGTTGGCAGCTCAGTGGCTGCACAGCTCAGGCCAGGAATCCAACTGGCAACACTGTTGCTCAGAGCTCTCACTCTAGAGCAAGCTCTTAACCAACTGATCCACTTGGCCTGTCCTCTGTTTTATACTATTAATATTTGAGTCATCTGTGAATTTTTCTATATTGATTATTTCGTATTTGACCACAGGTCACAAGTCCTTGCTTCTTCAAAAGTCTCAAATTTTTGTTGTGTCCACATACCGTGTGTAAAAGACCAACAAAGACCTAAGTAAATATTATTTGCCTCCAGAAAATATGTTTGATGTTCTGTAAGACTAATGATGAGTCCATTTAATCTGTATTTGCTTTGATGCAACTTTAGTTAAATTCAGTTTACCTGAAAGATTTTCCCATCACAAGGACTCATTTCCGAGTACTGGTATCACTTCTGGGATCTCTCTGTTTTATGGCCTCTCCTAGCATTTTGAATCTCTGGGAAGTTCTCTTTGCTCTCCAGTACATGTTCCTTGAGGAATTTTTCTCAGTCCTCCTTCCTCATCGTCAGCCTTTGGAGGACCATTGAAGTACAACTCTGAAAGTCTTGAATCTCTTGGAAAAAATTCTCTCAGCTCTCCAGCATGACTCCTCAGAACACCCTCAAGCCCTCATGAAAGCCTATGGGAAAGAGTTGATGACTGGGTACAGAATTTTTCTGTGGCTCAGTCTTAGGATTCTAATCTTTAATGCCAGCTCACATGCAGCCATTAAAAGTTTGTTAAAAGTTTCACTGGGGGTAGTGGGTGAGTATCCTAATCCATATTTAGCAGATTACTCTCCCTCTCACAGTTCTACCAGGAGTGAAATAACTGTTCCCTTCTCTCTTAGGAATAAGAATTTAGTTCATTAGGGGTTTTTTGCACCCTCAGCTCTCTGTAGCTTATCAAAGAAGTCCCTTTAGGGTCATTTTGAATGATAGCTTTTAAATTCTGAAGACATTGGAAACCTGAATAAGCTGTTGAAGACAGGGCAGGCATTGTACATTTGTATAATGAGAACTTGTCTCATAACTCTCCTTTTTTGAGAGTTGAATAGTAGAGTCAATTAACGGCAACCAATGGCAAGAAATGTATAATGTAAGGTGGCATACCAATAGTTACTTAAGGTGATCTCACTGCTGACACATACCACATGTTTTGGCTGCTTTATTTTTGTCCCTATTGTTGTTTTCTGTGGTAAGTACTATTTTGTTTGAGTAAAAAAAATGTCTTCCTGACACAAAAGATGTTGAAGTAGTTAGTTTTACTTTCAGCAAATGCTTAGGAGGAAACTCTAAGCTAAATTCTATGGAGAGGAGGTAATTGTCCAAATATCAAGCAAGTTAGGTCATAAATGGAGAGAGTGTTCCTGCTGGGTTTCTTCACTAGTGGTCTGGTTCTTTTTGATCTGCTGCAGCATTGATTCCTAGGGAAGAGGGAGAGAAAAAAACATCATATTCCGAAGAAGTGAAGGACAAAACTTAACTGAGATCTCAGCCTTTAAATGAGGCACTGCCATTCGTTTACCCAAAAGCTAATGTCCTTCAGTATCCTAGGTCCAACTGAAGACCCTACCACTCATGTCCAATTAATTAAGTCACCCAGTTTACCCAGGGCATAAAGAGATTTTACTTAGACTTTCAAAAAGTCTAAGCTTCCTAGCACATTCTCACATCTCTCAATGCTAGTCTTTTGTAGTATAAACACTTAGGTCCTCAGAAAGGCTATTAAGTCATCTATAAGGGCAAATGAATGACATTAAGTGCACGGTAAGTTTGTAGTGGAATTGTTGATTTCCTCAGCAGATATCAGCGGAAATCTACTGAGTCCCTACTGCACTCATGAAAAACAGATCATGTTTGACAAATGTGGCTGGATATTTTTTATACATTTCCTCTGTTGCCTGGTAGGTAGGAGTGAGGAGGTGGAATTTATCTAAATATTTGTAAAGTGCATGACATTGAACCCAGAGGTGGAATGATTTACGTAAACTAGCAATGCTTTCTTTCTTGGAAAAGTGGAAGTCATCTAGCACAGTGCTTAGGAATATCAACTTTGGAGTCAGATTTATGTGGGTTTGTGTCCTGACTATACCATTTGTTTGGGCAAACTTCTATGTCCCAATTTCATCTGAATAACAGAGGTGGCATCTATTATCTACCTTTTGTTTTTCTCTTTAACACAGTGGTATTTGCATAGAATTTTTCAGAGTGCCTGGTGCACAGTTGGTACTTAATAGTGGTAATAATTATAATATATGGGAATGAGATCCATGATAGAAAGCTTCAATAAAACCCAATAACAAGTATGGTAATAACTCTTAAGTACTTTCTCCAGTTGTACTTGTATACTCACTTAATTTGAGCCTGGAGCTCTGGTTAGATATTTATTCTGCCAGTACAAATGAGTAGCAGAGAATCACTTGTTCAAAATCTGTTTGTTCAACTTCGCAATGCATGATAGGATTTAGCAGAAGTACATTGTTTGCTATTCTATTTAGTATTTTCACAGTTCAATATCAAATAGAGTTTGTTCCCAAGTGGGAAATGAGGAAGAGAGAAATTTAGCTCCGAAGTTCCCTGGGTGAAACCATCTGGAATTCAAAATGTTGCTGTTGATAACTTAGAGCTGAATGTCTGAAGGTGCAGGAAATAGGAGACTAAGGCAGCTGCCTCTTCTTTCTTGGGGTAGCCACACCAAGATCTCATCTACCAAGGCTAATATTTATGTCTATACTCAGGTAAGAGTGTTGCCAGGGCTTGTTAATAACAGATCCTACATGATGATGCCAAATAGAGCACAAAAGTACAGGTATTAATCTTGTATCTGGTTATCTAGCTATTTCCTCACCCTCTTCCCATTACCAAAGGAAGAGGCAAAAGGCAGAAGAGTATAGTAGTTAACGTAAGCCAAGAGCTGGAATTAGATAAGGCTGGATTCGAACCCTCGCTTTGCCTCTGTGTAAATGCTGTCTCAGATTCCCCCACTGAAAAACTGAGATAACAATGCTTTCAAAGGAGGTTCCATCCATTTTACTACTTTTAACCATATACCCATAGTGACCATTACTTAGGGTCTGCCGAAGAGAAATAAAATAAACCAATTTGGAGGCAAGTGACCAAGTGGCATTTCATACTGTCTTTCCCAAATTCAGGTTGAGACAGCTGTGTGTAAAAGCTTCAAAATCTGAAAGGTATCATCAGTGTCAGTGCCAGGGATAAAACAGTGCCAAACCATTGACAGCTGCCCAGGCTAAGTCAAGCACTGATCAACCAAGACTCAAAGCTTTGAGGTGGTGTTAAGTGCTGCTCTAGAGTAAGAGAATCAGTGCCTGTAGAGACATCAAGCTTGTAACAGATGTGCCCATCCTTTCATCGGGGATGCCCGGGGGTGGGGGGAGGCTAATAGGGACCAAAGGGTTGCTTGCACCAAATATCCACACTCAAGGTATTTACCTCTGTGGACCCTTTTATGGTTCCCCACCATTTCTATACTGTAAAATTACTTATTGCAATAGGGAAGTTTGGGACTGATTCTGCTATGCTAATTACATAAATAGTTAGATGCTCAGAACAACAGTGAGGAGTCTTGACATGCATCCGTATCTTTGTAGTCCTCTGGGCTTAGAAAAAGCTTAAAATAGCAATTACTTTTAAAATTTGTTCACTACTTCATTCACACTCCTTTATTTGTCCATTTGTAGAGACCATTCAATCCAATTCATCATGTCCATTATATAAATGAGAATATTAAGGCCTGGAGAGGGGAAGGAACTTGCTCAGGATTACTTTCCTACTCAGTAGTTGAATGAGACTAGAGTTCTTTGATTACTAGCAAGAGTTACCCAAGATAGTAATATAAGCAATAGACAGGTAAGTAGACAGACAGATAAGAAGGAAGAATACAGGACAACTCAAGAATTATAGAATGAGCTAAAGACCTAGGCATTTGGAGACATAATAACTAGTACCCTCGGTGGTCTGGGTGGAAGGGACTCAGAGTCTCTCCAGGATTCTGCCATCAGGTCCTTCAGCCTCAGCCACCTCCTGTATGTTGCTGTCCAAGATCAAAGTCCTGGAGGGAGAGACTTGATTTGTCATCAAGTCAATTTTTGGATCTTCCTCCTAAGCTGTAGTAAGGGACACTGGACCCCATGTTTGACATCTTCCTAGAACCACATGGGGTTAGAATCAGAGGCAAATTCCCAAAGGATTCTAAGAAAACAGAAAGAAAAAAAGAACTCATACAACTCAACAAAAACAAAAAAAAAATACAATCTAATTAAAAATTGGGCAGAGGACCTGAGCAGACACTTCTCCCAAGAAGAACATAGTAACAGCCAACAGATATATGAAAAAATGTTCAACTTCACTAGCTATTAGGGAAATGCAAATCAAAACCACAATGAGATTATAATCTCATACCTGTTAGAGTGGCTATCATCAGCAAGACAAATAATAACAAGTGTTGGAGAGGCTGTGGAGAAAAAAGGAGCTCTCATACACTGTTGGAAGGAATGGAAATTGGTACAGCCAGTATGGAAAACAGTATGGAGGGTCCTCAAAAAATTAAGAATAGAATTACCATATGACCCAGCAATACCTCTCCGGGGTACCCAAAAAATCTGACAACATTTATCTGTAAAGATACATGTATCCTGATGTTCATTGCAGAGTTATTCTATGGCCAAGACATGAAAACAACCAAAGTGTCCTTCAATAGATGATTGGATAAAAAAAATGTGGTATATATACACAATGAAATACTACTCCGCCATAAGAAAAGATGAAATACTGCCATTTGTGACAACATGAATAGATCTTGAGATTATCATGCTAAGCAAAATAAGTCAGACAGAAAAAGTCAAGAACCATATGATTTCACTCAGATGTGAATATGAGTGATATAAAACTGAAAGCAACAAAGGAACAAAACAAACAAAGAAACAAAAACTCATAGACACAGACAACAGTTTAGTGGTTACCAGAGGATATAGGGGGAGGGGAGTAGTAGAAGAGGGAAAAGAGGATCATATATATTGCGATGGAAGGAGAACTGACTCTGGGTGGTAAACACGCAATGCAATATATAGATGATGTATTATAGAAATGCACTTGAAACCTATATAATTTTATTAACCAATGTTACTCCAAAACATTTAATAAATAAAAAAAGAAAAAAGGAGAAAAAAAATAGAAAAGCTTTTAAGAAACAAATAATTCTCTTCTTACATAGTTGTCTTAGATGATCACAGAATAAAAGAGGCTGAGATGCCTAAATCATTTTCTGAAAGAAAAAAAACAAACAAAGAAAGAAAGAAGTGTATATTGTATGTTTAAAACAAACAAACCCCTGTCCAGGCGCAAAGACTTAATCTCAAAACATAATTCTAAACTTTCTAGGAAATTTGGAAACAGGCATATTCTTGGTAAGGAATGGTTTCTTTAGGGTAACTGCAGTCTGATGGATACCAATCAAGGCCCTTAGGCCCACCCTTCAGCTTTTCTTCCTGGGACATGGCTCTGTTTCTGTGTTGGAAGTAACTTGCTATTCTGGGGCTTACCCTATACTTAGAAAATGACTCAGATATGACGGAGAAAGTGCCCAGTGTATAATACCTTAGCTTTCAATGAGTATTTAAAATATTTGGAAAATAATATTTGCAGGATTTTGGAAAACTATATCAATTATGAACAGAGCAAGGGTCATCCTGACCCAGGGAGAAAGCACCATGACCTAGGGATAAGAAAGACTGGATTTGGGTTCTGATTCTGCAATTTGCTAGTTAGGACAAGGTTGCTTTACTTTCCTTGACTTCAGTTTTGTTTTGTTTCTGATGTATGTAATGAAGATGTTGAACTATATACTTTCTAACAAAAAGCAAATATGTAAGTGAATAAATGTTTTAAAATTTAATAAAACTAAACTCCATTCCTTGGATAAGCCTTATTTTGATTCTTTTAAACACAATTTCAGTACATATAGAAATAGATAATATAGATGCTAATCAAATATATTGAGGGAGGGGAACAGCATTGGGGAAACAGGGAAGGGGAACAGACAAGTTGCTCTCCTTTCGTCAGTCTAGTTGTAGAGGACGTCGCTTCACTGGCCTGTGTTGGCATGATGATCATTGCACTCTTCCTGGCTGAGGCAGATTGGTCACTGTGGCTCACAGCAGCTCTCACCAGCTGCCTGCTGCCAGCCGCGCAAGCCGGCTGCTGACCACTCACAGTAGCTCACTGCAGCCCACTGCAGCAGGGGCTGCAGCCTCCTCTGTCTCCGGCCACTCAGGGCAACCCAGATCCAGGTCGAGCTGTTGTTCACAATCTTAGCTGTAGAGGGTGCAGTGTCATTTGTCCATGTGGGAACCCAACCATCTGCCCTGCTGCTCAGAGCTCTTACTCCCAAGCCAACTCTTTTTTTTTTTTTTTTTTAAAGATTTTATTGGGGAATTGACGGAGGGGAACAGCGTTGGGGAATCGGGGAAGGGGAACAGACAAGTTGCTGTCTTTTTGTTCTTCAGTCTAGTTGTGGAGGATGTTGCTTCACTGTTGGTATCGTCATTGCGCTCCTCCCGGATGAGGCAAATCGGTCGCTGGCCTCTGGATGTCGCTCATCGCGGCTATTGGCAGCTCACGCTTGGCTGCCAGCCGCTCACGCTGGCTGCGGGCCACTCACTGTAGCCTATGGCAGCCCACTGCAGCAGGGGCTGCAGCCCACACCATCACCGGGGCTCGCACAGCCCAGCTCCAGGTGGAGCTGTTGTTAGCTGTAGAGGGCAGTGTCACTGGCCCTCATGTGGGATCCGAACCGGGGCCGCTGGCATCCCAAAACCAGCGCTTAACCAATGCGCCACTCGGCCGGCCCCCCAAGCCAACTCTTAACCAACTGAACCACTCTGCCAGCCCCTCAAATATATTTTTAAAATTGTTTTAATTGCATCTTTGTTCTGTCTCTAAGACAAATGAAAATCATCATTGAGATACTGTGATGAAGCCACCCTCTGATGAAGGTGTGATTGTTTTGAATACCTGAGCAGGCTTACATGCTCTTCTCCTCACCACAGCTCCCCTGAGCCATAAGTCACTTTTACGAACTGGTGGACACAGAAGGTTAGCAAACCACCCTGCCTCTCACCCCCATTTTTATTACTTTGTCAAGAGCAGAAATTTTAGCAATATTGGCATTCAGTCACAATTCTCAGAGTTCATTTGAGGTATTTGGGTAAGTTCTCCTCTTAGTGAAAACATTAAATAACAAGTAAGCTTAACTTCTGAACAAAGAGAACTTTTTTAGAGGGGTCTTGCATATATTACACATTTTATTTTCTTTTTTATGTCTAATTTAACTTCTTTGGTGGGGCCCATAGGTTTTAATAGTCATGTTTTGTTCATTTTATTCTCACCCCTGCAAAGAGAAAGAGAAAATTAAGCACATCAGATGGCAGCAGCCCTATGGAGTATCTCCTTGAATAGTCCGGGTACTCTGCTGGACTTTAAATATAGCATCTAAATCCTTGCTCTTACATATCCCACAGATGGCGGGTAGGGAGAGGAGCTGCTTTCCATTACCCATTAAATGAATAATCTATATATGCAATAGATAATCTATAGAAGCAACACCTACCTGTGAGATTGGCTAAAAACCAACTTCTTCATAAGTAAGCTCAGCTAGGAGTCCAAGTTTTGTCAGCTGCCAATCAGATTAGAGAGGAGGTGAAGCAGATATAGGAGATAAATTCATTGTGAATATTTGTTACATCTTTAAATATTCTGCAACTTTAAGAAAAGGTTATTTTCTCCCCCTGGTACTAGCAAAATAAATTCACCAAAAGGTAGCCTAATGATCAGACTTTTCTGCCACTTTGATAGTATTGGACCCCAAGGAGTAAATGTCTCTCATTATTAGAGGAGGAAGTTGTGGGCTATTTCTCTGTGAACCAGACAACTTTATCTCATCTTCATTCTTCCAGGTGGTTATGATGAGCATGCAAATAGTCCCCCTGCTGTGATGATTAGCACAGCTGGCCAGAGATGCTCTGTTTTCAAGATGTTGATGCAAGAAGATAGGAGCCTCAGGCACACTGCACCAGGTAAGAGGATCCCGGCCAGGTGCTGGTTTGGACAGTGTGGCAGTGGGCCTTTGGTTGGGACAAGGTTAAAGTTGTACTTTGTCTTAGTCAAGGTTTGTTTTCTGGGGCCAGCCGGTGGTTAAGTGCTGGCTTGGGAAACCAGCAGCCCCGGTTTGGGTCCCACATATGAGGGCCAGTGACACTGCCCTCAAAAAAAAAAAAAAAAAAGGTTTGTTTTCTGTTACAATTACCTGATGCTCCCTCAGATTAGCTGTAACAGGAAAGGGGTTGTAGTATAAGGTTACAGGAGCATTTTACAGAACACAGGCTGTTTATTAGGGTCTGACCTCACAGAGACTGGGTTGAGAAATTGAACATCTATTCTCTGTGTCTCTGAGGCCTTATGGCCTCTCATTCCCCCTTACTTCTGAAAGTCAGTTTCATTTGTCTTTTCCCAACACTCCTGCTGAACCTCCATCTCTGCACACACGGCAGAAGGCTGTCCCGGCTTCCTCATTCACCTGCCCTTGACATTCACAAGTCAAGCAATAAGTAAAGCCGTAGACTCTCATGTCTCTGCCTTCCAATTCTTAGGAAAGAGTCACTGATCAGTTGATTTTGGTCCGTTTTGTTCACCCAGAGTCTAATCAGGCATTTCATGGAAACCCTAAAGTACAAATATGAACCCCTAGGACATTTGGGCTTCATGTCAAGAACCATTTACTGAGCACTGTGGTGAGCCCTTCATGTGCACTGTCTTGGTCTGAAGTACACAGACTCCCTAGAGGTAGGTATTATGATCTCCATTTATACATAACAAGACAGAGTTTCAGAGACGGTAAGTAATGTACCCAGGATCACACTCTTGTAAATGGCACAAGTGGAATTCAAACCCAGCTTTCCTCAACTTCAAGATCCAAGCTCTTTACTCCTACTCTCCCCTGCTATAAATCAGATTCTGAGATTCCCATTCTTTGGGTGTAGAATGGGGCTGGAGAATTTTCATGTCCAATAAGCTCTACTGTGAAGCTGCTGCTGCCCAGAGGCCCCACTTTGATTAGCTAGCTGCTCTTAAGGATCAAGAAATTAACCCTCTCAGAATGAACAAATCCCTCTGCGGTGTCAGCACACCCCAGAAATAACCAGACTAAAAAAAGGTCTTGCATAAATGTACCACAGTTTCTTAATCCAGTCATCTACTGATGGGCATTTCGGTTGTTTCCAAGTCCTGGCTATTGTAAATAGCGCTGCAATGAACATAGAGGTGCATATACTTTTTTGAATCAGTGTCTTGGGTTTTTCGGGGTAAATACCTAGGAGTGGAATTGCTGGGTCAAAAGGTAGTTCCATTTCCAGATTTTTGAGATACCTCCATACTGACTTCCATAGTGCCTGCACCAATCTGCAATCCCACCAACAGTGCAGCAGGGTCCCCTTTTCCCCACAGCCCCGCCAGCACTTGTTGTTTGTTGATTTATTGATGATAGCCATTCTGACTGGAGTGAGGTGGTATCTCATGGTGGTTTTTATTTCCATTTCTCTAATGACCAGTGAGGTTGAACATTTTTTCATATGCCTGTTGGCCTTCTCTATGTCCTCTTTAGAGAAATGTCTCTTCATATCTTGTGCCCATTTCCTTATTGGGTTGTTTGTTTTTTGGTGTTGAGTTTCATGAGTGTTTTATAAATTTTGGATATTAACCCCTTATCAGATATATCGTTGACATATATATTCTCCCAATCAGTGGGCTTCCTTTTTGTTTTATTGATGGTTTCCTTTATTGTGAAAAAACTTTTAAGTCTGATATAATCCCATATGTTCATTTTTTCTTTTACTTCCCTTGCCCACAGGGATGTATCTGTAAAAATATTGCTCCGGGTAATGTCTGCAAATGTACACCCTATATTTTCTTTTAGGAGTTTTATGGTTTCAGGTCTTACATTTAAGTCTTTAATCCATTTTGAATTTGTTCTTGTATATGGCATAAGGAGGTGGTCCAGTTTCATTTTTTTGCATGTATCAGTCCAATTTTCCCAGCACCATTTATTGAATAGACTTTCTTTACTCCAATGTAAATTCTTGCTTCCCTTGTCATAGATTAACTGTCCGTAAATGTCTGGATTTATTTCTGGGCTCTCTGTTCTGTTCCACTGATCTATGTGCCTGTTTTTATGCCAATACCATTTATACAATGGAGTATTACTCTGCTATAAAGAAGAATGAAATCGTACCATTTGCAATGATATGGATGGACCTAGAGACTATTATGTTAAGTGAAATAAGTCAGTCAGAGAAAGACAAATACCATATGATCTCACTTATAAGTGGAATCTGAAAAACTGAATGAATGAGCAAAGTAAACAGAAACTGTCTCATAGATATAGAGGAAAAACAGGGTTGCTAGTTGGGAGGGGGGTGGAGATGAGGGAGAAGGGGAAGGGATTAGACAGCAAAAATAGGCAACTACAATATTGCCACAGGGATATGAAAGACAGTTCGGGGAATATAATTAATAATGGTGTAAATATTTTGTGGGGCATCAGATGGTCACATGTCTTGTTGCGGAGACCATTTCATGGATCGAGTAGAAGTTTGATCACTGCATTGTATACCTGAAGCAGAGGTTGTATACCAACTGTAATTGAATATATATAGATAGTCACGGGATGTGGATTATACTGTGGAAGAGAGTCAGAGGAAGAGTAATAGATATATATGATATGCGGGGGAGGAGTGGGATGGCAATTGGGGGAGAGGGGTTGTCACTTTGAGGGGTAAAATGTATAACTATTGCACTGTGTTGTACACCTGAAACTAATTAAAAAATAAATAAATAAATTAAAAAAAAAAAGTCTTGCGAGTTCAATTATTTGCTTTGTGTAGTCCTACATTTTCTGCTTTCAACATGTCCAAGACAGAAAACCCTTTCTGACGTAGGATACTAGCATTTTGAGGGCCTCTCAGGAGACATACACAATACACAATCTTTGGAAGTCATTACAGAAGTCACATTCCCTACTTTTTCCTCTTCACCCTTTACTCACATGAAAAAACACTCTGATGTTCATCAGAGATATAATGCTGAATAACATTGCCTCACTGGGAGATGACAGAGATCAATTTCATGAACTTCACTCTTCTCACCCGACATACTTTTTAAACATTGTGTGCAGTAATGAGAATAAACTATTTACTACATACAACATCATGGATGAATCTCACACATGAAATGTATGAAAAAAGCTAAACATACTAAAGTACATACTGCATGTTCCATTTATATAAAGTTATAAAATAGACCAAACTCATCTATGGAGATAGAAATCAGGATAGTGGTTGCTCCTTGGGGTAGCAACTGCAGGGCACAGGGTGGGGGTGGGACAAATGCAGAGAGGATTATAAGAATAACCTTCTGTTTTTGATCTGGATGATGCTCATATCTAACATTCAATTTGTGAAAATTTATCAGCTTGTCATTTATGAACTGAGCGCTTTTCCATATGTATGTTGTATTCCAATATAAATGTTTAGAGGAAGTGAAAAAACCCTCATTTGTAGAAAAGCAGAATATAAAGTTATATTGAGAGCTTTATCACAAATATGCTAAGCTTTCACACTTCACAAAGAATAAGCCTAAAATGCAACATTTCAAAATGTTAGCTATGGCTACCTTTGGGGTGAAAACGTGGCTGGATTTATCTTTTATAGTTTTCTGCTTTGCTTAAATTTTCTGCAGTATGCATATATTACATTTATAAGATATTTTAACCTACTAAGTTTTGATGTGAAACTTTTATTTTGAAACAAATGGATTTTCATCAAGTCAAAGTAAGTAACAGGACCCAATCCCAACAAATTCAGAAAAACAAACCCCAGGTCTACAAGTGCCTGTGTAACACAAATGTCAAAACAAAATGTGGCCATGAAAACTGAGGGACCTTGACATTCACTTTATCTCTCATAACTGATATTTCTCAAGGGCTGCTTTCAGCTTCCATTGGTATTTATAAAGTAAGACTCATGAGGGAGAAACACCTAGGAAGTGAGGAAATCATTGTTTCACAAGGTTTGCATAACAGAATCCGAGTATCCAAGGACCAAGTGATAAATAGAGTGATAAATGAGATTTTAGACCAAAACTCAGGGATGTTAAAAACTCCAGGAAACCCATCTCATGTTCTCTAGTACTTTTAATATTTGTGATAAAATTAAATAAAAATAGAGATGTATCTGGGACCAGAATTTTTAAAGCATTCTTTCATAATTCCACCTTGAAGCTCCAGAAGGGTGACTCTTTACAAAGAGGTTATATGTTTTATGTTAAACATAAGCCAGATGCTTGTGAATTCTAGATAGCTAAGGAGAAAGAATTCACTTAATATCAAAAGTATTTTCCAAACACCTTCCTAATTTTCCTTCTGGATAAATAGAAAACTTAACAGTTTGATTTCTTTTCCACTAAAGAAACCAACTAGTAGGCATCCTTGTGTGGTTTTATGTAGTAATTATTTTGTAACCAAGATAAAGTTTGTGACAAAAAAAAAAAAAAAGGCAGGGAGAACCCAAGTCCTTGGTAACTTCCTTTGAGCTGCTGGATCAAGCTTACCTGCTTCTGGACTTATAGGATAAATGTCCCAAAAATTTCACTGTAGAGTAGTGTTTCTCAGCCTCAGCACTATGGAAATTTTGAGCCAGATGTTTTTTTGTTGGGGATGTTGTCCTAGCTTATAGGCTGTTTAACAGTATCCCTGACCTCTACTTACCGGATACCTGTCAACCCTACATTTGTGATAGCCAAAAATGTCTAAAATATCTTCAGATGTTGACTAATGTCCCCTGAGGGGCAAAATCCCCCAGTTTGACAACCATTACTCTTGGATTTTCAACCAGTTTGAGCTGTGTTTTTGAACATTTGAAACATAAATTTTTTTTATTAGTTCCAGGTGTACAAAACAATGTAATAGACATTTCACTCCTCACAAAGTGATAATCCCCCTCCCCCAATCTACTACCCCTCTGACATCGTATATATCTATTACAATTCCTTTGACTCTATTCCCTATACTATATTCCATACCTGTAACCATATATATATATATATATATATATATATATATATATATATATATATATAAAATTATAGTTGACATACAATATTATTCAGCTTCAGCTTCAGGTGTACAGTGCAGTGATCAAGCATCTTCACCATCCATGAAATGGTCTCCCCAATAAGACATGCAACATAAATATCTTAATAGACTGTATGTATACATGTATTGGTATATATTACCTAAAATTATTAGATTCAAATAATTTCTCTTAGCAACCAAAATTCATTCTAAGAGGAGATTATCTTTGAAATATTGCTCCTTGAGCAAATAGACTTCTGAATTCTTGCATAGGGGAATATTGTGACATAAATGTCATCTCAGAACTGACATCCCATGTCATCCCAGAACTTCTGGGAATTGTTTCTTATGGCTCCATACTGAAATTTCCTGCTCTCAATGGATGTTTAACTTCCTATTGTGAGTGTCTTTCTCACTGTTCGGTATGATCCACATATGAAACTCAGTTTTCTTTTTCAGATTTCCATGAAGTCACGTTTGGGAGCTCAAGTGGACATGGAGGACATGCCAAGACTATGAACCCTACAAGGCAGGCAATAAAAGGCAGACATAAGCAATGTGCTCTCACATATATTCAGTCAATGTGGGGTGTGAATATCGGCCACTTGATTTGGTTCAGGTGAAACATTGCATTAACCGATATCCCCTGGCTTCACACACTGAAGTGAAAGTGAAAACAGAGCCTGGTCAGATTGCCAGATTCAGTTGGGGATGCTCCAGTTTTGCTATCTTGATAGATTCTTTTTCATAGACTTGGAATTGTCTCTGCTGGGTGAATACCTTCTCTGTTTTCTGGCTACATCTTTGCTCTATATCCTTAACACTAAAATATATTGTGTGTTTTCCTAAGGAAAAATGTGTAGAGCTTGGCCTTTTGAATGTGCCATAGTAGACTAAACAGATACATGGAGATCAGAAGCATATTTTTTAAATGAACAGAGTACCAGTCATGGGGAGTGGGAAGTGATACTGCAAGTTTGTATGTAGATAATTAAAAATTAAATCCCTGTTTTTCAGAGGTTAAAAAGAAATCCTTTAATCATTTCTGCTAATTCATACATCTGGCATCAGTCTTCAACCCTATTTCGTGGCCCCGTCTGTTTTTACCCATTCTTTACTCATTGACCTCCTGCAAATTAAAAAAAAAAAAGCCTACTTTATTATAAAGAATTTTTTATCTCTCTATAAGTCAACCTCTGTTTGGGATCTCTCTTTGAACATTCAGAGATTCATTAATGTGCTCAGACAACAAAGAGACTTCTTCAGAGAGAAAAGTAACAGAAACTGTGGCATACACGAAAATGCACCCCATAGTTACCCCTTCAAGGAAGGACTTGCTGTCCAGCTGGGAGCATAGGGTCAGCAGACAGCCTCTAGATTTCAGCTCTTTCAAGGCTGTCCTCATATGCAGAGACTCTACAGACCTGAGCTCGCGCCCTTCGTGGGGAAGCCTGCATTGAATGATTCAGCAAGGGGGTGATGTAAAAGGTCAGTTACCTTGATGATGTAAGACACTCCAATAGACAACTTGCTCCAAAAATTCCCTGTTAAGTTGGCCAAGGCTTTTTAGGCCTGTATTGTAGTTTAAGATCTTCTTCTGCCCCATCTGGTCCTCTCTCTTCCTTTCAGAGTTGTTGATCCATAATAAAAATCTTTAGTATGCACCCCAACCTCTGACTTAACATCTACTTCCAGAGAATACAGCTTGTGACCGAAATATATGTATGTCCCCATTACCATGAAATCATTCATACTTACTCAACACCTTTTTAAGTACCTATTATATGCCAGACACTGTACTAGACAGTGGGATTACAATCGTGAAATGATACATCTGTGATTTCTGCCCCGTGGGGCTTAAGGTCTTGTAAAAGAAATGGACAAAACAAGCAAATGAATGAACATGGATGGGGAAATGAACCAGAAGCTCTTTAGTTTCTGTTGTGGTTAACCGGTCAATATTTCACATACCTTCAGTAAATTGACCCAAACAAATTTACTTTGGCTTTTTGGACAGACTTGCTTATTGAGTAGTACACAGCCAGTTATCACTGGGCTTTCTTTCAGTTCAGTGAGTTCTCTCTCTGCCTCCTCATTTTGAACAAAATCATTCAAACTGCAGCTTTCTAGTTTTAGACATCCCCATTGGCAATTGGATAATCTATTTTGGAGACATAATTGAAGACTGAAGAGTTCACTAAGGACCTTTTGCTGATAGATACTGAAAAAGAAGCCAAGGTAGTTTGGTCAAGATTTCTGGAATGCCATTGTTTCTGATTACAAAGGATAGTATTTATTTCCTACTGATCCAAATAGTGGCAAACTCTTAGTCAAGGTGATTTAGAGGAGATTAGAGAGAGACGTGGATGCTTGGAGCATTCTGAAGAGAGAAAAATAGTTTTTCTGCCATTAGCTTTTACTCTACAATGTTTTTAGCATTCAAAAACACTTTAATATTGAGATGGATTTTTTTGTCCCTTGGGAATTGGACAGGCTCTAGAAAGAATATATGCATATTTGTTGTACTTTTCTAAGCTCCCTAGTGGTGAATTAGCTAGGTTTAAAGAATTATTATCGTATCCAAGACATCATGGATGCTTTGGGAATATGACGTAACCCAGAAATATTAACTTCCTCATTTAGGTACCTAGAGTCTTGGCAAAATTTTTCTTAGTCAATGTTTGAATTCAATACATAATGAATAATAATAGCTAGTAATTATTGAATGTTCACTAGATGTTAAGTACTGTGCCAAGTACATGATATATACATTTTCCCATTTAGTCTTCACAAAGGGTAGATATTATCTACCCTATCAGGTAGATATTATCATTATCTCCATTTTATAGATGGGGAAAATGAGGTTCAGATGGGTTAAATAGTTTGCCTAGAGACATGTAGCAAATATTGGGCTGTGGGAAAAGTAATAACGTATTTTTTTGGTTTTTCGTTGCAAAAATGCGTCATGACTTTTCCGACAACCCAATATATGGCAAAGCCACTGTAAACCTCAGTGTACGGTGACTCCAAAACCACTATTACATTCATAATTAAGTAAAGTCCCATTCATTTGGAATTCACTAAATCAATTTATAAAGTAATTGTTTCATATTCCGCAACTCATGACATCCTGTTTATACATTGTTTTCAATACTCCTCTGTCTCAAATAAAAAATTGCTTAGTCCAGTCCATTTTAATTCAATCCACTAAAAGATTCATATGGTCCATGAAGTATTTTAGTTTCTGGGAGGAAAAAGAAGACATAGATAAATAAGATACATTTCCTGACCTCAGTGAATTCAAAATCTATTAGGGGACTTTGCTCTTTATCTTCATGGAGTGTGTACTCCCCATTCCTCATTCCTTCTCTGTAGTTTATTGATGCTGAACCAGGAAATGGATGAAGGGAGACTCTTAACTAAAGCATTACTGAGACAACAATTCAAGGTTCAATGTGATATTTTGCAAAGAACCAAACAAATCTTCCTGGCTCCTGTGGGAATGGAGCCTATGGCCCTGCTTCAACAATCCTATTAGTATTAAGTAGGAAAAGCCAGCCTGTTACATAATTACATTACAGTGGACACCAATTCCTTAGGTGTATGGTCCCAATCACCAGTTGATGAAGCCCATCTTTCAGGACACAAAACCACACACATATCCCCAAAAATATGCACCTAGCATTCATATTTGAACTTCATAGCCCTATCCCAAGCCATAGCTAGTTAGTCAATGTATTAACAGTAACCCAGGCTGAGCCAATGAGATTATTTTCCCTGGGATTTATGTTTGTCCTATCTGTCCTTGTGAGTGGCTGAATCAGTAATACCTACACTTGGGGTCTATGCAGTGGCCATCAATTTGTATCTGATAAGAAGCAAAGAAAATCTTTCTGTACCTAGAAGACAATTAATACTGATATGCAAAGGGAAACAGCCATAAGAAATGGAGGCAAAGTCACAAAAGTGTTTGAATTTCTGTTTCCGGGCTGGTTTTATAAATTCTTGTTACAATCCCCAAGTCATCCCTTTATTCCTATAGTAAGCTCCCATTCTTGGAATACACTAGCTTAAATTAGTTTCTGTCATTTATCAATACTGACACTTTATATATAGTACAGGGACCGAACATAATCTTTACCAGATCTGCCATGTACACTGCACAACACTAGGGGGTGCTAGTCACCTCATAGTTTGCATTATATAACCACATACAGTGACCCTGACCTTCAAGGTTATCAATTCCTTGAGCAACATATTTCCTATGTTCAACTCAATTCATCAAATAAATATTATTAAAAATAAAAATAGATCCACATGGTCACAATCTAGGAAAGCAGACCAACAAGAAACAATCACTACATAATACGATATAGACTACACAGACAAATTTCAGAAAGGAAAATCAATAACTCCCTCAGGGAGCACCAGGGGAGGCTTTCCAGAAGAGGGATGCCCAGGCAAGTTCCAGGTAGTCAGAACAGCAAGTATGAAAGTGGGAATAAGTGGAACAACATGGTGTGTTTGCAGAATTACAAATGGCTTGCAGTTGCTGGAAGCGCAAGGAAAATAAGGCACGGGGCAGAGCTAGAGAGAGGAGCAGGGGCCAAATCACAATGAGCTTTGCCTACCAGGCTCAATGGCTAGTACATTCTGCTGTAGACTAAGACTTCTCACATTGTAATATCATACAACTCATCTGGGGATCATGCTAGAATGTAGATTCTAATTTTCTAATTCAGTAGGTCGGGGCATGGGGAGGGGGCAGCACAGGGGCGCAACTGGAGAGTCTGCATTGCTAACAAGCTCTGTGAGGATGCCAGCGTATGAGTAACAAGGAGTTGAGCAAGGGACCATTGAAGATTATGCAGCAGGAAATCATATGGAATTCCAGAAAGATCACCCTACTGTACTGGCATGGGCATATTAGGCATAGGAGGTAGGGAAAACAGGCAGGAGACCTGTTAGGAAGAAATTTCAAGATCCATGTGAAAAATGATGAAAACAGGAAGTGGATTAATTGTGTCAACTTGAGTGTATCATGCTAGTGAGCAGTAAGAAGAATTATTCCTTGACCTTGCTGATTCTGTCTGTATTTATCCTACAGAATAGAGAATTTTACATTTATGTTCTTCAATAGCAGAATTTGTTTGCTGAGTATTTATTTTTATATCCATTGTATTCTTAAAATTCATTTTAAAGTTGTTTTCATTTTAACTTGCAAGATCTATACCTGATCAAATAATTTGCAATCAAGTCGTAGTTTCAAGTGGGCTGGACTTGGAGCTAAAACAGGTTTGTGAAGAAATGAATTCTTCATGAGAGAATGAAAGGCATTGTCATTTTAATTAGGGACTAATCCTGGCTCCAAGCATGACAGATATGAGGTGGCACCTTGGTTTGCTTACAAATTACCTGGGGTGATTATTAAGACAGTTTCCCCATCACTAACCTTCCCTCATCCTTATTTTGTATGCCATACTGCCCAGACGCCAGCATTTTAAGAAGCATCCCCAAGAAAATTCTGATGCAGGTGAAATCTGAAAGAGAAATTAAGAAACACCAACCTAGCTCACTTTGGTAAAAACCAATTGTCTTCCTATAATGTGTTGTTGCTACCTGTCACTGACTAATGCCATCAAACACACAGACAAGATGGTCCCTGCTTTCTAAGAGTTAGTATTCTGTTAGGTGATCAGGAGTTTGATATCTCCCTACCCAAGATCCTTATTCTGATATCATGTTTGTAAATTCTTGTATCTGGCAAAGTCCATAACCATCATTAATTGCACAAAAGTAATTTCAAAGTGTTTTAATATTCATTGTCCAATTTGATTCTGTAAAATAGGTAATGAAACTCTTATTTTCCAGACCTGGATTAAAAACTTCAGAGATAATAGAGATCTTGCTCAGCATCATATAGCCAGTTAGAAATAGAAACAATGAAGAAGAATTTTGTCATATCTTCAAAACAAGTAAGACCAAGAATGGGAAGTTCTTATGGTCAGCTGTCCCTCCAGGCATCCACGAAATGCTATGGCTCTCAACCCTGGCTAACACAAGAATCACCCAGGGAGCTTTTCCAAAACCTTGATGCATAAGCTACACACCAGATCCAGGTGAGACACAGGCATCAGTATTTTAAAAGCTCCCTAGGTGACTGCAATGTGCAGCTAATTTGGGAATCCTTGAAGTGGAACCTCTGACAGATGGATTTGCTGTGATACTAATGAAGTTTAAGCCTCAGAGATCTTCATTTCTACACAGGTTGCTTTCCAGAATGTGTGTTTAAATTTGTATTCACAATGATTTTGATTCATTTTTCTCAAAGAAGGCTCCTTGTTGTCATTTTGGGTCCTCTGAGAAGCAGACACCAAGAGATTAAGTGTGCAAAAAGTTTATTGAAGGAAGGATAAAGAAGAGAGAGAATCAAAGTAGGCAAGGAGAGACTTTAGATTACAATGCAGGTCTGACACCTACGAAGGGAGAGAAAGACCAAAGAATTGAGACTGGGAATGAAGGAAAGAGAATCAGGTTTGGGCAGGATTTGCCTCAGGATACAGAAAAGTTACCGAAAGTCTTAGACAGGCCAATAGGCCATCCCTGAACAAGGGTACTCATTAGAGGAGCAGGGCACCAAGCAGAAGTGAGATGACTTTGGAATATCTCCTGTGTTCATTCACTGACTGGAATAGCCAGAGGAAAGGACAGTCAGGCTGTGGTTGTTCCAGGGGCCTCAAAGTTGCTGCAGCTGCATCCCTGTGGCAGTTTCTCTGGAAGGGGAATCTGAGTGGAGCACCAATATGGCCACCACACCCCTCATCTAGGTCAGCTTCACACAACAAAACTGCCCCATCCTCTGCATTTATGACTGAATGGGGGAAGGAGAGAATTAATCTGATAGCACCAGGGTTAACTTTGAGAACGCCAAGGAACAATTCATGGGCTACATGCATGACCTTGGCTCCTCCTCCTCCTCCTCCTCCTCCTCCTCCTCCTTCTCCTCCTCCTCCCCCCTCTGCTCCTCCTCTCCCCTCTCCCTCCTCCCCCTCCTCCTCCTTATTTTTAATTCACAAAGAAAGCTTGAATGTGATGTGCAAGAGTTTTCTCTCAAGTGAATAAACACTGAATGAATAAACACCACCAAGGCGAGATGATCAGCCTGCCAGCCTGTCATCTTCAGGGACCTGTCATTTAGGAAAACAGGTGAAACTGGGTTTATTCATTCAGGTAGTCACAAACAATTTTCACACAGTGAGCTTCTGTGTGCCAAACACTGCAATGCTCAGTGTTCAGGATACTAGATCTGGTTCCTGTTTCATGAAGCTTATGGGGGCATATACCAAAAGGCAGTGAATGTATGAATAAATAAAATTATTACAGCTTGTAATAAGTATTTAAAGACACAGAGTGCCTTGATAGAGAATAATGGGATTGGGAGCTGTTTTAGGTAGACTTGTCAGGGAAAGCCTCTCTGAAGTGGGAGATATTTAAATTGAGAATTGAACTTCAGGAATTGGGTAGGAGGGGGAAAAGGGAAGGCAAGAGTCTCAGGTAGAGAGAAACTCTTGGTTTGTTCTAAGGGTTGTTCTAAATCTGGTGTTTTTAGAGCACAGAGCAGAGGGAATCCTGGCACAAAATGAGTTTGAAGAAGTAAGGAAGTGATACAGACTTCACAGACTATGGCAGGGAGTTTGAATTGTACATTAAGTGCAAAGTAATGTCATAGCAGGACATTAAGCAATATGACAATGTTAGTGGGAACAGGGGTAACATGATCCAATCTATGTTGTAAGGGGATTACTTTTTTGGCTGCTGGGTGGGAATGGGTAAGGAAAAAAAGAAGTGGAAAGACCAGTTAGCAGACTGAATCTTGAGATTTGGTGCTGGGCAGATGGCTCAGAGAGAGTGGGGGCACTTAAAATGCTTCTGACATCCTTTTTCTATAAAATATCTCAGCAGCTTTGAGAACAACAGCTGGGGTTAAAAATCTAAGAAGACAGATTTAACAAATATTATCTATGAGTTCATATTACAAATTAAAAATGTTTCCCATCATTATGTTTTAAACTCATTTTTTTATTTGTTTACAGTATAACTTGAGTTAGATATTTATAGTAAATATCACTTTGCATTTCAACATTTGTAATTCTTGTGATCTTTCCTTGGCTGTATGTCTCAAACGAACAAAAAACCACTATGACTTATTGAGCTCCTACTATATGCCAGGCACTGTATGAGATAAACAGATATAAATATACATATATAGAGACAGAGACAGATATAACCATGAGAGGTGTCTTATGAACAATACAGAGGCCATACCCATGCTTTGGTTTGCAATGGAACACAGGAGGAACTGAAGATATTTAGACTTCAAAAGAGTCAGACAGGTATAAACTCATTCACATATAATAGAAAGGATCTCATGAAAAGGTGGAACCAAGCCTATATATTGGGTTGGAAAAGTCATGACATATTTTTTCTATGTTTCTCATTGCAAAAATGTGTCATGACTTTTCTGACAACCCAATAGTAAAGACTAAAAGGTGGATTCAAAAGCAATTAGTATAAATCCATCCATCCATCCATCCATCCGTCCATCCATCCATCCATCCGTCCGTCCATGTACCCATTCATGCAACAAACTGAAAAAAAAGTAGAGACATAAGAATCAGTACTTCAATCCAATTTTAGGATTCATTAAAGTCTTTCCTGAGGAAGTGACACTTAAATTGAGACCTGAAGGATTCCTTCCTCATAGCCAGATGAAAAATAGGTACAATCAGGGGAATGGCCAAGATGGCAGAATAGGTAAATGCTATGTCTACTGCATCCCATGAGCACTTTGGAATCATAACTAAATTATAGAACAATCAACCTCGAGAATCATCTGAAGACTAGCTGACCAGAACCCCTATAATTAAGAATATAGAGAAGAGGCCAGTTGAGACTGGTGGAGGGGGCGAGACACGAAATGGGCTGACCCCAAACCCACAGATGTGATTGAACACTGGAAGGGACACCTCAGCAGCGGAAGGCCCCCCTGAAGAGGGAGGGGTCCCAGCCCGCATGACAGGCCTTGGGTCCTGTGCTGGGAAGATGAGTCCCCATGACATCTGGCAGTGAAAATCAGAGAGGCCATTTAAATTTCTTAGAAATTCCAAGTTTGCCTAACTTTCTACAGTGAATGTTACATGCAAAAACCTTGGGGTTTTAGATATTGTAAACAACACAAAATAAGTAAATTGGGGAAAGAGGTGGAGGTATATGGTAGGAAGTAGAGAGGTATAGATGGTGTGGTGGGTGGTGAAGATGATAGACTTGGGGTCAGTGCTCCTAACTTGAGCCTCAAATTCCAGTTTCTAGATAGATGATCTGTAACATTATAGTCTGGTGTTTAAGAATATGGATTCTTGTTTGTTTACTGCTGTACTCCAGCCCAGAACAGCACCTGGCACTGTAATAAATAGAAGCTGAGTGAATGAGTGAACAAAAGCTGTTGCATGCCCAAAGCTGCCCCTCAGTTTTTGCAAAATGATTTCTCCAATTTTATCTATAAATTCCTGGCAATGCGGGAGATAGACAAAGAAAAAGGAGAATTAACGAGTTCCTACATAATCAGCCAATAAATCCTTTATTTCCAGGGAAGAGAAATCCGTTGTTTTTCTTCCCTTCATGTTTCCCTAAGGCCCAGCTCTGGTCCTTTCTCTTTTCCTTCAAGGCTGCCTGTGATATTCACTTGACCTGACTTCTTCACAGTGTTGTGACTGATAATTAGCAGGCTTGCCCTTGTCTGAAGGAGCTGACTGAGCCTTTCCCTATGGAGAGCCCTACCTCCAGTGTGAACACTCACCCTGGCTCAGTGTAGCTTCATTGGGGAAGTCAGTTGCAGCAGTGGAGGGCTCTGTGCTAACTGCGAACACCCAGGAAGAAATGCTGAGTAAGAAAGCACAGTGCCTGGCAGCACATCCTTCCTCTAGAGCCTTCTGCCCTGGGCCAGATCCCAAGCCTTCCAGCAAAATCTGTGCATGATTTTGGAAATCATGCTTCTGGTAATGGCCCATTAAAGGCAAGACACCCTGCCCATTAAAATTAGTGTATTAAAAAGGCAGAGTCTCATCTGAGTGTCTGAGTTTCCTGAGGCTCACTCTGTGTCCACTGGCTTTGGTCTAGGTTCTCTGCAGTCTCAGGGTGCAGACTGTGAAGCTGTCTCATGGCTACAGGAAGAGAAATCGTAAGAATTCTATGGAAGGAGCCTTGGAGCTAGAACCAGCCAGTGGCTAATATTTATTAATTGCCTATGAGGTGCCAGGCACATACATCATATGAGGCTGTGGTAAACACTGTGATGAGCCACCCAGATCGCCTCTCCAGCTGTCACTGCAGCTGTTGAAAGTGCTGTTGGCAGATAGCCTTGTCTCATTAGCCCCTCAGGTTTTGCCTCAGCTGCAGAGAGCTCCTTCCCCAAGGTCACGCCTTTCCGTCCGAGACTCACAACCAATGACTTGTCAAGGTGAACCTGTAAAGGCTGGACCATTTCAGGCCAATGTAGGACAGCTTGGATGGGCAGACTGACTCCAGGGCTCCCTCTGGAGTTAGATGAGCCTGTTTTTGGATGTGCAGGACAGCTTGACTTCTCCCTCTGTCCGATTCTGCTTTGTTCCCTTCCCTTCATTAAGTGTTTGTCCCCGGCACCCCCGCTAAAAACATCCTACATGTTAAACTCTATCTCATAGTCTGTGACAGGGATGATGGATAAAAATAATTGACATGTGACTTTTCTCTGCCTTGCTTATCCTGTGCTCACTAAAAATCATTCTGGATTTGCCCACTTAGTTTCTCCTTTCTTTACCCTCTGAGGAGAATTCTACTCTTACCATAAATCCTTATAAGGAAGAGGCAGTTAAGAAGAAAGAGGGATAAGAGGATTTGGGGTACTGCAGGCCTAGTGCTAGGTGATTGGAAGATATCTGAAGAGTGTAAAGGAAGAGGCTGTTTCCCCCACACACACACATATTTCTATGGTGGCTTAAGATATAAATACATTTTAAGTAAAGCAAATACAAGTAAAATATAAGTAACAAACTTGTTATTTTGAAATTACTTTTCAATTGCTGGAGTGTGTTCTTGGGTCAGGATGCTAGTTTTAATTTGGACTACGTGAGTCACAACTTCATTAGGGTTACGATTACAATCTTTCAGAGTTGTATTATTATTCCCATTTTATAAATAAACAGGTCAGAGATGCATTCGAGGATTCATTTTGCTTCTATGACAACTTGAGCTATTCATTTAACTTTCTTGGAACTTGTGACTAAAAGATAAATTTTAAATGCCAAAAACACAAGGAAAGACATAGGCAGGAGACAAGTTAGGAGAAAATTTCAAGATCCATGTGAGAAATGATGACAATAGGAAGTAGATTGATTGTGTCAACTTGAGTGTGTCATGCTAGGGAGCAGTCCCTTACAATTCTAAGATCTCTAATTCTTTACACAATTAATCATTTCAATGTATTTCCCTTGTTAATTGTGATATATTATATGAAATGAATAAGGAAATTGCAAGATTAGTTTTACTACTTTAACCTATGCCTACATTATATAGTTGGGTTATCACTAGTACCTTTGAAATATGCAGGGATGTACTGTTTTCCCAGTTTACATTTGGAGAAACTAAAGCTCAGAGAAAACAATTTATTAGTGCAAAAATATCCTGCTTAATTTTAGATCTAGAATACAGACTCAGGGTTCCTGATACTTGCTCTAATACTTACTCCGTACTATTAAACTGATTCTCTTTAGCCTGGTATCCTCATATTAGTTATTGATTACCACATGACAAATTATCTTAACACTTTGGGACTTACAGTAACAAACATTTGTAATTTCCCATAGTTTGTGACCATCAGAAAAGGTTTAGCTTGGTGGTTCTGACTCTGAGCCTCTCATGAGGTTGCCGTCAGGATACAGCAGGGTCTGCAGTCATGATGGCTTGACTGGAACTGGAGGATCAACTTCCAAGATGGCTCACTCTCTTGGCTGTTGATAGGGGGCCTTCTTTTTTCACTGGTTATTGACTGGACTATGTGGGTCACGGCTTCAGTTGACAGGAAATCTCAATTCTTTGCCACATGAACCCTTATAGGACTGCTCAAGTGTCCTCACAATATGGCAGCTGAGCTCCCCCAAAACGAGCATTGAGAGAGAGAGAGAGAGAGAGAGAGAGAGCGCGCAAAGAGGATGCATTGCCTTTTATGACCCAGCTCCGAAGTCACGCACCATCACCCTTGCCATAGTCTATTCATTTGCAAAGATTCACTAAGTCTGATCAATATTCAAGAGGAGTAGAACTAAGCTCCAAATCTTGAAAAGAAGAATGTCAAAGAATTTATGAACATATGTTAAAACTATCACAGATCTGCTCTTTGGTGGCTTAAAAATTCCTTATGAAGGGGGCAGTGTTATTTCCCAGGAAGTCTGAGCCAGCAGAATGCATCAGGCTGCCAAAATTTTGATGTATGGGAAGTTTATTCACTTGTCAACTTAGGTGGAAGTTTGATAACCTTTTATTCCTTGGCTGGGATTGGCTTCTAAAAAAATTCTACCAATACTGTAATAATCATGCAATGGTGGACATCTGAAGTTTTTGCATGCCCAGGACCCATTCCTTTTTCTTCTAATTTTACCCTGGGAACCTCCATTCACTTCTCTTTGTTAGAGTGGAACTGGTGAGTTGAATCTACTTCCTTCAGTTCTGGAGATGGGCATGTGATTTGGGTGTGACTTGGGCCTGGCTAATCAGCATATTTCCTTACCCTGGCCATGGTGATTGGTTCTGAAATCATATGGGTTCAATGAGAGTCAGTTCCCAAATATTGTGAAACTATTGGGAACAGGTTTCCTTTTAAAAGATTTGCTAGGCTCCTTCCATCTTATGGAAAGAGTTTGTTTGAGAATGAAGTCAGCACAGAGCAGAAATGGTGCCAAGACATAACGTTAGAAAGAAAACACTAAGTGATATCATTATTTGCATCTAGAAAATCCAGTATGAATCAGGTCAGCTCTATCCCTGATTTTTCAAGCCACAAGCCAATAAAATTCCTACTTTGGTTATTTTAGTTACTATCAAAAAGTCCTAATATACTGTTAGAATTAATAATCTATCTCTTATTAAGTATTTATTATTATATTCTAGGAGATGTGCTAAGACCTTAATATCATCACATTTATTTGTTAAAATAGTAACATTTGAGGGAGATACTATTATATTATTCTCTTTTATGGATGAGACATGGTGAGAGTTAGAAATTGTCCTTAGTCATACTTCTAAGAAATAGAGAACTTGGGGTTTGAACCAAGACTTACTTGATGAGGTAGCCATGCTCCTGGCACTATGCTGTCCTGCCCACTCTCACTGGGGAATTTTTTAAAAAATTGCTGAGCCAATTATTTAGGTAAGAGTAGTAATCAGTACCAGTTACTCAGAGCCTAGTGATATGCTACATTTATATGCAAGTCTCATTTAATCCTCAAGTTGACTTTGGGATGGAAATACTGCCAAGCTCACTTCATAAGTGAGGAAACTAAGGGCCAGGACCATTAAAACAACTTGTCCAGTTTAACATAGCTGGGAGTTATAGAGCTGGGTTTTGACCCAGATATCTGATGAGAGTCCACACATATTTCGGCTCTATAATTTCAGTGAAAATTTAAAAATTAATAGAGTCCATGGGAATTTTAGTAAGAACACCAGGGTCCAATAAGGGATTTTTAAAAAAATATTTTCTCTCATCCTATTAGGGTGACCAATACATCTGGATTTTCCTAAGACTTTCCCATTTTTTAAACTGAAAGGTAGTCTGGTCGCCCTACCTCCCACAGACAGTGCAAAATGGAAAGAACAGGACAACTGTTTGTCTTTGGCTGGCAGATAGAAAAGGGGATTGGGACCAGGGATTCCTTACCATCAATCCCCAGAGAGAACAGACCTCATCTGAGGATTTAAGGAAGGTAAGAAACAAGGAGAGATCTGGCTGCCTTAGCAGCTCATCCATGGATGAACTTGAAAGGGTGAACATGAAGCTGTTCCCATGCTGAAGATATCCTGAGCATCAGTTCCCATGTGCCATGAACCTACAAGAAACATTTTAAGGGGCCGGCTGAGTGGCTTGTTGGTTAGTGGTCGGCTTGGGACACCAGCTCTGAGCAGCAGGGCCATGGGTTCGGATCCCACATGGGCCAATGACACTGTGCCCTCTACAGCTAAGATTGTGAATGGTGGCTTGACCTGGAGCTGGGCTGCCGTGAATCACTGGTGGCTGTGTAGGCTGCAGTGGGGCTACAATGGGCTGCCGTAAGCTATCGTGAGTGGCCGGCAGCTGGTGGGAGCTGCTGTGAGCCACCGTGAGCCATTGTGAATGGCCATCCAATGGCCGGTGACCAATCTGCCTCAGCCGGGAAGAGCACAATACCAACATGGGCCAATGAAGCGACATCCTCCACAACTAGACTGAAAAATAAAAGGACAGCAACTTGTCTGTTCCCCTTCCCCAATTCCCCAACAGTGTTCCCTTCCCCAATTCAATAAAATCTTTTAAAAGGAAAGAAAGAAAGAAAGAAAGAAAGAAAGAAAGAAAGAAAGAAAGAAAGAAAGAAAGAAAGAAAGAAAGAAAGAAAGAAAGAAAGAAAGGGAAAGAAAGAAAAAGAAAGAAAGAAAGAAAGAAAGAAAGAAAGAAAGAAAGAAAGAAAGAAAGAAAGAAAGAAAGAAAGAAAGAAATGCTCTAGTTAATCAGAGGTGGTGGCCTTTGTCAATAAAGGCACCCTGCAAGATGCGAACCTTTTGGAGTAGGTGTGGGTAGTAGAGAGCAGGTCATAGAGTCGGAATGCTTAGGTCTGCATCCAACTTAGCCACAAATTCGTGCATTACCTCTGGGCCTCAGCTCCCTTCATCCCTAAAATGTGGTGTATAGTGACCACCTCAGAGTTTTGCAGTGCAGTTTCATGAGTTAACATGTAACAATGTTTTGAATGTGAAATGCTCCTAAATACAATGGATGCTTTTAATAATTATTTAAATCATACCTTGTTAAAATCAATATCCTTCTAACTTAGGCTTTCATTTCTGTTTTTAACTATGTGTACCTCTGAAGAATATCATCCAAAGACTAAGAATTTAAAAATTTACAAAGAGCTCTGTGTGGTAGCAGAAAAATGTCTTCCCACTTCCCAAGATGTCCATATCCTAATCTCTATAAGTTGTGATTCTGTTATGTTTCATGGCAAAGTGAATTAAATTTACAGATGGAATTAAAGTTGGGAATAAGCTGACATTAACAAGGGTCCTTAACTGTAGAAGAGAGAAGCAGTAGAGTAATGTCAGAGTAACACTGCCCGAGAAAGATATGACTGGACCTTGCTGGCTTTGAAGATGGAAGAAGCAGCTACAGCCAAAGAAGCTTCTAGAAGCTTTAAGAGGCAAGAAAATAGATTCTCCCCCAGAGCCTTCAGAAGGCATCTAGTAGCTCCTGTCACACCTTGATTTTAGTTCAGTGAGACCCATTTCAGGATTCTGACCTCCAGAAGTCTAAGATAATAAGATAATAAATTTGTGTTGTTTTAAGCCATCAAGTTTGTAATAATTTTTATAGCAGCAATAGAAAACTAATACACTCTATAATCAAAGTAATCCAGTGAGAAATATCCATAGGATCATCATGGGAAGTGATGCAATTAGTCATGGGGAGTTAAAGCTTTTACTCATGTTTCTCCTGGCAGCCTGAGAGTGAGCCTTCTAAAAACTTAAGGTACAACGCTTGATGGATGCACCTCCAGCGTCTCCCCTGGGCTGTTGCAGTCCACAGGGAGCTGCAGAGGTGGAGTCTTTGGAGGTTGAAGTTGGTCAAAACATCACCAATTTCATTTCTAGCATGTGCTTCCAAAGTCATCTAAATTGCATGTAGCCCCATTTCTAGGTTTGTTGGAATCAGCATTTGAGGATAAATGACAGGGCAGTGGGTGCTTCCTGTGAGTTTGTTTCCAATATGGTGGTTTTTTCCATTCTCTTTGAAGAAGAGGCAGCCTAGGAAATGACAATGGGCTGTAATTCGCAATTAGACTGGTAAGGTTTAAATTGTACCCCTACCATTTACCCGCTGCGTCACTTTGTGCAAGTTACACAGTGTCCCCAAGTCTGATTTTTCATTGACAAAATCGGGCTGATAAAAACAGTTTCAACACAATTTAGGAATATTAAACAAAATAATGAATGTAGTTTTGCAAGCTACCTGCCTCATGGCACATTCTCCAGAAATGTTAACGGTTTTGCAATTGCCCATTTCTGATCTGAAAGAAATGAAAGAAAGAATGAACGCAGCCCAGCATGTGGTGTGTCCTGTGAGAGTGTGGTCACAGCAGGATAATCAGAGGCTAAGGGTGGAACCCAGGAAACGGAGGAAGAGGCGGCTAGGAGAATACTGACTCTATGGGCAGATCCTTGCAGTGTGGCTGAAACAAGCCTGATGAAAGGCTTGTTCACTCTGCCAATCTTCCCAGACATCTCAAAACCTGTGTTTAAAGATCAGCCAACTGGGTGTTATGTATAATAAGTATTCATTAAAACTCATTTGCAACCCTGGGTGCGAGTTTACTGGAGCAGGTCTTACTGAAAGCCTCGATGCCGTGAAGAGGATCCAAGGGTTTTAGCCAGAGCTCATGTAATTTAATGGGCAGGGCGAGTCACACAGCCTCAATTCTAGTTCTGGCTCTGCCACTTTCCAGCTGCCCTTGTTTCTTCGCCGAGGGAAGGGAGAAATGTTACCTTCCTCGCAGAGATTTTTTTTCAGGATTAAATGTGACATGCAGATAAGGGGCTTGAACAGTCTAAGGTGGTCATTGTCATAGTAGTTATGTATTATTTGGGTTCAGAAGACTTGCTTCTAGTGCTAGCTCTATTACATAATATGACCTTGGGGAAATCCTAAACCAATTCTGAGGTTGCTACTTTTTCTGTACAAAGTGGACAATAAAAAATAATGTATCTACTTTACGGGGATGTAATGTACCTAAAATGAGACAGTGCTTGTATGTAAAAGTCTTATGTTTGGAGTCAGCTATGGTTGTACGAAAGGGCCCCAATGTCCCCCATTTTTCTCCCTCATTGACCTGTTTCAGCAGATGGTGCATCCGCCATTGAGCTATGTTAAGGTTGTAAAATTTTAGCACTTCAGACCTCATGGATAATGCTCCATGAGGTTGAACTTAGTGGACACAGCTTGGAAAGGAGATGGAAGGGTTCAGTCAACAGACAACTCGTGTCATCCTGTGTAACAAGCAGAACTAAGTTCCTGGATTCCAGCAGTGGAGAAGGGGCCATCAGCATAAGTAACATAAAGGCCTGCACATATAATACAAGGAACTAAGCAGGGATTAACTTGTAGGTACCAGGCACTAAGCCAATCGCTTTCTGCGAATAATTCCAGTTAGCCTTCCCAACCACTGCGGGGGACCTGCCTCCGCTGACCAGGGTTCGAGAAGGTGTACACGGCGTCGGCGGTCGATAAAAGACAGAAACTGTTTGTTGCAGTAAAAGACAGAAAATGGAGAGAGAGCTCTCTAGTTTATTTGTTGCAGGCTTTATATACAATTTTTAGGTAGGGGGTACGTGCAGGGATGCGTGTAGCATAGCAGGAAACAATGTGCATAACCTCAGTGAAAAGTTGATCATTAACTATTTTCCGGAAACCTACAGGTCAGTGAAACCTTAGGGAGTCAGTTTCTCAAGACAGTTTCTCACCATTAATCCTGATAGCCATCTTTCTTTTGTGTCCCAAGGAACTGGCCGTCCTCACCACATACCTCAATAAGTACTAAGCACCCTCCAGGTGCAGAAAGAAACAATGAAAGCAGAAAAACAAGTTTATGTTTCACCAAGCCCACTAAAGCCAGCTTGCAAGCCCTCAATATTGGGGACCATGGCCCTCAACAAACCACCCTGTGAACTAGAAATCACTTTCCTCATATTTCAGCAAAGAAAATTGAGGCCCAGAGAGGCTAACTAAGCTATCTAAGATCACACTGGGAGCAAAGACTACTACCCCCCATGAACCTTGTTCCTTGTTCCAGCAAAATGTAAGGATGGGCTAAGATAGAGGAATGAAATCTAGAAAAGAGGAAGTCCAACTCAGGCTAAAGAAATTTCCAAAATAGTAACTAAGAGAAAATCTGGGGTTCATGCTGTGTAAAGAGGTGGTGGTCCAGATCGGAGCAGGACAGTGCGCTCAAGTAGAAATGTCCTCAAGAAAACATGGAAGCCAAGGTTATATAAGCTGACAAGAAAATGTAATGACAAGTGTTTCGAAGAGCTATTAGTACGTTTTATATAATTAAATATATAAATTTTTATAAATTATATATAAAATTGAACAATGAAAAAAATGAGTCAATTTTAATTCCAGGTTTAAAAAAAAAAGGTGGTGTAAGAAATTAAATGTAATGATGGTACACCACTTCACTGAGCAGTAAGAAATATATTCATAGTCATAATAATAAAAGCACTGATGTGCAGTTAATAAAAAATTGTAATGTAATTATATTGAAAGGGCCAGAGACAAGGAAAATGGAATGTAATAGAAACAAAATCTTCATCTATCTAAAGAGGAAGTGAGTAGACACTGTCTAAATGTGAGAATTCAAGAAAAAGGGGGTTAGGCCTATTTTTTAGAAATATTAGGTAATAACCAGAAGAAATAGCTAAGGGGAGTAAAGTAGCTGCCTCTGGGAAGATGATAGATAATAAGTGATTATCTTCGGAGTGTTGAGTATGTCCTAGTGATGTTGGGTTTCTTTTTCTGGTCCCTGAGTCCAAGGTTTCTCCAGCTTTTCTTCCAATTTTGTGATCTGCCTCAATTTGCTTCCCGACCACATGACCCCAAAATATTCTCTGTCATCTAATCTACTTTGAAGTGAGATTTCATCACAACTAAGACTCCAGGCTATTACAATGATAGATGTGGGTCTCATTAATGTATGTTTCTTGATGACTCCTTTTTAAAAATTAGTTCTGATCCATACCCAGTGCACCCCCTGTCTCACATACCAAATAGACCAAGCTTCTTATTATGACATAAGGCTAACCATACCCTAACATCTTCCCCAGGCCTCCCTCCCATCATTCCCAGTTTCATGTCACACTGTAGTCTGATCAAATTTCTTTTGGTTCCTCTACTATGTCCCCTACTCCCCTACCTTTACCCACTGGCACACTCTCCCCCAATGCTTTTTATAACCTCTGTTCATTTTACATCTTGATAATTCTTACTTATTCTTCAAACCTCAGCTCAGTTGTTCCCTCCCTCAGCCTTCTTTGATTTAGTAGGCTGGCCTTACTTAATATTCCTACTGTACAACTAAGTGTTAGCACTTAAAATATTATGTTGTAATTCTGTGATTCTACTTCTATATCTTTCTTTAGACAAGAAACTCCTTAAAGAGTAGAACTGTGTATCAATCATCTTTGTACCCTTAGCACTCATAGTAGTTACTCAATAAATGTACACTGAACTGACCAACTTAGCTTATGTCTACATGGAGCAAAACTAAATATGATTATTACCTTAGTGTTTCAGTTATCTATTGCTGCATAAAATACCACCCCCTAAATATAGTGGTTTAAAATATTAACCATTTCTTTTCTTATGATTCTGAAATTTGAGCATGGCAAGTGGGTACAGCTTGTCACTACTTTATCTGATGTTGGCTGAGGTGACACATGTGGCATCATTAAACTGAGAAATCAGTGAAAATTGGAACATCTAAGATTCACTCATGTGTCTAGTGTCTCACTTGGAGTGGCAACAATGGCTTGGGCTGGCTGAGTCTCCCTCTCTCGATATGGTCTGTCATGATTTAGTAACATCACTTGAGCTGTTTTACATGGAAACTGAATCTCAAGAGGACAAAACCAAAAACTGCTAATAGTGTTAAGGCCTTCCTTGTTGTTCAGGATTTATAGTGCTACTTCTATTATACTCTATTGGTCAAAGCAGCTAACAAGGCCAGACTAGTTTCAGAAGAGTGAGAATGGATTCCACCTCTTGGTGAGAATAATGACATACAAAATGGAAGACATTGTTAGAGTCCATCTTTACAGATAATCCATACTTGATAATTCAATCATTATGAATAGCTAAACCAGATCATTCTATTCTGATTTTTTTTAATCTAAATATTTATTTTTGTGGGTTAGATTATCCTTGGATGAGTCAAGAAGTATAAATGGAAAGGGAATCTTGTTTTACATAAGTTGTTTTCATTTCAAAGAAAAAAATGAATGGATCAATCAATCATGATATTTGAATAACCATTTTCAGAACACTGTGAATGTACTTTTCTACAAATTATAAAGGCATAAGTTGCTTTTGTAAAAAGCTACTGGAGAAAAAAGGGGCTAATTTGGCTTTATGACAGAAGAAACTTTTCATGAAAAATTACTTTAATGACATTTCTGAAAATATTAACGGTCCTCAGACAAAATTTGAAATAATGTCCATGTTTAAAATAATCCATTATATGTAGTCATTCTGTCTTGGGACATACTTTCACACATTAATGTTTTAGATAATATGGAACTCTAACAAAATAATGAATGGATATAGTACCTGCATTTTAGACATGTCTATTAAACTAATTAAAAGCTAGTGTGGCCACAGCTTTTTAATTACTTCTCATCATTGAAGCTAGCTAGCAGTCAATGAAGCTAGCTTTATTACCCATTATAATTCCTCACTTGTAATAAATCTTCATAAAATCTGAAAAGAGTGTCCAATTATGAAATTTCAGAGACAGACTTCTTTGTCTAGCTTTGTTTGGAGCAGAACGCATAAATGAACATTATTTGCTGGTTAACCTGAAACGACAAACACTACAAACAAATAAGACTAAATAGGATGTAGACCTTTCCCTATCTCTATTTGACTATTTGTCTCTTGTATTTCACTGTGTTTTTAATTCTTTTTTGATAACAATTAACCACTTAGGACAGAGGGGTCATGAAATTGAGTGAGGCTTTCTGAAATCTTGGGTTCCAGTTTTGGTTTTACCACATTCTAGCTGTTCTTAAGCCTTAAGCAAGTCCCCTAAACAACTGAACCTTGTTTTTTCAGATGTATAAAAGGCTATGAGCTCAGCTTCTCTGCTGTCTTCACAGGAGAGAGAAGGACAATGAAAGGACCTTGCAGGCTATATGTCGCTAAGCATATGGGAGGAAGGAAGTTGATGAAACAGTAAATGAGATTGTAGAAACAGTAGCGAATCATATGTAGGTGTGGGCATTCATTATTTGTAATTCAGTATTTGTTAAGTATCTAGTTTGTGCTAAGCACTGTGTTCAGGAGTGGAGATTAGGGACGAATAGATGGGTGAGGGCCCCTGTCTTTGTGGAGTTTGTAGCCTGACAAGGGATACATATATTGAGCAAGAAAGCAAACAGCTAATATCTGTAACAAGTGCTATAAAGGAGAGGAAAAGGGCACTGTGAGAGGAAGAAACAGGAGGAGTTGACTTGGTAAATTTTCCTGGTATAAGAAATTAAGCCTGGAAGGTAGTATGGAGTCAGACCAGCAGAAAAAGTGGTACACAGTCAGATTCAAAACAGAAAGCAACTCAAGAAAGGCAAGAGTGTCTAGGCAGTTGTAAGGAAGAGAGAGAGGGCAGGCACATGAGGTATGAAACGTGTAAGCCATGAAGGGCTTGGCTTTGATTATAAGAGCCATGGAAAGCACTGAAGGCTTTTTAAGCAGGAGCGTGATGGGATCTGATATTATGCTTTATAAAAGTCACTTTTCTGTTGGCTTGTAAAGGTCAAGAATGAAATGAAGCTAGTAGAGGGCCCGGGGTCGGGGGAAGTGTGTGTGGGGGGGGCGGGCGGGGTATGAAAATGATGGCTCAGGTTAGGGGGCTAGCAGTAGAGATACAAGGAATTAGATGGATTTGAGATACAGCTTTGGAGATGGAACTGGCAGGATTTGTTGATAGAGTAATTATGACTGGGATAGGAAAAGGGAAACTGAGATTTCTGGCTTGAGCAATTAGAAGGATGGTTTTGCTGTTTACCAAAGCGGGGCTGCTGGAACAAGCTTGCAAGGAAAATAAAAATATACATTATAGCATGTTGAAATTGATATTCAAATGGAGCTATCAAGAAGGCAGCTGGGGGCCGGCCGAGTGGCGCGGTGGTTAAGAGCTGGCTTGGGAAGCCAACAGCCCCGGTTCGGGTCCCACATATGAAGGCCAGTGACACTGCCCTCTTAAAAAAAAAACAAAAAACTTTCTAAACAAAAGAAAAAAATAGAAGGAAACTGGTTAGAGAATCAGGATATGGATTAGAGACATATGAAAGTCACGAGAGTGCAAATTCATGCATCTAAATGCCTTCTGGCTTAGATTGGGTGAAAAGCCACCGACACCTGCCATTGCTCTGCTGCCAAGCTTAGTCATACCGTGCCTGTGACTCAGTGGGTAAGTTGTTTGCTCACAGGCTAAGATCAATCCTTTCCAAATGAAATTTATATGAGTATACATATACAGTGTTTTGTTTTGTTTTTTTAAAGATTTTATTGGAGACTTGCGAAAGAGGAACAGACTTCCTCTTTTTTTGCTGTCCTTTTGTTCTTTAGTCTAGTTGTGGAGGACATCGCTCCACTGGCCCATGTTGGTATTATCATTGCGCTCTTCCCAGGTGAGGCAGATCGATCGCTGGGCCCTGGACAGTGGCTCACCGCAGCTCTTGGCAGCTTACACCAGCTACTGGCTGCTCACACTGGCTGCTGGCCACTCACGGTAGCTTAAGGCAGCCCACTGCAGCAGAGGCTGCAGCCTATGCCACCATTGGCGACTCACGGCAGCCCAATTCCAGGTGGAGCTGTTGTTCACCATCTCAACTGTAGAGGGTGCAGCATCACTGGCCCTAATGTGGGACCTGAACCGGGGCACTGCTGCTCAGAACTGGTGCTCCCAAGCCAATTCTCAACAAATGCACCACTCAGCCTGCCCTATATATACAGTCTTAACGTGATGCTTGGCACAATGTTAGGGGTTTGTGTTTATTGATTATTATTAGATAGAGCCTAAAGCACTGATTAGTCTTGGGGTTGCATATCCCAGGGTCTTAGGAGTTCTGGAGAGGAATACAAAAACCATCAAATTAACAACCATCACTGAATCATGTGAAATAATGGGTTGCTATGGTGATCAAAGTGATGCTGACCTGGGAGGGCATAGTGAAGGAGGTAGTGATATGCAGAGGAGTCTAGCCTCTATAAAGTTTTATGAAAACTTCCTCCAATTAATTGAGCTTCAGGCACTGTCTACTCCCAAGAAAACACTAAGTATCATGAAGTCAGTGTTATTTGCTAGGATCCTACAAGTTGGACTGGTAGCTAAGTTTGTCATGTTACCCCCACACTCAGCTAGATGAAGAGAGTATTGGGGGGAGGAAGAAAGAGAAGAGCCTCCTAAGAGTAGTCTGTAGAAAGAAATGATTGACAAGCAAAGAACTTCTTGTAAATGGTAGCATATTGCATTTAGAGACAGTCAAACCCTGATGTAAATTACTTTCCATTTTTATTCATGCCTTTCTTTTGTCTAATGATTTTCATTACATAATGCCCTTTTATTCATATGCAATCCTCAACCATTTTACAAATATTTAAAGAGCCTCATCACAGTTCTCTTAGGTAGACTGGGAAGGTTGGGGAAACTGAGTCTCAGAGAGATGACATGATTTGCTTACCAGTATCAGGCCTGTTAAGTGCTGTTGTTTTGGTTTTACCCTCACTGCTATTTCTAATGCCTTTGGGATCAAGAAAAATGGAATAGAGTAGATCTTTGGAATTCAAAATTATCATTTCTGTTTTTGACTCTTTGTGAAGAGTTTTGTAGCATGGTTTGTAGCATGTGTGTATATATTTTAATTTCACTGAAGCACGAATCTGAATTGCCGCAAGGCTGCTGTGTGGGAGTGTGTGTACTGGACATCTGTTGTTTTTGCCTGCCTGGCACCTACTCTCCATTCTTTGGTAACAGCTCCTTGGGTTTACTTTGGGGCACTGTGCCTCACCTGTTGGATACTGCTTTAGTGGGAATGTGAGTCAAGAAATCCAGTCCTCAGAAGGGTCTGATCATGTGACCTAAGCTCAGTAAGTCAGGCTTTCTCTCCAAAGAATCTTGAAATAAGTGATATAAGGAATGAAAGTTATTAGGGAAGATCTAGCCCTACCATGAAATCCTGAAAATACTGTCTATTCATTCCCATTATTTTGAATAGGGATCAGCAAACTTCTTCTGTGAAAGGCCAACTAGAACTATTTTAGGATTTGTGGGCCGTTAGGTCTCTGTCTCAACTCCTTGACTTACAGATTTTCCTTTTTATTTAGTGATCTCCCGCTCTTATTCTTCTAAGTAAATTCCTTTTCCTATTTAATGTTGTCAGAGTTTGTTTATGTGGCCTGCCACCAAAGAACTCTACTGATGTGGAATGAGTCTCTTGACTAATGAATGAATGAATCAGGTTGATGGCCCAACATCCACATACCTTTCACTTTATACCTCCTACTAGCATAGGGAAAGACAATTGAAAAGCAACGTCTTAGTAAAAAAGGGCTAGGTCTGATGACATAAGCAAAGAGGGGGTGAGAAGGCTATAAAAAAAAAAGATGGTGCTTAGTCAGATGTTTAGGGTAAATTAAAAAATAGAATATTGACTTTTGCAGTGACTTAATTCTATTACTTGAATTAGCCCTTTTTAATGAAATAAGAATTGGTGGGTTTGTAACATTGTTTTAGTGTTTCAATGAGATTTTTTTTTAATGATCGAGAGAGATTTAAAATGTTTTAAAAAATAAAATGTTTAAAAATATTAAAATGAGGTTGACTTGTGATATAGGTTAATCCTAGGAATCCTTAGTTTTCCATGTTGGAGGATCCTAAGTCTATACAAACCTTTTTATACTGTGAACCAGGATTATGAGAGGGTCTCAGAGTATATTCTTTTGGAGTGACAAGATTTCACTTCTGCCAACACTTCTTTCTGTCACCCATTGTCCTAACAGAAAAGTAAATGTTATTGGGCATCCTATTTAGAGCAAGCAGATAAACTCATCAAGTCTTTTCACAGTCTGGCACCAAAAGGAATACAAAAGAAACACTGTCCCTGTTCTTACTTAAATCATTGTTTATCTAACATTGAGGACATTACCCACCCAGGAAATACTGCGTAATCTAAAGTGGTCAGGTCAATTCAACAAAGAAAAAACGGGTCACTCAAGGGTTTTCTAATGGTGCTAAATGGAGGGAAATAATAAAGCTAGCTTCATCTCAGGCAGCATCAGAATCCTTGCATTCCAAAGATAAAAGGGATCTTAGAGGCCAGGTCCTTCATTTCACACAGGAAAGGCTAAGGCACAGGGGAGCTCCCTTTGCCTAAGGTCCTGCTTCTGATAATGATGTCACTGGGACTGATTCTTGTTCTTAGTAACTTAAATGTGTTAACTCAACCTCGTAATAATCCTATGAAATGGCACTATGACTATTTCTCTTTCGTAGATAAGGAGACCGGCACTGCAGGGTTACATAATTTGTCCAAGATCATGCAACTAGAAGAGAGAAAGCCAGGTTTCAAATGTAGGCTTTGTGGTTCCACATTGTGTTCCTGAACACAAATTCTACTTCGATGCCAAAACTGTGGGTGAATTACATCATGCTGCCCATGGCTGACACAGTTTTGAGATATGATCTAGACAGAGAATCTATTGAATACAGATTTCCTTTTAGCAATATTGATCATTTTGATAGAGGTCTATCAATAACTTTATTTTGTAGAGGTTTACTATGTGTGAAATACTCTACTAAGTGTAGTTTTACAGACATTATATTTAATTGTTGCAGTAACATTGCGAAGTAGGTATTATTTTCAGAGGAGGAACCTGGGATTGATTAACTCAACAATACCTTAATACTAAATTTCAGAACAGAAATTCAAACCAATCTCTAGCTAGTCCCTATGCTCCTACTTACTGAGCACTTTCTATACCTTCATCTTCCTGTCTAAAATCAGAAATGAACTGAATATTCTTGATCAACAAAATGCATCCTATTTCAGCCTAGTAATTCAGCCCCTCAAGATTCCCCATAGCCAAATAAACTAGTATTTGAAACAGAAGTCAGATAATAAGAACCAGTGTAGTAGACTGAAAATTATAACCTATCTGAGTTGGTGGCTGAAAAAATAATGCGAGACACACAGATAATAAACAGCAGATTTTGGATGGAAAGCATGGCATTAAATAATTTAAGCCAGTGAAAGTAGAATGTGGGGTCAAGTCTACACAGCTATTTATGAAAATGAGAAATGGAATATTGATGTTTGGTACCAGAACTGAAAGCTTTCTGGTTTAATTACATTCCTAGGTGAAGTCAGAGAAAAATATAATACTTAAATTTTTGAGGGAAAAAATAATTTTCATTCACTGGGAAATTGGTTAACTCATCTGCTGTCTGTAAAACCTGAAAGAGCATTTTGTTGAATGTGAAACACTGAATTTGTGTTCCCGATATGTCTTAATTTTATTACAAATTTATTGAGCATTTGCTATGTGCTAGGCAAAGATTCTACTCAGAGCTCATGGTTGGCTAAATAGATACCAAAACAACTAGATCTAACATACGAAACTTACTAGAATAAAATCTGATTTCCTTTCCCATCAATCAATGTCTTACACGGCTTAATTTTTTTCACAGCATTTGTCAGTACTGAAAATTATATATTTATTTACTTATTTGCCTACTGTCTTGTCTCCCAAAGTAGAATGTAAGCACTGGTGAAGCAAGAATTGTGCTTATTGCTCTGTTCCCAATAATAGCTAGAATAGTTTCCAGTATTTGAAAAGTTTAGACAACTAAGTTCGTGAACTTCCCACCATGTAAGTGCACAAAGGAAAGTTCGTGAATTTAATTGTCAAGTCTTAGTATAATAGAGAACATGCCAAATGTAACACAGGCAACACAGGAAGAAGTGATCAGATTTCTCCAGGGTGTGCTGGGAAAGGTATCAGGGGGGCAGTGTTTCAAGGAGGGCCTTGGAAGGTACACAAAGGTTTGTCTGCAGTGGAGTTAGGTAAGAGCATTATAGGCAAAAGGAAAGGTAGAAACAGATGGAGAGATACATGAAAATGCATGATATGTCTTAAATAGTGATGATGCAAAGGGTGAGTCCAAGGGAGCGACTAGAAAATGTATATAATGGCCAAGTGGTGCCATATACAATGCACAGCTATGATACGTGTCAATCTCCATTCATCTGCTCCCAAGGGGCTGGGCCCCACTCACTTTCCACACTCCCACTTAGGTTTCCAAAAGTGCTTTCTCAAAGAAACCATCAGCATCTTTGGCTGGGCTCTAGTATGTTAACTAAGCTTGCAGCTCTCTTTGGCAATCTTCATTCTATTTCCTTCAAACTTGGGTACATTAACTTGCCCTACACATGATATGCTTATGTCAAAATAATTTTTAGTTGACGTTCCCAGTCACAGAGCTGAATTAAATTACTTTAGATGGTGAAGGTTTGATTAACCTCAGACAATTAGGCAGTGTTTGAATGGCTATGGAAAAGCATAAGCAGTCTCTAAATATGTCAAAATTCATAATGTATTACTTTTTGGCTTGTACTCTTTTTCCTTTTGCTTTTTCACTAACAGTGCTTTTTGAATGAGTGCCAAGCTGTTTAGAGTTAAAATTCTTAGTGACAATTAACAGAAAACAACAAAAGCTCAAATTATAAAAGGGGGAATTACTGAAAGTACACTGTGTTATCCATGAAACCTCAAGGCAGCTGGGCCTCTCAAATGACTGGAAAAAGAAATCTGAAACTCATGCAGTTTCTAATCTCTTAATCTCTCTCTGTCTCTGTCTTTCCCTGCCCCTCACCCTCTCTCTGTCTTTGCCTCTGGCTCTGTCTCCTGTTTCTCTGGGTTTTTTCTCTGTTGCTCCCTTTCTTGCCCTCTTTCTCAGTTTCTCCCTCCTTTGGCCTCTCTCTCTTTCACTCTCTTCATCATTCTCTCTTCAATGGACTTTCTTTATTTTTCCATATTCATAGCAAAGCCTTCCCCACAACTCTCCAAATTATACTTCCTCCATTTAAGAGACCAACTCAGATGACTGCCTAATTCCCTAAATCTCTCAGATTTAAAAATCCATAGAAAAGGGATTTGATTGGTCCAGCTTGAGCTAGGTATTATCCCAGATCCAATCAACTGTGAGCAGGGAAATAGTCACATGATACGTATATGCCCAAAGATTGCAGGTGCTGCAGTCTTATAGGGGATGGAAATGATTATTTCTCAGAGAAAGGGTATCTTTGTAAACTAAATTTATAAGCTAAAAAGTGTTTGCTACCTCCAAGCACAGAGTTTGGATGAATGTTAATAGATGAATTAATATTCTTTTTAAACTAATGCTGGCTGATCAAGAAAGATTGACAAGAGATACTATAAGGAACTTCAGCATTTCATGAGCAATAATTCTCCTTTGGGAAAGTTAATCAGACTTTTTGAATATCAGGCCATTCTGTAGATTCATAGAGTTCAAATTCCTAGGTCAACAGCCTTTGATGTCACCAAAGGCTAGAGATACAAAATCATACAACCTGAAGTTGTTTTAGGGGGAACAAAGCTACCTATTAGCTGATAGGCAAGTGTTCACGTCTAACCGTGTATCTTTGTTTTTGTCTTTTTTGTAAAGTGGTTTCTTTTCTGTCCTTAGCTTGCTCATCTATGAAATGAGAGGGTTAGATATCACCACCTGAGTTCCCTTTACTTCTGACAGGACATGCTGTAATTCTCAGTGTGGCAAAAGAGGCCCCTTATAGGCTGGGATGCTTTGGGAAGGAGCTGCCTGCCTAATCACAGCACACATAACCACAATGCTCCTAATTCTGCTCAAAGCCATTCCAGGAATTTGGGATCCCATTTTTATTCTCTAAGTACAATTATTCCCCCTTTATCCATGGTTTTGCTTTCTGCAGATCTTCTTACCCACAGTCAACCAAAGTCTGAAAATATTAAACAAAAAATTCCATTTAATAAAGAATTCAATAAACACTTCATAAGTTTTAAATCGCGTGCAATTTTGAGCAGCATAATGAAATATCACACCATTTTGCTGTGGATGTGAATCATCCTTTTGTCCATCATCTCCCTACTGTTAGTCACCTAGTAGCTGATTAGTCTCTCAGAATGTCTCGTATCGCAGTGCTTCTGTTCAAGTAACTTATCTTACTTAATAATGGACTCAAAGCCATTCACCTAACTTTTATTACAGTATAATGCTATAATTTTTTCTATTTTATTATTAGGTATTATTGTTAATCTCTTTCTGAGCCTAATCAATAAATTAAATGTTATATTAAGGGTGTACGTATAGGGAAAAAAACATATATAGGATTTGATACTATCCGCAGTTTCAGACATCCACTGAGGTTCTTGGAACGTATTGCTCATAGTAAGGGAGTGTTACTGTAGTCTGAAATCAGATTTGATGACTTTGCAGCACTTGTCAGATGTCTGGAGTGATTTTTTAGGCTTTGGGTAAAGACCTTTCAGTTCCCAGGAGCTGTGGTTATCTTTACTATCTCTCTAAGCAGAACTCTAAATAGCACTTGGGCCTCTGGACCGGGACTCTTGGGCCTTAACCCCATCTGTTAATCCTGCGGGTGCTGCACTGAAGCATTCAGCTCTCTCCCATAGGAGCTGTCAGCCTGAGAACCCTAGAGCTGTGGACAAAGCCCAGCGTGATGAGGCCAACAGGGATATAAATGGTTTTACCTGGAAATGACCAAATGATTTAAGTAGGGTTGTGATTCTACTCAGATTAATTTAGACATTTGGTGGAGGGTGTAAAAATAAAGATGGGAAAGGAAAAAGAGATGTGTCAGTGAGAAGACTTCTTTAATTCCTATCCCTCCATGGGGATGGTTTCTCCATTCATTCAACAAACACTCATTGAGTACTTGTATGTTCTAGTTCTTGTATGTTTACCTAGCACTCGGCTAGACGCTGGGGAAGCTGGCATGTAGATACATTGGCTTATCCTCCAGAAAGTAAAGACAGTTTGCAAACTCAGGAACATTAGTCTGGGGCTGTGGGGTCAGGATTATCTGTATTCTCTTCTGATCTCTTTCCTTGATTATTTATTTCTATTTACCTCTGCTCCTGGACCCCAGATGAGACCTGTATGGGAGGATATGGGAAACAGTGGTGATGGTGATCTAATGAGCATTTCTAGATTTAGAGTTCATGGAATATTTAGGGTTGACTAAGAAGGTGGTAGGATTTTTACAGATGTAAAGCAGGGAAGGCATTCCAGGTGGAGGAACTAGAATAATCAAAGTGTAAGGTATGTTTGACGGAGCAAATGGATAAGGTAAGAACCTTGTAAGAAGCATTCATTACTCTTACTCCATATTCTCTTTCTCTTCCTTACCCTTTATTGAAAATACAATTACTTGAGCATAATAAATTAATGTTTATTTAGCGTAAATTAATGTTAAGATGTAAATGCTGCAGATACATAAAAACATGCCACTCAATCCCACTGTATCAGTCAGGGTTCCCCATTGTAACGTAAAGCAATTCTGGTTAATTTCAGCAGAATTAAAATTAATTAAGTGATATTGCAAAGCTCAGATAATCAGTCACCAAGAGAATCAGGCATGGTTGCTAGCTCTCAGGAACAATGCTCAGAGTCAGGTCGCAGAGCCGTCCCCATGAAGGTGCTGCAGTTGTCCCTACTGGGCACACACCCTATAAGCTTGTCTTACGAATGACACTGAGCTTCTCCACTGGACACTGCCTCTATCACCATCACTGAGGCCTCCAGAAATGGCCAATAGCTGCTGTATCTGCATCACCTTCCTTGGAAGGAGTCAAACCAGTTCTACTTCTTAATCTCAATATTCAAATTTCAGTCTGGGGTAGCCCATCTGATTGGTGGAGTCCAAGTCAGTACCTCTGTCCCAAATGCAAGGCAGGATGGGAAAACCAAGATCTGGCAGTGTTAGATACCTTCGGGAAAGGACTGCTTCAAAGTGGGTGATTCCCCCAATCACGAGAATGGATTTTAGGTGCTCTGCAACCAGTCAATTTAAGAAATGGCAAATGTTCAATACATCCACGTTACAGTGGTAATGACTGTTATCTGTTTACTCCTCCAGATTTTCTTTTCTATAGAGATAAATATATTTTTTAATAATACAACCTGTACTCCAGTAGTCACAAACTTGTCACATATATAGCCCACAGATTGGTTCATCCTCACAGGCATGTTTTATTTGGCTTACATAATTCTGTTTCTGTTTGTTCATTTAAAAGGATTTGGTGCCAATATTTTTTTTTAATGTGATATTTTTACATAATGACCCAAATTTCCCTGTGGCAACATGGCTCACATTTTGAACTGGCAGCAGTTAACTGAAAATGAGTAACGGCTGTTTGTTGAGTTTTCCATACTCCTCACCCCATTCTACTGAGATCCATTGAGGACACTTTCACTCATTTACATTAACTGCCTGCCCAGTAGGGATTTAAGTGAAATTGCTATATTATTCATACAATTGTACTACTTGTATTTTGGTGCTTTTGCTCTTTCCGAGCCAGAACTTGTTAAGCTACTTAATTGTATTTTATGGCTGTATAGTGTTCTATAATTTATTAAACAAAATTTTTGACCTTTTCAGGGATGACACACTAAAACCTGAATGTCTAAAAGACCAAGTTTCTAAGCTAAGCTTTCGTATTAACTGCTTCTCTGATCTTAAGCAGAGTGCTTTGCCTCTCTGGGCCTTAATCTTCCCTTCTATAAAATGGAGCGCTAAAATTAGGTGATTACTAGGACTTTCCTGATTTTACCAGTCCATAATTTAAAGTAATGTCTGCAATGAACTGTTTTTCTGGTCCCTGGGACCTTACTTATACAAAGGGAATTTATTAGAGAATTGTGTCATTATACATTTGTTCAAACCCATCATGTGTAGAACACCAGGAGTGAGACCTGATGGAAACTGTGGACTTTGGGTGACAATGCGGGTTCATCAATTGTAGCAAATGTACTGTTCTGGTGATAGATGTCAATAACGGGGAAAGCTATGCCTGTGCGGGACAGGGAGTATATGGGAGAGCTCTACCTTCTGCTCGATTATGCTGTGAACCTAAAAGTGCTCTAAAAAATAAAAGCTATTTAAATAAAATTATATGGCACTATGCAAAAAAAAGATTGGTTAGCAATGTTTGTTGATGAAGAAGGCGTTATAATGTTTTGTTATTTTTTTCTAAACTTTTAATTTTGAGAACATTTTGGTTTCACATGTAATTATAAGACCTAATGTAGGAAAGCCTAGTATATCTGTTTCCCCATTTTCCCCAGTGATAACATCTTGTGTATCTGTAGTACAATATTACAACCAGGAAACTGACATTCATACAATCCACTGACCATATTCATGGTCAATATATAGAACACTTTAATCAGAAAGCATTTATAATATTCTAAGTAAAAAAAAAAATCAATTAATAAAACAGTATAATTTGTATTTTTTTAAAAAGACTGGCTATATAAACACCAAGATATTAACCATGGTTAGTTCTGAGTGATGGGATTGGTGCTGTTTAAAATGTTTCTATTTGTGCTTGTCTGTATATTCTGTTTTCTCCAGTGGGGAGATATATATGTGTGTGTATATATGTGGGGTTTTTTTTTAATGAGAAAACTGCAACAACTGTTTTTCTTAAGAGATGGAGAGATTGATGTAGAATATTAAATTTCAAAATATACATATCAACCTGTTTTGTGTTATCATTATTAGTTTATTTAAATCCATTTTTACATTTAAATCTTTAATATATTTTGAGTTGATTTTTGTGTATGGGATAAGATAAGGGTCCAATTTCATTCTTCTGCATGTGAATATCTAATTTTTCTAACACTATATGTTGAAGAGACTATGCTTTCTCCACTGTGTTCTTGGCACCCTGTTGAAGATCAAGTTTGACTATATATGTCTGGGTTTATTTCTGGGCTCTCTTTTCTGTGTCATTGGTCTATAGGTCTGTTTGTATGCCAGCACCATACCATTTTAATCACTGTAGCTTTGTAATATATTTTAAAATCAGAAAGTATGATGCTGTCAGCTTTGTTTTTCTTTCTTAAGATTGTTTTGACTATTTGGGACCTTTTGTTGTTCCATATGAATTTTATAACTTTTTTCTGTTTCTGTAAAAAAGACAATTGGAGTTTTGTTTGGGATTGCATTGAATCTGTAAGTCACTTTGGGTAATATGGACATTTTAATAATATTAAGTCTTATAATCCATGAATGTCGATATCTTTCCATTTGTTTGTATCTTCATTATTTTCTTTCATTCATGTTATATAGTTTGCAGGGTACAAGTCTTTCGTCTCCTTGATTAAACTTACTCTTAAGTATTTGATTTTTTGTTTGTTTTTGAGGGCCGTGTTACTGGCCCTCATATGTGGGATCCGAACCGGGGCTGCTGGCTTCTGAAGCCAGCGCTTAACCACCGCGCCACTCAGCTGGCCCAAGTATTTGATTTTTTGATACTATTATAAATGGGATTGTTTTCTTTATAATTTTTATAATAGTTTGTTGTGAATGTAAACACAACACGCACCTGAGTTTTGTATGTTGACTGCATCTTGCAACTTTACAGAACTCAGTTATTAGTTCTAACAGATTTTTGGTGGAATCTTTAGAGTTTTCAACATATAAAATCAAGTCATTTGTGAATAGAGAAAATGTCACTCCTTTCTTTTTGGTTTGAATGCTTTTTATATCGTGTGTGTGTGTGTGTGTGTGTGTGTAATTGCTCTGGCTAGGACTTTCATTCAGTACTATGTTGGCTAGAAGTAGTGATAGTGAGCATCCTTACCTTGTTATTATCTTGGAGGAAAAGCTTTCAGTTTTTCACCACTGAGTATAATGGTACTCTGGACTTTTCATATATAGCCTTTATTTTGTTGAGGTAAAATCCTCCCATACCTAGTTTGGGAGAGTTTTTAATCATGAAATAGTTTTGAATTTTGTCAAATGCCCTTTCTGCATTTATTGAGATAATTATGTGATTTTGTCCTTCTTTCTGCTAATGTGGTGTATCCATTAATTGATTATCATAAGTTGAATCCTCTTTGTACTCCAGAGATAAATGCTACTCGGTCATGGTGTATGATCCTATTCATGTGTTGTTAAATTTGGTTTGTGAGTATTTTGTTGAGGATTTTTGCATTTATCTTCACCAGGGATATTGGCCTTAGTTTTCCTTACTTGTAATGTTTTTCTTTGGCTTTGGTTTCAAGGTAATGCTGGCCTTATAAAATGAGTTCGGATGTGTTTCCTCTTTTCGATTTTTTGGAAGAGCTTGAGAAGGAATAGTGTTAATTCTTTAAATGCTTGGTAGAATTTACCAGTGAAACAATTTGGTCCTTGGCTTTTTGTTGTTGGGAAGTTTTTGATTACTGATTCAATCTCCTTACTCAACATTGGTATGTTCAGATATTCTATTTCTTCAAGATTCAGTATTGGTAAAGTGTATATTTATCCATTTCTTCTAGGTTAACCAATTTTTTGGTGTATAATTGTTCCCAAAAGTTTCTTGTGAGCCTTCTTATTTCTGTGACATTAATTGTGATGTCTCCTCTAAAATTATGTGAGTTTTAGCTTTTCTTAGTTAACATTACTAAGCATTTATCAAATTTACCTTTCAAAAAACTAACTCTTAGTTTTGTTGATTTTTTTTTTCAATTGTTTTTCAATTCTCCATTTCATTTATTTCTGTTCTAAGCTTCATTATTTCCTTCCTTCTGTTAACTGTGAGCATAGTTGTTCTTTCTCTGGTTTCTTCAGGTATAAAGTTGTTTATTTCAGCTCTTTTTTTTTTTTTTTGAGGGCAGTGTCACTGGACCTCATATGTGTGACCCGAACCAGGGCCACTGGCTTCCCCAAGCCAGTGCTTAACCACCACACCACTCGGCCAGCCCTACTTTCTTCTTTCTTGATGTAGGCATTTATCACTATCCACTTCTCTGCTTTTGCTGTACCTCATACGTTTGGATATGTTGTTTTCACTTTTTATACAATTCCTAGAAAAAAACGTATGGGAAAATCTTAATAATGATAGTTTAGACAATGATTTGTAGGATATGATTCCAAAAGCACAAGCAAGCAAAGTAAAAATAGGCAAGTGGGATTACATCAAACTAAAAAGCTCTGTACAAAAAAGAAAATAATCAATGGAGCGAAAACACAACCTATGAAATGGGAGAAAATATTTGCTAAGTACATAGCTGATAGGGATTAATATCCAAAATATATAAGAAACTCCTATAACCCAATAGCATAAAAACAAATAACTCAAAATTAAAAAAGTGGGTATGGGACTGGAATAGACATTTCTCAAAAGAAGACATACAAATGGCAAACAGATACATGAAAAATGTTCAACATCACTAATTATCAGAGAAATGTAAATCAAAATCACAATGAGATATCATCTCACACCTTTTAGGACGGCAATTATCAAAAAACAAAAAATAACAAGTGTTGGTGAGAATGTGAAGAAATTGGAACTCTATTACATTGTTGGTGGGGATGTAAAATGGTGTGCTTACTACGGAAAACAATATTTAGTTTCCTCAAAAAATCAAAAACAGTACTACCATATGATCCAGCAATCCCACTCCAGGATATTTACCCAAAAGGGTTGAACACAAGATCTTGAAAGAGATATCACTCCCCTGTTTATTCACAGTAGCCAAAATGTAGAAACAACCTAAATGCTCATTAGCAGATGAATGGATAAAGAAAATGTATATACATACAATGAGATATTATTCAGCTTTAAGAAAGAAGAAAATCCTGCCATATGTGACAACACAGATGAACCTGGAGGACATTATGTTAAGTGAAATTAGCCTATCACAGAAGGATAGATACTGCCTGATTCCACTTAGATGAAGTATTTAAAACAAACTCATAGAAATAGACAGTAAAATGGTGGTTGCCAGGGGCTGCAGGGAAGGTAAAATGGGGAGTTGCTTTTCAACAGTATGAAGTTTAAGTTATAAAGATGAGTAAGTTCTAGAGATCTACTGTATTACAACATTGTGCTTCTAATTAACAATACTGGGCTGTGCATTTAAAATTTGTTAAGAGAGATCTCATGTTAAGCATTTTTACCACAGTTAAAAAATTAAAATAAAGCCATTTTCCCCGAGGAAATAGAAAAGGATTTATTGTGACTGCCTACAACTCAAGAATTCTCAGAAGAAAAAGGCCTTGCTGATTATGAATGCTATTCTTCTAAGAAATGAAGGGAGTCTTCTGGGAGGCACAGAGCCTGCTGCTATCTTGACATGAAACAGATCTTTCTGAATATTCTAGGTTTTCAAAGGCCCAGGAAGAAGGAAAGAAGAGCTGAGCTGGATCTCCCAGAGGTCTGCTGGCTGTCTTTGAAGACTGGCCGGGGGCCCTCCCACTTTGGCCTGGCTGTCATGGAGGGCAGCCATACCCTGTGGCATCTTTAGAGCCTGAGGGTCGGGCAGGATGATCCGTGGGTCTGCTTCAGGCTATGCTTTAGAAGACTGTGCTTTAAGGAAATGCAAAGGCTGCTCCGAAGCTCCCATCCCTCCCTGAAAGTGGTCTTTGATGCAAACTGTATCTTCTGGCAGGGAGAGGCATCCGGCTAGGTTGGAAGGAGCCCCTGCAGTAGGGTACCTGAACTTGGCTCCCTGCTTGAACAGTGTAACTGTTGCCAAGCCACATAGCCAGTCCTGGTTTTAGTCACTTTTGCAGCCTGTGAAATAAGTGTTTGGGCCATTTCCTGGGCTTTAACATTGTTGGGCTTCAATTTTAAACAAACCTCAGTTTAAACCGCTGCCCCAATACCCGTGTGACTTTGGAGAGATGACTTTCCCTGTTTGAGTTTCAGTTTTTTTCATCTGAAAAATATAATTCAAAATATTAAGTCACATCATTGTTATAATGAAAAATTCTATATGATCAAAATTGTTTTGTCTACTTTCTACTTCAGATTAGGATAGTTGCATGGATTTTCTACCAAATTTGGACCTTAAGTTAGTTGGATGATCTGGCTCAAAATTTAAGTCAGATCGTATGTCCACACGGGTACCTCTACATGGCAAGTTCCAGGTTAAGCAATGACATTGAGAGCAAACACTCACCGTGTGCTTACTGTACTCCAGCTACTGTCCTGAGCACTTGACATGCAATATCTCTTTACTCTTCACCAGCATTACAATCACTACCCACCCTTTATAGAGAAGGCAGGAGTAGCATAGACATATTTAACCCTGAGGAGAATAGGTAGTAAGTTATGTAGGTTCCTTAGTACAATTAGTTGTAAGCTAGCACAGTGCTTGGAAACTGTCAGTAACTATTACCAAAGCTGGTTGGTAAGCAACTTAATCTATATTATATAAGAAATAAAATAGTAGCTGTCCATCCAATGGGCTATGTTAGACTTTTGATTTTGTGCAGATTCAGAGAAGACTTTATAGGAGAAAAGACATCTGAGCCAAGCCCTGAAGAAGAAATAGGTTCTTCCTATGAAGACAAGGGGATTGAGATATGCATAGGGGGAAGTTGTTATAGAAGCAATGTGAGTGGAAAAAGCAAAGGCATAAAGGCATAAGTGTTCAGGATCCTTTGGGGAACAGCAAGTTGTCCCAGGTTGCTAGAGCAGAGTATACCGGGGAGGAACAGAAGAGACCAGCTGGGGATGTCAGCAGGTCATCCAGGTTGGGAAGAATCTGAAATTTGTCTTGTGGGTCACAGGCCTCAAACTGGTGGCCTTCTGACTACATCTGGCCAACATATGCTTTTGGTGTTTGCTATCCAGAGCTATTTTCTTTTAAATTTTGAATTAATTATCAACATTAAAATAATCTGATGTGTTTTAGCTGTGTATATCGTAATTTCCAGAATTTCTTGGGGAAAAAAAAGAATATTTGACCATATTTATTCTCCCTTCAACATGGCGATATTATCTAGGGTTGAAAATCCACTGCCACCTTTAGACAGCTCCCTACATTTTCCACCTTTCCCTGTTAAGATTTCTGCACTCAGAAAACTTATTTTCTTTATCTTCTTGTCCATTTCCTGGAGAATATGGACTGGAAACCACAGCTGTGAGCAATGTGGTGTAATTAATAGTCATATAAGAATAATTTATTATGTACTTAATGTTCTTAATGTCTACCCTTCTGCTGGAGGCAAAAATACATTATTGTTTTCTTTAAGGAACTGCCACTTTACTACTGGGCTGACCAATATGGCAGCCACTTGCCACATGTAGCTATTTAAAATGAAATTAAATAAAATTAAAAGCTCAGCTTCTCAGTTTCACTAGTCACATTTGAAGTGCTCAGTGGCTACCTGTGGCTAGTGACTATTATATTGGACAGTACAGATACAGAAATTTCCCTTACAGCAGTGTTGGGGTGGGGGAAAATCCCCCCTTCTACCCTTCTTCACTTCCTACCTCTGGACTAATAACAAAATAATAAAATCGACACAAGAGTAGATTAACAGGAGAAAAAAAACTAATTTAATACCTACACAAAGAAGAATCACAATAGGATACTCAGATTATAAAATGAAGTTCAAAGAAATGATCAAACTAGGCACCTTTAAAAACTTTTTAGACAAAGAAATAAATACATTTGTGAGAAATGGACAGGCTAAAGAAAGTTAGTGCTCATTAGAAAAGAATCTAAGCAAGTTTTAGACTTAGGTAGTAATTCAGGAAATGTGTTGCAAGTTTTGTTTACACAGGCTCTTTCCACTCTGAAGTTTATAACCTGAATAAGGTTGTTTCTTAGCCCTTCAGGAGTGGGGAGGGCACTATCATGGAGATCTATTTCTCTATTTCCTGCTTTTAGGGGGACAGAGGAGAGCCAGAGAGCTCCTCCTGCTCCTGCTGCTTCTCAAGTGATTTTAAGTCACAATAATCCATACGCCATTGCGGAATATCTTGGGGTGACCTGCCCTGGACCCCAATAGCAAAAAGTCCCATTGGATAGCACTGCTCTGGAAAGCAGCCAGGGCTGACTCACACGAAGCAGTCAGAGGAAAATACAATATAAAAATACCAATCAAATGGCTAGAATGGTGCTGGAGAGGACGGAAAAAGGAGGAGATTTCCCATGAGCTGCAACAACAAAGGGAGCTTCATGAGAGAGGTAGACTAAGGATGAACAGGATTACACTGGAAGAGAGAAAGAGGGCAGGGTAAACGTAAGGATAGAATAGGCACTCTATCTGTTAGGAATGCTTTGGCTGCAGATTATAGAATAAATAATTAACAGTTGTTTAAACAAATAGTTTATTTTTCTTACATAACAAGAAATTTGAGGACCGGCCAAGTGTCTCAGTTGGTTAAGAGTGCAAGCTCTGAGCAACAGGGTCACTGGTTGGATTCCCACATGGGCCAGTGAGCTACTCCCCAGCTGAGCTGCTGCTGAGCTGCCAACAGGTGGCTGGATGACTCAGCTGGTGAGAGCACGTGCTCCTAATGACAAGGTTTCCAATTTGGCTCCTGCATGGGATGGCGGGCAGTGCCCCCCCACAATTAAGAAAAGACAAAGCACCTTGAGTTGAGCTGCCAAGAGCTGCCACAGGGCAGCCGGATGGCTCACTGGTTAGAGCTTGCGCTCTTAACAACAAGGCTGCTGGTTCAACTCCCACATGGGATGGAGGGCTGCCCCCACCTGCAACTAAGATTGAACACGGCACCTTGAGCTGAGTGGCTGCGAGCTGCTGAAGGGCAGCTGGATGGCAACTGGGCTTGGAGCTAGCTGTGCCCTCCACAACTAAGACTGAAGGACAACGACTTGGCTGTTCCCCTCCCCCAATTTCCCAATAAAATCCTAAAACAAAAAAGAAATCTGACATTGGTTCAGGGACCCAAGGATGTCAGGGCCAGCATTTCTGACATTTTCATGGCCTTTCCCTGATTGTTGAAAGTTTGTTATTGGAGATCTAGCCCTCATGTCTTCAATAAGAGGAAAGAGAGTATGCTGGCAGACTTTCACTTATTGATCAGGATTGTGCCATGTATCATGTCATATGTAAGAGAGCGCAGACGCTTCTGCTTCTAGTGCAGGATGGCAAGGACACAAGGGGTTGTTACTGGCAGTTCAGCAAAGTCATATATAGCCTGTCTAACTGGGAGATTGGGAAACATGATGGGGAAAGGGTAAGGGGCTGAAACCCAGAGACATGGGTTATAATTATCACCATCAACTAGCTGTGTGAGACTTAGAGAATCACAATATTTATGAGTCTCTCAAATTTCATCCCTTTATAATATTGAAGGCCCCTTTTGAGGTGGCTAACAATTCATGGTATGATGACACCACTGGCATCACCCTAGAGTGGAACACTAAAGTGGAACACAAGATAAAAACCAGTTAAGAACTGATGCTGACCCTGACTATATTAACCTGGGAGTAGACTGGATTAGCTTTCTATTGTTGCTGTAACAAATACCATGAACTCCATGGCTTAAAACAATGCAAATGTATCACCCTTAAGTTCTGGAGTTTAAAAGTCTGACACAGGTCTAGCTAAAATCAAGATGTTGGCAGGGCTGCATTTGTTTCTGGAAGCCCTAGGGGAGAATCCATTTCCTTGTCCTTTCCAGCTGTAGGCTGCCCTCATTCCTTGGCTTGTGGTTCCTTCCTTCATCTTAAAACCAACAATGTTGCATTTCTCTGCACCTTTCTTCTATAGTTACATCTTCTGACTTTCTTTTGCCTTCTTCTAAATTTAAGTGCCTTTCTGATTACATTGGACCCACCCAAATAATCCAGGATGATCTCCCCAATTTTAAATTTATCTGGTTAGCAATCTTAATTCTATCTGCAATTTTAAATCCCCTTTGCCATGGAACCTAACATTTTCACAGGTTCTGGGAATCAGGATGTAAACATTAGAGTGGGGGTGGGGCACATTCTACCTGCCACGTGGACATTGGCACAAACTACTTGGAGATCAATCCAAAAACTCCACTTTTAAGAATCACCCAAGGAAACAATGAGATAAGTATATATGCATTGAAATTTATTGAACAGATTATTTATAATAGCAAAACTTTAGAGGAAAATCAATGTCTATGAAAGGCTGGGAGTTAAAAAAATTATAGTTCATTCATATGATGGAAAATTCTGTAGCCATCTGTTTATTGATAGGAATGGGGTCAATAGTATATCAAATGAAAAAAGCAAATTGTAGAATACTTACATGTTATTATCTCATTAATACTAAATCTATGTGCATACTGAATGTATATATAATATACATATACTTCAAATATATTACCAGTGATTATCCCTGGTAGCAGTAAATTTGGGATGCAAGAGATTTTCTTAGATATTGGCATTTTTTTAAATGATTATATATTATCAGAGAAAAATCCTTATGTCCTTTTAGGAAGAAAAAACCTCAACACTGTACAGAAACACTTCATCACGCCTGAATTATTCATCACTAGGTGCCTCTGCTGATAGACACCTTTCTTTCCACTTGAGATTCCAACAATAGGGTCTAAAAGAAAAACATGGTGCACTGCCTGGAGCCATTGTGGTGTCTGCATTAAACAATCACATAGACATCATTGTTTGTTTATTTGTTTGCCACTTTATCTGACTCTCCTGGGTTTTTAAAATAATCTTCCAAATGCTGCATTGGAACTCATTCCACTCAGAATCTTGGAGTTTGTTTGCTCATTTCTCACCTATGAGATAGATTGTAAATATGAAAGGCAGCTTGACATTTTGAATTCCATGTGTCTACAGATGCATCCACCATCTCAACCACCAAAACTTAGCCAGAACTTATTTAGGATGTGCCATTTATGATGCACAGCTGTCAGGCACTGTCCTCAGAGGTGACTTGTTGAAAGAGATGTGAAGTGAGTGAACTGCTGACTTTGAAGGCAGGCAGATCTGAGATGGTTGTGCATGGGTGGTAGGGATTGTCAGGCTGCTGAAGCCTTGCTGTCACTCCTGCACTTGGTTCATGTGAGGTGTTTTTGTGTGTTTTTTTTTTCTGTAAACTTCTTTTTTTACATGAGCTGGTTTAAATGTGTTTCCCTTTGCAGCAGTATATGCCCTAATTAAGACAGTCTGCATTTCCCAAATTGCATTTCTCGGTACTAGTGCTCCCTGTAGTGTGTATAGGTTTTCTAAAGAAAGACATCAACATCATTTTTTTTTCTCTGAAATTTCTCTAATATGTGTACATACACACACACACACACACACACACACACACGTATCATATATATATATATATATATATATATATATATATATATATATATCATAATAGACAGTGGTAAGGCTCGTGGTATACCATCCTACTGATGATCACTGGTCGCTCTTATGTATCTTATGCCTTATAATTCTGACATATTTATATCATTTAATTTTCATTACATATTAAACAGAATAGTGAAATGTTAATTGTTAACAATTCCTCCATCTGCAAGAACATTTTACTTTAATTCTGTTATGAACTAAATGATGCTCCATTGATCCATTGTAATTTTAAAAGGAATACTATGGGCCGGCTGAGTGGCGCGGTGGTTAAGCACTAGCTTGGGATGCCAGCGGCCCTGGTTCGGTCCCACATATGAGGGCCAGTGACACTACCCTCAAAAAAATAAAAAATTAAAAATTAAAAAAAAATAAACGGAGTACCATGTCCAAATATTCTTGAATTGTTGGTTACAAAGAAAAGGTGTAAAGTTTAAGAAGGATGATGACATATGTGAGAGTCATGAAGACATCCTCATAATAACACACTACAGTGGTACCCAAGCCTGAACACAGACTGAACATACCTGGGCTGTGTCTTCTAAAATACAGATTGGGGACTCTGGATTAAATATAATAAATATGAGTCTTCTCCAGAAGGAATCCAGGAACCTGTATTGTTCAAAATTTGTCTAGAAGATTCCTCTGCAGTATGTCCACAGACCTGGTTTATTATTCATGAGTATATCTCATTTTGTTATGATTAGAAAGGAAATTACTGACGATGAAAATAAATTGAGGATTTTAATAATTTGAAGGGCAGTAAACTAATGAAGTCTTACAAGTGAACAAATAAAATGTAGCTCTCCTTGAAATGTACAATAAATATTTATCAATATTACAGCATGTTTAATACTTGTTATTGAATGGTACAGACTACAACACAGGCCGTAATCGAATTCTGTTTAAATTATGTCAGGTAATTGAAATGCACCCACCTCAGCAACAAAGAAAGAATTAATTAGAGAATATCATCTTGGTTGGTTTCATAAATCAGTACAACCCCTTTGAAAAATGGTTTAACCATATATACCAAGAGCCTTAAAAATGTTTATTATGATCAGGCCGATTGAGTAGCTCAGTTGGTTAAGAGCATGAGCTCTGAACAACAAGTTTGCCTGCTCGATTCCCCCATGGGCCAGTGAGCTGCGCCCAAGTTGAGCTGCTGCTGAGCTGCCAACAGGTGGCTGGATGGCTCAGCTGGTGAGAGCATGTGCTCCTGACAACAAGGTTGATAGTTCAACTCCCTCAGGGGGATGGTGGGCTACACCAACCCGAAACTAAGATTGACATGGCACCTTGAGCTGAGCTGCCCTGAGTGGCCCTCGGGTGGCCGGATTACTCAGTGGTTAGAGAGTGTGTTTCTTAGCAACAACATTTTCCTTTGCACTCTTGCATGGGATGGTGGGCTGTGCCCACCCGCAACTAAGATTGAACAGGGCACTTTGAGCTGAGCGGCCGTGAGCTGCCGAAGGGTGGCTGGATGGTGACTGGACTTGGAGCTGAGCTAGCTGCACTTTCCACAACTAACACTGAAGGAAAACAACTTGGCTGATCCCCTTCCCCAATTCCCCAACACTATTCCCCTTCCCCCAATTCCCCAATAAAATCTTCAAAAAATACATATTTATTATCTTTGCACCAATAATTTTCACTTCCAAAATGGTCCCCTAAGGAAGTAATCACAGAAGTGGACAAATATTTATATTTATATAAAGTGAATTAATTTACAATATCATAAAATGGGAAATAACTGTAGGGGACTGTTTTAATAAATGATTGTGTATGCACATGACAACATATCATGCAGCTATTACAAGTACATTCATGACATACTTAGTGGCAAGGGAAAAAAATGTTGCACAATCTAATATTGAAGCAAAAGTTTTAATACTCAGGGGATGCCTAAGGCTGCAAAGTTTTCTAGGCAGAGAACCCCCTTCACGCCCATTCTTCCATCTACAGGTCTACACTAGTGCTTCTCAACCTTGGCTGCACATCAGAATCATCTTAAAAATCCGGATGCTCAGGCTCTATCAACCTCATCAAGGTAGAATCTCTAGGATTTCAGGTCCAGATATGAGCATTTTTTTAAAGCTCTCTAGGTGATTCCAACATGCAGCAAAGTTAAGAACCTGATTAAAGGCAGTTAATATGCAGAGCTCCCCATTGTGCAGTGCAAGGACAGGGAGTAATTAGGTCACAGCACCTGATATTTCTTTCCTCCTCCATCCTCCTATCCCCTCAGTGGAGCTTTGAAACAGTCCCCTGAGCCCATCAGTGAAGAACTAGTTCAATTTTCATTGAACCTTGTTGTGGGGAAGATAAGAATGGAGGTTTCTTATGGCCTCCCTGCTTTACAAGTTCATGTTTCACTGTGGACAGGGGACTAGCTTATCTTTTCTATACTCCGCCCCCAAAGGCAGCTAGAGACACACCCTGGAGAGCCATCCAGTATTTCAGCTTCAGCCTGCTATGGGCTTTCCACAGCACTGAGCCATAGTCTATACATTTCCTATCACATTAGTAGATTTACAAGAATCAGTTTGTAGTCCCAAGGCTGGTTCTAAGTACAGTAAAACCTTGGATTGTGAGTAAGATGGTTTGTGAGTGTTCTGCAAGATGAGCAAACATTTCTAACACATTTTAATGTGGTAAATGAGCAATGTCTTGCAATACGAATAGTTTGTTTCCAGAACGAATTATGCTCGCAAACCAAGGTATTACTGTATACACGCAAGCCTGAAGTTCAGCATTTAAAATTCCAGGATGATATATTCACTCTGCCTTTGCTTTTGTAGAAGAACTGGATGTGTGTCATAAGGAAAAAGATACAGTATAAAGAGATATTGGGAAGATGCCTTAGCAGCAAAATGAATAAATGAATGAATGAGTGAATGAATGAAACTAAAAGTAATTATAAAATAGGGATTCATTGTTCCCCTAAATTAGAATTTGCAAACTGGCATCCCTAGGTCACATCAAACCCCAAATTGTATTTTGTTAGCACACACAAGTTTACCAAAAAGCTTGAATTTTAATCCTTTTAAAAGGGATGTGCAATCTCCAGCCCATCCCATTACAGTCCTCACTACTACACTGAGGCCACCTGAAGCGTTTGTGTCACGTGATTGGTCTCAGCAGTAACTGAGTGCTTGATTCATGACCACTAAACTCTCTGTTCCTTGGCAGTTTTAACTCTGGATTCTGTACAAAGATTGACATGTAATGCTAATCAGTGTTACAGAGATTCCAGTCAAGAATCACCTTCTCTATCCTCTCCTTGAAGGATCTTGGACACAAGCTTGGACCAACTTATGAATTATTTTCCAGTGTGTCTCTGAGAAGCAGCTTCCCAATTCAGCAGAAACTAACCCACACAAATGATGATATTCACCAGAGACAGGCCTGTAGCTCCATCTGACGCCATTCCATCAGAGCACCAGCTGCCGGGTTCTGTTTTTGGCCACTCTGGGCACAGATCATCAACAACATGCAGCAGAGCTGACAGGGAGCAAAGTGACAGCTGGCCAGGGTGCTGCTCCCTGTAAGGGGGAGCCATCCTATCCTGTGTGAAACTGGTTCCTTTCTTAACAGAGACCCACAGTGAAAAGTATCTCCCCTTGTTTAAATGATACAAAAGTTTGTTTGTCCTTGGCTCAATACAGAGAATTCAACATAAATATAGTTTACAGAGACAACATTGTTTCTTCACTGGCCCCAGAGCACTAATTCATACATAAAAGAGTTCAGCAAACATTAGCTGATTGAATGAGTGAATGAGAACTACATAGAACCTACCCTCAGCCTAGTCTATGACTCAGCAGCTATATCTCCAGGTAGCATCTGAAATGTTTCTTAGGTGATGCAGAGAAAATCTGCTGAGTGTTTGAAGAAAGATTCCTTTTTTGTTAGAGAAGGTTGGGAAGAATTTTTAGAGGAAATGGAATTTGAGCTGTACCTGGAAGGATAAGGAAAGTCACCAAAGGAAGATGTGCAAAATCAGCCAGAATAGAAAAGCATAGACTATTTTGAGACATTAGCAAGGACCAAAAGAAATTGATATCTCATTAAAGTGAATCCACTTAAAGTGGGAACCAATATTTCATAAGTAATGCTGGGAAACCTGATTGGGGATTGATCTCAACAATAAAACAAAAACTTGCAAACATAAGTTTAATTTATATTTTATAATTTGCCCATTATAATCACAGCCATATGTTCAGTCTTAACACAATGGATCAAAGGTATGTGTGTGTTTGTGCATGTGTGTGTGTGTGTGTGTGTTATACTTTTGACACAATTGTGACTTCTTTTACTTTATACTTGACTTCTACAGATTGGCCATGAAGAAGTCATACCTGCAAAAAGATCTGAGAGCTTCATTAATTTCTTCTAATCATTTTTGTCAGCCTTATAAAATATTTTATCTTTCATAATGTTTACAGTTCCATTTGCAATCAGTTCACATATTTACTTTGTATTGAAGGAAGTTGACAGTGTCTGACAATCATTGAGAAACCAAAAGATTGACTCAGGGCAGCAATGTCAGAAGAGGTCCTAAGATTATAAATGTTCTCTTTATTGGTAATTCTTTTTTCTGTTCTTATAGCTTTGATTTCCGTTTAGAGCATCATCACTATGGAGATTGATAAATACTCAGGTGATAAGGATCTCTCGTAGTTGACTTTGGCTGGACTGTAATATATATGTGGAGAAGTTCTGGGTGATAAGGATGGCACAGCTGATTGGGGCCTTGAACACTGGGATGAAAAGGCAGGTCTTTTTTTTTCAGACAGTAGGGAGCCATTGAAGGTGTTTGAGCATGGGAGTGAAGTGAATAAAGCTGTCCTTTAGGAAGATCTGTCTGGCAGTACTGGGAAGGATAGGTTGCAGTGGAGGCTAGAGCCATACACACAGTCAGAAGGCTGATATATAATCCATCAAGACTCATGTTTCCCTAGAGAATGTTGGTCAGGAAAAGGCAACGATTCCGCATTTATCAACTCTTTTTGTCCTCCTTTGACTCCCATTACACTTGATGGTGATCTAAACTTTCATTTATCTTTGTAGGATTAGAGATATATTTTAGAACCATTTACATGTTTTAAGCAGCCCACACAGAGACTAATATGATTGGCAATTTTGAACATATTTTCTTTATTCAGTTTCAAATCATGCCTAAGGGAAGCAGGGTTAAATAAGAAGGAAGCCAGCCTCTTCCCCACCATTTTCTAACTCTATGAAAACTTGAAATTAATTTTTCATCTTGTGTTGTTTACTTCAGAAAGTAAAGTATATGAAGGCTAACCCTTTTTTTAGACAAGACTCAGTGAAGTCCCTGAGATTAAGAAGAGCTGAGGTTATTTTTTAAACCACTTTCTAAAGCAACTTTTAAAAAATACAACTATGTATTATCCTTTTGGAGCCTAAAATGAAGTGACATAAGTGATGTACTTTTTTCCAGATGTTACATGAAAATATTTTTTAACTATGATACTTTAAAAATATTTGAAAACAACCACACTTCCCTTCATTCTTCCTTCACAGTTCCTTAACCTCCAAATACACACGCACCCACACGTGCATGTATGCACACACACACACACACTGAACAAAGGATGTGTTCTAGTAGGAGGAAGATAAATGAAGGCTCAGTAGAAGAAAATGAATCCCGTCTAAATAAAAATTTTGGTAGTTAGGCTCTCCTTCTCTCAACTGAAAGTTCTGAAAATCTGTATTTAGCCACCCATAGTAATGGGTCTATTTCCTAAACAAGTGTTAACAATGACAAAAAAGGAAGAATAGGGTAATTTTCCCCTTGAAAAATAAATTTTTTAAAGGGTGTTGCGAGCAGGTAATAATACTTTTTTCGAAAGCTGGTATTTAATTTCTTCAGTCTCACAGAGGTGCTTCCTTTCTATCTTCGTGGAACAGAGCAAATAAGGAGATTGTCATTTCATAACCCACTCTGTGGCATAAAAAAACTCTTATAAGTTTTACAGCAAAGATTAAATAAATAAACAATTTTGTGTAGTTGCAGGGTTTATTATTCCCATGTTATGGGTAAGCACATGAAAGTCAGAAAGATTAAGTGAGTTAATTTCCAAAGCTCACATGCACAAAAGGTAGAGGAATTTTGGTGGCTTACAACAGTTTTTGTTGAAGTTTCTATAAGAATTCTTAAATTTTGATAATGTGTTATTTCTCCATTGCTGCATAACAAATTACCCTAAAATTTAGCAGCTTAGAAATAACACACATTATCTCTCAGTTTCCATGAGGCCTAGCCTCTGACTCAGGGTCTCTCACAAGGCTGAAATCATGGTATCAGCTGATATATAGTCACAAGACTTGACTGGGGGAGGCCCCCTTTCATCATCACTCACTCAGCTGTTGGCAGGTCTCAGGCCCTCATGGGCTATTGGTCAGAGATATCAGTTCCTGCCATGTGAACCTCTCTATAGAACTACTCATGACATGGCAACTCATTTCCTCCAGAGCAAGGTCTGAGAAAGCAAGAAAGAGAGAGAGAGAGAATGAGAGAGAGAGAGAGAGAGAGAGAGAGAGAGTAGTTTTCTGTAAGCCAATCATAGAAGTTATAGCCCATCACTCTTGCCACATTCTATTCATTAGATCTGAGTCACTGAGCCCAGCTCACACCCAAGGGGAAGGGATTACACAAAGGCATGGGTACAAGGAGGGGTGTCTGGGAACTATTTTAGAGGCTGCCTACAGAAAAGGTTATTTTTAAAGTAATATGTGGTCAAAACAAATTTTTCATGAGACAGCTATTTAAAAATTCAATATTGTATTTTGGGGTAATGATTAGAGAATAAAAATAACTTAACTGTTAAAATGACAAAAAAAAAAAAAAGAAAAAACAGAATTGATAATAATGCTAACCTGAAATAGAAAGATTCAAACTGACAAGTGAAACTTAAAACATGCAAGTATCTTTTCATTTTATTGTCAATTTAATTTCAGCAAAAAACAAAATCATCTATCAATTTATGTTAATTTGGATTTGTTGGTTGATTAGTTGTCTGCCTCTATTTGTAAGCTTCACAGCAACTCTTCAGAGTAGGCTCCCTGATTGGCCTTATTCTACACCTAAGGGGGCTTAGGCACTGAGAGATAAGGCAACCTGTGCAAGGTCAACAGCAGATAAAAGCTAGAATTGAATATGGGAACTCCGACTCCCAAGCCCACACTCTTCATAATTTTGGTAAGATGTTGAGATCATAAGGAAAATAAACGTTTACATTAACAGAGGTTGTCAGCTCACTTGTGAGTGGATTGCCCCACACCTATTGGTTGAGAACGAGAGGGACTCATTTCTATTGCCATTTCCCTTCAATCCAATGGCATTCACTTTGCATTAACAAATAATTAAGCTAAGGGAACATCTTAGGTGAGCATTCCTGATTTATCACACACCCAACCATCCAATTGTCCAGTCATCCGTCCATCCATTCACCCATCCATCCAACACTTCTGATTCATCTACACATCCACCTATCCATCTGTCCATCCATCCATCCATCCATCCATCCATCCATCCATCCATCCATCCCTCCAACCCTCCTAGTTCATCTGCCATTAATCCATGTTTCTCCAACTCCAGCCATTAACACTGCAGCCTCAGTATTTATAGTCATCTGCATACTACTTGTCCTATTATAATCTTGTTAGATATTTTACCTTAAAATATATAAGTGCCTTTTTTGACTTTTCTCTAATATTTGTGAAATTGAGGGCTTTATGTGCAAGTTCATTTTTCTTTAAATACACTTTAAAATAAATTCATGAGAGTTAATCAAAAATAAAAAGGATTTTATCTACCACAGTTACCAAAATTGGGATTCAATTTGTCCCTGTTTTCAAGTGTTTTATATAAAGAGGACAGGAACAGATGTGTCCCTTTGTCTTTATTTCGGGGCCTTACCCACCTAATTGGGGGAAAAAAATCTGGATCCAAAGAACCACCTAAGCCTGAGGTTCTGGGAGAGGTGGAGGGAGGGATAAAGGACTCTTTCCCATCCACCCTAAGGGTAGGGGCTATTGAGCTGCAATTGACTGGTTTGAAATGAAATTGCTTACCTGAACACCTGTGGGCCATCCTTGAGTCAATATTTCATATTCATTAACTAATGGGCAGCTGGAGGCTCTAAAGCCTTTCTGGGAAGGCTGTTTTTAGAGCCCACTAAGTCAACACCCCTCCCTTGATTGTTCTCCCTTTTAGAAGCTGCTTTTGGCAGCTCCTAAACATTAGCATCTTGGCTTGGACCTTATAGCCTCCATTGACATTGTCTGGTGACATGTTGGGGGCCCTGAAATACTGAGGGTCCCAAAACAATGTATATACATTTTAAGAACGGAAAGCTATTAAAATTGTGATACTCAATATATACCGATAACAAAAGATGAATACAAGTCTCATTTGGCTTCCGCAATTACAAGAGGCGCTCAAAGTGGTTACCACCAGCGTCCATACACTTCTGATTATGGCAAACTACTCCTTGAGCAACGCAGACCAAAGTGTCCACTTGTATACATTTTTTTTGGCACCCTCAGTGTGTGTACTTGGGCTATTCGTGTATATAAATAAAGGGAAGCTTGGTCACTCAGATCCATGAAGTTCTTCTAGAAGGCTCAGAAGCTTTTTTCCCACTATCTCCCTCCTCTCCTCTCTGTTTCTCTGTGGTGCTCTATTCTGTCTCTGCTTCTCTCCTTCCTTATGCTCTTTTTCTCCCCTTTCCCCCATCCTCTTTCCTTAGCCTCTTCATCTTCATCTCTCCTTTCACTTTCTCAATCTCCTTAATTCAATATAGATTTCTTTGTCGAAATGTTTATTTCAGGTCTATCATTATGTTGGAGACCATTTGAATCAACCAAAAGAGGAGCTAGTTAAAGTGATTGGGACAGGAGATCCCTCAGATTGGGCGTGAGGGTGGGGTTTGCGTACCTACCTCTTAGAGTTGTAGAATGTTAAACAAATAATGTTCATAAGCATATGTTTAGCATATAGAAATGGCCCGACAAAAGCTAGTTTTATTAGTTCCTTCTCTGAATCTGTTTCAATATTCATCAAATAGAAATAATAATTTTTGACCCTCTTTTTTTACTAAACCATTGTGACAGTTAAATTAGATTATTGTTTGGAAATATAACATGTTTTAAGGTATAGGAGAGCAAAATATGCCAGCCCAAAATATGCATTTTTGGCATATTAATTACTTCGAGCTAGTTAGCTCTGAAATCAATAAAAGTTACCCTTTTGTAAGAGACATTTGCATTTATCCAGAAAAATCTCTGTTTGTAAGGGTGTTTCCCTCTCCCTACCACGAAGAGGAGGAGGGCTGTAAATCTCTTGAAACTCTTATCAACCGGAGAGAGCAATAACTTAAGTCTGCGTAAAAATCATACCTTTGTTTACTTTGCTTTTCCTAGTCACGTTGGGAGTTACTGTGTTCTCCTGAGTATCTCCCATGTATACAGAAGGTATACATGTTATTAAATTTCTGTTTGTTTTCTCCTGTTAATCTGTCTTTTATTGCAGAGGAATGTCAGCCAAGAACCTAAAAGGGTAGAAGGAATTTTTTTTTTCCCTCTTCCACAACAGATATTACAGTTGAGGCCTACTCAGAGACTGACTTAGGCATTCCTGTTCTTTGACCCTTAGTTAAGTAGATCCATAGAATAATTTTAGTTGCAAAATTGACCATGCTTTGCTTTGCTATCCTTGAGAGAAAGCATTAATTGTATTATTTGAAAGTGTTAGAGTTAGTTTGCCACTACTTAAATATTCTTAGGGTGCCCTCTTCTGTTTCCTATTGGTAATAGTGCAGATTATTATTTTATTTTAGGCTGAAAAGTCAGGTGCAATTATTCTGTGTAAGAATTGCATGAAGTTGGGATAATGTTAGCATTAACTCTAGCTGGAGGTGAGGTGAAAGGATGTTGAAAGTGGACAGGATGATCTACACAGGGTTGTCAGAACTTTGCTAGCTGGCAGTGAGGTGAAAGGATGTTGAAAGTGGACAGGATGATCTACACAGGGTTGTCAGAACTTTGCAATGATCATAATACTTGTCAAATTTTTCTAGCAAATATCTTTGGTCTTTTCTATAAATTCATAACTTTGGCAGGGAAAAAATATTATGATCCCTTATTACTGAAGAGAAGGCAGAGACAAATTTTTCCTACTATTTATAAACCCATAAATAATAACAAAAGTCTGTGTGTACATGGATATTTTCCTTCTTTCCTTAGAGTCATTGGATTGTGCTAAAAATCAAAATTCAAGTGAATAAATTTGAAGGCCTAGTTGGCTTTATTAAGGGATTCATGAATTGGGGAGCATCCCATCTAGCAACTAGAAGAGGTCACCAATATATTGTACAAAATAAAACGTTTTTATAGAAAGTTAGGTGGGACAAGGAGCTATTAACAAAAGAAAAGAAAAGATTATTTTAGGGCAAGGGCATGTTTTCTTTGGGGCAATCATTTGGATTGCCTCTTCTTTCTATGGGGGGTGGTAAAGGCCTAAGTGACAGATTCATTTACCTGTGCTTGACTAAAACAGTCTAGACTGGTTGGTTAGGATTATGTTTCTGGGAGAGGTTAAAACCTCAATTAGGTCAGGTATTAAATCTAAGTTTGGTATCATGGGCTTTCAGTACAAATGATGCTATTTTGGGCCTGTGATTTTTTTTTTTTAACAATTGTAAGCAACTAAAACCAATTAAATTTAATTTGAGCATGTAAACATGACAAGCTGGGGTGAGGGGGTGCATGGCAGGCCTTATAAACTTGACAACTAAAAGTAAAAATAATTTCGATGTCTGAACATCGAAATTCCTAATTGGGCAGGCCGTGGAGGTAGTTAAGTCCCACGCATATAGCATCCTTAGCAAAGATCAATCTTTAGGTTAAGTGAGCCTGTTCACAGTTCTTATGCATCTAGGATCATATACCTTTGAAATGTGAGAATAATTTTCTTTTCCAAACCCCTCAAAGACATAACCACCAGCACAAAACCATGAGACTCCTCATTATCCTGTTCCCTTCATACCATCTCCATTTACAGTAAATGTTAAATGCTAAATACCCTGTACCCACCAATGTAAAAGAAGTATGTGTCTCTCCATTGTGCTTTTTGTCCAATCCCAGAGATTTCCCACTTTTCTTTCTCCTACCCCCTTAATCTATCACCAATAGATTTCATGTACCCTCCTTGCATTTTCTCTTTTGTTTCTAAATGCATTAAAAAACCTGCAAAACTGCTATTCTCCAGAGCATTTTCTGTCTGTTGAGATTTTGCTTCTAGACATATCCTCAAAATTTAGCTTAAATAAACTCTTATAAAACTTTTCTATACGCTACACATTCCTTCATCGATAAGCAAAAGGAGGGAAATTATTACAAGGTACAAGGAGTCTCACAGAACCCAAAGACCACGGGGCCTACAGCAGAGACTGGCATTTGTCACAGTTGAGCCACTAGGATTTACGTTCTAAGCTCTGCCATTTCTCATTCAGCTTCCATGTGCCCATCTTTTCTGCTTTGTAGTTTTCTCTGCTGCTTCCAAGTTCTAATCTGCATGTCTGAGACCACTGGAACTCTCTGGGACCAACACTCTTTCCAACTCAGTTACAAACTACTGGGAGAGAGAGAATTAGATTGCCTTTGTTTGAATCAGGTGTCTGGCCCAGATCCAACACTGTCACAGGGGTGGGGTGACACAGCAGAAACACAGAATTCACTATGGCAGGCAATTCCTAAAAAGAGTTCCTGGGCAGGTGGCCCAACAATTGATAGCTGAGCTACCTGAACAACTGACTATAAAAGCTCAAGTGTATTCCTTGCATCAAAGAGGACTTTCTGAAGCTGATGGCCCACCATGCCCATTCTAGGGCAGCTCTCAAAAGGCAATGCCATGATCAGTGAGGCCACTCAAGGATGGGCCAGGGACAGGTGTGTCTTAGTCAGCAGCTACAGACCAAATACCTGAGGATGCACTCCTAGAAACTCAGGAGAAGTTCTTAGATTAAGATTAACTGCGAAGGCTGTTGAAGTATTACTGGATACTCAAATAAAGAGACATTTTGTTTGGGTTTATCTTTTTTTTTTTCCCAATGGTATGATAATACTTAAAGATATATCATTCCAAAATATTTTCCCATGAGTACATGGAATTGTATATGGGAATCCACCATGGATATACCAGGGGTGCCAAAAAAAAAATGTATACAAGTGGACACTTTGATCAATGTGGCTCAAGCAGTAGTTCACCGTAATCAGAAGTGCCTGGATGCTGATGCTAACTTTGAGTACCTCTTGTAATTGCAGATGTCAAACATGACTTGTATTCAGCTTTTGTTATTGGTATATATTACAATTTTAATAGTTTTCCATTCTTAAAATGTGTATTCATTTTTTTGGCACCCTCTGTATATATAAGACAAAACTTGAAGTACAGGAAATATCACATGCCTTTATTTTTCTAAACCAATTCAGTCACTTGACAGTTGAAAAACAATTGAGCTCTGGCATTCTGATATCATCCATAAATGAGTGAGCATGCGTGTGGGGAGGGATGGGGGGTTGGGTGTGCGAGGACTTTCCTTTTCCACCTTGAAATCATATAAACATGGTTGGATTTATTTATTCCAGAAATATGGGGACGGGTCCCTGGTCTTCAGTCCACCAGAGCACCTCATCTTATGTTCTCAGGCTGATCTCCATACCTTTTGTGCCAATCTTGGGAACAAGGTTCTAAGCTCCCAGACCCCTGGGTCCTTGGTTTATGCAGATCTCCTGTTTCAGAGTTCTGTGACCTGTGGGAAGCTCACAGAGTAGGATGTAAGTCCCTGCCATTCCTAGAACCATTTAACACTTCAATTCTCCCAAAGTCCAGAGAATTGACTTTCTTCTTCAAATAGAGCCGTGCCGTATTTCCATATAACCCTACCACCACCATCATTCCCTTTGGGTGACAACTCCTACTTGTACATAAGACTTTTTCAAGGATTTGCTTTTTAATGAGTTACAAAGGTAGGTAATTAAACTCTCTAATCTGGCTCTTACTCTACCTTATTTCTTTGCATTATACTTATTAAATAATTTGATATTTTTTGAATGCCCTGTACAGTATGTAAATAATTACTTAAATATATAGTTCTGAGTTAATTATAGCAACTATTTTTGAAAGTCCCTTATGATCCAGACACTGAGTCCCAATTCATACTTTTCATTAGGAGATCTTGGGGATTCATCTTTCTCGCATACCTAATCCCTATTTCTAGTCTTGTTTTCTTCTTTTGATTTATTCTGAAAAAGTTCTAGCAAAGAGTCTGATTTTTTGCAATAGTTTATCTGCCAAACAAGGGGCATTTGCAGGGCCTAAGGCCTGGCCAGGGCCTAGAAGTGTGGATAGTTTTGGGACATGGGATTCTCCTGCTGGCACTTTGATACATAAAGAAAAAGAGAAGCCACAGGGAAGAAAGTACCCAAGAATCTGGGCATCATCTGAACTGAGTCACTAAGCTAATGAAACTAGGAAGAAGCCATTGATGTAGAGACCAGCTGGGGACTTCCCAAAGAAGGTGAGAGAAAGTCAGCATCTCAGGTGGACAGTTGACACTTTGACTGGCTCTCAGTGTGGTGTATTGAGGTGGAAGTGATTTAATGCCTGGTGCACCAGCAGTTAACTCAGTAAGGTCTTACTTAATCAGTTTTGCTGCCTCAGGAAAGGACCTCAGCTATTTATAGCTATTTCTGAGAAGCTGTCCTCCTTCATGGAATTTTGTTAACACAGCAATATTTGTATCGAGATATAATTTACATACAGTAAAATTCCCCTTTTTAGTGTATGGTTCTATAAATTTTCATAATCACCAACATACTCAAGACATGTAACATCATTTACCAAAATTCTCATGTCCCTTTGTGAATAATCCCTACTCCTGCCACTGGCCCTTGGCAATCACTGATCAGTGTTTTGCACCTGAAATCTTGCCTATTCCAGAAAGTTAAATTAAATGATTCATAGAGTATGCAGCCTTTGATTCTGGCTTCTTTCAGTCAGCATAATGCTTTTGAGATTCATCCATGTTGTGTGTATTGCCAATTTGTTCCTTTTTATTACTGTGCAGTATTCTACTGTATGGATATGCCAAATTTTGGTTACCCATTCACTAGCTGAAAGGCATTTGGGTTGTTTCCAGCTTTTGTCAATTACAAATACATCTCCCATAAATATTTGTGTACAAAACCCAAAGGCATTCTAAGTTGAATTTTATAAATCCCATAATTTCATAGTACTTCTGTTACATGCTATGCTGGCCTCCTCAGTATGTCAAATTATATGTATGTATACACACATAAACACACACACAAACACATAATATTTAAATAACATGAATATCCACATATACATGGTATTTAAAAATAATGTAAAATAATTAAAATGTTTTCAGCTGTTGATTCTTGTCAACAGGTGAAAACATCTTGGAACATCCAATTCAGGATCAGCAAGATCCATTTGAGATTTTGAACTCATTCACTGGATTTTTCCCTCCATGTGTTCTTTTCTGAACTAGTATTTACACAAAGCAGTAATATAGTAGTTGTTTTCCTTTGGTTTTTGTTCCATATCACACTGATCATACCTGCTAAACCTCTGCACTGCTGTAGACTGGGGCTCAGATATTCAATCTTTGGCAACAATTGGTTTTCAACTTCCATCAATGGTCCCATGAAGTAAAGAAACACTAGGATCCTCCTGAAAAAAATTGCTTTTACCCAGGAAACTATTGGTACATCTGCTGGATTTGACTTTGAACATTTGCCCTGTAACATAGGGATCTAAATTCCCTATCTTTTCTAGATATCTAAAAAGAATGCCAGTGAAAAGTGTTATTATTTTAATTGTCATGGCATCCAGTTGGCTAGGATGAAGACAAAATCTTCTCCATTGGTTACAAGGCTAAGTATCTTAGTTTTTCTCTAAAGGAAAGCTATCAATTGAGCTAAAATGAGCATGCTTTATAAAATTCACACTTAATGCTTGTTGGCTGTAGAGCATGGACTCCAAGTTGCTATATGTTTCTTGATGCCTAGAAATAATTCTTCAGATTCACCTTTCCCTACTGATATCCACCATATTATTTCTTGACTGTTTAATGGAGGAGGATGATTCATCAGAGAGAAGCATTTTCTTCTTTTGTTTGTTTCTGTATCTGAACCTTGGGTTCCTATTACGCATTTTGGAACATGGAAAAGCTGAAGCTCTGTGATTACAGATGGATCAAACTTGACCTTAATATGTCTATAAAAAGAAAGAATAAACATGAACAGCAATAATAATTGATACCATTTATTGAGCATTTTCTATTTGGCTGATATTGTGCAGAGCACTATGTATTGATTACAATATTTATGACTTACAAAAGCAGCCTCATAAATTAAATACTATTATATCACTGCCATTTTACAGATGAAAAAACTGAACCTCACAGAGGTTAAATAGCTTGCTGAAGACAGCAAACTAGCATGTGGCCGAGTTGGGACTGGAATATAGTTGTGTTTGACTCCACACTTGTGCTATTAGCCACTACATTTAATTGCCTCCCAGGTCTGTCCAATATCCCCATGACTCTATCATCTGTAGGTAACATTGGAATTGGTATGACCTATATACTGTACTGATTAGTTTCATTTTCTTAAGCTCTTACTCCTCTATGACACCATTCTGTGAAGTCTATTTGTTTTCTATTCTGTACTTTTTTCCTATTTTACTGCTTTCATGGTATTTTATTCAACTCTAGATGTTAGACAGACCCAGTATAAGAGATTCTTTTAGGTTAAACTTTCACAACAGACCTTCTTTTAGATATACAGTTGGCATTTGATTTCTGAAGCTACCTAGGGTTGAATGCTGAAGTTCAAAGGGGGCCGGAGAAGGGAAGGTATATCATACAGGCTGAGAGCTTTGATGTGCCAGGAACTATAAAGATACTTTGTAAAACCTCAATTGCTTTTCCAACATTTTGAGTAATTATTATCATTCTTATTTTACAGATGAGGAAACTGAAGCTGAGAAAGATAAAGATACTTGTCAATGGTCCCTAAACAAATAAGTAGTGCGACCATGATTTAGACTCTTTTCAATTTTTCAGTCTTTTTCTCCAGTGAACTGCTGAGAAAGAATAGTGACTCTAACTTTCTTCTGGTATTTATTGTTAGGAGAGTGGCGCCCTTTTGAAGGCAGTCCCCTAAGCATTCTGCAAGATGTATCTGCTTTCTCAGATGAGAAAACATTGGGAACTGGATGTGCTTTTAGTTTGGTCCAAACAGGATGATATCAGTGTGCTGTCTCAACAGACGCAGCAAAATGGACCAGGTGGGAATAGGTAAGACTAGATGTATCTAGGCGTTACCATTCCTGTTTAATCTGAATGAAATTACACCCAAAAGTATATGTTTTATGTGTGGATTAGGTTCTAGAACTAGCTAGTAAGGAGAAAATTACATCAAGCCAAATTTATCCTTAAAAATTCCTGAGGAAGGGGACTGAACAATTGTCTCAAGGTTTCCTGTAGCCTGGTTATGCTCCAATATGAGAGCATATCACTGTGTCTTCAGTTGAGCACAAGGTGAAGAAGCTGACTTGTGTGAAGGGATCATGTAGCATGAACTCTACTTCTCTTTAAGTGTCTAGAAGATGAGCACACCAGTGCCGCGTCCTGCACGACTGAGCAGCGGGAGTGGAGAAGGGACGGTGAAAGCTTAAGGAGAGACACAAATGAGAGAGAAATGCAGTTCGGGGCCAGGGGACTTCAGCCTCGTGGACTAGAAGCCCCGAATCGGGCCTGACTGCTCCTTTTATTACCTTACACATATAAAAGATCAATGTAGCTTCCCTGGTCTGTGAATCTCACACCCGAAAACATAGCTCAAGGCCAAATCACCCACACCTGCAAGCTGCCATTATCAGAGGTCCCATGAGGTTATTGTCATGCACCTCAAGACAGAACTTCTTCTGTCTCTTACTGATAAGAATGAAGGCTTACTCCAAGGCTTACTGATAAGAATGAAGGGAGGACAGATATTATCACATCAATAGGTCATTTCACAGGCAGGCTGCCAGAACCTGAAGCAAGGGGTCTGCGCCCTATTTCTGTCAACTCGGGATTCCTCCCATTGGCACCCACTGGCACCCATGTGGCCGTATCTGGCTTAGGTCGTTTCTACCTTGAGAAATCTTATTCGTCATCGACTAACCAGCCATCCTTTGGACAAGTGGGGACACATACAGTAAGCATAATATTGAAGTTATGATCTGTCTTTATGGAGAGGTGCTTGGGGGCAGACAGGCAGGGTATAATGTGACACACCAGGAAAAACACGATATGCATATCTCCCAGCCCAGCTCATCAAACTGCTACCATCTTCCTTTCTGCTGGGCCTCATCTCCTCATCTGAAAGCCTGTTGGTTAAGGTTTGGTTGGTTAACCTGTTTTGCAGGTTTGTCTGCAAAAACATGTATCTGTGCGGGGCAGCAATGACAGAGCAAACTTAAATCTACTTCCATAAATGCATTAATAAGGCTTTTTAGCAGCATGGATGGTATAAAGAACAGAGATAGAAAAATGTGACTCACCTTCCTTAAATGAGTAGCACTGACCAGGAGATATCTATCTATCTGCAATCAGAGACTGCAAAAGGGAAGGACAGAAAATAAAAAACAAGAGCCATAACAGATATTTTTCAGAATCATGTTCTTAACATTTTATTGTTTAAAAGAATAACATATGTATTCCTCTACTAAGAATGGAGAACCCATAATGAATATATGAACGTGTCAAAAGGGATTCCTTTTTGGTAACTTAAAGGAAATATTACTTAGATAACTGGAACATAAAAATTTATAGGTATTATTTTTACTACTTATAAAATTTCCCTCCCTGTTTTATTGAATTTCTTGGCATAAAGCAGGTATGTGCTGTTGAATTTCTTGAATTAGTTAAATTGCCTTTTCAGTGATCTTTTTTATATTAGCTATTAATGTCTGGATTCAAATGCTGTCAGGAGTTTATGTACAATTTTTTTAAAGCCCCAAATGACATATTTTAGTAGATGGTGGGGCGGGAAGTGAGCTCCTCTGATCTCCTTCCAGCTGTGGTATCTGAGAAGCTATGTAGATTTGGTATTGTCTCTGGATATTAAGGCTCTAGTTTATTTATGAGCAAAATCAACATTCTCTACATAGTGACTCCTAGATTCCTTTCCATGCACAGCATTCTTAGCAATGATAGCCAACATTTTGAATTTGGGAGCTATACGTTTCAAATCACATTTGAACATGCCATTTAAAAAAGCATTACAATTTCTTTTGTTCAGAAATATTTTTACCACATTCCTTGTAGAATTGCCCGAGAGAAGATCTCCCAAGTGAGACTCGGATAGGAATGGAGAAGGGGAAAGGAGATTTGAACTTCACAGATTGTAAGCAGCTATTCCCCCAGTGAGCCAGAAACACAGGGAAGAGAAAAACTGTAAAACAATATTTAAAACTAAGTACTGGGTAGAATTCCCTAGTTCCAAAATTTGAGTGGGAGTATGAAAAGATTATTTTTAAAAACTCTCTGCACTTTCAAAAGTGAATTCCATAAAATGTTAACAGGTATTCCCACCTAGATTTGGTTTGGGTCTGGTCCCAAAATATTTCATAAGCAAACACATTTGGGAATTGCGGTTAAACTCTTTCTTTACTACAGAGCTTCACAGAGACTTCAATGCGTTAACACACATTATAATTCTGCAAGAAAGAAGAAAGACCCCCAGAAATTTAGAATTTCCAAAACTTCTTTCACCATGGAACATTTTCTAAAATGTATTTCTCAGAACTGGTATTCTTCGGAATGTGATTTGGAGACATTTATCTCAGCTGTCCAGTGTTAGTGAACACAGAAGTTTTGATTCCTGTAATCTAGGGTAGTTGGAAAATAAACTATGCTCTAATTGGGTGATTGTTTTGAAATCAATGATTTGGAATGTTTTTACCTCAAATTCTTGCCTCCTTGGAGTTCATTTACTGAAGACATCCAAGTGACTGAAAAGCCAATCTGATCCCATCACACGGTACCCAGACATTACTGTCTCATTGCTTCAAAACATTTATTTGGCTCCCAATTGCTCTTAAGAGAAAGACCTTTAACAAGATCTTCAAGGCCATGTGTGGTCTGACCTGCTCTACTCTCCAAATTGATTTAATACCAGTCTTACTTCACACACTAGTTTCCTGGGGCTGTTACAACAAATTACCACAAACTTGGTGGCTTAAAACAAACATAAATTGATTCTCTCACAGTTTTTGGAAGCTACCTGTCTGAAACTAAAGTGTTGGCAAGGCCATGCTCCCTCTGAAGCCTCTAGGGAAAAATCCTTCCTTGCCTCTTCCAGCTTCTTCCTTGCCTCGGGCAGCATAACTCCAATCTCTGCCCCTGTCTTCGCATGACCATCTTCTCTCTGTGTGTCTCTGTTTCCTCTTCCTATAAAGACACCAGTCATATTGGATTAAGGAACCATCCTACTCTGGTCTGACCTCATTTAACCAATTACATATGCAATGACCCTATCTGTAAATAAGGTCACAGTTTGAGGTACTGGATTAAGGCTTCAACATATCTTTTTAGGGGAAACAGTTCCCTAAAAAGTTCCCACAAAGCAACACTTTTGCTCTCTCCTCTTGCCAAGGACTCTTGAATTATCTGGATCTCCCCTAGACCGCCCCCCATTCCCAACCTCACCCCCATCCCAAGACCTTTGCAAATATTCCTCCTGGTTACTTCAACTGTTATCCTGCCTCTCTGTTTCATCATCCTCTGACTTTCTGACAGGACCATCGCCTCATATTACACATTTCCTAGCATCCCATGATGTGTTCCATTGCACTTACCTCACTTCTAATTTTGTATTATGTTGTGACTATTTTCTTCTCATCTGTCTTTCTCATCTTCCTTTCTCATAGACAGGGACCATGTCAGCTTCGCATTCAGTTGTAATCCTAGCACTGAGCATATTTCCTGAAACAGTTTAATAAAACCTATGCCTTAATAATTTTACAATAATATTTTTGAACGGACAAATGAATCACTAAATGAATCCATGTAATCATGAGCCTTTCTGAACAGATATTCCAGAGAAATTCCTTTCTATCTTTTCATGTAACACCGAAAGACCCATGTCCAAGTGCCTAGGGTGAGAGAGAAGCTCCCTGCCTCTTGGCATGCTCCTCCTCACTCACGGTGGGGTGAGCCTCTGAAAGTTTGGAGTTGCTGTTAAACCCCTGTCATTGTTAAAGCTGACTCTTGCAAAACAGAAGGAAATGATTGTCATATCACACTATCTCTGAGTGCAAGCTCATTTATGTAGCCCCTTTGTGGAATGTCTATATTTTTCCTTTGACAGGTGCATGAAAAGAGAATCTGTGTCATTTTCATTCAGCAAATCTCTGAGATCTGAGCTCTTCCTGGAAAGCTTGCTCATGTTCATAACCTGTATGAGCAATAGCTCTCTCTATTTGTTACCAGCCTGCCAGGAGTAGGTAATATGTTACCTACCTCTGTTAGAAAATATTATCATATGAAATGAGGTGTAACACATCCTTTTATGGGGATACCTGGACATTTCTGGCTACAAACCCCAGGATGTTAAAAACAATAATAAAAATCCACTGAGGAAATTTGGTTCATGTGTCTTTAATTTTGGTGGTTCTCTTGGTGGTTGAGAAAGTTTATAGGAAGAAAAGGACTCCCCAGAAACAATAAATGACTGGTTTTCTACTGTTATCCACACTACAGAAGACCCTTCTTTCAAATTCTTAGTCCCTTGTTGGGAGCTGACAGCACTCCAGTCTGACAAGGCCACATTGAAGTAAAGATACATGCTCAGCGCTGGAAGTCTGGGGTGCTGTCTTATGGTTGGTCATGTAATATCTTCTGCCTCTATGAACCCATGTGCCTTTTCTCCACATCAGATCCTATAGGAGACAGTACTTTCACAGCATTTATGGCAAGTCCCTGTGGTGCCCCACTGAGAGCTGGCTGTGTAAGTCAATGACGTGTAAGATCTCCTAAGAGAGGGGACAACCCAAGCCAGGCTACAGCCCCCATGTGGACCCCAGGACTGAGAGAGAGGGGACTCAAGCCCCTTGGAAACAGAGGCTCAGGCCTCTGGTCACGTAAGCCAAAAGCCTGTCTGTGAGAAACTGACAGCTTGTCTGTGAAAAACTGATGAAAACATCAGTCTTGAGCTCACTTGTCTATGGTTATTGCTGTGAAAGGTTTCCTTGGAGACTAAGGTCTCTCGGCCATGAGAGTTCTGATAAGAGAAAGCTTGCTGACCATGAGGTATGTTAATTAACAGCCTTGTTTTAACTCTTTGCTTTGTACATTGCTGTAGCAACAGATACTGAAGCTTTGACTGAGAAACAGATGTTACCCTCTATTGCAATAATATGCAGCTCTTCATAAGGTTTGAGACCTCCTTTTGCTACTAAGTATTATAATCACATAGAAATAGACTTTAGATGGGTTTTGCCCTAAACTCAGCCACTGCTAGTCTCTTGGCAATAGCTCAAGTATATGCCCTGTGAGGTAGTCATGGTAACAACTCTTTAGGCGATAAGTGAATCCTTGACATAGAATAGGCCACAGTGTACCCTGGAGAAAATAATTACAAGGACTCAAAGATTGTAAAAGTCCTGAGAAAAAAGAAACATCAAAGTCATGTGATTCATAACTTGTGATTGAGGTAATGGTTAAAAGTCCCTTTAAAAGAGGCCATGCTCTAACAATAAAGTGTGACACTTCTAGACTCCTCAGTGTCTCCATTCCCTTCTTTCACCTTGCCGACTCCGTCCACACCTGAGGGAACCCCTGGACTTGCGGGGGCTGGCCCCCCACAGTCCCTGTTCCTATTTTACTTTTATTTAATCTGAGACCCATGTTTCTCCCACTGTGGCCCACTTATAACTGAGTCATGTAGAGAAAGCATGTACACATCTTTGTTTCTCCCCAGACTCACTTAGACTTCCTGAGGTAGGGCAGAGGAATCCTCATATTTAACCAAATCCATGGGTGATTCTCAGGTGCCCTAACATTTAGGAACCACTTGCTTAGAATGGCCAGTTTAGGACAAAAGCTATGGTAAGATTTCTCCAAGGAACATTTATAAAGATATCCCAATAGAGTATCACATGATATTTAGGTTTCATTTTATTTATTTTAATCATTTTAACTTTACATGGTTAGAGCCAAACTTTTTAAATGTGATATAAGGTTTATTTAAATATAGATTCAAAAAGGCATGGAAAGGGGAAGGGACATGTCTGTCACTTCAGACCACATCTTTCCTTGTGTGAACAGCAGAGCATGGGGCCCACTGATCTTGGCCACAGCTGATGGCACTACAAGTAGAGACCTGACTTGAGCTGGGCCAATCAGAGTCTCTCTTTTAGAATGTTGAAATTCTTTTTGAGACCAGGAATTAGGAGACTGTGCAAATTTGGGGCTGTGGCTGGAGCTGGAGTTATGGCTACCGTCTTGCTCTAATTGCATGGAAAAGTAGAGAAAACTGGTCTGCAGAAGGAGAACAGAGTGAAGTTGACATGCATGAATACAGAGAGGCACTAGGCTCTCAGGTAGAAAGAGAGAGAGCGGGGAAGTCCACCTCCTGATTTTCCAGTTCCAGGAACCAGGTCCTAATAACAATGTACAATATTTTCTGGTAAAAGAATGACATTTACTTTTACAATACTTTTGTATTCTTGTCATCCTTGTAACAGAGGTTGTTATTAACCAAATCATAGAATGAGTGATGAATGAGGTGGGGGAAATGGAGGATCAACATTTCATTGTGTTCTCACTCCATGTCATGTGCCAAGACACACATCAGCATGACATGTATTTAAATATTCTGACTCAGTATAACTGTCCTCTATAATGTGTTCTGCGCTGGTTTCTCCTGTCACCTTATCTAAAAATGCTGATTCTCTTAAAAGTGGATTTGAAATCAGGAACCAGACCAGATGGATTTAATCTTTGACTTCACTAGCTTATGGCATTGTCAACAAAGGGAAAATGACTCATAAGAAACATTTGTCACTAACAATATTAAACAATTTAGTAAGCATTCTTGAGTGCTTTTCATGTACCAAGACATCTTCATTGTATGGACTTATCTGAAATAAGTCACTTTTTGTGTCCTGCTAAATTATATCACAAAACAATACCCATAGCTCAATGTAGTATGAATCGTGAGGACCTACAAGAAATAGAACTCTTGAAAAAAATAGTTCATCTGAACAGAAACCTCTGAGATGCTAGAATTGAAAGACAAGTCATCTGGTCTCTTTTAATCCTAATAACAGCAAATCTCTGTCTAATTACTCCCTGCAAAATTTTAGGAAAAAAATGAAAGAAACATTTTTATTCAAATCCCAACATCAAGCATGATGAATTTTAATGAATTTATAATAATATGAAACCTAAGAGGCTTTTCCACCGTTTTACTCCAGCAAGATACCCATTGTCTTCAGTTATTTGGACAATACTATTGGTGCTAGTTCTGGAAGAGTACTGCAGAGAAGATCTGAGATTAGAGATGGTCAGAATTCATTAGTGTTACACACACACACACACACACACACACACACACACACACAATCACCAACTTCCAGAACATACATTTGTTTTCCAAGTAAAGATATGGTTGTCTTAATTAGCCTCACACCTAGAGTGGTAATCTTCTTCGAATTAAAATTGCATCAAATAGATACCACACCAAGACCCAATTATTGGCATGAGGTTTAAATTGCATAGGAAAGATTAACTGATCTGTCTCTAATGTCAGTACAAAGAAAAGATGTGGGGTTTTGATACTTATCATGAGAACTCCCTGATACTGCTGTCAAATCCAGCATAGAAGTTAGTATTCTTCACTCCAGGGCACATATGCTCTTCTAATGTTGCTGCCACTTCATTGTTTTAAAAGGGCATCCTGCCACATGTCATCTGGTTTGTCCTCCAGGAAGCAAGGTCTTGTCTGTCATTTTTAAAAGTATGTTTTCATAAACTCAATCTAAGCGTTTTGGGCATGACTATCTGATTCTTCCAGATAGGAATAACAAGCACTTTTCAATTACTATCCTGTGAGATGTTCTGCTGAAAAAGGATTCTGTACTCAAATAAGTTTGAGAAGTCTTGAAAACTTTATTTCCCTCTTGGAAGATCACAATCCATGTTGCATGGACTGTAAGTTTCATAAAGTCAGGCACCATGCTTACACAGGCATTCTATATCCCTGGGTTTAGTATAAAATTGGTATATAGTAGATTAATAAGAAAATGATAGAATAGTAAAGGCTCTGAAAAATACCTCAATAAGGAAACCTATTTACCTTTAATTAACCTTCTATTTTTTTCCCCTCCAAAGGTTTGGCCACAGAATTCTTTTTTTAAAGGTCACACCATATTACATCCACAAAACACAATTTGATAAATGGTGGGTGTTGGGGTGGGGCCAGGAGGGCAGTTGCCAGGCTCTTGGTCTCATGTGGAAAGGCCCAGCCTCAGTTATTAGATGGCCATCAGCTGTAACCAGTTGGCCATGAGCTACTATTGTTTTGCACATAACTGCCGTGGCTGCGTTAGCAAGCATGGGTGTCGTGGATGGTGCAGATCCTGCAGATCCTATTTCCTGTGTCTCGTCCAGCTGCCAGAGAGATTGTGGTGCAGGAAGACCCCTTGCTGAGGTACTGACGGATGTTTGCTTCTCGTGTCTTGACCAGCCATCATGGAGAATATACTATAGTGGTATGAACCCCCTATCTGTGGCTCTGTTGTTGTTCCTTTTTGGCCTCACTGAATCCTGCAGTCATCTGCCAAGAGCTGAGCCCTAGCATGACAGTGGCCTAGAGCATTATCACTCCATTCTCTTCTAAAGTTTATCTTATTCCTTCAACAAAAGAATTAAACAAAAATAAATTCAGCCATTATTTAAAGATATATGTCTTGTCTCAAAATCTATACACCATTTTATAGTTTATAGATCAGGAAAGGGTAAACAATGGGAGAAAGAATTTAGAATGGGTAAGTCCTTATACCTTAGAATCAGCTATGTCACAAGTTCAAGACTGACAATTTTCATGCACAACTAAGGGCTACAGAAACTTTTCTGAGTCATTTGGGGGTCCAGTTTAAAAAAACACATATAGCCATAGCTCCTCATCATCTCACAATGCCTCTGTCATCCTCTTGGGCTCTCCTGGTGTTACTTCTCCCTCTCTGTGGGGTTTAGTCATACTGCGTCCCTTTGGCTCTATCAGTATGTGCCGCTCCTTCTCATTTTAGGGCCTTCAATCAAGCTGAAAATCTATTCTCCCTCGTCCTAGTCACCTTGTTAACTTTTCCTTAACCTGTATATGGATTCAAGCGTAATTTATTTCCCAGGAAAGAATTCCTGAGTCTCTAACCTGTTGGCATCCTAACCTTCCCCACTGTGGAATTCATCATCATTTTAATCAAATAATTAATTAAATAATTAGTTGCTTACTCTCCTTCTTCTTTATAGACTGGAAACTCCATGAGACATGGATGGTGTTACTCTTGCTCTGATGCTGCCGAAAACTGTGTGTTTGATGGGTGCTCCATAAATATTTCTTGGATAAATATAGACTTTATTTTGCAAATAAGTGGAGTTTAGAAAACTTCAGAGTCCATGTGAGCTAACAATTTTTTTTTTTCATCAACAAAACCTTGTTCTGATTAAGAGAATAGTCAAACATAATTATGGAAACAATTTGAGTTTGTGGAAACAAATTGTGGAAACACTTGAGTATTTAACTAAATTAATACTGTTAGTTTTGTGTAATCAAAATAGAGATTCAGTTTACCTGTACCTCTTATACACGAATGAAAATCATTCTTTTCCTTACTTATAAATCTCTGGCCAGCATTAGTTGTTAAATACTTTCATTTAATTCAGCTGCAAGGCCTACTATGCACTGGGTGCTGAGAATAATGAAAAGGCTAATTTTAGTAGTCCCTTTCCTCAAGGGGCAGGTAATCTAACCACAGGCTGACAGAGTTCTCTTGGAAATTAGGACAGGTCAGGGCTTAAAAGAAATTTCATTTAATCTAAGTGAAATAGATTGTGGACAAAGGTGGTTTTATACAAGTCCTTTCCCTTTAATTCCCCTTTTTCTCTTTATCATCTCAGGATCCTCAGAGTTTGCAAGAATGCTCTAAATCATGTTTGCTGCAAGCAAAGAACACTTGATTGGCCTGGCTTCCTACAAACCTACTGATTTTCCATTCTCTTTCTCTTCTCTTTTTAGTCATCCTCACAGTCACCACTTCTGCCTTTTGATGTCCCTATCCAAAGAATTGACTAACAAGGGAATGGCTGAAGAAAGGAATGCTGGGAAGAAGAAGGTAAAACCACTTAGTGTTAGTATAAAAATTATGCCATCCATATTGATTTTCTATAAGCTGTTTCTATCTTTGATTTTCCTTTTTTCTCCTCCCTCCTTCCCTTCCCTCTCTCCCTCCCTCCGTGCCTCCTTCCTTCCTTCCTTCCTTCCTTCTTTCCTTCCTTCCTTCCTTCTTTTCCTTACTTTCTTTTTCTCTTTGTTTCTCTTTATTTCCCTTCTTTCCATCTTCCCATATGTCCTGCCTTTTGATCTTAGTAGATATCTAATGTGTGTTTTAGCTGGTGCCTCTCACCAACTGTATGAATATTGTTTTGCAGATTCTCAAGTGCCTGTATGCCCAAGATATGTTCCTACCAAAAACGGAACATGAAAGATGAATCATTAGCAAAGTCATTATATTAGTATTTTATTTATATTTTATTTGTCAAATCACATGTGAAAATTTTCTCTTTGTTAATACTGTTTTAATTTAAAATTTAAAAAAATTATTCTTTATTATTAGTTTCAGGTGTTCACAAAACAACATAGCGATTAGACATTTATATACCTCACAAAGTGATAGCCCCAATAAGTCTATCACCTATCTGATACATAGTTATTATAATATTGACTATATTCCCTATGCTGTACTTTATATCCCATGACTATTTTTTTTAATTATAGTTGATATTCAATATCATTCTATAATAGTCTTAGGTGAACAGCACAGTGGTTAAGCATTTATATAATTTATGAAGTGACCCCTAATAAGTCTAGTACCCATCTGACACATGCATCGTTTTCACATTATTGATTATATTTCCCATACTCTAATTTATACCACTATGACTATTTTTTCTTTTTTTTTTTTTTTAAAGATTTCATTGGGGAATCGGGGAAGGGGAACAGACAAGTTGCGGTCCTTTTTTGTTCTTCAGTCTAGTTGTGAAGGACGTTGCTTCACTGGCCCATGTTGGTATCGTCATTGCGCTCATCCCGGCTAAGGCAGTCACTCACCGGCCATTGGACGGCCACTCACGGCAGCTCTTAGCAGCTCACGCTGGCTGCTGATCACTCACTGTAGCCTATGGCAGCCCACTGCAGCAGGGGCTGCAGCCCACACCGTCGCCAGCCATCTTAGCTATAGAGGCAATCAGGTGGAGCTGTTGTTCACCACCTTAGCTATAGAGGGCAGTGTCACTGGCCCTCATATGTGGGATCCCATCCAGGGCCCCGCTGCTCAGAGTTGGCATCTCAAGCCAGCTCCTAACCAACATGCCACTCGGCTGGCCCATACCACTATGACTATTTTGTGACTACCAATTTATACTTCTCAATCCCTTCACCTTTTCACCCAGTCCTTCAATTCCCCTTCCATCTAGTAACCATCTGTTTATTCTCTGTATCTATGAGTCTATTTTTGTTTTGTTTGTTCATTTAGTCTGTTCTCCAGATTCCACATATAAGTGAAATCATATGGTACCTATCTTTCTCAACCTTTTGAATTTCAAATCGCTGCCTTTCTAATATTGAAAGCTATAATCAAGTCAATAAGTCATAGGGAAGTTAACAAATACAATGGGGGGAAATGCTGCCTTAGAAAGAAAGCTCTAATTCCATATGGTAACTACCTTTAGGGGAACCTTAGGCATGGTTTGCTTTGCATTGGAAGCTCTCTCAATCCCATAGATTCCCACTTATTATAGAATCTGGAGAATCCTCATAAATCACCTAGTACTATGACTTTAAATCTTTTTAAAGCAGTGGAACCCATTTTTCAGACACAAAATTAAAATGTTAAATTGACATATTGGAGCTGCTTAGACTGACTCAAGGGTACAGGGCGTATGATAGGCCCATTCTCCTTCCCCCTTGTCTTCTTGATAAATTATAAAGTTTAGCAGAACCCATTTTAAAAACCACTGATTTAATTTTATACTAATTGTATTTGAATATCACTTTTGGGCATAACTTCATACTTGACATTTTTATGTGTGTTTCACTGATACCTCTTTCAGTATGTAACAAACTCCTTACTGCCACCATTCAGCCTCTTCCTCTGACTCTGCTCATCTAATTAGCTATTTCATAAACTAGGCTGGTGGGAAAGGTATCACAATGCCTTCCTTTCCTTCAAGTCTTGCTCCATCCTTGAGAAATGCTGGAGTGCTAAAGCAAGGAGATCCAAGGTGACAGTCTTTTGCCGAAATAATTATTCTGCTGAATCCTTTTGAGTCTTCATTATCTCTCCATAGGTTAATCCTGCTGTTATTTTGTTATAAGCTTGTTCTCTTCTTTAGTTTCCATCTGCCTTGGGAGATGACAGGACTTTTGCGAGCTCAAGCTGTTTTCAATTTTGGGAAGAAGAAAAATTACCCTGCCATTTGAGCCTCCCAGGGTCTGTAATGAAGCACTGCTGAGAAGTCAGGTTTTAGAAAGTAGCTTGGATCTTTCTTGAGTTGGGGATTTAAGAGGACAGGCTCCTTTAAGTGCACTGTGGTCTTGGAATTAAGTCAGAATGTCATTTTATTTGGGGTGGATTTCCCCAAGGCCAACCGAAAGCATTTGTTAAACTGCTCAGTTGTGGGAGGCTACCTAAAAGGAACTACATATGAACACCCCCACTACCTTTTATGAGAGAAAAGTCAGATGCTTCTATCTTTATGCCTCCTTTCTTACAGATTGCCTAGTGGCATCTTATTTCTCTCCAGTTATTTTCCATGGGTTAGTTGTTTTTCCACAAGTGGTTTTAAAATTCTCAAGGGCAGGACCATATCTGATATTTACTGGAAGGCTGAACAAACAGGATGATAAATTATAAATATCGCATTAGTTGGTGACTAACTAGTAGTTAATATAATCCATGCCTGGGTTATGTTGTCTATACTTCTCCATTATTCTTTACAGACAGTCATCAATGTATTTCTCAAATAGATGGACAAGGGAGTAGATGAAAATGTGGGAGCTAATGCTCATTGAGAACCTACTATGTGCTGCATATTGTATGAAATGTTCTGTGTATTTCATTATCTCTTCCCAAAAATTCTGAAATGTCAGAATTGTAATCTTTGTTTTATAGTTGAGAGTTAGCATTGGAATCCAATCTCTCAAAGAAATACTTTTGTCTCTAACCTTGGATGCCTCCTGGGGTCTCATAAAAAGTACCTGGAAATCCTTTGCTCTTTAGCTCTTAAGAGAGTAAAACTTGACTCTGTGTATCTTCTGCTTGGAAGGTGTTTTTCCTGGAGATAAACAAGGGACCAGAAAGGGTCCATACCGAAAGTCTATGTTTCCCAATGTGTATTCATAGAAAATGAGTTTTTTGGGAGGATTGAGAGGTATTATGTTAAGAATAGTTCTATGACCAAAGCAGTTTAGGTATTGCTAGATTAACCAACATTAAACTGACTTCTTGGAACTTTTAATTGATTAATTCATTCTACAAATACTTAGGGAGCTCCTGGCACTACGCTATCTGCTGGAATATAGACATAATCTGATCCCTGCTCTTGTGAAAGTTACAGCTAGTGGAAGAGACAAGTTTAATTAGCAAGCAAGTAATCAAATAAGAGATTTACTTAAAATTAGAAATTGTGGCAAGTTCTATGAAGGATTAAAAAGGAAAAAGTGGTAGAGATTAATGAGGTAGGGGATATATATATATATATATATATATATATATATATATATCAGAAATGGGAATTGATACTTTAGCAGAGATCTCAATAGTGGGATGAAGACATGCAGAGAATGAGTTGGAAATCTTTCTAGCTAGAGGAAAATGAATGTAGGGGTCCCTGAGCAGGAAAAGATGTGGACATGACCAAGAAACCGGGAGTTGGTCAGTGTGACAGACCATAGGGGAGGAGAGGGGCTCCACCAAGTATGGAGAGGTGAGAAGTCATCAGATCATACCAGGCTATATACTTCATAGAGAGCTTGGCTTTTGTTCTGTTTGGAATAGGAAAGCCTTTGAAGGGTTTAAAACAGGTAAATGATTTAAAATATATTTTAGTAAGAGATTTTGTGTCAAGGTCAGTGGCTAAAATTGAAGCTCCACAAACATAGGCCCTCATATGTTTTGTTCACTATTGTAACACAAGTGCCAGATCAGTACCTGGCACATAGTAGGTGCTCAATAAATACTTGTGGAATGAATGTATACTTTGGAGGGGAGCAAGAGTGAAATTAAGAAGTCCAGGAAGACAGACATTGCCATAATCCAGGTTAGAAGTGACAGAGCCTTGAATCAAGTTTATGAAGTGAAACGGAAAAAAAACCAACAAAATTAAGAACTGTTTTGGAGAGACCGGCATTAGAACTTTTTGATGGATTTGATCCTGGAGCTAAAACAGGAAGAAAGAACTAGGGATAATTCAGTTATCAAGTAGTTAATAAGTGATAGGTTGATTATTAAGATGTTGTCTCTCGGCTTAAAGTCCACCCTACTGTTTTTTTGCTTTTCCATTTGCTCCCTGTGCGACTCTGCCAATAGGGGGCACAGTGGTCTGAACAGTGGGAAGAAGAAGGGACTTGGTTCTTCCCATTCATTTTCTGAGGGCTTTCTGCTCCCATGAAAGCTGCCCAGACTCTCTTCTTTGCCCCAGCAGAAAGCTCTTCCTTCATACAGAAGAGGCTAAATTCGGCCTGCAGCTTTCCAACACCCACAAAACCAGCCTCTTTGCATTTCTCTCAGAGACACCAGCCCAAGTGGTCCTCCCTCCTCAGATAGCTGAATTTCAGCTTGATAGCTCCTGCTCTTTGCAACTGTCAATTCTAATGAACTCTGACCTTTCTCTTTGTTCTCCAGGCCTAGAACTTCCTACTTCTGTAATAACTGAGTATTCTTTGGTTTTCTCAGTTACCTAATGTTAACAAAACTTTCCAGAAGAGATTAAGAATTTTCTTCACATATGATTTGCAAATCAGAGAATGTAGCCCTCAGAAGACACCCTCTTCTGAGGTGGGAGAGGGTCTTTAAAAGGCTTAAGTTGCAAGGAGCTGATCATTAAAGAGGAGGGTTGCTAGGGAAACAAGGTTATAAACTTACTTCATTTGTTTTCTGATTGGTGAAGGCAACTGGACTCTCAGTAGTCAGCTGACTCAGTGGTCAAGCAAGTGGGGTTGTGAGATGAGAACAATGGGTAATATATGAGTAAGCATTTATCAAAGTTCTGATTTCAGCCCAGGCTTATAGATTAAAAGGCTATCTTTGGATGACACAATTATAGTGTAATGAGTATTATTTATCAATGATGCAAAGAATATGATTTATCAAACAGTGCAATCAGCACAGGGAGGCTGCTTGCTCTGTGAGTGGTTTCAGAGCCCAAAAGGGCAAAGTTATGCCTTGTAAGCAGCTTCAGAGCTCAAGCTGTAAAAATCCAAGTATAAGGCCACAAGTTATGATATTTAAGTTCTTATAAGTCCTCACTAGTTAACAACTTTATATCTAGTTAACAATGCTTTAAATTTCAACAATTCTCTGTTCAAATAGCTGGTGTGGTTTCTCTCTCCTGAGTGGACTCTGATCAATACCCTAGGGTTTTGTTTTGATTGATAAGAATATGGGAAAGATTGGAAGAAGATACATGAGTGGGGGGAAGAAATAGGGAAGTTGGAAGTGAATATCTTAAGTTTGAGATGCCTGTTTTAAGTGAAGATGCTAAGCAGGCACTTGTGTAAATAAGTTTCTTAGGAGAATGTTAAACTTGAAATATAATTTGGAAACTCAAGAATTTTGAACAGGGCCGGCCGAGTGGCGCGTTGGTTAAGAGCTGGCTTGGGATGCCAGCGGCCCCGGTTCAGATCCCACATATGTGGGCCAGTGACACTGCCCTCTACAGCTAAGGTGGTGAACAACAGCTCCACCTGGAGCTGGGCTGTTGTGGGTCCCCAGGACAGCATAGCTGCAGCCCCTTCTGCAGTGGGCTGCCGTGGGCTGCGGTGAGTGGCTGGCCAGCGTGAGCTGCCAAGGGCCGCCGTTGGTGGTCGTATGGAGGCTGGCGACTGATCTGCCTCACCTGAGAGGAGTGCAGTGATGATACGAACATGGGCCAGCGGGGCGATGTCCTTCACGGCTGGACTGAGGAACAAAAGGAAAGCAATTTGTCTGTTCCCCTTCCCCAGTTCCCCAAAGCTGTTCTCCTCCCCCAATTCTCCAAAAACATCTTAAAAAAAAAAGAAAGAAAGAATTTTGAACGTATTTAAAGCCACAGGGCTTGGTGATTTCACTGAGGCAGAGAAGATGAAGATATTAAGAGATGTCCTAGAGAAGGGCCGGCCGAGTGTCGCGGTGGTTAAGCTCTGGCTTGGGACGCCAGTGGCCCCGGTTCGGGTCCCATATATGAGGGCCAGTGACACTGACCTCAAAAAAAAAAAAAAAAAAAGAGATGTCCTAAAGAAAGAAGGTAAAGGAGCCTAGGATCAACTAGCTATTCAATGTGTTAATATTTATTATGAATCAACAGTTGTTAGGAGAAAGAATCTAATACATTTTAGGAAACATTGATCTAATCCTGCCCTCCTTTGTCCATGTAAGAAACTCTGCAGAAGATGGCAGCCCAGTAAGCATCCAGGCCATCAGGGTCTCCTCTGGACTACTGAGAACATGCTTCTTGGGGTCTATGTTAGACCGATAGGCATTCTCAGACCCAGATGCTGAAGGACAGCCTCCCAGGAAAGAAGGACAGCAGGGAAAGATTCCCATGTGCAAGTTTGTACCTCTCACACAACACAGGGAATACAGTTACTGATGTCATAATAACTGTATGGTGATAGATGGTTACTAGACATCATGGTGATCACACTGTAAGGTACATATATGTCAAATCACTATGTGAACTATAATCAAAAATTAAAAATAAATCAAAAATTAGAGGAAACTTAAAAAAAACAACTGCTCATGCAATGAGTGAAAACATTTTGCTGTTCACAGGCAGAGTTTACCAGCTGGCTATGTAACGTAGCAGACATCACCCACCCCTTGACTCCATCCAAGTCTCCCATCTGACAGCCCCTAAGTCTTCTCTACAGCTTGCTGGCAATTTAAGAAAGCTGTAGATAAACACCAGTCCCTGGTGGGGCATGTCTTACAGAAAGGTGAGATTCCTCTTCAGGCCTATAGGATAATCCCCCAGTGCTAAAGAATGTCCTTGGGAGGACCTTGAAGCAGCCAGTGAGCTAGAGAGCCATGCAGATGGCCAATGTACTTTCTCTAAGCCCCCCTGGACAGGCAGGCTGGCTGTATCCTCACCCTTGGCAACACGCCAGTGGCAGGAAGACACACTGAAGTGAAGGAGGTCAGCCTGGCATCTTCTCAGCAGAGATGTAATCTGTCAGCCAAAACCTGGCTGGTGGAGAAAAAACTATCAGGGAGTCCTTACAAGAACCACTTAACACTGAAATCGAGGGGAAGCTTAACTCTAATGTACGAGCTTTAAAATATCTTTGTCTTACCTGAAGTAAGGTCTATTGAGTTACTTTTTTTTTTATTTATTTAAAATGAATCCTTCCCAAAAAAAAACAAAACAAAAAACCACATCTCTTGTGCTGTACCTTCTATGACCCTTAGCAAAATACTAAGCAGCCAGGAGATACACAGATGGCCAGAGGGAAGGAAAATCTCAGCCCTGCATTTGTGACTCCCCTATTTCCCTACTTGGAACTCAGCAAAGTTCTATGGTTAAATTCATTGTCTATTTAGTCAGCAAACAAAGTTTGGGTCCTGGCATTAACACGGTCTACCTGTGTCATTTTAGAAAAGTTTACTGTTTCTGAGCCTTAGTTTTCTTGCTTGTAAAATAGGTATAAGAATTTGTACCACAAAATGCTGTAGGAATAACTAACTTAAATAGTATCTCTAAAAGCTTAGTGAAGGGCCAAGCACATTGTAGATGATCAATAAATGGTAGTTCATGGTGGGAGTTGAGGCAGCAGTCAAAGCAGTAGGAGAAGAATATCTTATATGCCTCTGTGTGGGACCACACTCGATTGTTTCTTGCAAAGGACTGAGGAGAGAGAGAAATCGACGACTCAATATAAGCTTCTTGTATTATTAATGGCAGGTTATGTGTCAAGCTTCTGTCATTTTAGTGAAGAACTTTTAAGCAAAATATTCTTCCTGATAAAGAGAATAGCAATAAACAGCTGTGAGCATGCCTTTGACTTCCTAGATGAAAGAGGTCAACTCATGATACATTGTACTGCAGCGTTTCCAGATGATTCATGGCTCAGCGAAACCCAAATGGAAGATGAAAAATGACAGAACCTAAGAATAGAATAATATCATGAAAATTTAGAAAGGCTGATCCAGAGAGATAAGAACTGGTGTAATGCCTTAAGTTTGAGTAAAAGGGCCTAGTTTAAATTTTAAAATGATTCTCATATTTTATGAGATGAGAATGCCTCCTGACTTCTGTGAGCTTTAACTCAAGGTGTACGGGGGAGTCTATAGATGGCTTAAAGGAGACAAGGCACATTATTTTTATCTTGATGAGCAAAAGGCATTTCAAAACGAGTGACAGAAAGTTTTTGTTGTATTTGTGTAGTCAGAGCCCTGTAGTAGTCCAGCTAGGCTAGTATTAGGCATTATTAATGACTCCCAAATCACAGAGGTTTCACACACTGTTAAGATGTTCCTGGTTCACTCAAAATGTGTTGTAGATCATGCATTCTATTGGGATACTGGACTCCAAGCAATAACTCAGTCTTCTCGTGTCCCTACCATCTCAACACCTGGGCTCCACACAGAAAGGAAGAGAGAGACTAGAGATTGCATAGGGTAATTTTACTACTTAACCCTGGGAGGGACACAGGTCCCCTCCACTCCATTTCATTGGTCAGTATTGGTCACATCATCCTACCTAAATTCCATGTGTTTAGAAAATGTGCTCTTCTGTGGCCCAAGAAGCCAAGTTGCTCAATGTTATGACCAAGCTCAGTTTTTAGTTCGTAAGCCTATTTATTTACTGATTTAGCTAACATTTCTTGTAAAGCTGGTCTGTGTTGTGGCCTCGTAGGTGGTGACATTTTGATTGCTTGTCCTCTTGACTGTTTTCCCATGGCTTGGAGCTTTTCACCTAATGAGCCTCAGTGGGAGGTGGGTATGGTACCAGCTGTGGCATCTCATATGTGGTGGCCACAACATTGTCCTCCCCAGGTTACCACCGTGATTTAAGCTGAGGCTCAGGCCCCATTTGTCTGCCTGTTTTCCTAGCCTTGTCTTCTAGTCTTCCTGGCAATTCTGTGAACCAGCCAGTATTCTTTAAAAACAAATCCTTTTTAAAATATAAATCATGTAGAGCTGGTTTCTTTTGCTTATACCAAGGACCTGACCGGCATAGCCATGTCATAGGTGCTCTGCCAAGAGAGACTGTCAGCCGAAAGGATTATATCTTCCTCTATATTCCTATAGAATGTTATCTTCTCTCACTGTGTAGCTTTTCCTTCTTTATAGTGTGGTGTTTTATGCAAACGACGACTCTCCTCACTAGACTGTAGGTTGAGTTCCTTGAGAGCAGAATTCACATCTGAATTAGTTAATTTCTGTGCACCCCGTGATACTGTCAGAGTGACTTCCTTGCCTGTAGTAGGTACTCAACAATTTTGCTGAATAGATGAATTTTCTTTACTTTAAAATTAAGTAAGATGTAGTCCTTGACCTCAAAGAATTTATGAGGGAAGCTAGATATAGAAACCAATTCTGATGGAAGACTAAAAGTAATGAGTGTCCTCTATTGCAGGAAGGTGATAAAAGATGTGACCGATTTTTACCGGGAGAGAAAGAATAGATCTTTCTCTTAAAGGGAGCATATCTACAAATCATGGATGAGTAATGGGGAAAATGGAAAAGATAAAATCAGAGAGATAGTATACTACATAAAATTACTTTTGGCAACTTGAAACCAAAACCTGACAATCACTGTATTTTTATCAGTGTATTTTTATCACATTAGCAAAAATCTACAGGTAGGCATTCCAAATTGGTATCACATTCCATGCTGCCAGGTCCTCACGATCCTTTTATGTTTTACACCTCCATATTTAGTATTCAGGCTGAAATAGCTCTTCTACCTGTGAGTATTACATGCCTATTCTAAGCAGGGAGAAAACAGGTGAAGGATAAAAGACCCACAGAAAGTGAGTCTCTCCTTTTATAAAATGATGAAAAAAAATAGCATTTCCAGAGCAACCCCACCAGAATTTTTCCACTTACATTTAATTGGCTAGAACTGGATCATATGGCTACTCCTAACTGCAAAAATATCCCAAGAGTTGAAGGTTTGTAACTGAGCTCATGTGGTCACACACAAAATTGGAGATCTGCTTAATAAATAAGAAGGGAAATTGATATGCTATTAGATAGTTAACCAGCAGCATCTGCCACAGGCAGGTAGACACCAGGTCATGTAGGACCTTGTCATCTACAGGAAGGCGTTTGGGTTTTATTCTAAATGCAGTGGATGGCCATTGAAGGGTTCTAAAGAAGAAAGTTGTGATTTAATTTATTCAGGTAGCTGGATGCAGAATGGGTTACAGAGAGGACGAAAGGAGGCCAGCTTGGGGCTGTTGTAGTAGGTCAAGAGACAGATACGGGGTGGCTCAGATGAGGGGGGTAAACATGAACATCGGGTTTATAAAAACCCCAAACTTAACATGTACCTGCCACCTTGGCTAGATAAATCTATTCTGTTTAGAATCCTTCTACTATGTAGGAAGTAAGTATCTTGATATGAAAATATAGTATCAAGTTGAGTAGTCCTTTTAACAGAACCTGTGACCTTGGAGTGAGAAGCTAGCCTAGCTGATCATGCCATCTTTACCTTCAGGAAGTTAAGGAATAATTGCCCTCATTTTGTAGGTGATGCAGTTGAAATGACCAACCACCTCTTTAACTTATAATTAAAGACAATTAATTAAATTTGTTTCTGAATCTGACATTTGTGAAACTGTGCTGGTATCACATTTGTTTCCATCTTCTATCCAGATAGTCTCTACCTTTCTCCTTAGTTTCCTCTCCTTTATTTATTTTCTCGTCAGTTTGGCACACTCTCAAGATTTCCAGACCTTTCCCCAAAAAATCTTTTTAAGGGTTAAACTGAGACTAAAAATAATTATAAGTAGCAAAGTGGTGAGAACTCCCTGGTAGCGTTACATAGAAAAAGTTATTTCTGGAAGTTTTTCCATCACAGTAAATAAAAATAGACCATCTGGCGCCACCAAGTGTCTGCTTCATATATTGCATAGGAAAAAGTAAAACTTGTTTTGTTTCCTGCCACTTGAGGCCATAGTAGAAAACCAGATAATAACTTGATTGTTGCCATCTTAGAGTGATGTTATTCCATGAGCTTTTCTTAACCCTGGGGTCCTATCATGTATATAGGATAGTAGTCAATCCTTACACGATGAGAAAAATGATCATTGTTTTAGATCTTTTTTTTTTGATGTCATATGTATTTATTGATTTCACTTATATGTATAATCTATTTAAGTATTGATGGAGGGTTTATTTTTTAAAAATTTTTCTAAACTATAGCTAACATACAATATTATATTAGTTTCAGGTATACACAATAGTTATTCAACATTTATATACCTAAAGATGTTAAGTCTAGCAACCATCTAACACCATACCCCACTATCACAATATTATGGACTATATTCTCCATGCTGTACATTACATCCCTATGACTTATTTGTTTTCTACCTGGAAATTTGGGCCTCTTATTCCACTTTACCTTCCCCTCCCCTTTTCAATTTTTCAATTACAGTTGACATTCAATATTATTTTATATTAATTTCAGGTGTGCAGCATAGTAGTTAAACATTTGTATAATTCAAGAAGCAATTCCCTGACTAGTCTGGTACTCACCTGGCTCTATACATAGTTATTACCATATCATTGACTATATTCTCTATGCTTTACTTTACACCCCCATGACTATTTTGTAACTACCAATTTGTACTTCTTAATGCCTTCACCCTTTTCACCATCCTCCAATGCTCCTTCCATCTATCACCCACAAATCTGGTACCTATCTGACACTGTACATAGTTATTACTATATTATTGACTATATTCCTTATGCTATCCATAACTGTTTTGTAACAACCAATGTGTACTTCTTAATCCCTTTCCCCTTTTTCCCCTTTTCACCCATTCCCAACGCCCTTCCCATCTTGCAACCATCAAAATGTTCTCAGTATCTATGAGTTTATTTCTCTTTTGTGTGTTTGTTTGTTTTGTTCTTTAGATTATACATATAAGTGAAATCAAATGGCATTTGTCTTTCTCTGTCTTACTCCATTCAGCCCAAAATCCTGTTGGTCCATCTATGTTGTTGCAGATGGCAAGGTTTCATTCTTTTTTATGGCTGAGTAATAGTCCATATTATATATGTACCACCTCTTCTTTATCCATTCTTCCATTGACGGACACCCACTTTGCCTCTATACCATGGCTAATGTAAATAATGCTGCAGTGAACATATGGATGCACATGTAGTATTTTGGATTTCTTCAGATAAATACCCAGAAGTGAGATTACTGGGTACTACTTTGTAACTTGTTAGAGCTTTTATTTTAAAGTCTATTTTGTCAGTATAAATATTACTGCAACAGCTTTTTTTTTTTCCATTTCCATGAAATATCTTCTTCCCATCCTTTACTCTCAGTCTGTGTGTGTCTTTTGATCTGAAGTGAGTCTCTTGTAGGCAGCATATGTATGGGTCTTGTTTTCTTATCTATTCAGTCACCCTATCTTTTGAGTGTAGCATTTAATCCATTTACATTTAAAGCAATTGTTGATAGATATGTAGTTACAGTAAAACCTTGGATTGAAAGTAATTTGGTTTGCGAGTGTTCCAGCAGACGAGCAAATATTTCTAATACATTTTAACTTGGTAAACAAGCAATGTCTTGCAATATGAGTAGTTTGTCTCCAGAACGAATTATGCTTGTAAACCAAGGCATTACTGTATTACCATTTTATTATACATATTTTTTATTTTATTTATTATTTATTTATTTATCTTAAAGAAATCCCTCTAACATTCCTTGTAGTACTGGTTTGGTGGTGATGAACTCCATCAGCTTTTTCTTGTCTGGAAAGCTCTTATCTGTCCCTTGATTCTAAATAATAACTATGCTGGGTAAAGTAATCTTGGTTGTAGGTCTTTGCTTTCCACTTTGAATATTTCCTACGAATCCTTTCTGACCTGCAAAGTTTCTGTTGAGAAATCAGCTGATGGTCTTTATGGGAGCTTCCTTGTAGGTAACTAAATGCTTTTCTCTTGCTGCTTTTGATATTCTCTCTTTGTCTTTAACCTTTGGAGCTTTAATTTAATGAAGTTTCTTGGTGTGGACCTCTTTGGGTTCATCTTGTTTGAGACTCTCTGTGCTTCCTGGGTTTGTATGTCTATTTCCTTAGCCAGATTAGGGACGTTTCCAGTCATTATTTCTTCAAATAGGTTTACAATTTGTTCCTTGCTCTCTTGCCCTTCTGGTCCCCCTATTATACGCATGCATGTATGCTTGATATTGTCCCAGGGGGCCCCTTAAACAATCCTCATTTTTATTTTTTTGGAATTTTTTTTTCTTTTTGCTGTTCTAATTGGGTGTTTTCTGCTATCTTATCTTCTAAATTGCAGATTTGATCCTCTACTTCATCTAGTCTACTGTTGATTCCCTATAATGTATTCTTCATTTTAGTTATTGTAGTTTTTATTTCTGACTGATTCTTTGTTATGTTTTCTATCTCCATTTTTATGTTTCCTATCTCTTTGTAGAGTTTCTCCCTGACATTCTTGAGCATCCTTCTAACCACTGTTTAGAACATTGCATCTGGTAAATTTCTTGTCTCCATTTTGTTTAGTTCTTTTTCTGATGCTTCGTTCTATTCTTTAATTTGGGAAATGTTTCTTTGTCTCCCCATTTTGGCTGTCTGTTTGTACTTGTTTCTATGTATTAGGTAAAGCTGCTATGCCTCTCAGTCTTAGTAGAGTGGCCTTATTTAGTAGATGTCCTGTGGGACCCAGTGATGCAGTCTCCCTGGTCACCAGAGCTGGGTTCTCCAGGTGTGCCTCTTGTGTGGGTTGTGTGTGCCCTCCTGTTGTAGTTGAGACTTGATTGCTGTTTGCACATCAATGGGAAAGATTGACCCTCAGGCTGATTGGTTATAAGGATTGGCGTTAGCTACGATGGAAAAGCTGTTCCACAGGGGTTGATCCTACAGAGCAGGGTTCGCTTTACCGGGGCTCTGGTGCCTGTCCAATCTGCCCATTGGGTGTGTTATCCTTGGAGGTGGCTGTGTGATGTTCCAGTCCATTCTGAAGTGGGCCAATGGGCCTGCCAGCCCCGGGTCCTCCTGGGAGAGGACCCACTGAAGGCTAAATTCAGCCCCAACTTGTGCTCTGCCTAGGGCCACCAGGCATGATCCTCAAAGCAATCCAGCGATGGCCACTGCCCATGCTGTGTTTGGAAGTGACTTTAGAGGCCATACCTGGAATCAAGGCTTGCTATAGCTAGTGCCTGTCCTAGGGATGCTCAGCCAGAGGTACAGGACACAGCCAGATGCTGCTTTTTTTGATTTTTGCGAATCTTTCAGTAATTTTGGGAAAATCTGCAGCACGAGCCAAGGCTCCCAAGCCAGCGCTTAACCACCATGCCACTCGGCCGGCCCTCCTTCCCTATTTTTAATGGTCACATGTGGGTACGGGCCACTGGCCTCCCAAGCCAGCGCTTAACCACCATGCCACTCGGCCGGCCCTCCTTCCCTATTTTTAATGGTCACATGTGAGTACGGGACCAGCCTGTTTTGCATCTCTCCCACTCCTACCAGTCTCAAGGTGACTTCTTCTGTATGACCCTATTTGAAGGACTTTGGTTCAGCAAAACTTCAGGCAATTCAGGCCTTTAATATGGAAAAGACACTGGGTGGGGCAGGGTCTCAGGGGCAGGGAGGGGGAAGCCTCAACAACAACAGAAAATGGCTTCCGCCAGCGCCTCCATTCAGGAGAAAGCTGTCCCTCCAGCCCTCACCTTGTGGCCAGACAATTCAGTTCCTCCCCATATATACCTGGCACCTTTCAAGCTGCTGCTCCAGCACTGGAGCTCACTGCAAATGAGTCCATTAGCAAGTAAGTCCATGTGTGGACCTTTAAGAGGAGCACCTGGGAGTGTAGTGGCCCTCCATCTCACTCAGCCACAATCTCTGCTGGTTTTCACAGTGAAATTATGGGGCCTTCACTGTCCCACACTGAAACCTTAGATTAGGGAGGGGCTGGGAAAACTCTTTCCTGGGCGGTGGGGTGGAGGGGGAGGACCTTCACAGCCAAGGTATCCTTCCTATTTTTTTTGTTTTTTGTTTCGTTTTGTTTTGAGGGCAGTGTCATTGGCCCTCATATGCGGGACCCAAACCGGGGCCACTGGCCTCCCAAGCCAGCGCTTAACCACCATGCCACTCGGCCGGCCCTCCTTCCCTATTTTTAATGGTCACATGTGGGTACGGGACCAGCCTGTTTTGCATCTCTCCCACTCCTACCAGTCTCAAGGTGACTTCTTCTGTATGACCCTATTTGAAGGACTTTGGTTCAGCAAAACTTCAGGCAATTCTCAATAATGGTTGTTCTGTGGCTTAGTTGCAGTTGAGGTGGTCCTGAGAGGAGGTGAGCACAGAGTTTACCTACTCTGCCATCTTGACAGAGTAGGAAATTCTTTAGATCTTTCTTTCATCTGATGTATTCTTATCCCCATATATACTGAATCCCAGGTACTTTCCATGGCTTATCCAAGTTCTTACAGCTGGTAAGCAAAGAAATTGGGACTTGATCATGTCCCCTTGGCTTTTTCTCCAGTGTTCTGACAACTGTGGTATCATAAATCATTGTTACATATAGGCAACAATGGCGGGGAGAAATCACACACATTCAGGAATAATATCAGTCATTATGATGGGTGATGGATAAAGTATAAGTTACTATTTAGGACTTTGCTGACCCTAATTCCTGTATCATTCATTTATTGGCATCCTCCAGCTGTTAGTAACTTCTATATGATTGGTACTCATCAAATGTATTTTGAATCAATGGATACATTTTTTGTCTTTTCCATTTCTAGTAGTTGGGGTGAAAATAAACCAGGTCCCAAGCTATTCTATTTAAATGGTGTCAGTCCACATCTGAGAACCATATAGATTATCACATATCCAGAATATTATTTAACTCCATTCCCACTGAGCTAAGCTTCTAGGCATTTCCTTGACATAGGAGAACAACTATGAAAATACAATGATTATTTTTGTTTCAAGCAATCAGCCATAGGCTTTCTACATTGGCTTAGTCTGTCACTTTGCCAAATTGTTGGATGGTATCAATTGAAGCTGTCTGAAAATATTTCTAAACAGTTCTATTAGTATGGGGACAGCCACCAGGACGCTGTGATTATCTCAGTAGCTTAACTTTTGAGAAAAGTTTTTCAGTAATTGGCAGGAGATACAGTAATGAGACCTTAGTTGTGAAAATGTAATACCTGCTCTCACTTCTGGTCTAATACTAACAATAACCATCAATAGTTTTTGTATGTTGCATCATCATTTCTTTTAACCTCAGAGCCTGAAGCTATGCTTACAATTCTTTCTCCTATGCCTAAATCTGTTTAGAATTTTCCACTTTTATTATAACAGATAACAAGGTAGCACAGTAGAAATAGCTGGCATTTTGGAACCAAAGAGTTCTGGATTTGAATCCTAATATTGCCATTTATGGATTTGTGGCCTTGGATAAAACCTCATCCTCCCTGACTTTCACTTCATCAACTACAAATTAGGGGAATTCATATGTCATTTTCAGAGACATTAAAGTTAGAGATACATTACATAAATTACTGAGGACATCATCTGTTGTACACACACACACACACACACACACACACACACATAGATTGTATGCTAAATAAACAGGAATAATTCACATCATTATTACCATTGTTATCATTAATATAATTTCTATCAAAAACAGTTGTCTATAAATATATTTTTTTGAAATTGGCCTGGTTATGTAAGGTCATTAGGTGAGTATATATCTTTCACATGCAGATATTCTCTGTCAGGTAAAAGATCAAATGAGGATATTTTCCCCTTCAGCACTATCATGTAGCAAGGGAACTATTGGGTTGTCGGAAAAGTTATGACACATTTTTACAACAAAAAAAACATAGAAAAAATGTGTCATGACTTTTCTGACAACCTAATAATTAGCTTCCACTAGTGATCTCTTGGGTCAACCTTCTATCATGTGCATAGTTGCAATTTTTCCACAATGTGGAACTTTAAATTATGTTAATAGAGAAAATCTGCATGCTTATTTGCCAACATCAAAAATATTAATTGTAATTTTATCTTTATATCTGTTTTTTTGAAAATATTCATTTAATTCAAGTAACTATGCATTCACTAGAGCTTTCACTTAGATTAGTTCAAATTTAGCCAATATGAATAAGCCTGCAAAAGCTGAGATAGGGTTAATGTCTAGGATAAATTTCAAGCCAGACCTGATTTTCATGCTCTATTTACTGTAGCAGACCAGAATTTTACCCTCAAAATCTCTGATAACAGAAAGAATAAATAGCAAATATATTAAAATGACCAGGACCTTGTCATGCTGTGCATATTAATATTATAGACAGGTGTTATTTCAGATATATATTAAATTATATTCCTAGGGCATCAAGGCATGTGCAATTCATAATAGTTTAAAGCTCCATCTTTAATGATTATTGGGTACTCACTGAAATGTACAAAAAGGAAAATAAAACCACTGGAAGGAAAGAGAAACACTGAAATTCCTACTTTGAAGTCGTTATACAAGAGGGATTGGAGTTTGGGAAACTTCAGTCCGCAGAATCAGTATATGATAAAGGCTACAAATACTTGGGTCTGCGGGGGTCCAGCCTCCACGGAGTTCAGAGATTCCCTCGGGTGGGACGGAGTAGGCGAGGGAAAAAAAGAGAGAGAGAAAGAAAGCGGAGACACCGGAAAGAATTTCTCAGGGGCATCTCAATTTATTGTTACAGCATGTTCCCCTTTTATAGGGACTCTTGACCATTACCTCAATTGCAAGTTGTGTTTCACATGAGTTTGATATTTTTTCTTTCTCCAGGCTTTCACAGTCTTTACTTTCTTGTAATTATTCTCTCCAGGGTAAACTGTGACCTATTCTACGTTTAAAGATTATCTTATCTTTTAATATGATGTTCTCCTTGCGACACAAATTCAATTTCTACTTATCATCTAAAGAATGGTTACCATGACTACCTTGACTATTTAGTAACTATCCCAAATTCCAGCAGCTAATACACAATCGTAAGATTCACAGGGCGTATACTTGAGTTACTACCAGAGAGAGACTAGGAATGGCTGAGTCTAAAGTCTATTTCTTAGTAAATACAATACCTAGTAATCAAAGGCGTCTCACACCTCTCTTATCCTATGGAGGTAGCATCTGTTTCTCAGTCAAAGCTTCAGTATCTGTTGCTGCAACAAGGCACAAGGCAAAGGAATTCACACAAGGCTATTGATTAACATAGCTCATGGTCAGTAAGTGTCTCTTATTGGAACTTTCATGGCCTGGAGACCTTTGGCTAAGGTGTAGCTAATAATTAACCTTAATTTTCCCCTTAAAGAGAATATAGGTAAACATCACGTTTCAACTGTAAATGGGGTTATCCACATAAGCATTCACTGGTTACATTTCTCTCTGTTGCCTTGTTAGGAGCTATATACTCATATAAATTAAGCATGTAACAGTAGAATAGTTAAAAGCAGGCACTTGTGCTTTGACAGCCTGGATTTAAGTAAAGACTCATCCTCCTATAGTTTCTCTTGTTAGTTCCTTAACTCACCTGAGCCTCAGTTGCATCATCTGTAAAATGAGGATAAAAATAACAACTACCTCATAGGGTTGTTATGAGGGATAAATAAGATCTTATGGATAAGATCTTAACCCAGTGTTTGACATTTATTAGGAGCTTGGCACACTTAGTTTTTATTACCACAGTAAGATTGGTTTGCACCTTGGAAATTTAGTTTCATGGCCCATGTTATATATAAGTGGGACACTCAGGAGAAACCATTTTAAAGGGCATGGGATGATGGGTGATTTCCCATTATAAATGGGAAACTATTAACTACTGCCTCACTTACCCCAATTAAATTCTTAAGTCTTCCAACTCAGGAAATCACTTCCATCACAATAAGGAAATAATACTATTGCTACTTCCTTACAGGCATAAAATACCATTGTTGGGCCTGCCAAACACTAAACCCTAGATCAAAAGTGGTCAGCATCCTTCTAAGAAAAGGCCATTTTTCTTACGTAGCAGCTCTTAGGGGAGAGAACCATGACATAAAACACATGGCTTCACCAGATGCTAAGCCATTCAGTGAAGCAAATGTTGCATGGTAGGAAAAAAAAAAGAGGAAGTTCAACCCATGTGCACAGATTTTTTTATCAAAAAGCCAAGACCACTTAAATATAAACTGGCTTATTTACTCGAGCATTTATACCCGTTTCCTTTATTTTAACAAGACGAACAAATTAGGCTCACCCTGATCTTATTCTTTTTCATCTTGATTCATTTTGTCCTTACTTGGGCAGCCCTATAGCCACCATTTAAAAGCAATAGCAACAACAAAAAACCATGAGCACAAAATGAAAAGGCAGAGGTTAAGGAGTTATAACTCATAACTAGTATAATCCAGTGGAAAAAAAAAGGAAAAGAAAAATGGGGAACTTCATCTACAGAGGATATATCAGATTTATAAAGTCGTTAAAAAGAGCTACTTCACAAGGCTCTCAAGGCTGTTTCAAATGAAAATTTCAGATTCCAACTTTTATTGGAACTGTAGCTAAAGGAAGTAAAATTTGATATTGCAGTATTCCTTTCTCCACCCTCAACACCTCCACAATTCTCTAACCTTTCTATATGATGGTTTATTAGAAATGATGTTCAATTGATGGGCAGGCCACCTGGGATCTAGGTCCAACTCTGCTACTGACCGTGAAGACCTTGAGCTGGTTTCCTCCTGGGGCTCATGTACATCGTCTTGTAAAAAATACACCTTTGTTATCACTAACATCCTGCACCTGCATCAATTAGAATGACAGTGTGTTAGCAACTGAGGAAATACTTTAACCTGAGATAGTCATTTAATTAAACTAGAAAAAAAATAAAGAGGTGAAAATCGATTTTCCAAATATTACTTTTCCTTTTAATATCTTCATGTGGGAAAAAAGAAATCTATATTAAAAATGTTCTAAACCCTCTGATTCTTTTAAAAAAAAATCACATAGTTTAAACAAGTTTTGTTCAAAATTTTGATATGCTACCCTCTAGTGGAGACTAGAGCCTACTTTTGCTAAATCCATCTGAAAGTGCATTCAGATCTTTTGTTCATAGGACAGGAGGAGTAAGGGAGGTTTTGTTTAAATTGTAATCATTTATAGTCCTTCCCAAAATGTAATCCAAAGGTCTGGGGCCTCAGAATTAAGTGGTTAAACACACAGCTTCCAAAAACTCACTCAAGACCAACTAAACCAGGCTCTGTGAGAGTGGGAGTAGGAATCTACATAGTGAACAGGGAACCAGCTGATTCTTAAGCCCCTTGGAATTCACAAACCAATGTTCTAGCTCCCTGGGAGGTATGGTATGCATTTGGGCATTATCAGAAATGTAGTGTAGAGTTAGGAAGCAAATCTCTAATCCTTGGGGATATAAATTCAAATTCCCTTTTCTTCATTCCAAGGTTTAAAACAAGTTGACAATAAATGCTCCATCACTTCCCTGACAACCTCAGAATAAGGATTACGTTCCTTAGCACCACGCACAAGGCCCTTTATGGTTTGCATCCCACATCTCCAGCCACCAGGCCCCATTGTTCCATAACTCTCTTTTTCTCCACCTCATGTTGCCACCATTGTCACCATTAAATTCCACAAGGAACTCTTGAATCCCTAAAGAGTCTGTGCAATTAATTCTGCATTTTTGAACATGTTATTCACTCTGTCTGGAATATGTCTTCCTCCAACTTAAATTTGATTGGAAATATCATACCACTTTTAGGTATTATTAATAAAACTGAAAGGGATAATGCTACACAAAGTTGAGATCCATGGAAGGAGTATCAAGAGTTGTCCTGCAGGCAGCATAATGGCATTAGTCTATGCCATTTCCATATGCCACTTTTTCCAAGTATGTTTGCTGTGCAGAATAGCCTATAAAAATGTTGCCAATGGCCATCCCTCTTCCAATCATAGAGCTGACCTCAAGCTCTTTCCTTCTTTATCTAAGTTTAGAAATACTTCAGAAATAGACTTGGACAAATATAAACAAAGATCAAAATGGCACCTTTAGCTGTGACAAAAGCTTGATTGGAGATAGTAGCTAGATCTGGAGGAAAGGTTTAGGACGGCAGGGCAGACACACTAAACAACAACCACTGGCCTGCATTGTTTTGGGGTCAAGATGGAAGAAAAGAAATCTTATTCTGGTGTTGTAACCTTTTAGTAGATTAGCCCTCCCCAATTTGAAAATAAGCTAGAGTTGCCTTTAAGAAATCCTAGCGATGTCAGAGGGGTAGTACATTGGGGGAGAGGGGTTATCACTTTGTGAGGGGTGTAAATGTCTAACTATTACATTGTTTTGTATACCTGAAACTAATAAAAAACACTCAAAAAAATTAATAATAATCCAATTGTTCCCAGCACACAGTAGGGTAAGTATTACATCTCCTTGATGAAGTTAGGTGTGGACATGTGATTTGTTTTTTCTAATAAAATGTGAGTGGGGAAAAAAAAGTAAAGAAGTCCTACCTAGCTGTGTAGAAATTCTGGAGCTGCCCCTCTTGGAATTGTTAAATGAGAGTAGACTTCCTAAGTTCTGAAATGCTTTTTAAAATATCTGTTCAGATGATGGTTTGCCTTCAGCCAGAGTCTTTGTTACTAGAATACAGTATGTTCTGCTCCAGGCCAGCTGGCCTGTGGAGACCTACTTGTTTCTAGTAAAAGATGCTGTTTTTTATGTTCCTGTTACAGGAATAGTTAAATGCATTAGTAAAAACTTCAATTATTAATGTGATAGTGAGAGCTATTTCCTTTTTTAATGCAGTTTTTATTGAAATAATTGTAGATTCATATGTAATTATAATAATACACAGTGATCCATTCATCCTTGCTCTAGTTTCCCCCAATGGAGGAAGTTTGCAAAACTGTAGAATAATATCACAACCAGAATGTTGACATTGATACTATCCACTGATCTTTTTCAGATTTCTCCAGTTTTACTTGTACGCATTTGTGTGTGTTTGTAGATATGTATATGTGTGAACTAAGTTCTTTATAATTTTATCACCTGTATACATGCTATTTGTCAAAATCAACTGTCACAGGGCCAGCCAAGTGGCTCACTTGGTTAAGAGCTCACTCAAGAGTGTGAGCTCTGAGTAAGAGTTGCCAGTTCGATTCCTGGCCTGAGCTGAGCTGCCGCTGAGCTGCCAACAGGTGGCAGGATGGCTCAGCAGAGAAAAAAAAAAATCAACTGTCCCCTGTTTCCACCGTCACACTCAAGATATTGAACAGCTCCAACATCACAAAGATCATTCTTGTTTCCCTTTTATAACCACACACACTTCTCTTTTTGCCCCCAGAAGCCTCTTCTATCACTAACCCTTGTCAAACACTAATTTGTTCTCCATTTCTAAAATTTTAGTTTGAGAGTTCTTTATATTCTTAATATTAGTCCTTTGTTGAATACGTGGTTTGCAAATATTTTCTCCCAGTCCGTAGCTTGTCTTTTCATCCTATTCACATGGGCTTTTTCACAGAACAAAAGTTTTTAGTTTTGACGAGGTCCAATTTACTGATTTTTTCTTTTATTGATCATGCTTTTAATGCTGAAGTCTACAAACTCTTTGCCTAACCCTAGATCCTAAAGACTTTCCCATATTGTTTTCTAAAATTTTATAGTTTTACATTTAGGTCCATGATCCATTTTGAGTTAATTTTCGTATAAGGCATATTAAGCTTAGGTTCCCGCCCCCCCCCTCCTTTTTTTGCCTATAGATATCTTTCCTCAATTGAACTGCTTTATCATCTTTGTCAAAAATTATTTGGGTGTTTTTGCACAAGTTTGTAGCTGGGTTCTCCATTGTGTTCTATTAATCTGTGCAACTATCCCTCTGTTCATTTTACTGTAGCTATATAATAATCCTTAATATTGTGAAGAGTAATGCCTCCTACTTCATTTTTTTCAGTCAATATTGTTTTTAGCTCTTCCATGTCCTGTACCTTTCTATATAAATTTTAGAATAATCTTGTCTGTGTCTACAAAAAACTTGCTAGGATTTTGACAGGAAGTGCATTAAGCCTATAGATCAATTGGGGAGAACTGAAATTTTTATTATGTTCCATCTTTCAATCCCTGAATATGGTATGTCTCTCCATTTCATTAAGTCTTCTTTGATTTCTCTTATTAGCATTTTGTAATTTTCAGCATACAAATCCTATACGTATTAAGTGTATACATAAGTGTTTTATTTTATTCGGAGTGATTTGCAGTGGTGTTGTTTTTTACATTTTGATTTCCCTGTTAATTGTTAGCATATAGAAACGTGATTAATTTTTGTGTTGATCTTATATCCTGCAAGCTTGCTAAACTGACATCTTTTCATGGAGTATTTTTGTAGATTATTTGGAAGATTTTAATGTAGATAATCCTATTGGCTGCCAATAGCGACAGTTTTATTTCTTCCTGTCCAATCTACATGCATTTTATCATTTGTCTTGCCTTATTTGATAGCTAGACTTTTCAGCACTATGTTGAGTAAGAGTGGTGAGAGTAGACATCCTTGTCTTGTTCCCAATATTAGACGGAAAGCATTCAGTCGTTCACCACTAAATATGATGTTAGCTGTAGATTTTTGTAGGTGCTGTTTATCCAGGTAATTCCCTTCTACTCCTAACTTGCTGAGAGATTTTTATCTTGAATGAGTTTTGGATTTTGTCAAATGCTTATTCTTTGTCAATTGATATGCTCATATGATTTATTTAACTTGCTGATATGGTGATATCATATGCATTGGGTTTTGGTTTTGTTGTTCTTATTGTCTCATAGGTTCCTGGTGTTCATGTTTTTTTCAGTATATTTCTCTCTAGTTTAGATTGGGTGAATTCTACTGCTATGTCCTCCAGTTCACCAATTCTATCCTCTGTCATTTTCTTTACTCATGAGCCCTTCCAGTGTTTTATTAGTATTGCTATATTGTGTTCTAAAATTTCCATTTGTTTTTTTTAGTAATCTTATATCGTTGCTGACATTTTCTATCTTTTCATTTGTTTCAAGAGAATTTAGAATTGATTGTCGAAACATTTTTATGGTGGCTGTTTTAAAAATCATTGTCAGAATTCCAACATCTGATTTATGTCAGTGGATGTTGACATCCATTGATTTTCTTGTCTCATTCAAGCTGTGATTTTCTTGGTTCTTGGTCTGACTGGGGATGATTTTAAATTGTATTATAAACATTATGTCTATTATGTTAGGAGACACTAGGTCCTATTTAAGTTTTTCATTTTAGCAGGCAGTCACCTGTTTATGTTTATCTTGTAGGTCATAGACTAACTTTTTGCACTGTAGTTTCAATGAAAGTTAATATTCAAAGCCTTTGTGGTGTTATTTTGGTCTTCTTGGTTTACATGTACTCCTTAAACTCCCGCTGGTTCTTGCCGGTGCTGCCTGAGGACCCAGAAAGGGTTTCCTCAGGCCTGGCCTCACCTGTCTCTGGGCAGGTTGGAGAGTCTCAGACCCAGCAAACGAAGAGAGCACTTCCCTGACTGCTTGTTTTGGGCAGGGTTCCTAGTGGAACCACTTGGCAGTGGTTTCCTGATGTTGCCAGGGGGACTCATTTTCAATTTGGGGGAAGAATGAGCCTACCTGGGCTGCCTTCTCTTGTTAGATCAAGGATTGAAAAACTAGTGGCAGGGAATGCAGAAACACAAAACAGGGCAACCTTTGTGTTAGGTTAAACACAAGAGAGCTATAAAATAGAGAGGTTTAAGTATTAGCAGTTTTGTAACACTATCAACTTCTGTGACTTAAAATAAGAGATCTGGCATGCATTCACTTACTTTAAATGACTGACAGAGCTTATATGTTTCAACATTTTTTAGAGGCTATTTGTATTTAATATGGATCAAAGTGAAACAAAATAGAGCCCTAAAGGCATAATTTCAGATAGCTAGTAAGTGAAGATGTCATTTTATAGCAGTGAGTTTTGAAGTGTGATGGAAAGATAATTCAATATATTCATATCTTGGAAAAAGCTGTAGTACCTTTAAAGAATGGATTCCAAAATTATCATTGCCTTGTTATATATATATATATATATATATATATATATATATATATATAATATTTTAAGATTTCATTTATTGGGGAATTGGGGGAGGGGAACAGCATTGGAGAATTGGGGAAGGGGAACAGAAAAGTTGCTGTCCTTTTGTTCTTCAGTCTAGTTGTGGAGGACGTCACTCCACTGGCCCATGATGGTATTGTGATCATTGCGCTCTTCCCGGGTGAGACAGTTGCTCGCTGGCCATTGGACCGCTGCTCACAGAGGCTCATGGCAGCTCTCGCGGGCTGCTGGCCACTCACGGTAGCTCACGGCATCCCACTACAGCAAGGGCTGCAGCCTACACTGTCACTGGTGACAAACGGCAGCCCAGCTCCAGTTTGAGCTGTTGTTCACCATCTTAGCTGTAGAGGGTGCAGCATCACTGGCCCTCATGTGGGACCCGAACTGGGGCCCTGCTGCTCAGAGCTGGTGTCCCAAGCCAACTGCTAAACAATGTGTCACTCGGCCGGCCCACTTTGTTATATTTTAATTATTATATTTCATATATATATATATTTCATTTATTCTGAACCTTCAAAATATCTGAAGAGTTATGACATTTTTTAGGCATGGTCAAAACCAAAATTGAGCAGCATTGTTTTGGAGAGTACAATGACACAAACTCCATCTTCCTATGGGGCTGACCATTCACTAGGCCATAAGGTACATAAGGTACAGACTCTCACCCATTGAATATGAGTTGTGTTGTTTTCCAGCTCTTTTTTATAGATGCAAATTCAATATGTGCCTTTGCTGACTGTCTCATCTTACACTCTAGCACTGTTCCTTCAAAATCCACATTCCCTCCTCTTTGACCAGAAAAGTGTCATGACCCTATTCTACCATTGTCAGTAATTGTTTAATGCTTAAAAGACTTGTGAGATCAAAGTAAGTTATGAGAAGGACTTAAGTCCTTTATAATCTTATTTATTTCTTTATATTCCTCCCCACTAGGCTAAAGGAAATTCAGTTTAATTAGGCGGGGATCATATGTGAGGTAGAGCAGGGTGTCTGAAAATTTCCATCCCTCTTATCATTTTATGTCTTATCACCTCAGTCCTCATGAGTACTATTTTTTTTTTGGAGGGCCCCCATATGTGGGACCGAACCACCGCGCCACTCGGCCGCGTGAGTATTTTTTTTAAAGATTTTATTGGGGAATTGGGGTCGGGGAACAGCATTGGATTGGGGAACCAGGAAAGGGGAACAAAATGTTGTCCTTTTGCTCTTCAGTCTAGTTGTGGAGGATATTGCTTCACTGGCCCATGTTGGTATCATCATTGTTCTCTTCTTGGGTGAAGCAGATGGGTCACCGGCCTCTGGACGACCGCTCACAGCAGCTCCTGTCCACTCAGGCTGGCTGCTGGCCACTCACTGTAGTCTATGGCAGCCCACTGCAGCAGGGGCTGCAGCTATTCCATCCCAGGGACTTACAGCAGCCCAGCTCAGATGGAGCTGTTGTTCACCATCTTAGCTGCAGAGGGCAGTGTCACTGGTCCTCATATGTGGGTTCCGAAACAGGGCCGCTGGCGTCCCAAGCCAGCTCTTAACCAACATGCCATTCGGCCGGCCCTCATGAGTATTTTTTAAAATATAAAACATATTAAGGCCATAACATACAAAGCAATCAATACTGGCAAGAAAAGAATTTATTTACTTAACAGGATAAAATTTATTTACTTAATAGGATAAAAGTGTTTAATTTACTTTAATCTAAAACCTTAGCTCTTTTATATTTTTCAGTTTTCCTGCATTAGAAGAATCCATCCCATTTTAAAAGGGTACTGACCTCAATAGTCTACGCTCTAGGAAAAAGAACAAATGTTTTCCCTCCCCATCTATAAAATGTTAAAGGCAGTTTTCCGTGTACTCAGAAAAGAAAAACTTTCTTGTGGTTTATAATTTTTGCTCTGGATGTACAGTCCTCTGAAGAAGGAAATAAAAGCATAGACATGTGTTTTTGTGTGGAGGGATACAGGTGTGGAGGTATATCCAGAGGTGGGAAAATAAGTAAGATGATTGATAAATGCCAATGACTTTGCTTCAAAGGACTTGTCCAAGAAGACATTGTCCCATAAACCCATGACATGCCCAGTGAATGAACCAAGAAAATGATCATTGCAAAGGACATTGTTAAAAGGTCCATGAGCCACAATCGTCTTAGAAACATTGCCAGTCACCCATGCAGCCTTCATGTGGGTGAGAATTTCCCACTTCTCATAATACAAGTCATGTGGTCTGTGCCAATAGGTACTCCAATCTGTACCAGGAGGAAACCCTGTTCCATTCATGCCAACACATCACCAACTAACTGCTCTGCAGTGGTAGCATCTCACTATGCCATGGGACTTTATACTGCCCCTATCTAATGACACACATACATGTACCTCTAAGCAATGCCAGAGGACTTCTGAAGCATCAAATTTATAAAGCAGGGCAGTGATGAGTGTGGCTCCTATTCATGTCATAGATGGCTCAGCAGTATAAAGCTGTTAAAAAAATCTAGGCTTTGCACAGACTGTAAGGAGGAAGCAACTATCAGGATCTACTTTCACTCTCACAGGATAGACAGAAACAATGGTAGTTTCCAAGATTGCTGTGCCTTAGCAGTAGTTGGGACTGGTAAAGGAAAGACAGATGGCAAATGGAGGAGGAAAGGATCCGAGAGAATGGACCTCTCCAGATTCTCTCCTAATGCTGACTTGAAGTGACCTGACCTTGCCCAACAGCTATTTTCTGCTTTTCAAGGCAATATAGTCCTGATATTGTTCAATTATAGACAACCTTGTACTCCAGGAAAGCTTAGACTCATTACCAACTCCAGAGTGAGTATAATTTTATTTTTGGCACTTGTGGTAATTCTATTTCCTTTGCCAGTGATTGGGTTGCAAACGGGCATATTACACATTTCTAATCAATGAAATATGAGGGTTACATTATCAGGACTACTGGAAATTCTTCCTAGCTCTTAAAAATAGACGCATAAGGAAGAAATTAATTCTCTTTTCCCATTTCTTACATTTTGATAGATATTCAGGTTGACGTGCCTGGAACTGCTTCAGTTATCTCATAACTGTGAGGGCAAAGCTAAGAGATTCATGAAGGATCTGAACTAGAGCAATAATGAGGTTGAGCCACTCAGTTAACCAACTCTGAAAAGGCTCCATTTTACCATCTGGATAGATAAGAACATAAATCTTTCTTATTGGTCAAGCCAAAATTTTAAGTGGAATTTTCTGTTACCTCTTGCCAAAAGTATAACAACTGAATCAATAACCTGTTGGGAAAATAGCATGCAAAGTAATATTTTGCATCATTTCACGGACTCCTTGTGGATTTATGACCAGCTAAGAGTAATATTATTTTCTTCCTGATAATGGACTGTACCTACATGCCCTTCTAGGTGTTTCTGAGATTGCATATGCTCTCTAGAAGAATCTTTCTATAATTATCAAACATTTGTTTTTCTTTCAACATGATCAATATGGGGAATAAAACTGAGAAAAGGACTGCCCTAATTAGAGTCTGAATTCATAAAATATCATATAAGAAATAAAAGATATATGAATATATATGCAAATTCAAAACCAAAAGAGGGAAATACCCATTTCCAGAAGGGCAAAGCAAACTCAAAATCAGAGAGTTGGGAAGGAGCTTAGGATAAAATATATTATGAGAAGTAGATATAAGCCCTAAGAGTTGTGTTTGGGGAGTTGGATGCCTGTGCAGATTAGATAGTCCAGGACACAGGCCTTATGCATGCAGATAACTACAACTGAGATATTTGCTACAAGCCAGGAGTTTCACGGCCAAGACACTCCACTCCTGCCATCTGGGGGAGAGTGGCAAGAAAACTTGCTGCATATCCAGAATTAAGGTTATAAAAAAGTAAACCAAGAAGATTCAAACTCACCATCATGTGAATGAGCAGATCTAAATTCACACCAACAGTATGGAGCAGAAACTCTTAGTTAAGAAATCAGCATAAAAATTGACCCAGAATGAGTAAAACCCATGTACTCTCAGAAGAGACAAAGTCAAAATAGCCCCAAAGGGATATTTCCATAACTCAGAGAACCCAGGATGCTTTGGAAATCAGTTTCAACTAAAGATGAGCTCCAAGTACAAGATTCAAAGCATTAAAGGAAATGAATTACTGAAATGGAGAGAGAGATGATGGGGGGGAAGAAAAAGAAGAAGAATTTGCATATTAAGAACAAGAAATAATAGAATTATCTGAAAGAGATTTTAAAATAATTATTTTTTAATGTTTAAATAGGTAAAGAGGACATCAAAAAGATAAAGCAAGCACAAAGCAGTATAAAGAACAGATTTGGAAAATGGAAAAGAATACAATGGAAATTTAAAAATGAAAATCAAAACTCACTGAAATAAAGAAAATTCGCTGAATAGCAGTATAAATGCACATGAAAAAAATAATGGATATATTGGAACATGATTCTAATAACCTAGAGTGTGGAACAGAGAAATAAAAACAAGAGAAGTTGAGACTGGAAGATAGGAAGACAGGGTTTGGTACATGTCTGATAGGGATTCCAGGATCAAATAAATATGGGAGACCTAATGTTATGAAAGAATATATTTGAGAATTTTCCAGAATTGAAAAAAAAGTCCTCAATCCTAAGATTTAAGGAGCACCCCAGGATCCAAATAGGACAAATAAAAACAAATTCACACCTAAAAGAATCATTGTAGTAAAGCTGCAGAATGTCGACAAGCAAAATTCTTAAAAACTACCAGAGATTAAAAGACATATTCCTACAAAGGAATGACAATTAGATTTACAAAACACTTGGGGTCAGCAATTATAGCTGGTGCTTATGTGGTGATTACTGTGGGCCAGATATTATTTTAAGAATCTCTCATTTAACGTTCATAACCATCAGTGAGAAAGATACTGTTGCTATCCCCATTTCACAGATAGATATAGAACAATGGACAAAAGACAATGGAATAATATATTCAATGTGGTTAAGCATAAACAATTCTACATGTAACTCTATCTCTGGCCAAAACTCCATCAAGAATGTAGTTTGGGGCCGGCCGAGTGGCGCATTGGTTAAGAAATGGTTTTGCCAGCGGCCCTGGTTTGGATCCCACGTATGAGGGCCAGAGACACTGCCCTCTACAGCTAACAACAGTTCCACCTGGAGCTGGGCTGTGCGAGCTCCGGCGATGGTGTAGGCTGCAGCCCCTGCTGCAGTGGGCTGCCACAGGCTACAGTGAGTGGCCAGCAGCTAGCGTGAGCTGCCAAGAGCCGCGGTGAGCGACATCCAAAGGCCAGCGACCGACCTGCCTCATCCAGGAATAGCGCAATGATGATACCAACATGGGCCAGTGAAGCAACATCCTTCGCAACTAGACTGAAGAACAAAAAGACAGCAATTTGTCTGTTCCCCTACCCCAATTCCCCAATAAAAAAAAAAAAAAGAATGTAGTTTGGAGGTTGTTTATTTCTTTCCTGACTGATGTACGAGTATTTAAAAATCCATAAACAAAGAATTGAAAAATAATACAGAAGATGTGTTAAATATAACTATACAGGAAATGTTATATTGTCATAAATTCCTCAGAGTCATGTATGTGGTCATTTTGTATGTGCAGTGAGCAGGGTAAAAATGGGTGAAGAAGATATGTTTTTAACTAAATCTTTATATTTCACTGCCCACCAGAATGAGTTAAAGAAGCTGTGGAATAAAATGTATAGGTTAAACTAGGACAATGAGACCTTTCCAAACATTCTATACAAAAGGTGGTCTTCTGTATCAGTTTAAAAAAACAAAAACAAAAAACAAAACAAAACAAAACCCAAGAGAGAACCCTTTAAGTATTTAAAACCAAAAAACTTGCTTACTCAGATGATGGAATAGCTAAGAAACAAAACAGAACTAGGAATCAACCCTGCCTTCAGTTGAAGCAAGGAAGTTACTACCGACCTAGGGCTGAAGGTGTCATATCAGAGCTCAGGAGTCAGGGTCACATGTGGGCCTGTCTGGTGCAGATTGTGACTTCAGACAGAGGAGACATCCTCCAGGAATTGGAGCCGCACAAGTGTTGCAGCTACTACCACAGATGCAACCTAAAAGAGAGTGGGGAAGTGTCGGGGATATATTGGCTTTAATCCTTCTTCTTGCCTTCCACACTTCCACTAGAGTCTTCCATTAGCTAAACCCATCTAGAAACAGAGGGCCTGGGAAATGTAGCTTCCCCTCAATACACAGCTGGGCAGAGAAGGGCAGAGAGTGGATCTGAGAACAAAAGTGTCAAGTGATGAAAACAACTCCCTCCTAGCTGATGAATTCAGGAGAGTCACTGCAATGACTCTTAACCTAAGGGCAGAAGTTTCAAGTGTCAGGGGCCTGTTCAATATCTGTTTTCTTCTTTAGCTCTTCCCTAGGCCTGAGTTCCTTCACTTTGGCTTGCTAGTCAATGTTGGCTTGAAAGTGGCACGTGCGTTTTGAGTATGAATGAGAAATGGACTCCTGTTTCATGCAAAGGTATGGCTTCCTTCCAATGGGAGTCCTGTTCTACAAGCTCCGCAAATGGGAACATCATTTAAGGCCACCCATCCATTAAGCTTTTGGCAATACATATAACCTCTCAGCTGCTAGGCCTATAGGCTAATGGTAGAATGTAAAAATAGCTTTCACTGTAGGCATGGCTTTTGTAATTTGTATTCTAACTAACTCATTTCAGCAGACAGAAAGATCCTTTTATTTGCATTAATTTTGCCCAGAGAATACTTACATTTCACATGACTGCTCTGCTCTAAAGTAATCAAAATACAAATTGCTTGAACTATAAAGACATGAGCTCAGAAAACCTAGGATAAGGACAACAAATTAGGGCACATTTTAAACATAAATGAAGATGTTTTTGCCATGGCTATCTTCAACTTATATCTCCAAAGCACAAGTAGAGAGGAATCTTGAGAATTACTTAGATTGTAGAAACTTCATCCTTTTTCAAAATTTAATTTTTACCAAGTGAACCAGAAAAGAGGTCAATATTAAATCTCTGTTTTCCTTTGGGTAGATAACCAGAAATTATAATATTGTAATGGTGACCCTGTATCTTCTATTTTTTAAATTTAAACCTCTGATGTAATTCAATTTGTCTGGCATAAGTATTGCTACCTAGCTTTTTTGTTTGTTTGTTTCAGTTTTCATGAAATATCTTTTTCTATCCCTTTACTTTCAGTCAGTGTGTGCCTTTTGACCTAAAGTGAGTCTCTTGTAGACAGCATATGTAAGGGTCTTGTTTTCTTATCCATTCAGCCACCTTATCTTTTGATTGGAGCTTTTAATCCATTTACATTTAAAGTAATTGTTGATAGATATATAGTTATTGCTATTTTATTATTTATATTTTTGATTATTTTTTACACTTTAAAAAAGTCCATCTAAGATTCCTTGTAATACTAATTTGGTGGTGACGAATTCCTTTAGATTTTTCTTGTCTGGGAAGCTCTTTATATGTCTTTTGATTCTAGATGATAGCTTTTCTGGGTAGAGTAATCTTAGTTGTAGGTCCTTGCTTTTCATTACCTTGAATATTTTGTGCCAATCCTCTCTGGCCTGCAAAGTTTCTGTTGAGAAATCAGCTGACAGTCTTATGGGAGTGCCCTTGTAGGTAACTAACTGCTTTTCTCTTGCTGCTTTTAAGATTCTCTCTTTATCTTTAACTTCTGGCATTTTAATTATAATGTGTCCTGGTGTTAATTATGATGTCTCTTCGGACTCATCTTGTTTGGCACACTGTGCTTCCTGGGCTTATATGTCTGTTTCCTTCACCAAGTTAGGAATGTTTTCCATCATTATTTCTTCAAATGGGTTTTTAATTCCTTGCTTGCTGTCTTCTTCTTCTGGTACTTCAAAGATGCAAATGTTAGTATGCTTGATGTTGTCTGAGAGGCCCCTTATACTATCTTCATTTTGTGTATTCTTTTTTCTTTTTGTTGTTCTGATTGAGTGTTTTCTCCTACCTTATCCTCTGAATCACTGATTCAAACCTCTGCTTTATCTAATCTACTGTTGATTCCCCCTAATGCATTCTTCATTTCTAACTGGTTCTTTTTTTATGTTTTCTATCTCCATTTTTATGTTTTATTATGTTTAACTTTGTTAAAGCTCTCTCTGAATTCATCTACTCTTTCTCTAAGTTCATTAAGTACTCTTATAACCAGTATTTTAAACTTTGTCTCTGGTAGATTGATTGTCTCCATTTTGTTTTAGTTCTTTTCTGGAGCTTTGATCTGTTCTTTTATTTGGGACATGTTTCTTTGTCTCCGTATTTTGGCTGCCTCCCTGTGTTTGTTTCTAGGTAGTGGGTAGGGCTGCTATGTCTCCTGGTCTTAATAGAGTGGCCTTAAGCAGTATATGTCTTGTGGGGCCCAGTGACACTCTCTCCCTGGTCACTTGCGTTGCATACCGCATAACAAAGAGTAGTGAAACTTGGGAAGGATGGCAAGGGTTGAAATAAACACAATAAGCCAGCATTGTGATATAGCAAGTGACAAGGGACCAGCAGCCTCTAAGTGGGAATGCCGGCCTTGAATCTGGCCAATGCAAGCTTTTATTGAGAAACATCAAAGGAAGAAAGATTTATTTCTCCAAGTTCTGTGAAATAGTGCCTACTGACCATCTCCCCGCCACTCTCCTTTACATTCCAACACATCCTGTGCCTTCGTGCCTTAATCCCAAGGATGGCGACAAAGATAATAAAACCATCAGATAAGGGACACAGCCTGATATCATTCCATCAGTCCCCAGCATTTTGGGACTCTCCCTCAAGGAAGTTTTACCGATGTTATTTCCACTGGGTCCCGGTTTTCCAGGACACTTCCTTATCTGTCATTTTTGACATGGGGCAAGTGCGGGGGGGGGAGCAAGCAGGTTGGTAGTTGCTAGGCAACAACTTGAACTGGGTGTTCCAGGTGTGTGTCCCTTGTGTGAGTAGTTGTGCCCTCCTGTTGTAGTTGAGCCTTTGTTGTTGTTTGTAATGGGAGGGATTCACTCTCATGCTGATTTGCTGTGAATACTGGTCAGTGACTACAGTGCAGAAGCTGTTGTGCAGGGGCTGATGCTATGGAGCATGATTCACTTTAGTAGGGCTCTGGTGCCTGCCCAGTCTGCCCTTTGAATTTGTCATCTTCAGGTGTGACCCCCGGTTGTGTGCTAGCTTGGTGTTGTGCTGGTCACCAGGTATGCTGACCCTAAGGCCTCTGGGAGGGGCCCCACCACTGGCCAACTTCAGTCATAATCTGTGCCCAGCCTGGGGCCACCTGGGATGAGCCATCAAGCAGTCCGCAAATGGTTCCCACCTGTGTTGGGCTTGGAGGTGCCGGAGAAGCCAAGCCCCAAACTGAGGCTGGCTGATGTTAGTGCGGGGCTTGGGACTGCTCAGCTAGAGTACAGGTCATGTAGAGGCCAGATGCTGCTTCTTTGGGTTTTGTTAAACTTTAAGAGATTTTAGGAAAATCTGCAGCATGAGCCAAGATAGGCTGTTAGTATGGAAAAACCACTAGAAGCAGCTTGGGTGGGCCTGCAAGTTGGGTGAGGTGGAGTCTCAGGGAATCACCAGGGCAGGGTGACTGCCAGGTTGATGGAGACTCAGATATGGTGGGCACTTGTGTCTGCATACCCAGAGTGGGGAGGGCTCAACAAAGAAACAATAGATTCTGCCAGTACTTCTGTCTGGGAGAATGCTTCCCCTCCAGCCCTTGCCCTGAAACTAGACAACTCAGTTCCTCCCACAGTGCTTTATGAGCTGCTGCCCCAGAGAGAGTAAGTTTGTCAGCAGTAAGTCCATGTGTTGGCTATTTATTTATTTATTTATTTATTTATTTATTGTTAAGATTTTTATTGGGGAATTGGGTTGGGGAATCAGGGAAAAGGAACAGACAAGTTGCTGTCCTTTTATTCTTCAGTCTAGTTATGGAGGATGTTGCTTTATTGGCCTATGTTGGTATTATCATTGCGCTCTTCCTGGGTGAGGCAGTTGTTCACCAGCCATTGGACAGCTGCTTACGGTGGCTCATGTCCGCTCATGAATGTGCATGCTAGCTGCCGGCCAGCCCCACTGCAGCCTACGCCATCACTGGCGACGCACGGCAGCCCAGCTCCAGGTCGAGCTGTTGTTCACCATCTTAGCTCTAGAGGGTGCAGTGTCACTGGCCTCATGTGGGATCTGAACTGGGGCCCTGCTGCTCAGAGCTGGAGTCCCAAGCCAACTCTTAACCAATGCACCACTCAGCCAGCCCTGTGTTGGCCCTTTAAAAGGAACTCCTGGGACTCCAGCCACTCTCTGTCTCACCCAGCCATAATCTCCACTGATTTTTCATAGCCAGAAATTATAAGGACTTCTCTTCCCAGCACTGGAACCCTTGGCTGAGGAACCTAGTGTGGTGCTGGGTCCCCTCATTCCTTTGAGGGGACCTACACATTTGATATATTCCTCCTGCTTTTTAATGGCCACATGCAGGTGTGGGACCAGCTCGTTCCATATCTCTGCTCTTCTTACCAGTTTTGAGGTGGCTTCTGTATATCCTTAATTATAGGACTTCTGTTCAGCCAGACTTCAGAAAATTCTCAGTGATGGCTGTTCTATAGTTTAGTTGTAATTTTGATGTGGTCATGAGTAGAGGTAAGAGCAGTTTTACCTACTCTGCCATCTTGGTCAGAAATGTAAGAGTGTTAATTTTCATTTAAAATATATCATTGGCTATATAATATTAAATTTTAGCCAAAATACTTTTGTCCATCTTCTCTTAGCTTTGATAGAGGTTAATGGTTCAATGGTTTAAGGAAATATCACAGTATTAATTCTGTTGAGCACTTTTTGTGATGTAAAATGTACTATTCTTGGTGATGATACAGTTAATTGTTAGCTACCTGTCCGGAAATGCAATAGATTTTATAAACTGTTCTAATTTTCAAAACCTGAGTGCTATCAATAGGTAATGAATTTGGCTTTTGAACTGCAGGGGTTTTTAAAATTTCTACTTAATGTAGTTAAGTAGTTAACTACTGTGTGTAGTTAGTATCACTTGATCAGTTACATAAGAAAGCTTTGTTGAGAGAGAGAGAAAGAGAGAGAAGAGGGGAGAGAAAGAGAGAGAGAGAGAGAGAGAGAGAGAGGCATATTTTATAAAGAACATTAGCAACCTCTTCTGGATAACTTTTGAGGCTGTAATAAAAATATTTTGATAATCTTCTTTCATTTCCTTACAATGAACATCTTGAATATTCATTAAATTTGCTTCTGATTAAAGCACAACCTCTGAGTAATTTAATTATACTGTATATTTCGGAAACACTGATAAGTGCTAGAGTCAAAAAACAATTCATTGCTAAGTGTTACCCACTGGGAATAAGTGTTTGGCTTATGAAAAGGAAAAAAAAAATGCTGCTTCTACATTTCTCAGAATGAATGTCCCCAGTGACTCTTAAATATACAGAGCTATGCAAGAAGGAAGGGAAAACAAGGACAGCCCAGGAGAGAGCAGACTTCTACATTCTTCTCCCAGCTGTCAGTGCTTGAAGAAAAAATTTATGCCCTCATATGCTTTAATATCAGCCACTGACACAATTAATCATTCTTTTATTCAAGTGGATTTTTTTTTAGAAATTCAGATACCTTTTAAATCAGATTCCCTAGAATCCCCGAGATGCACATGTGATAGACATGGTACAAAACCAGTGATGGACCTGTAACTGCACTTGTTTGATTTGTTTGTTCATTCATTCACTCATTCATTCTAGAAATATTTAGTGAGCATCTACTGTGTGCCAGGCACTCTTCTAGGTACTGGGGATGCAGGGAACACATTCAAGTTCCTGAGCTCATAGAGATTACATTTCTAGATACAATGCAAAAGTACATACACAATATGCCAGATGATAAATTCTATGTAGAAATGAGACAGGGTGAAGACGCTAAGAAGTGCAGATGTGCAGGGGGTGATTACTTTACACCAAGTGGTGGGAAAAGTCCTCATTGATAAGGTGACATTTGAGCAGAGACATGACGTAGGTAACATTTTAAGCCTTGTGAATATTTAGGAAAGAGCATTACAGGTGGAAGGAACAGTATGTGTAAACTCTCTGATTTCCTTGAAATAAGTCAAATGCTGTACAGGGTGTATAGGAGCTCAGCATGCCACAGTAGTTAAGAGCCTGCTTGAGTTTTGGAATTTGAAAACTTGGATAAGATTCTGATTTGAAATCTCTGAGCCTTTATTTTCTCACCTATAAAACGGGGATTATACAATTTCCTTCTTAGTGTTATTGTAAAGATTAAGTGACAAAGTGCAGGCAAAGAGTAATTGGCATTGTGCTAAGTTCGATAAATGTTAACTATTACAGGGGAAAACTGTTTCTCAGGAACATTTGAATTTTCTGCAACGTTTACATATGAGATGGATCACAGATATTGAACTGGAACTCCCTTCTAACTACTAGTCCAAAATTATAATATAAGCAAAATGTTTTATTTTCTATGTGGTCCTGGACAAGCCTCTGTCCCTTTATGAACCTTAAGTATTAAATTAGATTGGTCATTTCAGTCTATAATATTCAGGTGCATAGGAGCTTCTATCCATATTTGTGTTTTCAAATCCTTGAATACAATTTTGTCTTTACTTCTGATAAGGGTAATGAGGGACTTGACTACCAGGCTTGCTTTTGGCTGAATTACAAAGCATGGAGTTCAGGGGTTAAGGATGATGGCTATGGAATGTGACAATCTGTCTGAGGTGCTATCCCAAAAGGTTGTTCAATTTACACTTTCCTCAAGGGTTTTATTTTTTTTTGCTTTCCCCAAACTTCTGTCTTCTTGAGATATTTTCAAAGGGCTCCATTATCCAGATCTAACTTCAATACTTGGATGACCACTCGGCCCCTTCCACAGGATTAATTCTTCATCCAATTCTTCCCAGATCTTGCTTTCCCCAAACTTCTGTCTTCTTGAGATATTTTCAAAGAGCTCCATTATCCAGATCTAACTTCAATACTTGGATGACCACTCTGCCCCTTCCACAGGATTAATTCTTCATCCAATTCTTCCCAGATCTCATTCCTTCCCCTTCTGCCTCCCGAGGGAAAGCCATTTTCCTAGCTCTCTCTGAAAGTCTCTCTGTGAGTGAGATGAAGGGTCAGAACTGTGGGAAGGATAGCACCTGACCAAGAAAGAGTAGGTGGCAGAGGAAGGAGCCATTTCCATGGGAAAAATGTGGTCAAAATATGGGGTAGGAAATCAGGAACCTAGTCTATTCCTCAGAAGGCCTCTTTCTCCTTGTTTGAAAAGTTGTCTGAGGGTTATATAACACAGGCTACCTTACCCATCCTTAAAATCTTTAAATGGGATTAAACAGAACTAGTCTGAGCACTGAATGGACAGCTAACTGCCTAGAGGCAAAGTAATGTACAGGAAGACCTTGGCATTGCTAGCCATTAAGTAGCAGTTCCAGCAAAATCTGTTACAAGAAATGTCACAGCTCATATTAAAAATCACCCTCGTTTATCCTTGCAGAATATATTAGACTCCTAGAACGTATTAATGCTGATTGGAAGTTACTGCATGTTTACTGTGGTCAAATTTTTCAACCTGTCTTGGCATTAGGCTTTATTTGTAAAATGAAGGTGATGATAATTACCTAGGAGGGCTGCTTGGCATATACTATGGCTTCAGGATTTGGTAGCAATTATCATCAAGGTAAAGGGGAAGCGTGGTTGTTATAAGAAGTTCCTCAGATTCTGAGGGGCTTTCTACCTGGAATACAGTACACTAATTTGAGTAAGATATAGGTAAATAGGAAATAGGAAATAAAAGAAATGGACATAGGGAAGAGTCAAAGACTGAGCAGTGAGATATATTAGATGTTACATAACTAAGGGGTTGAAAAATTAATCACCCAGTTGGCAAATACTCCTTGTTTATGTCTCCTAAAGTTCTTGTCTTCTTTTAGTTTCTTTTTGTGGAATTCTTACTAGGAGAAAATATACTACAGTGAAAACTCTCTGAGGCAGTGACAATGTGGGACATGTGAAATGGGTGCTCTGCAACACTGAACTGAGACCAAAATCCATTGTGCTAATTAGTTATTGGAATCTTTGCATAATTACAAATGCTCAAGGGCTATAGCACTGATTCTGCTAGCTGTCTGCTAACAAAATGTCTGTTAACAGATAACCTGACTGCTACCATATTACCACTGGAACAAATGCCATTTTGATGAGAACTAGCTCTGTATTTGCAATGTAGAGATATAACATTCCTAAAGCATAACTATTAGCTCTGTGGTGGTGAGTTTTTCATCTTCAGTTATATTTTGTTCCTAACCCTATATGATAGTTTCAGTTGCTATCAAATTAGAGACTGGGAAATGGTTGTCTTAAATTCTATGTAATCTACATCCTAGAACAAAATGAATAAACAAATATATAACTTTTGAAAAATTCTATTTAAATCAGTTCATGATTATTTAACACAGTCTTTCAATTGATACATTTCAATAAGCAGATCAGGAAACACAAGATTCAAAAAGCTAGAACATCTGTGAGAATATGTTCAATCTCTCTTTTAATTAAAGACATGGAAAATTAGAAAGCCAAGAGATAATACTTTCAGTTATGACGCTGCAAAAAATTTAACTATGTGATAAAACTCTAATAGATGGAGCTATGGAGAAACAGTCACTTCTATACAAGATTTGTGGTAGTGTAACAGTTTTGGATGGAAAATGTGGTGATACACATCAATATTTAAAATACACTTGCCCTTACCTTTTGTCCCAGAAATTCCAATGCTAGAGTTTTTATTGTAAATACTCTAACATAAATTTTTAAGCTACATAGGCAAGGATGTCTACTGTAGCTTGTAAAAACAACAAAAATGTAAGCAACATAAGTTACTACCTATAAGAATCATTAATAAGTCATATACACATGTTATGAGGTAACATTTTGTAATATTAGGTGTTTTTTTTGGGGGGGAAGTTGTTTGAATTTCTTTTTCATTTGATGTATTTCATACTTTTCCTCAGGGGACAAATGGCAAATGGCAGAATGCAAATGACAAATTAGTAGAGAATGTTTGGCTTTTGAGTTTCAGATGTCTAGACCCTGGTATTTAGAAGCTCATACAGTAACTAAGAGAAACTTATGTATCTGCTCCCACAGATTAAAATTTCCTGGCTTGGGAGAAGAGAAGGAGATAGAAGGGGAGTGGGTATGTGCACTAGAAAGAAGCCTTCCATTTAAGGCTGAAGCCAAGGATGGGAAGTAACAAAAACTACATAATATAGTACATGTCATTTTGCCAAGTCTAAGAGGGAAAAAAAAACAAAAAACAAACTTACTTCTTAAGCAGATACCTGCAAATGACCAGAAACACCCACCCCTCAATTTTGATAGTACCCTGACATAATGCTAAAGGAGTAGAGGAAGACTAGCTATGAGATATTACTAAAAGATGAAGCGGAGGGAGCTTATAAATTTTCCCCAAAACCCAGTATGACAGAGTAATCCCTGTGTCTGAGAGAGACATAGACATATCAAGGAGCTCCAAAGGCTTTACAGGGGCTGGAGTGGGAGCTAGAAGTGATCATTAGAGATCTACATGGAACAGTGATTGAGGACCAGATGGGGCAGTACACATCTCAACACTTGTCAGCCTGGAAAGACTCCCAAGGACAAGATGCCACACCCATGTCCTATGACCTCTGTCCTACGTAAGTTTCATGGAATTCAGATAAATTCCATGCAAGGAAACCCTGAGTTGGGAGAGATTAAATTTGACCACCCAGGGAATAGAATCCTAAGATAAAATTAAGTTGAATTAAAGAAAAATAATTAAATGTTTTCCATACCTGAGTTAGTGGAATGTGACATACCATGGAGTGATACGTATCTATTGAACATAATGAGGCAAGTAAATATGCTCCCATGGGAGAGATCGGCAAGATAAATTTTAAATTAAAGAAGATGTGGGAAAGAACAATTTGAAAAGTATGCATCAATTTGCATAAAAATGTTATGTGTTCCTAATGTTCTAAAGATATAGAAAAAATGATTTTCTGTGATTTCCTCTAGAGACAGACCCTTTTCATTTTATACCATTTTATAAATATTCATTTTAAACCAGGAACGTATATTAATTTTATAATACATAATAAAATATCCTTTTCACCCTTATGCCATGTTTTGTGATCCATTACATTGAATTGGCATTTCATTTATGTAGCATTTATTTCAATAATTTCAGAATAAAGGACAAAAACATGTGTCTTAAAGATCTTTTGAGTGTAGCATAAAGCTGCCAAAGAGAATTCATTTAGTTTTATTTTTCAGTGACAAAGGTTGCTGCAATGTATATGTAAGGCAAGCTTCTCTCTCTCCATCATTTGTGTGAAAGCAAACATGCAAACTTTCTTACCACAAAGGTACAAAAAATGTTCCTAAAAATGTGTCGATAACCAGAATAAGGACGTATGATTTGAAGAAGTGGACAAAGTTACACATATTCATATACCCTAGCATTTGGTCATACATGCAGGTGGTGGACACTGAACATAACACCAGAGTATACATATGTGAATAACAATGGCTCCCTTCAAAATCACCTTATAGTTATTCTAAGACTAAAAATATTTAGTAAACCATTGTTTGGGAAATTGTTTTTGTTCTAACAGATACCAATAATCCCCACTTGAGTGTGGATTTAAATTTTTTTTTTTTTTTTTTTTTAACTGAGCCATCCTGCCACCTGTTGGCAGCTCAACGGCAACTCAGCTCGGGCTGGCATCAAACCGCCATTGCTCAGAGCTCAGCTCACACTCTTGAGCAAGCTCTTAACCAACTGAGTCACTCGGCCGGCCCTGGATTTAAATTTTAATAGCTGCTAAAGGCAGTTAGAGTCATATACAGTGAATATGGCAATTGCTCAATTTAAGTAATAAAGTGAAAAAAAATGTGGTGTAGATAGAAAATAACATGATCATTTTACAAAATTTGCAGGAACCAATGTGTATCCCTGAAAAGAAACTCTTGACTGTTAAAAACTGCAGCATTATTTGAAAAACTATGTTGCCTTCCTAACTGTCTACTTTAAAATAATTTAGATGAATAAATTTTGGCCTCTCTGTTAAAAACCAGTCTAATGACTTATAGTACTAGTCTATGTATTATAACTATTTTAAAATATGGAACTACAAGATTTAAAAAAACAATTTAGTTGCAATCAGTATTAAAAATATAGAAGAGAAAATATCACAGTGCATCATATGTAGTAGGGGTAAGTATTATTTTATCAAACTTTCTGTTATATATTTTTTAACCACATATTTATTATGCAGTAAAAATTTACTGAGAACTTATTATGTGATAGACCATGGTTCTAGACCAGTGTCTTGCCATTGTTGAAATTTGGGGCCATATGATCCTTTATTTGGGGAAGAAGAGGCTGTCCAGTGCATTGTAGGATGTTTAGAAGCACCCTTGGTGTGATGGGCTGAATTGTGTCTCCCCAACCTCCAATTTCCTATGTTGAAGTCCTAACTCCTAGTACTTAGGATGTTGAGTGTATTTGGAGATAGGGTCTTTAAAGATATAAGTAAGTTAGAATTAAGTGATTAGGATGGGCTGTAATCCAATAAGACTGGTGTCCTTATAAGAAGAGGAGATTAGGACACAGATAGGCACAGAGGGAAGATCTTGAGAAGATTTAGGAAGAAGACGGACATCTACAAGTCAAAGAAAGAGACTTCAGAAGAAACCAAATCTGCTGACACCTGGAGCTTGGACTTCTAGACTCTGGAACTATGAGGAAATAAATCTCTGTTGCACAAACGACCCAGTCTGTGGTACTTTATTATGGCAACCCTACTTAGTTTTTACCAAGTAGATGACAGTTGCACCCCCTCCCCAGTTAGGACAAACAAAAGTCTCTCCAGACATTGCCAAAAAGTTCTCTAGAGGGCAAAATTACCCCTGGTTGAGAACCACTGCTTTAGGTGTATGCATATATGGTTGTACTGATAACAGTGTAAAAGTGAATTTCTTATTGGGTATTGCTGTCAAACAGTTTGAAAATCCCACCTTAAACCCTACCGTAGCACTCTGGTACATAACTATTGAGTTACAGGTATGCCAATATATGAATCCTTCACCCTGGATAGCCTGGAGAGACAGAACCCATTGGCCTGTCACCTATGGTCATGAACCTATTGTTCCAAAGTACTACACAAATACAATTTCTGTGTATGCTGTCATGTGAAAAATGGTGGGTAGTGCTGACTTACCATGCTCCCTTCTATTTTTTAGATGGGCAAACTGTAAACCAACTTTGTTAAATGTTCATTTGCTATTACTCATTGTTAGAGGTAAAATTTACATACTAATGCTATATCAGGGTACATAATTCAAGAAAGGAGAGAGTGGAGAAAGGGAAGGGAGGAAGAAATGGGTGAGAAAGCAAATACAGAGTGATGTGTGACTGCACTGGCCACAGCTTCACCAGAAAACACAGCTGTTTGCTTAGTGATGTAAGACCTTTCTTGAGAGACAAAGAGAATCATTGCTCTTAGGAGCATTGTGTTGGGGGATGGTAGGGGTAGGAAAGATGAGGAAGTTATCTAGTGGCTTCTTTCTTTCTATCTCTCCTGGTCAAATTCTGCCACAGAACATTAACTCCCCTGTACTTCTGGTTGTGATATTTGACACTTCCAGGAGCTGATGGGGAAGGCTGATCCTGTTTGCCACAGAGCAGTGTCACCTGGATCCAACAGAAATGGGGATGTGAGTCCCCTCAGGTAGAAGGGGTGTTGTGGTCCCCCCTTGGCAAGTGATGGAGGCCAAGTTTCAGGTAGGCCCATGTACACCCAGGAGGCACAGAACTGGGCTGACACCAAATGGCATAGATTGCTGAGCTGACTTACAGAGACCATGGTAACTCCAATTATAACACTTATGTTGGGCTCAAAGTCAGAAGATCTGATTGAAGGCAGGTTGTTCTGTGACAAGTCTCATTTCTGTGCATCTCCATGTGTTTATTTGCATAATAGGGAAGTTGGTTAGATCAGAAGTTGAAACTCAAATATTGGGTTGTTGGAAAAGTCATGACACATTTTTCTTTGTTTTTCATTGCAAAAATGCGTCATGACTTTTCTGACAACCCAATAGTACAGGCAAGAATTACAAATGGGAGACCCAGCCTGCTCTGAAAGTGTTGGGCTGGAGATGGAGTGAATTTAAGTAATGTGTCCTATGTAAAGAGGGCAGCCTTACGCAGCTGCCACTTATTGGTGACACAGGGGAATGCAAACCCAGCATTGTCAATTATACAGTCTTTTTAAAGGCAGAAATCTGAATTTTCATGAGTGGTGTCCCTATTTATATATGTTTCTTCAATTGGTTTGGAAAATACTATATGAACCAAATAAAACACCCCTGTTAGCCAATTGGACCCCAGTTGGACATCTCTCATCTAGATGATCTTTAAGATTCCTTCAGCCTAACAGTCTCTGTAACATTGAGGTCAAAGTTTCATGTCTTTTTCAAATTTTTTTCCAGTTATTATTTTTTAAGTGCTTACTGCATGCTGGAACTATGTGAGCACTTTACATCTAGTATCTCATTAATGTTTCTTCCAATTAAAATAGCTGTATAACAAACCTCTCTAAAACTTAATAGCTTAAAACAACAACTGTTTATTTAGCTCTTGAATTTTGAGCTAAATCAGCAATCAACAGCAATCAGCAAAAAAAAAGGCTTGTGTCTTTTCCATGCGGTGTTGGCTGGGGCAGCTTGACTGAGGTTGGAGGATCCACTTCCAAATGTCTCACTTACATGGCTGGCAAGTTGTTCTGGCTGCCAGCTAGTCCTGGCCAAGGGCAAGGATCCCCTGCTCTGTGTGAGCTCCTAGGACTTCTCACCGTGGCTGGGTAGATGGGTTCCTAAAGCAAGCATTTCAACAAAAGGTAAGTGGAAGCTGCTAGTTTCTTGAGGGTCCAGAATTTGCCATAGTGTAATCCATTGATGAAATAGTCATAGAGCCCACATTAATAGGAAGGGTCATTGGCTCTACATGAAGAGAAAAATGTCAAAGAAAGTCCTGTTTCAAAACTGCCACATCTTTGAACAATCACATTAGGTATAGTTTCTTTTTTTTTTTTTCTTTTTCTTCCCTCTGCTCCCCACCCCTTCCTTCCCTTTCTTTTTTTGGAAAGAACAAATGAAAGATATCTTCTCTGCCCCATGCTGGAATGGAAGATAAATTTAGTGTAATAAGACTTAGGACATGAAATGTATTTATCATGTCCAGATAGCAAACTGGGGTATGTTTTCTATTATTACATACAAAGCAACTGAAATAAAGAGTGATTATGTAATTTCCCCAAAGTCACACAGCTTTTACATGTTATTTAGCTTTTACACATCCATCATTCTTCAAAGCCAAGCTCCAGACTCTGCTGTTCTGACACTACTTGTGATTAGTGCATATAAAACTCCACGTCCTTCATAATTTATAGCCTGAGTTTGCTGCTTAAGGATAAAAAACCCAAGGGTTCCATAAATTAAAAAAATATAGGTAGAGATTTTATCTGCTAGAGAGTACAAGTATGTGAAAAGGTGAGGGAGCTCAGTAATCTCTGGAACAAATATGGAACGATATATGCTTGAATTTAAGCAAAATAATAATACATGAGAAAGTCACTCTTGACTTATAAATCTTTTTGAAAAAATTATTCCAGATAGAAACGTACATGTCCATTAAGCATGCAGTGAAACTCTTTTGAATTTTTAAGAGGAAAAGTCCTTTAAATAAAAAGTAATTTTATTATAAACCGAAACAACCCCTATCAGCACATAGCAGGAGAATGTGTATTTTTAGATTATGTCTCCAGGACTGAATGCTAAATAGGTCTAATAATTTTTTTCTATGATGTTAGATATAAATGGTATTTAGACATTCAACATGCAACTGATTTCTACCCTGTGAGAATAGTCCTTGCTTTCTAACAGAAAATATGGAAGTGCTTAAAATTCAGTAGAGTGCAAGGCACACTATTGGCTTATTGACCAAACAAATTTCTTCCTAGAAGACATAGGAGCCATTTAAACTAAAATATATAATTTAAATGTGTTTTTAGATATTCAGTGTATAATAGCACTTTGGTTTCCAATGACATTCTTTAACTGAAACTTGTGCTTTCTGTTAAAAACAACAACAAAATTCTTTCCTCTTTAATCCTTACAAACAATGTAAGGACTATTGTCATTTTCTAGTCAGTAATAAAAATCTTTGCTTCCATGATGTTATATACACTAGCATGTAAAAGAGGTTTGATCATTTCACTTTCACATCCCAGATGGACTGGGAAAAAGCCTGTTATATTCATTCTTGTAACCTAGTGCAGTGCATATGTTGAGTAGACATTCAGCAAACAGTTGTTGAATGAATGAGCTGTTTCATTTGTTTCAAGAAATGATAGTTAGTCATAGACCATGTCCACATAATGGATTTCAGTTAGATTCATCAGTATTTAAAAAGATTTTTTACCTTGCTTCCCTAATTGTTAAAGAGCAGCAAGGACATAAGAGGCCATGTCTTCTAAGTATTTATTTGTTTATTTATTTATTTTTACGATCAAAGAAATTGAGTCTAGAAACACAGAATCTAGCAAACCTGGACAAAGTCCATGGATACTGCAGAGATCCAAACCAGGTAGCTCCCCCATCCAGTGGACCAGAATTTGGCCATACTTATTATTAATGGGGAAGGGAAGCATGGCTACCCCCTACCAAATGAAACGTGGCCATGTTCCCCCAAATGGGGCTTGGTCCAGAAAAGAGATGAACTTATCAAATTCAATCACTTGTGATCTCTCTCCTCCCTGTCCCCCCCACACCCCGCCAGTTAGCACTATTGCTGTTTTATTATTTTCACCATTTTTACCTCATGTTTTGACTTAGTAAATTCAAATATTGGAAATGTCAGGTGTCTTTTATTACTATAGTGCCTAGTAGTTGGTAGGTGCTCAACAAATTGTTAATAGGAAGAAAACAAAAATGAAATTGTGTTGTTACAGCATCCCCAGTTTCACTTGTTCAATATATTAGTTATATCTATGGAAGTTCACTCAGGGTTGGCTTCTCCACTCAGCCCAGGAGGGAAGTGCCTAGGAACTAGGAAGGTGTTTCAACGTCTTTTAAAATCAGAACAGATAAATAAACCTAATCCATTTTGGAGTATATTCATTGTTATACCAACACAGTCATAAAATACAATTTTTAATATGATTTTGTAGAGAAAGGACCCATGAAGGCAAAACTCCCTAAGGCCCACAGAAGTCACAAAGCAGCCCTGGACTCTCCTGGGCTGCTGTAAAAACTGATGTACAAAGTTATAGAAGTGCATGATTTCACTAAAAATCTACAGACAGGAACATAGAGCTCAATGTGTATTCCCAGCAGCTGGAAAAGATGAACTGATGTCTGACTCCCTTCTGAGAAACACACTGGTCTACTAAATGGTGGAAAAGGCAAAGCCAGTGGTGGAAACTCTGGGTGACCTGGTCTCTCAAGGTCTGTTGGGAAAAGGATTCATAAGTTTTTCCCATGGGCCACCCCACCCTGGGTATAAGGTACATAGGACCCTCATAGGTACTGCTTTGAAGGATTTTCCTGGAATGTCAATGGAGCCTGAAGAGACTGCCAGGTTCCTAAGCAGATGTAGAAGGTGTACTGGGCGTGCTAAGGCCAGGGCACATCCTCAAGTCAAGGGGGGGTGCCAGGTGAGTGGTCACCAATAATAGGGGTTGATGTCTTTCTGAAGAGAAAATCTTCCAGGCTGAGAGAGAATGAATCAATGTACAATAATATCAGTCATCTAAGGGCTTTCCTGCTCAACTGACCCCTCTTCATTTCTGTCAGAAAACTGTTAACAAGGAGGAGAAGAGGAGCAAGGAAAGGACAAAGAAGGAAACCATCACGTGTATGTTTCTTACCTGCATTAGGTCATCCTGCCTGGGGTATAGGAGAATATTTGTACAAAGTTTTGGCTTTTTTCTTTTTTTTGATGGTAGTGTCACTGGCCCTCACATGTGGGACCCGAAACCGGGCCGCTGGCCTCCTAAGCCAGCGCTCAACCACCACGGCACTCAGCCGGCCCAAAATTTTGCCATTTTTGATTATTCTGACACAGTTAATAACTTTAGAAATGGTTTCACAAATTCAGGTTTCCTGTCACTTGAATATTCATTATTTCACACTGTGGGATAATCATTCTTCATGTGAACAAACAAATAAAATGATCACAGAATTTAACTCATGATTCTGTCTGCCAAGTTACAAGTAAGGGGAAAGAGTCCCCAAAGAGCCATTATAAAAGAGAAAGTCATCAGTCAATGATAACATGACATCCAGACAGCAAAAGGAGAAGCCTGGGTGATGCTGCGGAAATCCCCATTTCATGTTGTGGATTGCTGATCACATCAATCAATTTATTTCTTGATTCATAAAATGCATGGTTTATAATCATTTCTGCTTATAAAAAATATTTGTGGAAAATATGGAATATTTTGAAAATTAGAAAACTTAATGCTGAACTTATTTAGTACGGGGGAATTAAATAACTCCCTGCTGGATAAGCTCTTTGTAAGAATTTCCTTGGCCAAAAATACTCACCAACTGCCCTTCAGAGAACTGATATCCTAAGATTACCCCGTCATATTCAATACCATCACATTCAAACCCAGTTTGTTGCATTCTACATTCATTTGTCACCTAGTAGGTAGCTGACACTGAACTTAGCAATGAATGGGCTTCAAATATGAGTAATCCATATTTTCTACCTTTAAGACGATCCTTTATTCATCCAACAAACACTTGCTGTGCATCTATTATGTGAGATTGCTTACGGGAGTTAGTTGGAGATACAGTTACCAGGAAGGCAGCCAAGGTTTTGTCCATGTGGAGTTTACACAGCATAGTGTGAAGATAAATATTGAAAAAGCAAATTTAAGTGTAATTGTTACATAGAACTATAGGGTGTTATGAGAACACTTGACAGGGGAACTTAATTTAGTCTGAGGCATTAGGTAAGGCTTCTGTGTTGGGCAACAGACACTAAATTAAAATCACTGTAATAAACCAGAGGATTATAAGTGCTGAAAAAAACATTTTCAAAGTACAAAGAGTGTTGGGATACAAGCAAACAGTTCTGATTGGCATGTGGTTAAAGGAGGTGTAAATATGGAAGGCTTCCGAAAGTAATGCCATTTGAATTGAGTATTGAGGGACACTGTAGTAGGGTACAGTCTAATGAACTTTAACAAACCCCAAAGCAACTCTAAAATATAATGGCATGAACAAAATACTACCTTGTGACAGATCAAAGTTCAGATGACTATCTTGCTCCAGACACGACTTTCATTGTTGTCCGTGCTTGTTCTTGTCATCATATATGCTGGCAGAGGAAGAGAAAGGAAATAAATCTGTATAATGACAAAAGTAACTGTGATTTTGTATATATGTACATCTTTTTTTTCTTTTCTTTTTTTTTTTAGCTGAGCCATGCTGCCACCTGTTGGCAGCTCAACAGCAGCTCAGAGCTCAGCTCACACTCTTGAGTGAGCTCTTAACCAACTGAGCCACTTGGCCAGCCCTTGTACCATATCTTTATCCAATCATCTATAGAAGGACACTTTGGTTGTTTCCATGTCTTGACCACCGTAAATAATGCTTCAGTGAACATCAGAGTACATATATCTTTACAGATAAATGTTTTCAGATTTTTGGGGTAGATACCTGGGAGAGGGATTGTTGGGTCATATGGTAATTCTATTCTTAATTTTTTGAGTAACCTCCATACTGTTTTCCATAGTGACTGCTCCAATTTACATTCCCACCAGCAGTGTATGAGGATTCCTTATTCTCCACAGCCTCTCCAATACTTGTTATTGTTTGTCTTTTTGATGATAGCCATTCTAACAAGTGTGAGGTGATATCTCATTGTGGTTTTGATTTGCATTTCCCTAATAGCTAGTGAAGTTGAACATTTTTTCATATATCTGTTGGCCATTTGTATATCTGGTTGGGAGAATTTTCTGTTCTTGTCCTCTGCCCATTTTTTATTTGGATTGTTTCTCTTTTTGTTGTTGAGTTGTATGAATTCTTTATGAAAAGATGAAATACTACCATTTGCGACAACGTGGATGGATCTTGAGATTATAATGCTAAGTGAAATAAGTCATACAGAAAAAAATCAAGAACGGTATAACTTTATTCATATGTGGGATATGAAACTGAAGGCAACAAAGGAACAAGACAAACAAAGAAACAAAAACTCACAGACACAGGCAACAGTATAGTGGTTACCAGAGGGTAAGGGGCATGGGGGGTGGGAAGGTAGAAGAAGGTAAAGGTGGCCAAATACTATATGGTGATGGAAGGAGAACTGACTCTGAGTGGTGAACACATAATGCAATACATAGATGATATATTATAGAATTGTACACTTGAAACCTATGTCGTTTTGTTGACCATTGTCACCCAAATAATTTAAAAAAGAAAAAGTAACTGAGATAAAATGTAAAGTAAAAAAAGCAGGTTGCATAAAAATCTACATTATTGGGCAGCTGATTAGCTCAGTTGGTTAGAGTGCAATGCTCATAACACCAAGGTTATCGGTTTTATCCCCACATGGGCTGCTGAGCTGCGCTCTCCACAACTAGATTGAAACAACTATTCAACTTGGAGCTGATGGATCCTGGAAAGACACACTTTTCCTCAAATATATATATATATATAATATATATAATATATATTTATATATATAATATATATATTCTAAAAATCTATATTATCTCATTTCTATAAAAATGAACATCTATATGTTATTTGAAATATATAATATGTATGTTATACATTTAGAATATATATACAGAGGGTGCCAAAAAAATGTATACGCATTTTAAGAAAGGAAAATTGTATTAAAATTGTAATAATATATACTGATAACAAAAGAGATGGATACAAGTCATGTTTGACTTCTGCAATTACAAGAGGTGCTCAAAGTGGTTACCATCATCATCCAGACACTTCTGATTATGGCAAACTGCTGCTTGAGCAACGCTGACCAAAGTGTCCATTTGTATACATTTTTAGGCACCCTCGGTACACACACACACACACACACACACACACACACGCACACATAAATATATACACATACCAATATCTCTGTACAGGAAATTGTATATTCCCCTGAGCAATGAAAGTGGGGGGTTGAGAACAAGGAGTTCTATTTTATATAGTTTAATGTTATTTGAAATATTGTGTGTTACTCTTAAAAATGTTTGTAAAATAAATACAGAAGAATGGATTCCAGAATTGTTAATGTGCTTATGTTTCCTCTGCATAAACTCCCCATAAACAAACACATGCAACATACACTTTAAACCAAAAAAACATTACCTTTAATTAATCTTTATTTGCAGATAAAAGCCATGCCGAAAAAATTACATTTTTCTCTTGGTTAATATACAGATCATGCAAAGGGAAAAGTAATCCAACATTCATTTCACTAGAAGAATTTCATAAACATGTTCCATTTCTTATTCAACCATTGAGCGCAATGGATCTCTGGTTAGGGAAATAATAGCACTAAGTAGTAATTAACTTTTTTTTTTTTCTTTAACTGATGGATGTCAACATAGGGTTGCTAGATCTACCATTTTTTAAAATTAAGACTTTATTTTTTTTAGATTAGTTTTAGATTCACAGCAAAACTAAGCCGACAGTACAGAGATTTCCAAAGAAAACCCTGTCCCCACACATGCACAGCTTTCTCCATTGTCAACACCCACTCTGAGTGGTAAAATTTTTACAACTGATGAAGCTATGTTGCTATATCACAATCAGTCCATAGCTCACATTACAGGCACTCTTGCTGTTGTATATTATATGGATTTGGACAAATGTTATATATAATGACACGTATCCATCATTATGGTGTTATACAGAGTATTTTCACTGCCCTAAAAATCCTCTGTGCACTACTTGTTCATCCTTCCCTTTTCCCTAACCCCTGGCATCCACAGTGGTTTTTTACCATCACCATAATTTTCCCTGTTCCAGAATGTCATATAGTTGGAATGATACAGTATATAGCCTTTTAGGATTAACTTCCAATGTGTAAATATGCATTTATGGTTCCTCCATGTCTTTTCATGGCTTTATAGCTTGATTAGTTTTTAATGAACATTTTCCTGTCACCTCATTTAATATCCCATAACACGAAAGTAAAACAAGAAATCCCTTAGATATCTTGAAAATAAACGGAAACAGTGCTTTTCTTAAGAACAAATGATGTTGCAAAAATCATTAGTAGTAAAACTGAAACTAAAAGGACATAAAGATGACAATGTGGAATACTTTGGAATAAACTTAATCAAGGAGATAAAAGTTTACATTGAAAACTATAAACCATTGATGAAATAAATTAAAGGAGACAACAATAAGTCAAAAGGCATCTGTGTTCACGGATTGGAATACTTAATAATGTTAAAAATCACCCCAATCAATCTGTAATCAATGCAATTCCTATCAAAATCCCAATAGCATTTTTCACAGAAATAGAAAAAAACAATCCTAATATTCATAGGCACCACAAAGACCCTGAATAGCCAAAACAATCTGAGAAAGGAGAGCAAAGCTAGAGGCATCACGCTTCCTGATTTCAAAATATATCATAAAGCTATAGTAATTAAAATAGACAGACCAATGGAACACAATAGAGAGCCTAGAAATAAGCTCAGGCATATGTAGTCAATTAATTTTTGACAAAATTGCCAAGAATACACAATGAGGAAAGGATAGGCTCTTCAGGAAATGGTGTTGGGAAAACTGGATATCCACATGTTCTTACCACACCAAAAAAAAGGAAGAAAGAAAAACAAAGGTTGAGAATGTGGGTAATCAGTTCCCTAATTTCCAGTTGTGATCTGAGAGCTGTATATTTTATTTTATTATTTTTTTATTTCTTAAAGATTTTATTGGGGAATTGGGGGAGGGAACAGAGAAGTTGCTGTCCTTTTGTTCTTCAGTCCAGTTGTGGAGGACATTGCTTCACAGGCCCATGTTGGTATTGTGATTGAGTTCTTCCCGGCTGAGGCAGATTGGTCGCCGGCCATTGGATGGCCACTCACGGCGGTTCACGGCAGCTCACTGCTACTCACACAGGTTGCCGGCCCCTCACGCTGGCTGCCGGACACTCACGATAACTCACAGCAGCCCCCACTGCAGCCCCACTGCAGCTTCGGCCATCACAGGCAACTCACGGCAGCCCAGCTCCAGGTCTGAGTTCTAGAGGGCACAGCGTCACTGGCCCTCATGTGGGATCTGAACCGGCAACCCTGATGCTCAGAGATCGCACCCCCAAGCCAACTCTTAACCAAGGAGCCACTCAGCTAGCCAGAGATGTATATCTTATATCTTGGATAATTAAAAGGTATAAAGTTAGTTCAAGCTCTCAATAATTATTGGCTTCATATTTGGTTTCACGTCCATTTAACTGTATGAACTTGGCTAAATAATTAACTTATTCATGTTTCAGTTTAATTATTTGGGAAATGTGAATAATAATAACTAATTCATAGTGTTATAAGGAGCTTATCACAGTGCCTGGCACATGGTAAGTTCTCAATAAAAGTAATTTGCAACGATGTTGATGATATATACTGACCACAATTTGAGGAAAGCATTCTTTAGTTTTCTCTTCTCTCTCTCTCTCTCTCTCTCTCTCTCTCTCTCTCTCTCTCTCTCTCTCTCTCTCTCTCTCCTTCCCTCTCTCTTTCTCTCTCTGCCCTCCTTCCTTTCTCTTTTTTTAGTGTTTTTAAAATGTTAACCTGTCTTCTATTTCTGGCAAAGAACCTATGTAATTGTACCTTTCTTCTGAGTATTATTTGCCAAGCAGGTGTAAAAGGACAACGTAATATAATTTAGTAAAATCCTAATTTTAGGTATTGGATTCATGCTTCGCTCTGTGTGAGTAGATCCAGCAGTGTCCTCACATACTTGTCAAGCTGTGTGAAAGAACCAGGCTGGCAGAGAATATGACCAGAAAGTGCCAAGGGGTGAATTTTCTAATGTCTCATATTTGCATTAACTTGAGTTTGATTTTTACTTAAAGACTTAGATTAAGAAGGAATTTGCAAATGTGCTCTTATAATTGCTGAACAGGGTAAGATTTTCTTTTGCCTCATTCAGAGCAGATGCAAATGTCATTTTGTCATGTTGAAGCACAAGGTCTAAAAACCATCTGGAGAATATAATAAAGTGAAGAGCATGCAGTACAATTTGAATCACATGCTTTTATTAAAGACATGGGAGAATCCATCTGATCTTTCCTATCTTCATAATCTGTAAGCTTTTTACATATAAATATTTCTTCTCTAGAATAAGAATAAAATTATTAAAACTGCAAACACTGCCAAATAAAGCTGTGTTTAGGAAAATCATAAAAATCCCTGCCAAAGCTCTACTTATAAACATAAAAGAAATTAAAAAAAAAAACTTTTGTATTGAATTGCATTTTCTTAGGAGGTATATGTGCATCTGGATGCCTTCCCCGAAAAATGTTTTGAATGACCCAATAGTCTTACCAACCTCCAAGGAAAATTCCCAAGATCAACTGACAGGCTTGGAGTTTAAGGAGTAAGGAATAATAGATAAGAATTTGGGGAGAAACGAAAAGAGAATTTTGAAAAGAAAGAAGAGAAATAGAAGAACATAAATGATTTTTGAAAAGTGTTTACTATAAATAGTGGTTGTGTGACAATTACTCAGATTCTAATATCATAGATCATTTCCTTACCATTGTTGTAGGTCATATTTCTTGGTCTTTTAGTATCTTTCTATGTTAGACTCTTTAGTGCCAGATATTCTTCTGGGTCCTTTACTTGTATTAACTCATTAACTCCTTCTTATAAAGTGAGGTGGGTGCTACAGTTATTATCCCCATTTTACAGATATCCTTATATCTTTCACTGAGTGACAAGAGTTTAAATGAATTTCTCAAAGGCACACGACTAGGAGGTGATAGAATCAGGATATGATGAACTCAGAGAGAACCAGAACCTGATTCCAGAACTTAGGTCATCATCTTTTTTGCTAGACATGACATTTCCCTGGGGAAGAAGACTTTAGGGGACATCTGCAGGCCTCTTTCACCTCATTCAAAAATTATAGTGGGTGGTGTGAATTTAACTCACAGCTGTTGTGCTCCATGAGTCTGTGAAAACATGGGAGTGATCCAAGGAGAACATCAAAAATGATGAGTTTTTGGAAAACACAGCTAATGATGAAAGACAAAATAATTAGCATGATTGAGCCTTTGAGAAGGGGAGGCGTTTTGTTAATTGTGCTCTAGAATGTTCATGGAATAATAGCAGTAGTAATCGTAGTAGCAGACAATGGTGCCTATCTTTATTTTTCCAGAGAATTTATTTTTTGTTTCAGCAAGAAAACTATTTTTGCCTAAAGCTTGTGACATTTTCAAACTTGCAATGAAAATTGTATACAGTATCATTTTTCTTGCAAAGTTACCTGGGTAGAGGGAAAATCATGACTCTGCTGTTTAGTATCCATAAAAACTTAGCTGAGATTTTTAATTTCTTCAAGCCTGTGTTTCCTCATCTGTACAAGGGGAGAAACAGTACTGCATACTTACATGGTTGATGAGGCTATTAAATGAGTTATACCTGTAGGGGCACTTAGCATTCTGTCCAGTATCTACTTACTGCTTAATACATTTCAAGAGTCATTATTATGATTACTGTTATGACTATTGTTCCCTGGGGTCAATGGTGAATCTTTTGGACATGAGATTTGGTCCTCTAACTTGCATATATTCAAGCCTGGTCAAATTTACACAGATATCTTTTGTTTAAAACAAAGATGGAAATAGAAATAGTAAAAGTATTTTATGATGCGAATTCACATTTGAATTTTTATGTCAGTTACAATTGTTAACTAAGAACAATCCTATTTGAATGCTGAGAATTCCACAGGAAGCCTATGGAATCTTATTTTGTGATGAAGTTTTATACCAAGTATACACACATACTTGCACATTTTATGATAGTCATTTAAGTTGAAACACAAATAAGTAAGATGGCTTTATTTGATCTTTGGGTTGAGAGAGAATGCTATAGTTATTATAAAATTAGAATTATTGAAAATATTTCCACACCATCTCCTTTCCTGTGCCTCAGTGGCCCCATGCAAACGAAATAAGCAAACAAATAATTACGCAGGCATGTTATTGGCTTTGGCTTCAGATTCACTAGTTAAGGAAAGGTTTGAAAAGTTTGCGTTAGCAGCATGAGCAGAGAGTAAAATAGATAATATTTTGAATGACTTCTACTCAATACTTATTTCTAGTATTTTAAATAATTAAACACATGAGTAGTATTTCCTCCTGTATTAAGTAGCTATGGATAAAATTTTAACTTACTTTTCCCTCTTTGCCATAAGAGCCATGAGAAGATGAAGCCCAGGTATGCTTTTTCCGGAAAACAAGATGTGATTTGCCTGAGTAATGCAAGTCTGTCTACTACAGCTTGGCACTTTGGTTTTTGTAGTTTTGATTCAAGGTTAATCTTTGAGATTCAAAATGGTTGTTTTTATAACTTGAATTTTGTTTATTTGCTTGTTTGGCAAATGCTGAGCTGAGTATATCCCACTAAAATGTAAGCCCTGTGAAGACAGAGATTTTGTCAAGCAACAGTACTGACACATAATAGGCAGGCAGTCCTTACTTGTCAAATGAGTAAGTCAGGGTTTCTCAATAGTGGCACTATTTAATATTTTCCAGATGATTCTTTGTTGTGGGCAGCTATCCTCTGCATGGCAGGATGTTGAGCAGCATCCTTGGCCTGTCATCTCTAGATGTCAGTAGCACCAATCCCCAGTTGTGGTGATTAAAATGTCTCCAAACATTGCCAAATTACTCCTGGGAGAAGGGAAGGGCCCAAATCTCGCTCTGTTAAGAACCACTGCAGTAAATGAATGGGTTGCCTTGGCATGTCAAAGGAAGTTTTTATAACTGTAAGTCCCTGGCAGGAAACAAAAATAAAAAAAAAAATAGGAATTTGGAAACTATCTGATTTATATAATCAATACAGGCCAATAAAGTGGATCATTTATGCCCCACAAAAGTTAATGTGATTGTTGAGCTGTTGCAATAGATTTGTGATAGTAAATGGGAAATTATCATTTGCCACCTTGGGAAAAAAGAGAAGGGGTCACCCCTCAACCACTGACAGTAATATTTTGGCAGTATTTTCATTATCCCTTTTCCCTCTCCCAACCTAGTTCTTTAGGGAACCCAGTGTTATTTCCAGGTCTGAATATAGAGGTGCTAATCCCAAAGTCTACAAAATATTTAACATTGTAAATGTGATATGGAACTCTGGTTTATTTTGGTGATGCAGCTGTTGGAAGCTCATGCATTTCTGGAACGTGGAAAGCATCTCTGACAATGTGCAATTGTTGTCTAGCTATCACACTGTCATTTGCCACAATTCTGGCTTCCTTCAGTGGTGTTTGTGGGACTGGAAAAATTTGCCACCATATTAGCAAGAAGGAACATTAAGTGTGAAGAGAGACCTGAGGGAATGGGATCAGTAATCACACTTCATCTCTGCCAAGTTCACAGCTCAAATGAAATGCAAATGGAAAATATTTTAAATAAATCGCTCTCTCTGTCTAAAGATATACAAATGTTTAGATGACCTTGGGCAAGTTACTTAGCCTTTCTAAGCCTTAAATACCACCCATTAAAGGGAGGATTGTGGTGATGCTTAAATAATGTCTGTAAAGCACTTAGCACAATGCCTGGCATGTACCAGGAACTGAGTTATTAGCTATTATGATATCAAATATATACAGGAGATATTATACCCCATAACCTAGTAGATGATGATGAAAAAAGCAAGGATACAAGGTCATACGGACTCAGGGTATAATCTTGGGTACACCACGTACTAGCTATTTGAAATCTTGGTTCAATCAGCCAGAGCTATGTTGTGCTGCAGTAACAAAAGACAAAAATTTCATTTGTTACAAATCCAAATGTTTTTCTTGCTCAGCTTGAAGTCCACCAAGGTCTAGTTGCAGCTCTGCTCTACATCACCCTTAGGCAGGGACCAGACTGTCAGAGTAGCCACTATGTAACAACATGGTAGAAGACAAATAAACAAGAGGGCAAGTCACAGATTCTTAAAAACTTCTGTCCAGAAATGCACACAGCACCTCTGTCCACATTTCCTTGGCCAAAATGACAATTCCTGAGTTCAAAAGGTCAAGGATATATATGAGAGGGGCAGCCCGGTCAGTGCTAAAATCCACCAACCTCTCATGTGACCCTCTGGATCTTTATTTTTGCTTCTGTAGAAGAGTGAGCAGTGAGGAATGTAAGTAATACATGTGGAGAGATTATCATGTGTCAGACCCTGCCCTAGACATGTAATCTACAAAATCTCACCAAATCCTCATAGTAACTAGCAAATCCTCATAATAACCAGCTAAGGTAGATTGGTGTTATGGATCTATCTTACAGGTGAAAAAAAACACAAAAAAACATAAACCCAAAAAACTGGAGATTGAAGAGGAAAAGTAACTTCATGCATAAGATTATACATCAATAGCAGGGTACACACTAAGTCCTTGAAAATGTTAGTTCTCTCCCCCTCCACTTGTGGTTGCATAATGACTTATTTTTGAAACAATGTTTCTAATTGTTTTAGCCTCTATCCACACGTAGGAAGAATAGTAGGAATAAAACTGGCTGACTGCAGATGGTGCAGCTAGCCTTTTGGAGGCCTTACTCACTAAATTTTTAGTTTTTCTCTAACAAAATCCATGGGCAAGGAGCATTACACTGGACACTCGCTTTCTTACTCAATTTTTGTCTGCTGCCTCCCCTTCCCAAACTGCAAATGATTCATTTCTATCTTTCTCCTCCACTTAGTTACTAACATCTCACCCCCTCTACTACACACACACACACACACACACACACACACACACACACACACACTCCAAACCTTGGCAAATCTTTGTAGTAAACAGATGGGCTATCTGTGTTGCTGGGAGACCACTTCATACATGGAATCCAGTCCAAAGAGAATATCAGCTACACCAGGGTTGTGGCTAAGAGCTTCTCTCTCTCTCTCTGAGCAGATAGACCTCTTCCCTTCCACGATCCTTAATTTCCTCATCTCTGAAATGAGAATAATAGTACTATTAACCCATGGGGATTTTGTGAATAGTTAATGAAATAATGTTTATAAGCCCTTAGCACAGTTTCTGACTCATAGAAAGAACTCGATTGTTTTGTTGTTATTATTTTCCGCAAGGTTAGTAGACTAAGAGTCTGAGTTTTGGAAGGGGGACTTGGTCCTACTTATGATGAATTATGGAGCTTCACTTGGGTTGTACATCAGGCAAAGGATCTCAGCAGAAACAGCATGAGTTTGTAAGGAACTTGAACTCCAGTCGCTGTTCAGCTCCTCATGAGTTGTGTTGCCTTGGCTATTTCAGCCTACGTCTGTATTCTGCTTTTAAAATGATCATAATAATTGGCTCCTGACCTCATACAGTGGCCATTACCTGCCTGGCACATTGTCCCATACTCAAGATTAGTTTGTTTCCCTCTCCCCTGTAGTCCTTTCTCTCTGTCCTAACCCTATGCTTCCCCGGGGCGAAGGGGCAGTGTTTATCCTATTCTTTGCTACATCCCAGCACCTGGGCACTACCTGGCCACAGGGAGGGCGGTCCATGAAGGTTTGGGGAAATAGACTAGTCAACAGTCTCTCTTTGGTGTTCAGACGTCCCCAGAACTAACACAACTATGCATGTAAGGTGTGGCTGCCTTTCTCTTACCTGGAAGCCCCTGCTTCAGGTAGGGAGCAGTCTTGCTGATGGTGCCAGCCTGCCTTCCCCAATCAACAGCCCCAAAGTTTCCCCGGAGCCTGAGGGCGTCGGGCGCGCGCGGCCAAGCCCGCACCAATGTCTGTGGTTCTGCCTCGCCCACCTGCTCGCCCGCCCCTGAAGCTTGCAGCTGGCCAATTGTAGCCCTCTTCGGGCGGCTGGCTTTCTTCCCGCCCCGGCTGCGGCTCCCCCATCCAAGCCCTTCCCTCCTCAGCCCTCCGCTGCCCTGCCCCGCTCCAGGCGCGCAGGCTTCGCGGAGCACAGAGCGCAGAGGCAGTCCCCGGCACCCGCTCTCCCAGGGCCCTGCCCGCGCTTGGTTGCTCCTGGCCTCGCTCCTCCGGTTCTTCTCGAGAGGAGGCTTCTGGTGTGTTCCTCGAACTTCATTTGAAAGGGAACCGGTGAGGAAGAAGACGGAGCAAGGCGAGTTATGGACCCTGTGAGTCAGGTAAGACAGAACCGGGCAGGGCAGCTGGTCCTGGGGACCCCGAGGCTCCGGAGACGCGCCCCAGTCCCTGCCTCACGCTTTCCTTTCTCTCTTGTCTCATTCGTCCATAGCTGGCCTCAGCAGGCACCTTCCGGGCGCTGAAGGAGCCCCTTGCTTTCCTGCGAGCCCTGGAACTGGTAAGTAGACGCGTGTGTGCGGGGAGGGGACCCAGGTGGCCCACTATCAAGCGAAGAGAGGTCGGGTGGGGTGCTATCTACTTGGTTCTGCTCCAAACCCGGTGTTCAATCTTCCCTACTCCCAAGGTGCCATTCCGGAATGGCGGGGACAGGATCGAGGGACCGCTTGGAGGCGGGAGTGTGGACGAATTTTTGCAGGCGCTTGGATGAGGTGTCATCTCACCTCAGCGCTCGCAAACGCGCTGTGTCTGATGAAAGAGGACTCCGCGGGAGATGGAGATGGGAGGGGAGCAGATGGAGGGGCTGCCACTGGGCTCCCGCCGCTCACCTGAACTTGCGCGGGGGCGAGGGCCTGAGAGCAGGGACGCGGGGCTGAGCCGAGTAGCTGGGAGGACTTAGCCAACCTCAGAAAGTTGGTCAGCACCTGGACAGCTCTTCTCCTGGGCTGGGATGCTCGAGTTCCAGTGACAGAGAAGCTGAGAGGCTTGGCTATGAAAGAGACTGGATGTTCGAGGGTGGGACTCCTTCCTTCCATGAAGCAAGTTCTCTACCTGGTCAGTCCTAGCGGACTCTTTTGATTTTTCCTGGAAGATCTCCCCAGCCTTCTATGTGTAGCTTTCATTACTGACTGGGCTTTGGAAGATTGTATTACTCTTAGGTTTTGTTCCCCTTAAAAAAATATTCCGACATTCCTATGGCAACTTGTCTATTGACAGAAGAGCGAGGCAGAGAAACTCACGGGGCCACAGAGCAATGGTAGTGGTGTTGGCTTGGCTGATGGTTATTCAGAGTGAAATCTGCAGGTCACACATCACACGTTTGCTCTTGCTAGGAGCTCTGAAAGGCAAGCCAACCTCTCTGAACAGAAAGTTCAAAGCCCATCATGTAGCATTAATCATAGGCCCTACCACTGACTAGCTGGGAAGTTATGTAAGAGCCTGTTCTGTTCTCCTAGATCTTAGCTCCCAGAGCTGTTATCTGGGTCTGGCTTTGCAACGGTGGCTTCTGTTTACAGGGGTGATCTACATGATAGTCGGTATTTGCAGACCTGCATAAAAGTGCCTGAGTATATCAATTTGACATATGTAAGACTGCATTTGGAAAGCTTGAACTAGAGGTTTGGGAATGGCTGTTCCAAAACTGTTTTCGTTACAGCTGACTAAGTTAAACAAATCAAGAAGTGCTCACAGTCCAGGAAACTTTCAGCTGTCTCAGAATTCTATCCACATTCATTCCTTCAGCCAGTCAATAAACATTCCCTGTGAAAGAGTGATGTTTTTGATCAAAATAATAGCTCAAAACAAAATTAATTCAAAAAGACATGACGTTTTTCTGACACGAACTCTAGTCTCACATTGTCACTTACCTGAAACATTAGTTTGTATTCTCTTCAATCCTCTTGCAACATTGTTTTATGCCACTATTCACCACACAACCTCTTCTGATATATTTCAAAGGTTGGTAAACCTGGATGAATTTGTTTAAAATGTGTTTAAAATGCAGATTTCTGGACATTCATCAAAATCTTGAGAAGATGAGTGCCTATTAATCTGCATTTTAAATAAGTTCCCTGGGTAATTCTTATGCACAGTGAAGTTGGAGGACCACCTCCCTAAGCTCCATCCAAAACTCAAAAGCATTTTTTATTGTAAAACCCTTGTTATTTCTGTTCACAGTGTGTGCAATGCCCTCACACCCATAGCCTACAAAAATGCTTGTCTTTTAACCTCAGCTTAAATGTTACCCCCTCATTGAAGATTTCTGTCATGTTTACTCTTTTCCCTTTTCTCTACTGAATTCTTCACCTCATTTTTTGGGCTTCCATTACATTGCATTCATTCATGAGAATTTATCATATTACATTATAGGTGTCTTTTTCTGTGTGTGTGTGTGTGTGTGTGTGTGTGTGAGAGAGAGAGAGAGAGAGAGAGAGAGAGAGAGAGAGAGAGAGAGAGAGAGAAATAGAAAAGCTACTACATTTCAAATATTTGCAGTCATTGTCTCTCTCTTCTAGGCCTCTAAGGCTCTAAGGAAGAAGGGCTTTGGTTTTTAAATCAGGTATTAGCCTCTCATTTGTGGAAGAGAAACTGAATAATGGACAAAAAATCCTATATACAAGTAAGATAGTTGATCAACATTTTAAAAGAGCTAAGGTGGAAATATGAAAGCAGAGAGATAGATGGTTAGTTGCTGAGAAAGTTTAACACAGTGGAGAAAGGCTAACAAAAAGAAAACATGTTTTTTGTGCATGCAGTGATGTGAGGATCCACTCCAAGATATCCTGTTCTGCAGGAGATCTTGGCAATGAGAGAGAGTGTGATCTCTTAGATGGCAGAACATTTGTTCCATTTGTCTATTTTACACTAGTGCTTTTCATAGTGCTTGGTGAACAGTAAGTGATCAACCAAAAGTGTAAATCTATGATGACAGAAGACTGAAAATATCCCAGTTTCTCCTATTCTGTGATAGAGCATCTTTAAAGTTGGTAGTATTTAAAGTCTTTAAACTACAGTCCTTTTTTTTCAGTATTTACTGTAGAAATAAAAGTGTATGTAAAGATAGATGTTCAAGGACATTTATTGCAACATCATGTATAGAGGAAAGAACTGGAAACAATTAGTAATTGCATTAACAGGACAGTAATCAAAGTATTCAAACATGTTGTGAAATATTTTACTGCTGTTAAAAAGAATGAGTTAAATTAATACGCATTGACTTGGATATCAATATATATAATTGTGTTTGATAAAATTAAGTGAGAACAATTGAGTTTTCTTAGTATTTGATAAACTTTTTAAATGGAAAAAGGTGATTTTCATTTTTTAATTAACATGTGGAAAATTGGTTCAATAAGATTTCAGAGTAATGTATGGAGTACAATACTATTTTTGTAAAAAGAAAAAAAGAAAATAGAGTTTGTGTGTGCATGTGTGTGTTTTTTATATGAGCACAAAATATAGCTGTATATTACTGAATTGTCAGGATTGATTTTTTCCAAAGGGTGTACTTTGGGGTGTAGTGGGGATAGAAGAGGAGAGGGTGAAGGAAAGCTGTAGTGTGCTGGAAGAATCATAGGCATATCACTTGTTCACATGAGTAATTCTTAAAAATAATCCATATTTTATTTACTTTTTATTAGTTTCAGGTGTACAAAGCAACATAAAGTTAGATATTTTCACACCTCACAAAGTGATAACACCCCAATCTATTACAAAAATAATCCACATTTTAAATGATTTCCTGTGTATTGACTATATGAAGTGGTATTACTTCTAAAAGTATCCTCCACTTTTAGATTTATAGCTTTAGAGGAAAAATGCACTTTATTTATATGTTCTTTCCTTATGATGGGCTCATGGACACAGGTTTAAAGTCTAAATAACATGTAAAAGTCAAGCCTTCAGAGAAAAGCTTTAGCCAGTTTCAAAGACTAGGCAAAACTCTCAAATCCTTAATCTCTACCTAAATGAGATCAGGGGACCTTTCACTAACTTGTGGGTCAAAACTAAAATTCAGGACACAGCACTGACTCTGGTATTTCCTGACGTTAAAATAAGTCTAGCAAATCTCTTAAACCATCATTTGGAAATGGATGGAGATATCTATCTATCTATCTATCTATCTATCTATCTATCTATCTATCTATCTATCTATCTATCTATCTAAATAATTTACCCCATTTCTCAGACTTACTCTGAAACACTAAGCTGGTATAATCCTGCCTTCCACTTTTTCTTATTTGCTACTTCAATACATTGCCAGTAGTACTTTGGTGTGTTGTTTCTTTCCCTTCTAAAATTTTTGTTAGCACTTTCTTTTCTCTGTTATTTACAAGGTTCTGCATCTGCACCTGTGGGTTCATGTGCAATGGATTGTGGGGGGCCCACATTGTCTAGGACCAAAATTGATGCAGCTGTTAGGGCACTGAAAGGACTTCAGCTACACACAATATGTGCTTGGATGGCATAGTCCTCCCACGCAAAGCTGCAGGTACAGATTCTGTCACTATAGAATTAACTGTTGGATCAACTTGCCTGATTCCTCTCATTCTTATTTTTGACATCCATCCCTAATTTTGTTATACCATTTCTGCTACAACCGCTGAACTTCAAATATCCATTCTACCTTTCCTTTCTGCCTTTCCAAAGAAGGCCAACTAATCCAGAGATGTGTGTGTCTGATATATAAGGAACAGGTCTAATTGATTTAAATGGAGGCAGCTGCTTCACTAAGCAAACATATACTGCTTACTTGATATTGACAGCATTCATAATAAACATTAATATAATGTAATACAGTAATATAGCTAATGTAATATAATACAATAATAGCCATCATTTTACACCCCTAATGAGAGAAGTAACCATACCTACCTTTGTCATGCAGGCTTCAGATGAGGCACTATACTTCAGCTTTCCATACATTGTCATGTTTGAATATGAATGACTCCAACATTCCCATTTCACCACAAAGCTCAGGCATGTTAATGAACTCATCAAGGACAAAATCGCAGGAAAAGGCAAAGCCAAGATTTTAACAGTCTCACTCTAAACTATATTTTCTTAAATGCTACACTCTTCTACTTCCTTCAAGGTGGCAGGCACCTGTCATGCCTTATCCCTAATCCTCAAAGAAAACGTAGAAGACAGATACTATCCTATTTTGCAGTGCTTATCTCACCCAATAAGATATATATTTGAAACCTTTTCTGGAAATGCCAAGGAGTGTTTGTATTTAAAGACAAACTCATATTAAGTTTTATTTTCTGTTGGTTATTAATTAACCAAGGTTAAGTAGGTTCTTAGTAAATATCAGTATCTTTTCATATTAAATATGTATAAAAAGACTTTGATTATAAAGCCAATAATGTTGTCTCATTTTCTGACCTTTTTTTTTTTATTTTTTAAAAGAATCTGTGTGCATCAGTCAGACAACTTGTTTTCCTTTGGAAGTATAAACCAGACAGGGAATTCTAACATACAACTTATTTAAATTATGAGCAACAATCTGTGATTGAGGGTCTGGTGTAATTTTAAAGCTACATTACTGTGGATTTAATTAACTTTATAGCCTCACAATTAGTGATAAAAAATCCTGTGCAATTGGAATATGAATCAATAAATATACTTTTCATAAAAGAGCAACTTCCCAGTGTGCTAATGGATTTGTCACTGAATTCTTTGCTGAGTTTATTAAGACAGCTGGGGTTGGCCCCACAAGTACAGGTAAAAGGAGGAAAATATATCTTATGAATTCGAATCCAATTTGATTCTTCACTAACTTGGTGACCATGGGCAAGTTATTGAACTTTATTTACTAGGTTTCATTTCTCTTATCTATAAAATGGGACTGATAATAGTTCCTACTTCAAAGAGTTGTTATAAATGATTAAATGGCTTAATCCAAGTAAACAACCTTGCACAGTCCCTCTGCTATAATAAATGTTTAACAAATTATTATGAAGATGATGATGGTGATGATGATGACTCAGATGTTTCTGGTGATGGTAGAACAGGAGAAAGTATTGATAGAAATCCATCATTGGGTAATTTAGAACATTATGGATAACTTGTTGCAAGTTAGAGTCTTGGCAAAATTCTAAAATAGAGTATCTGTATTCCTCTTGCAAGTATGCCTTTTGAGCCCCTCTACCTCTAAACCAGGCTACCATGGTTACTTTTACCACAGCATAAGTGTTTCCAGTGGCTTGCTCCTTGGAATACTTGCATTTCAAAGAATATTTCAGAAAGGCCAGTGTGGAGCCTAAAATAAAAGGTCTAATGGAAGAATTACAGGCATTTGATTCTCTGGAATTTTTTTCTTGAGTCATAGGGAGAGAATTTTCCTGACGTTTCTCAAATTCTAATCCATAGACACTGCTTACACTGGAAAAATTACAGTGTATTCAACTGAATTCTCCAGATGGAGGTCCCTGCAGGGTCAAATAAGGGCACTTACTAACCATACCCAGGTGTACCTGGCCCTTGGGGGTCTGCCAGATGGGAATAAGGGAAGAACCCTGGACTCGTGCTCAAGTCCAGGGTTCTTAGTTCTCTGTTCCCCAAAAGATTCACATCTCTCTCTGATCCAGGTAAGAAAAATAATCATTTGGAAGTAGAAAAAAACTACTAGAAAGACTCTAAGGAATGTGTCTGCAAAACCACTGCCTGCCTTTGAGTCTTCATCCTCAATAGGCATGTGTTTCACGTTGGTTGTATTTGTAATGATTCTTGTTCACTCTGTTATCTTAATCTTCCGTTGAGGACTTCAGTTTCCTCACCTGAATACTGGGGAGAGTACTCTGCCCACCTCTCTCCCATAGCGTTGGAAATTTGAAGTGAGACTAAGCATGTAAAACACTTTGTAAACTATTAAATGTCTTCCAAAAGTAAAGATAATTATGATCGTGATGATGGTGATGATAAATAAATACCTTTTTCCAATCTCAGTGACTCTGAACACCATATAATTGCCCTAGAGAGTCAAGAGGAGTGTGAAGTGTACATGCCTGATCTCTACTCAGTGAGGGGCTGAGTCGTCCCAGCCACCATCCACACTCTAGCTTCTGCCCCAATCTCTTTGATGTCATTTCAACCTAAAAGAAAGAATGATGTTGGAAGTTGAAATTGATGCATCATAGAAATTTGGGGATGTCCACCCTCACCTCTTTTAGCTCTCATATAGAAAACCAATTTCTTGCTCTGCACATTTCACATTTCTTCGATGTTTGAGGGGCCTGGTAATAGTCTTTTGCTGATCTGATGGACTTTTGCACATGCTTCTCCCTCTAGAACACTCTTCCTCTCCCTTTTCACCCAGTCCCTACTAGGTAGAAAATTCCTCCTGTGCTTTCAGATGTCACCTTAGATGTCACTTCTTTTAGGAGGACCTCTCTGAGTAGGGAAGCATCACTAGATGAAGCCAACCTCCCGATGGCTCCCAGAGCACACTTTGTAATGCCTTGGTTACATTTTAGCTCTTCAACCAGTCTAGACACTTAGTGAATTGGAAATCTTGTTTGGCTTGTTCATCAGTACATTCTAATTATCTAACTCTGTGCTTGGCACATAGTAGGAATAACTCCAGGGATATTAACAAATCCCACCAAAACACCCAGGCAGTAGGTTCTTAGTGAAGGGAGTGATTGAAGGAAATGAGAGAAGAAGAGAGGGAGAAAAGAGAATGAACAATGAGTAAGTGAATCTTTCAGAACACATTGGATGCGGTGTAAATTCCCTTTCAGAATCTCCATTATGAACAGGAATTATAAGGATTCCCATAGAAACAATTATTTGGCAGTTACTCTTAGTTGTGGAGGAGACTAAATCACATAAGTTGACTCAATTGTCAAGGAAAGGGGGCAATTGCAGGCATACCCACTGCACAATAAAGGAGGAGACCCCCTGCAGAAACAAAAGTGTGAGGACTGAAACAGCCCAGGCCTCACGTCTTGGGTTCAAGGCAATGAGTTCAAGGCTTCCAGTACTGTATCTTGGCAACTATCATGCTTCTATTCCCTTTCTGCTTCTCATTTAGCTTATTCTTTCTGTGATTCTAATCTAATATCCTAAGAGAAGGCACGTGATTAGCTCAACTAATATTTTTTTCAGTTTGGACATGACTCTCAGCCCCAGGTTATGTCAGGCTATGGATTGGCTACCCACGCGTCGAATGCCTACTGCTGGCCCTGTCACTCGTGGCCTGAATTAAAAGGATCATGAGATTCAAAACATGCCCCCCTGGACTTTTCTTTCATCTGAGGGAGCAGGAGGGAGAGTTCTTCATGTAGTGGAAACATTAGGCTCAGTGAGAGGTTTACATGTCTGCTGGAAGAATAAATGACTTTTTCACCAACATTTATTTCATTAAGGTAGCTCTGGTACTTTTCTCTAGGGGAAATATTGCATCTTTGAAGCTTGGGGAGCAGCATTCCTGGAATTCTCTCTGGTGAAGCCATCACTGATGGATTCACACTGATGATATCTCAGGGTTGTACCCTGGGCCCTTCAGCACACGGGGCTCCACCAGCTCGTGCCATCTTGTCCATCATTTGAAAAGCCACTCCCTGAAAGGAATGGTGGGGCTTTACCTTGTGATGTGATAGCGCATTTATGAAGGAAAATGTTATTTCCAGAACCCACAGGCACTTCATCATAGTACATAAATTACTTTCTTGTGCTTATTAATTTGGTAGAAAACAGAAAAACATATGAGTAAATGTGTGTGTGTGTGTTTAAATTTAATATTCCTCTCCAAATTAAAATTTTGATTCTGAATATTTACTTGTGAAGAGTCATTGGCTTGCCTCGTGTGAAAGGTGAAAGGTGCTATTTGTTTAAGGAAAGGGAGGTGAGGAATTAGTTGACAAACGAGAATCACTGGGAGAAAACTGGAACGCAGAATGGAGCTTGAAGGAGTGTGCGCTTTGGAAAGAGCCTCTTGTTGGAATCCTGGCTCTTCTTTCCAGATGTGGGACATTGATCAGATTGCATAATCGTGCTAATCCTCAGGTCCACAGCCATCAAATGAAGATCATAAGAGTCATGTGTTTTGATAGCTATGAGGGTCAAGTGAGATAGTACTTATAAAACTCTGGCGGAGTGTCTGGTCTGTGTTAAGGTCCCGTAACTATAACTAAGGAAGAGGTTGTTAAAGATGGTGATGTGATATCTACAAATAAAATTAAGCTTTCCTATAATTTCTAGCACAGTATAAATATAACGTTTGTTCAATAGGACCATATTATTGTCCTGTCTTTTTTTGTTGTTGATTGTGAAGTGATCGTAAGATATATACAAGTAATATTAACACTAATATATAAAGACAAACACTTTACTAGGTGCTATACATACATCATTTCACATAATCTCAAAATTACCTTTGAAGGACCAAATAATAACCTCATTTTACATATGAAGAAACTGAGGCCTGGAGAAGTCAAACAGCTTGCATAAAGTCATACCACTATGTGATAGAACCAGGATTTGAACCAGGCAATTGAATGCCAGACTCCTTGATCTTAATCATTTTTCCATGTTAGCTTCCATTAATAATGATAACTTACTACCCCTAGGTCTTTTTTTAAAAAACCTCTATTCCCCTTCACCTTTCCCCCATTTTTAATTTTTATTTTTTTATTTTATTTTTTTATTTTTTAGCTGAGCCATTCTGCCACCTGTTGGCAGTTTAGCAGCAACTCAGCTCAGGCTGGGCATTGAACTGCTGTTGCTCAGAGCTCAGCTCGCACTCTCGAGCGAGCTCTTAACCAACTGAGCCACTAGTCCGGCCCTCCCCCATTTTTTAATTTTTCAATTATAATTGATATTCAATATTATTTTATATTAATTTCTGTTGTATAGCATAGTGGTTACACATTTATATAATTGAAGATCCTTTATGTGATTAATCTCCCTGACTAGTATAGTACCCACCTGCACTATACACAGCTTTCACCCTACTATTGACTATATTCCCTATGCTTTATTTTACATCCCCATGACTATTTTGTAACAACCAATTTGTACTTATTAATCCCTTCCCCTTTTTACCCACCTACCAAATCCTTCCCATCTGGCAACCACCAGAATGTTTTCTGTATTGAGTTTGTTTCTGCTTTGTTTGTTTGTTTACTTTGTTCTTTAGATTCCACATATAAGCAAAATCACATTGCATCTGTCTTTCTCTGTCTGACATACTCCATTCAGCATAATACCCTCTGGATCCATCCATGCTGTCATGGCAGATGACAAGAACATTTCCCTTCCATGACTGAACAATATTCCACTGTATACTCATATATATTCCACCTCCTTTCTATCCATTCATCCATCGATGGACACCCAAGCAACTGCCACATCTCAGCCATTGTAAACAATGCTGCAATGAACATATGGATGCACACCTCCCTTCAAAGTAGCATTTTGGGATTATTCAGATAAATACCCAGAAGTGGGATTACTGGTCCTTCTTTGTCTCTTGTTATAATCTTTGTTTTAAAGTCTATTTTGTCTGACATGAGTATTGCTACCCCAGATTTTTTCATTTGTTGCCATTTTCATGAAATATCTTTTTCTATCCCTTTACTTTCAGTCTCTGTGTGTCTTTTGATCTGAAGTGAGTTGCTTGTAGGCAGCATATGTAAGGGTCTTGTTTTCTTATCCATTCAGCCATGATTGTACCATTTAATCCATTTACATTTAAAGTTATTGTTGATAGGTATGTAGCTATTGTCATTTTATTATTCATAATTTTGATCATTGTTTTTTTTCCATCTTAAATAAATCCCTCTAGCATTCCCTGTAATACTGGTTTGGTGGTGATGAATTCCATTAGCTTTTTCTTGTTTGGGAAGCACTTTATCTGTCCTTTGATTCTAAATGATAGCCCTGCTGGATAGAGTAATTTTGCTTTTAGGTTCTTGCTTTTCATCACTTTGCATAATTTGTGCCAATCTCTGGTCTGCAAAGTTTCTGTGGAGAAATCTGCTGGCAATCTTATAGGAGTTCCATGGCAGGTAATTAAATGCTTCTCTTTTGCTGCTTTAAACATTCTCTTTTTGTCTTTAAACTTTGGCATTTTAATTATAAAGTTTCTTGGTGTGGACCTCTTTGGGTTCATCTTGTTTGGGACTCTCTGTACTTCCTGGGCTTGTATGTCTATTTCCTTCGCCAAGTTAGGGATGTTTTCTGTCATATTTTCAAATAGGTTTTCAATTCCTTGAAAGGTGAAGGGGAATAAGAGGTCCAGATTTCCAGGTATATAATAAATAAGTGATGGGAATGTAATGTACAGCACAGGGAATATAGTCAGTAATATTGTGATAGCATGGCAGTGTTAGATGGTTGCTGGACTTATCATGGTGATCACTTCTTTAGGTATATAAATGTTGAATAACTTTGGTGTAACCCTGAATCTAATATAATATTGTATATTAGCTATATTTTAATAAAAATCTTTTAAAAAGAAAAGTAAGTAATATTTAAGTGTTTAGAGTTGATAATTGAAGAACCGAGATTTGAATGTAGGGCTTCCATGCTTCTAGTGTGCTTAACCTAGCAATTATAATGGAAGAAAAGTTTTGATTCTCTCTCAGAGATCTGATTCCATGGGAAAAACCATCCTAGCCAACAGACCTGCCATCCATAGCCCCAAGTGAACAGGGTTAAGGCTGAGGCAGAAGCCCAACCATTGTGCTAGACAAGTGGTACCTATCAGGGTAAACTTCACCAAGACAGTGGTTTGACTGAACCCACTTATTTGTCTCAGTTAGGTAGTGAATTCTGTCATGGGCAGGCAGAGAAAAATTCTTCTGTTCTCTTTACATTTCAAAGCCAAGTACTTTTTTAGAGCAACTTTTTCTTATGAATGAAAAAGTGATAGTTTTGATTTGAATTGAATCGATATTATTTTATTTACATAAATCAGAACCACTGTGGACAATACTTAGAAAGAGCCACAGGACTGTATGTGCTCCTGCCTTTTCTTTTAGTCAGTAATTCCTCTGCCACCCTGTCACCCATCCCCATCTGCTTGTGAAAATGCAAAGATCCTTGTGCTTGTAAATATTTTGTTTTGGGAAACACTCAGTTTCAATCTCATTTTGGTTAGCTTGCCTCTGAAGAACCGGGTCTCATGCCCAAGGCCATCTGTCTGGTGGACTTAACGGCCAAAATGCAAACCCTGTCTGCTAGGGGCCAGGCAGATGATGTGTGAGGTCACAGGAACCAGGCCCCCATAAGAGGTAATACTGGTGACAAGAGGTACGTGGATTTCTGCCTGTAAGAGCAGCTGCTTCTGCTCTAGCCAATTATTGCTAAGCAGGAGCATAGGCTCAATGTGTCTATATATTTCCATTTTTCTTGAGAAAACGGAAATAAGGATTTTGGTGCTAATCTTGAGAGATGTTAATGTTGTAAATGTCTTCCATTTTCCAAACATTGTGAGGCCCATTCTTTGCGGAATAAACAAAGCATGGCTGAATTCTTACTATGGCCTACAGTTCCCACAGCATCCAACTCTCCTGCACCCAGGGTTTTGTCTGTGTACATCCAAGGACCTGGCCCAGTTCTTGCACAGAAGTTTCTGAGGAGCCATATTTCTGATGAATGAATGGGAACTTCAGTATTCAAAAATTACCCCTAGCTTGTTTTTGAAATGATGAAATTGGTGAGTCCAAAGGTCTCTTTTGCCTTCTTTCAGATAATATAAATTTATTTTTCACTAGCTATCTAGGAAACATAAAAATATGGGGACTATGTCTTCTCGGGCCAAAACCTTAATGGGAATGGAGGCAGTGGCTTACCTTAGCAATGTAGGGTAAATTAGTAATGCAGCTCTGGGTACCGGTAATGCACTGAGGAGAATTGAATTTCTCAGTCAACCAGTGTAACCTCAAAGAACTCTGTTCATAAAAAGTGCAGTTTAATTGTTTGTTTAAAGAATCAATGAATAAATGAATCCTAATGCGGGAGGATTCTGAATATTTATCTAGAGGAGGATGGTCCGACAGAACATTCAACAATAATGGAAATGTTCTATATCTTTACTGTCCAACACAGTAGTAGTAGTCACTAGCCACATGTGCTTACTGAGCACTTAAAATTGAGGAACTGAAAATTTTATTTTATTTTAATTTATTTTAATTTAAGTAGCAAGTGGTTACATAGCGGATAGCACAAGTGCAGAGAATGAGCCCATCTCTCTGGTTTGCAAGGGCTATGTGCTGAGTTTCAGTTAATGACTTAGATAGGGACTGGCTACTGTGTAGTAGGATATGCTCATTGTGAAGTGGCTCTGTTCTTTAAAATACTCATTTTTCTCAACACACATCACACAGTTGGTATCAGGGAATTTTTCAAGTCGACTTCCAGAAATTTATTAGACACTGAATTTTCCAAACTTTATCAGTTCTTTAGCTTATACTTTTCATGCATTTTATGTATTTCCATCTATTCATGAATTTTATATATTTTACATTAATTATATACATTACAATAAAAAGATAAGCTAATAACTCTTTCTTTTTGGCCGCCAATATGAAGCAATGTAATAGTTGTTAAAGTTTGCACTAATTTGTTAGTATAAGAATATCTTATAGTAATAGTGATTATTATTACTTAATGAGGATATGCATCTTATTTGGGAAGCAGACTAAATATCCTACAAAGATTGTGAAATATTATGTCATGCAGAGAAATTAAAGAGTTTCTTCAAGGTTTAGTTATTAAGGAATCATGTTGAGACATTTAGTCTATGATTAGCAAGGTAGTTTAGTCATGTTTTGACAGTGGCCATATAAACAGTATCATTAGCATTCAAATGTTCATGTAAGAGGAATAAGAGCATGGTAATCAGATTAATAGAGCAACATATGCATCACAACTGTGGTGTCAGCCTTATGAACAACACCTGGGAATGTGCAATTCCATGTACCTCTCACCCCCAACCCTACCATTTAGGTTACCCATAAATAAAATGGAATTGTAGAGATGGCCCAAGTATTCTAGTTATGCAGTATCTTAGTTTGGATCCCCTTGAGAGCAACCCTCATGCCAAAGGCAGCCTCTATAAAGGTAGTTTGCTGTGAAGTGATCCCAGGGAACAAGAATGGGGGACCAAAGAAGTAAAATGGGGATCAAGAAGGCATACCAATATTAGGGTACATTACGGCATTGGTCATCCCTGCGGAAAAATGTTGCTCAAACTCATAGGACTTCCCCAGCAGACTGGTGCAATGTATGTTAGAACTACCTAATGTGGGGACAAAAGGTTGAAACAGTAACCTTTTGGTTACCATCCCCCATTAGTCAAGAGTGATCTCATGGAAGTTAACACCTATCTCCATTTGAGTTTCCCAAAAGCAGACTCTGAGGAATAGTAGTTTATTTAGGAAGTAGTCCCATAAACACCAATAAAGGGGTGGAGATCAAAGACAGGGAATGGAAATAAGGCAATAGAGTACATTGTTCAAACTGTTACCACTATTAGCCACTGCAGCTTAATCCCACTGGGAGACTCTGAGGACTGTGGAGAACACTCATTGGCTATAATTGTGTCACCTCGCTAATTTTATGTGCAAAAGAATCTGGGAAATGTAGTTTGTAGTTGCGCGTGTTGATACCTCTAACAGGCTGCTATTAAGGAAGAGAGAGAGAGTGGACCTTGGGGAGACAGTTACCAGTCTCTGACAGAGATACTCTTCAATGCTTTGCTTTGACTGAGCTTTTTTGTTTGTTTGATTCTTAAGAATCCATTCCTATTCTTCAATCAGAATCAGAGATCATTTAGTTGCAAGTAACAGCAACCCATTCAAACAAGCTTCTATTGGAGGGAATCAGGGTTGTGAAAAAGCAAGAAGTTTAGTCAGGCTTCATAAGTGAGAGAGAGAGAGAGAGAGAGAGAGAGAGAGAGAGAGAGAGAGAGAGAGAGAGAGAGAGAGAAAAGAGATCTGGGCACTGGAAAATCAGCAAAGAGTTTTTCTGCATCATCTTACTGGACCCTTGTTAGACCTGCTCTGTGCTTCATTTTGTGTCTTGGCTCCATTTCTCTGGCTTTTACTGTAAATACCTCGCTCTGCTTTTTTGTACTTTAAGAAGGCAATATCTGCCGCTAGCCCAATTCTAACCTCACAGTGCAAGTGCCTGACACTGCTGCTCTTGAACAAATTCTCCAGAGAAGGAAAATGGTTGACTTAGCCTCACCTATGGGACTGTTCAGCTTGGGTTCTATGGTCAGATTTGGGGAGCGAAGCAGGACCATGTAGTATAAGAGAGGTTAGCCAAAGTTGGGGAAAGGGAGATTCTTCTAGAAGGGACAACGAGTGGGGAGAAACTGATTGCTATTTCTACTTCACTGATAGTAACTTTTTTCAAGTATGAGAAAATATGAAGTTTATAAGAAATCGGCTTCCCAGGCAGTTGATAATCATGATGGTAGTTTCACAATAATTGCTAAAGCAGCACAAATGAGGTATCTCTGTGGGTGGTGACAGTCATTTAGATGTTGTGGACAGTAATCACTCTATCTCCTGTGCAGCAGGATGAGGCATTTCCATGTTTTCAATGTAGCATCATTGAATTCATTAATCATTAGAGGTGCTTGGTATTAAAATTAGCAGCAAATGATGAGAGTCCTTGATTGCAGAATTGGGATGTTTTTTACTTGTGGTGCTCAAGAGTGATTTAGATATATTTTTGATAACTGTTCTAAGTTTCTTTGCCATTTTCAGAAGAACTCTTCACAGAAGAGCTGTTGGGGGTGCAAAGATGGAGAGAGGGAAAAGGAGGAAACACGACTTGCCTCCAAATGATGCCTTGCAAATTGTACTTTGGCAGTTGACATTTTATAAAATTTGTTACCCAGAGCCCATTTAAAAAATCTGCTTCTGTTCTGAGCTATGAGTGTGAATTATAGAAGATACATATAAAAGGTATATACAAGATCTATCTATCCATCCATTTATCTATCTATCTATCTATCTATCTATCTATCTATCATCTGTCATCATCATCATCATCATCATCATTCTAAGGTAGGGTAAGCATAGAACTGCTGACTCAAATGCTTTGGTTAAAAACATGTGGCATGGTGTTGGTATTCATCAGCCTGGTGCCAACCTCTCCCTTTAAAGATAAAGTAATTATGGTGGACTCTGATGGCCCCCTGCCCAGATTCCCTTTACCAGGCTAGTGCACAGCTCTCTCTCCCTCCCCCAGCTGCTATGAATGTTGATTGCTAACAGGTCAGAGCTGCCTCTTTTCTAGAGAATTGCCTCTGGCTGAATGGAAGCGACCTCATCCAGGAACTTACACTGCGCCCGAGGGGGAAACCTACAATCAGTAAAGTCTAATACTGGGGTACACAAGGCTGGTTCCTTTGCCTCAAGGGGGGACCACCTGTGGTCCAGTTCGTGCTTTAGAGCACCTGGTGGCATCAGGCTGATGCTAGCGGGTAGCTGACACCATATCCTTGCTCAGTTCCTTTCCCTGCTCTCCACTCTTCCCTCTATTGTTTCCTGAAGAGCATTCCCCCCAATAAATCCAGTGCACCTGAACCTCGGTCTCAGGCTCTGCCTCTAGGAAGCCCGATCAAAGGTAGGAAGGTTACTGCAGTGAGGCCTTATTTTTTAAAAGCATATTGGCAAAGAAAGCTGGGGAGGATTCTCTTTCTCTGAAAGAGTTCTATTAAATGCAGTGAAATGCAATTTATTGAAAAGAGAACTGGTTTTGAAAATACTGGCTTGTGTCTATTTCCTCATGTGACCTTAAACCAGTCATTTTCTGAGCCTCAGTTTCCTCACTGGAAAAATCAGAATGCTTTATCCTTTATCACCTATTACTAAACTGGTGTTTTGTAGACATAACCTCTCTTTTCAGCAGTGTTACTGTGACAAGTTGGAGAAATAAATCTGGATATTTAAATAATGTTTTGGGTGACCTTTAGGTATGAAATGTACATAGCACAGTACCTAATACAGAATGGGCCTTCGTGAACTTTGAGAAGTTATTTAAAATATTTATGTTTTAAAAATGTATACATTTGTAAATATTGGCTAACTTAAAGGACAGCTCAAGCCATAGAACAATATCTAGAAAAACCTCCATTCGAAGGATTTAGCTATTTTTTAAGTTGGATTGATATGGAAGAAATGGGTATAGGGCATTGTTTGCCACCTTATACTGAGTTTGATGCATATACCAACATTCACTATTTTGAGAAATTTATTTTTGTATTGAAGTTTATGAACAATTACAATTTCCTACAGTATTCTTTCACCAAAGTAAATTATTTCCTGTCCTGATGCTGTGATGTGAACCTTCCAAAATGACATATTGTAATTTATATGGTTCTACCAAGTTGGCTACAACAGGCTTGTGTTTAAATCCATATGAGGAGAGTTGAACTATTTTAGAAAATTTTCCCTAGAAGCTTAGCAGTAACTAGCAGGTGGATGCTTATGACATTAATTTATGTCACTCCTCGACACCTCTGTATTTTGTGACGTTTCCATCTTGTACTTCTACAGCTCAAAAAAGATTCAAGCTCTCACCTGTTGTCTAATAAATTACTTTCACTTTAATATTGAATGTTACCACAAGCTTTGCTAAAATGTATGCTCCTTGAGGACGAGCTTGTCTGTCAAGTGCACCTCTGATTCCATTACATAGAGCTGTGCCTGTATCATGGCAGGCACCCAACTATTTCCTAAATTAATGGAGGTATGAATAAATAAATTATTTATTTTCCCATCTGGAATGCCATTCCTCATCAATATCCCTTGTTTAATTATTTTATCCCCCATTGAACTATTACCCATCCTTCTAGAGCCATCTGAAATTCCCAGATTATTTATGTACTTATTTGAACTTTTGTAAAAGAAATTTCTTCCTCTGCTTTGGTAGCGTCTATCTGTGTTAGTGAGTTAGACTGGTGTTTCCCAATGTAAACTAGGCATTCTAGCACAGATTTATCCCTGTTCTCACTCAAACAGATAAGTAGGAAGGAAGTGAAACTTTCTTTTTTTTTTTGAGGGCAGTGTCACTGGCCCTCACATGTGGGACCCGAACCAGGGCCGCTGGCTTCCCAAGCCAGCTCTCAACCACTGCGCCACTCGGCCAGCCCTGAAACTTTTTAAAGCATTTCCTTTATGCCAGTCAATATGTGACAGGTTTGATGTCTCCAATCACTTCCTGTAAGGTTGCTATTCTTTTATAGATTTGGAAACTGAGTTTTGGAAATATCATTATGTCCAAAGCCACATGACTAATAGCTCGTAGGAGCAGGACTTAAGTCTTAGTGGGCCTGACTACAAGGTCATTATGCTATCCTCTACACCACTTTATTTCAATGGTCTGCAGTTTATCTAGGCATATGACATATTACATTTTTCAGTAAAAGAAATTTTTATCAAAATTTTTAATGTATTTATTTTCACTATTGAAATAAAGCATCAATAAAATTCAACAGCCACATTGAATAAATGTGCATAATTTCTCATATATTTTTAAAATGTTTGTTTCTTTAAAAATAATCTTTGTTTTTTTCTAAATGCAAATATAATGGATAGTAATCATAATAAACTTATAAATTAACAGTGAGTAGAATAAAGAATTCACTTTCAAAAGATTTTCAAAAGTGAAGATCATCAGTGATAAAAATGTGCAAATCACTCACGTAGGAAAAATGGCTTTGGAAATATTCCACTTTGTAATTCTGAACTCAGAAAAACATCTGAGAATGAAATGCTCTGTATCACCTTATCACTTCTAAACATCACTGCTATTATTATGGTACCCTGTGTGCAAGCAGCCCTGTCAAGCAGGGTGATATAGAAGGGGAGCCTTCAGTTTACTCATCAAAAGACTTTGATCTGGGTCTTGACTCTGCCACTTACTAACTGTTGAGATCCTAGATGAACCACTTCCATGTATGAATTTCAAGGTGTTAGAATGTAAAATGAACACATTAATACCTGCTTTGTTCACTTCCCAGATTTGGGAGATCAAATAGAATATGAGCCATGTGTGTGAGCATGCCTACTGAGCAATAATTCATTATATGCACAGAAGGTAGTTTATCCTATGGAGTCAGACAGATTCATGTTCAAGTTTGATCAATTACTTCCAAATGTGGAAACTTTTTTCTAATCTTACCTATACATTTGGGATAGATATACTTACCTCATACACTTTTCGAGATCATGAAATTCCAAAATGGCATGTAAATTACTTAGGAGAAGGCTGATGTTCAATGAGTACTCAGCAAAGGACAGGTACTATGAAGAGTTATAAAAAGCACTGAATGTGGACTTCAGTTCCTTCTATTCCCTGTTTTAAAAAATGTATTATCACTTCATAGATATGATCTTTTAGACTGCCAGCAATTTTTGGTGAGGTTTTTAAAAAAGCTACATTATTGATCAATGTTACTTGGTCTTCTCCCATAAAACAGAATGGTCATTTTGAGTTTCACCCAGAGAAAGCTGAGTTACCTGGAGACACTGTCCATCACGATCTACTGTGAAGATTAAGAGCCATAGGGCTTATGGTCCCATGAGGTCCCCTGGAGTTAATAAAACCCTCCTGGTGCGCAATTTTGGGCAGTTGAGGAGCAAATATATACTCTTGCCAAGGGCCATAGAATTGATGCAGCATATAAATCTGCTCTAAGTTGACTTTGTCACATCACATGAATCGTCCATTGAGTGCTGTTGGCTTTTCTTCACTCCTTGTCTTATTCTAGGACTGTTCAAAAAAGCTGTTAATCTGCAGTTAGTGATAACATTTAAATGGAAATTTTTCTTGGAAAAAGTAACAGCTGGGTTAATTTTATATTGTGTCATAAATGGCTGCTACCAGATTGTTTTCTGCAAGTGGGTTCGCTGCTTAAGAAGGAAAGCATTTGGGAACTAAGGAGAGAGAAAAAGGCATCTCTGATGCCAGTTCAGTTCCAAAAAACAGTAAGACCTGCAATTACCTTGAGAATCAGGTGCGTAAGGTGTGTGTGTGTGTGTGTGTGTGTGTGTGTGTGTGTGTGTGCGCGCGCGCGCGTGCGTGCAAAGTAAATTTAAAATTACTGGTCATCTATGTATAGTCGTTTAAACAACATCAGAATTACTAAGAGCATATCAAGACCAGGCCAGAGAAATGGCGTAACTTACAATGGAATTGATCCTCTAAATTATAGGGCATGCTACAACCTTTCATTTCTTGTTAATAGATTTTTTTGTCTTTCTCTTAGAGCCTCCCAGTTGCAATTCTATGATTTAAAAATATCACAAGTGAGAATTGTATGAATGACTCATGCAAAATACTCAACATTTTCTTCCTCTTGGAACTATAAGTATCAGTCCCTTTTTTCTTTTTTTTTCAATAAAAACACCATGTGTGTCTCACTGGGAAAAAAGTAAAGGATTTGTAATGAAGAGTTCTCCTTTCTGGAAATTAAATTTATGTTATTTAATTTTATTAATTAATTTTATTTAATATTAATGTTAAAATTAAATGTATAATTATATTGTTTAATGATAAGACAAATCAGCATCCCATTGTATTACATGCTTTTTTTGTGAAGAAAGCTAGCGTGGTAGTTAAAAGGCTTTGCACTAGTTAAGGGTCAGATAGATCTTTATTTCAGTCCTGATCCTGCCGTGTTATCTGTAGAACAATGGGGAAAGTTATATTCTTTGTGAGCCTCTGTTTCCAGATCTATATAATGGGTCCAGTGTGGGAATGACATTAGTACTAGTTAACCTCTTAGATTGTCCCCAATGACCCCCACCTCCTGGTATTAATATCTTTGTGTAGCCCCCTTCCATATTGCACTGAGTTAGTCTGCCCAATGGAGAGGTCCTTTAGACAGCAAACTGAGGCCTCCAGCCAACAGTCAGGAGGAAATGAGGTCTGCAAACAAGTGAATGAATGACCTTGAAAGAGTCTTCTCCAGCCCATGAGATGACTGTAGCTCTAGTTGACAGTTGAACTGCAATCTCATGAAACACCCTGAGCAAGATCCATCCAACTAAGCTCTCCTGGGTTCCTGACCTCCAGAAGTTATGTGAGATAGAAAGTGTTTGCTCTTTTAAGTGGCCAGCTTTGTTGAGTTAATTTGTGATATAACAGGAAAAAGAGTTTATTTCTTAGCCTGTAAATAGTTGAGAGCTTGTTGAATATTTAAGTAGTAAGTATGAGATTTGTGTTTTAGATATTTTTCCTTACAGAAACTCTGTTTTCTTCCAGTTTTCAAACTACTTTATGATTAATAATCACCTGGAGAACTTGTTTGAAACCCATACACCTAGGCCTCACCACCAGAAATTGTCATTTGGTAAATCAGGGGTAGGGCTGAGGCATCCTTATTTTTAACCAGCAAAACTGGAGGTTTGAGATGCAGGTCACCTACCCACCCACACACTGCCTTTCAGGACCCCTGCCCTTGTTAAATTTGAGCTGTCACTTTCAGGACCTGCTTCAGCCTTACTTGCATATCCTAAATGACAAACTCACTAGTTGGCCATGGACTTCCCTAGTTCTAACACTGAAAGTCCTGTGTCCTGGAAAATTCCTCAGTCAGGGGCAAACTGGGATGCTGGGTGGTTTAACATCTCTCGTGCCAGCCGCTGCAACTAGAATGCCCTCCTCACCCCAGATTCTGCATCTCCATCTGCCAATGTTTAACCCAACATCGAAGGCTCAGTTCAGGTGCCACCTCTGCATCCCAGAAGAGCTTTTCATATTCCTCTCTGTTATCCCGGGAGCTTTCAGATTCTGAAAGTACACTTTCTTTTACAGCATCTTATAAGGGTAACGTTTGAACCTTCTTTATCCTTTGTAAATCCCTGAGGCAAGGACTGCTGTCTTACTTATCTCATAATTGAATGTCAGGCTCCTTGACTTGAGGTATCCATTCAAGTTCAGGTGCAGCTTGTTGCAACTCCAAGGAGTAAGCCTTCGGGGAAGGAAGAAAGCATCACTTTTTACTAAGGTTTCCCAGTGTGCTCCCTTTCAGTATGTTTGGATTTAAAGAAATCTTGTATTCCTTACTCTGGAAACATTCAATGGGCTTCTATTTATAATTAGGACACTACACAAAGGCTGATGACACCTGATAGTTGCTCACTGGCAGAGCAGACTGACAGGTTCCTAGGTACTTTCACTTGTCCATCATACCTGACCTCTATCTATCAGTTTTACCAATGATGAAAAACAATATAAAATTAGTTTGTAGATGGCCCATTAACATTTGCCAAAGAGTTCATTATAATGATAAAGATCAAATTGCAGGGAACCCAATATGCTTAATTACGACTTCAAAATGCTAAGAAAAACTCTCCCTCATCCTTGCAAAGCATTACATTTTCTTTGTCCAATTTCAGGTGGATTTCATACAAATGGAAGACTGTATTTGGGAGACAGATGATTTTAATCATGGCTTTGACATTAACTTGGTTTAGATTTGCAGAAGTCAGATTCATTCAGTTGCTCTAGGAGGGTTTGTTTTCTTTTCAACTGTCATCATTTTTATTGTGCTTGCTCTTTTAAATTATAAAATTTACACTCTCCATGGTGAAGGCAGAATAACTAGAAAAGTGTCTGGATGATGATAATAATACTTGTCATATATTGAACATTCAGTCTGTGCTAGGCTGTGTGCTAAGAGAAAGCATCTCTCTTCAGTGAGGTTTCTTTTTTTTTTTTAAAGAATTTTATTGGGGAATTGGGGGAGGGGAACAGCGTTGGGGAATCGGGGAAGGGGAACAGACAAATTGCTGTCTTTTTGTTCTTCAGTCTAGTTACAGAGGAAGTTGCTTCACTGGCCCATGTTGGTATCGTCATTGCGCTCTTTCCTGGATGAGGCAGATCGGTCACCGGTCTCTGGATGGTCGCTCACAGTGGCTATTGGCAGCTCGCGCTGGCTGCCAGCTGCTCACGCTGGCTGCCGGCCACTCACTGTAGCCTATGCCATCACCAGGACTCACGCAGCCCAGCTCCAGGTGGAGCTGTTGTTAGCTGTAGAGGGCAGTGTCACTGGCCCTCATATGTAGGATCCAAACCGGGGCTGCTGGCGTCCCAAGCCAGCTCTTAACCAATGAGCCACTTGGCCAGCCCAAGAATGAGATATTCTTATTGTTTCCATTTTATACATGAAGAAATCATGGCTGTGAGGTTGAGTGATTCACCGGGAATAACACGCAAGTTGCATGAAGGGGCCAGGAGTCAAACCCAGGCTGTCTGACCTCAAATCCCAAGTTCTTAACTACTGTGTTACGTTCCCCACCACCTCACCACCTTCTTAACATAATAGGTTTCTATTGAAGCCAATTTTCTTCTTGAAAATCACTTTTAAAAGGGTTCTAATGTATTAACAAAGTGCCAAGTTTGCATTAATTCCTTCATTCCTTAATATATGTTTGTTTCCCCAGAAGTTGTGTACTAATATATTCATATTTTCTCATTGACTGACATTATAATTTCAGAAATACTTCATCCTCCTTTCTCTTTGACTTTTAATTAACATCTTCCTTAGACTCTAGCTGGCAGTTTTACAGCCTTTCCTTTCCCTGCCATGTCCTCACTTCAGTCTTTCTGTCAAATAGTCTTTTTTTTAAGTTGAAGAAATTCTTCATGAAAATCTTTTGTAATGCAGATAATCAGCCCTCAATTTGCAAGTTCTGTAAATTTTGATTTTCATATATTAAGTTGTCTTAAAAGAGGTCACACATTGAGATTAAGTGAGGAATTTTGTGGTGATAAGATTCCTAGGGAGAAGCCTATTTAAAGTGTTCACTTTCAAGAAAAAAAAATTGACTCTGGTCTAATTGCAGTTGGTATTAAGGGACTAATAGAGATCTGATATCAGACCTGAGAAGGACATAGTTCATGGCTTTTAATCTTCCTCACATTAGGAAATAATATTGAATAAGGATTTTTACCAAAGTAAAGGACTTTGAAGGGCAAAGAAGAAAAGCTTATCTTTAATAATGTTAGGAAGTATTAAGGAAGAGGAAAAAAGAGGGCCAGAGTAGCCATTCAATTCAAGAAATAGTAGACTCAAACCCTTCATTTTGCTTTGGCATTCAAGTTGAGAGATAAAGAGGAACCTATTTTTTGTTTGTTTGTTTTTAAATTATTAGACATTTTCATTGTGGTCTCATCTCATTGTCTGTAAGACATTCTAGGATGAAGACTATATCTAATCACTGTTGATGTTCTCAGCATAGAAAACTGTCAAGCATATAGCAAACATTAAATGAATATTTCCTCAAACAAATTTTATTTATCTACACACACTTGATTTTTTAATACTTTATTTAGGTATAATTGACATGAAATAAATCAGTTACCATTTCCAATGGTCCTTATTCCTGTGGTTAGATTCACATTTCCATCTAGTTTCATTTTCCTTCTGTTTGAAAGACTTTCTTTAACATTTTTTGTTGATACATGTCAGCTGGTAATAAATGTTTTCAGCTTTATTATGTCTGAAAAGTCTTTATGTCATCTTTATTTTTGAAAGGCATTTTGGCTGGGTGTGAAATTCTAGGTTGTAAGGGGTTTTGCTTTCAATATTTATAGATGCTGCTCTACTATCCTCTCATTTGCTTTGCTTCTAACGAGATTTTTCTGTACTTCTTATCGGAATTCTTCTGTATATAATGTGTCTTTTCTCTCTGGCTACATTTAAAATTTTATCTTTATCATGTGTCCTGAGAAATTTAATTGTGATGTACTTTGTTATACTTTCCTTCATGTATATTGTGCTTGGGGATTCATTAAACCTCTTACATTTTTTCTTTCTTTTTTTTTTTTTTTTTTTTTTTTAGCTGAGCCCTCCTGCCACCTGTTGGCAGCTCACCTGCAGCTCAGCTTGGGCTGGGCATCAAACTGCTGTTGCTCATAGCTCAGCTCACACACTTCAGCAAGCTCTTAACCAACTGAGCTATTTGGCCAGCCCTAAACCTCTTAAATCCATAGTTTTCATCAAATTTGAAAAAATTCCAACCATTATGCTCCATTTTTTTATTCTTGCTCTGATCTGCTCTCCTCTGGGGACTCCAATTCCTATGTGAGGCCTTCTGAAGTGATTCTGCAAGTCACTGATGCTTTGTCCATTTTTAAAATTCTTTATTCCATTCGTGTTTCATTTTGGATAGTGGGAAGGATACCTGCATAAATGATACTTATGTGCATTCTGGAACGTTAGGCCCCGTATGTTAGAGGGGATACTGATGAGTTCTTTCCTGCCCTCTCTTGCCTAGCTAGCTCAAGGCAATCCAGAATACACATAAATGTCATCATGCAGGTGTCCTTCCCACATTCTTCCAAAAATCAGATGTGTAAAGTTTAATGTGTACAAGTGAACAGAAGCCAAGAGAAGGTGGTAGCATTTTTACTTGGTTTTATTTAAAAATCTCTTTGCTTTCTTTGTGTTTTTAATTAAATTCTGCTTTCCCCCTTAACATCTCACTATAAAAAGAAATGAGATGTAATTATAGTTTATGAATCTCAATTGTCAGTTTGAGAAATTTTATCTATACCTCTGACAACCACTAGCTAAAAGTGAAGAATAGTGAAGAATTCACCAGATTGACTTCGCCATGAAAGTGCTCAATGTGGTATCTGTAGAAAGATACAGTCTCTAAGATCAAAGTAGATAAAGTAGATAATGCAATTTGGATTTAAAGTTATGGGCGTATGTATGTATGTACATATATGTGTACAAATATATACACATATACATATATGCATACTTTGAAGCATTGTTATCAAATAGGATATTTCCTTATCTAAAAAGTAACTTCAGGGCTGGCTGAGTAGCGCATTGGTTAAGAGCTGGTTTGGGGATGCCAGCGACCCTGGTTCGGATCCCACATATGAGGGCCAGTGACACTGCCCTCTACAGCTAACAACAGTTCCACATGGAGCTGGGCTGTGTAAGCCCCGGCAATGATGTGGGCTGCCATAGGCTACAGTGAATGGCTGGCAGCCAGCGTGAGTGGCCAGCAGCCAGCGTGAGTGGCCAATAGCCTCAGTGAGCGACCATCCAGAGGCTGGCGACCGATCAGCCTCATCCGGGAAGAATGCAATGACGATAACAACATGGGCCAGTGAAGCAACATCCTCCACAACTAGACTGAAGAACAAAAAGACAGCAATTTGTCTGTTCCCCTTCCCCGATTCCCCAACGCTGTTCCCCTCCCCCAATTCCCCAATAAAAATCTTAAAAAAGAAACAAAACGTAACTTTAACACCATGTTAAAGACAGTTTTCTACACATTATTTTAAATTTAATGCTCTCTCTGAACTTGGCATAGGAGGAACCCTTGTGTAGGAAGTAGGAGGCCTGGGACATACCCATTTCTGCAGTTAATTCCTTACAAGTCTTTTAAGAAAAATTTCCTCTTTCTGGGCCTCACTTTTCTCAACTTTAAAAGGAGAAGGTAGGATAATGTGGTCCCACCCAGGTCTAGAATTCTGTAGTTCTTTAAAATGCCCCCATTGACAATACAATAAATTCCAATGCTGTGCAAATATGAAATAAATCTAGCAATGAAATGAGTTATACTAAATAATTCATACAGTACAATTCATACATCAAAATCACTCACCTCATGTGCAGATAGTGTTGGGATGTTGATGAAATTTTTTCTAACATTTTCTTTGCCTATGTGCCCAAGACAGTAATACCTTGGTTTGCCAGCATAATTCGTTCTGGAATCAAACTACTCATTTTGCAAGATATCACACATTTACCAAGTTAAGATGTATTAGAAATGTTTGCTTGTCTTGCGGAACATTCACAAAGCAAGTTACTTGCAATCCAAGGTTTTACTCTATATGCATATTGCATAAATGAGATTGACTATATTTCCTGTTCTGTAACCTGCTGGCCAAAGATTTCATTTGCTTTTATTAAAATAATAAATGTTCTATCTCTTTCTCCCTCTCTCTCTTCCTCTCTCCCTCCTGCTCTCCTGTTTTTCAGGGGGGATATTTCTATTTGAACCACATTTCCTTAAACTTCTGCTACATCCATCTCTCCCTTCCCTGTTCACAGATGAACTCTGTCCTACTTTCGGAGAAGAGAGAAGCCATTTCCTTTGACTTCCTGTGGCCAAATCTACTAACAAAACTTACCTGTTTTCACACCCATGCTTTTCTGTTTTCTTCCTAACATGATGAAAGATGTTCCTTATCCTGCTCAGAATTGATCTGTTCACCTATGTCTTGGATCCCTTCCTCTCCCAGAGTGGCATAGCCCCATCCAAGCCTGTTGTATTGAGCTCCCCAAAGCTCAACCCAATCCATGGCTACTAGCCTCATTTCAGTTCTTTGAACAGACCAACCTCTTTCCTGTCTTGGACCCTTGTGCTTACCCCTGTTCTTGGAATGTTCTTTCTTCCACTCTTCCCAGGGCTGGCCACTTCTCATCTTTCAGATTGCCATTGAGATAGCCTTCTTTTGCAACTGCTTCTTTACGAGCTCAGTAGATGTCTCTTCACTTTGATAGATTCTATATCAGCACCACACTTGTTTCTTTTATGGCACTGATAGTCATAGACATTATTGGATTATTGGTTCTTCCTTTCTTTATTATCTTTCTCTCTCATAAATTTAGAAACTTCATAAAGGCAGAAACTCTGTTTTAATCACTAAGGTATGCTCAGGGCCTAGCAGAGTACCAAATACTGCTACCATTTATTGATTGAATGAATGAATGAATGAATGAATGAACAAATGTATTCCTAACCTGGGAAGTCATTTCAGTTGAAGAAAAGTTCACCTGATATATTATCTGGGCCAAACTAATAAACATTTAGAGATTAACTTTTGTGGTATTTTCTTATAGTCTTCATAATTCTAATCTAGGTCTTCTTGAACAGCGTCTGCTGTCTTCTTATAGTGAGTGGAATTAACACGTACAATTTTACGTGAAAAATAAGATATGAATTGACATTTTAATATATTATATGAATTTAGTCATTTTCCTTGTGTACGGAGAAATTAATGTGAAAGAAATTTCTTATGAAATTGCCCTTATTTCATGGATATGATATAACATTGGAAAATTCTGTTGACTGACATAAGGCTCTGTGAGACAACACTTGTTGCACCTTGACAGAAGATGTCATATTTATCACAGTTTCACAGACACTTGAATTTGTGGTTTGGAAACATTATTTAGTTGTGTAAGTCCACAGTATTTCTGTTACCACATTTCATCATATTTTTTTCCCAATCTTTTGAGATCAATAATGAAAAATGCACTTGAAAAACAAATTATTTATCCACAAAATATCCCAAATAAACACTGTCATATAATTCAGTTACTAAACAAGGAAGGGATATATTTCCTCATAATTTACATTTTTCACAATGGTCCCACTAGCACACAGCAATGCAGTATTCACATCTGGTAATTGCTGATGGGGTGTTGGCTAACAGTTAGTTGAAGAATTATAAAAAAATTGATGGTTGAAACTTCCGGTAAAATGGCGTAATAGACAGACGCTGTGCTAACTGCCTCCCAGGATCACACCAAAATTACAAACAAATTATACAGCATTCAACCCTGGAGGTCCCCGGAACACTAGATGAACAGAACCACTAAACGAAGAACTTAAAGAGGAGGCTACGTCGGGTCTGGTAGGATGGGCGGAGACGAGAGAGGGTGAACCCTGTGAGGGAAGCCCCAGCCGTGGGAAGCTTGTCTGGTTGGGGGAGAGACCCTCCGGCCGCACTCCAAGCTCACCAGCCTAGAGTTCCTTTGCCAGGAAGAGGCGTTCTAATATAGCCCGCAGTAAATTAGTGAGGACTCTCTTTGCTCAGCTCAGTGAGGCTAAGAGCGGCTGGAGAATCAGTGGGGCCGGCACCCGGGCTTGCTCGCTGGTGAGCTCTTACCTGGCTACTGGTGGAGGGAGTGGCTGTGTGAGCCGGGCCTGGGAGCCTGCGGGGACGGACTGAACTGAACGCCTTTGGTGCAAAGGCTGGAGGTTTTTGGACTGTTGTTCCCGTGGTGCGGAGCCTGCACGTGAGTGGTGTAGGGAGGACGCCATTTTGTCGGGCTTTGGCCCTCCCACGGAGGATCAGGTCCGAGACCTCATTGGTCTGGTGGAATTGGCGCAGAAGTGCGTGTGGGCGTGCGCACGCGCCTGCAGCCTTGGATCCCCACCCTCAGCCCGGCTTATACTGTGTTGCCAGGGAAACGCTGGGTGGGTGCCCTCTGGCTCCAACAGGCTGCTCACTGAGACCCGGGAAGGCGTGAGCCACCGTGGATCCCCACCCTCCGCACAGCTTGTGCTGCGTTGCCAGGGAAACGCCTAGTGGGAGTGATCTGGCTCCAACAGGCTGCACACAGAGTCGTGGGAGTGCGCAAGCCGCCTCGGGTCTCTGCTCTCCACACTGCACTTGCAGAGTTGCTGGGCTGGTGATTGGTTGTCAGGCTGCTTGGCCTGATCTGCGAGCGGCTGATTGGAATGGGCTGAGACTGGGAGTTTTCCTGAGAGTGTTGTGCCGTGAGCTGTGTGCCTGCGTGATCCAGCCGGGGCTCTCCTGGTGATCTATCTAATACATCAAAGCAATCCCAGAGTGACAGCCAGAATGGGGAAACAAAGGAACATGTCACAAGTAAAAGATCAGAAGAAACCTCTAGAAATGGAACTAAATGAAACAGAGGGAGCCAACCTTTCAGAGACAGAATTTAGAACACTGATGATAAGAATGTTTAAGGAACTTAGCGAGGACATAAAGAAGGATAGGGAAACCATAGAAAACAACCTGTTAGAACTACAGAATACAATAACTGAAATGAAGAACACACTCGAAGGAATCACCAGTAGAGTAGATGAAGCAGAGGAGCGGATCAGCTATTTGGAAGATAAAATAGCAGAACTCACCCAGTTGGCACAGCAAAAAGACCAAAGAATAAAAAACAATGAAAATAGTTTAAGAGCCCTATGGGACAAGGTGAAATGCAACCACCTTCGACTCATAGGAATACCAGAAGGAGAAGAGAAGAAGCAAGGGGTCGAGAATGTATTTGAAAAAATAATGACTGAAAACTTCCCTACCCTGGTGAAGGAAATCAACATACATGCCCAGGAAGTGCAGAGGGTTCCAAACAAGCTGAACCCAAACAGGCCCACACCAAGACACATCATACATAAAATGGCAAAGGTTAAAGACAGACACAGAATCCTAGAGGCTGCAAGAGAAAGACAGCAGGTTACATACAAAGGAACTCCTGTTAGACTAACAGCTGACTTGTCTACAGAAACTCTGCAGGCCAGAAGGGAATGGCAGGAGATACTCAAAGTGACACAAAATAAAGGCCTACAACCAAGATTGCTCTAGCCAGCACGGCTATCACTTAAAATTGAAGGAGAAATAAAGAGCTTCTCAGAAAAGAATAAGCCTAAGGAATTCATTACCACCAAGCCAGCATTGCAAGAAATGTTAAAAGGGCTTTTTTAAACAAAAAAAAGGGGTAAACAAGCTAATCCAGGGAGACCAGGAATACAAATAACAAAATGGCAATACATATGCACCTATCAATAATCATTTTAAATGTGAATGGGCTAAATGCTGCAATCAAAAGACAAACAGTGGCTGAGTGGATAAGAAAATAGGACACCTGTATATGCTGTTTACAGATGGAATAAGATATTTCATGCAAATGGAAATGAGAAAAAAGAAAGCTGGAGTACCAATACTTATTTTAGACAAAATAGACTTTAAAATGACTACAATAAAAGACAAAGAAGGGCACTATAACCCTAATAAACATCTATACACCCAACATAGGAACTCCTAATTACATATAACAGATTTTAACAGGCATAAAGACAGAGATCAACAGTAACACTATCATAGTAGGGGACTTCAACACCATTGTCACCAATGGACAGAACCTTTATACAGAAAATCAACACAGAAAGAGTTGATATAACGGAAAAACTGATGGTTGTTGTAAGGGAGGGAGTGGGGAAGAGGGAGACGGGGAAGGTTTTCGACAGTGTAGATGGGACTATAATGTTGCTGCAGGGAGATGGGGGCAGTTCCGGGAATGTAATTGATAATGTTGTGAAGAGACTATTATGTTGTGTGAAATAAGTCAGTCGGAGAAGGACAGGTACCATGTGATCTCACTTGTGTGTGGAGTCTGAAGAGCTGAGTGAACAATCAAAGTAAACAGACTCGTAGATGTAGAGGAAAAACTGAGGGTGGCTAGTTGGGAGGGGGGTGGGGATGGAGGGAAGGGGAAGGGATTAGACAGCATAAATAGACAACTACAATATTGCCACAGAGATATGAAACACAGTTTGGGGAATATAATAAGGTTGTAAACATTTTGTGGCATGTCAGATAGTCACATGTCTTGTTAGGGAGACCACTTCATGGATGGAGTAGAGGCTTGATCACTGCACTGTACAGCTGAAGCTGATGTTGTATAGTATTGTATGCCAACTGTAACTGAATATGTGGATGGTCACGGGATGTGGAGTATACTGTGGAGGGGAGTCAGGGGAGTTGTGATCGATATGTATGATATGGGGGGGAGTGGGGTGGCGAACTGGGGGAGAGGAGTTGTCACTTTGGGGGGTAAAGAGTATAACTATTGCATTGTGTTGTACACCTGAAACTAATATAAATAAATAAATAAATAAATAAATAAATAAATAAATAAATAAATGAAATTGATGGTTAAGTCATTTGCATCTCCTGTTAAGGAAATTTAGCTTTTACTGAAATAATTTTTATTATAGAAAGCACATTGGCATAATTTATTATGTCAATGACAGCTATTTTTCTGACTAGCAAAGTAATCATCTTTGTTGTTAAAATTTGGAAAATATACAAAAACAAAAACAGGAAATAAGCATCACTCATAATTACAATTCCTAATGATAATGCCTGTTTTTAGAATATGTTGTATACATGTATTCTGTATAATTAAAATTATGCTGTAAATATTGTTTTATAACCTGTTTTCACATATTATATTGTGAAAAATTTTCTATATCATTAAGAGTTTTTCTAAAAGGTTACATCTTTAATGGCATAGTACTATAACTTAGCGCTGTATCATAGTTTATTTAATTAGTTTCTAATTATAAGGATATTAGGTTGTTTTCACTTTTGCAGTCTCATAAATAATGTTGTAGTGAACCTTTTTAGATATACCTTTCTATGTACATTTTTTATTATTTCCCAATTGTAACTTCTTAAAGTAGAGTAAATGGGTCAATGGGAAGTCAGCAAAACTAGGCTTTGTTCTTCTAAAGGGGAGTCAAGGTAACATAGAAGAAAAAGAATCTCATCATATAGCCACTGGATTTTTAAAAAATATATTCTTATTCCTTCTAATGGTTATTTGTAGGCTATGCTGAAGAGTTGTCTAGTGGAGCACTGTAATAAAGTTACACTTAGTTAAAATAAAATAACTCAACATGGAGAATGTTGAGATCCAAGAACTTATTTTGAAGTTCTGTACTGCTGGACCAGGAAGGCCAGGTCCAGATACAGCTACCCTCTCTATGTCCAAAGTTTAGAGAATTGCCTTGCACATAGCAGTAAATCTGTAACAGCTAGTGAATGATTGAGTGAGTGAATGAATCACTCACTGGTGTAACAGAACTTTTAGACCCTAACAATTCATCCGTACATTTCAGGAAGTATGAATCCTAATTTGTGTATTGACTTTCTGTATGGAAATGGCATCGCTTTGAGAGGAAGATACAAATTTTCATCTTAGTTTTGTGTTGTACTCTGAGACCTTGTTTTTTTCCCAGTCCTCCTCTGTAAAATGAGGTTACAGTACATGGTTTTCCTGAAATTCCTGCCTTTAAAAAAACTTGAATCCAAAATCTATTCTCTTTGCCCCTTATTTGATTAAATCAGTCTATTAATTTTGAAAGCTGGAGCATGAACAGTGCTAGAAAACATGTATTCCAGAAAAGTCAGGGAGAACAAAGCACTGCTTAGATAAGCATGCTAGATGGATTAGATTTTTTTAACCCGAAATAACATAATTACTTAGACCTTTGAAGCTTATACCTCCCCCTCTCAGATATTTCTTTCAGATATAAAATGACCTTAGATATTTTGGAACTTATTTTTAGAAAATATTAATATTTTATTGTAGCATTTTCATTTCGATAAAATATGACTTCAAGTCCATTTCTCACCTTTAAATACAATAAAGCTTTTTCTTTATTGTGTTAGTAGGAAAGTAAACCATATTTTATTGTAGAAAATATGGGACTTGAAGAAAATTTAAGAGGGAAGTATGTTTTATTTTCTCCCTAAACTTGCTTTGTTGAGAATTGTGGGGATTAAATGCTTCTGTAAGAATCCATTTCTATTTTTGGAATACACTAACATGGTTACTGTTATAAAGGTTATGAAAATCAAGCTATATGTGGGCACAGATAAAGGAGAAATTAATTTTGAGCCCCTAAAGGATGAGTGATATATGTGTGCAAATCCCCTGCCAGTTTGCTGGTTCCTTAAAAATGAGGACTGTGCTTTATTTTCCCTGTAGTCCAAATACCCAGTTTGTTGCTTAGTTCATGGTAAGTGCTTATTTTTCAATATTATTTAGGCAAGGAGGAAATTCTCTCTGCTCCTCTTTTAGGGTGAAGAGTCTAAATTTCTAGCCCCATGTATATGCATGGAAGTTCTCCATGTTTTTATGCACATTTCTCATGTGGATAGCCAATTGGAACACAAAGAAAACTCTCCTTGAATAAAATCAGCTGAAGGCTTCTTTGCACCCCACGTTATAAAGCTCCCAGTGAGCCCTGGGAAGTTCCCTTTGAAGGGGTAGTGAAAAAGCAGCTATGTCAGACTGGCTGGCAGGGAATTAGTAATTCTTAGCTTTGAGAAGGTTGAAGTTGTGGCTGTTTCTTTAAGGTGTTCACAGCTCTCCTGTCATTGTTACTAACTCAATTAGGTCTGTTACAACAGTCTGTGAAGGTTGTCTCTGCTTGGCCAGAATGTTAGGAAAGGCGTCCTAAAGGAGACATAGAATTGGACCCGCATTGGTTGGAAAAGTACACGGCAATTCTCTGTATTCAATGCTTAGAGGACCACAGGGTTTTCATAATATCATCCACAAACGTTTGTGATGAGTAAGCTATTTGTCAAGTACAGTGTAGATGCTAGCGATATGAACACATATAAACAGAGGAGGTGGACATACACTTTTTTAAGGTAATGGGGCTATTCCCGTTTCACAGATGAGGAGACAAAGGCTCAGAGAGGTGAAGCACTGTCCTGAAATCACACAGTTGGAAGTGGATGAGAGAGGGCTTGAATCCATATCTGCCTGGTTCCAAAAGTCTATGTCTGTACTTCCTCTACAAATATAAATTGATTTAAAAGAATCGCTGATCATACAGAGCTTTTATATTACACTCTCTAGGTCTTTAATCCTCACAATGTTTCTGTGGGTTAGGTGGCCTTTTTCCCATTTTACAAATGAAAAACGAAAGCTCCAAGGATGAGGTTAACTTGCCCATGATCACTCAGCCTTTCAGTGTTAGAGTTGAGATCTGACTAGGACCAAAAGCCAAGCACTTTTCACTCAATCCCAAGGTCTCCCCTACCCTTGAAAAAATCTCATCATAGAGATGAACATACATAGATACAAAGAGATTGACAAGTCTCCATCTAAGACTTGCTTGTTCATTAAGAGTGCAATTTTATGGAAGGAACTGGAAATCATGTAAAGGCAGCCTGGGCCATAGGTCATTTCTCCTGCATAAGCCTCCCCTTAAGGGATGGGAAGAGGCTGTTCACTGGGGATTATCTCGTGAGAGCTTCCTCATGTAGAGGATGCAGATAGCAGTGGAAGATAAGACCTTAAACCCCAAAGAGGCCTCTTTGCAAGATCCAGGGAAGGCTCAAACAGGACCAATTTAAGCACATCAGTAGAATTCAGAGTAGCATAGTGACTGTGGCATTTTGTCAGGGCAGGGCTTTTGACATTTCTTTCTTTTGAAGCAACAACAGAGCTTTTGAATCATCAACAGTGCTTTCTTTTGAGCACAAAATACTCAAAACCGGCTGCAGAGGAAATAAGAAAGGGCCAAATGTAATATTATCCACATGTTAGACTGATCCATGTGTCCGCAAAGCTCACTTTGCAGTGGACAGTCCACCTTTCTTTTCCTCGCTTCATAGCTTCCGTTTCTAAACTTCAGGGCCCTTTGACAAAAGAGGTGGGAAATAGATGAAACACAGTCAGTTCCATGAGCATTTATTGAGTTCCTACCATGGAGATGACAGGAAGATGAAATAGACTGAGTCTGTGTCCTTGAACTTGATAATTTAGTTGTCAAGATGAAACATACACAGTCCAGAATGCCTTAATTCTGATGGAAAGGCACTCCTTTATGCTCCCAGAGAAATTCATTTCTGAGAAGTTATATATTTCCTGCTGAGGCATCAGGAAAGACTTCCTGTAGGAGAAAACATTTGAGTATTTGATCTGGGTTTAAAGACTCTAGGACCTGGAAAGTTACAAATAGGAGAGTAAAGTGTGCAGGCTGGTTCTAGGATAAAAAACACAGCAAAATAAAAATGCAAATGAAAGAACGTTTGTTCAAAGAGAGTATATGAAAGTAAGCTCAAAAGAGGACAGGAAATAATACCTGTCTTTTCTTGAGCACTTCCTTAATTCCAAAGATTAAGTTTTTATATGCAATTTCTCACTGAATGCTCACAACATCCCTATGAGACAGGTATTATTATCTCCATTTTACTGAGGACAGTGGGTCCGGAAAGGGTAAGTAACTTGCTCAAGTCACACAGCAAGTAGCAGAGTCAGCATTTAAGGTTAGACTAACTATCTGATTGTAAAATTCTAATGTTTAACTATGTATAATATACTCCCTCAATAGGTAGTTCGTTGTGGTTGGAGTATTGGCCAAAAGCAGCAAACAATATTGAAAATTTAATAGTAATTGTTATAACCATGGCTTACCTAAAATGAGTATTTTCAGTGCAAATGCGCTAGACACATTACTTTGCTATAACTTAATCCTACCACAGTTGTGGAAGCATCATCAATCTCATTCTAAGATGAGTAAACTGAAAGAATAACTAGCTTGATCAAAGGACATTAAGGAAGCAGTAGGTCTGAGCTTTGAATCAGAATCAGTGACCTCAACCATTACATAATCTCGCTCCCCAAGATTGGGACCAAATGATAAGAGTCTTAAATGCCAAGAAGTTTGCATTTATCCTGTAGCCAATATGGAACTATTAAAGGACTGTGATTTGGGTGGTTATATAGCTTGATGTGGCCTTTTGGATTATTAACCTGGAATCAGTTTTGGATAGATCATAGATAGATGATTATAGAATGGAAAGTCAAACAGAAGGACCAATTATGGGATTAATGTAACAGTCCTTGTAAGAGGTCCTATCCAGATGAGATGCATGATCCAGGTGAGTGGTCCTAAAATCTCAATATAGACTCCTACAGAGGGGATAAAGGAACTATGTGGTATTGGGTTTGTGAAGTTCTTCAGTGCTTTGAAAGCTGATGCCTTACTAGCAAGGGAGTCTGCTAGTGCAATCTGCTGGCCAGGCAGTCACTTGAGCTAGCTTAGTATGGAGAGGACCTGAAGCTGTGATTACCAGACACTGGGGTGCAGCTGCAGCCACCCAGAATTAGCTTGGACAGATGGTGATGGGTGACTGGCTGTTCTCCATGGACCTCAGGAGAGAGCACGATATCACAAGTGAGAGGCACGTGGCTTCCCAAGAACACAGGAAATGCGTGGTGAGTTTCTGATTCTCTCAAGGTGTTTTCTGCTCATGTCTCAGTTACATTAATTTAGTTTGATAATGGTGAAGAATGCTTGGTACAAATCAGATTTTTTTTTTGATGAGGCGATCTGTTGAGTTGTCTGTATTTATATCCTGATATCCAAAAAGCCCTCCCAGCAAGTTAGAAGCTGAGAAAGTCTCTGCTAGTACAGTATTAGTGGAAACTATTTATAGCATGGCAGAACAGCCACTGCAATTACATCTTAATTCTCGGGTGACAAGAGACAGGATGTTAATTAGATCTTCCAGATAATAGTAATGACCATTTACTTGTACCAGGCATTTTCCCGCATGCAATCAGTATGAATTCTCAGCACCACTCACTTGGAGTATACAAGAAACATAATTTTAATAATCTCTTTAATAAAATAATTTGAACCCACAATCTACTTACTGGTGAGAACGTCATCTGTACACCTCCAAGAAAGGTCTGATCCAGAAATGGGTTAGTCAGTCCAGGTTTGGGACTGAATCATGCTCAGAGTCGTCCCTCCTCCCATTTATTCCCCCTTTCTACCCAAGGAGGGTACGCAGCCCAGGAGATCTCACTCGGGTAGCAACCTGGTGATGGTAGAGAGCGGATGTCCTCTTCTCTCTCTGGACCTGGTGGGCCTTTGCTGACCTCCAACACTCAGCATGAAGTTATTTACTTAAGACTCTGATGCACCTCTGAATGGAGACTGGACAATCTACCAGTTCTGACTGGTCCCCATTAGACTCTTGGCTTGGATAACACATTGAGGTGACGTTCAGTCTTCTCGTTCCTGGTAGAAACTGCCCACACAACTGATATCTGATACTTAGCTCCTTGTGCCACCACAGGACCCTGTGCAGGCACATGCATGTCTCCTTCTCAGCCAACTTTCACTTCCCACTCAGGACCATGGGAAGTTTTGGATGCCTCATCCCCATAACACTCCAGAATTCTGAGAGTATTGGGGTTATAAAAGGGGATTTATTTTGTCTCCACACCTCTGTGTGTCTGAGATGGAACCAGAAGATGAGAAATTGTCATTTTTTATTTTTTGGTCCATTTCTGAGGAATTCAGCCCCAACACAAATGGTCACTCATGTCTCCCCACCTGAATGGGGATGAGATGGGGAGAATGAAAGAAGAAATTGGTTAATACCTGAAATTATGGTTTTGACACACACACACACATGTCTGATCTCCACAGCACGTCTTGATAATAGGAATGATGACATTAACACTAAGAAAAACGAGGGTTAGAAAAGTTAAGGGACATTTTAGAGGTTCCACTGAAGCCCACAGCAGTGCAGAAGTTTGGACACATCTATCTGACTGCAGAGGGTGAGGTCTTACCCATCACTCTGAAGATAGCAGAGGCTGAGGCTGGCTTATGGGACCTCACTTAGAATTTAGCAATCAGGGTACACATTTGGGGTTGTTGTGTAAATCAGAATACATACACTGAATGGATCTACTTTATTCTTCCATTACCAGATAGTAGGGGCAATAGTTAAGGCATGTCTACACTGGGAAGGCCTCCTTCATAACAAATGGGATTATGCTGAGATTCCACTCTACATCACCATTTGTTAAGGATTGAAAGGAACTCCAGAGGCCACCGGCTGAAATTGTACTTTGTTTATTCCACATCACTTAATGGCCAGCCTTGTCCTAAATCTGATAGCTTGTCATGATAAAACTGGAAGGATGGAGGCCTAGATTCTGGTCCTTGGTCACCTTCTCACAGTGATGCCCTGAAACTAGACTCTTCATCATCTGCCAGTTTCTCTCTCTGCTGAGTATCACTAGGAGAGGGAGTTGTGGTTGCTACTAATGTTGAGGTCTTTAGAAGAAAGCAGGAGTTCATGGCAAGAGTTGGACTTTGTGTCTCATGGGAGTAATTGAAGGGCTGTGCTTGTACTGTTTCTAATTAAGTTTACATTGGACTAGTTCTAGGAGGTGTAAAATAGAAATATCTTAGATTTAAATGACCATCAGATTAATTTCCCTGCTCCTACATTTTTACCAAAATTAATAGTAATAGTTTCTCAAAGCATTAGAAGACTAAATTCCTTATAAAAATAAAATGAACCACCGATACTTTATTTTTATCTTTTTGTCTTTTTTTTTTAGTGACTAGACATGTGTTAATTATTAGCTGTGCTAAAGTACAATAATTTGTGCAATTTAGGAGGGAAAAATAGTCACTGGCTATGATGAATGGAGAATGGATTCAAATATACACATTATAAAAGGAAATGTGCCCTCACCAAAATGACTAAAATTTAAAAGACAATACCAAATGATGACAAGGGTATAGAAGAACTAGAACTTTCTCACACTGCTGGTGGGAGTGTAAATTGATGTATGAGTAACTTTGGACAACTGTTTAGTGATATCTACTAAAGTGAGTATATATGTTGGTTCCTATGGAATATACATATGTACAAGTATCATATATACATGATACACGCAATATATGTATATTATATATTATTTATATTATCATATAAAATTATATTATATAATGAAATATATACACACATGTGTCTCCAAGCAATTCTACTCTTTGGCCTATGTTTCCCAAAAGAAACAAAGAGGTATGTTCATAATAGACCATTTATAAAACCACAAATGCCCATCAGTAGTATGATAGACAAATATATTCTGGCATATTTATACAATGGATTACATACAGCAAGAAGAATGAACAAATTATGAGTTTACACATGGATGAATTTCACACACAAAAAAATATTGAACAAAAGAAATCAGATACAGAAGAAAATATAGTAAATAATTTAATTTATTTAAAATAGATTCAACAAAATAATGTGTTGTCTTAGAAATCAGGACAGTAGCTAACTTTTGTGGGAAGAGGATAGGAAGGGACTTTCTGGGTTCTGATAATATTTTGTTTCTTAATCTAAGAACTGAGTAGATAACTATATTTATTCTGTAAAAAGTTATTGAGCTGTTTTGCACTTTTCTGTATGTAATATATCAAGAAATTCGCTTTGAAAAAGGCAGTGTGTGCAAAGGACCAGGAGAGGCACAAATGGAAAGAGCAGGACAGACTAAATGTTGTTAACAAATTAATTAGGCATAAATTGTAAAATGTTATTCAAATACGGAATATCACAAATGTTGAATCTAAAATAGATTTTAGTGGTCCCATTGCTAGGTTTTAACATTACTTTTAAGAAATTTCGAAAATCTCAAATCTTTCACAAGACCAATTATATACCATTTAAGATGCTTGGGCCGGCCGAGTGGCGCAGTGGTTGGGAGCTGGCTTGCGACGCCAGCGGCCCCCGTTCGGATCCCACATATGAGGGCCAGTGACACTGCCCTCTACAGCTAACAACAGCTCCACCTGGAGCTGGGCTGTACGAGCCCCGGTGACGGTGTAGGCTGCAGCCCGTGCTGCAGTGGGCTGCCATGGGCTACAGTGAGTTGCCGGCAGCCAGCGTGAGTTCCCAATAGCTGCGGTGAGCGACATCCAGAGGCCAGAGACCGATCTGCCTCATCCGGGAAGAGCGCAGTGATGATGCCAACATGGACCAGTGAGGCAGCGTCCTCCGCAGCTGGACTGAGGAACAGGAGGACAGCAACTTGTCTGTTCCCCCTCCCCGATTCCCCAACACTGTTCCCCTCCCCCAATTCTCCAATAAAATCTTTAAAAAAAAAGAAAAAGAAAAAGATGCTCAATACTAAACCGAAAACAAAACAAAACAAAACAAAAAAACAAAAAAGGCACACCTGATATAAGCAGAATGAGAATTTCTTTTCACATTTCCCTTTACCGCCAGGTCCTGGAAACTCAGAGTCCTCATCTCCCTCTTTGGGTCTGTCCAGAACCTTTTATTCAGGCTGCACATTTCACCACAATTGGGTGACCTGTTTAGCATAACTAGCCTGAGTCAGCCCATTTCATATCAAATGAAACTGGTCTATATTTAAAAGAAGGAATTAACAATGTAGCAACGTGATCGAGGAGTTAATCACTGGGTTGAGAGCTCCAGGCTCCTCTTTCCCTAACACCCTGATTCTTTCTAGCTTTGACTTACAATCGTGTTTTTAAAATGGACAAGAGAATGAACACAAAAGCAAAATTGCTGGTGACTAAGAATAGTAGCCAGCAGTCCTGGGAAGAAGGCAATGCTCCAGGGCTTAGCAGGAAAGCTGTGAAAACCTGGAAACTGTGGTCAGTGCAAAATAAGCATCAAACTGGAGGACTGATGTGACCTCTGAAGAACTGCATTCCCCAGAGCTGGGGTCTGAATCCACTATGGTTCAGTACACTTGTCACATTTGTTAGTGGCTTGTGTTTAAACGTGCGTGTTGTGTGGTTGAGCAGTAGTAGTGGCTTTCTTTTTTCCTACCTTTTATTCATTAGAATGTCCTGAGAGGCCAGGACCCATTTTCCCATTGCCCCACTTTCAGGGTTTATCAACAAGCTGCACTATAGTATCTGCACAATATATTTCTTATGTGAATGATCTAAATACAATCTGTGAGTCAAATCTAACCTGAAGGTTATCTCAGCTTTCCCAGTTCTGAAAATAGGGCCAGTCCTCAAGTGCTTAGATAGTGCAAAAGCAATAAATATTATCAGTGAGCTTAGAAAATACACTGTCTGTTCAAGTAAACAAATGAGAGACTTTGGCTATTCAGCAAACTGGCTCTAGAGCTCTCAATACACAATTGAGGGTTATTTAAATATTAAAAATAATAACTACTCATAATCAAGAGTTTACTGTGTACCAGTCACGAAGCTGTCACTTAATCTACATTGTAAGTTAATTATCACAATAACCCAGTGAGGTAGCTAGTTTTCTTAGCCCAATTTTACAGGTGCGAAAACTGAAACACGGAGAGGTAATGTGCCCAAAGTAACGCAGCTATTTAGCAGTTCAGTCAGGATTCAATCCCAGCATCTAAAATAGATTAACATGTCTAAAATGGTCTGGTCCTTTAACCTGCTTGCTCTGCTAATCTTCCCCCAAATCATCATGATGTAGTAATTAGGATTAAAGAAAATGAAATTAGCCTGTTCTTGATCTGAGTAATTTCTTGAGTCACATAAAAACTCCAAAATGTGATGCAATTAATTTTAGAGGAAACGACTGTCCTCCCTAATGACTAGTAAAGTGGCCACATATCTTATGACTGTTCTGGTTTATGCCTGGGTCCTGGAGCAATTCATAGTGTCTCTTCCCACTCATAAATTATCTCTGGATAATAAATCATATGGCTACTTATGAACACATTTGACCTCTCCAGAAATATCCACACTTCCTCAACTAAAGCTTGGGTGTTTAGAATAGAGGCTAAGATCATGGGTGAGGCTGATTTTTTCATCTGACCCAGGTCTTTCAGGATCAAGACCAGGTTGCTTCTCAACTAGAAACTAGCTGACCAGCCACTTAAGGGTTTTAGCCACAAAAGCGGTCCTTGCTTGGCTGAACAACCACCTCTTTTACCTGTCCCTTATTACAGCCAGGAACTAAATGCTACAGACAGTCCTCTGAAATCAGGTGACATGCACAAGGACATGTAACATCTTGTTTTCAGGGCTTCCGGTGTCCCTGCAGATATTTTAAAATCAGCTTGGGGTGTCTGGCCTGAGGACATCCTGTGATCTGGCACGTGTAGGCTCAGCTGTGCCTGGTGTTGTCAGGAAGCTCAGTGACCCTGTCTGGGCTCCAAAGGGCTTCTTGGCCCTCAGGAGCCTTTTATCCAGCAAATGTCCCCTATGGACAATCAGTCCTGGCGTCCAATCAGTCCTGGTTGACTGGACTGGTCAGTCTCCTTTAGGTCCTTTGGATACATTCTTCTGGAACACATGACTTCAAGGACAAACCTCTACATGGTAGTGAAAGGTCCCTTGTGGAATAATCAGGGGTCTTCTAATTGTGAGCGTCAAACTTCATTCCGCTGGCTTAGACTACACAAGCAAACAAACACACAAGCAAACAAACAAACAACCTTTAAATTTGGGTTCAGATTCCTGCCCCAGGTATGGCTGGATCCAGGATTTGAAATGATCTCACTGGACTCTATCTTTCTGTCTTCATCTGTGGCTGTTCATCCCTGTGTTTGTAGACAAGTCTCCCACATGCAGCCACAATGATCACAGCTGGGGCCAAGCTTTCGTGACTCTTCATGCCTTGAGACCTCGGAAGGAGAGAGACCACTTTTTTGCCTAATGAGCATTTCAGTCCTTACATAAAGGCTCTAGCCAAACTAGGGATAAAAGAGGAAATTCTGAACACTTGAAAGTGTTTTTCTATGCTAGTCACAGTTTCATACTTTACATGTGTTAATTCATTAAATCTCTATGAGCCCTACAAAAGAATTGTTATTCTTTTTAAAAGAGGAATTGTTATTATTACTATCTCCATTTTACAGATAAGGAAACTTAAATATAGAGAGATTAAATAATTTGTTCAAGGTCATATAGATTGTAATTGATGAGCTGATATTTGAACCCAGGGAGTCCAGCTATGCTGTACCACAGATGGCCCCACCTGATGAGGAAGAAACAATTTACTAAAATAAAAGTTTCTGTTCAGACAAAAAATTGACAGTAATAGAATCCCACTAATGTTGTCCTCTAGACCAACATCATACTCGTACAGGTCACTGAACTCGCTGATCCTTTGTCATCATTGCAAGGAAGGGATTGGTCTAGATAAAGGCCAGGAATACACAATACATACACCACTACCCTATTATGCCCTATTGTTCCCACAGCAGCCATTGCAATTGATCATCACACTATTTGTCCCTTAAATCTGGATGAAATCTCAGCATCCTTCTCAGTACACTAATCTGGAAAGCCTTACTAAATGGACAGAGTTTATAGGTAAATGAAACCTGTTGCCAGCCTAGGATTAAAAGATCTCTAAAGACATTCCCAAGGCTAATGTTTCAGGATTCCTTTAATGCAACAAAAATGAAAGAATTTTAGATAAAGCAGAATCACAAGAGTTTATTAGATGCTCATGAGCAGGTGCTATCCTAAGAATTTTTCAGGAATTCTGTCATCTATGCTCCAATTCATCCTGCTGGTCTGATGGGTTTCTTTTGTCCTTTTTCTCCTTCTTTTCTAACAATAACAGCATACCAGTGATAACATACTATAAACCTTTCGTCTTACATGCTGTCATAGTATATTTACACCAACACTGTGAAGTGCATTCCATCAGAACCACTGAGAGAGGCCAGCAGTCTAGAAAGGGTCTGGGACTCAAATACAAACCCATGTAAATATTTTTACCTGGAGAGCGTGAAAAAAGTTCTTTACAGGGCCTGTATCTGTTCCCAGCAGCCCTCAGCAGTACATTTTCTTACTTTTTTATGAGGAAATTGGAACTCAGAGAGGTTAAGAGACTTTTCTAAAGTCACACCGCTGGAAGTACTAGAATTGAGTCCTGGACCTCAGGTTTCCAGCAATAAATCAATAGGTATCTACTGAGCTTTTAAAGTCCAGCAGCAGATGAGGTTTAGAAGAGACTTAAGCCAGTGTGTCTATCCTGGCACATACTTTTAATTGTTAAGACAGGATGAATATAAAACATCAGTGAGATTAAAAAAAACAAAAACAAAAAACAGTTGCTCTATGAACCCAGAAGTTACCTTTAGCTGGTGGGCAATCTGGAGGGTCATGCTTCTACCCTCTCTGGGGTGTGTGCCCTTTCAAAACATGCCTGGCATGTAGATCTAGAATCAAAACCTTCAAAATAAGACCTATGGCTAGGGAAGAGGCACGACTTTTCTAGTTGGACTTCATGAAGTCTCATGCCTTGTCCTGCCTGAGAAACTTCAGACTTGTGGCTCCCTGGCCTTTCTCTTCCGCACCCGTCTTTACTTACTACTCTGACTCATCTTTTATTTTCAACTCCAGTGTCCCTTCCACAGGAAAGTGACGGCCACCTCTGATGGCCACCTCACACCCCCAGGCCTCCTTGCATGGCTTCATACAGCTCACCTGTGCTACACTCATGAAATAACTGATCATTTACTGACCGTCCATTTGGAATATAAACTCCATGTATGTCAAATATATTATATCTGTCCCTTCTACTGTATCCCCAGGCCTAATTCAATGCTTTGGTCAGAGTACCTACTCCATGTATTTATTAAGGAAAGAAAGTGGGGAGGGAGGAAGAGAAGAGAGAAGGGTATACACCTTAGAATCTTAAACTTACTAATAATTCTGAAAAATGAGACTAACATTTATTGAGTCCTTGTGACGTTCCAGGCTTCTTCTGTCATGGCCCTCGGATATAGATTTCATCATTCCTATTTTATAAATAAGACATCAAAGCCCAGACAAGAGATGCTTATCCGATCAATAAAAAAGGCTTAGAAACCTGCCTAAAGTCATTCAGCTATTAGATGATACATCAAAGATTTGAACTCAGTCTGTATTACTCTCAAGTTCTTTCTAGAGTCTATATTATCGAATAGCAAGGTTTCTCGATATTAACTATATTGACTTTTGGGGCCACATATTCCTTTGTCATGGAGGGTCTTTCGTGAATTCTAGGATGTTTCACAGCATCCCTAGCCTCTACTCACAGATGCCAGTAGCACTCTACCCCACACCTCTAGTTGTGACAACAAAAAAATGTTTCCAGACATGTCTGAATGTTGCCTGGGGGACAAAATCTTTACCCTGGCTGAGAACCACTGCCTTAGAGTAATGAGCTACATGCTAGCAACAGCAGATCAAAACTCATACTTCCGGGCCGGCCAAGTAGCGCATTGGTTAAGGGCTGGCTTGGGACACCAGCTCTGAGCAGCAGAGCCCCGGTTCAGATCCCACATATGAGAACCAGTGACACTGCCCTCTACAGCTAAGATAGTGAACAACAGCTTGACTTGGAGCTGGGCTGCTGTGAGTTGCCGGTGATGGCATAGGCTGCAGCCCCTGCTGCAGTGGGCTGCTATAAGCTATGGTGAGTGGCTGGCAGCCAGCATGAGTGGCCGGCAGCCGGTGTGAGCTGCCAAGAGCTGCTGTGAGTGGCTGTCCAGAGGCCGGCGACCAATCTCCATCTGCCTCACCCAGAAAGAGTGCAATGACAATACCAACATGGGCCAGTGAAGCAATGTCCTCCACAACTAGACTGAAGAACAAAAGGACAGCAACTTTTCTGTTCCCCTTCCCTGATTCCCCAACACTGTTCCCCTCCCCCAATTCCCCAATGAAAATCTTCAAACAAACAAACAAACAAAAAAAAACACTTCACACTTCCTCAAAACCAGGTTGCTGATTTTTTAACCCTTAAGTTTATGTTAACCTTCTTTTGCTGAATTGAATTTAAGGGCACTTTCCAACCGGTTGTACTCTTCATTGATTACACTCTATCTCTTGTTAGACTTTTCAGAAACTTGACCAATAGTGAGTTCCTACCACTCCCTCCCAGCCTGGTATCATCTTTGAATCTGACAAACAAGGAGAATAGCCTTGATGTTAAGGGAAGGTAAGCACAAAAGTGATGTCTCAGACTTAAGGAGAAATTTCTGATTTGGTAGTCAACAGTCCAAAGACAGTGATAGAATTAAATCTGCAACTAAATTTTATCGTTTCTATCTAATTCATTTTTTATATTTTTATTCTCATTCAATGCAATGGGGATTTTTTTAAAGTTAAAAATATTTTGCTAAGAGATTTTCTAAATAAACTATATTAAGAATGAAGACATGGTCTATAGTAATAGAGAAATTGGTGACAATGGGTGGTGGACCATATAAAACTTCTTAGAGTTTAAACAGGATATTATTATTACTATTATTTAGAATAATCTGTGCTATTTCAGTCAAGTACTATCAAGTATTTTGGGCTCACAGCTGTTTTAATGAGCAGGGCAGGAGTGTATAATTGCAAATGGTGTAGCTGTGGAATTCAGAGTAGCCAGTAATTTTTTTTTCTGGCATGTAAAAGCCTTGTGCAGGCAGGAACAGGGGTAGAGGCAAATCCATATGCTTATAAGACCTCCATCAGGAGTTGGCTTTGGCTCTTAGCATCAAAAATTTAAACTTTGGCTGCTTGTAGAATGTGGCCTGCCTGGAAAAGGCATGGCTTGGACATGGTTGTTACAAGGGAGGGTCCTGAAAGATGGGAGATGAATGCTACTTGCCTGATGTGACAAAGGATTTCAAGAGTGACCAAAGAAACACATAATAACTGCCTTGTCATGGCTACCTTTCATTAGCCCCTTTGCTGAAGTTCAGCCTCTGAAGTTCAGCCTGAAATTTCCAGGCAATTATCTCAGCCAAGCATGTATGTATGCGCACGCATGCGCGCATAGATAATGATGATTAGAAGCCACTTCACTAGTCACAGGCACTTGGAATGCAAGCTGGCTTCCTCAGAGTGAAATGTGTCTCATGCTTTTGCGAAACCATTGTGCAGATTTTGAATCCTGGGCCCACTGATAATTGATACTTCCCTGCAGGCACTCCTGACCCAGCCTCCAGCTGATGAGTGTTTCCTTTGACTCTTTGTAGCTGCCGAAATTAGTTCCACTAGGAGATGCTTGGAAAACCTGCTCCTGGAAGATGGTGTAACTCTGGAAGGAGTACTGAGCCACTAATATGCACGTCTGGGATATAAAGGCAACTAGTCACAGCCCTGTACTTAGGGGTACAAAATCCAGGGGGAGACAGTAATCATATAAGTGTTGGGTTTGGTGCTAGAGAGACAGAGAACAAAGTGCAAGTGGCCATGAAGGAGAGCAAGGCCAATAGAACCCACCACACCTGGAGGTCCACGAGGTTTGCATTTTCCTTGAGTTTGGTTTAACCAGTGTTTCAGAGTGGTCATCGCTTTGTGAGACTGTTCATCTGAGGCCTTCTTCTGATCCCAGTAGCCTAAAACTCCCTTACCTTCCTGACTTTGTATCTTCTGTCTGGGCCATTGTTCTTTCCACACCGTTTTGCTTGCCTATCTCTTAGTCTTAAAGGCCACTTTCCTGACCTCACGCAAATCCATGATAGCTTCTCTTTTAGCAACAAAGAGAAATATTTTAAGCAACCTAAATGTCTGACCATTAGAATTTGGTTAAATATACCATGGAATAATATGCAGTGACAAAAAATGATGTATAGAAAATTACTTAGGAGAAATATTTACAATATTTGGTTAAGACAAAAAATAGATTATAGAAGAGCCTGCGTAGTATTTTCCAGAGACATAACTATGAATTACTGTTTTAGGATGAAACCAGAAATTTAGCCATGGAAGTACCGAGGGAGGCTGAGAACATACATAATAGGATATCACACACACAGACACACAGACACACACACACACACACACACACACACACACACACACACACACACACACACACACACACAGAGAGTTAACAGTGATCACCTCTGGGCAGCCATAAACATGTATTATTTTTTAACCTTAAAAAGTGGACTTTATAAAATCTAGCCTCAAGGCAATCCAACAGAGAAAGGAAAAAGGATAGTTTATTCTGCAAATAGTGCTGAAACAACTAGACACCCAGATATAAATAAAAATACGAATCTCAACAACAATATACACCTTTCAGAAAATTTAACTAGAAATGCATAAGAGACATATATGTAAAATGCAAAATTACATAACTTGTAGAAGATGACACAGGAGAAAATCTAGATGACTTTGAGTTTAGTGATGAAGTTTTTAACTACAGTACACACACAGAAACAGGCTCTATGGAAGAAAAAAAATTATAAGTTGGACTTTATTAAAACTTAGATCTCTGTTCTGTTAAAGACACTGTTAAGATAATGCAAAAATGACACAGATTAATAAGATGAAAATATTTGTAAAACATATATCTGATAAAGGACTTGTATCTAAGATACATATAATTATTCTTAAAACTGAACAATGAAAAAACAACCCAATTAAAAATACAAACACCTAGCTAGAGAAGACAGAAAGTAAGTACATAAAAAAGATATTCAACATCATATGTCATTAGAGAATTGCAAATTAAAATAATGAGATACCACTACACACATATTAGAATGAATAAAATGCAAAATATTGACAACATGGAATGCTGGCAAGGATATGGAGCAACAGGAACTCTCATTCATTGATGCTGGGAATGCAAAATGACACAGCCACTCTGGAAGACAGTTCTTACAAAGCTAAACTGAGTCCACCATCTTATTAAGCAAGCATGCCTCTAAGTGTTTACCAAAATGAATTAAAAACTTATGTATACACACACACAAACAAAACAAAACAAAACAAAAATACCTGCCCATAAATATATATAGCAGCTTTATTCGTAATTTCCAAACTGGAAGCAACCAAAATGTTCTTCAGTAAGTGAATGGTTAAATAAAATGTGGTAATATTATTCAGTAATAAAAACCAGTGAACTATTTAGCCACAAAAGACATGGAGGAACCTTAAATATATATTACTAAATGAAAGAAGTCAATCTAAAAAGACTCCATATTATATGATTTCAGCTATATGACATTCTAGAGAAGGAAAAACTATAGAGACAGCAAACTAATCAGTCATTGCCAGGGCCTCCAGAAGAATGCAGGGAAGGAGAGATGAATAGGTGGAGCACAGGGGATTTTTTTGGGTAGTGAACTATTCTGTATGATACTGTAATGGTGTTTAAGTGACATTATGCATTTGACAAAACCTACAGAATGTACCACACAAAGAGTGAACCCTAGTGTAAACTATGGACTTTAGTTGATAAGAGTGCATCAGTATTGGTTTATCAATCACAACAAATGTACACCAATGCAAAATGTCAATAATGGGAGAAAATGTATTTTGTGGTGGAGGGAGGGTGTCAGGAGAGGAAATGTTTGGAACTTTCTGTTCAACTTTTATGTAAACCTAAAACTGCTCTAAGAAACAGAAGTCTGTTGTTGTTCTTTATTTTTTTAAAATCTAGCTTCTAATAAAGCCTTTGAACACTCTTTTTTGGCCTTTGGCCCTAGGCTAACTAGTTCAACTTCTCATCCAGTCAGTATCCTATAAGAAGCATTACTGAGAAGTCAGGTCATAAGTGGTGAAGTATAGATGTCTTGAAGAAAGTGCCTCCAGCATTGGGGGAATTATGTAGGGCCAGTTACCAGTGAGTCAGCAGTGTGGAGCAGTGGAGCTCACCTGACCAATCAGATTCAGATTTGGCCTGTGGGGCCGGGCTCAACATAGGAAAGATGGCTCCTGCCTGCTTGCTCCAGGGGAGGAGGCTCTCTCACTGGGAATATGACGACTTGTCCTCTAGCCCTCGCTATGAAGTCACATATGTCAGTCTGCCCCACATATGCCTCTGTCACTCCCCAAGTCACTGTTCTTCCTCTGGAGCCCAAGGTGAGTGCCTGTGAGTGAGTAAGTCTATGTGCAGGCTGTTTAAGAAGATGTCTGGGTTTCCTGCAGCCTTCCATCCCACCTGGATGGTCAGAATCCCCACGGTTTTTCACAGTTAGGTATTGTGGGGCTCCTATTCCTGGCACCAGTATTCTGAGTTGGAGAATCTGGTATGAGGCCAGGGTCCCTCGCTCCTCTTGGGTGGACCTCTGCAGCCGAGATATCCCTTCTGATTCTCAGCCACCACATGGATGTATGGGACCAGCCCATTTTGTGTCTCTGCCCCTCCTACCAATCTCTTCTTGCCTTCTTCTTTATGTCCTTAGCTATAAAACTTCTCATCAACTAAACTTCAGGTGATTGTCCAGGTTGATTGTTCTAGTTTAGTTGTAGTTTTAATATGTTCACAGATGGAAGCATGCACGGTGCTTATCTACTCTGCTCTTGAATCTCTCCCGTTTGCTAATAGTTTTTAAGGATTTTGGCATATATGTTCATCAGAGATATCAGCCTATAATTTTCTTTTTTTGTAATGTCTTTGGTTTAGGAATCAAGGTAATGGTGGCCTCTTAAAATGAGCCTGGGAGCTTTCCTTCCTTTTGAATTTTTTGGAATAGTTTGAAGATAGGTGTTAATTTTTCTTTGAATGTTTGGTAAAATTCACCAGTGAAGCCATCTGATTGAGTACTTTTGTTTTTGGGGAGTTTTTTTGGTTATTGATTGATTTTTTTTTAGTAGTAATTGGTCTGTTCAGATTTTCCGTTTCTTCTTCACTCAGTCTTGGAAGATTGTATGTTTCTAGGAATTTATCAATTTTTTCCAGATTGTCCAATTTGTTGGTATATGATGTTCATAGTATTTTCTTATAATCCTTTGTTGTATTTCTCTTGTACCAGTTGTCACTTCTCTTTCATTTCTGATTTTATTTATTTGAGTCCTCTCTTTTTTTCTGATAAGTCTGGTTAGAGGTTTATCAATTTGTTTATCTTTTCAAAGAACTAGCTCTTCTTGGTTTCATTCTTTTTTCTTTTTTCTTTTTTAGACTGTTTTGTTTATTTCTGGTCTGATCTTTATTATTACTTTCCTTCTACTCACTTTGGGCTTTGTTTGCTGTTATTTTTCTAGTTCCTTTATATATAAGGTTATATTGTTTATTTGAGCTCTTTCTAGTTTCTTGAGGTAGGCCTGTATTGCTATGAATTTCCCTCTTAGAACTGCTTTCACTATATGCCATAGATTTGGGGTCATTGTATTTTCATTTTGATTTCTCTCAAGGTATCTTTTGATTTCTTTCTTGAATCTCATTGTTAACCTATCCATTGTTTAGTTATTTAGCCTCCATGTGTTTGTGTGTTTTTCAGTTTTCTTTTTGTAATTGATTTCTAATTTCATAGCATTGTGGTGGAAGAAGATACTTGACATTTCAATCTTCTTAAATTTATTAAGACTTGTTTTGTGGCCTAACATATAGTCTATCCTGGAAATTTTTTTACGTGTGCTTGAAAATAATCTTATATTCTTCTGCTTTGAGGTAAAATGCTCTAAAAATATCAATTAAATCCATCTGGTCTAATGTGTCATTTTAGGCTGCTCTTCCTTGTTGATTTTCTGTCTCAATGATTGACAGATCATTGATGTCAATAGGGTGTTAAAGTCCCATACAATTACTCTATTATTATTGATCTCTTTCTTTAAGTATGTCAATATTTGCTTTATGTATTTAGGTGCTCCTACATTGGGTGCATAAATGTTTACAAGAGTTATATCCTTTTGTTGCACTAATCCCTTTATCCATATGAAATGTCCTTCTGTGTCTTTTATTATAGTCTTTGTTTTAAATTTAATTTTGTCTGATATAAGAATTGTTACCCCAGCTCTTTTTTTTCATTCCATTTGCATAAAACATATTTTCTATCCCTTTACTTTCAGTCTGTGTCTTTCTATCTGAAGTGGGTCTCTTGCAGACAGCATATGTATGGGTCTTGTTTTTTTTTTTTTATCTATTTAGCCATCCTATGTCTTTTGATAGTAGCATTTAGTCCATTTACACATTAGGTGATTAATGATAAGTATGCAGTCATTACCATTTTATTATTTATATTTATGTTCTCCCCTGCCCCCGCTTCTTCTTCTTTTTTCAAAATTTTTTTTTAAGATTTTTATTGGGGACTTGGGGGAGGGGAACAGACAAGTTGCTGTCCTTTTGTTCTTCAGTCTAGTTGTGGAGGACATTGCTTCACTGGCCCATGTTGGTGTCATCATTGTGCTCTTCCCGGGTGAGGCAGATCGGTTGCTGGCCTCTGGAAGCTCACACCAGCTGCCAGCTGCTCACACTGGCTGCCAGCCACTCACTGTAACCTATGGAAGTCCACTGCAGCAGGGGCTGCAGCTATGCCATCCTGGGGATTCACAGCAGCCCAGCTCCAGGTGGAGCTGTTGTTCACCATCTTAGCTGCAGAGGGCAGTGTCTCTCATATGTGGGATCTGAACCAGGACCGCTGGCGTCCCAAGCCAGCTCTTAACCGACGCGCCACTCGGCCAGCCCCCTCTTCTTCTTCTTAAAGAAGCCTCTTTAACATTTCTTATAATACTGGTTTGGTGGTAATGAATTCCTTTAACTTTTTCTTGTCTGAGAAGCTCTTGATCTCTCCTTCAATTTCAAATCATAGTCTTGCTGGGTAGAGTAGCTTTGGTTGTAGTTCCTAGCTTTTTATCATTTTGAATATTTCATGCCAATCCCTTCTGGCCAGCAAAATTTCTGTTGATAAGTCAGCTGAGATACTTAAAGGAGCTAACTTATAGGTAACTAACTGCTTTTCTCTTCTGCTTTTAAGATTCCCTCTTTTTCTTTCACCTTTAGCCTTTTAGTTACTATGTGTCTTGGTGTGGGCCTATTTGGTTTCATCTTGTTCTGGACGCTATACTTTCTGAACTCGTATGTCCATTTCCTCTGCCAGGTTAGGGAATTTTTCAGTCATTATTTCTTCCAATAGATTTTCAACCCCTCTCTTCTCCTTCCAGTACCCCTATGAGGCAAATGTTGTTACACTTCATATTGTCCCAGTAGCTCTTAAACTGTCCTCATTTTTAAAATTCTTTTTTGTATTTGCTGTTCCAATTGGGTGTTTCTTGTCTTCCAAATTGGTGATTTAACTCTCTACTCTCTGTTTCCTCTAATCTGCTGTTGGTTCCTTCTAGGGTATTCTTCAATTCAGTTATTGTAGTCTTCGTTTCTGATTTTTTTTCCTATGATTTCTGTGTTCTTTTTCATGTTTACTATCTCTTTGTTGAAGTTGTTGGTAAGTTCATTTATTCTTCCCTTAAGTTCATTGAACATACTTATAACCAGTGTCTTGAACTCTGTATCTGGTAGATTGCTTATCTCTACTTAGTTTGGTTCTTTTTCTGGAGTTTTCTCCTATTCTTTTACTAGGGATATATTTCTTTGTTTCCTTATTTTGGTTGTCTCTCTGTGTTTATTTCTATGTATTAGGTAGATCTACTATGTCACCCAGTCTTGGCAGAGTGACCTTATGTAGTAGGTGTCCTGTGGAGCCCAGTGGCACAGTTACCCTGATTACCTGAGCCAGGTCCTCCAGGATTGTCCCTTGTGTGAGTTGTGTGTGCCCTCCTTTTGTAATTGAAACTTGATTGCTGTTGGCAGTCAATGGGAGGAGTTGACCCTCAGGCTGATTGGTCATATGGATTGTCTCTGACCACAGCTTATGAGCTGCTGTGCAGGGGCTGGCCCCATGGAGCAGGTTTCACCCCAGCAGAGCTCTAGTGCCTGCCACACCTTTGGGTATGCCATTTGTGGAACTAATTGGGTGGTGCTCTGTTGTGCTCTGAAGTTGGCCACCTGGTGTGTTGATTCTGGGGCCTCTGGAGAGAGGCTCAGTGCAAGCTAGGTCAGCTGCCACCTGGGACCAGCCTGGGATCATTGGTAGGAGCTACAAAGGGATCTGTGGTTGGTAGGTGCCTGTACTGGGCCTGGAGGCATGTGGGAGAGGCCATGCTGCAAACTGAAGCTGGCTGCTATCAGTACCATGCCTGGGGCCACTCAGGAAAAGGCATAGGCTACACCAAGGCCAGCTGCTACCTAATTGGAGCTTGTGTACCTTTGAGAGTTATTAGGAAAGTCTGCAGTGTGGACTGAGGCCAGCTTCCCATGAGGCACAGCTGCTGAAAGAGCTTTGGGTGGTATGCAAGTTGGGTGGGATGGCCTGTCAGGGAGTCACCAATGTGGGGTGAGTGATGTTCATCAGGTTAATGCAGATTCAGATTTCGTGCCAGTGCTGGGTCTGGGGCCACTCAGCAAGAGGCACAGGGCATGCCACCACCAGAGTTTGAGAGTTTTTACACCTTTGAGTGTTTTTAAGAAAGTCTGCAGCACAGGCCAAGGTCAGCTGCCTGAAGCTTAGAGAGCCTTGGGTTGTGGGTGAGTTGGGTGGGGTGGGGTCTCAGGGAGTCATCAGTGTGGGATGAACAGTGTTCACCAAGTTAATGCAGATTCAAATTTGGCACCCACCTGCACTGTCAGGCCGTATGTGGGGAGGGCTCAACACAGGAAAAATAGTAGCTGTTCTTCCAGGACTCACCCTGAAGTTACACAGTTCAGTTTCTCCCTGTATGTCTCTAGTGCCTTTTGAGCTGCTTTCCCTTTGCTGGAGCATATGTTGAGTTTGAGTGAGTTTGATGCACAGGCCCTTTAAGAGGATACCTCAGTTTCCAGCAGCTTTCTTCTCATCCAGTCAGTTGCAATCCCCACTGGTTTTCACAGCTAGAAGTTATGCGGAGTTCTCTTCCTGGCACTGGTGCTCCAGTCTGAGGAGCCAAATATGGGCTGGAACCCCTTGTTCCTCAGGGGGACCTCTGCAGCCAAGATATCCTTCCTGATTCTCAACCACCACATGTGGGTGTTGGGCCAGACCATTTCTTGTCTCCATCCTCCTACCAGTCTCATGTAACTTCTTCTTTATATCCTTAGTTGTAGGAGTTCTGTTCAGTTAGTCTTCAAGTGGTTCTCCAGGTTGATTTTCTATAATTTAGTCATAATTTTGATGTGGTCATGGGAAGAGGCAAACACAGTGTTTATCTACTCTTCTACTCTTCTTTTTTTTTTTTCCACATTGTTGTCTAGTTGTCCCAGCACATTTTGTTGAAAACACTATCTTCTCTCCATTGAACTTCCATTTTTCCTTTGTCAAAGATCATTTGACTCAACTGATGTGGGTCTATTTCTGGGCTCTCTATTCTGTTCCATTGATCTTGTTATCTATTCTTTGTCTTATATCACACTGCATTGATTGCTATAGATATTCCTAGCAAGTTGAAGAATTTTCTCTTTAATCTTAATTTGGCTAGAGTTTTTAATGGTGAATTGCTGTTGGGTCTTGTCAAATGCTTTCTCTGCAATGATTGATATGATCATATAATTTTAGTTGTGAAGTTTGTTTATGTGGTGAGTTATACTGACTGAATTTTGAGTGATAAATTAATTTCTAGGTATACATTTGGTTATGACCACTGATCAAACAATGAGCAGGTATACACTTGGTCATGGTGTTTACTTCCTATTTTGCGTTGGTTTGTTTTTTTTTAAAGATTTTATTGGGGAATTGGGGGAGGGGAACAGTGTTGGGGAATCGGGGGAAGGGGAACAGACAAGTTGCTGTCTTTTTATTCTTCAGTGTAGTTGCGGAGGACATTGCTTCACTGGCCCATGTTGGTATCGTCATTGCTCTCTTCCCGGATGAGGCAGATCAGTCGCTGGCCTCTGGACAGTCACTCACTGTGGCTATTGGCAGCTCACACTGGCTGCCAGTCTATTTTGTATTTTTGTACTCAGTTTTCTAATGTTTTGTTGAAGATATTATGCCTAAGTTCTTGAGAAATAGCTGCCTACAGTTTTTTATATTTGTGATGTGTTTTTATCAGGGTAATGTTAGACTCATAAAATGAGTTGAAAAATGCCTCTTCCTCTTCTACTTTCTGGAAGAGATTGTGTAAAATTGGTGCTAACTATTTTTTAAATAATTGGTAGAATTTCTAGTAAAACCATCTGTGGCTAGAGATTTCTTTATCATAAGCTGTTTAATTAAAAGTTCAATTCCTTTAATGTTTATAGTGCTATCCAGACTGTTTATTTCATGTTAATTGAGTTTTCAGTAGTTTGTTGTTTTGAAGAAATTGGTCCATTTCTTCTCAGCTATAGAACTGACGAGTATAAAGTTATTTGTAGCATTCCCTGATTATCCTTCTGCATGTGCTTTTAAATAATGGTAAGTGCTATGAATAAAATAAATCAGAGAGGATAAGGAAAGATCTCTCAGAAGATGATATGTGAGCTGAGATCTGAAGTAGCCAACTGTGGAAAAAATTGGAGAAAGAATTCCAGGCAGAGGGAGAAGTTAATGCAAAGGCCTAGAGGAGGGGACAAGCTTGACCTGTTTGAGGGAGAAACAAAAACAAAAACAAAAAAACAGCTGAAATAGAAAAACCTATAAGGAGAATGGTTGGAGTTTGTGGAAAAGAGGAAAATTCCCCTTTTACTCCTCTGGTTCTTTTTGGCTGGCTGAGTAATCAAATCAACAGCGGGGAGATTGACAGTCAAATTTAATCTCATGTCACAGAACTCCATATACATTAGAAAGTCAGAGACCCCACATGAAGGAGAGGTTTAGAGATAGAAAGGGGGATTGAAGTATATACAACATCCTGAGCTAGGGATTAAGTAAGGTGCCTTGGGAGCTTCAAAAGACCATTGAAGAATGATAAGAAGAGCAGATGTTAAATAATTAATAGTGTGCTCTGTCCTATAGATAGGTCAGAAGAAGTTATCTTTGATAATGTTTTATGGGCAAGGCCTCTAATTCAAATTTATTTAGGTAGTTAAAGGGGGGGCAGAAGTTTCTCTTGAGCTTAAAGCCAAAATTGCCTTTAGCTGAAAGTAATCTGTATACTGTAGAGGGACATCTTGGGTTAGCTCATTCTGGACCGCCCTAAGTTGAACCTGGAGAGGAGGCAGGGGCCAAAGAATGTGCTACTTTGGGCCATGAGAAGGTGCTTGGATACTGTGGTTGGGAAAGTGGGACATCATTGGATGGCTTTAAGCAGGAAAATCATGACTGGATTTATATTTATAAAAGATCACTGCACCTGCTGTATGGAGAATGGGTTGTAGGAGAGCCAAGAATCAAAAGTCAAGTGATGAGGGCCGGCCGAGTGGCGCGGTGGTTAAGAGCTGGCTTGGGATGCCAGCAGCCCCGGTTTGGGTCCCACATATGAGGGCCAGTGACACTGCCCTAAAAAAAAAAAAAAGTCAAGTGATGAAAAGTTTGCAGGCTTCTCTGAAAGATGATGGCAGCTTAGATCCCAGAGGCAGCAGTGAAGATGGAGTGTAGGAGTCAGAGTAGGCACACAGTTTGAAGTTACTGATTTTATCCGTCTTTGCCCTACCGGCCTCAACTTCTCTTAAGGACTAAGAACAGCCATCTTTTTTGTTGAGCTTCTAGCACACTTCTTTTCAGACAATCTAAGTGCACAAAGTTTAAATAAAGTTCAAACTATCAAAAGCCACCTTGGTTATATTTTGACTTTTCTTCTGTCCTAGTCCACTCAGGCTGCTATAACAAAAAAAACACCATAGGCTGGGTGGCTTATAAGCAACATTAATGTATTTCTCACAGTTCTGGAGACTGGGAATCCAAGATCAAGACACCAGCAGATTTGGTGTCTGGTGAGAGACCACACCCTAGTTTATAGATTGCCATCTGCTTGTGGTGTCCTCACATGGCATTAGGGGTGGGGAAGCTCTGTAGTGTCTCTTTTTAAGGGTATCAATCCCATTCGTGACCTAATTGCCTCCTAAAGACCCCCATTCCAAATACCATCGTATTGGGAATTAGGATTTAACATATGAGTTTTGGGGAGACAGACTATCTAAACCCATGAAGTTTTTTAAAGTTAAGACTAAAAAACATTTCAGCTATGTTTTGGCTTTTTCTGCTGTATAAATTACCCCAAAAGTTTTGTGCAGGCTCATGAATTGCTGCCTAACTTTAGACAGTTTCTTGAAAAGGCATCAGCCATTTCTTTTGTCAGAGGTTTAGGCCATTGTTCAGAGTGTTGAGAGATAACAAGAGTACAGTTTAATGTGCTACAGATGTCTGGTCGGTGACTCAGGCTCCTGGCAGAAATCCAAGGCAGGAAACCTGCTGTTGTAATTCGTATTCTGTGTCTATGCCGGAAACGGCTTGAGCTGTAATTGCGGAGTTTATAGTGATGTAAATGCATCTAAACCCCAAGTGAAGCCTCACAGATGTACATCATTAGGAGAGCTCGCAGCTTCTCTCAGATGCCACTCAGAGGCGATTCATTTGCAATCAATTTCAAAGACTGTGGATGGAAAGAATGTTCTCTCATATTGTCTAGCTTACTTTAAAATCTTGTCCTCCTGACATTTTGATAAAAGGTAATAACCAAACCTCTTGTGTTCAACAGAATGTGCTTATAATAACAAGCCTAGTATTAAAAAAGAAAAGACTCAAAGTATCAACTGCCCTTTAGAAATGGAATACGCCATTTTCCATTTGACCTGATTGTCCAGTTGTCTGCAGCACCTCCTCTTTCCTAACCATTTCATGATTAGTGAGGAGGCAGGCACTTGAGCTCACAGTCAGAAAGCCTTGCTGGGTACAAGTTGTAGAAGCTTCACATTTTTCCTAATGTGAAAGTGAAAAGAAAAAAAAGTTTTGGTCTACTTAAATTTATAAACTTTCAGTAATATAGAGAAACAGTTAACATGTAATCATAATAGTAAATATTATGATATGAATATTAAATTAATTTCTTATTCAGTGTATTTGGATCCTGATGGGAAACATGCATACTCAAACAAGGCTTATTTACGAAGAGAGCATTAATAAAAATGTAGTTGGGTGTAAGGAAACCACAAGGGGTAGTGCAGCTACCTGGGGTTACAACCCCAGGATATTACTACTCCTGGGCCCACAGAGAAGCAGGAAGAAGCACCTGTGGAAACCGGAAGGAGGGAGCTTCATGAAAGAGTGGTGACCTCCAGTAAGGGGCATGGCCTGGTTAAGGTGACCTTGCAGAGGACAAGGCTCAGGAATCAATACCTGACCGCACTCTACCCCCTCCCTCCATACACTGATTTGCTGGGTCTCCATTGGCTGAATCCAACTGAAACCAGAACCCATGGGTGTGACCCATTCACGTCATCTCCTAGGGAGAGAAAGGTAGAAAGTGGATCTGAAGGGAGAAGTTCATGTTTTTAAAGATATATGTCCCAACATAATATATTAATTTTGAAATATGGCCTTTGTCTACTATAGCTTTTCCCCAAACTATTCTATTTGGACTCTTTTCATACATCAACTTTATTTTCATCACTAGAGCCATCTCTGAGTCACCAATAGTTTTAGGAGACGTTCACTTTTTTTTTTAGGGATTTTTATTGGGGAATTGGGGGAGGAGAACAGTGTTGGGGAATTGGGGGAGGGGACCAGCCAAGTTGTTGTTCTTCAATTTTCGTTGTGGAGAGCGCCATTCACCATCTGGCTTCCCATCTGTAACTCGTGGTCTCTAAGCTCAAGGTGCTGTGTTCAGTCTTAGTTGCGGGTGGGCATAACCACCATCTCATGCGGGAGTCGAACCAGCAGGCTTGTTGTTAAGAGTGCATGCCCTATCCACTGAGCCATCTGGGCAGCAGCTCAGCTCAAGGTGCCGAGTTCAATCTTTCGTCGCGGGTGGGCATAGCCCACCATTGAACAGGCAATCTTGTTGTTACACCAGCTGAGCCATCCTGCCACCTGTTGGCAGCTCAGCAATAGCTCAGCTAGGGAGCAGTGTTCACTGGCCCATGAAGGAATCGAACCCGTGGCCCTGTGCTCAGCGCATGCCCTCTAAGCCAACTCTTAACCAATTGAGCCATTCGGCCTGCCCGAGATATTCACTTTTTAAATACAGAACTTTTAAATGTTTCTATGATCCTGTTGCTGGAATTTTTACCCAAGTCACAAATGCACATTCATATATTATTATGGCATTTTTTTCACTCTTTTTGTAAATATATGTCTATATACTTCACTGTATAACTACTTACTATTTTACTTCTAAAAATTATTTTAAAACATTATTTATAATGGTAGTTGTTGCTTGCAGTTGAGAGGTCATATTAACAGAAAGTATGATGGAATATGTACTAAATTTGTTTACAACCTCTTTTTTGACCAATTCTATCATCTTACCTTAATAAGCATCCAAAAGTAGGAGTGATTGAGTTCACTTCAGAATTGTTGTATCTTCCCCAAGTGGTATTTCGTGATGGAGTATCCTACAATGTGAGAGACTTTGTAATGATGTGAATATAAGGTTTTTACTTCAAGAATGATTTATTTTCTTCAGGCATATACTCTCTTCAAACTATCTCTAGTCTGAGGTCTTCAAACTAGACCTCAGTTTCCTCATATTAGAATCAGAATAATTCTAGTATTTACCTCACAGAATTACTGAGGGAAAAATAATGAAATAGACCTCAGTTTCCTCATATTAGAATCAGAATAATTCTAGTATTTACCTCACAGAATTACTGAGGGAAAAATAATGAAATAATGCAATTAACACAAAATTTGAGACATAATAAGTGTTCAACTTCATTTTGTTTATTATTTGTAAGTTTTCTAAATTGCCCTAAATAATCCATTTCCTCAAAGAACTATCTTCTTAACTGATGATTAGTTGTTGTTGTTTTTTATTGAGACTAGTAGGTAATAGATTAATGGTGTGATTTGGCAATAATGAAATGCAAGGGTGTGGTTGATAAATATTTTCATCTGGTTGCTATGGATATATTCCAGCATTTCCAGTTTGAATTTCAGCAGGAGGCAGGCTACTTTCCGCACCATTAGAAATAGCTTATGAAGAACTGTTTATCCTATGCCTGAATTCTACATTCTGCCTGAATTCTACTTCCTTTTGTAAGTACACTATTGCTGAACCTCTTGAGATCTTTTTCTGTTGACTTGAGTACTGAAGGACCTTCTGCCTCATTTTTAGCGACTGCCTTGGCCCAGTAGGTGGCGAAAGCATAGAATATTCAGCAATATCTGTCTTGGGTACCAAATGGTGCTGTTTTGATTTCATTTTAGTTTTCATTCTGTTTGTTTTTCTTGTATTTCTCATAAAAGTAAAATGCAAACAGTTAGAATAATCCATTGAGTTTGCTCAATTATATTTAAAGCTTAAATATAAGCTGTTCTTAATACCCTGGCAATATATTTCTAAAATGCAGATCTTTTGTAGTCACTTCATACTGAAACTGATAAGAAAAGCTAAGATATCATGACTGTACATTTTAGTATCCCATGTACAGCATTTTAGGAAGGGAATCTTGCTTATCAGAAGATACCCTCCACATTTATAGTTATACTTAGTATTTCCAAATATTAAGGGAAAGGGAAAATATGTAGGTTTATCCCCTCCTACACACACACACACACACACACACACACACACACACACACACACACAATTATTGACTTTGGAGTGGAAAGGGAAATTTTTTTTTTTCTTACAACAAGCACCTAGGAGGTGTGACAATTAAGTTCACGAACTTGTTGCAATGATGTTGCTAACCTTTTTTGATATCAGAGGATTTACTCATTATGAATTAGTACCAACTGGACAAGCAGTTAACTAAGTTTACTACTTGGAAGTGCTGAAAAGGCTGCATGAAAAAGTTAGACGACCTGAACTTTTCGCCAACAATTCACGGCTCTTGCATCAAGACAATGCACCAGCTCACATGGCACTGTCTGTGAGGGAGTTTATAGCCAGTAAACAAATAACTGTGTTGGAACACCCTCCCTACTCACCTGATCTGGCCCCCAATGACTTCTTTCTTTGCCCAAAGATAAAGGAAATATTGAAAGGAAGACATTTTGATGACATTTAGGACATCAAGTGTAATATGACAACAGTTCTGATGGCCATTCCAGAAAAAGTGTTCCAAAATTGCTTTGAAGTGTGGACTAGGTGCTGGCATCGGTGCATAGCTTCCCAAGGGGAGTACTTTGAAGATGACTGTGTGTAGCAATGAGGTATGTAGCACTTTTTCTAGGATGAGTTCACAAACTTAATTGTCTGTTCTCTGTGTATCACCCTAGCTTTTCAAGCTAGATCCACTACAAGCTCTGTGCTGGGGATGGGAGACAAGGAATAGGGGAGCCCTGTTTGTTCATATTTTTTTTTGCAAATGGGGACTTCATAGTATATCATGATGGAGAGAGAAAGAAAATCTGTATTACTAAAGCCCTGTGTGTATGTGTGTTGAGATGAACAGAAGAGAGATGATGCACCCTTATTTAGAACATCTCAGAGGGGTTAGGCAAGAGTGTGAATGCAGGGCCAGCCGAGTGGTGCAGTGGTTAAGCGCTGGCTTGGGAAACCAGCGGCCCCGGTTCGGGTCCCACATATGAGGGCCAGTGACACTGCTCTCAAAAAAAAAAAAAAAAAAAAAGTGTGAATGTGAAGTCAAATGCCCACAGGGACCAAGCAAGTTGCTTGAATGTATGAAGCAGGCTGGCTTATAGAAAATCAGCAGTGTGCTAAATGGAAATGACATGTGCATTTAGTAGTGATATCACAACCAGAAGATCAGAAGTGTGCGTAAGAGACAGACAGAGGGACTGCAGCAAATTGGAGAGCCTGCCCCTCCTGATTAATAGTTTAATCAGCAATGTGTGGACCAAATCATGTCTGTAGTTTGAATCTGCTCCAGAGCCCATCAGTGAGTGATTTCTTGACCTTTCATCAAGGTACACGTGCTCCGCGTTCACGTTTTAGTTCCTCATTTTACCAATGAGGAATTTGATCTCCACTGGGGTTACATTGGGTTGCATCCTGGCTCTCTTGACTGTGTGCTCCTTTCAAGACACTTTGCATCATTTTTGCATATGTTTTCCTCTATTTATTCTATTTATTTCTTAGATTGTCCTAATGTGACCAGTCATCCCTGATGTTTCTTGGTCTTACAGGAAGAAATGTACTCAGTATCTCAAAGGCCAAAATTCGGAGCAATTGGCCCAGTTGGTCTTGATGAATTTAACTCTCAGAACAGATAAAAATCACAAGTACACTCGTTTATTTGTTGCGGGTCTTGCTCTTTTCATCTGCTTACTTGATCTCATTTCAGTGGTAACAGGACGCTCAGTGACTAATGCAAAGTTTAAGTTCAAGCTGCAATATTACATACTTCCAGTAGAGGTCATATGTGCTTTTCAAATGAAGTGTGTGTGCTTTGCAGATGGAAAATACTAGTTTGGCTTTTCTCTAATGCATGAAGAAACAAGAATTCTTGGTTATTTATTGCGTTAAGGGAACTTAGGCCAGGTTTTCCTTAGCTGAGGGAATTTAAAATAGAAAAAGTTGCATGTGCACCTGTGCTTGTGTGTGCTCTGTCAGGAAATGGAGATCAAATTCAGGGGCAGTAGGAAGTTCACTGAGGAATATTATCAGAGATGACATATTTCTAAAGGTAAATGTGACATTTAGTTTTATTAATCCTAGGCTGTTTTTAGAGTAATATCATCTGTAGGGTAATTTTCAAAGATTATCTAATATTCTTGGATTCTATCATATTTATTCAAACAATATATACTGAGAACTTGCTATGTGATGGGCACTGGGATATTGCAGAGACAAGAGAAAGCTCCTCCCTGCAGTCATGGAAACTTACGTTCTAAAAGGACAGAGGTAAAACAAGTAACCAAACAAGTGAATGAAGACCGATTCAGAGAGTGATGCTTGCTAAGATAGACAGCAGGGGGCGGAAGGGCAATGTGAGACCGCTAATGTGAAATGTGCTCTCTGAGGAGGAAGCATTGGAACTGACCTGAAAGAAAAGAGGGAGCCAGTCATGTGAGGACTTGGGGGAGGGAGCTCCAGGTTGAGGGGACAGCAAGTATGACGGTCCTGGGGTGGAAACAACAGAAAGACTGCCACTGAAGCTGGAGTGAGGTGAGCTGAGAGGAGAGGGCAATGAAATATGCTGAAAAAAGGTGACAAGGAGCCAAGGAAGACCTGTAGGCCTTAGCAAGAAGCTGCTGTTTTGCATCGTACAATTGTAGAATCTTAATGTTGGAAGGGAGCTTGGAAATCATCTCATTCATTTGTTCTCAAAGCATGCAAAAGAATCTCCTGAGGAGCTTGTCAAATAGGCAGATTCTGCCAGAAGTTCAGACTCAGAGCTCTAACATGAGGTCTGCAGAACTGCATCTAAGTTGCGACCGATGGAGCTGCATCTTCAGGCTCCATGGTGCAGAGATGTAAGCAGTCCATTGATCACATTTTGAGAAAATACTGATTTATCAGTTAGAGTTCTATGGTTGCAAGCGACAGAATTCAACTCCAGCTAACTGAATAAACAGAATTTATTGAGAGGCAGCGGGGCAGTGAATGCAACAAAGGAAAGATTGATTGTTAAGACCAAAAAAAATGCTCCAGGCATCTAGATTTGCACAAACAACGGAGAATGTTTTCGAGGCACTGTAATCTGGAGATCAACTCCAACCCAGGTTCTCTGCCTTCCGGTGCAGACTATCTACTCATTCATTACCACATAGTTACTAGATGTCTACCAGGTGCCAGGCAGTTTGCTAGGCGCTGGTGGTACGGTGGTGAACCAGAGAGGCCTGAGTCATTGTGCCCATTTTAGATCACATCTTCTTTTCTCCACATTTATTTATTTATTGAGCAAAAATTGTGAACCACCTACTATATACAAGGTGCTGTAGGTGAAATAGAAATCCACAAAATAATCTTTATTTCAGGAAATGTATAATCTGGTAGGGGACGTATTAAAAGACTGTGATGGGAATTCAGAGGAGTAAGACATTACTATCAGTCTAGAGGAATGCAGATGTCATCCCAGGAGTAAGATGGATCGTCCTTATTCATCTGCCTTAACAGTGAGGGAGACTTAGTGAAGCTGCCTAGAATTAGAATGCCAATGGCTTTCTGCTAAAATGGAATCGCTTGCTTTAGCCTTGAACCTACTGTGTTTTCTTTGTTTTTGCTTTTGTTTTTTTTAAGATTTTCATTGGGGAATTGGGAGAGGGAAACAGACAAGTTGCTGTCTTTTTGTTCTTCAGTCTAGTTGCGGAGGACGTTGCTTCACTGGCCATGTTGGTATCGTCATTGCATTCTTCCCGAATGAGTCAGATCGGTTGCTGGCCTCTGGACAGCCACTCACGGCAGCTATTGGCAGCTCACACCAGCTGCGGGCCACTCACTCTGGCTGCCGGCCACTCACAGTAGCTTATAGCAGCCCACTGCAGCAGGGGCTGCAGCCTACACCATTGCTGGGACTCATGCAGCCCAGCTCCAGGTCGAGCTGTTGTTCACCATTTTAGTGTAGAGGGCAGTGTCCTGGCCAGCATATGAGATCCAAACCAGGCCGCTGGGGTCCCAAGCCAGCTCTTAACCAATGAGCCACTCGCCGGCCCAAACCCACTGTGTTTTAAGCAGCACATTCCAGGCTTATTTTTTTTCCAGTTCTTTTGAGAACTAATTGACATACAGTGGGCTTATCTGACATTCGTGATGGATTATAAGCCTTTGCCCATGCAGCTCTGGCATGGAGCTTTAGGAACTAGCCAGCAGCTGGATCATGATGGGGCAGATCAGTAGGGTGATTCAGGACCTCTGCAGTCATGTTCCTGCCTGACTCACTGATAATTCCAGTCCTCCTTGTCTAAGCCCCACTTTAAACACACCACCCCCTCCACCTATAAATCTTAAGTGTTACACCATTCTGGGCTGTTAACATATCCAGCTAGGTGACTGAGGCAGGTGGCTTAATGCTCGGGATGGTGATGTGATTCCATGAATGAGCATTTTCTTAGCATGAAGATATCTAATTTTTGTCTGAATTTTAATGCATAAAAATATAGTGCTGTCAGATCCTCGTTTTTCCCTTATTTGCTCTTAATGCTCTGTGACACTCTAAATTTGAAGCATCTGTCTTTTTTATGAGGCTCTTTGTAAGAAAGGTAAGAACACAGATTCTGAAGTCAGACTCCCTGGATTGTAGTCTCAGTTCCGACACTTATTAGCTGCAAGAATTTAGGCAAGTTGCTGAACTCTATGCTTCAATTTCCTCATCTGTAATATGAGCACTAATAATGATAATCATCTTTAGAGTGCATCAGTTAGTGATGACCACAAAAATGCGGCATAACAAGCTATCCTAAAACTCAGAGGTGTAAAACAATGATCCCTTGGTGCTTCTTGCATAAATAAGAGTCCGTTGGAGGTCAGTGGGTCAAGCTGAGCTTGGCCAGGCTGGTTCTGCTCCACAATGTAGGTTGGGGTTTGTCCCTCATCCTTCTTGGACTAGCAGACTGGTAGAGGATACTCTTCTCAAGGTGATGGCAGAGGCATAAAGAGGACATGTAGAAGTAAATGAAGCCTATTATGTAGGTTTGGAGTTGGCAGCCCATAATTTATACGCCATATCGTATTGACCAAAACAAATCACATGGCCAAAATCAGTCGGAGGGCAGAGAAGTACTCTTAGCCTCTTTAGTGAGAGGAACTGCAAAGTCACATGGCAAAGGAAGTGGTTAGAGGGAGGAATGAAGAATAGAGGCAAATAATGAACATGGACACAGGTTATTGTGAGAATTAAATATATTAATGTATGTTAACACTTTGTAAGCGGGCATTTGAGCTATATGACGAGTTTACTCGTTTCCCGCAAAAAATGTGTTAAGTGCTAGAAAATTGCCTGGCATCTAGTAACTACTTTATCAATGCTTGCTTTTATTATTATTCCTTTTTTCAAATGTCATTTCAGTCTAAACAATATTGCCCGAATGATCATTAGCATCTTGAGAGAGAAAGGAGCCTGCTTTACAAGCTGTTGACATGCATGTTTATAATAACCACTGTCAACATTTGTTGAGTGCTTTCATATCCTTTGTCTAATTTGACCTTCACAGCAAAGCTAAGAAGTGGGTATGACTTTGTTTTTTGCAGGTAAGAGAGGAAGTGCTCACAAATGAGAATAACTTGCCCCAAATCACAGAACCATAGATCCTAGGATTTCACCCAAGGTTTGTCTGACTTCAGGGCCCATGCCTCCCACATCATGAAGATTTCTAGGAAAACTGTCACTGGCAATGGCTTCCCCACTGATTGTCACACATCTTACCTGGCCCTACTTTCCAGTCCATTCTATACTCATCAGCCAGGGTGATTCTTTAAAAATGCAATTGTGAACATACTCTTCACCTGCATAAAATCCTGAATAAATCACTACTACTTTCAGAAACCTTAAGGTTCTTAACATACCTCACGAGACCCTGATTTTCCAGGCCCTGCTCTCCTTTCACCCTCCACCCCTCCCATTCTCCCTCAGCTCCTGGTGTTCTGGCCCCCCAAGCTCATCCTCAGTTCCCTTCTCTAGCATGGGAACTTTGCAAATGTTCTTCCCCATGCCTGGGCCCCTCTCTCCCTCTTCCCCACACTCTCCACCTAGTTGACTTTTTCTTTTTTTTAAAGATTTTATTGGGGAATTGGGGGAGGGGAACAGACAAGTTGCTGTCATTTTGTTCTTCATTCTAGTTGCGGAGGATGTTGCTTCACTGGCCCATGTTGGTGTCGTCATTGCGCTCTTCCCGGATGAGGCAGATTGGTTGCCAGCCTCTGGATGTCTCTCACCGCGACTATTGGCAGCTCACGCTGGCTGCCGGCCACTCACTGTAGCCCATGGCAGCCCATTGCAGCAGGGGCTGCAGCCTACACCATCGCCGGGGCTTGCACAGCCCAGCTCCAGGTGGAGCTGTTGTTAGCTGTAGAGGGCAGTGTCACTGGCCGTCATATGTGGGATCCGAACCGGGGCCGCTGGCATCCCAAAACCAGCTCTTAACCAATGCGCCACTCGGCCTGCCCTCCACCTAGTTGACTTTGACTCATCCACCATGTTTTATCTGAAAGACCACTTCCTCGGAGAAGAGTGCCAGACCACCCTGAAAGTCAGTTCCTCATTGCACGCATGCTGTTAGTGTTGTCCATTCGCCTTAGCAGCACTGGTCAAAGCTGTGACCCCATGTTGGTAACTGTATGATTCTGAGTATCTTGAAAGCTCATACCTCTGCTTCCAGGTATGATGTGTCTCCTCTGCCTGTGATCTTCTTTGCATGCCACCTGGCCTAAGGACTCCACATTCCCCCTACGCAACCTTGGTCTCAGCACAAGTCTATCTCCTTAGAGAACAGGACAAACAGTGCTCATCCTACAATGTCTCGTCCTTCTCCTCTGTAGTACTTGACACACCTTGTACATTTTTAGTGTCTGTCTTTTGTGGAAGCCTATAAGCTCCAATAACACAGCAGTGATTTCCATGTTCATTGTATTCCAGCAGGTAACACAGAGCCTGGTGAGGAAGTTTAGTTAGAACTTCTTTAGCCAAATGACACTGGAATCAAGGGTGTGTTACCACGCTGAGCTATTTGGCGAACTCCTTTAAAACTTTGTTCAAGGGATACAACAATAACATGGCATATATAAAACACTTACTGTCTGTTACACATTATGCTTAATGCTTTACAAATGTTATCTCATTTAATCCTCAGAATAACCCTATAAAGGGTCTGTTATCATTATCTCTATTGCAGATGGGGGAATGAAGCTGAGAAAGTCAGGTTAAACAATTTGTTCAAGGACAGTAGGCAGTGGCATTGTGCCCAAATCCCCAAGACCTCCTCACTTTGTTGTGCTCCCAAAGGACTCACTGCATTCATCATTGTCATTATTGTCCCTCTTGTCGTGAGACTATGAGAGCCAAATGGTCTCACTCACCTTTATTGTTCCCATGTCTATGTTCCTGGCACATATTAGGTACTCAATTAATGTTCATTGAATATGAAATATATGTGTCCTGATACAAACCCATAAGCAGTTTTAGAAATGGAAAAAGAAGGAGTTTCCTAACAGATTAAGGCAAATAAAAAAACAAAGCAACAAAAATCAGTCAGCGTGAGCCAAGCAGAAGTCAAGTGTTATAGTGTAGAGGTTAAGCAGGCTGGCTTTAGGACCAAAAACTCCCATCTTGCCTCTTCTCGCTATGTGAATTTGGCAAGTATTTATGCACTCCATGCCTCAGATTCTCATCTGAAAAATGGTAGCAATCATACTATCTATATTCCCATAGAGTTGTTGTAACACTGAAATGATTTAACATATAAAAAATGCTTTTCCTGTAAAAATGCACCACGAATAGTAACTATCATTATTGCAAAGCTCTGTGACTTGGCCCACATGCTAAGTATCAGTTCCTTAGTTTCTCACATCTCTGGAATTGTAGTCACATTTTCTGGCTTTGGCAGAGTCCAGACCATGTGTCCTAGCTCTGTCCCTGGTTGTGTCTGCAGGGTGAGCAGCTCTCAGCTTTACCACTTCCCTGGGACTGTCACACCACTTCTGTCCCTGAACCCATGGGGAGGTGCTTTCCTACCTGAGATCCCAGAGTCCCTCCCTTCCGCTCTTGATGGACGCCTACCAACCTATCTTGAATCTCCATTTGTACCCTGGACCTGGCATAACTAATTTGTGAGCTAGGATGATAGTCCAGACACTAGAACCACTGAATGTAAGCACTGTACAGTCTACCTCTCCTTCTCCAAGAGTCAAATACAATTTCTATACTACCATTTAATGTTCTTCTATTAACTTTTTATGATACTAAAAAATTTTAAAGAATTTATTTTTTTTATTAAGAAATTGAAATATTTTTCCTGTTTTTATTTCAAATATACATATTAAACTTCTACTGAGTATCTGGCACTGTGCTGGGCTCTGGGGAGTACTTGAACGAGCAAGAGAAGCACCTCTTTCCTTCTAGGTAATAACCGAATAACCTAAAAAATACACAGGACCTTATTTTTTATTCATAGATAAATCCTATCAGATTCTCCAAACAAGAGAGTGCATCAGCCTCTGAGAATTTCAGTGTGAATTAATTTTCTACACCTGGCCATAGAATAATAACTTTCCTCCTCCTTGTCAACCCAACTTCTCTACTCTTAGGAGAACTCAACCAACAGTTGAGTTATTTGCATATTGCAGAGACTTGGTGTAAAATCACAATGTGCTATCAAAAAAAGCAAAACTCCTTGTTGCTTTGCGATGCCTCCTGAAATTTCAGGTCGGCACCTGCTGGCCCTCCCAGAGAGATGCCTTTTCTGTTTGAGTTTGTGCCTCTCTCCTGCCTCTCCTCACCACTGGGGAGTCACTTTGAACAGCACCAGGCTTTTGAAGACTTCTTGCTAATGAGACCATGCAGGCAGCAGCTGTGTAATGTTCTGACTTTAGAAGGGTGGTATCTTACAAACACACCTGGCTCCAAGTTCCAGCTCTGCCTCTTATTATCTTTGTGATTTCAGTCAAGTTTCTTATTAATCTTTCTGAACTTTAGGCTATTTGTACAATGCAGGTGATGATGATGATGATAATAATAATAATACTAAGTATCAGGGTGTTTCATTGCAAGCAACAGGAAGTTATTTTGGGATGCATGCTGAAAATTTATTTGAACATTATGAAGTAACTTATAGATTCAGTGAAAATATAGAGAAGTAGATTCAGAAAGAAGCAGAATTAAGCAGCCCTGAGGATTTATGAATTAGGAATTAATAGCCACTTTCATCAGATACTCAAATATATTGGGTTGTCGGAAGAGTCATGATGTATTTGTTCTATGTTTTTCATTGCAAAAATGCATCATGACTTTTCCACCAACCCAATACATTTGAGTATCTTACCCCTCCACCAACCCAATACATTTGAGCCCTTACCCCTCTTCTGAAGTCCAGCCTCATATATCCAACTACCTTGTGATAGCTCCACCTGAAGGTATAATAAGCATCTCAAGAAATTATATTTACAAAATAAAACTTAATTAGTCCTCCAAATCCTGACAGTCTGTGTGTTTATAAATGTACCCACTTCCACCTCATTATTCTAGCCAAAATTCTTATATCTGTCTTTGCTGTCTTTTATTCACAGCTTACATCCTGTCCATCAAATTCTTTCAATTGTGCCTTCAACCTATATCCTGATTCTGACCACTTCTCACCTCTCACATGTCACCCACAGATCAAGAAGCCCTCCTATTTTAACCAGACCATTTCAGTGATGTCTTTTCTCTTCTCCCAGATTTCCTTCTTGCCCCTGTCCCACTTTTGTTCTACACACAACAGTCAGATTAACTATTTTAAAAACAAAATCAAGACATAGAAATCCTCTGTGAATGCTCTAATGACTTTTCATTACATTAAAAATAAAATCCAATGTCTTGATTTTCACACCTACGAGACTCAACATTATCTGGTCACATCTCCAAACTCACTTTGTAGCATTCTTCCCTTGGTTGGCACATTAACCTCCTCGATATTCCTTGAACAAACTGAGTTCATCTCTATCTTGGGATCTCGGTACTTGCTGTCTTCTCTTGGCACAGAATGCTGCTCCTCTGATATTCACAACACCCCTACTTACACTATATTTTCTGCAAACTCCATGAAGACTGGCTATACATATATTTGGTACACTACTGAAATACCAGGAGGCTTCCTGGTACCTAATGGGCATTGACTAAGTATTGGGATAAGTTAATGAATATGTTAGAGTGTACTACTGGGGTATATAGCTCCAACCATTTTCCATTCCATCCCTTGGAGGTTTTTAAATCTCCAAGGGTCTCAATGGTCTATCCTGGGCTGTGCCCATTCCTTGGTTGGGGGAAGACAAGATTCTGTTACAGTCACACCTGCAAGCCTGTGTGCAATGAAGGACATATGGTTCCCTAAAGGTCAGTTGGAGTGGACTTACCAGAAGGAGGCAGAAAGGCTAGCAGACCAGGGCAACAGGTGTTCAGTTCACATTACTCCTCACAGCATCATTGTATTGGTTACATATGGATGGCAGCCTTATTAAGGGAGCATTACCATCTTGTAACTTCAGCTCTGTCTTTATGTATGTGTGTATATATACCAGGGCTGTCAAAAAAATGTATACAAGTGAACACTTCGGTCAGCGTTGCTTAAACAGTTGTTCACCATAATCAGAAGTGTCTGGACACTGATGGTAACCACTTTGAGCACCTCTTGTAATTGCAGAAGTCAAACGTGACTTGTATTCATCTTTTGTTGTCGATATATATTGAGTGTTATAATTTTAATATAGTTTTCCTTTCTTAAAATGTGTATATATTTTTTGACACCGTGTGTGTGTGTGTGTGTGTATTACAAACTTTGTATTGTTTACAAAATAAGAAATTAGTGCTTTTATGGGGCCACTCAAAAAAATAGCTAACATTATTAGAATATATTCAACAATTGTTTTGGGGGTAGATGAGGTATTATTAATGTCCCCCCATATGTAATTCTTCAGTATTGAATACAGGAAGAATCGGTTTCCCTCTCCCTTTGAAGTTAGATGTAGTTCATTGGCTAGTATAGTCAATAAAGTGTGAGTGAGGATGATGCATGCCCCTGACAGAAGCGTGTAAGGGCTGGTGCAGCTTCTCCCTGCCATCACTAGAGAGGTCTCAGAGGGTGAAGCCACAGTCAGACTGTGCCCTGAGTGCACGTGTGAAGCAAACCCCCCCAACATACTATGGACATAAAACATGGGTAAGAAATAAACCTTTGTTGTTTGAAAGCTTATCAGATTTGGAGGTTGTTTGCTACTGCAATATGTCCAAGCCTACCCTAACCCAAACAGGGAGCTTTACTTTTCTTTTGCTCATATATTAAAACCACTAAATGATAGGTGCCATATTAGGAAGCAAGTTTCCTGAGATAGTTAGTTGTCTCTCTATTGTAGGTTTGTGGATGGATTTATTTTAAAAAATAAATTTGGAAACTTCCATGTTACCAAGTCTGATGTGAAGCCCTGGGAAATTAGAAATGAACAGCTAGACTTGTGTTTACCTTTAAGGACCATATGGTCAGGTGGGACTTACACTGAATAATCGTGCAAAAATAACTATGATCACAATTGTGATGAATGCTATAGGGAGAAAGTACTAGATCCTGAGGTACGGGATAACCTAGCCTTGTTTAAGGTATGGGAGTATCATGGAAGGCTTCCCTGAGGAGGTAACATTCATGCTGAGACCCAAATAATGAGCAGAGACTTCTCAGCCTCTAAACAGAGGTGCCAGTATAATCACTCTACTTTGTGAAATCTGTTCCTTTTAAATCCTTTGATTCAAACATTGCTCTATACCTTCAACGTCTTACCAAACAAGTAATAAGACAAAATTTTGTAGAGAGCCAAGGCCATTACCTGAATGATTCCTGAGCAAAGCAACTTGTCAACACCAATAGAATTATCCCTGAATATGGTGACTGGATAGTAGTAAGTATACTACAAGAATTTCTATAATATTCATATGCAACTAATCTGTGGTAGCAAATAAAACTTTCAGTTTTTATGCCATCTGGAGTGATGTTCTTGTGTACTTAACTATTGGAAACCAGCATCATTCCCCACAATTATTTCTTATCTTATTGCTATCTGGTGTTGCAGTTTAAAAATTTTCCTTTGCATAGCATCAGTGTCTTACAGTGGAAATATCAGCCCTTTGGCATTTAGATATTTAAGCATTTTATTTAAGGGAAGATTTCAGATATAATAATAATCATAATCATAATAATCCCTCATGTTTAACTACATATTATCTCCTTTGAGTATTAAAACGAACTTTTAGGCCAACAATATCTTTATTTTTAAATGAGAATACTGGGGCTCTGGAAGTTTCTGAGACTTTCCTAAGGCCTGTAGCTGGTGGGTAACTGAACAGAAAAACAAACTCAGTTCTCTTGATACCAGGGTTGAGAGACAGATGAGGTATATTTATGATCTGGCAGTTGTAGCTGACGAGCTTGGGTTGCTGTTCTGACACTGACTCTGTGATCATAGAAAAGTCGCTTCGACTTTCTGAGCTTTGTTTTCCTCTTCTATAAGGTAGAGAATAATAGCTAACTCATGAGCTATTGTAGGAGTTAAGTAAGGTGAGCAGCTCTATATTCATGTAATCATTTATTACTTATTCATTTAGATATTCACTGAACCCCACTCAGTTCCAGGTACTATCTAGATACACAGCCCTGAATAAGACAGTCTTTGCTTTTATGGATTGTCCAGACCAGCATCTAACAGGGAAAGGCCCAGAAGGCTCACATAATGGTATTTTCTTCTGTCCAGACTCTATATAACCTCCTACAAGGGCTCATTGGCTAACTAAGTATGAATACTGTGCATGATAACTAGGAGGAGCATTAAATATTAAAAGGAAATTTATCACCACTGCCTTATTACTGCTGTTGCTGCTGTTATCCCTGAAGATGCAGGTTCTTTGATTTGGGTATGATGAGAAAATGGTAACAAATAATACTGAGTAATAATGATAATATTGGAGTTACCATCAGCAAATGCCTTCCTGTACTGAGTCCGGTTCTTTTCTCCCCATTTTCTCTGTGAAAGGGAGTGATCATCAGTTTAGAAATGTAAAACACACCACTGCTAAGGATATCGAAGCAAACTAAAGGTGAGCTGTCAGAGATCTAGATGAGTCCATTTGTCCTGTTCTGAATGAGTTGCACTTCTGTGCAAGGTACTGAGAGAGCTTCTCAATCTGCTAGGAGATTGATAATGCTTTAAAAAATGGGGTGAGGGGTCAGCAGATAGTACAACTTACAGATTCAAGAGCTTAGTGTCAACGCAGTATCAAATAGATGCATGGCTTATGTGCCCATGGAAAAGTAAGAAGGCACATGAGAAGTATTGACTTCACTGTCTCTCTTTAAAAAATTAGGGTTAGATCAGAAAAACATTTTAAACAGATATATCTAGATGTAAGTGAGGTTTTTTGGAAAGTCACTCAAGAAATTCTGTGTGTGTATATTTTAAAATGATTTTATTGACATATGAGTAGATTTCAGAGTACTGGTATTCAAAATTAATTCAGTTACCTTTTAATATAAAGGCCAATTATAAAAAGCTTTTCTGTAAATCATACTCATGAAATTATAGTTCAAATATATGGTGATGGAAGGAGAACTGACTCTGGGAAGTGAGCACACAATATGATATATATATAGACGATGTATTATAGAATTGTACACTTAAAACCTATGTAATTTTACTAACCATTTGTCATCCCAATAAATTTAATTTTAAAAATCATAGAAAAAGAAATTCTTGTTTTCAGCTTGGATAAAATTAATTTAGAAGAGGACAGAGTCATTGAATTCTTTTTTTTTTTTTTAAGCTGAGCCACCCTGCCACCTGTTGGCAGCTCAGCAGCAACTCAGTTCCAGCTGGGCATTGAACTGCTGCTGCTCAGAGCTCAGCTCGCACTCTTGAGCGAGCTCTTAACCAACTGAGCCACTCAGCTGGCCCAGTGAATTCTTAATTGATTGAATTGTCAAGCATAAAGCATGAATTAAAATTAACCAGAATTCAGATGGTGTCTGTCTTTGGTCCTGACCCATTCACTGCTACGATGGGTGGCTTGTATTAAGACCTCAAGGGTGGTTCCCAAACACCCAAATCACATGGGGTGCATTGAAAAAATAGAGCAGCTTGGATCTCCTGTTGGAAATTCTGATTTAGTCGGTGTGAGGTGGGACCTGGGATGCTCTGCTGTAAAGAAGTTACTGTCATCAATTTGTAAATGACATTAGTTGGAGGATAAACTAATATGTACAATAGGTACTGAATTATGATCTCAAGTGACATGAATAAACAAGGATCAAATTTAATGAAATGGCATTTTTACAAATAGGAATAAGTGAAAATGTTTATTTTGGAGGCTCTGAAAACCATCTGCAGAAGTACAAGATGGAGAGTGATAGCTTCAGATCGGTAATGACAGAAAATACAGAAGGTGCCAAAAAAGTATACATGTTTTAAGAAAGAAAACTGTATTAAAATAGTGTATTAAAATTGTAATACTCAATATATACCGATAACAAAAGATGAATGTAAGTCATGTATATACATTTTTTTGGCACCTCTGGTATTTAGGGGGTTAGCTGGCTGCAGAGTAAACATGTACCAGCAGAGGGCGCTGGCTTGCAGCCGAGCTAATGTGAGCTGAAGCAGGATATTGGCAAAGGGTGAAAGATCAACTGTATAGTTTATAATTCCCATCGCAGATTCTGCTAAATGACACTGTATCTTTGAAGGTTATATTCAACAATCAGAACGTCACAGAAAAATCGAATTTAGAACTTGGAGTGATCTACAACCAACTAGTCATCTAATCGTTGAGGAATTCAAGCCAGGGTTCCATGGATCACCAGGGTTCCACAGTCTTCTGGACTGAGAGTGGGAAGGAGTTGGCTGATGGAGGGAGTAGGTGGAGCTCAGCTTTCTTACCCAAAAGACAGCTCCAACCCCAGTAGTTCTGCTATTGTTTCACATTTTAGGTGTCCACGTAGAGATTCATATGGGGAATTTAATTTTAAATTTGGCTGATTAAAATTTAACACATGGAAACAAGGCTGAAAGAATTACTGTATGCCAGCCTTACAATTTGATGTCAAAAATATCATCAGGATCTATTTCTTCAAAAAGATGCTGAAAAGGGAAAGAAACATATCAGTTCCTTTTTCATTTATTTGAGGAAAAACCGTTACCCAGGGCAAAAGGGCCTATGTTTATTCAAAGGAGACTTTCTATGTATACACATTTGGATAAACAAAAACATTCCTTTATTACATTCTCTGTTTAGCTGAGAAGGAACGCAAACATTGTGACCCTTGTGTGATGAGTCTATTAATAGGAACACACCACATACTCTAATATTCCAATTATTTTTCACATAGAGGTGATGAGCAAGTGAAGCTTTTGATGTAGTTCCTGATTTTGTTTGTTGCAACATAGCTCCTTGCTATTTTAAATGACATTGAAAGTTGTCTGTACCATTTATAAATATTTTCATTTAATAAATATATTAATAAAAGACTTGGAAGACGATTATGCTGAATCCATTTTATTTTCTGCAAAAGAGGCAGAACCTTAATTAGCTTTATTTCTAGACTCTTTTTACCCATGTATAATCTCTGGTTATATATTAAATTCAAATAGAACTTAAATCTTTTCAAGACTTCTGAGATAAAAATTCGAAGTTTCCTACCCTCTCCCATAGGTTTCTTTTTATTCTTAATTTTACTGGGGGAGTGAGAAGAGGAATATTTATGGTATTAGATGAATTTAGACAATCTATTACTATAATTACAGAGCTAGAAGAGAGTAACTTTACGATGCTATGAAAGGAAAAAGACTAAATATGATATAAACCAAAGAAGGAAGGCCATTCTCAGAAACCTCCCAGATCAGAGCTTCAAGGAAAGGGTGTGTTCCTTTAGAGATAACACTGCTACCTGGTATTTCATTCACTGCCATTCACTAAGCAGAGATCTATGTGTTTTTTATATGCTGTGTGCTCCTGTTAGGAAAGCAGAGTAAATACAAGACACAGGTCCTTCTTGCTGGCAGCTCATCAATTTCAGTTAAGAAATAGGAGGTGGATACTCTTGTAATAGACCTAGTTTTACACTCTCTGTCCAGGAATTCCAATGAATGATGCAGAGTAAGAGTCATAGCACCATTATTGGCGGCTTACTCTGTGCCAGGTGCTGTAATTTGCATGCATTATCACATTCATTCCTGAAACGCCCATTTTGAAATTTAAAAAAAATAAATAATGAGCCATAGCGTGGTTAAGAAACTTGCCTCAAGGTCACACAGCTAGTATAAAGAGTGAGGAATAAATGAGCTAGTGAATAGTAAGCAGTAATTACAGTGCCTGGCATGGGAAGTGCTTCCTAAGCATTAGCTCTAGACCAGGTGGTGGTAATGGCAGTAATAACAGTGTGTGCCAGTGTCCTTCGCAGTAACCCTATGAGCAAGTTACCAATTTTAATTCTAATATTTCCATCGACAAATGGCCCAGTGAGTGCAAATGACTTGCTTGGGGACACCAAATATTGAAGCAGCAAAGGAGTAATTCAAACCTATACTTTTCTTCCAGCCTTCCCAGCTCTGGAGTTTAGGTTTCATTTTTCAGAGGGCCACGGAAAAACACTCACAAAAAAATATCTGCAGGGAGTGAGAGTAACAACACTGGTAGTTAAAGGCTAGTGCTATAGTGACACTCAGGAGAGATGGGGCAGTGAGGCATAGGATCAGTTTGGAGGTTATCAACATCGATCCAAGGGTGATAAAATTGATGTAACGAGAAACAAGGTGTTGGCTTTGACAGCAAGGAATTGAAAAAGAGAGAGAGAGAATGAGAAAGAGGGGGTAGGGGGTGGGGAGAGAGATGGGCGTGAGGGATGTTTAGAAGCATTTATGGAATTTAGTGACAGGCTATGGGGCATGAAAGGGAGAGTTCACCTCGACCAAGAGCAATTGCAAGGCTGACTGTATCTCTTTCATTTGGTTGGCATCTGTGTTGCTTAGCTGAGCATGTGCCTCCTAGTGGGAGCTCTATAAATACTTGGATAATATATTAATGAATGACCAGAAGTAATGCAAGGCTTGGAACCTGTGTTCTGCACTGCAACAAAGAGAGTACAGGAAAGGGCTCTAGTGTGAGGGAAAGAGGCATGTGATTTTGCATATGATGAGTCTGAGCTGAAGGAATTGCAAATGAAGAGACTGGAGTTGAATGTAAGAGGCCCGAGTTCTGAAGCAGTTCAGGCCAGGTAGTTCAGCTCCCTGTGTAGGAGGTGATGGTCGAATCAGTTCAAAACGTGGAGTTTTCTTAAGGAAAGTGAGAGCAGAACAGACTGGAAGAGTGAGCCTGGACCCAGAAACAGGAGCAAAAATAGAAGGGACACCAGAAGTGGTACCAGGAAGGAGCCCTTTGGAATGTAAAGTCATGGACCCCAAGGAAGGGATGCATTTCCAAAAGGGAGTAGCAGTAACGTGTCCAGTGCTGCTTACTGAACCAGGGGAAGTCGAATGAAGAAATGGCCCTTGAATTTGGGCAGAGAGTTTCCCTACAGCTGTAGAAAGAGCTTTCTTGTTTATATGATGCTTCAAGTCAAGTTCAAGTGCGGTGATTGCAGTGAGAAAATGAAGAACACTTGTTGATAGATGTTCGAAACAGCCCTGAGCCAGGGGGCTTCTTAGAGTTGAGAAGGAAGTCTTGCATGAAGATGCTGTTGTATTCCAGACTGGGAAAAACAAATCATCCATGCTTAAGGTCTATGTTATGGGCCGAATTGTGTCCCGGCAGAATTCACATGTTCATGTCCCAACCCTCTGTACCTCAGAATGTAACCGTATTTGGAAATAAGGTCTTTAAAGCGGTGATTCAATTAAAACGAGCCATTGGGATGGGGACCAAATCCAGTTTGTCTGGTGTCCTTATGAGAAAGAGACACCATGGGTGTGTGTGCACAGAAGGCAACCATGTGAAAGTGCAGCAAGGGGACAGATGGTTAGCTGCAAGCCAAGGGGAGTGGCCTCCGGAGAAACCCAACCTGCCAACACCTTGACCTTGGACTTCCAGCCACCAGAACTGTGAAACAATACATTTCTGTCATTTAAACCCCCATGTGTAGATTTTGTTATGGCACCACAGCTGACTAAGGCAGTCTGCAAGGTGGGGATGAAGGTAAATGTAGAAAGAGGGGCAAATGTAGAAAGAGGGGGAATGGACCACAGAGAATATATGGATATGCAGAAACGGCATCAATCAGTCACAATATTAAAACAAGTGCATATTGCCAAATAATCTAACCTATGTGATATTTCTTGCCTATTTACTTTTCTTGAAGCATTTCAATCTTTGTCTTTTTCCACTGAATATACCAATCTAGTCTTTTGAAATTTGAAACCTGATGTTCAAGCTCCCTAAGGTGTAATCCTTTTTTCCATGCCACTGCCTTTTTGTTGCTGTTGTTCATTTAATAAATCACTACCTACTGCTGTGAAGGTGAATGAGAGAGGATGTTGCTCGCCTTCCATGTCATTATTTTTATTTGATCATAATTGGGATATTGGTCATTAGTCATCTAATTCTGTATTTTACTTACTGCTTTAAAGTATTTTTAGACATCTTTTTGTTTCTTTACCACTATATGGAATTCTGAGCTTGATTTGGGGTAGCAAAGACTAAGAAGAATTTCCCTCCCCATCTATGGAATCTAAAGATGCAGAAACTCAGGGCTTCTCTAAGTCCTTTTCTTGTCCCATGATCATTTTGTGAGGAGGGTCGTGGATGAGCCCCTTCAAATTAACTCATTTGAATCTTACTATCTAGAGCAGAGTTAAATAAAAAAGCAGTTTATGTACCTCCATCCTTGTGGATTAGCCACATTCTTTCTGAATTTTTAAAGTCCAAATAATCATCAAGTTGGTTAGATAGATGGAGGTGTGTAAATGAGTGATACATTTGTAGATGTCCACAGGAAGTGGGTGTGTTAATCTTCCTTTATCCTCTGCATTTTCTGCCCTATGGAAAAAAATCTTTCCCCAAATCAAGCCCAAGAAGAGAACAACAATATTTTGAACTACTTGGCAAGATTTCATTTAGAAAATCAGGCCCCTGAGAGTGTTCTGAAAGGATTGACTCTGCTTTTATTCGGGATTACTTTAATCTTTTGATCATCCTCTAGGTGAGTTTTTTAAAAAACATATTGACAAGGTGTCTAGTGTGCCAATAAAGCATCTATTGGATACTTCCTTTTAATAGAACTTCATAATCACTCCTCTGTAGAGGTCTGAAAATGGAATTTGTGCTCATCCAAAAAATTGTCCTGGAATTTAACTGTGACCATTTCACACTGTGATGTTTCAAGTAGACCAGTACCACATGGGCTTTTGTGTATGGTTTGTGGGCTTAGCTGGAAGTTTCTAGGCCAGAGGAAAAACTTCAGGATGGATCACACAGTACTTTTTGGGTTTCAAAATAAATATATCTTCTACTCTCCAGCAATTTAGAGATTGCTTGAATATTATTCAAGCTCACTGGGGAAAATAAGGAGGAATTTTATATTTTATACTCTCAGGTTGAACTTTGAATTCATGAGTGAAAATCTTATAAAATTTTAGAGTGCTAAGTTAGAGAAAGGCTCCTATATAAATAGAGTACATTCAGGAACTCAGAAAATATACTCCAAGTCCCACTGTTGAATTAGAATTTAAATAATCCCATTTGGAATGTATGATTAAAACACTTTTAGACTCTGAGTCTTCAAGTCCTTCAAGATTTCTGGTTATAAGATATAGATATTTTAAATTATTTATTTTTTATTAAAGTGTAGATGACAAGTTATATGATAATTTGATCATAGTTTATGAAAATGGAAAGACCTTCCATCAGTTTTTGCCTTTTTACAATTAAATTCTATTCTACGTAGGTTCGCTGAAATGATATTCCATGTCAGTATAGTTATTTCATTTAGTACTACTTTAAAAAACTATTATCTTAGATACCAACATGTTCAGAATCCCTATCTCCAGCCCTGATCTACCCTTTAAATTATAGAGTTGGGTATGCATGTGTCCACCAGACATGTTCACTTGGGTATCTAAAGACATTTAGAAATTAACATGTCCAGAAAGGAACTCTCAGTTTCTACCTTAAAACCTACCCCTCCAATATTTTTTCTCGTCAGAAAATAGCACCACTAACCACCCAACAAAACGAGCACCAAACCTACGTGTCAATCTTGGTTTCTCTTCTCTTCTCTCCCTTTCCTTTCAAATTTATCATGAAGTGCTATCAATAGCACTTTTGGGACATAACCAAAAGTCCATCTGCTTCTCTCCATCTTCACTACTCTACCCTAATCCAAGTTACGACTATCTTTCAGGAGGGTTTCTTCACACTCTTCTAGTCTTGGCCCTCTAAAATCCATTCTCCACAAAGCTGCAAAAACAATCTTATTACAATCTTACTCAGTTCATATCACTCCCCTGTGAAGCATCTAATGGCTCTCCTTACAGTCAGGATAAAATACAAGTTCTTTATCATGGCCTACAAGGTTCTAAATAATATGACCACTTGCCTGTCTCTCTGCCTCATTGCAGTCCTCTCTCTTACGTTAGTTACTATTCTTTCACCACCCTGAGCTTTTCTTTTTCTGTAAAGGGGCAAAATTTCCCACCCCAGTGCCTTGGCACCTCCTAAACTTTCAGCCCCACACAATGCCCTGTCCGCTATCCTCTTCTCCCCACAGACCTTCACATGATTGGGTCTTTCTCCTCATTCACGCTTTAACTAAGGTGCCAACTTATCATAGTGACCTTTCTTGATCACCTCATGTCAAGCAGAGACATATATCACCTTATTTTTCTATGACTTTCCTTTTGTTTGATTCATGCTACTAGTTACTGTCTGAAATTATTTCTTTACTTGCTTGTGTATTGACTGTCTTCTCCATTACAATGCAAGCTTTACAAAACCAAAGAACATAACTGTCTTATTTTATTATTTTTTTGACTCTGATGCACACTTTATTTTTTTATATTAAAGTTTTAATGTACAATTAAAAGGTTTATGATACAAATTCCCCTGCTACTTTTCCATTAGTTTTTTTCTTTATATTATATCACTTTTTTAAAAAGATTTTTTAAATTAAAATATAGCTAACACACAATATTATATTATTTTCAGATACATACCATAATTATTGAACTTTTATGTACTAAAGAATTGATCACCATGATAAGTCCACCAACATCTGACACTGTACCACACTATCACAAAATTATTGACTGTATTCTCTGTGCTATATCCCCATGACTTACATGTTTTATACCTGGAAGTTTGGACCACTTATTGTCCTTCACCTTTCCCCCTCTTTTTAATTTTTCAATTCCAGTTGACATTCAGTATTATTTTATATTAATTTCAGGTATACAGCATAGTGGTTAAACATTTGTATAACTTAATAAATGATCCCCCTGACTAGTCTAGTACCCACCTGGCATAATACATACTTATTACCATATCATTGGCTATATTCCCTATGCTTTACTTTACATTCCCATGACTGTTTTGTAACCACCAGTTTGTAGTTCTTAATCCTTTCCCCTTTTTCACTCACCCACAATACCCCTCCCATCTGGCAACCATCAATACATTTTCTGTATCTATTAGTTTATTTCTGTTTAGTGTGTTTGTTTTGTTCTTTAGATTCCACATATAAGTGAAATCACTTTGTGTTTGTCTTTCTCTGTCTGACACCACTCAACACAATACACTCAACATCCATCCATGCTGCCTCAGATGGCAAGAACCCATCCCCTTCCCTAGCCAAGCAATATTCCACTGTGTATATATACCACCTCCTCTTTATCCATTGTTCCATTGACTAACACCCAGGCTGTCTCCCCATCTTGGACATTGTAAACAATGCTGTAATGAACATAAGGATGCACATGTCCCCTTGAAATAGCGTTTGTGTTTCATCAGATAAATACTCTGAACTGGGATTACTGGGTCCTTCATTGTCTCCTCTTATAGCTTTTGTTTTAAAGTCTGTTTTGTCTGGTATAAGTATTGCTACCCCAGCTTTTTTTTTTTTTCAATTTTCATGAAATAGTTTTCCATCCCTTTATTTTCCGTCTATGTGTGTCTTTTAGTATGAAGTGATTCTCTTGTAGGCAGCATATGTAAGGGTTTTAGTTTTCTTATCCATTCAGCCCTCCTATTTTTTTTTTAAAGATTTTTATTGGGGAACAGTGTTTTTCCAGGACCCATCAGCTCCAAGTCAAGCAATTATTTCAATCTATTTGTGGAGGGTGCATCTCATTGGCCCATGTGGGGATCGAACCAGCAACCTTGGTGTTATGAGCACTGCGTTCTAACCAGGTGGGCTAACTGGCCACCCTCCTCCTATGTATTTTTGGGAAATACATGGCTCTCGAATAACTTTTTTTTTTTTTTGAGGGCAATGTCACTAGCCCTTGGCCCTTATATGTGGGATCCAAACCAGGGCCGCTGGTGTCCCAAGCCAGCTCTTTTTTTTTTCTTTCCTTTTTTTTATTAGTTTCAGGTGTACAACACAATGCAATAGTTATACTCTTTACCCCCCAAAGTGAAACCCCCCCACTCCCCCCATATCATACATATCCATCACAACTCCCCTGACTCCTCTCCACAGTATACTCCACATCCCGTGACTATCCACATATTCAGTTGCAGTTGGCATACAATACTATACAACATCAGCTTCAGGTGTACAGTGCAGTGATCAAGCCTCTACTCCATCCATGAAGTGGTCTCCCTAACAAGACATGTGACTATCTGACACGCACAAAATTTTTACAACATTATTATATTCCCCGAACTGTGTTTCATATCCCTGTGGCAATATTGTAGTTGTCTATTTATGCTGTCTAATCCCTTCCCCTTCCCTCCCATCCCCACCCCCCTCCCAACTAGCAACCCTCAGTTTTTCCTCTACATCTACGAGTCTGTTTACTTTGATTGTTCACTCAGCTCTTCAGACTCCACACACAAGTGAGATCACATGGTACCTGTCCTTCTCTGACTGACTTATTTCTCACAACATAATAGTCTCTTCACAACATTATCGATTACATTCCCAGAACTGCCCCCATATCCCTGCGGCAACATTGTAGTCCCACATACACTGTCGAAAACCTTCCCTGTTTCCCTGTTCCCCACTCCCTCCCAGCCAGCAACCATCATATCAAGCAGATATAAAGGAAAACCTTTATATCTGCTTGATATGACTTCAATCTTCTTAAATTGTCTCTCTGGGTTAGCTTGTTTACCTTTCTTTTGTTTAAAAAAGCCCTGTTAACATTTCTTGCAATGCTGGCTTGGTGGTAATGAATTCCTTAAGCTTATTCTTTCCAGAGAAGCTCTTTATTTCTCCTTCAATTTTAAGTGATAGCTGTGTTGGGTAGAGCAATCTTGGTTGTAGGCCTTTATTTTGTGTCACTTTGAGTATCTCCTGCCACTCCCTTCTGGCCTGCAGAGTTTCTGTAGACAAGTCAGCTGTTAGTCTAACAGGAGTTCCTTTGTATGTAACCTGCTGTCTTTCTCTTGCAGCCTCTAGGATACTGTCTCTGTCTTTAACCTTTGCCATTTTAAGTATGATGTGTCTTGGTGTGGACCTGTTTGGGTTCAGCTTGTTTGGAACCCTCTGCACTTCCTGGGCATGCATGTTGATTTCTTTCACCAGGGTAGGGAAGTTTTCAGTCATTATTTTTTCAAATACATTTTCAACCCCTTGCTTCTTCTCTTCCCCTTCTGGTATCCCTATGATTCGAGGGTGGTTGCGCTTCATCTTGTCCCATAGTGCTCTTAAACTATTCTCATTGTTTTTTATTCTTTGGGCTTTTTGCTGTGCCAACTGGGTGAGTTCTGCTATTTTATCTTCCAAATCGCTGATCTGCTTCTCTGCTTCATCTACTCTACCGGTGTTTCCTTCGAGTGTGTTCTTCATTTCAGTTATTGTATTCTTTAGTTCTAATAGGTTGTTTTTTATGGTTTCCCTATCCTTCTTTATGTCCTCGCTAAGTTCCTTAAACATTTTTATCATCAGTGTCCTAAACTGTGTCTCTGAAAGGTTGGATCCCTCTGTTTCATTTGGTTCCATTTCTGGAGGTTTCTTCTGATCTTTTACTTGTGACATGTTTCTTTGTTTCCCCATTCTGGCTGTCACTCTGGGATTGCTTTGATGTATTACATAGATCACCAGGAGAGCCCTGGCTGGATCACGCAGGCACACAGCTCACGGCCCAACACTCCCAGGAAAACTCCCAATCTCAGCCTGTCCCAATCAGCCGCTTTCAGATCAGGCTGAGTAGCCCGACAACCAATCACCAGCCTGGCAACTCTGTAAGCGGAGTGCGGGGAGCGGGGACTCCAGGCGGCTTGCGCACTTCCGGGTCTCAGTGAGCAGCCTGTTGGAGCCGGATCACTTCCACTAGGTGTTTCCCTGCCAACGCAGCACAAGCCGAGCGGAGGGTGGGGACCCAAGGCGGCTCGCGTACTCCCGCGTCTCAGTGAGCAGCCTGTTGGACCCGGAGGGCACCCGCCCAGCATTTCCCTGGCAACGCAGTATAAGCCGGGCAGAGGGTGGGGATCCAAGGCCACAGGTGCGTGTGCGCACACACGCACACATGTACTTCTGCGCCAATTCTACCAGACTAATTAGGTCTCGGACCTGATACTTCATGGGAGGGCCCAAGCCCGACAAAATGGCATCCTCCCCACACCACTCGTGTGCAGGCTCCACACCACAGGAACAACAGTTCAAAAACCTCCAGCCTTTGCACCAAAGGTGCTCAGTTCAGTCCGTCCCCGCAGGCTCCCGGGTCCGGCTCACACAGCTACTCCCTCCACCAGGAACCAGGTAAGTGCTCACCGGCGAGCAAGCCCGGGCGCCGGCCCCACTGATTCTCCAGCCGCTCTTAGCCTCACCGAGCTGAGGAAAGAGAGTCCTTACTAATTTATTGCCGGCTATCTTAGAACTCCTCTTCCCGGCAAAGGAGCTCTGGGCTGGTGAGCTTGGTGTGCGGCTGAAGGGTCTCTCCCCCAACCGGAGAAGCTTCCCACGGCTGGGGCTTCCCTCATGGGGTTCGCCCTCTCTTGTCTCCATCCGTCCTACCAGACCCGATGCGGCTTCCTCTTTAAGTTCTTTGTTTAGTGGTTCTGTTCCTCCAGTGTTCCGGGGACCTCCAGGGTTGAATGCTGTATAATTTGCTTGTAATTTTGGTGTGATCCTGGGAGGCAGTTAGCACAGCGTCTGTCTATTGCGCCATTTTACCGGAAGTCCCCCCAATCCAGCTCTTAACCGCCGTGCCACTTGGCCGGCCCACCTCCTATGTTTTTTAAGTGGAACATTTAATCCATTTACATTGAAAGTAATTGTTGACAGATATGTAGCTATTGCCATTTTGATCTTCATAATTTTGATCTTTTTTTTTTTTTTGTCATCTTAAAGAATTCCCTCTAACATTCCTTGTAATACCGGTTTGGTGGTGATGAACTCCTTAGCTTTTCCTTGTCTGGGAAGCTCTATCTATCCTTTGATTCTAAATGATAGTTTTGCTCAGAAGTGTAATTTTGTTTGTAGGTCCTTGCTTTTCATCATGTTGAATATTTTGTGCCAATACCACCTGGCCTGTAAGGTTTGGTTGAGAAATCAACTGACAATGTTATGGGAGCTCCCTTGTAAGTTACTAATTGCCTTTTTCTTGCTGCTTTTAAGATTCTCTCTTTGTCTTTAACCTTTGCCATTCTAATTATAATGTGTCTTGGTGTTGGCCTGTTTGGGTTCATCTTGTTTGGGACTCTCTGTATTTCCTGGATTTGTATGTCTGTTATCTTCACTAGGTTAGGGAAGTTTTCAGTCATTATTTCTTCAAATGAGTTCTCAGTACTTTCTTTCTCTCTTCTCCTCCTGGTGCCCCTATCATGCAAATGTTTCACATTTGTTGCAATGCTTCACATTGTCCCAGAAATCTCTTAAACTATTCTCATTTTTTGGATTCTATTTCCTTTTGCCATTCTGATTAGATGCTTTCTGCCACCTTGTCTTCCAATCGCTAATTTGATCCTCTGCTTCATCTAGTCTGCTGATGATACCTTCTAGTGCATTCTTCATTTCAGTTGTATATTCTTCACTTCTGACTGGTTCTTTTTTATGGTCTCTATGTCCTTTTTCATGTGTGCTATGTCTTTGTTGAAGTTCTCACCAACTTCTTTGGGCATCCTTATAATTGTTGTTTTGAACTCTGTCTCTGGTAGATTGCTTGCCTCCATTTTGTTTAGTTCGTTTTCAGGCTAATCAGCTGTGCGGTTTGGCCACATCCACAGCTTACAGGCTGAGGTGAAGGGGACTTATCCCACTGAATAGGATTTTTTTCCAGTGGGCTCTGGTGCCTGTTGAGAACTTTCTTTGTGTGTGTGCCTCTTATGGGGCTAATTGGGCAGTGCTCTGCTGTGGCCTAAGCCACCCTCCACATATGTTGGTTCTGGGGCCTTTTGCATGGAGCTCTGATGACCAGCCAGGGACCACCTGGTCGGAGTTACAAAGTGATCCACAATTGTTGGCTGCCTGTGCTAACCCTGGAGGTACTCGGGAGAGGCCATGCTGTGAACCAAGGATGTCTGCCACCAGTACCAGGACTGGGGTAGCTCCGCAAAATGCCAGAACACCCGAAGGCCTGCTGTCACCAGCTGGCTCTCTGTCAGCCACCGATAAAGGCTCGTGTGGTACACAAGTTGGGTGAGGTGCCGCCTCAAGGAATCACTAGAGTGGGAAGAGTGTGGTCAACAGGTTAATGTCGACTTTGGTTTGGTGCCTGGAGCTACTCAGCAAAAGTCTCAGAGCACACTGAGGCCAGTCACTACCTGCCTGGGGCTCATGGACTCCAAAGTTTTCTAAAGGAGTGCAATTCAGGTGGGGCTGGCTGCTTGAGGAGAAAATGCCTCAGGAGTTGAGACTGTTGGGTGGGGTGGGGTCCCAGTGAGTCAGCAGGGTGTAGCAAGCAGAGCTCACAAGGCCAATCAGATTCAGATTTGGCCTGTGAGAGGAAGGCTAAACACAGAAAAGATGGCTGGTGCCCATCTGCTAGCTGCACAAGAGAAGGAACCCACACAGGCAAAATGTCAACTCTCCTCTTGACTTCTCTATGAAGCCACGCACCTCAGTCTGCCCCCATATGTCTCCAGCACCCCTAAGTTACTATCCCTCTGCTGGAGCCCAAAGTAAGTGCCTGCAAGTGAGAGAGTCTGTGCTCAGGCTTTTTAAGAGGACATCTGGGTTTCCTGAAGCCTTCCATCTCACCTGGAAGGTCAGAATTCCCACTTTTCATTGTCAGATATTGTAGGGCTCCTCTTCCTGGCACCAGTACTCTGAGATGGGGAGACTGGTTTGCAACTGGGGTTCCTCACTGCTCTGGAGGGAACCTCCATGGCTGAGATATCCCTCCTGATTCTCAAATACCACATGGAGGTTTGGGACCCGTTCTGCATCCCTGTCCCTCCTACTAGTGTCGATGTGGCTTCTTTATATCCTTAGTTATAAAACTTCAGTTCAGCCAGCCTTCAGATGATTCTCCAGGTTGATTGTTGTGTAATTTAGTCATAATTTTAATGTGCTTACAAAAAGAAGCAGGCACTGTGTTGATCTACTCTGCCGTCTTGGATCTCCTCTATAACTGTCTTATTTACTAGTGTATCCCTAGTGCCCAAAACAGCTCCTGGTGCATAACAAGTGCTTAAATGAAGAATTATGTCAGTATCGTATTCTCATTATAGTATTTTTCACTGTATGCCTTAGACTAATCTCCCTCTGTAGCATTCTCTCTTAAACATCCCATTTTACCAAGTTCAATTGACTTAACTCTGTATAAGTTGAGGTGATAGTCTCATTTTTAAATTGACAACATAAAGGTTAAAAGAAAAACCAAGACAAAAATAATGTTGATAGAGTTAATAGATTCTGTTGCTATATAATAAAGATAGCATTTATGAAACACATCTGCTGTTAATGGAGTTAAACATTTATTTAACAAAGAGCACATGAAAAATAAATGGTCAATTTACTTGAAAGCACCAGAAAGAATATTTTTTAATCAAAATATCTCAACAGGATATGGGATTTTATTACCAGCTTTTGAGTCAATGGTTCTCTAGTCTCCTGAGGCTTAAACAGGCAAAATTTACAATTCTAGGTTTAAAAAGCAACTTGTTCCTATGTTAGAAGTCACTTTCAAGCAGGAAAATAAGTCTTATTTTATAAGTATAATTATCAGGTTTAAGTGAAACTGACAGCCTGGAAAGATACAATAAAATAGCTTTAGGACAATAGCAAATTTTAGTAAGGAAATGCCAACCCATCATCTTTAATGAAATCATGTACTTTGAATTAAAGTCTTTGTTATAGTATCTTATAAAATAAAAGGTGAAAAAAAATTTAAGGAATCAAACAGCAAGGATGAAGCAAACCAAGTGAGATACATTTAGTTGCTTAAAAAACAAATCCTTCTTCATGAAAACACAATGCTCCAGAAAACTGGAATCTATGTTATTAAACAAAAATACTAATTACATGGTTTTATACTTAGCAGAGCTTTGGGAGTTTTTATGTTCTCCATTATTATAAAACAGAATGTTCTATGTTTTGTGATTTTTTTTCTCCCTTACTGCTGAGTTGAATCTTCAGTAAAACAAATATGATGGAAATCAAAGGACTATAAGAAACCTGACTGTCTGAATAAATGGGCACAAAATATTAAGCAGATCAACTTCATTAAGAAGTCTCATTAGTATTGGTTCAGAAAGTGAAGATAAAATGTTCAAATTATGTTTCTTTAGAGTTGATCTGTGAATCCATATTTCATTTACCATAAAAGAATAAATCAAACACTTTAGAAAGAAATACTGTACAATATAGTGGAATATTTTCAACAAAGAATAACTCCATATATAGTATGCATATACTAAATTATAGATATTTAAAATACTAGTAGTATAACTGGATAAATGCTTATAGTTTATCCAATAGACTATTTCATGATATGGCTTTAAGTTGTCCAAAGTTATTGTATTAAATACCATTAAATCATATAGTGGAAAAAGTATTCATTTTCAAATTCTTACTGTCTTTAAAACTCTATAATGCAATTTTGCAAGCACACACACAGAAGAGAGAATAGAAGATCACCATATACTGATCATTCAGGTTTGTCACTTGCTAAAATTTGAAATTTTCAGCCATAATTTTTTCATGTACTTTTTCAGCTCTCTCCACTTTCTTCTTTTCCTCTAGGACTCCAATGACTTAGAATGTTAGATCTTTTGTTGTAGCCCCAGAAATCCTTGAGGCTCTGTTTAATCTAGCAAGAGAGAAAACTTTTAGACAATAGGTGTTCTATGTTAGTCAAACACCAGTGAAAATAACTGTGTTCCCTACTTCCACCCCCACCTGCAAAGGTCAAATGGGAAGGCTAAACTTCCAAATCACCAGGCTGTACTGAGAAACCCTAACTACTTTTCTCCATCCTATCCCCACACTCCCTAAATAGAGAAGGCTTTTTAGGGAGCCAGGACTTTCATGCCTGGCAGTGACAAAGGCCCATTGTCACCCACAGAGTCAGAGAAGACTGAGGGGCATGGATTTCCATCCCCATCCAACACTAAAAGAATTCACCGCCATGTTGTTTCTTCAGTTCCAAGATCCCTAGCCAATCTGTCAAGTTCTTCCCACATTTCAGAACCTCCTTATGGTTATTTTATATATAATTTACAGGGTTTGTAGTTGTACTTAGCACAAGGAATGATGAAAACATATGTGTACTCTATCTTCCCCCTAGGCTGGTTTTTACTTTCTCATCTCTTTCCCTTTCCTGCCATTTACTTCTTGAAAAATGGAGGGTTTTGTTTTATGTTTATTTTGAAAAATGTTCAACATTCTGGATTACTGACTGCTTTTTTTTTTAACCTACAGAATAGATATTTTCGTTTGCCATTTTAGAATTTTACTTGCCACTCCACTACAATGAAAGTCTAATAAAACTACTGTTTCTGGTGATCAAATGATTTTGTCAGAGAACTTTAGGAATTTAGAACTTTAGGAATATTGTAACAAATAATATTAACTAACAGTATTCCTTGACTCATATTTTAAATGAGTTAAGGGGTGATGATTTGGTCTCAAAAAATTTCATTCTCTTAGATTTTTTCAGTATTCCAAAAATAATACTAATACTATTTTCCCTCAAAGTCTACTAGCTCCACAATGATAATCTTAGATACTAAGATGTTCTTTCTAGGGAACCATTAGTTTGTTCTCTGTATTTATGGGCCTGTTTCTGTTTTATTTATTTGTTTGCTTTGTTTTCTTAAATCTCACAAATAAGTGAAATCATACGGTATTTGTCTTTGCCTGCCTAGCTTCACTTGCTGATTGCATTTTATGTATCGTTTACTAGGTTCTTTTATTTCCTATGTTTCCATAAATTGCTAATTAGCTTCCTGTTTAATTCTTTAGAAGGATATTTTATAGATGGTGCTGTGACCTTCACAGTAGGTTATGCTAATCTCTGGGTATCCCAGTTTTAGGGAGGTAAAGGTTAATCAGAGAGTTAAGGAGTTGTTGGCCTTACTCATTCATTATTTCCCATCAACTCTCTCTGATAGCTTTCGCTTTCAATTTTCTTCCAGTCATAATAAAATAGCACACCTTTTACCCAACTACATTCTGAACAAGTTGATATAAAATCGAGGAGTAACACATGGAAGCTAAGGGTTGAATTTGGGAAAACAGAATAGTGTGTGACTCAATAGCTCCTAAGAGAAAAGAGTGGATCTGAACCAAGACTATCCTTTATCCTTCCCACATTTATTAAACAGATAAGTCAGTTCACCTGTCCTGGAACAGCATGAGCCAAGAAATGAAAGAGGCCATGAGTTATATTAATAGAAATTCTATCTTATACAGTGACAGAATTCCTCCCTGAAATGATATCAAGAAACACATCTTGGCTTTATATCTATCTCTCTGTAATAGTTATTTATTTATTTATTTATTTATTTATTTATTTATTCATTCATTCATTCATTCATTCATTTATTATTATTTTTTAGCTGAGCCATCCTGCAACCTGTTGGCAGCTCAGCAGCAGCTCAGCTCAGGCTGGGAATCAAACCGCTAGTTGTTCAGAGCTTGCACTCTTGAGTGAGCTCTTAATCAACTGAGTCACTCGGCCGGCCCCTCTCTCTCTAATAGTTTAATAAACCACTGATACTAAGATTTTGCTAAACTTTCAAAAAATTTTTGTTTTTACAAATGACTTCCATTTATGTCATAAGATACCAGTTTTTAATTATGGTATATAGGATTTCCTTTGAAAAATTAATTTATTCAAATAAAAACAAAAAAAGTTTAAAGAATAACAAAGTGAAGAATAGTACGACTGACTATAGATATGACAACAATTATATCCATAGTTGTAACAACAATTGTAACTCTAAATGGGAAACCCTGATTAAACATCTAATGATGTTGTTTTATCACTGTGGACACTCAAAGAAGCAAAGTGCCTTCTCCAAAGCATCACGTCATTAGAGGCCAATCAGTGCTGGATCTGAAATCCAGTTACCTAATTCCTACTCAGTTGCTCCTTTCGAGCTATGCTTTTCCCTGAGTAAGTGCTAGGAAGATTGTGTGACTTCAGGACTAGAGTCTTGAAACATTTGACTGCAGCACTGTGTAATCAGGGCCTCGTCTCCCTTATATATTTCTACACTCCCAGCACCTGGCAGAGAGCGCACACAGAGTGAGTGCTTAATAAACGTTCCTAAAATTTGTTGGATATTGATATTTATCCATAAAAATATTACCTTGTACTTCTAAATAGAACACCTTTCATTGAGATTTAATTAAGGTCAATTTCTCTCCTTTCCGTCTTCCCTAAAGATATGACAATATCTCTGACTAACCAGAATATGTGATTTTAGGTTCCCAGTATCTCAACTAGTCCGTCTCAGGAGCAAGCTTTGTAATTCCCTAATAATAATAAAGGTCTGTCCTAGAAAGGGAGTGAATAATATGTCCTAAGACAAACCAATTCCTGGTGGTAAAAACAACCACTAAGAATGCTAGAATGTTCAAGCATTCAGAAGGATTCTGATTTTAAGTTTTTCAAGCAATAGTATTTTCTGGTTTACTGAGATATGATTGATAAATAAAAATTGTATATATTTAGGTTGTACACGTGATTTTTTAAGTGTACAATATGATGATTCAATATACATATATAGTGAAATGATTTCCACAGTTAATTAATACATCCAATACCTCAAATAGTTACCTTTTCTTAGCAAATTTCAAGTATACAATAGAGTATTATTAACTATAGTCACCATATTGCACATTAGATTTCCAGGACTTATTCATCTTATAACTGGAAGTTTGTACCCTTTGACCAACCTTTCCCCATTTCCCCATCCCTCAAGCTCTGGAAACTACCATCTTACTCTTTTGCTCTATGAGTTTAACTTTTTGAGATTCCTCATCTAAGTGAGATCATACAATATTTGTTTATCAGTGTCTGGCTTATTTCACTTAGCATTATGTCCTCCAGGTTCATCTATGTTGTTGCAAATGGCAAGATTTCCTTCTTTTTTATGGCTGAATAATATTCCATTGTATGTACATATATCACAGTTTATATCTGTTTGGTGGACACTGTGGTTGTTTTCCATATGTTGGCTATTATGAATAAAACTGTAATGAATATGGGAGTGCAGATATCTTTTCAAGATACATATTTCATTTTATTTGGCTACATACCAAGAAGTGGAAAAAAAAAAAGAAGTGGAATTCCTGCATCATATGGTAGTTCTAGTTTTAATTTTTTGAGGAACCTCCATATTGTTTTCCATAATGGCTACACCAATTTCCCTTCCCACCCACAATGCACAAGGGTTTACTTTCTCCATATCCTACCTAATACTTGTTACCTCTTGTCCTTTTGATAATAGCCATCCTAACAGAGGTGAGGTAATATCTCATTGTAGTTTTTATTTGCATTCTCTGATGGTTAGTGATGTTGAGCACCTTTTCATGTACCCATTGGCTATTTGTATGTCTTCTTTACAAAATTCTCTATTGAGGTCTTTTGCCCATTTTTTAATGGTGTTACTTTTTTTGTGCTGTTCTATTGTAGGAATTCCTTATATGTTTTTGGATTGTAACTCCTTATCATATGCATATATATGGTTTGCAAATATTTTCTCCCGTTCCTTAGGTTGCTTTTCATTTTTTTGATGATTTCCTTGGCTGTGCAGCTTTTCAGTTTGATTAATCCCATCTGTTTATTTTTGGTTTTGTTGCCTGTGCTTTTGGTGTCATATTCAAAAAGTCATTGCCAAGAGCAATATCAAGGAGCTTTCCCCCTATGTTTTCTTCTAGGACTTCCACAGTTTTATGTCTTACATTTAAGTCTCTCCTTCCTTTTGGCTTAATTTTTGAGTCATGTCAGATAGAAATCCAGCTTCATCCTTTTGCATGTGGATATTCAGTTTTTCAACACCATTTGTTGAAGAGTATCCTTTCCTTGTGTGTCTTTGGCATTCATTGTCAAAGATTAGTTGACTGGAGGGCCGGCTGAGTGGTGCGTTGGTTAGGAGCTGGCGTGGGATGCCAGCTCTGAGCAGCGGAGCCCCGGTTTGGATCCCACATGAGGGCCAGTGACACTGCCCTCTACAGCTAAGGTGGTGAACAACAGCTGGACCTGGAGCTGGGCTGCTGTGAGTCTCTGGGACGGTGTAGCTGTAGCCCCTGCTGCAGTGGGCTGCCATAAGCTACAGTGAGTGGCCGGCAGCCAGCGTGAGCTGCTGGCACCCAGTGAGAGCGGTGGTCCAGGGGCCTGCAACCAATCTGCCTCACCTGAGGAGAGCACAATGATGATACCAACATGGGCCAATGAAGCAATGTCCTCCACAACTAGACTGAAGAATAAAAGGACAACAACTTGTCTGTTCCCCTTCCCCAATTCCCCAACGCTGTTCCCCTTCCCCAATTCCCCAATAAAATCTTTGAAAAAAAGAAAAAAAAAGATTAGTTGACTGCACATGCTAGGTATATTTCTGGGCTCTTGATTCTGTTTCATTAATCTATGTGTCTGTTTTTATGCCTGTACTACACTGTTCTGATTATCATAGCTTTACAATGTAGTTACTTAGAAATAAGTAAATGTGATGCCTCCAGCTTTGTAATCAATATTCTGAGCAGACATTTATGGAGCTCTTATGTTCATGGGACTTGTTAAATGCTTGATATGGACTTTCCTCATTGAAACACCACAAGGACCCTATGAGTTAAGTGCTATTGTTATTTATTTTTATAAAAGATACAGGCTGAGGATTAGAGATGTTAAGTAACTTGTCCAATAAAGCATAGCTAGTGGTGTCGAAGCTGGATTCAATTTCAGATCTTTCTAACTAGAGAGGAGAACTCTTAACCTCTACTCGAACTTATCCTTGAAATGAATCAATAGTTTAAGAAATATTCTTGAGGTGGCAAGAGCAGAAAATATAGAGTTGAGAGGACCTGTTGGCCCCAGCTCTCAACATTTACAGTTTTATATCCTGATGCGAAACACAAATATAAACTTTGGTCATCTAAAACCAGTTCCTCAGTTTTTGTATTATATTGTTACCTCCTGTGCTATATTTATTTATTAGGTACTTGATATTCTCCTTTAAGTAGGTAACTGTTAAGATAAATACAGTGAACAAAATGATAATATTAAAGTCTTTCTGGATACTGCAAAATGCTTTGTAAGTGACAGTTATGTGCACCCCCTTCCTCTCCACTGATTTTTCCCCCTCCTTCTCTCCCATCTTTTTTCCCTTCCTTTTTCTACTAGACATTGTTAGTAAGTACTATGGAGGTTCTAAGGAAGGGCCAGCACCCAACTGAGACTTTATGCTGGATGTAATAAGAATTATTGAAAAATAATTGAAAAGAGAGTGATTTTTAAATGGTGTAATTCAGTGTCATTTAATATTATATATTACCTAATATTATTTCTCATTCTAAGAATATGCCCCACAATTTGAGAATCACTGATTTAAACTCTTGGAGAATTTTTGTGAAAAGTGAATGGAGGAATGGATATGAAATCACTCAGTAAGCTAGAAAGTTCTTCTGTAACTTTTCCCTTTGGACTGAAGAAACATATACTCATAATTTGGCTATAACATTAATAGCACCTCTAGCTCTTCTCTCTGATACCACTAATTTAGATTTTTGCAAAAATCATCTAGAAAATATTTTCAAATGATGTAGTGGCTGAGGACTGGGGGTATATGATTAGACTTTATATGACATGAAGTAGAAGAAAACCCCTTTCTTGCAAACATGTTTGACATGATATGCCCTTTACTCTTTTAATGATGGAGTCAAGTCAACAGCGATTTTGAAGAACATGCTATGTGTAAGTCCCTCTACAGAGAAAAACCAAATATGGTTCTTAACCTCATAGAGCTAAAAGTCTTGCATAGACTATCAAAGCTGAGAAACTCAAGACCAAGTGTCAACCCTGTCAAGACCTTTTTGTATGAATCCTGAATGATATCTTGGGAATTATAAGTAGCTAGAAGATCATTCATCTTTATTTCATTTTGTGCAACACCAACTAGGCCCCTGTAATGAACACATCAGGTGTGTGGTCCATACGAATTACTCTGGTAGCACGCAGCTAACATATGAGTATGCAGAGTAATAATTAAAAACGAGGCTCCATGGTGGACAGCTTTACACATTTCTCATAGCCGTCTGTTATTAAACCTTATTTTATAGATAGGAAATGGAGTCTCAGAGCATGCATAGGCTAAGTGGCTAAGTGTGATTTGAACCCTGTTTTGACCCCACAGCTTCTGCCTTAGCTACTAAGCCTGATTATCTCACTCCAAAAATAAAGAAATAAATTTTTTCTACGCTGTAGGAATCCACGTGTCCCATTGCTGCCTGCCATCTTAGAAGGCATGGGGCAGTACTGAGTTCTAGAGTAATGACAAGGTGCCTGCATTCCTTGTTAACAAGCTTTGTTTGAATCATTTAGATGGCATTCTTAATGTTCCTGAAACCTGCTCTGTGTTTGTTTAATTATAATATAGTCTGGCACTTTGACATTTAATTTTCTTGTTTGGTTGTAATTATCTTCTATGAGACTAAGAGCAGAGCTGGATTGTATTTACTTCCTCTCTTCCTTTCTTTTTATTTCCGCCCTAAATATGCAAATCTGACTGTGACTCACTGTGTTCCAATGAGCCTCCTTTCTGGGTGACTGACCTGGGATCAGCCTTAACGGCCGTGGCTGTGCAGCCAGCTGGGTCGACCTGGTGCGAGCCGGAGGCTGGTCATGCAGAACACAGTATGGTGCCATGCCCTGCCAGCACATCAGGCCATGCCACGGAGTACCCTGCCTGCCTCAGCAGTGGATGGTGCCTCTCGGGTCACAGGGAAACCTCGACAAGATAGCAGGGACCCTGCCATGTGACCTCTGCTCTTCTTTCCAAATAATTAGGATTTTTCACAGTAAATGGCCTTGTCTCTCAAGAACCCCATTACTCAGGGGTTGGGTTTTATTGGACCTGGTAGTCCTCTTAGGAAAACTGCCATCTCTTTATTCTTTAATAGATTATGCAGTGTTTCATAGAGCAAAGCAAATGTCTTTCTCTCTCTCTCTCTCTCTCTCTCTCTCTCTCTCTCTCTCTCTCTCTCTCTCTGTCTTTCTCTCTCTCTCTCTCACACACACACACGCACACGTGCACACACACACACACACACACAGTGTTTATGCTTATATAATACACTACATCCATGTACTACCTTATATCCAAGTATAAGGCTTTATATTTTTCTTTCACTTCCCCTATTTTTTAAACAAATGTAAATTTATTTACCACACAATTCTGTTAAAACTCCAAAATATTTATTTTGGAGGGTACAAATCTATGATTTTCTCATAGATGGTCTTCATATCTCTTAACCTTTAGAGTTTTCCATTTGCATGTTCAACTTAATATCTCTAAATGCCAGCAGTCATGGCAGCCCCCATGTCTCCATACTAACGTTTACTGCTATGTAAAGAAATCTTTAGCATCGCTATGATCTATGTGATTGGAACAACTTTGAATGTACCCTCCTAAATCTTCCTCATCCTTCCAGTCAGCCAAAAACTCTTTACTAGCCCAATTTCAGAATCTGGAGAGTGGTCAGAGAAAGACAAAATAAGAAAGACGATAGAAACACAATCAGAGTCAAAGAGGCCAAGTTTATCAAAGATCTGGGCCAGATGGAGGGGTGGGCAAAACAGGAAGAAAGGCTTATGGGGCAGGAGCTATTGAGGGGTTTTGGGAGTTTGAAGTGGGGGGGGGATTCTGAAGCAGCTGTGGGGTGTGAGGGGTTGAGTGGGGGGAAGCTTTGGGAATAGATTGTTGTATGTTAAAGGTTGGGTTTCCCGGGAAGCAGACTCTGAGTCAGAGACTAGTACTCAGAACATTTATCATAGGGGACTTGGATCGACATCTAGAGATAGAAAGCAGTACCAGGCAGAGGAAGAAGATGAGCTCCAGTGTAGTCACAAGAAAGATGTCAGCTGACCCTGTAGGGAGTTCTGAAGTCAGGTTGACGCTTCAGAGCTGTCCTCAGTTGAGACGAGGGGCCCAGACCTTTGTGCCCATGATCAGTCATTGAATGTGGGTTGTTTCAGGAAGAGGGAGTGAGTTTGGGTAAGGTGGCCCTGCAGGAGCTGACAGCTGGGCTCTGACTGCCAGCAGCATGACCTGCAGTAAGGTAATATGTCCTTTATTCCCAAAGGGGTATCTGGGTGGCACATCACAGAATTCACCACATTAAGATGGATTATGAACTGGACTCCATTTAATATTTTTCATAAGCTCTAGTAAAGTTTGGAGTTATGTTTTAAACAATACGCATATTTTTAAAATGATGCAGCTAAAGTGTGACTGTGAAGAGACTGAGCCCTATGAGATCTCAGGAACTATTAGATTTATATCCAGAAACTTAATTTTAGATTGCCAAAGCTATTAATTGATACCTGCTCACACAACACAAATTCCCATAAATAGAAAAAAAAGAGTAGGGAGAAGTGGTTGTATTACATTTTAATAAAACAGTTGTTCTGACCTTCAAAATTAGGTCTTTTGGGCCTTTGCATGAGGAGATTTAGAATTTAGGTTACATCTGGGCTTTTATTCTTATCAAATTATGATCAACAAGAGTAAGAGTGGTGTTCTGTTTGGAGCTGCTGTCAGAGAAATTAGGAATAAAAGAATATATTTTATTGTGTTGCTCACAGTGCATTGTGAAACAGTATATTAAGTGGATGGAGTGAGTGGGCTCCATTTTTGAGAAGTACTTTTATTCCAGATAACCAAAATGTATCTTAAGCTTAAAAAAGAGGGAAGAACGGATTTGTTAGACTCAACATGACTGGGACACAGTCCAGATGATGCTATGAGGTTGGCTTCCTTCTCAGGCAGGCTCTTTCAAGATGGCTATTGTTAGTCCTGGGCTTCCACCATTCCAGTTTAAGTACTGAGCAGAAAGATTGTCTTTCCTACCAATGATCCAGTGAATTCAGTGGGACTTACACTCTTTGTTTCTGATTGGATGATTTAGATCATGTGCCCATTCCTCAAACAATCGCTGTGGCTGAGGGATAAGGTATCCTCACTGGGTGTTATGTGGGAAGCCAGGACATCCCATCAGCCCCTTTGCAACCATGTGGATTGAGAATGTGGTGGGCGTTATTCCCTGAAGGAAAATCAACGTGCTGCCAACAACAAAAAACAGACAAAAACATCTGACATCTGCTATCCTTTCAGACCAAGGTGAAATTCTGCCTCTGCAACTTTTATTTTGCACGTTAACTTCCATTCTCTTTTCCTCACTGTTCTCATATATAAAATGTTCTCATATCAAATCACTCTGATTTGGCAGGGTTGGTATAAGCATAGTTGTTGATATATTAGTACATAAAAGCTATCTGAAACAAAGGAGGTGCTCACGAATTAAGAGCTATCATTATAGTTAATAGTAAGCACACTCTGGCATATAGTAAGCACACTCTGGCTCTATACTGGCATGTCCATAAGTATTACCTCACTTTTGATTAGGAACCTATGAAAGCCTTTATATTGGACCAAGCACTGCTGACTTCTACCTTTTCACAGGATATTTAATCTTGTCTTAGCCACAAAGAGAAAAACGTGATATCTCAGCACTTTCCACACCACACACAAATTGGCAATAGGAAAATTGTTCTGTCTCTAAAGATCATGATAAACAAATGTGTTTTGTAGCCTACTTTTGAATTATAATGCAAAAATTGAACAGAAGTAGGTAGAATTCCAGTCAGGACTTCCTCTTGAGGGTACATTTAGCAAATCAGAGTAGCAAGAATACATCCTCCAAATGGTACCCAGGTGGCTGTTAAATACATCAAAGGCAGGACATCCAGGAAAGGATGAATGACTAGGAAATTTCAAGTGTGATGGGTTTTGATGTGAGTAACTGAAAGGTTAGAGATAAATGGGACCTGGGCTGATCCCTAAAAGAGGATATGGTGTCACTGCCTGATTGCTTCCTGAGGACATGTATCTCATTTGCCATTGTGAGAAGAGAGCATCCACAGCACCCTGTGAGAGGAAATAGTCAGCCTTATGATTAGACAGACATGGGCATGCCTCCTGTTTTGTGAACTTAAGCCAAATGTTTCAATGCCCCAGACTGCAGATTCCTTATTCCCTCATTCTTAGAGAAGCTCTGGCTCCAGCCTGAATTTTTTTTTTTTGTAACTTTTTAAAATGTGCCCCTCCCCAGGGCTTTCTTCCAAATTGTTCCCTCTGCTTGGAATGTTTGTCTCTAACTTATCCCAGCTCCTCAGTCAAGACCTCCTCCTTGGAAATTCTTTCTGCCGCCCTGGGTTTCCTTATGCCCCTGCAGCTCACTGTACTCCTCCACAGCTCTCTGCCCTCATTTGTTGTTTCCCCTTAGACCATCAGCCCCGTGAAGCTGGGGGTCATATTAATTATGCTCCCAGTCATATGCCCAGTGCCAAGGATAGTGCTAGGTCCTCATTGGTCCTCAATATCTTTTGAATGGATTATATCATTAAAATGGGATATGCTGAATTTCATTACAACCCAACTGCTTCTGCTATTAAGCTTTTTGCCTACTTATGGGGGAAAACATTTGGGATGGTTCTTCCATCTGTATTGAGAGCTCTAGCCAGGCTTGAAAATGGTCTAATGGAGCTCCTAGCTCCCATGTGTCCTTCCTAGTCACTCCGTGGGGGTTATTGATAGCACCATTAGCTTCCACTACCATTTATTGAGGACTTACTATGTGCTGCATGCTATGTTAAGGGCAATAATAATAACTGCTAACACCTCTGAGAATTTATATGTGTGACACACACTATATATACAGGTATAGGATGTACATATTAACTCATTTAATTCTCACAACAACACTATAGGGTAAGCACAATTATTATCTCTCATACAGATGAGAAAAGTGAGGCAAAGGAAGATTAAGTAGTTTGTCCATGATCATATAGGAAGAAAGTAGTAGAACTGAAGATATGAACCAAAATGATTGGGTTCAGAGTCTCATGACTAGTGAGTAACAGAGGCAAAATAATAATTCAAATATACTCGTCTCTAGCATATTGGTCCTTGGTGACCACAGCCATTGCCTTTTTCTAAGCTCTACTGCCTCTCATCAGCCACGAGCAGTCAGCAGAGCCCTCTAAGTGAGAGCTTGCATTGTAAGTAACCTCCAACTCCATTAGAACTAGCAACTCTATTGCCTAACTAATATTCATTATCAATAATTAATGTTTGTGGAATGGTAAATCTATCATGCAGAAGGGAAGACGCAGAATCAGTCCCAGAAATGGTACCACATATCCCTCCTTCTTCAAAGTCTTGCATTAACATACTCAAAGTGGAATATTAGATTGCTTTATTCCAGGCAGTTAAGAGTCAAGTTTTCAGAAATGGTATTGCTTTCTGGTTTCAGAGGCAGAAATCGAATAGATTCTCAGGTTACATCATTGTACACAAACTCTCCAAATTACCATTTCCCATTCCACATTTGCCCAACAAGAGGGATGACTGCATACACAACAAGACCCCTAAAATAAGGCTACTTATGATCCTTGAGGAAATGGCATTGTGTGTATGTGTACCTCTGTTTATAGAATCTTGCAAATCTTTTATCTCTCCTGTGCTCTGGATCATCATCTGGGGAACATTACAGTATTCTCAGGAGGCTGTTGTGAGAATCCAGGGAGATAATGTATGGGAAAAGTACTTTGAGAACTGCAAAGTGTTAAACAAATGGAAAGTGGTGTTATAATTATTGTCCAAGGAATTCAGTTACATCTCAGGTGCCTGATGGTTCAACCATAATATCCAACCCAAGTGGACACTCTTCTTTTTCTGAGCAGTGTGTGGTGAACTATGCCACCATTTTCTTATTGTGGAATGTTACTCAGCAAGTAACATTTTACTTTTATTTTCATTAGGTTTTATTTATACCAGTAATTTATGAATGAATGTATGTGCCAAAAATTCCATTTTTTCCCTTATATGGAAAAATTCCCATTTTTCCCATTTATGTGAGAAAAAACATGTACTAAAATATTACAGGTAAATCTCCAGATTTTCTTGACTCACATCATAATTCCCATCAGCCCCCCTTCCTTAGAGGCAAGCACTGGAGTGAATATATTGTGATTCTTCTATACATTTTTTAATGCTTTTCAATACATGCATATGGCCCTAGAAAACTAACTGGTATGGTTGGGAATCTTTAGCAAAAATAATATTCTGTGTCCATCATTTTGCAACTTGGACTCAACCATAAACTACTGAAAAATAAACAGTCTTATACATGCCTCATTGCACATGTATGTGAGTGTTACTTTAAGATAAATACTAAAAAGTATAATTATTGGGTCACAGAATATACAGGTCTCCAAAGTGGCTGCACATTTTATATTTACTATTTCACTAGAGTTATTCACTAGTGAATCACTAGATTAATCACTAGATTAATCACTAGATTAATCATCTAGTTAATCAATAGAGCTATTGCCAAACTTCTTCATGTTTACTAATTTAATGAATAATAAATGGTATTCTGTTTTCTCCTTGTTAGAGAGATTTTTCTGTTAATAGCCTTTGTTTACTTGTCTACTGAACATTTTTCATATTCATTTGTAGTTCTTTACATATTGTGACTAATAACTTTTCTAGGAAGTTATTATTTTAACACCTATCTAAAAGTATATATAAAAAGAATTTCGGGAACTATAATACAGTGTAGACTCTTTCATCCTTCATGCCCCAGCATCAGTGTTTCCTCCACAGGGAGATCTCTGACTTCCCAGATCAGATCAGGCCCTTTGGTGTGCCCCTTCATGTCACAGTGTGCTTTTCCTTCATTGCATCTGGCATAATGCTAAGTAATTATTTGTAATCATTACTTTTATATCTGTTTCTCATGCCAGAATATAATCTCCCCAAGGTCAGGATTGTGTTTACTTTTCTCCAGATCACAGCAATAACACATAGTAAGTACAAAATAAATACCTGCTCAACGATTGTATGAGCTTTGGAATAAGATAGACCTGAATTCAAGTCTTAGCTCTTCCCATTTTCTAGCTGTGTGACTTTTACCAAACCTCTTAAACCAACCTTAGCCCAAATTTCCGTAACTATAACACATTTTGTAATTCTGTTTTTTGCTCATTCTTTTTTTTTTTAATTTGATGTTGCAGACTAGGTTCAACTCTGTTCATTCTAACCCAGAATTGGGTGTAAATAAAATCTTGTTTTGACTCTGTTATTATTAGATGTGGATTATTACTAGAAAAAAAACCCAGAAAATAACATTCACATAGAGGATCTCTTGGTTTGGAACATGAAGACAACTTTCAATGAGATTCTAAATGTACTTTTTTATCCTTGCTTTCTTAAAAATTGGGCAATTGCATGTGCAAGTTTTCTTTATCATGGAAAAATCTCTTACCTTTAAAGCAAATTATTCTCAACCTTTCCGGATCAAAGATGTCATTCAGCTTTCTTACAAGGTAAAATACTCCCAGATTTCCTGGGGCAGTAAAGTGTTAAACTGCAATGGGCCGCACTACCAAGATATAACCAAATAAGCTGAAACACCAAGTCTCACTGTGTTCAGAATCACTTCTTCGGAATTTTAGCTCTTAGAGAATAGGAATATGTTCAAAAAAATAAAAATACCTTAAGTAATCATGCTTTAGACAAATTTTTAACCAAAGGCCAATATTAACCACTAAAGCTATTCTGAGCATTAGCATCAGATAAAGTTTGCAATTATCTTAAATTTATGGGGAAAGTTTTATGTAATAAAAATTATCAGGGCCAGCCAAGTGGCGCGGTGGTTAAGAGCTGGCTTGGGACGCCAGCGGACCCGATTCGGATGCCACATATAAGGGCTTGAGGGCCAACGACATTGCCCTCAAAAAAAAAAAAAATTATCAGCATAAATAAGCACGTTTATCAAATCAAAATATGGATCTACTAGTCTATACCACCATAGGAAGAGCAGTGAGCTATTACAACTCACATATGGTAGATAATGATAGATTTAAAAGCTCTAAATTGGCCTTGCTTCAGGACCTGAGCACTAATTATCAAACAGTTCGAATGCTTGAGGGGCAAGTCATACTGGGTGTGGTTTCTGGCTCCAGTCTCCATGTTATTTGGAAAGTTGTTGGATGGCCATCCTTCTTTGCCTAACCCACAGGATTACTGGAGATAATGCAACCAAATGCAGTTTGCATGTTGCTTCTTGACTGTTTCCTTATAATAAGTTTCCAAAAGTGGAAATCAGCTTCTTTAAGACTCTTAATATGTGAATTGAACCTAGTGTTTTTTTCACATGGGTGGCACACATTTTCAGTGCTGCTGGCAAAATATGTGCCATAATAATAATAACAGTAACAAAATGTTTAGCTTCTGTTTGTTGAGTGGTTATGTGTGCCAGACACTGTGCTAAGCATTTTACACACATTGTCTCAGTGGAACCTCACAACAACCCTGTACAGTAGATACAATGACTGTGCCTATTTTCTGATGGAGATGATGAAACACAGGGAATCAGAGAAGCTAAGCAAGTTGCCTGAGGTCACACAGCTCATGAGTATTATCTTTCCATTACATGTGAATCAATAATGGTATTAACTACTAATAACAGACAACAAGTATTGCATGTTTAATATGTAGAAATATATGTATATACATTATATTCTGCATTATGTATACATTATCTCTTTCAATGTATGTAGCTTTTTCACTATAACTTTAGCTGCATTGGGTATTGTACTTCACATTTTCTTTCCTTTCTTTTTTTCTTATCCCTTGGGATTTAAAAAAAAAATTATTTTAATGGTGAATATAAGTATCTCTTCTGTTTTACAACTTCAATTAAAATCCAACAAATGCATAGCATCTATCTAAAGCTGAGCTTTTTGTCTTATTAATCTCTCTTTACCTTAATTTTTCTCATCTCTTTTGAGGATTAAATGAGTGAAAAAGCATGTAAAGCATTTAGAGCAGTTCCTGGCTCATAGTCAGCAGCCTAACAAGGATATCTATGACCTAATAATAGCCTAATAATAACCACACGAGCATAACCAACCATCTATGTGTGAGCTGCTCAGCCGGTTGCTTCCTTACCTCCTTGGGGTGATTACACCTGCACCCTGAGCAGTCCCTGGTATAGTGTCAGCTTCACAATTAATTAATTCTGGAGCTGGCATACTCTATGAAAGGACTCTCTAATTGCCCTTCAGTTTAGTGATTAACCATATTACAAGGCTCCTCATGATCTTTCTTCTACAAAAAGATAGCCTAAAAATGAAACTTTGAGGGCTCCCTTTCTGACAAAACAAGCTTTATAAAAGTGAAACTTGAGGAAGGACAGTATAAAACAAACTCTGTTTATCCCATGTCTAGAGAGAGAGAGGGAAGGAGAAGTTTTTAATCACACCTTTCCAAGACATCCTAAATCAGTATCTCTTTCAGAAACAGTTTTAGCTCAGGTATTGCCTCTTTTACAGGCAGTATCTTCAGTTCCCAGATTGACAACATCCTTTTTCTTAACACGTCAAGAACACTCCTGGGTAAGTTTCTTGGATGTCAGGTCTTCAGTTTGAAAAGATGTGTCATGGAGGGCCAAGTTCTCCCTCCAGCTCAGGGATCATCAATATTCAAAACCTGACAAAAAGGCAAACGGTAAAATTTAAATATTTCATACCTGTGTTTTATTTTGTTTTACTTCTTGTGGGAACTTTCTGCTCTATTTCTGGGCTTCTCTAGTACTAGAATAAGGGGAATAGTCTGAAGCCTTAAGGACATTGACATTGAAAATATGGTGAAGTGGGTTAACTCTGAAAGACTTTAAAGGAGAGAGGAGAAAGTGCCCTATGGGGGACAAGCTATCTGGGAGTAGTAGTCTTGACACTACTATTACTTACTATTACTCATACTTACTGAGTATTACTTACTATTACTCATACTTACTGAGACCTGGAGGCAACCACCTAACCCCTCTCCAAAATCATAGATCTAGAAAATAAGAGAGCTGATTCAAATTGATAGATTTTAAACTTTTTAATGCAGTGGAGCCCTTTTAAAAAACCTTCCTTGGAACTTAGATGCATAAAACAGACAGAAATAAAGCTACTCCAGTTAAAATAGAACTGAGGGGCCCAAAGTGCTACCTACTTGGCCTCCATTTCCCTAATTTCTTCCCTTCCTTTCCTCCTCTCCAACCCCTTCCCCATTCTCCTCTTTCTGGCAGCTTCTGAGGCATCTTTGAAGAACTCTTGGGCCCAGAAGATCAGTTACAAAATCACTGTTTTCAGCAATTCCTAAGGTCATACTAGTTCTAAATATTTACGAGTATGACATCAGAAGCCGGGTCAGTACTAGGCAGTCTACCATGTTGTAGAAAAAAAGACCAATAGCTGGGGAATCAGGCAGACTTGGGTTTCAATCCTGCTCTGCCACTGACTAGCTATATCTCTTGGACAAGTCAGTTATAATTTTTACAAAACTATTTTCTCATCTGAGGAAGATGACAGCTTCCTATGAATATGGTAATAGCCTGTAAACAGTGTTCAAGAGATATTAACCTTCTTCTTTTGTCCCAAGAATTTTCTTTGAAGAACATAAAAAGTGACATTGAGACAGGCATTTAGATAGCTTCAGCAAAGAAATATTTTGTGGTATGTAACATACTCATAACAAAATGGAAAGCAGAATCTCCAATTATCCTTGGAGATGGAGGGGTAGGCTAGAGAGAAGCTTCTCAGTTTCAAGAGGGTGTGATAAAGAGGAGGGGTGAGAGTTTTCTTACGAAAAACCTGGGACACAGAAATGATCAAGTGACCAATTTCCTTTTGGGAATATGACTCACCCCAAATTTGATGCTTTTTTGCCTTCTGTAAATGAAGTCAACTCCCAAATCAAGAAGGACTCTCCAATTCAAAAGATGACAGATTGACTACATCAGTAGAGTATGGTGGAAGTGTCTTAGGAGCAGTTCATTTAAAAAGATTTTGAGTTAGTAGGAAAAACAAATGGAATCCTAGGCTCCATTAACAAAAAGCCTGGTCTCTTCCACAAAGAGATAGGCTCTCATCCCTCTCTGCTGCTTCAAATGTGAAGAACTGCGTTTGAATCTGACCCCGTGAGAGTACACTTTCAGAGGACTCTATCAGAGGATAGCCACTAAATGATGAGGGAATAAAAACCATATCCCATGAGGCATGTTTGCAGGGACTGGAGACTCAGGCTAGGAAACAGGAATAAACTAAGACACTTTGGGGGCTAGGAAGAAGAAACACATGACTGCTTTCATGGTAGGAAAAGCTTTGTCAGGACTTTCAGCTAGAATGACATGCAAAATGTTTCTCCCACCTTGCATCATGCAGCTTAAGATTCAGAGCCCTGGAGGAGTCCATCTGATTAGATCAGCTTAGGTCACAAAGCCTGCTACATTGAGGAGTGAAAAGGATCTGGCTGTGGTAGACAAGATTATCATGCCAACAGTTTACCAAATTTCAAGTAACAGAATTATCCATAGTCTTTGCCATGTGACTTTTTAGTTCCTCTCACTAAAGTATATGTTTTTGCATCTTGACTTTGTATTCAACTATGTAACTTGCTGTGGCCAATTGAAGTGAAAGTGTGACAGTTCTTAGTCTAGGCTTTAGAAGGTTTCCCATATTTTCTTTTTTTCTTTTCTTTTTTTAAGGAGGATGCAACATGTTTTATTTAACAGTTTGCAACTTCGTTTGTAACATTTAAAAATATTTGTACTCCGTGCGGGGGAGGGCATAAATGTTAGAATCCTGTTTGTGACAGTACCCTTGGGAGGAGTGTCCCATCTCTGCTTACATGCAGTTTTGGGAGGACAGGAAATCCAGGTCCACTCCTCTCCTTATACAAAAGTAGCTGACCCAAGCCCACTTTCACCAGAGACTTCCTTTCCTTGTCCTTCTAGCTTCAAATGTCAAGCTCAATCAATCATATTCTTTCTTCCTGGACTTGTGACTTGGGTAGAATAACATTGAATAAATAGATTTAGGTGATGCTCCTCCTAGCAGGAGTGGATCCTGGGAGGGAAGTGGTGTCTCTTCTGGTTCCAGTGATGCTGCTCTGCCTCATCCTGCAGGCCTCTTACCTCATAGGCTCTGGAAGCTTCTTGATATCTTCTCTATTGTGGTTAAATTGGCCAGTTGATTTTTGTTACTTACCATCAGAGACCCTTGGCAGTTTTAGGCCTCAGATTTTTGTTTTGTCAATGACCGCACTATTCAGCTTCCTCCAAGTGACAAGTTTACATTTGTAGATGGGAAATATCTCTGCTCATGGTGCTTCCACAGCATGAGTTGTGTAGATCTGTAGACAAGACAATGTGTGAGAAACAGATGTGTCTAGGGTGCTGTGGACCACTATTGAGGAATTTCAAGGTTTCCCATATTTCTGCTTGTTCTTTTGTGCCTCTGCCATTTGCATGAAAAGAAAATGCCTAAGCCACTCTGTTATACAGTGGAAATCAGTCACATGAAGCAGAACAATATAACTGTGCCAACCCCCAACTCATTTCTATAGAAGAATGAGTGAGCTCAGCCATGATCATCAGAGCCATCCCAGCTGACTAGTAGATATGTGAGGAAATGAATGCAAATATTTATATGCAAATAAGATTTGGGGGCTCTTACATAACAAGAGCTTGTTTTCTTAGTGAGATACAGTGTACTAGTTATCTATCACTATATAACAAATTGCCCCAAAACTTAAATGCTTAATATAATAGTATTTATTATGTCACATAATTTCTATAAGTCAGGAATCCAGAAGCAGCTTACCTTAGCTGGTCTGCCTTGGAGTTTCACATGTCAAGATGTCAGTCAGAGCTGCAATTACCTGAAGGGCTGGATGATTCACTTCCAAGATGGCTTAACCACATGGATGGCAAGTAGAAATTGTCACTGGGCTGAATGCCTCATTTCCTTGCCATGTGGACTTCTGCATAAGGCTGCTTGTGTGTCTTCATGACATGGCACTCCCCATAGCAAGAGATTTCCCAAGAGAGATCAAGGAAAAACCTACAATGGCTTTTATGAGATACCCTGAGAAGTCATACACCACCATTGTTGCACCATTCTATTCATTTGAAGAGAGTTACTAAGTTCAGCCCACACTTAAGGGGAGGTGAATTACGCTGCAGCATTAAAAAACAGGAGTGTCAAAGAATTTGTGGACATATTTTAAAACCATGACGGGGGGGGGCGCGCTAGATCAAGTGATTGAACTGAACAAAATGGGGGAGAGGTAGTTTCCTGAAAGAAAATACCCCCAAATAACATATTTGAATAATTCCCCAAAATAAAATGCTATCAGAAGTGGAAGGGGAAGCAGAGTAGTCCAAAAAATTAAAATAAACGCCAGAGGCAGGAACATCATTTGAAATAGCACCCAAGAAAATATGACCCAAGGAAAAGAACTAGGGCCAGTGGGTGTTAAGAGCTACTGTAAGACAGAAAGGCTTGATATAGGTGATGGAAGATCCTCTGAGATTGTCCAGAAAGAAAGCAAAATTGGCAGTACAGCAACCAACAGCAGAGGCAAAGGGGGATACAGGAACTAGATGTAATTCACACAAAAGGTTTAATTATGGCGCTGCCTAAGAAGAGGCTCCAGTTTGAGAGGCAGAGGTTTATAAAACCTATAGTACTTTGAAACCTTTAATGCAGGTGGATAAAAGGAGAGAGCAATAGAATTCATGTACTCATAAAGGTATTATGATGAAATCTATGCAGAGAGCTACAAGTGACATAGCAAAATAAGCACCCAAGAAGATAATTGGATTTGCTGATGAGTGGCCTGCAGGTGTGCACTAAATAGACTGGCCATGAATCAAATAAATGCTAGATGAGAGCCATTTTGTTAAGAGCAGGCAATCATTGTCGTCAGTGAGAAGAAGGAAAGTGATGTTTATTATGTCTACTGCCAAGTAGAGCTGTATCAAGATGAAGCCAGGAAGTTCTTTCTGCTCCAATCACAGGCCATGAGTGATCGGACCTTGCTACCTCCCACCATGTTGCAGGTGAACTTGCCTAAGGACAAAGAGCAAGAGAGTAGGGAGAAAACACAATCAAGCATTGTTACCTGTGCACTGGCTTATCCAGCTTGTCTGTGCAAAGTTTGAACATCATTAACTGTGAACTTTTCAGAGACTCATACAATTAACCCAGAGGAAAAATAAAATGAGGGTCAGTTTAATGACAGAACAAAAGTGATTCCATCATGAAGGATAGCACGCACCTGGTGCTGTGCCCATGTCCACAGCAGATAACCCTAACTGACTGCACATTCTTGCTATGTCTGAATGTGGCCTTGGGCATCCTTGTGGGACTCAGAACAGTGCTCCAAACACCTGAAACCAATGGATCAGAACTGTAGTGCAGGCTGAGCCCTATATGCTCTTCCTAGGGTCAGTCTCTTGAGAGTTGAGAAATTCTTGGTGAGCAGCCCACAAAGGAAAGCAGTATCCTTGGCAAGGGACATAATCATAGAACTAAGTATTCCCCAGTCTGCTGAGCCTCCAAGACACAGATTGCTCCCTTGAAACACAGAGGTATCTGCTTTTTATTATTAATTTCATATATTCAAATTTTTCTGCTCATCAAGGAAGGGTGCTTTTGTAGAGGAAGGGGCCCCCAGTATCCCAGTAAAAGATGGAATCAGAAGCAGGGAGAGAGGTTTGAAGAAGACCACTTTCTAGGTCAGGTAATATTGGCATTTGGGGCTGGATAATTCTTTGTTGTAGGGGCTGTCTGGTGTTTTATGGGATATTTAGCAGCATCCTACTCTCCAGATGCCAGTAGCACTCCCCATTAATCTGTGACAATAAAACATGTTTCCAGACATTGTCAAATTTCCCAGGGTGAGGTGGGTGAGGTGGTGTAGGATCTATCCCAGTTGAGAACCACTGCTCTAGATGATACAAGTCACAAACTGGAAATCCAACATAAATTTCAGTTCTCATCTAAAAAATGGTAGTTTATAAATCAGTGTCTATGATGATAAGAACCCTGAAGGATCTAGAAATTCTGTCTTTCCATCATTTTATCTGTATCAACCCTCTTTATGGCAAAACCTTAATGGGAAAAAGGGCCAGCCTATTTGTGGGCATAACTGAAGAGAAGCCTTCCAATTCTGATAGTCCAAGATAGAAACAGGTGTGGGTGTGGGTTGTGCATTCCCTGAAGAAGATGGGAATGAGTAGGAACACAAGGCTTAAGCCACTCTCACCTTCAAGGCTTTGCTTTAGCCACGCCCTCTGCCTGAAGCTGTCTTCCCTCAGATCCATATATGGCTCATTCGTTGTGATCATACAGGGCTCGATTCAGATGTCACTATTTCAGAGACCACCCAAGTGAAAACAGTGCACCCTTTCAATCAGTCTTTCCCATTTTACTGTTGCATTTTCTTCATAATATTTAACCTCTGGATTTGTTTTCTTAATGTGAGCACATATTTATTTTATATCTCCAGATACTCACCAGAGCATGAGCCCAACTGGAACAAGGACCTTATCCTTTTCATTCATTGCTGTATCTCCCATGCCTGGTACTAAGTGGCAGCTCAAGGGACATTTGTTGCACACAAAAAAATAAAGGATAGTGTACTTGACATAATCATTACAAGTGTGATGGTGATGCAAATGTGGAAGTACAGGGGGCTGAGGGAATACATAGCATGGAGACCTAAACTGTCTTGGAACATGAAGGAAGCTTTTCTAGAAAAAAAAAGTGACCTTGAATATGAGACCAGAAATCTCTGGCCAGGAGAAGAGACCAAAACAGTATATCAATGTGTATATCAACACATTTAGTCCTCACAATAGCCCCATGAGGTGGGCACCATTACCATTTAACCAATGAGAAAACAGATATCAAGAAGCTAAGCTAACTTGCTAAGCTAATTGCACATAGCATGGAGAACTGAGATATGAAACTGGATGTTCTAGTATCAGAGCCCACACCCCTAGCCATCATATTAATGAAGAAAGACCAAGGAATAGCATGGTTAGTATCTCGGAGGTGAGAGAGAACATGATGTTGGGAAACTAGGAGCCCAAGATGTATTATGCAGTGAGAACAAAGAAGAGGTTGGGATGAGTGATGAAATTAGTCAGATAGAAGAGAGCCAGACAGAAAGAGCCAGATCAAGGAAGACCACATCAAAAGACCATGCATGAGCCACTTTGGGAGTGATCCTTAATGGACCACAGCTCTTACATTGCAGGTTTACATCAACAATCCCATAAGCCATAGAATGGATTTAATTTCTTGTGACCAGGTCCAATTTATCAGTTGGTAATATTTAGAAAAGTTTCATATTAGCTGCTCTACCTCCAATCACCATTTACATGAACAACAAAAACACTGAGCCCAGGTGTTGAGCATCCAGGTTTGTTTTATTTCTGGAGAAAAGGCAATAGAGCATTAGTTTTTATCCTGGAATAGATGGTTTGTCCAGCTGTAGATGCTGTAGAAAGGAAGCTGAATGTTAATTAGATGTCAACAGTAATTATGGTGATTATGTTTTTTGAATAGCTACTGGGAATTGCTGGATCCACATCTAGAATGTGATGTGAATGACATTTTAATAGTTTTTAAAAGAAAAAAAGAGAACAGCCTGCTACTAAGGAAATTACAGTGAATAGAATTATAATAAAGTAGATTTCTTAACAAAGAACTGTAGCAATGATAATAGTCACACATGAAGTATATAGTATAGATTGAGGAAAATCATGAAAAAAAGTTTTCCATGAGGCAGGATCCCTTATTTAAAAGAAAAAAATTATTTTAAATATTTGCCTCAAGGTTTCCTTGGAATATGTTAGGAGGTAAATATTTTTATGATTTTTCTTAAAATTGAATTAGATAACACTTTATAAACCTATCATTTTAATGATATTTTAATTACATGCTTTTAATCTATTACAGGGATTCTGGTATTGCAATAAGTTTTGTATGATCATCTACTTCATTAAAAATTTTATTGAGGGCAGGCTGAGTGGCGTGTTGGTTAAGTGATGGCTTGGGATGCCAGCGGCCCTGGTTTAGATCCCATATATGAGGGCCAGTGATACTGCCCTCTACAACTAAGATGGTGAACAATAGCTCCACCTGGAGCTGGGCTGCTGTGAGTCCCCGGGATGGCATAGCTGTAGCCCCTGCTGCAGTGGGCTGCCATAGGCTACAGTGAGTGGCCCACAGCCAGCGTGAGTGGCCGGCAGCCGGTGACCCATCTGCCTCACCTGAGAAGAGCGCAATGATGATACCAGCATGGGCCAGTGAAGCAATGTCCTCCACAACTAGACTGAAGAACAAAAGGACAGCAACTTGTCTGTTCTCCTTCCCCAGTTCCCCAATGGTGTTCCCCTCCCCCAATTCCCCAATAAAATATTTTTTAAAAAATTATTGAATTAATTTATTTTAACATAAAAATCACAATTTGGAGCACCAATATGTAAGGCAGGAATTTATCCCATTCTTTATATTGAAGGAGTCTTCTGTTTTATAAAAAATGTTACTTGATTCTTTTAAATAAAGCATCTGCTTCACATATTTAACAAATTTCATAGAAATCTTGCTAAGGCAAGATTAATTTGCCCTCTTGAGCCAGAATTTAAAAATGTACAGAAGGGAGAGACATTGCACATAATCACAAATTACAAATCAGCAGTGTAGCTGAACATACTAGCATTTATTTAGTCATTCATTCAACAAATATTTGTCAAGCACCTACCACATGTCACATATGAAATGAGTGGGCCACAATCCACACCATTATTGGGTGACCTTCCTAAGGAAAAGGACATATTTCCATCAATATTAATGGTCCCCTGCCCTAACCATTGCAGCCCAGGTGGTCTCTGTCCCTCCTTACTCCCAGCTGAGAAATGTGGCTGACAAACAATGATGACCGTAATAGGCTTAGTCCCTGTTCCTAACTTTCTATGGGTGGTCTTCAAAGTTCAATGGGCAAATAGTAAACCGTGTGATGAATCGTCTAACATGAAGCTGTGAGATCACATGGAAAGTGTGCAACACAGGTTAAGAAACCCTTCTCAGAAGACAAGTCCTATAATCTGATAGGAAGGCAGTACCCAGTGCAGAGGTAGGGCACAAATGAGCAGCAAATGCAGAGTGCTGAAGGCAAAGCAGGTAGCATACATTCAAGAAAGTGAAAATAGTTCTGTGAGTCCAGATCACAAAGGACTGAGAAGGTTATGTTCAGTGTCGAGGCTATAGATCTGTTTAGTGTTGAGTCCAGGTAAATTTAGGACCTGTGGACCATGGAAAAGACAGGACTTTATCTTAAGAGCAATCAGAAGCAGATAAAAGGTGTTGGGCAAGAGAGTGAAATGATTGTATTAACCTTTGAGAAGTATCCCTCAGGCTGCCAGTGCAGAGCAATTTGGAGAGAACAAGCTGGCTGCAGGGGGAGTAGTTAGGGGATTACTTGCTGCAAGATTCAAGGTAAGGGAGGGCGGTGGCCTGTGCTAGAAGATAGAAAAGAATACATGGATTTGAAAAAAAGATTAACAGAATCTACAGAACTTTGGTTTTTGTAGCTTGAAGTCTGTGTTACTAGAGAACATTGAAATGTGCAGGTTTCAATAACAATAAAATAATAACAGCATTCAAAAAAGCACATATTAGGCATTAATGGGACACTCTATTGACACTTCTCATTTGTTGTTCACAATACCCCCATGAAATAGATACAGTCATGTTATTCTTCTTGCCTTATAGATAGAAAATTGGGAATCAGAGTTGAATTTCTTGCCCAGGATCACACTAGCAGCAGGTGGCAGAGCTGGGATTTGGCCAATGGCAGCCTGGCTCCCGAGCCCATGCTCGTGCTGGCAATGAATGTTGGAGAACAATAATGAGGTTCATATAAGATCTAAGCCTTGAGGTGTATGGGTTAAGAGGGGTGCTTTTTACCACCAGTACTCTATGTAGTTGTCAGAACCAACATCCATACATTTTCAGTGAGATTGGTTTCTTTTGCTGTAGAGGAAACAAAGGTTTGGGGTAAGAAAGAGAAAAAGAAGGAAGAAATCAAATAATTAACAGAATAAGCATGAGCTAGGTATCCAGTACCTTCTCTATACCAGGTACTCTCCTAGGTGCTTTATTTTTATTCCTCATTGTGTGCAGGAAATGTATTATTTTTAATCTTCCAAGCGACTCTAGGATGCAGGTGGTGTGGTTCCATTTGATGAATTCAGACACTGAGATCGAGAGAGGTTTAGATTTATGCCCAAGGTCATTCCATTAGGACAGGGCAGAGTTCCAACATGGCTTTTGCTCTTTTTCCAGAGCACACTGCTGCCTGTCATAGAGAAAAGGAAAATAGAGATGCCCAAGACAGGTAGGCATTTAGGCACAAAGAAATGAGGATTTGAAAAGTGGGAAAGAAGAAGGAAAGCTTCATTGAGTGTAGAATTTGGAGCTGGGCAATCTTATAAGCAGGTCTCTTTAGACTAATAGGAGTTCCTTCTCTTCATATTATATCAAGTTCCTTGATAGTGGGAAGTGTTCTATTAGCTTTAGTGCCCCACTTTGAACTCCACAACAATTAGAAGTCAGGACCAGAACATAAGTTCCAGTCTAGATATTTTTACTGCTGGGAGAAGTGATTTGGTGCCCTTTGGATTGTCACAGATCAGCCCATTGCCAAATAATTGAGACTCCAAGGAATGTTAGCTTGCCTCTGAATTTTCTTGAAATAGATGATACCTTGGACTGACAGTCCATCTGTCCTAGTCCCAGGACCATGCAATTGGAAGAGTGAAAATATCTAACAGGTAACAAAGCACAGGCAGTTTTAATGATTTAGTTACTTACCTAGAGTCATCCATGTTCCTGGTGGTAAAGTTTGCAGAGTTATTTTCATTGCATCTTGGTTTCCCATGGAGAAATCCCCTGAACAATTTAGGACATGGCATTAATGAACCATTGCAGGATAGACCCAGAGTGGTTTGAGAGCAGCAATGCTGGGTCCAATTGGCTTCTTTATCTCTGTGATTACCACAGTGCCTAATTTATAGTAAACTCTCAAAAATGTTTGAACAAATAAAGGATAACAAGAGTTATGAGTAACTTATTTGTATGTAATAAAGGGGCAATGTTGTATAGTGGTCAAACCTATGGATGTTGAGCTCAGACTGTCTGGGTTCAAATCACTCTAACTAATGTTTGACATTTAGCTCCTTCATTTCAATTTTCTCCTCTATAAAATGGAGATAATACTGTTGTAAGGTATTCCACTTAAAGTGTTTCATAGGGCCTGAAGTAAATGCTCAATAAGTGTTAGCTGTTGTAACTTTATATCATTTTCCCAAAGGTGTCTTTGCTCAAGAAAGAAAATGAATACACATGTAGATGTCCTTCCTTCAACAGGTTCATCCAGAGGCAAAATCCAGTCTTTTTTGGGAGCCAGACAACTAGTGGAGTGAGTAACAAGGGTACTCCGAAGTGAGACTGTACACCCAGAATGGGTGTTTCTATTTTCCAACCCAAGTACAGACGTTCGGGCTGTCCCTTCAACACCCCACCATGCTGATATCGATGGCCTGTCTTTCAGAAAGTACCCAGGTACTTTTGAAGGGGGTGAGAATGCCTACTTGGGTCTTGGGTGGGGCTCAGCAAAGATACTGGCTATACCTGAGCCATCTTTCTGTTGATTGATTCACAGGTGTGTTTAGAAAGCTGACTAACATGGTTCTCAATATGGTGACAGGTAATGCTCACCCAAGAGGCAATGGAAGTCCTCGGGGTTTGGCTTGGCTTCGCCTTGGCTGCTCACAGAGAGCCTTCATTGTCTCCACACTGACTCTGTCCTCCACCTCTCTTCATGTGATCTCTTCTCTCTGACCCAATCAAACCTCCCCAAGATTCTGAGCCCTCCCCCACAGAGCCAGGTGACCCTGATCCTGTCTCTCTATAGATTGATCAGACTGCAGCTTTCTTTCTTCTTGATCAATACGGTTATAGCATAAACCCTGCATCCCTCATTTATTCCTTAGGGATTTCCACTTTGATTCTCAAAAGCCCTTTCTTCTCACGATAAAACTCCTGATACATCAAAAGTCATGGTTATCAAAATTATTGTTTCTGGTATGGGCTTCAAGAACATATTTTTGGAATGCAAAAAAACTGAACATTGATTTTTTTTTTTGTTCTCTATACATTTCTGCTATAAGCACACTAGTTTTCCTTCAGGCAACGTGGTGCTTCTGACTGACAGGAGGAAGGGTCAGAATCAAGAGGGGAAGAGAAGCACAAAGGTTGATGCTTCAGGAATACATCTTGCTGTATAACATCCATTCATCGAGTCCCACTTTTAAGTTTCAGCTAGTTGGCTCCTATCTTTGACTCCCTGCTGACATTGATCCCTGGCTCTGCTGTTTTCCCTATGAAGACATAAAATGAGGACCGTGGTAGTGAGGTTCTCCTGAAATTCACACTCGTTCTTCATATCACATTGCTCCATGTGAATTTTCTAAAGTTTAACTATTGTTCCTAAGATATGTATTGGGTTCTTGCTATGTGTATCTCATTTAGTTTTCACAACAAACCTATGAGGTTAATGTTAGTATTGTCCTTATTTTACAGATGAGGAAACTGAGATTCAGAACATTGGAGGCCATCATTTTGCTATTTATCATGTAATTCCAGCTTCCCTTTTGAGCACTGCTGCCCCCTTAGAGTTAAGTGTGCCTATATCATTTGCTTTGGCAATAAAATATGAGTAGAGGTGATACATGTCACTTCTAGGTGGAAACTAGAGTGAATGCACAATTCACCATGTCCTCTTTCCCTGTACCTCAGTGATGTCCCAGATAGTGAAAACTGCATTTGCTTGTATCCTGGAATAAGGATGACACGGAGCACAGCCCCGCCCATCACTTCGTGGACAGGTAGCAACATGCAAGAAAGAAAACTTTATTGTATTAAGCCGCCAGGTTTTGGTTGTTGTTGTAGCTTGTTGTTGTTACTTGCTCACCATAATTAGTACAGAAGTTACTCATTCATGCAATTATTTATCCATTTATGTATTCAACAAACAATTATTCAGTATCTGCTATGTGGCAGATGTGGGCTGGATATTACAAAAACAAGTCATGATACTTGTCTTTCTAGCCTGTGGTAACTTGTCTGCCCAAGTCATACACTTACTTAAATGATGGAGTCAGGTTTCAAACTCAGACCATTGGATTTCAGAGTTTGAGCTCTGGAATGCTGCTTTCTACTATCTCAAATAGAGATTTCTAGAATAGTTTAAATTGGTTTTAGAAATCTTTCAGGTTCTGGGTCTGGTCTATCTCAGACAACGTGGCAGCTAAATTCCTTCTGAGTGGTTAATTCAGTTGTGATGTATGGTGCAAACTAACTGAGCCTCACCATTAAAGAGGTGGAACAAGTTGCCAAAATTTTGGCAATGATTTATGCGGTGGGCATTGGTCATGTTTTTTGGTTACCCAACATTTTTAAGTACCCTGTTATGTTTGTAGAATTTTTCCCCTTGATGGGCCCCACTTCCTCAATGTGGGAGCCTGAAAATTTACTTCCACTGTCTTTTGCAGCTAGGACACAGGCATGTGACCATTCTCCACCAATCAGATTCACCTCCTCTGGACTTCAATTCAGAAATGAGCAGTCTGAGGGAAAAGACTTTCTGTGGAATCCTTTTAGCTGGTGGGGGAAGCAGAGGTCCCTGGCTTTGAGGAGGACAGTGATGGCAGAGCTGAGTGCCCGGCATGAATATAGCATCTGTAAGGAGGCTGCAGTTTTAGAAGAAACTCATTCAATACACCAGTGCTGGGAAGGAGCAACATTCTTCTCATCAGGCTAGTTTTGGACCATGCTTTGGGGATTATTCCTGAAAATTTGGTATTAAGTCCAGTTCTGTAAGCCTCCCAATAATTCTGTGAGCTGCCCGCTATCCTTTAGTGAACCTGTTTTCTGCTTAATCACCCACACTTAGCTTCTGCTTCTTGCAAGTAAGAACCCCAGCTGATGCAAATGTGGAAGCTGAGTCAGGGAAGTTTTGAGCCGGATCTTGGGAAAAGAGAACAGCAAATGGCTAATCTAAAGGAATGTATGTGGGTGGGTAGAGAATTAAAGTCTGGGACATCTGAGATCAAAGATGGTAAGGTGGAAATAAAGTGAGCTTCTGGTCCACCTTGAACAAACTGGTGTGGGCAGCATCATCTTTAGACCCTTGTCCTCTTAGATCTGTTCAGTCAGTCATTAACAAACATTTGTAGAGCATGTACTGGGTGCCTGGGCCCAGGCTAGGCTGTGGGGGATATAGTGGTGGGTGAGCTAGGTATAATCCCAGAAGTTTCATGTAATGGAAAGTCTGACCATAATCAAATGATCACAGCAATGAACAAATACATACTTACAAATTGATAATAAGAGGAAGTTATATTCTAAGCGCATATAATAGGATGACATAACAAAGCGTGGGAGGTCAGGGAAGCCTTCCCAACCAAGTGATTTTGGAGCCGATATCGGAAAGGCAAAGGGAAGCAGGGGGTGGGAGAGAGCAGGAGAGCATTCCAGGAGACCTGAAGAACATGTGCAAAGACCCTGGAGACAGAATGAACGTGGCACATTTGAAGAACTATAAACCCGCTGACATTGAAGTGAAGAGAAAAGGCGATAATGGAGTGAGATAAGGCTACAGTGGTAGCGGGGAGTCGGGGAAGCTCATCACGGGGAACCTGGGAGCTCTATCAAAGGTTTTGATTTTCTTTTTCCCTCAAGTGAACAGGAGGCCATTGAAGAATGTTAAGCCTGATGGTAACACTGTTAGATTTGCACTCTGAAATGCCATGCTGACTATATATACTGGGGGCCATGGATGGGGTAGGGGAGTGGAGTGAGTACAAGGAAGTGACTGAGGAGACTACTGCAAGAGTCTAGCACGAGTGGGTTGCTAGATCAGGCTGGAACATGGGCAGGAGAGATAAAGAGGAGAGTGATCAGAGAGTGGGGGAAGGGGAAGAACAATGAACTTCACAAGTTATACATGGAATGTGTGGGGACTCCAAGTTTTCTGATGGGCAACTGATGCAAGGGCCATTCGAAAAGCATCATACTGGGCAGCAAGAGTGAGGATAATGTTTTCAGTCTTGTACATGCTGAAAGAAGAGACAATATGCAGATATGAGGAGCTGAGGCTCTGTGGAGACTTTTGCACTGAAGATGTCTCTCTTTTGATCTTACAAATGGAAACTTCTGAAGCTGGGACTGAAAAACTCAGGTTTGGTACACTCATCCATTTATTCAGTGCAGTTTTATCGAGCAATATACCTTGCAGTCGGCACTGGGAGTATAGCGTCAAGACGGGGACGCTGAGCCAGAGCAGCTTATAATGCAGTTCAGAAATACACAAGATAATAAATTGTAAGTAATAAGATATGTATAGGATTCCTTACATAGGTGGGGATGAGTTGTGTTTTAGGAAGGGGGGACAGAATTGCAAAGGCTTGGGGACAGTATAGAACAGTACATTGTTCATCAAGAATCAGCAGTATTAAAGATGGCTAAAACAAGGGGACTGAGCAGTCGTAGATGAGGCTAGAGACTTAGGTAGAAGGTTGATATCAGCAGTCCTATATGCATTTTTACTTTAACCTGAAGATCACCAGGAGTCACTGAAGCATTTCATGCAATGGGATAATGGAATCAGATTTGTGTTTTATATGGATACATAACTCTGCAGGAGTCATGGTGCATGGCTTTAATGAGAGATCAATATCCAATATCCAAACTTGCCATCTGCATAGTTTTAGCAGGATTTTACACTTATTAATGCCTTTAGAGTTTCAAGTGTTCATGTCATTATCTTATCTCATTTGAAGCACGGCAACTGGAAAATGCTACGGATCAGTGTATTATACGTTATCCTTTTCATGGTTAATTTGGATAATGATCACAAAGCAGCATTGGTTTGCTCACTTGTTAAAAGCCATAAAATAACCTTCCTCATTAAGTAACCATTTTCATATCACAAAGCAAATCTGGACCAGGTACAGTGTGTCTTTAATCTCTTTTTAATTAATACGCTTTACCTTCTATCACATTCCATGACTCACGGTGTCGTAACTCTAGGCTACTTGAACTATAATGGTCTTTTATCTTTCTGCCACAATTTGTCAAAGGCTCACAGGGTAGCTGTCAATGAGAATGTTGAGGTAAAAGTTTGGTTTTTTTTTGGTCTTAATTTAAATAATGAGTAAATAATTGAGAAAGAATTCTTAGAAGTATTCCCTGAAGGCTTATATCATGGCTTATTTGGTCCACAAATAAAGCAAGATAGAAAATTAAGTCTTGCTAGTTAGACTAAAGCCATTTTATTTTCTTTCATTATCACAGGTGATGAGGACAAAAATCAAGACACAACCCTTGGAACAAATAGAGCCCCAAGTAACACCAAGAATAGTTAGGCTAAGCTAGAAGTTTAAACAGCTTTTGGCTTACCTCTTCAAAATCACTATGAGCCATTGTCAGTTGTTACATGTAAGTTCCTGGTAGCAGCTGCTAATGATGATTGCTGCTTGGGGAAGGGGGACTGGGAAGAAAAATCCCCCACCAACTGTGCTTTCAAAGCTTCTCAGATGCTAAAGGTTTTAGTGCTGTGGAAGAATAATGGGGGAGTTGAACATTAACAACAACAAAAAGTGACCTAGAAGCTGCAGTATCATCAAATAAAGAACCTTTCTCCGTTTATTTTCTTAGTAACAATGGAAGTGAGAATAAGAAACCCTAAGTAGAATAGATATGGATATAGATCTGAAAGAACAACAAAGACTCTTGGTTGTTTCTTTTTCAGGCAGTAACTTGAGTATCTTGATTGACAACCTTTGTTATGTAGCCAATATTGTGAATAAAACAATGATTCTTATGTGAGAAGAAAAGCAAAGAAGGCTTACAGTGGTTTAATAATAGCTTTCTGCTAGCTAGATAGCTGAAAACTTAAAATATCATTGACAGTAATTAGTTTTGTGTTTCTTTTTTCTTAAAAACATAAAATGTTAAATGTCTTTAAAAAAAACAAAAAAACACACACAATAGAGACCCATCTGATGAATTCCTTGTTCTTTGGAGTTTTATTAGGCTGTGAATGTTTTACCTCACTCTGGGTTCCAAGCCTATTGAATTGGAACAAATGTAAAAAGATACTTTGCATAGCAAATTGGCCAAGAGCCTTCTCCATCATGGAACAATGATAGCGAGATGTCAGCAACACTAAAAAACAACAACAACAGCAACGACAACAACAACAAAAATCCCTATCCCTGCCCCTTTGTCATTGCAATTCAGAAATATTGTGTATATTCATATCATTCACAAAAACTTTCAACACCAACCTGCACTAATGAAAAGACTGGAAAATTTATCCACTAAATATTTTGAAACAAGATCTAATCCACATGCTACTGAGTTTATTTTTCTTGAAGTTAAAAGAAAATTTATTTTGGAATGGACAATGCGATTGCTGACTGACTATATAAACTGCAACTTTTCAGCTTACATATCATTTGCACATACAATGAAGTTAAGTAGCCAATATGCTCATGCTTAAATCTTTCCCTGAAGTACATGTGTATATTTTGAAATTTACCACTTTCTCACTTACAGAATGGTAATGAAGTACTTTCTTTTTATCTCTAAGCTGTGAAAGTTTCCTAAATTCGGGGATGTGCGGCAGGAGGCTGGGACTGGCTCACAAGAGCCAATTGTTAAATTTTCAAAGATTTTGTGAGCTGATTGTTAAACATGGTCATTATTAAAAATCAAAACATATAAACTTACAACGTAATGTTATATTAAAAAAGTAATAAACACTTAAAATTTACCATTTTCTAATTATTTTATTGCATGTTACTGTATACTCTTGAGGTTAGTTAGGTGTATTGTAACTGTATAGTGAAAATACTATAAAATGGCATGCAAGTGCACATCTCTTTCTAATGCTGTGTTTGATAGCTGATGCATGTTGGTAGCTTGAAATCCGACACGCTGGGAGTATTCAAACCATGGAAATAGGTAAATGCTACACATCAGAGTTTGAATTATTGTTTTGTGTCTTGACCAGAGATTGGCAAACCATCCCCTAAAAGCCAAATTCTGTTCCAGGGAATTACAATGTTTTGTTTTGTTTTTTCTACATTTTTAAAGAGTTGTGGAAGGAAAGAAGGAAGGAAGGAAGGAAAGAAGGAAGGAAGGAAGGAAGGAAGGAAGGAAGGAAGGAAGGAAGGAAGGAAGAAGGAAGGAAAGAAGGGAGAGAGAGAAGGAGGGCGGGAGGAGAGGGAAGGGAACGGAAGGAAGAAGGAAGGTGGAAGAAAGACAGGTGTGACAGACCATAGGTGGCAAACATTTTCTGTAAAGGGCTGGTAGTAACTGTATTAGGCTTTGTGGGCCAGTCTCTGTCACAATTCAACTCTACCATTCTAGCACAAAAACAGCCACAGGCAGTAGTATGTAAACAAATAGACATGGCTGTGTTCCAATAAAAATGTATTCACTAACACAGTGTGTGGGCTTAATTTGACCTGCAGGCCATAGTTTTCCAACCACTGGTGTCAGCTCTAAACAGGGATAATTAAGTTTATGTTCTGCAAGTGTTCTGCTAATCAACAAATAATAACTTTACTAATAATCTTTGAATCTAGGCAGTGCTCTTAATGAGTTAAAAGTAGCACTGACCTTTTGCTGCAGCACACTTAATTTGCAGTTCCATTAGAGGAAATTCCACCTCGGAAGATTCCTTGGTCAATCATGTGATGACATTTATGGACTGAAGCTTTGTGGTTTTAAAGCCCTTTAAATTTGCCTGATTCATTAAGCCACACAGGTAACTCTCAAGCATTAGAAGGTTACAAGCAAGACACGGACACATTTTCTTATTCATCCCCGCCCCCAATCTTGTAAGTGATCGAAAGCCAAATGTTTGGGATGTGTACTTTATTGAGCTTCATTTCTACTGAGTCATGGAATGTTACACTTCAGTTCACATGGCAATAAGAAGGTTGGCCTTATATTATATTTCATTCTATTTTATATGAGTGTGTTTTGAGTATGACATATACATACCCATATACAGGATATGTATCCAACATGCCTAAGGCACAAATGTTATCACTATGCTCAACTTCTCACCTAATAATCTGAAAAGTCTGGTCACAACTCTCCAGATTTTAGGCCCATGAGCTGCTAAGAATTAATAAAATACAGTCATGTGCTGCTTAATGATGGGAATATGTTCTGAGAAATGCGATATTAGGCGATTTCATCATTGTGTGAACATCATAGAGTGCAATTACACAAGCCTAGATGGTACAGCCTACTACACACCCAGGCTCTGTGGTATAGCCTATTATTGCTCCTCAGCTGTAAGCCTATACAGTATGTTATTGTTCAAAACAACATGAAACGAAATCAGACACAAAAGAAAATGATGCAATCAAGAGATACATAAACACTAGATGAGGCTCCTGCCGGTGTAACACAGCATGCTGTTTTATAGCAAACATTTTTTTTATAATTAGTGAGAGTACACTCTAAATAATGATAAAAAGCATAGTATAGTCAATACATAACCAGTAACATAGCTGTTTATTATTATCTCATATTTACTGTACATAAATGTACCTGCCATACTGGCAGCACAGTAGATTTATTTATATCAGCATCACCAGAAACGTGAATAATGGGTTGTGCCGCAATGTTACAATGGCTACAATGTTTCTGAGCTAGGGGTTTATCATCTCCATTATAATCTCACGGGACCGCCATAGTAGATGTGGTCTGTTTTGGCCGAGACGTTCTTAGACAGCGCATGACTGTAGTTGGTTTCATAGAGCCTTAATAGTTTGTATGCATTTTTAATTTCCTCTTGGAGGGCAACACCTATGTACCTGTATATGTTTTTTCCACTTGGTCTAGAGTTCTTCCACATGCATCCTAAAAAGGAACAATACCTCAATAGTATCTCATCTGCCAAACAAATTTTCAAGTATCTGAGGCCTGGCGGGCAGGATCACAGCCCGTCCCGTGGAGGCTCTGTAAGCAATAATAATCAGACAATGTAAGTAAGCAGTGGTACCGCTGCTGGGTGTGGACTCAGCCCACCTGAGTGCTGGGCCTTGTCTCTCGGTCATTGTGAGAACCTGTTAGTTGTTTTCCTGAATCAACCTCAAAATTGCCACGGCCTTCAAAACTGAAGCAGCATTAGAGTCACTCCAATATCCCTTCTAACTCACACTGTGATACCAGACTTAGAGCTAGGAACCACATCCCAGCAACATTGTGACTGCCCTGCCCGCCCTCAGGGCCTGTAGGAATGTGGTGCCAGGGACAGGAGCTCAATTGAAAGGCTTGTGGTGACAGAATTACCTTGAAGATTGAGAACTGGCAGCCCTCATGTCGTACTAGGTCTCAGGTCGGTTTAGTTTGGCCCATAAAATGTTAGTTTTTTTAAAAATTATTTGCCAATATTTAAAAGTCAGAAAGTTTAATATAAAAATTTGGATTATCAGCTTTCCTTGAAAAACTGGAAGATCTAGCAGACTTAGTCTCCCACATTTCCTGGTTGCAGTGTGGTCTGGGGCTGAGCAGCCGCTGCCCCCACTAAGCTGGTGAGGGCCGTACCTGATAGACACTAGAGAAAGTGATTTCCCAGGAAAGGCATGGGAAACTCTCATGTGAGGGACCATAATGAGCTCTATTATACTTTCTAATCACAGAATATATAAAATATCAACTCCTAAACGATACTAGGAACAGGTTCATTTTCTCTCTTGAAAGCAGTCCGCTTGGTGAGATTCCAATTTTTTTACATTATAACTTTCCTAGGGAAATGGCTATTAGAGTATGCACAGAAAATTTTAAGACCTTATCTACCAAGGAATTAATTTAACAATGGAAGTACAAGGTATTTATTGGAAAAAAATTGCAAAAGTTTATATATAAGACATCTAAAAGAGACAAGAAAAATAGGTTAAATATAATATGCTTGTGGATGAGAAGATTCCATATTGTAAAGATGTAAATTTTCTCCCAACTAGTTTATAAATTCAATGCAATTCTAATTTAAAAATGTATAAAAAATTTTCAAGTGAACTTATTCTCAACTTTATATAAAGTAGTAAAAGTCAGGGAAGGCCAAGATAATTCTGAAACAGAAGACAAAAGAGGAGGAAATGTTATAACACATATGAGGCTTATTGCAAAGATATAATTAAAATAACATGGCATTCATTAAGTAATAATCAAATACAGCAGTGCATCAGAATAGAAAGAAAGCTGAAAAGCAGATCCATGCATATATAGGAATTACTATATCTGACACTGAAAATAAGTGGAGTAAGTATTAATTATTTTATATAGAGTTAAGAAAATTGGCTTTCTTTATAAAAAATAATTGTATCCCTACTTCCCTCCATGCAAAAATAAACTCTAATAGGATTTAAGACTAAATGTGAAAAACAAAATTCTAAAACTATGATAAAAAATACTAGGAAAATATGTTTATATGATAACCTCAGGTCTGGGAGCAGTTTCTCAAAACAAATAAGAAAAACAAACATTATTGTTTTTATATAAACTATTTAGATTTTATTAAAATTTAAATTTTCACATAACAAAAGGTATCTTAGAGTTAAAAGACAGTAACAGCCAAAAGCTTGTATCCGGAATATATAAATAATTCCTATAACTCAGTATACGCAATAATGTGGCATAATTGAAACACACATGTAGTGCTGGGGCAGGGGTGTGAACTGGACAGGAATTCAGCCATACCTAGAAAAAAAGATGAATATGGCCATATATTAAGACTCAGGAGCTCCACAGCTATGTATGTATTGTAGAGCAGCTCACCAAGAACAAGCATAACAATGTTCATTGTGTATTGTTGCAGTAACAAAAATTGAAACAACTTAAATGTCCATCATCAGGAATATGTATAAGCAATTCATAAAATGAAACACCATACAGGAGTTTATAAATGAAGGTCTGCACACATCTCAAAAGTTTAATATCTAAAGAAAGCAAGTTGCAGAATGATTGTTCATTATGACAACATGTATATTAAAGGACATTAGGTTAAAAACTATGGGAATTAGAATAAAGTATGAACTTTAGTTAGTAATAATATATTATTAATATTGGTTCATTAGTTTTTTTGCTGAGGATATTTATTTTATTATTTTTTAATTTTCAAATTACAGTTGGCATACAATATTATATTAGTTTCAGGTGTATAACACACTGATTAGACATTTATTTAAGTTATAAAGTGATTACCCCAGTAAATCCAGTACCCATCTGACACCATATAGTTATTACAATGTTACTGACTATATTCCCTATGGTGTACTCTACATCCCCATGAGTATTTTTAACTCCCAATTGTATCTCTTAAGCCCCTCTCCGTTTCACTCATCCTCCCCAACCCCCACCCTACAATCATCAAAATGTTATCTGTATGTATAAGTTTGTTTCACTTTTGTTTGTTTATCCTATTCTCTAGATTCCACATACAAGTGAAATCATAAGACATTTGTCTTTGTCTGTCTGATTTACTCCACTCAGCACAGTCTTTCTAGGTCCATCCAGGTTGTTGCAGGTGGCAAGATTTCATTCCTTTTTATGGCTGACTAATATCCCATTGTATATATGTACCACCTCTTGTTTATCCATTCATCCATTGATGGACACCCAGGCTTCCTCCACATCTTGGCCATTGTAGATAATGCTGCAATGAACATATAGATGTACATGTCCCTTCGAAGTAGTGTTTGGGGTTTCTGGGTCCTTCTTTGTCTCCTGTTAGAGCCTTTGTTTTAAAGTCTATATTGTCTGGTATAATAAGTATTGCTACCCCAGCTTTTTCCCCCTCCCCCCATTTTTTAAAGTAATTTCTTCCATCCCTTTATTTTCAGTCTCTGTGTGTCTTCCAATCTGAAGTGAGTGTCTTATAGGCAGCATACGAGTATGTAAGGGTCTTGTTTTCTTATCAGTTCAGCTCTTCTATGTCTTGATTGGAGCATTTAATCCATTTATATTGAAAGTAATTGTTGACTGATGTGTAGTTATTGCCATTTTATTATTCGTATTTCTTATCTGTTTTTCTTCTTAAAGAAATCCTTTTAACATTTGTTGTAATAATGGTTTGATGATGATGAACTCCTTTAGCTTTTTTCTTGTCTGAGAAGCTCTTAATCTGTCCTTCAATTCTAAATGATATCTTTGCTGGGTAGAATAATCTTGCTTATAGTTCCTTGCTCTTCATCACTTTGAGTATTTTGTGTCAATCCCTTCTGGCCTGCAAAATTTCTGTTGAGAAATCAGCTGATAGTCTCGTGGGAGCTCCCTTATAGGTAACTAACTGCTTTTTCTTGCTGCTTTTAAGATTCTCTCTTTGTCTTTAACTTTTGGCATCTTAGTTATGATATGTCTTGATGTTAATTATGATGTCTCTTTCGGTTCATCTTGGTTGGGACTCTGTGCTTCCTGGGCTTGTATGTCTAGTTCCTTCACCAGGTTAGGAATGTTTTCTGTCATTATTTCTTTAAATAGGCTTTCAATTCCTTGCCTGCTATCTTCTTCTTCTGGTACTTCTATGGTGCATATGTTGGTACACTTGATGTTGTCCCAAAGGCCCCTTTAAATTATCCTAATTTTTTTTGGATTCTTTTCTCTTTCTGCTATTCTGATTGGGTGTTTTTTGATATATTTTCTTCTAAAACGCTGATTCAATCTTCTGCTTCATCTAATCTTCTGTTGATTTCCTCTAATGTATTCTTTTTTTTTTTAAGGTTTTATTAGGGAATTGGGGGAGGGGAACAGCATTAGGGAACCGGGGAAGCGAAACAGACAAGTTGCTATCCTTTTGTTCTTCAGTTTAGTTGTGGAGGACATTGCCTCACTGGCCCATGTTGGTATCATCATTGCGCTCTTCTCGGGTGAGGCAGATCGGTCCCCGGTTATTGGACGGCCACTCACAGCAGCTCTTGGCAGCTCACTCTGGCTGCCAGATGCTCATGCTGGCTGCCAGCCACTCACTGTAGCCTATGGCAGCCCACTGCAGCAGGGGCTGCAGCTGTGCCGTCTGGGGGACTCACAGCAGCCCAGCTCAGGTGGAGCTGTTGTTCACCATCTTAGCTGTAGAGGGCAGTGTCACTGGCCCTTATATGTGGGATCCAAACCGGGGCCACTGGCATCCCAAGCCAGCTCTTAACCAACATGCCACTCGGCCGGCCCTCTAATGTATTCTTCATTTCAGTTATTGTAATCTTCATTTCTGACTGCTTTTTTTTTATTGTTTTCTATCTCCATTTTTATGTTTCCTATCTGTTGGTGTTCTCTCTCAGATCACTGAACATCCTTATAACCAGTGTTTTGAACTTTGCATTGGTAGATTGTTTGTCTCCATTTCATTTAGGTTTTTTTTCTGGAGCTGTATTCTATTCTTTCATTTGGGACATTTTTCTTTGTCTCCCTATTTTGGCTGCTTCCTATGTATTAAGTAGTGCTGCTGTGCTTTCTGGTCTTAGTAGAGTGGCCTTATGTAGTACATGTCCTGTGTGGCCCAGTGGCATAGTTTACCTGGTCACCTGAGCTGGATGTTCCAGGTGTGTTGCTTATGTTGGTTGTAGACAATTTAAATGTCTAACAATAGAGGGAACATTTAAATAAGTTATTGTATATCCACTGTATGACATATTAGCTATTAAACAACATAATTTATAACATGATTACCTCTAAGTCAACTATATGCATGCATGTTGTATCAGCTGTTGCTACTTTCAAACCACATAAAATTCGTGCTTAACACAGTAGGCATTTATTATTTCTCGTTGCTCTATGGATAAATAGGCTTGCTGATAATCACCTAGGTTTGCTTGTGTGTCTGTAGTCAGCTGTCAAGTCAGCCAGATACTCACTAGTCTGGGTGACCCTCACTGACATGGTTAGTGGTTTGTTGGCTGTTGGTTGGGCTATGGGGGTGACTACACCATGTGTCTTCAGTGTCCTTCAGCAGGCTAGTCTGGGCTTATTCACATACTTGTTTGGAAAAGTTCCAAGAAAGGGAGTGGGAACTGCAAGGCAATTTGGGACCTAGACTTAGAATAGGCAAAAGTTCACTTCTTCAGCATTCTATTGGCCAAAGCAAACAGAAGATGACCCCAGGTTCAAAGAGTGCAGAAATAACCCCTGCTTCTTGCATAAGAAGAGCTGCGAAGTCACAATGAGTGAGGGTGGATACAAGAAAAGGAGTAAGAGCGTCTTTTTTTCTGTGTAATTAATGCACCACATGTGTGAACAAGAACTGGGAGGCATATACAAATGCAAAGAACTCATGTGTTGGCAAAGCTAGCAGTATTAGGGGTGTAGGTATTTTTTCTTTTTCCTTTTTATCTTTATTATTTCATGTAGGTAGCTATAACATTGTTGGTGCAATAAACAATGATTGAAAGTAAAAAAATAGTAAGGGAAGTCATAGTGAGAATAAGATCAACAACTCTATTACTATACTAAGATAATTGTATCAATAATTCACATATCATAAACCAACATATCCTTTTGTAGTGCATGCAGGTGGATAACAAAGGAAAGATCTGCAAATTGGTAAAGTAATTCTCTAAGATATATCCAGTGGCCTTAGATCTCAAGTGGAATTTAGCTGTGAGATACCCAATGATTCCTAGCACTTCTACACACTCTGAATATTACCAGAGTTGGCACCATCTTGGGATTGTGATGCTAGCAATCTCTGGAACCCCTAGGAAACAATTCTTTGTTTAAAAGTATTTTTTTTTTAAATTTTCAATTACAGTTGACTTTCAATGTTATTGTATATTAATTTCAGATATGCAGCATAATGATTAGATATTTATGTAATTTACAAAGTCAAATCCCCGATTAGTACCCACCACACAGTTATTACAATGTTATTGACTATATTCCTTTTACTATGCTTTATATTCCTGTGACTATTTTGTAACTACCAATTGTGCTTCCTAATCCCTTCTCCTTTTTTTATTCAGCCTCCCAATCTCCCTCCTGTCTGACAACCATCAGTTTGTTTTTGGTATCTTTGAGTCTGCTTCTGGGTTTTTTGGGTTTTTTTGTACATTAATTTTGTTCTTTAGATTCTACATATAAATGAGACCATATGGTATTTGTCTTTCTCATTTTGACCTATTTCACTTAGCGTAATACCCTCTAGGTCTATCCATGTTGTTGCAAATGGTAATATTTTATTCTTTTTTATGGCCGAGTAATATTCCATTGCATATATGTACTGCATCTTATTTATCTAATCATCTATTCATGGGCATTTAGGTTACTTCCATACCTTGGCTATTGTAAATAGTGCTGCAATGAACATAGGGTGTCTATATTTTTTTGAATTAGTGTTTTGGATTTCTTCGGATAAATACCCAGATGTGGAATTGCTGGGTCCTAAGACAGTTCTATTTTTAAATTTTTGAGGAAACTCTAGAGTAGCTGCACCAATTTGTAGTCCCACCAACAGTGCACAAGTGTTCCCTTTTCTCCGGATCCTCACCAACACTTGTTGTTTGTTGATTTAATGATAATAGCCATTCTGACAGGGCACAATTCTTTCATAATAGCCATGATTTATGATAGTTGAAATTTTGCCCGTTTAAGAACAAAAATTTTAGTTGTTTTAGAAAAACAATGAGTAGAAGTTATTCTTTAAAAGTATAAGCTATCTGTGTCCTTGTGTTTTAAAATAACTTGGATAGAAAACATTTTAATTGTTTTGACAATATCATTCTTTGCCATAATGCAATGGCCTCTTCAGAGCCCAGGGACCAAAGCAGGGTTTCTTCGCCCCTCTATAAAATTTTCTGAGAATGGTATGCTTTCAAGTTCTCATTTATGCCCTTTTTATTGTTTCTGTGCTTGCTCTTCTCCCATGGGGTCTAAGTGTTCCATTTTACTTGGCTTCTTCTAATATGTTGTCATCTTAGAGAAACCAACTGTATTAAGAGTATTTGTAAAGTAAGAGTGATTAAGGGTCAGGGGCCTCTAATCTAAGTCAGTTGCATAACGTTTAGTGTGTGGAAGCTTGGTGCATGTCCTTTGTCTAATTATTTCCTGACTCTTGCTTATATCCAGAGACAGATAAGAGCCAGAATGTTGGAATCCAAAGCCTTGGCATATTACTAGGTGTCAAGGAGATAAAGATATGAGTGACCTGAATGAAGAAATACATTCTAGATGGGCTAACAGTGCTCAATATGTTAAGCATTTATAACCCTATTTTGTCAAAGGCTAGTTTGTGAAATAAATTGTGAACTTTTTCAAAGCATTGACTTATTTTTACATTATATTTTAGGGTTCAGGGTGAATTTATTTGTTCCTTCATTTCACACCTTCATTCATTCATTTGTACACTGAGGATGCATGTGCACATGTGCACACGCACACGCACAATGATAGAAAACCTGTCCTCATGGAAATTGTATTCTTGTCTGGAAGATAGAAATATAAGCACATAATTGAGAACTATTAAGACAAATACTCTGAGACATGTCAGCCACTATGGAAGAACCAAAAATGGAGGCAGAAAAAGAGGCCCCTAGACCACTCTGTCCCTGTAAAATATCGTGGATAATATCCAACTAACAGATATTTTGTGATGATTTATTAGGACCCTGAGTGAGGACATATGTACTTTAAACAAGTTTATTATATAAAGAATTATATGTAAGGACTAGGAGAAAGTATGTGCACTCTGCTATCTGAGAGACTTAGATTCAAATCCTATTTCATCACATATTAACTAGGTTTTTGTTTAGCCCCACATTTATTTTCCTGGAAAATTGGGCTAATTCCTGGGGGCCATTTCTGGGGAAATAAAATAAAAGAACATAAGTAGAGTGCCTTACACTTACACAATGCCTGTAAAAGAGTAAGTGCTCCTCAAATGTCAGCTTCTTTCTCTTTTTCCTGTTTACTGAGGGAGTGAAAGGTGAGCTGGGTTTTGAAGGATGAGTAGGAGTTCAAAAGCCAAATAACAATCCCTAAAAGGGAAAGAGGCTGTTCAACAAAGAAAATGTGGAGATTTGCTTCCAAAAACAGAGGATGCCTTGTAAAGCTGTTGCCCCTACCCAGCAAAGCCAATTGAACTTCTCTATTTCTTTCTCTGTCTTCAATAATGCTAGTTCCTAGTAGATTTGTCAGCTCACTTGTACCACCTGTACCCCCCCAACTAATAAAACATATCTGAGTCCTCATTATAATCAAACAGTGGTGTGGCACTTATCAAGGAGAGGAAAATGCTAGAAATCAATACTACTGAATGGACTAACAGAATTTTTTAAATGTGCAAGGAGGGGCAAGATATGTCTTCCACAACTGTGTGTTCAGGGTTTGAAGTTAAATAATATGGAAGAAGCTTGGTATCTCTTTATATTAGTCCCTGCCTTATCCATGGGGGCGGGGATGGGGAACTAATATAAAGAGATTTATATTAGACCCCTAGTGGATGCCTGAAACCACAGATAGTACCAAATCCTATATTTACTATGTTTTTTCCTATGCATACATACCTATGATAAAGTTTAATTTATAAATTAGGCACAGTAAGAGATTAACAAAAATAACTAATAGTAAAATAGAACAATTATAACAATATACTGTAGTAAAAGTTATGTGAATGTGGTCTCTCTCAAAATATCTTATTGTACTGTATTCACCTTTTCACTGAAAGAAAGCACTTTATGGCTTCTCTTTGGCATATCTGAATTGCCAGCATCGCTACTCTTGTGCTTTGGGACCATCATTAAGTAAAATAAGAGTTACATGAACACAAGCTCTGCGATACCACAACAGTCGATGTGATAACTGAGACGGCTGCTAAGTGACTAATGGGTGGGGGAGCCCATACAGCGTGGAGACGCTGGACAAGGGGATGATTCATTTCCTGGGTGTGACGGAGTGGATGGCATGCGATTTAGTCACACTACTCAGAATGGTGCACAACTTAAAATATATGAATTGTTTATTTCTGGAATTTTCTATTTAATATTTTTGGACCACAGTTGACCATGGGTAACTGAAAATGCGGAAAATGAAACCATGGATAAGAGGGGACTACTGTATTTAGAAGTGGTCTATCCATCCAGTTATTGACCATCTATCACTTGCAAAATATTGAGTTAAAAGGGGAAGACAAGCACAAAGATGGCTAACTATGACCCAGAGAGAAGGAAATAAGGGGTAATTCAAGCAAAAACTAAAATGGTTGGCAGTGACAATTTACTTGGTTTTCGAAGAACAAGTAGGTTCATGGTTATCCAAGAAGAAAATTAAATGCATTCTATTGGAGGAAATAGCATAAGCGAAGGGGCAGCGCAAATGGCTGGAGTGAGAAGGCTGATCTGTTACAACAAGCCCATTAAAAACAAAACAAACACAAAGAAAAAAGTCACACAGAAGACATAGAGTCAAAACCAACATAATTTCTCCTTGGAACCCTCATTAAAAAATTAGGGTTTCCTTCTTCCCTTTTCTTCCTTTCCTGCTTATGACAGGGCTTTCAAAGGCATTGCAGCGGTCACTGCCAAGGATGTGCCATATTCCCCCAGCACTCAGTGCTCTAGCACAGGCCTTCAACATCCTTCTGCTGGGGCTGGGTCTCAGCCTGAGGACTAACGCCATCTAGCAGTATAGGCAGGAAATGCAAGGGATTTAGTGCTTGCAAGAGCCAATAAGGGAAAGCAGTCGGAGAAGTGCACAAGCTGCCTGCACCTTATGCTAACCTGCTCATTAATGAACCCTTTGTTAGCTCCTTCCCTTCTGTGTCCCAATCCCCTACTTCCTTTGCTGGGATCAGTCTCTCGGTAAACCACTGGCACTTACATCCTTGTATCAGGGGGAACCTTGCTGGCCTGTGCAATGGAAGATAACATTGCTTAAGCTACTGGTGGTACACAGGACAGCAGAGCTGACGAGCTGACACAGAAAGAGTTGGAGATGGTGTGAGACAAGAGAGCAGAGTCCAAGCTGATTCTAGAGAGCCATTCAAGGAGCATTTCTGTTGGTCTTTGGTCTTTGATTTTTTAGTTAGTTGTATTTTAAGAGGATGAAATGAGTTAATTCATATACAGTACTTAGATAAGGGCCTGGCATATAAATGTCAGCCATGGTCATTGCTGTTATTATATTATATTGGTTTCTCCTCTTGTTTTTGTGAGAGCATGCTTTCTAGAAAAGGAAGACCCGAGACACGACAGAGATGAGAAGAAGAGGTAGGCATGTGGACTCATTACTCATCTACCTCCACGGCACAGATTCCAGAAGGCAGCCTTTCCTCCCTTTAGATGGGAGTCCCCTTCTTACTCAGAGCTTTTGTTGAACACAAAACTCATTCTATGTGACAAGCTATGGTGGCCTTGTTGACCAGAACTTAATCCAAGCACTGGCCTCATGCACCATGCAGAGGTGCCCTAACACCCATGCCCTGCCAAATTCACAGTGAGAGCAGGGAGCTGCGGACCATCCTGGCTTATGGTTCAGGTCAGGTGATCTGGGTTTGGATCTGGAATTCAATGCTTTTTCTAAGCTGCCCAGGTGAATGGGACATGCAGCCAGGCTTGAGAAGCATGTTGCTAAGTGGCTTTGATTCCCCAGGATTTGCAGCCAGGTTTGAGAACTACACTGCTAAATGCCTTTGATCCACAGAGCACTGACTGTGGTGTCATAACAAAAAGGGTGGGTTTTTTATTTTCTAAATGGAGTGTAAGGCCCACTGTCCTTATACTATAACTAATGTCAGAATAAGTCGTGTTATAGCCTTTCACAGGGAGTTTCTATCTCCACACTTTCATAGAGATAAGAGAAAAAGGGTTGGTCTTGGCATTAAGATAGTGACATTCTGGAAATATCAGGGTGTCCTGTTCTTCAGATTCACTCTCTTAATTTGTATCATTTAACAACTTGGGGATGGTTTAAGAAGGAACTAACATTTTAAGGAAGACATGGGTAAAAGATTCTATTTTAAAAATAGATGCACAGCTGAACAAGAAAACTGGTTTTGCTCTGTGTGAGTGCACATGACATTTTGAACTGTTCTAAGCAGGCTTGCAGTAATAAATAACCAACTATCAGAGGAAGAATCATGTGTATTGTGTTCATGGAGGGAGACACTGGGCACAGAAACTAACAGGAGCTCTGTTTGGTATTGTAAATTCCACTTTTCCAAGTACTTTCGCAGAAACTGTCTCTTGTTGGCATCACAGCTGCCCTGTGAGATAGCCAGGGCTGCAGCACCTCTCCCTGTATCCCTGAATCCAAGGGGTTGGGAAACATGTAAATAAAGAATGCAGGAAGCATCCCACAGATAGAAGGGATTTTTTTGCTGTTGTTAGTAAAATTGTAGAAGATTTTATTGGCCAAACTGGATTTCATTGGCCAACAAAGAGTTATTTACTTTAAGCCAAATGGCCAAATACCTTATCATAGGAATCCAGAGATACCTCTGGCATAAGACATAACTCAGGCAAAAGAGAGGTTTTTCAAATATTTCATAAGCCTGAGGTTCCTTTGACCAGCTCCATTCTCTTGGGGCACAGCATCATAACCATACATACCCCTAAGACTGGGCTGGGATGGTAAGGTGGAAGCAGAGTGGGGAAAATGCTTTCAGATGGAATCACAACCAATCAGACTATGACTAGAGTTCTTGGAGCTCCATAAAAACACTCACGTGTTTTAAAAATTCTGCAGTTTGTAAACTACATGGGAGAAATCAGACTTTCATCCCCTTTCCTACCCATGCCCTGTTTTATTAACAGCTGTAATTTGGTTTGGGTTTTGGAGGCATGTTTGTGTAACAGAGGGATTTTAACTCAATTTGTTGGAAAGGAAAGGCAACCAGAAAGCCATTTTGCAAGTGTTTGAGTCTTAAACCTATCTTGCCTTAAGCCTTAGCAGGGAGAGAGAACACATATCAATTGTGTTGTTATAATTACCACCAGGCTTCTGTGTGTTATTTCTATGAATCAGCATTATCATTCCCATTTTACAGGTGAAGAAACTGAAGTGAGAAAGGCTAAACAGCCTGCACAAGTATATACAGTTGGATATGGCACCTCCCTTCATGGAGAAATGATCAATGAAAAAGTCATGTATCTCTTGATCTAATTTAATATTCATTTCTCAGTGTACTGGGCAAGATTATTGAAAATGATCTCTATGTTTTTCTTCTCTCACTCTCATTACAGTGCTACCAAAATTCATGTAAAATTGGATCTCAGGGATTCTTTCTGATATAAAGTCTTAATCTTTAATCACAGCAACAACTGTCCATCTCTGGTTCCATACCAGGCTTTAAAAAATGTATGTCAGAAACAGCCAAACTTATAAGTTATCTACTTGCGGATAGAGCCCGATCTCATATAAAAATGATAGAAGGGGGCCGGCCGAGTGGCCCATTGGTTAAGAGCTGGTTTGGGATTCCAGCGGCCCCAGTTTGGATCCCACATATGAGGGCCAGTGACACTACCCTCTACAGCTAAGATGGTGAACAACAGCTCCACCTGGAGTTGGGCTGCTGTGAGTCCCCAAGACGGCACAGATGCAGCCTTTGCTTCAGAGGGCTGCCATAGGCTACAGTGAGTGGCCGGCAGCCAGCTGTGAGCTGCCATCCAGAGGCCGGCAAGCGATCTGCCTCAGCCGAGAAGAGCACAATGATGATACCAACATGGGCCAGTGAAGCAATGTCTTCCACAACTAGACTGAAGAACAAAAGGACAGCAACTTGTCTGTTCCCCTTCCCAGGTTCCCTAACGCTGTTCCCCTCTGCCAATTCCCCAATAGAATCTTAAATAAATAAATAAATAAATAAATAAATAAATAAATAAATACATGATAGAAGGAAAACAGAAAGCTGTGTCCTCTATTTCTGATTAGAATTATGGATGTGGGCTTAATAAAGTTCATTCATTTTCTCTTCTTTAATTATTTAACAAATATTTAATTAGTACCTACTATATGTAAAGTAATATTGGGAGCTAGCAAGCTAGCAGGAAGAATGATTTTACTGCTCAGAGGTTTATATGGAATCACTTTTAGCCCTCTACACCAGAGCAGCAGATGTAATCACCAAAAAGCATGCAATTGAAATAGATCATCACTTTCGCTTTCCAGTGAGTAGAAGGTCAGTCAGCGAGGCTGTGTCCAGCTGCCCACCTTGTATATGCTAAACTGACACACGTTAGCAAGGCTTGTAATATGGAGATTCACAGCCTGGACTTTGGTGTCAGACAGCCCAGGTTTAAACCCGAGCTCTAACTCTTTTTAGCTGTGCAAATTTGGGCAACTTACTGAATGGCACTAAACTTAGCTTCCTCATTTGTAAAATGAAGATAACAATAGATTCTGTATCACTGGGATGAATAATAATCAAATGAGATAATGCATGAACAGAGCTTAGGCTAATACCCAAGAATACATATTAGCATTGTTATTGGTATCAGAGAGATTCATTGCAGGAAATGACAATTGCCAAAGTCCTCCATTAGATCAGCAGTTCTCAACACTTTTTCATTTAAGACATAAAACTTTTTGTTCAAGGGCAAGCATGTACAGAACCTGGGATAGAGAATAGCAAACAGTGGAGTGGAGTGGAGTGGAGTGGAGTGGAGTGGAGTGGAATGGGTTGAAGCAGAGAAGAGGGTGGAGCCCCTACTGCCAACTTCCCACCTCCTTTTTGTGCCAAGGAGCATTTCCATGGAATTCCTGGTGTTCAGTTTAAATAATAGGATATTAAAAATTATTTTCATAATTATATTGTGACCTGAGATGATTTGGTCATTTGAATGTGCCATCTATATTCTAATACACATAAGAATTTTACCCAAATATTTATTTTATGGTCACATCTTACATTTTAAGAATTGCAAGGCCAATATGTACACATGTTTATCTTTATAATTAAGAAATACATGATAGTAATCCAGCATTATTCATTCAATAACTCAATAAATACGTATCAAGCATTATTTATACACCAGGCCCTGGTAGGTTCCTGCCTTATACAAATAAATTAGGACCATCCTAAATCCCTTTGGGGCAGGGACCATGTTCGTCTTTTTCTCTGCTGTATCCATAGAACTTAGCACATGCCTGGCGTACAGCACACATTCCATAAATGATGGTTAAACTGAAGGTTTAGGCTAATGAATGACGGTCCTTTCACATAGGAGATTAACGAAGTTCTCATGGATTTCAAAACCATTCTTCCCTATCCAGAACATGGGCTCTCAAATAAGCTTTGCTGTGATATATATAACCTAAATCCCTTTCTCGCTAGAGTCAAAGACTTCCTGGAATATCGAGGGAGTTTCTAAAGGGACTCAGCCCTCCACTGATTTGCAATAGTTAATTAGAGCAGGAACGAAAGCAGAAAGTTAAACAGCGCCTGATAATTCTGGAGTTATTGCCTGAGGTCCAGGGGATCATGGATGGACGTCTGGGAATCCATAATTTGCCCTCCACCAAGTGTCAGAAAGAAGCAGCTTCCCACAGACCTGCTCTATAGGCTGACTGGATCAACCAGTGCACGCTGAACATTTAGAGATACCAACACTCAAAACCATTGTCAACAGTATTTATTCACTTGAAGGCATATGCCTCAATGTCTTTTCTATAGTCAAGTGGAGAAAAATGGCTAAATCTTTCTGAACAGGAGATGGCTTTTCCTTTCCTTTCTAAAATATGAGAAGCTCTTCCCACTGGAAAAGAAATGAAAGAGCCATACATCGTCTCTCTAGAGCAAACAGAAGCTGGCAGGGTATCACTATCAAGTTATATTTATCACCATTATTATTATATGTTGGATGTCTGCTATATACTTAGCAATCTGTATGCATTACTTACAAGTACCCATTTTTATAAGTAAGGGCATGTGACAAAGCTACATAAACAGTAAGGGACAGTACTGGAACTCGAAGAAGTCACCTGTTTGTATAGTCAGGTTTCAGGTAGAGAGAGCTGGCACACTCAAACTTGAATAACTGAGGAAATATAAAAAGGGACACATTAAAAGGGGGTGGGCAGAGTTTATGTAAAGCACAAAGGGATGGTACATGTCCAGCACCTTGGGGATAGTAGCTGAGAGGAGTTTTTACCATCCCAGGCCTGAAGGGGGATGTTGGGGAAGAGACAGAGTCAGAGAAATTATATGGAAAAGGCAACTTCACAGCACCTGTGGCCTTTGCTAAAGGATGTAACCGACTTATAGACCCTTCAGGAGGGACCAATAGAATAAATACCGAGACCTCCATCTTCTCCCACCCTCTGACCCCCTGAAGTTCGATTCGTAGTATTTCCCATTGAAATGCCTCTGGCGAAAAGTTGTTCATCGATCTGGTCCATTTAGGTCAACCTGTTGGGACACAGACAAGGGCAACTTGAGGGACAAACAGAAGACGTCCAGCACAAGGTCTGCCTAAAGAAAGTGCCCTTAACCATCCATATTCTGGCCCCAAATGCTTCTATCCCTCATTCAGCAAATTGTATTTGCTTGGCTGCTCTGTGCCAGGCACTTTGCTTTGGGCTGAGGATTTAGAGATGAATGATATTATCCTGCACTTGAACACCTTGGATTCATGGTCTTCAGAGAATGTGCCTTGAACATTTTTTATTTGCGGTTTCAACTATCATGTTGTTGCCTTTTTCCTCCCAGGTGGGCCTACTTTTCCACCCAAATATCTTAACACTCCTCAAATTTGTTCCACTATATTTTTTTTAGCTTCTCTTGTTTCCACATACTCTTCTATATTCAGCTTCTTTCAGTCAGCCTTGAACTCTACTGAGAAAAGCTAATGACCTAATAAATGTTCAGGTGACACTGGTATTATTTTAACTCATGAGGTATTTGAAAAGGAAGACAGACAGAGTTGGAGAAAAATACTCATTCTCCTATGAAAAAAAATATAAGCACAAGGTCAAGAAAGTTCTGCCCTGACTCTGCATATCCTACTATCCACGTCAAAATAAATGCATTTTACTCTTGCTAGGAGCTGTGCTCAGCCAGAGTAAGGAAGGCACCATTAAAGATTTCAAGCTTGTTCCATAAGTGGATGAAATGTAAGTGCTCTCATTGCTATAGCCTGGAAGAGTGGAAATTGTTTTTGCAGCAAATGGAAGAAACTTAGTTCACTCTCTTGGTCATTTATTAGTATGGCCAGAGTGGTCTTCTCTTCAATTACTTCCCTTGCTCCATAGCAACAGAGAGATCCTTATGGTGCTGGAATTTTCCTCTCAGTGTTTGCCAAATGCTTAGAAAGCTAGGCCTCCCACTGCCTAGCCTTGAAGCAGACAGGCCTAAAAGGACCCCTTGTGAGAGGCCACATGTTTAGGAATAGAAGCTGTAAAGGAAAGGAACTGTTGCATATGCCAGAAGGTGTGTCCACCAAAAGGGAGATGAGCTTTTCAGTTCAGAGAAATTAAAAATTTCATTTGAAGTTGCCTGAAGGCCATGCTCAGTTGAAAGATCAGAGTTGAAGCTCTGACCATATTGGAAATTAGCATTGCTAATAAGGCTCTCAGATTATTTTAATCTATTTAACCTTCGCCATAACTACTCAACTTAGAAAACACTGTATTTCTATTTTTAATAGTCTAATAATGGACAAGTGTTATTTTTAAGGCTTAATGCTATCATTTTTCAAACAAGAACCATCAAATAATGGCATATTGCTTTATGCTTATCAGCTCCAATGGCATGTTAGAGTGGTAGCGAACTGTCTGATAAACTGGAAGGTGCAGACCATCTAAATGACTATCTGACAGGACCATTCGCTCTCTAATGACAAACACACAATCAAGTTTCCAAACATCAGCTATTCTACATGGGCCTAAGTGAACTGAACCCAGGGAACCCAAGCTCCTCTAAAATATATAGTCAGTATGGTTTACAAAATTCACATGGCCTCAATTTAAACCAATAGGATATGAGATCTTCAACCTTTCATGAATGTTCCCTGATAAGGAAGTAAAAAACAGTCTGCATCTATTAATATGAATGAATAAGTCACCCTTGTTCACCAGCCCTGCATTTCAAAGCTAAGCTCCTTTGATAAACTTAGGTTTCTATACCTCTGCCTCTAGCCTAACTTGTTCTCATGTTGATTGATTCATTCATTCATGGGATGTTATCAAGCACCTACTGGTGTGCCAAGTATTTTCTTAAACACTGAAGATGTGGTGGTATGTAAAACCAATCAGCTTCCTACTTTCACAGGGGTTATCTTCTAGTGAAGGAAGATAAGCAATAATAAATGAATGAGTAAATAAGCAAGAACATATCTGGCAATAAGAAGTACAAATAAAACCTATATATCACACACACACACACACACACACACACACACACACAGCACCACCATCCACAACAACAAAATACAGAGTAATGTGACAGGGAGGACTGGGGAGATAAACGATAAAGGGTTTTTGTTTTGTTTTTCAGTTAGGTCGTCCCGGAAGAGCAGGCAGTAGCACTAAGAATTGAATGAAAAGGGAAGAGACAGCACACGAAGATCTGAGAGCAGAATATTCCAGGCAGAAGGAAAAGCAAGTACAAAGGCATAGAAGACCAGCGTGGTTGAAGGGGAGGGAGGGAGAGGGTTGGAATTAGAAAAAAACAGAAAGGTAGATGGGAGTCAGGTCACAGTAGGCACGGCAAAGAGTTTGAGTTTTACTTTAAGCCTCCTGGAATATATTTTTCAGATGAATGATGTGATCTAATTTATATTTTAAGTAGCTCAGATTGAATAATATACAGAGAATGATTTGTAGGAATAAGAGTGAATTCAGGGAGACCTATTGGGGTCTATTGCAGTGGCCTGAGTGGACGATGATGGCAGGTGGTAGCATGTTGATGCTTTATCTGTAACAAAATATGAGGCCAGAAAAGCTAACCCAACCAGCAGATCAGCCTTAGAACTTTATCTAGTCAATGTTGACCTAAAATGCCCTTTTGAGATTATTCAATGGAAGCCATTTGATTGAAACATGGAAAAAACTGAAACATGGACAAATTAAGGGGCACAGTCAGGGTCATTGAGCAGACCGCTGGCAATCTCAAGACTGAACCTCACACCCTTTATCTGCCAGAGTGTTAAATAAGGTGCCTAAATCCATAAGGAATGCAACAGAGCCCTGGCATTGGCCTTGTCGGCTTGGTAAACTCTCTGCCTACACCAGTGGTGCCCCATCTCTATAGTGTGAATCCATGCAGTGGGAAGAGCAGAGCTGTTGAGTTATCCAATTGTAGATTACTGGTACTCTGTCGGCTAGGTAAATAAAAGTGTAAGAATCATCACGTGGCATCTAGAGCAGAGCGGTTAACAGCTTGGAGCCTGGCATCCAGCTAAGTTCAAATCTTGGTTTTACTAATTATTGACTGTGTACCTTTGGATAATTTACTTAACTCTTTGGGCCTTGGTTTCCTCCTTGGTAAACTGGAATAAAAACAGTAACTCTTCCTAGTTTTGTGACATCCCCACATAAGGTAATTCACATATACAAAAAAAAAAAGAAAAAGAAGAAAGAAAGAAAAAAGAAACACTTAGAACAGTACCTGGTACAGAGCACATATTCAAGAAATGTTCGCTGTTATTACGTGGAAGACTATTTTTTTTCTCTTACTTGAAATGGGCCTCTTAACATTCAGAACTGATGCGAATGAGTCACTCTCACTCTAAAGAAACTATTAATAAGGCTCTCCCTTATGGGTGCATGGCTGGGTCAGCTGCGTTTTTAACTCTGCTCCAACACTGTGCATTACTAGCCACTGGTGAGAGCTGTGGCCCTCAGCACAGGGATACTATTTCTTCTATCAGACCCTCATTCATTTATTCAACAAATGCTTACTGAGGGCTAGCTATGCCTGGTGGTTTTCAGCCCCTTTTTTTTCTGCTTCAAATGTGAGTAATTCTTTAATTTACACCCTTGAGTAACTTCTCTCTTTGAAATGCAGTGGTTTTTCAATTGGCCAGTGAAAGGTGGCAGTGGGTAGGTGGAGGACAATAAGGTTCCCATCAGAATTTCACCTGGGTCACAGGGTATAATGAGTCTCAAGCTTTTGTAAGGACCCTGAGGGGTTACATGTGGGTAACAAGGAGATCACAGGAAGAGGAGGGGAAAGGCAGGGGAGCATGAGTGTAGTGTGGGTGTGAAAGCACTGCCTGAGTCATCTTGCACTTATCCCACACCTCCCCACCCACAGCTGTGCCCATTTCACGGAGGACAAACTAAGACTCAGCGACTTGAAGGGACTCCCCACGTCTCATGACTAGTAAGTGCAGGGCAAGGCTATACCCTAGGTGGCCTGGCTCCTCATGTCGTGTTTGTTTATTTGTTTGGTACCCCAACCATCATTTCTCCCCACCCCACTGAGTTATTACTATGTCTGTGGAGGAGAAAGAAAGGGAGTAAGGGAGATGATGATGAGGGTAATGATTGTGGTGGTGCTGGTGGTGTATTGTGTGTATGTGCTAGAGAGGGAGAGAGAGAGACAAAGAGAAGCAAGGAGAGGGACCCAAAGAAAGACTCAGGACAGACTCTGATTTAATAAGCATAAATGAAAAACATGGTAAGCCAAGGTGAGTTTTCAGTTGGGCCATTGCCAACTGCACAGACGATAAAGCAGACACCCCTGGGCCAACCTAACAGTATTCCTGTACCCTATGGGGTCTTGAAATGGGAAATGTGAGGGGAAGAGGCATACAGCTTACTCCCACTTTTGTTGTGGTATAGGGCGCTGGGAAATTGCCCTCAGGAAGCCAGTGTGAGGACAGCATATCACCTGTGGGCATCCTCTCCATGAATTCGGTGCCAATCCCCCCAAAACATGTTGCCTCAGGACGTCATGATGTCAGCCCTTTGAGTGATCAAGCTCAACTCCTTCCTGAGGAGGCTTCTCTGTGGAAAAAGCAGAGCCAGGCCACATTAAACCCCTGAAACCTTTCCCATTTGAAGATTTTTCAGGAGAAGGCTTTAAGTAACACTCTTGCAAGAAATGAGCAGCCAAGTTGTAATTTGTCCCTTCCACAGTGGCCAGAGCCCCCAAAACCTGCCTTCCCTTACCATCACCCTAGTGATTATGTATGGGTGGTGTGCACATTTCCTAAATGGGGCTCGTGGTGCATAATACCCAGGCATCTCTATAAAAATGAGGGCAATTGTTTTAAAACAAACATAAACATTTACCTAATCTATGTAAATCTATTCATAAGGATTTTACATAGCCACCACTTTCCACCCGCATACCCAACACACAAAACCCTGGCTGCTTTGTATTTCCCAGTTTGAATTTGAGGGCAGTGTTTGAGGAAGGAGGGGGCTACGGAGTAAAAGGGGAGCTGGTTCTCTGTTCAGATGCAGCCTGCTTGCGCAAAGCAGCCCCGCACTTGCAGTGGTGAGAAAAGAGCCAAGGGTGGGAGCTCACCATCAGGGTAACCACCTCCCCTCCAAGCAGGCAGCCTCTCACCAGGGGAAGTGTCAGGTTGCTGCACTTCGGCTGTGGGTTGTCACTGTCTAATAACATGACCGTTTTGCCATCTCTCTGCAAATAAGACAGAAGCTGCTACCTGATTGGTATAACATCCCACTTTCCCTCCTCGTTGATTTTCTTATTCTCCTCCTTTGCTTCATAAAAAAGAGGGACAAGTGGCTGGTGCTGTGGACAGAGAAGCTTTATTTTTAGTATGAGACAACCTCTATTTTCTTTCAGGAGAGGGAAGTTGGATTATCAATTCTTTTGTAAATGTGTATGGTGATATTTGCTCCGGTAAGTTTTTCTCTGTCTTGATTTACAGCTGGGTGTGTGTGTGTGTGTGTGTGTGTGTGTGTGTGTGTGTGTGTGTGTGTGTATGTGCGTGTGTGTGTGCGTGCGTGTGTGTGTGTGTGTGTGTGTGTGTGACATTTGGGCTGTAAAGTTACTTTTCTTTCCCATATCATTTTTGAATCTTTGGTGATGACATTTTTTTTTAACTTTGCTTTCTTGTATTCATATGTTTAAACCAAAGATGCTGTGCTCTGTGATAGCATGATGCTTACCTTAGTTGTTGAAGGATTTGTCAGGTTTCTTTTAACATCGTAAGGAAACTAATTAAGCAAACTTATATTTGGCTTTATAAAAATGTAATGTCATTCTATCCTACCCCTGCTTTGGAGAGCTTAATATCTTAAGTATATTCACTGTGCTACAACCTGCTTACCATTTCAATTAAAGTTTTTTCGTCAATGTCAGAGCAAGAATTTCTTCAACTCCATAGATAGCTACCAAATGTTGTGTGCTGTGCAGAGAGGGGTGTGTTACGTTCCTCAGGTCTTATGCCAAGGTAGAATGAATGAGATCAGCCTCCTTTAAGACTGGATGTGTGCACCTTTAAAAGAAATGAATTTATGGAAAGTATTCAGACCATTACAGTAAATCTCTAGCACTCTGTGAAAAGATATAATCACAAGTGGCTGTTGCTTCTCTTCTCTCGTGGCACTGTGCATTTGTGCCACCATCTGTCAAATGCCCAGCCCTGCCTCTTGTGTTTCTATATCTGAAGCTGGTGAAGAGAAAAGTTGCTGTAATTCAATTCAAACTAGTGGAAAACGATGATCTGGTCACCACTGCTAATAATGATTTTTAAATGCATTACCTAGTTAATTGCTTTTTTATTTTTTTTCTAGATAGTATTAGAGGGTCAGAATTCTTTGCTGTTAATTCAGAAATCTGGGAGAAAGTCTATTAATATAATTATCCTAGACAGAGATAATCAGGTAATTAAGTAATTGTGCTAATGGAAACAGACTGATGCTTTAATCTCTTCTTTTGTTACACAATCAACAAATCTGCATAGTCTTTTTCATGGTGAAATGAACTACAGAATATATTTATATTATATATTTATTTACAATGAAAGTTAAAAGCACCATTGAATGGGAAGCAAGAGGCCTGACTATGTTTTTCAGAGATTTTGAAAGTAAAGTTGGGAATATCATGAATGCCTAGACTTCTTAGGTTTAGAATCTTTTCAGAATGGCAATTTTTCAGATCCTGAAGTAGTCTAAGGGTAGCTTCTGGAAATAGTGAATGTCTGGGAATGCTCTAATCCTCACATCTACTTCCTTTTGGGCGTTCCTCCCTTCACACATTCTTTGCATGTTGGAATGAAACTATTTGTTCCGACCAACAGAATTTTGAATTTTGATTAACCTAGTTCAGCCTCACAAATAGACAAATCCTCCAAACCCACAAGAACTTATTATATTCCACACTACTGGTCACAATAAGCCCTAGATGCCGTAAACCCTCCCTGGAACAAAGGGTTCCTTAGCAGATAGTTTGTTGAGAAAAACAAATAAAACTTTCATCTTTTGGCTTTTGGCAATTACTGCAAAGTGAATCAACAGTGCTAAACATCTCTCTCCCTCCTCAGTAACCCTTAAATATGTTTTGTCATCATTCTCTTTTCATGGCTGTTGTAGCAGATTATGTACAGAGTCATTAGGGAGTTCACCATCATCCAAGGCTGTTCAGGAGTATCAATAAATGAAAATGTGAGGGGACAGAACCCTGCAGGAGAAAGCATCTGTCTTTCCCTCTAGATTGCCATCTTACAAAAGTGTTAGGGCTCCAAGTATGTTCAGACCCAGTGACATAGGAAGGACAGTGGGACACCTGTATCTTGAAAAGCTCAGGAGCTTTAGTCTGACAGGGCTAGTGTGCACAGTCTTTAAAAGCATGACTTCGGAAAAATCCAGAATGCCACAGCCAAAACATTATTGTAATCTATTCCAAGGAATAAAAATCTGTGCCATGCTAGGGAAACTTTTTTTTTTCACAATGAGGTCATTTATTCTTTTTTAGCAAAATGAAGAATATGATCATCATTTTCATTTAGTGAGTACCACGGTATGCCTGGCACTGTGCTGAGCATTGTATGTGGCATAGTCCCTGTAATCCCCACCACCATTCCATGAGGGCGATAGTGTTACCTACCCAGTTTACAGATGATAAAATGGAGACCTAGGGCGAGTATGTAACTTGCTTGATCTTGATGCCACACAGTGATGACAATGAAACTCAACGAGGCAAGCTTACTCCAGGGTCATCCTTTTCATCTCTCCCTTCTGTCAGGGATTGACTTCATTGGCACAATCTACTACCAACTCCTAGCCTGGAGTGATTTGCAGGAGCTTACAAAAACACACCAAATTTTCGTTCGTGTTTTTCCCCCTTTTGACACTACAGAACCTCCTTTTCAGACTGTGCTTTTGTGACTCCAAGCTAATTATGTGTTTGAAACTGGAGAATGTGTGTTTTATTTCCGTTCAACTTGTATAGCTACAAAGGTGTGGCTATGACCAAAGGAAGTCAGCCTAGAGAGAGATATATGCAGAAGTGGCTAAATTAAAGCAGCTTCTTCAATTGATCAAAAGAAATCCACCCCCTTGGACTTTCAATTTTTTGAACATAGAGTAAAAATAAAGATGCAACAATAACTTAGAAATATCAGTATCTCAAGATATCTGGTTTGTCATTGATGAAAAATATAAAACGCAGTTGCAACTCAGTTGATTTATTTGTGGAGAACTTTGTAGAATTCACACCTTCATTTTACTCTCTCCCAGCATGATTTTCTTTCACTCTTTGGCTAGCTGCAAAGGGCTGAGGTGGCACTTCAGGTAGAATATTGCAAAGCATCTGTACCACCTGGTTAATTACTAAATGAACACAGCTGCCGATAAGCATGCTGAGAAGCGTGACAAAGTTGAAATTCAGAGTCCCAAGTGCATTCTTTTGCACCTGAGCATTGAGCGCCCATTTGAAATCCATTTAAGCCAATAAAATTCAGATAAGGGGAAAATGCAACTGACACAGAATCAATATGTTCAAAATTTCTCCTCATCTAGTTGTTTTCAGACTACAGGCAGAACACACCAATTATGAGTCTGTGAAATGCTACCTTTTCTTCCCTTCAGTGAGAGAGAAGGGATTATAAGTGATGAAAATGTTCCTAGATCATAGAACCTAGCTCAGGACACCCTTGCTAAACAAACACCAGAGGGAATTTAAAAAAAAAAAAAAAGCAAAAATGAATGAATAATCAAACAAACAGCCCACCACAAATTGGGAAGCATGAAGAGTCAAGTTTTGAAGTGTTGACACATATTATTTCTTGGTGTGATCTGCTATGTCTAATAAGCACTAGCTTTTGAGCTACCCCTGGTGTAGACACCCGGTTAATTAAAAAGGGTTCAGAGCCCAGGATACAATAAAATATGTTTCCAAAATGGTAGTCATTTTTGTCAGAGGCAAGGTTGGTAATTACTAATTCTCTATTACCTCTTTTTCTTGCTTTTAAAATAATAATTGGGTGGTTCAATCAGAAACTGTGGTATGAGAGCCAGTCAGGATAAAGGAATTTACAATCTGCTTTTTCCAATGGTGTTTGTGAGAGTCCTAAAAATAGTGAATCATAAAATGAACACTTTTAAGTTAATGAAATGCGTTGTGCTCAGCCACAGTGCTCATCAAATATAGGTTATCCCATAAAATTGAATGTAGAGACAATTTTATAAAGCATATCACATTTCAGCCTTCATCTACAAGACACAGCTTTCTTCAGAGAGGTGACTAAATCCAAAATAAATAACAGTAGAGATTGTACCTCATCTTACCTCTGTTTCCTTCTGCCTTTTCTTTGGCTATGGATGTGTGTGCTTAAACATGTTGATCAGTAAGAGCTAAAAAATGATCTATTAAGAATGGAAAAAGCCGCTGATGCTAAGACATAATGAGTGTTGGACTAGTCTTGAATTTTTCAAACATTCTCAGCTGGTGTACAAACAGAGCTGGTGGTCCTGTTCCATACTTATATAAGAAAACGGAATCTGAAGATTTTCAGGCTGGAATGGGCACATGAAGTATTAAATCCTGTAGAAGAGGCTCTTGGTCATTGGTGTGTCTTTAAATGTTTAAAGATTAGGGATGAGTTGAAAATGGAAACACCTCAGTCCCTCTACTCTGCAGACTAATGGATCTGCATAATTAATAGATTTTACAGTGATTTTTTTTTTTAACACAGATTCTAGCCAAAAGTGCTGATGGAAAATTGTTCTGGAGCAACTTCAAATACATTCCACTACAGTTTCTGGAAATCTTATTCCCAACACAGGCAATCAGTTCACTGTGGAACTTAGGGTTGCCCAGTATAAGTGGGTAATCATGTTATGGTCCTTTGGGGGCTGAGGTGTTGGGCATAAAAGGCTTCTATTGACTTCTTTAACCCTGTTAATGGAATTTTTAATTCTATCCAAATGACCACACATTATCTCAGTGTAGACTTTCTGGTGAAGATATGACAAATATTTTAGACTTTTTTTTTTCTGGTAAAATGTGGCTTTAAGAATATTTGTATCGGATATGATTTATTACTGCAAGGATTTTTAATTCACTGTATTTACTTCCACCTCTTAGTCATGAACCCATACATGTTTGTTAATATCTGGCTTTGGATCTCCATAACGGAGGAAAATGTATACAATTTTTCAAAACTATGGCATTCAAATCACCTTCCTATGAAATTGAATGGTTGACACAATTTTAGTTTTAAATTGAGGCTGCACTTGAAGAAAGAGTTAGAACATTGACTTCAGTGAGGTATCTTTTTATTCATCAAATACCTAAGGATGCCTGCCGTGTGCCAGACACTACACTAGGCATGTACAGTGATGAACAGATAATACCTGCACTCTCAGAGATGCCTTCATTTTCCATTTTCTCACCCAAACCTAATTTCTATTTCATGGCCCAAGATGTATCTTCTTTAAAGCATAAGTGAACTGCTCTAGTAAGACATTTGTAGGAAATCTGTGCTTATGGTCGGTCCTATGTGTCCATACTCAGTGAAGGAATGAGCGTGAATCTATTTATTTACTGTGATTACTGTCTGGCTGAAATGGAATAGTTTGAAGGGGGAGCTGGAAGGGGTCTTTCAGTGCTTGTGTCTAATAAGCATTATTTATTGCTCCTAGGCATTCTCAGATTTGATAGGCTAGTCGCGTTCTTACCCAATGTAGGATGAGGAAAGAAAGGGAAGAAGCTTCAAAAGAGCAAAAAAGAATATAGAAGAGTAAACTGAGAGGATACCTAGAGGAACTGAGATTTCCACTGGCGATCTGATTTAGATCTAACTTGCATTATCTGATTCTGTGTATGTGTTCATTCACTCACCCATTTGCTCAATATATATATTGGGTGTCTACTTTATGCCAAGTACAGTGCTAGATGCTAGGGCCCAGGAATACACAAGATGAAATAGTTTCTGAACTCATGGAACTTCTAATTAGCCAGGATTTTTCAACTTTAACACTATTAAAATTTTGGCCCAGATAATTCATTGATGTAAATGGTAATTTTATGCATTGTAGGGTGTTTAACAGCATTTCTGGCCTCTACCCACTAGATATCAGTAGCAACCCCTGCCCCCAAGTTATGACAGCCAAAATTCTCTCCAGAAAATACCAAATAACCTCTGGATTAGAACCATTGCAAGAAACTTAGAAATACCACCAGCTTTGACCAAAATTTCCCATCATATTTCTACATTTTTTATTTTCAAATACTCCACCACATGGTTTAATCCAGGGTTTTTAAATTTCTTTCCCGAAATAATCTGGTACAACTTGCCTAACAAAGACAAGTAAGGCATCTCAACTTTTTTACTATTATTATTCCTTACTTCTGTTTAATACTTGACCACATTCACTTGGCTTACAATGTCTCATTTGATTCCAGCAATCAACAGATGAGGTAATATTACACTATTATAACCTCTTAGCAGATGAATAAATTGGCATTTAGAATGGCTATATGTCCAAATTCTTGAAATTAATAATGAATAGAACATGGATTCACACTTGTATGTCCAGATTTAAAAATGCAGTGTTTTTCTTAAAATTGTTAATATTTAATGAGAAAAAAGTGTAAGTATGTTTAAAGCACACCTTTTCCTTGAGGCCATTTTGAAAATAAAAGCAATGTAGCAGTAGAATGAGGCCAAGGCATAGGAGGTTCACAGGCTAGGCTTCCTTACTCGGTACTTATTAGCTGGGCAGTTTTGGACAGTCCACTCACACTCTTAGAATTTCCTCAGTAGTTCGGGGAACATATGCATACAAGTGATATATTGCAAAAGCCACAGGAAACCCTAGAGGTGAGTCTAGCAGAGTGGGAAGAATACAGGTTTTGAAGTCAGATGGACCTACTGTTTGAATCAGCATGCCAGCAGGAAAGAGATGACATCCTCAAACCAGCCGACCTCTTGCTGTGACTATGAAACATTAAAACTTTATAAGTCAGAAAACTGAAGCCACCAGAGGTGGGTCAAGTTTCCTAAGGCCTTATGGTGAATTCAGTACAGAAGGAAGACAATCAGAGCTCAATGTCCTTTCAGCCCAATGAACTGAGGAATTATTTCAAATGAAGAAAGGCCAACATACCAGAAATGTGCATGTCCCGGATTATTACCAGATGCCTAGGTGCCTGAGATAGGTCCCTGGCTTTTGAATTGGGTACTTACAAGAATCTTTGGGGTTAGTTTAACCAAATTTCAGCCTTATTAAAGGCTACGGAGGCATGGAGAACACACCAAAGGCAGGCAGTGGTTTGAATGGCACTCTGTGCTTGGACAGATGCAGTGCTTTCCCACAAGAAGGGCTCTCACTGCACCATCCTTGATCATCAGGTAGCTATTGAGACCCTTGGCGCATATGCAAAAATGGAAGGCCCTCTAAGCATATTGCTCTGGTAGAATGTCCAGCAAGAAAACTGTCTCCTGTCTGCACTGTCTTGGAGAACTGAACTTGGAATGAGAGGAAATAGGTCCAAATCCTGGCTCTGTCACTTATGACTATGCATGGCCTTAAATAATTCATTTGCCCTGCCTGGGCCTCAGTCTCTTCATCTGTAAAATGGAAATAATGAGTCCCCTCTGCAGAGTTACAAAGAGGATTGCTGTCATAGATGATATGGAAAAACACTTTTGAGACCATGGCGGCCTAGACAATATGAAGTGTGATCAAAAGAGATGGTGAATATTTAAATAAAAAATATTACAGTAAAAGACACATTGCCATTAATCCCCCTCAATATACTCCCTCTTGCTTCAAACACACTTATCCCATCGTTCTTGCCACTTTCTGAAGCAGTTTTGGAAGTCCTCTTTCATGAGTGTCTTTAGCTGTGCTGTCGTGGCTGCCTCGATGTCCTGAATCAATTCAAAACGTTTTCCTTTCATGGTCATTTTTACTTTGTGGAAGAGCTGGCAGTCTCACAGTCCCAGATCCAGTGAATAAGGTGGATGAGGACACATCATAATGTTTTTATTGACAGAAATTGCTGTACCAGAAGCTATGTGTGACAGGGAGCGTTGTCATGATGGAGGATGAAGTAAAGACACTCACAAAAGAGGGCTTCCGGAACTGCTTCAGAAAGTGGCAAGAATGATGGATAACTGTGTTTGAAGCGAGAAGGAGTATTTTGAGGGGGATTAGTGGCAATGTGTCTTTTACTGTAATCTTTTTTTTTATGTAAACGTTCATCGTATTTGTTGATCATACCTCGTAGTATAATTATATCCTTCCCTCTGAAGTCAAAGTCCATTCTGCTATCGGTTTTCCTTCTGTGCCCTCATGAATGCATGAGATTAGGGGAAATGTTTCCTCAGGCTACCGGGAAAATGACTATCATTATTGGATGGGTAAAGTAGTCTGGAAATATTTTGATGGGTAATTCCATCTCAAGGGGAGATTTAAGTCACTATTATAAATTTCAGAGACAGAGTGTCATCACTGAAGAATAACTATAATAAAAAATGCAATATGGATAAAGCAGTTCCTTATGATCAGCTCATCTTAAGGATTGCCCTTAAATTTTCCTTTTTGCTCCTTGGAACCCTTTCTCCCCCTTTGGCCCAAGCATAACCCATTTGTGGTAGTGGGGGCGGGGTGACATGAACTCTGATCTCAGCCCATCATGTTCTAATACTCTATGATCTCAACCCTCTCTCCACATGATCCCAGAAGCTCCTCGAGGGAATTGACAAATCCTGATTTTCTTCTCTCTGAGGAATAAAGCTGAGGGAAAGCCTCTCACTGCCTGCCCTGGGTTCCTCATTAGCTCCTGAAGCAGGAAATTCAAAGGTTTCTCATTTCTCTAATTTATTTACCTCAAAGCATTTTCTGATACATCTGTTCAGAAAATTTGGTTAACTCATACTTTTTCCAAGACCATTATCTGCTGGCAGCCCTCTCCCAGACTTCTTCCCCTTGGCTTACCTCCACTCTGACTGGTATTTATGAACTACTCATCCTCTGAGGAATTTGGAAGACATCACCATAAACCTCCCCCAGAATCATCTTTTTCTCTCTCCACCTCACCCCCCACAACTCATTCTGTACTCTAAGAGAGTGTTTCTTAAACATTTTTTCTTTCTGAGGATCTCTTCAGGAAAGCAAGAAAAATGTTTGCTCATTCAGTCAGCCATTGATTTGTTCATATATTCATTCATTCACGCATTGTACTGTATTATTGAGTACAAATTTTTGTCCCAGGCCCACTATAAAGATCTGGGATACAGAGATGTCTAAACCAGGTATAGTCCCTACTTTCATAACATTTGCAGTCTTTGAGGGGAAATCCCCTCAAAAGGGATTTAATTATCATTGTAGTCAGTGCTAAAATAAAAGCTAAGCCATCTTGGGTACTAATTATGTGGCAGGCACAGTTCCAAGTGTTTGATGCATATTAATTCATTTAATCCTAACAATGCTTTGAGGGAGTTAGAAGAGGAAAGGATTGGAGCCCATAAAATCCTGAAGGGCATGGAATATTTTAATAATTCTTGGAATACTGGAATGAGGGTCACATAACAGGACAAGATGCTAAGAGTTCAGATAGCTGACACTTATGCAGCACTTACTGTTTACCATGCACTGTGCTTTGCACCTTCACCACAATGCCATGAGGGATCACTGTGGTTACTTTAAGGATGGGCAAAAGGAAATGGAGACAGCCAGAACCACTTGTGCAAGGCCACACAGTTTGGAAGTGGTGATTCTGAGACTGTAGCATCGGTGTGCATGACCCCAAGCCCAGGCGCTTACATACTATGTTAACCTATGAAAAGCTGATTAGAACACTACTTATTAGGTTCATATCCTGAAAAAATACTGGTAGAATGGGAGAAAAGAGGATCGTTTTAATAGGTACCTGAGTAAGAACAGCAGTGATCCCTCTCAGAGTAAAATGGAACTTTATGGGACCAAGAACACTGAATCCTTAACCTTTAAACATATTTCAAGGGAGACAACCAGCGCCTGCTACAGCTTCCGCCTCGTCAAAGAGTGGGCTGAGACCCAGCAGCACCAGCAGCACCTGGGAGCATGTTAGAAATGCAGAATCTCTAGTTCCACTCCAGACCCACTGAGTGCCGAATCTACATTTAGATGATCTCCAGCTGATTGACAGGCACAGCTAAGTTTTAAAAGCTCAACTCTAGAACAAGTTAAAAGATTGGGCTTCCAGCTCTGGTTGTGATGCTAACTGACCAGTTGTTTGACCTCCCCAGATTTTCTTCCCTCTGCTTCTTCAGTGGAGATGACCTCAGTTGTCCTCATGGATGCAGTTAAGGGAACCCCCTGCAAAAGAGCCTAGAGCTGTTGGGAAGGAAGATTATGTAGATGCTCTGAGTCTGTTGCTTCCAGAATCAGTTTCTCACGTGGTCCATGGACCACCTACATCAGAATCCCCTGAGGAATTTATTAAGAATGATGTATAGATTAAAAGCAGACTTCTTGTAACACCACTAAGAACAAAAATATAGTGTAATAATGTCTTCAAACATCAAGAGAAAATGGCTGTCAGATTAGAATTGAATATTTTTCCTAAGGTATTTATCCAGAACAAGGATGTTTTATCAGACAAACATTAAATCACATTTAAGTTTTACATTTAATTGATCCCCTTCTGGGAGGGACTATCACTGTGGAATGTGTACTTTGGATCCATACAAACTTTGGGTTCGAATTCAGGTTCCCATGTTCCATTAGCTGTGTGACTTTTAATTAATTTACATGCTGAACCCCAGTTTTCTTACCTGCTAAATGAGGAAAAAATTCTTACCATTGGGGAGAAAGGTAGGTTTCTTGTAAGGTTCTCAATAATGTATATAAGTATGTGGCACATAATACTATAAATAAATCAATCATAATTATTATTATTGATCATTAAACAAAATGAAATTTTATAAAATCATTACTCTCAAATTTTCACTATTATCATGACATAATCATGAAATTATAAATCAATTGCTGTAAATAGAAACCAACTTTGAATATTTTAGAATTTTCCCTCTAGGTTTTCTTTAAAATGAAATTTCACCCTATTTGAAAAATTAAAATTGATTTAAATATTGGTAGCCAACTGATACCACCTTTTCATCTTCCCACAGAAGGTTTCACAATTGCAAGTTCATGGATCATTCAATGCAATACTATTATTAAGTTCAGGTAACAAACAGATTGATTGTACACTGAGTTCACCATCAAGTGAAGGAAACTATGGCTCAGAAAGACCATTTTCAATTCACCAGATATTTACCTCTGGTCAGTGGTGATGCAAAGACTCAAATTCAGGTCTTCTCTCCCAAATTCAACATGGACTCTGCCATAGAACCTCTCCTTGTTTGACAATCCCTAAAAAGCCTCATAAAAGAAAGGTCAGAGTTCAAGGGTAGTGAATGTGTGATGTTATTCTTTGCATTGTGGAGACTTGTTGGGTTTATTTTATGTTTAAGCTATTACCATTGTCTATATATGATAGTACCGAGGATGAAAGCAGACTAAATAACATAGTGGCAAATGGAATTTATGAGGTGTGAAATATCAGCTTCAAAACAACTGTACACACACACACACACACACACACACACAGACACACACACGAGGGAAAAAAAGACTATTCAGCTATTAGGCTATTACGGAATTTTCCGAAGCAACTTTAAGTTTTAGAGTGCGTTTTTAAGCATTTCACTCTAAATACCCCTGTGCTTTTAGCCATTGCACATGCTGTTTGGGAAGGAGTAGATCTTATTCAGGACCATGGCTCTTTCCCTAAGCTCTTACTGTTTGTCCCTACCCTCCTGGTGACCCCACTCTCTATCTGGCAAATTTCTCTTTGGGTTTTTGTTCGTTTGTTTGTTTGTTTGTTTGTTTTCTATGCCTTGAAGTCCTTTTCCTCAAATCCATCTTATGACCCCCTCTCAGCCTTCATAAAGATTGGAACCATCCACTACAAATGAAGACTAAACACAAATACCAACAAAAACTGCCTTTTATTTTTTGCTGGAATCAGTAGACCCCCAGAAGTTCCCTTCTTTGCTGAAGCCCCCTCCACACTTCACTATACTGGACGGTCTTGTAGGGCAGCCAGTTGCATGTTAAGGCGGGCATGGCTCATGGCCCTAGGCCTTTGCTGGTTCTCCCTATGTGGGTTCATCACTCTCCAGGCTAAGAATACCTTCTCTCGCTTGCCTCAAGTACCACTCAGGGAGTTATCTGAGGCCATGACACACACTCAGAGCCCTCTTTTGTTCCCTCTTCCAAGGTAAGAATAGCTTCCTGATTAACTCAGTGCTTTCTCTTTGAATAAACTCTGACCTCCCAAGGATAGTTTTCAACTACAATCTGCTATGTTTTTTATTTTAGTAATTCCAATTCTACTGAATTGATATTTCCACTAAGAATGATCCTTTCTTATTATTTTATTTTTCTTCCTTAAGGTCTTAACAGGTCATTGTTTTCCCCCTAGAGCTTAAGGACATCTAAGACCTCACCAATAAGCATAGAATGAGAAGCACAGAAGGAGCATTTTAATGAGCTCTTTGCTGATGTTCCTTACATCTGCTAAAATAAATTAGGTCAAAATGAGATTGAAGAGAGCTTCAGGTGCTTTGACATCTAACAAACTGGCTTTATTATCTATTTATAGAAAACAGGAAGAAGTAAAAGAAAAATACACATTGCAGAATAAGAGTTATTAAACTCCTGTGTTTAATAAAGAATCAAAAGTCTCAGTGGAGCAAACTCTAATTTGTATTACCTAAGAAAATGGGAAAAGGTCCCCTGAAGAACTGTACGTGCTCGCAGAGCTCAAACCACATCAGGAACACATTGAATATTTCACAACCATTGGTCCAGGGAGGCAGAAAACTACTGACTGGGCTGGGTTCCTGCCTGAGCCATGGAAGTTTACATAACTATCTTATCCCTGGCTGATGCTTTGGGTATTATTGTTAACATCAGACATTATGCATTTGGTATTGACTTTCTCCTCTTGCATTTGTTCACTCTAAATGGTGGAATTTTCAACCTACTTCTTAAAAAACCATTTTCCTTTCAAGACCCTCAATTTTTTTCTTACCTTCCTCCTCCTAATCCTATTTGTGCACTCAACTTTTGTAAAAATCAGGGTATTGGGGCCACTAAAACTTTGTTTTTGTTGTATGATAAGGTAATATAATTGATGCATTAATAAAGTCTAGCAAAATCTACTAACTAGGTTAATTTTTCCTTGAGTTTATGTGATTTACTTAGCATTGCCCTCTGCTTTTCTATTTCTTAATTCTGTCTTCCCATCTCTTGAAGTTTATGTATCAATTAGTTTTTGCTGCGTACCAGACCACTCCAAAACTTAATAGCTTGAAACCACACTATTTATGTAGCACAAGAGTCTCTGGGTAGCAATTTGACCCGAACTCAACTGGATAGTATATCTGCTGGTCTTCACTGAGTTCACTCATAATGCATCTATGATCACTTTCTGGTTAATCGAGTGACTCTCTTTCTAGGAATTAGCTCTCTCTCAGTTGGGAAAATAGGGATGAGTGGTCCACTTACCTCTCAACATCCAGAAAGTTAGCTTGGGCTTATTCTCATGGCAATCTTGAGGTTACAAGAGAGTGAGCATGAACACTGCAAGGCCTCTCAAAGCTTAGGCTTAGAACTCATAAACATCACTTTCATCACATTCTATTGGTCAAAACATGTCATGAGGCCATCCCAGACTCAAGGGTTGGAGAAATAGACACTGCCTCTTGATGGAAGGAGTTACAAAGCATTATAGCCATTTCTGTTATCTATACAGTACTCAACCATCATCTCTATGACTATGTCCCTTAAATCTTGCATCCAGTTTTCTTACCTCACTTCCCGAGCATGCTCACTTGATTATTCCAATCTCACCTGAACCTCTTCAAAATAGGTCATTTTCCCAGGCACTTCATTGAAAGCCCTTTACTAATCATCCACTCTCCTCTCTCTGCTTTATTTATATCCCAAACCACGGAATTCTATGAGAAGCCTTCTCAAGTATCTCTCAATCTCTCTGCTCCTACCACTCACATTTCTCTTTGATCTTCTTGCTTCCAATTGTTCTTCCATCCAGAACATCCAGCATGCTCTCTTCCAATTAATCTTTGCTTATCTTTTTTCTCCTGCTCCAGAAACAGTCTTTGCTCCCCAAGATTCACCAGACCAAGATGAATCTTCTCTGCCAGGGCCCACTTTCTGATTTGGCACCAAATTTACTTGTCTAAATTTACTTCCACTATCTACCAGTTTGGAATTTCACATCTCACAGTAATGAGACACTTCACTGCCCTCCCAGAACTTTATAATTGCTTCTATCCTTTATTCACATTAGTTTTTTCTCCATCCTTTTTGCTTTTTAAATGCTAGGCCATACGTTGGACTCAGACCAAGTTCTCCTTCCTCTACAGTGTCAAAAGGTAATAGTCAAAATGGTTTCTTGCCTTTCTGTTTTTCCATTATATGCATATTTAGCCAGTACTATATATTTTGCCAGTAATCATGTATTATCCTAAATAATATCAATATTCATGTGCACTGCTGTTCTTTTCTCCAGCTAAGACTGATTTCTTAAAAATAAAGAAACACATCACATCTTCTTTTTGGATTCTCCAGACCTCATATGATGGAATATGGGCAAAATAGATATTCAATGAAAACTTACATATTACATTGCATTAAATATCTAGTTTTATTTAATTATCCCCTTTGTGAAGATGGATTTCTTTTGTCATTTTAAGAAGCAGACAGGCTACATGATTTAGCAGGTTAATGCAGCTTAATTAATACTTAGGGGGCCGGGACGGAAATGTAGGTCCCTAAACTCTGAACTGATCCAGTGTTCTCTACATGGACTTTATAGCCTCTTAACCCTGACAAAATGATTTCTACTATTAAGCTATAGGAAAATCCTCCTTCCTTTCTCAACAAAGACACCCTTGACACTAACCTTGCACACCAACATCCAACTCAGCATTAAATCCTGTCAATTTTGCTTCCAGAATATTCCTTGATCTGTCTACTTCTCTTCATCTCTACTCTTACCCTCTCTCTCCTTTGGACTATTGCAACGTACTATAAAAAGTCTCACTATTTTCACCTTTCTTCCCATCAAACCCTTCCTCCAAGCCATTCTCCATATGGTGACAAAAGTGTTCATTTTTAAATTCATGTCTGCTAACCCAACTCCCCTGCTTAAAATGTTCAAATAAGTTCCCATTGTTGTTAGGTTAAAGGTCAATGCCCTTAACAGGACCCAAAAGGCCCTGTAACATCTAGTCCCTCTTTGCCTGTCCAGATCATGCCTTCTCTCTCCAGCTCAGTTTCTCAGATACACTATGTTCCATCTTCTTGTAGAACCTCTGTATGTTCCATTCCCTCTGCCCACCCTGAGTACTCTTCATCCCCTTTTACACCTTCTTCAGTCAACTCAAATTACTTGGGGATTATTTAATTAATGTCCACCTTTTCCATCAAACTATAAGCTCCTTGAAGGCAGAAAGCTTCTGATTTTGCTCTTCAATTTACTGAGCATACCAGAGTCTGGTATGTATTAAATACTCAATACATAATATATGTTTGAATGAGAGAATAAGTGAACAATAAATGAATGAATGAATGACCATCTGTATTCCAGCCTTGTACTCATGTGTAAATATGCATAAGACATGGTTTTAACCCTCAGAGCTTATATCCTTGTTAGAAGAAGGTGTGTAAATTGTCCACTAGAAGCTTAACGACAGAGAGATCAATTTTCCTTTGTGGTAGAGGGAAGGAAGGACAGAGACTGTGTATTAGTTTCCTATTGCCACAACTACCACAAATGACAACAAACTTAGTGACTGAAAATAACACAAATTTACCCTACAGTTCTAGAGGTGAGATTTCTAAAATCCAAATGTTAACATAGCTGCATTTCCTCTGGAGAAATAGGGAAGAATTTATTTTTTCCTGGTTTTTCCAATTTCTAGAGGCTGCCTTCTTTCTTGGCTTGTGGCTTCATCTTCCATCTTCAAAACCAGTGGCCTTGTTCAGCCATCTTTAAATTCCCTGCCCCTCTCTCTTTCCTGTCATAAATCTCCTTTTCTGACTCTGACCTATCTATCTCTGTCTTATAACCGACACTTGTGATTGCATTGGACCCACCCAGATAATCCAAAATAATCTCCCCATCTCAGGGTCCCTAACTTAATTATATCTGCCAAGTCCCTTTTGCTATATAAGGGAATTACATGGAAGGAGATTAATATGTGGGCCTCTTTGGGGCTCATTGTTCTGTCTACTACAATATTATAAAGGGGTAATTTGTTGTTGTTGTTCTTAAATAAACAAGATGTTTTCCCCTGGAGAGTTTCTCAGGGTCTGGAATTTGCTGATTTCATCCCTGTGGTGTCATTTTACATGGTCCTCTCCTGGTTTGGTTTGGTTTTTATAAATTGGCAGTTGGACATAGAGCTTTGATCAAAGTCAAAAAATTATTATTTTTTTTCTTTTGTCTAAGAATACTTAAGATTTATGATGTCTTCTTCCCTTGGTGGCACTTAATATACAGTTGTCTCTTTTTTGTGGTATCAATCATCAGCATTTAAGGATTGTGTCTTAGTGAGTTTGGGCTGCCAAAACAAAGTACCACAGACTCAGTGGCTTAGACAGCAGAAATTTATTTCTCACAATCTAGAGGCTGAGAAGGTCAAGATCAAGGTGTCAACAAGGTAGATTTCATTCTGAGGCCTCTTCTCTTGGCTTGTAGGGTAACGCCACCACATTGTGTGCTCACATGGCCTTTCCTTGGTGAGTGTACGTGGTGGGAGAGAGAGAGAGAGATCTGCTGTTTCTTCTTATAAGTACACTAATCTTATGGGATCAGGGCTCCACCCTTATGACTTCACTTAACCTTAATTACACTTGGAGTGGGGTGGTTAGGGCCTCAACATATGAATTTGAGGGATGGAGGAGAGACACAAGCATTCAGCCCATAAAAGGTTCTAATTCTATCATTTCTTCTTTATTACTAGGTGAATAGCTCTAGTAAGGGACACTTTTTCTCACCTACCATTTGGTCCCTAACTGGTCGCATTCTTAAAAAAAAGACAAGATACATGATTGATTCTTCCCTTTTATTTTTTTCTAGTTTTGAAAATAATGGGTTTGTTCACTAGTATCCTCTGACAGTGACCAATAGATTTTATGTTTAGTGTTCTTTTTAGTATAGTTATGAATTCATGGACTCAATCTATCATTCTTTTTCTGTGTGGCCTTGGATGAATCATTCAACCCCTCTAAGCCATAGTTTACCTAGCTCTGAAATGGTGATGGTGATGGTCCTACCTCACAGAATGATGAGATTTCAAAGAGATAACACCTGTGAAGCACATAACACATTGTGGGACACAAGTAGAATCTGACTAACTAGCAACAACAGTTATGTTGTTATTATAATTAGAATTATAATCAGAAAATATTACTTTATACTTTAAACCATTTCTGTAGAACTTCTAATCTAGTATTTGGAGTATCTTGCAATATGAATGACATGCTACCTTTTAACTGCATGTTTTAGGTTTGATTCTTTTCCATTACATAATCAGATAATACATGGTAGCAAGTTTCCTGTTATTACAGAGGTGATCTGATGACCCTGCGGCATGTTTGAGAGATTCAGGCATTGATTTCCAGGTCAAGAATCAGAATAATCAAAACAACTTCATGAATGTTTTGAAGTATGAGCAGTAGAAAGATTCAACTTGCCAGTGAAGTGTTCAAAGGAAGCAGAATATAGAAAGGCCTTCAACTTGCATGTTTCAAAATTCTCTGACAATAAATAGTTTTGACTAATTCTGAGTTGTTACCTCTTAGATCACGTGCTTAAACATTATGCCTGGTTATATTTGTGGCTTCTATTTGGTACGGCCTGAATTTCTTTTAATATAGTCACAAAGCACACAAAAAAATGTAAAAACAAACAAAAATCAACTTACTTTTCTTTTAATGGGTTCCTGTGCTTGTCCTTCATTAAGATAAAGTTAAATTTAAAACAAAACAAAATTTTAAAATAAATCAAAGGGGAATGAGAGGCATTTCTCTATTTAATGACCCTTGTAGTCTAGTGAAAAAATGTTAATTAAATGTAGCAAATTGGTTATTGATCAATTTTTTTTCAAGTAATCTTATGCTATTCTAATTTGATTTATGGATATAAATACAACTCTACACATGAAATATTTAAATCTTAAAGAAGATATGCCAAATACACTGAACTAAGTCATAATAGAACCCCAATTTGACGATCTTTTTTTTTTTCTATTCAGAGAACTCTGGAAATGATAATCTGAGGCCTACTCTTAAAAAAAAACAACAACCACAAAGTGAGGTTTAAAAGTTATACCTTCACTTCAGGTAAAAAATAAATAAATTCTAACCATTCTACATTATCCTGAAAACATGATTTCTGAAAATGAATAATTCCTGCCAGCATATTCAATGCATACATGTATTATTGAATTACAGAACAGTAGCTATCTTCCATGAGCTTATCTTGCTCTAATTTTTCTATCAAGCAGAGGTATGAAGTTAAGATATCTATCATCAGTAATTTTCTTCAATGCTCTAACAGATAGATGGTTATGGTAGGTAAGAAAATTCAGGAAATCCATGTCATAAGTTTACCTTGGAAAAATGTCAAGTTCAAAAACTGTATGATAGGCAAGAAATTAATTCACAAGACTCTCTAATCAGGTGTCAGAGAAATGGTGTCAATTGTAGGTGAGAGGTTCTGTTGAATTTTTTTTCTTGTTACTCCATTATGACAGATATGAGAAAATTAGAGTTGATTCCTTTAAAAATAATCACTGTCACTGAATCTGATGAAAGATAAATCATACATTTTACTTAACTTGAATCTGATGAAAGATAAGTCACACATTTTCTTAACTTATGATTGACATATGTTCCCATGGTGTATTTTAAAACATTTTTTACCTTGATTCTAAAGAGTGACTTTGCCAAAATATTTTAATAAACAAGCAGGGCAAAAATGTTACTCTATTTACATTCTCTGCTAATATAAATAATGCAAAGGTACTACTGAAGATAATTCTGGAAGACAGTAGGTTTTTTTTATTTTACCTTCTTTTTATTCAAATGAAAGTTAAAAACATCACAGCCATCTATTGACAGGCCTGAATTTACTTTGTTCAAGTTACTCAAGGGTGGTCTATATTTGCATTTTTAAGAAAATTTCTTTTTTGTTACACAAGCTATGCGTGCTTATTGGAAGACATTGAAATAATATGAAAATAACTATAAACTGAGATTCTGCCTGTAAAGTCCACTCCTCAATGATAACAACTGAAAATACTTCAGTGCTACCCCTCTAGACCTTTTCAACTCTATTGAGAATGTATATGTGTATACAAGGTTGGACAGTTAAGTTCGTGAACTCATCCTAGAAAAAGTGCTACATACCTCATTGCTGAAAATCACTATGGTCACCTTTGAAGTACTCCTCTTGGGAAGCTATGCACTTATGCCAGCGCCTAGTCCACCCTTCAAAGCAATTTTGGAACTCTTTTTCTGGAATGGCTGTCAGAGCTGTCATCGTATTACACTTGATGTCCTGAGTATCATCACAATGTCTTCCTTTCAATATTTCCTTTATCTTTGGGCAAAGAAAGAAGTCATTGGGGGCCAGATCAGGTGAGTAGGGAGGGTGCCCCAATACAGTTATTTGTTTACTGGCTAAAAACCCCTCACAGACAGTGCCATGTGAGCTGGTACATTGTCGTGATGCAAGAGCCATGAATTGTTGGCAAAAAGTTCAGGTCGTCTAACTTTTTCACGCAGTCTTTTCAGCACTTTCAAATAGCAAACTTGGTTAACTGTTTGCCCAGTTGGTACAAATTCATAACGAATAATCCCTCTGATATCAAAAAAGATTAGCAACGTCGTTGCAACAAGTTTACGAACTTAATTGTCAGACTTCGTATGTACAAATATTTCATTTTACAGAAATGCAATGCATGCATGTTATACTTGGAAATTTCCTTTTTTTTCAGTTTATAAGAGATTGCAAACAACTTTCTATATTGCTGTTTATTCTTTTTAACTGTTGAATAATATTTCATTGATTGCCTCAGAATTTGATTACATTACATTTTTTATAGGCATGAAGATTATTCCAGTTTATTTTTACTATTTCAACCATGCATTTTACTTTACAGATTTGTGTCAGGTTTTATGTTGGAAAATAAAATTTGAGCAGAAATTTACATTTTAATTCATGAGCAAGTGTTAAATTTAGCCTATTGCATATAAGGCACAGGAATTTCTAGAGATTGTCCAGGGAAAAGGAAACTGTTAGATACGGACTAGGCTTAACACTCTTGTCTTGCCTTTAAAATGTCATGATGCTTGTTTTACTTCTGCCTCTTTCCCCTATAAGTGCCTGTGGCAAACAGTGGAGATTGATTGACTCACAAATCATTCCCAGGCCTTGTGCTCTTGCTTACCTCCCCTATAATGCCAGGGAAGCTGAACGTTTCTAGTCTCTCATGCAGGTAAGGGACACAGCAGCCATTTTGTGACTATGAGGCAAAGACCATAAGAACTAAAGAGATGTTGGCCCAGCCATCATCAATACCAGCAGCCATCTGGTTCTGGACTCCTTGATATGAATGAAAAACAAACCCATGTTTGTTTAAGCCACTATAGGTCAACTTCTGTTAACCTGTAACCAGACACTTTACTAACTGATCCAGTTTCCAAGCTGCATGTTAAAGAAAATGAACAAGGAAACTTATTACTTTTGCTATGTAAGTAATTTGGAGTTCTTCTGCAGCACCTATTTAGAATTCCTCAGGTAATCGTGTGAAGTACCAACTCCCTAAAACTGCTTTTGCTTGGGAAAATATCACACAAATCACAACGCAGCTAGAAGGGCACAGTATCTCAGTTTTGACAGGTGGCATGAAGCGCAAGGTGGGAGGTATTGGAGCTTGTTAAGAATACAAATAGTTAAATATGACAGGAAAACCATATGATTCCATGGGGGAAAGTTTTTGGACAATGGTTTTCAGTGTCTCCAAATCAGATACAATTCTATTGTCTTCTAGGGACAACTTGCAGTTTTTCATATTCATGTGAAGGTCCCACCCAAGGTTTCACATGATTGTTCATAAAAGTGTCCTGGGTCAGAGTGTTGCAGTAACCAAAAACTGATGCCAAGAAGGTGCTTGGTCAATTCCTTGGTTAAGCACAATTATTAGCAGAAGAAGAAACACTAGAAGTAAGAATAATTGGACAAAGATGAGGAGAAATGAAACATTAAGTTTTAGAGGTGTTCATCTATTGGATTGTTGGAAAAGTCATGACTTATTTTTCTGTTTTTCATTGCAAAAATGTGTCATGACTTTTCCAACAACCCAATAGTTGGCTGGGGGCCTCCTGGTAGCACGTAGGGTATGAGGGAGGCCACAGTTAATCAAAAACTCTTCCTGTGCCAGGAAATATTCTGACAGGACGTATTCCTCACTTTTCCAAGGCTACTGTTAAGGCAATCAGCTCCTAAAAACAACTGTGTTTCCAGAAATCCTCTTTGAAGGTGCTGAGGACAAATCGTTCATCAGCTCCAGACACATTATAAAGGAGAAGGGACAAGAGGGGTTCATCACAGAATGATGGAAGGACAGGAATTGAGCCTCTTTAACCTATAAACCATTGAATGTTGGAGATGTACAAAAATGAGAAAGCCGCCCTCATCCCCCACTGTGCGTGGCTGACAATCAGGAGGAGGGACTTGCAAGCATAATTGGGTATAACCAGTTCATGTCAGGCTTTTTCAATATTCCTTTCATGCCAGACCTTAACTCCCTTACCCCTGGTATCCTGGGATGTTCAGGGTGAAGTCCTGTGTTGTTGAGGCAAGGTACAAAAACTGCCACTAACATCCATTTAGATGATCAGGGCTTTGTCTTATAGGTGCTTCATTCTGTGCTTGCTTGGATTTCTGGGCATTGATGTGACAGAGCAAGCCTTAACAAGCCCACCATTGATATTTATTTATCAGTCTTTCCATAGCATGCTCCAGCCAAAGACCTCCTTCACAGCCCTGGGAAAGCTGGAAAGAAGACAAACTTTAGAGAAAGGCAGGTTCGAGTTCAAACCATGACTACTTCGTGCACTAATAAACCATGTGACCTTGGCATGCTGTTTAACCTCAGCTTCCTCATCTGTAAAATGAGGGATTCTGTTCCTATTTTAGTGGAATGTTGAGAAGATTGAATGAACTCATGCAAATAATGTACTTACTGAAGGGACTAGTACAGAAAACCAAATGTTGTTGTTTTATTATTACTATCATCTATCTTTATCATCACCATCATTACAATGTTTATTATTTTATTCCCCAGTGCCAGAATACACTTTTCCAAGCACTTTATCCTGTCATCTTCTCTTGCCCATTCATTCATATATTCATTCACTTGATAAAATTGGTGAGCCACCTACAAGGTTTTGGCACACTAAAGGGCACAAAGATGACTGAGGCGTGGCCCTGTTGGCAAAAGGTTTGCAGATTCTCTGGGGAACTAAGACACTTCCTCACTTTCCAGCATCTAGCCCAACCCTCTCTCAGTCTGTTCTCAACTGCAACCAGTGTGGCCTTTCTGAAATGCAAATTTGGTTATGCCTCTCCCCCTGCCGAAAATTCAATCCTCCCTTGAGAGCCAGGTTTCTGCACATTAACAAACTTCACGTAAAGGCCAGATAGTAAATATGTTTGTCTTTGTGGACTGTAGGGTCTCTTTTGTCAGTACTCAACTCTACTATTATAGCATGAAAGCATCCAAAGACCATACATAAATGAATAGATGTGGCGGGCTGTGGCAGAGGGGCCGTAATTTTCAGATCCCTGCTCAACAATACCTGACAAATCCCTGCTTACCCCTTGAACCGAGTCACTCCTTCCTTCCTACCTCACAAATGTCTGCTTCAGTCATACCAACTGCATAGTCCAAATGTGCCTTACTTGTTCACTTGAGTATCTTTGACTTGCTGCTCTCTCTGCCTAGAACATCCTTCTTCTCCCTTTTACCTGGACAAGTCTGGCATGCTTTCCTGGTCTCTGCTTACCCATTCATTCCTCCAGACAGCATGTCCCCTCCTCTTCTCTACAAGTAGGTACCATATTTCCCCCTAATATGCTCCAGTTACTGCCACCACAGTAAAACAGTGTCACAATGCCTGTTCATTCACTTGTCTGTATTCCCAAATGGACAGCAAGTTCCCTGGAGGTTAGCGGCGGGGGGAGGGGGGTGTAGATATATTTACTTATTTAGGCAACAAGAATTTAGGGAGCACCATTTTCATGCAAGCACTGTGCATACTGGCAGAGATTCAGCAAGAAACAAAGACAACTGTATTACCTTTCTTCAGGGAAGGGGTCCAACAAAATATGAACAGGTGAATAAATAATGACAAACAAATACAGATATTAAACTGTTCATGTAAAAAACAAACAGGAAATAATGGGGTCAGGCTGTGGGGGGAGCTGGGGTCCAGAGGTCTCCTCTAGATAATGTAGCCAAAGAAGACTTCCTATTCATGAGATCAGCTTTTTAAAAGAGGGCAGGAGAGCTAGGAATGTGGTAAGTTAGAACCTGAGAGACATGCGATAAGACATGTCAGGAAATACCATTCCCTTTATTACTAGTCTAAGGGCCCATCGCAGTGCCTGAACAGTAATAGGTAGCTGGTCAGTGTTTGATAACGTTCTCAGTTACATTTCCCAAAAGCAGATCCTGAAACAAGAATTTTGGCTCAAGGGATTTATTCAAGAGGCGATGCCAGGAATCACAATGATGAACGGGGAGATGAGACAGGGAAAGGAGGAAAGCCAACCAATGGTGTGCTAATAAAGCGATGTCACTGCAGGCAACTGGGGCTCAATCCTAACAGGCGTCCTCTGAGAAACTGTACTGAACACACCTGAAGATTTCCCCAGAGGTGCAAGGGCTCTGGGGTTTTACCCATCAATTTTCACCCCACCTTGGTTGGAAGCCACGAGGGAGTTAGCTCCTGGGGACTTCCCGATGCCCCCATCACCTCCCTGTTGCCCTCAGCGGAGAGACTCAGCTGTCTGAGGAGAAAGCCTTTGGTGGGTACAAGGACCATGCCCCTAAAGCAGCAGGTGGCCTTTAGGGAGCGAAGGGGATATAGGTAGGGCATCGACAGCCTCTGTGATAATAAATAACTAAGTGAATTAGAGATTGAGTAGGTAAATGAATAAAAGAATGATTAATTGCACCTGATAGAACCTCTTCAATCAATGAGATAAGCCCAAGGTGAGTAACATGAAATAAGAGGAAATATAAAAGAAGGGAATAACTCAATGAAATAAGCCCAGAGTTCTTGCCCCAGGGGAGAGTCAGGAAAAGTCCCTTGGTAGCTGGAGCACAACTGATTGTGCAGCAATCTTCCCAGTCAAGGTTCAGAGGTATTATGTTGGTAGCTTGGAGTTGGCCATGGTGGGTATATTTACACCATGGAAATTGGCAAATGCTATAAATGAAAGCTTTATCCTCTGGAGATCGGGTTGTCAGTGCACACTGCTTGGTGGTAATATAAGTACCAGTAGTTGGTCCCAATCTCCCAATACCTTTCCTACCAGTCTCCTTACTCTCACTTACTTCCAAGGCATCTTTCATGCCTGAGAGTATGTATCAAGCCTTGGAAGATGTCCCCTGTCTGACTTCACTGCAGACCACAGATTCCTATGAGAGCCATTAATCAGCTTGATTTCCTGTTCTCCTCCAACCTATTGCTTTCAACCATGCCTTGCAACTTAACCAGAGGATTAATGGCAGCTTTCATTGACATTTCGTGTGTGGTTCAATTAGTTCCAAGGAGGGAGTGGCTTGTCCTCTTTCCAGGGGAAAACTTTTAGTTTCATGAACTGTGCAAAGATATTCCTGTGATGGGTGATTTTGGTTTGTGGATGCTTACTAACCCAGAAAATGGAAGGCGATTCTTCATCCCAATGTGTTTCCAATCAGGCTGCGTGCAAGGGAAATCGCTGTTGTCTAATACTGTCCATTTAGAGAGTAATTTTTCATTGTTAGGAACTGTAGATCATCCTAGACAGTAGTGAAATGGGAGTTTATTGCAGGGGATTTATTTAGCACTCCTGAACTCAGAGGACGTGAATGACTGGGCCAGTGGTTGTGGCAATCATTATCTTAAAATGTGCTGGAGATGAGGTGTCTGCTTTGCTTGAGGAGAATTGGGACCTTTAGGAAAGATGGGAACACATGGGGTTTTACAATTTCACTTGATTGGGTAAATGCACTTTTGCCCCTGGGTTGTGCCCTCAATGTCCAGAAAGGTGTGTACGTATACTGCATTACCAAAACGAAGGCACAGAATTGGCTGAGGACAAACACGCACAGCCCAGGTTAGAGAAAATGCACACACTACACCATGTCTTCACAGCTCCCATCAAGTTGTTTGTAGTCATTAGAGTCAGCCTCAGATGGAGATCATTCTACTGAGTCCCCTCTCTCTCATCTCTTTCTACCCCCTTCTCTTTGTCCCCAACACACGGTCCCCTCAGGCTCTTCTCTCTCTTGCACCTTCCAGAACCCACACCCAGTTCTCATTGCAGCCTGGCTGCATAATGAAAAGCTTTCCCGTCTCTTTAAGGGATAGTGTCTGTCTTAGGAATAAGCATTCATAGTGCAGAGCCAAGCATCTACAAGACACACTAATCCTCCTCTTGCCAATATTAACAGCCTCTCGAAACAACAGTTGTCAAGTTAAGAAAGTTTTTGTCTCTTTACAACATTTTCCAAGATCTTCCTTCTAAAATGCTCCACCTCATCAAGGGTGAAAAGAAGGGAAGAAGGGAGGAAGGGAGGGAAGGAGGGAGGATGGGCGGGAGGGAGGGAAGAAAAAAGGAAGGAAGGAAGGAAGGAAGGAAGGAAGGAAGGAAGGAAGGAAGGAAGGAAAGAGAGGGCAGAGCAGCCATTGTGCTTCGTTAGTGAGCTCTCAGGTATGTGTTTGTCAGACACTCAGGAGAAACACGGGGAACCCTGGGTCCCTAAAGCACCATGCTGTCTTTTGGGCAATGGTGGCCAGGCCATTTGACATGTCTTCCACCCACATGGTCGAAAATTGTTCTTCCTGTTATTCCACAGCTAAGTAGAAGAATGCTAACTCAGGGAGTCTAGATACCAGGATTCTAGTTCCAACTCTGCTCTAGCTAAGTTGGAGCAAGTGAATTTTCCTCTCTTTTTCTCAGTTTCTTCAATAGTGTATTAGCAGTAGGAGGAGGAAGAGGAGGGAGAGGTGGAAGAGGAGGAGGAGGAGGAGGAGGAGGAAGGCAAACAAGAACCTTTAATATTTACTGAAGACTATGGCCTGATACGTGTGTTCTCCCAGCTAATATACACAAAATCTTAGGAAGTAAATACTATTATTCTCAACCTCTTTCACCATCCAATTGCCACCTTGACCTTCCACTCCTCTTTGAATTTGTCAAGCTTTTCCTCCCTCAGGGCTTTCCCTTGAGCTGTTGCCTCTGCCCAGAGCTCTTCCCTCCACCCCTGTCCCCTTTTTGTGTGGCTTCCTCTAATTTATCCTTAAGGCCTTAACTTAAATGTGACATTCTTAGGTAGAATGCCCTGTCTAGAAGAGCTTCCCTCAAAATATGTAGCAAGATTTGCAATGACTTCATGTGTATGTTCTTTTCGGTTCTGTGTCCCCATCCAGCGTTCAGCTCCATAGTGGGCAGGGATCTTCTGTATCTTTTTCTTTTCTCTGACTTTTTTATATTTGTGTTCTCCACCAGCTAGTACCTAGTAAGTACACTATTAAACATCTGCTGAATGCACCAGTGAATTTGTCCTGATTTAGTGGGTGTAGAAACGGAGGTTAGGAGAAGTTAAGTAACTTGCTCTGTGTCACACAGTGAGGAACTGGACTCCAGCTCAGGTCGGCCTGACCCCAGAACTACTCTGTATTACCACCTAGGGTAGGATGGATGGACAGACTTCTGGAAGTAGAATCGGTGGGAGGATTTCCAAAGTCCCCTTCTATTCTACATTTCTCTATAACACCAAGAGAATTTTGACCCCCTCCAAAGAGCTTCCAGTCCCCTCTCCCCACTCTGCCTTGATATATTCTAATTACAGGGCCAGGCCCTTGGCTGATATACTCTGGCGGAGTTGATTTCACTCTCCCAAATATGGAATCAACCATCCCTGTAATACATTATCCACTCAGCAAGATCTGACTCTTCCTGTGTTACACAGACATTATCTGTTTAATCCACACTTCATGATATTACTGAATTTGATATTGTTCGCACCGTATGATTTCCCTTTAATCAGTGAGGTCTAGGGAGAAAGGAGAAAGTTAACCAGAAAGCCCATGGGTATCAATATTTAACTCCTGTACAATGTCATTCAGAGCTCAGCCGAAGTTAAAAGAAAAAAATAGTGGTATATATGGTTTGAATTGTCTGATGCCTTCTTTCTGTGCATCTAACTAGTTTAATACATAATTCTCATTTCATCTTAAATTCATCACATGGTAGTATTAATAATACGTTACTGTACATAAAACGCTTTAAATAAGATGAAAAGCCAAGAGTAGTTTCTTTGCAGCCACTATGCACTGAAATTAACAGGATTTGTCTTTATTCCCTCTACTGTAACTCAATACACTTTAAAGTTTCAAGGAATTTTTTTAAATGCCACTGTTTGAAGGCATTTGCTACTCTACCACATCTTTCATATAGAAATATTAAGCTTCAAACACACACACACACACACACACACACACACACACACACACACACTCCATTATTGTCAAGAGGAAATATGATCGCATACATTACATGCCAGGCACAATACCTGGCCCATAGTTGGCGCTTAATAATAGTAACAGTGGACAATTCTTTGTAACCTTTACATGTAAAAGTGCTGACAATGCATGTAGGACTCTGGCCCAGAGAAGTGCACATGCACAAATACCACATAAACCTGTGCATGAATTGGGCGGGGGCTGTACATAAACACACATTCCATCTCATTTAATTATCTCATTGATTCAGGACGACACAGAGGATATCCTGTTTTACAGAGAAGAAGCTTGGACAGGGAAAGTGCTTGCTCCACAGCCAGACCACAGGGTTTGGGCTCCATTATCCATTCCTTTCTCTGGAAGAAGTTGTACCAAGGTACTGTCATGATGTGGCACGAAGGGCTACGACCTCTAGTACTGTATGACAAAAACTGGATTTAAGCACTGAACAGTTAACATCACTTCCTCTTTACTCCTGCCAATACTAACAGCTGACAGACCCAGCAAATTCACACCTCAAGAACAAAGATCAGGCTCCCTTCAGCCCTGGCATTCTGTGTGCATCATCCCCAAACTGCAGAGCGGGCTGCAATTCTTCTGAATGCTTCCTCAAGTCCCATCAGAGAGGCAAACGCAGATGAAAGGCAAATAAAGCTAAAAAAGATCAGTTTTTCTAGAGTGTGTGGATGTTGGGTCACTGGGGCTAATGGTCATATAGAGTTAGCTAGGGAGGAAGGAGTAAGTCTGAATCTCCTATCTGACAGCCTGGAATGTCTTGCCAAGGAACTCATCCACATCTATTTACAGTAATGACATTTGTTAACACTTATTGAATGACTATTCGGTGCCAGGATTTGTTCTAAGTGCTTTATACACATTAATACATATAAATACATTTTGCTTTTATTCTATCTACTATATTTTTTGGTCAAGTTGTTTTCATTTTTAAAATACTGGTTTTAAAAACTAACAACTTAAAACTGCCGCATATACACAAATGGTCCACAAAATATCACTTTCCCTGCAAAGGTTTTATCATTAACTAGTCTTTTCCTTTTAAAGTTAAGTGGCCAGTTGGGACAGACAGTTCTGAGGCCCTTCTTCCACCGCTGATGGAATGAGGTGGTGGATGTCATGGATAATACTCATTTCATCTTCTGAACTTTCCGAACAGACTCAGTGATGTTGCCAGCTCCAGCAGCCTTCCATCCACAGCAACTGTCTGTCTCAGATCACAAACAGCAAAATTACCCAGATGACCTATCATCAAGGCTGTTTCACTGATGAGGAAACCAAGGCATGGGGAAATTAGGCACCTTTCCCAAGGTCATGTCTCAGAATCCATGCACTTAATCCTTACACAGTAACTCCTCTTGCTACCCAAAGTGAGCTAGTGTTCCTAACAGGGACCCCAATCTTCTGCAAGAAGCTGAATTCCAAACTTAAAATAAAATAAGTGGGAGCATTACAGCACGGGTTCATGTTAAGTGTACTTGATTGACTTTCTTTGGAAATGGAATTCTTTGGAATTAGTCACACTAAGTGGACAGATTTGGCATTTTCTTACTTGCCACATTTGGCCATCCCTACCCTTCTAGATGTATCTTCTTTCTTGAAGACTTCTTTGAGTCCTGCTTCTAATTTTCAGTACTTAATTCCCACAGATACATGTTCTGCACCAGGATAGTCCATGACATTAATTGGTAACTAGTTGAACCATGTAATAGTTGACTTAGAAAGAGCAACTAATACAGAGGTGTAACCACCAAGAGTTGCTTGAGGCTGACATATACTGAGATTGTGTGCTCTGAAGTAGCACCTTTTAGGTCTTCATCAACCCTTTAGCTCTAAAATTCTCCCATCATGCCTTTTTAATAATCTGTTTATTTCAAAAGACAAACATGTTTATTGCAGGAAAAATACAGATAAACAAAAGAAGAAAGCAAGGAGGTGCCCCCAAATTCTTCCCACCTGGAGACATCCATCACTAATTCCGTGGTACATGTAGCTTTCCAGGTCCTTTGATGTGAGGCTGCATCTCCACCTTTTGAGGCATGACAGCTATTTACACACCCAAACACAGATATTTTCTCCTTGTTTTTAATTTCTCTCCAAGCATAATTACTCTGAATAGCTTGCCGGACTATTTTTTCATGCACCTATTCCCTATTCTACACCATCATCCTGGCCTTCATCTTCCAGCAGGAACCAAATATGAGGCCACACTTCAGAAGAACCATAACTTCTTTCAATCCAGCTCCTATTGCTATATCTCATCAGATCAACATCATTCTTATGGCTGCTTTCTCTTTTGTTGCTTTGTTCTCCACAGCTTTTTGCAATCTTTGCATTTGCAACATGCGGTGGCTATTCTGGAGGCCTGAGGCTGAGTGTGGACTGCGTCAACAAGACAGACAGTAACCTCAGCATCGACATAGCATTTGCCTACCCATTCAGGTAAGGAATGGCAGTTTGTGCTTGCTGGCCTCACAGAGGGGCCACTATCTTCCTTATATGGTTTCTCAAAAAATAATGCAGTCTCCCAAGGACTTCTGGGTAAACAAAAAGAATTCTGCCTCAGCCCACAAAATACCCAAACAAGTGAAATAACCACCTACCACCCCACGTGGGAGGACGTGGGAGTTTTACCTTAAAACAAGAGTTGATTCCACTCTAAAAAATGCTACAAATGCCCAAGTATTGGGGGCTATCAATATAAAGACCTCAGTTATACAATTCCTTACTCCCCCTCCATTATTTCCAATCTTAAGGTCTCCCAAATTCTCTCTAGAATTAGTGTCACCTCTAATTTCATATTGACTACACCACCTTGGTTGATAATGCGTTTAATAATATTAATATTTAATATTGTTTCCACGTGCCAGACATTGCACTTGCTGTTTACTTGTTTAATTTAATTTAGTCATTGCAATGGCCCTTTGAGAGAAGTACAATTATCATCACCATTTACAATTGAGGAAACTGTGGCACAGATAGATTTGCTCACATACCCTCAGCCAGTAAATGGCAAAGTCAAAGGGTCCACCTGGGTTGAGCCCAGAGCTCGAATGTCTATTGTTATATTTAAATTGCTTGAGATAATCCTTTCAATCTTTTTACAAATTCAGTCTGAAAGATAATACCTTGTTCTTGACTTTGGGCTGTCTATAAAATACTCACTGGAGCTTGTCCCAAATTGGACATCTTGTGGCTTTGATCGCTACTCAAAGTGGATTAATTGAATTCAAAGCTGAAATAATTTGTTTCTTTAAAACTCCCAAATTCTTAGGACCAAATAACTGGTGCGATTTTTGTAAACAACTTTCAGCACCCTGTTTGGCATCTTGTTAATATACGAATACGTTCTCTTTTACTTCAATTTAACAAACATGAACCACCTTGTGCCAGACACAGTGCTGGCTCTGAAATTACAAAGAAAAGTAGAAACTGACCTCTTAAAATTGTTCTTAAACAGGGAAGTGCAGTGCTTTCCAAAATTTTTCCCATAGAGCCCTAAATATTTGATGTTTCTAAAAAGAAAAGACGGGAGTAAAGGAGACAGAGAGAGAGCGGGGCATGGAGAATCTTGAAATTATATGATCAAATAAGTTTAAGAAACACTTCTTGGTACCTTGCCCTTCTAACGAACATTTTGAATCACCAAGAGAAACACAATGTTTCCCAAATATGTTTGGCCACAGAAACCCTTTCTCACTGAGCATCTAAGAGGATTTGTATATCATGAAACACATCCTCAGTATCCTGATCTAGTGACTTATTCTAGTCCAAACAAAACTGCCTCAGTTCACAGGCAATGAATCATGGGGAAGTGGCACTGATACTAAACAGTTTGTACTAAACAGTTTTTAAGAGTAGAACTGATAAAAGTTGCAAACACCTCTACTCAAATAGATACTTTCCTAACTATTATAAAAAGAGAACCCAAAGGTTAGATTAATTAATGAAGCAAATTAAAATAAATTAAGGAAATAATCATAGCATCCCTAGTATGTTGGTAAGAAGAGCTTCCTGTGCTGCTGGAAATGGGGGTAGGGGTGCTTGACACTTCAGAAGTTTTGGATGAACTCTATGGATGAACTCCAGAGAATGGTGCAGCCAATGCATGCTCACTGATCAATGTGTAGCTTCTAGGATAGGAGATAAGAATTGCCAATGGCTGGGCAGCAGGGATGGGTTGTGAGTAACATTATTTATGAAGTTGTGAGGTCTGCATTGCCTTCTCCAATGATTTCCCATCAGGAGATGTGGTATGAGATGACTTGAAGGTCAGTTCCTGAAGATATGAAGAGTTACATTGAACACAGGTCTCTCTGTCTATCTCTCAAACCTGAAGAGAGAAATCAAGAGGCCTGCCAAGACAGTGCCTGGGTTGGGGTGGAATGGAAAGCAGGGTAATATTTAATTTCATGCAATCCTTTGCTAAGTGTACAATTTGAAAAGACCCTTCAAGTAACCATGTTTCTAACACTGGGCTTCTTCATTTACTTCCCAATTAAGGGCAACTGAGGAAATTGGAAGAAAATGTTTAGTACCATCTATAAGTATAGTGGTCCGCTCATTTGACAGCATTTTACTTAGGTTCCAAAACACAGATGATGAACCAATGTTTTTTCAATAGCAGAACGTTTCTTCCAAACATTACCTTGCTCAGAAGCTCTGTATAGAAATCAGATATGAGTCGTTGAGAAAGTTGAAATGGGAGGAAAGGGGCTTGAAGCATCTAGTGGCTCTTCCCCAACCCTCTCCCTGCCACACATATGCCATCCCCCAGCCAAGCTGTACAGCCCCTATAAAATCTCCTTAGAACTAGGTTTCCTCGACACAATTTAAAAGCCAGTATCCTAGAAGAAAGGAAGAAAGTTTTGGCCACTTTGCGTATACATCTGCACAGCATTTACTGTCTACTACTCAGGAGCCTACTCATCCCATGGAGTCTCTTATACTTTCTTCCCATTAATGTCCACCTAGGAGATAAACCTACCATTCAAAAGATGCTCAGTTTCACTAGAGTTGCAATTTCAATTACACATAAAATGTTTTGCTGTTATCTTCTTGGGGAAGATTTCAGTAGTAAGCAACCACATCTAGAGCTTATAAAGATCATTTTGAAGTCATTTGTTTCAGAAGTTGGGTTAGCAAGATATTGGTGATGTACGTCATTAGAAAGCTATTTTCGCCAAAAACTTCACAATGCCAATGATTTAATCATAATCTTAGAAATAAAATAAGAACATTCAGCAACTTCTAACTATTCAGTTTATTGCAAACTCAAGGAAGACAATAAACTCAAATGCCAAGTTGTTTGAACAAAAACAATTACAGTAGTGCCCCCTTATCCTCAGGGGATATGTTCCAAGACCCCCAGAAGATACGTGAAACTATGGATGGTATATATACTATTCATATATACTATGTTTTTCCTATGTATACATATATAGGATAAAGTTTAATTTATAAATAAGGCACAGTAAGAGATTAACAACAATAGCTAATAATAAAATAGAACAATTATAACAATATACTGTTAAAAAAAGTTATGTGAATTGTACTTACCCTTCTTGTGATGATATAAGATGATAAAATGCCCACATGGTGAGATGAAGTGAGGTGAGTGAGACATTATTAAGTAAAACAGGGTCATATGAACACAAGCACTGCAATTCCATGACAGCCAATCTAATAACAGTGTCGGCTACCACATGACTAACGGGTGGGCAGCATCCACAGCGGGGAGACATTGGACAAAGGGATGATTCACATCCCAGGCGGGACAGAGAGCAATGGCATGAGATTTCGTCACACTGTTCAGAACAGCACGCAATTTAAAACTTATGAATTATTTAGTTCTGGAATTTTCCATTTAATACTTCCACACCTCGACTGACCTCCAGTAACTGAAATGTGGAAAGCAAAACTTCAGATGAGGGGAGACTCCTATAGTCTGTAAATCACAGATCAAAGGAAGCTACTTAACTTTTTTATCAGATTATTACATGTGGAATAATGTCAATTTAGAAAATGCTAGATAATTTTACAAAACATTCATGTGCTACTTCTCATAAATATGTCCAAGTGTGTAACTCCTTTACACTACCACATGTACATATTTTTGACTCAGAAGTGATTTTCATTCAGTAATATATCATTTTACTATGGGACTAAAACATTTGTCATCTGACCTTCTTTTTGATTGGTGGTTAAAATGAACAAGTAATATTTAGCTGTCTTCTCATCTAATGTAATGTGCTAATTTGGTAAAAAAGAAACCTTTTTGATAATTCACAGGGGATTCTGGATTCAAATATTTTTAGCACTTCCTTTATATACATACATAGAAGTATGAAATAGAGTTTCTTATTTTAAGAAATTTAATATATTTGGAGAAAGCCTACTTAAAGAATGTCAACTTAACAGTTTTCATTAATACACAATGCATGAAAGATATACAAGATAGAGGAGATAAGAGAGTTCAGGGACTATGGGAATAAAAGTTTTAACAGCAAAGATTAGTTTTGAAGGGTCATAGTGATGAATGAATGAATACAGGAATGCATGAATAGATATGCAAATACTTATTGCAAGCCTATAATGTGCCAAACTCTGTGCTAGACATTTTCATGTATATTACATTATGTAATCATTACACCAAATCTGGGAAGGAGGTTGCTATTATATTCTGACAGAGACGACTGAACTGAGAGAAATTTGGTTAACATCACATAGAAAATCAAATCCAAATTTTTGGATTTCATATATTCTACTAATTTGAAGAAAAACAGAAGAAAGTCATGTTCACTCTGTTTGAAGCATGGTGGGTACAGCAAGAAATTATAATGAAGGAAGGTGATAATGTTGGAAAGGTGCTTTTGGGCAAGATGTTAGAAGACCTTGAGTTTCCAAGTGATTGAATAGGGAGGAGTTAAAGATGACAAAAAGGGAAGAGTAGAAAAGCCATTTTTGACACGGAGAGTGTAAATTTGGATTCTGTCATGCAGAGTTTGAGGCATTTTCTATCTTGGAATTTTATGCTAAACCCCATGTAAGAAGAGAGAGGTGAAACTGAAGGGAGCTCTAAGAGTCATCTTCGTGCAATGAAAAGTAAGTCCTGGAAGAAGAGTGGTCACCAAGAGAGATGGAAGATCCCGAGCACAGCGCTAGGCTATGGGGGATGCCCACATTTACCAAAAATGAGGAAGGAGTGGAGTGGCTGAGGGTGACCAAGGAAAGCCAAATGGGTTAACCAGGAAAGTGTGGGCTTCACAGAAGGTAAGAAAATTTCAAGGATGTGTCCTTGCATTAGTGGTACCACTCAGGACTTCAAGGAAATGAAGAAGTGAAAACTAAGAAAAGGCCAATTAATATAATTAATGGTGGTTATACAAGGACTTTTGTGAGATATTTCAGTAGAAAAGAAAGCATGCCAGGCTGTTGAATGGGAAATAGAATTCGATATATTTTCCCTCAGACAAGTAAAATGCAATATTCTAAGGACTCTAATCATCTCACCTTAACCTGCATGAGATGATGTTTGTGGAGAAAGACACCAAGTTTGTTAATGAACTTCTTATAGAGAAGGTGTTCACCTCTTAATTCTTGAAAGTAATCAGCTCATTTGATAGCATGGTGATAAACTTGACACCTTGACTAGATAATAATAAACATTTCCAGAACTTAAATATTGTAAATCATTTGAGAACAACTGAACATAAAGAATAACAGAAGATTAACAATGAAACATGGATGATTATGTCATTTCCATGTCTTGAGACTTCATCGGATAAAATATATTAAGTTTGTTGGCAATTTCAAGCATTCTTGTAGATATGAGATTAGCAGTCACTGCTTTGGATAATAAGCAAGATTACCTTTAATTAATTTCATTGTAAAGAAATAACTAGAGACATAGAGAAAGAAGTTTATACAAAGGAATTTATTGTTGAATTATTTTAAATCTTGCAGAAATAACTTAGATGTCTAAAAACAGGGAACCAGCTAAATACATTGTTTCATATCTATAAAATGAAATGCTAGGCAATGATTAAAAATCATTTTATCAAATAACATTCAAAGAGGTGTGAAATGCTCCCAGCATTGTATTAGGTGAGAAATCAAAATACAAGACTATATGTATGTAATGATCCCAACTCTGTTACTAGCTGGCCGAGGCAGATACTGTTGTTCTGCCCATACCTCCTAGTCAGTCCCTCATCATTCATGCCTACACCTTTCACTGCAAGCTCCTATGATTATTAAAGGGCTTTCTCTAGCCACAGGAAATAGCTTGATCATTATGTATGGCAGGCCAGAAATGCTAGGAAGTTAATGTCTCTTGGAGTAGCCCTCATCCAGTGACAGAATATAAGTCGGAGGATAAATATTCCAAATTCCCCACCCCTCATGGGGTACAATTCATGTTGTACCAAGTCATATTCCATACCATTTCCCAGGTGTACCCAGGAAGATAACTTGGCCCTTAGTTGAATGAAACCTGGTCATTAACACACTGTTCTTTTCCTTTCCTGCCCTAATTCTCCACTGCCCTGTTGGTATTTCCGGAGATGAATCCTCCAAAAACGAGTTGCACTCATATTTTGGTCTCAGGGTCCGCTTCTGGGAAATTCAGCCTAAGACACTAGCATTGCTTGAAATATCAGCATTAAAGAAAATGAATGAATGAATGGGTGGGTGGATAGGTGGGTGGAGAGATGGCTGGCTGGCTGGCTAGATGATAGATAGATAGATAGATAGATAGATAGATAGATAGATAGATAGATAGATAGATAGATAGATAGATAGATATGATCTTTCAGACTTTGGAAATATTCCACAGGGCCTCCAAAATGGATTTTGTGTAAGACATTCTATATTTTAAGTCAGTCCATTCCAAATATATTCTCCAAATTTTGTGATTAACCATTTGGCCTTTCTCATGGGATATTCAAACAACAAAAACTAACTCATATTTATAGAGATTAATTATGTTATGATCAATGCCTAAAAAGATTAACTTAGATAGATAGATAGATAGATAGATAGATAGATAGATAGATAGATAGATAGATAGATAGATGTGATCTTTCAGACTTTGGAAATATTCCACAGGGCCTCCAAAATGGATTTTGTGTAAGACATTCTATATTTTAAGTCAGTCCATTCCAAATATATTCTCCAAATTTTGTGATTAACCATTTGGCCTTTCTCATGGGATACTCAAACAACAAAAACTAACTCATATTTATAGAGATTAATTATGTTATGATCAATGCCTAAAAAGGTTAACTTATTTCAAGGTAGTGAGTGAGAGTATGAATGAATCAAATATTCTTTTTAAACTTGTCCACTTTTTCTTGATTTTCTACAATTATCTTTTAAGATTTTTTTACACTGTTAATCTACTCAAGCAATATAGTATACCTTGAACTTTAGAGACAAGCTGCACTGATTTAAATCCCCACTGTGCTATTTACTAGCTGTGTGATGTTGAGAAAATTGCTTACCATTTCTGTTCCTTATCTGTAAAATGGAGACAATGTTACCTATTTCGTAGTTGTGTTGTAGTAAATAAGTCATATTTGCAAAATGCTTAAACCAAAGCTTGACTTTTAATAAGTTCTCTTTTAGTATATTGTTTTTACTTTCAGAATCAAGAAAGTGTAGTTAAAATTAGAGAGCTTAAAAAGATTAATTATTCCAGTTAAATAGCAAAATTGTTCTCAAGACAACAAAATAATCCCACTTATTATGTAATATTTTACTCAGAATGGGAGCTTCCCCAGCCTCCTTTCTCCCCAATATGCAAACATTAAAAGGTATGTGCATATTTAACTGTCTCACAATTATTAACTTGCTTTTAACTCTTATCTTTAAAGCTTATTTGGGTTGCCCTTGGAGGTATTATTATCAGGCTTACTTTTGTTTGTTTTTTGTTTTTGTTTTTTTCTCATTAATCTAATGGGAGAATGAAGGCTTCCCAAAGTGAGAGGACAGGGCACACTCAGTGTCACTAGCATGACCTTTCCTTGATTTTTTGGCATGAGTGGGATGGGAGAACAAAACTCTGAGTCTGATTCTTGTTATCCTTGATACAGAAAATTTGAAGATGGGTCTTCTGTATTGAGGGAAAGACAAACTGGGGCTGCTTGGTAGGGTGGTGTTGTGTGAAGTTCTCCTCTTTATGACTCAAGCCACTTGCTCTGATGCCCCTCCTCTTGTTCGGAACGTGGGCACAGGTGGAGGTTGACACCAGGAAAGCTGTGGAGTTTGGGCTATTATCTAGTAATGCTGGCTCTGTTGGGGCAAAAACATCTTTCCCCTAAGCTCAACACCCTGCAGCAGTGATGATAAGCAATTTTTTTAAATCATAAGGGCCAATTTGGGGAAAATAAAAATGTTAAGAGCTTCAATTTTTATATCTTGTATTCAGGTAATGCTCCATTTGCAGTTACTTTTAAGCATTCATTTATTGTTTCTCATTACCAAAGAATTTCACTCTTTTTAGCTAAAATTTCAGAAGCTTTATAACTACAATATCTCATTTTAATGTCGTGCCTTAAAATAAATTTTGTGTATGATGAGATCTGGTGATTCTATGGGGTAGAGAGCTGGGGAGATTTGAAGGTAGTATAGCCCAAGGGCTATGGTGGAATTGTATGGCTTCAAATCCAAGCTCTGCTCCCTAGTGCATGAGCAAATTATAACTTCCCTGGTTTTTACTTTCCTTACTTTAGGAAGAAAATAATAGCACTCTCCTCAGTGTATACTTGTGACCGTTCAGTTAAGTCATATAAGGTAATTGTGTAGCACAGCATCTGGCATACAACTAGTGTTCACTGAATTGCATTATCCTTGTTGTTGATGTCATTAATATAATCTAGTGTAAGGAACTGGCACCAGAATACAGGTGTAAATCAAGGACAAAGACAGCCCTATTTGGAGAGTCCTGCAGTGAAGAGAGGAGCTGTCATTTGTAGGGAATGTCTGCAGAGATCAAATGTGGGAAAGTGGCTGCTGGCATGAAATGGGTTAAATGACGAAATTAGTGAATACCAAATTAATCTACTTCACCCTCACTCCACTGTTCCACCCAACCTATATATCTGCTAGTTTGTATCACTGTTGTCACAATACTTCCCCAAAGGAAGAGTGGTGGTGGCTAATTAGATAGAAGGATTCTTAGTTCAGGTTCTCCCAGAAGCACACCCTGAGAGACATTTGTAATTTCCTTGGCAGGTGATCCCTGGAAGCACCAGTAAGGCATGGGGAAGTGAGACAGGGAAGGGAAGAAAGCCAATGAAGAGTGAATTAATGGGCAAGTCACCACCATAGGCAACCAAGGCAACTGAGGCTTCTAGAAACTGGGCAGCATGCTTCGGAGTTGTTCTATTAGGCAGCTGATGAAGCTGGTGTTTACCTATCAACTCCTGTTGGTCTTTGGGCAAGCTGCTTCTGTAGGTGTTAACTCCCTGGCACTACATGCAGACCAGGCATGTGCATGATCCCAGGGAAGTTTTCAGGCGGAGATCTTGGATGCTCACATTGGAAAACCACCATTGTATGCAAAAATGGTGAGTAGCGGAGAAATATGGGTGGTCAACCAGTGGCCTGTAGTACAATCGGGAGACTCTTTAATCATCTTTCCTAGAGCTATGACTCAATATTGTATCAATTATTCATTCTCTCAATAAATATTTATTGAGCACTTAAGTGTTCGATGCCCTGAACTATATCAGCACTTGGGATATCCTGGTTGGACACGTGGACATGGCCCCTTCCATTGTAAAATTTACAATCATATGGGGCTGGGAGAAAGACAATAAAGAAGTAGACAAAGAATATTCACACACTCACACACACATACACACACACATGCACTCACACACGCACTCATGGTACTTTCTAAAAAAAGGGTGAGCGTTGTTCAGAAATGTAAAAGAAATGATGGAGGTGAAGAGGGTTAAAGGACACCTAGTTGCATAAAATGCCCCAGAAGGGGCGTCCCTGAGGAGATGGCATTTAAGCCAGTCAAAAGAGAAGACGAAAGAATGTTCTAAGCAACATGGGCAATGCTGAGAGGACGTTAAGAAGATAAAGGGAATAGCAGGAGAAGCCATCTGTTTTGGATTAGCTGGTTGGGGAAAATATTGCTGATGAAGTCACATTGCAGTGTGCAGATCTGCAAGAAATGAGAAAGAGAGAGAGAGACTCGAAGATGTCTGAGCGGTACATTCCAGGGAGAGGAAGAGCAAGTGCAGAAGCCTGATGTCCAAGTTTGGGGATATTGACAAATCATTGCCTGTACCAGTCAGGGTCCAGTCAGGGTCCAGTCAGGGAAAATAGAGCTCATGCCAGGTGGTTCAATTTTAAAATGTTAATATAGGGAAGGAACTAGATAGACAGAGCTTGGATAATCAGAAAGGGGACCAAGAGGCAACCCAGAGATTAGCAACTGTGGGAAGCAACCACAACCACCCCTAAGGCTAGAGCAGGGGTTGGCCAGTAAGGACCATGAGCAAATTCAGCCAGCTTTTATAGTTCATCAGCTAAGAAGTTTGAAGTGATTACATTTTAAATGCTGTGTAAGTACCTACAAAACATCCACGGTTTTGTCTGCTGGCTCATAATACCTAAAGTATTTACTGTCTGGCCCTTTAAAAAAGTGTTACTGACCCCTGGGCAAGAGGCATAAAGGGAGAAGGTGGTCTTATTAGAACACGAAGTGGGGCCTGTGAGGCAGAAGTTGGAACCGTGAGAAAGGAGATAGATATCCAGTCAGATAACCCAGGAAGACATGCAGCCATGCTGGAGATGTTGCCCAAAGCAGGAAGGGAAAGAGGGGGAGAAACGCCCCGATTCTCCCTCCTCCTGCCCTCCGGTCTTCCACCAGAGCTCTCCACTGGGCAAACCTAACTAGCAGCCAGTTAAGAAAATCAGGCCCCTGAGATACAGCAGGGCTTGGAATGAGAAAAAAGAAGCAATGAGCAGCACAGGGCTTCCATCTGAACCTCAGTTTCCTCTTCTACAAAGTGGGCAAACTGGACTGAAGCTTTCTTAAGACAGACTGAGACCTCTAACTCTATGGAAATAGAAATACATAGATTTACTTTTCAATGAAACAGCTGCACTGGACCTCAGCCAGAAACTGGGTAGTGCCCAGCCACTGTTAACTTGAGAGAGAGCAGAAGGAAATGGAAAAATTCAACGAAACTACTGTATACAAGTCTCTTTCTTTTGACCCCAAAGGGCTTGCTCTGATATTTGTTCTATTTAGGTAAAATCTGAACAGGCTTTTAAAGGCCAGGGTTGGGACACTTATTGAAAATGATTGTCGACTATGTACTCAAGGCTGTGGTTTCTGTTGAGGGAAGTGCCAGGCGGCAGAGATGAAATCAGTGTACCCTGAGTGAGCCTTTTATGTAGTTCTCAGTCACACTGTGTGTAGTTTTGCAGAGCAGGCAGCGGAGTGTGATGTGCAGAGCCTCGTTTCCTGGGAGAAACTCTATACCCAAGATGAATGCAAACATTGCTATTTTCAAAGTTATAAAAATTCGTTTCCTTACATCTATTTTCTTTCCTATAGTAGAATGGAGGACAGATAGAGATAAAGATAGACACAGAGATAGAGAAATAGAGAGATGAAGATAGAGATAAATAGAGAGAGAGATGAAGATAGAGAGAAATAGAGAGAGAGATGAAGATAGAGATAGAGAGAGAGATGAAGATAGAGATAAATAGAGAGAGAGATGAAGATAGAGATAGAGAGAAATAGAGAGAGAGGGAGAGAGAGAAAGATGAAGATAAAGATAGAGAGAAATTTATATATATGGAGAGAGAGAGAGAGAGAGAGAGAGAGAGAGAGAGAGAGAGAGAGACTTTGAGTTGCCTAGAAAAGGACAACAGGATTCAGCTATGTTAACAGCCCAGGAATGTCAGGAGGAAACATCCCACTCATATCCCTATGTATGTCCTGTCCCTTGAAAATGTTAGGTGCTTGCTCCATGGTCCCATTAACCTCCATCTCTGTTTCCTTCTCTTCCGGAACCAGAGAAATGTTGGAACATTCATTTTGTCCCCTGGAGCTGTCAAGCAGGTAGCCAGAAGTCACATAATATGTACTGCAGGAAGTCCAGCTGGTGTCAATTGAATGGTGGAGACCTATGTTCCCTCTTCTCTCCCACCCTCTACCCATCCCTGAGAGAATGGAATTTTGTCAGGTATGAGATGAATTCACTGGGGGCCACAGGATCAAACAAAAAAGGAGGCAAGTTCTCAAGCTGCCTTGCTTGCCAGTAGCGCGACCATCAGAACTGAAAAGTCTCAGGGCCTTGGGGTTCAAGAAGTGACAAAGGAAGGCTGAGATTCACATTCCTACCTCCCCTTCCAGGATCCAGTGTGTGAACTCAGAAGCCTCTGCATGAATCAGGACTTTGGACTCTCTCTCAACATGCCCCTACCTGCATTTGTATCATGTAGAAAGCTTGATAAAAATGGAGATTCCATGATCCTACCTAGTCAGCAGCTTTACTGTCCCGGGACCCAGGATTGGCATTTACTAAAGTCCCCAAGTGATCCTTAGACACACAGAAATTGGAGAACTGCTGACCTAAGCAGAAATAGGGAGAACTTCAATTTGCAATTGTCTGATATTTTATGTTTTGACATTGATGGATTTTTAAAATATAGTTGGGATTACACTTTGGTTTAAGGAAATGTTTGCCTTATATATTACACTTACTGTGATAAAAATAGAAAAAGAAAAGTCATGAATAAGCAAATGGAGGTTTCTATTTTCTGTTATTCCCAAATTTTCTGTTGGGGCATGTATTACTCTCAGAATGAAAAACAATAAATGACAAAAAAAAAATGGTATTTCAATTTGGTAGTAAAGGGAAAATGGCAGCAATTTCACTTCCTCTGTCCATAATGCGCCTTTGAACAGTCCCCCCAAAAGACAGAAGTGTTAGTTGCCTTTCCCCCTGGCCAAAGGGAAATAAGGGTAGAAATCAAAACGTAGGATGAATGTATTAATCCTTTCTCCGTGTGTGTGTGTGTGTGTGTGTGTGTGTGTGTGTGTGTGTGTGTGTAATGATTGGCAGTTGTTGGTAAGGTCATTATCCCCTTAATTGTCACAACAATGCTGTAACAGAAGCAGAGCCAAAGTATCTTTATTCCCCTCTTTACAGATCAGCACACGGAGATGTAAATTTTACACAAGGTCACATAGCTAGTAAGTGCTGAACCTGGAAACCTATCCAAATCTTCTGACTTCCATGGGTGTCTGGATGGAGTTGTTTTACCACCACCCCAAGCTCTCTTCTAAGGATGATGATGATGAATATGATAATGAGTATCATCATCAACATCGTTATCATCAAAACAAAGGCCACTATTTATTGATAATTTTACCATATAAGAGGAATTGTACAAGTCATATCACACATATAATGCCATAACATCCCTATGAAACAACCCCCCTAGAAGACAGCTTCTCTGACAGGTGAGGAAGCAAGGTTGAAATGACTTACCCAAGGTCATGCATCTGACAAGTAGCTGGGCTGGACTTTGACTGCCTGGGCTTGGTCACCTTAAAGGCAATGCTCTTTACCATGGCACTGCAGTGAGCAGCAGTGATGTATTTGAGTTGACAAACCCCCACGATTGCAGAGATTGCTTTCGCCACTCCTAGATGGATAGTCCTATTTCCCACAGACAGGCAAGCTGGACAGGCCAGAGGAACTTAGGGATGGTCCTCAGGGACATCATGTTTCTCGGGCACTGATTTTCCAGTTGACTTCCCGATTCCAGGAATAAACTGTGAAGGGAAAGCCATTCCAGGCTAGAGCTGTAACTATCACCCTTTTTACTATTTGCAGCTAGCTGCAATTTGAAATAAATGAGCTGTTGCTGATATAGTGTGTAGAACTCTTTACTTTGTATTTTGAAAGATTCTGTGCCAAAGTAGCAGTTGTCACTTGGAGGCTGAGTGCTAAGGAATCATATAAATGACAGGTTTTTCTGAGAATAAAGTTCTTCCAAAGCGTTTAGTGTATGGCAGGTTCTCATTTCCTGGCAAAAGGGAAGGAGATTGTGGAGGGAAGCAGGAGTTGAGTTGAGAGGTCCCCGATACTAATCAGGGGACTTGAGCATCTCTGATTACAATGAAGGAACTTTAGTTAGAATGCTCCTTAAATTTAGCACTGAGATATCAGAAATAAGTGGAAGATGTGGAGAACCACTTTTCCTAATTGCAGAGTTGGGACTTGTTCTCACATACTCACTCCATTAGCTCTCAGACTCTTTAGAAACTAGTTGAGAATTAGTCTTAATAACCTCTACATTCGTGTTTTATTTTAGCATACTTACCAAAAATTCCCTTTTCCATTGTTTCGTCCACCACCTTACATCCATTCATCAAAAATAATTATGCTTTCTGTTATTTTTAACTACATTTTAAAATACATTTTTATTAGAAAAAGAAACACTTTTTTTGTTGTTGTTCTAAAAATCCCACCATGGATTGTAACATGGTTTGCGAGTGTTCCGCAAGACGAGCAAACATTTCTAATACATTTTAACGTGGTAAACGAGCGATGTCTTACAATATGAGTTTGTTTCCAGAATGAATTGTGCTCACAGACCAAGGTATTACTGTATGTGGAAGTGAGTGTAGTAAAATATCAGAATCCCCCTTAATATATTTTCTCAGAGATAATCACTATCAAAAGTTTTAATATATATCATTTCAGACTTTTTCTTTGCATGTACTCATTTTTTTAAGCAAACTGATTCTGGTGTAAATACTATTTTGCAAATTAATTTCTTATTTTTACAAAATTGTAACTATCTTTCCGTGTAAGCCTTAATGGGTCCACCACATTTTTTTGGCCTCATAGCTATACCATAATTTATTAAGCCAATCACCTATTGATGGACATTTAAGTTGTTTCAGTTTTTCACTATTACAAACAATGCTACAGTTAATGTTGTTTCATAATTTCATTTGTAAGGTAACTTCCTGGGGCAAATATATATATATATATATATATATATATATATATATATATATATCTTAAATATAAATATATATATATTTATAAATAAATATATATATATGCCTTAAATTTTATAGATTTTGCCAAATTCCTCTTCAGAAAGCAATTTATGTGCCCACCAAGAGGATATGAAGGTGCCTATTTCTCCATATTCTTCCCAATATGGAATACTATAACTGTACTTATTTGATTATTAGTGAGGATGAACATGTTGTTATATAATTATTAGACATTTATATTCCTGGCAAAAAACTTTGAAGATCAGTATGCTCATTTTTCTTTATATGTGATCTCTGGCATATGTACTTCATCACTGTCTCCCACCCCAGTTTTTTTATTAAATCAGCATTATTCAGGGCTGGCCAGAGTGGCGCGGTGGTTAAGCGCTGGCTTGGGAAGCCGGCGGCGCCGGTTCGGGTCCCACATATGAGGGCCAGTGACAAAAACAAAACTGCCCTCAAAACCAAAACAAAACAAACAAACAAAAAACTCAGCATTATTCAACGAACTTCTGTGAGATTTACTAATTGATGCAACAAACAGTCAGTATGGTGCCAGGCACTGTGCCCAGCAATGACAGCAATTTAAAAATGAAAAGAGAATAGGTTCTCTTTTCATGGAGTACAGTCTCTTAAAAGAATATTAGACATTGATGAAACTGAGGCCCAGAGAGTTCCCATGGCTAATCTAGGACCCACAAGTCCTTGGTTATGCAGAAATTTACACTAGTGTCCCTGAAATCCTCACCTAACATGACTATCACAGAGTCACAGTGCAGATAATTAGAATGAAGAGCTATTAATCTTCACTAATGGAAAGGTGGCCTATAACAAACTGCCTAAATTAACAAATGAATATGTATACAGTGTGATAGAGCATTTGAAGAATTACCATATGAAATTAATTTACATGATGGTGCTCATCTTAACAAGGCCTCGTTAAATGTTTGCAGAGAGAACTCATTTGCCAACCCCTGTTCCCTCACAGATACAAAATATCCTGAATTTGTCTTTGACTTAGTTTTCAAGAATTTATCCTTATTTATTTCTATGTTCAGTTTATCCCTTGCCAAAATGAGAAAGGACAGCTTTCGCCCATCTTTTCGCAAGTTGCCACAAGCAATTGTTAAGAGTAAATGCTATTGATAATGCACCATTACATATGATTTTCTTTGCCATCATTTTAGACTAACATGAACTTTACCATTTCCAAACCTGAAATTATTACTACTCTGATTATCATGATCTTTAGAGATGGAATTCGGTCCCTCTGCAGAGTGAATGTTCTCTAAAGAATGAAAAGTTTAACATTTTCTTATTCAGATAAAAAAGAAAGTAAAACATAAATATCCCATATTGGAACAGTCTATAGAAGAAAACGAATGTAAATGCCTTATGTTGTGCAAGACTAAATGAAAATGTAATGTGAATTACTTTTTAGCTCAGGCTCATCACTAGTGCCCAGATGAGTGTGTTTCTGTATTTTAAAAAATCACTTCAATTTTCAACTAAATGCCTCTAGCCAAATAAACAGTGTATCTCTAGCACTTTTTATAATGCTTTCTGGAAGAGAAACACACACAATATGAAAAAAAGCAAAACACACTTAACTCTTTTTTCAGTCTCACTACATCACCAGGAGTCCTCAGAGACTTTTGAACTTTTCAACTTATCCATTTACTCATTTGACCAGTAAATGTGTGCCAAACATGTAACCAGATGAGTGGGGTGCAGCCCTCTGCTACAGATCCAGCCCATATGCACATATTTGCATCTTAGGGGCCCTGCCCATCTTAGCTAATTGGACCAAATCATTACTTGGTCGACAGTCTATGAATGAAAGACTTATTCATTCATTTAGCACGTTTTTTGAATGCCTACTCTGTACAAAGAACTGTCCTTTGTGCTGGAGATCCAGTGGAGGACAAGTTAGATTGTGTCGTCCTTCTTCTTTTGGAGCTTAACGTGGTAATGAGGAGAAGGCACAGATAAAAGAAAGAAACAAACATGCGAAGACCAAGATCATGTCAGAAAACAACAGATGCAATGACAAAAATTAAATAGTGATATGATGGAGAATAACTGGGAAAGAGTGGGCAAGGAAGTCCCTCTTGGGAGGGGGACATTTGAGCTGAGACCTAAATGACATGAAAGATGAAAGATGTGACGATCTGGAAAGAGATTTGTGCAGGTACAACAGAAGGTGCACAGGAGGGAGGGGACCTTGTGCAGTAAAGGAGTAGATAAAAGAGTAGGGCGGGATAAGGAGAGCAGTGGTGCAGTGAGGCGGCAGAGGCCAATATCAGACAGGGCCTCATGGGCCATTTAAGACACTTGAATGTTATTCTGGATGCAATGGAAATTCTTGGTTTAAAACTAGGAGAATGACAAGATCTGATTTACATATTTTGAGAATTATGTTTTATCTGTTCTGTGAAGAATATATTTTTCAGTGGGAAAAGGAGAACATTTAAATGATTATTGACTATATTCCCCATACCTTAGTTTACATCCCTGTGACTATTTTGTAACTACTAATTTGTACTTCCTAATCCCCTCACCTTTTTCATCCAGCTCCCCAAACCCCTCCCATCTGGTAACCATCAGTTTGTTCTCTGTATCCATGAGTCTGTTTCTGTTTTGTTGTTTGTTTATTCTGTTCTTTAGATTTCACATATAAATGAGATCATGTGGTATTTGTCTCTCTCTGTCTGAATTATTTCACTTAGCATAATACCATAATGTTGTTGCAAATGGTAAGATTTTAATTTTTTCTAGCAGAATAATATTGCAGTGTATATATTTACCACATTTCTTTATCCAATCATATATTGATGGGCATCTCGGTTACTTCTATATCTTGGCTACTGTAAATAACGCTGCTGTGAACACAGGAGTGCATATAATTTTTCAAATTAGTGTTTTGGGTTGTTTGGATAAACACCTAGAAGTGGAGTTGCTGCATCATAAGGTAGTTCTATTTTTTAGTTTTTGTGGAACCTCCAAACTGTTTTCAATAGTGGCTGCACCAATTTGCAATTCCACTAACACTGCATGAAGGTTCCACATCCTTGCCAACACTTGCTATGCTTTCATTTATTGATGCTAGCCATTCTGACAGGTGTGAAGTGGTCTCTCACTGTGATTTTAGTTTGCATTTTTCAGATGATTATAGAGTCATTGAGCATCTTTACATATGTCTATAGGCCATCTATATGTCCTCTTTGGAGAAATATCTGTTTAGGTTCTCTGCCCATTTTTCAATTGGATTGTTTGGTTTTTTTTGGTGTTGAGTTATGAATTCTTTATAAATGTTGGGTATTAAGCCCTTATCAGATGTATCAGTGGTGAATATTTTCTCCCATTCAGCAGGATATCTTTCTGTTTTCTTGATCATTTCCTTTGTTGTGCAAAAACTTTTTAATTTTATGTAATCTCATGTGTTTATTATTATTATTTTTATTTTGTTTCCCTTGCTCAAGAAGATTTATCAAAAATTTTATTATTTATTTATTTATTTATTTATTTATTTATTTATTTATTTATTTATTTTTGAGGACAGTGTCACCGTGGGACCCAAACCTGGGCCACTGGCTTCCCAAGCCAGCGCTTAACCACTGCGCCACTTGCCCGGCCCAAAAAAAATTACTAAGGGCAATGTCAGAGAGTTTCCTGCCTATGTTTTCTTCTACAAGTTTTATGGTTTCGGTTCTTACATTTAAGTCTTTAATCCATTTTGAGTTTATTCTTCAATGTGGAATAAGAAGGTCCAGTTTTATTTTTTTGCATGTATCTGTCCAGTTTTCCCAGCATGCTTTATTAAATAGACTATCTTTATCCCATTGTGTATTCCTTTTTCCTCTGTCATATATTAAATAACCATATAGGCGTGGGTTCATTTCTGGGCCCTCTATTCTCTTCCATCGATTTATGTGTCTGATTTCTGCCGATATGATGCTGTTTTGATTACTTGTACAATAGTATAATTTGATATCAGGTAGCATGTTACCTCCAACTTTGTTCTTTCTCAATATTGCCATGGCTTTTTGGGGTCTTTTATGGTTCCATATCAATTTCAGGGATATTTGTTCTACTTCTATGAAAAATACCATTGTTGTTTTATAAGGATTGCATTCAATCTACAGATTGCTCTGGGTAATACGGACATTTTAACTATATTAATTCTCCCTATCCATGAGCACAGTGTATGCTTCCATTTATTTGTATCTTCTTTGATTTCTTTCTTCAATGTTTTATAATTTTCTGAGTACAGGTCTTTTACCTCCTTGGTTAAATTTATTCCTAGGTATTTTATTTTATTTTAATTTGATGCAATTGTAAAGGGGATTGTTTTCTTAATTTCTCTTCCTGATAGTTTATTATTGGTGTATAAAAATACAATCAATTTCTGAATATTAATTTTGTATGCTGCTGCTTTCTAAATTCAGTTAGCAATTCTAATAGTTTTTTGGTGGAACACTTGGGGTTCTCTATATATAGTATCATGTCATCAGCAAATCATAAGTTTTCCTTCTTCCTTTCCAATTTGGAGGACTTTTACTTCTTTTTCTTATCTGATTGCTGTGGCTAGGACTTCTAATACTATGTTGAATAAAAGTGGTCAAAGTTGACATTCCTGTCCTATTTCTGATCTTAAGGAGAATGCTTTTAACCTTTACCACTGAGTATGATGTTACCAGTGGGTTTGTCATAGATAGCCTTTATTATATTGAGATATGTACCCTCTATTCCCACTTTGCTGAGAGTTTGGTTGTTTTTCGTTGTTGTTTATCATAAATGGGTGCTGGATTTTGTCAAATCCTTTTTCTGCATCTATTTGTGTAACTACATAATTTTTATCTTTGATTTTTTTATGTAGTGTATCATGTTATTTAATTTGCAGATATTGACCAACCTTGCATCCCAAGAATAAATCCCATTTGATCATGGTGTATGATCATTTTAATGCATTGCTGAATTTGGTTTGCTGATATTTTGTTAAAGATTTTTGCACCTATGTTCAAAGATATCGCCTATAATATCTTTTTTTTATTATAATGTTTGTCTGATGTTGGAATCAGGGTAATGGTGACCTGGTAAAATGAACTTCAGAGCCTTTCCTCCTCTTGAATTTTTCAGAATATTTTGGGAAGAATAGGCTTTAATTCTTCTTTGAATGTTTGGTAAAATTTACCTGTGAAGTCACCTGGCCCAAAACTTTTGTTTGTTGGGAATTTTTTGATTACTGATTCAGTTTCATTAATTGTAATTGGTTGGTTCAGATTTTCTGTTACTTTCTGATTCAGCCTTGGAACATTATACGCTTCTAGGAATTTATCAATTTCTTCCACATTGACCAATTTGTTGGTGTGTAATTGCTCATAGTATTTTCATATATACCATATATATGAAATTATATATATATTTGTATTTCTGAGGTGTCAGTTGTCACTTCTCTTTCATTTCTGATTTTATTTATTTAATATTATATCAAATTATCTTCTAAAAAGATATTTTATCTTTTTCCTTATTGAGTCTGGTTAAAGGCTTATCAATTTTATTTATTATTTCAAAGAACTAACTCTTGGTTTCATTGATCTTTTGTATTTTTTAGACTCTATTTTGCTTATGTTTGCTGCAATCTTTATTGTGCTCACAACCTTTCTTCTGCTCACTTTGGCATTGTTTGCTGTTCTTTTTCTTATTCTTTTAGGTGTAGGGTTAAATTGTTTATTTGAGATTTTTCTTGTTTCTTGATTTAAGCCTGTATTGCTATGAATTTTTCTCTTAGGACTGCTTTTGCTGTGTCCAACAGATTTTGTGTTTTCATTCTCAAGGTGTCTTTTGATTTCTTCCTTGATCTCATTGTTAACTTGTTTATTATGTAGTAGCATGTTATTTAGCCTCCCTGTGTTTGTATGTTTTTTAGAAGTTTAATTTTGTAATTGATTTCCAGTTTCACAACATTGTGGTTGGAGAAGATGCTTGATATGATTTCAATCTCCTTAAATTTATGAGACTTGTTTTGTAACTTGACATGTGATCTATATTGGAATATGTTCCATGTGCTCTTTTTTAAATTTAATTTAATTTAATTTTTTATTCGTTTATTCTTTTATTGTGAAATAAACATTTTTTTAAAAAATTAGCTTCAGGTGTACAACACAGTGCAATAGTTATACTTTTTACTCTTCAAAGTGACAACCCTCTTTCCCCAATTCACCATCCCACTCCTCCCCCCCATATCATACATATCTATTACAATTCCTTTGACTCCCTTCCACAGTATAATCCACATCCTGTGACTATCTATATATTCAATTACAGTTGGCATACAATATTATACAACATCAGTTTCAGGTATACAGTGCAGTGATCAAGCCTCTACGCCATCCATGAAGTGGTCTCCCTAACAAGACATGTGACCATCTGACACCCCCCCAAATATTTATGTTATTATATTCCCCGAACTGTCTTTCATATCCCTGTGGCAATAGTATTGTTACCTCTTTATGCTGTCTAATCCCTTCCCCTTCTCCCTCATCCCCACCCCCCTCCCAACTAGCAACCCTGTTTTTCCTCTATATCTATGAGATTGTTTCTGTTTACTTTGCTCATACATTCAGTTTTTCAGATTCCACGTATAAGTGAGATCATATGGTATTTGTCTTTCTCCGACTGACTTATTTCACTTAACATAATAGCCTTGAGGTCCATCCATATCGTTGCAAATGGTACGATTTCATTCTCCTTTATAGCGGAGTAATACTCCATTGTATAAATGTACCACAGTTTCTTAATCCAGTCATCTACTGATGGGCATTTCGGTTGTTTCCAAGTCTTTGCTATTGTAAACAGCGCTGCAATAAACATAGGGGTGCATATATTTTTTCGAATTAGCGTCTTGGATTCTTCTGGGTAGATTCCCAAGAGTGGAATTGCTGGGTCATATGATAGTTCCATTTCCAGCTTTTTGAGATACCTCCATACTGATTTCCATAATGGCTGCACCAATTGGCAGTCCCACCAACAGTGCACCAGGGTTCCCTTTTCTCCACACCCTTGCCAGTACTTGTTGTTTGTTGATTTATTGATGATAGCCATTCTGACCGGAGTGAGGTGGTATCTCATTGTGGTATCTCATTGTGGTTTTTATTTGCATTTCTCTGATGATTAGTGAGGTTGAACATTTTTTCATATGCGCGTTGGCCATCTGTATGTCCTCTTTAGAGAAATGTCTCTTCATATCCTCTGCCCATTTTTTAATTGGGTTGTTCGGTTTTTTGGTGTTGAGTTGAATGAGTGTTTTATAAATTTTGGATATTAACCCCTTATCAGATATATCGTTGGCAAATATATTCTCCCATTCAGTAGGCTTCCTTTTTGTTTTATTGATGATTTCCTTGGCTGTGAAAAAACTTTTAAGTTTGATGTAATCCCATATGTTCATTTTTTCTTTTATTTCCCTTGCCCGAGGGGATATATTAGTAAAAGTATTACTCAGGGTAATGTCTGCAAACTTACTCCCTATGTTTTCTTCTAGGAGTTTTATGGTTTCAGGCCTTACATTTAAGTCTTTAATCCATTTTGAGTTTGTTCTCGTATATGGTGTAAGTAGGTGGTCCATTTTCATTATTTTGCACGTGTCAGTCCAATTTCCCCAGTACCATTTATTAAATAGACTATCTTTATTCAAATGTAAATTCTTGCTTTCATTGTCATAGATTAAATGAGCGTATCTGATGGGTTTATTCCTGGGCTCTCTATTCTGTTCCATTGGTCTATGTGTCTGTTTTTATGCCAGTACCATACTGTTTTGATGACTGTAACCTTGTAGTATGTTTTGATGTCAGGTAGTGTGATGCCTCCCACTTTGTTCTTATTTCTCAAGATTGCTGTGGCTATTTGGGGTCTTTTGTGGTTCCATATAAATTTTAGGATTCTATGTTCTATTTCTGAGAAAAATGTCCTTGGTAGTTTGATTGGAATTGCATTGAATCTATATATTGCCTTAGGTATTATTGACATTTTAACTATATTAATTCTTCCTATCCATGAGCATGGTATGTATTTCCATTTATTTGTATCTTCTTTGATTTGTCTCTTCAGTGTCTCATAGTTTTCTGAATACAGGTCTTTTACTTCTTTAGTTAAATTGATTCCTAGATATTTTATTGTTTTTGAAGCAATCCATGTGCTCTTGAAAACTGTTTTTTTAATTCTTTTTTCTTTTTGTTGTTACAACTGGGTGTTTTCTGCTACCTTTTATTCCAAGTCACCGATTCAATCCTCTGCTTCATCTAATCTGCTGTTGATTCCTTCTAGTGTAGACTTCATTTCAGTTATTGTATTCTTTATTTCTGACTTTTTTTTTTATGGTTTCTGTGTCCTTCTTTATGCTTATTATCTTTTTGTTGAAGTTCTCACTAAATTTCTTAAGTATTCTTATAACCAGTATTTTGATCTCTGTGTCTAGTAGTTTAGTTGCCTCTCTTTCATTTAGTTCTTGTTCTGGAATTTTCTCCTGTTCTTTTATTTGGGATGTTTCTTTGTTTCCTCATTTTGTCTGCCTCTCTGTATTTGTTTCTATGTAGTAAGTAGATCTCCTATGTCTCTCAGTCTTCACCAGATGGGCTTGTATAGTAGATGTCCTGTGTGGTCCAGTGGTGTAGTCTTTTTGATAACCTTTTCATGTGTTGCAGGCATGTCCCTATGTGTGTTGTGTTTATTTTCCTGTTGTAGTTAAGCCTTGATTGCTTTTGGCATGTCAATGTGTGGGATCGACTCAAGCTGACTTGTTGGGAGGATTCCCCATGTCCACAGAATATGAACTGCTATGTGGGGGCTAGCTCCTCAGAGGGGGATTCACCTTGGGTTCCTGTGCCTGTTGAGACCACTCTTTGGGTGCCACTTGTGGGGCTAATCTCGGAGTATTCTGTTGTTTTCTGAAGCCAGGCTCTGGGTAAATTTTTTCTGGTGCCTCTTAGGAGGTGTCCTGCAGGTCAAGTTCAGCCATTGCCCGTGAATGTCCCAGGTCTACTTGGTAGGAGCTACAATGCTATATGTGGTTGGTCGCTGCCTGTGCTAGACCCGGATGTTGGTAGGGGTGGCCATGCTGAGAATCAAGGCTGGTTGCCACCATTATCAGTCCTGGGGCAACTTTGCAAAATGTTCAGGGCACCCCTAGACCTGTTGCCAACTGCTGGATGCCTGTAAGACACAGCTGCTGAAGGAGCCTCCTTACTTTTGCGGGACCTGGCTGGTTGCCCTTATGCCTAAAGCGCTTCAGGTAGTGCTATGTGAGTTGGGCAGGGCAAGATCCCAGGAAATCATTGGGGTGGGTGGATGGTGTTCACAAAGTTAATACCTGTGGCCACTCTGCAAAATGCCCAGATAACACCGAGCCCAACTTCCACTTGCCTCGGGCTGGCTGATCCCCAAGAGTTGTCTAAGAAAGGCTGCAGTGTGAGTTGGGGCTGATTGCCTGCCATTGAAAGTATCTCAGGGAGCCACACAAGCTACTGTGGGTTGTCTGCTACTGGAAGAGCCTCCTACATTGCATGGGGTAGAGCTGGTTTCCCAGGCACTGAGAATACTTCTGGTGATGTTGCACAAATTGGGTGGGGTAGGGTCCCAAGGAGTCACCAGAGTGGAGCAAACAGAGTTCACCAGGCCAATGTGGTCTCAGATTTGGCAGTGTCGGGGAGGGTTCAACACAGGACAGATGGAACTAGTCTGTCAGTTACATGTGAGGTGAGATCCACACAGATTTATGGAGGCTGTTCTTCCAGCTCTCACGTTGAAGCCACACAACTCAGTCTTGCCCTGTATGTTTTTGGCGCCTCTCAAGTTGCTGCCCTTTCACTGGATCCCAGGGTGAGTGCCTGTGAATGAGTGATTCTTTGCACAGGCCCTTTAAGAGGACATTTGGGTTTCCAGCCTCCTTCCATCTCACTCGGATGGGCGAGTGATTTTTACAGCCAGGTGTTGTGGGGACTCTGCTTCACAGCACTGGACTCCCGGGCTGGAGAGCCCTGTGTAGGGCTGGGACCCCTCACTCCTTAAGGGATATCTCCAACATAGAATCCCTCCTGATGCTCAGTGAGTACCCATGGGTCTGGGGCTAGCTGGTTTTTTCATCTCTGCCTACCATCTCCTCATGGCCTCTTCTTTATATCCTTAGTTATAGGACTTCTGACCAGCTACTCTTCAGGTGGTACTCCAGGTTGTAGATATCAATAATATTTTAATTAATTTATATGAGTAGAATATTGCATTCAATAATGCTAGTATGCCTAGGAATAGTGTAGATTGTACATTACTCTGTCCTACACAATATGCCATATTAATTTGGGGATTTTTACTGAAAATAATCTTACATAACATGCACTGTCCTAAATATCCATCGTAGACAGTATATGTATCAAAGTAACATTTCAGTGAGTTATTTTTATTCAAAAATATTTTATAAAATAACCTGTTGGTAATGACTTAAATCCTATATGCACACACGTAATTTGGGCATGCATAGGTCTGAGTATTTAGGCTTTTGAGAAGGTAATAAAATGAAAAGTCCTTGTCAGCTACGAGTAGAAATAACCTGCTTTGCTTTATGGAAATCTTGCAAAAAAAAAAAAAAAAAAAAAATTCCAGAAACTTTCTGAAGTACCTCAAATAAATTCCTGTAAAGAGATATTGAGCACCAACTTGCTTTAGCTTAGAATTGATAATTTACAAAACGAAATATTGCTATTTCCATAATCCTGTCACCTGTGCCTCTTCCTTTGTTCTACAGATTTTTAACAACCTGCCCTCCTCCAAATTTAGAAAGGATTTGCTTTTCCAAAGATCGTCTACAAGTCTGTCCTTTTCCTGTTGGAATCAGGAAACAGTTCCAAAATTAGCCCGCTAAAGCTTCATGTACTGCTAAAATGGTGTACGTTTAAAATGAACAACACAGTTGCAAGATTATTTAAAAGAGATTGCTACAAAACTGAATATAATCTTTAAAATGTGTCTTAAATATCAATACATGAAGAAAAGCAGTTTCTAAGTAGCAACTGAACAGAGGTTAGGAGAGACTTCTGTGTACATCCTAAACGCTGCTTTGGGGACTTTCAAGGACCATAGAAGTTAATGGCAAAGGTTCTGTATAGCACCTAATAGTATTTCTAAATGTTTATCTTATCACTAACAGGGATATGTCCCCCTCATTACTCTTATACTCAGCCATGATGAGGTTCTTCTTGTGGTTCATGTGAACAGAAGTTTGTGGGAAAAGAGAGAAAGAGAGCAGGACAGCATAGAGAGATTTCTGAGATGCTTGAGAAAGAGGTGAAAGAAAATGGAGGTTATTAAATAGAATTAGCGTGAATGAAAGACAATAACTAAACTGGGAACAGAAGGAGGAAAAGAGAATGTGCAGACATGCTCGAAGTGATCAGTGATAACAACTCCCATTTACTGAGCTCCCACTCTCTTCCAGGACTGTGCCAAATGCTTCCCACACATGTTATTTTCACAGTTAAAGGCACTATTAGTCTCATTTGTAAATGAGAAAACCAAGGCTCAGAAGTTTAGGTTCAACTATATGAAATTCCCATTTTTATTTATCAAAACTAGGTGAATATTGACAATTTAATGTGGTTCAACTTAATACCTTGCCCAAGGACACCAAATGAATAAATTTTGAAATGAGGCTTCAAATACAACTATACCTGGCTCCAAAACACTGATTTTTTTCCCCTCCATTTTCCACACTGTTCACAGTACTGAAGGGAAGAAAAAACATGTTATGGCAGAAACTTGCATCAGACAGTTTCCTGTTCTAGTTATGACAGTGGCCCACGGGGAAGAAATGATGACTAGCTTTTCAGAGCAAGGTAGAGGGTTGGGTACAAAGCAGAACTAATCATTTTAATGCATAGTTTGTTTTTCCATGTCTGCTATTTGTAGCTTGAAATTTGTCTATATTAAATATTTTATATGTATAAAAAAAGTTAATCCATATAGTGAAGTTCATTTCTACAATAGCATGCTTACATTGTAATGTGATTTAGATAGAAGATAGACCTTTAATCTTCCCTCACCCTACAAAATCATGGTTTTATTGTTATAAATAGCTAGTGTCTTTATTACTCCATTCCAACTGGCTCTATGTTTCAGTCGACAGCATGCTAGCAGAGATGAATTCAATAGATGAAATCAATGTCTTGTAAAAGGTCTTTATAGACCCTTTTATTAATTTTTATATTTTCATGTACTCAAAGATTTCAACCCATCAATAAATGTATCTCTATCTGTTGTTCTGAACTCATTTGTCATCCTTTCTGGATATTAAGGCAGCACAGACATTATTGCTGTATACATTGCTGCCCTCAGTCTTAGACTCTTCTTCCTTCTGCCTTCCTTCCTTCCTTCCTCCTTGTCTCCTTCCTGATTCATCCTTGTAGAGCAAACCTCTGAGAGGGATTGTTAATGAAACATTGTTCTTTCCACGTTTGCAATTCCCACTTCTCAGCAGTGTGCCATGAAACCAAATATTTGTCAATTGCCTGCCATAAAATTTTCCAAATGTCCTTTCTCAAATATTTGGAGAAAAACTGCTTTGCGCCCATTATGTAGATGAGTTAGGCCAGTAGTTCCCAAAATGGTTTTTGAGAAACATTAGTCCAAAACGGTTTTGTTTGTTTTTTAAATTTTTTTATTTTTAGCTGAGCCATCCTGCCACCTGTTGGCAGCTTAGTGGCAATTCAGCTCGGGCTGGTCATCAAACTGCTGTTGCTCGGAGCTCAGCTCGCACTCTTGAGCGAGCTCTTAACTAACTGAGCCACTCAGCCGGCCCTTAAAATGGTTTTTAAATAAACTATTCACAGTATCTCAAAGAGATATCTGTATTCACATGTTAATTGCAACATTATTCACAATAGCCAAGACATGGAAATATCGACAAATGAATGGGTAAATAAAATGTGTGTGTGTATAATGGAATATTATTTGCCATAAAAATTTTAACAATCCTTCCATTAGCAATAACATGGATACCTTGAGGGCATTATGAAAAGTGGAATGTCAGACAGAGAATATGATCTATGATCTCATTTATATGTGGAATCTAAAAGAATAGAATTCATAGAAACAGAGTAGTATGGTGGTTCCCAGGGGCTGAGGGGTGGGGTAAATAGGGAGCTGTTTATCAAAAAGTACAAACTTTCAGTTATAAGATGAATAAGTTCTGGTGACTATAATCAACAATACTGTATTATATACTTCAAAGTTACTAAGAAAGAGCTTAAATATTACCACCTTGGGCCGGCCGAGTGGCGCGGTGGTTAAGCGCTGGTTTGGGAAGCCAGCGGCCCCGGTTCGGGTCCCACATATGAGGGCCAGTAACACTGCCCTCAAAAAAAAAAAAAAATATTACCACCACACACACAAAAACAGTAATTACAGGAGATGATGGCAGTGTTAACTAACCTAATTGTAATCATTTTGCAATATATATACGTATATATATCTCAATCAAATCATCATGTTATAATCTTAAAATTATACAGTGTTATATATTAATTATATCTCAATAAATCTGGAAAAATACATAAATAATAATAAGAGACTGAAAAAAAAGGATTCAAATACTGTTGAGAAACTCCATTTACTGGCTCCCTTCATAATATACATTGTAATAATAAAGGCTCTAAGAAGCCCTACAGTAGATAAATTTGTTTATCTTTGTTAACCTAGCATTTCCCAAACTCATTTGATCATAGAATCTTTTCTTAAAATGTAACATCTGTTTACATCATATAACTAGTCTTCCAGAGAACACACTTCAGAAATGTTGAGTTAGACATTGGCAAATTTTCATTTTCAAAAGAAGAGCTATATTCTTAAAAGGATAATTTAAAAATAAAAATTATTAGCTTTTATGCTGCTTCACATACATACTTTATTTATTCAAATGTAGTATGTCCATTCATCAGTCAGTACATATATATTAATCACTAACTATGATGTCTTGACTTAAACAATCCAGTACTGAGGGCAATGGATAAAGATCTAAAAGCTATTAAGTGTCTGATACGACAAAAGTGTCATATGGAAATGGAGAGGAAAGGAAGGATCAAGAATGATTCCTGTAATTTTATCTTGGGTGACTAAGTAATTAGCAGATTATAAATTGGATGTGTGTCTTAATTATGCTCCATTTTCTTTGATTGTAAGTAGAGCATTCATGACTCTATGCCCAGAAAAAATTCAGTAATGAGTGTAGTTCCCAATCTTATGCCCTGATACCTCACCCATGAGAAAGTGCTAAGCTTTACCTGCTTTGCTTGCTCCCTTCCCCCACATTCTGAAGAAAGTACAGAATCTGAATAGTGACCAGGATGGTGGAAACAAAACAATACAAATGAACTTGAGTTCTTCTGAAGCATGCAAATAAATGTTTCCCAAAGAATTGGAAGTTGTATTAAGAATTTCTGTTGTAGGACCTGTTTGATATTTAAAAGAATTCTGCGTAATGATTCGAATCAAAGTAAGCTACACTCCATTGTATATAACAGTTATATAACAATTTACTTGGCTTGATAGATAATGAACCCATTTCAAGGAGGCTGCAAACTCAAATATCAACTGTCATTCAAATACCATCAATGATGAAGTAAGCAAGGTATAAAAACCCCACAGTGCCAAAGGAATGATAGACAGCCACTGCCATTCAGCTCTATGAACTGGCCTCAGAAATGATGGGATCCTTACCAACAGATGTTAAAACCAGCCAGGAAAGTTTTAGGAGAAACTGGATATTTTCATAATTTCAAAGTATTTCTCCAAAGATATTTATAAATTTAAAAAAGGAAAAACAATAGCTTTACAGTGGAGAAACCCAGCCAATATCACCTTAACCAAGTGATCAAGGGTTAACATCACCAGGATTAAGACATATTGACATCATGGACCCCTCACTCTATGATGCACTGAGATCACAAAATTGATTCTATGGCCTTCTTGCTACAAATGCATAACTTCAATCTAATAATGAGAAAAGAAAGCAGGCAAACCCAATATGAGACATTCTGTGAAGCTGACTAGTACCTATCTGAAATGCCATCGTCATAAATACAAGACCAAGAAAAACTAGGAACTGTCGCAGATTAAAGGAGAGTAAAGAGGCATAATAATTAAATGCAATATGGAATCCTGGATTGGATTCTGGAATAGAAAAAGGACATTAAGAGGAAAACTGTTGAAATTTGAATAAAATCTGTAGTTCAGTTAAGAGTATTGTGAGGAATTAACATTAGTGCAAGGTGGGCAAAAGAGATACATGAACTGTCTGTACTACCTTTTGCAAATTTTTGTCAGTCTAAAATTAGTTCAAAATAAAAGTTTAAAAAATAAGGATAGCGGGCCGGCTGAGTGGCGCGGTGGTTAAACGCTGGCTTGGGAAGCCAGCAGCCCTGGTTCGGGTCCCACATGTGAGGGCCAGTGACGCTGCCCTCAAAAAAAAATAAAAAAATAAAAAAATAAGGGTAGCAGCAAAACACAGAAAAAGAAATAATGGTATTAAGAAACTCCAACATAGTATGGGCTATAGAAATACATGTGAGCTATGAACATGAGTCACGAAATTCATTTAAAATGTACAAGTAGCGAAATGAAAGAAGGAAGAATGAAATGGGTGAAATTAATTTTAATAATATCTAAACTGTTATCATTTCAACATGGAATCAATATAGAAAATTACTAATGAGATTTTTTACATTTTTATTTATTTTTTTGTCCTAAGTCTTCAAAATGCAGTCTCAATTCAGAATAGCCACTTTTGCAATTCCCAGGAGCCACAAGTGGCTAGTAGCTACCATTTCGGATGGTACAACTCCTCCAGCACAAATTACATTCTCTAAGCATCTTTTGCTTCTGCCTCTTTCTATGAGGGTTTGTTCTGTCCCACTACAGGCTCCTCCTTTCTTCCATCACACAGTTACGAGCGTTTCTATGTTGCAGACATGGGTCTATGCACAAAACTGACAAAAATCTCCAACTTCCTGGAGCTCTCAAGAGAGAGTGATTGACATAAAGAGTTGTTATGGCAAATAAGTACATTATATAGTAAGCAGGATATAGTATGACTATGGAGATGGGGTGGGGGTGGGGACACAGAGCTGGATAAAGTGCCTCAGATATGCTGGGGGTAGGAGAGCTACAAAAGGCAGGACCTAATGTCAAACCCAAATCACCTGTGACTTTATCCTGGTTCTTTCCACTGTTTAGTTTCAACAGACAGTTTTGAAGGAAGGGAACAATGGGAAAGTAAAAACAACGTTCTGCTTCTACTTATTTAAGATCAAGTCCAGCTCAGTCATAGATTTGACTGCCATTTTCAATGTCTGATTGAAAAGAGGTGATAGTATTCTGAACGGCCAGCCCTCCAGCTAAGCAAACCAGAAATAAGTAAAAATGAGTTGCCTTGTGAGGACAAGGATGTCATAACAGAAAACAGAGCATTTTAAAATTATGCAACCACTGCAATTTCATGATGAATCCAGAAAGATTTGATCAATAAGGTTTGATTGTTTTTCTTTCCCTGAGATTAGAATAATTATCTACAGCCTGATAAATTTAATGTATTTTAAAAATTGATTACTTCTCTCTAGAGGACTGTGGGTTTTGTTTATTCTCCTTGTAGTAGACTATGAGGTTTTTGTTTGTTTTTTAAACCTCTGGTCAATACTAGCTACACATTGAAATACCTCCAATCTCAATTCGTTATGCTCTGGGACATGAGAAAAGAGTGGCATCGAGAAATCTGTACCTCTGCTTTTCAGAGTCTGAAGCGAGAGAGAGAACGAGAGAACGCTGCATTTGATTATGCAAGGTGCTTCTTGATATGCAGATTTACGGACCTGGCCCCAGATCTCCAGATTCCAAATCTTTGGCGAGTGGAGCCTGAGAATCTGGCTTAAGTTTCCTGCGTGGTTTGTATGCTCTTTGGGTATTAAGATCCATAGACCCTGGCCCCAGAAAGGCCCAGATTTGAATCCTGATACCTCTGCTACCTGGCTAGGGTGCTCAGAGGATCTCTTCTAAGGAAGTGACCCTGAGTTGCCTCCTGCATGTTGGCGGGCTGTCTGCCTCTCAGGTCTAGTAACAAAGACTAGGGAATTCAGCCCCAGCACGCTGAATCCCACCATGCTGAGTCCAGCAGGGGAGGATTCTTCAGAGCTCCTAATTGTGACATTTTAACAAACTGTTCTGTTTCCGTTTTTTAATGCAGTTGAAGTTGAGGCTGCTTTTGTCTTTTTGTTTTGCTAAGAGAAATGCAAGCATTTGTTTCTGCTCCTCTTCTTTTAACTTGGATTGCTATAATGCGTGTATTTATAGTCCAAGGAGACAAGGAAGAGAATTAGGACAAACGTGTGCTTTCAAGGCCGGCCATGCGAACCTGAACAGGGACAGGTCAGGCCTACAAAGATGAGCCAGCAAGTTCTTTGTTTGTCCCTCTAAGCATAGGCCTTTTATCATCTGTGGTACCATCTAAATAGCTTTTCTTAAAGGATAAAGCGTGTTGCCAGGGCCTAAGAAGCAGCTTGTAATTATGGGCTCTCAAGTGGACTCGCACAATTTAAAAATACCAAATGAAAGGAAACTGATGAGGTTTCTGCATTTAAAGCAGATCTTGGAGCTCTGAATGAACTTACTTTTATATATATAGTCTCTTATTTTTTTTCTTCATTTTTAAAATTACAAAAGTAACACATGCCATTAAACAATATTCACATAATACGTTTAAGTCAAAAAGTAAGAGCTGCCCCATACCAGCCGCTCTAGTTCTAGTCCCTGCTATCCTTACTAGAATTTTCTAGACATATACAAACATATATGATACACACACATACACACAAGTCATTGTGACTCTTGAAATTGTAAATGAAAGAAACCCAATTTAAAAATGTTTTAAACAAGTGGGAGGAATCTCTTGGCTTCCATAATCATGATGAAGTAAAGTGCTATACAGTCAGGAATGACTGGATCCAGGGGCCCTGACAGAGTAGCCCCTCTTTCTCTCATCTCTCTGTCTCTTGGCACTACCTCAAAATGTCTACATTATAATCCCAGAACCTATAAATATGTTCCCTGACAGGGCAAAGGAGAATTAAGATTGCAGATGGAATTAAAATTCTTAATCAACTTTAAAACAGGGATATTAGCCTGGATTATCTGGGTGGGCCCCAAATCATCACAAATGTCCTTAAAGGTGAAAAAAATAGGTAGAAGAGTTAGAGTCAGAAAGAGATGTCACTGCAGAAGCAAGGTCAGAGCGATGTAACTCAACTGCTGTTGCTGGATTTGAAGATGGAGAAGGGGGACACAAGCCAAAGAATGTGGTGGCCTCTAGAACCTGGGAAAGGCCAGGCAATGGATTCTCCCCTGGAGGCTCCAGGAGGGAACACAGCCCTACTGATTCCTTGAGATATGTCATATTTCTGACCTACAAAACAACAAGATAATATCTTTGTGTTCTTGCAAGCCACCAAGTTTGAGGCAATTAGTTCTAGCAGCCATAGAAAACTAATCAGAGCCTAAAAGGCAAGAGACTTTTTCTCCTCAAAATCCAAATTTTAAAAATCCCTGGAAGGCTTCTGACTAGTCTAGCTTGATTTCCAACCCAATTTCCATTCTAGTACTATGGTTAGATACTCGGATACTGAAACTGTCTAGATCTACAGTAGATAGTCTTTATGGCAGGGGGAGGGGCCAAGAAACTGTGATTGGCAGCCTCCTCCTCCAAATCACAAACCAGGCATGGGATTAGAGAAATTCCCCAAAGGAAAGATTGTGTTGGTTTGTTATTTATAGTTGTTGTTGTTTTTTAAAGTGTTTATGACGTATATTTTGTTTTATAATTTGCTTAATTCTCTTTATAATATATTTTGGAGATATTTTCATTTCAGTTCATATAAATCCTACTTTGTTCTTTTTAGTAGCTGCTTGGTATTCCATTGGGGAGATGAACCAGATTAATTTAATCAAGCCTCTTGTTGATAGACCTGTAGGATGTTTCTAATCTTTGCTTATGAAGGTTATGTCCTTCAGTATATCTCCTTACATGTTATAGTACTTTCCTTTGATTTTTTTCTCAATAATGGTGATGTGAGGGAGAATAGGGCAAGGAAGTGCAGGCGTATTTGAATAGGGGCCCTCCAAAATACATTAAATTCTAACCTCTGGTACCTGTGAATGTGATCTTATTTACAAAGAGGGTCTTTGCAGATGTAATTAAGTTAAGAACATGAGGAGATAAACCTGAATTTGGGATGGGTCCTAAATCCAATGCTAAATGCCTTTATAAGATACAGAGAAGAACACACAGAGACACATGGGAAGGCCATGTGAAGATGAAGGTAGAGATTAGAAATTAAGGAATGCTAAGAATTGCCAGCAGCCAGCAAAAGCTAGGAGAGAGGCACACAGTGGACCTCTAAAGGCACTTCAGGGCCTCTAGAAGGAATCCACCCTGTTGACTCCTTTATCTCTCATTTCTAGCCTTCAGAATTATGACAGAATAAATTTCTGTTGCTTTAAGTTGCCCAGTTTGTGGTGCTCTGTTATGGCAGCCCTTGGAAACTAATACAACAGGTTTGGAGGACAACTGGCTCTCCTGTCCTCCTTCATTAGCATTGTGCCCCATTCTGTCACCTGGGAAGACAGAGAAATGGTAGGCCAGGTCATATAAAGCCGTGCAGCATACAGGAGTCATTTCCAATTGACTTGTGAATGTACTTTGTGGTTTTTATTTTCTAGTGCTATTTTGCTTAAACAAATGACAAAATTACTTTACACTTCAGAGCAGCTCCCAACGGATATATGGAAGAGAGGCAGACCAAGCGTGATCCGAGTGGCGAGGCAAACTGAAGGCTTAGTGGATAATTTCCCTCCGGTGATTCTCAGCATCAAAGATCTTTAGTGGTTGTGCATACGAGAAATTAATAAATAAACAAATGAAGGCGAGAGGGAGGAAGGATAAAATAGGTTATGATTTTGACAAGTGAGGAACCTTTGAATGCCCAGTAGGGCATCTTGCTAAAATGAAGCCCTGTGTATTTAATGCATAAACATGACTGAAAATGCTCATAATGTGCTTGGTGTCTACTATAATGACACAAGCTGGCCATCCCCCCACTCTCACCACCCCCACCATTATGATTTCAAGTCAGATATCAGGAATACAGTGAGCAATAATCCAGGCAGAGACCTAGGAATCTGATTCTTTTGGGTCAGTAAATCTCTCTCTCTCTCTCTCTCTCTCTCTCTCTCTCTCTCTCTCTCTCTCTCTCTCTCTCTCACACACACACACACACACACACACACACACACACACACACTAGGCAATAAGGCCTACAGGTAAAATCAAAGTACAGAGCTGTGTTGACTACACTGGACTTTTTCTTATCTGACATGCGTGAATCACCAGTGGGCCAGGAAGCTCATGCTTGGTAATTGGCAGTTGTATTTTCACTGCACACTTGAATGTGTTGTGGGGGAAAAGAGAACAGATGTTGAGATGATGTTTTAGGATGGGTAGTGTATTATTACACATCTTTAAACCTGCTGAAGGAGACAAAGCACTTCATGGAAAGTCATGGAAAATGGAGCAACTCTAAGAAATTCCTGTATATTGTACCTGCTGGAGCATAACATAAAGCCCGTCACTGGCTTTTGGCTTTCCAGCTCATAAATGGCCTTGGCTTCTGCTACTCCCTTTTCTGGATTTCCGGCCTCTCATCAAAGCCCGTTGCAAATTCCACCTCCCCTCTTTCTATCCTGGGAAGATCTTCAATGGAACAGATAACAGGCATGACTCAATTGGAATATTTAACATATATTGTAAGAAGAGGACATTTGTAGCTGATAATTGAGTGTAGAAGTAAAGCAATGTTAACAAGAGTTGGATTAATGAAAACTACAGGTTCCCAAATTAGCATTTTTTTATTTTTTTAGTGTTTTCTCTTTGCTCCTAATGAATGACTTTCTGCTGTTAGGAGGCTTAAGACTTGCTCTTTTGATAGCCTCTCCTGTGCTTCTTTTCACAGTGCATTTAAATGTGATCATGGGGCAGGAGCTGGCAGTCCCCAGCTTTCCCTGAAGAATGTGCGTTGGTGATATATGTTTAATGTTTTCCCTCTGTTACAGAGATAAATGTCATCAGTAATTCTGATTGGCAGGCCCAGTATTTAAGGCTTTTGGAATTATGTGAGTCCAGGGGTCACAGGAATTGTCCCATTCAAATATTTACAAAGTATAATTAAATGGATTCATGATGTGGTGTTCTAGGAACAGCATGGTTTAGTTCCATTCTCCATCAAATTTCTCTTCCCATTTCTACTCGTTTCATCATTCTTTCCCCGCCTTCCCTGTCTTTTCAATTTATGATTTTTGCTTTCAGCCCTCAAAATCTCTATGAGCTTATTATATCTCAGACTTGGCACTGAATTTCTCATTTGTCCGCTCTTGTTATTGTCCAGCTGTTGTCATCTCCTCAGTATCTAAAAGCCCCCTCATGCTTCTTAGATTAAATCTCCCACTCTTGTCATTGTCCTCCTCTTTGCTTAATTCGTAATATCTGAGACAGCTTTGAAGACACTAGGTATCTTCACTAGTGCTTAATGGATTGTTATAATTATTATCTTGAAGCCTTGTATCACTATAATCAGCTCTTCTCTCTTATTTTTTTCTCTCTCCTAGTCTGGGAGATGAATAATGAAACTGGGTATGAACTGGGTATGAATAATGAAAACAGTCTTTCCTTAAATGGAAAAATAAAAATATAGCTGAGTTTTTCTTCCCCTGAGTTACCTCTTAATGGAAATTGAGGCATATCCATGTGTTTTGGCCTGGGAAAAGGAATAGGAAACAAGCATTAAGACATGACAATGTGTACTGTGAATAACTTCTGTTTTTATTACCAGATCAACGCAAAATTACTGTCAAGAATTTGGATAATCCAGAAAAGTACACAAATGAAAAGACATATCACATGGATTTTCACCTTCCAAATTTTGTGTATGTACATATATTCATATTAATCTAGTCTCACACATAAAAAAAGTCAACCTGAGCATAATGTTTTCTAACTTACAACTTAAACTTAATACACTATGGACATTTAATTAAATTTTCTTCACATCATCATGACTGCATGGCCCCTCTTACACAGATAGACCACAACTTATAACCAGTCTGACATAAGTGAATGATTGACAGTTGGTCCAACAATTCACTGGACTAATAATATAAACAATGCTGTGATCAACATCCTTTGCACATAGCCATGGTAGTTAGTTGTTTTTGTTTTTGTTTTTTTAATTTTACTTCTTCAACAAAAATTTCTGAAGTTAGATTTTCTGTTCAAAGATGTTAAATTGTAGTGAGCATTGGGTATTCTGGAAGACACTCAGAAGACTGAGCTAACTTGTGATGCCCATCTTGGTTTGGGTTAGAAAGGACACCCCATGTCTCAAAGGCTCTTTCCCAGTCTATGCTCATCTTGGACAACTGGCACCGGGTTCATCTTCCTTCCAGCTGGACATGCTTTGGAAATGCTAGTTGGATTCTTAAAGTGGTTCTAAAGGATGCTCTGGGGCTTCTTGTGACTCATCGGCAAAGTCCTGTATTTTGGGGACATCAGTTTGTATCAGGAGTGAGTTCTTCATGTTAAAAGAACCACCCACTGGAAACGGTTACTCTGGTTTTATGCCAAATTAAAATAGGAATTCTAAAGAAGGAAGAAAGACTACTAATGCTTATTGACTGCCTGTACAGTGCTGACATTCCATTTTCTTGACAATATTATAAGATAGGTGAGGTCAAACCTTCCTTTTAGTTGAACTAGATTCAAATCAATGTCTACCTGATGCCAAAGACCATGGCCTTTCCTTCCCTCTAGAGCTCAGTTTTTCAGTGTAATTTTTCAGAGCAGAGTTCCAAAAGTGACGATACATCTGCAACTAACTTAGCTTTATTTATCTTCTGTCAACTTTTTATTTCTTTTTAAATTTTAGTTTGGTATGCATTTGCCTTTCAAGGTGTTAGCAAGCAACTTCTCCTGTTTTACATGTTCATGTTTTCGTTAGAGCTCTTGATGTATTAAAGTATTCTCTCTTCACCTAAAAATGTAATATATATTCATGAAGACTTTGAATAGTGTTGTATACGGGATATCATTTAACTTGCCTTGCAAAGTTTATTTGTAAAAGTCAGAGTGGCTTGTTCAGGGAAGTTAACATTCTGACTCAAAGGGAGTGTATGTACCCTGTGGGCCTCAGTGATTTTTGTCTGCGTGTGGTATTGACTAAATGATTCAGGAGAATTCTGACATCTCTAGACTCAGGTGTTGCAAAGCAGTGGATTGGACAACCTTATATCCACAAACTGAGGGCTCTAGCAGAGATAAAGATAATCTAGTATACAAATAGACAGACAGCTTTAGAACCAATCTTACCTCTATTTCCTTGTCTGTATAATAGGGAGACACTAACACTGACTCAGAGAATCACTGTGATGGTGAAATAATCTAATGTGCTTTCAAGTGTTTAGTAGAGTGCTTGGCACATGAGTTTGATCTCAGTGGATGATCATGGAGGGGCAGCTATTTTAAGAAGCAGAGAAAACCATACATTAAGGGAATTTTTATTAAAAAAGCATAAAAGTGATATTAGAACTGACTTTCCTAATATAAAAATCAAGGATAGTACCCCCTCTTTGCTTTATTATAATAAGTGTGATGAATAACCCAGAATTGCTTCATTTTCATCCAACACAGCAGTATTTTACTTCTTTTGGAAGAGTGTTTCCTCCTCCTCCTCCCATGTGATAATCTCAAAACGCCTTGAATTCTCCATAGAAATATGCACATTCACATTTTTGCAACCCCAGGGACACCATCTATGCCAGGTTAAAACTGCCCCAAAACATAAAGGTTGTAGGACACACTTTTATTTATCTTAACAAAGTCAGAAGGGAGAGGTTATGGCCAAACCAGGGCTCCAGGTAGGTATACCGAACCCCAAAGCCAGAGATCCTAATCATTGCCATATGCTGTACCCTGGAGCACTCATAATGTAGCAAGGAAGACAAACAGAGAAATAAACAAGTGCATTCAATTGGCAAGGGTGACAATAAGGACATATACTGAAAGGAATGATTTCATGATACAGATACAGGTTTCATGATACAGAGAGGGCTGAAAACACCAAGAGAACAATTTCTACTTAGACTGATTTTGCAACTGCAGCAGTGTCCCCAGGGTCTTTCAGGATCTTGGGAGATGCTATGGACCATGTAGTACACATTATACAAAATCCAAGCTCCAGATCAGACCTAATTCAAAGATTCAGCCATGTTCTTTCTCTCCCACCAAGCCCATCTTCCTTCTCTAGGGAGCAGGGGAGGGAAGGTGTAAATGGATGGAAACTTACCAGGACATATATCACCACTCTGCTTGGCAGGTTTTATCTCACCTCTAACATTCTACAATGCCTACGATGCCCATGCCAAGTCTTGAAATTCCTGAATTTTTTATTCCAAATACCCAGAGGAGGAAACAAACACCCTTCACCTCACACACGTACCTTGTTTATGGAGCGCTCTAACTGTTTTGCAGGTCTGGAGGCATGTTTGTTCAGCACAGGTTTCTAACTTAGACAAGCAAGAAAGGGAAGGGACTAAGGAAATGGCCTGGCCATTCAATGATACCTGAGTGAATGTGGGAGCAAAATTAGAGCGATTTCTCCACTTCCAAGTGCCTTGATAACTCCACGAGCTTAGTGTTTTCCCTTAGACACACCTAAATTGAAATTATAGCCCTAACCTGCCAGACCTGGCCAATTACCTAACTTCTCTGAATACTGACTGAGTGCGACTGCGTACGTGGCACTGTCCCATGTGTGTTACATATGTAGACTCAGCCTACCCTCACAACAATTCTGTGAAGAAGGAATTACTGTTTTTGCCATTGGATACTTCTCAGGGTCACACAGTTATTGGGTAGAGCTGGGAACAGAACCCAAGCTTGCCAGCCCCAACGCTGGTACCCTCACTCACAAGACAATGGTGCCTCCAGGACAGCAGGCCAGTTTCAACATTTGTAAAAATGGGGTAATGCTGACCATTCTTCAGGGCAATAGTAGGGCCAAATAAGATTGGTTTGGGCAATCAATAAATAGTAGAGTCCCTGCTCATGGAGGGAGTCCTTTTGGAAAAACCTACAGGCATGGGAGAAATCAGGTTGGCCATGGAAAGTGCCCTGTCACAGACCACTTACCACAGCAAGCAAATCCATGCTCTGTATCAACAGTGCTTTTCATGTTTTCTTTTCTCATCTTCCTGCCTTATCTTCAAATGGGTCAAACTGATGGCATTTCATTTCCTTGTGGTCTTCATTTCTGGCTATGCTGATCATCCTTAGTCATTGAAAGAGATGGCTTTCCCAAAACTATCTGGACTGATATGTTTCATTTCAATTGCAATATGTTCTCTCAAAGACAAATGATCAGAAAGCATTGTCAGGAAGTCAAAAATACACACAGAGAGCCAATCCAGTTTAGTTTGCTGTTTTAAATATGTGTGTATGTACTTAGGTTTTTGAGATTGCTGTTATTCTTGTTGAAAGGAATAGATTACATATAACTAACTCTCCCATAAACATTGTTTGAGCCCTGGTTTTGTGCATAATGCAGGGTAAGGAGAAAGCGTCTACCCAGAGAAATAAGACCTGGAACTCCTCTTCAGAGTGGGACAGATGGTAGCAGAAAGATGGTAGGCTGAGAAAGATACATAGATAAAGAGAGCTACCATCCTTTAGAAAGCTGAAGGTAATCAATCAGCTGTGGTGGTGGTGGTTTAGAGAAGAGAGGGATTGCTACCATTTAGAATGATCATGGAAGGCTTCCTGAGGGTGGTGGCAATTGAATAGGGTCTTGAAGGATGTAAAATGGACTAGGTTATGGTAAACCAGAAAGGATGAAGGATATTCCAGCTTTGTAGAACATATCTGGAGACGGTTAATTTTTATAAAGAAAAATTACCTCATTCACTTGAGGAAATAAATAGGGAATGAATCAAACTAACCGCTCTTCTTACCATTTCTTACCATTCTCCCCTGGTTCACAATTCCTCCAATACAATACTGCCTCAGGGCCTTTGTACTTGCCATTCCCTCTCATCTGAACACTTTTCCCATATCTTTGCTTGGCTGGTTCTATTTTGTCTCTCACCTCTCAGTTCAAAGAACCCCTCTTAGAGAGTCTGACCTCTCTGATGAGGTTGCCCTCCACCACCACCTCATTCATGCCACCCCCAATCTGCCCATACACACACACTGCCTCAGCAGTCACTCACTATAACAGCATCCTTATTTGTTTGTTCCATAGCACTTTACATACTGTCTTCGTCAGTACTCTGTGCTTAGCACGGAGAAACTCACTTTCAGTTTGTTTCTTTTTCATGTCCATCCATTTAGCTATATAGCATAAAAACACTAGCTTCCATGTGATTCTAGGAAATTTTAACTCTTGATTTCTCCTTTCGTAAAAATAAAGGTGAAAACACTTCCTTCCCTTCAAGCACTGGCTCTTACCCAGGCTCACATGCGAATCACCTGTGGAGAGCTTTTGACAACACCGATGCCAAGCTCTCACGCCAGGCCAATTAAGCCCAAATTTCTGCAGGTGTGGCCCAGTGTCTGGGTCTTTATAAAGCTCCCCAGATTATTCTTGTGGACAGCCCTGATTAAGAGGATATGCTGCCGAAGAAGAATGCAAGGGCAGACACCTTCACTGACTATATTTCCCTTACTTGCTTGTTCTGCCAGGGTGGGGCTCAGGGTTAGCCAGGTCCAAAACAAAGAGACACAATCTGGAAGGCAGAAGCAATATACATTTCCTCATTCCATGCCAGGCACTGTCCAAAAGGGCTCAGAGTTTAGGGAACCAGACAGAATGGTTGGCATTGTACCATTAGGTCCCCTGAAATGCTACCATCTCTTGGAGACAAGACTGCTTGACTACAAGATTTGGTCATGAAGCAACTAGGATGTTCTAATTAGAAGCCCAAAGGAAACTTCACTCATATCTTCATTTAACCAATAATGCATTTCCTCAGGTGCAATAATATGTTCTAGAATTTTACCCCTTTTAGAATATGAGAGTCATTGCCTTTATCCATGAGGCTTGACATGATCTGGCTCTTGCTTCTATTTTGGACCTCATTTCCTAGTACTCCTTCCTTCCCTTAGTGTACTCCAGCCACATCCGCCTCCTTACAGGTCTTGAGATAACACCACGAGCAAGGCCCTTCTCTGGGCCCTGATGCCTGTCATTCCCTAAGCCTGTAAAACCCTGCCTCCAATGGACCCATGATTTGCTTTTCAGGGACTCTGCTCAAATATCACCTCATCAGAGAGGTCGTCCCTGACCTCTTTATATAATAGTAGCCTGAGTCTTCTCCATTTCTTTGCCCAGCTTCATTTGCTTTATAGCATTTTTTATACATTTATGGTCTAGCTGTTAATTTTCCATTTTCCATAATAGAGCATGAACCCAAGGAGAGCTGGGCACATGTCCTTTCTGTTCATTGCCATAGCCCCAGTACCTCACACAGTGCCTGTTACACAGTAGACACTCCATAAATATTTGTTAAATGAATTAACTTATTAAGTTTTATTCTCATTATATTCATATGTATGTTTTTCTTCTATTAAGGGCAAGTGATACTAGATTTATAATTAGAGGTAAGTGGTGTTCTTTTTAAATGAGTTAGTATAAGAAATAAGGAAACCCATTTAAAGATAAATATTAACTAAGTAGAAGCATAAGTGGTTCACAGGTGTGACACACTCATGAGAGTTTTGAGAAGGACGGACATTTGCAAAACACTGATTTAGAAGCAGGTCAGGAAACACACACAGAGAACAAGCCTGGAAGTAAGGAGAATACTGAGTAGTCATCCAAATCAAGATGATGAATGATAAACTTTGTCTAAGCCCAATTACGGTCTTTTGCAGTGTTGAGATACAATTCAACTGGCATTTGCTGAGCATCGGCTCTGAGCTCACTGTGATGTTGGTGGGCAGGGGGTGTTTCATATTGTGATTCAGAATCCAGTTCCATCTTCAAAGGGTGAGCATCAGAGACAGCCATGGACAGCACAATAGTAAAAACCAAAATGTGATCACTGCTATGCAAAAGGCTCAAAGAGGCTCCAGAAAAGCAGCATTTGTGTCTCCAGAGGCATCAGGGAACCCTTCTTATAAGAGGCGAAGTTTGAACAGGGCCACAAAGAATGGGTGAGATTTCAATAGGCAGAAATGGAGGGCTTTCCAGACAGAGGGGACAACTGGAGCAATGCCAGGCAAAGAGTAACAGCAGATAATTTGGGGAAAAGCGATCACAGGGCACTGTGAAAAAAAATATGTGTGGGTCTTAGAAAAAAGCTCCTGTAGCACTCCCTGTTGCTGGCCATGATCTATCTTTCTAGAACTTACTCCACATTCATCATCCAAAAGTCATTTCAGATGATTGTTCTATGTCCTCACAGAGCTTCAAGAAACCATGCCTGCTTCCAAATAACCAACCTGAAAAGCCTCTTTTTTCTTGCTGTAAAGAAATATCTGGAAATCCCCATCCTGTCATTTCCACTGTAAGCACACAGGCAGCAATCAACTGACGCCCTAGATTTGCATTAGAGATGCTGACCTTGATAAAAAAAAAACTCCGGAGAATGCTGGCACTGTGTGCCAGAGCCCTGATTAGTTCTGTGGACAGAGAGCTGCTCTCCATCAGCACCAAGAATCCAAATAAATCTGCTCTCAGAACTGTCAAGGGTCCAGCCCGAGCAAAAAGTCTCTTAATGAAATCCTCAACCTCAATGGGGAAAGTATTCTTGAAAAGAGATTTCCCCTGATAGCCAAGTAGGGAAGCCTCCCTGCTCCCTCTCCTTAGCAACCCCTGATGAGTAGTTAATGTCCTCTGCATGGCTTTATCCTGCTACTTTGTAATACCATGCCCCCTTGTGTTAAGTTCATGACCTCAGTGTTCATTTGTTAAAAGTTGGTTTGATTTAACGTGGCTCTTTATCTTCTCAATGCACTTCAGAATTAATGTCTTACTTAAATTTATCAAAGGCCTTTGCCTTGAGTTACAGCATGGAACAGAAGATTCCAGGGAGAACTTTATGACATTAAATAATGCGTAGAGAAGCAAACCACTCTTCCCAGCGGTTTAGTCTAGCTGGTCCCTAGTCCCTTCCTACATGCTAATGTCTGATTTTTGAGGAAGCTTCCACTTAGAAGATAATTACAGGAGAGAAATCTCTCTCTCTCTCTCTCTCTCTCTCTCTCTCTCTCTCTCTCTCTCTCCCTTTCTCCCTTCCTCCCTCCCTCCCTCCCTCCCCTTTACTAATTAAAAACTAATCCATGAAATGAGCCTACCTCTTGATCTCCCTTTGTCATTAGCATCTCATTTTATATCAAAGTATATTTGCCACAATGTTAATGGCTGTTATGCAACCTCCATTTGGAGTCAAATAAGCTTAAGGGAAAACTGAGTTGAACAAAGTTAAGGAGCTTTACATTTACTGAAGTCATGTAGTGAAGCCTTTAATAGGTGGCTCTGCACTGTTAATATTCAAGAGGGTTGTGTAATTTGCAACATTTCCCAAATTTACTGTTTCCATGGAACCCTGTTTTGATGTGGTATCTGTAGAGACATGAGTTCATCACCTAGTGTTAAAATAGCAAAAAGAGGCCAAGTTCTGCAATGGATGCTCAAATGTCCCCCAAAAATGCAACCCCCAGGGCGGTTCCCTCCCTGCAGTTTCCAATGTTACCTTCACTTCAACTTTTTCATCAGTATAAAGGAACGTAATAATGTCTACCTCTCAGCATTGTTGATAGAATTGCTGAGATAACTAATTTGGAATAATGTAAGTAAAAATGCTCAGCGAAGCAGCAGATGCAAAGTACGCATTCAATTGGCTGGTATTTCAAAGTTCTATAGGGAGTGCTTCTCAAATTATTTTAAATTAAATTTATTGAGGTGACAGTGGTTAGTAAAATTATATAGGTTTCAGGTGTACATTTCTATAATACATCATCTAGATATCACGGTGTGTGTTCGCCACCCAGAGTCAGTTCTCCTTCCATCACCATATATTTGATCTCTCTTCTCCTCTTCTACCATCCCCTCTCTTGCCTTGTATGAGCTTACTTGTTACAATGAAGATTCTGATTCAGGAGTTCTGGGATGGGAACTGAGATTCTGTGATCTTGTGCTCCTGGTCTGAGGATCATACTTCGAGAAGCAAGCCTCTCTAGATGCAAAATGAACAAAACACGGTCTCCAATTTTAAAGAGTGATAATACGTATATGAAGAGAACCTAGACATGCAATTAGCTAGCTCAGGGAGCATCAGAGTGCTATTACAAACAAACCACTTGGGAGAACAAAGTCATTCTCACTCACCCAGTCTTTATGGGAGAGTTTTCACTTTAAGCTGAGTTTGAATGATGAGCCCACTTTGAGCAGGCTGCAGTCCAGGGTTCTGGCTGTGCCTGGAAGGAAACACATTCATAGAAGTGGGAGAGTAGATGGGAAACTTATGCGATGCTCAAAGTCCTAGGGAGCCCCGAGCCTGAGATGTGGTGAAGAGGAGGTAGGTATATAGTGGATCATGAACCTGGACACCTGCTTCACAGATACTAACAAAGCAGTCTAGGAGAGTTTTAAGCAAATGTGTTAGTTACCCAGGGCTGCCGTGACAAGCTACTGCAAATTGGGTGGATTAAAACAACAGAACTTTATTATAATCTCACAGTTCTGGAGGCTAGAAGTTGGAGTTCAAAGTAGGGCCATGTTCCCTCAGAAAACTATAAAGGGATCCTTCCTTGCCTCTTTCTAGTTTCTGGTGATTTGCCAGAAGTCCTTGCCATTCCTTGGCTTGCAGCTGCATCACTCCAGCCTCTGCCTTCATCATCACATGGCCTTCTCCCTGGGTGTCTCTGTCTTCATATGGCCCTCTTCTTAGAAGGACACCAGTCATATCGGAGTAGGAGCCCATTCTACTCCAGGGGGACCTCACCTTAGCTAATTATATCCTATGACCCTATTTCCAAATACGGCCACATTCTAAGGGAGCAAATGTTAGGACTTCAGCATATAATTTTTGGAGAACACAATTCAACCCATAACACAAATCTGCATGCACTCATTGGGCCCAAGCAATCTCCTGTGCCCCATCTGATAAACTTCAGAAGTGGCTTTTTCCCAATAAGCACTAGAAAAAATGAAGGGACATAGGTCTGAAGACTATCTGCTTTCCCTGTGTTCACCCTTTTCTAAATATGAAAAGGATATGTAGGACATCCTGGGGTCACTGAACTGAGTTGCAAATTGAGGATACTGATATTGGGAAAATCAGGGCAGCATTAGAATTCCCACTGAAACCTTCTTTCTTTTTTCTACAAACTTCTATAGGAATGTTCTGTTATTCCCATGGAACTTCTGGGAATGTGAGCCCCAACCACTCCTCCCAAATGTGTTCACATAGCAGGTTCAATAAAATAATGACTTGTAATGTCTTCCTTCCCAGACTCCAAGAAGCAATGGCCTTCAACTCTTTCCTTTGTTCCTGCCCAGTAAAAGACTAGTATAAACACTGCCCAGAATGTAGTGGAGGGGAACATTGGGCACTTATTTTATCAAATTAAGCCATCCTCTTGAAAAAAAATTGAACTTTTAAAAAATAAGTGACTTTCTCTCTTTCAATTATCTGCTTTCTGCTTAGACAGATGAAATCATTGTCACCTAGGTACACACCATTTTGTGTTCAAAATAATACTGCTTCTTAATGTCTTAGAGGTTACCGGCATGAAAACAGCATTTCACGCAAAACCCCTGCAAGAAAGGCCATGAGTAGTAATAAGGCTTTCAAGCCCATTCTGTCAGACTGATTGTCCATCCCAGATTAATTCAGAGCATCCTTTCTCTGCTAAAATGAAGAGGAGAGTTGGCTGTATTGTGTGGGCAGAGAAAAGGAAGATGTGGAAATAAAAGAAGTGAAATGAGTATCTGTTTTCAAGGCAGCTTAGAACAAGTTGCAGATTCTGTTTGTGCTGTTGTCTCCAGTTGAAGAAAATAATCCCAAGAAGCTAGTTGGAGCTGCTGGTTAATTTTAAACCATATTTAAAGACTGCTGAGAAACACTGGCCCCAGGCCAGGCCATGGCCAGTTGTCCCTTTGTCCTGCTGACTAAAAAGATGCAAGCACCAGGCCCAGACATTTTAGGCACAGACCAGCAAAGGTTTGTTTTCTTTATTTTGTCAGTTCTGTCCTAAGCAATTTAGTACATTGCCCAAGAAGGCAGAAACCTTAGAAACGGTAATATGCCATGCTAAGAGAAAATAAACTCTTCTTTACACGTCAGGCTTAATTTTGCAAACTCCATTTCCTGGAGAAAATTGGCCACTAGGCACTTACAGGATGACCCATCGGCTTGCAGTTTCATCTCCTCCCCTGAAATCTCCAATCCTCCTAGCCGGAATTAGTCCCCCTTCCTTTGTGCTCCTATAGCACTTGATCTATATCTCAATTACAGCTTTTATCACAGGCTTAGTGGCACAACCCTTATTTCTGGGTGTCTTATCTCTCCTACTAGATTCCAGGCTCTCTAAGGAACAAGACTAGATCCTTGTCACTTGTGTATTTCTAGCATCTAGGACAGAGCACATGGTCTGACCTCAATAGATATTTATTGAAGAACTGAAGGTTGAAATTAAAGAAGGCTTTTATAGTTTTCTCTAGCATCATCAAATGTCACTTTCTCCTATTACACATGGTCTCAAACAAATCTTTTGAAGGAGAGTTCTGGAAAATTTAAGAAATTCTGGAACTCAACAAGAATAAGGGAATTTAGGGGTAAGCCTTTTCAGAGATTAAAGGAGTCAACAAACAAATGCATATGGAGAACTCACTTTAAGTAGCCTTGCTTGTTGGGGGTGAAGGTGGGTTTGGGAATGGGCAGGATGGAGGTGGACCTTGTATCACTAAGGGTTCTTGAGGTTGCAAGTAACAGAAATTGCCTTTGAGTAACAAAAATAAAGTAATTTATTGAAAGGATATAGGGGAGTTCACAAAATGAAAAATAATGCAGAACTCAGCTCCAAAAAACACAGACATGGGCAACTTAAGGCACATATAGAGTAGAAACTAAGGAGTGGCTTCAATTCATAGTTGAACACTGTGGGACTGATTAAACCTGATCCCTCATCCCATCCTTACATCATGCCACTCAAGGTCCAAAAACCAGAAAAATTATCTATTAGTAGTTGGTCTAAGCTGGGCCACACACCAACCTCTTGGCTTGGAATGTGCCTTCCATAGATGGGATGCAGTTTCCCAAGAGCTGTGATTCCCCAAAAGAAATCAAAGTGCTACTAACAAGAGAAGGGAGAATGAGAGCTTGGCAACCAAAACTCGGCTAATGTCCACTACAGTCTTACCTTGGAAAGATCCAAATTAGAAAACTGCTTTAAGGAATAAAACTCTCTTATAGCTAGTGGGAGAGATGACACACTAGAAAACTTCTGTTTATTAAGTGGATTAGACTTGAAATTGAAATATGACATATTTGGACAAGTGTTGTCAAATAGTTTATCCACCATTCATGTTGCTCACATATTTCAGGAGTTTTTTATCCTGTTAAATTGCTTAGAAGGTCATCTTTTTTATAAAAAGACAAAAAGACCAAACTTGTAAGAAGTCATCAAATAAGAACTAAATCAGAAATTAGAATTAATGAGAACATTAAGCTATGAATTTCTGTCAGTCCTTTTCTACTTTCTCATGTGGGTATGGAACCATTTTTCCTCTACTTACAGCTAGGAGGACAGATAAGCAAATTGAATTTATTTAGTGAAATGGAACTCTACGAATTACATTATTGTCCATTTCCAGTTTCTCACTTTAATTAGCCCATGAAAATTACATTTTGTCAACAGATACTCATTGTGCATCTCCTACTAATAATCTGTGCATTTTAAGTACTTCTGTGTGTCAGATGCTCCAATAAGATCTTCACATACATTTTTGTTTAATATTTATAAAAATGCAATGAGACTAGGTACTCTAGGTATTAGGAAACTATGAGTCAGAGAAATTATGTAACTTGCCCCAGCTTGTACAACTCATAAGGGGTAGAACTAAAGTAAAATACAGAAAATAATGATGCGGAAAATGAATACACTGCACATCATCGTGCATAAAATTAAAGACATGGTTGTTAACTTTAGAAATTATTTTCTGAAGCATTTAAATTATCTGTCCTTACAAAGGACAGTTCTCAATAAATGTATATTAAAGGCAAGAATTTATAATGTTATTCTGAAAATACGACTCTCAGGAATTTTTTGTGAGTAGGGAAAAAATCTATCGGCACAAAAGAGCTTTTTTTTTAATGTAGAACGTAATGACTTGTTCCTTCTAGTGACTCTGAAAATGGTTTTTGGTTGTTATATTAGAAACAAATACAGAGGAAATAATAACTGATTAATTTTTTGACTCTTAGGCCTATTTACCTCTTGAATAGCTTATTAAAGACAGTGGTAGAATGTATTTCTCTTACTTTTTTTTTTTTTAATCAGAGCAATCAAGAAAATGTGGTATTGGCATAAGGATAGACAAATAGACCAAAGAATAGAATTGAAAGTCCAGAAATAAACTTTTATGTTTATGATCAGTTGATTTTCAACAAGGGTGTCAGGCATATTCATGGCGAAAAGGTAGTCTTTTCAAGTGGCGCAGGGACAACTGAATATTCACAGGCAAAAGAATGAAACTGGACCCCTCCCTCACTCCATATACAAAAATTTACATGGATTATAGAACATATAAAAGCTAAAACTATAAAACGCATAGAAGAAAACATAGGAGTAAATATCTATGATCTTGAATTAGGCAGTGGCTTCTTAGATATGATGCCAAAGGGATCAGCAATGAAATAGAAAAATAGATAAATTGGATTTCATCAAAATAAAAACATGTGTTTCAAAGGACACTATCAAGAAAGTGAAAAAGACAACCCATAGAATGGAAGAAAAATCTTGAAAATCATATGTTCACAAAGGGACTTTTACTCAGACTATATAAAGAACTCTAACAACCTAACAATAAAAAGAAAACTCAGTTTAAAAATGGGCAAATAATTTGAATAAATGTTTATCCAAAGAAGAAATACAAATAGTCAACAAATACATGAAAATATGCTTAACACCCCTAGTCATTATGAAAATGCAAATCAAAACTACAATGAGATACTTCTTCAACCCCAGTAGGATGGCTAAAATAAAAAACACAGGGAATAACAAGTACTCACAAGGATGTGGAAAAGTTGAATCACTCCTGCACTGCCAGTGGGATTGTAAATTGTGCAGCCACTTTGGAAAACAGTTTGGCAATTTCTCCAAATATTAAACATATGATTATGTAAATGTTAAACAGTATGGTCCAGCAATGAAAACATACATCCACACACAAAAACCTATATACAAATGTTCCTAGCAACATTATTCACAATAGCCCCAAATTGGAAACAATTCAAATGTCCATTGAATGATGAATGAATAAACAAAATGCAACATATCCATACAATGGAATAATATTCAGCAATATAAAAGGAATGAAATACTGACACATTTAACAACATGGATGAACCCTGAAAACATTATGCTAAGTAAAAGCCACAAAATGCAGCTTATTGTATTATGCCATTTATATGCAATATCTAGAGTGTGCAAATTCATAGAAACCAAGTAGATCAGTGTTTCCCAAGAACTAAGGGATGGGGGAATGGATTGTGACTGACCATGGGTATGAGATTTCTTTTGGGGGTGCTAAAAAATATTCTGAAATTAGGTAGTGCTGTAGGTTGCTCTGTGAATGTGTTAAAACACTGTGAATATATTAAACTCCATAAATATCCTAAAAACCAGTGGGTTGTCTATTTTAAAAGAATGAATTTTATGGTATTATATTATGGTTAATTATATTTCAATAAAGCTGTTGCTTAACCATAAAAACCTCAGTTGTTATCTCTCTGAGATGGTAAATTTGTAGAATGGCTTGTAGTTCCCTAACTTGCTATTTTCATACATTTCTATAACTCTCCATCCACTCTACCCCATGCCTACAAATTTCTACCCATTTATGCATCCACACTCTAACCCCTTTCCTACGTTGTAAATTTCTTTTTTTTTTTTTTATTTTTTTTTTATTATTTTAAAGGTTTTTTTGTTTGTTTGTTTGTTTGTTTTTGTTTTTGTTTTAGCTGAGCCATCCTGCCACCTGGTTGGCAGCTCAACGGCAACTCAGCTCGGGCTGGCCTCGAACAGCTGTTGCTCAGAGCTCAGCTCGCACTCTTGAGCGAGCTCTTAACCAACTGAGCCGCTCGGCCGGCCCTCACGTTGTAAATTTCTTATTCCTCCTTCATGAGTTGGCTCAAACTTCATCTTTATTTGGAAATCTCCCTGAACCCCTAGCTAAACCTAGAGCTGCAAGGATCTGCAGGTGTAGTTGAATATTATACACATCTTCATTCCAGCACAGATTAAACCTCATGGTAATTATCCGTTTATGTGTCCATCTCCACACTAGTGTATAAGTTCTTTGAGACATTTCTCTTTGTGTTTTGAGGTATGGCACAGTGTCTGGCACATAATAGGCACTTAGAAATGTTTACTGAATGAATGAATGAATGAATGAATGAATGAATGAATGAATGAATAAATGCTTAAAGACAGAAAACTAAAAAATATCTCCCACTGAATGATTTTATGAAGTCAAGATATTTTCTGATCACAGAAAGTCTCTTGGATTTAAACCTTAAATACTTTTTGCATGTTGAATTCAAATTACCTGTGTATGTCAGTATTATGATGTGAGCTGCAAGCTCACTCCTCAAATGTCCCAGGATAAGCTGAGCTTCCTAAGAGGAACAAGTAATTCTTCTTGCCACATGGAATACTCTTGCACAATTAAACACCTATATTGCAGGATCCTAAAACATACCATTGGAGCATCCAGCCTTGGTTTTCAATAAGCCCAGGATGCTTTAAGAGTTGAATCATGAGTGTATTGTGGTGGGAAATAGAGCTTCTCATGAATAAATTTTATCCAGATTATCTCTAAAGATGGTCTCCTCTCCCTCTTCATCCTGAACCCCAGAATGAACATGCACAAAGCCAAGCTATCCAGACAAATGTATTGACACAAGTGCAAGAATGGATGGCGGCTGTTTTAAGCTGCTGAGTTTGGAGGTAATTTATTATGCCACCTTCTCGTGGCAATAGTTAACTAATAGTCTTCAATACTAATGTTACACAATATTACTATACCTTTTTTTGTAGTGTTCACTTATTTAAATATTATTTTATTGTTCATATAATCTATGGTTGCCAAATCATTTCTGGAAATAACAGGTTGTTTGTAAATCATAAATGAAACAAACATGAGCCCAGCTGCCTGTATTTGGAAAGAATAAGCCTCACCTGACTAGATTCCTGATTTGTTCTAGCCATTTGTTCAGCTGAAGGAAAACAAAGGCCCTTTCTCTCTTTCCCACTTCTCTTTCTACCTCTGCACCAGGACATCTGTTCTTTCCGTCCCATAGTTTGAAGTTTTTGCTTTACTGAAAAAAACTATACAACTCTGTAGCTTATAGTTTATATTTTTATATCTTTATGTGTTATTACTAGTCATTCAGTGGATGTGTGATTCCTCAACAAAGTAAAGTCCATCAAGTGAAGTGTGAAGTTATTTTTATAAATAAACTTTATTTATGGCTGATTTTCACAAGTTATAGTCCCTAGGCTAAATTTTCCAGAAGGAGTTCAGGCTTTCATGTATGCATATTCCAAACCTGAACCTTTTAGGAATGCAAATAGAAAGTTCATCTCATCAGCTGTGGTGAGCAATATCCTAGGATTTCCTTCTCTTGAATCTAATACTAAAAATCTTCACAAAATACATCATTTATTCAGCAAGTATTTATTGGGTGTCAGTCCACAAAACATGAGAAGCAGTATGGTGCTCCCAAAATTGGGCACAATCCCGGTCCTAAGTGAATACATCCTGAGAAATTACTCGAACAATTGGGACCTGTCTTAACTTGGGATTCCCCCAAGGCAGACCTTGAGACAAAGACTTGGACATAGAGAGCTTATGTGTGAAGTGATCCCAGGAAGCACAGGCCAAGAAGTGGGGGAACTGAGACAGAGACCAGAGAAAAACCAATAAAGTTTTCATTAGTGAGTAAGTCACCAGTAGGGGCAACTCGGGCACAACCCTGCTGGGTGTTGGGGCTCCACCAAGAAAGTGTGTGGAACAGGCCCCAGAATCCCAAGGCCAGAAGGCAGGAAGTAACGCTGGGCATCTACCCACTGACTGTCACCTGCAGGGTTTGGAGGCTGCATCCAAGAGCGTTACCTCCCCCACACTTCCAGCTGTGCCTGCTTGCTGCAGAGCCAGCTTCCTCAGGCCAAAGAAGGTCCTCAGACAGGGAAGACAGCATAAGGTGGGAGATTTGCCACCACCTAAAGCACTTTCCTGAACTCAGGTGGGCCAAGGAAACACAGTGCAGGGCATCATCTGTGTCTGCTGTAGGGCACAACTATTTATCCCATCAATTGCAACAATAGTCAATATTTACACAATGCCATGCTTTTTACAGATGCCATATTATGTATTTCTTGCAAAAAACTCTGTGAGGTAGATACTATCATCCTCTACAAATAGAAAATTAGGAAATTTGAGATGACAAAGCCAGTCCATGGTGGAGATCTGAATGTGGGTGGCCTGATTTTAGAGCCATGGTCTAAACAACACTTTACTCATGAAGAACTAGATGCAGAAAACAATGGCACCCATGACTTAAAGATGGGGGAAATAATGAGGCATGTCATCCTCAGGGAGTCTTCATGAAGAAAATCCACTTGAATAGTACTTCAAGATTGATTAAGTGGAAAAGTGCAGAAAAAGAAGTGAGCCTGTGCATGATAAAGATGGGGAAGGAGGGAGGTGGAAGGAGGCTATAACATGAATTCAGCAAAATATCTACAATGGCGAGCACACCGAGTTGGTCTTTGTTATGGAGGAAGGCAAGTATGGGATTGCCTGTACTCAGTGTTCATTCAACAAATATGTATTGAGCATTTACTTCATACTCAGCATTGGAGGTACAGAGATTTTTTTTTTAAATCCAGACATCATGACCTCCTAGGGAAGAGACCCGTAGAGGAATTATGTGTTGTTTCTGTTTTCTAGTACTGGAACTCTTTCTTTCAGTGAAAACCCATTCGGTGAAGTTCATGTTGAGCTCCACCCTTTCTCAACCTCTCTCACTCTCCCTCTCCTGCTCTCCCTCTCTCTCCCTCTCTCTCTCTTTCTCCCTCCCCCTCCCCCTCTCTGTGTCTCCCTCTCCCTTTATCCTGGCACCTGACCACATCTTGGCCAATTAGAGCACCCAGCCCCTTGACATCGGTGATTGTTTTAGAGGTGGACACATTACTTAATTTGCATTTTTCTACTGAAGCTGGCAGGGAACTTGGCTTCTAACAATCAGGGCTACTGAGCTGGTAAGAAGATGTGGGTGTGAATCTGCCATCCTACCCACCACATGGAAAAAGAGTAAAGCCAAGCAGAGGCAACAAATCTGAGGAATGGGAATTCAGTGTCCTGCCATTGTATGTATGTATGTATGTATTTATTTATTTATTTATTTATTGCCCTTAAGCTCAGTCTTGAGAGTAAACAAAAATTTCTCAAATTTCTCAGAAGAAACCCCTTTAATTGTACATGGAGGAAGAAAGGTTGGTTAGGTAAGCTTTTCTTAACATGGCTTCTCAAAAAACTCAACCAGCCAAAGACACAGAGTTACAATCTACTGGCCTATTCAATCTGCAGGACACCAGAATGCACTAGTCCTTTCTACTGACCTAGTCATCACAGGCCATCAGAACCGCTGGATATTTATGTAAGCGGGATTCTGGAATAATTATGTAGATTACAGATGGAAATCTGAACTTTAGGTTAATTTTTCCTAGATTGAAGGAGCCAAATCTATTGAGTACTACTAAATCCTCCTAATTATAATCCTGCTTTTATGAAAAGCTTTCTCTTCTCATTCTCTCCCCTAATTCTCTTTAGTTCATGTTCCTGGGCTTGATATCTAGATTATGAATGTTGGCATAGGTTGGCCACATGTGAAATTTCATTCACAAGATTTAGGAGCCCAAAGAGCAAAACTAGAAATGCAAAGCTAAAAATACTTTCAAAAAACAATGCTTTTGAATCATGCAACCAACATATCTAGGGTCCTGATATAAGACAAGTACCTTCTCAAGAGGGTACTTGGAATGAAAGCAAACAGCTAGAGAAGTGGTACAAAGTAACAGCAAAGAGAGAGGGTAAATAGAAGAGAGAAGAAATGGATTTCATCAAACTTTTAGGTGCCAATGTGTATTTTTGTAGTGATGCCCATTTGAGATAAAGGATTAAATGGGTGTCTGTTTTTATTTGAGATGCTCTAGCCACTTGTAAAGAAGCTAGCTTAAAGTCAATTGAATCAACAAATATTTTTGAGTGTCTGCTATGTGCCAGGCACTGTGCTAGATGCTAGAGACACAATTAGAATCTAGAAGCTCCTTCTCTTTCTTTCTCCACATGTTTTCTTCTGTATTAGCTTCATTATCCTGGAATAGGAGCCAAAATGCCTGTCTTAGATTTTTAAACCTAGGGGATGAAGCATGACAATTCATTCGGTCAAGATCTAATGTTCGAACCTGAAAATCAAGGAAATGTTCAGAAAAGGAAGAACTGGTGCCAGGTAAGCAAATATCTCAGATGTCCATTACTTGGCAATACTAAAATTGATAACACTTGCTCCAATTTTGCAAATGTCTTCATCTTTAGTCATCAGTCTGTGACATCCTTACAGGGATGAGATAAAGGATGGAGAGTTAATGAGTACACTGAACAATCATAATAATGGGACATCTAAGTCGGATCTCTCTTTTCCTATTTCTAACTTGAGAGACCTTGAGAACTGAAATGTCAAAGACCAGGAAACACTCATAAACCTGATATGAAAGCTTATCCTTTTCTGACAGGCATGGACAATCAGCTGTACAGAGAATATCTAGGTCGTGCTAGATATTGGATATAAGAGCCCTTTATTTAGTATTTGCCCAGGACAGGGAGCTGATACACACTCTTTGATGGCAATAAAAACTATTCTTTAGTGTGATGACTTGCATGTAAGAAGTACTCAATAAATATCTATTGAATCAAAGGAAAGTCTGTATAAAATGGTGAATCAGGCCTCGCATACCCATATTATTTGATTTACCAAAAATGGGCATAAGAAAATTGAAATAATTTGGGGGGAGTAAAAAAATCATCATCTAGAGTAGTAGTTCTCAAACATTAAGTCTCAAGACCCCTCCACATTCTTAGAAATGATTGAGGACCACAAAGAACTTTTTATTTATGTGGATTGTGTCTCTGGATATTTACCATATTAGAAATCAAAACTTGGAAATTTATAAAATATAAGAATATGCAAGTACACACCCATTAGCCATCAGAACAATGGCTGCATCCCACAACATATAGCTCTGGAAAACTCCACTGTACATTTGTGAGAGAATGAGAGTGAAAATGACAACATATCAGTATCATTATAAAAATAGTTTTGATCTCATGTACCACCCTGGAAGGGTTTCAGATATACTCAGAAGTCTGAACCATAATTGAGGACCTCTGATCTAGAGTTTTTAGAAACATAAAGTATTTCTAGGAAGCTAAACAAAATTATTGAGTATAAAATTACTTGCAAGGCTTATTTGTAGCATATGTTCAGTTTACATGATTGATTTTTAATCAGGGGAGGAAGACCTTGATTTTTAATTATCAGGGTAGGAAGCTAGATTTAGCTTCTGTTCTCTTTCATTTAAATATTCTGTAAATTATACAATTCTGTACTACCTGTGTAACTTTACTAATTGTCACCTCAATAAACTTTAATTCAAAAAAAAAGAAAAAAATATTCTGTAAATTAAGAAGGAAAGTAATCGTAGAAGGGTTTTTTTGGTTTGGTTTGGTTTTGCTTGAAATCTGTCCAATAATTAAATATCATTTTCTATTTTAAGACTTTTTTGATCCTCTTCTGAATAGGTTGGTGTCACTGGGCTCACTAAAAAAATAAAATTATTTCCAATCAAATTCTTAGTAGACATTGTATAAAACTGCCTTTCATTGAGGAATGGTCCAAATTGGGGTGATTTATTTGGGGACAGAAGTTCAGGAGGCTGTCTTGGACCAGCAGGAAGTGGTTGAGCCGGGCATATGGAAGATTGCCTGAGACCACCAACATGTATATGTAGACTAGAATGTGTGAGGGAAGGAAGCCATCTCACTCCTCTTCCTGGGAAGCCTGAAAGACAAAGTCTCATTCTCAATGCTATCTCTACCTCTGTAGGCAAGGAAAAGATGACACTGGGTCTAGAGGTGCCAAGCCATTCCCTGAGGATTCTTTTCCAGAGGAAGTGTGGGTGGCCCTGAGGGTCTCTAGGTTAATCCCACTAAGGCTAAACATGCAGGAAAGCCATTTCCCTCAAGGAGATTTTCCAAATAATCATTTTGCTGAAAGAAAGGTTGGTTTTAATCCTCTAAAATATTTCCGTTGTATTAGTTGCAGTGGGCCCAGCCCTCTACAACACCCCCAACACCCCAACACACACACACACACACACACACACACACACACACACACACACACACACCCTCACATGCTCATCTACATTCTTACTGGCCTTCAAATTGAGGAGAAACTATAACCTCAGACATGGTGGCCAGACAGCTGTGGTAAAAATGTCCTTGACAGTTTCAGGTTAATTGCTATTTTTGGCAAATTGGTTTTTTAGCTAATTAATTTTTAACAAATTAGTTACTCCTGTATCAACCATTCTGTATATTTGCCCAGATCCCCCCCCAACCCCCTCCCTCAGGTGTATAGGGAAGTGGCTTCGATGAGCCCCTGAGACGAGCCAAGGAAACAGCTCATCTGCCATAGACACATAAAGCATGCTTGGGAAGGCAAAAAGAAGAATACTGCACTGTGCAACCAGAATGTCTCTAGTCAAACCCGTTTTATTAGACTAGAATGGGTAGGGGAAGGAAACCATCCTCAGTCTCCGTATCTGTAGAATAGAGATAATAGTTATACCTTTCAGGACTACGGTAAAGAGGAAAGGAAATCTGGTATGTGAAGCCCATAGTGCAGTGGCCGGCACAAAGGCAGGGATCAATGCCTACCAGCTATTATTGTTACTGTCATCATTATTAATGGCAGAGTTATTATGGCAATCTTGTTTCCACTTCCTAAAAGAAAACAGTTCCTCAAATTACACACTTCCTCACCTTTGGGCCTACAGCCCTCCTCTTCTCGCTTCCCCAACTCTCTAGCCACCATACCATCTTCACCCTCCAAACTTCACTTAAGCATCACCTCACCCAGGAAGCCTTCTTTGGGCTCCTCGACTGGCCTAGAGAGTCCCTATATATCCTGGATTTAACCTTGTTGCCATTTATTGAAACACACTGTTCAGTTGTCTGCCTTATCTTAGAACAAATACCCTGAGAGCAGAAACCATCTCCATAGTTTTCACTCTGATACCTGGAACCCCTAGCACAGTGCTTGTCATACAGGAGATGAGTGGATGAATATATGAACAAGTGAGGCACAGGTTGTGACTGTGGAACTGAGGCCTGCCCTGGCACTGGGGCAAAGCGAGCACACAGATGCACAGGTGTGACTTAGAGACACAGAGTCTATGGGAAAGAGCTGACTGAGAAGGCCTGGCGGGGTGGGCTCTTTGTTGAGCTTTTCCAGCAGGCCCCAGGAACCTGAGGTGTGGCTTCCACTTTTGACCCCTGTCCCTTTGGCCCTTCCAGCTTCCAGGCATGGCCTTTCTGGGCTACCAGAGAGTTTCTTCCTCTTAGGAGTGGCAGAGCAGGGGAAGGTCCCTGATCAAGGAACATCAAACTTGAGTTGTGATTCTTGCACTATGTGGCTTTGATCAAGCGCCTTCACCTCTCTGAGTTTGGTTCCCTCTAATAGAACAGATGAGGCATCTCTTTCTACACTTTTATGAGGTAAGAGCAGGGTCAGCTTCCAGACAAATATCTAAGAATTCACTGAGATCTACCCAGTCTTTTTCTAGCCTTTTTTTGCTTCATCCTCTCCTTCTTTCCTTTTTCATTTCACAAATATGTATTTGGTTTTTACTATGAACCAGATTTGATGTGGTGTTCAGTAATGGAGAGGCACACAAAATAAACAACATCCCTGCCATCATGCTCCATATAGTCTAATGGTCGAGACAGGCAACACATAGGTTCACAAATATGTAGGAAAACTTCACAGGCGACAAGAGCCATAAATAAAATAAAGAAATAAAACAGGATAATGTGATAGAGAATGACTAGAGATGGGATATGCCCTTTAGATTGGCTGGTCAAGAGAGATCTCTCAGATGTGGTCACATTTGAATTCAGACCTGAATGAAGAGATGAAGCTGACCGTGGACACTGTGGAAGCAGTTCACAGGGCCTGGGGGGCAGGGGAAAGTTGTGTTCCAGGAAGAGAAAGCAGCAAGTGGATATGATAATAACAAACAAGTGGGCAAGATCCAGAAATGTTGGTCCTTGTGGGCCATGGTCAGGGATTTGCGTGTGACCCCAAGTGCGAGGGGAAGCTTTGAAGGGGATTTTCATGCAGGAGAGTCGCATGCTCTGTTACATGTTTCTAAGAGATTTCTGGCTGCTGTGTGGCAAATGGATTCTCACATGTCATGTTCCAAATACAAGTTGAAGATCACATGATTAATTCCCTGGTTGCTGGCAAAGCACTGGAAACATGGTTGACATTATATTTGCTGACAATAAAGGGCACGTTTTCCATCCTGAGCTGATAAATATGTTGAACAAACTGTTTCTACTTAGCTAAAATGAACAATGTTCCCTTGTGTCTCGGACACTTTTTATCTAAAGAGAATTTGTGTATTTATGATATTAATAACTTAAAAATTGGAAATTTACAATTCCATAGCCACTTGACAGGGCAATGGCTTTTCAGTGGTTTAAAGGAGATTGCATTTTGTTCTATATGTGTAAGTGATTCCTTTTTATTTCATTATAATCTGGCAGATATATTGAATTTTCTACCCGGCAAGGGCTCTGTTAGGTGCTCTATAGTAATCATTCAACAAGGCCAGTTATTATGTGAGGAATGAAATGGCAGCAGGCTGCAACAGAAAATGACCAAATAGCTGCTTGATGGGGTGGTTTTTTGACAAAGCAGTGTAGTAATGGAATATGCCATGTTTCCTGGTCTTTGAAATCTACTTTTTGAAAGCACTTGGATATTTAAAATCAACTTTAGTAATTAGACTTACAACCCAAATTTTGAATTTGGGAAGCTATTCCTATTCACCTGATAATAGTAACCGTAATTGCCAACCACATGCAAGCACTACAATAAGTGCACTTTATGCCATTATCCCATGATGTGGCTGGGCTCCTCCAACCAGTTGAGGGTCTGATGAGCAAAGACTGAGGTTTCCTGTAAAAGAAGGAGTTCTGCCTCCAGGCTGCAATGTAGAAATTCTGGTTTTCCAGACTTTGGACTGTAATATAAACTCTTTCCTGAATCTCCAGACTGTTGGTTTGCCCTATTCAGACTTGCCAGCCTCCACAGTCACATGAGCCAATTCCTTAAAATATATTCCTTAAATTACATATCCTATTAGTTCTGCTTCTCTGAGAATCCTTACAAATACACTTCTGTACCCAGGAGTTTTGCTGCTAGAAATTTATCCAAAGAAAGTTGTCATACTAATATCCAAAGATACATGCTCAAGGCTTTATTTTAACAGTTAAAGATTGGAAACAATCAAAACATCCACCAGTGGGGGACCAATTAGAAAATTATTGTGCAACCTACACTATATAACTATACAGAATGGTGCTCACACTATGATAATTCATCTATCCTGTAGATATATTATATATGACTGTTAAAAAGAATAAGGTAAATCCTGCTAAAATAATAAGATTTGTATCAATCATATTATCACATAATAAATAGCGGAGTAAAGACCCTGTTTGATTTTTATTTTTTAAGTTGTTAATACTAGGTATGGAATTATGAAGAACCTTACATTTTCCTTCTTTAAACATTTTATATTGACTACATTTTTACAAATAACATATTTTGACTGAATTAATTAATCAAATAAATTTGGCCTAAGTTTTTTTTTGAGGGCAGTGTCACTGGCCCTCATATGTGGGAACCGAACGGGAGCCGCTGGCTTCCCAAGCCAGCGCTTAACCACTGCGCCACTCGGCTGGCCTGGCCTAAATTTTAAACAAAAGGTCAGTTCAGACAGATTTCTCTGCTGCCCTCCCCCATGCTACCTGTATATGTTTTTGAATATTCTAAATATCTTTTAGAAAAATAATTTAAATTGTTTATTCATGAAATATTTCTATACTAACCAAGTTATTTGGACAGAGAAGTTTTAAAAAATGAACATGCAAGGGCCGGCCGAGTGGCTCAGTTGGTTAAGAGCTCGATCAAGAGTGTGAGCTGAGCTCTGAGCAACAGCAGTTCGATGCCAGCCCGAACTGAGCTGCCGCTAAGCTGCCAACAGGTGGAAGGATGGCTCAGCTAAAAAAAAAAAAAAAATGGACATTCAAGTAAATATACAAACAAACAAACTCTGGGACTGATTTTCTTTCATAATTTACTTGAGTACAGTAGTTCAGGGAAGACAAACAAGAGAAGAAAAGAAGATTTTCTCAAAAATATACAGATAATGACCTAATTAATTTGACAATGTAGGGGCAGTCTGAATTCTCTATGACTCAAATTCTATTTGAAGAAACTAAAATTAATAAATCATAACTTTATGAGGATGACAATGCTTCTTTGCAAGGCATTATATGAGTTTTAAGGAATTTTCCTTCTTTCATTGCACTCCAACTGTGCTTTAGCCCCCACCAACCCATTCCTTTTTTTTTTTTAAGATTTTATTGGGGAATTGGGGGAGGGGAACAGCGTTGGGGAATCAGGGAAGGGGAACAGACAAGTTGCTGTCCTTTTTTTCTACAGTCTAGTTGTGAAGGACATTGCTTCATTGGTCCATGTTGGTATTGTCATTGCGCTCTTCCCGGGTGAGGCAGATCAGTCGCCGGCCTCTGGATGGTCGCTCACCACAGCTCTTGGCAGCTCACACCAGCTGCTGGCCACTCACGCTGGCTGCCAGTCACTCATTGTAGCCTATGGCAGCCCACTACAGCACGGGCTGCAGCCTACACCGTCGCCGGGGCCCCCATAGCCCAGCTCCAGGTGAAGCTGTTGTTAGCTGTAGAGGGCAGTGTCACTGGCCCTCATATGTGGGATCCCAACCGGGGCCACTGGTATCCCCAAACCAGCTCTTAACCAATGTGCCTTTCGGCCGGTCCCCCATTCCTTTTTAATCACATATAAGTGTACTTTTTTGTTTTGGAATGTTTACTTATATAAATACAAACTTGTGAGGGGGAGAGGTGAAGCTTGAAAAGATCGTTCTTAGCATAATACACTTTCAGTCAATTGGATAAATATCTTTCTGGCCCATGGAGATGAAAGCGATGTGCCGGAAGAAGAGGGAGTCATTTTCCAGCCCTATCCTTATGCATGCAAACACAAGGAACTGTGTAGAAAAGATTATTGTTTGCAGTAACCTTGATTTCATTTTCCAATGTCTAGCTCAGCTCCCCCTGCTTGATATTTATTGTCACTCTCTATTAAAAAAGATTATCTTCTCTAATGGCAAAGTGGAGAGCATGAAAAGTAATGGAAAATTCCTCCTTTTGAGACAATAAACTTTGAGACATTTCATGTATAATCATATCAAAGAGAGATGCCCCTATTATGTTTAAGAGCAGAAGTACAGCATTTTGTCTTTCATTTAGTTTTGTTTTGTTTTTTTTTAAGAAAATATTTTTAGTGAATACATGTATTGTTGCAAGCCTGGGAGATGAAGCTGGTTTTGATTCAACCAAGGCTAAGTAAAAGATATTTGGAAAAAATGATCCTGGCTGCCTAAACAATGCCATTTACCTGAAGATAACAAAGCTGATGGTCATCTCTTAAGTCCAGCTGTTGGGAGTACAGTGCCATTTCAGTGTCCACCGACCTTCCTGGAAACAAACAGCATCATTAGAATCCCTGAAGTGCTCCTAGAAGGATGTTTGTGAACTGGGTTGTTTTCTGTTTCTACTTGCTTTGATGTCTGATAGAGCTGAGTAATGACCCTTTTTGTCAAAAGAGGCATCCCAGGTATACTAATCCATGTCAACGTTCAGTCAGGGAGTTCTTCATCTCAGACATGCTCTCCGTTCTCCTTTGCAAGATGAAGACTTCAAACTTGTTTCCAAATTTAGCAACCTGAGTCCAATTGTTGAAGACTTCTCTCAGTGCTTACTGGCGTATTTCCCAGTTCTGTTCGCAATCCCCACTTTGTCCCCATTTTTTGCCTTTTCTACCCAAATAAATCCTAAACCTGAGGCTCTGTGAAGTCAGACTCTTCCCACAGTTTGACCGTAACATAAAAATATGTCTTATGAGGTGCTGCTGGCATAAAGGAAAACCTTGTTCTAATCCCACGTGCCTTGAGAACAAGTTTGAGATCACCCATGAGCCAGGGGAGCATAGAACAAATGGTCACAGTCTCTGTGTGTTCATCACATGTTTATTCTGCTGAAAAAAATGACTGAAAGTGGTGAAAGACTGACTGCAAGGAGGTCATCAGAAAAGCCAGTGATGATGTAAGAAGTCAGTAAAAATGTGATGGGTAAAAAACATTAATAGATTCTAGAAATTAATTGATGGACTAGGAAAGAAGGATCTCAAAATTGAACCACTGGAAGAAGTCACTTGAAGGGACTACAGAATTGCATATCACGCATGTTGCAGTGTCCAATGTCAGTGATAGGGGGCTTCGGAGAATTCCATCTTGATCTGAAACACAACATGGAGGGACTTCCTCTCAAAGTGAATGCTTGCGTATTTCTATACAGAAACTTTCAAATGAATCTCGCTACCTGATGTATGATCTCTGGGACTAGAGTAGTGTGTGTGATAGATACCTTCAGAGGAATTATAGCAAAACATACCAAAGAAGTAACGTGGATTTCTTGGAAACTCCAGAACTCACATCTACTATGCTAGCTCCTCACAGTGAATCCTGAAAAAACAATTTAATATTCCCTAGACATTTTTTTATGGTTCCAAGTGCAAAACAAACATTCTTATCTAAAATGTGAATTAGAAAAATTCTCTGTAGTTATTAAGACACTCTATACTTTTGCTTAATGCATTTAGTCTAAAATATGCGCTATCATAAATTGTCTTCTATAACCTTACATTTCATGTGAATTTTAGCTCAATTTTCAAAGCTCACTACTATTCTCAATATTTGCTGCTGTTTTGCTAATTGTAACCTAAAATCCTTTAGTCACAAAATCCTAGTATGTGAAAAAACAGTGTGCACATAAAGGAATGAAGTTGTGAAAAAGAAATTGTTATGATAAAGAAAACATATTTAAAGCGGGAAAAAACCTTTTTCATATGGGAGGTTAAGAGTAAGGGCTTTGGGGTCAGATAGATTCTGTTTCAAGCCCTTACTTCCACAAGTCTCTTCACTGCTCTGCTCTGCACTTTCCCTGCATGTAAAATATGGGTAATAGTATCCACTTTATCAAGTTTGAAAATTTAAATGAGATAACATGTGTAAACAGACCAGGCACCATTTGGCATGGTGTGCTCAACAAACATCAGTCGGTGGTTGGCATCCAGTAGTAGTAGATGTGGAATCACTATCATTATCCTAAATAGCATCATCCAATGCCATGCTTCAGGTACAGAAAAAACAAACAAACTAAAAAACAATACAGGGAGATGATAGACAGGGGGACTTGTCCTTTTCAACCTCCTAAATAATCTCCATTCCCATTCCTCACAGCTCATTACCTTCCTGTGTTAGTTTCTCTGACAACTGGTACACAGGGTTCAATAAATCCGTCTTGAATGAATGAAAGATTGAGCATAATGGAAAACTGGGTGGTCTGTAAAATTTAGAAATGGAATTTGAGTCATATAAAAGAAAATCTTGAACGGAGTGTCAGAAAGCCTGGGTTCTAAGTTTGCCTCTTCTCTCCAATGGGGTAATCTTGGATGATTCTTTCAGGATGACTGAGCTCCATCATCTTCACCTGTAAATTGGGGGAAATTGCTAGGGGAAAAAAAATGACATGTATGTGAACATGTTTGTAAACTCCCAAGATTTTGTAGTGATTTGTGTTTGTTGGCAATCATATAGGCTGAGCAAGCAGGGGTGTGTGTGTCAGTGTGTAAATGTACAGGTAAACACGTTGTACACACATGTATGGCTGCCAAAAGAAAAGGTAATCTACAAAACAGACAAATGCCAATATTTCATATTGAGAAGAGAGAGAGAGAGAAAATGGAGCAAGTGGATTAGAGTTGCTATCACCTGATAAGAAGGATTGAAACAAGGGCTGTAGAAAATAATCAAGTAGAGAAACATGCACAGCACAACAATCTGCCAGTTGCCCTCTGATCTTCCCTTGGCCATTTTAACTCTTATCAGAAATTCAGCTATAGGGCCGGCCAAGTGGCGCGGTGGTTAAGTGCTGGTTTGGGAAGCCAGCGGCCCCGGTTCAGGTCCCACATATGAGGGCCAGTGACACTGCCCTCAAAAAAAGAAAGAAAGAAAGAAAGAAATTCAGCTATAGCAGCTTGCTCTCCAGCATCCTTAATGCTTCCCACACTTGTTCCTGAGCAGGGTCACCCCCTTGGGGCACGTCCTTACCTTCTTGCACTGAACCTCCCTTAGGTTATGTGTTAAGAGCCTTAGTCCTGTTTTCTTCCACCCCTGGTGAAAGATATTGTCAATAATTTCAAGCGTCTTATTACCAGATGCCCATAAGGATACGATGTTACCTAAAGATGAATCTATGCTGTCCTTTACTGATTCTTTCACTTTCTATAAAGAACCATGGACTCTGTGATGATCACAATTTCAGTACCTGATATGGTCACGTCATTTGTCCTCTGCTTGCTTCTGAGGTAAATGCTAGAATAACCCAGGACAAAATTTGGAAACTAGGAAGCTTTTAAGGACTTCCTATTGGTTGCTTTACAGGATTCAACTCTGTCACTGCTGGGTAACTTGTACAATGCCTAATTCACACAATTCAAAGTGGAAGCAGAATGAATATTGGTATAGAATCATATTTAGTATAAACCGTCAGTCTATCATTAGATTAGATGGCATGGGAAAGCTAGCTTGGTTGTGTTTATACATGCATTCAGCTAGAAATCTTAGGATGCTGTAACTTCTGAAACGGAGAGGCAGTGGTTACTAGTGTGGGCTCCTAATCTGCTTGCCTTTGAGACTGATCTCTGTCTTCCACTAGTCACGTGCACTCAGGTTAAGTTCACTATGCACTGCAAGCCTCAGTTTCCTCATCTGTATAATGGTGACAGTAATAGTACCTACATAAGAAAGTTGTTATGAGCACTAAGTGAGAAACAGTCAGCAAAGAACCTAGAACAGAGCCTGAGGTTGAAAAATGTGGGCTGTTGTTCTCATAAATATTTTTATTAATAAAAAAACACCAGCTTGCTTAATATTTTTCCAGGCCCTACAAACAGAACTAAAAACTGTGGGGTGCCAAGCAGTTCCTTTCGTTTAATTGAAGCAGCAGTGAAAATGTTTAAAGGGCTGTGTTTAAGCATTGGTAAAAAATAAAAAAAAACACACAAACTACTCTAACATGGAGGCTTTTCATTGATTGACACAATGCAGTAAAACCCAATGACATTCAATTACCCCTCGAGTAAGTCAGGCCAGCCAACCAGGGAATTATACATTTGAAATCAACAAATTGGATTTGGTCCCTTTTGCAGGCTCAGCAATTTCTTCCTGACTAGTTCCACACAAGATCAGAGGCGGCCCTGTTGACTTCCAGAGTCTGTGAACTGACATGCTTTATCTGCACAGAACAGTTTTTTCCTTGTTTAGGTTCTAAATGAACCTTAGGCCCCAAAATTATTACAGCTGCTAAGTACACGCTGATTATAAAATTTCTTCTTCCAACGTAAGATATATATTTATCTATATCTGTGTAACTATTGTTTACAAAGACATTTCTGTTAAATATATATACCAGAGTGCCAAAAAAATTTATACACATGACTTGTATTCATCTTTTGTTATCAGTATATATTGAGAATTACAATTTTAATACAGTGTTTTTCCTTTCTTAAAGTGTGTATACATTTTTTGGCATCCTCTGTGTATACATATATGTGTGTGTGTGTGTGTGTGTGTGTGTGTGTGTGTGTGTGTGTGTGTATTTAGTAATATATGCCATTATATAGCATTCAAAATGTTCAGTGATATGAATTATTAGGCTCAGAATTATTTTGAATTGACATGCTTTTTCTTCATCCCTGCTTCCTTCCACTTAATAGACACTAGCTTAGAGCTTCACTTCCATTTCCCCTCTTTCTCCTAATTTCACCCCAGTGTGGCTGGTGGTCCAAATTCCAAGTTATATGGTATTAATAAGCACAGCAGATTTGTTAGTGATTTTTTGCCTTATACAGATAAGCACAAATAACATTTACTGTAAATCAACAAAATTAGTTAGCAGCATGTAAACTGTTGATACTCAGCTGATGGCATGGGAAAGAAACAATTGTATTATCCCCCCCCCGTGTTGCCCCCACCGCACACAAACATCACAGACCCAGTTTGTGCATGTTACCTGAGGGAGCTAGCGTGCTGGAAGCATGGCCGATTCTAAAATGCATCCTAGCCTCTGGAAAGCGAGTGTGTATGTAGCTAAATAGTTGTGGCAGGTGACACGGCTCTGCCTGCTATTTTTGTTTTACATGTTGTTTATTATAAAAAAATCTTTCCAATGTTTGTCTTAAGGTAAAGACCTAAATCTATGACCTGGCCCACTGGACCCCACAGAGGGGACTCCTGCTCATCTCCATTTCATCCTTCTCCCATCCCTTTTCCTGCAATATCCCCGTTTCCCAAGCCCTATTTCATCCCTTCCCATGTTTCTGCTCTTTGCCTATGCAGGACATTGGTACATACTCTTTCCTGTGTATTTTTTAACAGCATTATTGAAATATAATTCACATAGCATACAATTCATTCATTGAAAATATAAAACTCAATGGCTTTAAATATAATCATAGAGTTGTGCATCTATCAACACAGTCAATTCTACGACATTTTCATTACCCTGAACGAAATTCTCCAACACTTAGCCATCATCCCTAATTCTCCCATCCTTGCCTTCCCCAGCCCTAATCTATATTTATCTCCATAAATTTGCCTGAACATTTCATATATATGAATCATACAAAGTGTGGTCCTTTACATGGCTTCTTTTACTTAGCACAAGGCTTTCAAGGTTCATTTATGTTGTAGCATGGATCAGTACTTCATTCCTTCCTTTGACAAATAATATTCTATCCTATGTATAGACCACAATTCACTTACCCAATCATCAGTTGACAGATGTTGGTTTATTTCCACTTTTTGGCTATCATGAATAGTGCTGCTGCTATGAACATTCTCATGTAAGCTTTTGTGCAGACAAATGTCATCATTTCTGTTGGGTATGTGTCTAGAAGTAGAATTGCTGGATCATATAATAATTTTATGCTTAACTATTGGTTTGTCAGAAAAGTCATGACACATTTTTGCAATGAAAAACGTAGAAAAAATACATGACTTTTCTGACAACCCAATATTTGAAAAACTGCCAGACTGTTTTCCAAAGTGGCTGCACCATTTTCATTTCTACCAGCAATGTTTAAAAGTTACCATTTTTCCATTGAAACTTGTTATTCCAATCTTATTTTGTTATTCCAATGTAATCTCACTAACACTTATTACGATCTTATAATCTTTTTGATTATAGCCATCCTAGTGGATATGAGGTCACATTTTATTGTGCTTTTTGCTCCCCAACTTCTGATCTGAACAATTTCTACTCATTTTTCAAGCTACAACTTAAAATCACTTCCAGAGGGAATTTTGTCTTGACCATCCTACCCTCAGACTAGTGTAGGGCTCCTCTCAGAAAATCTGTCTTTTCCCTCTAAACTTGAAGTTCAACATGGGCAGGGGCCATCCCATCTCATTTTTGTTTTCCACTGTATCCCCAGTATCTAGTTGTTGCATAAACTCCAGAGCTGCTTGGTAAAGATTTGTTGAATGAATGACATTACAAAATAATGAGAAAAAAGTGTATATTATCTGAAAATCACCTGTATCAGAATAATTGACATCATTACTTTTTAAATCTATTTCATTCTTCAGTCTTCCCACAGACCAAACTATTGAGAAATAATTTAATATCTCTGCAAAGGCATAATATAACCATGATGAATGCTTCTATTTTCCCGAATTTTACTGAAGCCGTACACCTTTCTGGTTGATAAGGAATGGGAGGAGGCTCAGTAACATGAGCAAAATCAAGTGGGCTATGTAAACAGTTGTCTCCTAAATCAAGCAATAAATAAAAACCAATAAGTTTCTGAGAAATAAGGAGCTTAGGGGGACTGGACTATCCTGCTTTGGCTGTTAACTTGGCTGTGGCCCTAGGGATTTCGATTCAGCTGGTCTGGGACAAGGCCTGTAATATATAATTTTAACACAGACCCTAACAATCCTGATGCTAGCAGTCCATGGGTTTCACTTTGAAAAAACATTTATCCATGGGGCCGGCCGAGTGGCTCAGTTGGCTAAGAGCTCGCTCAAGCATGCGAGCTGAGCTCTGAGCAACAGCGGTTCGATGCCAGCCCGAGCAGAGCTGCCGCTGAGCTGCCAACAGGTGGAAGGATGGCTCAGCTAAAAAAAAAAAAAAAAAAAAGAAGAAACACTCATCCATCTTAATAATCTCACTATTTAACAGAAACATGTTAATGCAGAAGTTGAAAAATCAAGCCCTGAATTCAGATACAAATTTAAATCCCAGGCCCAATTTACTAGCCATGTGGTTTAGGACAAATTACTTAATCTTTCTAACCTGCTATTTACTGTTTTTATTATTATTTTGCCCTTACATTATTTCTAAATTGTAAGAGAATATACACAACAAATCTGTTTAATGAGGTCGAGTTTTGCTTGGTAAGAAAAAATGCTCCCTAAGCATAAATTGGAAATTAACAGGTTCATCAATGGCTTTATTATCATTGTCCCTTCTGTAGATCATTTTCCTGGTGGTTCTTTACTGATATTGCTAAGTCTCATTTATGTCCATTTCCACATGCCTCCCTAAAACTCAAATAATTTAATCATTTCTGAAGAGGCAGAATTTCGGGTCCTGTATGAATTCCAGTTCACCACCGAGTTCTCACCTGCACTACTCTACTGGACAGAACATACCTTCCTTAGTTTCATTTATTGGGCAGGAAGTATTGTCCCCCCATCCCAATCTTGTTTTTCTCCGTTAATATATTGAGTTTGGATGCTGTCCTGGAGAACTTAACTGTCTAAAATAGAAGTTCTAAAAGTTCAAATTAGCATCTATCAGTCATGTTACAGGTTCAAGAATATTCATTCACTTATCCAGTCCTATTTAGTGAGTGCCCAACAAGTATCTGGACTTTGAAATACACAGAGAAGAAAATGAAGATCCCCATGGTCATGTAAGGGACAAAAAAAAAAAAGAAAAAGTAATTAAATATATTACCAAGATAGTGTGGCTGGTGATGAGTGCTGTGAATGGCAGGATGATGTGACAGAAATGTCTAAGGGAAATGAGCCATTTTAGACTAATGGACAAGGACTATGCCAGGAGATATCATTTGAGCTCATGCCAAAACACCAAGAATGAGCCAACCATGGGAAATATCAAGGTGCAGAGTGATTTGGGAAAAGGGAACAATCAATGAAAAGACCCTAAGCCAAAACCGTGATGTAAGTCCTGGTGGGTCATGTTTAGTAGTTAGGTTTTGAGTCCAAGTTGAGATGAGAAGGCACTCATCTTAAGATGAGAATTTAAGCAGGAGAATGTCACAGTCTCACTGATCATCATTTCAAGTGCCCTTTCCCTTCCCTCCTCCCCTCTCTTCAGTGATGGCTATTGTGAAAGCCAATGGAATGATATTTAACTGCAATATTTACTTCCACTTTTCCAGTTATAATATCTATAATTTTGTTAATGAACTTGTCACATATGTGTGCTGTACAACTCCCGAATCACTTCAACCTTTGCTTTAGAACATGTAGACATGTGGCATCTCGTTTTCTCTCCATACCGTTTTAAAGAGTGTCTCCTGAACTCTGGCACTTTAGGTTGCACCAGGTGACATTTGAGGTGCCTACCTGCGAGGGAAAGGAGCGGGAGAAGCTGGCACTGATTGGCGACTCCTCATCTTCAGCAGAGTTCTTTGTCACCGTGGCCGTCTTTGCTTTCCTCTACTCCTTGGCTGCCACTGTCGTTTACATCTTCTTCCAGAACAAGTATCGGGAGAACAACAGGGGTCCACTCATTGTAAGTGCTTTGCTTTTTGAAATAAATTTTTTCTTTCCCCTCTAATTTCTTATTCCAGTGCTTGAAGGGTTTTGGAGTTACCCAAGCCCCTCAGGAGAGCTATTTTAAAGTAAATCATGTTCTTTTTCATCCAAATCTCTTTGATCTAAAACAAAAAGATGATGTCTGTCATCCTTCTGTGCCCGTTTTGGAAAAGCATCACAAGACTTGCTAAAAACTCCTGGAAATCTCATGAGACCAAGGAAAGAGCAGTGATATTTTCTACAGATTTATTTATAATTCCAGCATGGTGGAGTTAGTCAACAATTTTTCTCACTGGTTATTTACACAGTGTGACTTGTGCTTATTTGACATGCATATTCTCTTAGTAAATGATAGACTGGGCATTGAACTGTTTAGTTTGAAAATGAAAATGGAGTTCTTCATCTCTGAATCAATCTCTCTCTCTCTCTCTCTCTCTCTCTCTCTCTCTCTCTCTCTCTCTCTCCCTCTCTCTCTCTCTCTTTCTCCACCACCACCACTACTTCCCTATTTGCTTCTTTCTTATACAATGATTCAAGAACTCACATGGATGAAACCAATATAGCCCAGCATATACAAACAGAAACACACACACACACACACACACACACACACACACACACACACACACACTTAGAGGGACACAATTCTCAGAGGGGTACATGACCATGGATAATTTTAAGGAAATACCATTTAAATTTTTGAACCTTTACATGCACATTTGCCTCAAATTTATCTTACTGAGAATGCCCTGCATTGACAAATATCTTGTTGTCTTCTCTCTTAATGACCTACTCCCATTATATAAAAGAAAAGCATCATTCTTTTTTACCCCAAATATTACTACATGGCACATTGCTAGGATGTAAAAGTTTTGAGGCACTAAATAAAGGATCATTTGAAATATTGGTGTTGGTATTTACAAAAGTGAATGATTCTAATGCCTGAGCAATGTGCGATTTTGTATAAGGAAGTTTCTAATTTTTTTTAATAAAAAAGAAAGTTCTAATCTACTCATCAGCTGACAGATTATTAAAAAATAATTTTTGCTGACAGACCACTAGATGCTGAGGCACATAACTCAGAAGAAATTCAAAGAAATTAATGGCATTGCTATAATAAAATTCTATTCATTCTCATCTACTCATTTATGTGAGCAAGCATTCTTAACACATCTATAAAATGAAAAATGGAAACAGAACTTATGCTGAATCATATCCCATTCTATAAATAAATGATATTTGCTCCCAGAATATAAGGTAATTGAAATAAAAACAACCCCATACATTTCTAATAAAAATTTAACTTTTTAAATTTAAAATTATTTATGAAAATTTACAATACATTTATGTTATTTTGGGAAACACTGCCTTCATAATATTTGTAATGATTACCTAACCCAAAAGAAAATATTGGTACTTAAAACATTAGAGTCACTGGTAAATAAAAAGTAATGTAAGTTTATATACATATTTTTATGGCAAAGAAATATAATAGAGTGATTGATAAATGCCTTCACATATAAAAAATATTATATTGGTTATAATTGTGTGAGGGAAGTATAATGGACATACACGTTCAAGAGAACAGAAGAAACATGTAAAATTTCCAACTGTTAAAGAGGAACTATTAATAATATTATATGTCAACTATAATTTAATATATATATATATATAGTCATGGGATGAGGAGTACAGTGTGGGGAGACAATGAAATTGTAATAAATATCTATATCGGGGATGGGGGGGCGGCAGATTGGGGGAGGGGGGTGTCACTTTCTGAGGGGTGAAAAGGATAACTATTGCATTGCTTCGTACACCTGAAACTAATAATAATAAAAAGAAAACTAAAACAAAAACAAAAACCAAAAAACAAAAGCCTAAAGCTGGGCACTTAGACTAGATTAGAATGATGCAAGGCTTCCAGGAAGAGTTTTCTTTGTGCCCCATTAGTGTTTCAACATCTGCATAACAAATCCCTTGTATTAAATTCCCACTGCTGAAAAAAAGAGGAGCTATTCATTAGTTTTTTTCAATTGATGGTAGAGAGTATCAAGTAACTATTCCATTAGATTCATTTTTAAATGGATACAATGGGTACTTTTTAAATATCAATACTTATAATATGCCAGAAATTATATTCTTTGCAACTTTTTAGACTTGTAATAAAAACAAAATTAGATGTCAATTTTATATAAGGGAGAACACAGTTTTTCAAATTTCTTTTTGGGAGTATGTGAGTAAAACATTTCTGCAGATCTTTAGCTTAATCTGTATAGTATAGAAACCTGAACCTTAAAATAAACACATTTTGAAGGGTAATTGGGAGAAATCCATGTTTGTAGAACTTTGTGATCAAGTTCAAAGGGACCAGAAAAAAATCAGATTTGCAGCACTTTAATATGTTATCCTGGAAAAAGAAGAGTAATGCAGCAGAACTTACACCTTTGGACAGGTTTCTTTTTTTTATTTTTCCTCTCACATTTGAGCTAATAAATAGTCTGAATGGTTTTAAAATATCTTTAACAGAGCCACCTATCTTGCTTGGGCTTATCCTTCCCGTGTTGTGCAGAGGGACACATAAACTATATATATAAAACCAACATGCATCCGTTCCTGGATGCTCTCACAGAATTCTAAAGGTTGAGGAAATAACCCTGACTCCCAGAGAGAAGAAGTTGACTCAGCTAGTATACCCATGAAGTGGGAAAATATCCATTTGTTATATAAAACTACATTCTACTTCAGGCCGGCCGAGTGGCGCGGTGGTTAAGCGCTGGCTTGGAAAGCCAGCGGCCCCGGTTCGGTCCCACATATGAGGGCCAATGACACTGCCCTCAAAAAAACAAAACAAAACAAAACAAAAAACTACATTCTACTTCTATGATATAATCTCATGAAGCCATGCTGCTTCATCTCTGTAAACAGTCTTCTCCACCAAGCAGGATATAATGAAATCCTGAATGGTGTGCTACACTGGGTAGGTTTTGTTTTATTACATCATGGAAGAAAGGAAGGGGTGTGTGTGCGGGGGGGTGGATAATTCTAGTCATAAAAAAGAAAAGCCTCCTAGGTGAAACTTTGGGGATATTAAAAAACTGATGTGCTCATTACTTAGCAGATAAAAGTTAATTTAAAAATGAGCCTGAGTCTGAAGAGTCACAGAGGCAGGATGAGTGTAAAGGATCAGCATGATGCCATGGCAGCTGCAAATGGTTGTAAACTGTAGCAATTCTAATCCCTCTATGACGCAGCCATGATTGGGGGAGAAAGGGCTCGCTACTACACCCACCTTTAATTATGAGTTAGCAGGTTAAAGCAAATCCACAGTGTAAGATCTCAAGACAATGGTTCATACCTAAGAAAACTTTGGAAAACTAGAAAAGTATTTGTTCATATGTTAACAATAATTGTACTTGTTTTAAACCAACCTTATTTATTCAGAAAGATGGTTACTGATCATTACTGGTGCATCTCTGTTCTTGTTACATCTATTCTTTATGGGTGTTGTTTCTTTGTTTTAAACAAAACACCCATTTTCCCCTGCATTCTGTAATTTAGGATTCTCCAAGTTAAATAAACTTACTCTGAAACAACAAAGTTACCATAATATGCTGACATAAACTAACTCAAGCCGTTTAAAGAAGTTGGGTATCCTAAGCTAGTTCATATCTAAAAATTAGTTCTCATCTCACTCTGTAACCATCCAGGACATGACATTACACATCATGCATAAATAACATCTGTGTGTAGGAAAGTGATGAAAATGGTAATGGTGTTGATATAACACCAATAATATTAACTGGTATTGATTTTCTACTATGTGTCAATTTGTTTTAACAACAACCCTAGCTTATGTTATTGTTCATACTTATGGAGGAGGAAAGGGAGTCACAGGGAGGTTACCCAACACTCCCAGGTCACATCTATCACTAATATTCAGAGGGTAAACAGTTTGAAACCAGATTTCTCCAAATTCAGGGCCCAAATTCATAACCACCATGCAAGAGGGTTCAAAATCCTGATAGGCAATGTACTCTGAAGTTAGAGGGGTGGAGGTGGGTAAGACAAATTGGTCTATGTACATGGACAGCTCCTATATAGTCTAACTCTGAATATAGAGAAACCAAGCCCTCCCTTTAACCTCTAGACTTTTCTTCGCATTTGACATCATGCCTCCAAAATCCACTTGGAGTTATGGATGGTGCTAGAATCTATGATATTAGAATGACTGGAAGGTTCTGATTGTGCAGTCATTTATCCATGTTGCATGGGGAAGATGATAGAAAACAAGCTTTAAAAATGCCCAGGATCAATGTGTGTTATAAATCAGGACTGATTACTATACATTTGCAAGCAGTTGTGAACAACTTCAGACAAACTGGGGCCAAACTTATCAATGACTATTTTTTAGAATATCTTTTTCTACTGAATATGCTTGACGAGATTGCATACCTTTAAGTGAAAATGAGCATCTGAATGCCTTTAGAAGTAACATGATGTTAATGATGCTGCATGACACAATAGGGAGAAAATGAAGCCAAACGAATCAGCCAGCCACTGCACATCACTACAGTAAGTGCCTTATTGTACAGATGAATAAATACCAGTTCTCAGAAAGACCACCTGAATAGTGCGTGATTGTGGAATTGAAATGTCGCATATGGTTATATCATTTGTCATGTTCCTTCGAGTACAGTTTTAAAACCAATCTCCTGCCTAGATTTCCGTGAAAGGATGTTCTAAGCCGTTTTCAGATTTCATGTCAAATAGTGATGCAGTGAGGCTTTACCTTATTTCATATTAGTGTAAAGTAGGTTTAAAAAAAATACCTTGCAGAACTGACAGAATCCTCTAAGAATGAGTGTACAATAAACACCATTCCAGATTTTGGTGAATCCGTGTCGGGACAGGTTTAGTTTAAAGTAACTACTCTCAGAGTTAAAAGAATCAATATCCACCTTAAGATTTTGTGGAAAAGGAAGCTGTGTTATTTAAAATCTGCTTTTCCGCTATAGTCTCTGGTTGCTAGTTCGGAGGTGGGTGGGGAGAAAGGAGAAGGGGAAGGGATTAAACAGCATAAATAGGTAACTACAATATTGCCACAGTGATATGAAAGACAGTTCAGGGAATATAATTAATAATAATGTTGTAAACATTTTGTAGGGTGTCAGATGGTCACATGTCTTGTTGGGAAGACCACTTCATGGATGGGGTGGAGGCTCGATCACTGCACTATACACCCGAAGCTGATGTTGTATTATATTGTATGTGAACTATAATTGAATATATATATGGTCACAGGGTGTGGAGTATACTGTGGAAGTGGAGTCAAGGAAATTGTAATAGATATGTATGACATGGGGTATGGGGCTGCGGATTGGGTGAGGGGGATTGTCACTTTGAGGGGTAAAAAGTGTAACTATTGCATTGTGTTGAACAATAAAAGAAATTAAGAAAAATAAATAAATAAATAAACCCTGCTTTTCCCATAAAGGAGCCCAGGTTGATGGAAGGCGTTTTATGGGACCAGAAACATGTACCCACTGCAGACACGCAGTGGTATCATGGCTCACATTTGTTTCATGCCCAGGGCATTCCAAGTCTTCTCACCTTTTCCATCGAACCTCAAAACAATCCTGGGAGAGGAGAGCAATTAGAACTAGCTCCATTCTACAGATTCAATTTAACTCCTCTTTACTGAGCACCAGATGTTAGGAAATGAGGTCTTGGGAGATTAGAAGCCTTGCCTGTGGTCAGAGAAGTGAATGGCAAAACAAGAAAAGAACTCAGACTCCTAGGCTAATCACTTTAAGGGCAGTGACTACACTCTGAAGTTCTGGATTTTAATCTCCCTGTGTGACCTATTATTTAACAGTGGGAAGCCCATTACTTTATCCATAGAATGAAGCCAATAATAATATACACTTCACAGGCTGCTGAAAGGAAAGGAAGAGTTAATGCCTGCAAAGGGCTTTGCACAAGGAAAAGCATATGATAAGTGATAAATTAATGGTATTTCATTGTAACACCATGAAATCATTCATTTTAATTATTCTCCTCACTACCTTAGCCCCAGTACCTTTCCCAATAAAGGGAAATTGCAGGCACCTCCCTTTAATTGACTACACTCCTCACAGTTCTACTTTCTTCATTCCCTGCATCCCATGCACCTTCTGCCCGAGGTTGCTCAAGGACAGAGCTTGACTCAGGTCCACTGTTAGGATCACAGTTGTTAGGTTGAGCACCCAATTAACCTTTCTGGTCCTGGAACCCCACCCCGTTATGTGACTGGAAGGTGGATTTTTATCTCCCCAAACCAAAATAAAGCTCCTCAGTTTCAAGTATGGTCTAAGACCATCACTAGGCCAGGGAAGCAGGAGGCAGGCACAGAGATAGATGCTCAGAGAATCAAATGCTGATTCCTAACCATCAACTCCATCTTTACTTGGCTGTCATCAGAAATGGAAATCAGAGTTTGCATCTGAGCTATTTGTAAATGGCTGAAAAATCTCTTTCCTCGCTCCTTCCTTCTTCCTATCTTCCCTTCCCCTCCCCTCTTCTCCTCTTCTCTTTCTTCCCCTCTCTCCTGTCTCTCTTCTTTCTCTCATCATGTCAGTTTCACTTCATATTTAAATGTATTTCATTTTAATAGGTAGTAAGTATCTTCCATAAGCCAGCAAGGTATAGATGGGATGAATTCAAAGCATACAGTCTGGTAAGGAAAATTATTTAATAATTATGACTCTCTTACAGATGACCTGTGAGAAGTCTGTAGGTAGGCTTTGGTAGCCTCGAGGAGGAAGCTGCCCTGTAGAAGCCAGAGCACCCCCACCCCAGGTCCCAGAGGGAATACTAATACTAAAGACAATCCTGACATTCCAGGGCATCTGGTGGCTGGTGAGAGGATGAGCGGAGTAGGTTGTATTTGAGGTTCTGTCCCAGGTGCAATGCATCTGATGCTAAAAATAAAAATATCATTTGAAGCCCCCAAAGTATATATCTTGTTAGTCATAGGCATGCCTGTCAGAACCTGACACTCTAGCTTGTGATGTGATGTAACGTGAGGTTGTGTGTGTGTGTGTGTGTGTGTGTGTTCCCATCTCTTCACTCTTTGAAACAAGAAGACTTGACATTACAAAAGGATATAGACCTAACCTTAAACGAACTCTTGGTCTAAACTATAATACATTTTGCATCAACAAGTACATTTTTCCAGAATTGGCACCACTGATGAAGGCAAACAAATTCATCTGGTTAGTGTTTCCAGTGTTTTATCAGTTTTTACATCCTAAGCCCTTTTCCAGCTTCTTTATGATTAGTAGATTTTCAATTATAATCTAAATGATGGTTAATTCCCACTGTATTTGGTATGATGTTTCTCCAATTAACTAATATAAGTGTAGCCATAATAGAGGCAGTGAGCTGCTTACTGAATCTGTGGTTCTCCAGGATCCCAGGGCTCTTCTCATCCCGTGTTGGAGCCTGTGCCTTCGGAGGGCAGGCAGACGTCTTCCTTCTGAGCCCCATTCATTTCTGTCAAATTGTCTCTCATTCCAGGGAGCTCATCATTCAGTTAGAAAAGACAAGACCTTGCTGGATGTCTTCTGGATGAGGGCTGGTCACCATGCTTAGAAATCTCGGAATCTTCTACCTGACCTCCATTCTCTTGGGCGGGTAGAAGGGCTGAAAATGGAGTTAATGGCCTGTCATACCTATATGATGAAGCCTCCATAGAAATCCCAATCGTATGGGGTTCAGAGAGCTTCCATACTGAGAACATATCCATAGAAAACATATCCAGTAGTGAACATATCCATACTGAGAGGGTGATGAACCCCGACTTCACAGGGATAAGCTCCTGCTCTCGGGACCCTCCCAGACCTCATACTATGTGTCCATCTGGCTATTTATCTGTATCCTTTATCATATCCTCTAATAAACTCGTAAATGTAAAATAAATAAATAAATACATATAAAACAAAAATTCAAGAAAAAAAAAGAAATAATCTCATGAGATGCATGGATAAAAATGAAGTTTTTAATGAGATCAAATGAGGTTTAATAACTATTTTTAAGATTAGACACTATTTTTAAATTTTCAAGTCTGGATTATATTACCTTTTGTATTGTGTATGGTTAATTTGAACTGCATATGTTTCTGATTAAATAATATTAACTGTGAAAAATTTAAAAAAAGGAAGAAAAGTCAAGACCTAGAGGAAACTTGGCAAAGCCCCACAGGGGTCTTTCCTGTGTGGTTCTTTTTTCACTTAAAATGCCTGGAAATGTGAAATGTTTCTATTCCATGGCCCAGCACACCAAGAAGAAACCATGTTCCCTGTCTGAAATAGACCCGTGGTTCTCAACATCTGCCAATGGCCTGGAGGCATTTTTGATTGTCACCACTGTGCAAATATTGTGGGCATCTAGTGGGTAGAGGCCAGGGATGTGGCTCAGCCTTCCCCAGTACGCAGGAGAGCCCACCACAACAGAGAGCTATCCAGCCCAAAATTTCAGTAGTGTGGAGGGTGAGGAACCCTGACTCACAGAACAATCAGCAGTGACAGTATGCTGTGTGCCAGGCACTGCACAATCACTTTCTACATGTCTTCTCTTTAAATCTTGAAGCTAACCTTTTAGTTTCATATTTTCATTCCCATTCTTGAGATGCAGAAAATGAGGCTGAAGAAGTTTAAGAAACTTGCATCAGGTATTTGCCCCAGAGGCAATTCAGGTCTGTCTGACCTCAGCTCAGAAGTTGCTTGATCTTTATCTGAATTTTTCCACTTATGGGAAACTCTCTAACCTTCACAGTGTTCATTTCTCTTGGTCTATGAACCTCACAGCTGCCTCTTGGCTACCCCTATGCCCCCTGCCTTCTTTGTTCCCTGTCTTAGCTATCCCCGGCACACACACACACACACACACACACACACACACACACACACACACACACAAGCTAAACCTCTCAATTTTGTTGCCTTGTCTCCAAAGCTCTGCTTTCTGATCTAGCTGACATACTAGAGAGGAAAATGGTGCCAACTTTTAGTGCCAACCAAAAAAATTGGTGCCAACCAATTTTTAAATCAATTTTAGATGTTACCCCTGGAAGAACTCGTTGTATTTTTCCAGAAGACTTCAAGAGCTTTCATACTGCTCCTAATTCTAATTATGAAATTTGAGCCAATGTGAATGTTCCCAAGCAACTCAGGGAACCAGTTTAAACTCAGGGCTACAAGTCATTTCAGCAAGACTTCAAAAATGGTATAAAGTTGGGAAGGAAGGGGGCAATATTTCCTTATTCAATTAAGAGCTATCTATAGTTAAAAACTTTTTTTCTTATATTGGCTTTTTCTCATAGTACCCTCAGACATGATGGGTTTTCAGTTTTTGTTTTACAATCAAACAAAAGTTCATGTGGTACTTCCTTTTCGATCACAAGACAAAGCTCTCCCTTGGATTCAAGAGTGATGACCATGTCTGCTTAGGCCCCACTGGACCCGATCCTGTACCAGGCACCAAAGACACGTAGCAGAGGAAGACTTGGCTCCTGGCCTCAAGTTACCTGCTTTGTTCCTATTACTCTTGAGAGTTAAAGCTGTCCTGGGGAGACAGTAGAAGCCAGTGGTTAAAAATTCAGGCTCTGTGCCCAGACAGCCTGGGCCCAAATTTCAGTACCACCATGTATCATCTGTGTGACTTTGGACAGCTTACAGAGCCTCTCTGTGCTTCCATTTTATCACTTGTGAAATAGAGATAAGAATGGTTTTTAACTCATACAGTTGTTGGTCAGATAAAATGAGTTAGTACACCTAAAGTAACTAAAACAACACCAGGTACACAGCAGGTGCTTATTAATTTGAGCCATTATTTTCATCAGCCTGATAGTGTTATCTACCTTTGTATCCATATGGTGCTTTTATGTAGCTGGCGTTTGTTAATTTCAGTGAGCTGATTGGCTGAAAAACAAGTGGATAAGTACAAACTCCATTGATTTTCTCATCTTGAGAATTGCTTTGGAAGACTTCTTGTTGCATTGTTAACATTAAACACTCTTTTATTATTATTTTTTTATTCTTTGAGCCTCCAAATTCAACACAAAAGCAGCAAATGCAGTGAGCCCCACTCTACAGTTTCCACTGTCCCCATCACTCAGTTCCCTCCCTTCAGTTCTCCCACCCCCATCCTAGCACTCAGATCTTATACTTGAGGGAAGGAGGAAAAAGAACACAACCTCATTAAATTAATAAGGCTCCAGAAAACAGGAACTTGAATCCCTTATCAACTGGCATGTCTGAAAATAGCAGGAGAATGTGAAGAGCACAGTTGCGTAACACAGTTGGAAAATTTGGTTGTTTTGGGGGCATCCAACTGAGAAACTGGGTTCAGACATTCACCCTCCTTTTATCGTTTTTTTAAAGTGGTGAGATCTTCCCCACTCCACCCCTGCAATGGCAAAAATAGATTAGAGTTTGCTAAGTTTACGTCTTTGATTCCAGAGCAAGCAGACACTCAAACACGCAGCTTTGGATTCACTGGTACTCTCAATAGTTTAAGAATATCGTGCTCTAACACTGTGGTTCATTAAACTTTTAAATAATTGGCACAAAGTCCAGAGCTTGGATTTTTTTGCAGGCTTTTTAGCCCTTTCTCCCAGCTGGGCATCTTCACTTCCATTGCTTATTAGCAGGATCCAAATCAAAGCCACAGAGCCATACAAGGAAGTGCTTCAAAATTTGCCCTGGTAACCTGGAGGAAGTGACCCTAAAACTGTCTTGGATCCCTTATGAGCGACATACCTACCTGAGACCTACAACTCAACCTCCAGCTATATGAGACCTACAACTTTGTGTCTACCTCCGTGTTGTTCTGAAATGTCTAAGAAACATCTAATTGATTCATATACTGTCTCAAGAAATTAAGAGCTAAACCTGAATTGCCATGAGATTTATTTGTAGCCTAGTGGTCCACTGGCAAATTCAGTAGCCACACCTATGGGTGGAAAAGCATGCAAATATTGACAACTTAGAAATTAAGAAAAAAAATATTACTATAGAAAAAGAACTTAGAAAAATTGCACTTGAGGCTAGGGAAAAGAAGACTTAAATGTCATTGTTTGAGCTGCCATTTACTCCTGAGCACTTTCCACAGGCCAGATATTAAGATAGAAGTTATTTTATTTAATTCTCCAAACACCATTAGGCCAGGCATGACTGCCCATGTTACAGATGTTGAAGCAGATTTACAGTGATTAAGTAACTTGTACAGTGATGCACAGTGAGCAAGACTCCAGAGACATGCTCTTCACCGCGGCGCTGTACCTCCACCTCATTCTTACCTGGAATGAAATGAAAATCCAAGAGTGTCCAAGCTGGAGCTGATAGTCAAGCCAATGAGACAATACAAAGACATATCAGGATATAAAAACACAAAATAAGTGTGTTTTATTAGGACCAGTGATAGTGGCATCATGTAGGATTCAGCAGGAAAGAGCATGTGTTATTGGCTTGGGAGGTCAAAGGAAGTTTATGGAGTCCATGAGACTTGATGAAGAATAGAAACTAGCTGGATGGAAAGGGGGGCTTTTTGACTTGGGGAAGGTATTAAACAAGAATGGGTGGGGAAATAATATAATAGCAGACACTTTTTTGGCCTGCCAGCTTCTTTCTGTGGGATATGCAGCCTTCTCTCACTCACACAGTCCAGCTGGACTCTGTCCATGGTGCTTTACCCAGTAACATAAGATGGCTCAGTGACTCAAGCCAGACAATCAAAGTCTCCTCTGGAATTTATCTGTGGAGTGAAGTTTTTCCCCTGGAATTGCCAGGCTAGAAAGATGTGAGTTTAGTTGGTGGCCATTTTGCCCAAGATGTGGAAAGATTCTGTGTAAAGAATAAAGTTGAGCAAAGATAAGTAAATCCTAGATACGAAGGAGAAAAAAAAAGGTAGAGAAAGACTTAACCAAACACACACACACACACACACACACACACACACACACACACACACAGCACCTGGATTTGGGCATACCTGAAGCCAGACATACTCTATTACCATTCAGTTATGTGAGCTATCAACTTTCCCTCTGTGCTTGCTAGTTCAATTGGAGTTTCTAATACTTGCCAAATGAAGTAATCTTTAGACATAATTTCTACCATCTCTATAAAAACATACAAGAACCTACATATGAAAAGATAATTATTAAGATCAAATAACAAATGTCTAGTATAATTGTTAGATTCTAAGCACATAGTAGATGCTTAATAACAATTTATTTATTCATATGACCAAGAAAGAATAAGGTAGAGTAACTCTGGTAGTACTTTTATATTCATTATTATTTAACTTTAGTTGGTTCCATTTTTAATGGCGGCATAATTTTCCATTATAGTGAGATAGCATGGATTAGTTCATCAACCTCTTATTGTTGGACTTTAAATTTTGCATGGCTTTGAATTTTTCTCATGAACAATGCCATGATCCGCCTTGTGCTTCAATCTTGACACATATTTTAAATCATTTCTTTAAGATAAAACCCCAGAAATTGATTGTCTTCCTGATTTTTAAAATGGAAGTTTCTGTTTTAAAATCCATATAAAACATATCCCTAACAGATTACCTCTCATCTGAGTGAAAATTTTAAATTCCAACTTTTGACTCTACTCTAGAATCTGCAGCCTTGTGCTATTGAAGAAGAGAGCCCTCAGAAACCATCTACGATTTTCTCACCAGAGAGGGGGAAAAAAAATCTTTTTTAACTTATTCTCAGAAGGCTGCCTCTGAAACATTTGCTTTGGAACTTGAGATACTAAGGGGGCATCAAAAATTCAGTCAAGCCACGTTTGAGCATGCAGAAGCTCAGGCTTTAATTGCCAGCGAGAAATCCCCAAGATGGGCATTAATTTGCATGGCCACAAAAGCATAGTCCCAGTGCATACCCCCAGATTTGGCAGCATTCTTTTGCACTGAGGCCAGTAAGTGAAGTTCAAGACCATTAACTGCTCCTCTGGCCACAAGCAGCAGAAGAAAACAAACATACAGAAATTCCATGTGACGGTTCTTTAAAATAATGGAATGCTTTGTAAGTTTCATCCTGGGTGTCTCCAGTGGCTGCAGCTCTGTTTGTGGCAAGCCAGCAGATGGTCCAGGAGCAGGCAGATCAGTAGGAGGCTTTGTCCATCTCTGCCTGCTGCAGTCAGCCTCCCAAGAGCTTCTGCATAAATCTGGTGGCTCCTTTCAAACCCCAATTAAGCTGTATCCCATAGCCTTCCTTAACTTTTTTTTTTTTTGGACTCTTTCTGTAAATTGTTGACTCAGGATTGAAAAAGCCAAGACTGAACTACATGGGATTAATGTCCCCTATTAGAAGATCCAATTGCTTGGGACCCCATTCTGGGCTTTATTAAATCCTCGTGCCTTGAGGATTGGCAAAGTTATAAGAACCAGGGTGGGTGAAGGGCTGTGGAGAGAATTGATTCATATTAGGTCATATTTATGGAGATTTGATGGAATGGTCTCCTACCTCCTGTCTTTCATTCTTCCAACCATCTCTCCACATACAGCTATATTTATGCCATTGGCCATCTCTGGCTTATAGAAAAAAAGACCCACTGCTCACTCCAGCATCCACGGCCTTCCTAAGCTCTAACCCTTCATCTACTCTCCCGAGCCATCTCCAACCAGTCCCTACATCCTATGTTTTAGCCAAACTGAACTACTTATTATTCCCTAAACAAGCTGCACACATTCATATTCCTACATAGTTATTGAGCACCTGACACCTGGAAGGCCCTCCTGCCATTCCCCATCTCATCCTATCAAAATCTGAATCATCCTCAAAGAACCATCTCAAATGCTATCTGTTCCATAAAGTATTTCTTCACCGTCCACATCCTTACTTCCGAATATATAGGAATTCTCTCCCCTCAAAACTCCATAACTCTGTGTGGAAATCTTTGTGTTTAAAACTATTACTGCCTTGTACTTTAGTTAGATGTGGTTTCTGATCCCAGCACTAACTGTTAAATAGCTGAAGGGCAAGGGCTATTTCTAACGTCAGTATTAGTCATGAAGTCAGCATTAAATTTCCCTAAAGTCAGTATTAAAAGTGAAACTCATGACCTTTCAAGCTGGTCATCAAGGATAGGATCTGTATAAGCATTCATTCAATACATATCTGTTGAGGTCCTATTGTGTGTCAGGAACTGTGGTTGGCACTGGTTGTCCATAGCAATTGTATATTTCAAGAGAAATATAGGAACTACTCCCCAAAATATAGACTATGCACTATCTAGATCTGGGTCTATACACATTGGAGCTTTCCATTGCTGTATTTTAAGCAACAGGACTTCAAAAACCCCAATAAGCATTGTTATCAAGACAAGGCCTCATTTCAGAAGAAACTGAGCTTCAAAGTGTTTGTCCCTAATTCTTCTCAAATACTACCTACAACATGCATTCTACAATGTAGAGGGGAGTCTGCCCAACCAAAGGATCATAACATATCTCTTTTATGCACTTTGTTCTGATTAATCATTGTTAAGAGGGAAATGGAATCAAAATATAGTCCACACATCATCCCTATAGTCTTTGCTCCTCCAACTAAGTGAAACTTGGCCTTAATTCATACCTTTCATTTAAAAGACGTATTTATAATTGTGCTTCATCAAGGCAAATTCAAATTTATAAACCTCTAAAGAGTCATTTCAGCCACTGGTTACTGATGTTTATCTGTTTTCTGGTTGTAGGATGTTACTTGGTAAATGTGTAATCAGAAAACTAAAGAATTACTCTTGACTAAGAACCATTCTCTTAAAGACTCAAATATGGAGTTTCCTCAAAGAGAAGTATCTAACTGGTAATATTCTGTTTTCAAAATTCAGATAATTTCTGAATGCTTGTAAAAGAAGAGAAACCTCTTTTCTACTATGCCTAATAAAATAAAGCTAATTCATGAAGACTTCATACTCTTGTTGATATACAGTAATTTAGACTATATATGAAAGGATTTATAAGGTGAGTGGAAGATAAGTCAACTTATTTCTCTAAAACAAACAAAATTTTCTGGGAAGAAAATATTTTCCTGGCTGGACAAGGTGACCCCACCCACATCTGTGATCCTAGGATAATACCACTTTCTTCAGTTTGGTGTGTATGTCAGTTTCTTTTGCTGGAAAGTAAACTTCTGGAAAGTAGGACTTGTTTTATTATTTCTGAAGAACCAGCACTAACTAGGACAGAGCAGAAATTCAGGAAGTGCTTATTAAAGAAATGAACTTCAAGCTCCAACTTGTGTGTACATGGCTTATTAACTAGAATTCAGGCTTTCAGTTTAAGCTAATCATACATGTATTCGATGCTACCACGTGTCCTGGGATCTCAAAACAAGTTGCACTTTTGGTTGTAATTCAATTCAATTTTTTTCTGATTGATTCGTTCTACTTTCTGCTTATTGAACCAAATTGCTCTAACAGGCCTACATTTTCATCAGAATTCCACTTGTAACTATACTTTTTTGATATGCCGTCTTAACTACCTCTTTTGCTGTGAGATTATTCAGACTCTCCTCTCTTGTCGTAAGCATTATTCTTGCAACCAAGACTGATGCCTGCTGACTTTGAGTAGGCATTATGGTAAGCATATTCACCTAAGCCTGCGTCTCTCCATCCTCTTTTGCCCTCTCATTTAATAGTTTATCTCTCCAAAACAGAAATACTTTCCTTCCCCAAAAGCTCTTGAATTAGGGGAAAAGGTCAGAAATTGAATGTTACCTTATCACTCATGTTTGTAAATACAGAATCCTTATTGGTTTGTGAAAGTGGGAAATAGGAACCCATTTTTTTCCCATCTAAAATTGAGCAACAGCTAAGTAGAAGTGAAGGGATGGATTCAAATTAGAAAGGCTATATTAAATCAGCCCAAATCAAAGCTGATTTCACTTTGCAAAAACGGTATAATTATAAAACCTTGATATTCTGCTGCCTTTATGCATATTCACTTTATGAACTTAGACCTCTGTAAGCCTCCCAAGACTGCTTCCTCGTTTTTTAATAAGTATTGAGAATGAGGCACTTCCTGAAGGAATTAAATGTTAAGGTGAAGATTTTTTTTTTTTTAGACTCAGCAGCAACATCTTAAGACAAAGAAGTGACTATTCTGCTGTGTTTTGTGTGCTTTAAGAGTGCTATAAATAAAAGGAACCCCTGGAGAGTCAGCGAAGAAAGACATTATGGTTTGGCAATTAAGGGGACAATTGGTCCATCTGGAAAGAATAATTTTATTATCAATTGCAACTTCTATTATATTATTATCTATATATATTATTAACAAGTGCAGTTGCTGGGGATACTTATCTTGGGGAAAGGAGGGGTTTCAGGGAATTCTCAGAAGATTTGGTAACCCAAAGCCTGGGGCCACCTGCTGGGTCACGTTCCAGTTGATGAGCCACCATAATGGTCAACACAAAACTAACCAGGTGAAGGGAGAGCTGGGAATTAGCTCACGCCCATTCATTCTGCAAGGCTGCCAACCTCAAAACTATGTTCTGTGAGGTTTAATCACACTTTAGGGAGCCTATTAAGGAAGGATGCCAGGACTGTTGAGAGGCTGATTTTTGTATACTATTTCCCCCACCCCAAAAATAAAAATTAATGCTGTGAACCCCTCAATCTCATGAATCTGTAAGAATGTAAAACTACAGATAAAATCATAGTGAGTGCTGTGAGCAGTTTTGAAATCATTACTTTCTTCATTCTCCATCTTACCAAAGAGGCCCAGAGAAGTTGTCACTTGCCCAAAGTCACACAGCTTGTTCCAGAAAGCTCCATTATCACCCATCACGTCCAAGTCCAGGAAGAAAAGCCAAGCAGATCAGGCTCATCTTGCCACCGTGCTGTCCCATTATTCCGTGTCAGTCTGGTCCAGGGCAGAGACTGTGTGAAAGGAACATGTGAGTTGAGCTGTGAATTTTCCTGTCCTCATTTACATCAAAACAATAGCTGACTTAGGGACAGAATGCCTCCACCAAAGCTGAGATAGATTTAACTGTATTTTGCAAAGAACATTTACTTCCAAGGTGCACTAGGTTTCAAGTTCCCAGGTGGGTGCATCAGTTGGTGAAGCCTTTAGTTGAATGTCAGGGCTATTTTTCTTTTTCCCTCTGAAAATTTGGGCTCTTTCCTTTCCCTGCTGTGGATGATGAAATGTAAAATATTTATGTGGCTTTATAATAACTAGTCAGCATTTAATGCACCTGATATTTGCCAAAGTTCTTGGCAATCAGTGTTTATTAACAGGAAAAGAACTGCTTGAAAATCTACACTGTGATATTTTGGAGGCAAATCTTTTTGGGGTTACATAGGGTGTTTCTGGGAACTATGTTGGGGCCAATGATTCTGAGTGAAATTCATTGACCAAATTCTGCCTACAGCCTCATACTTAAATGGCCCCCTGGTTTACTAGACTTCGTTCCAAGAATCCTAAAGCATAGCATGGTATTATGCATTCCATCCACTCATCAAACACTGACTATGGATCAACTAGGAGCTGATGATGAAGAATTAACAAGACTCTTCCCAAATCTGGACAAGGTGCTCTTCCCATGATGCTTTGGGTCTAGCCTTAACTAGAACTAGTGGTTCTCAATGGCAGGGTCCTTAGGGACAGTGTCGGGGTTGGATGTGAAATCTGGCAATGTCTGAAAACATTTTTGGCTGTCACTACCGGAGGGGGTTCTATTGGCATCTAGTGGTAGAGGCCGGAATGCTACTAAACATTCTAGGGTGCCTAGGAGACCCTAGTACAACAAAGAATTATCCAGTCCAAAATGTTAGTAGTACCAGGGTGGAAGAACCCTGTTGTAAGCCGTATTTCTCTGGTTTATAATTGTCTGGTTGCGTATCAGCCGGTCCCCCCATATTGTATGATCCTTGAGTACAGGGACCATTTCTTATTTTTAACTGTAACCTGGCACCTAGCTAGCACACATAATGCAGAACTCAGTACATAGTGTTGAGTGAATTCATGGAGACAATATCCTGGCTCCCTGGGAGCCCATGATTTCAGGGGTAGAGATACATAAACAGGAAATTGAGGGATGTGTCTTGTCTTCAAAGTATATTAACATAAGATACTATTTTGTATGGCCTTATAATGTATCATCCAAATAGATACACTTTTGAAAATGAAAGTGAGCACTTTCAAATAATTAAGGCAGGGCAGCAGATGAACCCGTGCAACAGGCCAGTCCTACACAAATCAGGGCGCATGTGTAAACCCTGGCTGTAGTCCACGCATTACTAAACACCCACCATGAAGCAGGTGTGAATGCTTCATGGAATCCAACGCCACATCCATGAGCTAAGTATTTAGACACATGGAAGATTTCATGGGGAGCTGGAGATATTTACATGACATATCATAATGCACAAAGTTAATAAAAATAAATAAATGAAACCTTGTTAGAGGTTTGTTCTTTATTGCAGGCTTCCATTTCATGCCCACCCTCTACTAAGTGCTCTGAGGCCAGAGAGTTTCTCTTCTGTTTCTTGAACCTCCCCCTGCCAGTCTTTCCAGCCATCCAGGTTTTCCTTCTTCCATGATGGCCCTGCTCACCTTCTTTATCACAAAGATGTAGCACTCTCAATTTGCATTTCCACACCCATTAGCTATGCTCAGTCACCCAAGGGTCCTCCCTGCATAGGAACCAGTTAGAGACTGTAAATAAAAATAATCTTTCCCAGATATGGTTCTCAGAGCTCCATGCCACAGGTGGGGTTTCCGCATTGCTGTGGTTTCAGACACAAGAGCAAGGTTAGCTCTACCTGGGATTGTGAGGGGAAAGCTTTATGGAGAAATAATATTCCAACAGACTGTCAGTTTACTCAAAGGAAATTTAATCATCAAACCCATAGTAACACAACAAAAGGTTGGGATGTCATGTTTTCTGGGTGAGTAAAATTACCTTTATTTAGCAGCAAGCATTCTTTCCTGGGGGGTCAAAAAAGATCTTATATAAAAACTGGCTAAAGAGCGAAGTAGAGAGTATGAGTATGGTTGGGATTTCTCCAGGCCTAGACTTTGACAGAAAGATAGAAAGACTTCAAGTTAACTTTCTTTTCCTTTTGTACTAAACTCTATTTCAATAAAAGCTAATCATTTATAATCTTTAGCACAGTTATAAAAATAAATGCCTACTTCTTTATAATCCAAAGTGTCGTGGTTTAATTAGGAGCAAATATTAGTGACAATAATGTTACGATCTTTAATATCAGGTAAAATGACTTCCTTTATTCTGTAGTCCCATCTGACACACGATTGCAGCAGAGAAATCCCCAAGTGAGGCTGTGACACACCGTCTCTTCCTAGACTAGGCTAGCAAGATCCTCCTTGACCCAAGATCAAGGGCATCAGCATCCTGGTACAGATTTAGAGATTTCACAACTTGGTATGTGAGTTGATACCAAGTGGACCTTTCAGAATTAAATGTTGCTGGTATTTGATATAATCTATTCCAGTTAGCTACTGAGAGTACATGAAACAAACACCAGATGGTAATTTGTATAAAGATAAGGAAAGCGGTGCTAATTTTAGAAAATTCTTGGCCATTTCCCTCACCCAAAGTTAGGAAGGGAATTCTCAGCTGGAATGACTTTCCAAGTTTCAAGAAGTAGCTCTCTGATTTTCTTAAAACTGCCATCATTCTGCTTCACAGTCTGTCGGGCCAGACCACAGTATTCCATACATAGAAAACATGTTATCTAAATCTTCCAATCATTGATAAACATATTGGTCAGAACAAAGTTCAGCCTCAGAAACCTGTGACCCACTGACAGCCCATTTTGACGTTTATACCCCTAAATACCAACATTTTTAGCCAGCTAAACTGGTTGAACCCTTTTTTAATCTCAGGTCTAAACTGTCAGGTGGCAAATGCCACTGAAAAGGCTCATGGGTGAGGAAAACTAAATGTAAGGTGTGGTTATGCAAAAACTGGTAAACCTGGGCCTGTTGACACTTTGTAAGACAGATGGCTATGCAAATATGATTCTCACAGTGAGTTGTAAGGTAAACTGTGAACCAGGGCACAGTAGGTGGCTGGGTAAATGCAATGCTTCAGTGCTATTGGCGTGTTTGCATTTAAATCTTAGAAAGGGAAATTTTCCCAATTGAATTCAACAAACAGTTATTGAGAAATCATTATATGCAAATGTTTTGCTAGGCTCTGAGGCCCAGAGAAAGTTGAATTATAGAGAGTCTTAGATTTAGAAATATTCGATTCATTGTGCAGAGAGTCAGAAGGAGGGAAAAACAAATAATTCTATAGAAAGAAAGAAAGAAAAAGGAATTGATTCCTACCAGCAAAATTGAGGATTTTTTTCTTCTTTTTTTGAGGAACAAAAGGTCAAATGTGAGAATGAAGATTGGGTTTCTATGGGAAAATACAGTGGGAAGTTTCTCCCTCAGGAAAGACAAAGTAGAGGAAGGCACCAGGCATGAAAGAGGGCAAAGAGACGGTGTGTATGTGTGTGAGTGTGTAAGCGGGGGTGTGAACATGTGTGAGGGGGAGTGCAACTTAAAGGTGAAGGCCTTAGGAGATGAGGCAACTAAAGGTAGGATGAGCCTAACTGTGGAGCATAGATTTATATTTTATAAAAGACCCCTGACATTTCCCTGTCTTAAAAAAAAAAAAAGAAAAGGAAAAAAAATTTTTCAAGGCAGGATGAATACTAAGACACTGATTTATTTAGTTGGACATTTTCAATTGGAAATGAGTATTACTGAACCTGTGTTTTAAGAAGTTTACATTAACAAATGATTTGCTGGTAATAGCGGTAGAGGCCTGACTAGGAGACCACTGCAATAGTCTGAAGTATAAAGTAATAAGACTCGAATACATAACACCAGCTCTTTCATGAGCAAATACTATGTGCCAGGCATGCAACCAAATGCTTTGTATACATTGTCTCATTTAGAGTCCACAAAATCCTTTGAGCTAAGTATTTTTATACCCATTTCAAGTGAGGCCCAAAGTCAGTAGCATGGCTGGTGAATGACAGAAACACAAGCGAAACCAGATCTGTTGGCTGCAGGGCCTGGTCACTGTCACCTTACACATCCCATAGGAAAGAAAAAGGGTTGGGGAGGGAGGAGGATCCGCCAAACTGATCCCTGCAGGGGGAGGAGTAGGTTTAGAGAGGGAGAGATATAGAGTTCTTTTTCAAACAAATTAGAGCGTAGGACATCCATGTGGGCACAGTAGTAAATAGATGAGGTGTGGCTCTGAAATTTAAATGTAGTCATGAGAGTGGATGAGAATGTAGAGAGAGAGGAAGAGTGAAAATAGAAGTTATAACTTTATAAACTCCCGTATATTAGGGATAAGCAGGAAAAAGTCTCTCAAAGAGAGCTCGGAAGAACTTAAGGTGGTGGTACTGACTATCAGAAGATCTTCCAACTAAAAGATTTTGAAATGAATAAATGAGAGGTTTTCCTTAACCATCCCCAGGCAAAGAGAAGATTTAGAAATACAGTGGTACTGTGTACTTCCTTTCATGCGTGTGATTTTAATAGTTACCCCATTAAACTCTATCTTGATGACATAACCATCCAAGAACTTCCTGAGTTCAGTGGGGCAGGTCCATCAAACCAGCAGGCTGAGCCAGTAGAGATTGCTGCTATTAAGCATTCTGGAATTACAGATTCTCAGAGTTGGGTTCCCAATAAATGTAACTGCCCTCTTCCCAGCCAAATGCCTGGGTGTTTTCTATGACATCTTCTCTCCACCTGTAAGTCAAACTCCTCACTAAACTCCATTAAATCCATCCCCATATTATCTCTTCCTTGAATCCCCCTGCCACTTCCTTAATCCAGAGTATTGCCAGCCCTTATTGAAAGTGTGACCATAATCTCCTACTCCTCTCTTTATCCTCCCCCCAAATCCAACTTCCCTGGAGCGGTAGATTCGTTATCAGATCCCATAAAGGGTCTTTGACCCTAAAAAGGTGAAGAACCACCTTTCAAGTCATTTCAAGCAAATTAATTAAAAGTCTTCATTTTTCCAGATTGATGAACCCACCAGTCTCTCCCTCATCTCAGAGCTTTAATGCCTGCTCTTCCCTCTGCCTGGAAGGCTCTACCCAGATATCCGCATGGCTGGTTCCCTTATTTCCTTCAAGTCTTTACCCAAAACCTACCTTCTTAATAAGGTGTCCCTGGCCACCCCAACTAGAATTTCAGCACCCACTTCCCCATCATATCAGTTCCTATCCTTTGCCCTGCGTTATTGTTTCTGTATAATACTTACAATGTGTGACCCACTACACACTTCACTTGTTTACCTTGTTCACTGTTATCTCCTCCTCCAGGAAGTACATTCTATGGGGGCAGGGATTTCTGTCTCTTTTGTCCACTAATATATTCCCAGTGTCTAAAAGTACACGACACATGGTGGAAAGTGATGTACGCATGATCAATAATGTTTACTGACTTTTTGGTTTTTTATTGTTTTTATTGTGCTAAATGATGTAACTAATTTTTCTAGTTCTCACTTGAAGTATGTAAGTGATTTTGAATCCTTCTTGAGGTTGGTTCCTTATATCTACTTACAAAAACAAACAAACAAAAACCGTTAAATGTCGTTTTTAAGGAAGAACACTCTCCTTATTTTTTAATGTATTTCTCCTTAGTTTTGAATGCCAAGCATAGAGGAGATGGGGTGGGTTGGAGGACCGTTCCATTTTAAAATTATTAAAGATGAATTATGAATGTTCATTTGAAAGGTCTTCCCGTTCATGCTTATAAATAGCTGTATGTGACCCAGTTGAGGTAGGAGCTCTCTAATAGCTAAGGTGAAATTAGTCCTCACATCATTTTGTATTTAGAAACAAAGAACTTGATGAGTGAATATTAGAAAAAGGAAGCTCTCGATTTTATTACTGTTTTTTTCATAAGCAAAGTTCATATAAACCTCTTAGGCTAGAACTCATAGTTTTAAGGAAGTTTGCCTCTTGAGGAAAATACATGGGTATTGATAAAATGCAGGTGAAGGTGATTTCGCAAACACAAGAGTATCTGTGGGAAACATTGCTTTTTTGCCAAAAATGCATGGAATTAAGTGCCCTGGGGCAACTAATAGTATGACTCAAAAAAATACTTTAATAGCTATTCTTTGCTCATAGCGATACAAATCCGAAGTCAGGCAGGGCCCTTGGGGAGTTAAATGGTAGTGTGGATCCAGAATACTGTAGAAAGAAACACCCACAAAAGCCAGGAACACGGCACAATACAAAGGCTTCAGAGGAGAAACTCAGCTGGGCAGCTGCTGCTTGGCTTCCAAGAAACCAAAGCATTAACCTAAAGCAAATGTCAGCCTTTAACAATATGGTTCGAAACTAGTTAGATTTTGTTATCACTCAGTCTCTGATCCTGAACGCCAGTGGGCTGATGTCCTTCTAGGCAAGTGGGTTGGCATCCAGCAAACACAGCCTCAAGTCCAGAAAGACTTCTCCTTTGTGATCTGCTTTGGGAATTCACTCTTGACAAGTTAAGTCTCACTGTTAAACAGTTCTCCCCTGTGTCTCCTATACCTGGAAGTAATAATGCTAACAGTTACTATTGATTATTTGCCATATGTCAGGCATGTAACGAGTGTTTCATATTTATATCTCACTTAATCCTCACAACAGTTTTACGAGATGTCCCCCATTTTACAGATGGGAAAACCGAGGTGGAGAAGGTTTAGGGATCTTGGCTAAAGCCACACAGAGTCAGTAATAAGAATCCAGAACTGACTTCAGACTTATAGCAATTAACCCACATGCCCCAGTGCCCTTCCATTCCGAAGAATGAAAACCAAAGTGATAGGGAAATGATAAAGGGATCTCCAAGGGGTGTTTCTATCACTTCCCTGAGTGTGGTCAGAAAAGCTACATACTAAATCAGAAAAAAAGACATCCAGTCTCTATTCCAAATCGACTTCACAGATTGCTTCAAAGGAGCCCTGGGTTGAGAACCATTACTCTGAAACCTTTGGGTAAGGTGGGGCTAAGGGATGTCTAAAACAAAACCAAACAAAAAACCTCATGGCCATTCCAAACCAATAATGTAGTGGAGCACTGTGTGTGCATTTGACATATTATCACTCAATGATGTGTTTATCGAAAAACAAAAACAAAAAAGGCAAACACACACACACGAAAGATGTAGGAAAATAAAAGAAAACAAAACATTTCCAGCTTGCAGGCTATTTGTCTGCCATCTCATCAAAAAGCAACAGCACAGCTGTCTGCTCCATCTCAGCTCACTCCTGCTTCTCACAATGAGAGCATCTCTCTGAATGGAAGCAATTCCAGTGTTCAAAGACACGCATTTTTCATACATGACCCCTAAACACAGGCCTACAGCTTGCATGCACAAAAGCGAGGACACTGCTCACTATGAAAGACTTGAAAGATTTATCAAAGTTTATTTAGACTCTTGGTGACATTCTCATTACAAAAGGATTTTAGAAGCCAGCTCCACTTAAGTATGATTCGAATTTCATATTTCCAACACCATTTTTGGTTATTGTTATTGCAAGTATACATTTTTTTTTCAACTTAAGCTATACACAATTACCTTAACAGGTACCATATTTGGCTTTCATGTTCTCTCTGAATCATCAAAACAAAGTACTTGCAAAGTGTTTAGTTCCCAGGTGTTTTCCAGTGCAGTCAATACTGTCTGCTACAGAGCACACACTGAATGGAACCAAGAATATTTCATACTTATGTCCAGAAGGAGGTGCAGCTTTCTTTGTGCTCTAGAAAAAAAAATGCTTTCTATTTGATTCCTATTTCATTTTTGTAATAGTGGGAAAATATTTTTTTTTAAAAAGGAATCATATTATGAGTGGCACTTAACAGGGGTAGCTCTGCAAACTGCGACAGGATTGTTATATGTTAAGCTAATTTCTGCAAATTTGTGCTGAACCACAGTCCTCTTTGTGATTAAGAATATCTTATGGAGAACCTTCCCTTTTTTAACACCTAATTTCTTCCTCCCACCAACAGGGTACAATATGGCATATAATGAGAACTCCTTATAACAGATTTTAATATAACATAGGTCAAATGGTGCCCACGCAGCATAACTACTCACGACCACATTCTAATAATATGCAGTTTAGCTAAGTGCATATTATTGGACTTTGGTCTGATAATGTTAGTTCTAATCCCCAGATACCAGGCTTTATTAAGCATCCAAGCCAGTTCAGAAAAAAAAAAGATAAAAACAGCATATATGTATTTCTTTTTTGTTTGTATAAGGTATTTTAATATATCTGCTTATATGTATTAGATATAACACTGGAATAGGTGCTGCAGTAGTTGTAAAAATATAATGGGCAGAGTTTCAGTAAGGCATAATTGTAGCAAAGCCTTAATGATTGGGGGCCCGGGCTTTGGAGTCAAACTGTGTTTGTGTCCTGGTTCTAACACTTGCTAGCTTGGTGACCTTGCGTAATTTACTTAACCTGTCTGTACTGCTATAGCCTCACCCGTTAATCGATGGTAATAATAATAATAACTACCCTATCACTGAGAATTAAGCAGTGTGTGGTATATAGAAATTACTCAGTAAATGTTAGAAGAGAAAAAGCAAGAAGAAAGTAACCTTAAAATTTAATTGGGAAAATGAGAGTGACCTATATGAAAATGAGACAGAATGGCAATGTTTGCAAACTGGTGTGGGAAGCTCTTTGAAAGTGGGGCCGTGGGGAGCAGGGGGTGCTAAGGTAGGCTGGGACGTTTTTCAGGTGGACATTTGTTTCCTCAGAGGCTAGGATCTTGCTTCTCACACTTTGTCCTTGAACCAGCAGCCCTGGCATCACTTGGAAGCTTTTTAGAAACTCAGACTCTCAGGCCTAGTCTAGACCCACTGAATCAGAATCTACATTTCAACAAGTTTCCCAGGAGACTCGTGACACATAAAGTTGAGGTGCCCTGCTCTAGGACGCATCTCGCTTCTCAGAATTTCCAGGTCTGCCACTATCTCTTACCACAGACATCAGCACTTCTAAAATAATACAACACTATGGGGAGGGAGACTACACTCCCTAAAACCCCCACTGGAAAAAAAAACTGCAAATGTTAAATTATAAGTCATATATTGGAAATATGATAGGACTGACAAAAAGTGGAATTAGCTACATAAACCATGCAACATAAGTTATGATACAACTAATATTTATGCCTAGATAGAGTAAAAATCACAAATATTTATTTCATCCAGATCGAAAACGAAAACCAAGAAAACATGCGATCATTCTCTGTGGAAAGGTTTGGGCAGAAGTCCCTGGTACCACCAGGCTTACAAAAAACATGCACCCCCTAGAATGTAATGACATTTCAGTTTCATGTGTCTCCCCATCCATTCTTGTCACACATATGCCAAATAACAGCAACACAACATTTCATTTAGTTATACTATATACACAACACACATTGCGAAGAGACAGACATATACACCCAGCTTTCTTCACACCTTGTTTCACTTTTTCTTGTCTGCTTTCCTTCTGTCCTTAAATACCTGCACAAATCTTGCTTGCCAGAGACACAGAATCTTTAATCTAGAATAAACATATAGGAAATGGGATAAGAAAAGAAGGAAAGAACTGATGGTGCCTAGGTGAGCAAGATATTGTCCCATGGATTATCTGTTCTTTTTTCATTCTTGCAATAACTCTCTAAGATAAGCTATAAATTCTCTAGTATTTCAGTCAAGGAAATAAAGGTCTACAAGGGCATTCGATCCCTAAAGGCCATGTAGCTAAGAAGCAACATAACTGAGACTCAAACCCAGGTCTGTCTTCTCTCCGACTGACAGAGTAAAACCAACCTGTATGAATCCATCTTTTTGAGGAATGGCTTCTAATTTGTAATTCAAATGTAATATATGTAATATTTTCTCTCACTTTCACTTCATCTGATGAGTGGGGAAGTGGCAAAGGAATTTTCTGAAGTCAGACTGAATTTAAGCTGTGGATGGTGAAATACAGAATAATTTCTTCCTTGGTATTTTAGAAGTTCTTCATTTTAACCATCTGTTGCAAACTGACAGATGGGTTGATATATGACAGAATAATGGGTCTTCAATTCTAGAAGGGCAGAAGGAATGCTTGAAAAATAGCAGCTCTTTTCATGAACCTAACTGAGCTAACACCACTTGCTCACTTGCAAAAAAAAAAAAAAAGGAAAATATTTGTGGGAGGAAAGTGTGAAATATAATCATAATTATTCCTCTAAGCAAAAAATTTCTCACAATTGCCAAAGGTCAAATCCAGTAAAATATGCCTACTCTAAAATTATGCTGAAGTTTTCAAATCTAGTTATTTAAAAAGGTATGGGGGTGGAGGTGGGGGGGGAGGTACACATGAAGAAAAATAAAAACAAAACAAAACAAAACCCTTCTTCCATCCCTATCTTCCAGCCATTTAATTTTATTTTTTTATAGGCAGACAGTGTTAATAGTTTTTTATACCTTTGAGACAATTTAGGAAATAGGCAGATTTTTGAAATCCAAATGATTTTCTTTCTAAGTGACTCTGCCAAATGTGAAGTCTATATCCTTTCTTCTCGCATTCAGTGAGTATATATGAGAAGTCATGTATATGGCAGATATTTGGCGAAGCACTAGGGATATGTGCTTAAGACCGCCCCATCCCCAGGAACTATGGTCTAGTGAATGAGACCAACAGGATTGGAATAGCATATGTTACGTGCTTTCTGAATGCAGCAATGATGGAGGCATTTGTCAATCATAGCATTGACTCATTCTCCCAGGCGGGACTTCTTCAAATGGCCTTACAGGTCTTGACACAATTGCCCCACTTCTTTTCCAATCATGTATCGCAACCAGATGAAATATTCACACACACACACACACACACACACACACACACACACACACACACATGCCTGGTTGCTACAAAATAGGTTTGAAGTTCTAACCACAAAGAATTACTGGCTCAAATTTTGGACTGTATTAGCAAAATTTTGACCATGTGAATTTAACCTCAGCAGAATGGATTTGCTTTCCAAAAAAATTATCAGGATACAGATTGAAAAAATAAAGTCATTGAAGCTGAATTTAAGCTTAAATGTCATTGACCATGACAAAATCAAGCCATGTCACTTGATGCTTACATCATCTTCACATCATCAATAGCCTAACCATTAATGCAACAATTATTATATTCCAGTCTCCATGCTTAACATTTTTATTTCATTTTAATCCTCACAATAATACTGTAAAGTAAGCAGTCCTATTTCATATTACAGATATGAACACAGAAGCCCAGTGAATTTTAAAATCTGTGATCAGGTTTGCTTTATTGCATTGTTTCCAGTCATGCATATCAACTCTTCCACATCCTCTCTGGGAGATTATCAGTAATATAGAACAGTAAGTTAATAACAGAATTATGTTTTCAAAGGAGTTTTTGACAGCTTGGCTTTATCTCAGCAGTTCCTTCCCACTCTAATGTTATATAATTGTGGAGGAGGAAGATGTGCATTTTTTCCAGTTTCAGAGTAGGTGATGGCAAGAGAACACAGACCAGGATTCCAAGAGGAGCTGACTGGGTTCAGAAGGTGGTGCCTGAAAGATCTGCCTGCATTTTCTGAGTCAAAACGTCTGACTTCTCACTAGCTTACTTGAAATTATTTTTTATAAAATGCATCCATTTTTAAATACAGGTTGGTGGTGGGGGTAACCTAAAAATAGTTAGGCAAATTAAGAAATTACTTCAGGGTATCTGCTGTTTTAATTATCCATTCCTCTACTATTTGTCGTTGTATAGAGGAAAAAAGGTAGTTTTGTATTATCCTTTTTAAAGTGCGTGCGTGCGTGTGTGTGTGTGTGTGTGTGTTCACATATACATATGATTCCCAAGTTATATATATATATATGAACTGTGGTGGAGTAGTTTTGTTCACACAATGAGAGAACATTGTAGCCCAGGGTACTCGTGAAAGATGAAGTTCAAATCTGGCTGCTTTTGACTTCTAGCCTCCTACCATGTCTTCTGTATGCTAAGCCTCCTCCAAATGTTTCATCTATACACTGCCTGATATCTGGTGTTTTCCAGATATGTTTACAATGCCCAGATGTTTCATGGCAAGTAGACAAAGAGTGATGGTTAACTGCCTGAATTTTAGCATTTTCATCTAGATGGTTCAATGGCAGCCCCAAAAATATTTGGAAATGCTATAAATTACTTTAAAATAAAAAGATTGATAAGGTGTTTAATAAGCATCTACTAATTTCCATATTCATCCTTGACTAATTCTACAAATGTGATTTTTTTTTCCTCGAGTTATTTTTAAGACATCCAAACTGATTTGAACAGTTTCCTCACCTCTGGTGTAGGACGTGGGCAACTTACTTGTTCCTGTAATTATTGATAGATGTGTCAAAACCAATAACCAACTATTTGGAAAGAGTGCTGTTTTCTGCATGAGCTGGCAACTCACCTGGAAACAACTCTGGTTGTTTCTCTGGGCTTGCAGACTTCTAGAGGGCAAGGGTTCAGAGAGGCGAGAATCATTTCCTGCCAAGATTTAGACGTGTGAACAGATCCACCCAGACTGCTATACCCCTGGGTCCCCTTTGTTTATCGCTTGACTTTCTAAGAGGAAGAGGGTTGCAGGTGAGCAAGTACAGAGAGCGGATAGCTTCAGCAGCCACATGAGCCATCCAAATTCCCAATAAACAGGCTGTCTTTCCATATTCGCACTTAAACCTTCCTTCTGCTAGCAGCATGGTTCAGTAAGTCTTCTTGGTCCTGACCAATGTCAACATGCATCCTTCTTGGGCATGGAGCAAGAAGGTAGTAGAGGGAAGCCCAAAACTCCCTCTAGATGCCAATTCATAGAACTTCCAGATAAGCCATTTTCTGGTAGATGTATTATTCAACATGAGTCTGTTTTGAGAACCAAAACAAGGGACAAGCCCCAAAGGATCCTGGATGCAACCAGATCTGTGCAGCTTCCTTTGTCCCCCTAGACTAGCCAGTGCCCCCTCCCAATTTTGCTTGTTTGTTTGTTTGTTTGTTTATTTGTTTGTTTTCAAAACACCAAGTCCTTCTCCTTTAAAGCCATTATCACCATTTTCAGTTACAGATTCTTCTGTGATAATTTAAGTAAGGTCTCTCTCCTCCATGTCTGTTTTTATTAACTACTGCATTCCTAAGACCTGGCACCTACTTGGTTCTTACTAGAGATTTTTTGAGTGAATGAATGGACCCACCAGATTTGTTTGACCATCAAAAACCACTGAATAATACCAATATATATTTCTGTTCTGTTGTATATTCAATTTTTATGTATAGAATTTTTCCTTATCCATGTGTGTGTGCAAATGTATGTGTGTGAAAATTCATTGAGAACTTACTATGTGTCAGGCACTGAGTTATACATTTTATTGAATTAACTCATTTATCCTTGGCAAAAAACTTATGAAAATATATGTCATGATCACCCCTTTTCACAAAGAGGAAAACTGAGGCTTAATAGGTTCCCAGAGCTAATTAACAAGAGTTGAGATGTGAAGCCAGGGCTGCCTCATTCCAAAGACTGTAAAGTTAACCATTATGTTATACCTTCTCTTCTAAAAACCACTGTGTAATAAGACCTACCTCACAAATTCTTGATGAAGATTAAGTGAAATAATGTATATAAAGGTCTTAGCGTAGTGCTGGTAATACTACTACTATTATTGTTAATTTCTTTTGAACAGTTATTAATTTTCTAATGTTACTGTGAACTTGTTTCAAAGGTTTATACTATTTGTAATGAAAGGTTGGAAAATCATATCAAGTTTTATGGTGTGTTTTTAACATGATTTTCACCAACACTGAAGCAAACTAGTGAAGACTTCGCATTCATTCCAAGATCGCCAAACAGCCAAGACTACCTCCCTCTTGCTAAGATCGTGACTGAGCTAAAGACATGCAGATCTTTTTAAAAGTCTTCTTTTCATAAAAAGAAAAGAAAAATTGAAAAACAAGAAATTGGAGGCTTCAATTCCACAGCTGAACAACCATAAATCTATTGATAAAGTTCTTGGGGAACAGACTGAAAAGGAAAAAAAACGGGAGTATGTCAATTACAATCAAATTTAACTTAAGAGAGAAAGAAATGAAATCTTGCATTGGTTTTCAAGAAGTCAGATTCTTCACACATGAAACAAGATGACTATTACTCAGACCTTGTAACAGAAGAACACCAGCATCTACTGCAGCTCTCTTTTTACAAAATTCTGATTGACACTATGACTTATCTGTGATAATAATATAAAACAACTCAGACAGTGCAGAAAAAGGAAAGATGTAAACCACTTGAGACCAGAAAACAGATCCTTGGCTGGCATCCCCCTCCCCCTACTCCATTTTTAGAATAGTATCCAGCCTGTAGCAGGAAGATAATGAATACTGCACAGATGATTAGGAAAGAGACAGATAGAACGATGAACAAATGAACAAATCAATGTGATTTGGAGTCAAACAGATCTGAGTTTGGTACTCAATTCCTCTACTTACTTAACTCCTTTAAGCTTAGCCACTTAGTGACTGAGACCTCCAGCAACTTACTTAATCTTTCTGAACCTTGATTTTCTCACCTGTATGTAAGGTGGTATCAGTCACCTCAAAGTGTTATTATGAGAATTAAATGAATCATGTATGGCAAGCAGAGTGTCTGGTACATTGTAACTACTCCATAAGTGATAGCCATAAATATTAATATTGCAGCTTAATATTTATTTTGAGCCAATAAAATCATGGGCCCCTAAGAGCAATAGAATGTTTTTATAATAAATTAAGAGCACAGATTCTGGAGCCAAACTCCCTGGGTCCAAATCCTGACTCTGTGTCTTTCAAACTGGAGTTAAATAATTTATCCCACCTATAACGTTGGACTGAATATTTCATCCAATTTCACAAGCCACCATCCTGGCACATGTCCTGAGACTTTCACCCTACATCTAGCCTGAAATGCAGCTCCTACTTGGTGGGGCTGTGAGCCCATCTCCTCCCTTGGGAGAAGGCCCACACCTCCCTTTGGTGGCACTAACATGCCTTCAGACCCCCACCAGACCACAGGAGCAATGCAGTGAGCTACCGTATCAATCCACTTATGGGATCCTACAGGCCAGGAGGGATGTGAGAGGCATGCTTGCCTTATACAAGCTAAGCTGAGGGATGGCAACCAAGGCTACCTCAGACTCAAGTACCAAGAGAAACTGTGACATCAGTGATCCAAAATAGAAGAAGGGGCATAACTCTCCCTTGACGTTGGATATAAATGTGCTTCCATTTGCAAATTATGGATTACAGCTGTGCTGTCCGATAGGGTAGCAATAGTGACATGTAGCTCCTGAATATTTGAAATGTGGCTGATACAAATTAAGATGTGCTGCAGTTATAAAACACACACCAGATTTCAAAGACTAGTACAAAAAAATAAAATACATCATTAACAATTGTATACTGATTTTATTAAATGATAAGATTTTTAGACATTGGGTTTTCTTGTAGAAATACATCTGAAGTATTAATATAATCAATTGAACCAGTTTCTTTTTTTTTAATTATTTTTCAATTGCAGTTGACATACAATATTATATTAGTTTCAAATGTACAACATAATAATTAGGCATTTATATAACTTACAAAGTGGTCAGCCTGATAAATATTTATCTGACACCATACATGTTATATCACTAACTATATTCCTTAGAGTATACTTTATATCCCCATGACAATTTTATAGCTACCAATTTGTACTTCCTAATCCCTTCCCTTTTTTCACCCACCCAACCACCCTCTCAGCTGGCAACCAAAAAATGTCCTCTGTATCTATAAGTTTGTTTGTTCCTTTATTTTGTTCTTTAGTTTTTGTATGTAAGTTAAATCACATAGCTTCTGCCTTTCTCTGTTTGACTTACTCCACTGAGCAAAAAGCCATCTAGGTCCATCCATGTTGTTGCAGATGTCAAGATTTCATTATTTTTTATAGCTGAGTAATATTTCATTGCACATACAGAGGGTGCCAAAAAAATGTATACACATTTTAAGAAAGAAAAAAACTATAAAATTGTAATACTCAATATATACCAATAACAAAAGAGGAATACAAGACATGTGTCTACTTTTTTTGGCACCCCCAGTATGTACTACCTCCTCTTTATCCATTCATCCACTGATGGACGCCCAGCTGCCTCCACATCTTGGCCATTGTAAACAATGCTGCAATGAACATATGGATGAACAATGAACATATGAACATATGCACATGTCCCCTCAAAGTAGCATTTTGGGTTTCTTCAGATAAATACCCACAAGTGGGATTACTGGGCTCTTCTTTTTCTCTAATTATAGCCTTTGTTTTAAAGTCTGCTTTGTCTGGTATAAGTATTGTTACCCCTGCTTTTTTGTTTGTTTGTTTCCATTTTCATGAAATAGCTTTTTCCATCCTTTTACTTTCAGTGTGTGTGTATCTTTCGATTTGAAGTGAGTCTCTCATAGGCAGCAAATATAAAGGTCTTATTTTATTATCCTTTCAGCCACCCTATTCTTTTTTTTTTTGTTTTTGTTTTTTTTGTGAGGGCAGTGTCACTGGCCCTCACATGTGGGACCTGAACCGGGGCCACTGGCTTCCCAAGCCAGTGCTTAACCACTGCGCCACTCGGCTGGCCCTCAGCCACCCTATCTTTGGACTGAATCATTTAATCCATTTGCATTTAAAGTAATTGTTGATAGATATGTAGTTATTAACATTTTATTATTCATATATTTTATTTTTTATTTTATATTTTTGTCTTAAAAAAGTCCCTCTAAGATTCTTTGTAATACTGGTTTGGTGATGAACTCCTGTAGCTTTTTCTTGTCTGGGAAGCTCTTTATATGTCCTTCAATTCTAAATAATAGCTTTGCTGGGTAGAGTAGCCTTTGTTGTAAGTCCTTGCTTTTTATCACTTTGAATATTTCCTGCCAATCCTTCCTGGCCTGCAAAGTTTCTGTTGAGAAATCAGCTGATAGTCTTATGGGAGCCCTCTTGTAAGTAACTAACTGCTTTTGTCTTGCTGCTTTGAAGATTTTCTCTTTGTCTTTAACTTTCGGAGTTTTAATTATGATGTGTCTTGATGTGGGCCTCTTGGGGTTTATCTTGTTTGGGGCTCTCTGCACTTCCTGGGCTTGTATGTTTATTTCCCTCACCAAGTTAGGGAAGTTTTTTATAATTATTTCTTCAAATATGTTTTCAGTTATTTGCTTGCTCTGTTCTCCTTCTGGTACCCCTATGATGTGATTGTTGGAATGCTTGATATTGTCCCAGAGGCCCCTTAAACTATTCTCTTTTTTTTTTAATTCTTTTTGCTTCTTGTTTTTCTGAGTGTTTTCTGCTACTGTATTTTCTATAATAAATCATTGATTTGATCCTCTGCTTCATTTAATCTACTGTTGATTCCCTCTAATGTATTCTTCATTTCAGTTATTGTATTCTTCATTTCTAACTTATTTTTATGCTTTCTGTCTTCATTTTTATGTTTCCTACCTATTTCTTGTAGTCCTCGCGAAATCATTGAGCATACTGATAACCAGTATTTTGAACTCTGTGTCTGGGAGATTGCTTGTCTCCATTTTGTTTAGTTCTTTATCTGTAGCTTTGTTCTGTTCTTTCATTTGGGCATATTTCATTGTCTCCCAATTTTGGCTGCTTCCCTGTGTTTGTTTCTATGTATTAGATAAGGCTTCTATGACTCCTGGTCTAAGTAGAGTGGCCTTAGGTAGTAGGTGTCCTGTGGGTCCCAGTGACACAATCTCCCTTTTAACCTGAGCCTAGTGCTTCATGTGTGTCTCTTATGTGGGTTGTGTGTGCCCTCCTATTGTCGTTGAGCCTTGGTTGCTGTTTGCACTTCAGTGTTAGGGATTGACCCTCAGGCTGCTTGGTTGTGAGGACTCATGACTAGAAGGAGCTATTGTGAGGGAGCTGACCCTACAGAGCAGGATTCACTTTAACAGGGCTCTGGTGCCTGCCCAGCCTGCCCTTTGCATATGTCATCCTTGGAGGTGGCCTGGTGATGCTCTAGCTTGCTCTGAAGCTGGCTATGATGTGTGCCAGTGCCAGGACCTCCTGGGAGAGCCCCACTACAGGCCAGGTTCAGCTGCAGCCTGTGCCCTGCCTGAGGCCACTTGGCCTAAGTCACAAAGCAATCCGCAGATGGCAGCCACCCACTCTGCACTTGGAGGTGCCTCTAGAGGTTAAGCCACAGGCTGAGACTGGCTGCCACTAGTGTCATACTTGGGGATGTTCAGCAAGAGGTTCAGAGCATGCCAAGGCCAGTGCTCCTTGTTTGAATTTTGTGAACCTTTGAGAGATTTTAGGAAAGTCTGCAGCATGAGCCAAGACAGGCTATCTGGATGAAAAAGCCACTGGAAGTGGCTTGGTTGGGTCTGCAAGTTGGAATGCGTGGGGTCTCAGGGAATCAGCAGGGCAAGGGGAACAGTGTTAGGTAGGTGGATTGAGATACAGCCCCAGCCAAAGTCTGCATGCTAGAGGGAGACAGCTCACTGAAGAAACAATGGCTTCTGCCAGCACTTCTGTCTGGGAAAAAGCTGCCCCTCCAGCCCCCACTCTGAATCCAGACAATTCAGTTCCTCCCCATATGTCCCTAGTGCCTTTTGAGCTGCTACCCCAGCACTGGTGCGAAAGTGAATCCATCAGAGTGTAAGTCCTTTAAGAGGAGGTCCTGGGACTCCAGCCACCCTCTATCCCACTCAACATAATCGCTGCTGGTTTTCACAGCCAAAAACTGTGGGACCTTCTCTTCTTGGCACTGGAACTCCGGGCTCGGGAGCCTGGTGTAAGGCTGGGACCCCTCACTCTTCAGGGGGAACCTCCACAGCCCAGCTATCCCTCCTAATTTTAACTGCCACATGTGGGTAGGGACCAGCCCATTCCATGTCTCCACCTCTCCTATCAATTATTAGTTGTAGGGTTTCTGTTCAGCTAGATTTCAGGGGATTCTCAGTGATGGTTGTTCTATAGTTAATTGTAATTTTAATGTGGTCATGAGAAGAGGCAAGCACAGCGTTTACCTGCTCCACCATCTTGACTGAAAAATCACACCCATTTCTTACTGCTTTTTTTCTTTTAATGTGGCTACCATAAAACTTAAATTACATATGTGACTGATATCTCTGACTTGCATTCTATTTCTATTAGACAGCATCTCAGCATTCCTACCCCCAGATGGGGCCGTGCAATCCTTTCCAAAACTTCAGGCATTCTCCGCCCTGCTTCTGTCACCTGGGCCATGAATTATCTAATATTGTTCTTTAAATTAAATTCTTTTCCTAAACTTCAATAAAATGTGTTTTTGAAAAAAAGACCCTATACTATTAGTGAATATAGAAATCTAGCTTTATATGACATAATTAGAAGATAAACATAGAAATGAATAAATGCAAAATAAAGGATATTGTCTTTCTGCCAGGCCCTGAGCCTAGGCCAATTTTTTTTTATATAAATAGGTATTAAATATTTATTAAATAAGTGTTAGAGACATGTTAGCACCCCCTGGGACTTTTTCCTTTACTACTCAGATTGAAAGAGAATTATCAAGGAGAATGCCTTTCCTCCTATGTAGCTTAATGTTTTTAATTGCTATGTCTGTGTTCCCACAATGATAGATGACCCAAACTTCAGAAAAGCTGGGCATAATGAAAACCCATTCACTAAACAGAGAGGCCAATGTCCTGAATTCAAGTCTCAATTTCTTGTAACAACTTGGACATATCATTTAATTTCCCAGAATCTATAAAATTTGTATAATTATCTTCAACCTGATGCAGTTATTGTGAAAATCAAATGATCTTCAATGATTACATGTTAAAAACTGTAGACATTCTCCAAAAGTCACATCGCATTATTATTAGTTCTTTAAACGAAATGATGAAATAAACCTAGGAATTGACAAGGAGTTATTCTATCCAGCCACTACTTAGCTCTTCTCTCTTTCAACACAAGCGCATAGCTCTGTGCTGAGCTGGGCTTCCCTCTTGCTGTTTGATTCCCTTGTTTCCTGGTTCATAGCTTCATTCTGGGATTTCTGAAAACTGACTTAGTAACAGGAATCCAGTTGCACTAAGGGTGAGAGGGGCTGGTTGGACTGTCCAGTTTCTGGTCTAGCCTCTCAGTGGAAGTGTCAGGTACAGGATAAAGAACAAAGCTATCAAGTAGGCAAACCAGATAATAAAGTCATGGGAGTTGAAATACTGGGAATATTTACTAATAGATAGATAAAAATGGGAAAATGGCTGTGTTTACCAATATCCAGTGGAGCCGCTGTGTGCCTATCAAGAAGAGATGGATATGGGTTTACCTGCTTCTAAAACATTAAGTTTTATGTCACCAAAGATGACTCCCTTTTGTATACCTTGGAGTGATCCAGGACAAGCATCTTTAATACATTAAATTACACTCTAGTAAAAATCAGTTTGCTAATGGTAAATTAGAAGAAGTGGAAGCAGTAAAACACACCCAACAAATGAAATGGAAACAAACCACCCAGCCAGCAGTAAGCCAGACTGTTCCCTCTGTGAAGAAAGCTGTTTGCTTGGATCAGTGAACAGGTATTTAAAACATATTGCAGAAACACAACCAGACAGCATGTCAACGCTTTCAGTACAGAGACCAATAGCTCAGAGTACATTTTATAAATCACTTAATGAACCATGGGCAACTCAATTAGCCCACTTGGCCTCAGTTTCTTCATCTGTAATACGGGGCTAATAACACCTCCTCTGACTGCTCCTTGAGGTTTCACGGGACCACTTAGATTCCAAGTATGAGATTTTTTTGGAAGCATTAAAGCACCTCCCAAATGGCAGCTTCTCCACTCTAAGGGAGTAAATAACACAAGCATAGCTCTCAGAAGATACCTTCAAAGGGTTAATTTATGCAACATATTAACTTAGCAGTAAATGTTATGAATTTATGTCTTGAGTTTCTTCCATGCACACTTCATCTTTGTTAGATAGACAAGAAGTAGCATTTGTAGGATTCTTACCTGCACCATCAGAAGAAAGTCACTTCTCAAGTGTGAGGCATTACCTCTCCTGATACAGAAGATGGTTTTAGGCAGACTGTTAGCACAGCATTTATATACAGAGGGTGCCAAGAAAATGTATACACATTTTAAGAAAGGAAAAAAATGATTAAAATATATACCGATAACAAAAGATGAATACAAGTCACGTTTGACTTCTGCAATTACAAGAGGTGCACAAAGTGGTTACTATCAGCGTCCAGACGCTTCTGATTATGGAGAACTACTTGCTTGAGCAACACTGACCAAAGTGTCCACTTGTATGCATTTTTTGGCACCCCCAGTATATATGTATATATTATATATATAATAGATAATTATAGATAGACTATATATATATATATATTCTATAAATAATGTATAACATATATAACATATATATGTAAAACATGAGTGAGAAAGTTATTCCGTATTCAATTAAACGTCAAGCCCTCTGATTAGGTCATGCTAATATTCCTTTAAAATCTCTCTAACACTTCTTAATCTCCCTTTTTAACAACAATCTTCAACTCCAAAGCCTAGTACAAACATCCCCAGCTAGAATTTAAGGTATATCATTTTCACTGTATAACATTTATGTTTGCAGTTGTCTTCTATCTCTGGCAAGTCTTATTGGTTTAAGACTTATAGTACACATAAAGTTTCTTCTGGGATAACCTTATTTATGTAAAGAAGGGTAAGTTGCTTTAAAAGAAATATTAAATAGTAACACAGGAGGTATGTGGATAAAATAAAAAATGTTTAGGTAGAACCAAAACGATGAATACTTAGAGAATATCAACTAAGGTAATATCCACATAGAATACACCGGAGAGCATCTTTTCTCCCAACTTTTCAGGAAGCTCATGATATGTTACAGTAGTCAGCCAGGCATTAACTACAAGTAAAGTATTGACCTCCTATGCTTCAGTTTCTGCATAAGAAAAGCAGAACTAACAAATACCCATGCTGTAAGGTTAACGATATCTGTCAGTGCTTAGCAGAGTGCCTGGCCTATAGGAGATGCTCACAAAATGTGGGTGACGGCAGCTGTTGCTGCTGCTTCTGATACAACGATTAGCTTGGGGCAGCTTCTGGACACTCAGAACAAGGCCCTCTCCACCTTGTTCTGTGGTGGATCCCATCACTGGGCTCCCTGCCCTTGGGCTCCATTTGAATTTGGCCAAAGGGAAGCCTTCTGAGGAGATTAAAGGATGGAAGGACAGTGGGGTCAGGGATTTGCTCACTCCTCTCACTGCCTCACTCCCTACAAGTAACCTCAGACTCAGGTTTAAACCTCAAACCAAAAACAGAAAGAATTCAGGCTAACATACACTTTAGCTAGAATTTTGACATAGTCTTCCCATCTTCACACTTTTCTTAGTTATAGAAAACCTGAGTTGAGGCGACTTTGTGAAACCCTTGATGTAAAAACTTTCAATTCTAATGACATTTATTATTTAGTCTAATTATAAATCTTTATGCTGCTGTAAGGGCAAACAGGCCATCTGAAGTTTCTGTCTGTGAGAGCCATTGATATCATCAATCAGTGCCCTCATCACATTGCTATGTTGTTTTTATTTAGTCTAAATATAAATCAAGATATGTTTAAAAATACACATGCTTATGTAAAACAAAATAGAAATCACCTCTAATCCTACCAGCATGACTTGGTAAACTCTTATACAATTTTATATATTATATATAAAACATTTCTCTCTCTCTCTCTCTCTCTCTCTCTCTCTCTCTCTCTCTCTCTGTGTGTGTGTGTGTGTGTGTGTGTGTGTGTTTGTCTATACACACACACAAATATTTTAACAAAATTGGGACCATTTTCTTTCATTCATTCTCTCACTCAAGTGTTGATGGTTCTGCTTCTGCCAAGGCCCAGCATTGAGCAAGGGGGACAAAGTATCTCCCTTCATGGAGCTGACATCTTATTGGTAAACATAGGCAAACAAACATATTTTCACTCCTCACAATCATCTTATGAGACAGACATTGTTACTATTCCTATTTACAGGGAGCTAAACTGAGGCTTCAAGTAGTCTAGCAGATTGCCTAGACACACAGCTAGTAAGTAGCAGAGTAAGGATTCAACCCCAGGTTTATCTGATAACACACCAAGTTTTTAACTTTAAATATCTTAGTACCGTGTACTAACCATATACTTTACACAATGGTAATAGGGCCTAAAAAGTTGGATTAGCTCCCCAGAATAATATATTTACTCTAAGGACATAGTTTCGTAACTTCAATCATGAAGTTTATTTGTGAAAAATGATTCATTACCATTTTGTCATATTTAAATGAAGCAGGACCTCAAGTCCAACTTTTACACTTTTTTAGTGTACTTGTTTTAAATAAGATGATCAATATTCCTTAAAGCAGACATGAGAGACAGTATAGAAAAGTCAAGCTCAAGGTCCTGGAAACAGACAGCCCAACTTACAATCCTGATTCCTCTACTTGCTAACTCATGACTCTGAGCAATTTTATTTAACCTCTTCGTGCCTCAAGTTTCCTCAACTGTAAAACTAAGAATAGGATTAGCATCTGTTTCACAGGATTAGCATCAGTGCTATTGTCAGGATAAAATGAGTTAATATATGCAGACTTGGAATAATACTTTGCATATAAATGCTTCAATAAATGTTAGGTTTTTTACTATTATTATTTTAACAAATAAGTCTAAAAGTTCTGATATTATTTTGTCTAATTTCTAATTGAGAGGTTTTCACATGACTCTGTTCTTTTCTTAAAGGTTTCCCATCCTAATGGCTTTTTAAAAATTCTATGTCTAATTATGATTATAAATAATGACAGCTACTATCTCATAGTTCAAATTACAGAGTATCTTTAATCCCTAACAAATATGTAATATCAAGAGAGCAGAATCCATATTTTGTATTTTTTTAATTCCTCACAAGACAAGACCTTGCTCAATATCTGGCATATTCTCAAAAATTACTATTTATTTATTTATTTATTTATTTATTTATTTATTTATTTACTTATTTATTTATTTAGCTGAGCCACCCTGCCACCCGTTGGCAGCTCAGCGGCAGCTCAGCTCTGGCTGGGAATTGAACCAGCGACCCTGTTGCTCAGAGCTCCCACTCCTGAGCGAGCTCTTAATCAACTGAGTCACTCAGCCAGCCCAAAAATTACTCTTTGAATGAATGAATGAAATAGGTACCAGATTGAACATTAACAGGAAGTTGCATCTGCCACAGTCAACCTGGCTTATTTATTTGTAACAATTCCACCAATTTCTAATTCAAATCCAAACACTTGAGTCTCTTTATTCCAAATTTTCTCACTGATGTTGAAACATCTGTAGATATTATATTTGTTTTTGTGTTTGTTTATACATCCATCTTATTAAGATGGCTTACTTAAGATGGCTTACATGGATATATGAAATTCAAAATGGAATTAATTAAAAATAAGAAGGAAAGAATAAGGAAAAGGAGGGACGGGTATACAAACAGTTAGAAATAGAGTTAAAATACTCATGCCATACAACTTCTATAAGTGGGTCACAAATTTCTCTAAATTTTCTAGAGCCAACATGAGAAGGTCAGCTAGTGAGTTACATAATTTCCAGCAACCCCTGGATAAAGAGATCAATTATTTAAAAGATTCAGCTACTCTTAGTAGTAGACCCTTTAGGACATTCTCCACAAAAGTCATACCTAACAAATACCATTCTCAATACATCTTTAGAGTATAAGAATCCCCTCAGCATAAATTATGGGATCTTGATGAAAAGTCATTTCCTCACGCCATGAGGAAAGGCCAACCAGAGCAAGTCAGATGTGTGGTGACCTTAGGTAGGAAAGAAACACACGCCAAGTTATTCTTAAGGGATTTATCATTTGGAATAAAAAAGAAGTCTATTTCTGTTGGTATATCAAATTTACTATTTTCCTTCTCAGGTCACTGTTCCTAATATTCTAGGTAGGCAGTACAGAATATCTTTGTAGTAAGTAGTCAAGCACAAATACAGTAAATCTGGGAAATTGCCCTAGGATCTGCTTAAACCTTGCATAGTGACTCCATCCACTAACCCTTCTGAGTAATGAGGGAGGATATGAGAAGTAGCCCCCCTCCATCATCAGAAACTTGGAGATGTTTCTTTAAAATATTTATCCCCTTACATCGTGGAGATTTTGTTTGATATGATATGAATAAAGAAGCTTCTTTCCCCTGAACTCATAGCAGATGGCTTTCTAAGTCAGACAGACCTAGATTTAGCACTTTCCATGTGTTACCTTATATCTCTGGATCACAGTTTCCTCATCTTTAAATTGGGCATTAAAATACTGTTTAACATGATGTTTATAAGAATAATTTCATATAAAACCTCTCACCCATTAAAAACACTCAAAACATTATACCTCTTATTGTCTCTTACTTAACAGTCCCAAGGATAATGCATAGGTTTGTTGAATGCACGCATGCATGAGTGAATGAATGAATGAATGAATGAATATTACCATCCAGAAGTCTTCAACAATCAGCAAATCTGTCTAAATATTTGAAATCATTATAACATGTCAGTTAAGAGCATGGGCTCACAAGTCAGGTTGCCTGGGTTTGAATCCTGACACCATCACTGATTATCCATGAAGATCTCAGAGAAGCTGTTCAACTATTCTGTCTGAGTTTTGTCATCTGCAAATGGGATAATAATTGTAACTTCCATACAGAGGTGTTGTAGCAACTTAGGGTTGTAAGTACTTAGCATCATTACTAGGACATAATTAAGCATTCAATAAGGATTACTATTATTATTTATTTTATAGAAATATAAACATAATATCACAAAACTTTATTTGTTTTGCAACTTTTCCCTGGTTCCAATGCTACGGGATCTTGGAATTTTCCAACAGGCAAACGAAATAGTTGTATAAACTAAATGATTTGTTTCTAGAATTCACACTTCTTTCACTGCTTTATCTTTCTGTTTGTTTCTGTAGGACTTCATCGTCACCGTAGTCTTTTCATTCTTGTGGTTGGTGGGCTCTTCAGCTTGGGCGAAAGGACTATCTGATGTCAAGGTCGCAACAGATCCCAAAGAAGTATTGTTACTGATAACAGCGTGCAAACAGTCATCCAACAAATGTATGGCTGTCCACAGCCCTGTAATGTCCAGCTTAAACACTTCTGTGGTATGTGTTCACCTATGCCTTACCTCTAAATCATTGTTTGCCAATCAAGTGAACAAAACCTCTCAGAAGTCATTCTGGGAATTTCTGCCTCCAAAACTAGGCCAGGCTATGTGCAAGCTGATCCTTTGACCTTGAAGTTTCCATTGTCAGAACCCATAGACTTCAGTGCTGCCAATTATGGAGTTCTTAGTAAGGACCCAGTAGTTATTGGCAGCCGTTGCTTGGGTGACAGTCAAGTCAAAATTCTAAGTCAGAAGCAGATATCAAGTCTGAACTTTAAGGTTGAAGCTTGCCAGAAGTTAAAAAGGAATATTTGATGGCATAGAGGTTTCCTGGGAAGAAAACATGGTTCAAGTTGCCACACGTAGAATACATCCAATTGATTGGAGAAAAATATGCAGACCTAATATGGTCCAGAAAGAAATGCATCATGCATTGATCATTGTTATGGTAATTTTTTGTCTTCTCTATGCTCCCATTTTAGCTGCTTGATAACTTCAGAAAAGCTGAACTATCTTAGTTGAATAACGGCAAATGTTATCATCAAGTGGATAACTCTTACAGGAAGACAGACAACCTGACAGATAGAAGGGTCACTAAGTTGGATTCTTATTTTATGAGTCTAAGAACTTGTGTAATTCCAAAGAAAGAAACTGTATCTGAGAAAGACAGAAGCTATAAGGCAGCAAAAAGCAGTAGTTATCGAAGAATAAATGGCTCGGCAGTGTTTGCTGAAGGAACAACACTCTTTAGCAACCCCTAAAAATAACTATCTTTGCTTCAAGGTTAACGCATTTCTACAGCTTTCTGAAATTTAATCTGAGAAGTCATATGAGAAGGGAAAGAGGATTGCTCATTGGCTCCTGATGATTTGACTGTGAACCTTGCCTTTGTAAAATAGCAAACATGGACATAAACTATGTATGAATGTTTCACAGTCATTTTTATTTGTTGCTGCCCACACCTGTGGATGAATACTTTGAGGCAGACACTAAAATAGATTCCACTGCCTCTGTAGTTTGTTTATAGGCAGTACTTAATGAAAGTAATTGAAACCATAATCTCAAAATCTAAGAAAATAGGTAAAATCATTTGACATATTTGTTAATTTAATGAATAATCTTCTATATGTTATGACAACCTGCATCGTCCATTTAATTCCACTTATGGTGTCTCTAGGAAGTTTTAGACTAGGAGTATAATTTTGAATGAGAAACAATGTAACATGTTTCTTAAAACTAAAACTGAGAATGGATGGAAACCAAATAAGGGTGCATAAAGACAGGACTGGTTTTGTTATAGTTATGGATCCATATCAGTTAAGGGACTTCCAGTTCTAGTGACAGAAAACTCAGTTCAAACTGGCAAAAGCAAGATAATCCTCCTATCCCTCAAGTTTCTTCTTTGCATCTTCTACTACTAATGTATGTATGCATTAGAACATTTGGGCTGTAGTGCCGGCTGAGTGGCTCAGTTGGTTAAGAGCTCGCTCAAGAGTGTGAGCTGAGCTCTGAGCAACAGCAGTTCGATGCCCAGCCCGAGCTGAGCTTCTGCTAAGCTGCCAACAGGTAGCAGGATGGCTCAGCTAAAAAAAAAAAAAAAAAAAAAAAAGAACGTATGAGCTGCAAGTAACAGAAACTAACTCTGACTAACTTCATCAGGACAAAAACCTTTGGAAGGAAATCCAGTAGCTCAGAAAACTGATGAGACCCGAAGAAACAAGCTCTAAGAAAGCAGGGTTTATAGCAAAACAAAGGTTCTAGAGGTCAGATACCAAAAAATGGTCTCATCAAGTAGCTATTAATGGCAAGTTATACCTAACCTTACATTGCTCTGCTCAAAATTCAGAGTTCCAGGAGAGAGCTCAAGTCACTTGACTGCAACTTGGCTCTGCACAGGAAATCAAATTTCTATTACCAAAAGCAGAGAAATATATATTAATCTGCCAAAACACAACAATTTTTTTTCATTACAAACTCATTTGGCTTAAAATTATATCGAGCTAGCTTTTCACAAAAAGTGAAAGTAATTGGAAAAACACTAAAAATGTGTCTTTCAAGGACAGAACCCATGGCCAGGAACTGGAAGGCTGGCAGGAAACTGGACCCTTCTCGTCCTCCTTCCCTCATCCCTGATTCTTTCTGCATGTCTGTTACCTTAGTCTCTTTTTTCAGGTGGATTTTTTTCGCTTTTGCCTGCTCAAACAAGAGAAGATAGCCACCCTACAGTTTCTGAGTCTATATTTCTCTTTTTTTGTTTGAGGGCAATGTCACCGGCCCTCATATGTGGGACCCGAACCAGGGCCGCTGGCTTCCCAAGCCAGCGCTTAACCACTGCGCCACTCAGCTGGCTATATTTCTTTTTAAAGATATATCTTGGACTGAACAAAAATCACTCAGGTTCAACGCCAGAGAGGCTCTCACTTGGGCCAGGTGTCTGCCTTGGTCTCATCAGTTATAGTTGGGGGGATTGGAGGAATTGTGCCATAGAACCCACTCCACTGGGCAAACATAGGTTTTAGAGGAGCCAGACATATACTACAAGAGGTGACCTCTGCAAGTTAATGGTGCAGGCAATAACTATATTTTCTACCTGGGTAGCAAATTTACTTTCTTCAAAGCACTTTGGCATTAATGACATTAATAGGTAGGTGAACCATCCAGATATTTCAAATGCAGGGAGCTAAAATGACGGGATGTCCATAAGATTCCCAAGTAGTTACAGCAATGCCAAACTAGAGCCTGAGTCACCAATACTGTTGCCACTCAGAGCAGTTCAGGGCATAGTTTTGCAGTTTGTCTGCCAGGGTTAGAATCCTGGCTCCACTCCTCAGTAACTGACTGTCTTTAGACAAATTAATTAAGCTTTCTAAACTTAGTTTCATCATCTATCAAATCTAGTTTTTTCCCATCATCTATAAAGTGGGAATATTATATAAGAGGCTGTTGGAAGTATTCGATGAGATAATGCATAGCTACTTAGCTTAGCACTGTGCCCAGCATATGGCAGCTGTTCAATAAGTGTCAAATGAGAGCTGCTACTAAAATGCATTCATTCTCTTAAATTTCATAAATTTCATACAGTGTTAGTGCCCAACAAAAGGGGGAAAAGAGTTTTTGTATTCTCTCAACTTTTCTTTCAAATGTTCATGGAGCATAACTATTCTATCCATAATTTCCACTCCTGTTTCTCCAACTTCATCAACGGCAACCTGGATACATCTTCTCAGATAGTCTAGATTTCATCTCCCCCTTTTTTCTCATGCCACATAGAGTCTCTCTTTCTGTTTTTCCCATATCTGAGCTTGAATCAAAATCCTTACTCTGATTTCAAATGCAACAAAATGGCAACAAAAGATTCAAGGGCCTGTGAGTCCCTAAAATGTGCCAGCCAAGAGATCTGTTATATCTCTGGGGAAAAAAAATAGAGTAAGGCATCACTGTTCCTTAAAGATACCCACAAGAAAGCCTTGTTTATGTCTTACTTTTAAGTTGCATTTCCCTGATTTCTAGTTCTTCTTGAGCACTTCTTTTTTAGAAACCAAGTAGCATCAGGGGAAAGAAAGGGTCAAGGAATAGGCATATAAAATTACAGCTTTGGGCAGAGCCATCTCCTTATATCTGAAAAGATTCCTTGATAAATTTTTCTACTCATATTTTGGCATATACTTACAGAGGTACAATTTAACCAAGATCTCCCTTTTGATGGAAAATATCCTGGTTACTGTACACATGGTTAAAAGATCCTATATACAAATTAGTTTTGTCAGTGATTATCTAATGCATTTTTGACAATGCGACTCTTACACTAGTATAAGTGCCTTATTTATGTTTTGTATCTCCTTCAGCTAGGAGGCTAGAGCATAGCACAAAATAATGTTAAGTAAATGGCAGTTAATGTTAAAGGAGGGAAGGAGGTTGGAGTAGGAGAGAGGGAAGAAGCGAGGAAGGGAGGGAGGTCTGGATAAATTAGTCTTCAATTAGATCAATTAGGATCCCAGATACTCAGTTTTAGCCATTGATATATCTCAAGAATATGGCCTCACTGTCAAAGCCCTGCTTCAATTTATGCTGCAGCAAAAGAGCCGACTGTAAACAATTCATGGAAATGTTTTAAAGTGATTCAGAGCATAACTTACCAATCAATAAGCATTTACTGATGTGCCTGGCACTGTCCAGTGGCTTTATGGACATCCTCCTTAATCCTCACCACCATTCCCCAAGGAAGGAATAATTTGTTTTATTTTATATAAAGGGAGGGGGGAACTGAGATCCAGAAGTTAACTAGAGCAAGAAATTGCAGAGCTCAGGCCACTCTGATTCCAAAGCCTGCGGGGGATGCCTCCAAGGCTGATATTCAGTTGGTGAGCCTGATCCACCTGCTGCTAAAATATTGACATACTTTGGTAATGAGGTGCATCTCCAAACCCCCAAAGCCCTGCATCTTGACTATACTAGCCCCCCAACTCCCACCCTCAGGGCATTCGGAACCACCCCACCATCCAGCAACCAAGGGATACATTTTGACCCAGCAAGGGACTTCCAACACCGTATCCCAGAGCTATGGCCACTGCCCAAGCCCATTTTGGATGGTCAGTGTCATGCTGAAGTGGCTACTAAATATACTCTAATGTCATCACAGCTTTGTATCATACTATTGTCACATGTCTCCAATACGGTGCTGTTAAAACTGACGGCCTGGTTAACTCCCAGGTCAAGCAGTCCACCTTCGGAAAGGCTGCAGAGCAGCTGTGCTGTTTGGGGTCCCTCGCAGCAGTGAACAATTCTGCTTCCATCACCCCCTTAGGCCCTGGAGAAGTAATGCCTGGTCCTCCGACTCACTCTCCAACACATTCTGGGAGAATAAGATGAATTTCTATAGGAAGGCCTTTCTTCCAGTTCTTGAGACAATATTTCATGCCTCTCTGAAACCTGCATGTTATCCCTCATCTGGTTTCAGTTTGCACTTAGGAGAGGCACAGGAAATACAGTCACTGCACAAAATTGGGCATGTGCTTACCTGCATACCACCTATACTGCTGTTAACCCCATACTTCTTTAAGTGAACTCATTTTTTATATCATTGCAATCAATGGAAAAGTAATATCTCTATTCATGAAATGAAGGTAACCTTATAAATTGATGCACTGTCAATAAAACAAAAATACTCAGCCCTGTACCCCTTGAAGATATCTCACACACCAAAGGGGGGGATAATGACAACTTAGGTAAAGGCTCAGGCTATGGAGTCAGATAGGTCATGGCTTTGAATCTGAGGTCTAATACTTACCAAGTCATGTGACCTTGAACAAGATTCTTATCCTTGCTGAACCTCAGTGTTCACATCTTTAATGTGGGTATAATAATAGTACCTTCCTTTTATACTAGCTTCATCAACACACAGAAACCCATCTATGCAGTACCTAACATACAGTAAACATTCGATAAGACCCAGACATTCTAAATGAAACAGAGGTTCCAAGTGAAAATTTGGAAGGTGCCTCAACACTGAAGTGAAAAATGACCTTTTGTATTGTGGAGAACTTTTCTGAAACTGAGATTTTACTTGTCCAGTGTATCAATTCTTTTGCTTTGGTTCTCCTTTAGGTCTTTGGATTCTTGAACTTTATTCTCTGGGCTGGAAACATCTGGTTTGTTTTCAAGGAGACCGGCTGGCATTCCTCAGGGCAGAGATATCTTTCAGACCCAATGGAGAAGCACTCGAGCAGCTATAACCAAGGCGGGTACAACCAAGACAGCTATGGATCTGGAGGCGGGTACAGCCAGCAGGCGAGTTTGGGGCCATCCTCCGATGAGTTTGGCCAACAGCCCACTGGCCCTGCCTCCTTTACCAACCAGATTTAAAAGGGTAGTACTTTCATTCTTCTGGAGATAGCCTCACCACCTTCCGTTTCAGTGGCAGGAGAATTTTTTAAGTTTCAATCACTTATTAATGCAGCAAGTATTGAATGTCAATCAGAGATCTGTAATCCTCATTAAGGCAGAAAGGCCTGTCATGATAAACGGTACTTAGGGATGAGATGACATGAGGAGATATATTATTCATCATAGATGGCTAATTGGAGAATACCTTATTATATACACAGTCTTTCATGGTCATTTTATATGTGTGTTGAAATAGTAGAAACATTTTATAGCATAAAGTCTCTAGTATGTAATATGCATAAAGTAAATTAAATAACACTGAGTTTTCTTATGTGTTTTCATGCAAAAGACATTTTAATGATTTCTATAAGATAATTTGGTGTATCACAATGTGCATGTATTATCACTTTTTAGTAATAGGTCCTATAGGTTCTAATAAGATTGTGAGTCTAAATATTTGTTTCAGACAGTTACTGTATTTTTTTTTTACTTGATGAATCAATGCTCATATGATTTAGTGCATGAATAGGCATTTTCTCACAAAATGAACATTTCAATGGTATTTATGAAAATTTTCCAGTTTGCACCATGAATTTGTTAAATGAACGTTTAAAGAAATATATTCACACTTTGTATACTTGACAATTTGTCTCTCTGAATGCATCGTAACTAAGATTTGGGGTTCTTTTTTCCCTATTAGTAGATATTCAGTGTTAAGATATGGTAATTGCCCAATATTTATTCTATTGACTTAGCTAAATATTTACATTCTTATAACTTTCTATGGTGTTTTGTGACTCTTATCCTATGGACCAAGAAAAGTAGACTCAATAACTGTGTTCATGAAGTGCTGTTTTCTTAGAATAATAGAGATGCAGATATCATGCACCATAGTCAATCTATTATGTTGACATTAATTTATAAAGGATATTCTGTAAAACCTACACTACCAGCTAAACTTTTAAATCCTATTTATTTGTAAAGTTAATATGTTCTTCAATCAAGTTATTAAAAATTCTCAAGTCTCAGCTCAACTTATTACTTACTCATTCTGATTTGAAAGTTCCCCATAAATTAAAAATTACTTCCATGAGCCACTCCCTATCCCAAAGAGAGTTCACATGAAACAACTCCAGAATATATGCATTATCAAGAAAATGCCAATCTTTGCCTTTTTGTTTTAAGTCAATTGAAACACCAGGGTCCAACAGTGAGGGTAAGCTGAGCATCTGTATTTCTAGATAAGTTATTATCAATGTATAAACTCATTGTGTGATCTGTGATGTTGGAAATCTTTTAGCACAATACAGCCTGTGTCTTAGATAATATCTGTAACGAATTTCTGGATCCTGTGGGATAAATCTGTATTGTGATATCTATTTGATCTTAATAAAGGTATTGCATACAGTGCTGGCCGGATGGTGGAGAATCACAATGGAACCTGGGGAGCTTTAACAATGCAAGAACAAGGGGTAGATGCACTGTTTCCAATTTTTACCTCGTCCTAGTTTTATGAGCCCAGGAGTGTTCATTCATTCATTCTACCATTGTAGGACCTTCTGTGTACCCATTGCTATCAAGGCTCTGGGGATATGATGGTGAACAAAAGCAGAAACACACCCTACTTTGAGAAGTTTACACTCTATTACAAGAGACAGACATTAAAATAATCACATCTCAATTATGCTGTGTGCAACAAAGAGAGGCACAGGATTTTATGAGAACACTTATCAGAGGGACCTGAGCTAGTTAGGTCCCTCCTAGTTAGGTCACAAGCTCCAGGCCTGAAGACTGCACAGGGTTTCACAAAGACAGCGTGAGAGCAAATATCCCAGGCAGAGGGCAGCCTTGCGGAGCTCTCAGATGTTAGGAGGCAGGATGGCTATGAAGGGTTGCCAGAGTGTAATGAGTTAGGGGGCTTTGTGGGGAGGGGCTGCTGATGGGTACATGAATGAAACCCTGCTTGGAGGCCATGATCAGAAATTCTGCCTGTAACCCAAAGGAGCTAAGGAAGAGCACCGAAGGATTTTAAGCAGAGGAGGTACATGACACATTTTGAAAAGATCTCAGTGGCTACAGGGTAGCGTACATTGAAGGAGGACAAGAAAAAAGGAGTCCTGGGGAAAGCAAACAAGCCTTGGCTCCTAATATCTATTAGGCAGTAGGCTAGGAATGGGAGGAGGGGAGCTGGCAGGAGTGCTGCCCCATCCACCTCTCATTTCCTGGGACAGTGGCTGGATTTGACTACTTCCTTCAGCACTATCTAGGAGGAGAGAGTGGCCTCTGCTTCTTGTATTGTCCTGTGCTCTCCAAAGCGAGGGAGCCCTCATAACCAGCGGTTGGTTTTCACCTGCCTTAGCAGTTCCAAAGCACATGTGGATTCTGGTCAATGGGATGCACTACCTGCCTTGGTTGAGATGGAGACATGCTCTCACAGTCTGTTGCAGATTCTCAATAAAACGCTGCTGTCATCCAGTGGGGATGTCATTAAGCTGCTTTTATTCCTTCTGGTTTCAAGAAAAGAGTCCTAGATCTGGCCTTTTAAAAAGGAGAGTAATCAGTGCAGCAGGAGAGCCTAATTTGGAATCTCAGCTTCACTGCTCGCTAGCTGTACTTCAGATATGACCTCATCTATCTGAGCCTTGGTCCTCTGCAGGAGGTAAAGCATACAAGTAAGAAGGGTGGGCTCTGCGATCTGACCACCTAGGCTACAATCTCTGAACTGCCATTTACCTGGCTTTCCTTTTACTTCTTTAAGCCCTTCACCAAAGCCTTGAGACTTTTCTGAAGCCTGAAGGCAAGTGCAGCCTGAAAATGTAGGAGAGCTAACACCCCAGCGAGCATCCTCAATCACTAGGGGATGTGGACAGCTCAGTAAACACCTTTGGCAAAAAGCTTAACTTCTCAATCATTCAGTTGCCCCATCTCTACAATAAGGACAAAGGTAATATCTGCATGGTTGGATTGGTATCACAATGAAAAAGGTAAGCTGTGTAAAGGCATTGAAACAACTTCTGGCACACAGTAAGCACTGTCTGAATATGGGTTCCCCTGAAAGCTGGGGAAGGTGATTCCAGGAAGCAGGAATGAGGGAGGGGAAGAGGGAGACAGGCAAGAAGGAAAGACTGATGAAAGCTGTGTTGCTTGTGAACGCTGTAGGTGCCCAGTTCCATCAGGGTTTCTGAGTAGTGTTCAGAATGGCTCTAGTAATTTCCATCCAAGAGGCAGGAGCTGGAGTATTTATCTACCATTGACTGAGATTTGCCCACACGGGTGGTAACTTTCCCACATTTGCAGGTCATACTTGCCTGCAGACTGAGTGGGCTCCTGCGATTTCCGAGAAATAAGCCTTGCATCCTAACCACTGTTAGGCAGAGGGCTAGGGGATGAGAGGAGGGGAACTGGGGTAAGTGTTATAGCTGCACTCCCCTCCCCCATTCTTGGGGACAGTGGCCTGAGGAAGGATAAAGGAGGAGCCCTGGAATGTACATGCATGAAAGGGGTCAGCTTCAACATGAGCGGAACTATTCTTCACAGCTGTGGCTGCATTCAGAGGCTAGCCAATGGAAGGAAACACAGGGCATCAAAATCACCCACTACACTCATCAATAAACGTTACTATTATCACTTAGTATGTAAAATGGGGATGCAGATAATCCCACCTCGTAGGGTAGTGACAAGAACTGGCCTGATCGTGTGTGGAAAGGCTGATGAACTTCACAGCACTCTACAAATGCTAGTTGACCATTGAGTGTTGAAGTATAAATCTACTCCATATTTACATAAACCTGAGTTTTTATAAGTCAAATTTCTAATTGCGCTGAGATGAGCAAAATACAGCCCATCTGACATCTTTGAGCTTACCCTCAAGACTTAAAGACAAATAACAGACAAGCAAACGAAATATGTAAGAATAAATTTTGATTAAGGCTATGAAGAAAAATGAGACACACTGTGGGGAGGAATGGAATAGAGGGATTAGCAACAGCCCACCTGAGAAGGTGATATTTAAGCTGAGACCTGCAGAATAGGAAGGAGTCAGCCGAGGAGAGAAGATTTCAGGCACAGAGAGCACATCCAAGTACCTAAGGTGGGAGACCACCACATGCAAGTGAAGGACTGGGAAGAGAAAAAGTAGTGGGGACACAACCTGTAAGGGGAGGGTCAGGAGTCGGGCTGTTGAGTTTGGAAGAACCAGATCATGAAGGGACTTGTAGTATATAGGAAACAGGTTTTATTCTAAGTGGAGTGGGATGCCATTATGCAGATAAACAGGATAACGACATGAGTCAATGATTCAATTTTCAGTTTGAAAAGATCCCTCTGTCAATTTCCTGGCTTTGACATACTACAGTTACATAGATGTCAACATTGGGGGAAGCTGAGGGAAGGGTGAGATTCTAGGAACTATATTTTTAATTTCCTGTGAATGGGGATGCTGAGAATGGATTAATTCATCATTCATTGTACAGCTATTTATTGAGTACCCACTCTGTGCCACTCTATTCTAGGTTGTTGGGGATATATATTTGAAGAAGATAAACATAATCCCTTGTGGAGGGATCATATACAGATGATAAAAATACAAGATAAATTCAAATAGTGATAAATGCTAAGGAGAAAATAAAAGAGATGACATGAAGGAAAGCAATAGGATTGGAGGAGGGTAGACACTATGCAATGCCAGAAGCCCTGGAATGGCAGCCTGAATCAGGATGGGGGCTCCATCAGTGTTCAGCAACAGCTTAGGCTGGTTCTTAGGTCTTAAATGTTGGTTTCAGGAAATCTCCAACCCTGGCAAAAGAAGAACAAGTCAGGCCGGCCGAGTGGCTCAGTTGGTTAAGACCTTGCTCAAGAGTGCGAGCTGAGCTCTGAGCAACAGCAGTTCAATGCCCAGCCTGAGCTGATCTGCCACTGAGCTGCCAACAGGTGGCAGGATGGCTCAGCTAAAAAAAAAAGAACAAGTCTTCACTTACACAGAGCACTTGTAGTTTGGTGTTCAAAAATCATAACACCTATGATTTCGTTCAATCCATTCAACAACCCAGTGCAAACATAGATGCCATTGTCCCCATTTCAAACTGAGCATCTTAAAGTGAGTTCCCCCAGAAGGAGACTCTGAGATAAGAATCGAAGTGCAAGTAAGGGGTTGGGGAAGTGAACCAAGGAAGAGAAGTGAGCCAATAAATTCTGCGTGACTGAGAAAATTACAGCTGTGTACAGCTGGGGTCCAATCCCCTTGGAGAATATGAGACACAGAGCAGAACACCTCTCACAGCTAGCACCACCAAGGGCAAAGGACCTATGGTGTTTACCCACCAACGCCTGCCAGTCATTAAATGGCTGCTTTGGGGAGGTGAGGACTCAGACTACCCTGTGCATGGGCTATGTGGCTGCAACATACCCAGACAGCTTGAAGCAGTGTAGCCGGCACCGGCAAATGGGAGCCATCAGGTCAGCATGCATGCCATGGTGAGTTCCGGAGGATATGGGAGGCCATGGATAGTGTCTACCACCTGAGCTTTGGCTGTGTTAAACAGCTTCACCAACTTAATCCCAAGAAATGGCCTAGAACTTCAGTCCCTTTCCTTTTAGTCAGAAGAAATGTTATCTATTAACTTCTAGTCTGCCTAGGATATAAATATGACTTTAACCTCAATTGCCATGTGATTTTCTCTGGCTGTCCAAAGAGAACAATTTTTAATAACAACTATAAAGTAATAAACTAATATTTATTGAGCACTTACAATGTGCCAAACACTGAGCTAAGTACTTTGCATTTAATCACAACAGCACTATGAACAGGTGCTAGGATTACCCCTAACATAAGAGTTTAGAAAATCAAAGTTCAGAGAAGTCAGGTCATGACAAAATCCTGGTGATCACCTTTGCTAAAAACAATAGTCCTTAATTGCTACTATTTATTGAGCATCTACTCTGCACAGAGAACTATGCCTCATGATATATATCCATTTACCTCTGGAATGCTCATAGAAAATGCAAGATAAAATATTATTTCCATACCCACTGAGCAGATGAGGAAATTGAGATTCATAAAGATTAGGTAACCTGTTAGCTCAAGGTTACTGAGCTAGAAGTGGGTAGACCCCAAATTCAAATCCAGGTCTCTCTGTGTCCAAAACTCCTTGCTCTAAACCACCTTGCTAGACCCCAACAATGCTACCAGACTATTAGACTACATTTTAAGCCAGCTGTGCTTTGTCTGCTCTACTGGGCACAATCAACAAAGACCCAGACCCTCAAGTGATTCATTTGACCTCCCATAGGGATGCTGAGTCCCTAATAGTTGGAAGGATAGCTTTTGTCAAAATAATTTGCCACAGTGAATAAAATCAGACTCAATTCAGTGAATAAGTGAAGTCATGAAGATGGCTAAAGGTCCAGTTGAACTAAGGATGATTTCTTAACATGTTTGACTTGGAGTCTAAAGCTTCACTGGGTTTGGGGGCTCAGCTGAACGCTCTTTAAAACCTGTTGGCTGGCAGCAAGTGCTTCTGAGGACAGCCCTGGCCCTCCAGTGCCTCCCGGAACTCACCTCCATGAATAATGTCCACTGGGCATTAAAAGCTAAGATGAGAAGACAAGAAGACTTCCTGGAAATCCTGTGTTTCCATGTAAAATATTTTAAGTCTAGTTCAGTTTTCCTTTAATGAGCAGGTCCCCACTAGTGTGCCCTGGTTTCTTGAACAAAACACATGAAGGAGATTGTAATAAGTCATAGGATTTCTGAGAAAGGGTTAGCCTTTGGCCTGTGCTCTCTTATTCCTATTTTGTAGCTTAAGAGGGTCTTATTGTCTTGTGCTGTGAATGACTCACTGGCTCATATGAACTTAAAGACATCTGCCTACTTCTTAGATACAATCTCCTGTGACATCTTGCCTGCTTTCATGCCACTTTGGTGAACACAAGAAACACAATATAAAACTTAACAGTTTTTCTTATTTCAAATATTTTTCCCTCTTTCCTGTGAACTGACATTTTTCCTGTCTATTTACTCCTGTGGTTTTTCAGACGTTCAAGTCTATTCTGATTGATTTCTACTGTCATATGTTATTTCTAGGACTAGATACATTCCATAGTTGACATGTTGCCCTGAGTATTGCTGCCCTTTTTCCAAGTAGTTTGTTATCCTTACTCTGTTGAAGCTTCTAGACCATCTATTAAATTTCAGTTAGTAATGATATATACTTACTTCCACAGAACTAGCAGCATGATGCCACATGCACTCACAAGGAATGCATTTTTCAGCACACACAATTGTCTCAGATGAGACCTGAGGTTGAGATCTATGTCTTGGGAGCTGAGTTTGCATCTTTAGGCATTGGTAGATGTTGTTGTTAGCTTTATAAATGTAAATTGATCATGTATATTTCTAGTAGAAGAGTATGGACATCAGCTTATAGTCATGTAGGCTCGAATTCAAATTCATCACTGGAACCAGTCTGTGTGATTCTGGGAAAGTGCATCAACATCTCTGAGCCTCAGACTCTTCATCCATATAATGGCAGATAATGATATCTACCTCTGTTAGTTTATCTTGATTGAAAAACAAAACAAAACAAAACAAAAAAACCACACACTTAGTAGCTTAAACAATACAAATTTATTATCTTTCAGTTCTGTAGGATAGAAGTTCAACACAGGTCTCACTGGGCTAACATCCAGGAGTTGGCAGAGCTAAGTTTCCTTCTGGAGGCACTAGGGGACAATCCATTTCCTTGTCATTTCTAACTTTTCAAAGCCACGTGGCCCTCTTTCTCTATCTTCAACGTTAATAACAGCAGATCAAGTTCTTCTCACATTCTATCTCTCTGACCTCCTCTTAGGCCTCCCTTTTCCACTTATAAAGATCTTTGTGACTACATGGGACCAGTCTGGATAACCCAGGATAATCTGATTTTCAGGTTAATTCTTATTTCCACCAGCATTCTTAGTTCCCCTTTGTTATGTAACCTAACATATCCATAGGTTCTGGGGATTAGGATGTGGGAATCTTGGGTCTGGGGTTGGGGGTAAAGAGGCATTATTCTACCTGCCATACTATCCCACCAGGAAAGGATAAAATGATTATAATGTAAATAAATTTCTTAGCAGATTTGCCCTGTCATAATGCTCAGTAGCTAAAAATGATAATCAAAATTGATAGTTGTCCCAATCAACAGTATTTACTAGTCTGTTAGAAAATGATCCAGCTTATAGCACTAAAGTATGATAAGTGATGGCTTTTCAAGGGTCACATATAGAGATGACAGCTTTGACTATGCCCCCAGCCAGGTAGCCCATGTTTATCACAGTCCCTGTTGAAGTGCGCCAACAAATTTAAATGCATTGTTACAGATGAGATCTTTAAAGCACCAAACATTCACTCAGTCCAGCAAGTGGCTGGAGAAGTAGCAGGATAAACACAATTGTTGCCTCAATGTTCTCACAGTCCAATGGGAGAGAGTACATACAAACCTGGAATTACATTGTGTATTCATTACATTGTGTATTCATTTGTTCGCTTGTCCTTTATCTCTTTCCCACTCCAATGTAAATTCCATGAAGGGCCAGGACTTTGCTAGATTGTAAGTACTTGTATCCCCAGCACCTGGAACAGTGCCTGGAATATACTGAGCATTCAATAAATATTTGTAAACAAATACAATGTAACATATTATGCAAGCTATTATATTGCAGGTTTTTCATAAAATATGCAAACTGTTGTAATGTTGGTGATATTGATGAGCCAGAGAAGAAAAAGAATCTTGCCGCTCCTTTGCTAAGTTTCCAGAATGCTTACAAATAGCCAACAGTACACTGACAGAAAGGGCTTCCTGCACTGTGGGGTCAGTACATCGTGGCCCTCACTTACTCATTTCCAATGTACTCTTTCTTATTATCCTGTTTGCAAACTGCACCATCCCAGGTCATAATACAGGCATCACCTAAAGCCCATAGCTGTGCACCATGTTAAGGTGCATCCATTGTATCCGCACACCCCTCCGGCACCCCTCCAACCCCCAATAAGTAATAAATGAGCTAGTTTCATATATTGATATACTATGGAGACTATAAAAAAAGAGTGATGGCATGGAGGATGCCTGGACAGGTGAGCATTTATACAGAAGCTATAAGGCCCAGCCAAAGCACCAGGGTTATTTCTTTGCCATGTAACCTAACATAACCATAAGTTCTAGATATTATGGGCATTCTTAACAATAACTATGTTTTGAATGTGCCTCAGCACACATGGCGCACTAAACCCAAGGTTCCACAACACAAGTCTTACCTTTACCCCATGGGACACACAGTTCCCTACTAGATTCAATTCTGTGCCATTCCACTGAACTCACTTGTTTTTTAAGGCTGATCTTGACTCTCTCAGTTGATTCACATGCACTAAGGGGTCACTAATGTTCGATCTGAACCAGCATGGAGCCCAGTGCCCCATGACACACACAGAGAGTTTGGACACCAGCTTAGAGGTGCAGTTTAGTGAATAAGAAGCAAAGCTTAGAATCTAGAGGAAGATCCTTCCCTTGGTTCTAACCAATTCTCTTTGTCATCCCTGCTTTTCCCCCGAGTATGCACTGCTGGATCTAGCAGAGTCTTCATTTGTTGGGAAACCAAGAATAAATGGGAAGTGTGTTTTGTTGTAATAACCTGAGAGGGGATTTCTGGGTTCCAGGAGAGATGAAGGGAAGGCAGGGCTGGGTAATTCTAACAAAGGGTTAAAGAGCCTATCATAAGTCTATTTCTTTCTTCCAATTGGAGTTGTTTGTGGAAGCAAAGAATCCTGAAAGCTTCTTGTGCAGGAACAGGAAGGAGAGGGTGTCAACTGAACCACTGAAGCCAGCAAACCAACCCTCTCTCCAGATGTGAGAGATGGCAGCCCTCTCCCACCAAGGACTTCCTGGGGACTCAGAGGCCTTATTTTTGCTCCTGAACCACAGCCATCCCAGGACGAATGAGGGCTCTCTGCAGACCTTCCCTTGTAGGCCCTTCCCTTGTTTTACAACATGGTTATTTGTTTTGACAACTCAAGGGCCTTCCTTTATTTTCTCCTCATGTTTTTGTAGAAAGTAACATAATCAGAGGTCTCTCCCATCTGATTCTCCCAGGCTATACCACCAGAAGCAACCATTGGTTTTTTGTGTGGGGTTTTTTTTTATTGTTTTTTTTGAGAGCAGTGTCACTGACCCTCATATGTGGGACTAAACCGGGGCCGCTGGCTTCCCAAGCCAGCGCTTAACCACTGTGCCACTCGGCCGGCCCCACAACCATTGTTTTTAATTTCTTATAGATCCTTCCATAGATGGTCCATGAAGATGTCAGTATATGTAAAATATGTTAATTCTCAAAGGGGGCAGTATTGCCCCCAAAGGGGTGAAAACTGGTATGGAGGAGGGGGAGGGCTGAAAAAATTCTACTCTTCATGTATAAAGCACAGATAATACAATGCATAAACAGATACACTCTATATCTGTGATATTAAAATTTCATTGGGGCAGGCCATTATGAAAACAGTATCCAAAAAATTTTCTTTGAAGAGATGTTAATGAAAAGTAGGTTGAGAAATGCTGATAGAATCCCACATTTTTGTATACATAAATAGTAGCACACTATCCTGGTACACTCTGCTAGGAGGAAGCTTATGGTAGGGTGAGAGCTCGGTTTTGGGTTTTATATTATTGAATTGTTGTCTGAATCCTGACTCCACCACTTATTAGTTGTGGGAAGTGGAACAGGTTACTTAATGTGCTTCTGCTTTAGTTTTGTCATCTGTGAAATGGGGGCAATAGCAGTAGCTTCTTCATAGGATAACTGAATATTAATGAATTAATGCATGGAAGTACTTAGAATAGTGCCTGGCACATGGTAGATACAGGTGCTTGCCACATTGTGATTTGTCCCGTTAATTGTATATCTTAGAGATTGCTCTACATTCCTTTTAATGACTTCATCATATTCCTCTTGTTGGACATACCATAATCTATTTACACCATGAGTGAGCAAATGATAACCCACAAGCCAAATCCGGTCAGCCACCTGTTTTTGTAAGTCAAGTTTTACTGGCACACAGCTATGACCTTTCATTTGTGTATTGTCTGTAGCTGCTTTCACACTAAAGGTCAGAAACTGTGTGGCCTGCAAACCCTAAAATATTTACTATCTGGCCCCTTATCGATAAAGTTTGCTAACAGCTAGTACCACCTTATTGAGCAGTGAAGTTCTAATGGATCACGCAAGATTTTGCACACATTTTCACGAGTTGAGAAAGAACACCACAGAGTATATAGTAGGTATTTATTTACACCTGGGGAAATGAATTACTGGGCTCTGATGCCCCTGGGAGTGTTGCCAGGTAACCCAGTATTTTGACTCATTGAATTTAACCAGGCTATAACTACCCTGTATCCCCCAAAATAAGACCTAGCCAGAAAATAAGCCCTCGCATAATTTTAGGTGCCAAAATATGGCACCTTGGCATACTGAATATTTTAAGCTGAAGGAGTTTGTGGAAAAGGCACCCTTCTCCCTGAAACAAGTCATAAAACCCTCATGTGAGGGATGCTTGCCCTCCATCTCCTGGAGGAATCATGCTAGGGCTTCTTCTCTGGCTAGGTCTTATTTTCGGGGAAACATAGAGGCTCTATACTGCTCAGAAGGGAAGCACAGAATGAAATAAAAGCAACCCTTTTATCAATAGTGCATAGATTGCCAATCATCTGCCCATAGTCTCCCCCAGCTCACGGAAGTGTTTCATCTGGCCCACACAGTGTTTTTGAATGATTTTTAAATTAATAGTTAACATTGAAAATTCAAGAGATTTTATATTTCAGACCTCTTTAGAAAATTCCAAAGTCCTGATATTTCCCCTGGCTGTGGTTGGCTGGAGCTGTGAAGTCCCTGCTCCCTTTAGAGGGGACGTGCATGCTCCAAGGTTGATGATGTCCCCACCATTCCCAACTGTCTTCCCTCCAGCTCACTTTCCTCATTCACCAATGCCTGCCTACACACGGGACCCATGGGAGCTTATAACAGCTGCTCTAGGCCCTAGGTTTATATCCATTTCCCTGGGACTTTCCCAGATTCATGCGCGCACACACACACACACACACACACACGTTCACACCTTACCTATAGTTTATCAAGGTGCCTCACGCCAATCATACCTTACACTTTTGTACTTCTGTGTCTTGGAAAATACTGTTCTTCTTATTTGGAATGCCGTTTTCTTTTGAGATCCAGCTGAAAAAGTACCTCCTACACAAAGCCACGTGGACCTGCCAGGTAGAGCAAACTGCTTGTAATTTTGAATGAACTTTGTACATTCCACATACTGCTGTCCTCATTTATTTCCCTCAGTCCTCTGCTCCACACAAGGATTTCCCAAAGGGAAGGACCAGTGTCTTATTCAGTGGGTATCCCTGAACCCCAGCATGGAGTCTGGTGAATGAATGAATGAATGAAGTCTGAAATTGCCAGCCCAGGCCTCCTATATGGATCAGGAGAAACTATCAAGAGGTTTTTAATCCTCTGCCTCCCAGTGTCTCCATGAAGGACCCTGGGGCCTTTCAGCTGAATTTGCCACCACCCCTCTTTCAATTCCCCATCTCTCACCAAGCCTGTTAAGCCTCCTGTTTTCTGTGCCTCTAGAAATGACAGAGACCCTCTAATAATTCCACAGTTAGTCAGTCAAGCCAACAACCTGGGTGGGGGAGGGGGGAGTTCATTTTAATCCTTTGTTACGGGAGTGACATTCCCACATCCTGGAGGGTATGAAATTTGATCCCTGACTCTCCCATCATCCCTCCCCCAAATGTTTTATTTGTGATCCTTATCACACATCAATTTTTTTCTACAGTCTCTAACCTAACCTGTTCTCATACTAGCCTTATCCATTCTTCACCATAATTCATTCTCCACTTTCTAACACATCTGAAACTTTTCCACAGCTTTCCGTTGCCCACAGGATAAACCTCAACCCAGCAAGCATGGCTGAGAAGGCTACCCTTCAGCTTCTCAGCCATTGTGCTCCAACCCTGATGGCCTCCTTCCACATCTCAGAACTTTGCACCTGCTCTCTCTGGCTGGAAGGCTCTTCCCATAGCACTTCACATGGTCAATCTTTGATGTTTAGGAATCAGCTCAAACGTCATCAGAAAGGCCATCTATAATACTCCAACCTCAGGTTCCCCCCACCTAAACTTGTCACCCCATGTTACTCCATAATGATGTGTTAGATTCCTTTATCACAGTCACTAATTTTCATGTTTGTTTATTGTCTGTCTCCCCTGCTAAACTGTAAGCATCATTAGAGTGGGGACCTTATCTATAACCTAAACCCTTCACACAGTGCTGGGTACAAAGCTGGCACCCAACCTGTGTTGATCATTGAACATCAAATGATGAATAACTCTGTAAATGAATGGATGGACAGCAAAATGGATGGATGGATATTTTATATATATATATATATATATATATATATATATATATATTTTATATATTTTATATAAAAATTATATATATATATATATATATAAAAGAATCAATACTAACTCATGCAAATATGAAGAAATGGTTCCAAAATGTGTTCCTGTGTATTCCTTCCAAAATAACACTTGTTCTAAATTAAGAATTTGAAAATAGTAACCTCAGAATATTTGAAAGAGGCAGGAATTCTTGCTGATCAATGAATGGTGTCAATGGTGGCCAGGTGGAGATAACTGAGGTCTCAGCTAATTTTTATTTGGGTGTTATTTTTAGGTCTGTGCTCCCTGAAACCTACAAAGGACTTAACAACTTAAAACTGGCAATGAGATTTGCTCAAGCAGATGTGCCATGTAACAATTTATCATCATGACAGGTGCCGAGGAGTGCCAGGCAACTTGCTGATGCCTTGCTTTCCTAAGTCAAAGCCAGGAGGAAATATATTTTGTTAGGGAAATTAGAATCCTCCAAATAGATTCTTCTGTGTATTAACATCTCTGCTAGGCTCCAGATTGGATATTTCTGTTTAAGGCTCAGTTATCTTTATTTGTATCTCTCCAATTTCAAGCATGCCACTCGAAAGACATATTGCCAGCTGTTTTAAGTTTTAAAGGGCCAATTTTATCAACACAATATTTTTCTAAACCCTGGGTGCACAGTAGAGTGATAATATAATCCAAATAGAGAAAAACGAATGCAGTAAAAAAAAAAAATTCTTGCTGGTATTCTGTGATTCCAAGTCTCTCTAGATTAAATCACATTCCCTTCAACACAGGAACACCAGTGGAGATTTATATCACGTTGTACTTTACTTCTTCGATGCAAATTAGTCTCAAACTCTGCCACCAGCATAGGAAAAACTTCCACTGGGTTTAAAAGTCATGTACTGGAGATATAAATGAGAAAAATACAGGTCTGAGTGAAGGCTGAGCTTTTCCCCGGGAAAAGCAGGAGTAGATAAGTACAAAAGAAATAGGGCAGCAGGAGAGGACTAGTTAGTCTTCAGGTCAGAGGAGGGAACAGCCAAGAGCTGAAAGTAGCCCAGGTTCAAAACACTCCCATTATTTCATATCCCCATGACTGTTTTGTAGCTTCCAATTTGTACTTTCTAATCCCTTCACCTTTTCACCCAGCTCTTCAACCTCCCTTCTTTGTGGCAACTATTAGTTTGTACTCTGTATCTATGAGTCTATTTCTGTTTTGTTTGCTCATTTATTCTGTTCTTTAGATTCCACATAAAATCACCATGTTGTTTTGTACACCTGAAACTAATAATAAACGTTTTTTTAAAGTGAACGAATGGCCAACAGGCATATGAAAAAATGTTCAACCTCACTGATCATTAGGGAAATGCAAATGAAAATCACAATGAGATCCCACCTCACTCCAGTCAGAATGGCTATCATAAATAAATTAACAGACAACAAGTGCTGGTGGGGCTGTGGGGAAAAGAGAACCCTGTGCACTGTTGGTGGGATTGCAGATTGGTGCAGCCATTATGGAAATCAGTATGGAGGTATCTCAAAAAACTGGAAATGGAACTACCTTTTCACCCAGCAATTCCACTCCTAGGCATTTATCCTGAAAAACCCAAGACACTAATTCGAAAAAATATATGCACCCCTATGTTCATTGCAGCGCTATTTACAAAAGCCAAGACTTGGAAACAATCGAAATGCCCATTGGTAGATGACTGGATTAAGAAACTGTGGTACATTTACACAATGGAGTATTACTCAGCTATAAAGAAGAAAGAAATCGTACCATTTGCAACAATATGAATGGACCTAGAGAACATTATGCTAAGTGAAATAAGTCAGTCAGAGAAAGACAAATACCATATGATCTGACTTATATGTGGAATCTAAAGAACTGAATAAATGAGCAATGTAAACAGAAATAGTCTTAGAGACACAAAGAAAAAACTGATGAGGGCTAGAAGGGTTGGGGATGGGCATGCGGGAGAAGGGGAAGGGACGAGGCAACACAAACTGATAACTACAATACTACTGCAGAGACAGAAGAGACAGTTTAGGGAATATAATCAATAAGGTTGTAAATATTTCTTTTTAGGGGATCAGAAGGACTCATGTCTTTTTAAGGAGATCACTTCATGGACGTTGTAGTGGCCTTACCACTGCACTGCACATCTGAAGCTGCCACTGAATAATATTAGATGTTGACTATAATTTAACACATATATAGTCATGGGATGTAGAATATAGTGCGGGGATGGAGTCAATGGAATTGTAATAGATATGTATGATATTGGGGGTGGGGGCATTGTAGGGGGAGGGAGTAGTCACTTTGTAAGGGGTGAAAAAGATAACTACTGCATTGTTTTGTACATCTGTAACTAATAATAATAATAATAATAATAATAATAAAGTTTTTTAAAAAAGTACATCAGAATAAAACGTTACCTCCAAACAACTCCATCTCAAACAATTTAAATGCAAGTGTGGATCCTAGCTAGGCTCTAACAATATGTTAGATGACAACAAATATGATTGCAGTAGATATGCACACACAGATGTTGAATGTAAAGTGTTTGAAAAAAATTGATTCATGGAATGTAAAAGTGAGAAAAATATAGTTATATTAAAATTTTGCTTTATATAAAATGTGATATATATATATATATATATATATGTCTTGATAATTTAAAAATCATGAGTAGCCATGAAAAAAAAAAAGTGAACAAAACCCCAGAGGGGAGAAACCCTCCTAATTAATTGAGCTAAGCAATGCTACGACTTCTCCCCATTCAGGAAATTGGACCACAGGCACACAGCTCCTGAAAGGTCCACAGTAGAGAGAAAGGGAGCGAAACCATCACTCTCATGTCTCCACTACCTGGTGTTACAGTTAGGGATTTATGTCTTCATTTCATCTGTGCCTGGTGCCCTAAGGGACTTAAGATCATCTAGATTCTATACGAAAACCATGCATGCAACATTCTTAAGAAAAATAATTCAGACTTTAAAACTAATTCAGACTAAGGTGGTCCTAAGTGGGGAAAGAAAGGAACTGGCAGATGGGACAGAAGATTGGGAAGGAAAATGTTCACTATATGCCTACTATATGCTTCGTTTAAAGCATGAAAATGTGTTATTTTTTCAAAAATAAATTAAAAGCTTAAACGTATATAGTTAAACACTTTCAGATGACTTTGAAAGCAAGCCTTTTGCCCCACATAAACTACCACTTGAGGAAAATGCAAGTGAGCATTTCCTCATTAGGGTAAATCATTTCTTCTGTCTTTCAATCAAGCCTTTTTAAGCATATCTTACAAAGCTGATCAATTTGCCTGATTTCTTCACCCTGGGCATTAAAATTCTAAATTAGGAACCCATGGATTAACCAAAGAGATTCCAGGCCCTCTTAGGGAGTGGTGGTTACCAATAATAACAAAGCCTAAAATCTTGTTTAATTTTCTGAATTAATTGACAGGATAATGAGCATGAATTCTACATATATGTGTGTGTTGGCTGCATCACTGCGATTACATGGTATGTTTCACTCATGAGAGAGGACCCCAGACTGCTCCAGGGATCATTGAAACCCATTTTTCCTTCTCAAATAAGCATTAGAAAGGTCTGCATGGCAGTCACCAAGGGAAAATGAAAGGTTCTCTTTTTCTCCCCTCCATTGCATTGTAAGATTAAAGATCAAACCAATAAAATGTTGAGCACTTTATTCCTAAATCTAATTTTCACTACACCAGACAGGCAGTAAAATGCTTTAGGCCACCTGGTTGGGCTCATGACAAAGCCAGTCTTTCTGAGTGGTTTTGCCCCTGTCCAACCAAAGGAGGAAAAGGGTAGAACAAGGGGACCCTCTGCATTGTCTATAGGCTTGGGCCCCAGTGCCTGCTGACTTCCTTTTGATTAAATCCAAAACAACTGCTTGGTTAAAAACACATAACTAAAAGAATGTATCGAGAGGGTCAAACTCTGCAATGTACTAACCATATTTCCATGAAGCCTGAACCTCCATCTATCCAAGGGAGCATGTTGGCTATCAGCATAGGAGACCCACAGCGAGGTCCCATTATATAAACAAGATTATCCCAGGGCAGTCATTATGAGATCACAACAGCATGAGTATGCAGAAAAGAGTTAGCAAAGGTAGGTATAAAACTTGTTAGAGAGAGTAAATAGATGAGGACCTGAGGGCAGCTGGGATAGTGACAAGAACGTATGGGGTTCCATAAATGCAGGTACTATTACTGGCAAAGAAGCAGGGTGAGGTCACACAGCTGTATGGTGTCAGGTCAGAAAACAGGCTCCTGAGCAAGTTACTCAAGCTCTCTGAGCCTGTTCATGAATATATTGCAAGTATTTAAACAAGCTAATGTTCCTAAAATTACACAGGGGCTTCCATTTCTGGGAGGATGCAGGTGACATATTTTCCCCAATCCTGGTGCTAAGTGCAACTGAAAATCCTGGACAATATACATAAAATAAACATAAGTCTAAAAGATGGAGACAAGAAGAAAGACTGTAGGTGACCACAGGACTTGGGTGACATGGCAGTGAGTTCCCTAGAGTTTCTTTTTGCCACATCTATCCCAGGCTGGGTGTCACCCACCTGAAACACCAAAGGGCACAGACAAATAGCCCCACCAAAAGCCTATTCTCTCTAGCCAAAGGAACAGGAAAGGGACAGAAAACTTGGAAAGTAACTACTCTACTGTATCTAACCGCCATTACAAACAACTGTGCCCTACCCACACCAGTGAAGTTCAAGTGATGAGCCTAGACTTCACCCCCTCTCCAGGCTGCAATGAGGGGCCCCAACCATGACATTGGGTGGTGTCAGAGAAGGCTCAGAAGGAGGTCGGGACTTTCATCCTCCAAGAGTGGTAATGAGCCTTCCAACTGGCCATGGTGTCAGCTGAGACCCTGTGGAGACCCTGGCCTTCCGCCCCAATGTTAGTAATGAGGGCCCATCCGTGCTAAGCAACTATGTTGCCAGCAGATTTGCTCAAAAAATATGGTTAAAAGAAATTCTCTAAACATAATGTAATCTATCCCTAATAGAATGTATGCTATAGGATGGCACAGCTCTTGTCAGTCTTTTCGCGTTTTTTCCCCACTGTTTTATCCTCATTGCTTTTAATAGTGTCAGACTCATGGTGAGTTCTAAGTAAATATTTGTTTAGGGAATGAAGTTAATTTCTCTATGTGTATTACAGAGTCCTCAACTATAAAGTTAAGTTAAAGATACTTCTATTCTGTGTTAATATGGGGATTAAATGAGATAATATTTAAAAACACAACTTTCCCACGATATATAAAGAACTTTTACAATTTAAAAAAGACTGATTAAAAAGTGAACAAAAACTGGACTAGACATTTCTTTAAAGATACACAAATGACAAATAGACACATGAAAAGATGTTGAACACTACCAATCATTAGGGAGACGCAAACCAAAACAGCAATGAAATTCTACCTCATTAGAATTGCTACTATCAAAATAGAAGGAAGGAGGGAAGGAAGGAAGGAAGGAAGGAAGGAAGGAAGGAAGGAAGGAAGGAAGGAAGGAAGGAAGGAAGGAAGGAAGGAAAGAAAGAAAGAAAAGAGAGAGAGAAGGGAGAAAGAAAGAAGGAAAAGAAGGAAGTGTTGGTAAGGACATGAGATAAAGAAACCCTTGTGCACTGTAGGTGGAAATAAAATGGTGCAACTACTATGGAAAACAGTATGGAGGCTCCTCAAAAAATTGAAACTAGGACTACCATGTGCCCCAGAAACTCCACTTCTGGTTATATATCCAAAAGAATTGAAAGCAAAGATTCAAACAGATATTTGAATACCCATGTTTATAGCAGTGTTATTCACAATAGCCAAAAAGATGGACACAACCCAAGTGTCCATTAATGGATGAATGGATAAACAAAAGACAGTATAAACATACAATGACGAGAAAGGGAAATGATCAATCATTGTTTAATGGGTACAGAGTCACAGATTTCAAGATGAAAAGAGTTCTGGAGGTAGGTGGTGGGGATGGTTGCACAACAGTGTGAATGTACTTAATGCCACAAAAGTGTACATTTAAAAATGATTAATATGGTCATTTTTATGTTACATATATTTAACCATAATTTTTTAACTTAAAAAGAGCATAACTTGTGAAACCAAGCGTCTTGATTTAATGTATGATTTTGGTTTAATGTGCTTCTTCACAGCATGTCCAGTAAGCCTCAGCCCTTTCCCAGACATTCATTAATGCCCTAAGGCAGAAAAAAGGATGGCCACACCCTGACTAATGGTCACAAGATAATACTGTGCCCTAAGGTGTGTTTCAGCTCCGGAGGCCTAATGCAGACTGACCCCTCCTGGCCATGTCCCCATGAAACCAGACTGAGGGGCTCTAGAAGCTGACCTCAAGAACTGAAATCAGGATTTACTGCCCTTACCTCCTTCTGACCAGTCAGTTTCACCCATGACCAAACCCCTCATTCATTATGACTCATGATTTTTGCTCCATTAAGCTTTCTGTCTGTAAACCATTAGAGAGCAGGGTATTCTGGAACACAAATTCACCCATTTTCCAGATTGGCACTAATGCTGATAAACCAGTTCTTTTCTCTACTGCAAACTCCTGCTCATACATTTATTTTGGTCAGCGCATACCGGCAGATGAACTCTTGGTCACCTCAATAACGCTTGCACCAAATCAACAACATAGAAGAGACCCATTCAATGGTAGATTGCAGAAGTAAAGTATAAAATTTATATCAGAACAATCTAGTGGCTTGGTTTTATTTTGGGGGGGGCGGGGAGGATTGCCTATAATTATGGCTAAGAAAAGAGGACCTAGCTAAGTAGGTCTTATTGATCTTTTGCACCAGCTTGGCAAGATCAATCAAGGCAAAAAGGGAGTAGCAACGAAGGGCCAGCAGCAATGGCTGCAATGACACTACCACCTAAAAGTTACATTGCCAGTGCCTGGCGACATAAGACACTGTCTCAGCAGGAAAGAAAGTAAGTTTATGGAATTCTTTTATTGCAGAAAAAGAACAGAGCTGGATGTAGAATACCCAGAATTAGATTAAGCCTTGAAAAAAATCAATACAAGTTATCCCAAAGTCCACAGCCCAACTTTATAGTTGATTCAACAGTGTTTGTGGCAACAAAATTGAGAAAGAACTCAGTAAACTAAATTATTCTATCAGGTTCCCATTGGAGAGGAAAGGAGCATCTTTACTAATGGAATTGAGGACACATTTAGGTGAAGAAACAAGTCCCTGAGACTAACGGAAATTCTTGCCTAGCGGAAGAAAAGATGCACCGAAAGATACAGTCAGAGAACTAAGAAGAGTGGTATTTTCCCCTTGGCGAGATGACCACCATGGTTAGGTAGAGGAGTACGATCAATTCTTTCCTTGATAGTGGCCTCAAACTGAGGTGATCCAAGCTTCCTGAATTTCATTCTTCAACTGAATTCATTTGGCAAAAGTTTTGATAAATTTAAGTAAAGTAAAACTTGTTTATGTATGTATAACCCATGTGACCACCGCCCAGGTCAAGATATAAAACATTGTTTTATTATTATTATTATTAGTTACAGATGTACAAAACAATGCAATGGTTATCCTTTTCACCCGTTACAAAGTGACTCCCTCCTCCCCCCTCTATTGCCCCCCCACCTCCAATATCATACATATCTATTACAATTCCATTTTTTATTATCACTGAAAGTTCCCTCATCCTGCTTCACAGTCACTGTCCCCTTCAGAGTGAACCTCTTTTTACCTTCTGTCACTATAGGTTAGTTTGTCTTGTTCTTGAATGTCATATAAATAAATGGAACCATACAGCACATATATTCTTTTCAGTGTCTGACTTTTTTATTTAACATGTTGGTTTTGCAATTTATTCATGGTTTTGTGTGTATTTGTAGTTTGTTCTTTTTTAATTGATGAGTAGTATTCCAAAGAGGATAACCAAACAGCCAGTAAGCATATGAAAAAGCACTCAATAGCACAAGTCATCAAGGACATGCAAATTAAAACCATACTGTGGTACCAGAACAAATAAAGCCTAAAAACAACCGGCTATGATGAGTGTTGGTGAGGATGTAGAAAAACTGGAACTCTCATGTATTATCAGTGGAAGTGTAAAATGGAACAACTCCTTTAAAAAGTACTTGGTAGTTTCTAAGAAAATTAAACATAATCTACCCTATGACACAGCAATTCCACTCCCACATATCTACCCAAGAGAAACGAGTGCATATGTACACAAAAATACTTGTAGAAAATGTTCATAGCCACTTTATTTATAATGGTCCCAAACCGGAAATAACACAAATATCCATCAATAGGACAATGAATACATAAAATGTAGTATTTTCAAAGGAAGTTCTACTATGTGCAAAACAAACTCTTTCTCCTTGTCATGTTGTCCTTCAGTGGGTATGACACCGTCTTCTTGGAGATTCCATTTCATTTCAGTTTTGTCTGGAAGCATTGGAGGGAGCACTGGACACTGTATACTGGGGGTGCCAAAAAAATGTATACAAGTGGACACTTTGGTCAACATTGCTCAAGCAGTAGTTCACCATAATCAGAAGTGTCTGGACGCTGATGGTAACCACTTTGAGCATCTCTTGTAACTGCAAAAGCCAAAGATGACTTGTATTCATTTTTGTTATCGTATATATTATTGCAATTTTAGTAAAGTTTTCCTTTCTTAAAATGTATATACATAGTTTTGGCACCCTCTGTATATATCTCCCAGTACTAGATATATGCTCAACTGTCCTCGGTGGCTATTACACTCTAGAATCTGGGTCACACAACCAACATTTAATTTCATAAACATTTCCTGAGTATGATGCTAGACGCTGAGAGGAAGATACAAAACTGATTTAAGGCATAGTCCCTGCAGAGGAGATGGTAGTTCAGAGCTTGTTTCTTGGAGTCAGAAAAGCCAGTGTTTGAAGCCCAAGTCTTAATAGTTGTGTGCTTAAGCCCTGATCTAATCTGTGGAAGGCATGTGCACAATGCAAATAATAATAATGTCACCCAAAGAGTATTCTAAGAAGTGAATGAGACGGTACAAGTAAAGTGCATTACACAATGTCTGGCACTTAGGAGGTTTTAAATTGATGCTATTTATTATTGTTGTTGTTGCTGTTGTTATAATGTTTACAATCTAGTGAGGAGAGCAGACAAATCATAAATAACTACGAATACAAAGTAGGTGATCAGAAATGTTAATATAGAGGTAAAATGTGCTTTGAAGATTTGGAGAGAAGAGGTTAGTTTGGGCTGGAAAATGCTGGTAAGATTTCTCATAGGATTTATAGAGCTGCATGTCAGCTTAGAAAATAAAAACTGCAGCTCTAATATTAATGATCAAATAGTGCAGGAAGAAGCAAAATGATGTAATTTTAAAAAAGCATCAAGTTTGAAACACTAGATCTTTACATTGAAATCTATGCTCATTCATTTACTAACCATAGGATTTTGGTCAAATAATTTAGCCCCTTTAAGCTTCAATTTCATCTTTGAAAATGATGGCAATTTCTATTTCTAAGAGTTGTTGAGAATAAAAAGAAATATTTATCAAAGACCTGACACAATACCTGTTATTCAATGCACACATTTTAACCATCACATGATCTACGTGAGAAACTACAGGTCCACACATACTCAGGGTGAGGCCGGGGGGTTCTTTCCAAAAAGGTAATATCAAGACCAACCTAGTGGCATTTGCCTATAGCAGTGACTTTTGCAGTGGCTATAAGACGCTTAGTGCTTTCAATGGGGAAACGTACACATGCATGAAAAATTTTGCATAATTCCAAAAGATTTTAAGACTCCCAGAAACATAATTCATGGAACTTCTGGGCTTCCAGAGCCCCAAATGAAGAACTTAGCACCAGAAAAAGGCACAAGCTAAACCATTAAAAGTAAGTCTCCTAGAACCTCCCTCCTCTTACCTGTTATTCCATTTTGACTGAGTAGGAAGCTGGGCAGTGGACTGAAGTGTGAGAGTAAACCTGGTAAAAACACTCTTCTGTGATTACAAATAGTTTACCAAACCTTAAGCACCATTAATATGACACTAATCATGCAGTGCTTCAGTCTGCTGAGCCAACATACAAAAGCCTCTCTGGTGCAACCTATGGGCAGGTAGTCTTGTGTGCATCAGTAAGTCCACATGGGGTCATTTGTCAAGTCCCTGCTTGCCATCCACACCTTTCCTTTCCCCAAACTAATACCAACCTCAGTACATTCAAGTGCCACCATATTGCCAAAAGGTCAGATTGACTAAAGGATTTTTGTTTCTTAATGTTTTTGTTTTTTCCAGATGGCTTGACATTGTGTATAAAGAGCTTAAATATTCCAAGATATTGTGAGATATTTTTGTAGGAAAAAATTGTATATGATCACTGAACTGTCTATAGATGCTGTTATGTCTTTTATAGAATGTCAACTTTGATTCAATCCTGATGAAAAGAAGGTTATCAATAAACCTGATTCCCAGTATTTTGATTCCATCATCATTATGCTGTTTCTTTTCCATTTATTCCCCTCTCTCTCCTATTCCATTCTCTGCCTTTCTCTATATCACTAAAGGCTAATTCCCATAAGCTCTACCTCCCAGGCTCCCTTCCTGCTTATTTCCTGGATGGTTTAGTCAATGGGAGGCATAGGCTGGAGATCAGAGTATGGGGTATTTCTTCCCCACTCCCTCCCTGTTTTGCCTGATTTCTAGCCATGGCTGCCTCTGTCAAGTGGCCCCTGCTCCAAGAATCTGGCTATCACTGGGCTCCAGTATACAATGCCCCCTCCTTGCCCCTTCAGGATTAAGGGTGATAAGTCTTCTACTGTTGCTAGTCTCTGGGTGCCTCAAAATCCATGTTTAGTTTCCTAACACTGCCCAGTGAGTAAACCTTTCATGGACGTCTCTGTTGCCATTTGAGTTAGATTCTGTGTCCTGCCAAGACCCAAAGACAGTCATCTCTAACATAATTGTTTCTGTGATTATTAAGTACTGATTTTTCCTCATGTATCAGACACTGTGCTGAGTGATTCACCAACATTAACTCATCCAGCCTTCACACTAACTCCATGAGGAAAGTATTGTTTTACATATGAGAAAGTACACTCAGTAGTTTTCAAGATCTTTTCCCAGGTAACACAACTAGTAAGTGGCAGAGTCAAAATTCAAACTCAGATCTTTCTACATTAGAGCTTCTTTTTACACTACCCGTAGTCCATGTGAGAATCATCTGGAGTGTTTGTTACAAATCCAGATTCTGGAAAACCTACCCAGAGCTCTCTGCGGAGGAAGCCAGCTCTAGGTTTAACTTGAGCAGTGAGGTTGGCACAGGATCATCACCTGATCCACAGGAGATAATTGCATAGGCTAACTGACAACCTATGGGTGGGCTGGCATTAAAACTCTGACCAGTATGAGCAACAGTAATTAGTGGAGCCAATGAAACTCTCTCTCCCTCTCAAATTTAAATGAAGCATGCTAAGGAAAGTAATCAGGAGGTAGAGGGAGGAGAGAAAAGAAAACCCATAAAGAGAAGCAAGCAATAAGAGTGAGAGGGCCATATGGTAGAACAGTGACCAGTGATGCAGTAATAAGATAGCATGTCCCTGAAGCCAACTTGAAGCCTGAACAGTGATTATGTTTAGTTTCTCTTGAGATCTATGTTACCCATCAACCCACCAGTGAGCTAAGTAATCATTGGTCATGTCTTCCCTGACGGAGACTAATTTGACTGAGTTGATACATCCCCGTTTTTACAGAAAGAGCTCTAAGCTAACGTAAGTGAAATAGCCTCCCTACTGGTCTTCCTGCATTTACTCTGTTTGCCTCTGTAAACCATTATTTACATTGAAGCTGGAGTGATTTTTCCAAAATGTAAATCTAACTTTATAAACCTCCTTCCCAAGAACTCAAAAATGATTTCCTAATCTTTGGACATAGAGTAAGAACCCCTTACTGTGGCTCACAAGTCCCTGTATGGTCTAGTCACCATGCCTCCCCTTCATCCTCAGCTGCGCCTCGTTCCCCCTCACCTCTCTGGTCCAGCCACATTAGCCTCTTCTGTTAGTCCCTTCTGTTCACCACACTGCCTCCAGCTACTGGGTTTAGCACAGGCTATCCCATCTGCCTACCATGTGGATCCCTTGCTTTTTCACCTACTTACCTCCTACTCATCATCGAACATCACTTCCCCAGGGATGCCTTCCAGACCTCCCTAACAGCAATCTCATGGCAACCCCCCTTCATGATATTGTTCACGGGTGTGACTGTTTGTATGATTGCTCATTTATATCAGTCTTTGTCACTAAGATTCCTGAGATCAAGGTCTGTACTGATTTTGCTCACTGCTGTGTCCCCAGGACCTTGTTAAGATGCCTCGCCCACAGTAGGCACTCAAACATTTGTTGAATACATGAATGATTTAATGTCTACATACAATAACAGTGGGTAAACGCTCTTCTAAACATGCCATTGTATAGTTGTCATGCAGTGAATGACAATAGTAACAGTAGGCAAGTGGCTTAGGAAGGGCCAACACACAACAGGAGATCACAGTATGTGTGGCTGTACCCAGAACCAACCATTCCACTTGGAAGGGGAGCCCAACCCTCCTGCAGCCCCAACATCCACTTTAGCACCTAGGAAAATGCCCAAAAGGTCAGTGGCACTTAACTCTTCTTTACTGAGTTTCATTTAAGCTTGCAGGTATATTACCAAGAAGTTCATATCAACAAATTCATAACTAAAATATTGCACATTTGGTGCCTGTTACCCATCCCAATCTAGCTTTAAATTGAATTGGAAAACTAAAGAGAATACATTTGAAACTTTTATTGAAAACTGAAAAGATGATACAATTAACACAAATATCTTTGATTGCCTCTTGAGAAACATTTGTGAATCAAAATTGGTAGTGATATTAACTGTATAGCATGTTTTAAATTATCAGTGACAGAAGGAAATGTTTCATATTATTCAAATATGTAAAACTATGGCTAATGAATTTTTTAAAATGTTCTCATATAATTTCCCTTAGGGGACCTCCTTTATCTCAAAAAACTTTTTCGAGTGGAAGATAGGAATATAAACTGCAAAGCTTTGCTTTCAAGGGACTCCGAAACTAGTGGAGGAACTCATGGCAATAGAAAATAACACAAGCCATGCTGCAAGTGCACATTGTGCAACGTGAAAAGATGGCCCATCCTTTATCCTACAAAGGAGATACTCGTGCAGAGTGCTAGAAAGCCAAGAAAGCTCACCGAGAAGACCATGAAAGGTCCAAAATATCGTAGAGTCCAGCTTCCTAAGTTTACTAGTAAGAAAAATGAGGCCTCCAAAGGTGATGATCTCTTGACAAGTTGATGCTAAAACCAGATCTTGAACCCAGAAGTTCCCTTTATGGGTATAACACTAAGGATATGATATGTCAAAGATATATGTATTTCCAAAGAGTTCAAGACCAAGTTCTATTGTCCTTATTGGTCTTCTCAAAATGACTCCAGCTATTAGGAGCTGAAATATCAAGCAAATATTGGTTTGCTCTTTATAAGGAGCAAGATGCATCTTCCTACCCCCCACCCCCCGCAACCTGGACCCTTCCTAATCTCCTTCTCATATATCAGGTGAAATAACTTTCAAATATGCAAATTCGATCATGTCATTCCCTTCCTTCCCAGTACCCTTAGGATAACAACCTGAGTCCTTCAGAAGGCTCAACATGGCCTGGCCTTGGCCCTTGATAGCAGCCTCACGTTCCACCACTATCTCCTTCCTTCTCCAGGTTCCAGCCACCTGTGCTTCCTTTGGCTCTTCAGCCATGCCTTGCTTTCTCCCACTTCAGAGCCTCAGAACACACTATTTCCTCTGCTTGGCACACCCTTCCTCCTTCTTCACCTACTGATTAATTTCATTAGGCTTCGATAAAATGCCACTACTCTGACCTGTAGACTGGTTATTCCTTCATTGCCCTCTGTATGTGCTCTTCAGTGAGTTACCTGTTTAATATCTATCTTCTGTACTAGACTGTAAGCCCCTTAGAGTGCAGGAACATGTCTCTACCTTTCACTGGGGCAACCCCCACTCCCTAGCACAACACCTAGATTTTTAGGTAGGCTAAGCTGTCAGAACAAATAAACTTCAAATCACCAGCATTTTACAGAACAAGATGTGTTTTTTTTTTTTTCATGTGACAGTCCAGAGTGAGGCTTTCAGGTCAGTGGCAGTTTTACTCCATGCAACCATATAGGGGCACAGGCTGATGTGGCTTGTGGCTTCAACATGTGGCTTTCAAAATATTCCTGATAATGTCTATGTTAATCAGCTGTAAATAGGAAAGAGCGTGGAAGAGCTTACATGGAAGGTGATCACTTCTCTTCTCCTCTTTTCCATTAGGGGGAATTTAGTCACATGGTCACATAAACACACAAAAGACAGCATATTCAGGCCAGCCGTTGTCAAGCATTTCTTTACGATGTGTGAAGGGGAGAAAGAATTTGAAAAGACAAATGGCTGCTCCACTAGAATTCTCAGTGAATATTTATTGAAAATAATGTATCTTGAAGCCATGGTATTGCTCTATGTTAGATGTTGATATCAATATCCAAACTCCCAGAATCATTATGTTTCTTTTTGTTTATGTTTCATTTTGTTGGCAGCATTTCAATCTCCAAACAACTGGCTTCAATAAAAGGTAAGCTGTGGGGTGATGGACATGTATGTGTTTCTTCTTTACCATGACAGCATGCCAAGAGTTAAAAATAATAGGATATGAAAGAATGCCAAAGATGTAAGGGAACTTGAGGATAAATCATCAAACATTCATGCTGTTTTTTAAAGATTTGGGAACTGAGGTCTAGTGACAGGAATTAGCTCACTCAAACTTAGCCCATTGAGGGCCAATAAAAGCATGGATTCCCTGACTCCTAATTAGTGTCCTTCCCACCCAGCCCAGCTGCCTCTCCACGGCAGAGCAAGGCCATCAGTGTCTGACTCATGAATGTTCAGTGGAACTCAGGGTGCAACCAATTCCCAACTGCCTCTGTTTATTGAGTAAAAACAGTATGGCCAACTCCCAAGGTGCACATATTTGCCCTCAAAATTCCATTTTTATTGTTAAAATATCTTTAGAGCTAACACTATTGCTATGGAAATAACAATATTAAAAAAACACTCATATACATGGATCATTATCTTATTCCAAAATGTGTGACTTAATATGTTTACAGAATAGCAGGCAGAGCTGAATATTGCTATCCTGCAGTTGTTTTTCCTCATATATGGCTGGACAATGTCGCCAAAGGAGACTTTTTTATTTTTATTTAAATAAATCTTCATCTTGATGACAATATTATTTTTACATTATCACAACACAAGAGACCCCTAATTTCTGTTTTATAATTTACACGATTTCAGGTACTTTTGATAATTTCCATGATAATATTATGTCCAGCCTCTGGGAGGTTGAAGAGGCATTATAACTCTCTCTATCACCCTCACTGCCCCACAACACAAACACACACACACACACACACACACACACACACACACACACACACACCACTCCTAGCACCAGACTCTATGTAGGACCATTGTGCCACTTTTATCCCCATACCTTAAAAAAACACAGGATAATTATGGCTCATCTTCCCAGATTGTGTTTTATTCAATTGTAAGTAACTTTAAATGTTATTCATTCAAATCAGGCATGGATAGATCATGGAATAGAAGCCAATATGAACCCACATTTCTATTCTGGCTAGTTGGGCTTATGTCCTTGATCTCCTGGGGGTGGGCATGGACACAAGTGCATTATTCGCCTCTAGCACTTAAAAATGTTTGAGAAGTTTGAGAAGTACTAGAGTATTGGGGAAAATATTGATCTAGCAAGAAAAAAGCAGAGGCCTAGTTTTTAGTTCTGCCACATACTACCAATGTGAACTTACACAAACCTTACTTTTCTCCTATCTTCATTTTCAAAAATAACTAATATTAGGAAAAGTTCTAAAATGAGGTGATTCTGACACCTTGCTCTACTGAGAGTTGTGTTTTATTACACTAAAGTGTCAGAAGCTCACTAGATCAAATGTTTAATGTTTAGTGTTTCATGTTCTAGGACAGGTGAGGAGAAAGAGGCAGAGAATTATTCTGAAGTTCAAGTCAGCTCAGTTCAGCTCACATATACTGAGAACTACAACACGCCAGGGCCCAAGAATGAATGCAAAGATAAATAAGATACAGTAACTGTTTTCAGGGAACACTAATCTAGAACTGTGCTGTCTAATATGGTAGCCACTAGCCACATGTAGATACTGAACACTTAAATTTTATTAGTTTCAACTGAAATGTGTTATAAGTGTACAATATATGTCAGATTTAAGAGACTTAGTAGAAAAAAGTGCAATATATCTCAATAATTTGTTCATATTGATCACATGTTAAAAGATATTTTTGATATATTGGGTTAAATAAGATATATTATTAAAATAATTTTCTCTGTTTCTTTTTACTTTTTAATGTGCCTACTAGAAATTTTTAAATTATTATTATGGTTCACATTACATTTCTTTTGGACAGCACTGTTCTAGAAGGTAATTTAGACAAATAAACAGAATGTTTCAGTGTGAAAGTGTGAGGGTTATGGTAAGTTTATGCATAAGAAAGTAGAAAAGCACAAAGGAGGGACAGGTAGCCCAATTTCAGGGCTTGAGAAAGTCTTACAGCATACACTGACTGAAAACAACATCTAGGGGCAGTATGCATCATGGTAAGGGACCAGACTGCTTGTGTGACCTTTGGTGAGCCACTTAACTTCTCTGTGCCTCAGTTTTCTCTTCTATAAAGTGGGCATGATACTTGGACCTACCTCAGAAGGCTAATGTAAGAATTAAATGAGTTGAACTGTGTACATCCCAGGAAGGAGTGGCTGGCAGGTAGAGTATGAGCTCCATAACCGTTCATTACTACCATCCACCAGAACTGAAGCCCCAGGAAATCAAGGCTTCTTCTCTTGATTATTACTCACTGCCCTATCTCTACAACTAGGATGAGGGCCTGGCAATAAATCCTTGTCAATAAATACTTGTTGGGAGAATAGAGTATTTAAGAACTACATACAGTGTGGTATTAAAGTGTAAAAAGTAAGGTAGGAAATAGCAGGAGAGGTGAATATGAAGGAACCCATTGTAATGCCCCTTTCACACTCCCATGCCAGAGGCAAGAGAGCCAATCAATGTCGCCAAAAGAGAAACATCAGTTCTCCGCATTTTTAGTAGTACCTAACGCTTGACATGCTTTCACATATTTGCTCACAACTATGTGAAGCAGACAGGGCAGGAATTACAAGGAAACGTACTGAGTCTATTAAATGAAGAATCCAACCATGAAAAGGGGAAACCAAATTTCCTCACAAAGAATCATCAGTGTTGGTAGGATAACCACAGCTCCTTGTTAACTTTATTTTTAATATTTTCTAGTTCTCTTTTTACTATGAGCATATGTTATTTTATAGTCAGGGGGAAATGCATGCTGTGTTTAAAAGAATGGAGAAAAAGGAAGAGAAGCCCGCTAGTCCAGATGGAGTCCTCATCTAGAGTGCAGTCAGATCTGAACTCCATCTGAGGGCTGGAAAATGTCTGGACTCCACAGCCTCCGTGGGGATGCCCTTACAAGCAGATATTCCAAAGGGGCAGATCGCTCTATGGGTTTTAAAGTTACACAGACTTTCGAATCTTTTCCCTGCCAATTTTGTGCAATGTGAACTTAAAATTCTTAATCTCTCCATGTGTGAGTTTCTAATATGTAAAATTGAGACACAAATAGTATCTATTTCTCAGAGTTTTACTAAGCATTAAATATGATTATGTTTGAAAGGCACCTGACACACAGTAAACAAAGAAAGTGTCTGCCATTATTTGCAAGCTCACTCACAGCTTGGAAATCCATCCCTTTCTTGCCAGAAGGGCACATCCAGAAGGACAAGAGGCTACTGTCCCCCATGCGAAGTCTCAGGCTCCGTAAGGCAACCCATATTAAGCCCTTTCTAATTATTCTTGGTTATTAATTAATAAATCAGCTGGTCGAAATTACAGAAGAAATATTTACCTATTAAAAAATTATGGAGTTTCCTCTTACAAAGAAATTTGCTTCTTAAAAATAGGGTTATTTATAAACAGAATTTTTTTCTTTAACCACTTAAATTCACGTTTACCACATATAGCACCCCACCACCTCAAAATACATACCTCAGAAGAGATAGACATGAGGTAAAAGAAATATGCTTATCGCCTTGTATTTTGATGAACAGAAAAATCTTGGATAATTGAATAGAATCCCAATTCTAAATGTAGGTTTCCAGATGTGACAGAAGGATAAGGTACAGGAATTGGGGGATAAAAAGCTAAAAATGGAATTAAAAAAGCAGGGACTTTTCTGAAGCTGGGGTCCTAGGCTCGATGAAGGGGCAAACACTGGACAAGCAGACAGAAGCAGGAAATGTAAGGCACCAAGCCTGAGGATCAAAAACCAGGAATGAAATCAAGGAGTAAGAAGTTGAGGACACATGTTTTGCAGACATTCATTTGTGAAGCACCAACTATGAGCTAGGCATTGTTCTAAGTGCAGAAGTCTCCATAGAACACAAGACAGGCAAAAAAATCCCTGTCTTCATGAGTCTAATGTTTTCGACATGGATCCAAACTCAGGACCTGCCACTTACTAGTCATGTGTTCTCAGAAAGATCACCCCCTTTCTTCATCTATGAAATGGTATAATGATGGAGACACATACTGTGTTCATGGATTGGAAAAGTTAATGTAGTAAAGACATCAATTCTCCCCAAATTGTGTCCTAGGCTTAATGCAATTCCTATCAAAATTGAAGGTTTTTGAAAACAGACAAGCCTATTCTAAACTTTATATGGAAAAGAAAAGGCCCTAGAATAGCCAGAATAATTCTGAAAAAGAATAAAGTGTCAGGAATCATTCTCTCCAATGTTAAGACTTACCATACATCTACAGGAGTTAAAACACTGGGACAAAGGATTAGTACAGATCAATGGAGCAGAACAGGAGACTCAGAAATTGACCCACACAGAGATGCTCAACATATTTTTGACAAAGGTGCAAAAACAACTCAATGAAGGAAGAATAGTTTTCAACAGTTGGTGCTAGAGCAACTGGTCATCCATAGGTAAAAAAAATGAACCTCCACCTAACTCTCACACCTTATACAGAAATGAACTGAAAATGGATCACAGATTTAAATGTAAACACGAAATTATAAAACTTTTAGGTATACATAAGACAAACATTTCATAAGAGAAAAAAAACTGATAAATCAGATTTTATAAAAATTAAAAACATTTCCTCCACAGGAGACACCATTGAGAGGATAAAAGGACAATTTACAAACTGGGGGAAAATATTTGCAAATTGCATAGCTTATCAAAGACTTCAATCTTTAACAGATGCAGAACTCTCAAATCTCAAAAAGAAATTTAAATTCAATTATAAAATGGGCAAAATCCATGAATGGGCCTGAACAGACATTTCACCAACGAAGATATATAGATGGCAAATAAGAACATGAAAAGCCGTTCAGCATCATTAGCCACTAGGAAATACAAATTAAAACTACACTGAGATCTCTCCAGACACCTATCAGAATTGCTAAAATAAATAGAGACAACACAAATGCTAATAAAGATGGAGGAAAACTGGATTTCTTACACATCACTGATGGGACTGTAAAATGGTCATCCACTATGGAAAATAGCTTATACTTTCTTAAAAACAACAACAGCAAAAAAATGGGCTGTCATATGACCCAGTAATTTTACCCTTTGGTATTTACTCCAAAGAAAAGAAAAATCTTGTTTTGTACAGTAACTTGTACACAAATGTTCATACAAGCTATATTTCTAACAGACAAAAATATAAGCCACCCGAAGGTGCTCAGGGGTGAATGTTAAACCAACTATGGTACATTCATGTCATGGACTACTACAGTAAAGGTTATAATAATTCCTATGGTTGTTATGAAAATTCACTATACAATTTTAAAGTATTTGGCACATAATAGATGCACAGTAGATGACAACAGCTCCAACTTTCTATCCCAATCAGGTAATGTATATGCATATCCTTGACTTGTTTTAATTTAGCTTGGAGCAAATAGTGAGTGCTCCTGAGTGAGGGGCACCTGTTTGCAAGGCCAGGGAGTCCAAACAATTCAAGCTTCGGGCTAACTGGTAGGGGAACTGGCATAGGGGAATGGAGAGGGCATACATTTCCTCATGCAACAGGGAAAGATGCCAACACATTGATTAGGACGCTTGGCAGAATGTTCTTACACACAAAAACTTGGAATGTCACCATTTAGCCTGAGTCCTGCTCAGAGATACAGTAAAAGCTGAGAAGGCCCACACACTCCTTCCTTCATCCATTCCTTTTATCTCCTGCCCTTCCTTCTTCTCTTTAATTGGAAGGAGGAAAAAAAAAAAAGATGCTTAAAACCCTGCAATGCCTTTTCTGTGCACTCTAAAGAAAATCTTGATTCCTTTCCATGGCCTGTGAGCCAAACATGGTCCAACCCTGCCTACTTTTCCTCAGCAAACTCCCTTCTGACTCCGAGACTCCAGCCACAGCTGTCTCCTCTCAGTTTCTCCAACTGATCCAAGATTCCTTCTGAGCCGGCATGTGGAGCTGACTCCTGCTCTGAGCCTTTGCATATACTGCTACCTGAGCCTGGAACCTTCCGCACAATCCTAAGCCCAGCCTGGCCTCACGCTCTTTCACAAAACAGGCTCCTTCTCATTCTGTGAGTCCTAGCTTAAATACTAATCTCATTCTAGAGGCCTTCAAGGCCACCTACCTGTGTAGTTTCCCTCCCAGACCTATTCTATAATTTCTGTTCTTTCTGTCTCTGTACCTCTTTTGCCTCATACATCACACGTTGTGAATATGCATAATATATTATGCATATTCACAACGTGTGATGTATGAGATATATATATATTATGGAGAAATATATATGGAGAAATAATTATCAACTATATGTATGTATAGACATATATCCTGTTGCTTATTATTTATCTCTCCATTCGATTGTAAGATAGATGAGGGCAGAGGCCACATCTGGTTGTGTCACCTCTGTGTGCTGAGCCCATTAGGAGACAGGAACATAGGAGACTGCTTAATACACAAGTCACATTGTTCTGACTGATCAGCATTCTATGAATTGACAATTATTGCATGTAGCATGGGCTAAACGCTGTGGGATTTGGTTTTTCTTTTCTTATTTTCTTATTCATTCATTTAACAGCATGTACTAGCACCTACTATGTAGCTCACATTGGTGCTGCTGATAGCTGGGAATGCAATAAAGAAAGGTATGATTACTGGCTTCATGGACCTTGCATTCTAGTTGGGAAGAGAGTTGGTTAAACATGAAATAACTGTAACGCATGAGTAGTTCTATAATAGGGGCTGTATTAGGAACCAAGAGAACAGAGAGCATAAGAGTTTCCTTCACTGTACCTTCTACAGCTCTCCTTGTTCACTGGGTGCCACCCACTGTAAAGGAATGAGTTAGCACCGCCCTTTCAAGGAGTTGAAACCAGAGAAACCAGTTAGGAGATTGCTGTGTTTAAGGCAGTGAGTGAAAGAGATAGCTTATCTAGCATGACATCAAAGAGCTTGTTCTTTTTTTATTTTTAATTAATTAATTAATTTATTTTTAATTAGTTTCAGGTGTACAACACAGTGCAATAGTTATACATTTTACCCCTCAAAGTGACAAACCCCCACCCCCAATTCGCCACCCCACTCGCCCCCCATATCATATATATCTATTACTCTTCCTCTGACTCTCTTCTACAGTATAATCCACATCCCGTGACTATCTATATATATTCAATAACAGTAGGTATACAACCTCCGCTTTAGTAATACAGTGCAGTGATCAAACCTCTACTCCATCCATGAAATGGTCTCCCTAACAAGACCTATGACCATCTGACATTCCACAGAATATTTACAACATTATTAATTATATTCCCCAAACTGTTTTTCATATCCCAGTGGCAATATTGTAGTTACCTATTTTTGCTGTCTAATCCCTTCCCCTTCTCCCTCATCCCCATCCCCCTCCCAATTAGCAACCCTGATTTTTCATCTATATCTATGAGACAGTTTCTGTTTACTTTGCTCATTCATACAGTTTTTCAGATTCCACATATGAGTGAGATCATATGGTATTTGTCTTTCTCCGACTGACTTATTTCACTTAACATAATAGTCTCTAGGTCCATCCATATCATTGCAAATGGTACGATTTCATTCTTCTTTATAGCGGAGTAATACTCCATTGTATAAATATACCACAGCTTCTTAATCCAGTCATCTACTGATGGGCATTTTGGTTGTTTCCAAGTCTTCGCTATTGTAAATTGTGCTGCTATGAACATAGGGGTGCATAACTTTTTTTGAATAAGTGTCTTGGTTTTTGCAGGATAAATACCTAGGAGTGGAATTGCTGGGTCAAACGGTAGCTCTATTTCCAGTTCTTTGAGATACCTCCATACTGACTTCCATAGTGGCTGCACCAATCTGCAGTCCCACCAACAGTGCAGCAGGGTCCCCTTTTCCCCACAGCCCCGCCAGCACTTGTTGTTTGTTGATTTATTGATGATAGCCATTCTGACTGGAGTGAGGTGGTATCTCATGGTGGTTTCTATTTGCATTTCCCTAATGACCAGTGAGGTTGAACTCTTTTTCATATGCCTGTTGGCCATCTGTATGTCCTCTTTAGAGAAATGTCTCTTCATATCTTCTGCCCATTTTTTTAATTGGGTTGTTTGTTTTTTTGGTGTTGAGTTTCATGAGTGTTTTATAAATTTTGGATATTAACCCCTTATCAGATATATCGTTGGCAAATATATTCTCCCATTCAGTAGGCTTCCTTTTTGTATTATTAATGGTTTCCTTTGTTGTGAAAAAACTTTTAAGTCTGATATAATCCCATATGTTCATTTTTTCTTTTACTTCCCTTGCCTGTAGGGATGTATCAGTAAAAATATTGCTCCAGGTAATGTCTGCAAATGTACTCTCTATATTTTCTTTTAGGATTTTTATGGTTTCAGGTATTACATTTAAGTCTTCAATCTATTTTGAATTTGTTCTTGTATAAGGCATAAGGAGGTGGTCCAATTTCATTTTTTTGCATGTGTCAGTCCAATTTTCCCAGCACCATTTATTGAATGGACTATCTTTACTCCATTGTAAATTCTTGCTTCCCTTGTCATAGATTAACTGTCCGTAAATGCCTGGATTTATTTCTGGGCTCTCTGTTCTGTTCCACTGATCGATGTGCCTGTTTTTATGCCAATACCAAACTGTCTTGATTACTGTAGTTTTGTAGTAGGTTTTGATGTCTGGTAGCGTGATTCCCCCGACTTTGTTCTTATTTCTCAGAATTGCCCAGGCTATTCTGGGTCTTTTATGATTCTATATAAATTTTAGGATTATATTTTCTATTTCTGTGAAAAATGCCCTTGGTAGTTTGATAGGAATTGCATTGAATCTATATATTGCTTTAGGCAGTATGGACATTTTAACTATATTAATTCTTCCTATCCATGAGCATGGTAGGTGTTTCCATTTATTTGTATCTTCTATGATTTCTTTCTTCAGTGTCTTATAATTTTCTGAGTACAGATCTTTCACTTCTTTGGTTAAATTTATTCCTAGGTATTTTATAGTTCTTGACGCAATTGTAAGTGGGACAGTTTTCTTAATTTCTCTTTCCATTAGTTTATTATTGGTATATGCAAATGCCACTGATTTCTGAACATTGATTTTATATCCTGCTACTTTACTGAATTCGTCTATCAGTTCCAATAGTTTTTTGATGGAGTCTTTGGGGTTCTCTATATATAGTATCATGTCATCTGCATATAATGACAATTTTACTTCTTCCTTGCCAATTTGGATGCCTTTTATTTCTTTTTGTTGTCTGATTGCTGTGGCTAGAACTTCCAGCACTATGTGGAATAAAAGAGGAGAAAGTGGACAGCCTTGTCTTGTTCCTGATCTTAAGGGGAATGGTTTTAGCTTTTCCCCATTGAGTATGATGTTAGCTGTAGGTTTATCATATATGGCTTTTATTATGTTGAGATATGATCCCTGTATTCCCACTTTGCTAAGGGTTTTTAACATAAATCGCTGTTGGATTTTGTTAAATGCTTTTCTGCATCTATTGAAATGACCATGTGATCTTTATCCTTCATTTTGTTGATGTGGAGTATCACATTAATTGATTTACGGATGTTGAACCAGCCTTGCACACTAGGGATGAATCCTACTTGATCATGATGTATGATCTTCTTAATATATTGCTGAATTCTGTTTGTTAATATTTTATTGAGAATTTTTGCATCTATATTCATCAGGGAGATTGGCCTGTAGTTTTCCTTTTTTGTGATGTCTTTATCTGGTTTTGGAATCAGGGTAATAGTGGTTTCATAAAAAGAGTTTGGGAGCCTTCCCTCCTTCTGGATTTTTTGGAATAGTTTGAGAAGAATAGGTGATAGTTCTTTTTTGAATGTTTGATAAAATTCACTTGTGAAGCCGTCTGGTCCAGGGCTTTTGTTTTTTGGGAGCTTGTCAATTACTGATTCAATTTCCTTGGTAGTAATGAGGGTATTTAGATTTTCTGTTTCTTCTTGCGTTAGCTTTGGAAGGTTGTATGCTTCTAGAAAATTATCCATTTCTTCCAGATTGTCAAATTTGTTGGCATATAGTTGCCCATAGTAATTTCTCAGAATTTTTTGTATTTCTGTGATGTCTGTTGTCATTTCCCCTCTTTTATTCCTAATTTTGCTAATTTGAGTCCTCTCTCTCTTTTTTTTTGATGAGCCTGGCTAGAGGTTTGTCAATTTTGTTTATCTTCTCAAGAAACCAGCTCTTTGTTTCATTCATCTTTTGAATCGTTTTTCTGTTCTCTATATTGTTTATTTCTGCTCTGGTCTTTATTATCTCCTTTCTTGTACTCCCCTTGGGCCTCTTTTGCTGTTCTTTTTCCAGTTCCCTTAGGTGTAAGGATAACCTGTTGATTTGAGATTTTTCTTCCTTCTTTAGGTAGGCCTGCACTGCTATAAACTTCCCTCTTAGGACTGCTTTCACAGCATCCCAGAGATTTTGGGTCATGGTGTTTTCATTTTCGTTTGTCTCGAGGTATCTTTTGATTTCCTCCTTGATCTCATTTGTGACCCACTCACTATTTAATAGCATATTATTTAGCCTCCATTTATTTGTCAGCTTCCCGGATTTCTTCTTATAATTGATTTCTAGTTTCATAGCATTGTGGTCAGAGAATACAGTTGAAATGATTTCAATCTTCTTAAATTTATTGAGACTTGTTTTGTGGCCTAACATGTGGTCTATCTTAGAAAATGTTCCATGTGCACTTGAAAAGAATGTATATTCTGTAGCTTTGGGATGAAATGCTCTGAAAATGTCTGTTAAATCCAGCTGGTCTAATGTGTCATTTAAGGTCACTGTTTCCACATTGATTTTCTGTCTGGAGGATCTGTCCATTAGTGACAGCGGGGTGTTGAAGTCCCCTACTATGATAGTGTTACTGTTGATCTCTGTCTTTATGTCTGACAATATCTGTTTTATATGTTTAGGGGCTTTTATGTTAGGTGCATAAATGTTTACTAGAGTTATGTCCTCTTGTTGGATCGATCCCTTCATTACTATGAAGTGTCCTTCTCTGCCCTTTGTTATATTCTTCAATTTAAAGTCCATTTTATCTGATATAAGTATTGCTACTCCAGCTTTTTTCTCAGTACCATTTGCATGAAATATTTTACTCCATCCCTTTACTTTCAGCCTGTATGAGTCTTTGGATCTGAGGTGAGTCTCTTGTATACAGCATATGCTGGAGTCTTGCTTTCTTATCCATTCAGCCACCCTATGTCTTTTTATTGGAGCATTTAATCCATTTACATTTAATGTGATTATTGATAGGTGTGTATTTATTGCCATTTTGTTATTTGTGTTCGTAGTCTTTCTTAGGTTGTTTTTCTCTTCTACTTAAAGAAGCCCTTTTAGCATTTCCTGCAAAGCTGGCTTGGTGGTAATGAATTCCCTTAACTTATTCTTTTCTGCAAAGCTCCTTATCTCACCTTCGATTTTAAATGATAACCTTGCTGGATACAGCAATCTCGGTTGTAGGCCTTTATTTTTCAACACTTTGAAAACCTCCTGCCACTCCCTTCTGGCCTGCAAAGTTTCTGTAGAAAAGTCAGCTGATAATCTTATGGGGGTACCCTTGTAAGTAACTTGCTGCCTTTCCCTTGCTGCTTTAAGGATTCTGTCTTTGTCCTTAACCCTTGCCATTTTCACTATAATGTGTCTTGGAGTGGGCCTGTTTGGAATCATCCTGTTTGGAACTCTCTGCACTTCCTGGGCTTGTATTTCAATGTCCTTTGCCAGGTTAGGGAAGTTTTCAGACATTATTACTTCAAATATATTCTCAATCCCTTGCTCCCTCTCTTCTCCTTCTGGTACTCCAATGACCCTTAGGTTATTGCATTTGATGTTGTCCCCCAGCTCTCTTAAACTATTTTCCATGTTTTTCATTCTTTTTTCTTTTTGTTGTTCCGCATGGGTGATCTCTGCTATTTTGTCTCCTAAGTCACTGATTCGATTTTCTGCTTCATCTAATCTGCTAGTGGTTCCATCAAGTTTGTTATTTAATTCAGTAATTGTGTTCTTAAGTTCTAGCTGGTTGCTTTTCATGATTTCTCTATCCTTCTTTGTATTTTCATTAATTTCCTTGAACATTCTAATAATCAGTGTTCTGAACTCTGTCTCCGATAGGTTGGTTACCTCTATTTCCTCTATTTCCACTGATTCAGGAAGTTTCTTCTGTTCTTTTATTTGTGTTGTGTTTCTTTGTCTCCCCATTCTGGCTTACTCTTTGTGTTTGCTTCAATATAACAGATAGATCCCCCAGGTTTCTCAGTCTTTTCTGGGTAAACTTATATGGTGTGTGTCCTTTATATTTGAATTACTCAGTCTCCCTATTTTCCTGTGCTTGTATCTGAGGTGTTCCTTGTGTCGTGCGTCCTCACTTGTTGAAGTTTTAGTTTTGATTACTTTTGGTTTGTCAGTAGGTGGGATTGACTCCCAGATTGATTAGCTGTGAGGATCAGCAGCGTCTGCAGTTTATGAGCTGCTGTGAGAGGATTGACCCCTCTGATGAAACTTGGACCCTATGGGCCCTAGTACCTGTAGCAACTTCCTTTTGGGTGTGACTCTTGTATGTCAAACCCAGAAATGCTCTGGTTTTATCTAAAGTTGGCCTCCGGGTATGATGATTCTTGTGTCTTTGTTTGGACCCACTGCTGCAGAGTGATTTTAGAGCATAACAGATCAACAAGAACAACCTCCGCAGCCACCAAAGGAAACCAAATGTTCGCACAAGTAAAAAAAACCCATCAAACTACAGTCAACTTGTACAGAAATATCAATCATACCAATGAAGAAACTAAACAGAAACAAAACAAAAACCACACACACAATAATAACAGAAGAGGAAACAAAATAAAATACAATATCCTAAAATAAAAAATAGAATAAACATGAGAAACCGATTAGCTATACCTAAAAAATAAAAAATAAAAATAAACTAAAATAATAATACAAAAAGAATAAAAATTTAAAAAATAAAATTTGCAGAAAAAAGGAAAAGAGGAAAAGTATAGCAATGAGAAGAATGAATAAAATAAGAGAGAAAGTGAAGGTGGGGAAAAAAGAAAAAGAAAAGAAGGAAAACGAAAAAGAAAAAAAAAAAAATATATATATATATATATATATTTGTCTACACAACCATATATATGGACATATATTCACCTATATACACCTATATATATGCCTATATTAAAAACTACAAAATGATAAGAATTAAAGAAAAATAAAAACCAAAAACAACCAAGATAAGCAGCCAATAAAGGGAAAACAAAACAGAATAAAACCAAACAAACCAAAAATACCCGTGCAGGTCTAGGCTAAAGTCCACCAAGCTCTCTTCAGTTTGTCTGCTGTACAAAAATTCCTGTGCGTCTTGCGGGAACAGTAGGCCACCTGATGCCTAGCGTGATCCTGGCACTGCAGGTTTGCTGTACTTGAGTGTGGTTGTGACGTGCGATTGGTGGTTTTTACAAAGTCACTGCCTTTTTGCTTTTGCCTGTCCCAAGGCAGGCTGCACCCCCAAAGGCTCAATGAGTGTCTCTGGGCACCCTTTCGGTTGACACCGTGTGGCTTAGATCCCCGCTCCGCGTCTCTTGGGGACCTGCGTCTCCACCCGGCACGCTGCGTGTCTGAGCGAGTCTTCTTTTTCCCCTCCTCCCAGGTTTCAGGCTTCTGCCTCGGAGCCGGCGTGCTCCCACACCGTTCTCCTGCTGAGCTTCTGGAGGGACTCAAAGAGCTTGTTCTTGATGTCATTCTCCTTTATCACATGGGCCTGAGGTGATGCTCTATCTGACAGAGAGTATTAATTCCACAAGGACAGGAATTTGCCTTATTTGGTGAGGAATTCTCAATGCCAGGGCCTGAGCCTAGCACATAGTAGGCACTCCATAAATATTTTATAGATCAGGAAACCCAAGGTAGAGAGGTGAGGTTTTTTCCAAGATTACATGATAAGTATGGTATATCTTGGATATCATGGATAGGTGGGATATCTCACCCTAATTTTACTAATTCTAATTGTCCCTGAAAGAATTTTTGTTCTCCATTGTTTAAAGGTCCAGGACCAGACACCACCACGTCCCACTCCCAGTGGGGAGTAAACAGCCCAAGACAGGGCCTCATTGACAGACACCCTCTAACCCTACTCTATATAGGATATAGGATATAGACCCATGTCTGGGGAAAGATTATTTCTAACCTTGGCTATATCACTGTGCGTTTCTTCTCTCACAGCTCTGGGGAAAGGCTCAGATCTGGAAAAAGCCATCGCCACTGTTGCTCTAATTGTCAGAAATTCTTCTGACCCTGATGGTAAACTTGAAAAAGCTACTGCCAAAAACCTGCTGCAAACCCAATTTAGGAATTTCACAGAGTTAAGGAAATTAACAGGGATGAAGAACAGTGGCCACACCATAATGACTGGTCCAAAGAGTCTGTAACTCCAGCTCAAGGGCCTGATCATGTTGTCTCATTCAACAGATATTTATTCAACACCTACCATATGTCAGCAGGTGAGCTGAGCACTGGAGTTAATGCAATGAACAAGCTACCAATCCAGCAGAGTAGAGAGATATGTTGAAAAGTAATTAAAAATAATCAAAGGATGGTGAAATAGTACAGCATGCAGTGCAAGAGGAAAACAGAGGGACCAACTCAAGGTGAGTGGTCAAAGAAGGACTCCTAGAAAATTAAAGTATATCTGAGATCTAAAGGATGAGCAAGGGTTAGCAAGTCAAGGGGGTGGGGTAAGGAGGATAGTGTCCCAAGCTGAGGAAATGGCAGATGTAAATAAAGGCCTTAAAGCATGTCAAATACCTATGAGGGCCAGTTAGTAGTTGGTGAGAAAGGAAGTAGGAAGTACTGGGTAATGAGGCCAGGAGGTAGAGAGAAGCCAAATCTCACAGAGGCATAGCCTGAGGGCAGAAGGGAGCAAGAAATGGTTTCTAAGTACAGGACTAAGAAATTACACCAGCTACACGTTAGACTGGGGTAGGGGTTGGGGCGAGACAAAGAAGAAGGGAGTGACTGCAAGGAAGCAATCCAAACAGAAGATAATGTGGTGGTTTAGACTAGGATGGTGAATATCAGAGACATTTGGAAGATTGAATGAACAGGATCTGATCATTGAATGGCTGTAACTGTTGGAGGACATGAGGAGAAAATTGTGATACCCCAGTTCTGACGTGGGGAAAAAAATGAGTGATGGTCTCTTTCCTAGAGAAGAGAAAGACTGAAGAATCAGCAGATTTGAAGTGAGATGGGAGGTGGGGGGGGGGGAGGAAGGGATGAATTCCATCAGATTGTGTCAATTTTAAGATGTCCATGAAACATAAAGGTGAGACTTAGCAACAGGATATATGATTTGGGAAGTCAGAATAGAGATCTTGTTCAAAATATAGAAATGAGAATTAGCAGGTGTATAAAGGGTCGCTGACATGAAGGAAGTAACCTAAATTACCTGGAGGCATATTTCTCAAATTCAGTCATTTGAATGCCATCTTCAACATTTTTCTCACATTTGCCTATAGCCTGTATTATAATTTATTTAGAACTTTTGTCTTTAAATTAACCCTCTACTTAAATAAATTTGTTTTGTAAGTATACCTTATCATCATTGTAAATGTAAATTCAGTGGGTAAAAGTGGAAGGTAGTAAAAAAAAAATAGTTGACTATTAATTCTTATTTAATATTTATTCTTGTATCACCTCAAATTGCATTACAATCCACCAGCAACGTATGTTCATTCTTTAGGAAATGAAATATTGGCCTAGGGAAAATAAGTAAGCATTATAAGTGGTTTAAAAGACAAATATAAAAGACTTAAAAGGCAAGTATTATAATTCCATTGAAATATAAATATACTCATATATGGTTTTAGTGCACTAGAGTTCCATAAGGTATCATCCACTGGGGGAGCTTGGTCAAGGGTACAACTTCCTGCAAATCTATGACTATTTCAAAAAAGTGTGTGTGAAACCAGCTTTTTAAAAAATATTCCACACATAAGTGATTTATGAAAAAAACGAAGTTTGATTTGATAGAAACAGAGAATAAAATGGTAGTTGCCAGAGTTGGGGGAAGGAGGTAGTGGGGTGATGAGGTCAAAGGAGAATAAGTTTAAGGATCTAGTATACAGCATGGTGATTGTAGTTAGTAATATAGTATTGTATACTTGAAACTTGCTGCGAGTACTTTTTTTTTTTTGAGGACAGTGTCACTGGCCCTCATATGTGGGACCCGAACCGGGGCTGCTGGCTTCCCAAGCCAGTGCTTAACCACCGCGCCACTTGGCCGGCCTGCTGCAAGTACTCTTTAAGCATTTTTACCACCCAGAAAAAAAGAGTTAACTATGTAAGGTTATGGGTGTGTTAATTATCTGGATTTTGGTAAGCATTCTACTATGTATATGTATGTATGTTAAATCATCACACTGTACACTTCAAATATATACAGTCCTATTTATCAGTTATTCCTCAATAAAGTTTTAAATAACTTTAAAACTTCAGTTAATTTCACTGATAGTGTAATTTCACTGAGAGAGAGAGAAAGAAAGAGAGAGAGAGAGAGAGAGAGAGAGAGAGAGAGAGAGAGAGAGAGAGAGAGAGAGAGAGAGAGAGACTATAATGTGGTACACAGAAAAATGATTGGGAAGAAATGTTATAATAGCTATCTTTGGGTAATGGGGTAAAGGGTTATTTTTACAGTCTCTTTTTAAAAAATATTTTAATATTAAACATATATTATTTTCGGATTAAAAAACTTTTAAGAAAAGCTATTTTTTTCAGATATAACTAGCAGACAGAATTTGACAAATGATAAAAAGTTCTGGGGAGTCTTTAACGAGAGGGTGGGTACACTGAGACCAAAATCCAAGAGAGAAAAGGGACCCTATACCTAGCTGCCTGGCATATCCTCGGGGAGCTTTTAACAAGGATAAAGACCTAGTGGATGGATCATTGCGATGTAACCCATCTTCCTTCTGAGAACACCAGAGGAAAAAATAATTAAAACCGACATCATTAGGAAAACACCTTTAGCCTTGTGTCTCTCAGTGTAGGCTAAACATGAGAAAGGCTGCCAGTTACTGGATCTGCAGCAGCAGACACACCCAGGCTTCTGTGCAATCCTGCCCTCTGCTCCAGATGAAAGGCAACAGAAAGCCAAAAACATATTTCTGGGAATGCCAGGAGACAGCTCATCCTGGGGCACTTTCAGCATTTATGGAGATAGTGTAATTTCACTGAGCAAGCATTTGGGTAATGTCAGAAGCTGCCTTGGACCAGCCACCCCTCCCCATGAGGTCCCCTAAGACAGGTCACCGTCACCGACACCGACACCGGAGTCAAGGCAGGAGACAGCAGTAGCTCCCCCCTCCATCCCCCCCCCCCATTACTAACAGCTTCCTCCTTAATCCTGAGGCGGAGTTCTCTGCTAAACTGAACTGGACCTTGTGGCTGAGGCCTGGGTTCTGAGGGCAGCATCTCCATTCCCATAAGCCAAAACATAATTTGGGGATCTTAACACTCTATAACCAGCCAGATATAATAAAACTAATACCTAAAGGCACTGCTAAGAACATACAAAAGCAAAGATGGCTGCGCAGGCCCCAGGCAGGCTGGACTTCAATCAGCTCCATGTTCTAACAGTACTATGCAGGAAAAAGAAAGACAGGCCTACCCCCATCTCTGACTAAGCAAGTGTGCTGCTCCACTAGTAAAGCGCTCCTATCTGTCTCAGAATCTGACCCTTTGACACAGCATTCAGCTCTTTGGGAGGGACTGGGAGAGATCCTTTAGCCCTCACTCCTAGGTGTGACCCCTTGGGGAGAACCAGCCTAGAGAAACAAGAACGGTCTAGGCCTGTAAGAGGAATGTCATCATTCTTCATGTGTCTTAGTCCTCGCTGGGATGGTTTTTTACAGCTAGCATGTGGGCGAGCATTTGCGGTTGAGCTAAATGCAAACATAGCTCAGTATAACATTAAATCAAATAACCTTAATGTTTTTAATGCCACTTGGGAAGATATTTCACAAGCTGAAGTTGGAAACCAAAAAACCTCTCTATTTACGAATTATGCACATGTTTTTCAATCCGTTTATAAGGACTATGAACTCAGATTTGATTTCTGATCAAACTAAATGCTGAACAATCTTCCAAAGCACACATTTTCTTTTAGCATATTTTACTCCATATTTCTGGAAAATCTAATTGTTCAGTAGAACACATACTATATAAGTCCCATAACAAAGAGAATATATTTTGAAAATCTGAAAACATAACACTATCTGTGTTTGAAGAGAGGTAGGATAGCTTAGCAGTTAAGAGCATTGGCTAGGCAGCCAAGGCTGTGACTCTGGCTCCCCACCAGAAGCTGCCTCGCTTGGAGCAAGTTGCTCTAATCTTGTTGTGACTCTGATACTGCATCTGTGGAGTGGGGATAAAGATAGTACATATTCAATAAGGTCATTGCCAGGATTCAATGAGACGATCCATGGAAAGATTTAACAGTGCTTGACTAGTAACACTGGTAGCAACTTGACAAGTTATTGTTTATTGTCTGTAAAACCAAGTGGCACAATGAATTAGGTTTTTACTTTTTCTTCTTTATTTTTACAGGTACAAGAAACCAAACCAAATATAGAGACCTCCTTTCTGAACTAGAAGAGCATGTAGAAAATAAGCTTGATTTTGAGGATTTCATGATCTTACTGTTTATTTATTTATTTTTGAGGGCAGTGTCACTGGCCCTCATATGTGGGACTGAACCTGGGCCACTGGCTTCCCAAGCCAGCGCTTAACCACCACGCCACTTGGCCGGCTCATGATCTTACTGTTAAGTGTCATTGTAATGTCAGATTTGCTACAAAATATATGGAATGCAAAAATTTTGAAATAACAGCTTTAAATATGGAGTTAGACAAAATAATGTCAAAAGACAATATTAAATGATTAAAGATTTTTCTCCCCATTTTATTTTCAATTAATTGAATGTACTGACTCTACATCTGGGATAGTCTGGGATGGTTCTGATTGCTAATATTCAGACCCAATACAACACCAAAGCTCGACTCATACTCTTCAGGAACATTTGAATAATGTGGTCTCTGGGTGCTTTACAACAGAATAAATTTCATATCACTGAATACCACATTGCTTTTGCTGAGTCAATAGTGACTTAGAGCACTTTCTTTATAGTCAGTGAGTCACTCATTCATTCATTCATTAAGCGATATTTGTTGAACATCTACTTGAAGGTACTGCTGAGAATACAGTAACAAACCAGCCAGACAATTCCTGCCCTCACACACGCCTCACACATGCTAGTAGAAGAGATGGATACTGAACAATGTATTAATCAAATGTATATACAGTATAATTATAATTGTGATAAGGGCTGTAAGATGCTAAAAGAGCTGCTATTACCTGACCTGGGCTTAAAGTTCAAAAAAAGCTTTACTGACATTCTGCAAAAGACAAAATTATAAGGGGAAAAAAGCAGATATGGGTGATAAGCAGAGTAGTCCACAAATGGGCATGAAAGAACTTTTAGGAGGATAGAAATGTTCTATATCTTTATTGTGGTGGTAGCTTCATGACTATATGCATTTGTCAAACTTTTAGAACTATACACTAATAAAGGTGAATTTTACTATATATGAATTATTCTTAAATAAACATGATTTAAAACAAACAAAAACCCCAATATCCTTGTACTGTCTGACTATGGTTTACCCAACAACTCATTGAGATTATACCTAAAAGTGGGCCTAAGTACCAACATCCCCTATGGTCATGCTCATATTCCTGAGTTTAAATTATATCTATATATTAATTTACACACACACACACACACACACACACACACACACACACATCAATGCCTGAAGACTTAAGACTGACTTTCACAGAAACTATTATTTATTGTAAAATTATTTTAATTTCCCAAATTTCTTCCTTCATTTACCCTTTTCTTCCCAGCCGAACACTGTAAACCTCACATGCATATGTTAAGAAAACTCTTTCGGGCCAGCCGAGTGGCGCGGTGATTAAGCGCTGGCTTGGGAAGCCAGAAGCCCCGGTTCGGGTCCCACATATGAGGGCCAGTGACACTGCCCTCAAAAAAAAAAAAAGAAAAGAAAAGAAAACTCTTTCAGGGGCTGGCCAAGTGGCTCAGTTGGTTAAGAGTTGGCTTAAGAGTGCGAGCTCTGAGCAACAGGGCTGCCGATTGGATTCTCACATGGGCCAGTCACACTGTGTCCAAGCTGTCGCTGAGCTGTGGCTGAGCTGCCAACAGGTGGCAGGATGGCTCAGCTGGTGTAACAACAAGATTGCCTGTTTGATGGTGGGCTATGCCCACCCGCAACTAAGACTGAACTTGGCACCTTGAGCTGAGCTGCCGCCCGGATGGCTCAGTGGATAGAGTGCACTCTTAACAAACTGCTGGTTCGACTCCTGCATGGGATGGTGGCTACACCCACCCACAACTAAGATTGAACACAGCACCTTGAGCTTAGAGGCCACAAGCTGCCGACAGGAAACCAGATGACGAATGGCGCCCTCCACAATGAAGATTAAAGAACAACTTGGCTGCTCCCCTTCCCCTATTCCCCAACACTGTTGCCCTCTCCCAATTCCCCAATTAAAAAAAAAAATCTTAAAAACAAACAAACAAACAAAAAAAAAACAGAAAACTCTTTCAGGACGGACACCTTCACCCTTGGTGTGGTGAAGTGTTATCTTATCCAATAGTGACCCAAATCCACCAAGACCCAGCTACTTGGCCCTCCCCACTTTCCAAATCTCAGGCATTCTAAGTCCAAAACCTTACATACTACAAAAGGAAAGCCCCAGACTTTCCTCTCTATCACCATTTTAATAGGAGGTACATGTGTTCAGCAAGGCTTATAAAACTATCTTAGACACTGTCTTAAGGGCTCTAACAATCTTAACTCATTGAACCCCCATAATACCCTAGGTAGGTATTATTATTATCATCTTACAGATAAGGAAACTGAAGCATTGAGTGTTGATTTTCCCAAAGTCATACTATTGGCAGGTTTGAGAATTCTCTGCCCTCTCTTGTAAGCATTGCTCATTTTATTTTAATATTAGACTTTCTTGTGAACAATAATATTACAACTCAACAAAAATAGCTGTGTGCATTTCAGGCACTGTGCAAGAGAGAGTGATACCAGCTGGGTCCTGGAGAACCATTTGGCATTCCTCAAATAGAACTCTGTGGGTTGGTCTCCCTTGAAGTCACAAGTTGCTGATTATGGCAACCTTGGTGACCAATGAAAAGGTCAAATTCACACTTTTTGGAGAAGAAAAAGAGACCCTGGCAAGTGATGTGATGAGGGATCTTGGAGCCATTCCAACCCTCTGGGCCCCCAGTAAGAATTTTTGAAAATCCATCCCAGATGGAAAGTCACACTTCTCTGAGGAGGAAATCAATTAGAGAATTTGGTTTTGCTTCATGAGAAGAATGAAAACAGAACAAATACATGTGTATGTGTTAAAGCATTGTTGATAGATAAATCAATGAGCATGATGCTAAGATTCTAGATCACAGAAGCCTCAATCTTTGGCTCTAGTCCCAGGAGATGAGCTCTACTCTTTAAAAAAGGTGCCATCTTGAAAATGTTACTGGTCATCACAGATGAGGTTATGGATTCAAATCTATCCTGGAATTCCTCGGTTGCAAGGAACAAAACCCACTCAAATCACAAACACATACATATATACACAAAAAGGAAAAAAGGAAAGGTTGTATTTAGCAACAAGATACAGTGGCATATTATGAAATGAAAGGGCAGAAAATGTAATTAACATTCACAAAATACTGCTGACAGCAGTAAAAAGCAAAACCAAGGGTTTGCTCTTAGTCTCTTTTAAATAAATTGGTTTCTTGTCTCTGCTTCTGTCTGTATGCCATCGTTATTTTACATTCTCTCTCTCTCTCTCTTTCTCATTTTTATCTCTGTCTCTAGGTCTCTTTTTATCTTTATCTTTTAACAACTTCTGTCCATTTCTTGGCACAAAAGCAAACTCATGTCCCCACTGCTGACTTTATTTCTCTGTTTAAATGCTCAACAGACAGTCGATAGAATTTCATGAGCCCAAATCCAATCCCCAGGAGAAAGAATCTGATTGACTGACTTTGAGTAGGGACTACCGCTAATCTAGTTGCCTGTGGTCAGGATGGCAAATCACATGCCCACTCAGCAGGGACTATGGGAACCAACATTTTGCGAAGTGTATGAATGTGTTCTCAAAGAAAAAAAGGGAGGATCTGGGGAATAAATGATAGACAGAGGAAATTATAAATAATTTATAATATAAAATCCATAATTTAGACTAGAAGGGCAATGTTATTTGCTTCTCAGGTATGGACTCAGTGTCTTGATGGAATAATCTCATTTGTTATTCCAAGTGAAACTTTTCTTGCATTGCCACTGGATGAAAGGAGCTAACCTGAGCCTCCTTGGGAAGTTTTCCTGTGATTAAATATAGTGAAAATATTTCTATGCAAGACCTGTAAGCATCCTTGCAATTTGGTGAGCATGACAGAAACATACCCAGTCCTGGAGCCTCTAATTTTCTTTACTTTAGCATCTAAAAATGGGTCCAACTAAGAGATCAGGATTTGTGCTTAAGTTGTCCTTTGTAAGAAAGGGGAAAGGGCTGGAAGAAAACCAACAGAAGTCCTGCCCATCAGCTGATCTTCAGCATAGACAGAACTAACGAGAGCTCATGGGTGATCAGAACACTGACCCGCAAACATTGCCGCAGCCCATGGACAAGGGGAGACAGTGATACAGGCCTGAAAGATGTATTGTGCCAGCCTTTCAATCTAGGACATGTAGATTTGGATTTCTCTATGATTCTTTGGGGGATATGATTTCATTTTTTTATTTTTTTTATTTTTTTTGAGGGCAGTGTCACTGGCCCTCATATGTGGGACCCGAACCAGGGCCGCTGGCTTCCCAAGCCAGCGTTTAACCACCGCGCCACTCGGCCAGCCCGGGACCTCCAGACTTTGATTTTAAAACTACCAACGTCTGGAGGTGGCGTGGCGTAAAGCAGGAGCTCAGCAAGCTTTCCACTTCAGCACACCTAAGGAACACCATGCATGCCTGTTACAAGCTTTCAGTACTTTATCCACACTCTGAATCTAAGGACAGTGAACACTGAAGTTTTTCATACTCATTTGGTGACAAAACATGAACTATCACTAACTAGAGACTATTGGGGGTCTTGATTTCTCCCACCCCATGTGGCTGTTTAGACTGTGTAGTTAGCAGGTCTATACTCCTAGAGAAGTCACTGACCTAGGGAAGCGGACCAGACAGACAGAGGACCTGGGTTGTGCTCCAAGCTTCCACCACCAGTTTTGTGGCTCTGAGAAAGTTTTCCACCTTTTCTGAGTGAGCCTCATGTTTTTCTTCAAATATTAATTTGAAATCAGAGATTTGGGATTAGAAAAGTTGCTGTGAGACTTCAAGAAGCATCTATAGCCTGCTCTCTATACACAAATTCCATACCCACAGACTCAACCAACCTTGAATGGAAAACAATATTATTGATCCACAGTCGGGAACGCTTGGATGTGGAGGGCTGACTGTATGCATTGTTCTACACCATTTTATGTAAGGGACATGAGCATCCATGCATTTTGGTGTTTGTGAGGTCCTGGAACCAACCCCTCACAGACACGAGGGACAACTGTAAGTACTTCAGGAATACGCAGTGGGTCTATGTTCATGTCTCTTATCCATTCTAATGTGTTAAAACCTAGACAAATCATCATCATTATTTTTAATAGCTGCCCCTAATAAAGCATACACTTACACTCAAGTATTACCATGCTATCTTTTAATTAATTCCCTAAACAACTTTAAGCTTGATATTATCTAAATTTCACACACACACACACACACACATACACACACACACACGCACACAATGAAATTTAGAGAGGTCGAACAACATACTCAGGGTCACATAGGAATAAGTTGCAGATAAAACCCTGAATTTCACCCCACACCTGCTTTGTGCCACAGTCTGGTTCCTTTCCATGATGACATAAGTGGATATAAAACTACCCGAAGGACAGCTTCTTCAGAGCTTATACATGATTACAACAAATTATTCTCCAAAATAAGGAGTAATAAGAGGAAGAGGAAGAGAAGAAAGTAGAAGAGAGAGCAGCAGTAGCAGCAGTATTTCATCTGTCCAAAACCCAAAGTGAATCAAAAGTTAAGGGAAAAGCAATGACAATATAACATGGTTTCCTTTCCTCTCTATGTCTTTTAGGTATAAATTTCCAGGGAATTCTTCCTGTAGGAAAAGAAATAAAATTTTTAAATCTGTGTGGTCCATAACTATGATTTTCCTTGAAGAAAATGTGAAAGGCAGAAAGGAGGCAAGGGAGGGACGAGGCAGCAGAACCCCTGAGCAGGGCAGACTGTGGCACATTCTGGGTGGAACACAGAACTGCTGGTATGGATGTCAGAGCCATGAATTCTCCTCCCAGCTCTCCTCCTGCTCCCCTCCTCACCGCTTGGTGTCTTAGATTCTTCCTAACTCAGCAAAACGGGGCACTGGGACCAGATATTCCTCAAGTCCCTCCCCATTCTGATACCCTTTTGTGTAACCCAAGACTTTTTTAAAAAAGAGGGGGCCGGCCGAGTGGCGCGGTGGTTAAGTGCTGGCTTGGGAAGCCGGCGGCCCCGGTTCGGTCCTACATGTGAGGTCCAGTGACACTGCCCTCAAAAAAAAAAAGACTTTTTTAAAAAAGAAAATGATAAGCTGCCAGTGAGCCTATGAACAGATTTTAATCACTTAAAAACCTGTCTCTTCTACTCCTCTTTACTACCATTTGACTTTGGTCATCTGTGGCATAAGACCAATAAACTGATAGCTAAACATCAGGAAAAGAAAGTGTCTTAGAGAAAAGAGAGAGAGAGAGAGAGAGAGAGAGAGAGAGAGAGAGAGAGAGAGAGAGAGAGAGGAGGAAGATGAAGATGAAGAAGAACGGGAAGGAGAAGGAAAAGCTGATCACTTCTCAAGGCTTTTTAGATTGAAAACATGTAGATATGCTTATATGTGTTTTGAAAGTGCCACATAAGTCACACAATCCATGTGGCCATTTACTGGTCTATAGGTAACATCTTTAAGAGCAAGAGCCCTGCCTGTCTTAGATAGAACCCTCAACACCTAGAACAGTACCGAGAATACAGTAGGTGCTTGATTGATACTGAATGAACAAATAAGTGAATGAATGGTTCCTTCTCAAATAGAAGAGATGGAAAGGGAACCTTCAAATATTTGCTTGGATGCAGGTCAGTGTCATCCTGAAAAAAGAAAACACAGTGTGCTCTAATGGTAGATGAGTGAGCTGAGTCTGATTACAAAGACTGTGCTAGTTTTAAAAATTGGTGAGAAAGATGTAGTTATTTGAGAATAGCTTTTGCTCCAGTTTAGCTCAGAACCAGCAAATAAGCTGTACAGAGAATATCCTCAAGATCAAAGACTCAGAGAATAAAGTATTCCCATTGTATAGGGGGCCAATGAAGCCCACACAGAGTGGACAATCCATTAGGACAGAAGAGCCCAGGACCTGGAATGCCCACCAGCTGCGATTATCTGGGGCATAGCCACATGGGTACTCCTTCTGCATCTTACCGATTTTTGGACCTCAGTCAGCCCAGTCATTTTTTTTTCAAGGCATATTTTTGAACATATAAAATAAAGCTGTTTCAAAATTCAATGATTTGTCTTTATTTTCAAAGTATTTTCACTAGTCTCATTTGCTTCTCATTCCAGTTTCTTGTCCTTTTTTATACCTTATGGGTATACTTTGACCTCAAATAGATTTGCAGCCCATAGTGGAACAGGTTAACCCTGGGGGGATCTTTGGAGAGAGACAGAGGCCTTGGGCTCAGGATGAGGGTTTATTTGGCTGTAAGGCTGCCACATCTCTAGTGAACTGTAAATGCTTGGAACTGGCTGATTTCTCAAAACCTCTCTCTTTGAAGGCAAGAAAGCTATATGTAGGTACTGGGGGATGCTGAAGAGCCTAGTGAAGTTAATGGAATTAAAAGTGGGAATCATAAAGAAGTTTCTAAAGGATGTTTGATTTCTCTGACACTTTGGTCTTCAAGAAAAGAGTTTTGATTCTCCCTGAAAAGCATGTGTGGAACAGTAAAGACATTAAATTGCAAAGTAATGTGGCTCATTCTTCATGAGCTTGTCCATGCTAGATTTCTCTTCACCCAGCCCCTTCTCTGAAATCAGGAAGGGAGGAGAGGTGAAGAATGGAAGTCACTTCCAATCTCCAGGCTGACCATGTGGGAAGGAACTAGGGTTTCTTGACTCTTGGGATCCTTTTGAAATTCAGTTAGAGGCAGGTGATTGGGCTAAGAGAAGTAGGAAGCTTTGTTTGTGCCCTGAGACCATACAGAAAACCAACTTGATTATTATATTGTCTTTGATCTTCATTTCAACTGTTTTGAGCTGATTTTGGGCTGATACCAAAGCTCTGGAAGAGTATGTCATCATAGAAATAATATCAGTTTTTTCTGGAGCATCTCTGCATAAGAACTAAGATTCTTATTCATGTCTGTATCCTGAGGAGTGCTTATGTGTAGTTCATTGGCATGTTCACACAAGATGTTCACAACCAGCATTTATTCTGATTGGCCTGTGCTCATGCCATATAGGTTATAGATTTGGAAAGTGATGCTGATGCCCAGCGTGTATCTTCTCAGAATGCTTGAGTTTACCTGTAACCTCAGGAGACTATTTCCAGCACACTGGCAATTTCCTACATCATGTATCCGTGTCTCTCTTCTCTGGAGCCCCAGAAGTTTGCTTTATAGCAGGCAGGGAAAACCATAGCATGCAAGAGAGTTAAAACCCCCAGGGACAACTCTCAACCAATGGGGGAAGTCAATGACTAAATCCTCTAGTCTCCGCACCATATGATAGAGACAAGACCATCATACCTTCACAGAAGGACCCCAGAAAGATTGAGCTCTAGTCACCCACAGTGGTAATCTGTGGGTACCTTTATTGTCTTTTGTCCTTTCCTTAATTCACTTTCCCAATTTCCTCACTTTTGCTTCCTAGGATTGCCTTCCTATAGGTTGATTCACCTAAGTCTTTGTTTCAGGGTCTCCTTTGGGAAGGAATGTAAACAGAAAATCGCTCCCCTGATCCCTAACACTGAGAACAGTGTTTTGAACATCATAAGCATTCGAAAAGTACTTGTGGATATCTTGGGAAATCTGCCTAGTAATAATTCCAGGTATTCCTTTGAATCCTTTGGGAGATTATTCACAAATGAAGATCATGAAACAGAGAAGATAAAATAGTCCCTTTCTTCCAAGGACAGCATACAAGTGAAGGCAGGAACATGTGTGGAAAATGCAGGTCATAGTTCTGTGTGCCTGGGACTCAGGTAAGTAGAAGGTGAATGGTGGAGAAAGAGACAGGAAATAGGTATCTATCAATCCTCCTTTCCATTAATTCATTTTATTCAAGTTATGGCAGTAGAAGAAAGAGAGATTTCAGTATAAAATTAAGCTCAACTTTAAGTTCAACGGGCAAAGAAGACTTTTTTCAAGACTATTACAATAGAGGAGGGAGGTTGAACCGAATTCTGAAAACAAGGACAAGTAGGGCTTATATTTAATGAGCAGAGTAAAGGAGTGGATGAAAAATTACTAAGAGGAGCTTGATTAGATATAAAGTGTGGGAGGTTCTCACTAAACTAGTTTAGCAAGATTTTTTTGTTAAAACTGGCCTAACCAAACCAAAAGAAAGGCCTATTTGAGAAGAGGGCTCAAAGGTCTGCGAAAAGTTTGACCAAGAAACCAGTCCCGGACCTGTGAGCTACCTTTACTCTAACACAAAGGCTCTGTGAAGCATTCAACATTCCATCCACACCATCGACAGATTTTTATGAAGCACTTCTATTGGGTTCTAGGATACGATGGCAGAGCAAGACAGACATGGTCATTATCCTTATGAAGCTACATGGTTTGAAGGGAAGGCAGACACAAACTGGAAATTATGTGATTTGGTGGATGCCATAATAGGGAAGCACTGAGATTCCCAACAGGAACATCTGACCCTGGTTTTGGAGTGTTTGGGGGGAGGAGATAACTTCCCAGAGGACAGGACACTTTGTCCAAGGCCTGAAAGATGAGTAGAAGTTGGCAAGGCAATGAGGAAAGAGAATAAATCATTAAGAGTATGGCAGGTTCAAGAAACTGAAAAAAAGTTTGACATGGTTTGGGGACAACTGAGGAAAACTAGGCTGTGAAGTTAGATAAAGGCCAAATCATAAAAAGCCGTGAGGGCCACATTTTAAAAAAACAAACATATATATATATATTTTTAATGCGGAACTTCTTAGATTCTTTAATTGGTAGATATCTTAGTTTGGGTTTCCCCTGATGTGTATTCTAAGAATCAGAATAGAATTACCTTGCTTGGGAGGTAATTTCAGAGAACTAGAGGAAGTCAGAATAACCAATAAAGGGTACATTAATGAGCGTGTTGGCTCCTGTAGGCAGTGGTGCTTGGCACACTGGTGAACTCTGGGAGACAGTGTAGAACATGCCTCCGAGTTGTCGCAACCAACAGACAAACAAGGTGTGGAATTTTCTCCCTGCTGCTGTCCATCATTTCTTAAGGTCTGCTTTCAAGGGCATTGGCTCTCAGATGCTTCAAGCTTGCCCTGCAAGCCACCACATGTGTATCCTGGGCCAAAAGGAAAAGAAAGAAAAAAAAAAAAAAGAAGCTAGAGCAAGGGCCACTAGCAGTAACAGTCAGCAGAGTATGCAGGATACAAAAGGGTAATTCAGTTCGTGAGGCTCTAAGAGGGCAGACAAGGTTTTGATAGTTTCCAAATATATTTGACCTTCTTATATAGAGCATCCTGAAGGACAAGTGATGTCCACATGGCACATTTTGAGGGTTTCTTGTCCAATTCAGTGGTCAACAAACTTTGTCTATAGAGGGCCAGATAATGAATATTTTTGGCTTTCCAAGTCATATGGTCTCTGTCACAATAATTCAACTCTGCTGCTGTATCTTGAAAGCAGCCACAGACAAAATGCAAATGAATGTACATGGCTATGTTCCAATAACTTAATTTACAGAATCAAGGGGTGGGCCAGATTTGGCCCATAAGCTGTAGTTTGCTGACCCCTGGTCTAGATCATTCCTAGAGCTCCATCCAGCTCTAAGATCTTAAGATATATTTGGGGTTGCTCTACATAGCTGAGAGGTCTCATTGACTGACCTTAACACAACATTTGCTAGGGCCGGCCGAGTGGCGCGGTGGTTAAGCGCTGGCTTGGGAAGCCAGCAGCCTCGGTTCGGGTCCCACATATGAGGGCCAGTGACACTGCCCTCAAAAAAAAAAAAAAAAAAAAAAAGGACTAAACATTTGCTCCCTGCTCCCCAGATGGATCCATTGTAAATGTGTTTCAGACCAATGTGCCTAGTCTGTCTGGAACCCATCCCAACCAGCCCTCTGCAGCAGCCTGATCATCCCATTTTTCCCTCTGCTGGGGAAAAGCAACTAAGCTTATATTTAATAATTCTGCTGAAGAAATAAAAATAGTGCTGCCCTGAGGCTGCCTGATGCCAAGAATTTTCTGTGTCATGGGTAGAGAAAAATAAATAGCAGCTCAAAATAAACAGGTCCTACCCACCCCTAATGAGGGACTTAGAGAGGTCTGAAGACTACGGGAAGTCAGATGGCAAAAATCACACTCCAGCTTCTTTATTTTTGCACTTAAAGACATTAGGACAACAGTATCTCCTGATATGTCTATTTAGCCTGCTTTTATTGACCATCTAATGATTGCCAGACATTCATTACCTCATTCAATAAATACATAGGATGACTACTTTGTTCCAGACACTGAATTGGACAGAACTGGCTACAGAATTTGTGAGGCTCAATGCAAAATAAAAAGGTAAGACTCCTTGTTCAACAACTACTAAGAATCTCAAAATGCATTAGAACAAGCCCAGGGTGCTTCTAAGTGTTGTACAGTTGCATCAGTCACACACTAATGAAGCCAACCTTGGTGCTTGATTTTGATGTTATATATATGGTGTTACAAAGAGGACTCCAGTCCTCACCCTAGAGAATCTTACTATCGAAGAAGGGAGAGAAGATGTGAGTAATAAAAAAATGTGAGTAATAATAGCAGGGCTTCATGCCATCTTTTCAATTCCTTTACCATTTTTGCCCATATCAGATACCAGTGAGAGTTCATATTCAATAGGCAGCACTTATAGCCCTTGGTTAGCATCTGACTACAGGCTGCCAGAGCCACTGCCTGCAAGCTCAGAGAACTGGAAGTCCTTCACCAATGACTGAGTTGTGTGGGAGTCCATCTAGTTTGCTCCTGGCCCTTGATGGGGTCAACTCCAAAGCCCGGTCTCCCTTGCAGTATTGAGTCATACTCTAGCTTGGCTCCCTTCCCTTTGTGCTCCCTACCTCCCTAACAATTCTTCCTGAGAACACTTCCTAATAGTTCACCTTGACACAAATTCAGGGTCTGCTTTTAGAGGACCCAACCTAAGACACATACATATAAATTATGGAGGAGTAAAATTCAAAATGAGAAGTCCCATGATGGATATGCTGAGAAAGTACTAGGCACATTGAGAGGTAAGAAAAAGCTAGCAGGCAGTGAGTGGCACAGGTGGGAGGAAACCTGGATTATTTGGCGTCCATCTTGGGTCTTGATTAATAGATGTTATTTCAAAAGGTTGAGATGAGTGAAGAAAGTAGTAGGAGGTATTGTGCTTATTCTGTTTATTCTTCCAAGTCTTCTCTGCACTCTTTTCTACCTTGCTCTGTGTCTAGAAAGACTGACTTATATGGACTGCATTAACAGGCAACCTTGCCTCTGGCTTCTGGTTGGATGAAGACAATGACCCTGTTGGTGATAGAAAGGTGGAAGAACATGAGCTAAATGTCCTCCTTCATAGAGCTACTCTTTCTGTCTAATAACCACTCCATCTCTAGCTCTTTCAGGTCTAGAGGTGGATAGTCATGGGTACTGTGCCATTTCATGCTGGTTTTAACCCCTGCCCACATCTGTGCAAGTAGTCTCTTTTTAAATGTTTCTTAGCTACCTAGTTTGAGTGAACCAGCTGGACTGTACTGGGACAATGACTAACACAGATACAAAGGGGATAAAAACAATGCAGATGAAAGAAACAGCTCAACCAAAGGCACAGAAGCCAGGCTCAAAGCTGTTACAAAAATTGTCAGTAGACAGTGCATGGAGAGCATTGTAGGATTTAAACCACAAAGGCAGATTACAGATAAAATATGAACAGCCTTGAATGGCTAAGCCTAAGGAGTTGGGACTTTGAGCCATAGTATGTCTGAACAAAGCTGTGATGTGATGTGATTGGGGGGATCTGACCTGAAAAAAGTGAGAAGGAGATGGACTGAAGATAAACTGGAAAAGATCTGAAGGACTTAAAGGCTACTGCTGTGATCTAATCAGAGCCAGATTAATATGCAGACAGCTGGACAAGGCACTACTGAAAATGCAATGAGATATATAGAAAGCCATCTGTATCAGACACACCACCACCTTGAAGCCTTTGTTCATGCCTGGCTCACCCTTCCTCCTTCACTTGGATAATTTCTTCTTATCTTCAGGCTTAGCTTAAACATTATTTTTCCTAAGAAGCTTTTGTTGGCCTTCCCTTCTGGATTGCCTGAGGCCCTTGTTAATGTGCTCATAAAATGCCTTGCAACTACTTATTTATAACTGTGCACATTGTACTGTAACTATTTATTTAATTTTCCAACTTTGTATTATAAACACCATAAGAGTGGAAACCATATCTACTTTGCTCACCATTGCATCTCTAGAGCCCAACCTAATTCCCTAGCACCTAATGAATATACAATGGATGGATGGACAAAAGGATGGATGGATGGAATCTGTGGTCTCTGAATGTTACTGTTAGAAAAGTGGCTTGACGTGGACTCTAGTATCTATTTGGGTAGAACCATTCATTGATCCTTTGGTGATACTTCTCAGGTTCTTATTTAGTTTTACAGCTGAGTTTCAGAAGTTCCATTTCATAGAGTCACATTTCTATTGAGAAAGTTGGAAACTGAACTATTTGGGCTCTCGGTGAAAAAGAGGATACTGGCAGGACGATGCAATTGCCAGGGAAAAAAAAAAGGAAATTATGAGAAGCATTGTGCAAAGTAAACGGCATTATGAAGAGGGAATGATAAAGCTAAAGTAAATGTTACCTATTGAAGCCTTCTTTGTATTACAAATCATGAAAGGGCTTGACTGGATAGCTTGTCGATGACAAATAGCCTGCAATTCATTTCTTTTTCTTGCTGACTTTTGGCCAACATGCTGAAGATTCATATAACTGTGATTTGACAACCCTTTCTTTCTACATCCTGGGAGAAGCTGAGACCGGCTCTGCCTAGAGAAACCTTTAGTTTGGGGGACCAAATCTATTGTACACACACACACCCAGTTGTAGATGCTGTTGTACAAGTCAAGGCCCCCCAGTTGACATCTAACACACCCCAACAGGCAAATAAAGGAAACATTAACAAAGCTACCATTTACAAAAGTGTGAACAGAGTAAGAGAAACCAACAGGGTGGTGCAGCGCCCTGGACCCAGTGAGAGTGGAAGCTGCTAGTACCACTTCCAGAGCAGACATAAGTATCCACAATTCACAGGTGAGAAAATAAGACTTGACTTTCCTACCCAGGTGGTCCAAGGGAAACTCAAGGAAGAAAACACAAACGACAGCACTTGGAAAACTGAAATTCTGTGAATATATTACTGCATTGTGCCATTCCCATCTTCTGGCCTCTACCTCCTTCAATACATGCTGTCCTCTTGTTTTCTGTTGTTGTTCTTCAAAAAAAATACACTTTGATGTTTCTGTGGTTTTAAACAAGGGTTTCCCTCATTCTTGAAGCTTTCGCTGGCCTCCTTTCTACCATTCCAGAAGAATACATCTGTTGTATTTGCTTAGTATCCATTCTGCCTTCTCATGACCATACTTCAATTTCCCTTTGTAAAATGAGCTAGGTCAAGAGTCTGCAAACTTTTGAGACAGAAGAGCCGCCAGGGGTCAGCAAACTGCGGCTCACGAGCCATATGCGGCTCTTTGGGTATGTACATGTGGCTCTGAAGTAAAATTGAAAATGAAAATAAAACTATCATAGTTTCATTTATAAAAATTTTAAAGGATATTATTCACATAATGGTGATAATGTAAAAATATATTTATGGCTCTCGAATAATTTTTAAATTGTTGGGAGGGACAGGATTGGCTCTTCCAGGGGTCTGCAAAGTTTTGAGACGGGACGTACCCAAAGAGCCACATGTGGCTCGCGAGCCACAGTTTGCCAACCTCTGAGCTAGGTGGTCCATGAATACTAGGTGGGTTTATCATATTCCCTGAATCTGAGGTGGGTCCACAATCACAGTGATTGGTTCAGGGATGGACATGCATCTCGGGACAAAAAGTCAGTGCTGAAAACATTGCTGTTACTCTTTAGAAAAAGGATTTCTTTTTCTTTTTTTAATTAAGGTTTATTGCAGTGACAATGGTGAGTAAAGTTACATAGGTTTCAAATGTACAACTCTGTAATACATCATCTGTATATCACATTGTGTGCTCACCACCCAGAGTCAGTTCTCCTTCCATTACCATATATTTGATCATGTCTCTTTCAGCCCATGGAATGTAACCTGGAAAGATGCCTATACATGAAAGTGACACAGAAGGAGCCAGAGCTGAAAGATGTAGAGAGATAGATTCATGGCAACATTGTATGACCACCTAACTCCATCAATCTGTGGAGCCAGATTCCCCTTGTACTTCTCAATGACATGAGTCACTGTCTTGGTTTGAGCCAGTTGAAACTAGCTTTCATCAGTTGGAATACTGTTCTCCTAGGCTCTTGCCTCCCCTGAATCCATCCCTCCAGTGTTATCTATCTCTCTGTATGGTATGATTTTTCTGTTGGTCTATCCCACTAGACTGTAAGTTCCTCCTTTTCCTCTTTGCTCACAGACTGGCACAAATCAGTAAGTGAGTAATAAGTGTGGATAGAAAGCAATACAAAGTCAGAGTTCCAGAGTGAAGTACCTCAGTATTCCCAGCTTCTTAATAATGGTAATCATCATGATCATTAATGATGGTGATGGTGATGATGATGACGATAGCTACTATTTATTGCCCACTGTGCCTTTGATGGCTTTATGAGCATTATCTCATCAGATCACCAGAATCAAGTAGTTCTGTTAAACCATGTTGCTTATAACAAACCAAAGGTTCAATGATTTCAAATAACTTGTACAAAGTCACACAGCTAAAAGTGACAGAGACAAGATATCTACTGACCTCTAGTTCCAAAGACCATGCTCTTACCTACCATGTGAACAGCCCCAAGCCTTTCTTTCTCCACTTTCCACTTGCCTGAAGGAACTACCTATCCTGACTTTGTCATTCTTGACTCTGCCTCTCTTGAACTCTAGCAGATCAAGGAAACAGAACCAAACTTATTTCCCTCTCCTGTTATACCAGGCCAGGCATGGTGCTTGACCAACCACATGGCTTCATGCCAGGCTGGGCAGAGAAGCATCTCTCCAGTTCACAAGCACTTTGAGGGCTGAAAAATATGGTGGCACCTGAATCAAGGAATTCATACTCAAAAAATTCGGGAGAATCAAAAGGCTGACACCAACTGCTGCTATAGACCTTGAAGTCGATTCCCAAAGATATCCAGTTCTTTTGGAGGACCCATAAGCAATCTCAAAAGCATATGAGCATATAGGTTTTGAAGCCAAACCCACCTGATTTTGAATTCTGGTTCTTTTACAACCTGGATAACTTTGGGCAAATTGCATCACCTCTCTCAGCCTCAGTTTCCTCATTTATAAAATGAGAATGCTTGCCTCAGAGAAATGTAGAGAAAGAATTAACATGATTTTGGTAAATTAATGTCTGGTAGAAGATAAATATATCAGTAGGAATAGCTATAATTATTATTATCTAAATATCACCCTTTTCAGGTGACTAAGAGATCAAAAGCTCTCAGACCCTGGGGAAGGGGAGGTAAAATTCCCCAGAATGCCACGCCCTGATAGCTATTGTTCCAGATACACATATTTATGTCCATATCTTTGCAGAGATGTCTTTTTCTCCAGGAAGCCCTTCAATCTTCCTTCCTCCACTGGTATTATGAGTTGCCAGACTTAGCAAATAAAAACACAAAACAACCTCCAGCAAAGAAAATACCAGGACCAAAAGGCTTCACTGGTGAATTCAACCAAAGATTTAAAGAAGAATTAATACCAATCCTTCTCAAACTCTTCCAAAAAAATTGAAGAGATGGGAGCCTTCCAAACTCATTTTATGAGGCCAGCATTACTCTGATATCAAATCCAGGAAAAGATACCACAAGAAAAGAAAACTACAGATCAATATATAAAAATACAGTATACAAATATATAAGTCTTCAACAAAATACTAGCACACCAAATTCAACAGCACATTAAAAGATCACATGCTATGAACAAGTGGGATTTATCCCTAAGATACAAGAATGATTCAACATATAAAATCAATTAATGAGATATACCACATTAAAAAAACAAAAGATAAAAATCACATGATCATCTCAATAGATGCAGAAAAAGTGTTTGGTAAAATTGAATACCCTTTCATGATAAAAGCTCTGAACAAATTAGGATAGAAGAAAATTACCTCACCATAATAAAGGCCATATATGAAAAGCCCATAATTAACATCATACTCAACAGTGCATACTGGAAGTTTTTCCTCTAAGATCAGGAACAGGGTGAGGATGCCCACCCTGAACACTTTTAGTCAGTGTAGTACTGGAAGTCCTACCACTTCAACCAAAAGGGACTGTAATTAGGTTTTGTGCTCTGTTCTGATGAATTCCAATGGGAGAGTGACCCAAAGCTCATAGTGGCTGAGAAACTGCCCTCTTCATCTGTCACCTACTGGAAGTGTCATCTCTGTGTGCAGACAGCAAAAAGGCCTTCTGCATCCCACTTAAGCTCTGAGGAGGGAGAAAAACCTCCCTTTTCATTTAACTTTTAGACCTTACGTTTTCATGTTTGCCATGTGTTAACTACCAGCCTCCCTGAAAAGTTCCTGTCTGAGGTTCCCAAGATTAAAGGTCTGATGTGAGCCAAAAGGGCTATTTCTCCCTGTCCTACAAAGTGCAGTCAGTGGGGAAGGAAAAATAGAAGTGGAGGAAGGGTATAATTTGGAAGCTTCTCCTCAGCAGCGATCTGGTTCAGAGTGGTTGTTGGTTTTTCTCTAATATCTTTATGCCTTTTGTGGAAAAAAAAAAGAAGATATGTGCTCATTATTTTAAAAATTCAAGCAAGACAAGAAAGCACAAAAAGTACTTTAACAAGTATCCCAAGTAAAAGTGAATAGCATTTGGAGACTAAGTCTAAGGAAACAAAAAGGAACCAGGGATCCTAGGAGAAATGGCTGATTTCAGGGCAGGACCAGGGAAGGTACAAGATGAAACTGGAACATCCTGTGCGAGAAAGAAAAAAATGCTCAAAAAACAATGGAGATATTTCACAAGGACACAGGAGCTAGCTGAATGGGACTTCAGTGGCCAAATCGGAGACAATTTAGGCATCAAAATCATTAAGGCTAGTAATGAGTTATAAACATCTGAAAAAAAGGAATGCATGAATCTATAATGAAAATAAACTGATAAAAAGTAATCAATGGGGAGAAGGGAGGGCTGTTACTTACAATAGGATTCCCAGAACCAACAGATAAATTAGATAGCTAACTAAGGATGCCAATTTAAAACTAAAAACTATAACATGGGGGTGGTGGATATATTTTTATATATTTTATTTATCTATATATCCATATATTATATATGTGTGTACATATTATATATATATATATACATATATATGCAGTAAAACTTTTGATTACAAGTAACGTGGTTTGCAAGTGTTCTGCAAGAAGAGCAAATATTTCTAATACATTGTAACGTGGTAAACAAGCAATGTCCTGCAATACGAGTAGCTTGTTTCTAGAACGAATTATCCTTTCAAACCAATGTATTACTGGATATATTCCCCCACATGCTTTCTTTTTTTAAAAAAAAAAAAGATTTTACTGGGGAATTGGAGAAGGGAACGGTTTTGGGGAATTGGGGAAGGGAACATTGTATTTTTCCAAAACCCATCAGCTCTGAATAAAGTTGTTATCCTTCAATCTGAGTTGTGGAGGTCGCAGCTCAGCTCCAAGTCCAGTGTCCGTTTTCAATCCAGTTGCGGGAGGAGCAGCCCACCATCCCATGCGGAAATCAAACTGGCAACTTTGTTGTTAAGAGCACGCACTCTTAAGTGCATCACTCAACTCAAGGTGCTGTGTTCAATCTTAGTTGTGGGGGGTAGCCCACCATCTCTTTCCATATATAGATATAGATATAGAGGTTAGACAATTAAGTTCAAGAACTTTCCCCCATGCACTTACATTGGCAGCACTATACAAACAGCTCAGGAAGGTTTCATAACCTTGTGATATCAGTGTCTCACAGCTGTGTTCATGTTGATGTGTGGCAGTGTCTTGCTGAGTGGAGTTCATTATTGTTGTTGTGTGTTTTTGTGTGCCGTCGTGAGAACTTTGGAGCTTGAATTAGAGCAGTGACCATACATTAAATTTCTTGTTAAACTTGGCAAGAGTGCAAGTGAAATCAGAGACATGTTAGGCCAAGTTTATGGAAATAATGTCATGAAGAAAATGGCAGTGTACAAATGGATTAAATGTTTTTCTGAGGGGAGAGAAGGTGTCACTGATGAAGAGAGGTCAGGGCAGCCAGTAACGAGCAGAACTGATGAAAACATTGCAAAAATTTATCGAATTGTGCATCAAAATCATCTGCTGCCTGTGAGAAGCAGAGTAGACTAAAATAACATTGATAGTGAAACAATTAAGAAAATCCTAACTGAAAATCTTGGCATGAGAAAGGTGTGTGCAAAAATGGTCCGAAAACAACTCACCGATGAAAAGCAAAGGAGACTCAAAACTTGCCAAGACCTTTTGGAGAGACAAGGTAATGTTTTGGGCCTTGTTATCACTGGTGATAAAACATGAATGTGCCAATACAACCCTGAAAAAAGGAACAAAGTGCACAATAGAAGTCAGCCAATTCTCCATGACCAAAAATGTCCCGTCAGTCCAAATCAAGAGTCAAAACGATGTTGCTAACCTTTTTTGAAATCGGAGGGATTATTCATTATGAATTTGTACCAATTGGACAAACAGTTAACCAAGTTTACTATTTGCAAGTGCTGAAAAGGCCGCATGAAAAAGTTAGACAACCTGAACTTTTAGCCAACAATTCATGGCTTTTGCATCATAACAATGCACAAGCTCACATGGCACTGTCTGTGAGGGAGTTTTTAGCTAGTAAACCAATAACCATATTGGAACACCCTCCCTACTCACCTGATCTGGCCCTCAATGACTTTTCTCTTTACCTGAAGATAAAGGAAATATCAAAAGGAAGGCATCTTGATGACATTCAGGACATCATGGGTAATATGACAACAGCTCTGGTGGGCATTCCAAAACAAAGAGTTCCAGTTGCTTTGAAGGGTGGATTAGGTGCTGGCATTGGTGCATAGCTTCCCAAGGGGAGTCCCTTGAAGGTAACTGCAGTAATATTCAGCAATGAATTATCTAGCACTTTTTCTAGGGTGAGTTCGCAAACTTAATTCTCAGACCTGGTATAATAGACCTTCTCAATCAAATGTTTGAGCTAATAACAGCTTTCAACAAAATCTATCCTAATTTGTTTAGTCTTGTTTCTTATATATCTTGTCACAGCAATAGTCAACAAATTTTAGATTGTTCTCATGTTACTCAGTTCTCAACAATAGCTTTTTACTTTTTCAAATACTCTGTTAAGCTATCAACAGATTGGTGAAGAGTCTGTTGTTCAAACTGTGCATCTCTTCAAGGTAATTTTTAACCCTAAGACATTGTGTTTCGCAGTTGCTGAAATAGTCACTCTTGAATTTCTTGGAAGTGCCAATTTCCCACATATTGTTCTGCACTTTCTGATTAAGTGCTGCTGTCCACCTTTATCATCCACACCTAAACACACTGATTATATAGCTGGATTTACATGTGGATATACCATCCAAGATGTGGAGCAAATTAAAAATATTTGTGTCAACAACTTCACATTGAATTGCAAACAACTCTGGCTTCATTTAGGTGAGTGGGTTGGACTAAATCGAACCCAAGGCTCTGAGATAGAATTCAGCCACCATTTTTGCTTAGCAATTATGCCAGCTTCTTTTTTTTCTTGGAGACTGGAAACTGGTTATAGAAGTCAGACTTTTATCTCTTCTAAATATGCAGACTCATACTCCAAAACTCTCATTTGTGATTCTATAATAAAATAAAAGTAAGCTGAGAAGAAGGAAGACAATATTCTCAGTTCTGAACTCAATTTAAAGCCGACTTAACTCACTCCGAGCCCCATATAAAAGTAAAAGCAATTCCTTCTTAAATACCAATTAGAATAAATCTCTCTTGTCAAAATGGAGTGGAGGTTGGAGGGACCTGGTTATTTAGATAGAACAGGTTATTAAGAGTCATTCTTAGGGGACAGGTTGAGTGGCTCAGTTGGTTAAAAACTTGCTCACGAGTATGAGCTCTGAGTAACAGCATTGCCGGTTCAATTCCCACATGGGCCAGTGAGCTACACCCAAGCTGAGCTGCTGCTGAGCTGCCAACAGGTGGCAGGATGGCTCAGCTGGTGAGAGCATGTGCTCCTAATAACAAAGTTGCCTGTTAGAGATGGTGAGCTATGCTCACCTGCAACTAAAACCTGAACTCGGCACCTTGAGCTGAGCTGCTGCCCGGGTGGCTAGAGCATGTGCTCCTAACAACAAGGCTGCTGGTTCAATTCCCGCATGGGATGGTGGCTACGCCTACCTGCAACTAATTGAACACAGCACCTTGAGCTGAGCAGCACAACTGGACTTGGAGCTGAGCTTGCTGCGCCCACCACAACTAAGATTGAAGGACAACAACTTGGCTGTTCTCCTTCCCCAATTCCGCAACACTGTTCCCCTTCCCCAGTTCCCTAATAAAATCTTTTTAAAAAGTCATTCTTTGGAGTAGGAAGTGGATCCTGCTAATCTCCTGAAATATTGGACAAATTTTTTTCTCTCCCTACACTCAATAGCAATATCTAATATTTACTGAAAGCATATTATGTTGGCAGGCACAGTGCTAAACCCTTCATTTAATCCTTTAACAGCCCTGTAATTTAGAAACTGTATCATTTCCATTTTTACAGAATAAGAAGCAGAGGCTCAGAGAAGTTAAGTAAAATGCCCAGGTCACAGTGCTGGTAAATGACTAGACTTTATTCAAGCTCTGGTGAACCTGATTCAGTTACATTTTTAAAAAATTATTTTTAGAATTTTTAAGTCTTTAATCCATATGGAATTTATTTTGAAACATGACCTGAAATGAGACATCAATATTTTTTATACAAAGGTAGAAAAAACTGGCCTGTCACAATTTAAACTGTTGTTTATTTTTTAACCATTGAATGACAAGGACAAATGTTTATGACATATGTTAAGTGGAAAAAGGGAGGAACACTGAACTACATAAACAGTATAAGAAACTACATTAATGTGATATCAAGGTATGACAATTAAGTTCACAAACTCATCTTAGAAAAAAACTTCTGCATACCTCATTGCTGAATGTCACTATGGTCACCTTCAATGTACTCCCCTTGAGAAGCTATACACCAATGCCAGCGCCTAGTCCACTCTTCAAAGCAATTTTGGAACTTTTTTTCTGGAATGGCCCAAAACTGTTGTCATATTACCCTTGATGTCCTAAATGTCATCAAAATGTCTTTCTTTTACTATCTCCATTATCTTCAGGTAAAGAGAGAAGTCATTGGGGGCCAGATCTGGTGAGTAGGAAAGGTATTTCAATATGGTTATTTGTTTACTGGCTAAAAACCCCCTCACAGACTGTGCCATGTGAGATTGTGCATTGTCGTGATGCAAAAGCCATGAATTGTTGGCAAAAAGTTCAGGTCGTCTAACTTTTCATGCAGCCTTTTCAGCACTTGCAAATGGCAAACTTGGTTAACTTTCCAGTTGGTACAAATTCGTAATGAATAGTCCCTTTGATATCAAAAAAGTTTAGCAATATCGTTAAAACAAGTTCGCGTTGGGGCTAGCTAAGTGGCTCATTTGTTAAGAGGTGGCTTGGAAGGGGGAGCTCTGAGCAGCAGGGCTGCCAGTTCAGATCCCACATGGGCCAGTGATGCTGTGCCCTCTACAGCTAAGATGGTGAACAATAGCTCAACCTGGAGCTGGGCTGCCGTGAGTCGCCCACAATGATGTGAGCTGCAGTGGGCTACTGTGAGTGGCTGGCAGCCAGCATGAGCGACCAGCAGCTGGCATGAGCCAGTGTGAGCTGCCATGAGCGGCCACCAATGGCCGGTAACGAATCTGCCTCAGTTGGGAAGAGCACAATACCAACATGAGCCAGTGAAGCAATGTCCTCCACAACTAGACTGAAGAACAAAAGGACAGCAACTTGTCTGTTCCCCTTCCCTGACTCCCCAATGTTGTTCTCCTCCCCCAATTCCCCAATAAAATCTTAAAAACAAAAAAATTTGCAAACTTAATTGTCAGGCTTGGTATGTACAGCCACTGCTATGATATCTATTGAATGGTTACATGGAAATATAACCCGGGAGGGTGTTAAAGAGCCTGAGATCTGGCATCAGACTGCTTGGGTGGATCCACATTCCACACCTATTTCCTACTCCCTCTGGGCAGCCTCCTGCATATTACATAACCCCTTTGTGTCCAGTTTCTCAGCTATGAAAATGTGGATAATGATACTACTTGTCTCCTGAGGTGGGTGAAAGTGTTAAATAAGTTGATCCATGCACGACATTCAGCATAGTGCTCAGCACTTAAACAACACTGCTGTACATATAAATATGCCAAATATGAATGATGTAATAATATGAATTTTAATTTTTTCACATTGTCTACAGTTACTTGTTTTGTTTTGCTTTTATTCTCAGTAAAAAAAAAAAAAAAAGCTAATTTTTTAAAAGCCTGGGTTTTTTTTGTTGTTGTTGTTGTTTTTAGATTTTATAGGGGAATTGGAGGGGAACAACGTTGGGAAATTGGGGAAGGGGAACAGACAAGTTGTTGTCTTTTTGTTCTTCAGTCTAGTTGCAGAGGACGTTGTTTCACTGGCCCATGTTGGTATCGTCATTGCACTCTTCCCGGATGAGGCAGATCGGTCACCAGCCTCTGGATGGTCACTCACCGCGGCTATTGGCAGCTCATGCTGTCTGCTAGCCTAAAAGCCTGGGTTTTAAGTGTTGCGCTAATGCTGAAATACTCTGAAACCAAAAAATAAGCCCTTTGCAAGCTCCCTTCTGAAATGAACCTTCGTTGGGAGCAACACTCTCTTTCCCTCTCAGAAAACAAGCTCCTTGTTTCTATAAGCTGATAACACAGGAGTCTTAGAGCAAAGATTCAGTGAAATATGATTCCTTACATAACAAATTGAAGTATTTGTCATTATGAAAACAAGAAGCAACAAATGTAAATAAGTCTCAGGTATATCATCTTTTTCAGTCCTCGAGGTGTTATGAGAACTGGGAATATGCTATATTTCATTATAATTTATAATTGGATCTTGAAGTCTGTTCGGTAATAGGTCTGGTAAGAGGGGTGAGAAGTAATCCTCAATTCACACATTTCATTGCTGGGAACATCACAGAACCAGAGTCCACATGAGAGAGATTTCCATGTCTGTAAAGAAGGAGGCCAGACAAGCCCATAGGACTCTAATTCAGGTACTTGCTTACGCACAGGGAAATTCTGAGGTAGCAAGCTGATTATTCAAAATAATGCAGTTCTCTTGCTATACTTCCTCAGGCTTCAGATGAACCCAACAAGGCACAGATTTATCTATGTTTCTTCTGAGATGATTGATGAAAAAGTCAGCTGCAAATAACTGGGAAAACAGCTGGGAGAAAGCTTAATATGTTTTCTACAGCCCAGAATCCATCATGGCTATGTAATTGCTAATGTTCATAAATTCAGCATGTGGAGGAAAAGGCTAGTCCTGGCAACCTGTTACTCTTTGGGGAAAAGGAGGTTAAACCTTTCCTTCTAGGACTCCAATCCCATTGGGATTTAGATATCTGAGCAAGATGAATGATACCTGTGTGACTCTGAGCTCGTTTCTTGACCTTGCTGAGCTTCATTTTGCCATCCATCCAGTAAGCATCCTAACATGCAGCAGTTCTGTGAGGATCCAAGACAATTCATTTAAAGTGCTTATCTTAGAACTGTCACCTAATGGGTGCACAGGGTAGCTATTAGCATCATTTCTAGGGTTCTGATTTCAAGAGCCCTGGAAGGTTGTTTGGGTCACCTGCTCTCTTAACTAATTTGCTGATGTTTGGAGAATGGTCTTCCCTCCCCCACCCCACCCCCAACTATTAGAGATAAGGCTTGACCACCAATATCTAGGAGGGATAACAATTTACTTAAATGTACATTAAGTTGCAAATGATCCATATCAGATTATAGCAGGTTCTGAAGGGCTAGAAGGGAAAAAGAAAATATTTGCCTGCTTACTCATTAAGCATTTATTTACCACCAATTGTGAGCTGGGTTTGCACTTGTCCTTGGAGGGTGGAGGGGAGGCAAGCCTGTGGACATTGGAAATGCTCCTCTCTCTCCTGGCTCCTGCTTCTCATCCTTCAGGTCTTCTTGACTTAGATGCACTTCCACGGTTGCACAGGTACTCAGGTTCTGTAGTTCTCAACACTACAACTTCTACAACAGAAGCCTCCAGAGATTATATATAGTGATCAGTCTTAGCCTCCATACTCAGATGCATAAGGAACTGCCATTTCTTTGTTTTCAATAAACTCAGTTTAAATCAGTTTTCAAGCCTCATCCCCTCCAGACTGGGTAAAAATGCCATTTTAGTCACCACTGAACATTTACCCTCTGGTAGTCACTTTAGAATCCAGAAAACTTCTGTGGTATCCAGAAGAGAGAGAAAGAACTCCCAACTTCCCATCCCCCATGGTCATCACCAACCTCCTCAAAGTCTAAGCTGGCAGGGGTCCCTCCCCACTCTCAGAAGCTCTCAGCTTCTGTGGGTGCACCAACCTTGCTAAAGCAGGGAGCCCAGTGTCTTCAGTCCAGCTACCCTTTTGGTGTCTTGCTACCCTGCGAGGTACTGACGCTATGCAAAGTATGGGTCCTGCCATTTCTCACCCTCCAATTCTGATCTCTTTTTGAGTCCAGACAGCTCCTTCTAACATAGGGCTCTGCAAACTTTATCTGTAAAGGGCCAGATAGTAAATACTTTATGCTTTGCAGGCCACGCCATCTCTGTCACAACTACTCAGTCTGTTGTAGTGCTAAATCAGCCATAAACAATACATACATGAATGAGTGTGGATTAGTCCCAATGACTCTCTACTTATGGGCTTTAAAAGCTTGTTTTCATAAAATTGTCACATACCACAAAATTTTTTTTTCATTTTTATTTTTTTTAGCTGAGCCATCCTGCCACCTGTTGACAGCTGAGTGGCAGCTCAGCTCAGGCCAGGAATCAAACTGGCAACCCTATTGCTCGGAGCTCGCACTCTTGAGCAAGAGTTTAACCAACTGAGCCACTCGGCAAGCCCACAAAATTTTATTTTTAAAAATTGTTTTTGAAAAACCATTCTTAGGGCTCCAGAAATTTTTTTAAAAAGCAGGTGGCAGGCCAGATTTAGTAAATGGCCAGCAGTGGGCCAATCCCTGCTCTAGCCTCATGTTGTCCTTGAAGAAATTTAGCATAATCTTTTTCAGTGAGTGCAGGTTTTTGGAAAACAAAAGCCATTTACTCATTCATTTATTTGTTTAATAAAGCCCTGTAGGGTGACCAACCATCCCAGATTGCCTGGAACTGAGGGATTTCCTGGGATGTGGAATTTTCAGTACTATAACAGGGGGAATCCTCACCAACTGGGACAGTTGTCACCTAACCTATTAGGTACCAGGCAATGAAGGACCGGAAGTGAAGAAGACAAAGTCTTTATGAGGTTGGTATGATTTTTAGGAAGGCAAGTGCCTTTGCCCACAACTCCTGTTCTTGGCTTGGGATTCACACCTTCCCCCACCCCCACTGCAAGGCAGGGCATTAAAAAAAAAAAAAAAAAAAAAAAAACAGACCTCAAGGCAAGAGACCAAAAAAAAAAAAAACTGTTTGGAGGAAAAGCCCAAATTTTCATCTCAACAAATTGTCCTACTGCACAGTGAAGTAGATATTGTTAGGAAACAAAATTCATTGAGTACATTGTCAAGATACCATTGGCTTTACTCATTAATTCATAAATCAGTCATCATCCTATCTAGCAGATAAAAAGGAGCTCCAAAAAGCTATACAAGGCAAGAGATTTTACAAGCAGAAAGGAGCAGGGCAAAAAAGCAGATTTGTAAGGTCACTTTCCTTATAAGTGTTGACAGGAGTATATCAGGCAGATAATCTAAAGGTGATCAGGCAATTTCTGATGGACTGTTATAGGATTCCATTTCTGAAACAGCCAAAACTGTAATTAAGTCTCGATTGGGTGGCATGGAGCTCAACATAAGCAACTCAATTTTGGGCTAGTCTTGTCTTTAACAATAGTATTGGTTCTAAAGGTCAAAGTAAGTGTGGAAAGAGTAAACAGAGAAAAGTTCCCTCCCATGCAAGGTGAGGGAACAGACACCTAACCACAGCTCTACCCACCCCTCAAGATAGAGCCAGGGCTGGAACATCTAGGCCTATGGAGCAGAACAAGAGTTTCCAGCATGGCTCAAGCCTCTTCCATATCTAGAGACTCCTTTTGTACTAGAACAGGAGTCGGCAAACTGCAGCTCGCGAGCCACATGTGGCTCTTTGGGTACGTTCCATCTCAAAAGTTTGCTGACCTTGGAAGAGCCAATCCTGTCCTTCACAACAATTTAAAAATTATTCGAGAGTCATAAATATATTTTTGCATAATCACCATTATGTGAATAATATCCTTTTAAAATTTTATAAATGAAACTATGATAGTTTTATTTTCATTTTCAATTTTTCTTCAGAGCCTGAGGCTTGTGAGAGCCGCAGTTGCTGACCACTGGTGGCTCTTCCATCTCAAAAGTTTGCCCACCTCTGTGCTAGAAAATAAAAACATCCCAGGCCAGCTGAGTGGCTCAGTTGGTTAAGAGCTCGTTCAAGAGAGTGAGCTGAGCTCTGAGCAACAGCAGTTTGATGCCCAGCCCAAGCTGAGCTGCCACTGAGCTGCCAACAGGTGCCAGGATGGCTCAGCTAAAAAAAGAAAAAGAAAAAAGAAAAACATCCCACAACCACGTTATAAAAATTGTGGACTACCTTACTTGTCCAATTCTATTGGTTCAATTATCCATTATACTTTTTTTTTTTTTTGAGGGCAGTGTCACTGGCACTCATATGTGGGACCTGAACCAGGGCCTCTGGCTTCCCAAGCCAGCGCTTAACCACCACGCCACTCAGTCAGCCCACCAATTCTCCATTATATTTAGAAGCTCTACTGGACTTCATTAGAAAAGTCCAAATTTGAGGCCCTTTGGAAATGTGAGGTCCAGGTAAAAATCTCTTCTCTTTCACCCCCTGCAGCTCCATCCCAATTTTCCCCCTAGATAGAATTAGTAAAGCAATCCATCCCCCCAGAGCCCCTGTGAGCCTATTGAAAGCTTTTATTTCATTAGGACAGTTTGTCACCCTGGAATTACATGCCAGCAGGGTGAGTGATTCACAGACTGCCTCTCAGCCCCTGTTGGCCCCTTGGTCAGGTGGTGCTGTGGGTGTACAACCTGTACCACCATACAACTGCCTGGACCTTCAGGAAATATTCAGACCTTTAGTCTGAAGTTTAAGAAATAAAAAAAGGAATGAATCTAATTGCATCAGACAGCCTAGGCCTCATTGTTCAGGATAACTGGGATCTAAAGGACTTGTCTCTGACCCCAGGGCAATATCTTAGTCCTTAAGGAAGTGATTTCTGTCTTCAAACCATTTGTGTTTTTAACAACTGGCTGTTTCTTGCCTAGTGTGCCTTCCTGTAATTCCACTTACAGAATGTGCCTGCCAAAGATGGGCTGAAGTTCCGGCTGGGAAAGCTTTTAAAGCCAGCCAGGCGGAAACTTGAAGACAAAAAGTCTTCAAGCAGATATTATTTGCATCCCTAGTTTAGGCAGCTGCTGAGGATGAGGGAAGATAATAAAGAATGCACCCTAAATCAAGCTTCAAAGAGGGACTTGTTAGAATTGGCTGAGGGGTGTTGTTGAAGGAGCCCCAGAATAAGTACTTTTATACATCCATCATTCCCCTCCCCCAGCTGAGAACTGTTAATTGGGTGTGAGTGATAAAGTCCCTTAGCTGCCTGACATTGCTGCCTGATGGCTGGGGATTAGGTTGCCATGTCAACAGAAAGAGACCCTATTGGGGCTTTGTTTACTCATCACCAAATTCTCTTTCTGAGTAGCTTTGAGCAGTGGGAGAAGCTAAGAAACCTGATCTGTTACTCCCAGGCTGCTTCCCTGGACAATGGAATTATTTGGTGGGAAAGACTGGAGCCTATACAGAGGCACCCAGATATGGGAAGCAGGAGGAGGACAATGAAGAGGGGTGTAGCCTTCACATGAAGCATCCTATTTCACTGATGGGGGAATTAACATTTATGGCATGTCTATCATGTGTCTGAAATTCTGCTAAAAGCTACACAGATTTTATTTTATTCTCACAACCATCCTATAGGATTGCTATTAGTATGCCCATTTTACAGATGAGCAAAGAGAGGCTAAAGGGCCACACATCGGAACAATGGTTAACTGAGGATATGTTCATATGATAGATTATTATACAACCATTTAATGATTCTGAAAAATCATTAGATATTTCATGACATATTTGCAACGCTATGTTATACAGAATATCCAAATGATAAAATATATAGGATGAGTAAATATCCATAGAAAAAAAGTATGGAGAATAACATTGTAGAAATAACCAAAGACCACCCAAATGAGAACAAGTAAAGACTATTTATTCAGAGTTTGCTATACAAAGGAGTCAACCACCATCATTTGCATTTGGCAAAGACAGAAAGGCAGGAAAAGCTTTTTAGTGGAAAAAACGGAAGGCTTCAGTCATGCCCTTATGGGAGGCTATTGGCATAGGGAAGCAGGAGATGGGCTGGCTAGGAGTGGGGCATCCTGTGTGATTAGTTAAGGGAGCACATTTAGCTTTCTCTGGTTAGTCCTAAGTTGGAAGCAGAAATCAAAAATTAGGGAAGCCAGCAGTAATTGACCAAGTCCTGATGGTCTGGGGCTAATTGCTGCAGAGCTTGTGGTTTGGCTCCCTGGGCTGATTGCATTCATGTGTGGTCTGGCCATCGTCCCTGTATCCAGTCTCCCAGTATAGAGAATGATAACAATAGTTATCAAGAGGATTTACTATAATTGATTTTTTGTTCATTTTCTTTCTAATTCCTTTCAGAGTTTTCTAAATGTTCTACATAAACAACTATTATTTCTAACAATGGATAGTGTTTTTATAAGGAAAAAGAAAACGAGTTTCAGAAACATTAGGTAATCTTGCTGAAGCAACACAGCTAGTAAATGTTTAACCTGGAATTGAACTCAGGTCTGTCAGATATTTATGCCTCAACATTTTCCTGTCCTCTCTGTCTTCTATGGATTTTCGGGGCTTAGATACTGAAAGAAATGAGAATTCAGACTTGTATTTAGAAATTTATACAAACCAGCTTTTTCTCATACATGACTTTAAAACTCTTGGTTAAGTCTCATCATTGAATAGAGGATAAGGTTTTAAGGTATAATCATATCTCCCAGGAAATCTCTATTCAAACCAAAAGTAATGATAAACACCTAATTTGTTTTAGGCAGAACATCCCAGATACCACCAAGGAACTGACAAGTACTATGTACCAGAAAGAAATGCATAAAACAAAATGTCTTGTTATAATTATAGGGGCCAATAGATCCCAGGCCAAAAAAACCTCTGTTCTAATGTTAGGTGCATGACATCAGTTAGAAGCCTGGATGCAGGAAGGTGTTTGAGGTCAGCAGGGACCTTTTGTGTACCTCACAAAAAATTTTCTGCTTATACATAGATGTATCAGTGTTCAGTGCAGCTCATTTCTGATGAATTTGTGGTTAACAGAAGACATTCAGGGCTGCCACAGACAGCCAAAAAGGTTGCCCAATGCATACTTCTATATAGACTACAGTGTGGATGATGTTTTTTAGAATTGTAAGGGGTGGCCAATGTATATGTGAAAAAGTGAAATCCACAGATAATGCATAAATTTTACGTAAGCAAATAGCTGCTGCTTTTCCCACTACCTACTATTTTCTCACCATTGACACCCAAAGGGTTTATTTAACATTCTTTCCTATTCTCATGGAATGATCAAAAATAAGAAAGAACAAAGTATTATATACTACTTGCTTAGATCAACAGCCTGTGAAATTAATTCATGAAGAGTTACTTGGAATTCCACTTCTATTATGGCAGAATGAGCTCCGAAGAGAATGAACTCCCACAGATGCCAACTATAAACTTTGGACAACATACAAAAATCAACTGTCTGGAAGGATTAGAGAGTGAGCAAAATAGGCATATTTTGGAGGAAAGTCAAAACCTGGAAGAGCTCTGCAGAGAGAGATTTCCAATTGTACGGCTTTATCCTGAGGATAGACTGCAGGCATTGCAAGGTTCAGGGTGGAAAAACTCCAATAGATAACTCATCACTTTGGTCTGAAGAAACAGAAGAGAGAACTCAGGACAACCATAGCTGCTAGAAAATGGGGAGTAACTTTAGTAAGGAAAAATCCAAAGAGGACCCCAAATTCTTTTTGCAAAATCTAGTCAAGTCTCTTGTAAATGAATAAATTATGTATTATGGTGTAAACACAAAGCAACTTTCAGGGAAAACTAAACGAACTAAAGTAGATTTGTGCCACCACCCACAACAGTGTAGACAGAATTTATAATTTTAGTATAACCAAGTGAATTGCTTGCTCACACAACAGCAACATTCTTCAGAAGAATATAACAGAATCCAGAGTCCCCACAATATAATATCCACAATGTCTGGCATATAACTCAAAATTACTCAAACACGATGAATCAAGATAATGTGACCATTTTTAAGGAAAATAATCAACAAAGGTCCGCCTTGAGATTGCCTAGATGTTGGAACTATCAGATAAGGACTTTAAAGCAGCCATTATAATTATGTTCAATGATGTAAAGGAAAATATGCTCATAATGAATCAGATAGTTAGGAAGTGTCAGCAGAGAAATACAAACAATGAAAAAATTAAAATTCTACAAAAATATAATATCAGAAAGAAAAATCACTGGGAATGAACTTAATATTAGCATAAAGATGACAAGGAAGGGATTAGTGAATTTGAAAGTAGATCAGAAGTTGTTCAATCTGAATAAAAGAGAAAAATAAATGTTACCTTGGTGGCCTATGGAACAATATTAAAATGTCTAACATATGTAACTGGAGTCCCAGATAGAAAAAGGGAGGAAATGAGCCAAAAAAAATGATTTGAAGGACTATAGACCAACATGTTCCCCAAAATCGTGAATGACATAAATTTACAAAGTCAAGATCTTATCAAACTCCAAATGGATAAATACAAAGAAAACTATGCACAGGTACATCATAGTTAAATTGCTAAAAAGAAAAGATAAAGTGAAAATTGTCAAGCAGTAAGAAAAAAATGGCACAATACATACAGGATAATGATTTGAACGCCAGAGAAAAACAACATATTACATGTTGAGGAACTGAAATGCAAACACCAAGCACTTCCCACCAGAACTATGGAGATTAGAAAAAAGCAGAACATTTTTCAAGGGCTGAAAGAAAAAGTATATGAACCTGGAAATCTGCATGCAACAAAAATATCCTTCCAGAATAAAGGCAAAAGAAATATTTCTTCAGATGAAAAGCTAAGTAAGAGAATTCACTACTAACAGACTTACACTATAAGAAATGCTACAGGAAGTTCTTCAGGTTGAAAAGAATAATAAATGCCTAGATAAATATAAAAGTATTTTTTTTCTCTTAATTTCTTTAAATTACTAATGACTAATTTTTTTTTAAAGATTTTATTGGGGAATTGGGGGAGGGGAACAGCGTTGGGGAATCTGGGAAGGGGAACAGACAAGTTGCTGTGCTTTTGTTCTTCAGTCTAGTTGTGGAGGCCATCGCTTCACTGACCCATGTTGGTATTGTGATCATTGCACTCTTCCTGGGTGAGGCAGTCGCTCACTGGCCATTGGACTGCTGCTCATAGCGGCTCACAGAGGCTCACAAAAGCTCACACCCGCTGCCGGCCAGCCCTACTGGAGCCTACGCCGTCATCAGCAACTCGCGGTAGCACAGGTTGAGCTGTTGTTCACCATCTTAGGTGTAGAGGGCGCAGCTGGTCACTGGTCCTCATATGTGGGATCTGAACCAGGGTCCTGCTGCTCAGAGCTGGCATTCAGTCACAAGCCAACTCCTAACCAAGGTGCCACTCGGCAGACCCCTACTAATGACTATTTAAAGGAAAAAAAAAAAAAAAATATATATATATATATATATATATATATATATATATATCTTGGGGTGTTCATAATGTATGAAGATGTAATAAATATGACAAAATAGCTCACTGGATAATGGGGGAAAGGTAAAAAATATTTCTACACTTTATATGGAATGATGTAATATTAGTTCTACATAAACTAAAAAGTTAAGAATGTATGTTTTAATCCCCAGATTAACCTCTTCAAAAAAAAAAAAATGCAAAAAGGTATAGCTAAAAAGCTAGTAGATAAATTAAAATGTAATTTTAACATATATTCATGGAACTCAAAATTAGGCAAAAAAGAGGAAACATAGAAATGAAAAATGAAAGGCAAAATAGGAAATTAAAATTGAAATTATAGAATAATATTCAATCATATTAATATGTTGTTAATATACTTATTAATTTTGTGCACCAAAGGACACCATCAACTGAATAAAAAGGTATCCACAGAGTAGGAGAAAATATTTGCAAATCACATGTCTGATAAGAAATTAATGTCCAAAATATATACAGAACTCCTAAAATTCAACAACCAAAAATCAAGCAACCCATTCCAAAAACGGGCAAAGGACTTGAATAGATATTTTCCCAAAGAAGGTATATAAATGGCTAATAAGCACATGAAAAGATGCTCAATATAACTATACATTAGGGAAGTAAAAATCAAAACCACCATGAAATATTATTTCACACCCATTAGGATGGCTATTATTAATAAATAAATAAATAAATAAATAAATAACGGAAAATAAGTATTGACATAAAAAAAATTGGAACCCTTGTGCACTGCTGGTGGGAATGTAAAATGGTGCAGCCACTTTGGGAAATGGTATTGTGGTTCCTCAAAATTTAGAAATACAATTACCATATGATCCAGCAATTCTACTTCTGTGTATATACCCAAAATAATTGAAAGCAGGGAAACAAAGATATTTGTACACCCATGTTTAAAGCAGTATTATATACAATAGCCAAATGGTGGAAACAACCCAAGTGTCCAAAGACAGATGAATAAATAAACTAAATCTGGTACATACATATACAATGGGAGGAAGAAAATCTTGACACATGATACATCATAGATGAATCTTGAAGATGTTTTGATAAGTGGAATAAGCCAGTCACAAAAGAAAATATACTGTACTATTCCATTTATTTGAGGTATGTAGAATAGTCAGATTCATACAGACAGAAAGTAGAATGGTGATTGCCTGGGTCTGGGAAGAGGAAAGAACAGGGAGTTATTATTTCAAGACAAAAAAGTACCTGGAGATGGATGATGGTGATTGCAAAACGAGTGAATGTACTTAATGACACTGAACTATAAATGGTTAAAATGGTAAATTTTATGTTATGTACATTTTATAAAATTTAAAGTGAATATTCTTTTTAAAAAAGACTCTGAAACAAATATATATAAAAACAGATGTTAGTAGTCTACATCCTCATACAACATATCAAAATTTGTTGGATGCAGTTATTGCAGTGCTTATAAGGAAACTTATTGCTTTAAATGTTTACATTAGAAAATAACAAATGTTATGAAATCAAAGACTGAAGCTTCCACCTTCAGAAGCTAGAAGAAGACCAAAGAAATATAAAGTAAGTATCAGGGAAGGTAGAAAAGAAATAGAGATGACAGCAAAAATTAGTGAAAAAGAAAATCAATAAATAAAGACAATTAACAACACCAAATTCTGGTTCTTCAAAAACACCAAGAAATTGATAAACCCTTAGCTAGTCTGATCGAGAAAAAGAGAAAACACAAATCACTAATATCAGGGATGAATGAAGGGTTATCATTATAGATCCTGTAAATATTAAAAGAAGAATTAGAGTTTGCAGACGGCAGGTTGTGGGACTTCTCAGCCTCCATAATCAGCACATCGCTACCTGAAAGGTCTGCAAAGAAGCTCTGTGGGGGAGTGAAGTAGGAGATTCTCACTCCGGTATGAGCTGCTGAGTTGAACATCTGATGTGTGAATGAGGGTCCTGGAATTGCTGGAGCCGTTTTACTACCTTGAAGGAAACCAGTCCGGGAAAGAATCAAGCTCAGGGTTCCTGGCTGCTCTCATGTTGATTTATCCAAATGAACTTCGGACTTACTTTGTCAAGTTCTATCTAAAATCATGTGAATATTTTGATTAGAGCTGCCTGTGATATATTGATTAATTGGAGCAAAATCAATATATTTCAAATATTGAATCTTACTATCCAACAACTTGGTTTATCTTTCCACTTATCTAAAGCTAGTTTTGAGAACCTCTGTAGAGGGAAAATGGCGGCTGTGAGGCGGGCTCCCTGAGTTCTCCCTTGGAATGCACTGCAATTTGAACAGCCGTAACTCATCAAAGCATCACGCAGAACAGCTGAAAGACTCACATGGCAATTGCTTGAAGGTGGGCAGACCCTGCAAGTGGGGGAAAGACGGAGGCAAAATGCATGGAGGCGCGGTAAGCACCTGTGGCTGATGAGACGCAGGGCCCCAAGAGACAGATCAGAGAGTGTTCCCTCAGCTCACTCCCTACGCCTCATGGTCCTGCGGAGCCAGCAGCGGGAGTCCCACGGTTTACAGAGTCTAAGGCAGAAGCCTCTGCCAGTCTAGTGGGGGAAAAGAGAGGGGAGACGTGGGTGCAGAGAAGGGCTGTGGAGAAGAGGAACCCCAGGAGGCAGAGTGGAGAGCATTGCAGCGCCATGGCAGGCTCAGTCCCTGCACGTGGTCCCACGCCAGGAGCTCAGCTGGAGCATTTGAGACAGAAGCCTCAGCTCAAAATGGTGGTCGGAGGTTTCTTTGTTTGTTTTATTTTGTTTTTCTCTTTTTTTTCTTTTTCTCGGACAGAAAACAAAAAACAACTGTATAGATAAGAAACCACCCCCACTCTCCCTAGGAAACCCTGCCCCCCACACCCCTATCCCAGAGTCCTAAACTGACCTCTGAATGGAGGAGTAGTGTCAGATTACAGATGTGCTCCTACTCCCGGGGGGTGGAGAAACTCAGCCAGGAAGAGGCCCCAGAGTGTGAGTCTACCTAACACCCCACACACACACACCTCTCCTGTACCTGTTGGGAGGCAGGGCAACTTCAGCTGCTGAATCATTTGCAGGAACCCCAGCACATAGCTTTTAGCAGCTCTGAAATCTCACAGCCTCCATCGGAAAGAGTGCCTGAGGACGTACATCGATCCTTCTGGCTGCACATTTCTCAGTGTGCCTCTGGGCAGGCAAGAGCAGAAATGGCATTGACTTTGTAAAAGTCACACCACGTAACCCCATTCATCTAGACCTGCATCGCCAGGGTCACTCTAGGTGCCAGTTGGCGGGCTCTGTCTCCATAAGACACAGAGGAGCTTTTGTACAGCAGAGGACAACCTGGAGATAGCCTGGTGGACTTTAGCCAAGACTGTCACTGTTTTGTTGGGGTTTTGTTGATATGTTTTTTATTCTTTTTGTTTGTTTGGCTTTTTTGGGTGTTTTGGGTTTTTTGTTTGTTTGTTTGTTTACTTGTTTTGGGGTGTTTTTGTTTTTCTATTTCATTATCACTTTTAGTTTGTTATATAGGTATATATATGTGTGTGTGTGTGTGTGTGTGTGTGTATATATATATCCATCCATGTATATGGATGTGTAGACGTACATATATATATATTTTTTCTTTCTTTCTTTCTTTCTTTCTTTCTTTCTTTCTTTCTTTCTTTCTTTCTTTCTTTCTTTCTTTCTTTCTTGTCTCCCCTCTCTCTCTCCCTTCTTTTCTTCTTTCGTTTCAAAACTCTACTTTTCCTCCTTTCCAATTTTCTGCAATTTTTCTTTTTTTGTGTGTTTGATATTTCTGCACATGTTTAGTGTTGGTTGTTGGTTGCTTCTTACATTTGAGAGTATCTGGTTTCTTTTGGTGGCTGTTCTGGTCATGTTTGTTGATCTGTTTTGCTCTAAGATCGCTCTGCAGTACGGCCCAGCAAAAGAGGCTCAAGAATCATTACACCCAGAGGCCAACTTTGGACCAAACCAGAGCATTACTGGGTTTGACCTACAAGAGTCACACCCAATGGGAAATCAATACAGGCAAAAGAGCCCATAGGGACCAAGCCTCATTGGAGGGATCAAGCATCACAGCAGCTCATAAGCTATGGACACAGCTAATCCTCACAGCTAGTCAGCCTGGGAGTCAATCCCACCTACTGACAAGCCAAAAGCAATCAAACATCAACTTCAACAAGAGAAGACACACTACACAAGGAATACCTCTGCTACACATGCACAGGAGAAGAGGGAGACTGAGCAATTCAAATATAAAGGACACCTACTACATAAGTCCACCCAGAAAAGACTGAGAAACCTAATACATCAAAGCAAGCACAAAGAGTAAGCCAGAATGGGGAAACAAAGAAACACATCCCAAATAAAAGAACAGAAGAAACCTTCTGAATCAGAACTAGAGGAAATAGAAGCAACCAACCTATCGGACACAGAGTTCAGAACACTGATGATTACAATGTTCAAGGAAATTAGTAAGAATATAAAGATAGAGAAATCATGAAAAACAACCAGCTAGAACTAAAGAATGCAATTACCGAAATAAATAACAAACTCAAAGGAATTATCAGCAGGTTGGATGAAGCAGAGTATCAAATCAGTGGCTTAGAAGAAAAGATAGCAGAGATCATCCAAGTGGAACAACAAAAAGAAAAAAGAATAAAAAATATTGAAAATAGTTTAAGAGAGGGCCGGCCAAGTGGTGCAGTGGTTAAGTGCTGGCTTCGGAAGCCAGCGGCCCCAGTTTGGTCCCACATATGAGGGCCAGTGACACTGCCCTCAAAAAAAAAAAAAAAAGAAAAGAAAAGAAAATAGTTTAAGAGAGCTAGGCGATAACATCATGCACAACAACATTAACATCATGCACAACAACATTCACATCATAGGAATATCAGAAGGAGAAGAGAGGGAGCGAGGGACTGAGAACACATTTGAAGTAATACTGACTGAAAACTTCCCTAACCTGGCAAAGGACATTGAAATACAAGCCCAGGAGTGCAGAGAGTTCCAACCAGGATGATCCCAAACAGGCCCACACCAAAACACATTATAGTGAAAATGGTAAGGGTTAAGGACAAAGACAGAATCCTAAAAGCAGCAAGAAACAGGCAGCAAGTTACTTACAAGGGCACCCCCATAAGAATATGAGCCGACTTTTCTACAGAAACTCTGCAGGCCGAAAGGGAGTGGCAGGAGGTTTTCAAAATGATGAAAAACAAAGGCCTACAACCTAGATTGCTTTATCCAGCAAGGCTATCACTTAAAATTAAAGGAGCGATAAAGAGCTTCACAGAAAACAATAAGCTAAAGGAATTCATTACCACCAAGCCAGCATTGCAGGAAATGTTAAAAGGGCTTCTATAGGCAAAAGAAAGAATATAAACAACCTAACTAATGAAGATCAGAAACACAAATAACTAAATGGCAATAACTACACACCTATCAATAATTATGTTAAATGTAAATGGATTAAGTGCTCCAATCAAAAGACATAGGGTGGCTGAATGGATAGGAAAGCAAGACCCTTGCATATGCTGTATACAAGAGACTCACCTCAGATCAAAAGACACATACAGGATGAAAGTAAAGGGATGGGGTAAAATATTTTATGCAAATGGAACTGAGAAAAAAGCTGGAGTATCGATACTTATATCAGATAAAATGGACTTTAGATTGAAGAATATAATAAAAGATAAGAAGGGCACTTCATAATAATAAAGGGATCCATCCAACAAGAGGACATAACCCTAGTAAACATCTATGAACCTAACATAGGAGCCCCTAAATATATAAAACAAATATTCACAGACATAAAGATGGGGATCAACAGTAACAGTATCATAGTAGGGGAATTCAACACCCTGCTGTCACCAATGGACAAATCCTCCAGACAGGAAATCAATGTGGAAACAGCAGCCTTAAATGACACATTAGACCAGCTGAATTTAACTGATATTTTCAGAGCATTTCACCTCAAAGCAACAGAATATACATTCTTCTCAAGTACACATGGAACATTTTCCAAGATCAACCACATATTAGGCCACAAAGCAAGTCTCAATAAATTTAAGAAAATCCAAATCATATCAAGTATCTTCTCTGACCACAGTGCTTTGAAATTAAAAATCAACTACAAGAAAAAACTGGAAAACACAGAAATACATGCAGGCTGAATAACATGTTACTAAATAGCGAATGAGTCAAAAATGAGATCAAGGAAGAAATCAAAAATACTTCTAGACAAATGAAAATGAAAACACCATGACCCAAAATCTTTGGGATGCAGCGAAAGCAGTCCTAAGAGGGAAGTTCATAGCTGTGCAGGCCTACCTAAAGAAGCAAGAAAAATCTCAAATCAACAGGCTATCCTTACACCTCAGGGAACTGGAAAAAGAACAGCAAAATAAGCCCAAAGGGAGTGCAAGGAAGGAGATAATAAAGAGCAGAGTGGAAATAAATGAAATAGAGACCAGTAAAACACAAAAGACTAATGAAACCAAGAGCTGGTTTTTTGAAAAGATAAACAAAATTGACAAACCTCTAGTGATACTCATCAAAAAAAAAAAAAAGGAAACCAATTAGTAAAATCAGGAATGAAAGGGGTGAAGTGACAACAGACATCACAGAAATATAAAAAATTTTAAGAAATTACTATGAGCAACTGTATGCCAACAAATTTGACAATCTGGAAGAAATGGATACTTTTCTAGAAGCATACAACCTCCCAAAGCTAAAGCAAAAAGAAACAGAAAATCTGAATAGACTGATTACTACCCAGGAAATTGAGTCAGTAATCAACAAACTCCCAACAAACAAAAGCCCTGGACCAGATGGCTTCACAAGTGAATTTTACCAAACATTCAAAAAAGAATTATCACCTATTCTCAAACTATTTCAAAAAATCCAGAAGGAGGGAAGGCTCCCAAACTCATTCTATGAGGCCACTATCACCCTGATTCCAAAACCAGACAAAGACAGTATGAAAAAGGAAAACTATAGGCCGATATCCCTGATGAATATAGATGCAAAAATCCTCAACAAAATATTAGCAAACAGAATTCAGCAATATATTAACAAGAGTATAAACCATAATCAGGTGGGATTCTCCCCAGTATGCAAAGTTGGTTGGTCCAATATCTGCAAATCAATTAATGTGATACACCACATCAACAAAATGAAAAATAAAAATCATACGGTCCCATCAATAAATGCAGAAAAAGCATTTGACAAAATTCAGCAACATTTATGATAAAAACTCTTACGTCAAATATGATAAACCCACAGCTAACATCATACTCAATGGGGAAAATCTAAAACCATTCTCCTTAAAATCGGGAACAAGACAAGACTGAACACTTTCTCCACTTTTATTCAACATAGTTCCAGAAGTTCTAGCCACAGCAATCAGACATGAAAAAGAAATAAAAGGCATCCAAATTGGTAAGGAGGAAGTGAAATTGTCATTATATGCAGATGACATGATACTATATAGAGAGAACCTCAAAGACTCCATCAAAAAACTATTGGAACTGATAAATGAATTCAGTAAGGTAGCAGAATACAAAATCAATATTCAGAAATTAGTTGCATTTGTATATACCAAAACAAACTATCAGAAGGAGAAATTAAGAAAACAGTCCCATTTACAGTTGCTTCAAGAACTATAAAATACTTAGGAATAAATTTAACAAAAGAAGTGAAAGACCTGTACTCAGAAAATTATAAACAATGAAGAGGGAAATTAAAGAAGATACTAATAAATGGAACCACCTACCATGCTCATGGATAGGAAGAATTAATATAGTTAAAATGTCCATAATACCTAAAGCAATGTATAGATTCAATGCACTTCCATTTAAACTACCAAGGGCATTTTTCACAGAAATAGAAAATATAATCCTAAAATTTTCATGGAACCATAAAAGACCCCAAACAGCCACGGCAATCCTGAGAAATAAGAACAAAGTCGAGGGTATCACACTCTCTGACATCAAATCATAGTACAAGGGTACAGTAATCAAAATAGCATGGTACTGGCTAAAAACAGGCACATAGATCAATGGGGCAGAATAAAGAGCCCAGATATAATCCATGGGTATACAGATAGTTACTCTATGACAACAGAAGAAAGAATTTACATTGGGGTAAAGACAATCTATTTAATAAATGGTGCTGAGAAAATTGGACTGACACTTGCAAAAAGAATGAAACTGGACCACCTCCTTACGCCATATACAGGAACAAATTCAAAACTGATTAAAGACTTAAATGTAAGACCTGAAACCATAAAACTCCTAGAAGAAAATATAAGGAGTAAATATGCAGACATTACCCTGAGCAATATTTTTACTGATACATCCCCATGGGCAAGGGAAGTAAGAGAAAAAATGAACATATGGGATTATATCAAACTTAAAAGTTTTTTTTTTTCACAACAAAGGAAACCATCAATAAAACAAAAGGGAAGCCTGCTAAATGAGAGAAGATATTTGTCAAAGCTATATCTGATAAGGGGTAATATCCAAAATTTATAAAACACTCATGCAACTCAACACCAAAAATCCAAACAACCCAATTAAAAAATAGGCAGAGGATATGAAGACACATTTCTCTAAAGAGGACATACTAATGGCCAACAGGCATATGAAAAAATGTTCAACCTCACTGATCATTAGAGAAATGCAAATAAAACCCACAATGAGATATCACCTCACTCCGGTCAGAATGGCTATCATCAATAAATCAACAAACAAGTGCTGGCGAGCCTGTGGGAAAAAGGGAACCCTGCTGCACTGTTGGTGGGATTGCAGACTGGTGTAGCCACTATGGAAATCAGTATGGAGGTATCTCAAAAAACTGGAAATGGAACTACCTTATGACCCAGCAATTCCACTCCTAGGTATTTATCCTGAAAAACCCAAGACACTAATTCAGAAAAATATATGCATACCCCTATGTTCATTGCAGCACTATTTACAATAGCCAAGACTTGAAAACAATCAAAATGCCCATTGGTAGACGACTGGACTAAGAAACTGTGGTATGGAGTACTACTCAGCTATAAAGAATGAAATCGTACCATTTGCAATGATATGAATGGACCTAGAGAACATTCTGCTAAGTGAAATAAGTCAGTCAGAGAAAGACAAATACTATATGATCTCACTTCATGTGGTATCTAAAGAACTGAATAAAAAAGCAACGTAAACAGAAATAGTCTCAGAACACAGGAAAAACTGATGATTGCTAGATGGGAGGAGGTGGGGATGAGGGAAGAGGGGAAGGGATGAGACAACATAAATTGGTAACTTCAATATTGCCACAGGGATAGAAAAGACAGACTGGGGCATATAATCAACAATGTTGTAAATATTTTTTAGGGGGCCAGATGGATTCATGGCTTCTTAGGGAGACCACTTCATGGATGGTGTAGAGGCCCAACCACTGAACTGTACATCTGAAACTGCCACTGAATAATATTATATGTCAACTATAATATATATATAGTCACAGGATGTGGAGTACAGTGTGGGGAGCGGAGTCAATGGAATTGTAATAGATATGTATGATATCGGGGATGGGGGGGCTGGATTGAGGGAGGGGGGTTGTCACTTTGTGAGGGGTGAAAAGCATAACTATTGCATTGTTTTATACACCTGAAATAAATAATAAAAAATTTTAAAAAAAGAATTAGAGAATATTATGTACAAGTTTATGTCAACAAATATGGCAACTAGATTTAGCAACACTACCTCCCTCCCAACACACACACACACACACACAAATAATAACAATAATAATAATAATAAATTCCCATTGTCTAGGATCGTAAAACCAGCTATGGCAAAGATAAATATTTATGGAGCACTCTGAGAGGCATCTCCAAGGTTTCTCAGAACAATGTGATTATATAAAAATCCCACTTCAGGGCTGACGGAGTGGTATGGTGGTTGGGAGCTGGCTTGGGACGCCAGCAGCCCCAGTTCAGATCCCACATGTGAGGGCCAGTAACACTGCCCTCTAAAAAGAACAAAAAAGAATCCCATTGCAGTAGACCCTCTAAATTGACCACAAAGAATAGTCTTCTAGCTTATTGAGGGTGGTTCAGAAAAAGTGGGAAAAGGATGAGATATAAACAAGTGACCACTTCTGGTCTGGCAATTTCTGTCAAATAAAAACATTACAGTGTGTCCTCATCCACCTTATTCACTGGATCTGGCACCATGCAACTTCTGGCTCTTCCCCAAAGTCAAAATGACCTTGAAAGGTAAATGTTTTGAATCAATTCAGGACATCAAGGCAGCCATGACAGCTCAACTAAAGACATTCACAAAAGAGGACTTCCAGAACTGCTTCAGAAAGCGGAAACAACAATGGGATAAGTGTGTTCGAAGTGAGGGGGAGTATTTTGAGGGGAATTAATAGCTATGTATCTTTTACGGTAATTTTTTTTAATTTAAACTTTCACCTTATTGTGTGATCATAATATATTTTTTATGATCATAATAAAAAAAAAAATATATATATATATATATATATATATTTTTTTTTTTTTTTTTTTTTTGCTTAAAAGGACCCTATGAATTTGGTATCATAAGCTACATTTTTTTTTTAAGCTGAGCCATCCTGCCACCTGTTGGCAGCTTAGGGGCAGCTCAGCTCAGGCTAGGCATCAAACTGCCATTGCTCAGAGCTCAACTCGCATTCTTGAGTGAGCTCTTAACCAACTGAACCACTCAGCCGGCCCCTATAAGCTGTATTTTTTTTTTTTTTGAGGGCAGTGTCACTGGCCCTCATATGTGGGACCTGAACTGGGGCCACTGGCTTCCCAAGCCAGCGCTTAACTACCATGCTACTTGGCCGGCCCTATAAGCTACATTTTAAAGGCCAGAAAACTAAGGTAACATGCAAAAATCACAACCATGATTAAAGCCAGGTTAGCTGAGTTGTCAGAGGCCAGACAATAACCTAATGGTTAAGAATAGGAAGTCAGAAGTCAAGGAGATAATATGGTGATTGCAGGCAAGTTACTTAACCTCAGCTTTATTTTCTTCACCTAGACATGGAAATAAGAATATCTTCCATCTGGGCCGGCCAAGTGGTTCCGTTGGTTAGGAGTTGGCTTTGAACGTGAGCTCTGAGTGGCAGGACTGCTGGTTCGATTCCCACATGGGCCAGTGAATGCTACACCTGAGCTGAACTGTTGCTGAGTTGCCAATGGGTGGCAGGATGGCTGAGCTGGTATAACAACAAGATTGCCTGTTCAATGGTGGGCTGCACCCATCTGCGACTAGGACTGAACTCTGGGCACTTGGCATCTTGAGTTGCCACCTGGATGGCTCAGTGGATAGAGCATGCACTCTTAGCAACAAGGCTGCCGGGTTCGACTCCCATATGGGATGGTGGCTACGCCCACCCGCAACTAAGATTGAACACAGCACCTTGAGCTTAGAGGCCACGAGCTGCCGTCGGGAAGCCAGATGGCGACTGGTGCCCTCCACAACGAAGATTGAAGAACAACGGCTTGACTGGTCCCCTCCCCAATTCTCCAACTCCCCAACACTGTTCCCCTCCCCCAATTCCCCAATTAAAAAAAAAAATCTTTAAAAATAAAAAATGAATACCTTTCTTCCAGATGCAAAAAAGACATGCAAAAAAGACATGTTGATAAAACATGGTGAGACTTGACTTAGCGTTTCATCTTGGTTTGTGTTCTCCAGAAACAGACCCTACAACAAACATATGAGTGCAAGTAATTGATTTAGGAAGTAGTCCCACAAATGTGGGTAGGGGAGTGGGAAAGTAAGACAGGGAGTGGAAGACAGCCACTAAAGGGTGGGTTATCTGCTTGATAACCCACCCACTAGGGGTAACTGGAGTTCAATCCTGCTGGGGAACCATTGGAAACAGTGTGATATGTGCGTCAGTTATCCCAACTGAAGGGAACAGAAGCTGAAGTGTTCATCTACCAGCTCCCTGTCCAGCACTGACTGAGAACTGCCCCTAATAGCATGAGCACCATAATGCTTTTGGCTTGCTCTGGACCAAGCATACTTCTGCTGCCAGGAAAATACCCGCAGGCCAAGATTTGCAGACACTCCAGTAAGTTTCTTCTGTGTGTAGTGATGAGTGCTGAGAAGTTATGGGCAGGCTGCCAACAGCATCTGCTACAACTTTGAGGAAAGAACAAGATTCTAATACATGGAAAGGCACAAAGAAAAAAGAGATGCTTTTTTAAAAAATTTAATTAGGAGCCCAGATTATCTAGATAAATCCCAAGTCTTCTTCATTTTGAACCAATGTGTTTCCTTATTGAATATTTCCAATCATAAGTCCTTTTCCTGGATCCCAAAGTAGAATTATCTGGTGAAGAAAAGCTGTCCATTAGTTCCCACCTCCAGGTCACTCTTAGGTGTGTTTGCTTGAGAGAGCATCAGTAATCTGTGTTCAAATCCCCAGTGTACTTCAAACTAACCCTGGCAAAGTCACATGTCCCTCCAAGCCTCAGTTTCCTTACCTAAAAAATAGGGATAATGAATGCACAGCATCGCCCTCCTTCTGAATGTGGGTTTTCCTAAGTCCCTACCATGAAACCCTAGGTACACTTAGGAACTGAAAGATTGCTGAGATGACGTCTTGCTTTAAAAGATCTTACTATCTAATATAGAAGACAAAGAAGTCAGCCAACAGTACAATAAAAACTGTTATAACAAAGGCAATAACATAAGGCTAAGAGAGCAACACAAATAAATGAGGTGGAAGAAAAAGAGAAAGTCTGAAAAAGTTGATACAGCCTTGACCTCTGTGGTAGCTATGAGAACACCTTTAGCACACCTCCTACTACAGGGAGTGTAACTGCCTGAGGGTCCCAACTGCTGCTGCTCTGAACTCCATCTTACCATTTACACTGAGGTAATGCTGCCACAGGCTGCTCCCTTCTGGTGCCTGAGCATGGCAAGGATACTGAGGCAGGCCCATTCCTAGAAGGTGACTTTGACTCAAGTATTCCCTGATGGCTCTACTGAACCTTTCTTAGATTGGATAGCAGTCCAAGTGCTTCCGGTCAACCTTCTCTTGCTGTCTCTTTGCATTGCAGTCTGACTGCTCTCCCGGACTTTTCCAGCTCCCTCCCAATTTCTTTTCCATAGGCAGTTCCCCTAAAACATTCCTGAATGCTTAATCTTGTCCTGGCACCTGCTTCTTAGAGGACCAAGACTAATTGTTTGAAGGAGAGGTAGCAGTTAGGTAGACAAAGGAAGCCATAAAATGCTCACCAATACTGGGAAATGGTGTGAACACAGAAAAGAAAACAGGGAGAAGCTAGTCTTCCTCAGAGGAAGCAAGTACAACAAATGCAAGTTTGCACAGTACACAGTCAGGAAGGGAGGAAGTGGGTGGAGTGGGAAATTAATTTATGAACCAAATGGTACATTAGATGGGAAAAGTGACCAGGAACAGATCATCAAGGACCTGCTAGAGGATTTAAAACTTGTCCCGAAGACAATAGGGAGACTTTGGGGGATATTATGAAAAATAGTAACAAAATAAGGTCTGTACTGCCCAGGAAGCAAGGAAAGATGGACTGGGGACCAGGAGGTCAGATAGAAGGCACGGCAGTAATTCTGGTGAACACTCAAGAGGGCCTGATATGGGGAGGGGAACGGTGTTAGAGAAGAGAGAAAAGATCCAAGGGATGTGTGAGGTAGAGTTGTTAGAACTTCACTGCTGAATATGGAGAGTGGATGAAAGTAAGAAGTTGAGGAAAACACAGGTTCCTATTGGGAGCAGCCAATTATATGGAAGCTGACCAGTTCTCCAGAAACAGACTGTCAGAGAGAAGCCTGCACTGCTGTTCATCAGGTTCTGTGACATTCACAACTTGCAATTCACATAAAGTTTAAAAACACAAATAAGTTGTCATTTCCCAGAACAACATGCCCACATCCTCAAAAGCCATTGAAACCATCTCATGGGACATACCTTGCTAGAAATGTGGCTTATCACATCAAAAAATTGGCTAACTGGTCACAAATGAAGAGCATCTGTGGAGTTTGAGGTGTCCAAGGGACATTAAGGTGGAGAACCCAGTGGGAGCTATGGCCTTAATCTTAAGAGCGAAGTCAGGGTGAACGATGAAGGTTAAGGAATCCTCAGTGTGCAGGTAGAAAGTTAAGCCATAATGGTGAGCACCCTCACAAAGAGGAGAGTAGAAGGCCCATCTATTAGTTACCTATTACTGCTGTAGCAAATTACTCCAATCGTGGTGGCTTACAACAACACAAATTATTATTATAACTTACAGTTCTGGTGGTCAGAAGTCCAAAATGGGTCCTACAAGGCTAAAATCAAGATTTCCACAGAGCTGTACTCCTTCTAGAGGCTCCAGCAGAGAACCTTTCCCTTGCCTTTCCCAGCATCTAGGGACTGCCTGCATTCCTTAGCTTTTGGCTGAGTCCCAGCAATGGCCTCACTCCAACCTCCTTTTTTGGTCATCACAGTTTCTTTTCTGACTCTGACCTTGCCTCCCTCTGTTACTTATAAAGTCCCCTGGGATTATATCAGTCCCATTGAGATAATCCAGGAAACTCCCCATCTCAAAATCCTTAACTTAATTACATCTACAAGGACACTTTAGCTATGTAAAATAAAAAATTCCAGGCTCCAGGGATTAGAATGCAGACATTTAAGGGACACCATTATTCTGCCTCCTGCAGCCAGGAACTAAATCCTGGAGAACATGACTATTTCTGGAACAGACAAGGCTTGGAACAAGATAAAGGAATAAAGGCAATGACACTTCCAGACAGTTACCAGTGACATCTTCAGTTCCAAGAGTGTCTTAGCTCTTGCTTCACTGAGAAGTGAAGCTTGGCTTTTTTCTCCTTTTCTTTCTGCCTGACATCTACTTCACAAACTCAAGAGTAAGAAGCTATTTTGGGTAGAACAAAAGCCCTTTGGAGACCACAGGGATGTGCATAAGAAGCACTGCAAGGCCAGAATAACATAATTATCATTCTGAAGTTACTTCTCCCGAGAGGGAAATATGCCTCTTTCCAAGGACTCAGCTCCCTCATTGAAAGTGTTATCACCTCATGAGGTTGCTCTTGATCCTGGGATAAATCTGAGTTCTGTGTAGACTCCCAGAAGTCCTTGCAGCTCCCTAGCTAGGTCCCTCCCTGCCATTGAGAAGCCACCTCTCCATCTCTAACTGATGTCTTTATGGCTCTATGGCAAAGCCAAAAAAGCTGTAATGTCACACTCTCCTGACTCAGGGTTAAAATAAGCAACCTCTCCCTAATTCTTTGCTTGGAAAATGGTTGGGTTCAGAAGTTTGTGAAGGACTGGGTAATTTTATTGATATGTTCAGTTCCACCCTGAATTTTCTCCTTCCCAGCTTTAAGCAAGGAGTCTGGTCCTTGGAATTTCTTTTGTCTCATGAATTTTCTGTCATTTGTGACAGAATAAACTCAACTATGAGATGATGCCAGAAGTCACAGAGTGTCTGAGGTCAAATTCTCCAGAAGCAAACCCAAGACAAAGATTCATTTGCAAGTGATGTACTAAGGAAGTGCTCCCAAGAGAAGCTGAAGAGGGAATAGGGAAAGCAAGATAGGGAAATGAAAAGGCTAAATAGGGCCTATCACCAAGCAAAGGGAAGTCTCAGCCTGATCGGTTAGGAGGGAGGGCGCTATGGAGAACAAATTACACCTCAGTTTTTCCTGTTGGAAGCAAGAGAGCTGGGCTTTCACAACCCTGCACTAGTTAATAGTCGTTGACTATGGGCAACTTTCGGAGAAGCCACTTCCGGCTCTCTGCATGTACACTGAGCATAAACAGGGCCTGGTACAGAGGAAGTGCTCAGTAAATATTTGAATACATTGATTAATATGATTGTTATCACTGGCTTTTATTGTTGCTGTTGTTGTAACATTAAATAAGATATAGCATGTAAAGCACTCAGTACTGTCCCTGGCACATTCAGGCCATCTGAGAAGGTGTGCACCTCCAGCCATGTGTGAATATGAACATGGCCATTGTGTGTGTGCCCCATCTCAAGAAAATGGCTCGTTTTAATGCAAATATATGGAGCAAGTACTGCCACACCAAAACCATCACCAATATTTTTACTCTCATTTCTCTGCAGCTACACACAGGTATGACAATGAAAGGAAAGAAAACTGGACATCTTACACTGGAATTTTCCTAAAAGCAAAAAAAGAAGAAGAGGGCCGGCCGAGTGGCGCATTGGGTAAGCGCTGGTTTTGGTATGCCAGCGGCCCCGGTTCGGATCCCACATGAGGGCCAGTGACACTGCCCTCTACAGCTAACAACAGCTCCATCTGGAGCTGGGCTGTGCGAGCCCCGGTGATGGTGTGGGCTGCAGCCCCTGCTGCAGTGGGCTGCCATAGGCTACAGTGAGTGGCCCGCAGCCAGCGTGAGCGGCTGGCAGCCAAGCGTGAGCTGCCAATAGCCGCGGTGAGCGACATCCAGAGGCCAGCGACCGATCTGCCTCATCCGGGAAGAGCGCAATGACGATACCAACAGTGAAGCAACATCCTCCGCAACTAAACTGAAGAACAAAAAGACAGCAACTTGTCTGTTCCCCTTCCCCAATTCCCCAACGCTGTTCCCCTCCGCCAATTCCCCAATAAAATCTTTAAAAAAAAAAAAAAAAAAGAAGATGATAATGACAAAAAAGCGGGAGGACAAGGAGATCCTGAAAATAAATGTGGCCTATTTATACATGAGGCTCAATTATTACATGTCAATTGCCTTGGAAATGAAGTCTATCCCTGAAATCATACAAACCTGAGTTCAAAAGATAGCTCCAGCGTTTATTATCTCAGTGGCCTTGGGAAGTGACTTAATTCCTGTAAGTATTCATTTACTCATCCGTAAAATGGGGAGGACAATAATAGTACTTTCCTCCCAGTGTTATTCTGAGGAATGAATGAGTTAGTGAATGAAGAAATACCCATGCTTCACAAAGAGAACACATTTGTTATTATTGCTATTGTTGTTTGGCTTTTAGTCTCTTCGAGTCCTCCCCTTTGTCCAAATCATTTATTCACTCATTCAGTTAATATTTATTGAATGCTGATTCAATACCAGAATAGGCCCAAGAATCAGTAAAATATTAGACAACTATTTAATGAACTATAAGTTAAGACTGATAATAAAATCTTTATTGAACATTTGCTATAGATCAGCTTCTATTCCAGCCGCTTTGTGTGTGTGTGTATATATATATGTTGTGATTGAAAAAACAGTGAATGCTTAAATTAAAAAATTTATTACACTAAAAAACACATTGCCATTAATTGCCTTCAAAATACTCCCCCTCACTTCGAACACACTATCCCATCATTCCTGCCAGTTTCTGAAGCAGTTCTGGAAGTTCTCTTTCATGAATGTCCTTAGTTGCATTGTCATGGCTGCCTCAATGTACTGAATCAATTCAAAACATTTACCTTTCACAGTCATTTAGACTTTGGGGAAAAGCCAGAAGTCAAATGGTGCCAGATCCAATGAATAAGGTGGATGAGGACACACTGTAATATTTTTATTTAACAGAAATTGCCGTACTAGAAGCGATGTGTGACACAGAGCTTTTCAGTTGTGATCACAAAACATGGTAAATGCTGCAGCCGAGTGCCAGCCAACAGAAAAGCAGGGATCTTCAATACAGGAAGCAGTGCATGGAACCTTAGTAACAGTGTGTGACAAGTTTCAACTTGTTTCGTGCAGTTGATGTAGGATATTTCTTATGCTGGGATTGCAGTCTTGTGAAGCCAAAGAATGAGACACGGACCAGAGAAGTAAAGTTTGCAACAGAGGACAGTTTATTAGAGCAGAAAATAACAGCTCTCAAAACGAGAAGGGGCCCCAACTGGAGTGCCCACCTTAGATGAGGAACTACTCCTTTTATCCATATTTTTTGTATACTTGGGGAGGAACTTAGCCCGGAGGAGGTGTTTTCTTGGAACTGTCTAATTTCCTTAGAGGTTAATTAGCTTAATCAATATCTCTGCTCTGAGAGGAACATGTTATCTCCGGGCTGGGACTTTGAAGACATCAGTGTCTGCTGCTTATTTTATCAGGGAGTTCCTGGCTGTCTTACACTGTTAATTAACCAGTCTTAATCCTTCTTTCTGGAGGTGAAGCTTAACTTTTGACTTTCTTGTTATAGGCTTTGAAAAAAACTATCTCCTCCTCCTCCTCCTCCCAAGTTTGTCATTTTGATGGGGTCCTGTGACTTAAACCTATCAGTCAGCTATTAAAATTATTTCTCCTGGCTTTTGTTATGGTTTTCACCCTGATTCCCTCTACAAGGTCCATTATCCTAACTGCTTATAATTTTCCTATCTTATAGTCAGCTGGGTGAGAGCTATGGTTGAGAGAAGGTGTGTTTTGAAGTGTGCTGTAAATCATCCTCCATCATGACAATGCTCCATGTCACACATCGCTTCTGGTACTGCAATTTCTGTCAAATAAAAACATTACAGTGTGTCCTCATCCACCTTATTCACCAGATCTGGCACTGTATGACTCCTGGCCCTTCCACAAAGTCAAAATTATTCAGGACATCAAGGCAGCGACAACAGCACAACTAAAGACACTCATGAAAGAGGACTTCCAGAACTGCTTCAGAAAGTGGCAAGAATGATTGGACAAGTGTGTTCAAAGTGAGGGAGAGTATTTTGAGGGGAATTAATGGCAATGTGTCTTTTACTGTAATCATTTTTTTTAGTTAAACATTCACCATATTGTTTGATCATACTTTATATGATCTCACTTAATATTCTCACAGCATCTCTATGATGTTGGTCATTTTGTCATCCTTATTAGATAACCCAGGATTAGAGAAGTAAACTACTCATACAAGGTCATACAATCCTGGACAGGCCAGCTCTAGAGCTCCTCTCTTTCATTATAAGCGGATATGATGCCTCAACCCCAGGGCTTCACCAGATGTTAGGTTGATCTCCACTATGTGACATGAAGTTTCCAACCAGCCTCTAAGACCCGAAGTTCAGGAACACTCAGCAAAACCAGCAGCAAATTATGTTGGCTTTCAGGGGATAACAAGTTCTTCTCTTACTAAACCAAACTTGTGACAAATCTAACTGCATGCTGGAAGCTTCATGATGGCTTGTGATTTGCTCAGTACAAATGGCCCTGCTTGCTTCATTTCAAAAAGCATCACTTCTTGCCTGTGACACGTGGCCCTAGAGAATATATATTCTTTCTCCAGAAAAACAGCAAAAACTAATTTCCAAAATATCTCCAACAATCATCCAACCCACAAGCCCAGGCAAATGCAATTAAATCCCACCTTCCTGAAGGTGAGCCTTTTTTTTTTTTTAAGTATGAGCTACAGATTCATGTTTCATTTCAAATCCTGAAACACTGAGGCTATTGATGTTGGTAAATATAAAGATTAAGGTCTCTGAAGAAGGTACATGAAGGGAAATATCCAGGCACTTACAAGTAACATCCAATAAAGAAACATAACAAATATTTAATAAATTGAAAGAAGTACTAATATAAGAGAAGATGAGAAGAGTTAGAAGATCAGAGTGTGTGTGTGCGTGTGTGTGTGTGTGTGTGTGTTTAGAGAGGAAAATTACTACTTAGAAAAAACTACTCTCTCAATCTATATTTTAACGAGATCTTAAGAGCAGTCTAGTCCTATCTCAAGTTTGTACCTCTTTTCCCAACTCCTTCAGTTAAAACCTAAAAATTCAGGCATGTGATGAGAAATAAAGATGGAACAGCTGAATTTGCTGGGAGCTAGCAATGTGTTATTAAGAAGGAAGAACTACATTCTAGAATATCGAAGGTACAAGAAATGGTGAGACAAAATTAGGCTAGACTTGATGTTTATACCCTCTAAAATGCACAGGACAGAGCTTTAAGTAAAGCAGGCCTTCAAAAAATTTAAAATTCTCTTTCATACTGATAGAAAAATCTTTCCCTCTAGAGCTTCTGCCTAAATTCTGACATAAACCAACCCTGTGTTTAAAACAAATGAACAGGACTGGCCGAGTGGCTTGGTGGTTAAGTGCTGGCTTGAGAAGCCAGTGGCCCCGGTTTTGGTCCCACATATGAGGGCCAGTGACACTGCCCTCAAAAAAAAAAAAAAAAAAAAAAAAAAATATATATATATATATATATATATAAAACAAACAAACAAACAAAAAACGGTCACTGTATCATAGTAAGGTTTTGAGAATCAATCCATAAAGCAGTATCTGGCTCCTGGTAAGTGCTATATATTAGTTAGAGATTATTTGGGAATTTTAAGAAGGAAAGCAGCACAAAAAGATTTGCATTTTAATGAGATCATTTGGGCAATGGGATAGATGAAGGGTGGATTGGAGAAATGAAACTGAAGGCAGGGAGATCCACTGGGAAGTAGTTACAAGAATCCAGGAGAAGACGATGGTGGCCTGAACTCTCTGGGCTGTGTTAGGGATAAAGAGGAGGAGAGAAATTCTGATGAATGTGGGAAGTAGAGCTGACAGGTTGTGGCAGTAGCTAAGAGTGGAGAAGTAAATGGAGAAGTCATGAATGATCCCCAGGTTGTTTGGACAAGTAAGAGGATTGCAGTGCCATTTACTAAAATGGGAAACATGAGAAAGGAGTAGGTTGGTTAGAAAATAGAGACTTTCTGCCCTAAGTTTTTCAACAATATTCATGCCACATGATTTCCAAGTGATTTGGGGGCATATGTTTAGAGAGTGGGATTTGAAATCTGAGCGTCTGGTTTCAAATCATGACTGTCATTTATTCATCTCTGTCTCAGTTTTCTCATCTATAAATATATAATATTAATCTACCTCATAGAGCTATAGGACTCAGATACTTGATGTATGGCATTTTGCACGAGGTCTGGAATATTGAAATGTTCTCTATTTTAGGCCTTGGTATCTTTACGTTATTATTGATTACAAAGTCAATATGGCTAATGAACACCTGAGTTACTCTCCTCTAAGTGAATTCAGTTGGTCTACACCCCATTCAATTATTGGTCCACACTAGTAGTGGGCAAAGACAGCTATTTCAGGTGCTGCAGTGACCATGACATTCACCCTTCCAGACCTTCTCTGTTCCCTCTTGCTGCAACATTCTTCCCTCCTCACTCACCCTTAAACATCACAGTTTAAATGTTACTTCCCCAGGGAAGCTCACCCTGAAACCCCAGTCCTACACTAAGTGAGGAATCTTTGCTATGATACTCCTTTTTTTTAATAATATGGAGGTATCTCAAAAAGCTGGAAATGGCACTACCTTATGACCCAGCAATTCCACTCTTAGGTATTTTTCCAGAGAAACCCAAGACACTATTCGAAAAAACTATATGTACCCCTATGTTCATTGCAGCGCTATTTACAATAGCCAAGACTCGGATACAATTAAAATGCCCATTGGTAGATGACTGGATTAAGAAACTTCGCTATAATACTCTATCAGCCCTAGCCTTTCTCTGTGTCATCATCACAAATATAATTGTGTGTGTGTGTGTGTGTGTGTGTGTGTGTCAGAGCATGCCAAAAAATGTATATTCATTGTAAGAAAGGAAAAAACTGTATTAAAATTGTAATATTTGATATATACTGATAACAAACAATAAATACAAGTCATGTCTATACATTTTTTGGAAACCCCAGTATGTGTAGATCTAGCTATAGACATAGACATAGACATATTAAATGTCCATTTAATGTCCATCTCCCCAAACTAGACTCTAAGCACCATGAAGGTTGTGACCGTTTTATGATCATATACCCAGTGCCTGGTTTAGGCCTGGCACACAACTAGAGCTCGGTAAATAATTGTGAAATGAACAGTATGGTAGTATTTAAAGTATGGTTTCCAAATCTATTTTGAATGTTCCCCTTCCCACCGAACACAAATACCTCCTGTCTGTGTTGTCGTTTCCTGGCTATTCTCTTGGTAAAGAAATAAGCCCTGGGGCCCACACATCTCTCATTTTCAGACTCTCAGATGCTTCTGCTGCACAATCATTCTGATCTTGGATTAAAGTTCCAGCTCTGCCTCATACCACCCAGGTGATCTTAGGCAAGTAACTTCACCTCTCTGAGCCTCAGTTGCCTCATCTGTAAAATGAGGACAATAATGCTTCCTCGTTCATAGAGCTGTTGTGAAGATTAAGTGAAAAGAGGTGTGTAAAGTTCTTTGCATAAGGACTGGAACAGCTAAGTGCTCCACATGTGTTAACTATTATTAATATTATGATTATCTTTGTATTCAATTCCAGGTGTATTCTCAATGAGAAAAACTCATCACTCACCCTCCTCACAGACCTACTGTGCTTACAGAAAATTCCTCCTTGCTTTCCACTCTCATTTTTTCCAGCTCTTTTAAACAACAAGTGCTAACAATTCTCTAAAACTATATTGATAAGAAAAGAATAAATTCCCTGAGTCTCACATGATCCAACGGTTGAGTAGAAAGCCAAAATGGAAAAGGGGATTATTGCCATGGGGCAAATTATATATTTACTCATGCAATTAGATCACCCTCTCTGACTTTGTTCCAAAATTTCCTTTAATGAAAATTTGAGTTTTTTATCACAGGAAATACAACAAGAAGATGGGTGATGATGACTCTAGACAAATGAGGATGAGATTGACTCTCTCAACTCACAAGAATAAACAATTTTTCTATTTCCAGATCATTTGCAGTAGATACTATTGCTGTCCTACTCAGATCATCTTGTACCTGGACTGTACCATCCCCCAACTTCTGCAATCATTGACTGTTGATGCTCACACCTGTGCCTGTCTCCAGAGATCTGTCCTTTGCTGATGACCTGCCTCATCTAAAGATGACCCGGAGTTATGAGCCCCTCTCCAAGGACAGCCTGTGGTCAAAGGCTGACTGATAAGGGAGTATAAGAACCCAGGCCTTTGGCCTCTGGACAGGACAACTTCTGAGGTGCAATTCATATTCCAGAGCTCCTCCTAGGGTCAGGCTGAACTTTACCTGATATATAAACATCTCCACTTACCTATTTCCCTTCCTCTCCTTCCCTTACAGGTCACTGCTGAATTCCCCCCTCAATGAATTATTTGCACAAGAATCCCCACTTAGGCTCTGCATTTAAGGAACACAGCCTAAGATGTTGGCTCCTGACAAGTCAAACTAGCTATTAATAGGGTTAATAGGGTCATTGTAAAAAGGACTTTAATTCTATCACATGAGTATAATGGGCAAAATGTAGAAAAAGTGGACATTTTCAGTGATAAATCAGCATCATTACCCCCTAATTTTCCATCACTATAGTTTGCAAAAAGATTTCACATATATCTCTGACAGGTGAGCACTGTCCTTCCCTTTATTGTAATGGACAAACTGAGGCTCAAAGAGATTAGAGTAAGCATATTCAGATACATAGTAAATATTTGGTGTGAGGTGTTGCCTGAATTAATTGTTTAAACACCAGGCCACATACTCAATACCCAACCCAATCATCTTCTTCTCCTCTACTGTGAAGACTATAAAGTGCAATACGTACTTTCCCAGAACCTTAGTACCTGGTGGTATCCATATGACATGTCTCGGAATGACATGAAATGTCATGAAATGAAATGAAAATTCCTGGGATGGGCTTTCCTCCCAAAGTAAAAAGGTAAAATAAAATGCACATCTCAAAATGAAACGCGTATCTTCTTCCTGCCTGGAACAAAGACATGAAGCCAGAGGTACAGCAGGTATTCTAGAATGAAAAGAAAATGAGGTGTAGGAGATGATGGAGCGGAACAAGACAAAGAACCTGGAAGATTGGAAATATCATGGTGCTGGCATACAAGCTGTGGATGGCCTGCCTCCTGTTACAGGCAGCCAAACATAAACATAAACTCAGACAGAGCTCAATGCTGGTTTAGAGATTTTTTTTAAATGTTGCACATGTTAGAAGAAAATTTCAAGTGTTATTTAAAAGGTTAGAAAGGGAGGAGTATGAAAAATGCCAAGACACTAGCAAATTTATTCAGCCATTTATTCTACCATTTATTTATTCTACCATTTATTCTAACATTTATTCAGTCATGGTAGATTGTGACAAATTGTTCTGTTTTCCAATGATGTAGGACCTAACTCCAACCCTTCATAAAATGAGACATCCTTGCCCACCTGGATGAATGCAAATGTTTTCATTCTGACTGAACACAGCCCAAACATCATTTTATATTATCTAATATATAACCTATTAACAAATAGTAACCTCCAGAGACAGGTTCTATTATTACCTCCTATTTATGAGAAAGTCAAGGCTCTGACACTATGCTCTCCAAGATGGTAGCCACTAGCCAGAGAAGACTATGTGATTTTAAATCTAAATTTATTAAAATTAAAATTAAAAAAAAAATGTTTATTTGACAATAAAAGAATTTCATAAATAAATAAACAAAATAAAATTCAGTTCCTTAGTCACATTACCCACAATTTAAAAGCCCAACAGATATATGTGTTGAAGGACTTACCATACTGAACAGCACAGATTTAGAATGTCTTCATCATTGCAGAAAGTTCCAATCACAGAAGTTGCTCCAATTGGTGAAGTAATTTACCCAAGATTCTATAGCTGATGAAAATTTGGGCTTATCCCAGGCTCTACCATGCAGGGCACACAACATCTCTTCGAGACAGTACATTAGTTTCCTATTGCTGTTGTAATAAATCACCACTAACTTAGTGGCTTACACCACCACAAATTTATTATCTTACAGTTCTGAAGGCCAGACATCTGGAATGGGTCTCCCTGGGCTAAAATCAAGGTCTGCACAGAGCTGCATTTCTTCTGGAAGCTGTAGGGGAGAATGCATTCTGTTGCCTTATCCAGCTTCTAGAGATGATCCCATTCCTTGGCTAGCAGCCCCCTTCTCCATCTTCAAAACCAGAACAGCAGGCTGAGTCCTCCTCACGCTGCAGTCTGTCTGGTTCTCCCTCTTCTGCCTCTCTCTTCCCCTCATAAGAACCTATGATTGACATTGCTCTCACTCCCAGTTAATTTAGATCCTATCCCCTTCTTAAAGTCAGTTAATTAGCAACTCCAGTTCCATCTGTAATGTTAATTCCCCTTTGCCATCTCACCTAACATATTCACAGGCTCCAGGGATTAAAATGTGGCTATCTTTGAGGACCATTATTCTACCTCCCACAGGGCCTCCATGATTTGACCCTGTCTGATTTTCAGCCTTCTTTCCCTTTAATCATCTTTATATTCCTTGTGTTCTAGTCAAGCAAAAATGTTTACCATCCCCTAGAAATGCCATTGATTCTAATAAACATGATTAAATGCTCTTCAATCCCAGGGAAATAAAGCTGATTAGAGTAGGTCCCTACCTACAGGACTTCTCTATGCCTTTATTCTAAAATGTTCCCTCTTCCAGAAACAGCATTTTGAAGCCACACCTGCAGCCCTGTTTAAGCACACCTAAATTCTATTTATTCTAAAAATTCTGTTTACATATGACCTAATCCATGAGACAATGCCTGAAATCACGTCAGATACCAGATGGTGGCTATAGGTCAGTGGGCATTTAGCTGAAGCTCCAGAAATGCTACCAGCTGCATCAAGGCACCCCTTTTAGGACTCCCAAGAGGCAGGCTGTGTACATACTATAGAATAGGGGTCAGAGTATGAATGTTGGAGTCAGAAGGCCTGGGCTTGAATCCCAGGGGGAAAAAAATGGCTTTGCCTTCTAAGAGCAGAAGATCTTTTTCCTCCCCTCTGCTCTGTATATATGTAAGGGGAAATGGGTGGAGGGTAGGGTGAATGGGAATATTAAGATATTTATTTTACTTCATTTTATCTTCTTTATTTCTTTCTTTTTACCCTTTCAGCTGAAATCGACCTTACCAATATTCCTTTGTTTCTTTTTTTTTTTTTTTTTTTTTTAGAGGGAAGGGTCACTGGCCCTCATATATGGGATCCGAACCCGGGCCGCTGGCATCCGAAGCCAACTCTTAACCAATGAGCCACTCGGCTGGCCCGCAATATTCCTTAACCTTACATTTTATCCATGTCCTTCTCAGGGTCTTTGTTGTGTGGTAGGTGAAGCATTCAGCCAGGGTCTGTGAATACATAGTGTCACAACAATGCCAAGGACATTATGATAGTGATAAATGAACTTGAACCCAAAAGAAATTTGGGATCCTCCAAGCAGGACAGATGAAAAATAAAATCTTATTTTCCAGTGTGATTTATCTGAAGTCATTTATGATAAGACATTTCAGGGCAAGCAGGCCACATTTGAGGTGCATATCTCTTGGGGAAACTCAGCCACCAAGAAAGCCAAGGTCATTTTCATACATCAAATCCCCTAAATGCAAGCCAACAACTTCATCTGATGCTAAACTAAGATACAGGGAACTCACAAAACACTGGGGAGGGGAGGGGAGGGGGTAATGACTTTGTAGGTTTTTTTAGCCTTACTGAGAGACTACAGAGATACACAAAGTCATGGGTTTTGGACACTATATTGATGATTCAAAGGATTTTCAAGGATCACTTGGACTCTACACAATTTTTGCCTTATGTGCTGACTTTAAACACTAACTCCCACATAAGATACAACTCTACCCTTAAGATCTTTAGCTCCTGAGGCCTCGAGATCATTCATATTATATGAGTTTCTCAAAAGGCTCTCTGAATCTATAGGAAACTGGTCTCACTATACCTTCGTGTTCATGTTAGCTTTTAAACAACTCACACCTGGGTTTATTGTGTAGGAGCTTTTTCTCAGTCTCATTTCAGCTGCTTTTAGCATTGTAAGCCCTGGCCCCAAAGAGCTTAGGGTCCAATGGGCTTTGATGTTTAATTATTAAAGCAGCAATTATACAACTGAGAAGAGTGAAACTGAAAATGAATCCAGCAGCTGGGGTGAGTTTGAGAGGAGTCCTGGGGACCATCAGGACTGAGAGCCAGAGACACAACCAAGCACTTACACCAGGGGTTTACACAACCAAATGAAAAGTAACATAATGTACTTTAGAAAACAGCAAAATGGATCTTTCTCTTGGTTATTTCCATCTTTTTATCAAAAGAGCGAATCTAATTCTAAAACATTTTCTGGCCTTTGAGAGAGTCACCATGACTCTAGAAGGAAGGAGACCTAAGTTTCAGACTAATCTTTCAGTTCAACAGGGGGGAACCTTAGCAAATGACTTCATTTTCCTATTTAAATGAGAAGAGGGTTTTTTCACAGTGTGGTCTATAGAATACCAGTTATGGAAAGTGTTCCATATGTAAAAAGGTTCTGCAGTCAAATGAATCCAACTTTGCAAGTTTCTCTTACTATTGGGTTGTCAGAAAAGTCATAATGCATTTTTGTGGTGAAAAACATAGGAAAAATACGTCATGACTTTTCCAACAGCCCAATATATTCCCCTCTTGGAAATAAACAATGCACATTAGCATATTAAAGGTTCTGAGAAATCCTATAGTAAATGGACTTTGCTTAAAATCAGTATTTCCTAAACATTCTTGATTGTGCATACCATTTTTGGTGAGACATTAAAGTGTGATCCAAGGAACACATTTTGAGAAACCTGAACATCTTTGCATAAGCTCTGTGAGGGTCAAGGCCATGTCTATGTGTTCACACTGTACTTGGTAGAGATTAAAGTAGAGGCTGGCAAACCATGGCCACCAGTACACAAAATCCAGCCTATGAGCTAAGTATGTTTGTCACATTTTTCAGTGGTTGAAAAACTCCAAAGAAGACTGTTATTTCATGACATATGAATATTATATGAAATTCCAACTCCTATATCTATAATACATTTTTTGGAATATTGCCACACATTTGTTTATGTATCTTCTGACTGTCTTCAAACTAAAATAGTAGAGCTTAGTAATTGTGACAAAGACCATAATGGCCAATAAAACCTAAACTACCCTCTGGCCCTTTACAAGAGAAGTTTGCAGACCTCTGAATTAGACAATTAAATTGTGCAAATGAATGAATGTCTACTTTTGACACTCTCTATACCAAGATGCCTCATTTTCTGGGAAGAAGATCAAGTTATAATTGGTTCCAGAATGAGGTCTTCTTTTTTAAAAAAATTGGTCTTAATCTTTTTTTTTTGGTCTCTGCAGTAGCTCAACATTGAATTGCGCCAAGGAATTGCTCAGATTCCTGGTCTCTCCATACCTCAAATTGTCCCTCATTTGCTACATGAGACTTTTCCCCAGATAACAGTTATACTTAAGTGGCAAAGGTATTATGCTAAGTGAAATAGGTCAGATAGAGAAAAACAAATACCAAATAATCTCATCTACATGTGGAATCTAAAGAACAAAATAAATGAACAAACAAAATAGAAATAGACTCATAGATACTGGAAACAAGCTGATGATTACCAGATGGGAGGGGGTTTGGGAAATGGGGTGAAAAAAGTGAAAGGATTAAGAAGTACAAATTGGTTGTTATGAAATAGTCATGGGGATGTAAAGTACAGCATAAGGAATATAGTCAATAATGTGGTAATGACTATGTATAGTGCCAGGTGGGTACTAGACTAATCAGGGGGATCACTTCTTAAATTATATAAATGTCTACCACTATGCTGCACACCTGAAACTAATATAAAATAACACTGAATGTCAACTGTAATTGAAAATTTTTTTAAAGGGGGAAAAAGGTGAAGGGGTATAAGAGGTTCAAATTTCCAGGTATGAAACAAATAAGTCATGGGATGTAATATACAGCATAGGGAATATAGTCAATAATATCTTGATAGCATTGCATGGTATCAGATGGTTGCTGGATGGTTGCTAGACTTATGATGATCACTTCTTTAGGTATATAAATGTTGGATATCTATGGTGTATACTTGAAACATATAATATTGTATATTACCTATATTTTAATAAAAATATTTTTCAAAAAAGGTTAATTGAGATAATGCCTGCTGGACAATTGCTGGGAGTCTGGAATATGATAACAGCACAATATTTCATGCTAGCCATTTTTTATAACATAAAACATCCTTCCCTGACTTCTCTGCTCATGAAATCCTGTTCATTCTTCAGGACTCCCTCAATCCCCTTCCTAAAATTCTCTTGGACCCCTCAATAGAATTCCACCTCCTTTGTATTATGGAGGGAGCTTTGTTTGGATCTGTCTCCTCCTCTCAGGTGAGTTTCTGAGGTCAGGGTTGGGGACCGTTTGGATGGAACTTTAGCAGAGCCCACCGGAAAATACCGCCAGGGAGAAAACAGCGTCTTCCACTTCCCTCAGGACTCTACACAATTCTTCAGCCAAAACAAGTTGATTTGTTTTTTTTAAAGCATGGATCACGTCATTGCTCAGGATAACATCCCAGGTCCTCAACATGTCCCCAGTGGATTTTCCCTACCTCTCTCCACCATCTCCCCTTTGCTCTCTGAACTCCAGCCACACCAGTCTTTCTTCTCTTCCTCAAACTCACCAACTCATATTTGTAGTTCTTTGGCCCAGAAGGTCTTTCTCTCCAGCACCAACCTCACTATTCACTGGGTTCACTCTTCATCATCCTTTAGGGAAACCCTCAAACAAAGTCTCACGCCTCTCCTGGATGCCCTCAGAGCACCCTGTATTCTTCCTAAGCACTTGTAACCATTGTAACCATAAAAGTGTATGTCTACATTGCATCTGCTGCCTGTCTACTCTTTAGACCAGCATGCCCAGGAGAACTATATTGCAAGTCATAAATATCATTTTAAATTTGCTTGGCCATTTTAAAAAATGAAAAGAAGCAGAGGAAATTTTACTAATAGATTTTATTTAAACCAATATCCAAAATGTTAGCATTTCAATATATCATCAATATGAAAAATTACTAAACATGTATTTTGCATTTTTTTCATACTAAGTCTTCAAAATCCAGTGTGTATTTTACACCTACAGCACAACTCAGTTTGGGCCAGCCACATTTCAAGTGTTCAATTGCCGCACGTGGCTGATGACTATCATAGTGGACAGCCAACTCTGGACAGTAAACTCCCTGAGCGCAATAACAGGGCAGTCTTACTGTTATTAGTGCCAGGCTATACTTGGCACAAAGTAAGTGCCAAATAAATATTTTGTTTAAAAAAGAAGAAGATGGGGACTTCCGGTAAGATGGCAGAATAGACAGATGCTGTGACAACTGCCTCCCAGGATCACACCAAAATTACAAATAATTTACACAACATTCAATCTCAGAATTCCCCAGAACACTAGATGAACAGAACCTCTAAATGAAGAACTTAAAGAGGAGGTCACGTCGAGTCTGGTAGGAGGGGAGGAGACCAGAGAGGGTGAACCCATGAGACTCAGTGGTGGGGAGTCTTCTTCGGTTGGGGGAGAGACCCTCTGGCCCCACTTTAAGCTCACCAGCCCAGAGTTACTTTGCTGGGAAGAGGAGTTCCATGATAGCTGGCAGTAGAAATTAGTGAGGACTCTCTTTGCTCAGCTTGGTGAGGCTGAGGGCGGCTGAAGAACCAGTGGAGCCAGCACACAGACTCGCTCACTGGTGAGCACTCACCTGGTCCTTGGTGGAGGGAGTACCTGTGTGAGCGGGGCCCAGGACCCTGAGGGGAAGGACTGAACTGAGCGCCTTTGGCATGGGAGCTGGAGGTTTTGGGACCATTGTTCCCCTGGTGTGGAGCTTGTACACGAGTAGTGTACAGGAAGGCACCATTTTGTCAGGGTTGAGCCCTCCCACAGAGGGTCAGGTCCGGGACCGCATTGGTCTGCTGGAATTAGCACAGGAGTGTGTGTGTGTGTGTGTGTGTGTGTGTGTGTGTGTGTGTACGCGTGCGAGCATGCTGCCTTGAAGCCCCACCCTCCCCACAGCTTGTGCTTCATAGCCAGAAAACGCCTGGTGGGCCGCTCCAGCTCCAACAGGCTGTTCATTGAGTTGCAGAAATGCACGAGCCACCTTGGGTCCCTACTCTGTGCACTCGCGTGCAGAGTTGCCAGGCTGGTGATTGGTTGTCGGGCTGCTCAGCCTGATCTGTGAGCTGCTGATTGAGACAGGCTGAGACTGGAAGTTTTCCTGGGAGTGTTGGGCCATGGGCTGTGTGCCTGCATGATCCAGCCAGGGCTTTCCTGGTGATCTAACTAATATATCAAAACAATCCCAGAGAGACAGCCAGAATGAGGAAACAAAGAAACATGTCACAAGTTAAAGAGCAGAAGAAACCTCTAGAAATGGAACCAAATGAAACAGAGGGATCCAACCTTTCAGAGACAGAGTTTAGAACACTGATGATAAGAATGTTCAATGAACTTAGGGAGAATATAAGGAAGGATAGATAAATCATAAAAAACAGCCAGTTAAAACTAAAGAATACAATAACTAAAGAATACAAAAACAGAGGATCGGATCAGTGATTTAGAAGACAAAATAGCAGAAATCACCCAGTTGGAACAACAAAAAGACAAAAGAATAAAAAACAATGAAAATAGTTTAAGAGACAACATGTTTACACCATAGGAATACCAGAAGGAAAAGAGAAGAAGCAAGGGGTTGAGAATGTATTTGAAACAATAATGACTGAAAACTTTCCTACCCTGGTAAAAGAACTCTACATACAAGCCCAGGAAGTGCAGAGAGTTCCAAACAAGCTGAACCCAAATAGGTCCACACCATGACACATCACAGTTAAAATGGCAAAGGTTAAAGACAGAGACAGAATTCTAAAAGCAGCAAGAGAAAGACAGCAGGTTACATACAAAGGAACTCCTATAAGACTAACTGCTGAACTGTCTACAGAAACTCTGCAGGCCAGAAGGGAGTGGCAGGAAATATTCAAAGTGATGCAAAATAAAGGCCTACAACCAAGACTGCTCTACCCATCTCGGCTATCACTTCAAATTGAAGGAAAAATAAAGAGCTTCTCAGAAAAGAATAAGCTTAAGGAATTCATTACCACCAAGCCAGCATTGCAGGAAATGTTAAAGGTTTTTTTTTTTTTAAACAGAAGAAAGGGGTAAACAAGGAAGACAGGAATACAAATAACAAAATGGCAATACATATACACCTATAAATAATCACTTTAAATGTGAATGGGCTAAATGCTCCAATCAAAAGACAGAGAGTGGCTGAGTGGATAAAAAAACAGGACCCATGTATGTGCTGTTTACAAGAGACTCATCTTAGAGCAAAAGACACACACGGACTGAAAGTAAAGGGATGGGATAAGATATTTCATGCAAATGAAAATGAGAAAAAAAGCTGGAGTAGAAATATTATTTCAGACAAAACAGACTTCAGAATGAAGATTACAATAACAAACAAAGAAGGGCACTACATAATAATAAAGGGATCAATTCAACAAGAGGACATAACCCTAGTAAACACCTATGCACCCAATATAGGAGTTCCTAAATATATAAAACAGATTTGGACAGACATAAAGACAGAGATCAACAGTAACACTATCATAGTAGGGGACTTCAGCACCCCATTTTCAACAATGGACAGATCCTCCAGACAGAAAATCAACACAGAAAGAATGGCCTTAAATGACACTTTAGATAACTGAATTCAATCGATATTTTTAGACTATTTCACCCCGAAGCAACAGAATATATATTCTTATCAAGTGCACATAGAACATTTTCCAAGATAGACCACATGTTAGGCCACAAAACAAGTCTCAGTAAATTTAAGAAGATTGAAATCATATCAAGCAGATATAGAGGAAAAACTGATGTTTGCTAACTGGGAGGGGGTAGGGGTGAAGGAGAAGGGGAAGGGATTAGACAGTATAAATAGGTAACTACAATATTGTCACAGAGATATGAAAGGCAGTTCTGGGAATATAATTACAATTAATTAATGTTGTGAATATTTTGTAGATGTGTAAGATGGTCGCATGTCTTGTTGGGGAAACCACTTCAGGGATGGGGTAGAGGCTTGATCACTGTGCTGTACACCTGAATCAGATGTTGTATAATATTGTATGTTAACTGTGATTGAATGTGTGTGTATATATATATATATATATATATATATATATATATATATATATATAGTCACGGGATGTGGAGTATAGTGTGGAATAGAGTCAAGGGAATGGTAATAGATATGCCTGATATGGGGGGGAGTGGGGCGGTGAATTGGGAGAGAGGGGTTGTCACTTTGAGGGATAAAAAGTGTAACTATTTCGCTGTGTTGTAAAAACTAAACAAATAAATAAAAGAAGAAGAAGCAGTATTTGTACAGAGGAAGAAATGAAGTGATTTCTTCAGAGAAAAAGAAGTGATTGGCCCAAGGTCACAGGGCTAACTAAAGGTGAACCAGTGCTAGCTCCCAAGTGCAGCCGAATGGCCCAGTACCTCTCAGAAACTTGTCATCTCTCAGGTCAATCTGCCCTTATAGGTGCAAATGTGTTCCCAAAGGTCAGCCCACAGCATCTTTATTAAAAATTTTATCTTGAAAGGCAGGAAAAGTTTGATTTTGTGAGCAAAGTTTTCTTTCTATTACCTTGTAAATGCTATAGATTGATAGGTATTATGTAAGCAGCATTAAGGTGCTGTGCACTGCTGCAGATGTTATTTTGAAATCTTTGCACAGCTATTGTATTATCAGTGGAGATTTCCTTCAGGATTCAGCCTTCAATTTCTCTGGGTGAAGCTGTGAAGTGAGTCAGAGTTAGCACTCCCTCCCCAGGCAGGAGGGAGGGAGGCAGGGGGTGGGGATCTGTGGACATGAGTGAGCCCACAGGGAACAGGGAATGTAGTCAACATGTCTCACATTCCTAGCCTTTATTCACTCCCTCTGAAAATCAGAGTAGGGTAGTCCTAAGAAAGATCTCCCTCCTTTGGAACGTTTCATTGTAAATGAAGGGACTATAATCACAAAAAAAGAGAGAGAAAGAGAGGAAGTGGAAATACAAGAAATATAGTTTCAGCCTATATTTGTAAGCAGAACAAATAGAGTTACACAATAATATCACAATATTATCCTATTTTCATTATAAATTTATATTTCATACATATGTCATAAGAAAAGGATCCAGATTATTTTTCAAAATATTAGTTAGAGTTATCATTAGATAGTAAAGTATGAATGATTTTAAATTTCTCTGTTCTTGGTTGAGCTACAGCTTTGAATTTTCTTCAATAAATGTGTATTACTTGTGTAAAAAGGGAAGTAAACATTTAAAGTAAATATGTCTATGCACACATATATACACTTACATACGATCCTAAATGTTCCAAAAATATTTTAGTGCTAATTATTTTTAGAAGTTCCCCACAAACTCATTGTTTTTTTAGCTTTTAAGTATGATTTTGCTCCTTTCGTACGCAAATTAGTCCCAGAAAACCAGCCTTCAGGACTATCTAGGGCATGGAGAATATAGCCTCCCCCAGTGTGTAAACAGAAACTGGCACCCACTTGCAGGCCACCTGGGGGGTTGGGAGGCCCGTCCAAGGACCAAGGACCAAGGACCAAGGACCAAGGGGTGGGAGTCTGAGTCTGGTTCTTAGATGTGGCACAGCTATCAACAGCCTTGTCAGGACTTCAGCCTCATTAACTAGGAACCAGAAGAGTCACCTACCTTTCTTCTGTTTTGGCTATAATTGATTCATGGAGCCACTGCCCTTCTCCTGAGAGAAGAGCTCAGACTTGTGATCAAGGCCCATAGAGAGGGATGTTTTGTTTCCCTTACCTGGGGGCTGCCTCCCCAGAAAAAACTCCTAGACCAATGGTCCTCAATCAGGTAGATTTTGCCCCCTGGGAGACTTTTGGCAGTGTCTGAAGTCATTTTCAGGTGTCACAACTGGAGGAAAGTAGGTACTACTGGCATCTAGTGGGTGAGGCCAGGGGTGTGCTAAACATCCTACAATGCACAGGACAGTCCCCACCACAAATAATTATCTGGTCCTTAATGTCACTAGTACAAGGGTTGAGAAACACTTAGACAATGAAGAAAATTATTTAAACGCTTTGAAGGAAAGCCTGAATTATTTGTTGAAATGAACCAGATTCCTGATACCTGGTTACATCCTCCTTAGCCTGCTAGCCAAAGGAGGATTTAGGTTCATCTATTTTTAGGAATTATTTAAATGTTCTGAGTATGTTGATTATACACTTATCATTGGCCTTAAGAAGGACAGGCATGTAAATGGACTTAATTTCACACAGCTTCAGTCTATTTGTGGTGCCTGCCAGGTTGGGTTCTCTGGAAGCAGATCTTAAGACAAGATTTATATTGTAGTATGAAGTGTTTATTAGAAATCAGCACCTCTGAAGAAAATGGAGAAGAAACAGGGTTAGGCAGAGGGAGAAAACAAAGCACAAAGGCCTGAAAAAGCCTCAGCCAACCTGACAGGGGGTGAGACAGAGTGTAGCAGGGAGACATTCTGGAACCAGTATTTCCCACCAGAGCTGTCCAACAGCAGGCTGGCATGTCGGGGCCCTTATGAGCCCCTCTCCCTTAGCCACTCACCAGTCTGTTACTAGGTGATGGCGGTTCTCAGAAGGGTATGACTTCCAAGCAGGGGGCATGCTGCAGCTGAGACTAACATGGAAGATGCTGACAGCAGGAGTGTCTGCTGACGACACTCCCTGCAGCTGGACAGCAAGGGAATCTGGGTGGCACGTCTCTATGTCTATCACAGGATGCATCCACACCCAGCAAGAAGGTGTGCTGCAATCCATTAGCCATGTCTGCCATCCGTGAGCAAAAGGGCTGCATCTGTGCCAGGTATTGGGCAACTCTGCATTAGAAACTGATACAATGGGTAAAGTCTATCATTGGAATATCTTAGTAATACATGAAAATAAGCAGTTTCTGGAAGAAAACAAAAACCATATAAGTCAAATGAGGAATGGAACCTGTCTACCATCTAGGTAAATATCTATTGGGCTGGATTGAACATGGAAACATTCCTTTGGTTTCTGATAAAAAATTCTCACCCTCCTTTTGTTTATTCCATATTCACTTACTATGCGCCAACCATGGATGTTGGAACATGTCAGAAGAGTGAACCATAGGCAATAGATGATTTCAGTCCTGAACTCATAAGGCTTGAGTTTCTTGCATCATGGATTTTGCTTTTTACCCAATAAATTATGTTTGTACCATCAGCTTATGAGCTTCCTTAGTCTCTACAGGTGCAGCTAGGAGAGTCCAGTTCTACCATAATGGAGTCTTAGGGTTCCACCTATCCTCTCCACTGAACCTCCACTAGCTTTCACCTTGGAAGTCAAGTAAGAAGAGTGTTTACTGTATTAGTTATACTATTTCTTGAATTAAAGTGAAACAACCCAATTCTGTCAAGGAAGGAGGGAATTAATTTGCAGGTAGGGAAGAGTTTGAGGCTCTAGCATATTGTTTGAGGAGCTGGAAACCTCACACAGCTAAAAACAGTAATAGTATTGGGGCCAGCCTGGTGGCACAGTTGGTTAAGAGCGTGAGCTCTGAGCAACAGGGTCTCCAGTTCGATTCCCACATGGGCCAGTGAACTGTGCCCAAACTGAGCTGCCGCTGAGCTGCCAATGGGTGGCCGGATGGCTCAGCCGGTGAAAGTACATGCTCCTAACAACAAGGTTGCCGGTTCGACTCCCACATGGGATGGTGGGCTGTGCCCCCCTGAAACTAGATTGAAAGTGACAACTGGACTTGGAGCTGAGCTTGCGCCCTCCACAGCTAGGATGGAAGGACAACAACTTGATTTAGAGCTGAGGGGTCCTGGAAAAACACAATGTTCCCCTTCCCCAATTCCCCAAAACTATTCCCTTCCCCAATGCCCCAGTAAAAATATCTTTAAAAAATAAAATAGGGCCGGCCGAGTGGCGCGGCGGTTAAGCGCTGGTTTGGGAAGCCAGCGGCCCCGGTTCAGTCCCACATGTGAGGGCCAGTGACACTGCCCTCAAAAAATAAAATAAAATAAAATAACATAAAAATAAAAACAGTAATAGTACTAGTGATATTAATAGTGCTACCATCAGTAGTAGTAATAATAGGTACTATAATAATAAATGTAATTGTTGACTTTTCTCAAACACTTGCTATGCATTATATATTTTGCTACTCACTTTATATAAATTGAATAGAAGCTTCCATATTGACTTCTTAAAATTAAAAGGATGAGAGAGAGAAAGAGAGAACTCACCTAGTAGGCTTTGTACTTGAGCCTTACTTATAATCAGGTGGACTGGTGTCTGTTAAGATACTTCATAATGTTAAATAAGGAACTGTTTAAATCTAATGTTATTGTTAACAGCAATAAACACAAATTAAATTTGTTTTAGATCCAATGAAATGTCTAGACTGGCCCTACAGCCTGTGTACTAGTAAGTAATGTTTGCAATACATCAAGAAGATAATAAAACTGCCATTTTTTCCTACTTAAAGCCATCCTCAGAGAGTTTAGATGATGAGCTAACAAAATGAGATGCCGTTAATTACATTTCTAGGTAATTTTGATCCGAAAGGGATAATTTTGCTTTTTCCAACTGAGAATAAATCATTTATTATAGATGAAGGAGTGTAATTTTGGAGCTGCATGAAATATAAGGTAACAATACTGAATGGAAGCTATTATGCAGCTGTTCTTGTCCACAGCAGCTTCTCTATCAGCTACTGAAAATATGCTTGTCCCATCCAAGTGGGATTCTTAATGAGGAAAAACTCATGTTTTTCAATTATTTAACTCAGGTTTCACACTATTAACTAGATTTCCTCTTTGTTTCAATAAAATAATTCTATAATTATTGTTGTTCCACAAAGGAAAAAGCTGCCTAGTAGGTAGTAAGTTCCCATCAGGAAGATATTTAAGCTGACCCAGGATCAACACTGGGAATGTTGTAGGGGAAATTCTTTTCCATTAGTCAGATAAGGTTTTAACTAGGAGTATTTTGAAGGTAATTTATTTAATGAATGTTTGTTGGACTCTTCTGTTAGGCTAGGCACCATGGAATGGAACTTTGGGTAGGTCACAGCTCCTATCCTCGAGCAAAATACAGTCCCAGTAAGCCTTTTAATTCTGAGGTTCTACAAATTAATCTTAATGAAATTTATATAAGATCTCTCTTTTCCACCTTTTAAATATCTTTTGGGGGGTGGTCTCAGTTTTTTAAATAACACTTTCGTGTGTGTGCGTGTTTTTAAATACAGAGAAAAGTATAAGAAGGTAGCATCTCACCTTCTTTCTGGTATTCAGCTGTTGCTGGGTAACAAACCAGAGGCTTCTAACAACAAACATTTATTGTTGCAGTTCACATGCCTGAAGTTCAGCTAAAGGTTGACTGATGTTGGCCGGCCTTAGCTGGGTGGTTCTACTCATCCAGGCTAGACTCATGCATCTGCAGGTGTGCTGGGACAGCTCCCGGTGGTATATAGATTAGACATGGAGAAAGTGATTGAAAATCTGCCAGGATTTTCTCCCCTCTGAACCAGAAGAGAACTGTGGGACCAGCATAGGAGAGCCCCATGGCGTGGATCTGAAAGGAAGGATCTCATTCTTGGAGATCAAGCTCACTGGACCCCTCCCCACTGCCAGAAAGAGTAGGATGTTAGCCAATTAAAAGATGCTATGTCTCCCTGACCCCGAAAGACTGTGGAAGCACTGAAAGCATTTGGGGTAAGGCTCTTCTCTCCCTGGAACTGAGAAAACAAGCAAATCTCTGTTGTCATGGAGATTTGATGGCCTGAATCTGCTGTACCATCAGGCCACATGGGGAGAGACAACAGTACCTCCACCAGTACCTTTGTCTCAGAAAGATCAGTAGCAATTTAACCTCAGCCCCAAAGCTGACAGAAAAAAATGACAAGGAGCCCAAGAGGCCCAAGAGCCTAAGGGAGCCATGAAATTCTGAGGAAGAAAATATAAAATATTCAGAAAAGACCTTTATGGAAGTGGACAACTTCAACAAAAATAGATAATAAGGTGACTTAGAGTCATGTATAATGTGCACATGTATACACATTCTGTACACACACACACACACACACACACACACACACACACCTTACTGAAATTAGAAATATGATCCCAAAACTTGAAAAATCAATAGATGAGCTGAAATTGAGAGTGGTCACTGGTGAAACCCAAGTTAGTGATCCAGAAGGGCAACTCAAAAAAGTCTCTAACAACAGAGAAATAGTTCAATGGGTTAGAAATCATGAGAAGAAAAGATAAGAGATTAAGCTACTAAATCCTGGAGACCTAACATGAGAATAATCAATTTCAAAAGGAGAAAAAGAGACAGATGGAAGGGCAACAATAGTTATATAAATCAAGGAAGAAAATATCCCAAGCAATAGAAAGAGTTGAGCTTAGTTTCAAATTGATTTGAAAGAAAAGCCTCAAATTAATCAATTCCAGAATAAAGTATTTTAAAAAAAAATAAATATCCTAAATCCTCACCACCAGATAATACCTACTTACATTATTAAAAAATAAAAATAACATATGTACAAGGTTAGAAAATTTAATGGATCATAAACAGTGAAAGGAAAAGGAAAACTCTCCCTTCATCCTCTGCACTTCCTTCCCCAGACTTTCTGTAAAAGGCAATTGCTATTAACAGTTCCTTCTGATGTCTCACTGCCCCCTAAATTTAAGCATATACCAACACACACACACACACACACACACACACACACACACATACACACTCTCACACACACACTTAATTTTATTTATTTATTTATATTAATGAAAATTCTGTAGTTTACCAACCTTGACCATTTACTATATCTTCCATAACAATATATGCCTAGTTATTTTTAATAGCCACATCATACATTCCATAATATGGACAGGGTGTGATTTTCCAACCAATCCCTTATTAAATGGACACTTCAACTTTATTTCAGTTGTTTTTCTCTTACAAACAATACTACCATAAGCAACCATAGCAAAAAAAAAAAAAATCTTATACATCTTGTACCTATCTACAGGTCAATTCCAAGCACCAGGTCAAATGCATTTGCATATTTCAATAAATATGCAACTAAAGGCCTTAAAACATTCCAGGCACATAGTAGGTCCTCAATAAATATTTTTAAACAAATTAAAATAGTCATATTCTTCATGTTAAGGTGAAATTCAGGGAACCAATAACACAGTTAGACTTAGCTAGTTTGCAGTTTAACTCACTGCATAGCTCACAATCTAGCTACCTGTAACTAGACTTAGTTTGTTTGCAGTTTGATCCATCCTGATATTCATCTGTTTTCTCTTTGTTTCTCCCCTCACTAATTAACTGAATAATTCTGTTTGTTCCCTTTCTCAAGTAAATCCATACCTTGTTAATTAACAACATCTTGGAAAAGAGCAATTTCTTAATCCTCAGGTGCCAGGACACTGGACTCCAATTTACAACTTCTTGCAGTTTTTACTGCTGATGCATTCAAGTCCCAGGCCTCGAGTCTGAGTCCGGAGGGGAGATAACATTATCTTCAAACAGACCAGACCCCAGGAATCATGTCAGCGCTCAAACCTGCCTGACTGACTCCACCTTTCCTATATAAGAAAAAGCTAACCTGAAGCTAGTGCAGCTGTCCACTCTCAGACTCTGGACTCTGCCCAGGCAACCTCCACCCGCAGGTGTTTCTCTTGTTACTACCCGAGGCAGCCGTCATCTTTGGACACTGCCATGGGCATTCTTTCTCTTCCTAACTTTAATAAAACCATTCTTCACTCTCCCACTTTATAGAGTCTTGTGTGAATGCTTTCACATTTTGCAAACGACTAGGGGTTAATTCCACGCAACGACGCTTCACCAAAAAGGTTTGCATTAATTTATATCCCATATTAAATACTTTTAAAATCATTATAGTTTGTAGAATGCTGACCTTCCAAAAAGATATTTCTGTGTCCTAATCCCTAGAAACTGTGAACATGATGTTAACTTTGCAGCTGTGATTAAGTTAAGGCCCTTGAGACAAGTTCGTCTTGGATTATGTAGGGAGCCCCATATCCAATCACAAATATCCTTATAAAACAAAGGCAGAGGGAAACACGACAGACACATGGAGGAGAAAGTCATATAAAGGCAGAGGCAGATTGGAGAGTAGCAGCCAGAGCCCAGGAATGCCAGAGCAGCCACCAGAAGCTGAAAGAAGCCAGAAACATTGTCCCTCAGCGCCTTCAGAGGGAGTACGACCTTGCCAAAAAATTGATTTTAGAATTCAAACTTCCAGAACTATGAGAGAATAAATTGCTATTGTTTAAGCCACCAAGTTAGTGCTAATTTGTTATGGTAGCCTCAGGAAACAAATGCAATCATTGCTGTTAAATTGGAGCTTGTTGGTAAAATAGGAAAAAGCATCCTGAGTTTGGAGGCGAATTGATTGAAAATGACCCAAAAGAGAAGTCAAATTCTAGAGTCCTGCCCCTGAGAGCAGCCCTCTGTAGCTTCCTCCCAAACAACTCCCCCATTGTCTCCTCTGCAAACATTCTCTCTTGGTCAGATCTGAAACCAAGACCCAAAACAATGAAACAAAGGAAAGCTAACACAGCTTACCAATTTTTCTTGGTTTTGGCACAGCAGATTCAACAGTAGTTAATCCAGTTCAGACTTTGAGAAGGAAGTTTTATAAATGATTTTTTTGTTTTCTTAAAAGCTCAGGTGGTGGCAGATGGAGACTCACATATCTACATCAGTCTAGTCGTAATTGATCCAGCGAGAGTCTTGCTAGAAAGCAGAGAGCATTTTCCCAGCCTTTAGTCTCCCCTGGTGGAATTATCATGCCATCTGGAACAAGGCAGTACACTCCTTTCACAGAAGTTGTGGAGCTAATTACTGACCAATTCCAATGCAGATTGGTTTACAACCATGGAGTGACCCTCTTTGTATTCCAAACCACTACTGCTCTCTCACAGGCCAATTTTGACTTAATGAAACTTACCCTATTTCACATTTAAATAATGTTTACAGTTTTCAAAGCACTGCCAGATATAGAATTTCAATTACGTTATGTTTTTCTCACAACAAAATTATGAGATAGAAATGGGGCAAGAATGATTGTATACATTGCACACATTTTCTAGAGAATGAAAAGTGAACTTCAGAGAGGCTACATGACTTGTCCAAGCTCCAGACTTCATATCTACTGATGTCCTCCTCATCAGAATGTCTCCTGAGAATTAACCCATCTGAGCTAGATATAAATAAAAAATGAGCCTGTTTATGTTCAGTTGCTCTCTCTTGTTGGGAGTTGAGGTTTCCCTGGACTAAAAAGGAATCATCTGTGTGTACACATGCAAAGTGGGATAAATATCAAGGCATTTCTGATCATCCAAGCCCCCATTATCCTCTGACTCAAATTCATTGCTCACAGTGTGTTTCCCTCTGAATAAGATTCATTAATAAAAATGTATATCCCAAGTTGAACTCTGTTTGGGGTTAAATGCGGACTTAGCCTCTACTGTCAACAACCCTCTGGTTTCCTGCTATTGTGTGTCTTCTGATACCCAAGGATGGAGATCATCAGAGAGCTCATATGTATTTAAAAACTTATTTGTCAGGCTGGCTGAGTGGCTCAGTTGGTTAAGAGCTCACTCAAGAGTGCAAAGGGCTGGCCGAGTGGCGCGGTGGTTAAGCGCTGGCTTGGGAAGCCCGCAGCCCCGGTTCGGTCCCACATATGAGGGCCAGTGACACTGCCCTCAAAAAAAAAAAAAAAAAAAAAGAGTGCAAGCTGAGCTCTGAGCAACAGCAGTTCGATGCCCAGCCCGAGCTGAGTTGCCGCTGAGCTGCCAACAGGTAGCAGGATGGCTCAGCTAAAAAAAAAAAAAAAAAAAAAAAAACTTATTTGGCTAAGTACACAGCTCTCAAAACACTGGGTTCCAACATTTCCTTGGCAAGTCACCAATAATAATAAGTAAAATCTTAGGTGGTCATTCTGCACGGTGCTATAAAAAGAAAATGAAAAACAAGATCAATTGTGCTTTTTGAAAATACCAAAAAAATCCTTCATCTTTAAAATCCTTCATCTTTTATGACTACTAGAAACCAAAAAATTTCTTCCCTAATGATAATTCCCATTTGTGTTCTGCGGATCATAGGAATCATAAGCAATTTGAATTAAAGGCAAGAGGATCTAAATTTACATATTCAAATTCATTTATTCCCCAAATATGTGTTGAGTCCCCACTATGTGTCAAGCATGTGCTGGGACTACAGGAGTGAGCAAAACAAAATCTCCAGTCATAACAAGCACGCCTTCCACTGGGCTAAGTCAGACTGTGAACATATATCAATTCATTATCTAGTTTTTGGCAAAGCATGTTTAGAGACTCAAGGCCGACCAGTCCTGCTGCTCTTACCCAGACACACTGAACTGAAAGATTACAAAAAGCTACAAACAAAAAAGCTGCTGGCCTCACATCTACAATTTAATTTTAGGTAGCCAAGTAAAAATTGCCATGACAATGACATACAATAAAGCAATCATTCAGAGACACAAAAAAACGCTACTCCTACATGGGAATTTTTAAGGAGATGGGCTCCTCAGGAGGGTGGGCCTCTGCGGGGGAGTACATGTTTACCAAGGACTCCTTCTGGTGGCCAGGGGGCTTCTTCTTCCACTTTCTTGCACCTGTTCTGCTGTTATATTCATACACATTCCCAGAGACTGTGGGGAGAAAAATACAAAACACAGATAAAGTGAATTGTAATGAACTCACAAAGCATTGATTCATCCCACAAAGTACTTATTGAGCATTTGCCGTATGCCCAGCGTCGTGACAAGTTGCTTGTCTTGTCGAGCCTTGTTCTGTTAGCACAGGAAAAACTAGAGGAACACCTTGAAGTAGCATGTGATTTTACATGCATTAAAAATTGTCTCCTTAGGGCTGGCCAAGTGGCTCAGTTGGTTAAGAGCTCGCTTAAGAGTGTGAGTTGTGCCCTGAGTAACAGCAGTTCAATGCCCAGCCCAAGCTGAGCTGCTGCTGAGCTGCCAACAGGTGGCAGGATAGCTCAGTTAAAAAAAAAAATTGTCCCTTTAGCACTCAAGGGCTCTTTTGTGGTGAAGAAATGACCATGGTAGTTGTCATTAAATGCTATAAAACTATTCACGCAGACAAAAAAAAATAAGTGCATGCAAAAACTGGGCCAATCTGAGTAAAGGTTGTAGTCCAGTTAATTATACTGGACCAATGTCAATTTCCTGGTTTTGGTGCTGTGGTTATAAAAGCTGTTGCATATGGGGGAAACTAGGTGATGGGTACATAGTACCTCTCTACTTTTTTTTTTTTTTTTGGCAATTTCTTCTGAATCTGTAATTCTTTTTAAAAATCCCAAAGTTTTTTAAAAAGAACGTGTCAAACTATTATTTTAATTGTCCCTCAAGTGATATGCCTTACACAGCATATGAGGTTTATTCCACCAACACTTTTTGAAAAAAGTAATGAAATACAATAATATACAAGAGAAAAGAAGCAGGGTAAATACTGCCCGATATAGAGGAAGTCAACCAACTGTTGTTTCTTAGTTTAGATATAATTAATAAATAAAAGTAATAATAATATAACAATAATACATAATAATAGCTGACTCCTATAGTTTTTATCACATGCCAGACTCGGTTTTCATATATTAATTCATTTAATCTACTCAATGTCCTTGTGATATACATACATATTATGGGCCACATTTTAGAGATGAGGAAACTGGGGCACAGAGATGTTAAGTAACTTGTCAATGACACACCATTTGTAAGTGGCAAACCTAGATCGGAACCCAGGGAGTCCAGCTACAGAGCTCTAAATGCTATCCACCTATGATAGGGGGGCATGTCTTCTTTTACTTTGATTAGACTTTATGAATAAAACGATGCCTTACGCATTGCATTCTGGGTTCCACAGAACATTTAATAGATGATTATATATCCCAACATAGATAGCAAAATTTATTTTTATTTTAAAATATTTCTCTTCTTTAAGTGCCATGTAACACTTCAGTGTGCTGAGTCGCTGAGTCAGCTCTCAAAAATCCTTTATTTCAAAGGTGCTTCTAGTGCCAGGGCGTATGTGCTAGTACAATGCACTTCCCTGAAAAACACCTCCCTCCACAGGAAAAAAAAAAATCACTCAATAGTGTATGTTAGAACTTGAAAACTAATTGCTGAGTCAGGCATCAAACATCCCGTTTCCAAATAAGCCAACTGCATCAGTCTAAACACTAGTAACTATGTCCTCAGAATTGAGAAGACCAAAGGCGATGAGTATCATTCAAATGTGGGATGAGCAAAAAGTGACCATAACAGTTTACTTTTATTAGGCTCCATATGCTTGTTTTGTTGTGTTTTGTAGAATGGAGCAATCTAGAGCCCAGTGTTTATTAATGCACTGCTTCTTACCAGACAGTGTTGGGAAAGATCGTGACTAGCGTTAGGGTGAGGGCTCCTGGGTCAGATCGACTAGCGTTTAATCCTGACTCTTTCCTCTCACCAACTATGATCCTGAGGGACCTTGTCCCTCTGTGTCTTGGTTTTCTCATTTGTAAAATGAGGAGAATAATCATAGTCACTACCTCAGAAATAGTTATGAGAATAAAGAAATAATGTAAAAGCATTTTCACCATACTAAGAATTTAACAAATATTGCTATGATTTGATATTAGAAATGCCCTAATAACATGTTCTAACAAGTCTGCAACTGTATAGTTAAATATAAAGTCTTTCAGTGTACAAGGAATAATGTTAAAATTAAATAGGTGATACTGCAGCTTTAATCAAAAGGTACAAGCAATTGTATGTCCATTGCTGGATGAATGGCTAAACAGAATGTAGTAAACACATACAATGGAATATGTTTCAGCCTTTAAAAAGAAGAAGAGGGCCGGCCAAATGGCTCACTTGGTTAGGAGCATGAACTCTGAGCAACAGGGTTGCCGGTTCGATTCCTACATGGGCCAGTGAGCTGCGTCCGAGCTCAGCTGCTGCTGAGCTGCCAACAGGTGACAGCATGGCTCAGCTGGTGAGAGCAAGTGCTCCTAATAACAAGGTTGCTTGTTGGACTCCCACACGGGATGGCAGGCTACATTCACCCACAACTAAGATTGAACACGGCACCTTGAGCTGAGCTTCCCTGAGCTGCCGATGGGCAGCCAGATGGCTCAGTCGGCAGCCAGATTGCTCAGTGGTTAGAGCATGCATTCCTAGCAACAAGATTTCCAGTTCAACTCCTTCATGGGATGGTAGCTACACCCACTCGCAACTAAGATTGAACACAGCACCTTGAGCTGCTGACAGGCAGCCAGATGGCGACTGGACTTGGAGCTGAGCTAGCTGCGCCCTCCACAACTAAGATTGAAGGACAACTTGGCTGTTCCCCTTCCCCAATTCCCCAACACTGTTCATCCTCCCCAATTCCCCAATAAAATCTTTAAAAAAAGAAAAAAAAAGGAAGAAGATTCTGAAACATGCTACAAGATGGGTGAACTTTGACGATGTTATGCTTAATGAAATAAAGCACTCACAGAAGGATAAATAATTGATGATTCCACTTATAGGAAGTACCTAAAGTAGTCAAACTCATAGAGATGGAAAGTAGAATGGTAGTTTCCAGAGGCACAGGGAATGAGTGGTTAGCGTTTAATGAGCACAAAGTTTCTTTTGGGGAGGATGAAAAAGTTCTGGACATGGAAGGGAGTGATGGTTGCACAGTAATATGAATGTACTTAATGCTACAGAATGGTACAATTCAAAATAGTTAAAATGGTAAACCTTATTTTATGTATGTTTAACACAATAAAAATTAAATAGGTTAATAATTACAAAGTGCTTAGAATAAGCCTGCTATATTACAAGTACTAAACAGGTGTTTATTAAATATACATTTTTTTAAACTTTAGAGGAAAGCAAGAAATATCATATAATAATTTTGATTATTTTCAATAATAATAACTAAGTAGAAAAAGAACCAGGAGATGATCCTGAAGGTCTGCTACAGGCCCTCTGCCATTCCTCCCCCAGGAGGGCTGGTACAAGACCTTCCTCCCACGGCCAACACACAACGGTCTTCTCACTGCTTTTGTAGCCAAGTCCCTACCTACCTCCTCCTCATCTGCCTCTGTTCTACCACAATTAAGATTTAGTCTCTCTTCAGTAGAGCTCCACCAACTCTTTTCCTTCCTTGCTTTGAAAGGAAAGAATGCCAAATGATGCTAAACACATGCCATAACCTCTCAGAGCCTCTGTTTCAATGTCCATAAAATGGGGACCATGATGACACTCTCATTATTGGGTTGTTGTGAGGATTAAATGAGACAAGGCATATTTGGTGTAGGCAAGCACTTAAAAAAAATGCTTAAGTATGCTTTTAAAGAATTCCTGGAAACTGGAACTCATAGATATAACATAGATTAAACTAGGACATAAGCAGGATGTTTTTAATTTCGTATAAGTGGTAATATTTCTTTATGGAGAGCTGAGAAGTCAGTAATAAAGCATCACTAATTGCATGCCAAAACATCCAGAGTGGTCAGAATTTAATTTGCTATAAAGGGTCACAAACTGCTGTTTTGCCAATGAGTCTTTTGTGACTAATTCCCCATGTGAATGACCCTTTAAAAAATGATTTTTACATTCATTATATTCATGTTTGAACATCACAATCATCATGTAACAGGACAAGCCCACAATATTATTCCAATATTTCAGGTGGAAAAAGGGGACAAAGTAAAGTACTTTGTCCAGATTCACACAGAGTGTTAGTGGTTGTGTCAACACTCAAACCCAAGTTTCCTAACTTACATCCAGGGCTTCACCCATACCTCTGGTGACATCCTATTCCTGCCCCATCTTTAGGGAAGCAATGCATGGAAAAAAAGAAGTCTTTGAAAGTTTATGAAATGGAGGTATGATCTGCTATACAATTTCAAGTTTTGTAAAAGATAAATCTTTAGACCAAGAATTGCAAATCCATGACCCACCTGGTCTATAGATGTTGTGCTTAATTAAAGATGGTCACAAATTCTTTGATTTTATCCCTGGAGAGGTAGAATATATGCTTCTCTCTTTAAATCTGGGTAAACTGAATGGATTAATCAGTAGAATATGGTGGATTTAAGGCCCATCCATGCCTTAAGAAACTGGCAACTTCACCTTCCTATCTCTTGGAACTCCCTCTGGGAGATCTAAACTGATATATACGATATTCAACTAATCCTGCTGGAGAGACTACGTGAAGAGGCCCTGAGATTATATGAAGAGAGTTGGGACCCACTTGAGCCTAACCAAGCAACTATATCCCCACCAAGTTGTCAGGCATGTAATTAAGCCACTTTGCACCCACCAGACCAGATCAGCTGCCCACTCAATACCATTAAAGTCCCTTTTAATACCATAAAGCCATTGAATTGTCCAGGTGGCACCTACACAAATTCTTGACACACAAAATTGTGAGATATAAAATGGTTGCTGTTTTAAGCCAGTAAATCCTAGGGTAGTGTACACAAAAATATGCAACCAGGAGGGAAAATATGTTTTATTTGTCCTGCATAATGGAGTTTGTTTTCATTGAATTGTTTACCTATATTTTTAAAATGGGCAGATTTCATGTAACAATCTAGATTTCTAACTTCTTTTTAAGCATCAGAATTCTGGCGACTCCAGGCCTATTCCCGATGTGGCAATAATCTGAGCCCAGTAATAGCCATGTCCCCCAGGCATCAATAGCCATTGATGATTGAACTTACTGTCTTATATGGCCCCTTTCAATCATTTACTTTGCCTGCCTGGCCCTTGAATTGTTTACTTTAGGACAGTCTTACTATGCAAAGCATAATAAATAAGTAATTTATTCACTTATGAATAAATTACTTATGGCTCTAAATAGACAAAATGGGCTTAACTCAAAAGATACTTCAACACCATACCTGGATCAACAGCTTCTCCGTCAAATATGGTCTCATACACAGTGGTTTCCTTTTGAAAAGCACAACATATTAACAATGAAATCAGCTTGATAAATTAGTTTTGACATGTGGTGAGTGCTTTGAGCAGGTGAATTCTTAAAAATTACCTCATCTTTCTTGTATGGAGGGCTAGCAGCCTGGGCTCAAATTGTTCCTGCTATTCTTGCATCCTCCCAGCCCCATCCCCCATGTCAGTCTGCCCATCATGTCCTCCTTCAGCTCACATCTTTTTATTGATGTGAAGTCTCTTATCTTGGATGGGAGGCATTGTGGGCTGAATTGTGATCCCTCAAATTTCATATTGAAGTCCTAACCCCCAGTACCTCAGAATGTAATTATATTTAAAGTCAGGACCTTTAAATGGTGATTAAGATAAAATGAGGTCCTATGGGTAGGTTTTAATCTATGACTGATCTTTTAAGAACAAGAGATAAGAACACAGACAAAACAGATGAGAGATGACACAGAGAGAAAGCAGCCATTTGCAAGCCAAAGAAATAGACCTCAGAAGACACCAGAACTACCAACACCTTCATCTGACATTTCTAACATCTAGAACTGGGAGAAAAAAGTCTCTGTTGTTTAAGCCACCCATTCTATGGTATTTTGTTTTGGGCAGTCCTAGCAAACTGATACAGAGATTGGCAGGCATCAGTTTCGTAAAGGAAGAGGCCGGGGAAAGGAGCACTGAAAGAGAACTCACTCATGAAATAATGTGGTCAGTCAGGACTCAGATAGGAAAGCCCTTGGTAAATGGGGCAGCAGATGGAGAGAGAAAAGGGGAGATGGAGACTAAAAATGCCCTTTTGTTTTGTTTTCCACGTTATAGTTCCTGGAACCAGGCTTACCCTTGTACAGCTGTTTATATGGATTATTTCATGATGAGCCTCGTCCAATTTTAAGATTTCAGATACTCTAGGGTATATAGACTTCACCATCTGCTAGAAAACTCCAGGGTTGAAAACTTACTCAGCTCTATCGCATAGAATAATCTATTTTCAAATCTATATCTTATTTTTAAGTAATGATAGATAATGCTGAATGATTTCCATTTGTCGAGAGTTGTTTTCATTGAATACACATACAATATTTGAGGCAAATTCTGACCTAAGCCAGATTCTAAGACTAGACCTGAAATCCCAGTTTCGTAATACACAGAAATTCAACAGAAACAGATAAGTTGAAATAATTTTATTTCCTTTCTATGATGCCTAAGTAGATTTACCATGTGTTTATATGGAAGAACTTTTCATTGAACAATAATTATAGAGGAAATATAGTGCCCTTTCTTCTACTATTGAGAGATCACAAAAAGGTACTTACTGTTAATACTCCTTGTTTTTTATTTCTGTTTCCAATGACAATCTTTTCCTTTTGATTTCTATCTCCTGTTCAAAAAATAATTAAATAAAAGGCAGGTATCTGATGAGTGGATTTTAAAAATCACACAACTCATAATAATCATGTGACAATTAACAATCTGTATCTTACCTGCAATATACTTCATACCCCTGTATGAAAAGAAAATTTGACAAAATGTCAGCTTCATTATGCTAACACATGGCCAAAAAATTTTTTTGCAGCACCTGACTATTATCACATCTCTCTCACTCCCAATTTTTTTTAAATGTTGCATGTATACTGATCTTATTAACAATCTCCACCCCCTCACTGAATCATAAATTATCTCTACTTAGTTAATAAAAATTCATAACCAACTCTATTTTTGAGGCCATGACATTCTGCTTCCTGAAGAACTATTTTTGGATGGTGATGAAAACAGCTGCACTTTCTATCCATTTCTTTGGCCCCTCTGCCCAGCTTCACATAGATTCAAACCCAGTATGGAAATGGCACCTGGATTTACCACATGTCTAGTCCCCAGTGGTTGTCAAATACCCGCCCAAGACCTGCTTGCATCAAAATAATATGGGGAATTGTTTGGCTTGTCTGCTCACAAACTGATTTGTATATAATCTATTCTCATAGAGAATCTGTTTCAGGTGATCTAAGGTAGAACTCCAGGATATGCTGTTGTTGTTTTTTAAAGAAAGCTCTCCAATTGTTTCTGAGATAGAGCAGGGTTGGAGTCATAGTGAAAGACATCACCGAGTTTTGTATCCCAAGTATTATACTTTCCTCTGTGCCCCTCAAAAACAAACTTAGGCAGAAGCCCTCAGGGTAAGATCACCAAACCCCAACTGATTTCAACTCTTTATATCAGAAGCTTAGAAAGAAAAATCACATACGTGGGTTTGGGCTTGGAAAATTCCTTGGCCACTTTCTGACAGCATCCCATCATGTTTCCATATCTCCAAAGCAGGAAGCATACCCAGGACACCAACCCAGCAAAGAAAACAGCCATCAGAGTGAAGATGAAAGGGATGTACCAGTCACTGGATGTGTATGTGTTGATAGCTGTGTACACAATGGTCAGACCTTTTCTTTGCTGGGAAATATTATTTCAAAGCAAACAGCATTAATTTGTATTTTCAGAGAGCACCTGTTTACACATAGCATCAGTTTAGAACCATGGTCCTATGCAGACAGTGGGGTATTGACTCAGACATATGCATTTTTGAAAATACCACAGGTAATACTGAGGAACACCCAAGCCTAGAAAAGGCACCAATTTAAGGATCTTATGACTTGAATTGTATGCAATGACCACTCTGTGAACTTGGACAAAAATATTATATGCCTCTATTATCTATACTATATAGGAAAAACTCTTGTGCAGGAGAGAACATTGTGTTCTGGAAAATCAAATATTCTGTTGGAAAGATTTATAATTTATACATTTGTAAAAAATGACCCTATTTCAAAGTGTAGAAGACAATAAAATACACTACCCATACAGTCTACTGAACAGACTTTATCCTTGGTTGACTCAGAAACCATTGTGGAGTCCTGGAGAGGCTTTGCTTATCTATTTTTGAAATAACAAAATACTAAAGGGTCTGCTAAACTTCACAGGGTTTCATCAAAAGTTAGATGCAATGATGAATATAAGCCATGGAGTACAGTGCCTGGCACATGGTAGATGCACATTCTATGAAGAACACAGCTCTAGAGAATAAAGTTTAAAAGTGCCCATTATTTGTAGAGATTTGTAATTGATAGATGTCATTGATGAGTGCTCCGTTCTGGTGGACAACAGTTTCAGAGAATTCAGACATAATTAGTTGCTTGTGTGGGCTGTGCGCTCCACCTGCAATTATCATGAACTCTCTCTCACCCACAGGTTGTACTCACAGTTTGTACTCTCAGGTGCACACTCTGAAATGTGGCCTGAGAGGTGAGTGGGGGAGTGATCCAGTGAAAAGGTGTATGGGTGAAGGTGATGCCCTAAAGTAGCCTGTTAACCTTTCAAGATGAAACTTGAATTTATAGTAGAATATTTCCCACACAGAGACCAAAATTAAATTCCATAACTCTTTACCTCAGAACTGGTGGTTGGAGGAGGTGACGTATTGACCCTCGTCACATAAATATCTATAATAGCAGTGCCTGTCCTGGGGTTGGTGGCTCTGCTGTGTTTCAGGTTGTCATCAATTATGTGTACCACGAGATGGTACCACTGCTGCAGTTCAGCTCCAGATTCAAAGTTAAAAGGATTCTTCACAATTAATTGTGGAGTATTTGAACCTCGAGTTGGGTCAAATCCAAAATGATGGTTCTCATTTCCTTTAAAAGGGATAATTTAAAAATTATAATTATATTCAGATTATGTTAAAAGGTTTTTCTCAAGCTACCATGCATTCGTTTTGAAACACAGTAGGTATAAATAAATACAATTTCTATTGTTCTCTGAATTCCTATATCTATACAAGGCTTATAATAAAACTGAAATCAAATGAGTACTAAATTCAGTTGTTTAGAAAAAAATTGTTTTAAAGGTTAAGATCATGAGTTTGATCTTCATATAAGATCAGCAAGCATCAGACTATTATCAAATTATTATTCTGCCTTAATTGCTCTCCCTTCCTTTATCTCCCACTGAGAAAAGTTTTATTTCCACCTTCAGCTCAGTCTATATGAATATAAAATGGGCCACTCAGACCACAAAAATCTATTGAATCCCTACTAAGTTTCAAGTGAAGTCTCAAGGGCCCTGGAGACAGTGTTGTAAAAAAAACATGCACATAGCTTCCACCTTCATGAAGCTCATCATCTAGCAAAAGAAGCAGACATTGAACCAGCCTTTTAAATTAATTGGCAATGTGTTTACTGATATCCATGCTCCCATTCTTTCAGATACATGACAACAGATCTGACCTCCATACTTTAAGTAATTCTCCTTGTTATATGGTCTCATGATACTTAGTAGTTTTCATTAATAGTACTTGTCATACTTTATAATTTTATAATTGTTGATGTTACTACTAGTTTAATAAGTAATGATTTTCATGAATTTAAGATCCATATCTGTCTTGTATCCATCTTTTAGTACATATTTGGTCTCCAATAAATTTCTTCCATAGGTCACAAGATGATGACTAAAGTCGATATGGATCTTTGTGAATCCAACAATCATACAGTTGAAAGCACCTATCAGAGATTCTGTATCACTGTCACATTGAAGGTGTCTGCTGTTTTCAACCAGAACCAAGGACGGCAGACTTAGTTCTTTGTACTTTAACCTCAGTGTTTCCCATGCAGTCCCAAAGTCTCTTCGTTGTCAAGTATCATTGAAATCACTGATAGCTCCCCCACAAGGGGAATTAGATTAGATATGTGGAAGTGAAAAATGTTCATTGAGGAAACTTAATGCTATAAATATGAAAAAGCTTAACATTTATAAACATAGTTATTTCTAAGGTTATACCATGTCAAACAGGGTATAGCTAATGTCAATTTAATACAGGCTCATGATTAAAAGAAATAAAAATTTATTCACCAGAAACCATCTCAAAGCGCATTTCAAAATCTTGTGAATCTCTATCATGGCAGTTTAATTCAAAGCCATTGATGTTTGTCCCAGCAACAACATTGTCAAAAATGACTGCCTTATAGAAAGAGGGTGTGCAGACAGGTGCTTCATCATTCTCGTCTTCAACGTCAACAGTGACCTGTCAGCAATGAGGGAGAAGCAAACATTACATCTATGTCATGTGACTATTCACACACAAAATCAGAAATAAGCATCTGGGTAGAGATAGATCAGTTAAAATTATTAAATTAAAAGTCCAGAATGTTGAGTTTCAATAAATGTTCCTGCAGACTTGGGTTCTGGCTGTCAGTGAACTAGCCAGTTGGTCTACTATTCTTGGGTCAACGGTCACATTCAGTGTAGCCATTTGGGAGAGTTTCAGACTCATCAGAAGAACCTGTGCAAAACTCACAAATTACATAAATGATAAGAAAAGCAAAGCTGAAGAATGATTCTTCTAAAACGTGAAATCCTTTGAACTTTTTAAATATCTATGCTTAATAGCAACTATGAGTATGTGCTGAGTTTGCTTCCTCTTTCATAATTTAGGGGCTTCCTCTGCATTACTCTCTCAAGCATAATGTATTTTTTGGTAACAATATGATTACCTCCAAGTATGCTCTGATCTTAATTAGGGGCTGTTATCAACATTTTTGATTAAAATAACATAAACCAGGAAAGTGTGATTTATATGGAAAAAGATCAAAATATCAAGGACTTTTTTAAATGTCAGTTATTGAACACCAGTGAGCTTAGAAAGGTTATCTGCCCACCTCTTAGATGACTAGTAACTTTCTCAACAACATTTGCAGAAGAATCCCTGGTGTGTTCATATTTGCAAGTATTATCTTCTTTTAAATGGTCTCTGTAATGTTTTAACAACACAGCTAAATTCTTGGGGAATAATTCAGCCATTAATGTTACTTCTATAGATTGAATATAACTATCTGTTCTATTAATATGTGAAGTGCTTTCATATGATTTTAGGGAGCTGTGATATAATGGAAACAGCACAGGATTTGGGGTTAGAAACCTTTATTAAAACTTTGGGGGGCAGTGACATCACAATCTGGATACACGTTTGTTGTGGGGAAAGTGCACCAGCCACAAGAAACAACATTTCACAGACAAGCTAAACTGGCATTCAAGAGTGAGGCTCCTACTTCTGGTTCAAGATGACAGAGTAGGAAGATCCTGAGCTCACTTCCTGTCATTGATACCAAAACTGTAACTACATATAGAACAGTTTTCTCTGAGAATGACCTGAAGACTAGCAGAACAGATTTTCTACAACTAAAGTTGTAAAGAAAAAGGTACATTGAGATGGGTAGGAGAGCAGAGGCTCAGTCTTGTCAGGACCCACCCTGTCCCCTACAATCCATGTGGTGACCCATGGTAGGAGAGATATCACAGCCTTAGAGGTACCTCCCTGAAGAGCGATGTGTCTGAGCCCCAGCTGGGGGGACCTGCAGTGGGAAGAGGAGCCCCATAATATCTGGCTTTGAAAACCAGCAGGGCTTACATTTGGGGAAGCCGAAGGGCTGCAGGAAACCAAGGTCATGCTCTTTCCAAGTCCCAATGCAAAAGCAGCAGTTTAAAAAGCACCTGGGTTATATGTGAAGGTAATACATTGACTAATTTGAGAGTGTATGTTGGAGGGGTAGGGACCTGTTCAAACTTTCTCCAGGGACAGAAATGCTGGTGGGTGCCATATTTTTTTCCTTTCTTTATACTCTCCTTCCACCAATCTGGTCTGACACTGGTAGGCACAATTACTGATACTCTTCATTAACCTTGCTAATACTCTTCACCCCACAGTGGCATTTCTCTGAGGACTCACCCCAGCTGGAAGCCCTTTAAAGTGGCTCCTGCCCTGCCACATCTGGTGGGTAGCCTCAATCATCACCAATATCCCCTTCAAAGTGGCCACTGCCCTGCCACACCTGGTTGGCAGCCTCAGTTGGCACCAGTGCACAGCAGTGTATCTGCCACTGTTAAGCCTCACAGTCATCCACACCAGAGGCCCACCCTGCACACTAGCACACCAGCAGCAGTTGCAGTCAAACCCACTAGCCAGCTGCACCAGGGCAGAGAGTGAGGTGGCTGCTTTCCTGCACACCAGTGTACCCACAATAGTTGTGAACAGGCCTCACAACCAGGGACCAGCCTTGCCTGCCAATGTGTTCATAGCAGGTGTGGCCCAGCTATAACAGGAGACCACACTAGTCAAGGGAACACCTCAGGAGCACCTGGTTCTGATGACTGGAGGGATTGCACTACTGGGCCTCACAGAACACCTTCTACATTAGTCCACTTTTTCAAGACCAGGAGATGTAGCTGATCTACCTAATACATAGAAACAAACAGGAAAAATGAGGCGACAAAAGAATATGTTCCTACCAAAAAAAAAAAAAAAAAAACAGAAAAAGAACTAAATGAAACAGAGGTAAGCTGTTGACTAGATAAAGAGTTCAAAGTAACAGTCATAAAGAGGCTCATCAAACTCTGCAGAACAGTGGGTCAACTCAATGAGAACTTCAACAAAGACATAAATAATGTAAAAAAGAAACAATCAGAACTAAAGAATATAACTGAAATTAAAAATATACTAGAGGATAATCAGATCAGATGAAGCAGAAGAATGTATCAGCCATCAGGAAGACAGGATAGTGGAAATCACCCAATTGGAAGAGCAAAATGAAAAAATAATTTAAAAGGATGAGAATAGTATAAGGGAACTCTGGGACAACATCAAGCATATTAACATTCACATCATAGGGGTCCCAGAAGAAGAAAAGAGAGAAAAAGGGACAGAAACAATGGCTGAAAACTTCCCTACCTTGGCAAAAATAAACAGACATCCAAGTCCAGGAAGCAAGGAGAATCCCAAACAAGATGAACCCAAAGAGAACCATACCAAGGCACATAATTAAGATATCAAAAGTTAAAGATAAAGGGAGAATCTTAAAAGCAGCAAGAGAAAAAGCAACTAGTTACATACAAGGGAGACCCCATAAGACTATATCAGCTGGTTTTTCAGCAGAAACTTGGTAGGCCAGAAGGAAGTAGAACGATATAGTCACTGCGATGAAAGGAGAAAACCTACAACCAAGAATACTCTACCTGGCAAGGTTTCCATTCAGAATTGAGGGAGATAGTTTCCTCACAAGCAAAAGCTAAAAGAAATTAGCACCACAAAATCAGCATTACAAGAAATGTTAAAGGGGATTCTTTAAGCAGAAAAGAAAAAGCCAAAACTAGAAAAAGAAAGTATATGAAAGGGAAAAAAATCTCACTACTAAAAGCAAACATATATAGTAAAGGTAGTAGACCAACCATTTGTAAAGCTGGTATGAAAGAAAATATCAATAATTACTTTAATTGTAAATGGACTGAGTGCTCTATTCAAACACATAGGGTGACTGAATGGGAAAAAAAAACACACACATAGCAGCCTACAAGTGATTCATTTCAGATCTAAAGACACAGACTGAAAGTGAAGGGATGGAAAAAGATAGTCTATGCAAACAAAAATGAAAAGAAAGCTAGGGTAGCAATACTTAGACAAAATAGACTTTAAAACAATAACTATAACAAGAGACAAAGGTAAGACATAATGATAAAGGGATCAATCCAACAAGAGGATAAAACACTTGTAAACATTGGGCTGGCCAAGTGTTGTTTTGGTTAAGAGCTGGCTTGGGACTCCAGCTCTGAGTAGCACGGCCCCAGTTTGGATTCCACATATGAGGGCCAGTGACACTGCCCTCTACAGCTAAGATGGTAAACAACATCTCAACCTGGAGTTGGGCTGCCATGAGTCACCGGCAACGGTGTAGGCTGCAGCCCCTGCTGCAGTGGGCTGCCATAAGCTACAGTGAGTGGCCAGCAGCTGATGTGAGCTTCCAAGAGCCACTGTGAGTCGCCATCCAGAGGCCAGTGACCCATCTGCCTCACCCGAGAAGAGCACAATGACAATGCCAACATGGGCCAGTGAAGCAACGTCCTCCACAACTAGACTGAAGAACAAAAGGACAGCAACTTGTCTGTTTCCCTCACCCAATTTCCCAATAAAATCTTTAAAAAACAAAACACTTGTAAACATCTATGCACTCAACATAGGAGCACCTAAATACATACATCAAATATTAACATATAAATGGAGAGATTGACAGTATTACAATAATAGTAGGGGACTTAAATACCCCATTTAAATCAATGGATAGGTTATCCAGACAAAATCAATGTTGGTCTTAAGTGACATATGAGACCAGATCAATTTAATAGATACATACAGAACATTTCATGCAAAAACAGTAGAATACATATTCTTTTCTTCTTCAGGATGCATCACATGTTAGGCTACAAAACAAGTCTCAATAAACTTAAGAAGATTGAAATTATATCAAGCATCTTTTCTAACCACAAAAGTATGAAACTAGAAATCAATTATAAGAGGAACACAAAAAAATACACATGGGAAGCTGAACAACATGCCACTAAACAGTCAATGGATCAGGGAAGAAATCAAAAGAAACCAAAAAATACCTTGAGATAAGTGAAAATGGAAATGTTACAAAATCTGTGGGACACAGGAAAAGACTTTCTAAAGTGGAAGTTTATAGCAATAAAGGCCTACCAAAAGAATCAAGAAAAATCTCAAATAATCTAATATTACACCTAAAGGAACTAGAAAAAGGAAAACAAACGAAGACCAAAGTTAATAGAAGGAAGAAAATAATAAAGATCAGAGCAGAAGTAAATGAAACTGGAGATGGAGACCTCACTCTGCCTGATTTCAAACTATCCTACAAAGCATTAGTTATCAAAACAGATTGGTACCGACACAAAAGCACACATAGATCAATCAAACAAAATAGAGAGCTCAGAAATAAACCCATGCTTATATAATCAATTAAATTTACAACAAAAGAGGCAAGAATACAATGGCGAAAAGTCTTCAATAAATGGTGTTGGAAAACCTGGATCACTTCCTCACACCATACACAAAAATAAATTCAAAATGGACTAAAGATTTAAATATAAGACCTGAAACCATAAAACTAGAAGAAAACATAGGCAGTAAACTCTTTGATGGCAGTCTTAGAAATATACTTTTGGATGTGCCTCCTTAGGCAAGGGCTACAAAATAAAAAAACAAATGAGACTGCATTAGACCAAAAAGGTTTTGCACAGTGAAGGATACCATCAACAAAACAAAAAGGCCACCTACTGAATGGGAGAAGATATAGCAAATGATACATCTGATAAGAAATTAATATATAGACTTATACAACTCAAAATCAAAAAACCAAATAATCCAATTCAAAAATGGGCAGAAAACCTAAATAGACATTTCTCCAAAGAGGACATGCAGATACTGAACAGAAACATGGAAAGATGCTTAACCCCACTAATCATCAGGGAAATACAGGTAAAAACCACAATGATATCACTTCACACCTGTCAGAATGGCTATCGTCAAAAAGATAAGAAACAAATGTTGGCAAGGATGTGGAAAACGTGAACCCTTGTGCACTGTTGGTGGGACTATAAATGGCACAGCCACTATGGAAAATAGCATGGATGTTTCTCAAAAAATTAAAAATAGAACTACCATATATTTCAGCAATTTTAGTCCTGGGCATTTATCCTAATAAAATGAAAAAAATTAGTTCAAAAAGATATATTCACCCTTATTTCATTTCAGTATTACTTATAATAGCCATGATATGGAAGCAACCTCAGTGTCCGTCGATAGATGAATAGATATAGAAGATATTCATCCATCTATCTATCTATCTATCTATCTATCTATCTATCTATCTATCTATCTATATCTATCTATCTATCTACCTACCTATATACATATACATGTATATATACAATGAAATGTTACTCAGCCATAAAAAAAAGAATGAAATCTTGCTATTTGCAACAACATGGATGGGCCAAGAAGATATTATGCTATGTAAAGTAAGTCAGAGAAAGACAAATACTGTATCCTTTACACCAATATGTGGAATCTAAACTAAACAAATGAACAAACAAAACAAAATAAATGGATTCATAGATACAGAGAACAAACTGATAGTTGCCAGAGGGCAGGCAGTGGGTGGAATGGACAAAAAAGGAAGGTAAAGGAGATTAAGAGGTGTAAACTTATAGCGATAACATAAATAATTCATGGGGATGTAATGTACAGCATAGGGAATACAATCAATATTGCAACAACTTTGTACAGTGACAGATTGTTACTAGACTTCTCATGGTGATTATTTTATAAGGCATTGTCAAATCACTGTTGTACACATGAAGCTAATATAATATTGTATGTCAACTATAATTTTAAAAAGCTTCACATTCAAAAAAATAATAAGAATTTGGGGTCTTCCACTTGCCAGATCCTTTATTTGATTCATATGACTTAACCTTGCATTCTTTGTCTATAAAAAGATCTGTCTCTCTCCCTTCTTGGGACTGTTAGGGGATAAATTCATCCATTTGAAGAACATGTATTTAATCCTTACTCCATGCTAAGCACTGACCTAGACAGAGAAGATACTTGGTAAACCAAGCAATAAACAATTCCACAAATATATTAGGCAATGTCATATGGAAATTGGTAAAAAGGTAATGGTAAAGGAGATAGAGAATAGCTGATAGAACTCTTTTAATGGGTTGTTCAGGGAAGGGCTTTTCTATTTTTTATTCACTCTCCTATTTTCTTTCTCCTCCATATTTGATATATGCCCTCAAGCAAGTATGTATCCTCACAGAATAGATAGTGTTTGGTCATGTGGTTTTGATTTTCATAAATAATATTGTGCTACTTCCTATTTCCTACTTTTCTCAAAAAGCACCATATTTTCTTGCTTTTTCCATATTGCTGTTTGGAATACTACTTTTTTATTTATTCTTGATTCTTAGTATCCCATCATATGCATCTACTGTATATTACTTATTCTTCTAATGAGGAACACATTGATTGTTTCAAAATTCCACCATCATACAACAGGAACAATCTCTGTGTGCAGGTTTCCCTTTTGCAGAAATATGACTTAAGTGAGAATGAATTCATGTGGCTCTCTGGAGGATGAGCATTACAGCTTTAGGCAAAGGCTGTGAGATGCAAACATTCCTAGTGCGTTGAAGAAACAGCAAGTTTACCTGGCTGGTTGAAGTAAAAGAGTGTTGTAAGCTGAAGACAAAGAGGCAGCCAGGGTCCAGATCATACAGCACTACGGGCCTTAGAAAGGACATTGGAGCTTATGCTAAGTGTGATGGAAAGCCATTGGAGAGCTTTAAATAAGAGAGTGACTTGACTTTTTGAAGGTTCACTCAGGCTACTGTGTGAAGAATAGATTGTAAAGGGCACAAGTGAAAGTGGGGATTCTAGTTAGAGGCTGCTGCATGAAACCAGGTAAGGGATGATAGTGGTACAATGAGGGTGTTTGCTGTGGATGGTTGAGAGGTCAAAGGATTCAAGATACTGTATTTTGCCATGTGTATAATTCACACATTTTTGCCCAAATTTGTGAGGGAAAAATAAGGATGTATATTATACACAGGTAGTACTAATTCTGTATCTATATAAATGTTTTTAATTTTTTTTATTTATGTTTATGAGGTGAAAGTGTAATTCTAGAAATCAATAACAATATTGACATGCAAAATAATAACCTTGAATGCAACCATCGGTTTTGCTGAATTTACAATGAACTTGCAACAATGAAGAATTCTTGACCTTCTATGATACGTAAATATCACAAATTTGTTACTAGTACATAAAATTTCTTATACCTTGTATCTGTTCCTGTGTTTTATAATTATTTGTTACATAAAATTTCTTGTACCATCATGTTAAAAAATAAATGTTAAAATGCCTTTATAATACAAAAAAAACAAGTATCTAATAAATGTAAACAAATAAAAGTTTGAATTAAAAAATTAAAACAAAAGATTTTTTTCCCTGAAAATTTGGGCCAAAAACAGAGGTGTGCATTATATATGGCAAAATATGGCATATTTTGAAAGTAGAGAAAATTTATTTGAATTTTCTGATGGATTAGAGAGATAATTTAGGGTATATGATAGGGATTAAAACCCAGAGTTAATCCTTTTACTTCGTTCTAGCTGAGTTAACTTGGATAAGTTACTTAAATTCTAAGCCTTGGAAATGACGTTCTTCTACCTAAAAATAGAGTATCAGTAACTACCTCATGGGATGGGATTGAAGATTAAATGAGACATAGTACTTGACCTTTATTGGGTTCTCAGTAAAGAATGGATGGTAATGATGGTGGTAGTGATGACAATGATGATGATGGATTTCTAAAGTTTGGAGTCTAAAGCCCTATCTCCCTTTTCTGAACCTGAAGGGTCACATTTATCTCCTATCATCAATTTACTTGCTATATACTATTTAACTTTTTCTATGTTAAAAATTTTAAGCTCCCTAAAGGCATATATGGTGTCTTACACTTCTTTGTAACTTCAGGTATTGTGCACAGAGTAAATACTCAATAAATATTCTTTAAAAGAAAGAGGGAAATTTAGTAACTATGTAAGGTGACAGATGTTAAATAGACTCATTGTGGCAGTCATTTCACAATGTACACAAATATTGAATCATTATATTGTACAGCTGAAACTAATATAATGTTATGTGTCAATTATACCTTAATTTTAAAAAATTTCAAATAAAAAAAGAAAGATGGAACCAAAAAATTCCTGCTTTGCCTTATAAAAATAGTCACTTGAAGTTGCTATTTTTTTCATCTGCTCTCCCCTCTTCTCATTTGTTATAAGTGAGTGATAATTGTTGCAAGTAGTATCATCCTACATTATTTTAGAATTCATAAATGTCTTCAGGAAAAACTGCCACAGGTACCTAGGTGTAAACATCACTCTCATAGGTATCTTTGTGAGACAACCAAGCTACATAACGCTGTCCACATGACTGGAGTTCAGTCCCTGTGAAAGTCATTCTAACAGTTGATGTGAATGGACCTGACATTTTCCTCACAAGGACACAATCAGCAAACCTAATCACCACATAAATAGCAAGCCAGGGGGCTCTGTACAACAACAGAAAATACACAGCGAATCATCAGACCAGATGGGGAGAATTAAAATTCTTCAATTCTACAGCTATCTTTTCTCCAGTGACAAAACTTCATAGTACCATATCATTAACAAAGCAGTGTTAACTCTTGATATTTGTCAAGAGTCCTTTGATGTTGCTAAAATAATTTAAAAGGCTACACTTTCCTCTACTGTGATGCCAAAAGAATGTGCTTTAGTTAACTACCTTCATTGTAAACATTGCCTCTCAGTGACAGGCAGCCTGGGTTTGAGTTCAGTTCTACAAACTCTGTGCCTGACTTTCCTCATCTGAAAAGTGGAAATGATGATAACACTGCCTACCACAAAGACTAAATGTGGGGATTAACTTCATCAACATATAAAATGTGCCAAAAACATAGCACATTTAGTGCTAAGTGCTACACGTATATTTGCAATGATTACAATTTTTTGAATCTCATGAGAATTACTGTTGTTAATATTTGACCATTTATCATGGTTTTTGTTTGACCATTTTGATTGCAATAAATTAGACCTTAGGTCATCTTTGGTATATCACAACCTGAGGCTGTCTATTTACCATGGTCATCGCTGTGCGAGGGTGAAATCTATCACAGTCCACACCTTCCACGGTGAGGTTATACTGCTTCACGGTCTCGTAGTCTGGCTGGGTGGTGAGTTCAATCATTCCAGAGAGAGGATGAATCCAGAATCTTTGTATGACTTGAATGTCTCCACTGGTTATTTTGTACATCACACAGTTTGGTGGGTGGTCTTCATCAATAGCAGTCACTTTTCCAACTTTGTAGAAAGCTGCAATAACATTTATTATGGTTCATTCTTGCTATGGAAATACACTGCTTTAAAAGCTTCACATGTCTTTGCCTTCCAAATGGTATCATAGTTTCTTGAAGGATTAACCTGAATCTTTTTAGACAATGAAATGTGTTTAGAAAGCCAAACTTTACCTAACGGAAGGTGGATTTACAGATGGCCCTCTTCCAATTTAAATCACGTGGCATGAGTCTAATGATATGAGTTAACAATAACTTTATAATAATAATAATTAGCTTACATACATTGCATGCTTATTTTCTGCTAGGCATTATACTAAGATTAGCATTAAATAATGGTTCACAGTACAGACTCTGGAACCAGACTGCCTAGGTTCCACATCTCAGCTCTGCCATTTACCAGCTATAACTCATCGGAAAATTCTGTAACCAATCTGGGTCTCACATTCTTTATCTGAAAATGAGGAATAACAATAGCTATCATATAGTTATGGCGAAGACTGAGTGAGTTAAAATATGTAAAGCACTTAGAATAGTGCCTGATATATATTGTGTTGTTGGAAATGATGTTATTTTTCCTAATTTTCGTTGCAAAAATGTGTCATGACTTTTCTGACAACCCAATAGTAAATGCTATACAAGAATGAGCTATTACTTGCACACATGTCTCATTGAATCTCATCAGCGCTATGATACATATACTATTACTGTTCCTATTTTACAGATAAGGAAAATATAGTCCAGTGATCTTAAGTAACTTGCCCAAGGTCACAAAGCTGGTAATGATAGAGTAAACAAATCTTTGTCTACTAAATCTAAAGCTCACATTTTTTTAAATCACTTTGCTATCATTTCAGTATGTAGTTCCCCAAAATAACCTTTTAGAGGAAAGATGGGTGTGGTAGATAGATTGCATGAAGAGATCCAAATTCTTTACCCTTCCCATGATCATGATCATGCTCTTTCCCTCCCACATGACTTGTTTTGACCAATGGGATATTAGCAAACCTGCCTCAAGCAGAGGCCTGAAAAGCACTTGTGTGATTAGGCTTGCCTTTCTCCTGCACCTCTTCCACTGACCTGACAACATCTGCAGATTAGCCTGTTGCAGGATGAGAGAGGAACCAAATCATTCAGTCACTCCAGCTAAAGCCAGACTAGATCAGCCAAAAGTCAGCCAGTTTCCACAACTTTGAGCAATCCCAGCCAAAACCAGACAGACAGTCCAGCCAATTCTCAGACCCCCCAGGTTAAATGTTTATTGTTGTATAGCTCTGATTTTTTTGTGGGTTTTGTTACATAGCATATTTATGGTAATGGATAACTGATATAACAGGCTTACCCTTCAATCATTTTCTGCCTGGATTATAAACTCCATGGCAGATACCATACCTCCTCCGTTTAGTGAAATACCACCTCTCAGTGTCTAGTCTCACCAACATTGTGTATAGGACATTTTGGTTGCTGATAATCAAGAATGAAAAATTACAATGAAGAAATCACTTTATGGAACACCACCAACTTTAACCTCACAGGGTTTCTTTCTCAATTTGCATCTTTCTTTTACCAAGGTTCATCAGTCTCTATAATGAGTTATTAAGCAGGCAATGAATACAACTCATAATACTAAAAACAGAGAAAACACATCTGTGGAAAAAAATTATGTTTTATCATGACAAATACAGAATATGAAGAGCTGAACCTATTGCTCGTGTAAAGTCATCATTATTAAGAGAAAGCTGTCACAACTGATACAGGACCACAAAAAATAGATTAAGGGTAAATGGCCATCTCTATCATACAGTCCTGGAGAAAGGTGGTGTCATTTTAACATTTAACACTGGTTAAGTGTAATGGGAAGCTTATTCTTCTGTATGTGCAAAGTTATCCTTTCAATAAAACTAAAAGCTATCTTGAGCATCTTTAGCTAAAGTTTAAAAGAGATAAATTATAAAACTTGGCAACTCTGCCAGACTTCCTTAACAAAAATTATGGGAAATGAAATACATTTTCTCTTGTGACTTGCAACACAGTGTGATTTAATTTTCATGTGTTTTCTTCTAACTCATTCCTGATAAAATAATTGTTTTTTGCGTATTCCTACTTCCCTCCAGAAGCTTTTTGTCAATGAGAGATTCAGTTACTCACACATAATATCAGAATTTTTTTTTTTGCTTTAATGATTATAGATTCCCATGATTTTGCTGGGATTAAAAAAAACCTCATGTAGTCCTCAAGGCACACTAAAACCCTCTGTACTAATCAACACAGTGTGAAAAGGCTTCCACTTTAATAGATTTTCTAATGTCCTCAAGGTCTATAGGCTAAATGTTTGACATTCTGAGGAGACTTTGTTTTCACAGTAGTTTTAATTTTCCAATTTCCTCCTTTAAAGCAAATTGCCACTGACTTGTGAAAAAGATTTCATTTCCTTGGTGGGTATTGCCTCGAAACACCAATCCTCCCTTAATTTCATTCAGCTTATGAATCCTAGTAGGGAAGATAAAGGGATAGTTTTAAAAAAAAAATGGCAAGGAAAATGTTGTGGCACATTGTAGGCCCTCAATAAATGTTAATGATTATTATTGTTACTATTATTATTATTGACAATACTATCATGGCTTTTGTTAGTATGTATCATGTGGTTTACATACCTACAATTACCAGTTAATCCTCTCTCAACTCTGTGACATAATTAGTAATCTTCATTCTATAGATGAGAACTCAAAGGCCCATAGAGGTTGTGTGACTTTCTACGGTCATTTGACTAGCAGTGGCACACACAGAATTTGAATCCAGCTTTATCTGGATAATAATAAAATATACAATACTCTTTATTGTGAATTCCCATACAGACAATTGATTCTCTCAGAATTCTTTCATTGATTTTTGCCTAATTCTCCTATCCAAAGCCATGCTATGATTGCAATTGACCATGAAAGTAGTTTCAACATGAATGTTAGTTAATGTTTCCTCTATGTTAAAGAGTAAGGCAAAAGTGAAAAATGTCAGAGCATCACTACTTCATCAATGATGAGAATGAGTTCTTTGCTGAACAGGATAATAGTTTTTGATTGCTAGGAGAATATTTCCTCAATCTTTGTTATGATAATCAAAAAAATAATAGTGAATCAAGCCCTGATGTGCAGTATTTGCCTATTTTTGTGATGTAAATACTCCCACCATTGTTAATTCTTAGTTATCAACATAATGATACTAAGTTGGGAAAAGAAACGCAGTAGCGATTCACTATATATAAAGAATTTCACCATGCAGATCCAATAGATGTAAATAACATCAAGGGTATAAATAATAGTACATTGTAGTAACATAACTAAGAAGTGCTGAGTTTTGAGTATTTATTAATTTTGTCTTTAATATAATTTATGTAAATAAGATATACAATTTTATTTTTAATGCCAGTTATTAATAATCAGGTTATAAAATACCTGAAAATGTAAAAATTGGCTCTTGTAAGTCAGTATGATTTCACCCTAGCACACAATTGGTTTCATTCATCCCTTGAAGTATTCAAGCCAAGTCTTGAGGACCCACTCCAGAGATGCTGAAGAAGGAATGTGCTCCTCTTTTGGATGATAGAAAATAAAAGTATTCTGCTTTCTCTTCCAAATCTAATATCCTTTGGTTTATGCTAATAAATATGACCTAATTCATATCTATTTCATGGCTCCGATAAGACCTTGACAAAGATCTTGACTCTGGACCTGAAATCTGACCTCAAATGTTCATGGGATTTAAACTGCATAGACAATGGCTACATCATCCCTATCTTCTTAACTCTTGGACCTAATTTGGAGGCAAGAGGGAAGAGAAACAGAATAAAACTATTATCATGTATATTTGTCCATTACAAAAATCTGAGATCTGGCATCAAATTTCAAGGGAGACTTTGAGGAATAATCAGTATGATACACTGAGGGCATTGCCAATGAAAATAAAGTTCTCTGAAGGTCTGGAGCCCCACATAGCTCCCTCACCTGCTTGTGTCTTTTTAGTTTACATGCTGTTTTCCATTGGTCACTCATTTGAGATCTGGTAGATGGTTCCTTGTACATGCTTCAACACCATAGAAGTAAGAGATCTCTTACCTCCTGATGTTTCCGGAACAGAGAATGAATAGTGTGCAGCTTTAAATACAGGGCTGAAATCATTGGCTGGAGCAATCTCTACAATGATCGTGACAGTTACTGTAAAATTGAACAGTGAATAAACACTTTATTGTGGTGGCAGTTTTATTCTACAAACAAACGAGCTAAATGTGCCCCCAGCAACAGGCTTAATGGAAGATTTTTGAAACTACAACAGGATTATCTCTGGTACCATAAGATCCCTGTTCCCAGATTCAACATTCTCAAGGAACACAATGAATTCTGGTGCTAGCCAAAGCACTAGATGTAGTCAAAGTTATATATTTGAGAATGCTATTTTTCTGGTCAAGATGGAAGATGAGATAAATGCTGTGCTGGCCTCCTCTCACAACCACATCAAAATTACAACTAAACTACAGGACAACCATCATTGAGAATCCCTGAAGTCTAGTTGAACAGAAGTTCCATAACTAAGGATATACAGAAGAAGCTAACTCAAGACTCCTAGGAGGGGTGGAGATGCAGAACAGACTAGTTTCACATTGACTTGTAGAGGTAAAAAAATAGAGAGGGATATCTCAGCTACAGAGGACCCCGAGGAGCAAGGTGTCCAAACTACATACCAGCCCAGGGCTCCAGAGCCAGGAAGAGAAGTCCCCACAACTTCTAGTTGTGAAAACCAGCAGATATTGTGGCTGAGTGAGACAAAGGGTGGCTGGAGTTCCAGGCATTCCTCTTAAGGGGTCTGCACATGGACTTACTCACTGATGAATTCACTTGCTCTGAGCTCCAGTGCTGGGGCAGCAGCTCAAAAGGTGCCACAGACATATGAAGAAGAACTAAATTGTCTGACTTTAGGGCAAGGGCTGGAAGGGCAGCTTTCCCCGAGACAGAAGTGATGGCAGAAGCTGTTGTTTCTTTGTTTATTCCTCCCCTCTCCCAGCATGCAGACTCAGGTGGGTGCCATATCTGAGTCTCCCTCAACCTGACTAACATCATTCACCCCCATCCTGGTGATTCCCTGAGATCCCACCCCACCCAACTTGTAGGCCCACTCAAGCCACTTCCAGTGGCTTTTCCATACAAGTGGCCTGTCTTGGCTCATGCTACAGAACTTCCTAAATGCTCTCAAAAGTTCCCAAATACCGAACAAATAGCATCTGGCCTTGTCAAGCCCCATACCTCTTGCTAAGCATCCCCAAGTTCAGCACTAGTGGCAGTTGGCCTTGGTTCTCAGCCTAGCTTCTCCAGGCAACTCCAAGCCCAGTGCAGGTGAAAGACATCTGCAGATCACTTTGTGGCTCATACCAAGTGGCCCCAAGCAGAGCACAGGCAAAGGTTGAACCTAGCATGTAGCAAGGCCCCTGCCAGGAGGCCCTGGGGCCAGCATACCCAATGGCCAGCTTTGGACCATGCCAAAGGACCACCACACCCAAAGGGCAGACTGGGCAAGCAGCAGAGACTTGCTAAAGTGCATCCTGCTCTTAGAGTCAGCCCCTGTACAATTGCTCCTACACTGTAGTCACAACCATTTCTCACAACCAAGCAGACCAAGGATCAATCCCTCCCATTGACACACAAACAACAACCAAGGCTCAACTACAGTAGGAAGGCACATACAATTCACACAAAGTACACACCTAAAGCACCGAAATCTGGTGACCAGGGAGACTGTACCACTGGGCCCCACAGGATACCTACTACATAAAGTCCCTCTACAAAGATAGGGAGTCATAACAGCTCTACCTAATACATAAAACAAACACAAGGAGGCAGCCAAAATGGGAAGACAAAAAAATATGTCCCAAATAAGAGAACAGGACAAAGCTCCAGAAAACAAACTAAACAAAATAAAGATAAGCAATCTACCATATGCAGAGTTCAACACACTGGTACAAGTCTGCTCAGTGATTTCAGTGAGAACTTCAAGAAAGAGATAAGAAACATAAATTTGGATATAGAAACATAAAAACAAGAACCAGTCAGAAATGAAGAATACAATAACTGAAATAAAGAATACAAGGGCCCGCCGAGTGGTGCGGTGGTTAAGTGCTGGCTTGGGAAACCAGCTGCCCCGGTTCGGCTCCCACATATGAGGGCCAGTGACACTGCCCTCAAAAGAAAATTTACATTACAGGGATCCCCATTTTACAGGGAATCAACAGTAGATTAGGTGAAGCAGAGATTTGAATCAGTGACTTGGAAGAGAAGGTAGCAGAAAACACCCAAACAGAATAGCAAAAAAAAAAGAATCCCCCAAAAAATGAGGATAGTTTAAAGGGCCTCTGGGAAAACATCAAGCATAATAGGGGTACCAGAAGAAGAAGAGACAGAGCAAGAAATTGAAAACCTATTTAAAGAAATAATGATGGAAAATGGGAGATCATTTCTTAAATTATATAAAAGTCTAACCACTGTGCTGTACACCTGAAATTAATATAATATTGAATGTCAATGTAATTAAAAATTAAAAAGGGGAGGAGTGTGGGGAGAGTGGGAGGTTCAAATTTCCAGGTACAAAACAAATGGGTCATGGGGATGTAATGTACAGCATGGGGAATATAGTCAATAATATTGTGATAGTGTGGTACGGTGTCAGAAGGTTGCTGGGCTTATAGTGATCACTTCTTTAGGTATATAAATGTTGAGTAACTACAGTATACAACTGAAACTAATATAATATTGTATGTTAGCTATATTTTAATAAAAATCTTTTAAAAAAAATAAAAGAAAGAAAGAAATCTTGCCATCTGCAACAACATAGATGGACCTAGAGGGTATTTTACTGAGTGAAATAATTCAGGCAGACAAAGACAAATTTCATGTCATTTCACTTATATGTGGAATCTAAAACACAAAATAAACAAACAAACAAAACAGAAACAAACTCATAGATATAGAAAACATTTTGATGGTTGCCAGTTTGAAGAAGGTGTTAGGGGTGAGTGAAAAAGAAGAAGGGATTAAGAAGTACAAATTGGTAGTTACAAAATAGTCATGGGATATAAAGTATAGTATGAGGCATATAGTCAATGATATTGTAATAACTATGTATGATGTCAGATGGGTACTAGACTTATCGAGGGGATCACTTTATAAATTATATAAATCTCTAATCACTATGTTGTATACCTGAGACAATATAATATTAAATGTCAACTGTAATTGAAAAATAAAAAATCATTTAAAAAGGTATATGATGTCTGCACATTGTATTTTATTTTATACAATAGTGATATATGTGTGTATTTTATATATTTTACAGAAGAAAGTTTATTGTTTGTTTCATGAGTATAATCTCTTCCATTAGAGAGCTTCTTGGGGTGTTACTCTCCACCTAGCACATGACATTCTCCATTCTGCTTTTACTGTATGTCCTAGGAGGTGAAATGGAAAGAGACACAGAAAATGTACATTCAAGAATTGGCTTTGACATATGAGTATGCTTTATGGCCTTGAACTACCTTAACTTCTCAGAGGCCCAGTTTCTTCATTAATAAAAAGGGAATAACATCAGTTTCAATATCCTACTTCACAGTGTGTAGAAGAGGACAAAATGAAATTCTGCCCAAGAAAGTTTTTTCATACTATAAAAGGTTAAGTGAAAAGTAGTTACATTTTACTCATCTCAGCCAGATGTTTGTATATGGTGTGTCATAGAAAAGGAATTCTATATTTCAAACCAACAAGCTCAAACTAGCATATCAGAAAGTTGTCAAAAAGAAGGAATTTGATAGTCAAGCATAAAAGCAAACAAATTGCAAACAAGAAAACTTTTTTATAATTAAAAAGAAAATAATTAATATTTACTATGCAATACAATAGTAGTAGTATATTTGTCCCCATCTTAGAGCTGAGAAAACTGCGGTTCTCAAAATTAAGGATTTTGCTAGATCACACAACTAGTAAGTTGCTGAGTGGGTATTGGAGTTAGTTGCGTCTGCCAACACCTTCCAAAATGTCTCCTCTGAAATGTTTAATATGTCAAATACAAAATGCTAAGTTAAACAAATATTAAAAGGCATTTTTATGACAAGACTTCTTAGGATTTCTAATATATCGTTAGGTATTTTGAATCTCCAGGTATGCATCGTTCTCCAAAGTCATTTGACCATCAAATTCTTTAGCAGATTATCTTGTAGAAATCATGTTCTGAAGAACAATAGTATATTTTATCTCTTAAAAATCTATGCCACATGTGTCAAATAAGAAAATTTAATCTGGGGTCTATAGAATTTTACTTTGGAGAATTTATGGCATTCTTTATATTTTGCTATGTATTATTACATGTATTTTTCTAGGAATAGGGTCTGTAGCTTTTCAAATGCATCTCAAATGTATTTACGACCCTCATGAAAGGTTAGGAAGCACTGTTCCACAAAGACAGATGATTTACAAGATCTGACAATTAAGTTACAGAACTTGCCACTGTGTGCTTATATTGGCAGCATTGTACAAACAGCTCAGTAAGGTTTCACAACCTTGGTATATCAGTGTCTCACAGCTGTGTTCATGTCAACGTATGGTAGTGTCTTGTTGAGTAGCTTTTATTTTTGTTGTTTGTTGTTGCATGTTTTTGTGTGCCATCCCGAGAATGTCTGAGCTTGAATTAGAGCATTGAACAACCATTAAATTTGTTGTTAAACTTGACAAGAGTGGAAGTGAAATCAGGGGCATGTTATTCCAAGTTTATGGGGATAATGGCATGAAGTAAACGGCAGTGTACAAATGGATTAAACGTTTTTCAGAGGGGAGACAATGCATCACTGATAAAGAGATGTCAGGGCAGCCAGTAACAAATAGTACTGATGAAAACATTGCAAAAATTCATGGAATTGTGGGTCAAAATCATTGGCTGACAGTGAGAAGCATAGCAGACTAAGTAATCATCTATAGAAAACAGTTAGGAAAATCTTAACTGAAAATTTTGGCATGAGAAAGGTGTGTGCAAAAATGGTCCTGAAGGAGGTGTTGCATCAAGACAATGCACCAGCTCACATGGCACTGTCTGTGAGGGAGTTTTTAGCCAGTAAACAAATAACTGTATTGGAACACCCTCCCTAGTCACCTGATCTGACCTCCAATGACTTCTTTCTTTACCCAAAGATAAAGGAAATATTGAAATAAAGACATTTTGATGACATTCAGGACATTCAGGGTAATATGATAACAGCTCTGATGGCCATTCCAGAAAAAAAGTTCCAAAACTGCATTGGAGGGTGGACTAGGCACTAGTGGCAGTGCATAGCTTCCCAAGGTGAGTTCTTCAAAGGTTACCTTAGTATATTCAGCAGTGAGGTATGTAGCACTTTTTCTAGGATGAATTTGCAACCTTAATTGTCAGACATTGTATATGAAAGCCTCTATCTTTCCTTCAAAAAATCCCATTTATGTGTTATTGGAGCAGGTGCCATTTACACCTTTACTATACTGTGATTTTTAGTGCATCCATAAAGACTTAAAATTTTGCTAATTACCTGGTCTATAAAAATAGACTGAGCATCCTTTATGTGCAGTTAGTTGTGAATACGTTGGTGTGTGAGGACCAGGGAGGATGTAAATTTATTACTGTGAGATTTTTTTTTTTTGTCTCTCCATATTGGAGAAAGGCTCAAGTCTGGTGGGAGAAACAGATTCTTTATTTGATTAGTTAGGCCAAGAGGCTGAGTAGCTGCAAGAAAAACCTAAAAGGTCATTTGGGCCATGTAACAAGCTTGAAACAATAAAACTCTATCCATGGGGAGCAGAGAAAACACAACAAGAGCACTTCTGGGCATACTGTCATGCTTGTCATCACGTGTCCCTGTCCTCTACATATCACTTCTCCACATAGTAAGCTCTCAAGCCTAAAAATCACATTTGTAATCTTAACCCAATTAAAACTCTATATCTGTCAAACAGGAGGATTTAAATAGCTTTAGATCTGTTGGTTAAAGTTCAGCATGAAATTCTCATTGGCTGCAAACCTCTAGACACATACCATCAGTTCGCCCTCCTATATCCATGACAAAGTACTCCTTGTCACTTCTTCCAAATGCAACCTCAGAATCCTTCTCAACTTAATGATCCAGGCAAACACCACCAATGGGTCAGAATTGGCACAAAAGCTGAAACCCAAACTCCGCTCCTTCTTAGGCTATCCCTTACCAAGCACTGACATTCTACTGCTAAGCCTGTGTTCACCACCCAAAAACCCACATCGTCTTGAACATCTTTGATGCCAATCATTTGCTATATCACTTAGTACTGTACTTCCAAAATACATAGACACCTGGCATTAATAATAGATGTAACCAGAAACTTCTGTGAATCTCTATTACAAATACCTCTATAGCAACAAATTCATTCTTAAAGTGTGGCAATATGTACATGACCCTTTGGGCATGCCGTGTGAGTTCTCATTTGTACAACAGTAAGCAGAGAGAAGCAGGTGTCTGGTGGTTGGCTAAGCTTACTCACCAGCTAGACACTGCTCCGGATCAACAGCACGGGGTCGTGTCTGTGCCTCAGGGTGTTTTACAAATCGCCAAAACAAGACTGTTAAATCCACAAATGCCAAAGTACTATGGCCATGCAATCTGGGTGGATTTAATTTCAGTACACCAAAAGCCCATTCTAGCACAGGCTGACCCATAATGGTGTATTATGAGAAGGCCAAATGGCAGAGAAGGGTGGCCACTCTTTGCACTTTCATGAAGGGAACTTGGCAAGTGTCCCGTGGTTTGTGTTAATAATGGCTCTACCCATATTATGTAAAATAACTCCAATAAAATACCTTTAAAAAGTATTCAAGTACTCATATGTTTATACTACATGTTACCCAATATCTGGCTCTTTCCAAATAAGAGATGTTTGGCATTACTTAATGTTATGCACTGAATAATTGTGTCCCTCCAAAATTCTTATGTTGAAACCTATTTCCCCAATGTGATACCTGGAGGTGGGTCCTTTGGGAAGTTATTAGATTATAAGAGTGGAACCCTCAGGAACAGGATTTTAGCCTTTATAAAAGAGGCTTGAGAGAGCTCCCTTACTCCTCCTGTCATGTGTGGTTACAGTGAGAAGATGGACATCTATAACCTAGGAAGTGGGATCTCACCAGACACAAGATCTGCTGGCACCTTGATTTTGGATTTCCCAGTGTCCAGAACTGTGAGAAATAAATTTCTGTTGTATATAAGCCACCCAGTCTTGGGTATTTTGTTGTGCAGCCTGAATGGACTCAGACCCTAGACATAAAGTCATTTAAGTGTCAAGCATAAGGTTGAGCTCTGCACATCCCCTGTCATCTCTGGTCCCAAGCAGCTATAGCCAGAGCTATGTCTCAGAGCAGTGGATTGCTGAAGGTGCTGCTAGGCATAAAAAAGACTTCCCAAAGCTAATGATAACCTCCAACATGAGTTTATTTAATTCACCTCTTCCTCTTTTGTCTAATTTAACAAAATGGTCCTAAAACTAATGAATCTCTACGTTTTAAAATCTAAAATGAAGAGCCTAAAGAAAAGGCACTTACTGCTCATTGAAAAGCGTATCAAGCTTACCTGTGTGGGAGAGATATAGGTCATCAAATACTGAAATCATCATTTCAAAGACATGTCCAGCTGCAATCATCTCTGGATTTTCATAATCCAGTTCTTTGGCAACCTTTCAAAATGAAATTATTTCAGGAGAAGGACTGGCTTTTTTAATGTACATGTTTAAGCAACAAATCATTCTGGAAAAGGCAAGTGTATAGCTATTTTCATTTAATAAAGATGCCATCAGAATATGCCTGAGACTGGTCAAAACTGGCACACAGAAGTAACCATTTTGGTGGGAAAAGAGAGACATTTGATCTCTTTCTAGGGCAGCTTATTTTTGGACAAAGTATCCTGGCATAATACAAGAAAAGCAGGTGTCATATCCTGTCTTCATTGCATGCTAAGGTGTGTAACTTTAGGCAAAATATTTAAAAAGAGAAAAAATTGGGCCGGCCGAATGGTGTGTCGGTTGGGAGCTGGCTTGGGATGCCAGTGACCCTGGTTCGGATTTCACAGAAGAGGGCTGGTGACACTGCCCCAAAAAAAAAAAAAAAAAAAAAAAAAAAAAGAGAAAATATTTTGAAAGTACTTTGTAATCAATAATAAATGTACATTATTCCTATTATGACAAGTTAGTCACCACTTTAAAAATATTTATTGAGTACTAATTAAGCACCAACGATAGTCAGAGGTATTAGGGATACAGCAATAAACAATATGATCCCATAGTAGAGACTTAAAGACAATCCTAATGTTACACTGTTGGCACAGATCTCAGTTGGCATTAATTGGAATAGGTCAATATGACACCGAGTATCCAGGTGTTTCAGAGCAATGACATTTAAAAAATTGAGAATGTTATTTATTCATTCATTCAAGTATATTGAGTAGCCACTATGCACCAAGCATTATATGAGGTGTTGGTACACAAAACTGAACCACTCAGAAACATGTGTAAGGCTACAGTCTAATGAGAAAAGACTAATTAAATAGGCAGTTATAACGGGCTAATAAGGTTTTGATAGGGAAAGCAGAACTTATGTGAGCTCATAGCCAAAACTAAGCCAGTATTGTGGTAAAAGAAAACTTGTAGGAATGAGTGACATTTAAGACCTAAGGATAATTACAAAAATGTAGAAATTAATTAGAGGTGGGTGATGGGTAGGGGGAGCTATTCATAAATAGAGCAAGCATATGTGACATCCCAAATGTTAGTTGGCATCATGTTTACAAAACTCCTTCTTATCTTTATCCAAACTCCGTTTTTTAAAATGACAGTTTGGCATTGCATTTCAAAATGAACATCAACCCCAAAAACTCTTGTCTCAGTGCCTAAGCTTCCAAAATTCACAACATATACAAAAGCTCTGTTTGTAGTCTGTGAAGTTTGTCAAGAAAATTTAGGGTTATGACCAAAGTAAAAGAGAGGCCGTTAATGGCTTTCTCAGCCATGTCTTCTGACTAAGAAGTGGGTATTTGGTGCTGTTTGGGTTAGGGAAAAATTATGCCATCCCAACAGGCATTGGCACTTTCAAATCAAGACGTGTAAAAATTAAGAATCAGAAGAAAGTATTGTTTCCAAGGCATTATTCCAGTGTTGGAAGGCGGGTGGAGTTTATTGTCCATCCTCTGCCAAGTCTAGAATCTCAAGAGTAAGGTTAAGGAAGGAGGAGCTGACCTACCAGTCCCAGTGCAGAGAGAATGAGCCATCATAACATGTGTAGTCACAAGGACTTATCTCTGAGGAAATCAGCATGCTTTCCAGCCTCTGATTCATTTCTCAGCTGAGTAGGAAGTAAGTTATATTGTGCTCATTATGAGAATGTGAAAAGGATGGCTGGCAGGAAGATAATGAAGGACTTGCCCAAATGTCTTCCAGCAAGATAGCAGAGGAGGCCAGACCCTCTCTGCTGTGTCAGAGGTCCTCCTGCTTGAATGTACCAGCACCCAGCTGTGGCAATGAAATGACTCCATCTCCTGAGGAAAACTCCCGGGAGATACAGCAGCTGCTGCTCACCTGGATGAAATTTTCAGCATTTGGCACTTGCTTAAAGAGTTGTCCAGAACCAACTGGCCCCGAGCTTGGAGCATAATGTATCGTATCAGGAGGGTCATCAAGGTCATGACACAAGAGTTTTGCAACTACTGTGTCATTTGCAATCACTTCTTTCCCTGTGTACCTGTTTTGTTTTTTGTTCAAGATAAACAAAAAATCAGTTTAGTTAGATAGTCTTTTAAAATGTAATTTTTTTCCAATAAACATCCACTAGTTTGAATAATGCATATGTGTGACTGCCCTATTTATCCTGGGGCAGTCTAAGTTGGGGGCATCATCTGGGAAGCCAAAAGGTGCTATGGATTTGGTAAGACTTTCCTCATTTTTTGGGGAGCATTTCTTTTCTGCATCCAGCTAGGCACTTGCTTGGAAATCTGTCAAGGATATCACCTCAGTAGAGATGTCTGAATAGGGATCAAATGAGTTCCAATCTGTATGGTGTGGTCAAGAGGGACAATCCTTACGTTCTACAGTCACAGTGGACTTCCTTCCATCTCGCTGTATTCCCCCTTTTCTTCACTGTGATCTCTCTGCCCCAAATGCCCCCACACAAACCTTCAATGTCTAAATTCTATTCATTCTTCAAAGACTAGCATATAACTCCTTCAGGAAAAGCTCCCTGAATACTCTAGTCCCACATGTTCTTCCTCTTAACAATTAAAACACAACACATGTAACTTAAAACAATGTTGTATTTTTTACTATTGTTCTATATATATGCATCTTATCACCCTGACAAGATACAACCTCCTTATAGCAAATACTCCTTTCACCTCCAAGGGTGAAATACTCCTTCTTTCAGCTCCAAGCTCTGGGTGCAGCATGGGGGTGGGTATTTGGTTAATTAACTATGACCCTCCTGGGGGAAAAAAAAGGAAAAAGAGAAGGATGAGAAAGGATAACATTTACTCAGTGTATGCCAAACCCTATACTGAGCAAATTCCAAGCCGTGACGTATTTGACCCTTATAATAATGCTATGAAGTAGATGCAATTATCATCTCCACTTGAAAGATAGAGTACTGGGTGCCCAAACAAGACCACAGAGGTTTAATTATCAGAAGCTAGGTTATCAGGAATAAAGCTTAGAAAATACAGGGGCAGCTGTCCTATATGTAGGTGAGAGACAGGGAGCAGGGGGTAGTACATAGAAAAGTGACAGAGATGTAGGTTTGGAGACTGACCTTCAAATAATAAAAGTAGTAATGCTGACAGGAATACAGCACCATAATCCCTATCCAAATTCCAAAATCCAAAAGTTCTGAAACTCAGAATTTTCTCATAACTTATTTAACACAAAAACCTGATCTGACCTTACATTTTGACACCCAAACATTACTCGAATGGTCAGATCTTCCTTTGTCCCACTTAGTGTGATGTTCATATATTTTACTATAGATATATTCATGATTTGAATTGGGGGCATTTGCATAATATAGGGTATATACACCATATGACCTTTCTAAAATCCAAAAAAATATTTATCCTGAAACATAACCAGTGCCAAAGTTTTCAGAAAAGGGATTATGGAACTGTGATAAATAACATTTATGAAACTGACACCATATGCTCAGCATTGTGTTCAGAATGCTCCATAAATTATCCCATTTATTCTTCACCTTAAAGAGTAAGTACTATTGTTATCCTATTTTATAAAGAAAGAAACTGAAGATCAAAGAGCTTAAGTGAATTACCCAAGAGCACATAGCTGATAAGTGATAGAACCAGGATTCCAAGGTGGTCTGTGACTCCAAGACATATTCTTTTAACAACTTACTGACAGGTCCAGTTAACTCAGCTTTCAGCAGGTCATTGCTGAGAGCCAGAATATGAGACTGGACAAGAGTCAATGCAATGATTAGTTGAGCCAATAACTCACTCTGAATTCGCTGCTCACCCTGAATCCTTAACTCTGCCCATTCCTCTCAGCTTACCTAATCAGATACCGATCACAGAAAGGTGAGTTGTCATTAATGCCATGGATATCGGCGATCACTGCAATGGTTGCACACCGTTGGTCAGAGTCACAAGCCTTAATAGAGAAGGACTGAACACGCGCAAACCCAGCTCTCTCCACATCAAGGCGGGCAGCAGTAACCACGGTCCCATGCTCTATAACAAAAACAGCACATCTTGCAGCAAACTGGCCCATGTCATCATTTTCAAAATTACTTTATTGCATAGCAATGAAAGAGGTAAAGTTTGAATTATGCCTCATTCATTAGAATTAAGAAACTGATTTAAAATGTAGGCACTTTGTGGAATTGTTTATCATCAAAATACCCTCACTAATCATGTTATGTTAGCTGATACAAAAACAAAATTGTTTTTGACTTAGGGGACCAGGGAAGGCTTCCTAGAAGAGGAGGCCCTTAATTTAGGCCTTGAAGGATATATAGGGTAAGGAAATGGTGGTGAGTGGGCAGAGATGATTCTCAGCAGAGAGAATATCATAAATGAAAACATGCTAGTGCTCTCATGACTCACTGTACTCCCTTCCACCCAATCTATCTATCCATTAATTCAACACACATTTATGGAATGACAGCTATGTGCCAGCAACTGCTGAATACTATTCATATCACAATGAATTCCCTGCCTTTATGGAATTTACAACCTGGGCTGGGAAACAAACCACTAAACAAATGTAAACATTTTTTTTTCAATAGACATATTATTAAGGAAATAAAAACTATAATGTGATAAAAATAATGTCTAATGGTGAGGTCCTAAAAAATGCAAAGTCCTGGGACAGGCAGCCTAGTGTTTTGGCTGCAGTGTAATGGACAAAGGGATACCAGGAAAACAAATAGTTTGGAGAGAGAGACAAGGGACAGAGGAGACCGGGTCTTGGGGATGAGTTGAGAAGTCTGGATTGCATTCCAAGTGCAAAGGAAAACCACAGGAGGAATTCACATGGAGGAGGGGTATGATCCAATTTGACTTTTTTTTTTTTTTCATTCATCCTTTGTTTCACCAAAAATACTCGAGGGGAAAAGTGTGAAAGCAGAAGCCCAGTTAAGAGATCTGTACAGTAATTCAAATAAGAGGATGGTGGCTGTCTTGACTGGGGCTCCCCCAGAAGCAGAACTGGAGATGAGGATTTGAGTGCCATAGTTTATTTGTGAGGTAATCCAGGGCAATGGGGTATGTGGGGACTGAGACAGAGAATGGAAGGCTGCCAATAAAAAATACATTATCAAGAAAGTTACCACTGTGGGCAACTAAAGCTTAATAGCACTGGGGAACTCTGGAAGCCAGTGCAAAGCACACACTCAGAGTTTTTCCATGCCAGTGGCAAGGAACCACAACAGTTATCCACCAATTCTCTTCAGTATTTGGTTGAGAACTTATGGGGGTAAGTAGCATTTTTCCAACACTTTGAACCTGCTATTTGTGGGGGAGAAGCATGGCAGACATCTGACCCCAAATACAACCTCAGGCAAACAAATGCAGATACTGGCAGTTGGAAGTCAGAAAGCTGAAATGTTAAGTCCTGAGGAGATACGGGTGGGACACTGACAGGCAGTATCTGCTACCATGGCTTAAACCTGTGGATGTGCTAAAGATGACCACCTTTTTTCTCTTTGCAGCCCCAGAAGAAGTCGTATATACCTCGTAATTTGACCTACACCCACCCCTCAGCCTCAGTCACAGCTGATTCACTGAGAAGTGAATGACTGACTCTAGAAAGTCCAATCAGATTTTCTCTCACAAAAATTTGAACCTGAATCAGAGAACTATTTAGATCTGAGAAGAAGAGCTGGAAGGTCATGTAGAATAGAAAGTTAAGGCAGTCATGTTGTAGCAGCCATCAAGAGCTACATATTAACTCATCAGGGACAAAGAACTGGTCTTGCAGAGATTTAGTCAACATATTTATCAAGCATCTACTATGTGCTTTTGTAGGAGTTCTGCAAATGAAAACCATCTGATATATATATATATATATATATATATATATATATATATATACCCTCAAGAAACTCAGTCTTGCAGAGGAGACATAACATAAACAAATGATAACAATAGCATACAAGAGATATAATTTGCTGAGAATAATTCCCAACCTACCTTTGTCAACTGCAAAGTAAATATTCCATGGATCTAGTTCAAAGGTTAAATCACCCAAATTATCCTCATCAGTTGCCTGGCATACTCCAACCGTTTTCCCAATTGGAATTTCTTCATCCAGTATGATGTTGATTTTATTGTGTAGAGTTGAGTTTATAGAAGTAACACTCAAGATAGCATTTTCAATATTGAACAAACTTGTTTTAAAAGAAAAGACTGTTAGAGTGCCACTTGCTTAGTATTTATTCTTTTCTATCCCTTATTGTGGTGGAGGGGTAAGGCAGGTTAGCCATAGCAATGAAGAAAATGGAAACTGATAATGATGTTAATAGCTAACCCATTTATTTAGCACTTGACTATTTCTTATACACAATACTAAGCACTTTTCACATTTTTCCCCATTTATTCCTCACAGCAGCACCAGGAAGTAGGTACCATTTCCCCCCACTTTATAGATGTGGAAACTGAGATTTTTAAGAAAGTAACTTTCAGAAGTAAATATCAAAGTGGCTGAGAAAAGATTAGACCCCAAGCCTACCTGGCTCCAGAGACTGTAGGCTTAACCACTGTGCTTATTCCTCTGTAGTAAGAACAAGATTCTTAAAATTGCTGACCCTCGGTATGATTTTATAAACTCCCTCGTGATAATTTTAACCATAATTTCCCTTGAGGGTAGAGAGAGATAATTAAACTCATCAGACATTAAGAATATATTGCACTGGGCCAGCCGAGTGTCTCCATTGGTTAAGAGCTTGCTCAGGAGTGCGAGCTGAGCTCTGAGCAACAGCAGTTGGATGCCCAGCCTGAGCTGAGCCGCCAACAGATGGAAGAATGGCTCAGCTAAATATATATATCTCACTAATAACACCTTATTCTGTTGCAATTTCAATACATTTTAGACTTTAAAACTACTTTGCTTTTAGGTTTTAAGAAAGTCTTTTCTTTGGAGTCTTATCCCTTAAGTGATTGCTTACATCTTACTTTGAGGAAGAAAAATAAGGAGAAGGAGGGGTAGAAAGGGAAGAGGGAGGAGGGGAGAAGGATGAATAAACAGAAGGAAGGAAGGAAGGAAGGAAGGAAGGAAGGAAGGAAGGAAGGAAGGAAGGAAGGAAGGAAGGAAGGAAGGAAGGCTTAATTCTAATGGAAATTTTGTTAATGAATTTCAGAAACTACATTTTCATATCCAAAGTTAAAAGAATATGTTTTATTTCCTTACCTGCAGGTAAGAACAGGGTCCTTATTGTTGACATTGATGAGGAAAATCTTTAGATTCCCAGCAGTGAACAGTCCTCCAGGATCAACCACTTTAATAACTAGTGAGAAACTGAAAGTGCAGCCACAGGAAAAACAGCTAGAACTTTACAGTAACTCACAAGCCTTCACAGAAATAAAATATATGAGGCTTAACTGACCAGTTAAAACAATTAATTTATTTAGTTAAAATTGTCAGTCATACTAGTTATTTTAACAGTTGGAAATGGCTGACATTTTGTTAGGATTAGTCAAATCTGTTGAAAGGGCAGACAGGACCTTAGAAAAGTGTGTTGATCCCCATCAGTAATAAAAAAGCAAAGGGAATTCCTTAGTGTGATAGAGCAAACAAAGCTATGGCTGTGGGCTCCCACCCTTAAACACTGACTTCTCAAAACTGAAAACAGAGGGACAAATACAAAGGAAAAGGTAGTAAGAACACTTCAAATAATGTAATGACTATGGGAACATCTTAGGATGATTAGATGACAAAGCTTTTTTATTTTAGCAGAGCTGTGCATGGGTTTGAAGAATGACAGTACTTGAAATGGGGAAACTGAATGTATCCTAATTGAAAGATGAATGTTGGTGTCCATAAACCATGATCCACACAACGGTCCTGACTTGGCTGGGACTGTCTTGTTGTAGCACTGAAAGTCCCACTGGCATTTCGGGAAACCTCCCAGGCAAACCGGGAGAGTCGGTCACCCTTTCAAAACAACAACAAAAAATTCTATTGTAACTTAAAATGTACTGACAATTGAGACCAAAATTACTGTTTTCCTTCTATTTATCCTAAAAATTAAACCAGTTCTCAATTTTCCTCCTATTTAAGTTTTCCCTACAAGAACATGAGGTAACTCTTGACAAAAATCATAAAGCCAATTCACTTTTAAGAATAAAGATATTTTGCTCTTTCACTATCCAAGTGGGGGCTGAATTTGCATTCTCTTTTCGCCCTACCACTCCAAGCTCCCACCTTCAGCACAGCAGCCCACCTAGCCACCTGTCCTTAGTCTGGAGATGGGTGATAACCAAACAGCACTGGGAATTTCAAAGGGGCATTCAGCCAGGAGATTCAGGCCCCCACCACTAACTAGCTGTAATTTATTCTGTGAGACTGGCTCTTGCAACCAGTCACAACCCTGCCAAGTAACAATCTGTTAATCATTTTTAAAAATAATAATAATACAAAAACAGATATGGTAAAAATGGCAGAGTAAGTAAACTCTATCTTTTTTTCTTCTCATGGCTATATCAAAATTACAACTAACTGCAGAACAACCATCATTGAGAATCATCTGAAGTCTAGCAGAACTGAAGCCCTACAACTAAGTACATACAGACGAAGCCACTTCAAGACTCGTAGGAGAGGCAGAGACACGGAACAGGCTGGTCTCACACCCACGAGTGACCACTAAAAATCAGTAAGATTATCTCAGCTGCAGAGGTACCGCTACCAGAGGAGCGAGGACTCCCAGCCCCACACTGGCTCCCCATCCCAAGGTCTCAGTGCCAGGGAAAGAAGTCCCCATAATTTCTGGCTGTGAAAACCAGTGGAGATTGTGGCTGAGTGGAACAGGGGATAGCTGCACTCCCAGGTGCTCCTCTTAAAGGGCCCAAGCACAGACTGAACTACTGATGGACTTACTTGCTCTGAGCTCCAGGCCTGGGGAAGAATCTGAAAAGGCACCAGGAACATACAGGAAAGAGCCAAATTGTTTGGCTACAGGTCGAGGACTAGAAGGGCAGCTTTCTCCCAGATGGAGGAGTTGATGGAAGCCAGTGTTTCTTTGTTGAGCCCTACCTTCTCTCGGTATGCAGACGCAGGCAACTGCATCTGAGTCTCTATCAACCTAGCTAACACCATTCATTCTCTTTGATTCCCTAATGACTGTGCCCCACTCAACTTTCAGGCCCACACAAGCCACTTCCAGTGGCTTTTCTATATAAATGGTTTGCCTTAGCTCATGCTGCAGACTTTCCCCAAATAAGCAGCATCTGGCTTTGGCATGCCCCCTACCTCTGGCTGAGCAGCCCTAAGCCCAGCACTAGCAAGAACCAGCCTCCGTGTGTGGCTTAGCCTCTCGAGGTACCTCCAAGTCCAGGGTGGGCAGGATCCATCTTTGGATTGCTTCATGGCTCGTGTCAGGTGGTCCCTGGCAGGGCACAGACTGTGGCTGAACTTGGGCTGAATTTGACTTTCAGTGGGGCCCCTCCCAGGAGGCCTTAGGGCTGGCATACCCAGTCATCAGCTTCAGACCCAGCTGGAACATCACCCAACCACCCCTGGGGATGACACAGCCAAAGGGCAGACTGTGAAGGCACCAGAGCCCTACTAAACTGCATCCTGCTCCATAGGTTCAGCTTCTGCACAATAGTTCCTCCACTGTAGTCATGGCCAGTCCTCAGAACCAAACCAATCAGCTTGTGGATCAATTTCTCCCACTAACATGCAAACAGTAACCAAGGGTCAACTACAACAGGAGGACACACAAGAGATACACCTGGAATACCCAGCTCAGGTGATGAGGAAGGCTGCACCACTGAGCCTCATAGCACACCTACTACATACAGCCACTCCACTAAGAGTGGGAGACATAGAAGCACTACCTAACACATAGAAACAAACACAGGAAGGCATCCAAAATGGGGAGGCAAAGAAACGTGTCCCAAATAAAAGAACAGAATGAAGCTCCAGGAAAAGAACTAAACAAAATGGAAACAAGCAATCTATCAGATGCAGAGTTCCAAACACTGGTTATAAGGATGCTCAATGAACTCAGACAGAACTTCAACAAAAAGATACGAAACATAAAAAAAGAACCAGTCAGGAGAAAAGCCTATAATAACTGAAATGAAGAATGCATTAAAGGGAATGAACAGTAGATTAAATGAACCAGAGGACCGAATCAGCGATTTAGAAGATAAGGTAGCAGAAAACACACAATCAGAACAGTAAAAAGAAAAAAAGAATCCAAAAAAAATAAGGAGATTTTAAGGGACCTCTGGGACAATGTCAGGCATACCAACATTCACATCATAGGGTACCAGAAGACAAAGAGAGAGAGAAAGGAATTCAAAACCTATTTGAAGAAATAATGATGGAAAACTTCCCTAACCTGGCAAAGGAAATAAATATACAAGCTCAGGAAGTATAGAGAGTCCCAAACAAGATGAACCGAATGAAGCCCATACCAAGACACATCATAATTAAAATGCCAAAGGTTAAAGACAAAGAGAGAATCTTAAAAGCAGCAAGAGGAAAGCAGGAATTCCTACAAAGGAATTCTCATGTGACAGTCAGCTGATTTCTCAACAGAAACTTTGCAGGCCAGAAGGGATTGGCAGGAAATATTCAAAATGATAAAAAGAAAGGAACTACAACCAAGATTACTCTATCTAGGAAAGCTATCATTTAGAATTGAAGGACAGATAAAGAGCTTCCCAGACAAGAAAAAGCTATAGAAGACACAAAAACAGAATTACAAGGAATCTTAGAGGGACTTTTTTAGTCCAAAAGAAAAAACAAGATAAAAAATATGAATAATAAAATGATAATAACTACATATCTATCAACAATTACTATAAATGTAAATGGATTAAATACTCCAATCAAAAGATAAGAGTGGATGAATAGATAAGAAAACAAGACCCTTATATATGCTGCCTATAAGAGACTCACTTCAGATTAAAAGACACACACATACTGAAAATAAAGGGATGGGAAAAAGATAGTTCATGCAAATGGAAATGAAAAACAAAAGCTGGAGTAGCAATACTTATACCATGTTTTAAAATAGACTTTAAAACAAGGCTATAACAAGAGTCAAAGAAAGACCCAGTAACCCCACTTCAGGGTATTTATCTGAAGAAACCCAAAACGCTACTTTGAGGGTATGTGTGCATCCATATGTTTATTGCAGCATTGTTTACAATGGCCAAGATGTGGAGATAGACTGAGTGCCTGTCGATAGAAGAATGGAAAAACAGGGTTAGTTCATATATACAATGGAATATTGCTTGGCCAGGAAGGGAATGGGTTCTTGCCATCAGTGGCAGCATGGATGGGCCAGGAGGGTATTATGCTGAGTGGAGTATGCCAGATAGAGAAAGGCAGATGCAATGTTTGTATAAACATACAAAACAGAAACAAATTTAGATACAGAGAACATTTTGATGGTTGCCAGATGGGAGGTGGTTTGGGAGTAGTTAAAAAAGGTAAAGGCATGAAGAAGCACAAATTGGTAGTTACAAAATAGTCATGAGGATGTAAAGTAAAGCATAGGAAACATAGTCAGTAATACAGAAATAACTATGTATAGTGCAGTTGGGGATCACTTTTTAAATTATATAAATTCTAACCACTATGCCGTACACGTGAAATTAATATAAAATAATATGGAATGTCAACTGTAATTGAAAATTTTTAAAAAGGGTGAAAAGGTGAAGGGGAATAAGAGGTTCAAATTTCCAGGTATAAAACAAATAAATAATGGGGATGTAATGTACAGTATGGGGAATATAGTCAATAATATTGTGATAGTGTGGTATAGTGTCAGATGATTGCTGGACTTATCATGGTGATCATTTCTTTAGGTATATAAATGTTGAGTAACTATGGTGTACACCTGAAACTAAAATAATATTATATGTTAACTATATTTTAGTAGAAATCTTTTAAATAATTCATGAAAATAAAATTTAAAAACATAGACGCAGACAACAGTTTAATGGTTACCATAAGGTAAGGGGGAGGGGTTGAAGAAGGCAAAGGAGATCAAATATATGGTGATTGAAGGAGAAATGAATCTGGGTGGTGAACACACAATGCAATATATAGATGATGTATTATAGAATTGTACACTTGAAACCTATGTAATTTTACTAACTAATGTCACACCAGTAAATTTAATAATTTTTTTTAAAGAAAGAATAAAGAGGGCCAGCTGAGTGGCGCATTGGTTAAGAGCTGGTTTTGGGATGCCAGCGGCCCTGGTTCGGATCCCAGGTATAAGGGCCAGTGACACTGTCCTCCACAGCTAACAACAGCTCCACCTGGAGCTGGGCTGTGCGAGCCCTGGCCACGATGTAGGCTGCAGCCCCTGCTGCAGTGGGCTGCCATAGGCTACAGTGAGTGGCCGGCAGCCGGCGTGAGCGGCTGGCAGTCAGCGTGAGCTGCCAATTGCCGCGGTGAGCGACATCCAGAGGCCTGCGACCGATCTGCCTCATCCAGGAAGAGTGCAATGACAATACCAACGTGGGCCAGTGAAGCAACATCCTCCGCAACTAGACTGAAGAACAAAAAGACAGCAACTTGTCTGTTCCCCTTCCCTGATTCCCCAACGCTGTTCCCCTCCCCAAATTCCCCAATAAAAATATTTTTTTTTAAAAAAAAGACATTTTAAAAATAATTCTGGGAAGACTAAACTACAAAATGGAAGAAATAAGGTGTGGGCAGGATCCCAAAACCCTGACGACATCAGATTACATTTGGTCTAGCTGGATGCTGGAGAGTCGACTGCAAGGGAGTAAGGAAGACATGAGCCTTTCTAACTCTTTTATCAGCATTTTAGCAAGTCATTTTGCAGCCTCCTATATCACCTTTGAAGGGAGGGAATTGATAATAATCCATGAGGCATTCCAAAATTCCCTTTATTCTCATTTAAAGGTTCTCAGTGACCCTAGAAACTAGAATTAAGAAGAACATCAAGGAATGGTATGATCGTTGGAGCACTTTAATGAGAATCCATTGCAAAACTTTAAATAATTATTCAAGTTCTACAAACAGAGCTTTAATTTTTCAGTGTAGCTCCTCTGATATCAAAGATACAGAGAAAGGCCCGCTAAGTGGCGCGTTGGTTAAGAGCTGGCTTGGGACGCCAGCGGCCTCAGTTTGGATTCCACATATGAGGGCCAGTGACACTGCCCTCTATAGCTAAGATGGTGAACAACAGCTCCACCTGGAGCTGGGCTGCTGTGAGTCCCTGGGGACAGCATAGCTGCAGCCCTTGCAGTGGGCTGCCATAGGCTACAGTGAGTGGCCAGCAGCCAGCATGAGCAGCTGGCAGCCGGTGTGAGCTGCCAAGAGCTGCTGTGGGCGGCCGTCCAGAGGCAGGCAACCAATCTGCCTCACCCGAGAAGAGTACAATGATGATACCCACATGGGCCAGTGAAGCAATGTCCTCCACAACTAGACTGAAAAACAAAAGTACAGCAACTTGTCTATTCCCCTTCCCCAGTTCCCCAATAAAATCTTTAAAATAAAATAAAAAGATACAGAGAAAAGGGAAAGCTTTAGTTTTCAGTTATCAAGAAAAAAGTTAATTTCTTAAGCTCTCATTAATGACATTTACTCCCATTTGTTAACAAACCTTAAGAATTAAAAATATCTTGGAATGTGCATAGTCATTTTTCCATGAGGTATACCGGCCAAAATAAAAGGAAACTGATGGACATTATCCATTAGTCCCAGAGATATTAATGAGACCAGATAAACATGGGGCAGAAGAATTTGGAAGTAAGGGAAAATGCATAAAGGTTTTGGCAATTTTTCTACCCCCAAAATATATCAAGATAATACATATTTAATAGTACTCTTCTCCAGCTGACTTTATGACATCGGCAGGAGAAAGCACATCCCATTTCTGAGTTCTCAATCTGTTTTACTGAAGATGCTAATACTTAGGATATAAACCATCCACAACTATCATAATTGGGAAGATTCTCCTTATGAGATTCAGAAGCAAGCTGATTGGAACAGTTTAATGGTCCATTTGCTTTTCCTGTAAAGCATTTTGGTGCAGAACATATGACTGAAAGGGTGGTAATAATAACCATTATAAAAATAGAAATAATAACTAAGAACCAACAGCTACCCATTTGGCAAATGTGAAGGAAATAAGGAGGAAATGTCAGTTTATTAACTTTTCAAAGTTGCTGGATTACACTGTGAATGAGTTGTGTGTCCCAGTTATCCAGAGAGAAGTCCCCACCAACTTGCACCTCACATCACAAAACCACCTCTGAAATCATCCCGATGCTTGGCTCTGGGGAAAGATGAGGCAGAGAGGGGCAAACTACCCACATCTAGTACCTAAAGCAGCAATTGTGCAATGATAGTTTGTTTGGGCAATGATTTCATATTTAAGGTAATGGCAACATCATCTTCATTTGGGAGCACATTAAAGCCAGATGGGGGAAAACGTCAAAGAGAGAAATATGAACCAAAGGGCAGACATTGCGAGTGAATGAAAAACCAGTAGCAGTATTTACCTTCTAGTTTCACTCTCAAAATCAAACACAGCTGCTGTAGAAATTGTTCCGAGGCTGTCGATTGTGAAGCCAGAGCCCTCCGGGAAAAGGAAGCACTGTTTATTGGACAGTAAAAAGAAGGCAAAATATTACAGAGACACCGACAAGTTCCCTAGCCAGATTACGCGCTTACTAAAGCCAGGCTTGAAATCTCTTTTGTATTCTGGGCCACCCTCCTGCTGCCCACCCCACACATGAAAGGAGCTCATTCAATGTTTGCTAATAATGATGGTGATGAAATGATACTCCATTCAGCTGATGTCAAGCCAGACCACCTGCCCTTAAATATTACAAATGAATTTTCCTAATCTCTTACATTCAGTATGTTACCTGAACATTTCTCACATACAATATTCCATCCAAAGCTAAAATTAAATTAAAACCAGATACATTTAGAGAAACAAGCTGACTGTGTAATGAGAATTGAAAGAGTATTTTGTTTGGTTGGTTGTGCCGAAGATATGCTTTTGGCAGCATGGTTGGGATAGGGTGGGGGATGGGGAGCTGTAGAAGAGAAAAACTAAAATACTGGGACATCTGTGCATTTCATTTATGTGTGACAGGTACTGGCAATAGTTTATTAAGTTGTATTTCTTAGCATCTCATTTACTTTCATTCATACTGTCTTTCAGTTATTCTGTTAAATGACTCAAATACATTGTCTTTTAATTGTCACAACTCTGTCATAGGTGCTTAAATTATCTCTATTTCACAGACAGGAACACTGAGGCTTAGAAATTCAAGTGGCTTATCCCCAGTCTGAGAGCTGAGCTTTCAGTCACTATATAATGCCTCTCTGCTCACCACATTACATACTTAAAACAAATCTTTGCCAAAGACAGAAGGTGAGGTCAAAGTTTCCAGATTAGATGAGAGTCAAATGATTACAAAAAGCCAGGGCAAAACTCCATTAGAGGATTACTATCAGGAGTTAATTATACTGAGTGCCACTGACTTAATAATTGTGTAAACCCAGAGGTAATTTAATAGAGAAGATTGAACCTAGAAGGATTGCAAAGCAACCTAAAAGTTATTTGGAGAAATTAGTGACCTTTTAATTTATCGATTTTCTGATGAATCATTGTGTTCTGATTAATTTAAATTCATACCACCCATTTCTACACATATAAATAAGATGGAATTGATTTTTGCTTTTTTTTTTTGGTAGAACAATGTTGAAGAACATTAACATTCCGAAACTGCAGGAAAATCCATCACATATTTATTTTTAGAGCAAACACCAGAATAACGACACCTGTTTCATTGCTCATAACTACTAGACCTGGTTATACATAAATGTATAGAATTTTTTTTTTTAATGCTCACATTTATGTTTGTAGCCACTCAAAAATTTGCAGTTCCTAATTCCATTTCAGTATTACACAGTTGTAAACAATTGTTTGGGGAAAAAATACTCACATTTTGGTAAGCTGTATTTTTATGATGTTTAATTTTTCATAAAATGTGATAACCTTTTTTAAAAAAATGGATGATATGAACTGATATGAACTGATATGAACAACTGCTGCCGCTGTTTCAGGGAAGGTTAGAGCTGGCGGTTGCTAGGCAACAAGGGCCATCACTGGGAAAGCCACCTAAATGAATGATCCCCTGAATGAATAGGAAAGCAGTCCAAAGGATGAGAAATTAACTCTTTGTGGGTCCAGGCAACTTAAATTAATTTTTCACCACCTCCCCTATTTTATCTGCAGTAACACCATAAACTAATAAAGAAATATTTCAGCCATAAAAGTAAAAATGGCAGCCCAACTCCCGGGTTCCAGGGCGTGGTAACAGCTTTCAGAATGTATAGCAAGGGACGTCTTCGGTCCTTTTGGATGGATTTATCTTCAAAACGCAATTTATTCCCTTCTATGAAAGTCTTGTTCATGACTATTTGTTCTCAGAGAAGCTTGGGAACTGGAAATGTCAGAGCTCGAACAACAGGCCGAACACAGTGAGTTAGGTCCTCAGTGCTTCAAGGGCAGCTACACAGGAACATCTGCTGGGTTCTCTGTGTTCTTAGTGTCAGTGATAATAAAAACAACTGTGTTGTGATGCCTACCAGTTACTCTGACCCAGATTCTGTGCTCAGCCTTTTTCCTGAATTAATTCACTTAACCCCTAAAATGACGCTATGAGAGATTGTACTCTTCTCAACCCCGTCTTAGAGGTGGATATGCTGAGTCTTACAAATGCTGAGAAAATGGTCGAAGAACACATAAAGAATGGTTAAGCTGAAACTCAAAAAAGGTAAAAAGGTCTTTCTGACTCCAGAGCCATTGTATTATCTCCTTCTTGTCTCATGAGAGACTGTCTTCCTGGTAGAAAGCCGGTATATATCTCTATTTTTATAAACGTTATATTTAAATTTGTTTTTAAATGTTTTTTGTGGGGATTAAGAAATTAGGTAGCTGAAGACACAGCAACATGGCAACTCAGTGTTTCTGTTCACAGAAGAAGGGAGAGAAGGTCAGGGGAGGAGAGGGAAGGGGAGGGTAGGTAAGGTTATGATGCAGCCCTGAGAAACTTTCAAGATTTGTAGGTAGGTCCACCAGAGAAGGATGAACAAGGAAAGAAAGTAAGAAATTAAGAATTGTCGTAAGGCAGGAGAAAAACCAAAAGTTTATTATCTCAGAATAATACTAATACTATTATCTAATATTTATTGCATACTATCTGCCATGCACTATTCTAAGCCCTTTATATGTATGAACTAATTTAATCTTTGTAATAGCCCTGAGGTAGATCCCGTTATTAATACAATTACAAATAAAGTAACTGAGGCACAGAGAGGTCAATGGACTTGCCCAAGTTCTCAAGCCAGAAAGTGGTAAAACTTAAAGTTTAACTTAGGTCATTTGACATTAGAGTCTCAGTGTTATGCTGATATACTGTGTTTAATTGGCTAATTTGATACAATGTAATGTTTTCTTGAAGGAAATTAGTACATGAATATGACCTGGGCTAAATTTTTTTCTGTATAACAAAATGGTCTGTGATTTTTCTAAAGCACAAATACTGGCTAGTCACTGATCATCTACAAAACCTTGTTATAGGAGAGATACATTTTCAAGAAAATATTTTTAAACTATAAGCACAGATATGATTCTATACTAAACCTTAATTATGTTACTGTAAGCTTGCCTTTTAGCCCTAAGGCTATGAAGAAAATATTGTAATAGCACTTTACCATGAGCCTTTGGGACCCAGAAGCATACTGGGACTTAACACTTGCCCTTGAAAGCCCTGGAGTTTCACATGAGGTCCCTTTTACTTTCCTCCAGAGTTTTAGGGTACTCTCTTACATTCACTTTATAAACAAAAGGAATTGTTTGCTACCTGTAAACTTACACTGGACTATTACAGCTCTCATTCTTTCTAGAACAAACCGTATTAACCAATATCTAATACATTGTCCCAATGGTTAGCTAAAATTAGAGACCTCTATGCAATCATTCATCTTACTATCCTTGCTGGGTGACTTTAGACTCAGCCTCAGAATCCTTCTCAACATTCCTGAGAGCCTCTAACTATTAATCAGAGAGGTAAACACATTAAAACTGAATTGCTGTCCCTGACTGAGCCAGATGTTCCCAGGGGACTTACCCTGATGTTCATTATGAGCAGTTATGAGTATCTGCAAAGATAAATTTACAAACCTTTTTGCAGTGTTTCTCCACATGCGACTCATGGACCACCTATACATTAAAAACCTTCATCCACGAGTTAATTGTTGAAGCTGGATAATTCAGTAGAATTCATTATACTGCTCTCTCTCCTTTTATATGTGAAATGTATTAGATATGCAGACCTAATGGATTCAGAATACCTAGGGTAGAGAGGGTTGGGAATATGAATTTCTAACAATGGGCTAAACCAAAGTGATTTTTATGTACCCTAAAGTTGTTTTCTTTATGTGATTATCAACTTTGACTGCACAACAGATTCACCTGGAGAGCTTTAAACATGGTAATGTCCAGACCACACACCAGACTAATGAAATCAGAATCTCTGGGGATGTAACCTGGACATCTGTGTTTTTTTAATTATAAAGATGCTCCCGCAGCCCAGTGACCTTAGGTTTTTGGCACCTGTCTTAAGGTGCCCCATAAACAGGTATGGAAGTGAACATTTGTGTGCAAGTGATGTATTAATGATGAGCTCCAGGAAAACTAAGTGGAAGCAGGGAGAGTAAGGACTGAGGAGGGGAGGAAGCCTAGCAAGAGTGCTGCCTCCAAGTCCACACAAGCAGTTTCGGCCAGATCCCACCAAGAGCTGGGGAATGGACCTTAATCCTCAGAGTTGTTCCCACCCAAGGAAAAGGAAATGGGGCTTTTTCTACACCTGCACCCTTCATTCAGTGGTTAAGGGCTACCCCAGAGAGGTAAATTCCCAGGTACGTCCTGCCCTTGAAAGTGCAGGTAAGGTCCAGGGACAGTCCTTTTCTTGCTGGAAGCAAAAGCAAGTTAGCTGAGCGGGAGGGAGCACCACACAGAAATGGTACAAGGGAACCTGGGACGAGCATGGATATTACCCACTACAGCCTCTAAAACATCCTTCATTACAGCAACTAAAAACAGTTGTTTGGCTGAAACATGCTAGAAAGCAGTTAGATACCACACTAAGAAACCAGTCACCTTACATGTGAGTAACATTTAATTCTGTCCCATATCCTTTGATAACTCTGATAGCAAGTAGGCTTCATTTCAGCTCTGAATTGATTGATAAAGACTACCTGGTAACTTAGAGCGAGAAAAATTGTATGCTCAGATTAGAAAAGTGTCATGTTCAATTAGTGATGCCTGCCACAAGCAAATGAGAAGGTAATCACAATACTGCCAGAGAACTTTGATGTATAAGGGACCACCACTAGAGGACCACTAGGGAGCTTTTAAAAAAATTACTGATGGGCCGGCCGAGTGGCGCATTGGTTAAGCGCTGGTTTTGGGATGCCAGCGGCCCCGGTTCGGATCCCACATGAGGGCCAGTGACACTGCCCTCTACAGCTAACAACAGCTCCACCTGGAGCTGGGCTGTGCGAGCCCCGGTGATGGTGTGGGCTGTAGCTCCTGCTGCAGTGGGCTGCCATAGGCTACAGTGAGTGGCCGGCAGCCAGCGTGAGCAGCTGGCAGCCAGTGTGAGCTGCCAATAGCCGCGGTGAGCGACATCCAGAGGCCAGCGACCGATCTGCCTCATCCGGGAAGAGCGCAATGATGATACCAACAGTGAAGCAACATCCTCCGCAACTAGACTGAAGAACAAAAAGACAGCAACTTGTTTGTTCCCCTTCCCCGATTCCCCAACGCTGTTCCCCTCCACCAATTCCCCAATAAAATCTTTTAAAAAAAAAATACTGATGCCTGGGTCCCACTTCCAGAAGTTCTGATTTAATTAGTCTGACGGGACCCTGGCATCTGTGTTTTGTTAAAGGTATTCTATTATTGCAGCAAAGATGAACTACAGTAACATTCGGCATGAATTGCCATGCTATTTCCCAGTTGTTCCAGGAAATGTTTTCAGGCATGCTTTGAAATAATGAAGCAAATTCTCCAAAAAACAAACCTGCATTTATTATTCTTTTCTCAGGCATGCTTTGAAATAATGAAGCAAATTCTCCAAAAAACAAACCTGCATTTATTATTCTTTTCTCTTTTCTTTGGATGTTATTTTTATTTATTAAAAAACCTGGTGTACTTTTTTTCTATTTGCTTCTTAAAGTATAGTTGACATACAATACTATATTAGTTCTAGGTGTACAACATGATTCTACATTTATATACCTTATGATGTGATCGCCATGATATGCCTGGTAACCATCTGTCACCATATTAAGTTATTACAATATTATTGACAAGGACTATTATATATTCCTTGTGCTGTACATTACATCCCTGTGGCTTATGTATCTCATAACTGGAAATTTGTACTTCTTGTTCCTCTTCATTTTTTTCACCCATCCTTTCGGCCCCTTCCTTCCAGGAACCATCAGTTTGTTCTCCATATCTATGAGTGTGTTTCTGTTCTGTTTTGCTTGTTTCTTGTTTTTTGTTTTTTAGCTCTCAGACATTATAATTCCTTTCTTAGTCTCATAAAAATCTTTTCCAACTTGAATAGCAGAACATTTTTGTTTGGTTTGCCTTGTTTTGTTGGACCTTCAATATAGTGAGCTTTGAAAGGGCTTGTCATTGCCAAATCTTCATTTGCCTTGTGTAATAGATTTAAATACTGATTTCTTTTCACATAGCCTTTAAATAATTACATTTTGGTGTTCATATATTTGTAAGATAATAGCCTTTTCCTATGAAAAACATCACAGTAATGTATACATTTATAATTTGTGAAGCAAAAAAATAATAATTTATTGTGTGGTGGTTCAGTGTTATTGCTTGTTACAAGGTGATTTAGCAATAGCATGACTACTGGGTAAAGTATGTTACAAACTTGCATGCCATCTTGTGGAGGATGGTGCAAATTGTGCAATTATGAAGTAAATACTCCCCAAAATATATTTATTAAAAATATGAGAATTCAGATTGGTGCAGCAGCAGTGGCGGCTCACGTATAGACATGGTGGAACTGCAGCACCCCCTATTTCCACTTGATATTATTGATAACATTCAATATAATGATTTTTTTCTCTAATTCTTTCTTTATACTTGTACAATATAAAATCCTTAAGCTTAATGCCAGTAGCCATCCCTCAGTCTATGAAAAAAATACAAAAATCTTTGTATGGAACTGTGCACTTCACAGTTCCTGCAGCGTGGAGTTTGGCTGCTGTGCTCATGCGCACATAGGAAGCTGACCGCGAGGCTGCGAAGGAGAGAGAGCACTGTCACTTCTGCAATGCCCACCTTAGCGTGTTGGTGGAAGGTGGTGTTTTGTTTTTACTCCGAGTGTGTTGTGCTTAAAAACCGTGTATCATATTCTTGTATGTGATAAAGTGTAGAATCAAGCTTGAACTGTAACAATTTAGGTTATAATAAGTAAAAAATGTTTGATTTTGTTCTTTTAGGATTCTGTCAAGTTTCTGAATAAATTTTCTTATACCTGTTTGAAACAAACAGGTACACAATATTAAAACAAAGGCTAAAAATTTTCTGGAGCAGCACCCCCACTAATTTTAGCCAGGAGCTGCCACTGTGCAGCAGCTATAGAAGGCAGTGTGGAGGTTCCTCAAAAAATTAAGAATAAAATTATCATATGACCTAGCAATCCCTCTCTAGGGTATCTACCCAAAAAAATCTGAAAATATTTATCTGTAAAGATATATGTGCTCCACTGTTCACTGAAGCTTTACTTACGGTGGCCAAAACATGTAAATAACCAAACTGTCCTTGGATAGCTGATTGGATAAAGAAGATGTGGTATATATATATACACAATGGACTGCTATTCTGCCATAAGGAAAGATGAAATAGTACCATTTGTGACAACATGGCTGGATCTTGAGAGTATTATGCTAAGCGAAATAGACGGAAAAAGTTGAGAACCATATGATTTCACTGATACGTGGTATATAAAACTGAAAACAACAAAAGAACAAGACAAACAAATGAAGAAACAAAAACTCATAGACACACACAATAGTTTAGGGGTTACCAGAGGGTGAGGGGGGAGGGGAGTGGTAAAGAAGGGTAAGGGGGATCACATATATGGTGATGGAAGGAGAACTGACTCTGGGAGTTGAACACACAATGTGATATATAGATGATATATTACAGAATTGAATACCTGAAATCTATGCAATTTTACTAATAATTATCACACCAGTAAGCTTTAATTTAAAAAAATGTGACTCTGGACTTTTCTAAACATATGCCTTTTGTGCAGAGAACAAAGATCATTTTCTAGGCAAATAAAGATTTTCTTTTTTTTTTTTTGAAGATTTTATTGGGGAATTGGGAGAGGGGAACAGCGCTGAGGAATCGGGGAAGGGGAACAGACAAGTTGCTGTCTTTTTGTTCTTCAGTCTAGTTGCGAAGGATGTTGCTTCAATTGCCCATGTTGGTATCATCATTGCGCTCTTCTCAGGTGAGGCAGATCAGTCGCCGGCCTCTGGACAGCCACTCACAGCAGCTATTAGCAGCTCACATTGGCTGCCAGCCGCTCACGCTGGCTGCCGGCCACTCACTGTAGCCTATGGCAGCCCACTGCAGCAGGGGCTGCAGCCTACACCGTCGCCGGGGCTCGCACAGCCCACCTCCAGGTGGAGCTGTTGTTAGCTGTAGAGGGCAGTGTCACTGGCCCTCATATGTGGGATCTGAACCGGGGCCACTGGCATCCCAAAACCAGCTCTTAACCAATGCACCACTCGGCCGATGCCAAGTTTTTCTTAAAATCAGTTTTGCTCCAATTATATACTATTTCAAACAATATTGTTCTTTAGCTTGAAAAACCCAGATAATCGCCTAAATCTTAAAATTCATTTGGCTGGTACATGCCTGAACTAAATGATATTTCTCCACATACCAGAATTTCTAAGAATGTAATAGTGTATGATTCAAACTTTTTCCCTCTTTCTCTTGGTGTCACAAAGAGATGAAAATTTAAGGTGATATTAGGATTGAAGACCAAGCTACTGTGGGCCCAGAAGAGATTGGTAGATCATATAATAGTTCTATTTTAAGTTTTTTGAGGAACTTTCATACTGTTTTTCAGAGCACCTGCTACATTGTGCATTCCCATCAACAGTGTCTAAGGTTTCCAATTTCTCCACATCCTTGCCAGCACTTGCTGTCTTTTGTTTGTTTTTGTCTTTTATAATAGCCTTTCTAACAAGTGTGAGGTGATATCTATGAGTATTGCAGTGGGATTTTTTAATATTTATTTTTTTATTAAATTTATTGGGGTGACATTGGTTAGTAAAATTACGTAGGTTTCAAGTGTACAATTCTATAATACATCATCTATATATCACATTGTGTGCTCACTGCCCAGAGTCAGTTCTCCTCCCATCACCATATATTTGACTCCTTTTACTTTCATCTACCATACCCCTCGCCCCCTCACCTTCTGGTAGCCACTAAACTGTTGTCTGTGTCTCTGAGTTTTTGTTTGCTTATTTGTTTGTCTTGTTCATTTGTTGCTTTCAGTTCTATATCCCACATATGAGTGAAGTCATATGGTTTTGGATTTTTCCTGTTTGACTTATTTCACTTAGCATGATAATCTCAAGATCTATTCATGTTGTCACAAATAGCAGTATTTCATCTTTTCTTATGGCTGAGTAATATTCCATTGTGTATATATACCACATCTCCTTTATCCAATTATTTATCAAAGGACACTTTGGTTATTTCCATGTCTTGGCCCCCATGAATAATGCTGCAATGGACATAGGGGCACATATATCTTTACGGATGTTTTCACATTTTTGGGGTAGATACCCCAAAAAGGGATTGCTGGGTCATATGATAATTCTATTCTTAATGTTTTTAGGAACTTCCATGCTGTTTTTCATAGTGGCTGCACCAGTTTACATCCCTACTAGCAGAGTATGAGCATTCCTTTTTATCCACAACCTCTTCAACACTCGTTCTTACCTGTCTTGTTGATAATATCCATTCTAACAAGTGTGAGGTGGCATCTCATTATGATTTTGATTTGCATTTCCCTAATAGCTAATGAATTTGAGCATTTTTTCATATATCTTTTGGCCTTTTGTATCTCTTCTTGGGAGAAGTATATGTTCAGGTCCTCTGTCCATTTTTTAATTGGATTGTTTGGGTTTTTTTGTTGTTGACTTGTATGAGTTCTTTATATATTTTGAGTATTAGTCCTTTATCAGAGGTGTTATTTGAAAATATCTTCTCCCATTCAGTTGTTTGCCTTTTTGTTTTGTTGGTGGTTTCTTTTGCTGTGCAGAAGCTTTTGCTTTTACTTCTTTTGCTGTTTTGCTGTTTAGGTAAAATTCATAAAATCCTCTCTGAACCCAACACAAATCCATTGATTTGATCTACCAGGTAAACAAAATAAAGAACAAAAATCATATGTTCATATCAATAGATGCAGATAAATCTTGTTATTCACAAGATAACACCCATTTATGATTAAAACACTAATAAGACCACTGCCTGTTTATGTGAAGGAAAGACACTAATGTAGACAATACACTTTTAGAAGAGCATTGATTAGCACAATTAGGTCAAAGTAAATCATTCCCTTGCTGTGTTAATTGACATCAAGTGCCTAAAATAGTTAATTTTTCTACTAGGTACAAAAGTACAAAAAGTTAATGAATTTGGGCAAAGATTTGTGTAGGTTGGCACTGTCAAAGTGGAATGATGTTAATTCCTGATTAACTTTTCAAATGTGAATAGCATATCATTTTTGTTTGTTTTGTCTTGTTGGGTGTGCAATACAGTTGTTGACTTTGAACAAGAAAATTATTGCTGAATCTTCCTTTTCCTTCTGTAAATAGACTCAAATTATGAATTTCTGCATAGTGGCTCCTGAGTTGGTTGCCGCTCCCCAAATTTTTGACGCTGCCCACAGTGGTTTAAGGGGACCACAAAGAGCTCTTCCTGCTCCCAATAAGATGTTCTCCCTTATTCTCTCCTCAACAGCATCAATGATATAAACTTCCTAAAAGACCGGTCTCAAGCAGTATTTAGTTATATTCAGTACAGATTACCCTTATCTGCCGCCTTTAAGAGACCATCAGGACATGTTCCATCATAGCTCACATACTTCAGTCACTCCAAGAAGTTCTGTTCTCATCACCATAACAATTTGCTCATCCCACCCAATACCTCACACCCTACCCCAGACCCACCCAATGTGCCCTCAAGAATTCAGTCTCTCATCAGCAACCTCCCCAATATTGTCTATCTCTTCTCTGAATGTTCCTTTCTCCTTTCGCATTTATCCGGACAATTCACCCTCCCTCTCTTGGAGGCAACAAATTTATGTTTTCTCCTCTTTTCCAAAATCTCCCCAGACCTCTTTCCTCTCCCCACTCTCTACTACTCACCTTGTTTTCTGTTTCATTGAGGAAAGTAGGAGCAATTAAAAGAAAACATCCAGTGATCACTCTATTTAAAAGCATTGATTACCATTTAAAAAATTACAAACTACCTCCTTAAAGAGTTCCTTATTCTGTTACCCACTTCATTTTGATCCATAACACTTGGCAGCATCTGATAGATTTAAATATATAGCCTATTTTCTCTCACTAAAATACAAGCTCAATGAAGGCAGGGATTTTTGTCTGTTTTCCTCACTGCTGAAGCTTTACTTCCTAGCACACTTCTTGGACTAGTACAGTACTCCCCTCTTACAAGCAGTTTCACTTTTTGTGGTTTCAGTTACCTATGGTCAACTGTGGTCCAAAAATATTACATGGAATATTCCAGAAGTAAACAAATTAGAAGTTTTAAACTGCATGCCATTCTGAGTAGCATCAGGAAATCTCACGCTGTCTCATGAATCATCCCTTTGTCCAGCATCTCCATGCTGTAGACACTACCCCTCCCATCAGTCACATAGTAGCCATCTTGGATATCAAATATGTTGCAGTGTTTGTGATCAAGTAACTTTTATTTTACTTAATAATGGCCCCAAAATGCAAGAGTAGTGATACTGGCAATTCAGATACACCAAAGAGAAGCCCTAAAGTGCTTCCTTTATGTCAAAAAGTGAGTACAGCACAATAAAGTATTTTGAGAGAGAGAACATTTACATAACTTTTGTTACAGTTTATTGTAATTATTCTATTTTACTATTAGTGCTGTTAATCTCTTACTGTACCTTATTTATTTATAAGTTAAACTTTATCATAAGAATGAATTTATAGGAAAAAAACAGAGTATATATAGGGTTTTGTACTACCCATGGTTTCAGGAATCCACTGGGTGTCTTCGAATGTATCTCCACCTGATAAGCAACTACTTAAATGTTCAGTAAGTAATTGTTGCATAGGCAAAAGAATAAACATGCAACTACTATTCCTACTAAACTTTTTGCATATGTCCCCCTCATGCCCTGTATTCCTCCTTAGTACCATAAACAAATTGTGCTTCTAACATCAGGCTCTCCACTGATGCACTGGATGCCAGCCCCCATTGCCTACTCAAGGTCATCACTCCAGCAATTGTTGCCACTATCTCCTGCATTATTAATTTTCTCCTCTCTACTGGATTATTACCATCAACATAAAATGTGCTATAATATTTCTCATCATTAAAAAATAAAAAATTTCCCTTGATTCTATCTTTCTGAAGATACAGTCCAATTTTTCTGCTCTGCTTTTTAAGAAAACTCTTTGAAATTTGTCTGTTCATTGTTCCTAGTCTTTTCACCTCTGATTTTCTTGAAGCTTCTTCAAACAGACTTTCATCCTCACTACTCCCCTGAACTGCTCCACTTATGATTGTCACCAAAGGTCTTTCATTCATTCATTGAACGCTTGCTATGTGCCAGACACTTATCTGAGTTCTAGCAATTAACATATTGCCACCTTCAGTGATCAGTAACCTCAGTTCTCATCACCTCAACAACTCAGCAGTACTCACTCAATCCCTTCTTCTTGAAACACATCTTTCTGTGCTTCTGGGAGACACACTACTTTCCTGATTTTCCTTTTTTTATTTAATGATCCTACTCAGTTTCATTTACTCAATCCTCTTCCTCTTTCTAACTTCCAAATGTTGCGGCACCTCCCAGCCTCAGTTCTTGAACTTTTTCTCTTCTCTCTTATACACGCTTACTCCCAAGGTAATTTCAGTTAATTTCAAGCTATGAACACTAAGTATTAGCTGGTAACTAAATTAACGCTCCAGCCCTGAGTCTAACTGAACTCCAAAAATTTTAATCGAGCTGCTTACTCTTCCTGGATGTCTAACTGGCTTATCAATCTCAACTGTCTAAAACAAAGCACTTGATTTTTCTTCTCAACCCCACTCCTCTTCAAGAGTTGTTCCAGCCAAAAACCTAGAAATGATCTTGATTCCCTTCTTTCCTTTAAACCCTATGTCCAATTTGTCTACGAGCCTGTCCACGTTACCTTTAAAATATGTGCAAACTGGGTCTGCCAAGTGGCGCATTGGTTACAAGCTGGCTTGGGATGCCAGCGGCCCTGTTTCGGATCCTACATATGAGGGCCAGTGACACTGCCCTATACAGCTAACAACAGCTCCACCTGGAGGTGGGCTGTGCAAGCCCCGGTGACGGTGTAGGCTGCAGCCCCTGCTGCAGTGGGCTGCGGCGGGCAACAGTGAGTGGCCGGCAGCCAGCATGAGCGGCTGGCAGCCAGCGTGAGCTGCCAATAGCCACGGTGAGCGACCATCCAGAGGCCAGCGACCGACCTGCCTCATCCGGGAAGAGCACGACGATACCAACATAGGCCAGTGAAGCGACATCCTCCACAACTAGACTGAAGAACAAAAAGACAGCAACTTGTCTGTTCCCCTCCCCCAATTCCCCAATTTTAAATATATATATATATATATATATATATATATATATATATATATATATGCAAACTGCCTTGTGAAGGAATGAAAGTTTTTGTGTCTGTCACTTTCTCTGAGATACATAAATAAAATAGGAGTGATTGATGGATGAATACAAGGATTGATAGTTGTGTGATAATAAAGACATGGCAAAATATTAACTATAGAACTTAGTGTAGGCGTACATGGGTGTTCATGCTTTCAATTTTTTAGCTATTTCAATTTTTCTATATACAGTAAAACCTTGAATTGCGAGTAACTTGGTCTGTGAGTGTTTTGCAAGACAAACAAACATTTCTAATACATTTTAATTTGGTAAATGAGCGATGTCTTGCAATATGAGTAGTTTGTTTCTGGAACGAATTATGCTTGCAAACCAAGCTGTTACTGTACTTGAAATTCTTCATAATAAAATGTTGGAGAAAAAAACTGTAAATTCCAATGACTTCTCACCACCCCAACTGCCACCATCCTAGACTAAGCCACCATCATCGCTCACCTGAACTATTGCAATCATCTCTAAATGGTCTCTCCGCTTCCCATCTTGCTTCTTTACAGTCAATATCTTTCACACAAAACCCAGTATGATCTTTTTCAAATGTAAATAATATCATTTATTCCTCTACCCTCAAATTTTCAGGCCTTTGAAATCTGGCTGCTGGCTATATTTCCACCATCATCTTTCTAACTCTCCCTCTAACTTTTTGCTTTTCAGTCACATTGGAATCATTGTAGTTCCTTAAATATGTTAAGTCTGTTTCTGTCTCAAGGCTTTTGCACTTACTGTTGTCTTTGTCTGCAAAATCCTACCCCAAGATACATGCATAGTTCCCTTCCTCACTTCATTCAGATTTTTGATTAAATGGCATCCCCTTGGAGAGAGCCTTCCTAACTATCCTATTCAAAATAATATATACCATCGCCCCTTCTTCTCATCACTCTCTTCCCCTTTGTGCCACTGTATTACTTTGTTTCCACACCATTTATTATCTGACATTACACCATTTATTTGTACTTTCGGTTGCTGTCAATTTTCTTCACTAGATTGTAAATTTCATGAGCTTACATGACTTATTCAATGTTTATTTAATGTTTTATTCTCAGCAGCACCTAGAACAGTATATACAGAATAGTCATTCAAGAACCATTCATAAGATGGATGAATGGAGATTTCAAAAGAGCTCTAACTGCTATGCAGTTAATATATTTTTAAATTATTTGGAAGTTCTATTAAATGCCAAAATATTTTAAGCGATTTTCTGGGAAAATATTTTATTCTATTTTATTTCTCCTTGATTTAAGTTTATGTTATTTATTAAGCACTTCATAGACACATTACTGTTGTGAATAAGACAGACCTAATTTCTGCTTTCATGGAGCTTATAGTTTCATAAGAGTCATTTTTTAAATGATGACAAAGCATGATTAGTGTTATAAAATAGCAAGAAGAAATTATTTCTTTGCCAAACAATAACCCACACTAAACATTAATTGTTTTGAACTGTTTCTATTTTTATAAATGTTTTCAGGGGAATATAATTTTAATATTGATCAACATGGACAAAATGAGAAGGAATTTTGAAAATTTAAAATTGTTAATAGGCTGTGTCTATACCAAATAAACTTAAGGAAGATTTGGCAAGTTTCGATAGGTTGATTCAATACAGACAGTCTCACTATAGTGAGCAGTATTTGGTTTTGGACTGTAGAGCTTCTATTCAGGTACTTGTAATAGCAGCTCTTTGCTGAATCAACCTCCTTCAATCTCAATCCCTGTGATTTTGCAGTCCAAACCTCTCCCACCTAAAATTCCTGATGGGGAATGTAAAGCAGGCCTACACCAATCAGTGCATTATATCCTACCTTGCCACAGTAGTTGGTTAAACGTTAGCACATGAACCAAACAGAGGCATTGAGATGCCCTGAACTCAGGGAAGGAGCTTCAGATGGGTCTGAAAATGTTAGGCTATAGGGACTTGAATTCCTGCCCTCTGGTTGTTACCAAATGGGTAAGATCATGGATCTTATAGTTAACTTACATCGTCTCCTGCTTATATAAACCCAGAATTCAGCTGTCCTGGAAGCCCAGTCTTTTCAGTTATTGCAGCCAAAATTCTCATTTGGGTCAAGTTTTCTCTTAAGTTGCAACCACAAGGATGAACCACAATAATGAACACTACAACAATAATGAATGCCACTCAGCAAGACGCCACACATTGACATGAACAATGATATCCCAAGGTTATGAAACCTTACCAAGCTGTTTGTACAGTGCTGCCAATGTAAGTGCACAGTGGCAAGTTCACGAACTTAATTATCAGACCTTGTATAGTGCCAGGTGAGTACTAGACTAATCAGGGGAATCACTTATTAAATTATATAAATGTCTAACCACATGCTGTACACTTGAAATATAAAATAATATTGAATGTCAATTGTAACTGAAAAATTTAAAAGGTAGGAGAAAGGTGAAGGGCAATAAGAGGTTCAAATTTCCAGGTATAAACAAATAAGTCATGGGGATGTAATGTATAGCATAGGGAATATAGTCAGTAATATTGTGATAGCATGGTACGGTGTCAGATGGTTGCTGGCTTATCATGGTGATCTCTTTTTTAGGTATATAAATGTTGAATAATTATTGTGTATACCTGAAATCAATGTAATATTGTATGCTAACTATATTTTTAATACAAATCTTTGAAAAGAAAACCTCAATCCATTAAAACTTTATTGGCATCCCAAATTACAAGCAAAATTCACATATTCTGGTTTCTAGCTCTATAGACTCATCGTTGCTCCCCTCTTATGTTTGTTTTACAGCTGAGTTATAAAATAGGAGTATATAATTAAAATCCTCAGACCCATAATTATAAGCTCTACTGCAGTATAACTGTTGAGTTATTTGATGATTTCACTACTAATTATGCCTCTTAGAATTTTCAAATATCACTTTACCCTAAAATATGATCATTGTCAGCCTTCAGTCAATATACTTGACTGAATGGAAAGTATTGTTTATTTCCATATGTAATCTGTGGCCTACATTGATTCATTACACTAATTTTTTCAAAGAGGGAAAAATAATGAAACCATAGAAATAGATTTCTATTTGTCATTAAATATCATATATTTTTCAAGGGCTACCATAAAACTTTCAAACATTATTCTTTATTATAATTTTAAAAAATATTTTCAACAAGTTATTATATTAGAATGCTGGTTTAGCTAATTATTTCCTTAGACTATGATATAATTCCCAAAAGAAAATAAAAGTGTTTTAATGAAATGACAATATATATCTAAGATCTATATGCTAAGATTTGTTATAACTTTGGAGTAATTTGAATGAAATATTTTACCTTGAAATGGAAATATTAAACCTTATTTCATGAAAATATGCCCATTCCATACCAATTCCATCCTCCTACCCTCAGCCCCATTCTCATTGCTTTCCACTGTCCCACCATGCTACTTGTTCTCAAAGTCTGGGCTTATTATCACAAGGTGTTAATCAACTATTTTGATAGCGATTATAAGATACAACACAATATTTTGAAAGATAACTTTTAGGGAATATATTTATTTCACCTTTAAGAAAAGAAACGACAAAATACATGTTGAACAAGACACCTCTTTCCCCACTTCTTGTTCATGACAGTCAAAGATATCTACACTACCTCAAGAAGCAAGATTCTTGGGCCGGCCCAGTGATGCATTGGTTAGGAGCTGGCTTGGGACTCCAGAGGCCCCGGTTTGAATCCCACATATGAGGGCCAGTGACACTGCCCTCTACAGCTAAGATGGTGAACAACAGCTCCACCTGGAGCTGGGCTGCTGTGAGTCCCTGGGGACAGCATAGCTGCAGTCCCTGCTGCAGTGGGCTGCCATAGGCTACAATGAGTGGCCAGCAGCCAGCGTGAGCAGCTGACAGCTGGTGTGAGCTGTCAAGAGCCACTATGAGCGGCTGTCCAGAGGCCTGCGATCAATCTGCTTCACCCAAGAAGAGCGCAATGATGATACCAACATGGGCCAGTGAAGCAATGTCCTCCACAACTAGACTGAAGAACAAAAGGACAGCAACTTGTCTGTTCCTCTTCCCCGGTTCCCCAATGCTGTTCCCCTCCCCCAAATCCCCCCCAAAAAATCTTATTAAAAAAAAAAGCTTTAAGGATTCTTAAAGCAGAAATGAATTGAGACGTGTTTAGACTTCTAAAATTGACTTTCAATGTGGTATACAATAGAGAAAGTCACATGCTACTCCCTCACCACCACTGAACCAGGAAGGTTAAGAAGGTCACACTGGCGATGGTGGATAGGATTTGTAATATGGGGGGTGTGACGTGGAGAGTTAGGGTAGAGTTGAGTCCTGGGAAAGCATCAGGAAGACCTCTATGGGTAGGGTCAGACTCATTCACCCAGGGATTTCATTACTGCATTATTGGAAAAGGAGGTGGGTCTTCTAGCTGTAGCCATTTTTTAATCATCCCATTGCTGACTGGCCCTTTTTGGGCATTCCCTAGCTGCCCATTCTCCATTTTTTGTTTGAAATTAATATAGCTATTCCAGCTATTCTTAGATGGGTGTTAATAGGATATATCATTCTCTTTTACTTTGAACTTATTTGAATTTTACTTTGAACTTGTTTGAATTTTGAACTTGTTTGAATTTTTATATTTAATTATTTTATATTTAATAATTTTGAACTTGTTTGAATTTTATATTTAAAGTAGGTTTTTTGCAGACAAGATACAGTTGGGCCTTTTTAAAAATTTCAGTCTAACCTGCCTCCTTAGCACAGTAGGCAGCACATCAGTCTCATAAAATTCAGTCTAACTATTTTTGTCTTTGAATTGGTGCACTAGACCATTTGTATTAGCTGAATCAATAGCTACCATGTTAGTAACTGTTTTCTATTCATTGTATTTGTCCTTTGTTTTTTTTCCCCAATTCTCTTTGTTTTAATTGATCATTTTACATGATTTCATTAATCTCCTCTCTTAGCATATTAATTATACTTATTTTTTAATTTTTTAAGCTATTGTATAAATAGCATAGGTATCTTATAACACAATATTTCCAAGTCCTCCCTCCTGTCACTTATAATATGGCAGTCACTCATTTTGCTTATCAATATGCTATAATCTTCTAACACATATAATTTATCTAATTAAATGTGATAAATTAAAAATATTATTTTACCTTCATTTATTTCTTCTCCCATGCTCTTCCTTTCTTTATGCAGATTTGGGTTTTTGACCTATAAGATTTTCCTTCTTGCTGATAAACTTTCTTTAACATTTCTTGCAGGTCAGGTATGTTGGTAATGAATTTCTTCAATTTTTGCTTGTCTGGGAAATTCTTTATTTCTCTTTTGCTTTTGAAGAGTAGTTTCAATGGATATATACTTCTTTATTGACTCTTTTTTCTTTCACCACTTTCAATATTTCATTCTACTCTCTTCTGGCTTGCCTGGCTTTTATTGAAAAGCCTGCGCATTTCTTATCCTTGTTCCTCAATACACAAGGTATTTTATTCCCTATGACTTCTGCCAAGGTTTTCCCTTTGTCTTTGTTTTTCTGAACCTTGAATATGATTTGCCCAGGGCTATACGCATGTGTGTGTGTGTGTGTGTGTGTGTGTGTGTGTGTGTGTGTGTGTGTTTATCCCAGGCAAGCTAAGACTCAGGAAAATTCTTTTCCCCTGAAGAGTGGGCCTTTGTTTATGGAGAAGGCTCTGGGTTTATTTTATAATGACTCTTTTCTTCTCTTTCTTCCAGAGACACAAGATGATTTTTCTTGGATCTTCACTGTGAGAAGCTAATGGAGTTCTTGATGGTGAAACCTATGAATGTGTATGGTCCCCTAAGACTATAGTAACTAGAAGTTTCACATTCTCATACTAGTCCATACTCACCCTCCAGCAATTCATCAAAATTACCATGTAAGGTTTTTTTTCTCATTTTTTTATTAGTTTTAGGTGTACAACACAATGCAGTAGTTATACTCTTTACCCCCCAAAGTGTCAAACCTCCTCCCCCAGTTCACCACCCTACTCCCCCCCAATATCATACATATCTATTACAATTCCTTTGACTCCCTTCCACAGTATACTCTACATCCTGTGACTATCTATATATTCAGTTACAGTTGGCATACAATATTATACATCAGCTTCAGGTGTATGTGCAGTGATCAATCCTCTACTCCACCCATGAAGTGGTCTCCCTAACAAGACATGTGACTATCTGACATGCCACAAAATTTTTACAACATTATTATATTATCCGAACTGTGTTTCATATCCCTGTGGCAATATTTTAGTTGTCTATTTATGCTGTCTAATCCCTTCCCCTTAACCCTTATCCCCACCCCCCTCCCAACTAGCAACCCAAAGTATTTCCTCTATATCTATGATCTGTTTACTTTGATCGTTCATTCAGTTTTTCAGATTCTACATATAAGTGAGATAATATGGTACTTGTCTTTCTCCGACTGACTTATTTCACTTAACATAATAGTCTCTTCACAACATTATCAATTATATTCCCAGAACTGCCCCCATATCCCTGCGGCAACATTGTAGTCCCACCTACGCTCTCCAGAACCTTCCTCCTCTCCCTCATCAGCACTCCCTCCCAGACAGCAACCATTAGTTTTTCCTTTCTAGCTGCTTGATATGACTTCAATCTTCTTAAATTTACTGAGACTTGTTTTGTGGCCTAAATTGGTCTATCTTGGAAAATATCCCATGTGTACTTGAGAAGAATGTATATTCTGTTGTTTCAGGGTGAAATGCTCTAAAAATATCAACGAAGTCCAGCTGGTCTAAAGTGTCATTTAAGGCCCCTCTTTCTGTGTTGATTTTCTGTCTAAAGGGTCCGTCCATTGGTGACAATGGAGTGTTGAAGTCCCCTACTATGACAGTGTTACTGTTGATCTCTGTCTTTATGTCTGTCAAAATCTGTTATATGTAATTAGGAGTTCCTATGTTGGGTGCATAGATGTTTATTAGGGTTATAGTGCCCTTCTTTATCTTTTATTGTAGTCATTTTAAAGTCTATTTTGTCCAAAGTAAGTATTGGTACTCCAGCTTTTTTTTTTCTCATTTCCATTTGCATGAAATATCTTATTCCACTTATGCTGTAAACAGCATATACATGTGTCCTATTTTCTTATCCACTCAGCCACTCTCTGTCTTTTGCATTTTTTTTTTTTGAGGGCAATGTCACTGGCCCTCATATGTGGGACCGAACCGGGGCTGCTGGCTTCCCAAGCCAGTGCTTAACCACCGCACCACTCGGCTGGCCCTTCCGCCTTTTGATTGGAGCACTTAGCCCATTCACATTTAAAATGATTATTGATAGGTGCATATGGATTGCCATTTTGTTATTTGTATTCCTGGTCTTCCTGGGTTAGCTTGTTTACCCCTTTCTTTTGTTTCAAAAAGCCCTTTTAACAGTTCTTGCAATGCTGGTTTGGTGGTAATGAATTCCTTAAGCTTATTCTTTTCTAAGAAGCTCTTTATTTCTCCTTCAATTTTAAGTAATAGCCGTGCTGGGTAGAGCAATCTTGGTTGTAGGCCTTTATTTTGTGTCACTTTGAATATCTCCTGCCACTCCCTTCTGGCCTGCAGAGTTTCTGTAGACAAGTCAGCTGTTAGTCTAATAGGAGTTCCTTTGTATGTAACCTGCTGTCTTTCTCTTGCTGCCTCTAGGATTCTGTCTCTGTCTTTAACCTTTGCCATTTTAACTCTGATGTGTCTTGGTGTGGACCTGTTTGGGTTCAGCTTGTTTGGAACCCTCTGTACTTCCTGGGCATGTATATTGATTTCCTTCACCAGGGTAGGGAAGTTTTCTGTCATTATTTTTTTCAAATACATTTTCAACCCCTTGCTTCTTCTCTTCTCCTTTTGGTATTACTATGAGTCGAAGGTTGTTGCACTTCATCTTGTCCCATAGGGCTCTTAAACTATTTTCATTGTTTTTTATTCTTTGGTCTTTTTGTTGTGCCAACTGGGTGATTTCTGCTATTTTGTCTTCCAAATCGCTGATCCGCTCCTCTGCTTCATCTACTCTACTGGTGATTCCTTCGAGTGTGTTCTTCATTTCATTATTGTATTCTTTAGTTCTAACTGGTTGTTTTTTATAATTTCTCTATCCTTCCTTATGTCCTCACTAAGTTTGTTAAACATTCTTATTATCAGTGTTCTAAACTCTGTCTCTAAAAGGTTGGATCCCTCTGTTTCATTTAGTTCCATTCCTAGAGGTTTCTTCTGATCTTTTACTTGGGACATGTTTCTTTGTTTCCCCGTTCTGGGATTGCTTTGATATATTAGACAGATCACCAGAAGAGCCCTGGCTGGATCACGCAGGCACACAGTTCACAGCCTAACACTCCCAGGAAAATTCCAGTCTCAGCCTGTCCCAATCAGTCGCTCGCAGATCAGGCCGAGCAGCCTGTCAACCAATCACCAGCCTGGCAACTCTGCAAGAGCAGTGCGGAGAGCGGGGACCCGAGGCGGCTTGCGCACTCCTGTGTCTCAGTGAGCAGCCTGTTGGAGCAGGAGGCACCCGCCCAGCATTTCCCTGGCAACGCAGTATAAGCCAGGCGGAGGGGGGGATCCAAGGCTGCATGCGCGCATGCGCGCACTTACATACACACTTCTGCGCCAATTCCACCAGACCAATGAGGTCTCGGACCTGATCCTCCGTGGGAGGGCCCAACCCTGACAAAATGGCGTCCTCCCTACACCACTCACATGCAGGCTCCATACCACGGGAACAACAGTCCAAAAACCTCCAGCCTTTGCACCAAAGGTGCTCAGTTCAGTCCGTCCCCACAGGTTCCTGGGCCCGGCTCACACAGCTACTCCCTCCACCAGGAACCAGGTAAGAGCTCACTGGTGAGCAAGCCCGTGTGATGGCCTCACTGATTCTCTAGCCGCTCTTAGCCTCACTGAGCTGAGCAAAGAGAGTCCTCACTAATTTACTGCCGGCTATATTAGAACTTCTCTTCCCGGCAAAGGAACTCTGGGCTGGTGAGCTTGGTGTGTGGCCAGAGGGTCTCTGCCCCAACCAGAGAAGCCTCCCCACAGATGGGGCTTCCCTCACAGGGTTCGCCCTCTCTTGTCTCCACCCGTCCTACCAGACCTGACGTGGCCTCCTCTTAAAGTTCTTCATTTAGTGGTTCTGTTCATCTAGTATTCCGGGGACCTCCGGTGTTGAATGCTGTATAATTTGTTTGTAATTTTGGTGTGATCCAGGTAGGTAAGTTAGCACAGCGTCTGTCTTTTCTGCCATTTTACCGGAAGTCCCCCATGTAAGTTTTTGTAACAGTGTATGGCTCTAGCAGTTTCTGCTGCAAGTAAGCAGAACTTTCTGTGACTCTCTGAATTCAACCATTTCTCCAGATTTTGGAGTGCTGATTTGCCCTGATATGTCCAAGAAAGTAATTGATTTTCAATCTGTTCATGATGAGAGGTCCCACTTTTTCTATATCTTGAAATACTCCCAGAACCAGAATGTCAGGGATCTTAAAACATGATCAGTAGCAATGTGGTGCAATATGAAAAGTTTTAGTCCTGGAACTTATGTGAATCTGTTGGTTGTCGAAAAAGTCGTGATGCATTTTTGCAATGAAAAACATAGAAAAAAAATATGTTGTGGCTTTTCTGACAACCCAATAGATATGAATAAAATCCACTTTCATTACGTGAATCACTATGAGCCGGGTACTCACTTGGAGTTTCATCTTTCATCATTATACCAATTCCAGACACATGACATGTTATATCAATCTTCCCATAGAATTGTATAATCTTTCTACTCTGTGGAATGCTAATTAGACATTGTGGAAAATGTTAACAGGTGTTACATTTTACTTAAAACATGCTATGGAAAAATAATTAGAACAAATATGATTAAGTTAGATTAAATTAACATCTTTCTATTAGAGAACTCCTCAGAGCATGTGTATTTTGAATTTAGAGGAGATATATAGATATTGTTCCCCAAAATCATTTGATCACAGGATCTGTTATGTTTCTCATAGAGCATCTGGTACAGCTGGTGTTTTGTGGGAGCACTTTGGAAATTGTTGGCATGATAGGAAACATATAGGCTTTAGAGCAAAATGAACATGGGTTTGAATCCAACTCCACTGCTTATCCTTTAGGCAAATTGTTTGATCTCTGTTAGCCTAATGTTCTTCATCTGTAAATTAAAGACATAATACTCTAGCTTATTGATCCATTCTTTAATATCAGAGTAGATAATAGCATCTACTTCGGGAATCATATAGGGATTCATTTATAAATAAGGATTCATGCTAAAGACTTAAGAGTTATTAGTATCGTTATTATTATTGTTGTTGTTGTTGATGTTATTGTTATTATCATACATCAGACCCCAAAACAGTGGTGAGCTCTTCCCCAGATTAGAACAAGTTTTTCTCTGAATTAATATGAAGTTTCAATCAAATGAAAGTTGTTGCCCAGCCATGAGTACTTGAATAACACATTTGGTCTGACCTACTGTGGTGGAAGGATGTGTGTAGGAGTGTGTCTAAATATAAGTTCCCACAGCCTATGTCAATACTGAAATGTCATGCCATGTTTGGTAAAATACACAAAGAACGTTGTATTAGCCTTTCAAATATGGCCCAGGAACCAGTTCTCCTCTGAGAAAAGGATAGAGCCAGGGCCAGAAATATTTAATCTGTATGAACAAGTGTTTGGTAGTCCTTCATTTGTAATAAATTACTTACATTAGTTAGCTAGTAAGTCATTGTAATTGCATGTTAGAGGCATAGCAAACCCTATTGGACTGTGATGTGCTTTCCACCCTAAAATGTCAACATGATGGGTAAGCTGCCATGGAGGACACCAAGGATGCAATTGCAATATATATATGGTATCTGATTTTGTTATGGCTAGAACTGCTCAGTGCTGGATTCAATACTATAATCTTGAATTTGATGATTTGAAGGAATATGCATGGTTAGGTGGCTTAATTGCATGTTGTAAAGGAAGCTGTGACCTTTCCATTCAACTACTGGATGTGGGATTGTTCTATTGGTAGGAAGATTAGATAAATGGGGGTAGAGAATGGAGAGTGGGGGGTGGAGCTTTATAACAGCACTGGTTTTTTTGTGTGTAATTACTTAAGTATATTCAGTGCTTTTAAAAGCCATATGGACAGTGCCTCAAATATTAGTGACCATCTACTTGTTCAAAGAAAATTTTGTAAAAGTCAAGTTGCCTTGAACTACGACTCAGTAACATTATCAGTAAATTGTAAGTATTGAAAGTATAGCATCAACATGTATAATTCTCTAATTTTTAGCCAATTTGGGAAAGTGATACAACATTTAAAAATAAAAACATGATAGTCTTGTCTATCATCAGCCCACTAGCTAAAAATGTTACAGCTCAATAATGCCATAAGCATTCCAGATAGCACCAAAAGTTAAGATAGTAATACAAACTTTGTCAAGTGTAAGATATTTTACAGTTTAAAAACTACTTTCAGGACCGGCCGAGTGGCGCGGTGGTTAAGTGCTGGCTTGGGGAGCCAGCGGTCCCGGTTTGGTTCCACATGTGAGGGCCAGTGACATTGCCCTCAAAAAACAAAACGAAACAAAAAAAAACTACTTTCAAGTTCATTATAAGAAAAAGCAATAGGAGAGAAGACAAAGCAGGTATCCTTTCCCCAATTTTACAGTTAAAACAGAAAAGCGGAAATATTGAATGACTTGCAGCAGTCAAGTTAGGATTTAAATCCAAGCCTCTTGGCACCAAGTCCATAGTTTCCTCCCCCTCATGGCTTCTAGAACTGGAAAACACTTATTCTGAAAATAAGTGCATTCCTGGAGCATTATAAAGCCTGAGGATGAGACCCAGTGTTTTGAAATACAGATTATTTCTACCAAAAAGCTCTATTGTTTCTCGACAGTGAGTATATAGTCAAGAACCCCAAGAACAAGATGAAATGGTTTGGCATCTTTTGTCAAATTACCTAAGGATTCTCTGGGCCTGCCTGCATGGTGTGGAATGGACTAAAAGCAAAGCAATTACCTAGACAACCCAGCCTCAATAATTTTCACCTAAAATGTCCTGATATTTGAGGCAAAAGGTATGTTTGGAACATGAATTGTGGTATGAAGGATCTGATTGAGTCTGTGGCTTTATATGTGAATACAGTCATACATAAAACTACCAGGAGTGTTTCTCTGCCTGAAACCATAAATTACCTCCAAAACAGCACCTTCTGGATCCTTGGCTGCTGCTCTGTAAATGACTGTGCCCGGGGCAGTGTCTTCTGCGATATAAATCTCAGTAGCTGCCAGAAAATATATAATAGATATTGTAAGCCAAAAACCCCACATCCACTCCTGGATTGTAGATCAAACGTAAGGCGTTGTGCTTGCTCAGCACAGATGTTGTTATAGGGTGATTCCCAGTAATCATAATAATCCATAATAATCACAGCAATAATAATAATAATAATAATAATAATAGACACAAGTTATCAAGTATCTATCGTGTGTCAGGTATAGAGCAAAGAGACTTGTAAATTTAAACAATAACAATGTTGAACATTTTCTGATTTTAAGCACTTTTTTTTAAATTATAATGCTCTCACTCTCGAATTCTTTTTTTCTTTTTATTTTTTTGAAGAGGGCAGTGTCACTGGCCCTCACATGTGGGATCCGAACCGGGGTCGCTGGCATCCCAAGCCAGCACCAAACCACCACGCCACTCGGCCAGCCCTGATTTTAAGCACTTAACATCAATGGGAACATTATTATTTCCATTTTACTGAGGTTTAGAAAGATTGAATAACTGACTCAAGGGCACACAGGTAATAAACTAATATTGTCTGATGATTTTATTAGTGTATTTTCCTCAAGTTTGCCATCTTTCTATCCAAAAACTTGGGGACCACAAACTTGCAAATTCATTAGTCAAACCACTCTTCTAGGATCAGGAACACTGAGGCAGTGGGGGACTCCTTGTGTACTATTTTGCCAAGGTGGCAGGATTTGTGAATAGCAAAGGAGTCCAATGCCTATTTGGACTATGGCCAAGACACTGGCCAGCCGGCCCATAAGCAAATGCTCATGGAGTGTCCACAAGCAACCTGTTCTAGAAGTCAAAAGCACATAATTTGACCTAGGATCTGCCCCAGAGGAGTTTATCATTTGCTTAGGGGAGGGGATGGAAGAAGAGTAACATATATTCAGCTCCTACTGCATGCCCAGCATTGTGGTTGGCAGATTAACACACTATCCCAGGTGAGCTTCCTCAAGAAGGTATTAATATCTCAATTTAACCAATGAGGAAACTGAGGCTCACACAGGATTAGCACCTCTCCCAAATTAGTGGCCAACTCAACACCTAAACCTCCAATGTTTATGTTTGTAAGACAGCACATGTATCATCCACATGTAAGTATTAAATACTTAACTACATAGAAAGAGACAGAGATGAGAAAGACAGAGAAAAGTTAGAGAAAGATTCATATGTAGTGAAAATCAAAGAGCGAGTGAGAAAGAGTGCAAAAAGGATATGATCCCTAACCCCACAAAGCTTCTAGCTTAATAACATAGATACACTGTTAATGAAATGATTACATGAAAAAGGAATAATTTTAGTACACAATAATCAAACACATAAATGAAATTTTAAAACACTGACAAGTTACTTCATCTAAGTCTGTTAATAGTATCTACCTCCAGGGCTGTGAGCATTCCATAAAATAACCCATCTGACTCTCTTAGGACAGTACCTGCTACGTAATTAGTGCCCAGTAAGTGGCAGCCCTTTATCATTACTTTTGTTATCATTATTCTCCTTATCATTCATACAGCCATGACACTATGAGAGCACATATGACACAGGATACAGGGTCCACACATACTTGTGTGTATCCACTGAATACTTCTTTCCCCCAAAAAAGAGCTCTGTACCTTGGTCTGCCTGAGCAAGGGGTCCACTGAAGGCGGGCGGCTCATTCACATCAGCAATCTGTATTGAAATGGCCTGTGATGCTGTTGCCCCTTGATTGTCTTTGGCATAGATTATTAAGGAGTAGAGAGCCACTGTCTCAAAGTCCAGCTTGGGTACTCTCGTGGTGAATAACTGAATTAAACAAAGAAGAACAGAATAATGGAGTGAATGACTGGCTTGACAAGAATGGAGACAGACTATTTTAGATCTATAATCCCCAATATGAATCAGCGTTTTTTTAATTAAAAAAAAAAGAGATAAAAATCTTGTATTTAAAATGGAAAGGAAGGTGACCTGATTTATTAAAAACCTCCATGAACAGAGAATTCACACATATCATCTCTCTTTCAGCCTTCCCACGTTTCCATGTTAGTCTTCCTAATAACAAAGTTTATTGAGTCTCTTTCTCAACTCTAATTTGTAAGGGATTATCCTAAGCACTTAACTAACATGTCATTCTATCCTTTATATTGTAAATGGGGACTATTACTGGATGCATTTTACAAATGCAAAAATTGAGGCTAAAGAGTTAAGGAGCTTGGCCAAGTTTTGTGGAGAAATACAGTGGTTCTGACTCCATCTGACTTCTTGCTCTTGTTCTTAATCATAAGCCTTAACTGCCTAACCCCTATAAATGGATGAAAAGAGAGTGTATGAATCCCTCCTGTCCATTCCCCATTCAGTCAGCCCACATCTGTTCTAGGCTTCCTGTATGGTTTCATAGTGGTTTCTGAACTGCTCTCTTCAGAGATCACGTGAGGTTGAACATCAATAAACTGGTTTCAAATTCCACCCCTCGTATGGAATGGCTCTGAGATTTCGGCCATGGCCCTTCAGATCTCCGACTTGGATTTCTTTGTCCTCACATGAAAATCTTGAATGTTCTGTCACTAATGTCCTTTCTATGTCTGGCATGATGCAGGTAGGTTAGGAAATGCTTGTTTTCTAAAGCTTTCTCATTGGTAAAGATTTTACTGAGTAACAAATTTTACTAGAAAGGGTTTGCCACTTGTCGTTGGATGTTCCATGTCAAACCATCAACCCCTTGTCTATAATGACGATGATGATACTAATAGCTTACATGTATTGAGAATTTACTATGTATCAATTGCAAGCATTTAATAGGACTTATATCATTAAACCCTGAAAAAAAAACACAGAAAAAAACAATGCGATTGGTACTATTAGTATGCACATAAATCAGATGAAGTAGTGGAGGCTTAGAGAGATCACCGAGCAAGGAAAAGAGGCAGGATATGAATCCAGGCTTGGACACCAAAGTCCACACTCAACCACACCACGACAGTGCGGGTGCGCCTGCCTTCCCAGTAATAGAATCGCTGATTCTCAGAAGAAAGGGTCATCATGTCACACTGCCAACCTTGGACTAACAAGAGCTAACATTTTTTGAGCACTTTCTATATTTCAGGCATTGTTCTCAGTTTTTTATCTTATTTATTTAAACATAAAAGAAAAAAAAACTGTGAGGGAGATATTATTATTACTCCCATTTCACAGATGAGGCAACTGAAGCTTAGATTATAGAACACAGCTAGGAGACATGCCGCAGGAAGAGGCCGAACCTGGGTCTTACCCTGCCATTCTGCCCCAGACCCTCACTGACACTGTGGCAGTAACACTTGAGTGCTGTCCTCCCACTGCCCTAAGAAGCCAGTGATACATTCACACTTGACAGCTCTCTTCTACGAGACTGGATCCTGCATGTCTTTGATTCATAGAACAAATGCTATTATCATTGTCATGCTACAAATGAGGAAACTGAGGCTCAGAAGTTAGAACCCTGAGTGATACAGCTAGTGACAAAGCTGAGATTTAAAGCCAGGTCTTCCTGACTCTAAAATCTTTTTATTCTTTTCATCACACTCTGATGTTTCTGATAAGTTAATTTAATACTAAAGCCTGATTTGAAGGTGTATGGGTTTTTCCAGCTGTAATTAAGCACATCCTGTTCTCAAGGACTTTCTTACCCAAAAAGCACAGCCCTGGGCTCAGACTGGCCCTCCCGGCTATGGTGTCCTCTGCCCTGGGAGCCCCATGGGGGCAGCAACTGTGTCTTTCGTGCTCCCTAGCACCATATACAATATCAGGTTTTCCAAAAATACTTCTCAGGCCGGCCGAGTAGCGCATTGGTTAGGAGCTGGCTTGGGACGCCAGCTCTAAGCAGCAGGGCCCTGGTTCGGATCCCACATATGAGGGCCGGTGACACTGCGCCCCCTACAGCTGAGATGGTGAACAACAGCTCCACCTGGTTGCCTCTATAGCTAAGATGGTGAATGTTGCCTCTATAGCTAAGATGGCCGGCGACAGTGTGGGCTGCAGCCCCTGCTGCAGTGGGCTGCCAAAGGCTACAGTGAGTGGCCGGCAGCCAGCATGAGTGGCTGGCAGCCAGTGTGAGCTGCCGAGAGCCACTGTGAGCGATTGTCCAGAGGCCGGCGAGTGACTGCCTCACACAGAAAGAGCGCAATGACAATACCAACATGAGCCAGTGAAGCAATGTCCTCCACAACTAGACTGAAGAACAAAAATAAAGGACCACAACTTGTCTGTTCCCCTTCCTCTATTCCCCTATGCTGTACCCCTCCCCCAATTCCCTAATAAAATCTTGAAAAAAAATACTCCTCAAATTTTAAAAAATGCAAATGTTAAAATAAAATGAAAATGCTTTTTCTTTATACTTTACAATGGAAGAAGACAGGAAGATGGTTGAAGTCCCCTTCTGGTTGAATTCTCCCATCCAGGAACAGAAAGTGAATGCACAGAGGGTAACTTGAATGCCTTTTCCCATCCTGCCTGTGCAACCCATTATGTTGCTCAATGACAGGTAGCAATTTGAAGATTACATAACTGGAACATACCTTGACTCATTTCCATGAGGTTATGATTCATCTATATAATCAAATCAGTTCACTTCAAGCTATGCTATTGTTTCCCCAGGAGACTAGTTTAGTTTTGGCTTGCTTTTTTTTTTCTTTCTCTCTCTCCCTTTTTTTTTTCTTTTGTTGACTGCCTGCCCAATCTCCCTCCCTAAGCTCGGTCTTTTGCAAACTGAACAAGCCATATCTTGCAAGGAAGGAAGTTCAACAAAGGATAAGGATTGCTAAACCTCAAATAGAAAAGTATATGTCCTTTTACATTGTAATGTTGTGGTGACAGATATTAACTCATTTAGTTTTGCCTTTATAGATTTATTTCCATGATATGAAACTGTTTCATAATTGAACTGTTTCTAAAGCTATCTACAGCTGGTCAATGATACAGTTATGATAATGTGACTATCTTATAGTTTATATTATCTGTAGTTTGACTACAATAGTGCTGAATATTGATGTATAAAAGTATTTATTATAGTAATAGCCACCGTATGTTAATTACTTGTTATGGGCCAAGCACTAAGATGGCATTTTGAACACACCACTATCTGATAGGATCTCCTTACGAAGTCCTGAGTGAGGCAGTATTATTATTATTAATCTCATTGTATAGGAAAGAAAACCAAAGTGCAAAAAAGTCAAGTAACTCACCCAAAGTCACATTGTTACTTAACTGGAGGAGCTGTGGTTCAAACCTAAGTTTGTCAAACTCCAAAACCTGTGCTTAGAACAGCTATGATTTACTACCTCACACACACAAAAAACTAAACTAAAACAAACAGAACAATAAGCATAACTATTGAACACTCTTTGCTGCCATTTTATGTTTCAACTTATTTTTAAAATCTAATTAATAACATGTAATGAGATAATATTTTGTATCTAACTGAAGTTGGAAGCAAATTTAAAATCTGACAATACTAAGGTTTGGCAAAAAAATTCAATAGCAACATAACAGATATGTTTTGCCCCTCGATAGTCAGTTCTCACAGTAGCTAAAATAGTCCCTTCAAAATGTAAGCAAATCGTATCTCTTTTCTGTGAAAGTCCCCAATGGTTTCTTAGGTGTGGGCAGTAGGTTGAATGTTCCCAGTTCTAGAGCCTTCCCTGTAATCATGTCCTCTGCCATATGACTTTGCAGTGCCTCCCGCTAAAAGCAGTATGTACATCTCCAGCCTAAGGCATGGACATGTGACCAACCCACAGACACATAAGCAAGGAACAAATGCTTATTGTTGTATGCCACTGAGTTTTGAAGTGGTTTATTATACAGCATGATTGCAGCTGTAGGTAAATAACATCTCACCTTACTCAGAATACGTCTAAAATCCTAGCCCTTCCCCATAAGGCTTTATAAAGCCTACCTCTGTGACCTCCTGCTGTTGCCCCTTGCTCATGCCTTCTGCCACAGCAACCTCTTGCTGTCTTTTTCAAAGCATCTTAATGTGCTTTACAAAGTATTTTACATCATTTGACTTTCCTAGTCACCTGATGAAATTATGAAGGAATATAATATCATTTTGCATATGGGAGAACTGCAGACCTAAACCCTGCAAAAGGAGTTACAACTATTTAGAGATATTGGGACCAGCAATCTGCCCATGAATCTTTGTATCACTCCATGGGGTTTTATCTATTTTCCTATGAGGATGTTTTAATAATATGTGAACAACTATATCCTAAATGATGGATTAAAACAATTAAGGTGGGGATGCACTATGTCTCCACATGCAAATAGATCTGACCATTTAACTGATTGTGCAATAGCTTTTTGGTCACCAGTGGCTCCCCTAATACACTGTGTGACAGTGTATTGCCTCACATCCTTACAACTCTAAGTATTATCAAACTTTATTAACTTTGCCAATCTGTTAGGCAAAGTGCTCTTTACTAAACTCAAAACTGTTTATATTCCTTCCATATTTATTTACAACTTTCAGTGGTTTTCAGTTTCTACAGGAGAAAGTCTGATCCACTTAGCAAAGCATTCATTCACTCACTGAACTGTTATTGAGCACCTACTATGGGTCAGGTACTATGATAGGCACTGGACACACCAAGACCAGTGAGACTGGGCACTTGACCTCAAGAAATCCACAGTCTAGTTGAGGAGGCAAATATCTACACAGTGAATGGTAATACAGTGTAATAAGAGGTGTGATAGAGCTTATGATGGACATTTGTCATCTGCCACCCAATCATTTCTCCTTTTGACATCAGTCTCATTTTTTTATTTGAGTCCACATTTTTATTTGCAATTCCATCTTTTTCTCCACTGATCTTGGTGAGACTGTGCTCCCGACCAGGGTTAGACTCAATGACCCAACTTTAAGTCAGTCATCATATCTCATTGCACTGGCCTTAGTGATTGGTTTATAGTGAACACACGACCCAAGCCAAGCCAACACAATCAGATTGAATCTCAGGACTTTTGAATGGAATTCTGGCAAGTTCACAGTATTCACATTATTTTGAATCATGAATCAAGCTGCCCCTAAAGTAATGTCAGATCTTTCTTGAAGACTTCAGATATTAAACAAGTTCCTTTTTGACTTATGTCAGTTTGGGTTGGTTATGTATTATTTTCAACTGGAAAAGTGCTAACTGATTCACAGAGGAAAAGAAGCTAAGCCTGGCTGTGGATTTCAGGGATGGCTAACTGGAGAAGAGAAAACCCCAGGTGAATTAAACTTTGAGAGCAAAGAAATTCAGATAATCCAAGCCAAGGGAAGAGTGTGTTGGGGAAATGCTTGCTAGAAGGTAAAATTTGAGATACAGAGACACCTTTGAGATGTGCTTCCACCTACCTTTCCTTAACTTACCTCTGTCTTATTCCTTGTTCATACTCTTCCAGCCTTACTAATACTTGGTCTTTATGCGATGCCATATTTTTACACTTCTATCTTGGCTTTTGCAGATGCTTCCTCTGATGTAATGACTTTTCCTTTGAGTCCTCTTGAAAAATTGTTAGCTCCTGGATGGAGCCTCTCCTAATCTTTCTCAGATTGGATTTCTCCCGAGTTATGACTGCTCTTTGGACCAACCTCTATCTAGCCCAGATCACAATTATAATACAATTAACACTGATGTAGTACTGATGGAATACCAGGCACTGTTCTAAGTATTTTTATGTATTTAATATGTCTTTTGAGGCAGCTGTTGTCTTATCCTCATTTTATATTGAGTTGTCAGAAAAGTCATGATGTATTTTTTCTGTTTTTCATTGCAAAAATGAGTCATGACTTTTCCAACAACCCAACAGATGACAAAAATTGGAACAGAGACATTATGTGCCCAAAGTAATACATCCAAAACCAGGATCCCAAGCAGTTTGGCTCCAGAGTCCCTGTTTTCAGCCACTATTTCATAAAGCCTCTCATGATATACCATAACTGGTCGATTAAGTATCTTTCCACCCTATCGCTTTCAGAATCTCTTAAAGCCAGGAGGCAATTCAGATACCCCTACATAAGACCCTTTGCTGGAAATCACGCATTGCTCTTAAGGACTTTATTACTTATGGCACAGCAAGCAGCATGAACTTCAAGTTCATATTGGCTCCCCTTGCTCCCAGGTCCCATGGGAGTATGAACAGGGGCCCAAGTGAATGCTGTGCATACAGTAGGTTTGCATCATATTTGAGGAACCCAGAGATTAGGAAATCCAAATCTTCTAACATGAGTAGTAAGTCTGCCTGAACTTTACCTCAGAGGGACTGGGTGGTAAACAAAACTTCCTAGCATGGCTCACAGGCCCTGCAGGCTCTGCTTCCTGCCTCCTTTCCAATCTACTCTCTCACTACACTCCCCCATAAACTCCTGCCACTTTGGCCTCTCTTTGGTCCCAGCTCTTCACTATACTCCTTCTTACTATAGGAATTTTACACATGCTGTTCCCTCTACCTGAAGTCCTCTTCTAGCTCTCTCCATCAATTTAATTCATATTCATTCTAAAGATTGCTTCTCATAGCTCTTCCCCAGGAAGGCTGATAAGTCAAATGTGCCCTTTAGGTGCACTCCCAGGCCTGTGGGCCTGCCTTTCATGGCTCTTAGTACACTTATAAGTTTATACTTATGTGAGTATTCACTTGATGAATATATCTCCTTATGAACCAGTAAACACCATGAGGGTTAAGGACCTCATTCCACTCTGAGCCCCAGTGCCTTGCCCTGTGTCCGAGGAGGTCCTCAATAGATATCTGAAAAATAAATGCATCTTGCTGTCCTCAAGGATTTTAGAGTGTCTGGCACATAATGGGGTCTCAATGAGTAGGTATTAAATAATGTACAGTAGAAGGAAAGAAAGGGAAAGGCTGACAGTTTCATTTTAGAACCATTGTGATACCAAGTGAAGGTACTGTTTGCCTTTATACTTACTTCCCACTGATGTGTGGATCGACGAGACAGCACAAATGGATGGACTACAGGATTCGCATTGATGATAACAGGGTCTCCAATCAGAGAAATGTGAGGTGAGACAGCCACAGTAATTACAGCAACCCGTGTGTGTTCCGAGGCATTTTCCAGAAGAGGGCTGGCATTTTCGATGACAAAAGTTGGAAAAGCTACAATATCTTAGAGAAAACACAAAATTTTACTTTTTCATAAGGATGTTTGCAATGCTTCCCATCCTCTTTCATATTTTAAAACTGCAAAGGAAAAGCACAATAAATACTTACAGTTCCTTTTTTATTAAAAGTCATAAAATCAGTTGAGTAGGTTTAGGTAGTATCGTCAAGAACTATGAAGGTTCTGAGCACTTACCCTACTTCCTGCTAACAAGTCAGCCTGCCCAGTTTCACAGATGCTGGCAGAACACACAAGCCCCCTCGGTCAGAGACTGTGAGGGTTAATTCTATGTGTCAACTTGCAGGAACAGAAGGTGCCTCTGTCTGTGAGCATGTATCTGAATGAAATTAATATTTGAATCAGGGCCCCTGAATTTGGGCAGAAGGCTATGGATTGAATTTTGTCTCCCCCAAATTCATATATTGAAACTCTAACCTTCAATGTGTCTGTATTGGGAAATAGGATCTTTAGGAGGAAATTATGGTTAGATGAGGGTGGGACGCATATCTGATAGGACTTATAAGAAGAGGCAGATACCTCTCTCCTCTCCTCTCCTCTCCTCTCCTCTCCTCTCCTCTCCTCTCCTCTCCTCTCCTCTCCTCTCCTCTCCTCTCCTCTCCCCTCCTCTCTTCTCCCCTCCTCTTCTCTTCTCTCCCACATGAGGGCACAGTGAAAAAGCCAGGAAGAGAGTCTTCACCAGAACCTGACCATTCCTGACACCTTGATCTCAGATTGGCAGCCTCCAGAACTGTGAGAAAATCAACGTCTGTTGTTGAAACCACTCAGTCTATGGTACTTGGTTATGGCAGCCTGAGCTGACTAATACAGAGACAAAGGACTTTATTACTCTTGTCACAACAGCAGCGTTAAGTTTCATGTTCACATAGATTCCCCTTGTTCCTCAGGCCCCATGGGGACAACACAAAGGGGACCTGGTGGATGCTTCGCATGCACTGGTCTTGTTTCACATTTGAGAATCCCTGAGCTTAGGAAACCCTAATCATTTAAAATGAGCCATAAGACTGTCTGATCTTTGCCCTCGAGGGAGAAAAGAGCTTTATTTTAGTACACTACACGGTAACACATCATTCCCCGTTTCACAGGGAGATACTATCCCTGACACTATTTAAACCTCTTTGCAAAGACAGCCCAGAAAACAGGCAGCTGGTACCTCTGCTCACCGATGTGCAGGAATACAAGAAACCCGTGGAGAATTCTCTCCCAGGCAGAGTTGGTCTCTCTCTCTCTCTGTCTCTCTCTCTCATTTAAAAACATGTTCAGAAACATGCACCATTCATTGCTCCATCCATCCTCACCTCTCCATGCAGAAGACTACTTCCTAAGAGCATGTACAGCTCTGCCTGGGTGGCAACTTGGCCTGCACACAGGGTAAGCCAGATTGCCAGGGAGTGCATGTCCCTGAAGGCAGCCCTCAACCGATGACCAACAGGGACCTGGTGGTTAAACATCTCAACCTTCACGCACCTTTCAGTGTGGGGAACTCAGCATGTGTGTGTGTGTATCCACATTAGATCCCTGAGGCCCCAGTGGGACTGAGCTCGTGTGCTTGATAATACACCTTCTCTTGGCTGCCTTCCAATCCTTGTCTTATTTTCTTATTCCCCTACTGGTGCTTCCTGGGATCACCTCCCAAATAAGTTACTTGTATTCAAACCCTTCTTGGAGCATTCAACCCTACTTACAGGAGCATTCAAACTAAGATGGTATGATATAACCATTTTTTGCAATGTACAGCAGAACAAGTTTGGAAATGTCTCTGGTCCTGCCTCATCTAATCCCTGGCCTCATCTTTATATTCTCTCCTCTTCACACTCTCTGTTCTAGTTATCCTGACCTTTCCACTTCTCTATCCCATCTCTGGACAATTATATAAATTTTCTCTAAATACTTTTTTTCATCCCCAAATTCTACCCATCCTTCAGTTGCCTGTTAGATATCACTTCCTTCAGAAAGCATGACCTAATGTTCCCAGGTTGGATTAGATACTCCTTCTCAGTGTTTTTATGTCACCCCACCATGACATTTGACATTATATAATTGACTTTTACTTTGTGACTCCCAAGGGAACCACAAACTCTAACTGCAAGGAATGTGTTTATTTTGAAATAAATAACAGCACCTAATACATATTTGTTGAACGAATAAAAAAATAACATTAATGACCATGTATAAACACTCTTACACATGAAATTTTTCATTAAATCCTTGCAACAGCTCTGAAGTAAGGGGTACTATTATTATCACTTCCATGTTGCACATCAGAAAACTAAGGTACAGAAAGACCAAATGGCCTTATGTCACACAGCTAACAAATGATAGAGTCAGGATTTGACCCCCTAAACGTGCTGAAACCAAATCACATATTCTTAAATGATAGACATGAATTCATGATTCAAAGTGCAGTTCTTTGGGATAAAAACTGGGAAAAGCAAAAGTTCTCAGAATTTCAAAATTTGAGAAGGCTCTTACCAAACTGTTAGCAATAGCTCTGGGGAGGAAAAAGAGGGACCATATCAGGAATGCACTTTTGAATCAAGCGGACCTTGACTTAGATCCTACTTCTGCCTCTTACTGGCCACATGGCCACTTGGGCGAGCAATCCATCTTCTCTGAAGCTAGAAGTCAACTGTTGCTTGATAAAAAAACAAACAAACAAACAAAAAACTGTGGTTGAACTGGGTTGGAGAGCACATCACTGCATTTAAGAGATAAGCAATTTAGATGATTGGCCATTATCTTAATAAGGATTTGCCATTCACTCATGGGAAATGTAGGATTTTTTTTACATCAGTTCATTCTCAGTTTTAGTAGACAAAATTCACAAAATGTGGGTAAAAATAGTTCTCTAAATGCCATTATTCCATTCAACTTCTGTCTAGCCCTGCAGTGTCAGGAAATTACTCAATGCTCAAAATCACAATGCATTTAGATGTAAAAGTCATTATATGCCCTCCTGAGCCGGCCTTCTCTGACTCTGTTTTACACTTTTTTCTTTCCCTCTCTTTTGTTCTCTGCTCCCCCTTAAATTTCAGTTGGGCCTTGATGGTGAAGATTTTAGCTAAGGTGGACTAAGTCTAGAGTCCCAAAACTTCTTTGTAAAAAGCAAAGATTAAGACAGTGCCCTGAATTCAGGTTCTGTTGCCTCTCCATTCTCAAGTGAAAACTCTGTTCCAATTAAGTCGGTCAAGCAATTATTGAGTGCTAAGGTAAGCCTGGTATTGTTGTATGATCATATTTTGCAATGTACAACAAAACATACAGCATATTGCAATGGCTATTCACAGGAAGAGAATATACCCGGGGTGCCAAAAAAAAATGTATACACATTTTAAGAGATGTTATCTATGGATTACTTTGCAAAGTTGAATTGAATTATGGTAGCAATGTATAGTATGATGTTTGATCAAAAGATGGCGGTAATCAATTGAATGCCAGCGCCACCATGTGACCAGCAGGACAGTCAAAGAAAAAGGCGGAAACAAGGTTGTCCTTTGCACTTCCAACGAGATGTGACAGTTTACCTCAGTGAGAATTTGCCAGGATAATGAATAGGATGAGAGGTGCGGTTGTTTCCCACACATTCCCTGATTTAACACCCTTTGACTTCTACCTATGGGGGACTTTAAAGGATGTCACATACTGTAGAAAATAGGCTACACTGGTGGTACTTCAGGAAGAAATTGAAATGGCATGTGCAGTAATACAAGTGGACACTGGTCAATGTAGCTTAAGCAGTAGTTCACCATAATCAGGAGTGCCTGGATGCTGATGGTAACCACTTTGAGCACCTCTTGTAATGGCAGATTCAAACGTGACTTGTAGTCATCTTTTGTTATTGGTATATATTGAGTATTGCAATTTTAATAGGTTTTTCCTTTCTTGAAATGTGCATACATTTTTTTTGGCACCCTCTGTATATATGCTCTTATACAATGATGAATAAGGGCTTCATATCTTTTTTGTCTCTCCCTCCCCAGACACTTCCAGTCTAATAGGAGTTGTGATGCATCTAGCAAAAGGAACAAAGCAGACACTGTCAGTGCCCCACCCATATAACTTCAGCTTTCACCACTTCAGTGCATAGACCCAACTAATATCTATCAACACTTACACCTCTTTGCCTGATGGCATTCTCTGGCACTGAAGTGCTGGAGAATTCATGCTTCTTTCTTTTTTTCCCTTCCATCCGAAGATCTTTCTTAACTCTGAGTTATTCCATGAATCTGTTTCTAAAGATGGTTGCAAACCTCTCTCCAGTTATAAATATTTTCATCATGCTCTTTTCCAAATCAACAAATTCTCTTCTACTAACAAATGTGTGCTTTAGGTCACAGTACAGTCTTTCTGTTTACAAAATGATGTGAAAATTTCTTAATAATGAAATTTGTAAATGGAAAAGTTGATTTCTCTTCATTTATTTCTCTCTGGAGCAGCATTTCAAAGTCTTAGTGAGGAAATTCTCTCCATAGCTGAAATTTGCATTCTATTAGGGGCATATGTGTATAGTGAGGTGAGGGGTTGTGATTATTTAGCAAAATGTGATGTTTTGTGGTTGTGATAGAATAATCACCCCACTCCAAAGATATTCACTTCCTAATCCCTAGGAACTCTAAATCTGTTACTACATGGAGAAAGGGACCTTGCAAATGTGATTAAGTTAGTGATCTTGAGGTGGGAGATTATCCTGAATTCTCTGGATGGATCCAATGTAATCACCGGGGTCCTTAAAAGTGGAAGAGAGAGGCAGAAAAAGAGAGTCAAAGAAGATGTAAAGAATGGTCAGAAAGATGAAAATGTTCTGGTTTTTAACATGGAGGAAGGGAGTGTCGAGCCAAGGAATGTTGGTGGCCCCTAGCTACTGGAAAAGGCAAGGAAATGGGCAAATATGCCAATATTTTAATTTTAGCTCAGTGAGACCTATGTCAGATTTGTAACTGTAGGGCTGAAGGTCATAAATGTATAGTCTTCAGTCACCACCAAGTGTTGTTACAGCAGCAAATTTGTTACAGCAGCAAAAGAAAACAAATAAAAGGGTTATTTAGATCTGTAGGAAAATACCAATAAGCATATTTTACATCACTGAGCTACCCACAGTGGAGCTGATAATGTACTAAAACTGAAATCAGGTAATATTACCCTTTCTCAAAATCCTTCAGCAGCTTTTCATCTCACACACAGTGAAAGCCAAGTTCATATGCTGCACTCCAGGCCCCACATGATAAAGTCCCCCTTTATCTATCTGATCTCATATTCTACCACTCTTATACTCAGTTCCTCTGCTTCCTCCACACAAGTCTTTCTGTTCCTTAAACATATCAGGCAGGTCCTATCTCAGGGCCCCTGGCCTTACCATTTGCCCTGTCCAAAATCCATCTTCCCTAGATATCTACATTTCTCATTTACTCACTTCCTTTAGAACCCTGATATAATATCCCCATGTCAGAGAAGTCTTCCCAGGCCACCATGATATAAAATAGTAACATCTTTCACTCCAGCATGTGAAAATTATAAAATTCATATATTATTTGTTTATTTTTATTATTTGTGAATTTTTAACTTTTATTTATATGTTCATTTTCTGCTTCCTCCTTCTCACCCTGAATACAAGCTTCATAAATTTGGAGACTTTCATCTGATTGGTCCCTACTGTATCCCCAGGACCCAGAACAGGGTTTGCCCTTAGTAGGCACCTAGTAAATATTTGTCAAATGAACAAGTGAATAAATAAATAAATGAAATTATTCTTTTTTTTGCTAACTGAAGTAGATCACCTATGTACTATTGACCTATTCATTAAGACCTTATAATTTTGTGGCACTGTATGCATTTGAAAACTTGGAACTACATGTCATTTATCGGTTCAGATTTTCTATTCTAGTTCTATAGGTTGAGCCAAGTCAAGAGTAACTTCTGCATTTAATGATGCCTTGTTGCCATTGCATTAAAAAATGAATTGATTTTAGGTTTTCTTCAATATACAGAGGGTGCCAAAAAAAAAATGTGCACATATTTTAAGGAAGGAAAATCTGTATTAAAATTGTAATACAATGAATGATGCTAGAATTCATTTGATTAATGCCATCTTTTGAGTGAAAGTCATACTACACATTGCTACCATAATTTAATTCAACTTTGAAAAGTAATACATAGATCACATCTCTTAAAATGTATACTTTTTTTGGCAACATCAGTATTTTTAAGTGCTGAGAAATTTGGGAATACTTAGTTTTCCACTAATGGTGTATTTTAGAAAACAGCTCAATACCTGAACATATAATAATCTCTGGGAAATAATAATAGTTTCAGAGTGTATCAACCCATCTACCAAACTGTTATTTAAATAAGTAGAGTTGACATTTTATTATGCATTTTCTGTCAGAATAGTTCCATAATAAACTCTCTCCTTTCTGAAATTAAATCAAGTCAAAATAAAAAAGTTCAAGATTATTGTAGACCTATAGAATAATGGAGATTGGGAGGCTACATCTTTGTACCCAATGAGAAGAAAATATCCGAAAAAATTAGTTTAACTCTTCTAATGGAGATAGTAAAATAGGCCTAGTAACTGTGTACAGGACATCAGGGAGTAGTGGGGACTGTGGTGAAACTGAAATCTTGTTCCTACCTAACAGGGAAGCCACTATTTGCTGATATGGGAGTGTGGACTGAGTTGCTGGATCTTCTTATTTTTTGTGAAGATCCTAAAATGGAAATGTTTTTGTGAAATATTCTTATATTCAAAACATCTTGTACACTGAATGCATCTAAGAGTCACTAGTTTGTGACCTCATGTTTAAGATAAAAGTCTTCAGGGGAGATCCAAGATGGTGGAGTAGATAAACACTATGCCTGCTTCCTTCCATGAACACATTAAAATTACAGCTAAATTATAGAACAATAAACCTGGAGAACCATCTGAAGTCTAGCTGATCAGAAGTTTTATAACTAAGGATATAAAAAAGAAGTCATGCTGAGACTGGTAGGAGGGACGGAGATTCAAAATGGGCTGGCCCCCCACCTGTGGTAGTTGAGAACCAGGAGGGATATTTCAGCCATAGAGACTCCCCGCAAAGGAGCGAGAGACCCCAGCCCCAGACAAGCCTCTCCAGCCCAGAGTACTGGTGCCAGAGAGAAGAGTCTCCACAACATCTGACTGTGAAAAACAGTGGGGATTCTGACCATCTAAGGTGGGATTGAAAACTGTGGGAAACCCAGAAGGGCCCTGGCGCAAATTCACTCGCAGGCACTCACCTTCGGCTCTGGCAGAGAGACAGTAACTTGGGGGGTGTTGGAGGCATATGGGGGACAGACTGAAGTGTGTAGCTTTGAGGCAAAGGCTGAAGGACAGCCACCATTTTATTTGTATGGGGTCCTTCTCCCAGGCAGCTGGCAGGCAGCCACCATCTTTTTTGTGTTGAGCCCTCCCCCTCACAGACAAATCTGAATCTGATTGGTCTGGTGAGCTCCACTGCTCCACTCTTCTGACCCTTTAGGACCCCTCCCTACCCAATTCACCCAACATCAGAGGCATTTTCTTGGCCAGAAGCCAGGCCCACCCATGTTGCACTCTTTCATGGAAAACTATCAGAGTCTGCAGGATCCAGGCTGGCGGCACCTCAGTCTGCTCTGAGACTTTTGCTGAGTAGCTCCAGGCTCAGCACTAGCACCAAACCAGAGTCTACATTAACCTGTTGACCACAACTCTTCCCACCCTAGTGACTCCCTGAGAACCTGCCTCACCCAACTTGTGTAACATACGAAGCTTTATCAGGCACTGAATCTTAAGGGAGCCAGCAGGTGACAGTAGGCCTTGCTGTGTCCTGGCTTTTTGCAGAGCTACCCCAGATGCGGCACTGGTGGCAGATGTCCTCAGTTCACCACGTGGCCTCTCCCACAAGCCTCTCGGGTTAGCACAGACAGCAAACAACCACAGATTGTTTCATAGCACCTACCAGGTAACCCCCGACCGGTCACAAGCAGTGGGTGACCTAGGCCTGCACAGAAGCCCCTCCCAACAGGCCCCAGAACTGACATACCTGGAGGTTGGCTTCAGACCACAGCAGATCACCACCCAATGAGCTCACTAGCAGTACACCCAAAGGGAAGTCTCAATAGGCACCAGAGCTCACTGGAGCAAATCCTACTCACTGGGGTAAGCCCCTCACACAGCCTGTGGACATAGTCAAATCCCACAACCAATTAGCCTGAGGGTTAATCCTACCCAATAACATGCCAATAGCAATCAAAGCTCAACTATAACAGGAGGGAACACACAGCCCACACAAGGAACACACCTGGAGCACCTGGAGCAGGTGACCAGGGGGATTGTGCCAGGGTCCCACAGGGCACCTACTACATAAAGCCACCGGCCAAGACTGGGAGACATAACAGATCTACCTAATACATAGAAACAAACAGGGAGGCAGCCAAAATGGGGAAACAAAGAAATACATCCAAAATGAAAGAAGAGGAGAAAACTCCAGAAAAAGAACTAAACAAAATGGAGGCAAGCAACCTGTCAGATATAGAGTTCAAAACAATTGTTATAAAGATGCTAAAGGAACTTAGTGAGAACTTAAACAAAGAGATAGCAAGCATGAAAGAAGATATAGAAACCATGCAAAGCACCAGTCAGAAGTGAAGAACACAATAACTGAAATGAAGAATGCACTAGAAGGAATCACCAGCAGATTACATGAAGCAGAGAACTGAATCAGAGATTTAGAAGACAAGGTAGCAGAAAATGCCCAATCGGAACAGCAAAAAGAGAAAAATATCCAAAAAAATGAGGATAGTTTAAGGGACTCCTGGGACAGCATCAAGCATATCAAAATTTGCATCATATGAGTACCAAAAGGAGAAGAGAGAAAGCAAGGGACTGAGAACTTATTTGAAGAAGCAATGACTGAAAACTTTCCTAACCTGGTGAAGGAAACAGACATACAAGTCCAGGAAGCACAGAGTCCCAAACAAGATGAATGCAAACAGGCCCACATCAAGACTCATTATAATTAGAATGGCAAAGATTAAAGACAAAGACAGAATCCTAAAAGCAGCAAGAGAAAGGCAACTAATAAATTATAAGGGGGCTTCCATAGATTGTCAGCTGATTTCTCAACAGAAACTTCGCAGGCCGGAAGGGATTGGCACAAAATATTCAATGTGATGAAAAGCAAGGACCTACAACCAAGACTACTCTACCCAGCAAAGCTGTTGTCTAGAATTGAGGGAGAGATAAAGAACTTCCCAGACAAGAAAAAGCTAGAGTTCATCATCATCAAACCAGTATTACAAGGAAGGTAGAGGGACTGCTTTAAGATGGAAAAAGAAAGCTCAAAATTATGAATAATAAAATGGCAATAGCTACATATCTATCAACAATCATTTTCCATATAAATGGATTAAATACTCCAATCAAAAGACATAGGAAAGTTGAATGGACAAGAAAACAAAATCCTTACATATGCTGCCTACAAGAGACTCACTTCAGATTGAAAGACACACACACAGAAAGTAAAGGGATGGAAAAAGATATTTCATGAAACTGAAAATGAAAAAAAAAACAACACAAAGCTGGGGTAGCAATACTTATACCAGACAAAAATAGACTTTTAAATAAAGACTATAACAAGAGACAATGAAGGACCCTGTAAACTCACTTCTGGGTATTTATCAGAAGAAACCCAAACACTACTTTGAGGGGACATGTGCATCCATATGTTCATTGCAGCATTGTTTACAATGGCCAAGATGTGAAGGCAGTCCAGGAGCCTGTCGATGGAGGAATGGATAAAGAGAAGGTGGTACATATATACAATGGGATATTGCTCAGCCAGGGAAAGGAATGGGTTCTTGCCATTTGAGGAGGCATGGGTGGACCTGGAGGATACTGTGCTGAGTGGAGTATGTCAGACAGAGAAAGACAGATGTAATGTGATTTCACCTATATGTGAAATCTAAAGAACAAAATAAATAAAACAGAAACAAATTCATAGATACAGAGAACATATTGATGGTTGTCAAGTGGGAGTGGGATTGGAAATGAGTACAAAGGGGAAGAGATTAAGAAGTACAAATTGGTTGTTACAAAGTAGTCATGGGTATGTAGGGTATAGCATAAGGAATATAGTCAATAATATTGTAATAACTATGTATGGTGTCAGATGGGTACTAGATTTGTTGCGGTAATAATAGTTGGGAGACGGTTGTGGGGCAGGGTGAAAAATATGGATGATTAAGAAGTACAAATTGGTCGTTACAAAACAGTCATGAGGATATAAAGTAAGGCACAGGGAATATAGTCAATGATATGGTAATAACTATGTATAGTGCCAGGTGGGTATACTATAACTATGTATAGTGCCACTTGACTATATAGGGGGATCACTTACTAAATTATACAAATGTCTAACCACTATGTTGTATACCTGAAATTCTTATGAAATAATATTAAATTTCAACTGTAATTAAAAATTTTAAAAAGGGGGAAAAGGTGCAGGGGAATAAGAGGTCCAAATTTCCAGGTATAAAACAAATAAATCATGGAGATGTGATTGATATAGAGCATAGGGAATATAGTCAATAATATTGTGATAGTGTGGTATGGTGTCAAATGATTGCTGGACTTATCAGGGTGATCACTTCTTTAGGTATATAATGTTGTGTAACTATGGTGTATACCTGAAACTAATATAATATTGTATGTTAACAATATTTTAATAAAAATATTTTTTAAAAGATAAAAATCTTCAACCAAATGCACAAAAAAAGAAAAATAGAATGAACTAAATTGAAATAAAATCTTCCTTAGATATCATTGTATACTTACTTTACTGTTTCACTCACTGAGTTGATGTGATCAATTCACCTGTTATTTAAGTTTCAAGTAGACAGATGCACATACAAAACTGGAGCAATGGATACAAGTAGGGTATTCCATAGCTTAAGAAAAATCCTGTTTACAGAATTCCTAGACTATAGAATAACCTTATCCAATATGTAATTTTCAACTTTCTACTAAGCAAATTTTAAAAAAGTTTTTTAAAAAGTGAAATTAGGGGCCAGCTCAGTGGCTCAGTTGGTTAAGAGTAAGAGCTCTGAGCAACAGTGTCACTGGTTCGATTCCCACATGGGCCAGTGAGCTGTGCCCGAGCCTGAGCTGCCACTGAGCTGGTGAGAGAGTGTGCTCTTAGCAGCAAGATTGCTTGTTCAACTTCCTCATGGGATGGCCGCTCCCTTGCAACTAATTTGAAACCGGCAACTGGACTTAGAGCTGATCTTGCGCCCTCCACAACTAAGATTGAAGGACAACAACTTGACTTGGAGCTGATGAGTCATGGAAAAACACAATGTTCCCCTTCCCCAGTTTGTCCACACTGTTCCTCTCCCCAATTCCCCAATAAAAATATTTTTTTAAAAAGGTGAAATTAATTTTAGTATTGCATTCTATTTAACCCAATGTATTCAAAATTTTCCCTTTCAACATGTAATCAACATTTTTAATGTTAATAAGATAGTTTATATTGTTTTATTCATATGAAGTCTTCCAAATCCAGTATGTATTTTACACTTACAATACATCAAAATTCAGAGTAGTCACATTCAAGTGGATAATAACCATATGTGGGTAGTGGTTACCATACTGGGCAGCACAGCCATAGACGTTCAGTATTGTTTTTGTAAATAAATATTATCACTTATTTTTATTGGAAATCTCAAATCTAATTATTCTTAACTAAGAATTTGGAAATTAGAGAACTTTCTCAGTTTTAAGATACCCATCACTTATTCTTAGAATATTAAACATATTTTACATGACTTTTTGTTAGCAATCATGACAGCTTGGCTTTTACCCAATTCCAGAAGTGACTGATTCTAAAGCAAATGGCTAAATTCATCAAATGAGTTATTTTGTGAAATCAATGCATTCAGTAAGAAAAAAAAAATCATTTAAACCAATGTTTTGGTATTATGCATTCAAAATTTGGGTAATTAGTTTTTAAATTGTTGGGTTTGGTTTTTTAGTTTAATGTAATACACATTCATTTTTAAAAATCAAACAATATAAAAAAGCTCATAGTTTTAGGGCATCTTGTATCTACTCCACAGTATACAACATGGGTTACCTTTTAACTGCACATCAAAACACACAAATCGCCCTCCTTTTAATGGCTCCAATGTCCGTAGTATGTCTGCAGGACCATTTATTTAATCCTGTATTGATGGACATGCAGTTTGCCTCTAGTTTTTGCTATTGCCAATAAACCTACAGATATCCTTATGTTATTATAAGAGTTTTTCCATAGAATAGGGTCCCAGAGGTGGAATGCTGGCTCTGAGACTACACAGACTTCAAATGCTGGTAGATATTGCTAACTCGCCCCCAAAGAACTTGCACCAGTTTACCATCATTATCAGCTGCATCTGAGAGTACATTTTGACTGAAATGTAGGCTTTCCAATGTGTAACTGAACCCAGTACACTTGGCGACTTCTAACACCAACAGCGAGAAGTTACTAAAGAAAGGAAAAGCAAACCAAGTGATTATTTAAAAGCTAGATGATATGAGTCCAAAGTTAAAGATACCAACCTGGAGCAGCAACCAACATAAAAAGCAAGTGAAAAAAAGGTATCATTTTCTTGAAATCCTCTTGCCTCTTCAGAGACACTTCCCTCCAGCCCTTGCCTTTGCTGACTTGTAGGGAGTGGCACCCTCTTGGTCTTCTCCAGGGAAATATTCTGTCTCTAGGTGCCCAGTATACACTTACTCATGACACAGTTCTTAAGTGATCTGTAAAGTGACACCTTCTTCTCTCAAAAAGACAAAAGCTCCAGGAAGATTTGCTTGAGCAGGAGAAAAGTCCCTAATTCATATCCTTTTACATGTAAAGGCCTCCCAAACCCTGGTCAATCTGGGGTGGCCAGAGTTTGTGGGGGCTCTTCAGTAAATGGTCAGCACTCTAGAGTCATTCATTTTCAAAAGGATTCCAGCTGTAAATGATTCCGTGTTACTAAGGCACTTGTACTGCCCTGTTCTATGAGTTTATCACTCCCAGACTTGGAATAAGACCCAGAATCTCTGCTTACCAAGTTTGCAGAAGGCTTACAAGTTGCTGGGTGAGGTTAACGTGCAACCAGATAGAGATAGGATACAAAATCTTTAATAATTGGTCAAAAGCCAATAGAATGTAAGTTAATACTTTTAAGTTAAAATTTGGGCAGGGGGTGAATAGGCTTTAGGATCACTAGTGGAGGAAGCCTGGCTGGCCAAATGCTGAGTATATATAAAAAGATCTTTGGGGTCAGCAAATTGGTGATTCACAGGCTAAATATAATCTGCAGACCACATTTTTAAATGCATGAGGCTTCTTAAAAATGTGAAGTTCAATACGATTTCATTGGTCCAGCACTCTACAGTTTGCCATCACTCCCACCCCTTCCTATTACACCCCACAGCTTCTCACAGTTACCTGCCTGGCTCCTGCAAGCAATCTCTGACCTAGAGGTTTCAATCAATTGCTATCTCAATAGGAGTTAACTGTTGTTATGGTTATCTAAATAGGATTATGCAATCTCAGAAATGTTCAATAGAAGGATAATGATGAGAACAAGGGAGATTATGTTTTGACCAGACTTTGCACTGCTCTGGCTTTCTGGCTTTTCAGAGGGACATTTACAAATGTCCAGGGAATGATTATATGGGTATAACTCCAAGCCATATCCCATGAAGGATGGTTGAAAAGAAAAGGAGAATAACGGGGGACTCTTGAATTGGTGTGTTTCTCTCTGGCTGTATTACCTCTGCTTAGTTAAACCACTACAATCACACTTGAAGGACTGCAAGAACCTAGTATCCCAATCTAGTATCTCCCTCTCTCTACTCACCCACCTCATACCCAGTTCATTTCAGTATTATACCTCTTAAATATTTCCTGAATATGTACACTTTTATCTCACTCTACTCTTAACTGCCATCATGTAGCCTGGAACAATTGCCTACCTAATGACTTTTCAACAGCCATACTTTTTCCTCTTCAGTGCATTTTCCAGGTTTCATACAGCAATCTTTTTAGAACACAAGCATAATGTGGTCACCTACGTTACCACCACGTTTCTGCCTTTAAACATGGCCTGCTTCCCACTCACCTCAGGACTTTTGCTCTGGTAGTTTTCTGTCTTTGGAATACTCCTTTTCCCAGATCTTACCATATTTTGCCTCCTTTTCAACATGAAATGTCTTGCCTCAATTGTCACCTCTTTCAGAGGTCTTTATTGATCACTCTGGCAGAAGCAGCACTTCCACTTGCTTTCTACCATGTTTTTTTTTTTTTTTTTTTAGTTTTCTCATAGCATACGAATCAGCTCCTGAAAAGCTATATCTATTTGTTAACATATTTGGTGTCTGTCTCCTCTACCAGAAGGCTATCAGGTAATCCTGAGTAGAGACTGTAGTTGTTTTGTTCAAGGCTAAATCCACATTGCACAGAATAATAAATGTTTATTGACTAGCTCCGTAAAAACTCTTATCAAATTCATAGAGACAGAAATGCAGAATGGTGGCTTCCAGAGGCTGGGGGTGGGTGGGGATAGGGTGGAGGAGAATGGGGAGTGATTGTTTAATGGGTACAGAGCTTCAGTTTTGCAACATGAAAAAAGTTCAGGAGATGAACTGAAATGACGGTGACACAACAGTGTGACTACACTTACTGACACTGAACTGTACATGTAAAATGGTTAAAATGGTAAATTTTATATTATGTATGTTTTACTACAGTTAAAGTTAAACTCTCCATTGCTCTGAGGATCAAGACCAAGTCTTTAGTTTGTTCTGTAGGATCCAGCAGGTCTGCCCTGCCTTTCTCTCCAGCTCACCAGTTCCACCCAGTTCTTTGCCACATCCACCCGCTATCTTACACATGCTCTAAAGTATCAGGCTCCTTCCACCACAGGCCTTTGGTATCTGCTGATTCATCTATGCAGGACAGACAGATCTTCCCATGACTGGCTTGTTTCCCCTTGTTTAGCTCCCGGGCCCAGTGCCTCATCAGGCAGAACTGCCTGCCCTGGCTGCTCATCTAAAGTTGAGCTTCACTATCCTATCACCCTTTTTTATCTTTTTCACGGCACTTACCAATAGCCAATGTTAATTTATTTGTTTCCTTATTTATTGTCAGTCTCTCCCACAGCATTTTAAGTTATCTTGGTTCAGGGATGCTGTATGTGTTGTTCACTCCAGCATCCCAGCTGTCCAGAGCAGCACCAGCAGCCGTTCGGCATTCAAATAGTTGTCAGGTACCTGAATGAATAAAGCATCCTTGAAGGGTAGCAGTTACTATTCCTACTTTACAGATAAGAAATGGAGGTCCAGAGAGGTTTTATTACCTGCCCAGGGACCACAGCTTGTAAGGGGCAGAACTAGAATTTTAAAACAGATTTGGCTCAAATCAGTGTCTGTTGGTACCCTAGCTCTTCTCTCTCTCTTCTCTCATATTCCATTCTCATGAGCTCCATCATCTGCTTCGGGACTCCTTGAAGAACCCATACAGCTGTCACAGATGCCAAAGCAACAAACACTTCAGCCTATTACACACACACATACATACACACATACACCAGACATACACATACAAAAATAAAAATCAGCTCTCTTTTTCTAATATAGAATTAACCTCATTCATCCAGATCTTGGACAAAACGCAACAGAATTTTACAGCTACTCCAAGAACCAAGTAAAAATAAATGGGCCATGGTTAAAGAAAATGCTCATTCATTTATTCATTTCTTCAAGCACCTATTATTTATTTGCTCTGAGGATTCCAATGGATGAGGAAAAAATAGACCAAATAGAAGCACACACCCATCTGGCTAAGCACATCAGGTACGCTGTATATCAGTGCTTCTCAAAGGACCATTTGCCCACACTCTCCTAAGGCTTGAGTGCTATTAGTATCCCTACTTTACAAATGAGAAAATAAGCACAGGTTAAATGAATTGACGAAGGCCACACAGCTGAGCTGAAACAAGAACTCAGGTGTAATCCCCAAACCCACTCTCTTAACCCCTCAATGATATACATTTCACTTTTGACCACTTTTAAGCTCTTTCCCCCAGTGCTAGAATATACAAGACCCTTGCTTCTCAGAGTGCAGTCTGTGGACCAGCCTCATCAGCATCACCTGGGAGCTTGTTAGAAATTCTTGGATTTCACCCCACATCTACTGTATCGAAATCAGCATTTTAATAAGGTCCCCAGGTAGTTCATGCACACCTGAAAGTTTGAGAAACATTCTCCAGATTACTGATGAGTACAAACACCAAAAGAGGAGCAACCCTTGTATCTCCCTACAATTTTCTAGAGTTTTCCTACTTAAAAACCATCTATTTCTGACTGAAAACTCAGAGCTCCCATGAGAGTATGGGGAATAAATCCTAGTGTTGGCTGCCACCTTGTGGTGGGAAGTTTCAACCCAGCCAGAATTTGCTCTTTTCCACGAAATTAATGTGGAAATGTGGAAGGGTGGGTTGGACCAGGTACTCAAATTTTTCAGCCACATGCTTTGAGAGACCGCTACAAAATTCCAAGATGTAATAAAACAGCCCTGGGCGTGTACTTTGAGAAGGCCAAGTAATAACTGGCCTTTTCATGTGTGTCCCCAGGACAGAGAGAGTATCATCAGCTCTAGTTGTGAGATCTAACAAAAACTGGGATCATTGGTATTGCTCTAGGCCCCTTCCTCTTTGGATTTTAGCATGCACATCTGAATGTGATAATTTACTGGTAAGTGATTATTTTATTACCAACCTGAATGGCGGTGTTGAGATAATCAGGTCAGCTTTTCTGCATCTGCCTTTGTCCAGTAATCTACAACACATATTCCACAAAGTGAAAGGGAATTTCCCACCACCCTGCAAAATGCATTGTGGGCAACCTCTGTGAAATGGTAAACAGAACCAGTCCCACAAATGATGTCTCTAACACCTGGAAGGGTATAAAAAAGAGATTCCAAAACTTTCCTACAGACTTTATCCCAAACAGCCTAGAAGTTAAAAGTGCTTCAGTCACTGGAAATTTTTGTTTCAAAATTGGTGAGCTTGAGAACTAAAGAAATCCAAAACAGCTACTACAGGTGAAGTTGACAGAAATCGATCACCCTCAGCAATATCTCCCAGTGCCCGTTAAGGTTGCTGATGGAAGAGTTGGCCAGTACCGAAGATTTCAGCAACCCAGAAGGAAAAATGGTTCATTCAAAAGGAAGGGGATTGAAAGGTAGGTGACTGGGACACATTTGCTTGTCCATTGAATAAGATTTTTATTAAACAATATTCACTGTGATATTAAGAAAGGTAGCATCTCTTTTGGAACATTGCATTAAGAAATCAAGGCTCTGTTTGGATTAGCGGGAGGTGGCACTACATGTATACACCAGATCTAGAAGCCTGTGCCACAATGGAAACCTCATTTTGTGATCAGAAAAGCCTTAATTGTGATGGGGAAAACCTTTCCCTTCTGCCTGAATTTGAATTTTAATGTGGCATATGACACCAAAATAAGCTCTGGTACTAATTTTAGTCTCGAAATTTTAAACATCACATGGCCCATGCAGATACTATTATTTTGGAAAGTCAGTAGTACGTTCTTCAAATTGAGTCCATGATCAATGCTTTTGTTCCTTTCCCAGTCATTTTGGCTATGTACATGCTCTTCAATGTAGCCTTAAAACTGTATTATGCCTGATATTTCTTGCTAATAGCAAGACCATAAACACAGGCATGAAATACTCCAAATGTAATTTATTTTAATTTGGGAAGTCAGTGAGATGATTTATTTTCCAATTTCTTTTGGCTTCTTTCTTATCGGATTCATTAGCAATAGCTCACACATACAGAAATGAGGTGTTTTCATGAAGCCTAAAACATCTAAGCCTCAACTTTTTATTTTATTTTTTTGAGGGCAGTGTCACTGGCCCTCATATGTGGGACCCGAACCGGGGCCCCTGGCCTCCCAAACCAGCACTTAACCACCGCGCCACTCGGCCGCCCCAAATCCTCAACTTTTGAACTTCCATGGACAAAATGAAATTTTGCAGAGATTTCCACTTTCAATAAGAAAGGAAGGTTAGGGGTGAAGCAATACAACCAAATAAATTCACTACCAACCAAGAAATTTAAAGACTTAAGAAAGGAAATGTTCCTTTTTTTTCTTTTTCTTTTTTTTGAGGGCAGTGTCACTGGCCCTCATATGTGGGGAAGTGTTCCTTTTATAACAGAAATTGCAGTAGTTCTATGCCTAGGCCCTGAAGCAAAAATCACCTTTGTTAATTGTTATAAATAGATTGGGAATGGGGGGCGGTGATGGGAGTGGGAGACAGTCTAGAGATTCAGAGACTGTTTAAAGCTGAGCTTTTTGCCTGAGGGGCTGCATGGATGGCTTTGGGGTTCCTGAACCTCATAACTTGTGTTTCCACTGTGTGTGTGTGTGTGTGTGTGTGTGTGTGTGTGTGTTAGTAGAAATTAATGGTTGTATTAAAAGACTCTCTGAGGTGTCTATGGGAGATTAATCCTAGTCCATTAAATGATCTTTGAGAAAATTAGGAAATGACATTCGCTCATCAGGACACATTACTGCAATCTGCTAGAAAGTTATTCAGGTAACTATATACAAGTACAATATAACGACTAAATGTGAATGGTACCCCTAGAAGTTGTGTGTGTTCACCTGGCAGGATCTGTGTTCTTGGTCCCCAAGGGGTTGTTCCTAACCCAGGAGGTCTCCCTTCTTCTGACCTCTGCCTCGTGCAACCTCCTTGCTTTTCACATTTTTCCCACAAGGATCTGATTCAGATGGTAATAAAAGCTATCATTTATTGAATGATGTATTAGACTCGAGGCACATAAGTTATTTCCATTTATTCACACATTTTGGAGAATGGTACACCTATTTATACACAAGGAATCTGAAGCTAAAGGTTAAATAACATGCCCACGACCACACAGTTAGGAAGTATGGTGCTCTGCTGAACCAAGACCATGTAACGCCAGTGCCTGGACTCTTACTGAACTACTGCCCAGAGTTTCAGGAAGCCGAATGACTTAGGTCCAGTGTAGAATGGTGTTTTCCTGGAGGATGGTATATGTGCTACTGGTGGTATTTGAGATATTCTAATGAGGTAGTATATGAAGAACGTTTTTAATGGTTATGAATCTATTTACATCCATATTAGAAATATGTATTATACATATAACATAAAACCTTGGATTTCAGCCAAAGAAATAATGATTTATATATGTGTACACAAATGTTTAAAACAGCTTTATGTATAGGAGCCCTAAACTGGAAACAACCCAAGTGTCTTCCAATGAGTGACTGGTTAGATAAAGTGTGGCACATCACATCATGGAATATTACTCAGCAATAGAAAGGAACAAGTTATTGACATACACAACAATGTGGATGAATCTTCAGAAAATGATGCTAAATAAAACAAGTAAACCCCAGAAGATTGTATACTGTATGATTCTATTCATATAACATTCTTGAAAGAACATAAGTTATACACATGGAAGACAGCTGAGTGGTTCCCAGGGGTTAAGGAAAACATGAAGTGAGTGGGGAAGTGGGTGTGGCTATAAAACACAAAGGATCATGGTTGTGACTGACACGTTGTGCATCTTGTCAGCATCAATGTCAATATCCTGGTTGTGATAACGTATTATAGTTTTGTAAGAGGTTACCATTGGGAGAAACTGGGTAAAATGTACACAGAGAATCTCTCTATTATTTCTTACTACTTCATGTGAAGCTACAATTATCTTGAAATAAAAAGTTTAATTTTTTTAAGTCCTGGGATTTTATGGATATTATTGCTTTGGATAAGACTAACAAAAAAACAATTGAGAAAGACTATTAGCTAAACAATGACATCATGGGATTGTGATATTTACTCTAGCACAGAGGGTAACAACACAGGCCTTGGGGCCACATTGTCAGGGCATAAGTTATTTCATCTTTCCATGCTTTCATTTCCTCATTTTTATAAAATGAAGATGATAGTATAAAGGTTAAATTGTATAATACACATGAAAAAAAGCAGAGTATTTAGCACATAGAAGGCTACTAATGAAATTGTATCTATTTTTATTACTAAAATATGCCAAAATGATGAAGATGATATTTGGGAGTTTTGGAACTAGGTGTTTAGTTATTCTCTCTAAATGAATGTTCTATATAAATGCAGCATTTATTGGACCTTGGAGACAAGTTTCTTTATTGACTACTCTATGAGGCTCTCTCATTTCTTATCACTATAGTCTTAGAACCACCAAATTCAGCAAAAACTATCTCAAACCATCAGTGAAATAAGATTGTCAATTTGTCAATATGAGGTAATTCTAACAATCACTCTGCATTCTACGTTTGGTCAACTAATTTAGCCTATCTATGTCTCAGTTTACTCATTAGTGAATAAAGACAATAATATAAGCTGCCTGTTAGGAAGATTAAATGAGATAATGGCCAGAATGCACATACCACAGTTTATGCTTACTACAAAACACCAGTACTTGCCTTGGCTTTTTTTTTTCTGTGATTTGATTCTTTGTCTTCAATTTCATTTTTTTGGAATTGTATAATTTGTTCACATTTGTCTTTGTATTTTAATTATTTCCATTATTCATTTTTAACTTGCCAATTTCCTTAATACAGATTATTTTCATTTTGTTTAGATGGCATAGAGCTGTGTCTACCAACTTAGTAAAACAAAATGTATTGGTCCCCAAAGAGGAATCATCTAGTGACAACGCCATGGAATCTCATGAAAGCCAGCAAGGTCAGAAAAAAAAGTTTGACGAAGAAAGTGAAGACTGTTTGGGAGAGAATGTTGTCATGTACGTACAGAAGCCATCCAGCAAGTATTAGTGGAGATGGCTCCACTAACCAGAAGGAAACCCGCCTTTCTAACACACGGAGCCTTCTTCCTAGAATTGTCAAGGAGCTTCCATCGCCCAAGTTATTTTCCAAACAAAGAATGAGAAAGCTCTCACAGAATGGTAATCAAAGGCATTATGTATGGTTAACTGTCAAGGCCAACAGGAATGATGAAATTAGGATGGGTTTTCTTGCTTCCCTAAAACTCTCCTGGGAGTTTGCATGAAATGCAACTCTGGGGCCCCAAACGGGTCTACTGAGTCAGAATCTGCATTACAGAAAGATCCTCAGGTAACTAGTATGAACATACATACATTTTGAAAAGCTCTGAATTAGGTTGCCTTTGAGGTACCCCCAGTCAAATTGATCAGTAGTTTAATCAGTTTAAAGCCCCTTTTTATTTAAACATATGCATATATAGACATATAGATGTATCTGTGCATTTATATACATACATACATATGTATTAGAAAATCAAAGTGAAGTGAGATTTTTTTGTTTTGTTTTTGGAGAAAGTAGAGACACAGCCTTTAAATAGCAACTTCCAACAGTGGAGAGGATTCTATGAATACAATTTATGATTGGTGAATCACAAAGGATGTTTTATTTTATTGCATCTACTTCCTGTGAACTTTGTGGAAGAATCAACATTTGAAACTGTTAACTTTAAGTCTTTTTTGCAATCTAATAATGCTGTTTTGGGGGATCCGATCAGAGATGACTAACAATACCACTAATATTTGCATTACCCTCCATAGCTTTTTTAAATTAATAAACCTTATTTTTTAGAACAGTTTTAGGTTTACTGGAGAAATTGAGCAGAAAATACAGAGTTAATCCCCATATATTCCTTCTTCTTACCCTACCCTCTCAATTGATGAGCCAATATTGATATATTATTATTAACTAAAGTCCACAGCTTACATTAGGTTTCACTCTCCCCTGCAGTTCTATGGGTTTGAAAACCCCGTCATGTCATGTCATGAATGTATCCACTATTACAGTATCATACAGGATAGCTTCGCTGCCATAAGTAACCTCTGTAACTTTTTTTTAAAGATTTTTTTTACCGGGCAATTGGGGGAGGGGAACAGCGTTGGAGAATCGGGGAAGGGGAACAGACAAGTTGCTGTCTTTTTGTTCTTCAGTCTAGTTGTGGAGGATGTTGTTTCACTGGCCCATGTTGGTATCGTCATTGCGCTCTTCCCGGATGAGGCAGATCGGTCGCCGGCCTCTGGATGGTCGCTCACAGCGGCTATTGGCAGCTCACGCTGGCTGCCGGCCACTCACTGTAGCCTATGGCAGCCGACTGCAGCAGGGGCTGCAGCCCACACCGTCGCCGGGGCCCGCATAGCCCAGCTCCAGGTGGAGCTGCTGTTAGCTGTAAAGGGCAGTGTCACCGGCCCTCATATGTGGGGTCTGAACCGGGGCCGCTGGCATCCCAAAACCAGCTCTCAACCAATGCACCACTCGCCACTCGGTCGGGCCCGCTCTGTAACTTTTTAATGTCCTTTACAGCACAGCATCCAGAACATATCCAGCCCTTATGTATATGGAGGGCATCCACACATAAGCTCACATTTCACACAGTGGTAAGGCTGCAGACCTAGAGGGTGCTTTTTCCAAAAAAATGAAAACAAAAACCTGATGGCTTCCAGCTGACCGATTGCCCTTTCATACAAACTCTTCTCGAAAAAGCAGTCAGTAATAATAGAAGCACCCAAGCATCTACCAATTGGCTAGTATGGATTGACCTGCCTATTTCTGTTGAAAATAGCAAAGAAGACATGCTTCTATATTGATGGGGCTGGAGTTGGAGAGTCCAGCAGGAAATAGAGGACCAAATTCCTCCTCCTCATCTGTGTGCTTTGGCTCATTTTCATCTTAGTTGGAATAACAAATCGCTACACTAAGATTTCTCCAGAAAACATGCCCATCTTTCAGGCTGCAGCTCCAGCATTCTGACCCTGTCTCAACTGTGGCCCAATACAGTTGCTCTTCCCTGCTGAGCCTCATAACACTTTTCAACAAATTTTTACTAAATACTTAAATATGTCAGCCGCACTATGAGGGATAGAGTAGCAGATAAAACAGATATGGTCCCTGCCCCCATGGAGGTCCAGTGTAGAGGGGCATGCCAACATTATACAGATAATTACATCTGATGCAGAGTAGGAGTACAGGGTGCGATGAAAATACATCATGCCTGCTGACTTTAGGGGAGGGGGCTCCAGAAAGGCCTCCCTGAGGAATGGACAACTCAGTTGAGATCTGAAGGGTTTCTAGCATCAAATAAGGAAAGAATGGGGAGAACAGTGTCCCAGGAGGAGAGGGGAGCAGAATCAAATCTCAGTATCAAGCCAGCACCAGGCATAATTAAGAAATGAAAGTAATCCAGCCAGGATTGAAGTGGCAAGGGTGTTGTAAACTCCGTGAAGAATTTTTAACTTTTTCCAAGGGCTATAAGAAACCATTGAATGCTTGCAAGCTGGGGATTTATATAATCTTATTTGCATTTTTAGAAGATAGCTCAGGCTGCAGAGTGAAGACTGGATTGGAGGAGGGCAGGCACAGATACAGGAGGGACAATAAACAGGCTCTTTCATTCATTCAGGCAAAGGATGATATTAGCTTGGGCTGGTCATGGCAGTGGGGGTGGGAGGTAAAGGGAGAAGTAGTCATAGGTAGAAGTTATGAGATTTGGGGAAGAGCTGGACAGAGGGGAGAGTGGGAGAAGGAAGAGTCCCTAGGCTGAGCACCTGCTTTGAGAGTGGAGCCCCCATTCACTGAGATTAGAAGCCAGGGCTCCCGGAGAAGCTCTTATCAACAGACCTCAAGCAGGAATTATGATTTTAGGTGCTGCACGCAGCGTGGAAACACCGAAATGCAGAGCAAACTGCAGACACCTTTCTCCCAGCGTCTCTGTTGATCCCTTTGACTACGTCAAGGAAAAATCTCATTTCTTGCCTTTTAAAAAATAAAAATAAAAACGAACCTCAAATTTAGTGGCTTCTGCAGGCAATAATATGGTTTTATTTTTACCATATTAATTTTAATGCCTACATATGATACTGGTTTTTGATTTATGGTAGTGTTTTAAAGTTTTTTTATAAGTATGTTTATTGTGTTACAAATTTAATTGATGGAAGGAAAAATATTTGGGTCCAGAAATCACATGGCTCCTAGAATCTGGGAAAAACAAAGATGCTGTGTGAATGACTGAGCCTTGAGCCCCATTGCTGAAGGGTAGATTTAAACTTTGCCTCAACCAACAGCAAAATATTCAAGGGATCATCTTACACATTAGAGGATTACTTTTTCTAACTCCACAGCAGTTAAAGGGAAAAGCAACAGAGGACACGACTGAAGTCTCAAAGACAGAGGTAACCACCCTGTCAAGATTAGTGGGTGACAAATGAGAGCACAACCCCAAGAAAAAGTTAATGTGTGCAAGGCAGAGTGTAAGATACAGAAAAGCAAATCCATTTAAAAAACTTGTTAATCCTAAGGAAAAAAGCTATGGAGGCAGCATGGGATGCTCTCTTTTCAGAATCCTTTCTAAGGGGAAGAATATGTTTGTAACTGTGATCATTACACGTTTTTTTTCCCCCTCCTCTCGCTCTAAGCGACTATACAAGTTGATGTTGTAGAAGCAGAGACAAAGGAGCAAGGAAGCACCCTGCTCTGGGCCAGGAGAACCACCAAGCGTTTATTTGTGACATCGCTTCCCTCAGGCCTGCAGAAGGTAAAATGCTGAAACAAACTCACCTCTGAGGACGCACATCTAGTTAGTGTGTAGGGATGTTGTAAAAACCAAGCCCTCTCCTACCACATGTCCCTCACAAGAAAGCTTTTATATCCGCTGCTCCTGTCTCCTCTCCAAGAATTTAGGGCACAGACAGCAGGCTTACCAGATTGGACTTCTCCGCGTCTGAGTTCAAACTCTGCTGCTCCTACTGTAATCCGGGCATCAGTGGGGTTTGGAGCTTTGTGTTGACTTTTTACACTGTTCAAATACCAAGTTAGCATATGAGCATCTGGCCTATCATGCATGCCATGTGGAGATGAATCCCCTAAACCAGCACTGCCCAACCAAACTTCCTTCAAGAATGCAATGTATATCTGTCCAGTACATTAGCCACGTATGGCTTTCCAGACTTTAAAGTGGACTGAGGAACTGAGAGTTTAATTTGATTTTATTTTACTTGAAATTAAAATCTAAATAGCCACATGTATAGATAGAATGACAGCACAGACAGTCCTAGACAATCCAGTATGATCCAATCCAAAGCTTGTACATACCTATCTGGAGGTATGTAAATGTGAGCCTAAATTGTTCAGACCTTTAAAAAAATAGCCTGAACTAGTATTATTATTTTATAAATGAAACTATGATAGTTTCTTTTTTTTTTTTTTTTGAGGGCAGTGTCACTGGCCCTTGCGGGACCCAAACCGGGGCTGCTGGCTTCCTAAGCCAGTGCTTAACCACCGTGCCACTCGGCCGGCCCTTATTATTTTAAATATAACCAGCATTTACTTAAAGCCAACTATGTTTCAGGCCCTGTTCTAAGTGCTTTAAAAATATCAGCTAATCATACACGTGAAACTAATACAATATTGAATGTCAACTGTAATGGAAAAAAGATCTTCAATTAGAATTGCAAAAAAAACAAGAAAATCAATGTATCAGATAATCCTTACAACATCCCCATAAGGTGGGTAGCAATACAATCCTACTTTAGAGATGGTACTGAGAGGTTAAGTAATTTGTCCAGGTAAGTGGCAGAGCCAGGCTTCAAACCACCCATGATGACTTGGCTCTCAAGTCCCTTAATTCCTATGCTAAGTACTAATTGTACCATCCAGTATGGTAGCTAAAGTTAAATTAAATTAAATTAAAAGTTCAGTTCTTTGGGGCCGGCCAAGTGGTGCGGTGGTTGAGCGCTGGTTTGGGAAGCCAGTGGCCCCAGTTCGGGTCCCACATATGAGGGCCAGTGAACTGCCCTCGGGAAAAAGAAAACAACAAAACAACAAAAACAAACAATAAAAGTTCAGTTCTTTCAGTGCACTAGCTACATTTCAAGTGCTCAGTAGCCACAAGGGGCTAGTAGCCGTTGCATTAGACAGCACAGGAAAACCATATTTCCATTTTCACAGAGTTCTGTTAACCAGCCCTGCCTTATGCATCACTATCAAAGTGCCCCGATATTAGTTTTGAATTTTGCCTCTTCCATGCTAACTTCTTATTTATTGTATTTCTGTTATGTGCTGGGCAACTCCTAGGTCTGGGGCTACACAAGTGATCCAATGGACACGGTCCTGTTTGTGGAATCCATCGTTTAAGAGAGGAGATAGACATTAAACTACAGTACTACAGAGTAGTGGGGTAAAGATCACCTTTTGGATTAGTGGCGCTGGGACAGTGGACATCCACATGGGGAAAAAAGATGAAATTTGATCCCTATGTCACACCATATACAAACTTTAATTTCTGTTGGGTTATAGATCTATATGGAAAAGATAAAACCTTAAAACTTAAGGACAACAAGAATATTTTCATGACTTCAGTATAAAGACTTCTTAGAACACAAACATCACTGACCATTAAAGAAAAGATGGATATATTTGGCTATATTAAGAGTTTCTCTTCATCAAAAAACATGAAATCAGGGCCAGCCAAGTGGTGCGTTGGTTAAGAGTTTGCTTGGGAGTGCAAGCTTTTAGCAGCAAGGCTGCTGGTTCGGATCCCTTATGGGCCAGTGATACTGCCTTCTACAGCTCAGATGGTGAACAACAGCTCGACCTGGAGCTGGGCTGCCGTGAGTCGCCGGTGACGGAGTAGGCTGCAACGGGACTGTAGTGGGCTGCCGTAAGCTACCATGAGTGGCTGGCAGATAGCTAGCATGAGCAGCCGTCCGATGGCCAGTGATCGATCTGCCTCACCCAGGAAGAGTACAATGATCATAATACCAACATGGGCCAGTGAAGCTATGTCCTCCACAACTAGACTGAAGAACAAAAGGACAGTAACTTGTCTGTTCTCCTTCCCTGAGTCCCCATTGCTGTTCCCTCTCCCAATTCCCCAATAAAATCTTAAAAACAAACCAACAAAAAACATGAAATCAAATGTCAACTGGCTGTAGAAGGGTTTTGTTCAGCTCTCAGAATGTTCTCAAAAATGTATTTGAATGCCCACATTTAAAAATTAGAATGATTTCAAATAAAAATTTGGATTTTGAGCTCTTTTAAAGAAATGGAGGACACTATGGAAATGCTCGGCCCACAATTCCTCGTGGGAACAGAAGCTGCACAGAGGCTGCCCCCTTTGCCTGAGACATGTCCTCTCCAGTTCACACCAGCACCGATGGGCTCTGTTTTACAAAATCTGCCTGGCCCTTCTAGGCATTGGACTTGATATTAGTTGTATTCAGCAAACACAGAAATAACTTAGTAATTACAAAGTATGGTAAATGCTTAGTAGGAAAAAGTACTGAGTTTTATGAGGGAGAAAAGAGAGGAGTCCAACTATAAATGGATTGGGGAAGGTTCTGCAAGTGCCATTTAGCCTGGGCAAGCTGGCAGGGAGAGGGGTTCAGCAGGCTCATTTGTAAGCTCCCTCAGCAGGCAAAGGGTGGGACCCAGGTGCTGTCTCATATCCTACTTTATGTCGGCCCACAGTAGTCCTAATGTTATTCGTTAAGCAGAAATGGAAGAAAGAGTGACCCAATAAGGCCAGAAAGGGTGTACTAGCCAGGAGCCATGCGCTAGGAATGACTTCCAACAGCAACACTATTAGGACAGGTACTTGGAACCAACACACCAGGGATGATAGGAAAAGTATCAGGCATGTGGCGAAAAGAACCCTGAGCTTTCTTTTTATGTTTGGAGACATGTCTGCCATGAAAGGAAGCCTACAGAAAAGAAAAAAGACTAAATTAGCAAGTGGAAGTGGTGATAATGAGCTTTCTGGGGCATTGGTCCACAACAGCCCCACACTCCCACTGTGCTCAGCAGCTGCAGAGGCAATTTCTTGTGCTTACGAGTGACCTGCTTTTTTCCTGACACTGTATATTCTTTCGGATTCAGGCAATTTCATTTCTCTGCACCCTATAGATCTCTCTTCCAAGAGAGCTTTGGGCACAAAGGAGATACATGGGGCATGGAGAATATGAATACAGTCACCAACTCAACATTGCCTGTGGCAAATGTGCAGTTTATAAGAGAACATCCCAAAGGCTAGAATTCTTAAACACCTTTACAGAAATCATGCTGGCACTCCCTAATCTGATGTGTTTTTGCATTTTTACGGTAGGTGCCCTACTCTTCAAAGAAGAGACCCCACTTTCCAGCACTTAGAGAAAAGAAACGCACGGAAAACAATCCCCAAAAGTCAGACGTGACAGTGGGGGAAGCTGCAAATGCAGGTAGAGGACTACAGCTTTTACTTTTGTGTTTTAGAAGCACCAGAGAGCCAGGTTTCACTGAGCACAGTCCTGCTAGACTGCATGGGTGCGGGACGAAGTTAATGATGGCCGTTAAGAAATACTGTTCGCGGGGAGCATTTTGAGAGTGGATTAAGGATTGCTCAGGGCACCCAGGATGATGTTGTATGCCTAATAAATATTAAGTGAATTCAGTTCAAACGAAGGCATGCACACAGGCATCTTTTGAGAAGAAATGAGATCGTCTTTATCACTGGGTGGTAAATGTATATTTTCAAGCTCTGTTTGCTATGACTTGAATTAGAATAATACTTTGGGACTTGCAAAACGTCCACCAATTCCTGAACTTGTCTCTCAGGAAAAGCAACCATCCCTTTGGTTTTGACAAGGCTTTCCAACACTCGGCTTCCTTTCTTTGGATCTGTCTGTCATAGGTGAATGACCTCATTGAAACAGTGACTGATAAGTCCATGAAGTTCCTGGCCCAAAGACACGCTGAGCTTCAGCAGTGTGAGTTTCTAGGGGATGAAATTCTTCAGTCTTCCAAGCAGTTCCAGAGGATTTCCAAGAGAACCTTGAGGAAGTATGAACTGAAAAATGTGTGTTTTCCATGTACCTGCTGCTTCCTATGATTTTGTTCCTGATTGCATAAAAGTTATCTTCAGAGGGATTCTTATCTTTTGGTATATAATCCTGAATAAATCTCTCTAGTGAATTAATCAGTGGGGGAGGGGGCATTTTTAGAGTATTCTGCCCAATAGTCCTTTAAAAATGCTTTTTCAAAAATTGATTTTTGATTCTGAGTCAATATAAGCAAATTTTTGCTTCATAAATGTAATTGAAAATAGTAATGGAAAATAGAAACATTAAGGCATAGCCATTCTGCAAATAAATTTCTCCCATGATTTGCCAGATGAAGTTAGAGGAAGCATTTAAAGGTATTATTATACTTTTAATATGACTACTACTGAGCTAATTTTAAACTTTCATTTTTAAAGACAAGAATTCTTATTAAAATTACAAAAATGTAACATTATTAAGGGTATGATTCATGCAGTGTCAGGTTTTTGAACTAAAATAAATGAATAAGGATGGAGCCTAACAAGTACTAAAAATGTGGTTGAGGGCCGGCCGAGTGGTGCGGTGGTTAAGCGCTGGCTTGGGAAGCCAGCGGCTCCAGTTCGGGTCCCAGTGTGAGGGCCAGTGACACTGCCCTCAAAAAAAAAAAAAATGTGATTCAATACTTAAGAAAATTACAAGTGATTCAGCATTAGCTTAATTTTAAAAAAGATCATGAAATTCTTTATGCAAGACTATCTTCACAGACAATTTATCTCAGACTACTCTTCACTTTACCAATACTTTTTTTTCCATTGAAAATGACTCCTAAAGAATAAAACAGTAGAGACAAAATATATGAACCAAACATTTAACAACCACATTGCTCACGTATTAAGGTGAGAGATCTAGAAAGTAATGCATATGGATTTACTTGGCAGATGGTTATTACCTCTAACACAAGGGATGCTTAATATGGAAACTGCCCCATAATGGGCATACACCACAAACAGGCTGCACATCATTTTATAAATTCATAGCCTTCCTGAAGCTATTCATGTACTCCATTTTTAAAAGTGATAACAATTTCCAGAAGTTGACTAATTTTCTCACGCATATCCTAGAAACACCACCTTCTCACAATCTTCCACTTATTTTGTAAACAAATCAATGCTAACAGTTAATACTACCTAGAACGTTAATGCAAACATATCTGGCTTGAAAACATTTTATTAAAAAATTTTAGATGTTGTTTCCTGTCTTTTAAGACTACAGAAGGTATTTTTAAAAAAATCTATATTGGAGTTATTTTCTTCTGTGTGAAGAAATATGAATGAACTGTACATTAATATCTAAAAGCAAAGCAGTTCACTGTTGAAATTTTCAGTATCTCAAGAGCACATGAATTCTAAATGCACTAAGACTCTGCTGCTACTTCCATGGTGCTGAGAACAGTGAGTGATTAGCTTGTCTATGGCTTCGGATCTGCTTCCATGCTCGTTTCCTGAGATTCTTCTACTTCCGAGAGCTTTTCATCATCTGCAATTAAGAAACATAAAACCTTAGTCAAATTTGCTTAACTTATATGTTTAATGAATACACGAAAACATTTTTATCCTTTATCAGCCAAATACGTTTAAAACAAAGATGGCAAAATGACAGCCGATGACTGTAATCGGCCCACACAAGTGTTTGGTTTTAAAAGTTCCATTTTGGTTGTTGTGTTAGCTGAATCAAAATGTAAAATTTATGTGATAAAAAAACAAAACAAAACAAAACAAAACAAAAAACAAGTCTTAGGCTTTTCTTGAAAACAATCTGATCAGGTAAGACAGAAATTTCTGACGGGCTATAGTCAATAGGAAGGCAAGTCTCCAGTTCCCCCTAAACACCTGCCGCTCGCTTAGTGGGCAAACATGCTTATGCACTAACTGGTTCACACACTTATCATGGCCTGCCTGGGTCCTGAATCATTATCTTATTAGCAAGAAATTATAGTAAACCAAGAAACATTCTAAATCTATCATCCTTGGGCCGGCCGAGTGGCGCGGTGGTTAAGCGCTGGCTTGGGAAGCCAGTGGCCCCAGTTCGGTCCCACATATGAGGGCCAATGACACTGCCTTCAATAAATAAATAAATAAATAAATAAATAAATAAATCTATCATCCTTGAGTTTCTCTAATATAAACCACTGGGTATGTGTTTAAATCATGTATTACTACGCATTGAGACTTTTCTGCATATATTCAGAAAGCTGAGCAACATGAGTACCTTCTAACATCATCCATACTGCTGTTCTGAAACTGAAGGGGTACTCTCTAGGATGTATCTTTTAGAAGGCACGCCCCTGGGTCATTTAAAAATCTTCATAAACATTCGTTATGAAACTATTTCTACTTACTTTCCAGTGTTTGCTGAAGTTCATGGATGGTACTAAGAAGAACGTGAAACTGTTTCCGTCTCAATTCCAGCTGCGTTAACAAGAAAAATATTAATATACATTAATATACATTGATCAATAAACATACATATCATGGTGGTTAACACATATATGCAATACCTTATCTTCAACACTTTCTTTAATATGTGAAAGGTGCTCTAATTCTTTTCCCAGAGCCTCCAGTTCCCTGAAAAAAATAAAACAAACAGTGTTATATTTTGCTAACTGGGAGAACAAAATTCACAATTAATACCTAACATTTTAGTTACTAAATAGGTATTTTAAACATAAAAATAAGGATAAGGAATTATAACACTCCATTATGCTGAGAGTTTTAAAACAAAGATGTTTTCTTCTTAACTTCTAAGTAAGTACTTTCATTAAACATACATTTTTAGATAATTTTTAAAGAAAAAGAAAACATAGAAAGTAGAATATCAAACCCCCAAAATTGATACGTTTTAAAATTCTGTCATACGCATTTCAAGTTTTTATATTTCCTTTTGGTAAAATAAATAAGACATTGCAGATTAAATTGAAATACACGTTGAACCTTACCCCCAGTCCTCCATCACAGGACTTTTTTCTTCCTTTACCTCCTACACAGGCAATCACTATATCATTCCAATCCTTTTTTTAATGTATATATTTGTATCTTTAAATAATATACAGTATTAGTATATAATATTTGGGGGGAGACTGTAACTTTTATAAATGGTTATTATTCTATATATATTTTAGAAACTTAGGAATCATTTAACATTATGTCTTCCATTTTTTTCTCTGATTATGTTCTTGAGATCTGTGTTTAAAAAGTGTATATTTATCTGCTTTATTCTATTTATTTATTTATTTATTTGCTAGGCCATCCTGCCACCTGTTGGCAGCTCAGCAGCAGCTCAGCTTGGGCTGGGCATCAAATTGCTGTTGCTCAGAGCTCAGCTCGCACTCTTGAGCAAGCTCTTAACCAACTGAGCCACTCGACCAGCCCCTGCTTTATTCTTTTAAAATGCTATTTAATATTCTACTTTATGAGTAGTCCATATTCTATTTATTCATTTTCATATTGATGGATATTTTATGCATTTATTTTAGAACTACAGGCAGTAAGACAGGAGGAATACAAAATCTATTCAAGGGGCCAGCAGAGTGGCGCGTTGGTTAAGTGCTGGCTTGGGATGCCAGCGGCCCCAGTTCGGATCCCACATATGAGGGCCAGTGACACTGCCCTCTACAGCTAAGATAGTGAACAACAGCTCCAACTGGAGCTGAGCTGCTGTGAGTCCCCCAGACGGCACAGCTGCAGCCCCTGCTACAGTGGGCTGCCATAGGCTATAGTGAGTGGCCGGCAGCCAGCGGAAGTGGCTGTCCAGAGGCCGGAGACCGATCTGTCTCACCTGGGAAGTGCACAATGATAATACCAACATGGGCCAGTGAAGTGACATCCTCCACAACTAGACTGAAGGACAAAAGGACAGCAATTTGTCTGTTCCCCTTCCCTGATTCCCCAACGCTGTTCCCCTCCCCCAATTCCCCAATAAAATCTTTAAAAAAACAAACAGAATCTATTCAATAGTGTTAAAACATGTAATATTGATGATCTGATCCTTCTCTTTAGAACGTATGTGTTTATATTCCTATAGAAATAGAATGCATAGGCCAGTACGTAAACATTTGTGTAGAAAGATTAGTTATTTTCAAGTAGAGCTCTAAACTTACTTTAGTGTCTCATGCCTGTCTGGATGATGCTGGATCACTTTTGCCAAAGCATCATATTCTGAAAGATATAAAAATGTTTATAAAATTAAGGTTTTTTTGAACCTGGATATCAAAACAAAATGTATACTATCAGAAGTCTCCTCTAATCACTTTCATAGTACATAAAGAAATGAAAACATTGACGGATGGAAAGCATATTGCAGTTTCACTTGCTTCAGCTACAACGGTAACGATACATGATTTCAAGTGTTCTAAAAAGGACTTTAGCTCCCCCTGTTTTCCATTACCAGTTCATGGACAGAATAGAAGGGACCAGCATAAGCATAAGTGCTCTTCAGTCATCAGTAATTATCAAGTGGACTGATTCTGAAGGGGATCCTAGTCACAATTTGCCCAGCAAATAAAAGATCAGCAAGGTAAATATACCATTAATTTCAGATCACAGACAACAGCAAATTACATTTCTCACTCCTTGTGAAGGTAAATATTTCAGAAACTTAGAAATGATTTAAAATTCAGGGACCTTGTTTCTGTTCCACTGAGACCTCCAAGATAAGTCATGTATCTCCTGTTAACCTTTCTTATGAAATGATAAATAACAACATTCATTTAAAAGCCTCATTAGTCAACAAAAACACTGTAAAACATTTTAAATGATTTCAGAATTCCTATTAATTATTAAATAAGTTGGTATATCTTGCTATAAATTGGTCACCAAAACTTGACCACATGTGTTTTAGACCTAATTCAAAAAACAACTTTTAAAATAAGGAATCAAACATCATCTGAATTAGCTCACCAAAACTAAAATTCACTGTTTTGGAAACTGGCATATTAATTCAATAAAAGTGTGATTTTTTTAATAAAATTTTTTTTTATTACAAAATAATACATACTTGGTGTTTAAAAACAAAAGAATTATTTAAGCCATAAAACCCACAACCCCAAAATAACCATATATATTTTCTATTTCCTTCTAGTTTTTCAGATATGTCACAATTATGATTACATATTATATTTTTTATTTTTCTTTCAATTCACATTATAGGAGGAACAATGCCTCTGCCATTAAAAATTATTTTGAAGGGGGCCAGCCAAGTGGCTCAATTGGTTAAAAGTTGGCTTGGAAGCCCGAGCTCTGAGCATCAGGGCCCCAGTTTGGATCCCACATGAGGGCCAGTGACGCTGTGTCCTCTAGAGCTAAGATGGTGAACAACAGCTAGACCTGGAACTGGGCTGCTGTGAGTCGCCGGCAACGGCGTTGACTGCAGTGGGGCTGCAGTGGGCAGCCATGCACTACCGTGAGTGGCCGGCAGCAAGCATGAGCGGCCGTCCAATGGCTGGTGAGCGACTGCCTCACTTGGGAAGAGCAAAATTATCATAATACCAACATGGACCAGTGAAGAAACGTCCTCCACAATTAGACTGAAGAACCAAAGGTCAGCAACTTGTCTGTTCCCCTTCCCCGATTCCCCAATAAAAAAAAAAAATCTTAAAAAAAAAAAAAACAATTAGGGTCCACCGAGTGGCATGGTGGTTAAGCGCTGGCTTCGGAAGCCAGCGGCCCCAGTTTGGGCCCCACATACGAGGGCCAGTAACACTGTCCTCAAAAAAAAAAAAAAAATTATTTTGCAATAGTTTTTATGGACTGCAATAGGGCATATCCTAATTGTAAAACAAAACGGATCAAAACAAAACTAAACTTTAACCTTCCTGTTATTTAAGCAGCTTTTAAATATTTGTTTGCTTTGTACTTAATAAAAACTCAATAGGCTTAAATTTTCTTTTTTCTTTCTGAAAATAGTACCATTAAACAAACAAACAAACAACAAACAAAGCCCTAAATCTAGTATAGTTGTATAAATTGCTTTTGTTGATTAACCATAATGTTATTTAGGCAAAGGAGTCTGAAGACAGTACAACAACAAATACTTAAAATACTTGGATCATCAATACAATCCAGGAAATATATATTTTTTTCCACATAGCCTTCCTTCTCCGCTATTTTAAAGAATAATATAGTTTTAAAGGATTAAGTTTGGCTATTAATTCTTTTTCATAATTCAGGTTGGATCTAGCCAGATATTTTACATCACAACATTATAAACAGCATGAAAATACTAGTCAGTAATAAAGTATTTGCACACTAAATTCCACTAAACCCTTACCTTGGCGATTTTTTCGTATTCGTTTTGCTTGAAGAATTTGCTTTTTGCACTCAGCAATTTTTTCATGTGCTCCAGCAATGCTACATTCTATATAAAAAGGTTTTTTAACAGTTATAACAACATGTATAATCTCCATCCATTTTCAATTTTAAAATGTGTTCTTAAATTAAGTTGCATTGCTAATAAAATAGATGCTGGCATTTTAAAAATAGTTATAACTTAAAGTACTGTATATTAGAATACATTTTTATAACCACCATTTACTGCATTCTTTCTATTAATATTATTATTGTTCTTATTTTACCACTAACCAAAGAAAAATATTAGTTCGCATTGTTTCCTTTAGACCATAAAAATTAAAATCACAGATAAACATTAATTAAGTTTCTTTACCTATTTCCTTGTAAATCTTTTCATAATTTTCCATTTCTCTGAGGTTCATATCATAAACCAGCAATGTTTTGCCCATTGAAAATTCACATTGGGACAGTGTGCTCAACATTCGTTGGTACTGGCTATAGCTAATGAAAAAGAAAGAGAAACAGAATAAAGATTTTTATGGATTGCCAAAGTTGAACTGTTTATAGGGCAGGAAAAAGTTTGCTAATTACATTATATCAAGTTCTGAGAGAATTCGGTGCTTTATTTAAAATCATTTAGCATATCTGTCCCTTATATTTTCTGTTTCCAAATGTAGTGTACTTGAATTTATAAACTGCTTTAGTTACAAATGCAAAGATGGGACTGTTATTCTTATCAATATAAGCTTAATTCAAACAGCTATTTGTCTGAATTTTGTTTTAAATACTTCTCAAAATGTTTTGATCACAGGTTTTTTTTTTGCCTACTTAAACAATTCTGTTCTCCCAAATTTTTTACTTTACGTAATTATTTATCACTGTGAAAGCTAATTCAAATGAGGAAATTTTTTCTAAGTTAAAAATTATTAAACATATATAAAACTTTGCAGGAACTTATTAGTTTATTTAGAAAGAACATTTCATTTAGGTATTTTGTCTTACTAAAAATTTACCTGCTAAAAATGACCATATTAATAAGCCTAAATTTAATCTTTCTTCTTACCACTATGCCTTCTGCATATTTTAATAAACATAAAGCAGGCCTCTCAAGAGAAGGCCAGAAAAATCTACTCCTGATTAACCAAGAGTTGACTCCATTGGACATTTAAGGTGGGTGAAAATTTGCAATATTAACAGGACTATGTATATGGTCTAAAATCTCATCAGGACATTGGTATGGAAACAACAGTGAAATGAAATACCCCTCTTCCTGGGATCCAGAGTTGCACCATTTAATGAAACTTTTTACTAGCAGATTAATTCTCCGATCATCTCCAGCACCATCTCCATCAATTAGGAGACGCTTCCGTATGACTTCGTCTGGAGGAAAGAAAAGCAACGAATGAAAAAGACCATTTGGCTCTTGTTAATGTTCAGAAACCAATAACCAATATCACTACTCATTCATTCATCCAAAAGAAAATTATTGAAATGTGTCTTAATGCTCCTGAACTGTACACTTAAAAATTGTTAGTGATCAATTTTATGTTACGCAGGTTTTACTACTATATATCCCGGGGATGCCAAAAAAACGTATACACATTTTAAGAGATGTTTATCTATACTCAAGCAGTAGTTCGCCATAATCAGAAGTGTCTGGATGCTGATGGTAACCACTTTAAGCACCTCTTGTAATTGCATAAGTCAAACGTGACTTGTATTCATCTTTTGTTATCGGGATATACTGAGTGTTACAATGAATACAACTGTTTCCTTTCTTAAAATGTATGTACATTTTTTGTAACCATCAATATATACACCTATAAAGTTATGAGTGTCTATTTGTGTCAGGCACTATTCTCGAGGCTGGGGTTATAGCAGTGCAAAGCTCTGCCCTCACAGACCTGGGATTCTACTGCTGGGTTGTTGAGCAGAAATAATTTTCAGGTACCACCAAGGAAATAACCCAATAATTCTTGGAGAACTTGTTTTGGAAAAATCTGTTCAGTCAGAAGGAAGACTGAAGTTTTCATGTCTGTGACAAATGTGAGGTACCGGTAAAAAGAAAAGAGAGAAAAGATTTAAAAGATGCAGTGACAGACAAGGAAAAGAGAACTAACGATGGATCAGAGACAAAGGAATGGATTTGTATTTTAAAAATGTATAATGTAGTTATCATATCTGTAATGTCCTTTCCCATGAGGGCCTTTTTTTTTATTCTTTCTAACAAGTCTATCTCACTTCTGCTCCAAGGTAAAGAAAAAGAGGAATAGCAGTGCAGATGGTGATGAGTAAGCAGTGGGACACCAAACTGCTGGCCTGGCAGCCCTGAGCTAGTGTTATTTCTGGATCATAACATGACAGAGGCAATTCGAAACCACAATAAAATGTAATTTTCACCTATCGGACTGGCAAAGATCAAAAGACCTCATAAAAATGCTGGCAAGGATGCTGAGAAACTGCACTTACGCATGCCGATGGAATGTAAGCCAGTCCATGACGTTGGGCAACTGGGCAATGACAATCACTATTTAAAATGCACATACCTTTGACCCCATAATTCTAATTCTAGGAATCCATACTATAGATTTATGTGCACCCATGCACAAAAATAATTGTAAAAGGATATTCTAAACAGTGCTGTTTGTAGTAGAAAGATTGCAAACCTAAACACTCACCGGGAAGAGACTGGTTCAATTATGAAACATATAATATTATACAGCCAAAGAATAGTGTGGGTGTCCATACCAATGCCATAAAATCTCCTTAGACATGTTAAAATGAAAACAAAACAGATGCAGAGAAGCACAGTTTGCTGCCATTTGTGTAACAAAGCGGGAGGCTTTGTGTGTAGTGTGCACACATCATATGTGTTTGTCTATTCAAATATCTTTGGAAGGATACACAAGAAACCGGTAATAGTGGTTGTTTCCGGTGAGAGGAATGACGGGATGAGGACGGATTTAATTTTCTAAATGGCCTTGTAGAAATGTGTTGCTTTGATTTTTACTGTGTGTATGCATTTATTTTATAATAAATTTTAAAGTGTAAATAATTCCTGGGGAGCCTGCATGATGAATCAACAGCAAAATCTTTAAACAATAGTTCCTGTGCGTAGGCAGAAGTATTTTTGAGTGCAGGTGCAGCGGAGATAAACTTTGGGAGGCAGATGGCTCCAGATCTATTCTGTGACAACATCAGATAAACATTTTAGAATTGGATTTTGCTCTCAGTCATAGCTTTGACAGGCTGCTCCAACTACAGATTCAACAGGTGTTTCAATTTTACCCTTTAAAATACAAATAAATGTTTTTAGTTTTTAACCACCAACAGGAGATGCAGTCCTTGAAGAGATTAAAATGCAGAAAAAGAATTGATTTTTTAAACTACAAACATGTTCTAACTTTGTTAAAATAAAAGTAAACATCTGATGAGCCAACAGTCTGGTATTCAACTGATACTATTAAATTCCTTTGCCAGTTTTCTCTCTACACTTTCGAACCCCCAAGAAATCCCTACTTCCCCCCAGACGCCTGAGCATCCTATTGAGGAACAGGGATTGCACGTTAAATGCATTCAGGGAATAGGGAAGGAGGTACAGGGAAGCTGAGGAGTACCCTAAGGGGAAAGCTATTACCAGAACTGGTTTTTCAAGAGATTTTTAAAAGTTTGATGACTAACAAAAAAATGTTTCAAACAAATTTTGTAACCCATCCACCTGCATACCTAAGATCTGTGTGCTTGTATCTGTGCACGTTATATCCCAATTACAAAAGCTTTTGAAAAATAGTTAAAACACTGAGGCCACATAAACTTGGTCAAGGGTTCATGAGGTCCATTCCTGTTTTGTTCACTGTTTCTAAGCCAGCCTCTCACACTGTGTCTTTACATTTCTGATGCTCAATACATATTTTCAAATTGGATTTGTGGTGCCTGCATGGGATCTGTCCTCCAAAGAGAGCTTTTATTAATAAAACACTAACAAGATTTAGCAGGCAACTCTCTTATTTTCCGGTCCACTGCAGAGATTTCTCTTCTTGAGTAAAGACACGAATATCTGATCAATGAGCAGGTGTGCCCATAGTTACTAAAGTTCTGAGGATGTGAAATAAAGACCTGAGCTCTTTCACTCTAGTTGGAGAAATAACACACAAGGAGGCTGAGGTTGTTAAATGAGTTACGCAGACACACACAATAGTGGGGATAAGGAGGACAGCTCTCCTTAGGTTGGGGGTTCAGGAGAAGTGGAAAATGAGGTATTCTTTTGATACTTAAAAATCATCCATTGGTTGGTTAGAGCACAGTGCTCATAACACCAAGGTTGCCGGTTCGATCCCACACTGAGCTGCGCCTTCCACAAGTAGATTGAAACTACTTGACTTGGAGCTGATGGGTTCTGGAAAAACATACTGTTCCCAATTAAAAAAAAAAAAAATCTAAAAGGTATCTAATCAAAATTTCAAATAATATATACCCTTTGAACCAACAATCCAGATATATTTGCAAAGATACAATATGACATAAGTTCATCAAAAGGGGACTAGTTAAGTAAATTTTGGTACAGGAATGTGATGAAATACTGTGAAGCTACAAGAAAGCAAAAGAGGAGGAAATATTTACAGTACTGAAATAGAAAAGTCACTTAAGATAACTTGCTAGGGCCGGCTGAGTGGCTCATTGGTTAAGAGTTGTCTTGGGGGGCACCAGCTCTGAGCAGCAGGGCCACTGGCACGGATCCCACATGGGCCAGTGATGCTGCACCCTCCACAGCTAAGATGGTGAACAACTCAACCTGGAGTTGGGCTGCCGTGAGTCGTAGGCAACGGCATAGGCTGCAGCCCCTGCTGCAGTGGGCTGCCATGAGCTACCGTGAGCGGCCGGCAGCCAGCATGAGCTGCTGTGAGCTGCTGTCCAATGGCTGGCAACTGATCTGCTTCACCTGAGAAGAGTACAATGATGATACCAACATGGGCCCAGTGAAGCAATGTCCTCCACAACTAGACTGAAGAACAAAAGGACAGCAATTTGTCTGTTTCCCTTCCCTGACTTCCCAACGCTGTTCCCTCCCCTAAGTTCCCAATAAAATCTTTAAAAAACAACAACAAAACAACTTGCTAAAAGAGCAAGGTGAAGAACAGTATGTGTTGGCATGTTTCCTTTCATATAAAAATGAGGGGGAATAAGTATATGCTCATGTACAAATATTTTGACATACAAACAACTAATAAAAGGGGTTACCAAAAGAGGAACAGCATACGGGGGATAGATAGGGAAACAGGCTGGAGGTTGGGGAAACATCTTTCTTTTTTTTTAAGATTTTAATTGGGGAACTGGGGGAGGGGAACAGCGTTGGGGAATCGGGGAAGGGGAACAGATAAGTTGCTGTCTTTTTGTTCTTCAGTCTAGTTGTGGAGGATGTTGCTTCACTGGCCCATGTTGGTATCATCATTGTGCTCTTCCCGGATGAGGCAGATGGGTCGCCGGCCTCTGGATGGTCAGTCACGGCGGCTATTGGCAGCTCACGCTGGCTGCCAGCCACCACTGTAGCCTATGGCAGCCCACTGCAGCAGGGGCTGCAGCCTACACTGTCGCCGCGGCTCGCACAGCCCAGCTCCAGGTGGAGCTGTTGTAAGCTGTGGAGGGCAGTGTCACTGGCCCTTATATGCGGGATCCAAACCGGGGCCACTGGTGTCCCAAAACCAGCTCTTAACCAATGTGCCACTCGGCCGGCCTGGGAAACAGCTTTCTATACTATATGATTTTTGAATCACATGAGTACTCAAAATCTGTTAGCTGCCATTTGAAAAAGAACGAACGCTACTATGTGGTGATGGGGTCACAGGTCTGCATTTGTCCAAATGCAACAAACTATACATATTAAATATGATATGTGCAGGCCTTCATATATCAATGACACCTCGATGAAGCTCTTAAAAAAGAAAAAGGAGAGCAAGTTAAAGCCCTTTCTCTGTTCCCTGCTACAGGCAGGGAGAAGGTGGTGGGCTACAGCAGAGGTGGGAATGAAAGGCTGCACCTGGACATGCATGCTGGAACACTAGTGGGGGCTGGGTGCATGAAGATGGGTATGGGGGCCCAAGCACATAGAAGCAGCCTGTGGTCAGTCTGTGGGAGTCCACATTAGGAAATGCCACTCTAGTGGGCTTGGACCTGGCTGAAAGGCAACTGAGAATTTCTAAAGCTTCACAGGCAGGACTTTTCAGGATTAAGCTGAGGGCAGACTACAAAATAGACTGCAACTGGGAAAAGGCCAAAGGTAGAGAGCTAGGTAGGAGGCTACCACAGCATATGCAGTTAGGGTCTAAAATGGCATGAATTAAAGTAGAAATCAGAATCACGGGTTCTGATTCAAAAAAGAACTATCACCTATTCTTCTCAAACTATTCCAAAAAATCCAGAAGGAGGGAAGGCTCCCAAACTCTTTTTATGAAGCCACTATCATCCTGATTCCAAAACCAGATAAAGACATCACAAAAAAGGAAAACTACAGGCCAATCTCCCTGATGAATATAGATGCAAAAATTCTCAATAAAATATTAGCAAACAGAATTCAGCAATATATTAAGAAGATCATACATCATGATCAAGCGGGATTCATCCCTAGTGCGCAACGCTGGTTCAACATCCATAAATCAATTAATGTGATACACCACATCAACAAAATGAAGGATAAAGATCACATGGTCATTTCAATAGATGCAGAAAAAGCATTTGACAAAATCCAACAGCCATTTATGTTAAAAACCCTTAGCAAAGTGGGAATACAGGGATCATATCTCAACATAATAAAAGCCATATATGATAAACCTACAGCTAACATCATACTCAATGGGGAAAAGCTAAAACCATTCCCCTTAAGATCAGGAACAAGACAAGGCTGTCCACTTTCTCCTCTTTTATTCAACATAGTGCTGGAAGTTCTAGCCACAGCAATCAGACAACAAAAAGAAATAAAAGGCATCCAAATTGGCAAGGAAGAAGTAAAATTGTCATCATATGCAGATGACATGATACTGTATATAGAGAACTCCAAAGACTCCATCAAAAAACTATTGGAACTGAGAGATGAATTCAGTAAAGTAGCAGGATATAAAATCAATGTTCAGAAATCAGTGGCATTTGCATATACCAATAATAAACTAATGGAAAGAGAAATTAAAAAAACGGTCCCATTTACAATTGTGTCAAGAACTATAAAATACCTAGGAATAAATTTAACCAAAGAATTGAAAGATCTGTACTCAGAAAATTATAAGACACTGAAGAAAGAAATCATAGGAGATACAAATAAATGGAAACACCTACCATGCTCATGGATAGGAAGAATTAATATAGTTAAAATGTCCATACTGCCTAAAGCAATATATAGATTCAATGCAATTCCTATCAAACTACCAAGGGCATTTTTCACAGAAATAGAAAATATAATCCTAAAATTTATATGGAATCATAAAAGACCCAGAATAGCCTCAGCAATTCTGAGAAATAAAAACAAAGTCGGGGGAATCACGCTACCAGACATCAAAACCTACTACAAGGCTACAGTAATCAAGACAGTTTGGTATTGGCATAAAAACAGGCACATCGATCAGTGGAAGAGAACAGAGAGCCCAGAAATAAATCCAAGCATTTACGGACAGTTACTCTATGACAAGGGAAGCAAGAATTTACACTGGAGTAAAGATAGTCTATTCAATAAATGGTGCTGGGAAAATTGGACTGACACATGCAAAAAAATGAAACTGGATCATCTCCTTACACCTTATACAAGAACAAATTCAAAATGGATTGAAGACTTAAATGTAAGACCTGAAACCATAAAAATCCTAAAAGAAAATATAGGGAGTACATTTGCAGACATTACCCGGAGCAATATTTTTACTGATACATCCCTACGGGCAAGGGAAGTAAAAGAAAAAATGAACATATGGGATTATATCAGACTTAAAAGTTTTTTCACAACAAAGGAAACCATTAATAATACAAAAAGGAAGCCTACTGAATGGGAGAATATATTTGCCAACGATATATCTGATAAGGGGTTAATATCCAAAATTTATAAAACACTCATGAAACTCAACACCAAAAAAACAAACAACCCAATTAAAAAATGGGCAGAAGATATGAAGAGACATTTCTCTAAAGAGGACATATAGATGGCCAACAGGCATATGAAAAAAAGTTCAACCTCACTGGTCATTAGGGAAATGCAAATGAAAACCACCATGAGATACCACCTCACTCCAGTCAGAATGGCTATCATCAACAAATCAACAAACAACAAGTGCTGGCGGGGCTGTGGGGAAAAGGGGACCCTGCTGCACTGTTGGTGGGACTGCAGATTGGTGCAGCCACTATGGAAGTCAGTATGGAGGTATCTCAAAGAACTGGAAATAGAGCTACCGTTTGACCCAGCAATTCCACTCCTAGGTATTTATCCTGAAAAAACCAAGACACTTATTCAAAAAAAGTTATGCACCCCTATGTTCATAGCAGCACAATTTACAATAGCTAAGACTTGGAAACAACCAAAATGCCCATCAGTAGATGACTGGATTAAGAAACTGTGGTATATTTATACAATGGAGTATTACTCCGCTATAAGGAAGAATGAAATCGTGCCATTTGCAATGATATGGATGGACCTAGAGACTATAATGTTGAGTGAAATAAGTCAGTCAGAGAAGGACAGATACCATATGATCTCACTCATATGTGGAATCTGAAAAACTGTATGAATGAGCAAAGTAAACAGAAACTGTCTCATAGATATAGACGAAAAATCAGGGTTGCTAATTGGGAGGGGAATGCGGATGAGGGAGAAGGGGAAGGGATTAGAGAGCAAAAATAGGCAACTACAATATTGCCACTGGGATATGAAAAACAGTTTGGGGAATATAATTAATAATGTTGTAAATATTCTGTGGAATGTCAGATGATCATAGGTCTTGTTAGGGAGACCATTTCATGGATGGAGTAGAGGTTTGATCACTGCACTGTATAACTAAAGCGGAGGTGGTATACCTACTGTAATTGAATATATATAGATAGTCCCGGGATGTGGATTATACTGTGGAAGAGAGTCAGAGGAAGAGTAATAGATATATATGATATGGGGGGGGAGTGGGGTGGTGAATTGGGGGTGGGGGGTTGTCAGTTTGAGGGGTAAAATGTATAACTATTGCACTGTGTTGTACACCTGAAACTAATTAAAAATAAAATAAAATAAAAAGAATTTAAAAAAAAAGATATATGCAAAAAAAAAAAAAAAAAAGAATCACAGGTTCTGGAAGGCAGGTTAGGGCTGGGCAGAGAACTGGTCAGGAGAGGGCAGGGGCCAGCGCTAACCCTAGGAAGCGTGAGTGGTTCCGGTAGGGCAGATTCCCTGTCAAGGCGGCCATGGCCCTTTTTGGCTTCAGCCTTAACCCTCTGTCCTCTATAAGCATTTCTTCACAGCCAGGCTCCTGGGCCAGAAGTCAGAACCTGGGGCCAACATTCACGTGAGTCCACACTGTTTACTGTGTGTGCGTGTGTGTGCGTGCGCGCGTACATGTGAGTCTGTGTGACCAATACGTAATTTCATCTGTAAAATGAGAATGAAACTATCCACTTTGCAGGACTACTTGAAACTATGAAAAAATAAAAGTACACAAAGGAGCACAATGCCTGTTCATTGTAGGAAACAGAAAAAGAAAGTTATCCCTATCTTTATGTTAAAAGTAATCCACAATTTGTTATCATCCCAAAAATATTAAAAAGTGAGTAAATGTTGAAGATATATCTGTAGAGATACCTATATACCAATGTAAATATGTATTATGTATTTATGCATACAGTTTTGTCCAGTTATGATTTCTTACAAAATTGTTTTTGTCTCCAGCTTCATATTGCAAGGTGACAATACTTCTAGCTTAAACTTCGTAGACAGTTAATGCCTAAGAAATTCTTGGGATGAGAATTACTGAAATGCCATACATAAAGTACAGAACACAACTCTCACAGCAGAAAAATGAAACAAAGGGGTGAGTCGCCAGTTTGAAAACAACCTGTGTTCTTTTTATTTATTTGTTTAATTTAATTTTTTTACTGCAGCACTTTATTTTCCTCACAATGACGTGTTGCTGGGGTCTAATGTTCTCACATGACAACACACAACCCAAATTTGTTGTCATCTCTTCAAGAGTACAAAAACCTTACATAAATTAAAAGGATGAATACATTTACAGGTGTAACTGCAAACCATTTTCCAACTCAAAAAACGATGGTTAGCTGCCAAGACACAGGTGGCAACGCCTTAACGGAGGAGTCTTCCATCCTTGCCCAGGGGCGTGCCAACCTCTCCTTTCGTACAGCAGCAGCCTGTGTGCTTCTCAGATTTAAAGGTGGCCTGATGGTTCCTAATGCACGACATGAGCATTATTATTTTTAATGGTATCTTATCAATTAGCTTTAGACTGAACACACCTAAAACATGTGCTGTTTACTATATATTATACAATGACTTCATAAATTATTATCATGCTTGGAGCTCTCTATAAACAATGTGAATGCTAATATTAATCATTCTGGCAGGCCTTGGTCCACCCTGTAAAAACAGTCTGGAGGCTTAGAGACTATTTTATTGATGTGCTTTGAACATCATTCCTTAGTTGTCATAATTACTTTCTGTACTGACTAGGAGAATCAACGCCATTTGGAAAAAGCTTTTAAACCAAAATACTTAACATCTGCCCTAAGGATGATTTTCCTCTTGACTTTAGACTTATAGGAAGATTTCCTACTGGATTCAGTTATATGTTGTACTATAATTATACCTACAAAATGCCTACTATTCAAAATCACTTTAAAATCACTTATGATATTTGTATGCTGATAAGCAAATATTTACTCCCAAAATTGGGATGCATTTTAGACTTCTTCCTGTCTTATCTGCCAACCTATACCTAGAAGAAATATAAAATTACTTAAGACACTAAATAAGCCTCAAAAAGTCTTTTCAAGGGGTTAGATTTTAATACTCCATTTTCCATAGGCAGAGAGGCAGGAAGGAATGACTCCTTGACAGTCACTAGACCAACTCTCCATTTCCAAGCCTCTGGTCAGATGACACAGTCATTTTAACTGTTCTCATTTTAGCATGGAAAGGACAATAGCTCATAAACCCAGATTAACATTCCTTTCAAAACCCCTAATTGTTATTCCCCATAGTAGCTATTAAAACTTCGATTATAAAACAACTTTTCAGAACATCTAAGCACAAATATTCAAAAAAGGAAAGAGGAAACCAATTTGGAAGCTCATGGCGGACTAACTTCCAAAACACTTTTTTAGGGACAAGCCAAGACTTGACCACCAGTGGCAAAAGCCTCACTGCTTTGTAACCGCCTCCTAGGTCCCAGCTTCCCTCAAGTGTCATTCCCAACACTGGAAGCCCTCACAGCACTACAGCCTTACCTGCTTCTAGGAAGCAGCAATCCTGGGATCTACCACTGAAGGTTAGCATTTCCTCTCAACAGGCAGTTTAGCAAGGATTCTGCAGACACACACACACACACACACACACACACACACACACACACCCACCCACTGGCTTTTTCCAGGTGTTCTTAAACCCTCTGGATCCAAACTGAACACCACAGGAATGGATAACAATTTGAGACAGGATTACAGTACAAAACATCTGGCACTAGGGCAATATAGTGATACATGTCAAAATTAAAAACACATATGCCCTTTGACAGGTCTCCTAAAATTCCTTCCCACAAATGTGCAAAAACATCTATAGAAATATCTCCATTGTAACACTATTTGTAAGAACAAAAAACTGAAAAGAGCTAACTATTTAATAGATTAGTTTAAAAAAAATAATAGAATACTACATTAATATAAAAGAATGAGGTAGGGCGAGCTCCAAGCTATATCATTAATTATAGAAGTATCATGCAGAAGTGTGTAAACATTTGTGTAAAAATTTAAAGTATATATGTATACACACACACACACACATACACACAGAGGCATGTTAACAGGCATGCCTGCAATATGCTAAGTACTGTTCTAAGTGCTCTTCAAATATAAACATTTAATCTTCACAATAGCCCTATAAAGTAGATATTATTACCCTATTTTACTGATGAGGGTAAAAAAAATATTTTTACTTGCCCAAAATTAAATGTCACAGGAAGTAAGGAGTAGAGCTGGGACTCAAACTCGGGAGTCTGGCACCAGTGGTGCCCTTTACCTTCTATGGGCATTTAAAAATCATTCTGGAAGGGCACAAAAACACCAAAATTTATAGTGATTACCCTTGGGGAGAGGCATTAGTAATGGAAGGTGATTAGGGGAAGGTGTTCACTTGTTACTTGGTTCATCTTAAATTTTCTGACATATCTTTAAAAAAATATCAACAGTGGTTATCTGGGTAGTGAATTTATCGGTCATTTTGAGGATTTTTTTCATTTTTTTCTGTATTAAAAAGTCTAATTAGTGTTCATTAGTAAATCTATGATGTGTTAACAACAGGAAGAAAACTGGCTTGACCTGAGCTATTAGCAAGAGGAGAGACTGAGGCCATGTAAAAACAATGTGTGTGCAGGTTCCTGTTAGATTTATCATTAGATCACCACTGCTCAAGAGTTATTAAGCTGAATTACGTATATTTCATTGTGTTAGATTCCCTATGGTAAAGTAACACCTAGCCCCTCCTTTCAAGAAGCTTAAAAATCATTAAGACAATTTTTAAGGCCAACACTATTAAGAAGACACAAATAAGATAGGTAGAAAGAACAATAAGTAAGATAATCTGATTCCTTCATGTAAATATTGATCTCTTGTGACACACTTAGGACCAGTCTGAATAAACTGCTTATGTCAAAGTAAATTACTTAAAAAAGAAAAGCAAAAATATTGTGTTGAGGTCCTTTTTCTCTAGATTTAAATATTTAGAGTAAGGTGCTAAGAAAGTCAAGGTTGAAAACTCCAATCTTGCTTTGAGAAACCATTTTGGCTAAAGAAACATTTATTTAACAGTTGAACTGCAGCAGTAACCCCTGTGCTGGGGCCACAGATGAGGGAACAAAGTGGACAAATTCATTAGCACCAGTGGAAAAAGGAACACAAAAAAACCAAAAAACCCTGTGCCCACAAGTGCCTAATTAACATTGGATCAGCAATTGAAAGCAGCAGACACTTATACAGTGTTTATACACTCCTATTTAATGGCCATACATCTTGTTTGTTTTCTCTCCGGATGAAAAGTGTCCCGGTTTGGGCAATAAAATAAAGGGTCACACAACTTAAAAGTGCTTTACATATATTACCACATTTCATCCTTGAAACAACCCTACAGAGTGTGTATTACTATCTTCCTTCACAGACAAGAGGTCTGTGAAAATATACACAATTACATTATTAGACAGTCATAGCACAGGTCCATTATTTTGTCAAATTGTTCATGGGCATATTTCAAACCATTATTTCAAATTTTAACATGCATATATCCATACATTACACATTGTACTTTAAAAAAAACCTGTCAAAACCAACAAGCTCTATTAAATGGGATGTACAGCACATCCCACTGCTCCCCTTTCATCTCCCATCTGTTGCTCTGGCATATCAATACATCTACCTAATGTTCTCTCTACTGCAAAAAGGGCTTCTGAAATGATTTCTAGCAGGGTACTAACACTGTTTAACACACTTTAAATGAACACATACAAAATACAAACTATGAACATAGTTTAAATTAACAGTGACAACATTTAAACTGCTTTTGGTTAGCCTAAGTGCTAGGGTGGCAACAGTGGAGGAGAAAGAATGGCTTTGCCAATAACTGGTTATGTGACAGTAAGTCACTGATGTCCCAAGATCTCCACGTTCCCATCTATAAAATGATTGTGCTGGTCATGACATCCACTGTTCAGTGTCTCCTTCCCTCTGAGGTGGGGCAGTTCCTCCAAGTAACCAATGTCCTTTGGCTGGATGCAGGAAATAGGCAGATTCTCCTCCAGGAGTTCCAGTTCAGTTGGATGTGCAGACCAGCACATAAGGATTACATGAGGGCACAGCACCTGGCCATGCACTTCAGATTCAGGCTCCTAAGTGAACATCAGCCCTCTTCTATGCTCCAGACAGGTACTGATACTCCTCCAAGATTCTTCAGGAGGACTGAGATATCAAAGCCACACACTTCTTAAAATCTTCTCCACTGCCATCACCCTAAACCAAGCCCTACTCATCTCTCATGTGGAATACTTCTCCTTGGCCTCTGCTTCCATTATTGCCTTCCTAGCATCCATTCTCTATCCAGTAACCCGGAAAGTTCTAAAGATATATCAGATCACTAACTCTTCTGTTGCAAATCCTCCAGTCATTTTCACGTACCCACAGAAGACAATGCAATCTCATTTCCACAGCCTGCAAGGTTCTTCGTGAGCTCCTTCTGGTTTATTTTTTCTGACCTCCTTTTGTACCACAGCCCTCCTGGCCCACCTGGATCCAGCCCAGCAGCCTCTCTTATCTTCTCTACCCACGAAGAGCTTGTTTCCACCTCAGGTCTTTGCACTAGTTGGCACCTCTATCTGGAATACTTCCCCAAGGTCTTCATACAGTTGACCCCTGCAGGTCTCACTTTAAATATCACTTTTCAGAGTGGTCAGACCTGATCACCCCATTTTAACCTAGTTATTGGCAGCCCTTCCTTGTTAGTCTCTCTCATATATTATCTAGTTCATTCTCAGCACTCAATTAACTTCAGAAATTAATCATGTTCTTTCTAAGAAATTATCTTATTTACTGCTTCATCACAAACAATTGCTTCTCTACCCCAAGTAGGAGTCAGGCCTTCCTCTGCAGTTTATTGCTGTAACCAGCACCTGGCATTGTGCCTAAAAGGCATGATATTTTGGGGCCTATCATACATATCACTCACTCCTGCTTGATTTTTACCAAACGTTCAGTTGAGAAAAACCATGTTTATAGAGAATTGCCTGAAGAAGTTGTAGTTTGTCCATTCCTCTATGGTCTAGATATTCTTAAAGCAAACAAATCTCATTCTGAATTAAGGCAAACCACTAGAGCTATTCACCCAAACCACATCGTCTATTGGCTCTAGAATACTTTTTAAATTGTGTTTTGGCCTTCTTGACCTAGTAAGTGATATGCTAAGAAATAGCCCAATGATCCTCAGTGCAGAAAAGAAGTTAAGGCTAATACACTGATTTTTCTTTATAAAGGCCCCAAAGATAAGCTTTTTCTCTGGTATTTAAATCAGAAAAAGCTGCTTGTCCTGGGGGTCTAATGTTGCCTTCTCTCATAAATATTAGGTCACAAGATGGGCTAGCTGCTGCCTCTTGGTTTGGGCTGCAAGAGAAACAGGAGCCACTTGCAGCTTTCTTAAGAAATGTACTGGACTTTAACCCTAGCATTATTTATTTATTTATTTATTTTTGAGGGCAATGTCACTGGCCCTCATATGTGGGACCCAAACCGGGGCCACTGGCTTCCCAAGCCAGTGCTTAGCCACTGCACCACTCGGCCGGCCCACCCCTAGCATTTTGAAGATCACCCCCACTCCTAACTTCCTCTTGTGTTTCCTAGTCTTCATGTTTGTGCCCTGTTTCTTCATTCATTTATTTTATGTTTACTTATTATGGTGAGCTGCCTTAAATATTTGCTAGATAAGTCAGATAAGTCAATTAAGTATTAAAGACAATTGCAGCAATATGCATAAAATAATATGGTTATTTGGTTAATTACATGGTTAAAATATATATATGGTTAAAATATATACATATGTATATATGGTTAATAAATTTGGTAAATTATTTGGTTAATAATGTGATTAATTAATGATCTTTCATCAGGTGAAAGATCAACTATTTCTAGGAAAGAGAAAAGGGGGATAGATGAGGTAGGTCTTGAAGAATAAATGGGCTGTCACCAGGCAGAGAAGGGCAATCTGTGAAGATTAAAGAGAGGAAGAAGGAATGGGGTAAAGACATTCTATACACTAAATGGTGCTGGGAAAACTTAATAGATACATGCAAAAAAATGAAACTAGACCACCTCATACTATATACAAGAATAAACTCAAAGATTAAAGACTTAAATGTAAGACCCGAAACCATAAAACTCCTAGTAGAAAACATAGGCAGTAAACTCTCTGACACTGCTTTTACTAATATATATTTTTTCTGATATATCTCCTTGGGCAAGGGAAAACAAAAGAAAATGATAAATAGATGGGGCTACATCAAACAGCAAAGGAAACCATCAACAAAACAAAAAGATAACCTACTGATTGGAAGAAAATATTCACCAATGATACACCTGATAATGCATTAATATTTAAAATTTATAAACAACTCCTACAATTCAACACCAAAAAAACAAACAATGCAACCAAAAAATGGGCAGAGGAGCTGAACAGACATTTCTCCAAAGACATACAAATAGCCAATAGACACATGAAAAGACGTTCAATGTCATCAATCATCAGAGAAATGCAAATTAAAACCACAATGAGATACCATCTCACTCCTGTCAGAATGGCTATCATCAATAAATCAACATACACGTGTTGGTGAGATGTGGCGAAAAGGGAACCCTCTTACACTGTTGGTGGGATTGCAAATAGGTGCAGCCACTATGGAAAACAGTATGGAGGTTACTCAAAAAATTAAAAATAGAACTACCATACGGCCTAGCAATTCCACTTCTATTTATCCAAAGAAATCCAAAATACTTAATTCAAAAAAATATATGCATCCCTACGTTCATTGCAGCATTATTTACAATAGTCAAGATATGGAAGCAACCTAAATGCCTATCAATAGATGACTGGATTAAGATGTGGTATACATACATACACACATACCTACACACACACACACACACACACACACACACACACACACACACTGGAATATTACTTAGCCATAAAAAATGAAATCTTACCATTTGTAACAATATGTATGGACTTAAGAGGGTTTTATGCTAAGTGCAATAAGTTAGAGAAAGACAAATACCCTATGATTTCAGTTATATGTGGAATCTAAAACAAAATAAATGAATAAGCAAAAGAGAAAGAGACTCATAGATACAAAGAACAAACTGGTGGTTGTCAGATGGGAGGGAGGTTGGGAGGCTGGATAAAAAACATGAAGAGAAGTACAAATTGGTAGTTACAAAACAGTCATGGGGATGTAAAGTACAGCTTAGAGAATATAGTCAATAAGATTATAATAGCTACATATGGTGCCCAGTAGGTACTAGACTTATCAGGGGGATCATTTCATAAATTATATAAATATCTAATATTGTACCTCTGAAACTAATATTGAATGTCAACTGTAATTGAAAAAAGAAGAGAAAAAAAGAGAAAGAGGAAGATGGCACAGTTCTCATCAAAAGAATGGGGGAGAGTAAACCAGCTCTTACATTTAATAGTATTTATTGAACATTATTGTGTGTCAGACTTAGTGCAAAGCATTTTACAACTTTTGTTGCATTTAATACTCAAAACATGGCCATGAGGTCGATTTTATTATTATCCCCATACAAAGAATGAAATTCAGGCTCTGAGAGGTTAATTTGCACAACATCAGAGAGCTTTCTGGAGATTCCTGTAGCCTCTAAGGATGTGGGGAGCACTTGGCTGCAGTCAGTAACTTTACTAGAATTCATCAGCCCTCTCCATCGCTTGTAGGACAAAACTCCTATTGAAGCTCTCCACCTCAATAAATAAAAAAGTAGATCTAACAAGCACACAGTCACTCAAATCAGACACTTGGGATAAGCCTCCATCTTTCCCCTCACCCCTACTCAATCACTGAGGTCCCCCACAAATTTCTCTTCCACCTGTCCACTTCTCTGCATTCCCTCATCATTGGAGCCCCCATTAGATCTCATTAGGACCACTGTAGTGCCTGAGAGCCCAGGCTCTACAACTATGGGCAAATTACTTAATATCTGTGTTCATCTGTAAAGTGGGGATAATAATTAGAACACTGTCTGACACACGATAAACACTATATAAAGCATTAGAAATGGGGGGGGGGGGAACTTACAACTCCTCACTTCTCCCTTCCCCTCATCATTCTTCACATAGTGGAGTGTGATTGTTGTTTTAATGCATTGCACTCAGAAATCTTTGGTTCACAACTTTCTAAATTCTAGCCAATATTTGTCATTTTTTAGTTCTTCCAAGACTTTGGGGCCTTTGCATACGTCATTCCAGCCCAACTACATCTATTTGCCCTTCAAAAATGGGATTAAGAGTAACTTTTTACAGGAAGGCTTTCAAATCTCCAAGAATGATTAGCCATCTTTGTACACGCTTTGACAGCTGTCAACCTGAGACTTCTGTGGAAACATTTGCCGAGCTTAAAAGGAATTATCCAACGTTTCTTCCCACCAGACTGTATCCTCAGAGGGGCAAAGGTCTCGCCTGTTGGTCCTGGGCTGCAATCCCAAAGCCTAGGCCAGGTGGATAAATATCCACAGAATAAATCAAACTGGAATAAAGCGAAGGTAAAATTTCCCATGATGCTCCTGGACTGTTAAGAACCTCCCACTTCACTATTCCTTACACCCACAAATGTGGGCCTTTTACTCTTCTTCCCAGTGCCTACCCCCTGAATGTGGAGACCCTTTCTACCCGCAACTTTTCATAAGTGGCTTCTCCATAGGGATCTACCGTTACGAGTCACTGTCTGTGCAACGAGAGGCCGAGCGACCCTGCATCTCTCCTTCCCAAGTGTCACAGGACTTCCTCCCTGATGCCTTCTTAGGTTCTCCTTGCAGATGCCCATCCTGTCCGTTCGCCTTCCCCAGGGCATCAGCCTATTTTACTGCTGCTCAGACCGCGGACCACCTTGACAAGCTGCCCGTACAGGTCCCCACAAACCCAGCCTGCGCCCCTGGCTGCAATTCCAGCCGGCAAAGCGCTCTCCCGAAGACACACACACACACACACACACACACACACACACACGCCCCCTTTATTGCCTCCATCAACCCGAGGCGGCCCCATCCCTACACTGCTGGCCCCTTACCAAATAAAACGTCCTTCAGACACCCGGTCCGTACCTTCTCTTAGGTGCTTGTTTCAGCTCCGTCTCCCCACCCCCGACAGGGCCAGTTCCAGCCCGCTGTGTGGGCCCTTCCCCAGCAGTCCGGAGGCCTCCTCCAGGGGCCACCCTCTGTACGCGACACTCCGGTACACTAGTCCTTGAACCTCTCCTCCCTGGCTGGGCGCGAAACCCTCGCCCCATCCCCGAGCCCGCCCGAGGCCCTCCGGACCCCCGGACCCCGGGCCTCCCCGCCCCACCCCGGGCTCCCCACCACATCCTCCGGCGGCGCGGACCCCTTCCGGCACTGCCCGCCCACGCGGCGCTCCCCGCCTTCCCGGGCCCCCACGTGTGCGCTCGGCCCCCAGACCGTCCTTCCAGCCCAGCCTCCCCGGGCCCCGCGTGGCCTCGCGAGGGCAGCCCGGCAGTGAGAGGGGCTCGGGGGAAGCAGCGAGGGAAGCAGCCGGGCAAGCCCCGGGCCCCGGGGAGGGGTCTGCCCCGGGCGACCCCGGGCCTCCGGAAGCGGCTGTGGAGGCTGGGGGTCTCGGGGGAGGCCGGGCGGCTCGGGGAGCGGCGAGCGGCCTCACCGTCAGTCACGGCTCCCATGGCGTGCGCGGCGGCGGCGGCGGCGCAAGCTGAGGCGGCGGTTGGCGGCGGCGGAGGTCAAACTCCCACAATGCAGCCGGGTAAACAGCCATGGAGGAGGAGGCGGCGGCGCCCGCGGCCGCCCGCTCCGACGCCTGAGCCGCGCCGCGCCGCGCCGCCGCCGCCACCGCCGCGGGACCCGCGCTCCCGGCGCTCCGCGCACTCCCCGGGGGCGGCCGCGGCCGGCGCGTGTGGGCAGCCAGGCCAGGTGGGCGGCGGCGACCCGGCGGCAGCCCCGGCCCCGCCGCCCCCCCGCCGCCCCCGCCCGGCCCACGCCCAGAGGCCGCCCCGGAGGCCGCCGCCAGCCACCAGGTGAGCTCGCCCGGGCTCTGCCAGGGCGGCGGGGGCCGCGGGCCGCCTGGGGTCGGGGGCCCCGCAGCTCCCGGGGAAGGGGACCGCGGCCCCCGCCGCCCCGTCCCGACTGCTGCTGCGGGTGCGCTCGTCCCGCACGGGCGTGGGCGCCTGGACCCTGCTGAGCCCGGGGCACGGGGGGCTAGGGGCACCGATGGGGCGCAGCGCGAGGGTCCGCACGAACTTAGCGCCCGCGCGCCCCGGGGCGGCTCTCCAACCCTGGCCCTTGCGCGGGGCGCGGCCGGCAATCCTAAAAGGCCTCGGGTTTCAGGTCGCGTGGTGCCGGCCGGGCCGGCCGCCCCCTTCCCTCCCGGGCACTAGCGGGTGCCGGGAACGGGGGGGACAGGGAAACCTGGCGACCTCCGGGAGCCGTCTGCCAGCGACTGGGGGCGCCGTGCCGCCGCGCGCACCCGGCGCCGGAGTCCCGTCGCTGATCCGGGATGTGCTGCTTTTATTTTTTTCTTTTATTTTCAAAAAAATGTCTCTGTGACTGCCCCCATCTTAAGGGGAAGTTGAAAGTGAAGGGGGAGGGGTGTTGAATGAGAAACGTTGCTTCGTTTGTAAAGTTACACATTACCGGAGCACACTGCCGATTGGGTGGCATCTCTTCCCAAAAGTCACTTTGATTCAACTTCGATGAGTTTCTCACAAATGGCAACCTTTCGGTGTTGAGAAGTGAGAGGAAGCGGGTGCCGATGCAGCTGCTGATTTGATCTCCAGCGGCGGGTCTTGAGTTTTGAACCCAGGATTGATATTTTATTGAGCATAGAGTTATTTTCCAATTTTCCTATCCCGCAAGTAACCTGCCTCTTCATCTCCGGGAGAAACACTTAGTGGGACGGATCTGGTTGTTTCAGTTTCCTTACTAAAGTTGGGTTCATTTCTCTCAGTTCTTTCAAAGAGGAAGAGTTGTAAATGCAAATGTGTAACAACAGTTAAGTGTGTTTCGTTTAACCTCTAGCTGGAAAGCAGTGTGTGTAAAATATTGCTCATATATATGAGGTCAGAACTTCAATTATGCTGTTCAACAGTACTCTGAAGAATCAGCACCTTTGACTTTCGGCGCAGAGGCAAAAAAAAAAAAAAAAAGTTACTTTGAGTGAAGATTCTGAGGTGTAACTCCCTCCTCCAGGATGTGAAACCTCCCTGGCTTTGAAATAATATTGGCCTAAACACTAAACACTGGCTGCTCATTTGCATCAGTCCCTGCTCATTTTCTTGGTTTTAGGAGAGAAGATACTCTAACCAAAAGAAGAATTACTTTAAATCATAAGTACTATAAATTGTAAATGGAATGTGTCAATTGATTGTCTATCCCAAGGGCATTTTAGTGGTGAAATGATGTTCTTTTTAACTTACTTGTTGCTTGGTCTCTTCATAATATTGATTTTGAAACAGTATCTAATGATTTAAAACAATCTTTAATGTTGTTTATAGATAAGTATCCCTGTCCCCTGTAACTGTTAAATTTTCATGAGACATTCTATCCGTTATTCTGTAAGTTCGTTTTGTAACTTACAACTTTGTTGGACAGTGCTAGAAATGTTCTGAAGAAGATCAAGAGAGATTGGACAGGCTTTAAAGTTGGAGATATACCTGAAAATAAACATCCCTGGAAGTTCTTGAGTCAGGTAGTGGGAAACACATCAAAATTTGAGCTTTTATGCACTTTTGAAAATCTGCTTTTGTCAGCCACGTAATTTAACTTGCAGTTGCGTTGACACAGATCTATGTGTTGAACATTTAAAAATTGTTCTAATGAACCTTTCTCCATATCATATATAATGAAAGAACATTCTAGTAAATTTTAGACATTGCCCCTTTCTCATGTAATCAATTATATATTAACATGTTCATGAATGTTAAAATAGGACTCAAGCTCTAGGCCACACTGGTGTTTCTTTCCAGGAAAATCTCTGGGCAGAAAGAGGTAGCAGATTTTAAGCTATAAAAACTGATTTGGACTTTGAACTTATATGACATTAGATTTGGTGATTTACTCAAGTCATTAGATTCCTGGTTTCTTTGAGACTGAGAGTGTGTGGAAGTTTGTTTGGATGTTTATTTAACTTTAGCTTTCTGAAACTAAAAAGGATAATAAGAGAACTAGTTACATGGGCTTTACCTTGATCTTATGAAATGATGTAGGCATTTCTATAAATATCTTTTTGGAGCAGCAGTCATCCTGGGGTCTGTGGACCTCTTGGTGGGGGTTTGGGGCAGGGGTCCATGAGTAGGCTTTAAGAGATTCCTGACCCCCTTACAGTTGTGACCAAAACTTTTTGTATATGTGTATTTTTCTGGGGAGAGAGTCTATAGTTTTAAAAGAGGTCCAAGGCCCAAAACAGTTAGATGTTTTTATTAAATGGGAATTAGAATAATTTTTAAGAGAAACAAGTAGGAAAAAGTAGATCTTGGTGTTCAATACGTGGCCTTTTAAAGTTTTCTTCAGCCTAGTCATGTGGTCTTAGAGGTGCAAACGCATTTCCATTTTGTTCCCACAGGAAAGCGTTGCCTGTTTGTTGATAAACCATGCACATACATAAAGGGCTAGACATGCTGTCCTGAGTGCATTGTGGCTGTTTTTAAATTATGTTTTAAAATTTAGAACAGATAGATTTGTGGTCCATAGCAGAGACTTAAGCCTGACAACCAGCCCTTGGAACAAATGGTTCATTCAGCTCCACTCTCTTATTACTCTCCAGCAAATCTGAAGTCTGGGAAGTAGTCGCTCTAAGAAATGTGTTTGTGCTTTGGCAAGACAGCAGGGTGTGATGGGAAAAACACAGTTTCTGAGTCAAAACAGGCTTACTTACGTTCAAATCTGGATTCATCTCATCACTGTAGCTACTTGCCTGTCCCTCAAGTTCCTCATCTGTGTAAAGTTTACTTAGTAGAGATGTTAGGAAGCTGGCATGAAGTTCCCTGTATAAAAACTCAGAGCCCCTTATTTGTCCCCCAGGAAGGACTTGGAAGCTAGATGTGGGTAACCATTAATAAACATCTCAGTGAACATGTATAAATAAACATGATATATGATACTGATGTACATTATTTTCAAATAAGTATGATGAAAATACTAACAAATTGAAACTTAAAAAAAAAAAGTAGAGTTTTTAAAAATGAGTTAAGATTTACTGGTCCTTATATTGTAGACATTTGGGGAAAAGTTGAAGGAAAATGGTGATGCTGTTGGCAAAGCTGAAGACATGGATGCTGGGCAGAAAGAAACAATAGGCACCCACCAGAATCCTAGGTCTCTGTTTGGGTAAGATTCCATTTAACTTTTGCCCTTCACTTGTGATTTAAATGAAAAATCTTAAGTGAAAAATTGCACGTGTACTTTGTAGTCCTTCACTTCTAAAAATGTTTGCTCACCCCTCCTTTATGGGACTCTCACAGGTACCGTAGGGATTTCATTAGTGGAAGTTAAACCTATAACTTTAGCTGTCTGATTCTGGTATCTTTAAAAGACCTCCAAAGGTGGGTACTTGCATCAGGTTTTCTCAACAGGGAAGAGTATGGAAGAACCAAATTGTATTTTCCTTTCTTTAAACATGGAAGGAACAGAGGGTATTGCGAGAGAAGAAGAGATATATGAGTAAAATATTTATAAGGCTCGTGGCCATAAAAATAAACTTGCTCCCACTATTTCTTTCCCTTTTCCCCTCATTTATTCATCATGGTGAGCATTCATGCTTTCTGCTTTCTAGTGGGTAGTGGTTATGAACATAAGCTTTAGGCTCCTGGATTTGACTTCTATTTCCTGAGCTTTCTGGCTGTGTTCAACTTGAGCCAGTCATCTTCTGAGTCTGGAAGAGATGACCATTAAATGAGAAAATAAAAACAAAAGGCTATGTATGCTGGGTCCCAGGTTCCTAGTAAATGCTTAAAGGTGGTAGCCATTTTGTGGGTGGTTTCAGTCTCCTCTTTAGAAGGAAATAGCTAATATTCTTTCAAAGAGAAAACTTTTAATTACACCCATTCCTGTATAAACCTGGAACCATCCTACTTTCAGAACAGCCTTTCACATCTTTCTGGTTACCATGGGCAGGTACCCCCACATATGGAGGACCTATTAGACCTGTCTGTCCAGTGTTCTTAACAATTGGATGGCATTCTTTGTTAGGCTGGCAGGTTATGTCTAAATTCTGGGGTATGTCAGGGTCCAGACCAATAGGAGTGCACAGGTTTGGTGTTGTGATCCATTCAAAACAACATGAGTTTATGGACTGACTACAACAGAGGTCAGCCGACTTTCTTTAAAGGACAAGATGGTAAATATTTTCAACTTTGGTAGCCACCCAAGGTCTCTGTCGCACATACTCAACTCTGCCAGTGTATCTAGAAAGCAGCTGTAAACATAATGGGCACAGCCGTGTTCCAATAAAACTTTGTTGACACTAATATTTGAACTTTGTATAATTTTTGTATGTTTTTATGTTTTTCAACCATCTAAAAATGTAGAAGCCATTTCAGGCTCATGGTGTATACAGGCAACAGGATTTGACCCATAGACCACAGTTACCTGGCCTAGAAAAATGTTAGACCCATAAGCCCTGTAGGTTTGTGGCATCATCCATCAAGCAACCTCCCCCAACACACACACAGTGCCATTTGCCACCTCAAGTATTTCATACATAATCTAATGCCCCATCTCCCCCATTAGGATGAAACTCCAATAGGTTAGTTGTTATAGTGTGTGGCCTTCCCTTCTTAGCACACACATCATACTATATCACCAGTAAATTTTACGTATTGCTAAAAATGTTCTCACCTCCAGTTTTCCATAGAGCTTGGTGATTAACCCCTGCCCTATGTGATGGCTTTGAAGGGAATCAGTGCCTGTAGAGCTGTCTTATGCTTCAACATCCTTTTATTCTCCCCTTGCCCTGGAGGGGAAGTAATTGATATGAGGCCCTCAGGTTGCTAACTAGACCCTCTTACCTTAAGGAAATTTGTATCCGGCTTCCCCCACCTGCTTTCTGCATGATGTTTGGTTAAATAAAGCACACAAAGATTCCTCTTGTACTCTAACCCCTGGAGATTAGCTCCAGGATTGGTGTGTTTAGAGCATGTAGATGTACATGTCTGTGTGTAATTTCATCCGGCCTCCACGGAAGGCTGCGTTTCCTTTCACCTTTTCTCTCCCCCTTGACCCTTCCCTCTTGGCCATTGTATGGGATGCAGATTTGGTGACGTGGTAATTGGTATAACTGATTGGTATATTTTTTGCCACCCTCCCTGCCCTTTAACATTCTTTATTAATTTTCTTGTTTTGCAGAAAGTATGTTCTTTTTGGAGTTTAAATTTTCAAAACAATAACATGCTGAAAATAAAACTCTAGAAACTATTGGGTATTTTAGAATTTTCCCCCTCCGGGTGGAAACTTAATGTAATATCGGGCATGAATTGGTATTTTAGATATTTTGAGACAAAGTGCAATTTAAAATTTTTTTCCCCATTTTATCTGGATATTAGAAATGTAAAATATGTTCTTACTGTTAACATTTAAGGGTTCCCTTTTTAAAAAGGCAAATTTGGTATGTATTTTCTGGATGATACTGTGGGCAGTGCAAATTCAGAGTCAAAATGGCCAGCCAACATCCAGAGGATTTGTCTTAAGCAGTTGGTCAAGTGTGCATAGATGTGTGTACTAGACTGCTCACTGCTCCATTTTTTTATAATGGAAAAACATATAAAGTAATCTAAATGCCTATTAATAAAGGATTGATTAAGTCAGTTAGGGCCTAGTCATACGGTGAAATACTATGCAGTCTTTAAAAAGGATGTTGCAGAGTATGAAAAAACTGGAAATGAAACCACCATATGACCCAGCAATTCCATTCTTAGGTACCTATCCAGAAAAACCCAAGACGCTAATTCGAAAAAACATATGCACCCCTATGTTCATTGCAGCGCTATTTACAATAGCCAAGACTTGGAAACAATCGAAATGCCCATCGGTAGATGACTGGATTAAGAAACTGTGGTACATTTATACAATGGAGTATTACTGCGCTATAAAGAAGAATGAAATTGTACCATTTGCAACGATATGAATGGACCTAGAGACTATAAAGTGAAATAAGTCAGTCAGAGAAAGATAAATGCCATATGATCTCACTTATATGGAATCTAAAAAACTGAATGAACAAGCAAAATAAATAGTCTCAGAGATATAGAGGAAAAACTGATGGTTGCTAATTGGGAAGGGGTGGGGATGAGGGAGAAGGGGAAGGGATTAGACAGCATAAATTGTTAACTACAGTATTGCCACAGGGATATGAAAGACAGTTCAGGGAATATAAGTAATGTAAATATTTTGTATGGTGTCAGATGGTCACATGTCTTGTTAGGGAGACCACTTCATGGATGGGGTAGAGACTTGATCACTGGACCGTACACCTGAAGCTGATGTTGTATAATATTGTATGCCAACTGTAATTGAATATATAGATAGTCACGGGATGTGGAGCATCGTGTGGGAGTGGAGTCAATGTTATTGTAATAGATATGTCGGGCTGGGGGGAAGGGGGGTGATGAGTTGGGGGAGGGGTCTTGTCACTTTGAGGGGTGAAAAGTATAACTAGTGCACTGTGTTGTACACCTGAAACTAATTTTTTAAAAATCAGATAAATAAATAAAAATAAAAAATGTTGCAGGTCAATATTTATTGATATGGAATGATATTGAGAAAAAAAGAGGGTAGCATGAGAATATGTATAATGTGTGATTTTTAAGGTAGACAAAAGCCCTGTGTATTAAAGGAAAGTATCTGAAAGGGTATACTATACCAAATAATAGGAACTTGTTATTTTTAGGTAATAAGATTGTGAATGATCTTTTTTTTTTTTTTTTTATGTTTTTCTCTATTTTTTTTCATCTAGCATGTGCTTCTTTTATAATCAGGAAAAAATAATAAAGCTATTAAAAAATAAACATAGTGGGGCCAGCTGAGTGGCTCAGTTGGTTAAGTGCTTGCTCAAGAGTGCGAGCTGAGAGCTCTGAGGAACAGCAGTTCGATGCCCAGCCTGAGCTGAGCTGCCGCTGAGCTGCCAACAGGTAGCAGGATATAGCTCAGCTAAAAAATAAAAAGTAAACATAGTAATTGGAAAACATCCCCCATTTGTGGCTAATTGAGCCCTCATTCCCTGAGATGACTGAATTCCCTTCATTGCCTGTGTGGTATTGAATGAGAAGTGAAATACACTTTCTCATACCTTTGCAAATGTTTTGTCTATTACTAATAAGCAAAATATTTTCCAGACTTTTCCAACAGGCAACAAAAAATTCCATACAAGACTATGTTACAGTTTTTGGAAGAAACTCACTAAAAACACACTGACATTTACGTTGTTGAAGATAGTGTGTTGTGCCTCTCTTCTTGTTGTGAAGGATTCCCTCCCCCCCCCATTGAATTCCTATAAAATCATAATGAATTCATATGTATGGAGACAATATAGGGTAGTGTCTAAAAGCACAAGCTCCACTACTTACTCTCTGTGTTACTTTATCCAGTGAGGGCCTCAGTCTCCTCATCTTTAAAATGTAGGCAATACCTCGCTAAGTTGTGAAGATTAAATGGGACAAGTGCTTAGCAGTGACAGGTACTAAACAGTAACTAAGGAAGAAGTGGTGGGGAGGGGAAAGGGTATATAATAACAATAATGATAGTGATAACATTGGTGATGATAATTGTAATATTAGATGCTAACATTTGCCCTCTTCTAGTCATAGGTTTGCATGAGGGCAGAGCCTAGTTTGTCACATTTACTAGCCCTAAACTCTAACCAGACCAGGTACCTTGACTAAGTCAGGTGTGGTCTAGTCTCACCCAGTCATGCTCCCTTCACGCTGGTATCTCTGTGTATAGTATCAAAAGAAGAAAAAGAAGTGTTCAGGTGCTCACAACTCACAGGCATCGAGCTGGTGCTCCGTAAATGTTTGTTGACCGGATGGTAAACCTAAGCAAGCATTTTCTCTTGACAGTGTGCAGTGAATTTTTAAAAGGGGTTTGGTCATCTTTAAAGTCTGTGGAAGAAAATGCTAGGCACAAAAACAATTAAAGAGGATCTCTTGGATTCCTAGTTTTTGAATGAATCAGCAATTTTGTTTCATTTTTCTTCTCTTAGACAATTATCTTCAATTTCAGTTCAACTATGTTTGCACCTGCATTTTTGTGGTCTAATTATGATAATTGTAGAAAATTTTTACATAAGTTATTTTAGCTGTAGAGTGTGTTTTATTCCCTGCCCTGAACCCCCAAGTTCTGATTAGGATACATTTCAGTGTTTTAATGGAATGGGAAACATTGACCTGGTCATGAAGAATGAGAAGTGTAACTCCATCTGGCTGTGACATCGTTATTTGGCAATATTGGAGCTTTGAGTTTGTTCATAGGAAATTTTAGGAAATGCATGGAATAAAAACATGTAGAAATATTCTGATAATTCATGAAGCATATGTGTCAGTTTTCTATTGCTGAGTAGCAACAACACGCTGTAAAACTTTGTGGCATAGAACAATGACCATTTATTTGTTCACAGGGCAGGGCCTTTCCTTATCTGGTCTTGTCTGCCTGGGGTCACTAATGTGGTTGTTGTCATTTGAAAGTCCCAATTGGAGCTAGTTGGTCTAGGGACCTCTAGCTGGGACAGCAGATTTTCTCACATGGGAGGCGCCTTATTCCAAGAGGATGAGAGCTGCAAGGTTCCTTGAGGCGGAGGCTTTGAAGTCACACAGTGTCTTTGTCACTTTGTTTCATTCTTGTGGTCAAAGCACACCACAGAACCAGCCCAGATTCAAGGGTTTGGAAATAGACACCACCTCTTGCTGGGAGATGCTGCCATGTGTATCTCACAGGTCTTGCCTACAGGGATTGGCTGGGGTGCGGGCATTGGGGAGGCCATCTTTGCAGACAGTATGCCCCTTGCTTTTGTTATATTAATCAAACTCCCTTTGTTTGCAATGACTGATAAAACTGCTGTGAGGAGCCTTGCTGAGTGCTTCTCTGTTATCTCTTGGGATAACAATAGCTCTATGAGGTAGGTACTACTATTAGCCCCATTTTAAGGGTATGGTCAGTGAGCCTTGGGGTGGTTAAATAATTTGCCCTAGATCTTTTACCTAGTTAGGGGCAGATCCTAAATGTTAGGGGAAGTTTATCCCTATACCATTGCTTCTTAAACCCATTACTCAAGAAACTTGCATGGGAGAAGGAGACCGAGAAGTACAAGGAAGAATATCTGTTTTTTAAATCTCAAAATAAAAATTCAATATCTTAATATTTTAAATGAATTTTATATTTTACTCCATGATAACAGCCCTTTGTTGTATCATCAAATTGATAGTTTAAATTGCTTGCCAATCAAATTTTATCCCCCAAATCTTTGAGAAAATAGATTTTCTAGACTCAAAATATAGCTAATCAGCTAAAGGCCTTTGGCTGTAAGCAGTAGAAACTAAATCTGGCTACTTTAAGCACAAAAGGAGGTTACTGGAAGATACACATTTCTCTGATTTTTAAAAGAAAAGTACATGGACTGTAATTGAACCATTCACTGGTAACAGAGTCCCTGCAAAGAACATTTTCCCCTGGGGCCTGGTGATCCCCTTAGGACACAGAGATAAATATAGTTGTTGGCCCCTGCACTAAACTGCCCTGCATTTTTTTCTCTGTCTTCTGCTGATGTTTAGCTGCTATCATTATAATCTTGCTAATACTTTAAAATAAACATTTTAGACCCTGCAACTCATAGGCTGAAAGCCAACTAGCATTTATATAGCCTTCATAGTGTAAGCTAAACCATGTTTCAGACATAATCCAGTGCGATTTTATTCAGAGCATTTACACATACATACTCAAGTTTTATTTTATACTCTAATCTTTTGAAGGTTTTTCCCTATTTTTCAGCTGAGCATATGGTTTAGAGAAGACAAGCAGTTTCCTCTGTAGCACAGGACTAGTCACAGGAGAACCCTGGTGTTCTCACCACCCATGCTTTGCTGAGGGCGGTTCTAGAACAGGGGCTTGCCAACTGCAGAAGCCCCTCTTCTGGTTTACCAAGATTCCGCCGGAATTAGAGATGGGTGATCCTCTGTTTGGCCTCTATTACTGGGGGCACATTGGTGTGTAAGGGAGGCATCTAGCAGTCATCTTGGTCATTAGCAGCTGCACTTGTTTATCCTTGCTTTGGAGGCCCAGCATCTCTTCATTTCCCCACAGATATCCGGTTGAGGAGCCAGCTTACCCCACCTCTTGCAATGATTAGCTGGTTTTGAAGTACCTCTTGGAGCCCTTCAGTCTGGCCCTTTTTACTTCACAGCAGTGTAATTACCACCTTGCAGTGTAGTCACTTGTCTTCCCAACTCCTGGACTCTTCTTTTAAATGCTCTGCTCTGTTTTCTGTTCAGGTCCACCACTACAAGAGATTTTGAGAGGAGCACTTGACTCTCTTGTTTAATTAAGGTCTCCAGGCAGTTTTCTGTTAACAGCAGGGTTGCACATTAGGCTCTTTCTCCCTTGCCTTTAAAGTTTCATTGTAGTCTGAACCATCAGTGTGCTCAGAGAGGTAATATGGTGGTTCTTGTTTGGCCAGATCTTTTCATAGAGACATCCCAAACCTTTCCCTAGCTTTTAGAACCCTATCCTAATATTTAACACTAGTTTTTAAATTATCTTTTTCAATTTGTTTCGGACACTGATATCTACCGTTCTGTTAACACCTAACACTATTCAAAAAACTGTCTTTTTTTTTCCTCTTGCATTACTAGTTTGTCTCATGGCCTCACTTTTGCAGACATTTTGAACTTTCAGAATCCTTGAACTGAATCCTGAAAAGAATTCTAGCCGAATTCTACCCTGAAAAAAATGCCTATTTTTCATTTCGTTATATTTTATTCATTAGCATCTTTAAGTTTTAATGTCCTGAACACAAAGGAATTTTTAGTGGTGTGGCACATTGTTCCTCACAGGTGCTCTAAGAGGAAATATGAAGACTCCTTTCACCTCCACTCCCCACCCTGTTGTTTATTTTTTTATTTTTTTTTTTATTTTAGAACTATACATTTTTAAAAATTAGTTTCAGGAGTACAAAACAATACAATAGTTATACTTTTAACCCCTATCCACTGCTTCCCACCCCCAATATCATACATATCTATTACAATTCCATTGACGCCACTACCCACACTGTACTCCACATCCTGTGACTGTATATATATATATATAAAATTATAGTTGGCATATAATGTTATTCAACTTCAGCTTCAGGTGTACAGTGCAGTGGTTGTTTATTACCATCCTGATAGTTATAACTATAAATCACTTGAAAATCAAAGTTAGAAAAGAGACCATTTGCCATTACATTAGGAAAGTTTTAAAAGGAATCACTTGTTCAAATTTACTAGCTTCCTGAAGCTAGTAAAGATGTTTATGGTTTTCAAGATTCCCTGTTAATATTTCAACACTTCAAGACAGTGAATAACACATAGATCTGTTATAGATTATGAGAAAGGTATCTCCTAGAAAAGATAATATTTAAATTTTCTGTTTAGAAGTATAAATAGCAATAAACTAAAAAAATCAGTTGTCTTGGTAAACAGCAGCCATAATTTGGTAGTAGGCAGGTTTCTTAGTGCGTCTGTTGCTTACCTAACAGCCAGCAACGATTAGCTTTCTTTTCCATAGATCTGGTGTCAAGTGTTAATCAGCTGTAGACTGGAAAGTTTTTATTGGCTAGCATTTGTAGTGGAAGAAACACCAGTCTGGTTTTTTATCTGTAGCCTTGTAGCCATATAACTGCATATGATATCGTCTGTATGGTGTTCTTACAAAGAGAAACAGTTCCGTTCCTTTTCATGTGCATTAGGAGTACTTCAGAGTATGAAAATAATGAATTTTGACCTTGAAGAATCTAAAATGTCTCAGTTAAGGTCATGATGTATATCAAATAAAATTTACAAGTTGAATCCAGCTTAGCATTCTTGTTTTTCACAATTCGAATGGTTCCTTAATTTTAAAAAAGTGTTCATGAAATGATTAAAGTATTGAAAATCTTAAATACACAAAAGCTAATTAAGGTAATTTGGATTTTGAGTTTCAAGTACTACATAAATTTGGTTTTTCTGGAAAACAAAATCCTGAATACTTTTACAGGTTTTTCATTGAATAATTTTTCCAATTGCAAAAACCATAGGTATTTGGAAATTTCACAAATACACAGAAAGGAATAAAAATTACTCATATTTTTATTACCCAGAGATGCCACTTTTAACATTTGATATATCCACTCAGCTGCTTATAGAGTTCCCCAATAAAATATCCTGTGAAATACATGCCTAGAATTAAGGCTAAAGAGGGTAGGAATAGATATGATTAGTGTGAACCAAGTTTTGGTAATCCCGCTGCCTCTCTCAGGTGTTGCCTTCAGGCTTCCCCTCCAGGCTTCCCCACCATGATGGAAGAAGAGAGCTCTTTCCCCTTGGCCAGCCATGGCTGATGTGTAATAGAACATCTTTTCTGCAGACTACCTCTGTCTGCCTGTGTCTTTATCTTAGCAACTCTTTCTGTCAGCTCTGAGTGCCTGCTGGTTGCAGAGGCAGACATTTGGAGTTCTTACTGGAATAGCTTGTTGATATAAGCCACATCAGTTCTTATCAACTCCCTGGAAGAATTCTCTAAATCAGCTCTTGTTCAAAAGAATGCCCCAATATTCAGAAATATAGTAAACTCCGTGTTACTTGTGCCAAGTGAAAGCAAGATGGAGTATTTAGAGACTCCCAGGTGATTTCCAATTAACATTTAACCTCAAATCCAAACACCTTGGTAAAAGAAAAATCCAAAGAAGGAGCTCAGAGCAGATTATGGTATAAGCATATGCTGGTCATCTCCTGTGGAAAAGAAAAGTGCTAATCTGATAAAGAGACAGACAAGGCTGAATTTCTTCATTCTGCTCCTCTACCTTAGTGCAGAAGAAAGATTTATCCTGGGATGAAAGAGAGAGAGAAGGAAAGATCATGGGCAGGAGACTAGTAATACAAGATGGCTGGCTCTCTTTCTGTGTGTCTTGGGTAGTGGTAAGCAGATCCTCAGGTCTGAGAAACTAGCAGAGTGAAGTGACACACACGGCACCTTCCCCAGGCAGTGATAGAACTTACTGGTATTCAGGGTGAAAATACAGTGCTGACTTTGATTCTGAGCCCTGCACAAGAGGAAACCCAGGAGAAGTAGGAGGAAGTGGCATCTATTTGTGAACATTTTACTCTTAAAGTGTAACAGACTCTGCCTAGAGAATTCTAAGTGTGCCCACCCCCGCCCCACCCCCACCCCCACCCCCGGTTCAGGAGCACCTCCCGTGTTCCCCTGCACTGATCAGTGTAAAAGGTGTCATGTCTGCCAGAGAACTCTCAGAGCTTGCATGCAGTATTTGGTGTGAAGGAATTGCTTTGGAAGACGAATAACCATTGTAATAACTGCTCACAAGCAAAGGAGGGAGATTGCTGGTTTTACAAGTATACAGTTTGAATTCTTAGGTCTGGCAGGAAACAGAGTCCAAAGTAGATGGTTCAGAAGACTTTAATGAAGGCATTATTTCCTTCATTAAATAGAGTTAAGGGTGACATGGGGTTCCTGTCACCCAGAAGCTAACAGCAATGGGAAGCTGTTATCACTGCTAGGTCCACAGGAGCAAAGAGAAGAAAGAGCATTCATTCCTGGAGTCCAGGGACAGAGCTGGAGCCATAGAGGAGAGGTCAACAGACAGGAGCTGCAGTCCTGGAGGGATTCAGCTGTTGCCAGAAAATGCAGCCTGTAACCAGAAAGGAAGAAGGAATCACTACTACCCTCCTCCTTTCTTTCCTGTCTCTTTGATCTCCTTCCAGTGCCTTTATTGCCCAAACCCACTGCCTGCATGAACCCAGTGATGCTACCATAGAGGTCAGTCTTTGGCGCACAGAGCAGGGCCATAATAGAAGGGGATCCAACAGTCGGTTACTAGCATATCCTAGTAGCATATTCATAATCCCACTTCCATCATTTTGGCTCATGATCCTCATCTCCTAAAAATCCCAAAATAAACTTTGAAGCATGTGAACTATTGACTATGACTCCATTCTATCTTTTAATATAAATAGTCCAAACAGTTACCCTACCCTTCTCCGAGTAATTAAATATTCAAAGAGAGGATCTGAACAATTCTCAGAAGAATTGGAAAATCACTAAAAGACCTTCTGTTGGAGCATTTTGTTCTGGGTTAAAATTAAACTAAGATATTTTTTTTAAGCATGCATGTGAATTGTACAGTGATTTATCCTAAAATATGAAAATTGGGCATTTAGTCACACTGGGGTGAAATAAGTTTTGTTGTTAAAGTTAAGCTGCGAAAGAAAAGTGAAACTTTTTTTTGAGTCCTTGCATATTATTTCTTCAGATCAGTTTAACTAACGAGGGATGAATTGGCAAGAAGATTCTTACTCGGTCAATCTAAATATAAGAAGAGATCTTTAGTTATTAAAAGAGTGTCTGTTTCTATCCATAGCTTTATTGAGCATTTGGCTTTGAGAGATGAGAAGATAAATAAGATACTTAATTCTGCATTTCAGAAATTTATGTCCAGTCAAAGGAGGACCACACCCAACTATAGAAGCAATCAGCTGTGCAATTTAAAAGAAGTGGTTTAGTCTGTCTTTACCGTAGATTCTTCCATATGGCTCAAACATATTTATCAAAAGTCTACACTTGCCATGTCCAGCTCTGGTCAGAGTGAGCCTTTTATTAATAGTTTCGTCAAGGGCAGCCAGTCTTTTGGTGTTTTCCCATTGCTTCAAGGATGGATGGCATCCCAAACCCTTACCATGTCCTTCAGTGGTCCTCTGATCTGGCCCCAACTACATCTCCAGCCTCCTCTGGCCTTTTAGTTCCTCAGACTTGCCTCAGTCTTTCTCTTGAGATTCCCTTTGCTTGGCATGCCTGCTGCCACCCTCATCTCCAAACTCCTCTTCTGTCTCGTGCTCCCAGTTTAAATGCCACTGTTTCACAGAAGCTTCCCTTGACCTTTCAGACAAAATCCAGGGATCTTGTTACTTGCTCTAAAACCCATGGGGATTCAAGCACCCTGCCCTTCTCCTTCAAGCACCTTGCCCTTCTCCTTCAAGCACCTTTCAGTTTATCTGTGTAAGGGTTTAATGGCTGTCTTTCCCATAAGAATATAAGCAACCTGAGAACAGGGTACCTATCTGCCTGTTTCACAGCTATGTCTTCAGCACCAAACATGGTACTTAATAGTGGTGGTCAATAAAGAATTGTAGAAGGAAGGAAAAGAACTGGTTTCAAGCCCTGACCCCTAACTCTTCTTTGTTCTGTGACCTTTGGTACCTGGCCACTTGCAGTCTCAATTTCTTATCTGTGTAATGGGGGTGAAAATGATAATGGCAGTTAATAAATGCTAGGCATTATGCTTTACTTGTGGCTTCTCTTCGATTAGTCCTCACAGAGGTGAAATGACTTCCTTGAGGTCACAGTTTGTAAACAGAAAACAGGATTTAAATCCTGGTCTGCCGTTTGAATTCCCCAAACGATTGTTCTTCGCCAGGCAGACCTTTCTGTGGTTGTCTGGGGGGTAAGGTGCAGGCCGAAGCCCTTCTTACCGGTGGTGTGCGCACTGAATGTAGACCTTAATGAAGAGGCAGGCCAGTGAGCTCTTAAGCTAGTTTCTTTCATTCTACTGTAGCATCTAGTACAACATTGTTTGAAAAGGAATCAACAGTGTGAGAGGTAAGGAATGGATGTTTATGCTCAGTTGTTCGGTGTAATTCTGTTGTTAGTTCTTGTCTTTCTGTAAGGGTAGATTGCCTAGCCCAGATGGGTGACCACCTTGTACAAGTTACTTCACTTCTTTGGCTTCAGTTTCTCATTTGGAAATTACGGATAAGTAGAATATCTACCTTGTAGGCTTGTGCAACATCCATGCAGTGCCTGGAATGAAATAAGCTTTTCAGCAATGTTAGCTGTATCGTTATTAATATATCCTGTCCACTCTGACCTGTGCCTCTTGAATGTGCATTGTTTATTTATCAAAGACAGGTTGACTAGGAACTGACATGTTTTTAAAGATCATGATTTTAGAGTTTACAAACATACAACTGACAATGAAAAAGCAATGAAACACCTTAGTGGGGCAGTCCTAGTGTTTTCTAGATGTGTTTATGATAAAATGCAAAATGTGAACAGGAGCTAATACTTATAGAACCATTGTGTGTGACAGGACTAAATTTTCCATGCAGTCTCTCTAAGAAGGAGATTTGGTTACATCTATTGTACAAGTAAGGAAGTTATTCCCCTTTCTTTCTAAAACATTATCAGACAACTATAGAGGCAGACGTTAAACCATGTGCTTCTTCAAACCATTTTGTGTCCTCAGCATTGTAAAGGTTGATTTATCTTCCATCAACTTCACCATCTCTGCCAGGAGGGAAAATGGAAATAGGGCTCTTAATTTCTTTTCTAATCTATTAGAATAATTGGAAGCACCAGGCATAGTGTGCTGCCTAGTACATAGTAGAGGCTCAGAAATGTTTATTGAATACAAATATTAATCAGATTGAGTGAAAAAAAAGGTGACAGAGAAAAGCAGTGCTGACCTCGGCCTATTTTTATTTTTTTTAAAGCCTGAGGTCACTAAAGATTTTATGAGCATAGCCTGTTTACACACACTAAGGATTAGAATCTGAGGTGAAGAATTTTCCCGTGTGTGTTGCAGGAGAGTAACACCAATCTGTGAGGGTTAGTTATCTACAGAAATCTGTTTGCTTCCCACTAGGCACCCCCATTGCCCTAGGAGCTCCTGGGCTCTGTCCTTGTGTTGGGCTGATTAGTTTAGTCTCAGTGAAGAAAAACTGCATAACATTAAAATATACAAACCGGGCAAGTCGAGTGGCGTAGTTGGTTAGAGCTCGAGCTCTGAGCAACAGGGCCGCCAGTTGGATTCCCACATGAGCCACTGATGCTGCACCCTAGCTGAGCTGCCAACAGGTGGCAGGATGGCTCAGCTGGGGAGAGCATGTGCTCGTAACAACAAGGTTGTCAGTTCAACTCCAGCATGGGACGGTGGGCTTCACCTCCCCCCCACACACACAACTAGATTGAAAGCAGCGACTGGACTTGGAGCTGAGCTGTGCCCTCCACAACTCAGATTGAAGGACAACAACTTGACTTGGAGCTGATGGGTCCTGGAAAGACACAGTGTTCCCCTTCCCCAATTCCCCAATAAAATCTTGACAAATAATAATAATATACACACCATGAGGAGGAAGGTGTAGCTGCCGTTGTAAGTTATCACTATTGTATTTCAAAGCCAGATCTGACTGATTCTTGTTTTTTCCCTAGCTCATGTAATTAAGAGTTGACATACAGGAGATGCTATTTAATGGTAATGGGGGGAGAAAGTAGGAAACCTTATTGTATAAAACAGCAAGCATGCTGTATGTAATTCTACTCCTTTTCCCCAACAACAGGAGAAAAAAAACAAATTTTCTGGAGGAACTTCATTATGATAAGACATCTTATTGGCCATATCAAACCCAGAGGTAGCCAGTCAGATGGTAGTTCGATTACCAAGCATCCTGTTCATGATTTATCATGTCATATAATGAAGATACTTAAAGAGATCATTGTGAAATAAATATAAATAAAATACACAAGGTATATATAATATGTAAAATAAATACTAATATATATGAACATATGTAAGTAATAGGTAATATAAACATAGTAATATAACAATATAAAATAAACCCCCATGAGTCAATACTGATATAAATAAATGATCAAATAAGCAAATGGGAGAGAATAGATAAAACTTCCATGTAGAAGAATTCCAAATGATGTACACTGATAATCCCCCAAGTGGAGGTGAATCATAACTGCCCATGCCTTAAGTGTGGACTGTGCATAATGACTTCCTTCCAAAGAGTACAGGATGGAAGAGGGAAAAATAATAAGTTTATAGTGGAGAAACCTGACAAAGAGTACCTCAGCCAGATGATGAAGTGAACACGAACAGTGATAAATGATGTAATAAAACGGCACTTTACCTCTGTGGTCTTCCTCCCCAAATCCCATAATACCATTATAATCGTGAGAAAAACATTGGACAAACAGTTGAAGACCTTCTACAAGATACCTAACTAGTACCCCTCAAAACTGTTGTCACGGTCATCAAAATAGGACAGCCAGAGAAACTGGCAGTCTAGAAGAGGAGTAAGGAGATGTGACAGCTAAATGTGATGACCCGGCTGGGATCCTGGAACAGAAAGGAAATTAGACAAAATCTAAGGAAATCTGAATGAAGTATGAACTCAGTTAATAATAATCTGTCATTATTGGTTCATTAGTTGTGACAAATGTTGCATATTAATATAAGAGATTAACTAACAATAGAGAAGCCAAGTGTAGGGTATATAGGAACTCCATGTAATCTTAACAACTTCTCTGCAAACATAAAACCATGCTAAAATTAAAGGTATATTAAAAAAAAAAAAGACTATGGCAAAGACAAGTCTCTAGTTCAAGTTTAATTTTTGTCATGCTGGGAGCCTCAAGTAAATAAAGCAGCCCTTGGTGTTCTGTACTGCATATGTGTAAAAGTGGGGCAACCTTCTTTGCTGTTGTCTTGTAAAGTCACGTCAGTTGATTTGCAGAATCAGAGGCTGCAGTATTTCTAAATGTTCTCCTATGGAATTTCTTACTGGCATGACTTTTTTTCCCCCTTTGCTTCTATCCAGTAGTAGTCCCTTGAGTGGCATTTGCTGTCCTAGTTAATCAGAGGGTAGGATAAATGAAAAACTCTCTTTCCCCTCCTACGAAGTTTCAATGGGCACTGGAAATGTAGGTCAAATTGCATCACTGCAGAAAGGAGCAAGCAGGAAGGTATTTATGAAGTGCTGCCAACCTCTCTTTAGATTCCGAGTCATGATGAACCAGTGTTGAGCCAGCCTAGGTGTGAGATACAAGGAATCAGGGAGTCATGTTTTCTATGTAGTCCCAGAACGTTTATGCATTAATCAGTGATAAAAAAAAAATCTCTGTCTAAAGCCCTAGTGAAAATAACTACACTGCCGTTGTTTAATTTGCATCGCCCAGCTCCTGGAATTCTTTTTGCCTCTTATTTATTATTGGCACATTGCAGCAGTTTCTATTAATTTAGTGAGAGATGTTTGAATTGTACAAACTATTGCCATGTGTACATAAAAGAATTCTTTTTTGGTAATCACATAAGTCGAATGTATTTTGCAAATTGTATATAATCATATGTTCAATGGGATCTTGATTAGCATATAGAAATCACAAAATGTTTTCTATTTTTATGTTTAAAGTATGCTGTTCCATGAATCTCTATTTTTTAATGGCAAAATCTTACATATTTTAGGATATAAGAGGTCTGTAAATACATGTTTTTGTTTTTCCATGTTGTATGCTACCTGCCCTTGTGAGACATCCAGATACTAGCTGCTAAGGTGCTCCTTGTGCTGAACTTGTCGTGACTAGTGAGCATCCTGACAGTAAAACTGCTGTGACCTACTCCATTCCCACTCTCACCTGCCCTCCATCTGTATACAAAATGGGAAGGCATATAAAATATATTTGCAAAGGTCTGAGTATTATTTAATCTTCTAGATTGATACATTATTCTGTCAAATATGTTTATAATCCAGTATACTTTTAGCTAATTTTAATTTTAATTTTGCAATAATTATGGATTCATAGGAAACTGACAAGGTAGCACAGAGAGGCCCTGATTACTCATCACCAAGTTTTTCCCGCTTGTTACATCTTACCTAACTACAGTACAGTATCGACACTAGGAAATCGACATTGGCATAAAGTATGTATGTAGTTCCATGTCATTTTCTCACATGTGTAGATTCGTGTAGCCACTACCGTAATCAAGATACAGAACTCTTCCAAAATCTCCCCCTTGCAGCCCTTTGTAGTCACAGTGTTACCCTCACAGCCCCTAACTCCTGGCATGACTGATCTGTTCTCCAACTCTGTAATTTTGTCATTTTCGGAATGTTATGGAAATGTGATCTTTCGTGATTGGCTTTTTTCACTCAGCATTTAAAAATATTTTTAAAAGAATATTTATGTTAAACATTTTAAAAGAATATTTATGTTTAAAAGAAGTTGTCCAGAGTCTGATTCACTAATTTTCAAACCTGCATTTTTCTAACTTGGGTGATACATACTCTGTGTTGCTGTATTTAAACAATGACTAAAATGATATGTGCCAGTAGAATATCTGATTATAGCATTAACCTTATTGCCTACTGTTTAGGAAGATACCATGAAGGTAAAGGGAACATTACCCCAAGAAAAACCCATCCGATCAACAAACTAGGTATTAACAATTGATTTCTGAGCATAAGAAAGATGTCTAAATGTATACTTTAAGTATACCAAATAAAGTAACTGACCCACATTCATGTTCCATTTCATCTCAAAAGAACTCTTCAAATAAAAAAGACTTTTTAGGACATAATGTTTAAATGAATAGCAGTTGAAATATTTACATTAATTAGTTGATGCAAAGATTGTGTCACAGAGTTGCTATATGTGATTAGTGTGAAATGTCACCATATGAAGGCCAGTGCCTGCATTGTGTTAATTAGATTCTTTTAATGTCTTGAATATGAAATGGAGCCCTGAGGGTATATGGGAACAATCATCCTCAGAAGGAACAAAACTTCCTTAGACTCCACTGTGTTGTTTTCTAAAAAACTCTAAAAAATATTATAGGAGCTGTAGGAGGGCACGTTAGTGATTGGCTACAAATATGGCTCTAGGGAATGCCTTGTGGCCCAATCTAGGGAGCTGAGCACATGGGAGGTAAGCCCCAAGACCCCATTCTGCAGCCTACTACGTGGAGGTGAGGGTGTGAGCGCTGGTTCCAAGGCTGGCCCAGAGTTCATGTTCCTGAAGGTTGTGTCAGGACAGATTTTTATGAATGAAATAATCTTGTAACTGTGTAACTGGCAATTAATCTTCATTTGGCTCTGGCTCCTAACGTTTTAGATGGTTTTCCTCCAGATAGGAAAATATTCTTTGTAATTAAAAGCAACCTCTACTGACAGGCTTACCATTTTTCTTCTGATCATCTTTGTTTTCTTCAAGCAGCATACAATTATACTTGAAGTAGCTATTGGGATGAAGAAGAAGGGAAATGATCCTTTATCGATTACCGAATATGTGTCAGAGTCTTGTATTAAATGTTTATGTACATTCACACATGTAATTACAGTATTGAAAAAGTGCACTAATGATACTTATTAAGTCATGGATCTGAAATAACAGCATACTAAGTAACTCTTCATAGTAAATTAGTCAATTTTCATGGTCAGGTTTACTTTAGAGGTCTGTTGCCCAAAACACAGCACCATATATATATATATATATATATATATACACACATATATATATATATATAGTATTAAAGAATATATGCCTATTAATTACTTTGTATTTTCATGAGGCAATGTGTGAATAATATGGAATATAGATTTGTAGGGCCGGCCGAGTGGTGCGATGGTTAAGCGCTGGCTTGGGATGCCAGCGGCCCGGGTTCGGATCCCACATATGAGGGCCAGTGACACTGCCCTCTAAAAAAAAAAAGAAAGAAAGAAAGAAAAAAAGAGATTTGTAATACCTACCCCTCCTCTTAGCAGCTTTCTGTCCAGTTGAGGAAGACAAGAAAAGTCAACTAACTATAGGAGTGAAAACTGCTTTAACCTGGCAATTCAATGTGAATGAGACAATCCATAATTAATTACCAAATCATTCATGTACATGTTCAGAGGAGGAAAAGATTATTGATCTCTGACCCTTGATTTTGTCACCTATAAAATGCAGATAATACCTGTCTCACAGTGAGAAATGAATAAAATATGTGTGTAAAATACTTCGTATAATGCCTATTACTTAGTACACCTTCAGTAAATTATAGCTGTGCTGTTGATAATGAAAATTCATATGATAATAAAGACAACTAGTACTGTATTGGAGTGGGCTGTCTGCTGTCGCTACCTAAAACCTCAGTAGCTTAACACAATCCATGTTTATTTCTCATTCAGGTCACAGTTTATTGTGTGTTGGCAAGGAGGCTCTTGTTTTACCCAGGCATTCAGGGGTGAAATTTGGTGACTCTGCCCACCTCTGAGTGCTTGAAGCCCTCCATTTGACCAGCAGGAAGCCTGAGGACGAAGACAAGGAGGCATCCAACCTTTCTGTTCACATTTTAGGACTTGGCCATAGAGCTATACCTTACTGCAGTGAATACTAGGAAATCTACTCTAATTGTGTGCTCAGGGAGATGAGAAGGTGGACATAGGTGAGCATGGGTGACTGAACACAAATAATATTCACAAAGGCTTAATAGAAGAGGAGGGATTTTTGTTGGATCTCTTAAAGAAGTGAAATTTGTAATAGGTTGCCCAGCCTGCCTTTAAGTAGCATTATTTCAAGAGGAAAAGTGAAAAAAAAGAGAAAAACCCTGTAAGCATTGTTAATCAAATTACACATTTATCCAACTAGTAATTGCTTTTGCCACCAACCATTTGGCAGTGACCTTAGGCAAGCCATTTAACTACTGTATAAGCCTCCATTTCCTCACTTGTAAATAGTCTTCATAGGGCGGTGGTGAAGATTAAACAAGACAGTGCATGTAAAGTACTTAACACAGGGTCTGGCCCACAGTAAACACTCAGTAAAAGTTGTTATTATTGGTAGTATTAATAAGCATGGCCCCAGAGTTAAATGCCTAATAGCTGTTCATTTATTTGACATCTTTCCTAAAGGACCATGTTCGACTATCTAAAAATGACACAACTCAGGATATTTATAAGAATTTGAGAATTCTATATCCCCAGCCAGTAATAGGAGATTAGTGTTTCCCTGGCACAATATTGGGGGAGAAGCCCTCGCTGTCCCCCGCAGGCTCCTTTCCGCAGTCAGCCCTATAGACCTGAGTCCCTGTTACACAGTACTGGGGCTTCTTTTCCCTGTCATCCCCCTCCGGTCCTCAGCGTTGAGCTCTGTAAGTGAGCTTGCCAGGAAGTGAGAGTGAATGCCAGAACAGCCGCTTATTGCTCAGGCCCAATTGCAAGTCCTTAGCGAGGTAAGAACATCCCAGCCCAGGCACACACTAACCTGAGCAATGGGCAACAGTCAGAGGCTGTGGCTCCATTTAATCCAGTTACTCAGCAGGCATTCGTTAACACGTACAAGGCCGGGCCCTGGATACAGCATGCAATGGTGCGGACATTGCCTCCAAGACTCCCACTTGGGGAGCTGGGCGTGTTTCCTCTGAGCTGGGTTTTCACCGCTGGGGCAGTTAGAGGGTAAGAAGGAAGGAATTCAAGGTGGTGAGAACAGCAGGTGCCCAGGAGAGGAGCAGAGGGAGGAACTGCTGTGCTGGGTGGCCACGGAGGGAATGGTTTTAAGCTCTGTTTTTGTATTGACTGCTTCACTTCTACCCTGTATTGGCCTCCTGCCACAAGCCTCAGTTTTCTCCCTGTTAAAGGAGTATAATAAAAGCTCCTGTAGCATAGACCTGGGAGAGTTAAGTAAGATGATACATGTGTTAATTCCAAGCTTACTATGTAGTAATACTGGGCACATAGTAAGTGCTTAGTAAATATCAGCTGCTGCTACTACTGTTATTATTGTCATGTGCTCTTGTAAATTAACCTGCAAATGTACTGAATTAACCAAGGATTTTGCACAGAGACAAATTGGAGAACTACTGGGAATTTTATTATATTTTTGGTTCCCTCCTAGACTAATGGGGAAGTAGTGTACTGTAGTCACAACTGATGGGAAAATGGCTTGCTGTCCCCTCAGCTCAAAGGAGGAGGCCAGTTAACCTCAGTGATACCTGGGAGAGAGGGGGCTTTAGCTGGAAGAGCTGTGCGAACTGAAACTGCCAAGGGGGTACAGGATGGCTGTACTGAACCCTTTGGCAAGAGGAGAAGGGTGTGTGTGGATATGTAGAGACTGTCAGAAAATAGAGGTCCCTTGAACAGTGTTAGCACCATGAGGAGTTTCACAGGGGTTCGGAAAGCCTCAGACTGACTGCAGGAACTAAAATGTGTCCTTGAAGCCTAGGCCAGGGGTGCTGGAGTCCTTCCTCGTGAGTGGTTTTATCTCCTCCTTCACCAGTGGTTTTCAAACTCTCATTTGGTGTTCACTAGAGTGACGCTGAGAGCAGTGCCTGTATATAGCTGGGTAGATGCAAAAGCTGCAGCTGACCTTTGGAGGAGGTGGGGCGGATATCCAGTGGCACAGCTGAGAAGACAGGTTGTGTGGAGTACAGAGAAAGGTTCATTCTGAAATGTGCTTTGCCAGGGAGAAAGCCTGGCAGGGTGAAAGCAAGGTGGAACTTGGGTAGGAGGAGAGAGAGTACACCAGGGACCGTGATAATTCATATTTCTGTAGAATGTGCCTATAGCTGCATGTAACCTGTTTTTAAAATTTTTGGTTGTAGGTTTTTCATTTGGGAAAAGAAACTTAGGAATAGGCTCAGGGTCACAAGCTTGGCTGCCTACAGGGACAGCCTGGAAGGAAAATAAGTGATGCAGACAGGTGGGTACTTTAGTATGTGCCCAGTGACAAGAGGCAGCCCAGGGCACAATGTCAGCTAGCTGTCCCCATGCAGCAGAGCTTAATTGCCAGATTTTGGGACATTCCACTAGAAAATGAGAATAGGGAATTTTATGTGAATCTTCTCACCTTTTAAGTGTTAGAGTAACAAATTCCTTACCCTTTTCCCCCAAGATCACCAGACAAACAGACAAAAACGTGAATTATTTGAGGCCTGGGGCTTTCTGTTTGCAGCGAGGGTCAAAGAGTGGACAGGAAACTGTAGTTGTGAGCTGGGCGGCCCAGCCGGCCCACTGCTGATTTTAGTGCAGGCACAGCGACCGCGTGGAGCCCACGCTGAACTCATTTCACTGGGTCAATAAGCCGGCTTGAGGAAAACCTCTCCTGGTTTGCAGTCTTTTCAGATGCAGGATGGAGAGGTGGGAGTTAGCCTTACCTTAGATCTAGTTTAGAAGACAGTCAAAACTTGTGTCACCCTCCTTTTAGGACCCACCTCTCTAGACTTTTGTCTTCCCTTTCATGCCTCGCCAAGCACCCAGGGTGCCAGTCTCACATTAAATCTTCATGGTTTGCCTAGAATTTAAGAAGGTTTAAGAAATAAAATGGAAGTTTATACTCTTGTTCTTCAAAACAAGACTAAGTTTAGCCTGTGTTTTCTTTCCTTTATCATAGTAGGTAGATTTTTTATTATTTTTGACAGACTCTTATATAATAATATTCCAGATTATGCCTTAAATTGCAACAAGGCTCTCAGAGTCTTAAAAGGACACAGAGATGTTATTCCTAGAAAATAAGTCATTTTTCTCTTTAAAAGTTAATATAATACTGCCCATGTAACAGTGTCGGCTTTTCTTTGTTTAAACGTAATGAGAGAATTTATCTGAACCCTTGGGCATTCCTCAGGATCTTCTTTTGTAACAAATTCTCATGATATCTGCCCTTTTATTTTTTAATACAAAAGTTTTAACTGTCTTGAGCAAGATTATTTTTGTCGCAGTTTTCAAAAATCAATTAAAAAAGACTTAAGCTCAGAAGAGGGGAGCCATGTTCCCTGCAAGTCCAGGGGATTCTTAAAACCCCAGGGAAGAAAGCGCTTTGGGCCTCTGGGTGACTATACTGGGGACAGGAAAGACCTAGAACCCTTCTACAGAAACTGTTTCCCTTTCTTTCCTCTGGGGCTGTGTCCTCTTGGGTCCAGTTCACTCTCAGCAGCACATTTCTTCTTCTCTCTTTGCTGACTGGCCTTTTCCTATAGAGTGAGAGCACATGGGGGTAGCTTGCAGCCTAGACCGAGCAGACCCTTTTCATTCCATTTCTAGTTCCAAGGAGAACAATCACAGTTTAGGTCATATGTCCAGCCTTGACCAAAACAGGAGTTTGGAGTCCCATAGTACAAGTATGACTGGGGCTGGGGTTGAGAATTACGTAGTGCTGAGAGAAAAGGGTCACCATGGACTAGGCAGCTTCTAGAGAAGAAAGGCATCTTCTACGATCTTGCCACCACCGCCGCCCCACCCTCACCCCCAAATAATAATAATAATTAAATTTATTCACTCAGGACTTTCAAGAACACTCAAGTTATATCTTTCCTTTCCTCTTGTTGCCTCCTCTTCCACCTCTAACTAGCTGTCATCTTTTTAAAATCATTTTAAAAATAATATTTATTTGAATGCTTATTAGATAGTATGTGGTGAATGAGTAAAAGCTGCCAAGTTTTATGTTTCTATTCTTAGAAAATGTTCCCCAGTCTACCTTTTAAACTATTTCTCTTTATCTTTGCAAAACAAAATTAAAGCTGCTGTTTAGGCAGTTTGGTGTGCTGGACAGGGAACTAAATAGCACCCAAGCCCTCCCTTCTAGTTCCAGTTTCTAACTATTTATTTGCCAGGTAATCTTGAGCAAATTATGACCTGATCGTGTGTTTCCTCACTAGTGGAATGGAGATCATAATAACAAGTCTTTTTTTTGGGGGGGAATTGGGGGAGGGGAACAGTGTTGGGGAATTGGGGGAGGGGACCAGCCAAGTTGGTGTTCTTCAGTCTTAGTTGTGATGTTCTTCAATCTTAGCCAGTCCCCATCTGGCTTCCCATCGGTCAAGGTGCTGTGTTCAATCTTTAGTTGCAGGTGGGCATAGCCACCATCCCATGCAGGAGTCGAACCAGCAGCTTTGTTGTTAAGAGCACACATCCTATCCATTTGAGCCATCTGGGTGGCAGCTCAGCTCAAGGTGCTGAGTTCAGTCTTAGTTGCCGGTGGACATAGCCCACCTTTGAATAGGCAATCTTGTTGTTACACCAGCTGAGCCATCCTGCCACCCGTTGGCAGCTCAGCGATAGCTCAGATGCAGCATTCACTGGCCCATATGGGAATAGAACTGGCTGCCCTGTTGCTCAGAGCTCACACTCTAAGCCAACTCTTAACCAACTGAGCCACTCGACCGGCCCCGATAACAGCTTGTTTGAGCAGTGTCAGTGTGAAGATAAAGTGAGAGAATTATACAAACATATGACAGTTTTTTCCCCTGGAAAGAAAGATTTTTGACCCCTTATTCTAAGTAGAGAAGTTACTATTTTTAAATGCTTATTTTTAGTAAATGCCACTACCGTTTTCCTCTAAAAATAGGGTTTCCCTTAAAGCATTTTTAAGGTATGCAGGCTGGAAAATGGTGAATTCTTTTCATGACCAGTAATACTATCTTGAGGAAATTTCATAGCCCCCAAAATCTGATGATTTCCTTGGATACTTGTAGAGAAGTAGCTGGAGTGTCCTGATGGAAAACTGAGAAATAACTTGAACTCTTGAAATAAGATCAAGCACAGTCTAACCTGATGCCGGTTTTGTTCCACCTCCAGTGTACTCTGAAGGAATCACCGTCAGTGAGGTGAATGGTTATCTCTAACATAACATCTTTATTGGCCATCTCTAGCCTGGTAACTTGCAGCTTCCTTTGAGTGATTTTTGCATAGCTGTTAAATATTTAGAGTGCAAAGAAATGAATTTTGGCTCAGGACAGACATGTTAAGCATGATAGTGGCTTTTATTGGAAACAAGGCAGGAAAGGAACACTAAAATGGAAATCAGAGAAAAATTTTCAAAGATAGGGGACTGGGAAGGAATTAGAAATTTGGGAAAGAGAAACATCTGGCTTATAAAGATTGTAGGAATGATTACTTCACCGAATGCTTACATTACTGAATACCATTTTGTGGGTGAATAAAACTGAAACTGTCTAAAAAAGAGAGAGAAGGATGTGGGCCAGGAATAACTTAAAAGCCAATAAAGATAATTATGAATAAATGTTCAAAACAGCGTATAATTTCAGCCACTGACTTTTGGAGATGCTTTATTAGTTTCTTAAACCATGGAAGTATTTGGCTTAGCATCTTAGAGTACATGAAAATAAAAGTTGATCAAAGCAATATTCCCGTCACCGACCATGGTGCATAGAATGTGAGGATTATAGGAGAAGTGTGTTAGTAGTGAATTTTTCATAGAAATCAGCCTGCCTTGTGCTTTATACTTGAACAGCATCTGCTCTGTAGCTGTGCCATTGCGCATATTGGCTGTTCTTTCTCTACTGCTGCTTGTCAAACTTGAAAACCAGTTCAATTTCCAACTCTTGTCTGTTAATCTCTAGTTCCTGACTCCTTAACTCAGTGCTCCTCCCCAAATTAATTTGAATGGTAGCCACATTCCACTTGAAATATATATGTACACATGTGCACATAAGTATGTAGATAATGGAACACACAAATTCCTTGTGCTTTTTAGGAAGATGGTTTATTTGAGTTTTTGTTTCCTGTTTGTAGATCATGAATTGCTTTTATAAACTGTTGGATGATAAAGGACAGAGTGAGCTCTCCAAATAATAATCTCATTTAGTGTGTATGTGTTCGTATGTGTTTTTAAATCTGTGATACTAACAGGTTTCATAGGAGCGGGCTTTTTGAATAGCCATTTTAAAAATTAAATGAAAACTCATTAGTGGCAGATTATGCACAATGACTTTAAGCTCCAGGAACTAAAGTTGCAGACTCTATATACATTTTGAATAGTCGTTTGTTCTGTTTATTGTAAATATAGCTGATTAAGTTCGTTGAAAAAATAAAACAACTAAATTACAAATTAGATTATAAAATTGGTAAAGTGCCTCATATTTTTAACACTGACATTTCAAAATACGTATAATTTTGGAACATCTGGTAACTAATGAGAATATAGATTTCTGATTCACTTTACCCACTGTTTCATCCCTTTGCCCATTTTCTTTTTTTGTAGCTCTGAACAGAATTAAGAAGAAAGAGCTTCCACAGTCACAGCAGATGAAGATCCACTGGTAAATCGATCAGGATTTTTGGCCTGCCCTCCAAAGAAAAGGTAACTGCTGTTCCAACGTAGCACAGCTGAATAAATGTGCTGCTTCCGGTTATAATAGAGTGAGTTTTACCAAAGGATGATAGGTTTTTAAATTTAAGGTATCTGATTAAGATTTCCAATTTTAAGCGTAACCCTGAATATAATCTTACTAATATTAAAATGACAGTGAATTTAAGAGTACAATATTATTAGGTGTTTGTCAAAATAAAAACTGCTAAATATTGACACCTCCCCCCCACCACCACCAATTCATTAAAATTATAGGAAGACTTTGGAGATAGGACAACCCCCCCACCCCCATCCCCCCTCCTGAGCGCGTGTGTGTGCGCGCGCACACACACACAAATCTATGTTCATCTTCTCTGAAGAAGTTGTCCAAAGATGTGCTCTTGTGTTTCTGTCCAGGTCCTGTTTTCTTCCCTCCACATGCAATGCAGATCAAGCTGTTCAGGCCTGGGAAGATCCTTAGCAATTTGTAAGCCAGACAGGAACTCTTCGGGCACACTTTCTGGGCCCAGTGCCTTTGCCGAGCCGCCAGATGGCTCTGTGCTCGTGAGCAGCCCCAGATCCTTACACAAATAACAGCCACCATCAACTTGGGTTTCTCACTACATGTTGGCCATTGTGCATTTACTATTTGGGGAGAAGAGATGGTAAGTTTTACATAATCTGAAAAAGAGGAAAAATTCCCCGAGGAATTTTTATTTAAAAAGTGATTCATCCTCCCATCTACTAAAAGCAGTGAAGGGACTTACAAGTTAAGATGCAGTTTAAGATGAAGGCTAAAACTAAACAGAATCTAAACACAAAAGACCAAAAGATTTTCAGCCTCTCAAATTGATCAGTTTACATATTTAGGCAACAAATGCAATGCCTCAATCAGGTTTTAGGCAACTGTAGCAAAGATGGAAACATTGATCTGCAAAGATAACATTCTGACCCTTACCAGCCAGAAACAGGAGCTTCTGGAAGGCTGTTTAGGTGTTGAGAACACAGGACGGGGCTCTGAAGTCTTCACCCTCAAAATAGACCCTTAAAATATTCTGGCCCAGAGCTGATAGGGCAGCAATGCAGAGGTACCTTCAGTGATATCCAAGTCATCACAAAGGATGGCATTCATTGTGGAATATCTGGAAAGTGCTGGAGAAAAGAGAAGCAGGACTTTCCTAGGTGGTGGTCAGCAACTGGCAGGGCAAAATTTGGGGGGTAAGGGAGGGAGAAAATGTGACCAAAATGCCAAAAGAGCACTTTAGTCCATCAGTGCGTATTGAACTTCTGCTGTGTGCACAGGGTTTGTCCTTGAGGAGGAAAAGAGAATAGTAGGTGATTTCCACAGACTACAATTATGACATGCTTTGTGGAATACTATTCTGATGACAAGATTAATGTGATAACCAGGAAGTCAATTACAAGGGTTAGAGAAAAAGAAGAGTCACAATCTCAAGTCTGAGGAATGGAATGGGCAAGGTGGGACTGTGAGATACTGTCAAATTCATGACCAATCTGAAAGGGCAGCCCCTTTTCAGCACCAGCTGATTGTAAGCCCAGTATCCATTCAACAGATCTTTGCTGCGTGCCCACCTACATGCTGTGCTCTTTTGGGCACTGGGAATTAATTTGTAAATCAGAGGAACAAAAGTCCCTGCCATGTGCCACTTACCTTTTAATGGAGACAGATAATAGATAGTGAATGCAATAAGTAAATACATTATTCCTTATGCTAGATGGTGATAACTGGTTAGAAATAGTAGATCAGGATAAGGAGAATTGGGAGTGCTGATAAGGGCTTATAATTTTAAATAAAGGTGGTCAGGGTAGGAGTTTTGAAAAGGTGAGATCTGAGCGTTGAGGGAAAAGGAGTGAACTGTTGAGCTATCTGGGGATACAGTGAACATCCAGTGCAAAGGCCTAAAGCAGAAACCTGCCTGGGTTGTCCAAGTGATGAAAAGAGGCCAAAGCTGAATGAGCAAGCAGGAGAATGGTAGGAAATAAAGTCAGACAGGTACAAGGCCAGCATATACCGCCTCACCGGCCATCCAGGCCTCAGCTTCTACCCTGGGAGAATTGGGCGGCCACTGGAATACTTCGAATAGAGGAGTGAGTTGATCTGACTTCTGTTTTTTTATGAAACCACTGTGAGATAGGGTGTAGGGGCCAAGGGTAAAAGCAATGAGACCACTTAGACTGTGGGTATTGCAATAACCCAGTCAAGAGATGATGATATGGCCAGATCTTCCAGATTTTTAAGGGAACTAGAACCTTGACTTGAATGATTTTTCTTGGAGTTTTTCAATGTTAGCAGCTAATTTAAAAGGAAACAGTTTGAGTCAACCTAAACAAGTCTGTGGGACTTTGCCATGTGCTGACACTTTGTTGTCTTGAGTATAGAAGCAGTGAAGGAATTCACAGAAAGGTGATAGCTTTGGGCCAGGCTGAGTTGAGGACGGTAAGAGTTGATTTGAAGCTCATATGAAAGCTTGACTTTGATTCACACATGAAACTGAAAGAGGGGAAAGATAATGGCTTGCAACTATTCATAATGGCCAAAAGGTGGAAGCAACCCAAATGTTCATCAACCGATGAATGGATAAAAAAGTGTGGTGTATCCACACAATGGAATATTATTTGGCTGTAAAGAGTAATCAGTTACAGATACATCAACGTGGATGAGCCTCGAAAACATTATACTAACTGAAAAAAAGCCAGACATGAAAGGTCATGTATTGTATGGCTTCAATTATGTGAAATATCCAAAATGGGCAAATCTATTGAGACAGAAGACAGAGGGGCTGGGGGAGGAATGGGAAGTGGGGAGTGACTACTGGATGGGTACAGGGTTTCTTTTGGGAGTGATGAAAATGCTCTGGAACTAAATAGCGATAATAGTTATACCACATTGTGAATGTACTGAATGTCACTAAGTCGGACACTTGAAAATTGTTAAAATGGTTAAGTTTTATGTGATGTGAATTTTATCTCAATTTTTTAAAAAATTGCATGTGGAGAAACATTAAGGGATGTATATTTTATGTCTCCTTTCACCAGAGTAGAGTCTCTGTAAGCAGGAGTGATGGGTGATAAACCTATAAAAATGATGTTTGGCCAGATAATGAAAGGTATTGACTGCCAGGCCAAGGAGTTTAGAATCTATTCTGTTGGCAACAATGAAATAGAGCAGCGTATACATCCTCCATAAGGAAGAAGGAAACCGAGAGGCGGCAGTGCATTAGGAATCCCGGTCTCTGGGTAAAAGGAAAGCAAATGGCCCTGGTTTCATCAGACTGTGATATTGCTACTCACCTGGGGGAATTTTATGACAGTCTCACAAAAGTCTCAAACAAAATTAGTTTCTTCTTTTAAAGAAATATTCTTATTATAGTTCCTGTTTATAAAAGTTCGTCATTAAAAAAAATTAGGTAGGGGGCCAGCTGAGCGGCTCAGTTGGTTAAGAGCTCGCTCAAGAGTGCGAGCTGAACTCTGAGCAACAGCAGTTCTATGCCCAGCCCGAGCTGAGCTGCCAATAGGTGGGAGGATGGCTCAGCTAAAAAAAAAAAATTAGGTAGCTCAGTTACCAAGTGGCTCAGTTGGTTAAGAGTGTGAGCTCTGAGTAACGGGATCATCTGTTCAGTTCCCACATGGGCCAGTGAGCTGCTCCAAGCTGAGCTGCCAATGAGCTGGTAAGAGCACATGCTCTTAGCAGCAAGGTTGCTGGTTCAACAACTGTATGGGATGGTGGGTTGCGCTGCCCTGCAAATAGATTGAAAGCAGTAACTGGACTTAGAGCTGAGCTTGCGCCCTCCACAACACAGATTGATGGACAGCAACTTGACATGTAGCTGATGGGTTCTGGAAAAACACAATGTTCCCTTTCTCCAATTCCCTAACACTGTGCCCCTCCCCAATTCCCCAATAAAAACCTGAAAAGAAAAAAAAAAATTAGGTAACTGTGACATGATGGATATGTCAATTACCCTATTGTGGTGGTCATCAAATCACCACATTGTACACCTTAACGTTACACAGTTATATGTCAGTTATATCTCCATAAAGCTAGTAAAATGTAAATATTACATAAATATGTATATTAATATAAAGCCCCTTTGCATTCTTTCACTTTCTGCTCCTCATAAGTCCAGTTATCCAGACTGTTTTCTATGCATAGATTTAACATTATTATTATTGCTGTTCACAAAAATAGGCACATTACTATATATTGTATTTTGCATGTAGCTTTTTAAAAAGTTTATATTTTGGCTGTGTTTCCAGTTCTTTCTTTTGGACTGCTACATTATATGGTATACTTTCATTTGTGGAAAAATAATTGAAAAGCGAATGCCATTTACTTCTTATTAAAAAGAGGATGAAGTATCATAAAATGTGAAAGTAGCTAACACTTAATGAGCACTTACTACGTGCCAGGTACTTTTCTCAGCATATTAATTCATTGATTCCTCATAACAACCTGATGAAGTAGATACTGTTATGACCCTCCTGTCACAGAGAAGCTAATGGAGGCAGGGATGAAACATGTCAGGTCAGTCAGGCAGAGGTGGGCCCCTGGACCAGCTTCAGTTCCAAGCCACTGTTGTCCTGAGGGACCTTATGGCCATGCTGTGAGATCATAGAGATTTTTCAAGAGAAGTCAATCTGGAATTTTGTGTGAAATTTTCCAAGTTTTAATGTTGGCTTAAAAAAAAAAAAGAATAGCTTTATTGAAATATATTCAAATACTACAAATTTACCCATTTAATAGTTTTTAGTATATTCATAGTGTTGCCCAACCATCACATCTAGGTCCAACACATTTTCATCACCCCCAAAGGAGACCCATTTCCATTAAGCAGTCACTCTCCATCTTCCCTTCTCCCTGGATCCTGGAAGCCACTCATCTGCTTTCTGTCTCCGTGAATTTGCCTATCCTGGATGTTTCATATAAATTAAATCATACAATATGTGGTCTTTTGTGTCTGGCTTCATTTACTTGGCTTGTTTTTGTGGTTCATTTATATTGTAGCATGTATAATGTTAGTACTTCATTCCTTTTAATGGCTGAATAATGTTCCACTGTGTAGATATACCTCATTTTATTTATCCATTCATCAGTTGATGGACACTAGGGTTGTTTCCACCTTTTGGCTATTGTAAATAATGGTGTTATGAACATTGGTGTACAAGTATCTCTTTGAGTCCTTGCTTTCAATTCTTCTGAGTATATAGCTAGAAGTGGAATTGTTGGATCATACAATAATTCTGTTTAACCTTATGAGGGACTGTTTTCCACATGAGCTGCACCATTTTACATTCCCACCAACAATGTACAAGGATTCCAATTCCTCTACATCTTTACCAACACTTGTTATTTTCTGTTGTTTGTTTGTTTTTATTTACTTAATAGCCATCTTCGTGGATATATGTAGTTGTATCTCATTGTAGTTTTGATTTGTATTACTCTAATGATAAATGATGTTAAGCATCTTTTCATTTGCTTATTGGTCATTTGTGTTGTCCTCTTTGGAGAGGTATCTATGTATCTATTGAGATCCTTTGCCCATGTTGAAAATTGGATTATTTGTCTTTTATTTATTTATTTTTTTGAGTTGTAAGAATTCTTTATACATTAGATGCAAATCCCTTATCAGATATATGATTTGCACAAATTTTATCCATTCTATGGATTGTCTTTTCACTTTCTTGAAGGTGTCCTTTGGAACACAAAAGTTTAATAATTTTGATGGAGTCCAATTCATCTGTTTGGCTCTACTTTTTAAGAATTACCTGATAAGTTGAATTTCAGCCTACTAACCACCCACTCGTGATTGTTTCCCTGCTGCCACTGCCCCCAGAAATCATTTCGGAAAATCCTCATGCTTTGTGAAAGTACCCGTTTTCTGAAGTGGAGAGGGGGAGAAGTTCTGGCGAGTTCTCACCAGGAGCACTTTTGATGCAGTTCACTTTTCCTCCTACTGAAGTTCCTTCCCTTAGAGCAGCTGGGTGGGGAGGAGGATGCGGTAGCAAGTATGGAAAAGGACCAAGGTCCCTGGGTCCTGCAGGTGTTGTATTGATCAAAAGAGAGGTAAAAATAGATTGAATAGGTTAAAATGCAAGGTCAAGGCTTTGCCTTGAGTCATAGGTGGTGACATTGAGAATCAGAATGGCCATGGGAGTGTAGTTATTGTGTGTTTTGTTTTGAGGTGGAAAGAGGATGCAAGCCTCTGTGGGGAGCAGTACAAACCGAGGTGGGCTGCTGGGTCAAGGTGCACACAAAGATGTGGAAGAGTCGGGGGTCTTGTTTGATAGATCTGTGGCTTTGTTAGAGCTGGAACTTTGCTGAGGAAAGGGGAAAGAAAGATCACTTCACTTTCTTAGTAGTCCTCACAAAGTGGATACTTCTGTTTTAGTCGTTTTAAAGATGAGGAAACAGGCACAGAGAGGTTGAATGATTTCCCCAGAATTTATAGCTAGTAAGTGGTAGAAATGGGATTCAGCCTGGGCAGACTGGCTATAGAAGCCATACTCTTTTTTTTTTTTTTTTTTTTTTAAGATTTGGGGGAACTGGGGGAGGGGAACAGACAAGTTGTCCTTTTTTTGTTCTTCAGTCTATTTGTGGAGGACATTGTTTCACTGGCCCATGTTGGTATTATCATTGCGCTCTTCCCCGCTGAGGCAGATCAGTCGCCAGCCTCTGGACGGCCACTCACAGCGGCTCTTGGCAGCTCACACCAGCTACCGGCCGCTCACGTTGGCTGCCCGCCACTCCTGGTAGCTTATGGCAGCCCACTGCAGCAGGGGCTGCAGCCTACGCCGTTGCCGGCGACTCATGGCATCCCAGCTTCAGGTTGAGCTGTTGTTCACCCTTAGCTGTAGAGGGTGCAGTGTCATTGGCCCTAATGTGGGATCCCAACCGGGGCCCTGCTGCTCAGAGCTGGCATCCCAAGCCAACTCTTAACCAGTGTGCCACTCGGCTGGCCCAAGAAGCCATACTCTTGACTGCTGGGCCCATAAGATGTTAATATTTACAGTCACTTCAGTGAAAGCTGTATCGGTACAAAGGTGACATAGGGAATTATTTTTAACAGTGTGTTTAATTTTGCATTTTATTGCATCTGAGGCAGTGCACTATGACTCTATACATATAATCAGCCTCTTTTTATAGCTAAATGTTGGTTGTACTTTTCTGTTCCTTTTCTATAACTTAATCCTTTGTATTTTTAAAAGATCTGTTTTACCTGAAGGCTTTAAATGAAGATTTTAAATCAACGTTGGGAATAGTTTAAAATTACAGGCAGTATTAAATTCCTAGAAACATTTGGGCATTATTCAATTTGAAGTTACAACTTATTACCCTTTATGTGTGTGTTTTTAAATTTTTCTCTTTGAAACAGTTTGCTGTTACTGGTGAATGTTTCTTTGAGAGAATTTATGCACACATATGATTAAGAAAACAAACTAAAAATTCAAAGCTTTGAACTTCTGGGCAAATGGTACAGTTTGTAGAATGAACACATGTACAGGTTAGGTCTTTAAAAAGATAATTACCTTCATCTTTAAATCTCCACTTTTGGAACTTATTCGTATTATTCCTAATTTTGTACTTGATTGTCAGCAATTCCAGCCACTGAGCCAATAAATTCAATTTCCTCCTTCCCCTGTCTTCCCCCTGCTGGAATACTGACTGTAAGGAACAGTGTTTCTTCACTAGAGGGAGCCCAGCTAAGGCAGGGCCTTGCCTGCCATACCCCACATGCAGACGAGCCCTGGCTCTGTCTGGAGAAGAAAGAAGGAAAGAGAGCTGTGGTCAGAGTGGGGAGAGGGGATAGGAACATAGGCTCAGCCCAGTTTGGGAGGAAATAAAGAAACCAAAGTCAACACATTCCTAATTCAGTGGATCTGTGTTTCTTGTTACTCAAATGAAGGCAGTCCTTTGGGGTTGATAATAGAGAATCTCTGTCACCAACCCTGTAATTTGCACAGATAAATATACTGTAGTTGCTGGTTTTCAAGTTTATTAAAATGTTGTATTGGGACCAGTGGTTTTTTCCTAAGTAAAAGGCTGGTTGTGTGGGGTCTTGCATCTTACAAAAATTTTGGAAAGTTTCAGCCATTTTACATTAAACTGGGTTTAAAGACTGGAAAGATCAACCTTTCTGGGTTTTTTTCACTTAGTGATGTCTTTGGAGTTTGAACAAAGCATTCTACAAGTGAATCTGTTGTGCGAAGAATCATTCTTGTGAAGAGAGACCTTGTTACCCTTGGCACCTCCTGGGAACATCCCTAAATTTGGATGGTGAAGTAAGGCCATATTTTAAATGCATCCCTGGAAGGGATGAAATGCTCAGAGCTTGGCAGCAATTCATTTCTGACGGCCTAGTTCTTAAGCCACAAACAATCTAATTGGTGGTGACAGCTTTTTCCATAAGAGCCTTTTGATGAATTAAATGTTTTCCCCTACTTCTCACTCTTCTCCTGTCCTCAGCAAAATTACTGTGTTCAGCCTGGTGCCTAGTAGAGTGCCTGGTATGTGATAAGCAATCAGGAACTGTATGATAAATTGAGTCCTCGTTATTCCAGCCTTAAACATCACTTATCTGTGCAGACAGATCCTGAAGACCTTCAGAGCTACAAGATATCGTCAGAACCTCACTAACAGGAGAACCAACTGACAGCATACAAGGCAAACTGCTAAATTAAAATAATTCAATGAACATAAGTTTTCTATATATATATTTTAAGATTTTTTTGGGGGAATTGGAGGAGGGGAATAGTGTTAGGAAATTGGGGGAGGGGACCAGCCAAGTTGTTATTCTTCAATCTTTGTTGTGGAGGAAGTTGTTGTTCTTCAGTCTTCATTGTGGAGGGCGCCAGTTGCCATCTGGGTTCCGGTCGGCAGCTTGTGGCTTCTAAGCTCAAGGTGCTGTGTTCAATCTTAGTTGCGGGTAGGCACCATCCCATGCGGGAGTTGAACCAGCAGCCTTGTTGTTAAGAGTGCACGTTCTATCCTCTGAGCCATCCGGGCGGCAGCTCAACTCAAGGTGCTGAGTTCAGTCTTAATTGCGGGGGATGGGGGAGCGTCATAGCTACCATCCCCTGCGGGAGTTGAGCCAGCAGCCTTATTGTTAAGAGCGCACACCCCAGCCACTGAGCCATCCGGGTGGCAGCTCAGCTCAAAGTGCCGAGTTCAGTTTTAGTTGCAGATGGGCATAGCCCATCATTGAATAGGCAATCTTGTTGTTACACCAGCTGAGCCATCCTGCCACCTGTTGGCAGCTCAGCGACAGCTCAGCTAGGGCACAGTGTTCACTGGCCCGTGTGGGATACGAACCTGCGGTCCTGTTGCTCAGAGCACGCGCTCTAAGCCAACTCTTAACCAACTGAGCCACTTGGCCGGCCCCTTCTTTTTATATTTTTGAGTGTCATTTTCTGTTTATATTTTTGCGTGTAGAGGAGGCGTATTTAGGTCAGAAGTCATCAGGTTCTTTATTATGGCCTGCTAGGTAACACCAGATGTTTGAGTTTCTGTTATACTCTTGTTTAGAGACAGTGCCCTTTTATAGGAGCACTTTTTAAATGTTGCCCAAGTTGGAGTGTCAGAACACTGTACTTTCTCATTTAGCAATTTTGACTTTTGTTGGTGACTCATTCAAACCTTTGGGAGCCCCAAACCAACTATGGATATCAGAAACTGCCTGATCTAGAAAGGGTTAGGACTTGTGGATGAGGAGTGTGGTAAAATGTACTGGCCTAGCAGAAGAAGTTGGTGGCGAGATGTCAGTAATTGCCTCTCATTCTCTAGGTCCTCATATCTTTGACTTGGTAATAAATTTCTCAGATAAGAATTGATCTGAATGGCTCAGCTTGATGTGTGATTCCCATTTATAGTTTTTATTTTATGTTAAACTTTGTAGCAAGTGCTTCCCATGGATCTTTTCATGTAATCCTCAGAAGAAGCCTGGCTTTATCTTTGTTTTACAGATTAGGAAACTGTGGTGCCGATAAATTACGGTAACTTGCTCAGGTTACACATTTTCAAGTGGAAGAGCCAATATATGAACCCAGAAAGAATTCGTAAAGACTGGCTCCAGAGCTCTCCCTCGTTTTCGTTATCTGTGAATTTTAAGTAATACAACTTCTACCATACACAATTGTGGATATTAATTGAGATAATGCAGTAAGGTACCAATGGCAATCCTTGGTACCTCTTAAGCGCTCAATAATTGCTAACTGCAATTATTAATAATTTCTCTTGAAAACTATCATAATGCCTAACAGGATACTTAGTATTATTCATTTTAAGCCTTGTTGTATTTTATTAATAAGCCAATCAAAAATTTTAAAGGAAAAACCAAAGAGGTATCAAGCAGGGGTAAGGACAGAAGTTCAAGTGTTATAAATTGCCATATTGAACCCATTGGCTAGAAGTCATTTTAGTGAATCTTGAAGTATTTTCAGAGGGGATTCAAGTATTGAAAAAGGATTTTAAAGGTGGGGAGTCAAGCAGTGTCTTGAGGAAGTGGGACTGTACTTCATGTTTGTCATTCTTTCCCTGTTTTCCTTCTCACCCTGTACTGTCAGGGAACAGAGGGCTGTACTCAATAGACAAGCTCCCTTTGGTATCTAGATAGCTGGGTGGCCCTAAGCTTTTCTTTTAAATAGCAGCTCCAAAGGCCACTGAAATTCAAATTTTTGTTTGTTAAATGTGGAATTACAAAATTCAGTAACTCATAAACTCTGTCCCTTAATCTAGGAAAACAGACAAGTTGGATATATTTATGTAACTGCAGTTTTTCAGTGATCTGGGATGAATGAAAAATTAAAAGTCTGCATTGGGGACATCCAAGATTGAGGTCCTATGTTGAGAGTTAGGAACCCTGTTGTTACCAAGGGAATTACATGTTTTACCCATGAATTTTTCTCATTAATCTCTTAGTAGTTAAAGCTCTGAAATTATTTTTTATTCTTTCAATTGTTTCTATTATTTTTGATTATTTTGTTTTTACTACTTATTAGATAAGGACAGGAAGCATCCATAGTTTTTCACTTTTTGAAACTTAAATCTGCATGCAATCCAGAAAAAAATTACACACTTATTTCTAACTCTTTTTAAAATAAAAAGTTTGCATTTTTTTTCCTAAAGCTTTTAAATTTTGAACCTAAACCAAACCGTTTCTATAAAGAGCTCCGTGTTGCATTTAAGTTGCAATAACATTTCCTTATTAATTTTTACTCTTATTTAAACATTTGTATGTTTCTGCAAGTTGGACTTTGTTTCTTTAGCAGAGAAGTTGGCCACCTCTATCATGCCAAATGTCCTAGATAAAAAACATGAATAAATTTGCTTCCTCCCCACCTAGAGAAAGCACCTGTAAGCAAGCAGCCAAAACACACGTGCCACAGGAATGCTGATATTGCTGCTATGTGAAATATGATGAGCAAAAACCCTTGGTTGTCTCAGGCTTCAGATTTTTCACATGTTCACATGCTCTAGTTCATTAAGTAGCCTTTTATTTTACCACCTTTACCAATCACTTAAAAGCTTTGGGCGCAGTGTGTGTGGGGGGGGGTGGGGGGGAAGGGCTTGCTAAGTTTTATGGGTCAGTGCTTAATTTAGTGACCTAATCTGACAGAAAACAGTATTTTCTGAACACATTTTTTAGGAATGCTTTACATTGCCCTAAGCCCTGGGTTTCCACTCTGCTCAGGCAAAGACAGCCAGACATCAAGAGAGAGAGAGTGATGACTCGAATTTAAAATTAATCAGATTTTTAAATGGCAAGATTTTTTTTTCAAGGTGAATTAATCACTTCCAGGAGTAATGGAAGGGGAAATACAGAAATTTGGGGTGGTGTCTCCAAAACATGTAAAGGGATTCGCCTCAGTCCCTCCTCCATTCCATCTTACACTGACTCATACTCTTTTTGCTGGACAAGAAGTTCCAGCAAGTCCCGCTGTGACCTCCAGCGGTGGGCATCGGGTTAACACCCGGCTTCGGGCGGACACCTGGGACGGCACCTGGGCCGCATTTCCTAGCCTGCCCTTGGTTTCCTACAAGCCTGGCGTCCGCTCGTCGACGGCTTCCCATTCATGCTTTTGACAGCTACGCGGCCGACCGCAAGCGGAGAGCTCAGTGCTGCTTGCATCAGCCCCTGCGTCCCTGGGTCCGGACCCCCCGAGGGCCCGACGGCGGCGTCACTCAGTGGTGCCCCGGGGTCGGCTGCCTGGCTTCTCCGTAGGTGGCTGCGTTTCCGACTTCGCCCTGGCTCCACTCCGGGGGCTTGACGTGCAAACTTCGCCGGAGCGAGCTAAGAGGGAGGGACCGGCGAGGGGGAGGAGGCAGCGGGAGGCGCCTCCGCTTAAGGGAGCCGGCCGGGCGCCGCCGCTCGGACGGACGCGCGGACGGAAGGAAGGAGCGGGGGCTGCCGGGCCCGGCCCGGGGATGCGAGCGGCCTCCGGGTGGGCAGCCCGAGAGCTGGGGGTGCGTTTTGGCCCTCCCCGACACGGGCAGCCGGAGCGGGGCGGGGGCAGCGCGGGGCGCCGGCCTCCGTGCTGCTGCTCCGCGGCATCGGCAGGCTGGGAACACTGCGCCGCGGTGGCGGGCCGCTGGCGGCTGTCCCCTCCCCCGAGGGGCCGCGGGAGGCGAAAGCGAAAGCCGGCCCTTGCCGCGGACTTTGCGCCCGGGGCTGGGGGTGGCCCGGGAGGAGGCAGGCTGGGGGGCTGGGCGGTCGGGGGGCGCTGTCAGCGCGCCCCACCCGGCCCGCGGGCCGCGCACGCCGCCGGAACTCCTCGGCGCCTCCTTAAAAGCGGCCCCCGCGCGACTCTTTTCCCCCTTTTTGTTACATTGTAGGAGCGGAAAGAATGTCGGAGCGGGCCGCGGATGACGTCAGGGGGGAGCCGCGCCGAGCGCCGGCGGCGGCGGCGGGCGGAGCAGCGGCCGCCCGGCAGCAGCAGCAGCCTTCGCAGCCCCAGCGGCAGCCGCCGCCGCCGCCGCGGCGCCTACGGCCGGAGGACTGCGGCCCCGGCGCCGCCTCCACCTCGGCCGCCGCTGCAATGGCGACCGTCGGGGAGCGCAGGCCTCTGCCCAGTCCCGAAGCGATGCTGGGACAGTCATGGAATCTGTGGGTTGAGGCTTCCAAACTTCCTGGGAAGGACGGTGAGTGTCCACGCCCTCCGCTCCCCCACGCCCCCGGTCACCCATCCTCACCCGTCTCCTCCCCTCCCCCCGCCCCGTGACCAGCCCCCTCGGGGGTCAGAGATGCTATCGCGTGGTTGGGGAACGCCGAGGTACCCGCACCTACTCCGTGCGTGCGTGAGAGTGCGTCACACTCCCGGCCACTGACCTGCCTCTCCCCTCCTCCTGTGTGTGTGTATCTCCTAGGGACGGAATTGGACGAAAGTTTCAAGGAGTTTGGGAAAAACCGCGAAGTCATGGGGCTCTGTCGTGAAGGTGAGTCCAGCCCCCTGCAGGAGTTTATGCAAGCCCTGGGGAAGTTTCCTTTCGGGCTTCACCTGGGCGGGGAACTTGTGTCCACCTTACCCACTCCTCCCCATCACGAGAGGATGCTGCTTGAGGAGGAAGAAACGGGAGGACAGAGAGTTTGGAAAATCTGGCTTCCGGGGCTTCCTGTGATGGAGAGCATCCCAGAACCCTTCAGTGGAGGCCTGGCATGTTGCCGCAGGAGCAGCGAGGCTCAGTGATGAGCACTGGGCACCTGCACTGGGCTCAGGCCTGACCCCCTTACGAAGAAACAGGAGTGGGAAAAGGAGTGCTCGGCTTCCCAAAGCGTTTCCACAAATGCTTTAAAGGATTCTGGAAAGGAAACCTTGCCACCTGGAATTTTCTGCTGGCAATCAAAATGAATTTTGAACTTAAAAAAAAAGACGCCTTGCCTGTGCAGACTTATTTTTATGGAATTTAAGTTACAAAGGTTTAACAGGATCATCACAACTGAAGAGCAGTTGGTCAGATTTCTTTGTGAGCTGCCAAGATCAGGGACCAGAATTTTATATGGTGAAACAAGCCTTTAGTGCCTTCAAGGTGAAATCGGAGTCTAATTAATTATTAGTCAGTTTTTATTAAAACTGGTAGAAGGATCCTCTAGGGAAATGGCTGTGGCTAAAGGTATGCCTCCAAATGAGTCAGATCAGCTATCTAGAAACCGTCAGACTGTTCCTTCAGATTTCCTTTTTCCTCGAATAGCCCGTCTCCTTTGCTGTTTAATGCCTCTGCAAGTGCTGGGCACACTGGTCAGAAAGGGCTTCTGGAGGCCATTCAACTTTAGGTTTGTTTCAAGTCACTTTTTTCAGTGGTACTATGGACAGGGCCTTGAGTGAAGTTTGGTATCCAAAATATTGAGTTTAGATTCCCCTCTGCAATTTTGTTTCTTGTGTGTAGCCATTTATTTTGGCATAGTTATTCTCCAGGGACCAAGAATAGGTAGAACTTTGGCGAGTGGAACATATTAAAGTCCAGAGTTGGCCCATTATTACTGTCTTCACATGTATTTCTTGTTTTTAGTGCCTGTCTTTTCTTCACGTTCACTGTTTTGGTTTTTTGAATTGGCCACTTGTTGGCCTCTTGGCACTAGGAGAAAGAATAATTCCATTGGCAGCTCTCTGAGAGCTTCCAATTGGAACAGATTATAGAGCAAATTAGTTGATTTTGAAAATGAGAATTGCTGTTTGAGAGCAAAGGAAAGAGGGAAAGCACAGGACTTGCTGGCGATGTTGCAATAGGAAAAGTCAGTTGTTAGTCCGGTTTTAGTGTTGAATTGGCAGCCTGCCTGGACTTAAAAAATTAAAATCACTAGGTGGCAACTCTCATAGGAAGCAGTTGGAGTGGAGCTTTAGAGGACCTGACCCGCTCTTGTTCTTAGTTTTCATTCTCTGGGTGTGGATACATTTCCCATAAAGGGTTTCTAAATCTGTGTGAAAACAGCGTGCTAATTATCGGTAATTTCCCTGTAGAGGTTAAGTGTATTAGTGTTTCACTGGGCAACTTGGTCTGGGTTGAGACCCAATTAATTTAGTGGCCTGGACCCAGTTTTTGCTCTATTTGTTATTTTCTTCTGAGACGTATTCATTAGCAGGTTTTACCGTGAAGATCTAAGCCCTCTTAAGTACCTTCTTGATGCACAAAAGGGTCCTGGATTTGTGTGTGTGTGCTTCTGACCTATCAGATTACTAGTGATTGTTAGGCGTGCCATTTTTTAAAGTTGCTCTAACCTCTCAGAGGATGCTGAGGTGGCCAGGTCATCTGAAGCTCTGCCTGCCTGTTTTGAGTACAGACTGAAGTTTTTTTAATTCAGTCAGTTCTCGATTCATTTGTGACTGTGGATTTCCTGGAACAGCTTTAAAATCCAATCAGGAGAAGGTTCGGCACTCATGCAGTGGGCCTTTGTTTTTGGAACAGACAGCTTTTGTCAGGTGCTTAGGAAATGAAAATGCATTTTTAAAATTATCAAAAATTATTAGACAGTTATCCTTTGTCTTTGGTTATGATTATCTCCTACCAAGAAAAGATGTTTTGGAGTTACAGCCCTACTAAACTCCTCTTGCCAATGAGATTAAGTTGAGGAGAAATAGGTAAATAATTGATCCTATGAATGAAGTACTAATAGCCCAAAACTCTCCATCCTGGAAGTTGTGTAGGAATGCGGACTAGACGTCTTGAATTCTCCTCCAGTTCATGATTGAGGAGCTAGGGGTTAGAATCCTGGATGTGAGAGAGGGTTGCCTAACTTTGAATTAGTTATTTCACCTCGCAGAATCCAGCTTTCCTTCTTTGTAAAAGGAGATACCTACTTCCCAAGGTGGTTGTAGGGGTTGAAGTTAGGTTAGCTAACGTATTGAAAATGACTGCACATACTAATACCTTTTAGCCATTTCAACTGCTGGAAATCTGAGAGCTGATTTCCTAATTTGATACTTATCCAGGTCAAGGGTTTTTAACCTGGGACTTGAATGGGCTTCAGGGGATCATAGTCCCCCTGAAATTGAATGCAAAACACAGTATGTATGTCCACTTTCTAGGACAGGTGTCCACAGCTTCTCTTGGATCCTCAGGGATCCCTCACATATATTTACTACCCAAATTCAGAACTGCTAAGCTAAGAGCTCTCTTTTCTCTCTTTTTCTTCTTGTAGCTTATTTTGTCCTATTCCCTCATGGCATGACTGCCCAAGGGTTAATGCTGTGGGAGAGGTTGGAATTGCTGCTTTATATGGGAGTGAGATTATTTGTGGTTTAGCTGATGTATCATCATTCCCTCTTCCTATTAGCCTAGGTAGGCAGATGGTAGGATAAAATTTCAGTTACCTTTCAGAGGTCAATCTAGTTTTCATCTGCATCTTCATACTTTTATTTCCTTGTTTTGTTCCATAATTTGTGCATCGCGTAATTAGTTGATCGCACAGTTGATTTTAGTGGAAAAAATTGATAATGTTGACTCCTTTCAAATGGCTAAACTCGCAAGACGGATTACCTTTTTTCTAGGTGATTTGTGAAATTTTAGAGTTCACAAAATTATGTTTAGATGAAATTGATTGGTATGAGTAATTGATTAAGGTTTCCGTATTAGTGCCTGAAGATTTAGGGAGCCTTTAAAAATGAAAACATTAAATGCCTTAATATCATGGCGAATTAAAAAATATATATATGGTGTCCTTGTGGGAATTAACAACTGTAATTGGAAAAATGACATTTTCTTTAGGATGCTGTCCCTAACTTCTCTTAAGCCTGTTGTACAGTATCAAAGAACCCTGTCCTTCCCCTTTCTCCAAACACTCTTATCACCGTGTGGTAGCATGGATTATGTGATGGCCTTTCTTTAGAGTGTAAACTCCCAGAGGACAAGGCATGGCTGACTGAAATATATTTAGCTTCTGTGCAGTGTGTGCTTAGTAAATGTTTGCCCCAAAAATGAATTAATTGAGCTCTCAGGAAGATTGAAAAGAGGCACTCAAAGATGAGGGGTTCTAGTGACCAATTTTCAAAGGTACGAATTCTCTAGGGAGGTTGCTTTTGGCTCCAAGAGAGGCCAGAAGCTGTCTTTCAGCACTTCCCATTACCCTGTTCTGAGTTTAGCACTCCATTTACACTTTCCAGAGAGTGCAGACAGGACATCACCTCTCTTATCGCTGATATTCAGGCAAAGGAGTAGGATGGCAACCAAGTACGATATCCACACTTGATGACAGGTGATTTTCCTGTCATAATAACAAGGACATAATCGAGCCTAGCGCAAGATGGAAAAGAGGCTGGTTGGCACCTACAGGCAGCTAGGTTAAAAAAAAAGGAAAAAAGAGTAGGGAGGTGGGTAGCCTCAATCAACACAGACTGAGTCAACATAACAATACCAACTTTTTCTTTCCTAGGGAATAAAAGTAGTTCATAGTTAATTAAAAATAAATAATAGGTGTTTGTGGGAAGCACTGTTAAAGTAACTACATTATAGGCATAAAACTTTCTCCCCGAAGTAAAGAACATTTTTACTTTTCTTTAGGGTTTCTCTTGTTCTCCCCCCTCCCCCAACTTTTGTCATGGACAATTTGAAATATACAAAAGTAGAGAAAATATTCTAATAAGCTGTCCTCCTTGTATCTATCATACAGCTTAAACAATTGAGTCATGGTCCAATCTTGTATTATATCTCTACCCCACTGCCCACACTGAATTAGTTTGAAGCATGTCCCAGACATATCATTTTTGTTGGTTTTCTTTTTTTGTTTCCTTGGACTTCAGCTTGTCTCCCGCAAAATGAAATGTTCCAGTGCTCTGCACCTTCTTTTGGGGCGAGCCAGGCTGCCTTTGTAATCTCCCCCATGGATGTAAGAGTTCTACAGGTGGCAGTGTGTGCGATCGGCCTCCATTTCAAGTGGAGGTTGAAACTAAGCCCCCGACAGGAACCAGTGAGGTCCAGGTTCACTGGTCAGAATCACATTAGTGCACATTTAAGGAGCACTCAGGCGACTGGGTTGCAGGTTGCCCATGCCTGATGCTCCCTGGATGAGCATTAGGGCTGCAGTGATGGGGACATCACTTGCCGGCAGTTCCTGTACATGACACTCTGCTTGTACAGTCTGTACTAACTCAGGAGTGAAAGAGCCCCTGGAAACCTAGAGAGACACTCACTCCTACAGCAGGAAGTCTTTCTGATTATGGCACCTTAGCTGTTTTAATGCAGACTACAGCCTGTGGGCCAAATCCTGCCTGCAGACTAGCTAAGAATAGTTTTTACATTGTTGAATGATTGGAATAAAAACTGAAAAGAAGATGATTATTTCATGACATGTGAAAAAGATAATGAAATTCAGATGCCAGTGTGCATAAGAAACATTTCATTGAACACAACCACTACCATTCATTTACTTAGTGTCTGCGACTACTATCTCCATATGATGGATAGCAGAGTTGAGTAGGTGCCACAGAACGTACAGCCCACCCAGTCCAAACTCACTGACTTGTTACAGAAAACACTTGCTATTCCTACTCTAATGGGTTCCTTGTTAATGAAGGGAAACTCTTTCTATGGAACCTGATTCTAGGACTCTTTGAACCTACTGTTTTGAGAGGGTGAATCTTCAAAATAGTAAATTCCACTCTTCTTAAACCAAAGGTTTATTCAATATTGAAGAAGAGATGTTGAGCTAGAGGTGAATATATGGAGAGAGAAACAGTTTTGTGTAAGAAGGCCCCTATCCTGGTTTGCTGTTGTCACTCGCTGCCACTCTTCTAGGGAATATTCCTGTTTCAGGGCTATTCAGATACAGGGCACCGCAGAGGTGTTACTGTCCCAGCTTCCAAGAGCCTAGGACTCAGGATGTTGCTTGGCTTCTCTTAAGCCCCTGGATGATACGTAAATATTCCAGTGAAAGAATCTATAACTTGTATGGGATATTCGAAAGGTTACCTGCCTCACATTCTTTAGCATTTCTGTCCTGGAGTTGGTACAGAGAAGGAAAAGCCCTGCTGGAGGTCTTGGGGGTTGTAAGGTGGCTTCACCAGGAAACATCTGCTTTTTGGTTGATGAAGAGGGCACACGTTGTCCTTAGATTACACATCTTTGGCATTTTGTACTTACTGGAAAGTGCAACACCTGGCACAGTCCATGCTGAATTCCTCAACCCTCATGGTTTCCCGGTTACTGGAAACCATGCTTTTCACCTGTAACAGGATGGGGTTCCCAGGTTGTACTCCATGTGGTTTGATTGGTTCTTGTAAACTCTGATCTCAGGAGTGAAGCACAAGGAATTTATGCATCATTAGTGGGTATGACTTACATCGTATGTGGTCTCATTTCTTCCTTATAAGGACATCCTGCTTCCTTCATGTCCTCATCTTACAGTGTTCCTGTATGTATGTGGACAGTTCAAGTTCCATGAGAACTTTTACTGTGTGCCAGCACAAGTTTTACCATATGTAATCTTCACAGCAATCCTTTGATCTAGGTGTTACCATTATCCCCATTTTACAGAGGAGGAAACTGAGACTCAGAGAAGCGGGGCCTCAGTGAGATCACCAGTTATGTAAGAGGCCCTGTAACCTAGATCTGCCTAACTCTGCAGCACATGTGCTTACTTTCTTCTGTGCCAAGCCCACCCCAGAAGCTGCCCCTGCTTCTCATGAACTTGAGCTGTGGCTGCGACCTTTGTTTTTCTCATCCTTGGCTATACCTACTGACCTTTACCAAAAAAAAATAAATTTTTAAATATCAAAGCCTTTTCCTTGCTGTGTCTTACAACAGTCTGTATGTTGTATTTAGCAGTTCTTTTAACAAATCTTTTCTTTGAGGGGGAGGGGAAGCATGCAGTTTGTATTAGAAGTAATTGGCTTTTAAAAAAAGATTAAATGAAAGCTAAGGTTGTAGCAGATAGCAAATAATCATCTGGGATTTGTGCCATTAAAAAAATCCTTCAAAAAAGGAGAAGTGAAATTTCACTATTTAAACAGCATTTCAGTGCAAGATTGCTTTTAATCACATTGATATTCAAAGTTTATGGCAATGTTTCTAATAAATGTGCCCCTCTGATTATTAAAGTATTTTTTGATTGAAGTTCTAAGGAGAAAAAGAATCCTGTTAGTGGGCTTAACAGTTGGAGTTACTGTACTTTGGAGAGAAAGGCAGAGGATTATATTTATATTCATCTTGTACAGCAGGGATTATTATAAATGAGCAAGAGAAGGAGAATAATGGCTTTTGCATTTCAGACACTCATAACATAAAACTAGATTAAGTGTTCTTGTTCGTCTTTGTAATAAAGACCCTGCTAACATGAAATGCTTTTTCTCTTCTATGTAAGCTCATGGCAAGGAAAAAGTAATAGTTCATTATCAATTAGATTCAGTCTTAAAACTCCCAGGTTATACAGATGTTTCACACAATCGTAATAATGCAATAGGAAAAAGAAAAAGGAAAAGAAGAATTCTTTTAGCCAATGGTCCTTAGGCTTTTATATTTTAAGCCAGAAAATTTCTGCAATAAACTGGGAACCAAACATAGCGTTGCCAGCATTTTATAAAGACATAATTAGATGCGTACATAATTCTTACCACCATAAAAGTATGAGGGCCATTATTTTGAATAAAGGACAGACCTTTAAATTTGAAGAAAGTTGAGGTTTAGGGAAGACTCGTTGTATTGCCCTTATTTTTCTCTCTTCTTTTTAGACTTGCTGGAGATCAGTATGTATATTGGTGTTTGAGAGCCACTGCTTTAAATCACCTTCCTAATGCGTCTTCCATGCAACCTTGCTCCTGTGTGCTATGAGGAGGGGTTACACAGAACAGGGGTTCCATGTGCTAAGTGTGCAAAAGACAACTTTAAGAGGAGGCAGTACTAGGAACTCCAGTTTTGGAGTTAGACAGATGGGTTCAGATCCCATCTCTAATAGATAAATAACTTGAGGGAAATTCCATAGATTTGCTAAGCCTCAGTTAACCTACCTGTAAAATGGGAATAGTGGTGGTACCTCATAATGGTTGGGAGGATTAAATGGTATAATGCAGGTCCAGCGCTTTGTACAGTGTCTGGCAGAGTAACTGTTCAATAAATGATAGTTGCTAATGCTATTATTTTTATCCATGAGAATACAGTGTCATGAGCAGTCCTCTAATCAGGGGGGCAGCCAGGACTCTCAGGGGAGCAGCAGGAAGTGAAATGCCAGTTTTCTGTTAGCAGGCAGTATGTAGACAGTGAGGGGAAACCTCAGCGTGCTCAGGATAGTAGACAGGAGTACGTGAACCCCAGTTTCACACTTTCCCGGACTTAGTAAAAATGAGAACTGGGAGTTGACATTTCTTGTTTCCTGCTTTAGTCGTCTCTTGTTGACTTGCAGAGAGAAGCCTGATGTGGGGGTTTTCCTTCCCCTATGTGTAGAGTTGTGTTTGCTCCTGTTTGGAAGCCTGTGGTTTGTGTTTCTTTAGATAGCTTCTTGTAATGTTTTAGAAACCTCTTTTTCCGAGCAAGAAAGGTGCATTATAGCCAACAGAATAAAGTCATTCCAAGTTGGGTATTGGATCAGAGCTAACTGAGGCTACGATTATTCGGCTTTATGTGTGTGTGGTGGTAGTCATGGGGTTTTCTGTCTGATGAAGGAATTTAGAAAATTGCCTTTTCAATTCTTGGAAATTTCCATTTTAACTAGAAGCAGTTCTCCATTTGAAGTTACCTTGTTCTCTTTGGAAACTATACAGACAGATTTTTTTTTGAGGACAGTGTCACCGGCCCTCATATCTGGGACCCGAACCGGGGCCACTGGCTTCCCAAGCCAGCGCTTAACCACTGCGTGACTCGGCCAGCCCTAGACAGACATTTTTTAATGGGAAAAAAACAATTCATACTATTTGAAGTTAATACATATTTATTGTAAAGATTTTACTGATAATGGAAGTATGGAACATGAAAGCCTTCATTCTCTATAATCCCACTCTAGACCAATTTTAAATCTCTAGTTACATGACTGGGACTTAGGGCACTTCATACTTGACTGAGGATGCCCATGTCACTACTTTGAGCACTTATTTACATGCAGGACTGAAATTCACCAGCCTGGCCATTTTCACTTCCTGACAGCATTCAGACCCTGTCATTGGGCAGTCCTCAGGATAGTTTGTCCAGTGGATTCCTGCCTCGAGAATCCTCTGGCTATTACACCTGAATTCACTTAGCTTTTAGCCCACAAACATTCGACAGGTGCATTCTGAGTGCCCTGTGCTGGGGTAGAATCCGAAGGCACAACTGCAAACAAGGCAAGGCACAGCCCTACCTCCAATTCAGGCATTTGGTTAGCAGATATTTATGGAGTTACCCACGAAGTGCCAGGTTCTCTGATGGGTGTTGGGGATAGAGTGACACAAGTCAGAAAGAGCCCCTGCCCTCTAGTGAAATGAGACACAGTAAATACACAAACATTTTTCAAGGACATTGAATGCTAATGAGTTGAGTGGGGGGAGAGGGGTTCTAGCTAACATGACCAGGAAGATGTTTCTGAGAATTGAACATTTGAGCTGAGATCTGAATGATGAGAGAGAAGTGGCTACTGGATCATCTGGATGGAAGAGAAACGTATGTTCCAAGCAGAAGGAAAAAGCAAATACATGGCCCCTGAGATGGGAATGGAGAAGAGTGGAGGGTCATGAAGTTCAGATCACAGAAGCCAAGGTCAGGAATTTGGCTTTATCCTAAGGGTAATGGGTGCCTACTGAGGGGGAGGGTAGATTCACCTGGGGAGGTGGCCTGATGTGTGAAGACCACTGGCTGTTGTATGGTGAATGGAATGGGGGCAAGGTGTAAGGACTCAAAGACTAGGTGAGAGATGATGGTAACTTAGATGGTGCTGATGACAGTGGCAATGCAGAGAGGTTGTCCTGTTAAAGATGTATTTTGGAGGAGGAGTTGATGATTTTGTGAAGACGTGGATGTGGATGAGGGAGAAAGGTAAGGATTGGGATCTGAGGCTTGAGAGCCCAGTGGTACCATTGAGTGAGCCGAGGAATGGCAGAGAGTGGAGACTCGGGGTCAAGAGCTCTGCTTTGGGCCACAGTGTTTGATGTACTTCCTGGGTGTTTGTGTGCAGCTGTGGCGTCGGCAGCTGAATGTGGACCCTGGGTGAAGGTGCCTCATGCGTGTACAGAGGGCATCGGAAGCTGTGGGAGGGGGACAGCTCCAATACTGTGCAAAGAGAAGCAAGGGCTGAGCCCTGACTGAGTGGGTGGTGGTGAGGAGGGATCCGCAGAATAGCGGAGGGACCGCCGCTGAGGTGCGAAGGGAAACTAGGGGAGTGTGCTGGTGTAGAATTCGAGAGAAGAACTGCCTTAAGTGAGGTGCGATCGCCTGTGTCAGATGCTGCTGGGAAGTAGAGGAGAGCCAGGCCAGGGAATTGATCTGTGGCTTTGGTGGTGTAGAGGTCATTACTGACCTTAATGAGGAGAGCTGGGCGGCAGAGCCTGATTAACGGAGACTGTAAGGACCAGAGCTGGGGAAGTGGAGAGAGCAGAGCTGGGGAGGTGGAGAGGGCAAGTGGAGGCAGCTCTTCAAAGGGCTTTGCGTTGAAAGAGAAGGGAGGAATAAGGCAATGGCAGGATGGAGGCATGGATAAAGGGACGGTTTATTTTGTTTTGTTTTATTTATTGTGCATAGTATTAGGACATGTTTGTCTGCCCCTGGAAATGATCCAAGAGTGAGGAATAATTGAGCTCATGTGAGAGAATGGATAATCACCAGAATAGTACCTTGATTTGGGGAAAGGGGTAGGACTCAGAACCCAAGTCAATGTGTCAGTGTTGGCGAGAATCCTAGACTTCCTTCTGTTGTAATGAGAGGAAAAACACATGGGTCAGATGCAGGTAGGGACGGGGCATTGTGGGAAGATAAGGTAGGTAGTTCTTTCCTGTCGTTTCTGTAAAGTACGAGAGGAGTTAGAAGGTCATCAATTGAGAGAGAATAGGAGGAAGAATTTTGTCTGTCTTTTTCTCAAAACAGGGATAGCCAAGTAAACATGCTGTCATGTACCTTTTAGAGGCCTCCCAGTGCAATTAGAAGAAAACCCGAATTTCCCAGTAAGGCCTGGGAGGCCTTGGGTGGTGGTAGTGAGAGCCTAGAAAATCAGGAATCTCAGCAACCTGAGGTGGACTGCTGTCAGCACGGGACGGGGATGCAGGGAACCGGTAAGGAAGGCTACCTGGAGGAGGGAAAGGGGAAAGTTGGAGCTTTTGTTAAGCCTCAATGGATGAGTTAGCCAGTGTGGTGTGGGAGTACCTTCTGAGGGTGGGTGTGTGTGTGTGTGTGTGTGTGTGTGTGTAGGGCGGTGGGGTGGGGGAACATCTCTGGGAGGGCAGCCTGGAACTTGGCTGTAGCCCTGCGGTGAGTAGTGGAGGGCAGGTGATGGAGCTGAATGCAGCAGGAGGCATGTCATCCCAAAAAGCAGTTTGTGCTTCGTCCAGAGGGTGGGCTTTGGAAGAACACCGGACTAGCAATGTGGATATTGATTTGGTAGTGGCCAGAATAGGAGTTGGAGGCCAGTGGGGCATGTAGCCTGCCTCCTTAGTGTGAAATCCTCAAGCGTTCAAGCAGTGATAAACTGAGGAATGAGGATTGTTTCTTCCTGATAAAACCCTTTAATGGTTTCTGTTTGTTTGCATTCAATTTATTCAGCATGTATTTATTGAGCTCCTACTTTGTGCTGGGTATTCACATTTTCAGAAAAACAGCCAACATTCTAGAACATTTTAGAGAGGGAGACAGGCAGCAATTTAAAGAGAACAGTGAAATATATGTTAGGTGGTAATGAGTGTCCTGGAGAAAAATCAAGGGTAGAAGAAGACGATTTAAAAGGGTGAGAAGGTGTTTTCTGAACTCAGGCTTGTGGGATATGAAGGCCCAAGCCATGTGGATCCACCCTGAAGGAGCTTCAGGCAGACGAGACGGCAAACCCAAAGGCCCTGCTGGGAGAGGACCCAGGAGTGTGCAGAGCCCAGGGCAGCTGGAGGAGTGTGAGTAGTAGAAGTCCGATGCTGTGGGTTTGGGAGTGAGTTGAGGAGGCAGATCACATAGGGCCTGCCTGAGCCTGTTGAAAGCCCAGTTCCCTTTCCTGTGGCCCACAGGCTCTGCTCAGTCTGGTCTCTGCCAGGTTGTCCAACCTCCTTATCCTCCATTTTCCTCTTTGCTTGCTGTGCCTCAGGAACACTGGCCTCCTTCCTGGGCTCTTTCCCACTCTGACCCCTTGCATATGCAGTTCCTCTGCCTGGGCCACAGCTTTTCCTGCCCCCACCCCTGCCTTAGTCCAGGTGTCACCTTCTAAACGGCCCTCCACATGGCTATTTTGCTTTATAGCCCTTACCGAAAATTATTCAGCAGTGTCTTGTGTTGATATAAAGCAAGCCATTACTGTTGCTAACATGTGTCATTACTGTTAGATTTGGGGTTTATATGCCCGGTAGAATGAATTATTATGAGAAGTTTTTACATAGGTCTTGGCTCAATTTGCAAAATTGACCTAAAGGGGAAAAACAGTATAGACTTCCCACTAATGCTATGCTTTGGCTTCTTGTTGGGAGTGGGATGGTAATGTTCACTGCAATATCATTGTATTTCCTTCTCAGATATTAAGTTTGACAGAGCTCTGTTCATCTCTGTTAGCAGAGTTCTAGCATCCTTTTGTTGGGGCAGTAACAGATGCTGTCAGTAGAGAGATGGTTTGGGTTTGGGGATGACTGATTATGTGTGAATGAATGACAGTGTGCCTGAATCCCTCGGTTCCATCACTGGAGTTTCTTTCCCAGGATCAACTGTGCTTTTGTCAGTCTCTAAATGGAAAATTTAGTTTCTCCCTTCCCTGTATTCCTGTTTCTATGCCTTTTTCTATTTACCCTGATGAACTGCTGTACTGGAGACAGGCTGTGAGTTTGCACAGATTTATGTGCTACACTTCTATTCCTCTCCCCTTAGTTAGCCCCATGTCCGATGAGCTTTTCACTGTTAACTCGCAGCTGCAGTGGCCATTCCTTTAGAAGATCTTGTGCTCAGTAGATCTTTTCTTAAAAGCTGGTGGCTGTTGATGAAAATAATCTGTGTTGTGAGAATTTACAATCCATGAATTATAGTCTCCTCATTGAAGATGTAGTGATGCCAGGGTAACAAACAAAACAACTAATTTTTTTTATAATTTAAAATCCAAACCATCCAGATAGATTAATAAAGTTGGTAAGCACGAGTACTCATCAGGTGCCAGGCAAGTCTGAAGAAATTTCACAAAGATCCTCGTTTTTCCTCACTAGTAATCCTTAAATACAGTGTTTGCATAGATGGCACTTAAGAAGTATGAAAACAGGTCAAATCCTGATAGCCATATGGTTTGCTTACCTGTTTTAAGAGTGGGAAAATGCTTTTAAGAAGTATTTGGGAACTTGAAAAATAAAGCCTCTTAGCCAGTACCAGGTCGTGAGTAATAGTAGTAATAGTGGCTTTCATGATTTGGGCACTTCCTGTGTCTTGCACTGTACTAAGCACTGTACATGATGCCTCACTTAATTCTTACTTCGGTGCTGTGAAGCAGGTACTTATGTTATCCCCATTTTAAAGATGAGAAAACCGAGTCTCTGGGAAGTTACTTGTTGTAAACCACACAGTTCATAAGTGGCAAAGCTGGGATTTCTGGTCTAGATAACTTCAAAGCCAGATGTTTCCCTGATTTGTCAAGCTAAAAGCAGCTAATTTCTCCTTGTTGAGCTGCCATTTATGAGGGGACACTTGGAACAGGCTTTAATTTATTGGTAAACAAAGGATCAACACCTTCTGGAGAGCAGTTTAAAACCAAGAATCTGCTTGGTTGGTGTTTTAGGGAATAGCAGCCGTGGTGAAGGTTTAGTGGGGAGAGAGGGGGTATCGTCTGTGAATTTAGGACTTAAAACCTTTGGGGGGGGGTTGCCCGGGGGTATGCCCGCACACTTGGAAGGATTCATTTAAAAGCCATAGTGTGTGTTAATTTGTAGAATGTGTGGTGGAGAAGTGATTGACTCTCAGAAAGCATATTCTAGTAGTGTGTTAGTTGAAACACGTAGTGATAATTTAGAAGTTTCTTAAAGATAACAGGAAAGTGACATGTATACTTAAAAATGGGGTCTTCAGCTGAGAAGGTAAACACAGCAACAACCCTGTATAATAATGCACAGAGATACTTTGTAATGCATAGATTATCCAGGAGTCTTTCTTTTGAAAATTGAAGTCACTAATTTTTAGTCTTATTCACCAAATTCGCACTCAACTCATTCTAGTTGATAATAAGTAGCTAAATTGATGTATCTGACCTCTCATTGTCCCCCTCCATCCCATCCCCTTCCCTCACTGCTTGTCTTGATGGTGGTGCTTCCCAAAAGTGAGATAGATTACAGCAACAAAACTTTTCCATCAGATTTTTTTCTTTGCTTTGATCATGCTGCATTGCTTTGGTCTTGCCTACGAGTGACAGGACAGGCACAAGGCAAACGGGTGTTTGATCAAAGGCCAGGCCAGCCCCTCCCAGCGTCCTGTCTGCTCTGCACACAGTGGGCTCACAGGGCCTGTTGTCAGTGAAGCAGCTGACAAGCAGTGGAGAGATGATTGAAAAGCTCCCCATTCATCCACAGGAACTGGGACCCACCTGCATCAATAGCTTTCCTCAGGAATCTAGGGTTTTACATGATTATAACTAAATGGGACATAATTTTGGGGTTTTTTAATGGAAAAAATAGGTCTTAATGTATATTTTAATGGTTTTCCAATAGTGCTGATTACTTTGAGAGGTCAGACTGTAATGCTTGTTTTTGGTAAAAGTTAGCAGCCCCTTTTCAAAGACAGCTTTTCCTTCCATTTTAAAAGATAACAGGTTTTTACTTTTATTTCCAAATGCCCAGGAAATTTTAAGTGCTGTCAGTTTTGTGAAAAGGTAATTAGGGAGTGAGTAGGGAGTATGTCTCGCAAGTGGTTGATTTGGCATCATCACTCAAGTTCTTATTTGCCTGATGAAAATATCTCGTAATAAGATCCTTTGTGTGCAGCCCCTGCCCAACTCTCCCTCGAAGGCCTTGGCCATAAGTAGTGTCTATATCTGGGCTCTTGTCAAATGAGGAGAGGAGCCAGAGTCGAAGAACAGCCCCTGCCTGACCTTTCTCAAATCCCACAGTTTAAAATTTGGGGTGGGTTCTAACATACCCCTATTGCTTAAGGATTTGGGTACCAAGTTTTAAGACACTAGGCAGGTGGAAACAGTAAGAGCTGGCTTTTGTGTTGATTTTGTTACGTATAGCTATTGATACCTGTGGGGCACGGGAGAGCAGAGCAGTGCTGTTTCAGAAAACTGTTAAGGAATTTGAAGTGCAACACAGACGAGCCTGGAAGAGGTGCCTTAAAGCTGGAATCAGTGGCGTGGATAGTAGTGCAAGTTCTCACTTCTTGTGAGAACTTCTTTCTTGTAAGCAGCCCCCGAAAAGGTGGAAGGGAAAGCATGAAGCCTAATTACTCAAAATTGTAAGTTAGCTCTGATAAGGGTTTTGTGAGCAATTCCATGTGTGGAATCCATGCTTACAGGGTGTCAGGAAGGGAGAGCCCGGAAGACCAGAGAGGGCACTCTTGGGCTTTCTCTCGCTGCAGAAAACAAGCCAAATCCCTGGCCTATGAGGCCCTGAGGAGACTGACTGACTAGGCACATCGTTGCTAGAGCTTGCTCACTTTTTTTTTTTCCTTTGTTTTCAACCCTCTTGGCTGTATTTCTTCTGATTTAGGTTGTTTTTTGTTGTTGTTTTTTGTTTTGTATACCTACACCCTTTTAAAATTGCCCCCCTACCCCTCTAACTCTTACTTCAGGAAAAGAGTTCACATTAAATCCTGCTCTCTTTAATGTCACAACATGGGTGACAGATGTAAATTACGGCTGTGGTAAACCTGTGTTTACCACAAGGAAAGAAAAGCCTGAAGTTTAGAAATGGAAGTAGACACATGAAGAACTAATACATAGATTTTGAAATCGAGCTTCTCAAACTGGGTTTATTGAAGCAATGGGAGGTTCTTGAACTCCTTCATGGATGCATTCAAAGTGTCTTATTTGCATTCATACAGTTTTCTAGGGGAGAGAACATACTATTCAACAAATGTTCAAAGGCCTCCTGACCTCCTAGTGTGTTCAGCAGCACCGAATACTGACGTCTTTTTAAAGAGCATAGCAAGTCTCCGTTACTGTTCTATTTGTAGTTAAAGCAGGTTTTTTGTTGTTGTTCAAGTTCCCATATTCAAAATAATTTTTTAAAATTTCTTAATTGGTTTCTAAGTGTTTGATTTGCTTAATTAATGCTTTCACAGCAATATTCCTTTAATTTTCATTAGTAACAGACAGTGTTCTGGCTGCTTTAAGGATTAAGAGTCATATAAGTGGGCCAGGCTGAGACGACAGCCGTTTTTGGTCATAGTGATACCTTGTGGACTTGCTTCCTTTCGATAGGTAAATAAAAAGTTCAATCCTACCTGAAGGTTTATAACTGAATCCATCTATAAAGTAAGGGCAAACAAGGGACAGACTTCAGGACATGAGGTAGCAGCCAGGGTGTTCTTTCCGAAACTCACATTTAACCGTAAATAATAGGGCTGGCTGAGTGGCGTGGTGGTTGAGTGCTGGTTTGGGAAGCCAGCGGCCCTGGTTCGGGTCCCATGTGTGAGGGCCAGTGATGCTGCCCTCAAAAAAAATAAACAGTAAATAATAAATATTGCTTAAATGGCTGCTCTTGCTTAACTGACTCCCAATCCCCACTGCCCTCAGGGTAAAGCTACCTCTGCTTCCTGTGGCTGGAGAAGCTCTGTTTGCCCAGGGCCACCACAGCCCCTTATCTGTTCCCTTCAGGTTATGTGCAGTCACCACACAGCTCCAATGGCCCCTTTCCCCAGACACCCGCCTCCTCGCTGCTCCCTTCCGCCAAGCCCTGTCCCCAACCGAAGGAAAGTTAGCCATCTCTCAGGCACAGTCCTGACATGAGTTCTTGCAGGCAGCCTTCCTGGCCCCTGGCCCGGCTTCTGTCTGCAGCGTGCTTTTTGTGTTCAGCTTAAGGAGATCTTCACGTGTCATCACCTATAGCTCAGCTGAAGTTTTTTAAACTGCTGCATAGTATTTTGTATTATGATTATTACTATGGTTGTTTAAACTCGCCCTCTATGGATGAATATTTAGGCTGTTGGCACTTTGGCTGCTTTTTCCAACACTGCTACAGTTAAAATACTTCTTTAAAAAAAAAGATTTTTATTGGGGAATTGGGAAAGAGGATAGTGTTGGGGTATTGGAGAAGGGGAACACCCAAGTTGTTGTCCTTCAGTCTTAGTTATGGAGGGCACAGCTAGCTCAGCTCCAAGTCCAGTCGCCATCCGGCCGCCCATCAGCAGTTTGCGGCTGCTCAGCTCAAAGTGCTGTGTTCAATCTTAGTTGTGGGTGGGCGCAGCCCACCATCCCATGCAGGAGTTGAACCAGAAACCTTGTTGTTAGGAGCATGTGCTCTCACCAGCTGAGCCATCCTGCCACCTGTTGGCAGCTCAGCTCGGGCGCAACTCACTGGCCCATGTGGGAATCAAACCGCCAGCCCTGTTGCTCAGAGCTCGTGTTCTTAACCAGCTGAGCCACTTGTCTGGCCCCTAAAATACTTTTCCAAGTTTCTTACCACTAGTGAAATGTTTGTCTGCTTATTTATTTTGTAAATAAACAGACAAATGGAGGGTATATTTAAATAGATAATGCCAGCGTGCCCTCCAGAAAGGCCTTTCAAGTGTCAGAGGTACATCTAGGTGACAGAAGAGTATGTGGATGGCTGGGGACACAGTTCCTTTCTCTCAGAGTCTGTTTCTCCCTAAGGAGCTGGCAGGACCCAGCTTTTCCCCTTTTCCTCCTCCCTAAGTTTTGGGCTAGTGAAACTGCAGTCTTCTCTGTCCTATAGAAACTCAGAGACCTGTCAATTGAAAATACAGTCCGACCTTCAAAGTGTTGTTAAAAAAAGAATTAATTATAGGCTTCCTGGTTACAAAAATGTTCTTCATTTGAGAATCACAATGTACCTAGGATATTCGCTCTTTAATCCACACAAAATCTGGGGAACAATTTTTTGCCACCTTATTGTTGCCTTTCCTCATCTACTCTGAAAGCCCAGGCTCAAACAAAGGCAAAAGCTGTTTTCTGCTTCTTTGACAAAAGTCCACATTGAGTGAACTGTACATCTCATAACAGGATTTGGGGTTCAATAAGGAAAACAATATTAAGTGACTGTAGTCTCAGCTACTTTTCTTTTACAAAAATCGGAAATATAATTTCCCTGTGACTGGTAATCTCCCTTGACATCCCACTTGATGAAATTGGATTCTTTATTGGGTATTGAAATAAACTTGTGCAAAGTGGTCTGTTAAAGAACCTTTTTGGGGTGGGGGTAATGTTTCCTGTTGAAGGTTCTTGGCACCTCACACACAGCTATTGCAGGGAGTGGCTAGTTGATTTTTTTTTTTCTTAATACTTATTTTACAATAGATCCCTCAGTTTTCAAAAACAGTAATTGTAATTGGAAGTTGGGTGGTTGATTCATTCACAGATTTTGCACTTGTAAAGCACCTGGTGTCCATCCTTATTTTCAGAATCAACAGCTGCCCTAACTCCTTTGCAGCTAAAGGCCAACTTTATACTTGTACTGAGAGGCCAAAAACCAATTTCTCCAGGATATGGGGAAGCCTGAAAGCCACTCCGCTGTGTCCTGCCAGCTGGCAGCCTCCTGCACATCCCACTGCCTCTTCATTCCTGCCTACTCCGAGGCTATGATTGAGTCCTGCATCTTTGGTGCACTGTGTGCTGACGTTGTGTGGCTTCTGGGAAGAGAGTTCACAGAGAGAAAGAATTGCCTGATTCTCTGGGTTCTTGGGGAGCAGGGGATGTTTTTGTTTTTGTTTGGAAATCACTCTTTGAACAATGGACAGAGAAGTCAGAAATTAGACCGGCGTCCTCCTTGCACACCTCTTTGCAGAGATCAAGGTGGGACGGGGGAGCACTGCGAAAGTGATGGCCTGTGTGAGGGGCAGGAAGGGAGCTGCGGGTGAAATGAAGAGTCATGTCCTGGTGACTCAGTTTTGAAGTACTTCCTCTCTGGGTCCTGTAATCACACCAGGAGGGTTGCAGGGTGTTGATGCTGTTTCCCAGCAGCGCCACACTTCATGGGTCGTACTCCTGCTCCATCGCTTACTTCCCTGCTGACCTGGGCAAGTTACTTAACACCTCCTAGCCTCAGTATCCTCACAAGTGGGCATGTACTGATAGCATTTTTCCCATAGGGCCATTTTGGGGATGATTTAATTAATGCGGGGTTTCTCAAGCTCAGTGTTAAGCTGACATTTGAGGTCAGGCAATTCTTATTATGGGGGAATGTCCTGTGCATTATAGGATGTTTAGCAACATCTTTGGCCTCTATCACTGGGTGCCAGCAACACCACTCCAGTTGTTATAGCTAAAAATGTCTCTAAATATTGTCAGTGTCCCCTGGGAGGAAGGGGCACAGTTGTCCCCAGCTTCATGTATGTAAAGCCCCTCACTCAGTACTTGGCACATAGGAATGTTCTTCAGTGTTTTCATAGGGAAGTACTTGATAAATGATTGAATGAATGCATGAATGAATGAATGAATGTTGGTGTTGCTGGTCTTAAGTTGTTGAAAGAGTGCTTGCCAGCTCCTTCCTTAGAAATCACATTATGGAGGAGATCCCTTATTGAGATTCTATGGCCCTGCAGTAACTAAATCTCTTGGGTGGCTACCAAAAGGAGCACTCCCTCTCCATCCAAGTTTCTCTGAGGTTGCACAGCAGCACCTAGGAAGTGCCAGAGTAGTTATTACTGTCTATCTTTAATTCCAAGACACTGGTTTTTTTCATGTTTCAATATTCCTGAAACCAACCGGAATGGATTATAAAATTGAAGGGTACGTAATTCTTCCCCAAAGGCTGACACTGACACACACTTGATGGCAGCTTTGAAATTCAAGAATGTGCTATTTCTATGAATGTTTGGGCTTTGGAAATGGACTAGGAGCTCTTTTAAGGTCCTCTTGGATTTGTTTTTTCCCCAATGCTCAGCAGAGTGCCCCAAAAGTTCAAACAACCTGCATTTTCCAGGGTTCTGTTGTGATAGCCATAAACTGCCTTTCATATGGTTTGGGACCTTCTTTCAGCTCAGGACAAAAAGCAGTGCAGCCTCTCGCATGATTCAGTACCAGCAGTGCACTTCACAGTCCCTAGTTCTCTCTTTCTGCAGTGTGTTTTAGTGGTTATTTGACTTGTTTTACTGCATTTTGCTCACTATGAAGGTGAGTATATGGTACAAACCAGTTTTCTGATATTGTGACAAGGAATCTGTCTCAAAATGTTACAGGAGGGTTGCATCATAAATGCTTGTAACTTACGCAGAGTATACGAAGTGATGGCACAAATGAGGAAAATAGTGTGGCTAGTTTTACCAGTTATTAAATGTATATTATTGCTTTGAAATGTGCTGGAAATGGGAGGTGTGAATCATCTAAGATGTAAGTTTCCATGAGGACAAGATTTTGCTCACTGCTGTATCTTCAGCATTCAGAAAGAGTGTTTTGAACATAGTAAGCACACAGATAGTTGTGAAATATATTGATTCCTTTTCCTTTACTTGGTCTCAGTTCCCTCAAGTATCTCAAAGTATATATATAAGCATCTCATTGTCTTGCGATTCTGGTGTTTCACTACATGGATTTTTAAAATAAGGTCCCCAAACACAAGTCAGCTCTGTCCTCTGGTGGAAACAGCCATCTGTTCTAACATCAGGGACACAACTGGCTGTGTAGAACTTACTGGTTAGGCTCCATGTGGTGTCTGAAAAAGTTTCAAGGATGATTTCAACTGACGTTAGAAACTAGCCAATCAAATTCTTTCTCGAACTGGAACTCCACTGCCAGAATCTAGACAGATGAAAATCATTAGTCATGCAGAAAGCTATAACATTATTTGCTTGTTCGATGTGCTTAAGCCGAGCACGGGCCTGTTGTCTTCACCTTTGAAGTTCCAGAAATACGTGTATTTCCAGAAACTGAGTTTGCAACAGAGCTGGGTTTTTCTTCATCCACAATTCTACTGAGCCCATACTTGGTGCCTTGGGCTGGCTGGTCCCTTTTTCCAGCCTGCCCCTTTCCTTCCTGATTGAATATTCATACTATAGTAAAGAATAGAAACATTATCATCTTCTAATGACCTTTTTCTGATTTTCAAGTGTTCTACAACTGAAACCCATTTAAAGAAAGGCAACAGGCCCCATGATAAGAAATCTCAGAAAGAGGAGTAAAAATGTTCCCATTTTGACCTACTGTAATTATTTTTGCTGTTGGGTTGCGTAGGCAGGCTGCCAGAAGATAGGAGTACAAATTAATTAACCGTTTGCGGAGATATGGCCATGTCATTACTGATAGGCATAGACGTAAACAAGGCAGTGTGTCAGCTGTTTTCCTGTAATGAGGGAGGACAGAAATACGTTAAATAAAATAGACCAAAGGCTTATTTGGGGGGGAAGTATACTTTCTGTTAATTTCCGTTTTTAGACATGAAGTTCTTTGCCCCTATTGTCTTAAGTGGCTCCTGATATGTTGAATAGGAGAGAATGTATGGAGTGCCATGTTAATCTTTTAAAAATAGAGTTGAATGCTTTGTACTTCAATTGAGCTTAGTTAGATCCCACCCCACCCACTAAAATCATTTTCAATATAAATTTTTATACACCATCATTTGGGGTAATTGGGATGTATTAGGCCAGTGGTGAATTTTAAGTAGTATTATGTATAAACTAATGTATGTGAATTGTTTTACCCAGGCAAGAGTCTTAAACAGCTTTCATAATGTAAGAAGCTGTTTCAGTTCCGTAAGGAATCTTGGAATCTTTGTGTTTTTCATTTACTCTTCCCCAGAGGTGACATCACTAGGACCCTTAGAAAATACTTGTTAGGGGAAGGACTGAAGCTTTGTGACCAGTGACATGTCCTTGTATGCTCTTTGGGGACTAGGATCTGGCATCTACTAGATTCAACATTTAACCTCAGCTCCACCTCTTGCCAGCTTTGTGATCTTGGGCCAGTTACTTAATCTTTCCACGCCCGTTTCCTCATTCGTAAACTTGGACTAATAATAGTACCTATACTACGGCGCTGTTGTAAGGATTTCATAACATAAAGCTTATAAAGAACTTACCACATTGGCCCAGTAAGTTCTCAATAATGTTTGACACAATGGCTGTTGTTGTTATAGTGTATTTTAGACATTTGCCTCACCTTTTATTTTAAAAGTGCCAGAGAAATCAACCAGACAAACAAGTGGGGAGACATGGGTGTTTGAGGTGAGGTATCACTGAAATGTGGCCGACGAACTGTTGTCCACCAGCCACAGCTGTTTGCATGTGGTTGTGGTAAGTGAGCTTGAAGTACCTTGTTCAGGTGTGTTGACCCGTTTCTCCTGGAAGGACAAGGAGTGAAACTATAGAGTCTGAAGAAGTAAAACTGAGAGAGAGAATGTGTAAAACTTTCTTATGAAAGTATTGCTCATTAGGTCTTCTAGTTACTGAAACAGAAATGAGCTACTTGAAATACTTTAATATTTCCCAGTGGTAATAAACTGTACGTAATCTGTTTAAACAGAAAAGGCCTTGGTAACATTAAGAGAGATTAGGAGTAGAATTGATTAACCATAGTCAACACTCCTCTTTCCCCCCATAGTGTTTCCTTACAAATCTACTTCTCCCCAAACCCAACCAGAAAAAGCTGCTGTACACGTGAGTTTTGTGTTTGAAGCGAGGCCTAATGGAAATGATTACAGAACTAAAAAGTACAATATTCAGAGAAGTGAATTCCTACTTCAGGGGCCTATTCTGACCTCCTCCCACCTGTCCCCTACATCTGACCAAGTGCTGTCACCTAGGAGGCACTGGGGTATTTGTGGAAGGAACGGAGGCATGAATGAATCGGGTTGATTTGCGTTCTTTTCACAGCCATCAATGAGAACATTAAACTGACTTATATATGAGTGCAACAGAATCTTTTTAGACACTGGGAAGATTTATCTTTATTTTTATTGTAACTTCACTTTAAAGCTGCCTTTGAAGAAAGCTTTAATTCACTTGAGTATAAGCAGTGAGTAGTTTCAGACATTTCTGCATCATTTTCATCATTCTTGGAACCATATTTTTAATTCCTGGGTGACCTTGAATTATTGACACTTAGTACATATGCCTTGCCTATTTTTTGTTTTTGTTTTGTTTTGTTTTTCATATGGAGGAAATAATGTTTTAGGACTTAAAAGCACTTCTCTAAAATTAAGGAAGAGTCTTCAAGATGATGGCTTCCATGGTCTCTTGGAAATCTCAGGAGCACCTAGGTTTCACATGTCCCAGTGTATGTTTCTCATTCTCAGACCTGGCATTCTTCCAGGATTCCTTCTCAGAAACTGGTACCACCCATCCATCCTGTTCTGCAAGATGGAAAGCGTGGCATCATTCTCTGTACCACCCTTGTATCCTGGCCTTTACCAAGTCCTGACAACAGTTCTTTTTATTTATTTTTTTTATTTTGTTTTGTTTTGTTTTGAGGGCAGTGTCACTGGCCCTTACATGTGGGACCCGAACCGGCGCCGCTGGCTTCCCAAGCCAGCGCTTAACCACCACGCTACTCGGCTGGCCCAACAGTTCTTCTTAAATACCTGAATTTTCTCTCTGCCATCTCCTAGTCCAGGCTACCCCATGTCTCTCACCTGTACTTACAGACAGCAGCTGACTGGCCTTCTGACGTCTACTTTTCAGCCACAAATCTCCATTCTCCACACTGCAGTCTGAGCAGTGTTGAAAATAATAATAATAAACAGTCTGATGATGTTATCCTTCATTAAAATACTTTCAGTAAACATTTCCAAATGGCAGAGTAAGGACCTCCAAATATCTTCTCCTCTATAAAAGCAATGAGAACACTGGCAAGAATTGTCAAAATTAACTTTTTCAGAATTCTGAAAATTAAAGGCTTGCAGGATCTGTTGAGCATTTATTCAAGAAAAAGGCTGAATCTCTGTAAATACAGCAAACTCGGGTGTTTTGAATCTCCCCTATTTCAACCCTCCCCTCTCCTTCACAGCCCCACAGTAATTTAAAAGCCCAACAGCCTCCCAGCTATGGTAGCTGTGGAAAATAGCAGCATGGAAGCCATCGGAGGGGACAGAATGGGTTCGGAGGTCCCACGAAACCCTGCCCCAGAGAATTGTCACTGTCGGAACTGTCCGGTAGCTCCCTGCAAAGCTCTGTTCTCGGAACTTGTCTCTATTAAGCTGACTCATCGCTCATTTTGTGCTGTATCCCTAAGGTGTTGGTTAAAAAAATAACAGCAATTAGTGAAGATCTAAGGCGTCTGAGGGGCCGGGAGCAGTTGGGGCTAACAAGAGCCTAACCAAAACCTAAGTAGGAAGCACCGGATGTCAGTTCCGGGCTTGAAAGAGTTCCAACGTATTCCTGGGAATCTGGAAAACAACATGTATATATAGGGCTGTACACGTGCCCAGGAATGACCCAGAAAAGCCCTTGCTGCTTACCTTTGGCTGACCTTGAGACTCTATGAAAGCAGGAAGCGAAGGCTAAAGCAGAGTTGTAAACTGCTTGCTAGAGCCTTGAAGGCATGCCCCAACATAAACACAGCCACGCAGCAAAGGCTAGGAGACATATTAGTTCAGGATATTTAAGGAAGTCCCGTCCAATAATTACATAACCACGCAGAGACCTGACTTAACCAAACATATCCAAGAGCACAGACTTTATACAATTGCCACGTAAATAAACAAAAAGGACAGGTGGATCTGATTTCTAGGGTTGCTACATTTTGCTATTTAAATTGTCCAGTTTTCAACGAAAAATTTCAAGATAGGCAAAGAAACAGCAAATACCGCCCACATACAGAGGGGGAAAAAGCATGAGATGAACCATGTCAAAGCAAATATTTTATATACTGTTGAAATGAAATTGATTTTATTCAGACTACACTGTTTGAAGTTAAGATGTTAATTGTAATCTCCAGGACAACCAGTAAGAAAATAACTTAAAGAGATAAAAGTAAAAGGAAAAAGGTGAATTACAAAGGTACATTAGAATATATCAGTTTAACACAAAATAAGGCAGTAATATAATAGAGGAACAAAAAAATGATACATGTAGAAACAAAAGTAAAATCACAGACATAGATCCTACTGTATCAATAATTAACATTAAATGTAAATTGATTAAACACTAATCAGCAAGCTGAAATGATCAGAATGGATCTAAAAGGATCGTGATCCGAGCCAGCTGAGTGGCGCTGGGCGTTGGTTAAGAGCTGGCTTGGGACGCCAGAGGCCCCAGTTCAGATCCCACCTATAAGGGCCAGTGACACTGCCCTCTATAGATAAGATGGTGAACAACAGCTCCACCTGGAGCTGGGCTGCTGTGAGTCCCTGGGGACAGCATAGCCGCAGCCCCTGCTGCAGTGGGCTGCCATAAGCTACAGTGAGTGGGTGAGCAGCTGGCAGCCTGTGTGAGCTGCCAGGAGCCGCTGTGAGTGGCCCCAGAGGCCAGCGACCAATCTGCCTCACTTGGGAATAGCGCAATGATGATTCCAACATGGGCCAGTGAAGCATTGTCCTCCACAGCTAGACTGAAGAACAAAAGGACAGCAACTTGTCTGTTCCTCTTCCCCAGTTCCCCAATGCCATTCTCCTCCCCTAATTCCCCAATAAAACCTTTTTTTTAAAAAAACAAAAAGATGGTGATCCAACAGTGTGCTATCAGCAAGAGACATACCTGAGATTCACAGTCAGAAACATGTTAAAGTTAATGGGAATGATATACCAAGCAAACAGTAGTTAAAGGAGAGCCAAACAGGCTGTAAAAATATCAGACAAAATAGATCTTTTTTAACCTGTCATTAGAGATAAAGGAAAATATTTTTAAATCGTGAATGAGTCTTATCAAGAAGAAATAACAGGGCCGGCCGAGTGGCGCATTGGTTGAGCGCTGGTTTTGGGATGCCAGCGGCCCCGGTTCGGATCCCACATGAGGGCCAGTGACACTGCACTCTACAGCTAACAACAGCTCCACCTGGAGCTGGGCTGTGCGAGCCCCGGTGATGGTGTGGGCTGCAGCCCCTGCTGCAGTGGGCTGCCATAGGCTACAGTGAGTGGCCCGCAGCCAGCGTGAGCGGCTGGCAGCCAAGCGTGAGCTGCCAATAGCCGCAGTGAGCGACATCCAGAGGCCAGTGACCGATCTGCCTCATCCGGGAAGAGCGCAATGACGATACCAACAGTGAAGCAACATCCTCCGCAACTAAACTGAAGAACAAAAAGACAGCAACTTGTCTGTTCCCCTTCCCCGATTCCCCAACGCTGTTCCCCTCCGCCAATTCCCCAATAAAAATCTTTAAAAAAAAAAAAAAGAAGAAATAATAATTACAAAGGTATATGCACCTAACCTAACAACAAAACCTTACAATACATGAATACATGAAGCAAATAACTGACACTGAAAGGAGAATGGACAATTCAACAACAATAGTGGGAGACTTCAATAACTCACTTTGAAGAACTGATACAACTGCCAGGTAAAAGATTAGAAGAACGTAGGAGATGTGAAAATCATGACCCACCTAGACCTATCAACAACAGCAGAATACTCATTCTTCTTGAGTGCACATGAGATATTCCCCAGGATCAAATTAGGCCATGATAAAATGAGCCTCAATAAATGTGAAAGGACTGAAATTACACAAGTACAAAGTATGTTCTCTAACTACAGTGGAGTAAAATTAGAAATTAACAGCGGAAGGAAATCTGGGAAATTCACAAATGTGGACATTAAACAACCACTCCTAAGTAAGCAGTGGGTCAAAGAAGAAATCACAAGAAAAATTAGAGAATACTTTGAAATTAATGAAAATGAAACACAACATACCAAAACAGTGACAAAGAAGGTTGATCCTCAAAATAAGCCTTGCTGCTTAAAATATGGTGAAGGACCAATAGCCTCTGTATCACCAAGAGCCTGTTTAGAATTACTGATATTCAGGCCCCTAACCAGATCTACCATTTCAGAATCTGCTCCTTAACAAGATTCCTAGGTGATTTCTGTGTTTTAGAGGCACTGAAAATAGTGCATCATACAGTCTGGCCTGAAACTTGAATAATCTTACCGGTATTGGAGAAATTATTCATATCATAATAATCCAGGCTTTTCCAAATCCATCTGTCAAATGTATATTGAGAATATTTGTTCAATTGTATGTTGTTCAAATACATATTTAATATAGGTTGTAGAATATAATAAATGTATATTACATAATACATATTGAGTATATTAGCCTGTAGTTTTCAGTTCTTGTGATGTCCTTGGTTTTGGTATCATAAGTATGCTGATACTATATGAGAAGTATGCCCTTCTCTTCTATTTTTTAGAAAAGTTGGTGTAGGCCCAGTGCTAATTCTTGATACATTTAGTAAAATTCAAAAGTGAAGGGCCTGGGCTTTACTTTGAGGGAAGTTTTAAAGTTACTAACTTGAATTCTTATACTGGATTTATTCAAATTTTCATTGTGACCGTTAAGATAGAAGATCTAAAGAGCATTTTTCTCACTGACTTGAGGCATCTGAACCAAACTCAAGACATTTAGTATATTTTCATTATCTATTAAAGGTCCTGAACCTTCTGGGGCATGTTTTTGGTAAGATATTTAGAGACTTACAAACAAGAGCTAATTACAACTTACAATGTCCCCTTAAGGTACTTATGAAAGATACAGATCTCTAGTTTGCTATATTCATCGCAGCCTCATGGCTGTTGAATAATACTCAGCTATAACATAAAGCAAATAACTTTTAATGTGCCAACCAAAGGCTAGCCATTTATTTTTTTCGTTTTCATGGTTAATTGCTAGTATATACTAAGACAGTGATTTTTGTATGTTGACCTTGTGTATAGACTGAATGTGTTCTCCTCCCCCCATCTCCGCCAAATTCATATATTGAAACTTAATTCCCAACCTAATGATTTTTGGAGGTGGGGCTTTGAGAAGTGGTTAGGTCATCCCGTGGAGCCCTCCTGGATGGGATTAGTGCCCCTGCCTAAGCATCCAAGTCTATGATATTTTGTTAGTAGCCCAAAAAGACTAAGGTAAATTTGTGTCCTGTGATCTTGCTAAACTGATAAATTCTAGGAGGGTTTTTTTTTTGGTTTTTTTTGTAGATTCCTTGTGGTTTTCTACATAAAGCATCAGGTCATCTGCAAATAGAAGCAGTTTTATTTCTATCTTTCACATCTGTGCCTTTTATTTCCTTTTCTTGTCTTATTTCTCTGGCCGGAACTTCAGTACTATCCTGAATAGCAATGGTGAGAGTGGACATCCTGCCTCGTTCCTGATCTCAGGAGGGAAACATGCAGTCTTTCTCCATTAAGTATGTTGTTAGTTTAGGTTTTTTTGTTAATGTCCTTTATCAAGTTAAGGAAGTTCCCTCTATTCCTAGGTGCCTGGGGATTGCTTTTTTTTTTTAAATCATGAATACTTTCTGCATCAGTTATTATGGTAATATGATTTTTCATGCTACCTGTTACTATCATGGTTTGGTTATGGATTATTTGAAGTATCTTGCTTTGTTTCCAAGTGTTTAGAATTTTTCTTGTTATCTTTATGTTACTGATTTCTAATTGAATTCTGTTGTGGTGAGAGACCATACTTGGTATGATTTCAGTTCTTCTAAATTTGTTGAAGTTTGTTTTATGGCCCAAGATATGATCTATGTAAGGCTAATCATTTAAAAACATATAGCTAGGTCACTAGGCCGTGCCATCCCATACTTAACACTATTCTTAGTTACCTGAGAGCCATGGGTGTCCTGCATACAAGATACCTGGAAGGTAGGTTATTGCTTTGTTGGCTGCCTTTTGAACAAAAGAAGAAATGGTATTCTTAACAAAATCATGAGGTTATAACCATAACCAAAATAAAAATGATAATAAAATTTATACTATTCTGAGTTCTTTTTTTTTTTTTTTTAAGATTTTTATTGGGGAATTGGGGGAGGGGAACAGCGTTGGGGAATTGGGGAAGGGGAACAGACAAGTTGCTGTCTTTTTGTTCTTCAGTCTAGTTGCAGAGGACGTTGCTTCACTGACCCTTGTTGGTATTGTCATTGCGTTCTTCCCGGATGAGGCAGATCAGTCGCCGGCCTCCGGGTGGTCACTCACCGTGGCTATTGGCCACTCACGCTGGCTGCCGGCCACTCACTGTAGCCTATGGCAGCCCACTGCAGCAGGGGCTGCAGCCTACACCATAGCTGGGGCTCGCACAGCCCAGCTCCAGGTGGAGCTGTTGTTCACCATCTTAGCTGTAGAGGGCAGTGTCACTGGCCCTCATATGTGGGATCCGAACTGTGGGTCGCTGGCATCCCAAAACCAGCTCTTAACCAATGCGCCATTCGGCTGGCCCTGCTGAGTTCTTATATACACTCTGCTTACTGTGTTTAGACAGAGCTAAGCATTTTACATGAATAATCTCATTCAATCCAACAATCTACTGAGATACATATCATTGTTTTCCCCATTTTTTAAATGCAGAAACTGAGTGACTCAGAAGTTAAGTATCTTGCCTGAGGTTACAATACCATTGAAGTGATAAACTCTCTTGTAGTTTACTTTTCACCATAGGTGACAAGCTCAGCTGAATGGTGGTGCAGATAAGACTCAGTAAGGATTTGGGGAAGCCTTTCCTGATTTAGGGCACCTGGCATTTCAGGCTTGATTTCTGTCTGGAAAGTTCAAAATTGCTGACTTTAATTTGAATACACATGAGGTAGCCTGTATGTGTGCTGCCATGTTGGTCACCTTTGTAGCCCAACCTGCTTCCGTAACCCAGGGTCCCTAGGATTTCGATTTTTGCCTTCTGTGTTCTATCCCAGCTGCTGTGTCCCAATTTCAGACAAGCAGGGACAAAAGTCACGCTTGTGGCCTTACCTCTGGAGAGGTACTCATTCTAAGGGCAGCCACTGGTAGGTAGTGACAAATCAATATTGCACAGGACTCTTCTTCTGTCCAACTCTTAAGTCCTCTGCTGTTTGGTTGGTTGCTTTTTTACTTGAAAGATCTCTGTTTTCTTTTTTAATCCAATTTTTATTCACTATTTTACAGAGCCCCAAACTACATACATTTAGCAGGTTGATGATTGGCTTTTTTTTGGTCCCTGCTTAGTTTCATCATATAACATCTTATAGTCAAGGGAAAGTCCTGTCCCTTTATTTATTGGAGCAGAGGACATGAATTTTGTTGAAGTGTGTGTGGAGGGTGTAAATAAAATTCTATTCTTTCCCAGTTTTTAAAGTTCATTGAACAGCAATTTAAAAAAAAAATTTGTGTCATTGATGTTACTTTTGATCACCCATAATTGAATGGTACCATCTGAAACAAATTTGGGGCTGACTGTATATAGTAAATGCTCAGTTAGGTGCAGCCCAGACTTCCAGGTCCAAATATTTCAGACACCGGTGGGGCTGAGAGCCCTGGTATGGAAGGAAACCTTTGATAGCAATGAAAGCGGACAGTCCAGAGGCAGCCTCAGAATGAGTCTGCTGTTGGATACTATGTGGTGATTGACTTTGATTAAACAAGGCAGACGAGTAGTAGTTTCTTGGGAGATGCAGGGAGGGCACTGAGCATGGAGAGTCTTGTGTAGTGAGGTGGTGAAGAGCATGTACTTTGCGGGAGCAGCTTACCTTTAAGTCTCAGCTCTACACGCACTGGCTCTGTAACTTAAAGCAGGTGATCTTGTGCCCCACTTGCTTTATCTGTAAAGTGGGGAAAACATCCCTGAGAGATAGATGGTATTGTGAAGATGAATGAGTTACTACTTAGTACTTTACCTGGAATATAGGAGGTACTCAGTAATTGCAGACTTTTGTTATTTTTGTTATATGTATTGATGTTTCTCAGGGTTGTTGTTGTGATTTTTGTTCACGGATATATACCCAGTACCTAGGATAATGTCCAGGCTTAGTAGGCATTCAGTACATGAATGAATGATATATATAAAGCTCTGCCATGATACCTGACACAAAGTAAGCACTTAATACATAGTGTTACAGGAGGCGGTGGCTGTAGACCAGAGATTAGAGGCAATAGCCAACGTAACACACTGACAGTAAAAATAGAAATAATTATAATCATAATAGGTAAGACAGACCTAGCACAGGCTCTGTGTCAGACATGGTTCTGAGAACTTTATGTACAGTAACTCACTTCATTCTCATATCTACCTATTAAGGTAGCTACTGTTATCCCCATTTTACAGCTAAAGATACTGACTCAGAGGAACTTGTCCAAGATCACACTCCTAGTGAGTGATGGCATTTGGATTTGAACTCAGTAGGTCTGATCCAGAGGCCTTAATCAAATTCTTTTGTTGAGAACCTGCTGTGTGCCAGGCACTATGCTGTTATGCAGACGTGGCCCCTGCCCTCATGAAGATTATATCTTACTGAGGGAGATAGGCAAAACACAAATGATAAATAACTAATGAGTGAGACAGAGAATTGTCAGAAGAGATATGGTCCTGCTTTAAATTGGTTGTCAGGGAAGGGCTTTCTGAGACCTGGAGACCTAGAGTCAGCCAGGCAAAGCATTTCATCCAGAGGGAAAGAATTAGCAAAGGCCCAGCTGTTGGGGAGTGATTGGCATGTTGACGTATTGTCAGGATTAGAATTCTGCAGTGGGAAGTGAGGAGAGTGCTGTGTCTTGAGTTTGGAGAGGTCACGCAGGGCCTTCTAAGTATTAGTTTTCATTCTGACTACATTGAGAACCACTAAGGGGTTTAATCCCACCAGATGACATTTATGATTTAAAAACGTCACTGGGGCCTGCCGAGTGGCGCATTGGTTAAGAGCTAGCTTAGGACTCCAGCGGCCCCGGTTCGGATCCCACATATGAGGGCCAGTGACACTGCCCTCTACAACTAAGATGGTGAACAACAGCTCCACCTGGAGCTGAGCTTCTGTGAGACTCTGGGACGGCATAGCTACAGCCTCTGCTGCAGTGGGCTGCCATAGGCTACAGTGAGTGGCCGGCAGCCAGCTGGAGTGAGCTGCCAAGAGCCGCTGTGAGCGGCCATCCAGAGGCTTGCAACCGAACTACCTCACCCGGGAAGAGCGCAGTGATGATACCAACATGGGCCAGTGAAGCGACATCCTCCACAACTAGACTGAAGAACAAAAGGACAGCAACTTGTCTGTTCCCCTCCCCAATTCCCCAATAAAATCTTTTAAAAATAAATAAAATAAAAATGTCACTGGTTACTAGGCAGAGGGGAGTTAAAATAGGCAGAGGGGAGTACAGCCACTGTTTAGATCAAAGACCAGAGAGGACAGTGACGAGGAAAATGATTTTTTAAAAAAATAGCGCATATTTCCACTGTTCTAAGCATTTCACATATATTCATCCTCCTCCCAACAGCCTGTGAGGATGGTACTATTCACCCATTAAATAGATGGAAACTGAGGGAAAGGCTCATAAATGGCAGGGCTGGGATTTGACCAGAGCCAGTCTGGCCCCACAGGTTGTGCCTGTAACTAGGCTCCACCACCTTGGCAAACTAAGTTCTTCCATCTGTGTCTCCCACCATCCATCCATGTGTCCACATGAGCTGCAGTGAGGAAGGAAGGACTGCAGACCCATCTTTGGCTTCTTCCCTCTGCCTCACCCCATCTACCATCTCCTAAGCTGTTTGCAGGATCCTCCAGAGCATGCCTTTAGTGTGGTTTCCCCCATTTTCATCACACAGGCATTTCTGTCTCACCCTGACATGTGCATCAGCCCTTGGGCGTCACCCTCTCCCCCTTAGCTAAGTGCATCCATGTTCATGCCAGGGTGACTTTTTGTATCATGTGGCTTCCTTGCTTCAAATCTTGGGCGCTCTCTCCCTGACTTGCAAGTTAGAGATGAAACTCGGAAGCATGGACACTGACCCCCTGCAGAGAGCACCAGCAGCTCTCCTCTGCCTCGCACTGCTTCCAGGGAGGAGTGTGTGGTCAGTACTGGGAGCACAAGACCCCTTGAGACTTAAGCTCACACTGTAAAATAGTTGCTATTTGGCGTACAGCAGGTCCTCGAATAACATCCTTTCCGTCAGTGCCATTTTGTTAGAGCATTGATGAAATGCTCCAGGAAATTAACTCTTGTTTATATCGATTAGCCTATGATAAGATTCTTTTCATTATACGTCCTTTTGCCAGAGTTCCAAGAAGCTATCAACAACGTTATGTGAGGACTTAAGTACGTATCAGTATCCTGTGAGTTTTATTGGTGAGAGCTGAGGCCCTGGCATCAGACATGTCCGTGTGCACACGTTTTGTTTCTTTTGTTAACATTTATTGAGTGTTTACTATGTGCTCAGCACTGAGTGCTCTTCATGGATTAGTTCATTTAATCCTCACAATAACACTGTGAAATATGGGTCCTGTTAACTGTATTTTATAGGCGAAGTCCAGAGAGGGTAATTTAGCTATGTTCACATAGGTAGTAAGAGGAAGAATGGGCAAGAACAGGCACTTGAATCCAGTAGTCTGACTCCAGGATTGCTCTTAGTTACTGCACTGCACACACTAACAGAAGAGAATTTGCCCATGTGCATATTTCAGAATCAGAACCTCAGAATTTTACTAGGAACTGCCTTCTAGAATGGGATCATGTGTTGCAAGGAGATATTGTCATCCTTGAGCTTTTGTCTCACTGCGGCATACCCAGGTCTAGTGGATGACTATGTTATTAAATGACATAAAGACACAATTATAACCTTGACTGATGATGGTACCACAGGGACTTAATCGAATACTTTAGTTATTATCCATCAAATAATATTTAACACATATTCATTTGCTGCTTCCTGTCAGTCAAGTTAGGCATTGTTAGGCAGTCTCACAGCAGAAAATAAGATGGATGTGGAACTTAGTCTAGTGGGAGGAGTGTAAGACTCACATAGCTAGAGGGATACTTCTAAAAGGGGGCCGGTGCTGTGTGGCAAGGTTGCATCAGTGCTCTGACAGCATGTACCAGCGCACTGCCTCGCCGTGTCTCCAAGGAAGTGACACAGAGGCTGAGACTGAATGAAGTAAAGCAACAAGCCAGATGAAGATCTGGAGAAAATCCCAGGCAGAGGCAACAGCAAGCAGCAGGGTATGTGACAGGAGAGAGCATGCTGTGCTCTAGCAGTGAAAGGAAGGCCCGAGGGGCTAGGCGCATAGAGCCAGTGGCAGAGGCCTCACGGGCCAAGTCGGGAATCGCAGTGTTTATCCTGAGAGCACGTGGGAGCTAGATGCCAGTCATTACTTCACCACCATAGCGAGCGCTCGCTTCTCGGACCTGTGCTATGGAAGGCAGGGCGTCTCCTGTCACATAGGGCTCCAGAGGTGTCTATAAGTTACCCTTCACAAATAAAATCAGTGAATGGAGGGCTGTAATGGAGGCAGGGGCGGTATGGGTCAGAGCACAGCAGAAAAGACGTTGGAGCTGGTTCTTCGGAATGGTGGGCATTCCAGAAAGAAGAGGGAAAAGCTTTCGTGCTACAGGAACTGTGCTGGCCAGGAGGTAGGGTTGTGGGAGAGCACGCAGGCTCTGAGAGGGCCCAGGCAGCCTTGAAACTGGAGCAGACTGACTCTGCCTGAAGAGATGGGCGGAGCCAGAGCCTCAGGGGCCTTGTTTGCAGAGAGGTAGGTCGGGTCCAAGCCATACTTGGGAGTCAGCAGAGGTCTTCAAGGAGAGGAACGGCATTATTGCTTTGTGGGTTGGTGGCTTTGGCACCAGAGTGAAGGAGGCTGAAGAGGGGAGAAACTTTGGCCCTGTGAGGAGATCTGTCCTGGTATGGAGCGTGTGTGGAGGCCACCAGGCCATAAACCTAGGCAGTGGTGGTGGGAGTGGCATGGAAGAGACAGATTCTGGCAGTGTTTGGGGGAGAATATTGGGAATTACCTGGGCTTGTGAGCCTGGCAGATCTGGGTTCAAACCTTGCCTCTGCCACTTACTAGCTTGTGACATCTCATTGTCTGTGTGCCTTAGTTTCCTGAGCAATACAGTGGGAATGCATGATTCCTACCTCACAGCCTGGGGGAACATGGAGTGAGCACTTCCTGGGGCTGTCTGAGGCATGGCAGGAATGAATTCTCGTAATCTTTCTGCGCTGTGAAGTGCTCAGTGAATCAAGCACTGTGAACTTCACCATTTGACAGATGAAGAGTCTGAAGTTCAAAGAGGTTATAGGACCATACAAAGTCACATTGTATTCAGTGGCCCATACTGTTAGCCACTCTGCTTAAAATACCTGTGACAGGGCCGGCCATGTGGCACGTTGGTTAAGAGTTGGCTTGGGACACCAGCTCTGAGCACCAGGGCTCCGGTTCGGATCCCACATGAGAGCCTGTGACGCTGCGCCCTCTACAGCTAAGCTGGTGAACAACAGCTCGACCTGGAGCTGGGCTGCCGTGAGTCGCCGGCGACAGCGTAGGCTGCATTGGGGCTGGCCATCAACTGGTGTGAGCTGCTGTGAGCCACCATGAGCAACCGTCCAATGGCCTGCGAGCACCTGCCTCACCTGTGAAGAACGCAGTGGTAATACCACATGGGCCAGTGAAGTGACGCCCTCCACAACTAGACTGAAGAACAAAAGGACAGCAACTTGTCTGTTCCCCTCCCCCAATTCCCCAATAAAACCTTTAAAAACAAAACAAAAAAAAACCTGTGCCAGAGATTAGCTAATGGGGAGGGAGAAGGACAGCCCTTTAAGAGATGATTGCTGAGCAGACACCTGAAGTGTGAGCAGGAACCAGGCACCCTGGAAGCCAGAGTAGAGCTGAGCTGTGCAAGGCTCTCTGGGTCTGAGGAGAGAAGGGAGGCCAGTGCCTGCAGCAGAGTGAGCCACAGAGAGAGGAACGGGGACAAGAACAGAGTGACAGGTGGACAGACATCTGCCAGGACCATGGGGGCTATGATAAGGGTGGGGATTTTATTCCCAGAGGAGGGAAGCCACTGGAGAAATTTTAAGGGTGGTGACATGATCTGTTGGCAGATTTTAAAGGACACCCTGGTGACTTTGTGGAGGGATTGTAGACCACCCGGGAGGCGTCTTCCAGGGTCCACTGGAAAGGTGCTGCTGACAGGCTGTACAACAGCATCCTAAATAATGTAGAGAGGTGGACAGGCATTTAAGAGTAGAGCTGACCAGACCTACCACTGGCCTAGATGTGATGTGGGAAAGAGGAGAGTCATAGGTGGCGTCTGGGTTTTTAGCTTGAGCAGTTGGGGATGAGAGTTGGGGGAGTGAATAGTGTCATTTGCCCACAGTGTGGAGGGTTTTGGGGCATGGGGAACAGGGCAGGGTGGAAAGTGAAGTGCTCTTGGACATGCTTGTTCCATCTGAGATGCATAGAAGAAATCCAAATGGCAGTGGATATTGAGTCTGGACAGAGGTTGGGCGCCGCCTGGGATAGAGACAGAAATGTGGGAGTCATTGGCCTATAGAAATCTGGGAGCATGGGAGGAGGGAGAAGACCCAGGGTGCTGCAAAGGTAAAATGCTTTACCACACATGCAAGTTTCAGCAGTGGGCACAGTTCTCAAAATGGTGCATTTGCTCCTGTTGAGGGTCTGATTTGGGGAAGCGGGCTTTCATTCCGCATGTGATTATGGAGGTTCTGCACACATGTGCTCACATGGCCAAGTGCTTAAACCCAGTCCTTCCTACTGTGCTGGCCTGGGGTCTCCAAAGTGCATGATGGTCTAGATGTGGTGCTGGGCCACTCGTGATTGGGAGGTTGAGGGGACCTGAATCCTGAGAAAGATTTAGAGCTTCCACTCAATAAAATCTATTCTTACATATTAGTTCAGAGTCCATGGGGTCAAGTACAATTTCCAAACTTTTCATTATTTTGAATTATATAATGATTTAAGTTGTATATTAAAATGTTTTTTGTAAACTTTTTTTTTTAACTCAGTAGAGACTCATTTTTATCAACTCTTATTTTATTTTCTGTTGTACATCAAGCTCTTCCCTCCTTGCATTTTTGGGCAAGTTCCATATGTTAACGTGTAGATGGGCTGATTGTGTGAGTTTATGCTTTAAAAGTATTCAAAAACATACATACTGTCTCTCATAAAAATTATTCAATTTTCTCTGTTGCCACAGCATTCCACACTCTGTTCCTGTTGCTAGGGCCTCTGGAATGTCACAGTGCAGATAAAAGATATAGGACTCCTTTTTTTTTTTTTTTTTTTCCTGAAGAAGACATTTTATTTAAATTATTTTGTGTCCTCTTACTTACTTCCAAATATGGAGATCTGAAAGTAAAGAATTTAGAAAGCTAAAATTAAAGTTGCTTTAGATTTTCCTAACAGGCACTTGATTTTATAGGGTAGTGTGGATGAGATATAGTGTACTGTGTTCCTTTCCGCAGGGATTCTGTGTGTGCACACATGCAGCTTTTTAGGGAGATGGGATGTACTAGTCAGAGATTAAGAACTGAGCTCACAGATCATGCAAAATTGAGTTTGAGTCCTGGTTGTACTTTCTTGCTGGGTGATATTAGTATAGTTCACATGCCCATCAGTTAAATGAAGATTATGTTATAGGATAAAACATATAAAAAGTTCTTAGCACAGGGCCTGGCACATAGTAGCCTCTCAATAAATGCACTGTTTTACCATTAAGGTTATCATCATTATTGTCATCATCATTTACAAATGATCTTAAGTTATTGAGGAAATCAAACTTTTTACAGAAGTATAGATTTCTGGTCCCTTACAGAGTGACCCCTACTCTCTTAGCTTTATTAATGCTTCAGACTCTAACAAGAGGATCAAAGAAATCAAAGCAAAAAACAATTTCTGTATAATCATCATTGTGGCCATTTGAATTCCTGTTACTTGAAAGGATTGGTGTAGTTTTTAATTTTTTTTTAATTGCCTTATTTATAAAGGGGTGTGGGGTAGTCCCCAGAGGTATCTGGTATGTGGCAAAGTGATATATTTTAACAGCATTGTTTGCCATTGAGTGCTGTGGAACCACACAGACCAGCACATCACAGAGGCCTGAATCTAAACTGAGATCACATGATACAATGCTGTTTTAACTGTTTAAATTAATAAAACTAATTGAGCTGATATCCTTAATGAAACTGTTGTTTTACTACTTATAGGCAGTTCATACTTTTCAACTATAAATTGTGAATGTTATTCCTTTTCTGCAATTCAGATTTTCCTTATTTGTCCTATATTGGACATTTAGCACGGGTATGTGGAAGTTAAGGTAAACTGTTGGGTTGTCGGAAAAGTCAGGACGCATTTTTGCAACGAAAAACAGAAAAAATATGTCATGAGTTTTCCAACAACCCAATACTTTGACTTTTTATTTTTAAAAAGGAAATGTCAAGGAACTACAGCCATGGAAAGTGACTCATTATTACATGTTGATCATTGCATGGATATAACCTTTCCCCTTCTCCCACATGTACTATTTTTAACTCAATGTGGGCATACTTTCAAGGAAAATAGCACATCGTTTAGCTCTTATTTTTCATTAAATTATTAAGCTTAGTCACAGAAGTCAGCAGCCTACTAGAGGTTTCCAGTGTTATCTAATCAGTTTATGTAGCCAAAGGTGTTCAGCCCTGACATTCCAAATTATTGGAGTTGGAATCTGGAATGAATTTCTAGAAATCATATTCCCCTTGTTCAAGGGACCCAGACCAGGCCATTGCAGTGATTCAGAATCGAACCCCAGCTGTTGACTTAAGAGTCCTTCACCTATCTGTGGATCAGTTGCTTTCTCTTCAGAGTGGGATTATAATGGGTCTTCCCAGGCCAGGATGAGAATATAGCACATAAACTGCTCTGTGCTGTGCCACTACCCCAGAATCATGATGGCTCCTGGTATATTTCAGGCTTATAGCTAGCTACCTGTGCACTTCAGAATAATAGAAACTGTTTAATAAAATCTGAGATGTAACCATGTGTAGATATTAGATCAGTAATTTTATTTTAGAGTTAATCATGATGTTACATTTCCTCGGGGTATTTTCTTTTTCCTTAAAAATCACCAAGTTCACCCAAGCTGGAGAGAGTGTGAAATTAAATTTTACTTGAACAAAAGCAGATGCTATTTGGCTTTTTAGATCTTTCCCCCTTTAAACTTAGTATTTAGTCTACTAAAATATTTGCCTAATTGTAATGTGCTAAGTAGCCATTCATTGTATATATTCTAAATAGTGAATATAGTATAACATACTTGCTTAAAGTATTCAATTTGGAAATATTTAAGAGATTTAGATTCTGTATCTCAACTGTTACTCTGTTTCCTAGATTGTTGTTGATAATCAATTGTTCCTGGTCAGAACTTTTTAGTTAACCATATGCTATTTATTACTAGTATCACTTACTTTCACCTTTCAAGTATCTGCAGGTAATATAGTTTCACTTTTGTGTCTTAAGTTTAAACTTTTTACTGTAAAAAAATCCAGCTTGTATCATGCCCTGTTCTGTAACTGAACTGAAATTAGTGTAAGAAATGCTGTGTTTGTACTGACGTTCCATCTGTCCAGTGGCTTCAGAATGTAAGCAAAAGGACTAGAGGTTGTTGTAGAGCTGGAGGAAGAGTATAAAAATAATTTTCTTTGTATTACATGCTGATGAAACCAGCAGTTTTACTCAGCAGTGAAACCTTGAGCAGTGAAACCTTGCTTCCTTTCATAACTGTTCCATAGCACTCAGGGCCAGATGGCTAGAATAGAATGCATAGTTAAACAAATGAAACCATTAGATGGTACAAGCATTGTGAATTGCTCAGCATTTTGTATGGTTGCAAATTCTTCCCCATAACCCTTGATAGAGTTCCTCTAAAGTTGCTTTACTGGGCGAATGTATTCTTTGTTACATTTTAATAGATTGGTCAGTTTTACCTCATACTAATGATTTTTGGTGCATTTTATTTTAACCCTGTGTAATGGTGTTTCTGTAAATCTGATTTGATTTCTCTCTTAAGAGTCGTGGTGTGGCACACCAGTGACTTTTAAACTGGAGTGACATGTGTCCGGGTGCACTTTGTCATAAGACACGTCCATTGGAGAGTATGCCACCCCAAATGGTTTCATATTCATCAGAACCAGACGAGCGAGTGATACTCCCTTTCTCTGTTGCAGACATGCCAATATTTGGTCTCTGTCCAGCCCACGATGATTTCTACTTGGTGGTGTGTAACGACTGTAATCAGGTTGTCAAACCGCAGGCATTTCAGTCACATTATGGTAAGTGCTTAATCATTTAAAAATCATTTTTAGAGCATAATAGGTAAGCAGGATTAAACCGAAGGCAGTGACAGCCTGGGTAGATTATGATATCCTGCCCCTGTCAGGAAGCAGACTTTCTAATTCATTGAATGGTTTAATGCCTGTCAGATCTTGGGTATTTTCTGAATTTTATTGAAAGTGATGTGCATTTTCTGATTTTTATTGAAATTAGACAGAGAAAAATATATTTTATAGAATCTCTTTGAAATATCACATCAGTATAGTAAAAGGTTTGTTTTCTTCTAGATCCCATGGTTGTGAATTTAGTGGATGGTAAAATTATAAATACACACACAGTATGGAGACATGGCCTTTTTAAAGGAAATGTGATTTTGAAACTTCTAAGTTCAGTGGTTCTTGATGTCATGTTTTAATTTGTCAACATGATGAAATGACATCTTCCCCATCAGAATTACACATGGACTTAAAATGAGGACTTGTAACTTCAGGGGTGTCAGGAGCCCCTGAGCCATCCCTGGGCTTCAGGCTCCAAGCCTGTCATCTGGGGTCTTAGGCATGGAAGGATCCAAATAAGGTTTTTTTTGCATTGTCATAATGCCACCTAAAGTGTTTAAAATAAATTTCTGATTATAAAACTTAGTTTTATACTTAGTTTGGTTCAACAACTTGGAAGCATTTGAATCCCACCTTGTAGTATGATTCCTACCTCCATGGAGTTTAATATCTAGCTGGAGAGATAGGCAAAAACTAACTAGAATCATTTTTTAAATAAACGCAAGTTGATTCTTCCTTTTCCTCACTACTACAAATGCCAGCTTGAGACAGAGAGTGACAATATGGAGTCCTTCTGTAGGTAGTATTTAAGCAGAGCCTCTGAGGAGGTGACCCTGGTGACCTGAGCCCTAAGTGATGAGAGGGCAGCCATTCAATACAGAGGGATGAGCCAGTGCACAAACCGAAGAAGCCTGTGTGGCTGGAGGGTCGGTAGTGAAAGGAACTGGAGACCAGAGAAGCCTGGTCTTTAGGCAGGGAGCCTGATGGCACTGCCTTGTAGGCCAGAGGGAGAAGCAGTTAGGGGCCTCGGAGGGTTCATATAAGGGAGCAACGCAGGCCCCGCTCATTGGCTCATTTGTCAAGAATACATTGTGGGAAAAGAGCAGAAGCAGGGAGAATCACTCAGAGGTAGGAGATGAGACTAGACTCAGGCTAAGGGGGGCAGTACAGCTGGGCAGATAGCATTGTTTGGAGATACATTTCAAAGCAACTTACAGGGCTTGCTGTTGGGACAGCAGTTGTGTTAAGAATGCCATCGTAATCAACATCCAACCATTTTTTCCCAAGGAACACGTCTTTTATGTAATAATCATCAGGAGGTTCTTTGCGTTTCTGCTGCTGGGTGAGGCCCTGGGGTGGGGGGGCGTGGAGAGTGAGTACAAAGATAGTAAGACACTGTCTTCCTGCTTACGACTCAGAGGCTGGTAATGGCAAAGGCAGCCTGTCACTTTCCAAGTGTTCGGGATTTAGGACTATGAAGCCAGACTAGACAAAATTTAACTTTTTTTTTTTTTTGAGGGCAGTGTCTCTGACCCTCATATGTGGGACCCGAACCGGAGCCGCTGGCATCCCAAGCCAGCGCTTAACCACCGCGCCAGTCGGCCGGCCCCAAGACTAGATTTAAATTTAAACTGCAAGAACTACAGATTAGCTCTTTGCCTTGAGTGGGTTCTCCAGCCTCGGCTTCCTGTGCTATAATATGGTCCCCTGTGAGAACTAACCGGAACAAGATGGATAAAGCTCTTCATTCAATCCTGACACATAATAGGCATGAGAGAGAGAAAGGCACAGCTGTAGGGACAGGAAAACATGTGTCTAAAGTCCTAAAACAGTAAGTCTTAAGAATACAGAGGAGCAGATTTCTCCTTGTTGAGTAACTCAGAGAACTCTGCATGTTCGCTGTTCCGGAGAGTAGAATGGATTCTTTTTCCCACATGCAATTTTTTACCCTCAATATTTAGATACGTACTATGCGTTCATTGTGGAAAATGCAGAAAATACTTTTTAAAAATCACCTATAATCCCCTAAAACAGGAAGTATTTTGATTGGGGTAAGCAGGGCTGCCACATACATCTACACAGTTTGTGCACTGAACAGCCATATTTGTGGCCCCTGGTTAGCAAACGGAGTAACATGAGCAAGTGTAGAAGCGGGAGATTCCAGGCTGTCTGGAATGGAAGGCACGGAGTCTCCACTGGCTAGAGCTGATGGACCCACATGTGGGAAGCTGTGTGCAGAGGCAACCCGGGACTAGCTCAGAGAGCCATGCCCATCAGACACCGCTGGCCTCGATGCATCAGGGGATGCAGGATTCTTAGCACCAGCGTGACGTGATTCAGTTCTGCAGGATTGTTGGGCAGAGTGGAATGGGACTGAGAGGAAAGAGAGTGTGTAACCTCTGCAGTTTGAGTCAAAGCCTGCTCAAAGGTGTCACCTCATTCAGGACTCCTTAGGAAAAAGGGGTCCCTCTTCCAGAAGCACTTTTTACACAGTTGTTACAGCACATTTTATGGAAGTGATTTTCTTTATCTTCCTCTGTCTCGCCATTAGAATGTCAGTGTATAGTGAAGGGAGGGGGAAAGGGTCTTAAAATCTTATTTCTACCCTTTCTCTACCAGTACCTAGTACACATAAGGTCTTTTAGTAAGATTCTTGTTGAATAACAAAGGAATTGTGGTAACTTCAAACGTGTGAATTGGAAGGTGCGAATGTGAGATTCACATACTTACATGCCTTTTGTGGCTAGTCTGGAGATGTGACTGATAAAGCCACTGGGTAGGTACTTTGGTCCCTCTAGTGTGGCAAGGGAAATATTAAAGTTGTAAGAGAAAGTCCCTGGAGAACAATGATGTCCATGTGGGAAGTTCAGCTGGGAAATTGGAAGGTGTTCCATCTCTAAGGCAGCAGCCAAGGAGGAGTCTGATGGAGCGCACAGGAGACCTGGAGATTGACAGGCATGTAGGGTTGGGGGCAACTGCTTGAAGTGGAGGGAGGCACGCTGGGATGGCCCTGGAGTGGTTTGTGGTGACACCTGCTCAGCCGGAGGGAAGGAGAGGTGGGCATAGTTTGCCAGGACCAAGAACCATTCTGGGTGCTGCCAGTGTCTCTTCAGTCTTTAGGGACAGGGTGGTAGCGAGATAAAGGAGTTTGGGAACCCATTCTTTCTATTGTTGTAATTTCAGAAGGCCCATTCTTGTTTATAACACCACTAAAAGTTCTTCAAATTTAAAATCTTTCCAAGTGGCCATGGCAGTCTGTTTATTACCGTATTAGGAAGAACCCATACCTGCCAAGGGGAGGGCTACTTTTTTTTTTTTTTTTTTTTTTTGAGGGCAGTGTCACTGGCCCTCACATGTGGGACCAAACCGGGGCCGCTGGCTTCCCAAGCCAGCATTTAACCACCGCGCCACTCGGCTGGTCCTGCTTTCTTATATTTTGATGAAATTGGTGAAAATGTGTGGACAGTCTTCTGTGAATTCATGTATTGCTGATATCATTTGTGACTTCTGTGAACAAATGAGCAATAGCTACGAAACCCAATGGGCAGGTCCTTTAAAACCACTGCTGCCAGGACCAGGGCAGCAAGGAAACTGCAGTGGCAGCAAGACTTATAAGTAAGTTAATTTTGGTGGCAATGTTATTCTGAATAGATGAGCAGCTTATTATCCAGAGCAGTAAGAGACCATATACGTTTTTGCTAGCCGAGCTGCCTTTTTGGGAATTAATGATTAACCAGGACTTCTGTTTGAGCAATGAGCTGAGTGATGGTAGTGTCATTATGGCATTTCCAGTTTTGCATAGTCTGATTGCTCTCATAATACAGATTGCTTTCTGTCTTGGAAACTGCCTAGTAATGCCATGCTTTCTTGATATTTTCAGGTTTTGAAATATTCCAGCATGCCTCATATTTCTTTCATTACTCAGTATTTTTAAGAGCACTATGTTACTTAACTGCAAATTTCATATTTAAAAGTGTAATCTGTCTGAATCAGTGGATCCCAGATGTGCTGTGCATCGGAGTCAACGGGGAGCTTCCTAAGAGCAGCTTCCTAAGGCCCTTCCTAAGTTACCAGGGGTCGGGGATCACCAAGGTGAGGCCTCAGGAATCAGCATTCTAAACTGCCCCTGGGCCGATTCTGACCCACTGGCAGCTAGAAGCCCCATGCTCACAGCAGACCCTGCTCTCAGCCGGAGCTGCTGCTTGGTGTTCCTGGAACCTGGCACAGTGGCTGGGGCACATCGGCACCCAGAACTTGGTTGATTGAGTCTAGCAAAGATGGCATGAACAGAGGCCCCTGGTTTTTTGTTTGTTTGTTAGTTTTCTAACTGATTTTTAACTGTGTGTATTATGTGCTGGAAATGGCAAATTAGTTGTCTCTAAAACTCAGTATAAAGGAGGACTGAGATGGTGAAGTTCCTAGGGCCAGAAGCACCTTTCTTTTGAAGTTGTTTACCCAACTGGGAATCTCAGTTGATCAGTTAGTAGTGAATGTGTTGGTCCAATACTGGCTACTGAATAGCATGTAATGTGTAGCCCTGTTTACATGTTTACTGTGGATCTGAGTAGGTAGGACTAGATCATGACTTAGAGGGCGGGCGCCTCTGGGGATCTGTGTCAAAAGCGCTTCCCAGGGGATTCTGATAAGCTATATGTGTGCACTGCTGCCCTGGGCTGCTGCTTCTCTTTGAGTTTGCTTAAAAAGAATACCTTTATGGGGTGATCTTACCTAGGCACAGTAAATGAGTGATATTAAATCACCTGAGACAGGTGCCACATTTAGAATCTATAGTTAATTACAACCTTACTCAAATGTCAGTTGGTGAAGTATTGGGTTGTTGGACGTCGCTTCACTGGCCCATGTTGGTATTATCATTGTACTCTTCCCGGGTGAAGCAGTTGCTCACTGGCCATTGAACAGCCTCTCACTGCAGCTCACAACAGCTCACTCCCACTGCCAGCCAACCTCACTGTAGCTTACGCCATTGCCAGGCAACTCACGGCAGCTCAGCTACAGGTTGAGCTGTTGTGCACCATCTTAGCTGTAGAGGGTGCAGCATCACTGGCCCTCATGTGGGATCCGGACTGGGACCCTGCTGCTCAGAGCTGGCGTCCCAGGCCAACTCCTCTAACCGACGCGCCACTCGGCCGGCCGCTGAACAAGGAAATAGGAAGCTCACTGAAAGATGGCAAAAGGTTATCGAACAAAACGGGCAATATATCGTTGATTGATCTTTGTTCTTTAATAAGTAAATGACATTTGAAAAACATAGACAAGATATGTCATGAATTTTCTGACAACCCAATATTTTGCCTCAGATTAGTTAGGCTGACCCACTTGTTCACCTTTTGGCTCAGCCCTGAGTCCCAGGGCAAGGCTTCCATGGCCTCATGTGCCTCTGCCACTTTTTCCCAGTTTTAATCCATCGGGTTCCATCTTTGTCATTTGCTTTCTTAATTCCACTTAATATTTTTCTTTAAATCAAACCACTTCTATGTAAATCTTTTACGAAGAAAACCTTATTAGAATCATCAGCGTGAAAATTGATGTTGTTTGCCGTAAGATGGTAAGTATGAAAATAAATACGGTGAAAAGGTGATTAAATTCCTTGATGCGCTTGCCAGTGCCAGCTCTGAGCTCTGAGGCCTGCTCCCTTTGTTGAAAAGGAGAGTAGCACATTTTAGGCAGGTGTTATCCACATGGGAGTGTGATGTTATCAGAAAAATTGAAAGAGATCTGGGAACTAGTTAAGTTTTCCCGTGCGATTTAATGTTATCAGTGTTGAGGGGTGAAGCTACCCTGTATTTTGAGAAATACCAGCTCAAGCTCTTGGATTTGGTGTACTCTGATGTTTAGGGAGTTGTTTACTGAGGCCATCCCTAGCCCTAGGAAATGCCATACCTTGGAAGCAGAATTTTCAACCTCAGGTTGATCTGCAAAGGTACAGATCACAGATAAAATACTCCTTGCCATTTATCAACTGACTTTTTGTATTGATCCCCTACTAGTGGCTATCAGTGGTGTGTGAGCCTAGGCTCAGTGTAAAACATCAGCGCCTCTCGCAGAGCTCTGCTCCCGCAGGGAGAGATCATGACTGTGGCTTTCTCATAACCTTGTAAAAGTAGCTTTAGCAGAGACAGTGCTGCCATCTTCTAGTTTTCTCCACTTGCAGATATTACAAATCCTGTAAACCACACCCATTGCTTGGACTTAATATTCCTTGAAGTGCACTGAGGTGACTTGGATTCTTTTGGATGCCGGCATAAATTGTACTATTCTAAAACTACATTTTCAACAGAGGATGAGTAAATAGAAATTACTCATACTTTTTTGAGCTAATTAATTGGTTTCAAAGAACATCAGTATAAGAGTGAAATGAGTCTTATTCTGTGAGATCCACTGGGCTGGTTCTGGCAAAAATGCTGATTCCATTGGGCATTGCACATATCTGTGACAGTGGTTGCCATCCTATGATTAAATTAATCTACATCGCAAAGCAGAGATTTTTGCTGTTTAATAAAAAAAAAACCACTCAGACCCTTTTGCCATCTGATTGATTTAGACCTGGAGTAACAGCTTCAGGCATTTTGAATGAGTTATTTTATTTGGCTACTAAGTAACTTTGTTCTGGGATGAGGAAAAATGTTTCTTTTTTCTTTCCAGTGTGCCAGCTAAATTTGGCTACTGAATTTTTATAATCTAAGTCTCTTCTACTTTGAAACTTTCAGTGATAGTTAATCTTTTTAGGATTGACATTCATTTGAAAGTCCACAGACTAATGATAATTGTTAATAGCACTTGACGTTTCACAAACACTGTTACGTGTATTATCTCATTTCGTGTTCTGAGAAATCCACTGAATGGATGGTTTTATTCCCAGTTACAGATCAAGCTCCTAAAATAAATTTCATTCACACAGACAAAATGTACCAGACCAGGTTTTCTGACTACTCATATCTATTTCTCATACATATAATAAGGATGTATAGAGTTAAAAGAAAATCTAGAGACAATGTAAAGAATTCCATGTGTCACAAAACTCTCATTAGTGACAGATGTTCTAGCTCAGGTAAAATTTTAAGTTTGCTTAGAGTAACTAGAGTAGCACTGTAAACCCATTACCTCAGAGAGAACATTTAGTAATTCGAAGACATAATGATAGTAGGTAGATATTTGATTTAGCACTGTCCTTGGATTTCTATTCAGAATGTTCTCCCACTTTAACCCTAAATCATAGCTAGCCAAAGCTAATCTCCTCTTTTTGTTCCAGCCTCATAACATTTTGTAGCTTCTTTAGAGAATTGGTTGTCATATTTATTTCTGTAGTCAGTATAAAGATGGAAACTTGTTGCAGAGCCAAAAATACTTCTCTCTTTTGCTTTGTCGACACATGCCAAATCTTTCTCCAATAGGCAGGGGCTGAGCCAAGGAAGGAAGCTGACCAGAGCAGGCACATCAAAACATGAATGCTGTCAAGGTGGACTCTCAAATTCCCAATTGGCCATTTGACCTAAGCTTCTTGTCACTGAAAAGCATGATGTAAAATAAATGCCTTAAATTCAGTTTTTCTTTGCCATAAGCCAAATAGTGCTAATACAATTTTATATGAGGTGTGATCAAACGATATGGTGAATGTTTAAATAAAAGAAAACTTTATTATAATAAAAGACACATTGCCAGTAATCTCTCTCAAAATACTCCCCCTCACTTCAAACACACTATCCCGTCATTCTTGCCACTTTCTGAGGCAGTTCTGGAAGTCCTCTTTCATGAGTGTCTTTAGTTGCACTCTCATGGCTGCCTCAATGTCCTAAATCATTTTGACTTTGGGGAAGAGCCAGAAGTCGCATGGTGCCAGATCCCATGAATAAAGTGGGTAAGGACACACCGTAATGTTTTTATTTGACAGAAATTGCCATGCAAGAAGCGACATGTGACATGGAGCATTGTCATGATGGAGGATGATTTACGGCAAACTTGAAAACACACCTTCTCTCAACCGTAGCTCACACCCGACTGACTGCATTGAACAAGTTGAAATTTGTCACACACTGTTACGCCTCTTCACATATTGAAGAGCCCTGCCTTTCAGTTGGATGGCGCTTAGCAGCAGCATTCACTGTATTCTGTGATCACAACAAAAAGGCTCTGTGTCACACATCATTTCTGGTACAGTAATTTCTGTCAAATAAATACATTACGGTGTGTCCTCATCCACCTTATTTGCCCGATCTGGCATCATGCAACTTCTGGCTCTTCCCCAAATCAAAATGACCATGAAAGGTAAATATCTTTGACTCAAGTCAGGACATTGAGGCAGCCATGACAGCGCAACTAAAGACACTCACGAAAGAGAACTTCCAGAACTGCTTCAGAAAATGGCAAGAACAATGGGATAAGTGTGTTCGAAGCGAGGGGGAATATCTTGAGGGACATAAATGGCTATGCGTCTTTTACTGTAATAAACTTTTTAAATATGGCTATGCATCTTTTACGGTAATAAATTTTTTTAAATTTAAGCATTCACTGTATTTTTTAAATCTTACCTCTTATTTTTTCCTTAGTTATGTAATCAGCAGGTGTCTTTAAAATGGTGCTATTTATGCCGTTTGTTGGAGCAACATTTTAATTTCTAGTTATAAAATATATTGATTTTTTTCCACTCACATTGAAATTGTAATCAAGTGAAAGCTTGAACTGCTTGCAGCACAACAGCCAGTAAGTCGAGGGACAGGGAGTTGGGCAAGGAGAGAGACTTTATTTGGAAAAAGACAGCAAGCCAAGAAGATGGCAGACTAGCATCCTAAAGAACCATCTTGAGAAAGCACAGAATTCAGCCTTCTTTCATGTCAGGGAAAGGGGGAAATGGGTTTCAGGTCAGGATGTGATGATTGACCCACCGACTGCAGGCATCTGGATATCAGCAAGGGTCCAAGGGGGATGGTGAGACTTCTTTGCTTTCGGTCAGCAGACTCTGGTTGCTGTGATCTGTCACAAGTTTCCCATAAATCCTTTGATAGACAACCATTATTTGTTTACATACCTTCTTTACCCCCTTGGGAGATAGTTTCAAGGAGGGAGGTTGTTTCAGTAAATCCTAGGCTGCAGGTTAGATTCCTTTAATGATTAGCATATCTATGTGTGGAACTAAGCAAAAGTTGCAAACTGACATGTTATGGGAACTGGGCAGGCTCGAGCAAGATAGAGTCAGAAAGACTGATTATTTTATTCTGTTACAAAATCTGCCTTTTTAAATGTCTGTGTCTTGAGGTTGTTTTAAAAAAATAAATTGACAATGATATTATATATTATCCATGTATTTAATAAGTATTTTTTGAGTGCCTACTTTCTATTCTAGGCATTGTTCTCCACTGAACTAGAAAAGCAGTGTCTTTGGTTTCATTAGGCTTATATGTTCTATTTAGGGAGGGTGGAGCGAGAAGGACAAAATCAAGCATGATAAGATTATTTCAGGTAGTGATAAATGCTAGGAATAATGTGAGAAAGAATGATCAAGGCAAGACATTTTAGATAAGGCTAGTCAAAGAAAGCCTCTCTGAGAAGCTGATATTTAAGCTCAGTGATGAAAAGGAGCCAGACGTTTAAGGCCTGGAGGACCAGTGTTCCAGAGAAAATAGAAAGGGCAAAGACCCTCAGGTAGAAATGGGTTGGGGGAAAAAGCCAGAGAGGAGGTGCCAGAGCAGTGTGCAAGCAGAGGGCTGCGGGTGGAGTTAGAGAAAGGGGCTGGGGCCCCAGGCTATGGGCCCGCACACACTGGGAAACCAGGATGGGGCAGTGCCCACAAGGCTGGGTCACTGGGTGATTCCAATACAGAAGCATCTTTTCCTTTGTAGTGGACCAGTAATTTAGTCATACAAGCCAGAAAACAAAAGAGCATGTGTACACTTTTCTGGAACTTCTCATACTCTCATTTGGGTAACAGAAACTCATTGATTCAAAAACAAAAACACATGTATTTTAATTTTTTTTCATTATTAACATAGTAATATACATTGTAAAAAGAATTAACCAACAAGAGGATAAATATGCAATCAGGATAAATAAAGCTTCTCTATCTTACTTATTCTCAATCAGAATAAATAAAGCAGTTTGGCATTTACCCTTGGAAGGTTTCTAGACCCTGGGCAAAACAATATTTGGCTGCGTACTCTCACACATGAAAATTCAATGTTATAAAATCTACTTTTTATATTTAGTAATCTATCGTACTTTTCCATGTTAATCCATGTTGCTCTACTTCTTTCTGAAGACTGCCTATTATTCCACATTCTTAATGTATTTAATTAAATTAATCAGTTCCCTGTTGACAGGCTTTTAGATTTTCAGTACATTATAACATGCGGTGCTTTAAAGACCATTCTTTGGGAATGTCTGTCAGTATTTCAGCTTATTGATTCCCCACAGGGAGGCTAGTCATAGTGACCCTCCAGGTTAGTGCTACTGTGATACAATGAATACTTGAACTCTCCTGATTTGTCTCACCAGAATGAGGCAGAGGAAATGTGGGTTTCTAACACCATCACTCAGTCAATACATTGTTAATATTTACCAGTGCTGCTCTTGACTTGTCTGCTGCATTTAAAATTTGTTAGGATAGCTGCGCTTCAGATTTTAAAGGGGGCATTTTAGGAGATAAATCCATATTTTAGTTATATTTTCTAAAAGATGTTTTTCCTGACAATCATTTCACAACTCTAATTTGTATGTTGACTAGTTAAGATATACACATACCTGCTATTTCAACCCTGTTAAACTGTGGTCTTACATACTACCAGAAGAGGGAGGTTTTATCACTTGTTGATGCTGTAGCACCTACCGCCTGGATGGGTTAATTCCTACATTGCATGTTCTAGTCCAAGCCCATGAAACAAACTGGTTTGGGGCAAGAGGGCAGTGACACATTGTGTGTCTAAAAATCCCAGTCTTCGGTTTACTTCTACATCTTGTTTTTAAGGCACGAGCTCTCAAATTGAACTTCAAAGAAATTTTATACCTTTTCTTGTGTGTTTGAAAGTTTAGGGGGAAAAAAAAAAGAGGGAGAGATCAAGGAAGGTAATTATCGCACAGTAAAAATAAGTTAAAATACAAACAGTAAACCCCTAATCACACATGTTAGAGTTCTTGATTTCTGGTTTCCTAGTGTCAAAAATAAACTCTGAACTGAAATTTGTTTCATTGCTTTTTTGTGCTTGATATTTTAAAAAGATTGTTAGAATTCTTCATACTAGATTTGTAGTGAGCTTTTGAAAGTTATGATGTTGTTTTTCCTGAGTGGCTAGTAGGTCTTACTGTGTTCCGTTGTGCTGCTTGAATCTCAGTCTGCCTAGCCAAACAAATGAAATGGGTGTCATAATTCAGGATAGCTTGTTTGCTGTAACACCAGAGTTTCATACTGTTTAAATTTTTTTCAGCCCCCCTCGCAGTGCATTTTTTGTAAGAAAAACTTGTTAAAACAGTTTCCCTATGGATTTTTTGATTGACGTGAATATATACAATATATATACAAAGCATATATTTTTACATAGATACACAAATGTAATACAAACATGCTATTTTCAGATAGCCTACTTTTTTCTTATTTCATTGGCTCTTTTTTCTTTTATTTTGAGGGCAGTTTTACTGGCCCTCATATGTGGGACCCAAACGGGGCCGCTGCGTCGCAAGCCAGCGCTTAACCACCGCGCCATTCGGCCGGCCCTCCTTTCCTTCTTTAACGTAACAGCCCTTTTTACTCAGTAAGCCATCTCTGTAACTTGGTACATTCTTTTTTTTTTTTTTTTTTTTTTTTTTTTAAGATTTTATTGGGGAATTGGCGGAGGGGAACAGCGTTGGGGAATCGGGGAAGGGGAACAGACAAGTTGCTGTCTTTTTGTTCTTCAGTTTAGTTGCGGAGGATGTTGCTTCACTGTTGGTATCGTCATTGCACTCTTCCCGGATGAGGCAGATCGGTCGCTGGCCTCTGGATGTCACTCACTGCGGCTATTGGCAGCTCACGCTTGGCTGCCAGCCGCTCACGCTGGCTGCGGGCCACTCACTGTAGCCTATGGCGCCCACTGCAGCAGGGGCTGCAGTCCACACCATCACTGGGGCTCACACAGCCCAGCTCCAGGTGGAGCTGTTGTTAGCTGTAGAGGGCAGTGTCACTGGCCCTCATGTGGGATCCGAACCGGGGCCGCTGGCATCCCAAAACCAGCGCCTAACCAATGCGCCACTCGGCCGGCCCTGGTACATTCTTAATACATAACTTAGTATTATCCACTAACACCTTGGTTTGCAAGCATAATTCGTTCCAGAAACAAACTACTCGTATTGCAAAACATTGCTCATTTACTACGTTAAAATGTATTAGTAATGTTTGCTCGTCTTGCAGAACACTCGCAAACCAAGTTACTCGCAATGTAAGGTTTTACTGTACATCCTTCTATATTTTTTTCTCATACTCATAACTCTATACAGGCACATATAATCCCATGTTTTATTAGCAGGGATTTGGGTCACAGTTTTACAAAAATGGATCATATTATGCATACTTTCCTACTGAACAATACCACATGGGAATCCATTCACTTCCCAACATAACACTAATTCCCCCTTTTTTTAATGAATGCTTACTGTTCTGAGGTGTGGCTGTGCAGTGGCCAGGTCCTCTGTCTGTGGACATTAACTTTGTTTCCTGCTTTTTGTCTCTCTGAACAAAGCAGCAGTAACCACCCTGCTATGCTACATATGTACTTCACTATTGGTGGTTTTGTTTCCGTGGAATAGAGTCTCAAGAAGAGATTCCTGGGTTAGAAAGGATATTTATTTGCACTGTTAATAGCTGCTACTAGATTGTTTCCCAAAAAGGCTGTAATACTTCGTAGCTCTACTAGAATTGTATGCAAGTGTTGCCTCTAGGAATAGGTGTTTTATTTATTTTTCTAAACTTTCATTTCTCTTTCTAAAGCCTCACGTTATTTTACACACATGCAACGTGCGCACACACACGCACGTGGTTAATTGTCACTTGATTTTGAAGTAAGTTTCTCTAACATGTGCCAACTTTTTTACTACCAGAGTGGCATGTACCTTTTGAGTTTTAGTAATATTAATGATATAAGGCAAGGAGATCTTTCAAAATGAGTGACAATTTTTTTAAATATCCATTTATTTATTTTATTATTATTATTTTTTTAAAGATTTTATTGGGGAATTGGGGGAGGGAACAGCCAAGTTGCCCTCCTTTTGTTCTTCCGTCTAGTTGTGGAGGATGTTCCTTCACTGACCCATGTTGATATTATGATCATTGAGCTCTTCCCAGCTGAAGTAGATCTGTCATCGGCCATTGGACGGCCGCTCACCATAGCTTAGGCAGCCCATGCCAGCTGCTAGCTGCTCACAGCAGTCCACTGCAGCCCCACTGCAGCCTACACCGTCACCAGCGACTCGACTCACGGCAGCCCAGCTCCAGGTCGAGCTGTTTACCATCTTAGCTGTAGAGGGCGCAGTGTCACTGGCCCTCATGTGGGATCCAAACCGGGCCCTGCTGTTCAGAGCTGACGCTCCCAAGCCAGCTCTTTAAGCAACGCACCACTCAGCCAGCCCTAAATATCCATTTAAATAGTTACAGGCAATCTTCCTGTAATATGGGAAATTTCTGTTCATACTGTATGGAATTTACATTGGGAAGACATCTAGTTCTGTTAGGCTGGATTCCTCTCTGCAGTATGTGTAGTCTTCCACAGGGGAACAGTTTTTGGTGAGATTAGTTGCAGGGCCAGTGAAACACTATTGTCAGTTTTATTTCTGATCTCATCCTCCTTGCGCTTGGAGTGATTGGTCACCTTTTAACAGGGTTCACTTTGTGTATCAGATAATGGCTGGGCTGAAGTCAGACTGTGGTTAATACAAAGCCTATGTAAATCAGGCCGTGAGGTTATACTTTATTTGCCTGCCTTCGAACACTTGGAATAGCTGAAAAGGGACACACACAGGAAGTGTGGCTGAACTCTGGAGGAGCCCTCCACCGAAAGATCAGATGGTGGCAGCCAGAGGAAGGCTGCTGGGTATTAGCCCCCAAGGTGAATTATCCTCATTTAAACTTTATCTCCCGCCTCCCCTAATCCAGCCTGAGTACCTAATGAGCACTGGATAATAACATAGCAACTTTTCTCGGTGAAGCTAATCTGATGCTGGGTAGTAGGCTTCCAGGCCCACAGCTGAATGAACTGCTTGGTATTTCTAAGTTTGAAAATACTTTCTCCCCCTTTCAAGTGCTCCTTGGCAGCAGGTAAGGAATGTTAAAGCTCCTGGAAGTGCCAATTAAGGCCAATTATAACTCGCCCGGCCTGCTGAGACAGTGAAGTGGGTTTAGTGGAGACTTGCGCTCTGTAAACTGGAGAACTGGCTGCCGCCCGGGACAGGAACACAGCACTTCCCAACTGCCAACGGCAGAACAACAAATGACAGGCACCTCTGCTGGCTTCTCAGAGATTTGATTTAGGAAATCCCATGATTTGCTGGGGACTTCACTAATTTCTGTAATCAAAACCACTGTCCTTCTCTTACCCTTCAGATGATGACCACCATCCAGTTTCTCCTTGTTTCTGATCATAATAGCTAGCATTTATCGAGCATTTGAGATGCTGGGCACTGCATTAAATGTGTTACCTCCTGTGCTCCTCACCACAGCCCTGGAGGAGGGAGCGGAATTAGGCTTCTGAGGAGCACGTGGACCTGGGGGCCAGGAGGCTTTTGCTGAATGTGCTGAGGCCGTGGGCAGGTGCCCCTCAGCTCAGGCTGCTGCGCTTGTGCTCTGCGCCGGCTCATTCACAGGATTTGTGTCAGTTCGGGACTCCTTTTGTACAACCAGAGTAAAACTGATGTGTGCACGCCATCCACACCATAGCGGATAACTTGTAGTTTTTGGTCTGTAAGGCATGCGTATTATTCTATTAAAATGTATTTTAGTCTATAGTCTTTTTTAATCTGTAGTCTATTTTTTCATTAGAAAAAAGAAATGTGACCATGTCTCCAGACCTAGACACTTAAATCTGAGCCACCATTGGGGGATTTAATATCAGTATAAACTTTATTTGGGTAGGATATTGGAAAATGGTTTGAAGAAAATAATAACAGTGCTTTTCAAGGAGAACAGAGCTGTATTTGTTTAAACATTAAAAGTTTAATTTGAGCTTTATGCCCTTTTTTTGTGTATTTGTATATATTTTACAAAATTATGTTTTCCTGGCTTGCACTGTCATTCATCCCCATTTGATGTACATCTTAGAAATAAATAAGTTGTTTATACATGAAATGAAATGTAGACATGTGTTTGTAGCATTTAAGAACATTTGCTGAAATTCACCCAAGCTTTCCTGAGGGTTATAGAAAGATGGTCCCCAGAACTGTCATGGATGGGCCGGCTCTCGTAATGATTGTTCTCCCCACTTGAACTTCCACCATCTACAAAAGGGAACACTGGAAAGGCAAGCATTTGTGCTGAGAGCCCAGCAAGGAGACCAATGCCGGGCCTGGTGCGTGCAGTGGTGGGGACAGAGGCTTGGGCTGAGAAGTATCCTCTTACCCCATCTCTGTTCTGCAATTGATGATATCCAGGAGACTCCTCATCTGCCCCTTGGGAGGGCGCTTGGGTGCAGCGAACAGTGCTAAGACCTGTTGCAGTCAGGTAGCACGGCAATGGATTTTTTTTTTTTTCCTGCTAGCTTAAGAAAACTTTAAGTGAATTAACCTAAAATTCTTATTTTTGCTAATTAACTTTTGAAATTTGCTTATCCTGTCCTCCTACGGCCCACAGATGGCATTTTCTTTATGTTCTTCTGATGTCTTTTAAGGACCACCATAGTTTTGCTTGTCTGAATGTGACTGTAAGGAATCTGAAAAGGAAAGGAAAGCAGTAGGTTTCAGAAAACCCTCTGGATCTTAATATTGCTGCCATGGTTAAGATCTGAATGCTTGCTGTGAAAATAAAGCAGCGTGGCTACTCTTCTTTTGTTTTAGAATAAATTTAGAGTTTGTGTGTGATCTAACAGAAGCTGTTTCCTATGCCCACAACTCTTTCCTTTCCCATTCCTTCCAGGCCAAATTTTTCCACACATGTAATTCATGACTTTTTGCCCAGATATTCTACATGGGGTGATGGGATTCTGTAAAGGAATTCCACCCCCACCCCCACCCCCCCCTTTGACATTTAAAAGTGTTCATTCTGAACTATCATGCATCTGAGTCTATTTTATGTGTGCAGCCTTTATTATCATAAAAACAGATCAGTTGACCATTTTTTTCCATGTCTGTTTGACAGTAAGATTTGATGATTGACAAGAGGGGAAGTAGTGACATGGGGAGTGTAATAGGGCTGAGACAGGGAACAGCTAAACCAGGAAGACACTGTTTACAAAGAGCCACTTAGAGAAGTTTTTGGATTCTTAGTATAAAAAGTACCACGCTTTAGTCAGTCAGCCAGTGATTGAAACTCTGGACACTCAGGTGTATATTCTGAAATTAGACACATTTTACCAATATGCACAGAAGGTAAGATTTTTGTTGCTAGATTTAGGAAGAAAAGAGAGTGCTTGCTTATAACAAACTTTATTTTTTATTTTTTATTTTTGAGGGCAGTGTCACTGGCCCTCATATGTGGGACCCGAACCAGGGCCGTTGGCTTCCCAAGCCAGCCCTTAATCACCACGCCACTCGGCCAACCCAACAAACTTTTATTTTTTTAAAATATAGATCATGAGGAAATAAAATGTAGGGAAAGTCTTGTTGATATTTATAGAAATGTATAACTTTAAAACTTCTAGGTCTATTGAGGCATAAAGTGTAGATTGTATAATGAATCATGTAAATTTTCTAGTATACCTGATAATAGTAGTATCGGTTTAAAGGTATGTAGAAATATCAAGGTGTGAATAACTCACATTTTAGCAGGTTTAATTTCTAAATTTCATCTTCTCCAGTTTTGGCAAGTTGCCTTTCAACTAGAAGGATTAATTTACACCAGCCAGGATGCCTGCCTGGTATGACCATATTAGATCAAATTAGACTCCTCCCCTTGCTTTCTGTTGATCTGCCAGGACCTTTGTAATTCAAGTGCTTTTTACAGTAGTAGCAAATGTTACATAAGACCAAACATGGAGCATATTTGGAGTTGGTGGGCAGACCCAACTCATGATGTAAGCCTGCAGTAGCGAGTGTGCAATGAAGCACAACCAAATTATGTGAATGGAAGGTAACAAGAAGCCTCTCCAGCATAGCCCTTCCTCTGCACCGGGGCTGAAAGCTCTACTCGGTAAGTTTTCCGAGACAGTTTTCAGAGGCTGGTCTTGGCTCGGGGCCCAGTGCTGGATGAGCTTGCAGGAGGTGGGTTAGGTCTTTGGTAACATTACATAGAACCAAGCGGAGTCGGAAGAGTGCGTGCAGGCCTGTTTCCTGCTATCATTTGTCCTGTCCTGCCAGCAGGCCCAGAGTCGTATGCTGCTGAAGCGCTGCAGAACGTGAGCTCTGCAGAGCTAGTGATCAGAGTGGGTAATCACGACAAGAGGGATTAGCTACTGCAAGCACCCACGGGAGCCATTCTGAAATGTCATTTGAGTAATCTGGCCAAAGTTCAAAATGCAAACAGGAGTTGAGTTTGCTATTAACTCCAACAAAATGCTGAGGTTTGCACCAAACAGCTCCCGGATCTCAAAACAGGGAGAACATTGGCTACGTCGCTCTCTAAAAATGGAGGAACGTTGTAACATGCTTTAACTGTTTGTTTTTTATCTCACTTGTGGTAAGTGAGGTTTCATGACAGGCAGTTCACAGTGTTTCCTGTAAGAGTGTGTTTGAAAGCTATTTTGTCAGATACTTCAAATCCACAGCAGTTTCAAACATAACACTGTGTCAAGAGGGAAAACAACTTCAAAATACAAACAGTAACCCTGGGAAGTAGTAACTTCTTAAATGGAGTGTATAAAAATGTAATTACTGAATGACTACCAGAAAAGAGTTTTTTTCAGTTGTTATTAAGGTAGCCAGTACAGCTAAGTTGAGTGGGCTGGGAGGCTGTTCTCAGAGTTACATTAATTATCTTGTGTCTCTGTCTGCAAGCAGGAAGTGAGGTGACAGTTGAGTTCTTTACTTTTCACTGGATTCAAATTTCATGCCTTCTGCAATTAAACCGGATGGGTTTAATTGAGGTTGAAATTTAGCTACCCTTTTGAAGAACTTTTAAGTACAGACAAATCTTAAACCTTTAACCAAGTGGCTGTTAATCCCCTAAAATGGATTTTTCTAAAAACTCTTATCTCTTATGAGGCAGTTTTAGTTTTGCCGTTCCTGGTTTCGTTTTTGAATATTGCTTTTGGTGTTTTTTAGTTGACAGCCCCAGCCTGTAGGTGGGGTGGATACTATTTCTCTCTTCAGAAAAAATAAACACGTGCTGCAGACTCATTGAAAACAGCGGCATTGTTAAGTAATGAATCACGCATCCCTTACTAACAAAGTGCCTCATGCAGGCGGCTTTCTGGACTGTTCTGAGTTTGAGGGTTTTGTTATTCGCGTGTTCACGGTCTCCTCTCCACTCCCACCCCCGACCCAGAGTAAAGTAAAATATTTAAAAGGATAGGAAAGTAGCGGGACGCAGCAGTACAGCTGTAACGTACAGCCTCAGCGCAGCACTTTGGAGCAGGTGGTGACACTCCCTGGCACCTGGACTTGCTGCCCCTTTTGGCCTGGGAAGACAGGGCTCCCTGTGGGGATTCCTGCACAGCGGTTTTCACTAAATACAAATAAACAAAACCAAAAAACAACTCCTCTAATTTGAGTTTTACCAGGCTCCTTTAATTCTCTCTTGCCGTATCTGTGTGTGTGTGCGAAAATTGGATTGGAATAGTAAAGACACATTGTTTTGCTTAATTCTCTTTTTTTGCACTTTGATGATAGCCTTGTGTCTTTCATTTGGGAAAAACTGTGACCCACACCCAAAATACGACTGCAGAGATGCTCGTGTAAGAATTGAGTTGGTTGATGCTTGAACCGTGCATGATCTAACAAACTGGAATGCTGAACTTACAGTGCTAGATCACTGGATTTATTGGGTGCTGTTTTTCCTTAAAGTTGACAGATTAAATAAAAAAGTAGCTGGAAACCTGTGTATTTTTGGTTCGTGCTGTTTTTTTGCTTCTTACCTGTTGATACCCAAGGAATGCAAACATTTCAAGTCGATGGGGTGGGAGGGAGACGGGAACAGATTTTCGGGAAATGCTGTGCATCGCTCAGACAGCAAAACCTTGTTTGTCTCAAGCGGGTGTTTACTTGGTGTATTGTCAGTATTATTTAGTAACAGTGTTGCTTCCTGAAGAGAGCAGAGAGAGGTTCTTAGGACTGTTAGCAAAACAGAAGCATCCGCCAGCGTAGCATGCATTTCAGGCTATCCTGTAGTCAGAAACGGTGGCAGTAGGTCACAAAGGTGGCACCGTCCCGTGGATCACAGAACCTTGTAGAAGTGGCTGTGTTTGACCCAAGGCAGCAGCAAATGTGTGTATGTCCCTCTGAGATCCTGGTGATAACCCTCAGAGCCGCCTGCACTTTGGCCGGGGCTGCAGGCGCGGAGAAAGGGCCGCCTGAAGGAAATGAACTGGCTGCCTGACCATTCAGGTGTCCCTGAAGCAAGCTCTCTGCTGACCATGACTATGAAGGAGTGATGTTATACTCGCAACTGACGTGATCAAACTTTACACCACTGAGTACCCCCTCTTCTTTGCTATCATTTCATCTTCTTTACTAAACAATTTGGATTTTTAAACTATTTTATAACATTTTTTACATGTTTGTCAAGAGCTACAATACAAGTAAAATGACCAGGAGGGGTACCCCCAGATAGTCAATAAGTTTTTCATATTTCTCACATACTTGAAAGCAAAGTCCAGAAAGAACCGTCCCATGGGAAGAATTCCTGGCAAGAGGATTATTTGAGGTTGCCATATTTCTGCTCCTTTCTTAGCAACATTATTTACAATCCATTCACGCTGCCCCTTCCCCCACTGGAGTCCTTCTCCCTTGTAATCTGCCCTTTGTGATCTGTTCTCTTTCATGCAGCCAGTGTGAATGGGGGTGCACTGCAGTGCGCACCCTGCCCAGAGATGTGGAAATGCCAAGAGACCTGGAACACTTTAGTAGGGCTTTTATTCCCATCATAAAGCACTGACTTGAAGAGCTTGATAATTTGATTATAAACCTTTGGTGAAAAGTTGTTTCAAGTGGCCTGAGTGCTGCAAATGACTCTGTTCTGCACTTGCCCCTTATGTTTTAGTTTAAAAGCACCTCTGCACTAGGGGGAGGAGAAATGCGTTTGGCAGAAGTCACAGTTGGAGACTAATTTGTTAGGGCAGCCAGTGTTGAAATCATCCTTCTCAGTTAGATCTCTCTAGTGGAAACGATGCCTAATGCTTTGTGCCGAAGACTTCTCCCTCACTGTTTTCCAGTGCCGTTTGTAACGTACCTAAGCATGCTCTGAGGCTGCCTCCGGCTCCAATTTTGGCTGATTGTCCTCTGACGCTGTGTGTCAGATAACAGCACTGGGTTCCCCAACGTAAGATTTTAGTGTTCCAGGGACATCCCACCAGTTTGCTTCCTTTTTTTTTTTTTTTTTTTTAGCATTGACTATTAATCGAGTGCCTGAGGACCCTAAAGAAATTGGATCAAAAGTAAAACAGATTTGGGGATTAAAGAAGTATGTGACAACAAGGAGTGGAGTAGGACCACATTTGCAGGTCAGACACATGAGAGTACTTTTAGAAAAGAATAAGGAAATTTACAGGGAAAAACTGACAGAGTAGCGGGAAGACATCAGTCGGTGTTTTGGGTCCATGCATAGTCCCTGGTGTGATTTTAAATGGTATACCAAGTATTTTTAAATAATTATTAGGAAAATAAATAGATGTCAAACCCAAAGCCCTGGTTTCACAGATATTGCATCCATAATGCTAAATCAGGTATGTCTGTCAGTCACTGTCTTATGAAAAATACATTAACTAAATAATAGTCTTTGATAATGTGCAGATATGATGAAAGATCCGGAAAGTGATTTGGTTTTGAATCTCAAAAGTTTAAGGAAAACACGGATGTGGTGAAAAGTAGATATGTAAGGAAGAAGTTCTGAGATTTAAAAATACATATATGTTGTCTTAATTTATAGCCTGCCTCAGGTCCTGATCTGGGATGTTTCCTAGGGTATCATAATCCTATGAAAGACAGATGATGCCAGTTGACACCTCATGAGTTGTGTTTGGCATCCTGAAAGTGAGATATGATGGTTTGGGTTAACTGGAAGCTGCATGATAACAGATTACACTTATTTCCACCTGGACATCAAAATAAACAGTTGAATTAATTCTGTGAAGGGGCTGCTTAATGAATGACCGAAAGGTTCTAAATGGAGTTTTTTGGTATCTGTAACAATTACTATTAGTACTTTTGCCTGCTTATTGAAAATGGAACAGATTGATACTGTGCTCATTAATTATAATATGGCTTGCTTTATTTTGGCATGTGTGAAATTGAGCCCAGAACACCAATGAAATTTCTCTTTTTGTAAAGTATGTATTTGATACTTAAGTAAACCATATTCATTCATTATAGAAAATTTAAACAGTATGCAGAGGTTTTTCAAAAATAAACCTATAATCTCAGGGGTAACCACTTTAAAAAGTCTGATATACTTGTATATCCTAGATTTTTTTCAAGCATGAATGATTTGAAGTTATAGTCTGCTTTGACTGAATTTTAAGTTTGTGCCCTAACTTTGACACTTGTGCATTATAAATTACTTGCAGTTATTTTCAAAGCAATATTTATTTATGACTTAAAAATACCTAATTATTTGGTTTGAGCTCCTTTTTGGTTTGTACCTGAGTGTCAACACACACACACACATACACACTTACACACACAGTTATATGTATACATACATACATAGACACACAAACATATATATGTACACTTACACACTTACATATATACCCAAATATATACTTTTTTAAACTCAGCGTGATTCCAGAAGCTCAGTAGTAGTCTGGTTGCTTTCTACTTCAGAAGATGTAAAGAAAGCTGTCCTCTCCCCTCCCCTGTATCCTGCCCTTGCCTTCAGTAGGGTCACATCTTCAAGCCACATAGGGGAAGAAAGCCCTATGCATCCATCCATCTCTCTCTCCCTCCCTCCCTCCCTTTATCTACCTTGTTCACACATTCACCCACACTCACCCATGTCTATTTTTCTCAGTCCTATCTCTTTTCCTGTATCTGTGTTTGTCTGTCCGTCTGCCTGTCTCTCCCTCTTGCTGGAGCCATTTTTAAAGTGTCTCCCTGATTCAGGGACAGTGTGTGCCTTCTTTGGGCTGGTGCCAGACCCTGTGGAGGAGTGCTTTGAAAACTCAGCTTGGCCTCCTCACCAGACCACACTGCAGTTATGCTTAGCATCTGGCCACTGGTTTGTCCACTTAATAGAAGGTCCCTAACCCTACTCATAACTTGCTTTGTTTCCCTTTTGGTGGAAGAACATACACTTTTTTAAGCTGGAGGCCTAGTTTAAAATCTTCTTAAAAATAAGGGCCCTTAGTGAAAGGATGAGGAGAGTCCATTGGAACTATAATTAAATTTGGTTTTCCCTCTTCACTTTCTCGTGAAGGGAAAGCCAGATGCCACCCTTTCCAGAGAATAAGTTACCAGACCCTGATGTGAAGGAACAACTTAATTCAGCAGCATGACAAGGATCTGAGCTGGCACTTTTCAGGCAGAATCCCAGACACACACACACACACACACACACACACACACACACACACACACACAGCCTGTTTCAAGTTTTACGAATGAAGAAATTCACATGATAAGTTGCCATTCTCAGTTTTTAAATAGCTTTATTGTTGAAGTAGAATGTATTGGGTTGTCGGAAAAGTCATGATGCATTTTTGCAACGAAAAACATAGAAAAAAATACTTCGTGACTTTTCCGACAACCCAATACAATTTTGGGGGAAATGTTATTGATACATCAGCTGACTTTTAATGTTAGGAAACTTTGAATCTTGATTTTGTAGTGCGAAATCCCATTTCGAGAATTAGTAGACAAGAGAAGTGTTAACTAAAGAAAATGGGCAGAGGGCCAGCCGAGTGGCTCAGTTGGTTAAGAGCTCACTCAAGAGTGTGAGCTGAGCTCTGAGCAACAGCAGTTTGATGTCCAGCTCGAGCTGAGCTGCTGCTGAGCTGCCAACAGGTGGCAGGATGGCTCAGCTAAAAAAAAATAAAAAGAAAAAAGAAAAAGAAAATGGGCAGAATGGAACTATGATGGAAATAGAAAATTGAAAGGACAAGCTTGAAGTTACAGTCAGTTCTGCTGTAACACAACACACATTCCTAAAAAATTACTGCATTGTTCAAAATTGCACGACAAAAAGGACATAAAACTCATTGAGAATATTGGGTTATGGGCACAACACTCAAAAACTTCATTAGTGACACAGACAGGGAAAGTTAGGAACCTGACAAAAACGGTAGCATAGTTTTACGTAGATTCACTGGTTAAAAAAAAAATACATAAAGGGCTGGGCCGAGTGGCGCATTGGTTAAGCGCTCGCTTGGGACACCAGCGGCCCCAGGTTGGGTCCCACATATGAGGGCCAGTGATACTGCCCTCAAGAAAAAAAAAAAAAAAAAAACGAACAAAAAAAAACACATAAATCTGAGAAGTATGACAGTTTACCTTGAAAATGACCTAACATCTGCTTCTGGAAGAAGGTGTCAGGAAGATGTGTTTGTGAGCTGTGTAGTGGTGAAAGGAAGGTTCTCTGAGATCAGTGGAAAGTGGGAACACCTGACACAGGTGGGCCTGGTTCCCGACATCCATGGTGATTGTGGTGGATGGTGGATGGTGGATGTTTGGGGTGGGGGGCATTTTATGTATTCCCACATGGTTCTGTTCAGCCAGGCACAGTTTTCTGCATACACCTAGTGCTTCTTGCAAATGAAATCTTGCAAAAGCAAATGCAAAATTTCATTATGCTCAAATTGTGTTTTAGTGCATCAGTAGCTCTGGAATAGACTTACATTCCCAAAACAAGCATTGTAGCAAAACTGACTGTATTCAATTTGATTGAGAATTTTATTTACATCATTTGATACAAGAGAAAATATATCACATTTACTCTGAGACACTTGCTTGAGAATTCCGATCACCAAAGAATATAGTAAGAGTAGTTGACTTCTTAAAAGTCAGAGTTCCTGTTGGGGTTTCCCCCCTTCATACCACGGACGTGGTATTATTTCTTCAGTATACTGCTACCAAGCAGACACCTTCTGTGGGTAAACATGGATGAATATTTTAATACTTAATTATTTTAATGTATATCAGAAAAATGTTTATAGGAAGCTTATCAAACCTATTGCTTCAGAGATACTATTTGGGGAAAATATCTCTCAAGTAAGGTACACTGCTTCATGCTGAGCCATCTGCAAATGGCCTGTGGGGTAGTTTCAGGTTGCCCTTGGCAGAGGGGCATGACTAGTGATTAAAGGGTGGCAGACCAGGAATTCTAACTATCCTAAAATCCCGTAGAATTGTCCTGTCCAAAATACCAATTATGCTCATGTGAGAGACTGGTTAATATTAGACTAAGGAGGAGGAGGAGGGAATAGGAGAGCTGATCATTTAAAGTGTTGAGTACGAACATATTGGGTTGTCAGAAAAGTCATGACGTATTTTTTCTGTTTTCCGTTGCAAAAATGCGCATGATTTTTCCAACTACCCAATAGTATTTTATGTGGCTTTTGTTAAAACAATGGAAATAGTGTGCAGTTGACGGAAGTTCAGGACAAGTATCAGCAGTGAGCTCTAATAAACTGACACACAGTGTCTTGTGGACACCAAGCAGTGTTCTCAGCACGGTACAAATGCTCCTTATCCGTGATTAATGGTTTTGAGGCTTCAGCCGAGCCTCAGGTGGGCCCTCAATCCTGGTTGCACCTTGGAATCACACCAGGGAGCTGTGAGAGCCTGGATGCCCAGGCCACACCCCAAACCAGTTAAATCACACCCTCTGAAGGCGGAACTCAGGCATCAGTACGTTTTAAGCTCTTAGGTTATGTTAATGTGTAGCCAAGGTTGAGAACCACTAGCCTAGGGCCATGTGAAAATCACACAAGAAAAGATGCACCGATGATGCAACTGTTAATTGAAGTCCTACTCTGTGTCATCTTATAGAAGATGAGGGAGACATGGCTCAGGGAAGCTCCACCTTCCAAGGCTGACAGCAGAGCTGGAGACAGATTTTTATAGTCTTGGGTGACAAGTGCTGATGCTTTGAAGTATATTCAGAGATTTTGGGATCACAGATGAGAGAGACTAAATTTTTAAAAAAAAGAAACTTCTGTTGCCAAATGTGGAAAATTATTAAACTTAAATTACGAGCGTTTTCCCTTCCTTACATAGAACTTTCAAACCAGAAAAGGGGGCTGGGTGCAACAAGCATTTATAAATCACTATCAATTTAGCCTTCCTAACCTGCTTGTGGCCTTTGTGTGGTAGAGTTGGAGAATTTGAATTTTGTCTGCAGGTAGCATAGTAAATTTGTCCTGGTGTAGAGCAGGTTCTGAGCTATCTCATGAAGCATCGTTGAACCTTGTGGGGATAAATCATCACAGTTTCACAGAGAAGCTGGTCTAAAAGACCTTTGGAAATAAACCATTCAAGTCATGCTGGTAGTCATTGATTCTAATATGCTAAATTTTTTAAATACTCATCGAGCTTTTTTTTATTTTTATTTTTATTTTTTGAGGGCTGTGTCACTAGCCCTCATATGTGGGATCCAAACCGGGGCCGCTGGAGTCCCAAGCCAGCGCTTAACCACCGTGCCACTCGGCCGGCCCTCATCAAGCTTCTATATTGTGATAAGTAATGTTGGAGCACATACATTTAAAACTTAGAGTTAAGCAGATGTGTTATTTTAAATTACAAGTTTGATGAAAGGCAGCCACTAAGCTACTATCGTAAAGTACTTCAGGAGCTAAAGTTACTGAATAATTGACTTGTTTCCGATGAAGACATCCTTCAGCAGCTCTCAATTTTTTTCATATGGATTGCTTTACCCTGAGAAAGTCTGACTCTGCAGTGACACCTGTGTAGTCTGTACTTAACCATGGATTACTTCTTGGTTTAAACAGCAGGCATAGCTATGTGGTATTTTTGTCTTGCACCTTGGCATCTTAGTGGTGTGAACCAGAGCTATGCCATCTGTAGTTGAATGAAATTATTAAAAAACGGTGTGTGTGTGTGTGTGTGTGTGTGTGTGTGTGTGTGTGTGTGTGTGTGTAATGATTCACTGGAAAATTTCAGCACAGATTCTTAAGGAACGATGTAAGATAACCCTAGAAACATTCTTATTTGGTGTCATATGCTAGTGGATAGTGACAAAAAAAAATGAAGGTGCACCTTGTTTCTTAACATTTTGCTATTTTGAAAATTGGAGAGGTGCTATGCTGGAAAGGAAGAAGTAATTCCATGCACTGTCAATTAGCAGAGTTCTGCAGATGAACGAAAAATTTTCTTCTCTCTGACTGCAGGTCATATGAGGTTCATGTGCAAAACCCACTATTCTCAGGTTTAGAACAGCTGTTTAACTTCCTAATGGCTATCTGTGAATGATAAACCTCTTTATGCGGAGATGTTTCCTGTGCAGGCGGACCAGTTCCTAGAAGCCTTAATGAGTCTGTGGGGCCTAGATAAGCCATTTCTGAACGCTGCAGAGTTTAATATAGTTGAACCTAAATGTGTTGATTTCAGGGTACTCTTTCAGGGTTCCATTGGAGACTTGCCTGAGACATGATGTCCTTTTTTCTTTTTCTTTGTTTTCTTTTTCAGAAAGAAGACATAGCTCATCCAGCAAGCCTTCTTTGGCCGTTCCTCCCACTTCAGTGTTTTCTTTCTTCCCTTCTCTGTCCAAAAGCAAAGGAGGCAGTGGAAGTGGAGGCAGCCGTTCTTCCAGCGGAGGTGTTCTAAGCGCATCCTCATTAAGTTCCAAGTTGTTGAAATCGCCCAAAGAGAAACTGCAGCTCAGGGGGAACACCAGGCCAATGCATCCCATCCAACAAAGCAGAGTCCCCCACGGTAGAAAGTGAGTATGGCCAGGAGGCTCCTCATACTTACCTGATGTAGTGGACCTGTGTACACCGGCCGATCTGAAAGGGAGCCCACTGTGTGGAAAATTCATATTCGTGCTGTTTCTCTTTGTTTCCCTGGCACATCTTGGGCGACTTTACAGAGCAGTTATAACGCTAGTTATAAGGTTAATAATATTTAGTGCTCCTTTATCGTGTGTCAGCTTCTGAAAGGTAGTTCTATATGTGTATTGTCGTTTAATTACCAAAACAATCCTACAGAATAGGTATTTTGTTGTCTCCACTTCCCAGGTAAGGAGAAGGAAGCATAATAAGGTCAGGGAGCTTTAGCTGAGGACCCCTCAAGTCAGACAGACCAGGGTTCACATCCTCTGTCACTTCCTAGCCGTGGGGGCTTAGACATGGCACTGCTTTTTTCCAGAGCCTTTGTGCAGGGTTATTGAGAGTAGTGGAGCTAACGTCTTAGAGTCAGGCTCCTGGCCCACAGAAGAGATAAATAAATGGATGCTGGCACTTATGCTGTTGCAGTTGGTAATAGTAGGAATAAAAAGGTGAAGAGAGTCCCAGGTGCTTTTCTAGGCCTTTCTGGGGCCTGGAGAGCAAACAGGGAAGCAGTGCTTCCTCCCCAAGTCCTGGGCTCCCGTCACTCGTGTAGTGATGAGGGAAGACTGGATGAAGTTCACAGCCACCAGGCGAGGCTCTGGCGCATTTCCACAGTGGGTTTGCAGGCTGGCAGGCTCCCTGTGGTCACATGGGGCAGCAGCCGTGCACTCCCAGAGAAACATATCTCGCCTCGTCATGGCAGCCGTCAGCTTTGGTGGCAGGTGGCTTTTCCCTGGCCCGCCTCCCTTTTGGAGGGTATGCCACACATCTCAGGCCCAAGGTCTGATAACCTGGTTAATCTCAGGGCAGCGTCCAGCACCTGCTACTGCTCAGGGACCTTGCCAACTGGGAGTGGCCATGGCATCTTGCAGTGTGTCTGCGTCTGTCAGGCCATCCCAGGTACAGCTGTTTGGGGCTGTTTGTCCTGGTTGCTAAGCCCCCAACCTCTGCTCATCTGTCAGAAGCGTAAGTACAGCAAGCTTGGCTTTTGTTCCCAGAGCTGTCTGAAAGCCAAAGAAAATGCCAGTGCTCTGTGCAAGTCCCTTGCCAGCTTCACAGCTGTCAGAGCATTGACTCCACTGAACGAAGTTTATAAAATCCCATCAGTTCAAACCTCTATTTGGAGCTGGCCTTTAGAGGGGGGCCAGGCCACCTGTTAGCTTCATACCAACATTTGCCACCCAAACAATAGTGTCGGTAAGATTTCAAGAGAAATCCATCCTTCGTTGGTGGCACAGGTATTCTGTGCTCACCTGCCGTGCATCAGGCATGTGTATTCCAAGCTCCTGTTATAGAATCCTTTCTCAGGGCTAGAGAATCCTCACTCCAGTGACACATCATTTACAGATTAGTATTGGTCTTGCTCATTGACAGAAGCAGTGAGCCTCTTCTTGGAAACATATTGTTAGGCTTATTTCAGTCCTTAAAAATCCTTAGTGACATTTCTTGGAAATAGTCTCTAATTTCAACGTTCTTTTCTTTGTTCACTCAGTGTACTTTGTTTTGATGGCTCCTTTCTTTAAAATGACAGTTCTCAGAGACCTGCGGGTCCTGCAAATAGTCTTTGGTCCTTTTAGACTTCTTCAGATTTTGCTGCTTGTAGGGATTGCATTGGGTATCAAGTCTAGATCTCCAATAGGCTCCTGTGTAGGAATGTTCTAGAATGATGAAAGACCAGGTAAATTTGATGGTCACTGGAGGTTTTTGCCTGACCAGAAGGGCTTGTAGACTGAATAAATGTGAACCTTACTGAGTTTTCTGGAGAGTTCTAACAGATTTGTATAAGGAGCTGTGGGGAGTCTAGCTCTGTGCAGTGCACAGGGAGCAGGCCCTTATTCATGCCCCTGGGTCCTGTTGACCGGGGCGCTGGGGCACTTAGATCCCGGTGTTCTCGCTTCCCCTGCCACAGCATGACGCCCTCTGTGAAAATGGAAAAGATTCATCCCAAGATGGATGGCACACTACTGAAATCTGCAGTGGGGCCACCCTGTCCTGCTACTGTGAGTTCCTCAGTCAAGCCTGGCCTTAACTGCCCCTCAATACCAAAGCCAACCTTGCCTTCACCTGGACAGATTCTGAATGGCAAAGGGCTTCCTGCACCGCCCGCTCTGGAAAAGAAGTCTGAAGATAATTCCAGTAACAGGAAGTTTTTAAATAAGAGATTATCAGGTAACTTAGTTTCTTTTAATGTCTGTCTGTGTATTGGCCATTCGTGGGGGAGCACATGAGCTGCTGTCTAAGTCCTCTTGTAAAACTGGTCATGTCAGCTAGAGAAGAAAGTTCCTTACGTAGGATGCTTGTGGTCTGCACTGTTGGTGCATGCGTGCATGCGTATGTGTGCGTGCATGTGTGTGTGTGTGCGTGCACGCATGTGTCCGTGTGTGTGGGTGGGGTATGTAGTGATAGCTTTCCAGTGGTGTGTTTGAGTCGGGTAGTGCAGTAGTGCTGACTTTAACAAGTCTCTTTTCTGTATCCTGCTGGCAATAATCCCCTCTCCAGTGATGTTACTGCTGTTTTGCAGTGCTCACACGGTGTCTATTTTATATGTATTCATATGTGGTAGATTTTATCCAATTATAATTTGTCTGTTTTGTGATTTCTCCTGTTTTCTTATTTACAAACTAAGTGAAGGGAAGGTTTGGTGAGCCCGTTGTAATGTCTTGTGTGCTTTTGGCAGAACGAGAGTTTGATCCTGACATGCACTGTGGGGTCGTTGACCTCGACACCAAGAAGCCCTGCACCCGGTCTCTGACATGCAAGGTAGGTGCCTCCTGGGCAGGGCCCCTGTGCCCAGGTGAGCTCAGGGCTGGGCAGGCAGTGTGACACCCAGCAGCTCTAAGCCCGGGGCCTGGTCTGTGGAGGGTTCCGATTTGTGGGGATGAAGAGATAACTTGGCTTCAATGAAAATAGCCTCAGGTTCGAAACAGGTGACGTCTGTCGTTACAAACTGCAATCTTAAGAGAGGTTTTGTTTCCACTGACCAATGTTGTACTCGGGAATAGTGTTCTTTTCTCATCAACCTGTTATTGTCAAAGACATTTAACATTTCTTCAGAGAAACTTAATATGAGAGGCTACCCTTTGCTGTGGTTTAAATTATACTTAGAACAAGTCCATAAATTTACTTTGCATGTACATGAATATTCTTAAAATGTTTTTATGATCTGTGGTCTTTCCATTTTAAAGAGGCACTTTAAAACATTTGTCACTTTTACATAGCCTCCTTTTTCTTTGTTTCGTTTTTTTAATACTGTTATATACAGTCTAATTTATATATAAGCTAGGAAAATATAATGATCCTCCTTTCTGTCTTGAGGTTTTCTTTGAAAATGCCAGTTTGCTAATACGGAGGTGGTATTTGCTATAAAATAAGGGTAGTCAGTGGAGGGGGGCTTTGGCCGTCACTGGACCTGCTACATAAAGGAGCATATGTGTTTATTTGTGGTTCTCTGGAGAGTGTCTCTTCACCAAGATTCAAGAAGTGTTAAGAGTCACTGCTTTGAAGTATGTAGTTTAAAAACCCTTATTTGGAGGACAGGTTAAAAACTGTAAAAATTAGTTGCATCTTCTAAAAGTTAATAAAATTGTTGGGGTATTATTTTAAATTTTAACAAAGATTGTGTTTGAATAAAGGAGTTCAGGCCCCACTCCACCCCGTAAACAGTGGGGGAATGTTGTAATTTTCAGAAATGGTAAATGTTATTTCTAAGTGGTTCTTATTTGAATTTAAATTTTTAATTTAATTTTAGTATATACATTTTATCTTATAACAGTGGTTTCTGATTTTTTGGGGGGAAGGGGTTGGTCACGAGCACCTTTAAATATCTAATTTTTAGAACATCACACATCCTCTTTCCTGAGGAAAAAAACGTATATTCACATGTTGCATTCTATGTCAAGAGTTGATGGAGAAGCCCAGCCCTGAATCTCTAGGTTAAGAACTCCTATCATAACAAATTATTTTTATTTTCTGTAATGCTAATTGAACACACATAGAGCTGTGTTGTTCTTTGAAGGTGGCCATTCGAGCTCCGTAGGATTATGTCCGGGTTAGTGGCCCCTAAAGGAGTTTGTGAAAGCATGCCTCAGTCCTTCATCATTACCACAGATTTCTCAGTGTTCCCGTACCTGGTGTCAGTGAAGGAGGCTTTCTTGATCCCACATACTCTTTTTTAAATCACCTCTGAGTCATGCTGGTGAACCAAAAGATATAGCAACTCAGAATCTTCAAGGAGTTTGACCAGCCTTCTCCCTGTTCGAATGGTGTGTGCTCTCCATGTGTTCTCTTAGTGTCATTATTGTCTGTGGCATGGTGCTAATCCTGTCATCGCATTAATTGGTGTCTTCAGCCCTGGCATGTCATGAGTTGAGCAGAGAGCTGGCAGGAAATGCAGCATGTTGGCAGGCCTGCCCTCCCTCTCTTGCTGCTCTCTCCTTGTCAGTGTTTCCCCCTTTCCTTCCTCTGCTGTGGCCTGAATCTGGTCAGCTGGTGGGCCGGACAGTCCTTAGTGCCCTGACTGCAGGTCCCCCACCTGCCACCCAGGCCTCTCCTGCCTCTCATTCAGAGCATCGTCCTTTCCCTTCACTGTCGGGGCCTCGTGCGTCTCACTCCTGTCACAGTTCCCTGTTGTCCACCGGCCCCTCACTGTCCCCTCCTCGCTTTTCATCTGTCCAGTGTCCTGTTTAATGTCCTCTTAGCCTCCCATGAACATAGATTTGGATCCTGGCGGCATTGTCCCTTCCGTCACTGTAGACATTCTTACTGCATACCCCGGCACAGGCCTCGCACCGGGTCCCGGAGGGTACCAGGCTTTGACAAAGTCCAGGCTATCCCCTGCCCTCGTCGGGGTTACGGTCTAATGACAGAGATGGAGATTGAGCTGATACTCACCCAAATGAGTGTAGTTACCACTGATGAGTAAAACATGGAAGGAGGGCTATGTTAGAACAACAGGCTTAAGTGGGAGATCAGACCAAAGAAGGCTTCTGTATCATAGGAACATGGGGCAAAATCCATATGATTTATCTGGGTGGGGGAGACCCAGGAAGCAACATGTATGACAGCTCTGTGATGGGCAGGACAAACACCTTAGGGTCAGAAAGACAGCCAGGAGGCTGAACAGAAGGAGGAGGAGGCTCTTGGCACTAAAAAAGAGTGGAGAGCAAGGAGCAGGGTGTTGGAGAGTGCAGGCCAGAAGCGTAGTTACACAGCCAGGCTGTATCCTGGGAGCCAGAGGCAGCTCCCAGAGTCCTGAGGGGGGCAGGAGCATCAGGTTTGTATTTGGAAGGTTCCTCAGCACTCAGTGGAAATCCTGTTTACTCTTCAAATCAAGCAGGGTAAACATTGATCATCTCGGCCTGCTTCCTTCACCTGCCTTTACTGTGCTAAGCACCAGGGGACATTCAGAGAGGAGGAGAGGCGTCTCCGTCTGTCTGGAGAGACAGGCAGGTGTACCAGTGCTGTCATGTATTCATTCATTCATACCACACACGTTGGAGGCCTGTTATTTTTATGTACTTTTGAAGCATTGATTGAGTGCCAGGTGCTGTATAGGCACTGGTCCAGCACTGAACAAAACAGCTCCCTGTCTTCGTTCAGGTTACTTTCTTGTGGATGTATCATATATAAAAGAAAATTAAGTAAAAAATGTAAAAGCAGCTAAACACATGTATCTTTCTGTGTCAGATTAGATTTGGGGCATACATAGTTTGCAGTGTGTCTAAGAAGGAAGTAGGTTATGCTATTGAATTTCAAAACGACATTAGAAGCCTAATTCCCCTTAAACCTCTTCAATTGTAGCAAACTTGTAAATCTGTAGAGCAGTACATCTGTGTAATGTGGAGAGCCATGAACACACACGAAGCATCATTTGCAATATTTTGTGACATAAAAGAGATGAGGAAACATGTGGATGAATTCACTTTCATTTACAGGGATTCATTCACTCTGCTTTGTATCTTTCCTCAGAGTCTTAGAGATTTTCCTTGGCCTTTGCAGGCCCTGTCCTCACATTGCTTTGAGTCACTTTCTCTCCTTCCATGGCATTTTCATTGGAATAGAGAGAACAGTCGTGTTTAGTTTTTACTCTCTGGCAGTTACTAAAAGACTTTTTGATACATATTTTATGAAATATGTTTCTTCCCTTTTAACGTTCTAAAATTCTAAATGGCCCAAACAGGGATTTTTCTAATGGATTTGGTAGGAGCCCCAATAAACAAATTGTTACTGTTGCACAAACATGAGGACATGTCACCTGCTTGTTTCTACTGTTTGCCACTTAATTACCATATTTTGCCGTGTATAATACGCACCCACATTTTTTGGCTCAAACTTTCAGGGAAAAAATGTTTTGTTTTAATTTTTTTAATTCAAATATTTATTTATTTACATTTAGGTCCTTGTTTTTTGTATTATAGACGAATTTTAGCATACACACACACACACGTGTGTGTGTGTGTGTGTGTGTGTGTGTGTGTATGTGTGTGTAATTTTTTTGTTTTTTAGCTGAGACATCCTGCCACTTGCAGGAGCTCAGCAGCTCCTCAGCTCAGGCCAGGAATCCAACCGGCAACCCTGTTGCTCAGAGCTCATACTCTTGAGCGAGCTCTTAACCAACTGAGTCACTTGGCCGGCCCCAGCATTTATTTTTTAACATTACGGTACAAGAGATTCTATGTAACAAATACAGTAAAACCTTGGATTGCGAGTAACTTGGTTTGCAAGTGTTCTGCAAGACAAACATTTGTAATACATTTTAACTTGATAAACAAGCAATGTCTTGCAATAGGAGTAGTTTGTTTCCGGAATGAATCATGCTCGCAAACCAAGGTATTACTGTAATTACAAAACACAAGAACAGATAAAAGGTACAAGAAATTTTATGTACTGGTAACAAATTTATGATATTTACACATCATAGAAGGCTAAGAACTCTTCGTCGTCACAAGTTCATCATAAGTTCAACAAAACCGATGATCATATTCCAGAATATTATTTGGCATACGGATATCGTTATTGATTTCTCTAGGTACACTTTTAACTCATAAGCATAAATAAAAGAATTAAAAACATTTATATAGATACAGAATTAGTACCACCCTTGTATAATGCACATCCTTAGTTTTCCCTCATAAATTAGGGCGAAAAAAGTGCACATTATACACAGCAAAATTCGGTGTATACTGGATGGCACAGCTAACATTTCTTTTTTCTGGTGGCAGTAACATCACCAGGCTGTCATACATTTGGAGCCTGGAGTATGTGCTGCTTCTATTCTAGCTAAAGGAAAAAGATCATACTCATGGTTTTTAGCTTATGAAATGCCAAGCAGTCTTTGACTATGCTAGTGGTCCAGGTTGCTTTTTTATTGAGAGAAGGGTGTTTTTTGACACACATGACAGAGAAAAAATGGTTACTGAGATACCTCAGTTTCTGTACTTTTTTGGTCTACAGACACATTCCTTAACCCAACGGAGGGCTGTCCAGGGTAGAAGAAAACAATTTGATGTGTTGTTAGCCGAGCACAAAAACAAAACCAGGGAAAAGGAATCGATTCGCCATCTGGACTCTCAGCAACCAACGCAGCCTCTCAGGGACCCGCATGCCGCCCCTCCTAGGACTTCACAGGAGCCACACCAAAACGCGCACGGAGTGATTCCTTCCGAATCAAAGCCTTTCGTAGCTAGTAAACCTAAACCTCACACCCCCAGTCTTCCAAGGTAAGCTGCGTGTCCGAACTCCCCTCCCCCTCTTTCAGAGAACAGACACACACCATTGCAGTCATGATGTCAAGGAATGTACATCAAGCTCACTAGGAGATGATGATATGGTTTTTATTATAATTGGATTTTACTTTAAGGGGAAAAAAAGTTGAGTCCATCCTTGGGCTCTTCTTGGCCCACTGCAAGCAGTAGACTAAAGCTAGAGTTACCTGCTCCACCCTTGCCCAACACTGTGTGTCTCTCAAGCCTACTGAGCAGGGCTGGCACTTGGGTCCTACCTGCAGGGTAGTGACTGGAACATTTCATGTGGCTTTAGCAGCAATTTCCCATTCATTTGTCTCGCTTCTTGCAAAATGCAGCAGTGGGGATCCTTGCTGGGGACAAACAGCCAGCCTGAGTTTTTCAGCATCCATTTGTCAGCATATTTTTTCATTCATTCATTTCGGACTTTGGCCTAAGCATGTATTAGGCATTTTAGCCATTAAGTAAGCAATGGGTCAGAGTGTTTTACCAAGAACTTACCATACACAATTCTCGGTGGTCAGAATATATGCGTGCCTGTGCTTATATATTTTACCAAGTTGAAGTCAAGGTTTTTGTACCCACTCCCCAGAGGGAAGGGAAAGAGAAAGGCATTGTGATGAGGGCCTCCGGTGTCGGTGATCGGCAGCAGGGCTTCTGCTTAGGAACAGGCCAGCCCTCGTTGCTGTTCCCCAATGCTTCAACTCATATTCACCTGTCTGATCCTTGAAATTATCGCGTGAGGGGTGAAACTGCCTCCCTTGTGGAAACCCAGATATGTGCTTGAGCCTATCCCAAAGCGAGCCCTCTGCTTTCTGAGCAGCACGGCGGCGGAGCCGTCAGAGGAGGCTCCCCAGAGCGTGGCCAGGCCTGGCCTTGATTGCTTAGCAGGTCCTTTCTTTGGCCATCTTCTCACTGAAATTCTCTCACCTATAAAAAAGTAAGCTGAATTCTGGAATCACCAAGACTTTATTCCACATGTAGGAAAAGTACGTTTCTGTCCTTGAGTACCGGGCTCTAGGATCGGTTGTGCACATAAAGTGGTAATGCTATCTAGTTATTTTATTACCACTGCCCACCCCCAGCCCTCCTAGGTTGCTTTAGAGCACCAGGCACCTATTTATTGCCTTAGTAACTGGCATTCAGGTGAAATTTGAAAGTGAATCAAAGAAAGTATTCTCTTAAGTTCCACATATATTTCCCTCTCTGGGGAGAGTAGAAGGAGGACTTGAGCCACCCAAGTGACTGTAGAAAGGAAAACTAGTTATAAGTGACCATGGCAGACAGCTCCATGTGACATCATGTGATTCAAGAGAGAGGACCCTTCACTCCCAGGCCACTGGATCAGGTATCCCAGTGCTAGTGGTGGACTCCAGGTGCTTTTGGATCCATTGTTGTATCTGAGTTAAGGTGGCGTATTCCCAGATGTGTGATCTGATCAGTGCTGCACTTTCTACTCACCAAGGCCTCCAGGCTGCCCTGCTCAGCAAGGTGGGAGTGCCCCCATTGACCCTTCTCCAGTCCATGAATCTCCACACCCTCCCCTGCCTGCCACTGAGCCAGCTTCTCGGTTATCCAGTGAGGAGGGAGAAGGCGATGACAAAGAAGAGTCTGTTGAAAAACTGGACTGTCATTATTCAGGTCATCATCCTCAGCCAGCATCTGTAAGTTCCCATCCGCCCCGCGCTCACCTTCCCCATGCAGCAGGGACGACACACTAGCGGGGCGCGCCAGGGACCTTGGCATGCCCTCCTTTGGGGGTGCCGTCAAGGTGTGAGAGCAGAGCAGCTCAGAACAGGTGCCCCAGCAGCAGCATGCAGTGTGTCCGGGGATGTATCATGCTTTTCTCTCTCCATGAAGCTCAGGGCCCGTCATTGTCGCTCTCATGCTTCACAGCCTGGTGCTCAGAGGAGGCTGTCTTCCATGGTCAGCTCCACTCCTGAGGAGCGTGGCCCTGGCCAGGTATGCTGCCTTCAGAGTTAGCAAGCCCATGTGCCTGTGCTCTCTATTGCAGTTTTGCACATTTGGGAGCCGGCAGATTGGAAGAGGCTATTACGTGTTTGACTCCAGGTGGAACCGGCTTCGCTGCGCCCTCAGCCTCATGGTGGAGAAGCATCTGAATGCACAGCTGTGGAAGTGAGTCCTTATCCTCCCGCCTCTGGGATTGGGTGGGGTGGGGGGGCTCTACTCAGCACTGCGTCCCCTTTGTTTCTTATGGGACTGATTTAATGAAGATGTGCTTATCTAAAATGAAAATGTGCCTTTTGGCCCTGAGAAGAAGGTCACTCATCATTCATTCATTCATTCATTCTTTCTTTTCAGCAAATATGTCTTGTTCTGGGTGCTGGGGTTCCAGGCACAGGGACCCCCACACATATGGAGCTCACATTCTAGTTGGTGGAAAACACCAAAACCAATAAGCAGAAAATAGCGATTATCGCTTGTCATAAGGAAGATAATGGAAACACTAATAATCACTAACAATGAGAGCTTACTGTATGCCGGACAACTTATAAATATATTTTATTTTCGCAATTCACCTTGTCCGGTGACCTTGATTATCCCTATTGTACAGATAATGAAACTGAGAAACAAGGCCACACAGCAAGTTAGTGGTAGGGCCAAGATTTGGAACCAGAGGCAGTTTGGGTCCAGACAGAGAGCTGAGATGGGAAAAAAAGCAGGCCAGAGAATCCAGGGCAAGCCTCTCTGAAGAGGAGCCCCTTGAACTCGGATGGTGAGAGAGAGCAACCGAGGGAATGGTGGGGAGGAGTGAGTTCCAGGCAGAAAGAACCATGTGTGTAAAACTCTTGAGTCAGAAAGGAGACTGATTTGTTTGATAAAGGGCAAGAAGGTGAGTATGGTGTAGGACGAGATCTGCGAGGCCAGCAGGGGCCACAGGACACTGAAATGGATTCTGAGTGCAGTGGGGAGAGTTTTAGGTAGAGCAGCCATGTGCTCTGACTGACAGTTCAGGGTAAGACGATCATCTTGGGTAACGTTTTGTATGCTCGTTTTTCCCAAATGGGATTTTAAGTGGAAGAAGAGTTTGTTCCATGGCCAGGAAGGTTTAGCTCAATCATTCCCGAAGTCTGCAGGACTTCTCAGATCCTTTAATGGGAACAATCCATTGTAATTTTCAAAACAAGGGATATCATGTATAATGTGGAATATCTCCCAAGCTTTTTGGACCTGGGAGCCTTTTTTAGGGGAACATCTTGGGGAACCAGCATTTGGTGTACGTACTCTGGGAAACATTGTGCTTTGCCAAAGGGAGCTGTCCAATAGTCCATCGGCCATCCCAGATGCTTTGTTCAGGCATCATTTACTAGTGCTTTCCTGGAGGGACTCTGCCAGGATAGCCATTTGTCTCCCTGCCTTGGTTTCCTAATAAAGTCAGGGGAAGCTGCTCAGAGGTTCAGATAGCCCATAACCCAAAGAACCGTCTCTGTGATCATTAATAGGACTTGTATTTGTTCACCAGAGTTAGAGCAGTGTTACTCTGCTTTTCTAGTCTACATTTCTTCCTGGTTCTTACGAGACAAGAGGCTCCTCTTCCTTCTTCTTTTTTTTTTTTTTTTTTTTATTTAGACGGCAGTGTTACTCTCATATGTGGGATCCAAACCAGGGCCGCTGGCATCCCAACCACCGCGCCACTCAGCCGGCCCTCCTCTTCCTTCTTTATAAAGGAACATCGTCCCTGCTCAGACAGACTTAGGGCATTGCTTTGTAGGGATTCAGGGGGCGGGGGAGTCTCTCCATGTTAGAGAACCCCAAGTTACGTGAAATCTCAGCGTCTTTCTTCAGACTACCTGGTGGGACGTGGAGAGCTCATTGAGCTTCCTAAACTATGGGTTTAGTACTCCTAAGAGTTTAGAAGGGTCCTCAGAATGGTTTGTCCTCATCATATTGATAAGTGGTTTGTGGCCGGCAGTTCAGGTAAAGATGGTTTCAGTTCTGAGTGGCTTGTGTGAACTTTTGCAGAGGCAGGATCTGACGTTGAGTCCACTGTGTCTCTGTCTCTGCCTGTCTTGTCTCTGTTCTGTCAGAGGCTGACTGCCTTATCAGGCACTTGCCAAAGCAGATTCAGACCTATTGCTCAGTGGTGAGCTCGCACACAGGCCTGGGGCAGAAAGCAGCTTGCCAAGAGGTACCAGGCCAGGTGCCTGAGGAAACGCTCCCTGAGTCAGGCAGCCGCCAAGACTTGCTGAGAGTCTGTCAGCACTTCTCAGCCAAAGGAGAACTGTTCTCAGGTGGCATCTTTGAGGCACTCAAGGAAACTCTCAAAGTGGTCCAGGTCCCATCCTACTGGCTCAGCCTAAAGTTCTCCCCTCCAGGAAGAGTCCAAGGGTAGGCAGTACTATTCCTAGCCCCTTACCCTTTAGTTGCTTATTGTGGTTAATTTGGGGGTAAGTTGAGGTGGGATTTGAGTGTGACAATGAAATAAGTCATCTTCAGTGTGTGGAGTCACTGGACAGTGTGAAATTAAACCAGTACTTCCTCTGGAGCGTGACCATGACCTGAGGTCATTTCCAAGTTCCTGTGATTTATGTAAACTGATCACCTGCCATTGATTTGGGACCACTATTCTGTATATTCTAAGGAGGGGCTGTGATGGTAATCAAAAAGTTTTTGAGGGCTGGCCGAGTGGCATGGTGGTTAAGCGCTGGCTTGGGAAGCCAGAGGCCCCAGTTCAGGTCCCACATATGAGGGTGTGACACTGCTCTCAAAAAAAACCAAAAAACAAAAAACAAAAAGTGGGGTGTTTTTTTTTTAATTTAATTTTTTAGGTTGGTAATAAATTCACTTGGGTAAAAAAAAAAAAAAATGAGTACGAAAAAACATACAGGGAAAATTTTAGTTGCCCGGCCCCCTCACTTCTATTTTCCCCTCCCCAGATGGAAGCATTTTTATTAGTTGCTTTTGTTATCTTTACAGAGTTCATTTATGCAAACACAGGTCAGTATGACTACATACTCTTTCTTTGTCTCTTCCTTATGCAAAAGGTAATGAATGACTTAAAAGAGCTTTTTAAAGAGGAACCAGTAATGTGGTCCAGTAAATATGCTCCCCCCACGGATGCTGTTTTCTTTACCCGGGACTTGTTCTTTGGTCTCTGTCTTCCTGAGCCACCTGGTGGCCATGAGAAGCCACTGCACCTGGTGAGCAGTGCCTGACACTCACCTGGGGGTCTTGTTGAGTTTCAGTTCTGATGAGGTGGGTCTGGAGTGGGGCCAGGGACTAGGCACTTCTCATAAGCCACTCAGGTAATGTTGGTGCTTGTCCCTAGGCGTACAGGAATAGACGGAAGCCAGCTTCTCAGTCGTGGGTGGGTTCATGTTAGCCTCTCCCGGAGAGATTTAGAAATGATTGATGTCTGCGCCCCGCCGCCCCCGCCCCTGGATCCTGCTGCAGTCGGTCTGGGAGCAGCGTAAGCTCCACAGGTGCTTGTAATGTGCAGCCAGACTTGAGAAGCACTGACGGGGCCAGAGCCACACTCTTGAATGGGACTTTTAAAGCTGCTGCAAACACTTGTAATGAATTCCTTTTATTAGTAACTATAGTTCTCCTTAAAAAGCATCTGGAAAGCACTTTGGCAGCATCTGGGCCAATGCTGTCACTTGAAAGATGAGTAGCTCGAGCCCAGCTGGTGTGGTGACTGGGTCAGCCAGAGCTGTCCCTGCAGAGCAGTCCCGAGCTTGCCTTCCGCTCAGGCCGTTTTCTGCTTTGCCACCTTAGTGTTATTTCTGCCATAGGGGTTTTTAAGTTTTGCTGCTGTCACATTTTAAAATTAGAGCTAAAATAAAAGGGAGGCCTCCCTGGTTTGACTATTTGAATGGCTCCCCCACCCCCAAATACCTTCCCCAGACATTTTTAACGGACTATACTGCCTCAGCACTGACTGGAATCCCCTGAGATTTGGGGGCTTCTTTCCCTTGTACAGTTATTCAGGCCAATAGTTAGGATTTAGCAGTTATTAATTCGCCTTGCCCTGGAATTCTCTCAATATTTGAGTGCCTCCTGTATTCCAGGCACCGTGCTGGGCAGGGCACCCCAGTGCTAAATAAGCTGTGGGTGCCGTGTCTGCAAAGAAGGTAGATGGTGAGCAGCACTCACACATTCAAACCCCCCTGAGTCCCTCAAGTTCAGGGACAGGGCAGTGTGAGTCCATGGGGAATGAAGCAAGTCACGATAGCCAGGACATTTCCTAAGAAAGTGGTGATGGACTGGAACTAAGGGATGAGCAGAAGGCAGGGTAAGAGGGTCCCAGGCAGAAGATATCCAGGGTGTCATGTCAGGGCCTAGTCTCTGAGCTTGAGGGGGATCAGCACTGGAACCAGGGTACTGCGGCGAGGGGGTGGTGTGAACCTGGGGCAGCAGCAGCTGGCAAGGCCCATGGGGCCCTGAGAGCCCCAGGGAAGGCATGAAAGGGTTTGAAGGGAGAAGTGACAGAATTGCCTCTGCATTTCAGAGTTGATCCCTCTGACAGGGGTGAGGTGAAGGGGTGTCCATCGAAACGTCCATGAATGGCTGCGGTGAATACTGCTCACTGCCCTCTCCTTTTCTGCAGGAAAATCCCACCAGTGCCCAGTACCACATCGCCTGTCTCCACACGTGTTCCTTACCGGACAAACTGTGTGCCGACATCACAGTGTGGGGTCAGCCACCTGGCAGCAGCCACCATGTCCTCAGCCCCCGTCCTCCTCTCGCCCACCTGCATCTCCCCAAATAGCAAGTCGGTGCCAGCTCACGGCACCACACTGAACGCACAGCCTGCCACGTCCGGGGCAGTGGATCCTGTGTGCAGCATGCAGTCCAGACAAGTGTCCTCTTCGTCCTCGTCCCCTTCCACGCCTTCTGGCCTTTCCTCAGTGCCCTCCTCCCCCATGTCCAGGAAACCTCAGAAGTTGAAATCCAGCAAGTCTTTACGGCCCAAGGAGCCTTCTGGTAACAGCACTAACTGTCACAGCACCAGTAGCAGTACCAGCAGCGCCTCAGGAAAGAAACGCAAACCCAGTTCTCCACTGTTAGCTCCGTCGTCGTCGTCGTCGTCGTCGTCGTCGTCGTCCTCCTCCTCCTCCTCCTCCTCCTCCTCCTCCTCCTCCTCCACCACCACCACCACCACTACCACCACCACCACCATCTCTTCTTCTCATTCCATGGAGTCTTTTAGGAAAAACTGTGTGGCTCACTCTGGGCCTCCTTACCCCTCAGCAGTGACATCTTCCCATGGCCTCGGCCTCAACTGTGTGGTGACTAAAGCGAACTCAGTAAGTGTCCGGCACGAGCAGTCAGGGAGGGGCCCCCCCGGAGGGAGCCCTGCTGAATCCATCAAGAGGATGAGTGTGATGGTCAACAGCGGCGACTCCACGCTCTCTCTGGGCCCCTTCATTCACCAGGCCAGCGAGCTGCCTGTCAACCCCCATGGCGGTTATTCCCACTCACACACTCCTCTGGACAAACTCATAGGAAAGAAAAGGAAGTGCTCGCCCGGCTCAAGCAGCGCCAACAACAGCAGCAGCAAACCCACCAAGGTTGCCAAATTGCCAGCCATGAACAACGTCCACGGGAAGTACACAGGCACCAGCCCAGGGGCACATGGACTGACAAACAGCTCCCTCCTCCATCAGGTAGGACGTGGGCTCTGAGCCCCGTGGCGAGGCCCGTTTCCTTTCTCTCGAGACCTTTCACCAGCATGGACCACCTCTGTGTGGTTGGGTTGGTTGGTTTGCCTAGAAGCAAATGTCCAGCTTTCTGGAATCTTTTACAAAAAGGAAGAGTTCATGGCCATATAAAGGTAAAACAGGCTCCTCTCTGCCAGAATCTCTGAGGACTTGGAAAGATGCTCCTGGGGAGCGAAACCACGGCAGTGCACATTAGCAGATAGGGCTGTGGGAACCATCCTGCGTGACCATGAGATCCCTCTCCATAGCCAGCAAGTATGGCTGTGGGGCACAGCATGCATCCTGTGATGCTGTTCAGGAAGGAAGCGGGCCGTTTCCTGCAGAGCACGTCTCTCGTATGTTCCTCTAAAGGAAGCTGAGTGAAAATCACACTGATCTAGAGAGGGCTGATTTAACTTTTAAGAACAAATTGCTGCTAATGTTTTTCCATCAAAGAACTTTAGATTTTCTGGTTAACTCTCCCTATATTTTCTCCTCCCTGTTTTCCCTGGAGGCAAGATAACAGCATTAAGCATGGTCATAGCAGAAGGTGAAACTCTTTCAAGTTAATAGATGAAAAAGCTAACGGGATGTGGGTGCAATTGTAGAGAAACAGCTCCCTGGCTGTCGGGCTACGAATTAACCATGGCTTTGTCTCCTAACGCTGCATCTGCCTTTTCCCACTCGCCCACCCGTTACTGGTTTCTCCTGACCGTCTCTCTTTTAGCCATTCCTCCCAGCTTCCTTTGCTCTAACTTCCAGCTCATCTCTCATCTTGTTATTTCATTCATCAGGATATCTCCTCACCTTGCTTACGAACAGGAATTCCAGCAGCATCACCCCAGAGCCCTGATTTTAAATGTGAGGCTCGTTTTTGTTTGTTTTTTCCTTCCTCATCTTTAGAACCTAACTCAAAGGCCAGCTTAGGACTTTTTCAGAAAATACCAGGAAGTTTCTTACTGTGATACAATTTCCTTCCAATATCTGTATGAATTAATTAATACCCAGTGCCAAAGGTACAGGGAAAATCATTATCCATGAATTTAAACAGCAGCTGCTTAAATTCTGTTTGAACCTCAAATATATATGGGCTATTTGTGTGTTTGGCTCTTTGAGCAGGAGCTTCTTGGACAAGTGAAAATGTGCTTTTACTTCTTAGTTTGTAGTTACTCATTATATATGGTTTATGATAAACATAAAAATGCAGTGCATATACCACAAGTAATGGTCTGCCCGTCCTGTGACAGCGCCTCTTGAGTGCAGTTTCCTGAGGCCACGTGAACCCCACCAGGGGTGCTCCTGTGCTGAGATGCCCGTGTGTACTCCTGAGCGCGCGCTGTCTTCATGTAGACACAGCTGCAGACCCCACTGCCCTCAGGTGACAGAAAGGAGAGGAGGAGGCTGGGCAGGCACAGAGAGGGCAACAGAGCCTGCGGGAAACTGCAGTGTGGCCGCCCCTCTGCATGGAGCCTTCTGCCCCCAGAAACTGCAGACCCGTACCTGCATGAGAAACTTGGCCACTTCTAAAGCTCTGTAGTTTGTCGTGTTTTGGTTTTTTAATGTAATGTAGCCCACACAGGCTAAGTTTGGCTCACAGGCCACCAGTCTGCCTCCTCTGATTTCCACTGGCTGGGGGCTGTGTCCCACTAGGACAGGCTGCCTACTGTTTGTATCCTGTTCCTTAAAATTAGTTTCAGAGGACCAGCTGAGTGGCGCGGTGGTTAAGCATTGGTTTGGGAAGCCAGCAGCCCCGGTTTGGGTCCCACATATGAGGGCCAGTGACACTGCCCTCAAAAAAAAAAAAATTAGTTTCAGCCTAAGTTTGGGTTTGATAATGATTTCCTCTACACAATTCCTAGGGAGACCCATGGCTAAAGATCAGAGAATTGGGGAATCCCCCAAAAAGTATTGTATGTTTTCCTGTCGATGGTCATTGACTGCAAGAGGGAGCTTGTAGGTTTCATCCAAATCTCAAAGGACTCATGACTCCAGAATGCTTTAAAAAAGAATACTGCTCTTTGAAAAGTAGGGACCTCGACTCTCAGTTCTCTTTGAGTTGACTAGAGGTAACTGAGCTGGTTGAAGCTCCCTAAACAAGGGGTGCAGTGGGACATGCTGGGAAGCCCAGGAGATGTGGCTGGGTCACTCCCCCAGCCCCACCCCAGTCTGTCTGTAGCCAGCGTTCCCGTCCCAGCGTGGGCACTGCTTTGGGTGTGAATTCTCACACCTGCGTGTGCCAGCCCAGTTGACCTTGTTCAGTGTTCAGCTGACAACCTGGAACACGTTCAAGGAAATAAAATCAGTAAATAAACCAAAAGGCAAACATGTGAGCCTTTTCTCTAAGCGGGAAACCCAGCCTGTGTCTCTCCAGTTTTCTAGAAGTCAAGCCCTTAGAATGATGGGGCAGTGAGGGCTTTTGAAAGCAAAGGCCCAATTCTGTAGCTGCTGGCTCCTGCTCTCACTGTAACTGAAGGCGTTAGTGGCGAGTGGCCTTTGAAATGTTCTTTTTTAGGGCCGGCCGAGTGGCGCGGTGGTTAATCGCTGGCTTGGGAAGCCAGCGGCCCCGGTTCGGGTCCCACATGTGAGGGCCAGTGACACTGCCCTCAAAAAAAGAAAACAAAAAAGATATACGTGAAATGTTCTTTTTTAGCATCAGGGCAGGGCAGTGTACAGCCACTTACTCACCTTTTCATTGTTTCCCTACCCTCTCCTTTTTTGAAAGCCAAAGGCACGACCCTGACAGCTGAAAATAACACGGGGAGGAATAACCTGGACCCTTTTGACGACGAGTTACACCTCCACTCAGCACTCTGGACTCCAAGATGCCTTTGAGTCTGTTTTCCCAACCTCCTGTGGGCCTCAAGGGTAGAAATCTGCCGGGCTGTTATTTTAACAAGGATTTCCCTGAAGCTGTGTCTGTAGCAGTGAGTACTTTAAAGGACACTGGGTCAAGTTCAGCCGCTGAATTGCTTCTATCAGTGTTAAAGTGGTCTGGACTGCTTGGTACCAATCTGAGAAGTTTTCGTTTTATTTTTGTAACTTGCAGTATATCACAGAGCCACTCTTGGAGGAGATTGGCTGGGTGAAAGAATGTTTTGACAGGAACTTTACTGTCCGTTTTGCCCCTCCCGCCTCTCCCCACCCAGTTCCTTTTTACACTGTCTTCTGCAGGTCACTCTCCAGCAGTTAGGCACCTTAACTGGAGACCCCTTCCAGAGGGGAGACAGAGCTGTACCCCCAGCCACCCTCCAGAAACGGAGATCTTATATCAGTCGGTTTTTTATAGCAATGTTCCAGGAATGAAATACGGACGTTAGCTCAAGGCATCATGAGAAAAGAACCTATATTTTGCCCAGCATTTGCAAGCAATTTGGAATAAGAAGCTGTCAGAAGTTTCTAACTTAGAAGCTGATGCCCAGAGAGCAGGTATATACCATTATAGAGGCTTACTTTCGTGGTACAAAAGCAATTCTGTGTGATTTAAAAAAAAACACAAAAAACAAAAAAAAACAAAAATGCAAACTACTTTTAATAATGGAAAGCTAAATTTTAGTGGGGTGGGGGGTGGTAGGCAAAATCATTATATGGGGGAAATTTTTTCCAGGATTTCCAAAGAGATGGACTTTTTTTATCCTTTAAGTCTTCATGTCACACAGTATGGCAGATTGGGTTGGTTGTCCTGCCCAGTCTCTTAAAAAAATTGCCTTTGAAAAGTGAAATTATCAGGATGCAGCAGAAACTGTCATGCACAAAGTCATTAATATACTTAAGTGTTTCCAAGGCACCCTCTACATTACCCTCAGTCTCCTCTTCAATTACTGTCCTGGGACTAAGTATAAATTTCCGCTTTGTGCACTCCCCCTCCTGCCATCGCAGGTGTTTATTTGGATGCCACTGGGGTGGAGAGCAGGCACCCTGGAGGAGGTGGGGTAAGGACGTGTGACCTGTGCAGAGGTGACGAGACGCATGGTTGTGTCTCCCTGACACACCTTCTTTCTTGGGATTAATGCCAGCCATCTTCCTGAGAGAGTGCTGGAGAGCCTCCAGGATATTTTTCTAGTACCCCACCCCAAAAGAAAGCTTAATATATTAAAACATCACTGCTGGAGAAGGTGCCGTGGAATTTGGGGCATCAGTTGGAATTTTTTAACAGGTGGTTCCACCATCACAGCTCCTGAACCAAGAGCCAGGCACACCTGCTTAGAAGAACTCACAAAGTTGCTGAGCACACACAGGGTAAATCTCCCAGGGCTCTGAGCACTTCCCTGCGCGGCCTGGGCAGAGCCAGGCAGTGTATCCGTTCTTCCCTACAACTCTTGGTTCAGTTTCAGGGAATTTCAAGTCAACAACAGGTAGAACGAATAAATACTTGGTTACCAGCCTTATAATGTGAATTGCTACAGAATTATTATGTAAGAAAACAAAAACTTTATGCAGATACTTTAGCTATAAATTGATGTAAAAATATTGATTTTTTTTTTTAAAGGAAGGGGAGAACAGTATCTTGTTCACTTATGCAATCAATCAGTAAATGTTTTTAAAATGCTACTATAGGAGAGCTTAGTAAGAACAGAGTAGGATGGGCCAGTTTGGTGCAGTTAGAAGTCGGTCCAGTTGTTCCATCCCAGTGGAGGGAGGGAAAGATGATAAGAGGGAATCAGAACGTACTTAGTTGATTCCTTGGTGACAAGTGCAATGGGGTATGGGTAGAATTTATTTTCAGAGCCAAGCGGACTTGATGGTTATAAATAAAGTTGCTCTTAGCGATGGAATTTATAGACAGATCATGTTCCAAAAGATGTGAATAGGACCCACAATAGCAAGTTGATTCAGAAAAATATAGATACATCTAGATTAGCACGTGTTGCTCATTTGATTTCTTAGACTGAGGTTTTAATTGAATTTCATTATGTCTCCCGGTAGCACAAAGAGCATTGGGATTAGGAAATTAGCCATTTTGGATTCTGCCTCCCACAAACAGACATATTCTAAACAGTGCTATTAAATTTTAGACTGTTGTTCACATATTTTATTTTCTCCTACAACTACTTTTTATTATGATGAACAATTAAGACCATTTAAAACATGGGAATACAAGTATTTTTGAATTAAATTAACTTGCAGAAACCAAATTTGCAGTGGTTGGGTTGTTTCTAGACACTTTGGTATCAATTTAAAACCAAGATAATTTTTATATTCTTTCCAATAGAATTTCATGACAACTCCTGCAGTTTTCTTAACCTAAAAAAAAAAAAAAAAAAAAAAAGTGCTGCAATGATGAACAAAGAATTATACAAAACCTACTTTTGTACCTTTATTTTGGGAATTTCTTGTTCTATTATAAATATGGAAGTATCCCTATTTCAGAAGACATATTTTGTTAAAAATGAATTGTACATATTTAAATATGTATTTTTGCACAGGTCTTTTTTTCTGATATCCTGTTTTGGTACAATTGAGATCATCTAGTATTTATTTATTAATTAATAAAAGTAAATAACTTTTTATAATTTGAAGTGGTTCACTGCCAAGCCAATAGTTGTAGAACCTGCCTCCTTTCCAGTTTAAGGGATGCCTCTGTTCTGTGCGAGTCTCTGACCCCCTAATGTCGCGGAGTGGATCCATACATGAAGTGGGCATTGACTCTCCCTGGCTTCCTGGTTGCCTGAGAGACTACACGTAACTAAGTGACACACTGCTTTTTTTTTGTCACGTTTTATGTGTGAGAGTGTGTGTGCTCGCGCGCCCGTGTGTATGTGTACACTCTGAGCACATGTGTGTTAGTATGTGATGTGGTTTAAAACTAATGGAAAAAAACTGAAAGTGCCTGAACCTAGTTTTAAGCTTAGACAGACTCTTTAAAAAGACTTGAATGTTCGTTGAACTTTTGGAGTTTGCTTTTTCCACCTAAATACCGTTTCTAAAATTTTAGGGGAGGAGTTGACAACCACCAATGCTGGTCATTTTATAAGGTATTTTAAAATTAAGACTTTTTGGTTCACAGTAGTAATTCAACTGGTGACAGATTGCCCGGTGGCACTAAGGGTTACAAATCTTTTTGTCAGCCAGCAACTTCCGTGATGTGTCCCATTTTGTTATTCTCTCATGAAATACAGAGTTTAAAGTAGAATATTTAAAATATTTTGTATTCCAAAAATATAATACAAAGTACCTCTGAGGACATTGAAAAAAATATATAATTTGAAAAATGTAATTTATAAAGGCAGCTGTCTTCCTGCAAGAGTTCTGTTGCCAAGGAATTTCTTAATATCTCTCATTGTGTCCTGGGGAGAATGTTGGGCTTTGGAAAATGATGGTTAAAAGTTTCATTATTTAGAAGAAAATAATCATTTTTACATTTTGTGCAAAACATGTAAACATTTTCAGATCATTTAAATGAGCACTACATACTGTCAGTGTGAATGTAGGGGCTTGAAAGCATTTTGCTGAGTTTTTTTTGTTGTTGTTGTTGTTTGAGCTTGGTTTAAAAGCAATCTCCTGTGTTAAAATGTGTGAATACTTTGATAATTTGTACACATAATCAAGTGCATCTCAGCTGGACTTTGTGTTGGCTGCTGTATAGAACATGAACAAATGTCAAGGGATAGAAAATTACTTTGGATATTTAAAAGAGAAGAAATATATAGTCTATTTGTTTTGTAACAAGTTTCTGTAAATAAAATAATTTATACTATTTATAAGAAAAAGTTGTGCTTTGCTTTATGAAAAATTAGTTTGTTGAACAAACATGTTACTAAACGGGCAATAAAATTAGGATTTCTCAATAAATAAGGTTGGCTGCATGAACTGTTTTACATGTTTCTGCCTCATTGTGATACTAAGCCCCTTTCCATCTAGTCTGACTTGGATTCCTTTTTGGCATTAGGCACCCTTGTGATGCCCCTTCCTTTGGTTCCCCTCCTGTGCGAGCTAAACACTTCTGAGGGCGTCCGAAGTTTCCATCCTTGAGCACAAAGCTTTGCCTTGATAGATTAAGAACTGGGAACAGTGAACACCTCTGCATTCTTGCCCTGCAGGTTTGTCAACAAACAGGAGCTTTTCGATTGACAAACACCTCCTGCTTCAGTGGCTTAGTACGTAAATATGATAACACTGGGTCAGTTTTGTTTAGAGGTAAATTTTTTACCCAGAGCTGGGCTGATCTCTTCCTTGCTTTTACATCCCTCTTTTTTTGGCACTACAAGTACATTTGAGTATTGTTCAGAACAGAACATCATCTTTTATCTCTAGAAATATGGCCAGTTTTATCATTTGAAATAAATCATTCTAGTAAGTTACAAATTATTTTTGTTGCTTAAAATAAGGGAAGCAACTGATGTATGTGTTGGAGAGAATGTCCGCACCTCACACAGCGGAGTCAGGCTGGTTTCAGCCCCCAGGCCCCAAGGGTGTCCCGCCCCTGCTAGACCAGCCAGCTGCTCAGCCATTCCTAAGAAGCTCCGGGTGCCTAACCCCTTTCACCCTGGGGGTCCCCCTTAAGCTTCCCAGGAAAAGGTTCAACTGCTCAGTCTTTTTTTGTCGTTTTGTTGTTGTTGTTGTTGCTGAGCTATCCTGCTACCTATTGGCAGCTCAGCGACTGCTCAGCTTGGGCTGGGCATCGAACTGCTGTTGCTCAGAGCTCAGCTCACTCTTGAGCGAGCTCTTAACCAACTGAGCCGGCCCTGTCTGTTACCTTTTTAACTTCCATTCCCTTGCAGGTGGCCTGGCCATGGGTGGCAAGAGATTGTCCCAATTTCAAGGAAGGGGTTTTGGCAGTTTGGGATCTTGGTGTGTTGGGAATTCACAGAAAGGCAAAGTCAAGTCCCTCCCGGCAGAGGGAGGAAACGCAGCATGCACAGGTGTGAAGAAGCATGCAATAGAGAGTAGTTCTCAGTGAAGCCACCTGGACGGAAACGGCTGATAGGGCTGGTGAAGCTGGTGCCAGATTGTCAAGGACCTAAATACGGGTTGCCATGCAGCCTTCATCTTCAGGAACATAAAATTTAACCAAGTGTAACTCAAAAAGCCCAGAGGTTTTCATGGTCCATGCCCAACATCGTGCAGCTATCAGAAGTAAAAGCCATTCAAATCTTTCATGGAGACCAGCAAATTGAAGCACTGAAATCTCTTTCCCTTTGCCTTGCATTTTCACTCTCTCGTCTTCACCCTTCTCTCTCAAGTCCTTATCAGAAAGCTCCCCCAAACTAAGCCTAAGGTCCTACTCCTTCTTACCCTGCTTTCTACTCTATCAAGAGTCACCTGTTTCTAATAAGAAACTCTTGCTCCCGTTGCTAATGGGAGTTAGTTAAACTAGTCTTCCACCTTGTAAAGCTGTGATTCTTGGTATCTGCTATCTTCATTTTTCACAACCAAAGCCCATGGACCAAAGGCTGGCACTAGCAGAGTATCTTACAGGGGAAGGTGAGACTCAGCAAAAGAAAAATATTTCGGGGGAGGGGAGCATCAAACATGTAAAACTTTTTAAAATCTGTGTCACTTAAGGCCCTCCAATAACTATAGAGGACAGAATGGACAGGTGGGAACCTTGGGACAAAGTAAATTACCAACCTGTTGGGAATAATCCAGGTAAAGAGTTACTAAGTTTCCAAACTAAGGTGGTCGACCATGGGGATAAAGAAGGGGACTGATTGCAGAGACCTTTAAGGTAGAAACAATAGGCCTTAAGGTCTAATTATGTTGAACATTAAAGGGAAAAGTGAAGCTCAAAAATAAGTTACAGATTTCTACCTTCGCCAGACTGGTTGATGAGCTTTAAGTGAAATACATGATGGCGGAGAAGGAAAAAGAAATAAGAAAAACGACAACAACAAAAAAAAAACGAGATTGAGTTACTGGTGGAAAAATGAAGTTTAGTATGTAATCTGGATGGAGCTTAAGAGGAGGTTTGAGCTGTAAAATACAGTTGGAGAGCGTCTTCCCTTTTAGGTGAGAGTGGATTAATTCACATAGGTAGCTATTTCGACTTACCAGTATGTTAAAATAATGCATTCCAAGTTGAGTGCCTAATATGCCAGATACCATACCTAACATTTTACATGATCTCTCTCTCAAAGCCCCTGTAAGAGGAGGTATTTTGATCCTAATCATACTGATGAAGGTCTTCTAAGAAGGTGCCTTGCCTGGGGTCCCACCGCTCGTTGGTGGCATTGCCAGGCTGCAAATTCTGCCAGGCCTGTCATATCAGTGGTTCTTAACCTGTTTTTCTTCTGTCACAGATTCTGAGAATCACATGACAGAAGTTACAGGCTCTCTCTGACAAAGGCACATAACAGTGAGAAGCTTGGCCCCTTTGACTCCATCTTGTCCCAGCCTGCTTTGTTCCCACGGCCCTCAAGCTAATAGCTTCTCCTCAGTCTTGCATACAGACATGCCAGTCTTTAGAGGAATTCTGCTTGTGGCTTGTTTACAAAAACAGCCCCTTACCAGAAAGTGCCTCTCTGGAGGAGATAAGGAAAGTATATATAAAAATAATTATCAAAGATTTGCAGAAGTCTCATGACTGGACTCACATCAAGTTGAGTCAACAGACTAAGAACAAAGAAGTTGCACAATCTTGCTTGGACCCCTGCTGGCGCCCAGATAGCTGCAGTCCCCAATCACCTCTTCCCTCTCCCATTTTCCCCTTCCCTGGACATCAAAAAAGCATGAATTCTGTACTTTCTTAAGATGGTTCTTTACAACACTAGTCCACCATCTTCTCAGCTGGCTGGCTTTCTGAATCAAGTTGTTTTGTTTGCCCCAACACTTTGTCACTCAACTGACTGGCTGCTGTGCAGTGAGCAGTACCAGCTTGGACTTGGTTGGACTTGGTTGCAAGCACAGGCACGCCATATTTTATGTTCCATTTCCAGGAATTCATCGACGTGAAGCCCATCCTCCATGGCCCAGTGAGAAGCCCAAGGGAAAACCCTGGAGGACAGAGTATTTGGGTGAAGAGATGGAGAACTGATACTAAAAGCAAAAAATCAGATCAGGGAAGGCAGAGAAGGATGAGCTTGAGGTGGTTTAAACAGTCGACTCCGTCGTAATTATCAACCCACTTAGGTAATGGGTTTTGGGGGTTATTTTTCCTGCTTCTTTCTCAAGGGTAATTGGAACAGGTATTGGTTGAGTGGAAAAGTCAGAAGAACTTGTGTAGGAAGATTGACAAAGAATTAAAGAGCGTGAGTGAGGGCGTAACTAAGTGATGATGCTTAGGTTGGGTCTTCAACGAAGAGCCCTGGAAGCTACGATGGAGAACCTGTGCAGACTCAGGACATTTCATTTGTATTGGGTTGTCGGAAAAGTCATGACCTATTTTTTCTGTTTTTCATTGCAAAAATGTGTCATGACTTTTCTGACAACCCAATAATTACCCTCTTGTTAAGTCTTACGGTTCTTCCAGGTAACTTGTCTGTGATTAGACAAGTGATTTGTTCAAGGTTACAGAGCAAAGTCCATGTTCAATATGGCTAATAATAGTGAAGAGGGGCTAACCCACAAGGCGAATCTGGGGACTGGAGTTAGGACAGTGGCGTAGCACTTTTAGGACAGGTCAGGGGACAGAGGAATAGGGTGACAGGGTTGGAGGGGAATTCCAAAAGCAAAGCTATTCAGAGGTGCTTGTGATTCCTGGGTCCTCGGTGAGCCCATAGCAGTGGATGGAAGTGGTGTGGAAGAAAAGCACATGGGAGTTCAGGCTAAGAAGGAACCATGAAGCGAGGGTATTGTACGGGTTGCCAGGTCAGATCAGGAGGGGCTGAGAGGAAGATGCTGCTCAGGTCCTGAGTGATCAGGATCAGTAACTTGCAGGCCTGAAGGCAGTGAGCACAGTGACTGGTGTTGCTGGGTGGTGATCAGCTTGAAAAAGTAAGTATTTTGAATGAGGGTGGAAACACTGACCAGGAGAGCAAGGGACTAGGAAACTTCTGCTTGCTCCCAAGTTCCTGAGGTCTGTATAGGAGAACAACCTCTAACCCAGACGGTTCCACGAGAAGCAGAGTCCTCTAAAACCACGTGTAGAGTTTTACCAGCACTGATATTCATTCCACTGACTACAGAACCGCTGGTGACCTCTGAGGGCTGGCAAAAGTGTCACCACCTGCTGGCAACCTTAGCTAAGGGGTCACTTCCCCAAGGCAGTCTTGGGGTTTATGAGATATAATAGCTGAATTGAAAGCTCCCTTTTCTTTTTTTAAAGATTTTATAGGGGAATTGGGGGAGGGGAACAGCGTTGGGGAATCGGGGAAGGGAAACAGACAAGCTGCTGTCCTTTTGTTCTTCAGTCTAGTTGCAGAGGACGTTGCTTCACTGGCCCATGTTGGTATCGTCATTGTGCTCTTCCTGGATGAGGCAGATCGGTCTCCGGCCTCTGGATGTCGCTCACCGCGGCTATTGGCCGCTCACACTGGTTGCTGGCCACTCACTGTAGCCTATGGCAGCCCACTGCAGCAGGGACTGCAGCCTACACCGTCGCCGGGGCTCCCGCAGCCCAGCTCCAGGTGGAGCTGTTGTTAGCTGTAGAGGGCAGTGTCACTGGCCCTCATATGTGGGATCTGAACGGGGGCCGCTGGCATCCCAAACCAGCTCTTAACCAATGCGCCACTAGGCCGGCCCTCCCTTTTATTTCTTACATCCAATCTGTACAGGGAAAATTGGGTTGTTACGAGAGATTCCTGAAGGATAAGCAGCAAGCCCCTCCCCCTTTACCATGCACTTCAGTGTTCCATCAGCCTGGACAAACTGCTGCTGATTCTTGATATCCTCTGTAGGTCGTCAGAAACAGAATAATGCAGACTGTGGCTTTGAAACCCAAACCAGTGATTCTTAGAGCCTTTCATGTTTTCCAGATAGGGATCCAACTCCTCTGACATTATGGAGGTATATGAGGTTTGTTACTACTAACAACTCCAAGTATGACAGCGTTAAGTGAGGGATTATCAGTCCCCCCTTTTTTTCCTATTATCATGGGGACAGATAATATTTCAAGTATCAGCTATTCATCCTCTTTTTTTTAAAAAGATAAAAACAGCATCAAGGATTAATTCAGAATTATACAATTGACTTGCTAATGATAAGTAACCTATCAGTTAAAGCCTCGTCAGGTTCCTAAGGACTAAATGTGTTCAGTCATAAAGTTACGTGCATTGCAGTGTGTGTGCTCAGGGACCAAGTGAGATAGCTATCTTTTTGTCCTTTGGGTCAGGTAAAGTTAGGTGCAGATACTTAATAACAAAAAAAGGCTTTTAGACAGTGTTTTCATTCTTAAAAGACGGCTGGTTAGTAAATACAAAATTGACCTAAAGTTATTATTTCTAATATAGGAAATAGGTTACTATAATTTGACATAGCTTTTAAATATTTTTTATTGAATAGATACAATTGATAACAATCAAGTTTTACTGAGATAAGAGAAATTGGCATTAATTTAACCTTTAAAGAATAATCACAAAAGATAGTTCATTCTGGGGCCGGCCAAGTGGCGCGGTGGTTAAGCGCTGGTTTGGGAAGCCAGCGGCCCCGGTTCGATCCCACATATGAGGGCTAGTGACACTGCCCTCAAAAAAAAGATCATTCTGGTGACTCCATTTCATACTAGGATGGCGTGTTATGAGTGAGACTATGGTTGTGAGTGAGACTATGGTTGATACAAGTGCCAAGATTAAGTAACGTTCACCAGCATTGAAAACAACTGAACACAATGAAGTGTTTTAGCTCCCAGTCACTTTGCAAATAAAATTATTTGATGAGAATCTCTTCATATTGTGCCCTTCATGACTAAAACCAGAAAATTAAGTCAAGACTTTAAAAAAAGGTACCTAAATGGAAGCTAGGAGTAGATGAAGGTGAAGAATTCTTTGGATACATTTCTCCTCAATGATTAATGCAGGGGGCTGACCATCAACCCCACACGTACAGTATGAGGAGTGCATTGACCCCGCAGATCCCCGTGGGGCAGGCTGAGCAGGGCCAGAAGGGAGAATACGTGCCACTGAGCTGAACTGAGAGTGAGCCCAGACTTAGCCTCATCTGTCCATTTTTCCAGAGTTGCCAGGTAGGTGAGTTTTGAATTCTCTCCATTTTTATATGGTGAGCATAAATTATTTTATTGAAAACGTATCTTGCAGGAGGGGCAGTTATAGTCCATAGGTGACCAATTTGCAACTTGGTTGCATTAGGATCCCTTCTTTGCCATCCTGGCTGTAGTTCTGAGCTTTTTGTAACCCGAACTGTAGGAAATAAGGGTCTAAACCTAAAATTGTCTTGACAGGCCTTTTATCAGGTTTAAAATACTCTTAACTGGCCAAAAAGAGAACCAAGGGTTGAAATTAGCATTCTATCCAGTCTTTATTACACAGTCAACGAACATGTTTGTTTTAAAAAATCAATTTAATGAGATAAAATACAAAAATATTCTAAAATTCTTGGTTTACACTACAGAACTTGGCTTATGTGGCCCAATTTTGGCAGCTTATGTGACAGGTTTCTTGCTAACGTTAATGTACTAGGAAGCCCATCTTGGTGTACTTACTATTGCTCCACAGGTGGTCAGGTTTTCACGTAAATGAACCTCATAAGAGCCTGCTTTTCCACTCTGCTCTACAGATGAGGAAATAGGCTTCCAGAGATGAAGAAAGTAATTTCTCCCATCAGACAGCTGGTGTGAGGAGAGCGGGACTAGAATTTGTTTTTTCTAGTTTCAGTCCAGTGCCATTTCTCCTATACCATATGACCTCATTTAAAAAGAGAGCTAGGGCCGGCCGAGTGGCGCATTGGTTAAGTGCTGGTTTTGGGATGCCAGCGGCCCCCGGTTCGGATCCCACATGAGGGCCAGTGACACTGCCCTCTACAGCTAACAACAGCTCCACCTGGAGCTGGGCTGTGCGAGCCCCGGTGATGGTGTGGGCTGCAGCCCCTGCTGCAGTGGGCTGCCATAGGCTACAGTGAGTGGCCCGCAGCCAGCGTGAGCGGCTGGCAGCCAGTGTGAGCTGCCAATAGCCGCGGTGAGCGACATCCAGAGGCCAGCGACCGATCTGCCTCATCCGGGAAGAGCGCAATGACGATACCAACAGTGAAGCAACATCCTCTGCAACTAAACTGAAGAACGAAAAGACAGCAACTTGTCTGTTCCCCTTCCCCGATTCCCCAACGCTGTTCCCCTCCACCAATTCCCCAATAAAATCTTTAAAAAAAAAAGAAAAAGAGAGCTATTGGATTCCAATTTTATTTCTACCTCCAAACTGATAAACTTTGAGACTTAACCAGTTTTCCACTGGGATTTGTAATTACATAGAATAACTTTTGAATAGTACATAATAAAGGCTCAAATTTTGTATTAAGATAACATGCATAATAACCCAGAGAGACAATTTAAGAAGATTGAAGTCATATCAAGCAGATATAAAGGAAAAACTGATGGTTGCTGGCTGGGAGGGAATGGGGAAGAGGGAGGGGGGAAGGTTTTGGACATTGTACGTGGGACTACAATGTTGCCGCAGGGATATGGGGGCAGTTCTGGGAATGTAATTGATAATGTTGTGAAGAGACTATTATGTTGCAAGAAATACGTCAGTTGGAGAAGGACAGGTACCATGTGATCTCCCTTGTGTGTGGAGTCTGAAGAGCTGAGTGAACTATCAAAGTAAACAGACTCGTAGATGTAGAGGAAAAACTGAGGGTTGCTAGTTGGGAGGGGGGTGGGGATGGAGGGAAGGGGAAGGGATTAGACAGCATAAATAGACAACTACATATTGCCACGGGGATATGAAACACAGTTCGGGGAATATAATAATGTTGTAAAAATTTTGTGGCGTGTCAGATAGTCACATGTCTTGTTAGGGAGACCACTTCATGGATGGACTAGAGGCTTGATCACTGCACTGTACACCTGAAGCTGATGTTGTATAGTATTGTATGCCAACTGTAACTGAATATGTGGATGGTCACGGGATGTGGAGTATACTGTGGAGGGGAGTCAGGGGAGTTGTGATGGATATGTATGATATGGGGGGGAGTGGGGTGGCGAACTGGGGGAGGGGGGTTTTCACTTTGGGGGGTAAAGAGTATAACTATTGCATTGTGTTGTACACCTGAAACTATTATAAAAAGAAAAAAAAAACATGTATAAAATACGGGGAATATTCATCAAAACTGTTAACAGTAGCTATCTACTGTTAAGATTCTACTGCAGTGTAGAATTTCAATGCAAGTCCTCTTTGGATGACTGAGGCAATGAGCATATATTACTTTTCAGAAAAAGAGGAAAAAATTGACTCCCTCTCCTAAAAATTGTGTTCTTTACTTTATTATAAGGAGTTATTCCACTTGACTTTTATCAGCAGTCTTGGGAGTTTTTGGTTTCCCCATCTTGCATTGGGAATGGATAGCATTTCTTGTTTCTTTTAGCATCACTCACCTCTCATCTTCACTAATTTTATGGAGTTGGGCTAAAATGGTAAAAGAAGAATAAAATCAAGTCCACTTTGAGGAAGGGAAAAGTGCTTTGAGACTTCCCTCTCTGGACCAGGAGGAAGTCTCCGCCCTGATTTAAAAGCCCTAGGATCACTTCAATCCAAGTGGTTTTATAGGTGCGAATTGGGACAAGGTTTATTTCAAGAAACTGACATTTTAATCGTTTTTTCCCTCTAGCGTGAACTGCAATGAAATCCATTTGCTAAAAACAGAATTCTACTAATTTTTAAACAGGTACACAGTAAGTTCGCAACGACTGTTATGTTTAACAGATTGCAGTGGATTCTCAGGATCGTGGGTTTGAAGGGTACTTATATTCACAATTTCTTCAACAAATTATAGTGATCATTGCTAATGAGGTTTTATAAAAAAGCACTTTTAGAAATCCTTAAGTGGATATTCTCAAATGCTGTAAGCACATCAGCATTTTAATGGCCTCCCACCCATCCTACAGAGCCTGCAGGAAACTGAGTACAGCTCTGGTCACATTACCTTCCTTGGCATAGAATCAAGGGCCAGTCTCAGTACAATCCAGATGACAGCCACTGTCTTGACTTTTAAGGTAAGGCTTCTAATACTTGGCCGTTAAGTAACTTCACTTTTCGATAGGGCAGGATTTCTCGACCTATTATTATTCCTACTCAAGTTATCATAAATCAGTTTTGAATTGTATCAAATTTTCAATCAGTTGAGATGTTTTCTCCTCTGATGTTAATGAACCATTCCCATTAGCACATAAACATACTCTCTTAAAGAAAAATGCCTCATACTCTCTGCCCTTTTATAATAAAATGCCATTTTCCTTTTCTTTTTTTTTAAGTTTTATTTGTGTTTTTCCAGAACCTATCAGCTGCAAGTCAAGTCGTTTTTTTTTTGCAATCTAGCTGTGGAAGGCCCAGCCCACTGTCCTATGTGGGAATCAAACCAGCAACCTTGATGTCAAAAGCCCACACTCTAACCACCTGAGCCAACTGGCCACCCCTCCCATTCTCTTTTTGACTCACCTCTACCTAAACTGCTCTTCTCAAGGTCACCCCTCAAATCATCCTTGACTCTTTTTCTCATCCTCTCCCCACTTCTAATCTTTTAACAAATCCGGCTGTCTCTACAGTCCATATCACCATTATCTGTTGTCCCATCCAGCTGAGTGCCAAAGTGCCACTTAAAGGGTAAGTCAGATCAGGCCATTACTCTGCTTAAAACCTCCAGAGACTTTCCATCTTTCTTCCCCTAGATATTTGCAGTCTCTCCCTCCTTTTTATTTAAATGTCACCTTACCAGAGGCCTTCCCACAGAAGAGAGCCAGCCTTTCATGCCCTCTTTCACTCTATCTCCTTTATCAGGTTTTAGGTTTCTTTCTTCATGCACTTATCCCCACCTGACTCACTGAGTTTGTATTATAATTGGGAGAAAACAAGGACCAACTTTGTTTTCCTCACTGCTATTACTATGGTTCTGCTTGTTGGGGAAAAAAAGATTCCCTCTGCCAATATCTATATAGGATTTTATACCTGTGTTTACTGAGGTTGGCCTTGGCAGCTTCTGGAGTGCAGGGTCTGGCAGTCTCCTAAAAAGGAGGAACTCAGTCTTCTGTGATCACCTGTTTCTGAGGGAAAGCTTATGATACATGCATCTCCTGTCTTTCGTATACTTGGTGAGACACTTTGTTTAATCTGGGCCTACTATATATGTAGCATATACTGCTCTTTTTTCTAAAGTTCAGGAGGCTTAAAGGTAAGAAATGATGGGCTTGTATCATTATCCCTATTTTGCTGCTAAGGCAGGCAGGATTTGCACTCAGGTGTTATGGCCTCTGATTTTCAACCATTCCACCATGAACCAGAGATATTCACGTGACATAAAGGTGACGTTATTTAAAATTACTGGACCCCATTCTTAATGTAGATATGTTTAAGAAAAAAGCAAACTGAAAGAAACAATGCAGTATTTATTTTATAGAGTTGAACTGGGCACATAGTAAACTATAAAAGTTCCAAATAATTATCTCTAAAGGAATTCCAGTGTTTACATGGTTTTACATATTAATTACTCTGGAAAGTTTCTGAACTCTGTTTAGTAGCAGATCTCCTTTCTTGATAGTTTCTTGGTACTGCCAGTTCTTGCTATCAGGTCTATAAATAAATTCAAGAAAAAAAAATGAATTATTTACCAGTCACACTACTCGTAACAATAGTTGACCTACTTTTAAAAACAGGCACTTAAAAATGCCCCTTATTCTGGGCAGTTTTATAAATGATACATAAACATAAAAGTACCTGTTGGTTTCCACTATTTCATTCACTTTATCTATTTTGCAGTGTAGTCTCCCAGCAGCAATAAATCTGGAGAGTTCCCTAATTGAAAGGGAAAAAAAGCCTTCAGTGTTAGCCTTACAGAGGAATCTTAGAGAAGTATAAAGTGCCCTGAATACATGATTCGATTGTCTTTCAAGGTGGCCTTTAGTTTCACTCACTCCTTAGCTACTGAATATACAGAATAGAGGAGACCTTCTCTGGGGTGTTCCAGGATCATCCCCAAAGATTAAGTCCTCTGCCAGAATCAACATGGCCCTAAGAAGTTCATACTCAGATGGAGCATGGATGTCAAAGAATGAAGCCATCACAGCTATGGAAGTGCTCAGAGAAAAACACGGAGTTAGAAAAACAATAAACATAAGTAAAATAACAAGATTTATTGGTGGCGGGGGCAACCAACCCAATGAAATTGCCAACTTTCCTTCAACTTAACTTTTAAGGAGCAGGTAACTCTTCAGGATTTTTGAAATCTCAGGAAAAAAAATAACATACCAATAAGGTAGGCCAGGGAATGCAAAGATGAGGGGTAACCTGTTGTGACTTTGAAAGGCACTTCTGAGTACCCATATCTGGTTATGACCCAAACCTCATAACTGACACAGTAATTTAAACATGGTCACACATTTACTCATACCTCAAAAACCAGCACCAGGAGAGGGACTCCCCAAAGATAGTCTATCACTATATAACATGGGGGGGGGGGGGGAACGGCGTGGAGTAAATGCTTAGGGATATACAAGAAATATATGAAGGCAGCTGTGTCATACTGCCAAAGAGAAAGAAAGTAGGATGAATTCTTTAAAATAAAGATCTATTTGTATTAGGATTGTGTTAAATTGAAATTTCATATAGTGAGTCCTCCTAATCAAGAAAAATGATATTTCCAATAAAAATTATGAAACAGATTACTCTCCCAGACCCTAAAACATCTCAAGCCAAGCATATAAACACCAATAGAAAAGGGACTCTAAATCTTAAGAATCAGGTTTCTAACAAAAGTGCCATTGCAAATCAATGGAGAAAGGTTGGCTTAAATGGTGTTGAGGGTGCCTAAGAATTACATAAGAAAAAAGGGTAAACTTGATTATGTAAAGAGAATTTCCACATAGGAAAATACCACCAACACTCAGTCAAAAACTAGAAGACAATGTGGATGAAAGATGTCTGCAGTATAAATTAAAAACACTACAAATCAGACAAATGACTCATTAGAACATGGGTGAAGGATATACAAAAAAAAAGAGATCAACTTCACACGTTAGAACTGCAAATCAAAGCAACACTGAAATGCTACCATCCTGGGAAAAACAAAGTCTAATGCACCATTGAGGAAGGTCAGAGGCAAACACCATGCCTCATACTTATTGACGAGCAAACGCTTTAATTAGAACAAAGTGTGTAGAGGGTGCTACTTTGATTTGTGCTTCAAAAGAAGTAATCAAGTATCATAATTAGTTGCCACTGGTCAGTCAGTGGTGAAAGACCCACTATTGCCTTGAATTAAGTTATACTATTGAAGATTTTTAAGCTGGACGTTATTCTGACTAGCAAGGACTGTAACGTGCTTACATAGCACGCTTTATTTCTACTGTCTCAATATCAAATACTATATTTGATCCATTCCTTCTTTCAACTGTTAGCTTTTGAGTCATGTAACTGAGCGGTTTTAGGTAAACCCTAAAAATTAAAAAGATCAGCACTGTGTCTAAACTCACTTATATTCATTTTCCAAGTAAATAGCTGCACCCCCAGACCTCAGCTGCTTAGACCCATTTGCAGCTCTTATTCTGGAACTGAAGTGCGCAGAGCAAACGATACATCTAGTTGAATCACCGCCAGCCTTCTTAGGCGCACGCAAATCTATAGACCAGGAAGAGAAACCTCTGAAGAATCTCGATGCTCTGACTTAGGAACAGGTACCAGGCAGCAAGATAAAGGAATTCACTGCACTTGGCGTACTAGCAAATTCTGACTTAAGAATACCCTCTGCTGGACTGGCCAAGTGGCACGGTGGTTAAGCGCCGGCTTGGGAAGCCAGCGGCACCAGTTCGGGTCCCGTATATGAGGGCCAGTGACACTGCCCTCAAAAAAAAAAATATGAATACCTTCTGCTGAACTGTGGACCTGCTGACAATTCTCAGCATCACCAGACTGGTGGAGGCAGGAGTAAATGAAGACTCCAAACTCGTTTCACATGCTACTTCAGATCCAATCTGGCATCCTCCTGGGCTGACTTCAGTGGACCTCCCTGCACACCTGCACACACGACCACACGCTCCATCCAGCACAACTAGGCTACTGGCTTCTCCAACCTGTTCCTCCATTTATTTGGGCTATTTCTTCCATCTGGAAAGCTTTTTCCCATCAAGTCCTATAAAAATCCTAAATAGGCAATGATATCAAGTCTAAATGCCCACAAGGAGCCATCTGTGAATGTGTCCATTTCTTAAGACACTTTGATCAAATACTCTGCCTCCAAATTATGCTCATTCTGAACTGTGTGCCTAGAGTAATCTGGACACAACCCCCTTTCTGCTAATGAAACCTAATCTTCCCACCTCAGTGTTGCTTCCAGCCCTCAGCACGTGCCTCATACACAGCACGTGTCCAGTAGGATGAGCTGAGTATTTACTGAATAAAGAGAACCACAACAGTCAGATTTGCCTCCCAAGTTTCAAACAAAAAGCCTACCATGCAAATTGTGGAACACCGTGCATAAGTACTTCTGACCTTAAACATATCAACAGGCGTACTGTTTACTCAACCAATGGCCCCTTCCCTTTCTCCAGCAGTATCTGACCGAGTCTAAGGAAGCAGAAGCAGACGAGTGATGCAGTCATTGTTCAAACTTATTATTAATCAGCCCATCTTTTAAAAAGGCTTTCACCTAAAATAAGGTTTTAGGGGTGGGGGAAGAACACATGAAAACCCAGACTTGAATCAGTTATCATAGAAATTTAAAACAAGACCTTTCTAGGTAACAACAATCAGAGCTGAGTGGTACAATTGTAGCTTTGCCTCGAGAGCTGGTCTTAGACAATGAAGAAAAAAAACTAAACAATTCAAAACATCTCCTACCTTGTGTATACCATCTACCTTGAAACGTGCCATCTGCCCTGAATTCAAATGTCACTGGAATGACTTAGAGAGTACAGCGGTGCATCTAAATAGCACTTTCCTGCTTCAGTGTAAGACCCACAATTTCATCTGAGCCTCCCGCTGCCCCAATTAGTGAAAGATTTATCACCTCCATATCAGTTAAGAAACTGAGGAAGGGACAGAGTCTGACCAAGGCCACACGGCTTTTTAGTGGCAGAGCTAAACAAGACAGGCCAACTCCCCTTTTTCATGGACTGCTCACTCCTTCCACTGATTCGTGCAAACCACATTCATAATGGCCACCCCCATCCTAGCAACCAACTCTCTTGGGCAGTGGTTACCAGACTTAAATCTCACAAACTAGTTAACTGAGGAATGAAATAAAACCAACCTAAGGATACCAGCCTTAACTTTGGTAAAGATAACTTTTAAAACACCGAAAAATTACTATCACTGTCTTTTTTCTTTCAAAGGAAGAGAATGAGGGAATTTCCAGTGATGGCTCCACAGGGGGATATGGTTTACACTTAAGATCTGTGCATTTCACTGAATGTAAATATTACCTCAAAACAAACCAACCCCATAAACAAATACTGATATGCATGCTAAAGTGGTTAGGGATAAAATGAACTGGCATCTGAAACCTACTTTGAAGTAGCTAAAAAAAAGGTGAACAGATATATGATAAAGCAAATATAATGTTAACTGTAGAATAAGGATATATAGGAATTCACTGTATAATTATTTATAATTTTCTGCATGTTTGAAATTTTTCATAATAAAGTATTAGAAAAAACACCACTATAAAGAGAATGGTCATATTTAAGTGAAATGCAGCTTCACTTAAAATGACTATATCCAATAAACTGCCTTTTCTTTTTTCATTGTGGGCCAATGAAAACTACATCGCAGACATTTAAAAGACCTGTTTGGGAACCACTGCTCCTAATGCCAAATGGCCAGCACACAGTCTGATGTCTACTGCTCCTTAACTCGACTCCACTACCCTCATCCAAGCCACCATAACATCTCCTCCATGATCCACCGAACAGCCCAACTGGTCCCCCCATTCTCTGGGTCTGTGGGAGACACAAAATGAAATCACGTCCCTCCCAGGCTGAAAACCCTGCACTGGCTTCCCCCAGCACCAGCATTAACCCCGAGCTCCACACTATGGCCGGGAAGGCCCCACAAACACATGCCTGGGTGGCTCTACACAGCCGCCCCACGCTCCGCCATGCTGCAGCCACACACATCTTTGCAGTCCATTTTGTGTCTCTGTAGACTCATTTCTGTCTGAAATTACTGTATGTATTTGCTTACTTGCCGTCTCTCCTCTAAAACTAGAATGAAGGTCCACGAAGACAGGGATCTAAAGCAACGCCAATCATAGTGTACTGGCTTAGTAAGTCTTTGATGAATCATTCATTCCAGGGCTACGAGCCTCATCTTAACAACCAATCTGACCAGAATTGTAGCAGCAACCTAAAAGTGGAAGGCATTATCAGAGGAAATGTGACCTCACGTGAAATGTGAGATAGAGATCGAAGAGTCACCACGCTTAGGAGCAAGCGTGGTCCAGAAAGGAGCAGAAGGCTACTTTGATAACAGCTGGTCTAATAACCTTTCACAAAGTCACTTAGCCTCTCTCCAACTCAGTTTCCCCATCTGTCAATAGAACGGGCACATCATGGAGGCAGAGAGAACGGATAGAAATGTTTTGATGAGATTCAGAGAAAAATTCTTAAGATTTTTTTCATAATCAAAGGAAGCAATGTAAACAGGGAGAAAAGGTCACTTGTTTAAACTTACTGATCAATGAATTCCACACCAACACCAAAGGCTTCTGCCATATAGCCAAGGGTTAATGACCTGTACGACTCCAGCAGCTGGCTGTACGCATGGATTCTCATCTCTCTCACATAGTACCGATAATGAGGAGCAAAAAGCCAGTCCTTCTTCATTTCCTGTTCCACAACAGCTGGAATGAACAAGATGACAAATTATAACTCTTTCAGATAAAGAGATAAACTAGAGGACATTTATAACATAAGCATTAATAGCCTAATCTATAAAGAGCTCTTAAATATAACTAAATAAAAAAGATTAACTGAACAGTGAAATGAACATAGGCTATTAAAGAGCAATTCATACCAGTACAATTATTTTACTGAATAACTACTTATATCACTGCTTGAAATACTGAGGCGATGGCAGTAAACCAAAAGACAAGATCCCTGCTCCCACAAAAACTAGATTTGCAAAGAGCAGAGAGAGAACAAATAAACAAATACTCTCAGAGACTAGCAAGTTCTGTGAATAAAAGTAGTGACCTGTGTGACAGTGTGATGAGGAGGCCTTGCCTGGACTGGGGCGGACAGGGAAGACCTTTTTGAGGAGCCAGCCAGGCAGAGCACGAGGCACAGAGCAGCAGTGCAAATGACGCAAAGGTCCCATGGCAGGGGGAGCCTGTTTATGCCCAAGAATAGAAAGGAAGACAGATTGAAAATGTAGCAGGGTGACAGCTACAGGGATCTGGAAGGGGAGCAAGAAAGAGAGTCAAGAATATACTTATGTTTCTGGCTTGACCAAAATTGAAATCCCTGGAGAAGCAGAATTTTTGTTTTGTTTTTGGAGGTGTGCTTTGGGGGGAGGGGGATGGGGCTGAAATTCCAGCATTATACTTGGATAGTGTTTTAGGGGATTCACCCATTAGACATCCGAGTGAAGGTATGAAGGTGTTCTGGCACGGGTCTGATGCTTGGCGGAAAGTCTGAGCCTGGAGACGTGAATTTAGAGATCACGACCCTCCAGGTGTATTCGATGACACAATGAAGATAGAGAAAAGAGCAATGACCAAATCTGGGGCAGTGGGTACTGAGATGTCTAACAAAGGATGAGGCCACACAACTGGGGCAAGAAGGATGGCCACCATCAAAGCTGACAAGGAAACACGGTTAGCAACCCAGACATCAGTGGCCCTCAACATGAGACAATGCTCATCCTCACTACTAATAAAAGAAACATACAACTAACTATCCAGTCACTGTTATACACCTTAAACTTAACACAGTTACATGTCAATTATACATCCATTAAACTGGGGAAAACTTGGCCAAGAAAACCCATGAAACAGGATGGGAAGAACATGTTTCCTAGTCAGGGTGGGTCATATCCATAAGCCCAACATAAAATCTCCTCTTCCTTCTCTCATGTGCCATTTTAAGTTTTGTTGTGTTTTTTTTGAGGGCAGTGTCACTGGCCCTCATATGTGGGACCCAACGGAGGCCGCTGGCTTCCCAAGCCAGCGCTTAACCACCACGCCAGTCGGCTGGCCCTTCATGTGCCATTTTAAGTTTAATAAATTCTCCTTGGCAAAAAAACAAAAACAAACAAACAAACAAAAAAATCACAAAACATCAATAAAATTACTTTTCTCCTCTCAACCTGGCAGAGTATGGGGAAGAGGACAGACTCTCTCTCAAATGATGTTAAGTAAGGGAAGTAGAAATTGTGTAAATGTAAAGTGACACAATATTTCTGGAGGGCAACAGTGATCAAGATGCAATGTCTTTACACTTTCCAAAATTTGTTTTTGTTTTATTCCTAAGAAAATAACAAGTGGAAGTGGAAAAGAAGCATTGTAAAAAAGTGTTCAAAACAAGGTTGCTTATAATCAACACTGAAAACAATTTTTATCAATAACAGATAAAGTATGGCACATCTAATACAATGGAATGAAATACTAGGAGGTCCTTAAAAAAGGAAAACTGGAAGCTCCAACGACTGTCACCTGTTCAATTTGCTACTACATATATACTCAGTGCTTGATACACAACAGCCACTTAAAAATAGTTCATCTCAATGACCAGCTATCTGTATAGTGACATGAAAAGATACACACATCACACTGTGGAGAAAGAGAAAAAGGTACTTAGAAAACAGCATTGTAAAATCCATGCACATGTTTAAAGATATCGCATGCCTTTATCTCTACATACAAATGCCCCTGGAGGATACCCTGAAACTTGCTAACCGTTACCTCTGGAAAAAGGACCCTGGCACTCACAAGTTAGAGACAGCCCTTTTCTTCTCTACATGATACTGTTTGAAATTTTTCCATGTGTCCATATAACCTTGTTTTTTTGTGTTGTTTTTGTTTCATAAAGTACATATCAATGAATAAAAGTTCTGGAAAAGATATATAACAAAATCTTAAAATGTGTACCTCTGGACGAATTTTGTGTGTGAGTGAATGTGTGTTTGGATTTGGGGATAGGATGGCACACAATACCTTTCCCTTTCTCCGTTTATTTTTAATTTTCAAAAACAATCAGGTATTACCTAGAAAATGATGCTATTCCTTTTTTTTATATGAAATATTTTAAAGCACAGTCTATGAATACTTGGAGAACCAAATAGTTTTACAAAACCAAAAAAAAGCGCTACCTGTCTCCCTATACCAAAGCAGAGAATAAATGATACATCTGTTAATAAATGAAAATAATGATGGCTTTCATCAAAAGAAAATTTAACTATCTTGTCTTTTTCATTTAAAATATCTGGGAAATGTATAAAATTGGTAAAGATCAAGTTTCATCCATGAGTGTTAAAATTAAAGGTTGCTAGTAGGGACGGGGAAGATGGGAGCCCCTTTTCTCATACACTAGGATAGCATTTCCCCTCATTCTCCTCTTAAATTACTGATTTAATTAACGCAATAGACATTTACACAGAGCACGCAATAATGTACCAGGCTCCATGCTGGTATCGGGATCACTACAAAGATTTAAAAAAGCATAAAGTCTGCTCCTAATAATTCTAGTTAGCGGAAGGGACAAAGTCTACGGAAAACAATCATAAAACAATGTGCTGGGCCGGCCGAGTGGCGCATTGGTTAAGCGCTGGTTTTGGGATGCCAGCGGCCCCGGTTCGGATCCCACATGAGGGCCAGGGACGCTGCCCTCTACAGCTAACGGCAGCTCCACCTGGAGCTGGGCTGTGCGAGCCCCGGTGATGGTGTGGGCTGCAGCCCCTGCTGCAGTGGGCTGCCATAGGCTACAGTGAGTGGCCCGCAGCCAGCGTGAGCGGCCGGCAGCCAAGCGTGAGCTGCCAATAGCCGCGGCGAGCGACATCCAGAGGCCGGCGACCCATCTGCCTCATCCGGGAAGAGCGCAATGATGATACCAACAGTGAAGCAACATCCTCCGCAACTAAAAACTGAAGAACAAAAAGACAGCAGCTTGTCTGTTCCCCTTCCCCGATTCCCCAACGCTGTTTCCCTCCGCCAATTCCCCAATAAAATCTTTAAAAACAAAACAAAACAAAAAAACAACAACAATGTGCTAAGTTTTAGAAATGGGGTATATGGCCAATAAGCACATGAAAGGATGCTCATCATTAGCTGTCAGAGAAACGCAAATCAGAGCCACAAAATACTACTTCACACCTACCAAGACGCCTATAGGTAAAAAGACACACAATCACAAGTATTAGATGTGGGGAAATGAGAACTCGCACACATTGCGGGTGGGCATGTAAATGGAGCGGCTGCTTTGGAAAAGTGTTGCAGTTCCTCAAAAAGTTAATCAAAGAGCTACCATATGACCCAGGAATTCCACTCCCAGGTATATATTCAAGAGAAATGAAAGCATGTTCACACAAAAATTTGTACACGAATGTTCAATGTTCATTACAGCTTTCTTTTTTTTTTTTTTTTTTTTTTTTGAGGGCAGTGTTACTGGCCCTCATATGTGGGACCAAACTGGGGCCGCTGGCTTTCCAAGCCAGCGCTTAACCACTGCGCCACTCGGCCGGCCCATAGCTTTATTTCTAATAGCTAAAAACTGGAGACAACCCAAGTGTCCATCAACTAATGAATGGATAAATAAACGTGGCACATCCATACAATAGAGTATCACTCAGCCATAAAACTGAATGAAGCACTGATATGATATACACAATATGATGGCCCATGAAAGCATTATGCTAGAGAAAGAAGACAGGCACAAAAGGCCACATACTATGATTCCATTTATATGAAACACCCAGAATAAGCAAATCCATAGCTGTATAAAAATTAGTGGTCACAGGGGCTGAGGGAAGAATGGGAAGTCACTGCTAATGAGTACAGATGTCCTTTTGGGGTGATGAAGATGTTTAAATTAGTGGTGGTTGCACAACCTTGTCAACACTAAAACCACTGAAATGTACTTTCAAATGGTGAATTTTGTGGTATGTGATTTATATCTCAATAAAAATGGAGGAAGGGGCTCCAGACATGCAGAGAAGGGATTTGTTCTGACTGAAGAAGGGAAAAGCCCCACATCTGTGCAGAGTAGAGACTAGGAGATCCATCACAAGCACAAAAAAGGAGAAGAGTAATTCTGCAATACAGCCTTGTGTGCAAACACACCCCAGATGAGGCCAAGCAGGTCATCAGCACGCCTGGAGAGCCCTGTTCCCACATAACATGAGGTAAGAAGTATGAATTCTCATAAAGCAGCCTGACTTTGGAGTCACGCTCCCCAATTTTCGTGAATGCTACCTACCTATTTAACCATGTATTTTCTGAAATTTGCAGCATTAACAAGAGACTATATCAATGCCAAGTTCGTTAAGTTTTAGGAAAAACAATCCCTGGGTTGATTTGATGCAAGTTAATTCTTTGATCATCTTAGTAATTCCTGCTCATCAGTAGGAAGCCAAATGGCCAGGAAGAAGCGGAGAAGGGAGGAAAAGCAAGCAAATTTGTGTAGGTAGGATCACTGTAAATGAGCTTTGGAGGACACCAAACAGATTCAACAGATTATTTTCTCAATCTACAGCCCTTGAAAATACCTTGCAAATCAACACAAAGACAGCTATTGCATAAAGAGTAACCCATTGTTGGATCTGAGGCTCAATTACTATAAATCCACTAGGAGATTCAGGGTTCCCTCACATCTTTCCTCATACAACTCAATACTTAGGACCACCTGCTCACCCCTATGACTCTTTTTTTTTTTTTTAAATTTTACTGAGGAATTGGCGGAGGGGAACAGCATTGGGGAATCGGGGAAGGGGAACAGACAAGTTGCTGTCTTTTTGTTCTTCAGTTTAGTTGCGGAGGATGTTGCTTCACTGTTGGTATCGTCATTGCACTCTTCCCGGATGAGGCAGATCGGTCGCTGGGCTCTGGATGTCGCTCACCGCGGCTATTGGCAGCTCACTCTTGGCTGCCAGCCGCTCACACTGGCTGCGGGCCACTCACTGTAGCCTATGGCAGCCCACTGCAGCAGGGGCTGCAGCCCACACCATCACCGGGGCTCGCACAGCCCAGCTCCAGGTGGAGCTGTTGTTAGCTGTAAAGGGCAGTGTCACTGGCCCTCATGTGGGATCCGAACCGGGGCCGCTGGCATCCCAAAACCAGCGCTTAACCAATGCGCCACTCGGCCGGCCCACCCCTACGACTCTTATCACGGGGCCTGGCAAGCTTCCTTAGCAAAAGGCCAGACACGGAATACTTTTAGCCACTGAGAGCCATACAGCTCTGTCGCACACTCTTTTTTCTTAACAACTCTTTAAAAATGTAAGCATTAATAAAATTTAAAGAATAAAAAAATAAATAAAAATGTAAGTATTAATCTTACCTCCTGGGCTGTATAAAAATAGGTCAGTCTGCTAAACCTCCTAAACAACAATAGGCAAAAGGTTAGCCGTACTAATCAAAGACCTACAGCTATCCACACTGTATTTTTCATATATGTGAAAAATCTTCTTAGGTTATCTGCAAAAAGGATCAAGAACAAGATGAAGACATAATCAGAATTGCCACTCTATCCTTACCTAATGATTGGAAGAAAGCTGAGTAACGACATTCATAGAGTGAAAACAGATATTGCCGAACTGCTGGAAGACTGTGCAATACTTCAAGAATCTCTGCTCCTTTAATAACCTAGGAATGTTGTTTAAAAAACAAATGTATTGCTTTAATGATTTTTATATATTGAAGTTAGAAAAGCATGAAGTAACCTTTAAGAATGAGTATTAAGTCTCAGTTGTTACCTTTTCCCTGAGATCTGGTCTTTCTAAGGCGATCATGCTGACATACACAGTGTACGTCACGAAGGTTTTATAATCCATGAGCTCATAGGATGTAAATGTTGAAACAGTATCAAGGAAGAGTTCCGCAGCCTGTTTGAAATCACGAATCGCCACACAATAAAGACCTTGATATACTTTTAGGCGGTTTCTCCTGTCCCAGTCTCCTCCTTCCTCTATTAAGCTATAAAATAAAAAACAGTAGGTCATAATCTGGAAATAGACAATGCCACTTTTTACAAGTTTTGCATTATTTTCAAAGAGAAAACAACTTTTAACAATTTGAACCAAAAGGATTATTTAAAAAAATATTTTACTAAATTGGTATATCAATTATTTGTCCAAATTTACTAATTGTAGTAAAAAGGGAAACAGGCAAATTTCTTACATCAATTTCTTGTTTAAGGGCAGGCAGAGTGGCTCAGTTGGTTAAGACATCGCTAAAGAGTGTGAGCTGAGCTCTGAGCAACAGCAGTTTGATGCCCAGCCCGAGCTGAGCTGCCTCTGAGCTGCCAACAGGTGGCAGGATGGCTCAGCTAAAAAATAAAAAATTTCTTATTTATAGCATAATAATTTAGAGGGAATAGATCTCCATTGTTTAACAAGTACCTTTTGGCCTTCTCTGTATTTCGAGTGATGAGATCATTATCCATATAAAATAAGCCAATCCTGAGGAGATAGAACACAATATCCAGTCGGTGACCCAGGGCCACAGTTTTGTCATAAGTCTTTCGAAAGGCTGTCAGAGCACCCTCCTGTCAAGGGAACCAAGGCAACAGGTGAGAAAAGATTACAAGTTTCAAAAGCTATCAGCCATCTGGGATTTTCTTAACAAGGGATGGGGGTACAAGTAGGAGCACAGATAGAACAAGATAGCCATGCACCGATAACTGTTCAAGCTGGGTGATCACTGCCCAGGGATTCACTATACTATTCTCTCCACTTGCATAAAGTACAAAAAATAGATCAGATATGGCTAAGCATATGCTTATATTCTAAAAAATAATATAAGAAAAACATTCACAATTTATTCACAATTGCCTCAATATTCTTTTCCCTACATTCAATATTTTTTCTCTTTAACAATTATAATACACTACTTTAAAATTACTTTATTGTAAATTATCAGCATTGGGGAATAAAATATTTCTATTGCTTTAAAACATGAACATGATAAAATCATCTTTATACTTGGTACTTTCTAGAATGCGTCTGGCTTTGTTTTATGTAATTATTAGTTACACCTCATAAATCTATAAAAGAGACTTGCAAGACAGTACTAGGTATGCCTAGCACTCAGATTGTGGTTTTTAAATACTATCCCCCACTAAAAGCAACCAGGGATCCAGGGAAAAATAGATGATTCCAGGTTTGGAGGGTAAAAATGACATCTTGCTGTATGAGAAAATAAGGAAGACCAATGTCAAAAGGACAAAGAAGTCTTCTTGAAGAAGCTTCCATGAACGAATTTATAAAAACTGGGCACCATAAAGAATAATAACTATAATCAGTGGTAACACAGTGCATAATAAAAATCCATTAAGTCCATTCTTAATTGTAAATAAAATAACAGTAAGCAGGAGGACTAGACGCTGTTTTCAGAATGCTATTTGAGGGCTGGCCGTGTGGCACGGTGGTTAAGCACTGGCTTAGGAAGCCAGCGGTCCCGGTTTGGGTCCCACATATTAGGGCCAGTGACACTGCCCTCAAAAAAAAAAAAAAAAAAAAAAAAAAAATAGAATAAAGCTATTTGATAAACATAGAATATTAGAACATCACTAATTTACAACCCCCTGATATTGATTTAAGCATGTTCTTGTTGAAATTCCTCAAGGCCTAAATCACAAGCATTAAGTTTCTCATTCATACATACTAATGTATCCTCTTCAAAATCAAATCAAACCAAACATACACAAAACCTAGAAAACCACACAAACTATTAGCTTTTTAAAAAATGTTCTGTATTTTCCAAAGTTTTACAATGACCAAATCTTAAATTTATAATCAGAAGAAAACTTGGTTTAAATTTAATTTAAATAACAACAGCACCTATCATTTAACATTTAAGCACTTTGTGCCATGTACTAGTCGAAGCTCTTTGCCTTTATCTTTAATTCTCATTATGCAGGAACTATCATTATTCCTATTTTACAGATAAGGAAACCGAGGGGTCAGTAAATCATAATTACTGAAATTACGGAAATAGAACCCAGGCGATCTGATCCAAGAGCCCAGGGTATTTTCTTTTTTATATTAACACCATGTCATCTAAATAGAGTATAGTGCTTAAAATTAAGGACATTCAAAGTCTGAACCAGTATTACACAACTACTAAATTTAAAAAACTTTAACGATCCAATACTGTTGGGTATCCCTCTCATGCACTGATAGTGGAATATTGATTAGGTTGGCTGCTACGTGGAAGAACTAACCACATATATGAAGATAAATATCATTCCTTGTCCCAGCAATTTCATTTCGCAGAATATACCCTAGGGAAGCATTAACATATGTACTCATGAAAGCAAATACAAGCATGATGTTACAGCAGCAATTTGGAATAGCAAAAACCGCTGAAAACAACATATATGTCCATCAATAGCTGAACAGCTAAGAAAACTATGGCACAGCCCTACAATGGGCTATAGCTAGCAAACAGGACATGAATACTCTATGGCCCATTTATTTAAGAAAAAAACAAATGTAAACACTATATACTACCTAGTTTCTACAGGTACATACACATGCCCGTAAATTTACAATGAAAGAACTCAAAAGGTTACCTTTGAGGAGGTAGGGAATAAAGAAAGATCAAATAGAACTTTAACTATGTTTTATTTAGTTTCTTATAAGAATACATTTTTAAATATACCAGAGGGCTGGCCGAGTGGTGCGGTGGTTGGGAGCTGGCTTGGGAGGCCAGCGACTCGGGTTTGGATCCCACATGTGAGGGCCAGTGACACTGCCCTCAAAAAAAATAAAAAAATTAAAAAATAAAATACACCAGACACAATGCTTCCCAACCAAGATACGTGAGAAAAGTGAACTATTGAGAATGATCCCTATTTTGTAAAAGCGGTAAACAAAATTTCTGCTTGTGCACTTATGTTTTTATTGGTAGAAAGAGAGATAGGGAAGAATACACACCTGCCTGCTGGGTGCGGGGCAGATGATAGAAAGGTTGTAGCAAGTAGACTATTATTACCTTTTTCTTTATTCATTTTTTGCACTGATTCACTAGTTCTGGTAAGCACATTACAATTGTATTTTTTTATTCTTTTTTTATTTTGAAGGCAGTGTCACTGGCCCTCATATGTGGGACCCGAACCAGAGCCGCTGGCGTCCCAAGCCAACGCTTAATTAACCACCGCGCCACTCGGCCGGCGCTGTATTTTTTTTTTTTTTTAAAGGAAGCTGATTTTAAAGACATTAGTAGCTTAGAATAGTGCCCATCCTAGTCTATCCAGAGCGGGGAAACCATATCTACTCACCTTGTCACCTATCCGGCAGAGGTACTCCGCCTTCGCCATCATGGCATCGCGGATTTCGCTCTCTCCCAGATTTTTCTCGGCATCTTCCAGCTCCTCGTCCAACCGTTTCAACTCGTCTTCATTGGCCTTCTTCATTTTATTGAGCAGGTCCATGTCCATCTGCCAGTCCAGGGATTTGCACAAGGCTTCGTAATAAGGAGCCATGTCTGAGAGCCAAAAACAGGGACGTGACTTAGGAGCAAGGGACGCCTCGTACCCTCAAGTCCGTGTGCACCCATTTCTTGCACTTGCGCACGCGCGCACACACGCACACAGGCCCCCCACCAGCCCCTACCACCACCAGGAAGGGACGGGACAGAGCCTGCTGGTAAAGAGCTTGGCGAAACCTAAATGCTCGCTGCTGGCACGTTTGCGTCAGGCGGATGCTGGCGCTGCCAACTTCTACTAGGGCTCAGTGTGCCTCCTGATGGCTTCTGTTAAGAGCCTTCAAGCACCGTAAAGCGTGAGCCTGTTTACTCACACACTCCCGCACGTAAGCTCAGGCCTATGCGGTCCCGCGGCCCTGACCGCTGGGCCGGGCCCCGGACTCCCTGCACACGGAAAGCCGTCTTCGGCAGGCCCCCCTCCAGCCCAGCCGCTAATGACAGCGAGTCATGGCCTTCGTCCCGGGCCTGGCACGGGGCTGCGCACCCCAGGGCGCCCCCCAACCTGCCGTCCGAGGGCGGGGCCCACAGCGGCGCAGGCCCCTTCCAGAGGAAGGCTGGCGGTGCCCGAAGGCGCCGCACCAAAGGCAGGCCCTGAAGCTGTGCCTCGTCTCGGGGACCCACGTGGGAAGCGCCCGGAGCCCCGCCGGGCACGGTCCCCGTGGGTTCCGGGGCGCGGGCCCAGCCCAAGCCTAGGCCGCTGACTCGGCGCTCACTGTTCTCGCGCACGGCCGCCATCAGCTCGTCGCGCACGGCCGCGTCGCCGCGGTGCTCGGGCAGGCTGAGCAGGAAGCGCAGCTGCGCGATGCGCAGGTCGGGGTTCTTCGGCAGACCCTCCTCCTCCAAGTTCTCCAGGGGCATCTCGGCGGCGGCTCGGAACACACAGCAACTCAACGCGAACGCCTGCGACGGCGGCGGCGGAAACAGGAGGAGTCGGCGAGGGAGCGCGGCCGCCTCCGGCCCGGCTTCCGGTCCGGCTTCCGGTCCCGGCTCCCCCCTCCGCGGGCAGCGCCCCCTCCTGGACGCCTTCGGGAGAGCGCACCCGGCCTGAGCGCCGGCGCCCGGGGAGGTCGCCGGCAGCCTTACCCCGCTCTCCGCTTGGCGAGTCCCGGAGCGGCGGAAGCCCAGTTCCGAAGAGCGATTCCACGAACCTCTCCCTCCCTCGCTTTTTAGCTGTCTGTCTTTTCATTCCGTTTGTAATGGATAGGAGCCGACGATGTTTTGAAGATTTCGAAAATATAGTAACAACAATAAAAACTACCACAATTTGTCACGTCCTTAACTCTGCCTGGCCTTTTATTTTTATGTCATCTCGTTTGAATCCTGTCAATACTGGGGCATAATACTATTAGCCCATTTTGTAGCTAAGAAACTGAGGCACAAAGAGCTTAGGGAGCGTGATCTGATCAAGCAAGGCTATGTAACAGTCATGGAGCAATGCCTGAAAAGAAGCCTCGTGGCTCAAAGCCTGTGGTTTTTCTGCTGTTCTAAGAAAACAGCTCCCAGAATTCTGCAGTTGTAATACAACAACAGCATCATATTGTTTAAGCCTAACTTAGATCACTGCTGCCTGCATTTTCAGCCTCTCTTTATTCATGTTACTACAGAGGCTTCAGAATTGGTAACGATTATGTGAAATTCCATCTGATGGATTTACCATAATTTACTTTTATTCTTCCCTCCATTAGAGATGACTTTACATTGCACAGGGTGGTTATGTTCCTAATATAAAAACTGAGACGAACGCCATTGGATGCATAGGTCATTTCATAATTTACATTTTGTTTTCTTAGCATATATTAATAGACAAGACAAAAGGAAGGAACTTTTTTTTTAATTTTTGCATATTTAATGTCAAATGGTTTTCCAAAAGAATTGAACCAGTTTACATAGCCACTGCCACATTCTCAGCAGCAGTAGACATCACCACACATTTTTAATATCTTACCTGTTTTGGTAAAAATAAGCATTTTGAAGGCACTCAAATGGTACAGAAAATATAAAGAATGTAGTAAAGATTGCTAGCACTCCATCATGTGAAACTATTGGTGAAGAACTTGCTAAACATCTTTCATTTGTTCATTTAACAAACATCATTGCCTGGTTGCAAAGTAGCAGGTGCTGTTCTAGGCGTGAGGGATGCAATAGTGAAGAGTACAAAGAACTTGTCCTGGTGGCACTTACATTCTAGAGACATTTAGCTTCTCTGAAACCCACTTACAAATATTAATAGGGTCATACTGTACTTGTACCTTATAAACTGTTTTATTCACTCCAACGTATATTGTAGATATCTTTCCACGCCAATAAAAATGGATTGATGTCATCACCTCTAATGACCGACCAGGTAGGATTCCATTACTTTGATGTACCAGTCAATCTCCCTCAATCCTTAATTGATATATATTGATTTGGATCATTTTCATTTATTCACTCATAAATATCTCAGTGTTGATCATCTGTGTGCATATATTTTTATACTTTGTAGTTACTTCTTAACCCAAATACCTAGAAGTGTAATTGCTGAATAAGAGGGTCTGAATGTTTTATATTTTGACATATAAGATTATGTTAATTATTTTTTCAAAAACATTACAATTTACATCCTGACCAATATTAAACAGAGAGCCTGTCGCCCTCTTTGCCAAAATACTTTCAGCAACCATTTTAAGCTTTAGCAACAATAACAATGTTGCTTTTCCTTTACATTTCTTTTATTATTATGAGATTGAATTTCTTTTCACATTTGAACTAGCTATTAGTTCCTCTTTTCTAAAATACCTGTTTTGCTTTCTCGATTCCTCCTTGGAATTTTTCTTATTGATTTGTAAGCACTTTTCATATCTTAAGGATACTAAATGCTTGTCAAGTGTTGCAAACTTTTCTAGTTATTTTCCTGTATTTTAATGAAATTTTTTCAACATAAAAGTTTACAATGTTGGGCAGGCTGAGTGGCGCATTGGTCAATGACTGGCTTGGGACACCAGTAGCCCCGGTTAGGATCCCACATATGAGGGCCAGTGACACTGCCCTCTACAGCTAACAACAGCTCGACCTGGAGCTAGGCTGTGTGAGTCCTGGTGATGGCATAGGCTGCAGCCCCTGCTGCAGTGGGCTGCCATTGGCTACAGTGAGTGGCTGGCAGCCAGCAAGAGCAGCCGGCAACCAGCGTGAGCAGTCAGCAGCTGGAGTGAGCTGCCAATAGCCGCCGTGAACTGCCGTCCAGAGGCCAGCAACCAATCTGCCTCATCCGAGAAGAGCACAATGACGATACCAACATGGGCCAGTGAAACAACATCCTCCACAACTAGACTGAAGAACAAAAGGACAGCAACTTGTCTGTTCCCCTCCCCCAATTCCCCAATAAAAATGAAAAATAAAAAAAAATAATAAAAAAATGTTTACAATGTTTTAATGGTTAAATACATCAGTCTTTTCCTTTATGGTCTCTGTTCTTATTGCTGAGTCTTAGTAAGACCTTTCCAACACCATGGTTTGAAAAATATTCACTTACGTTTTCCTTTGATATATTTACGCTGTCACATGCATTGAGTGCACCCAGGGCCTAGAAGAGAACTTGGTACCTAGTAGGCACCCACAAATATTTCTTGAATGAATAAATGAGTGAATAAATGGGGGAAGGGCTCCAGAAGAAAGTGTTTAAGAAATAGAAACAGATTAAATACTTGTTGAGTTTGAAAACACTGTGCATAAATTGATACTCTCGCCCCTGAGTTCAGGGGTGAGATAGTTACAGAAACTTTATTCTAAATATTTCAAGGCTCCATTGTGAATAACATTTAAGTAGTTATAACAATGTAACAGTTAGGAATGGATGGAGGCAGAGTTATGATAAAAATAGACTGGAGGATGGAGAGTGGGCAGGGGATTAGTGCTACTGGAGGGGGAAATTGGTGGGAATTATGGGGTTGAGCAATCCAGAAAGAGACCCAGACTGCTGTGCTCTATCAGCACCACCTCCCTGGGTTCCTGTCCTTTTTTTTTTTTTTTTCCCCAGCCTGGACTGAACCTATTCTCAGAGGATCTGACAAAATGTGTGTCTGTGTGAACTTCATTTTCCATAGTAGGGAGCTAAAAGTTAATATCTAAAACTGGAAAAGAAGAAAAAGGGCACAAGGAAATCATTTGGAAATATATAGGGACCAAAACCCCAAAACACAGGTTAGAAGTGTTGGTTTCTGTACAGCAGAATTCTACATTTTGTTTGGGTTTTTTTTGTTTTTTTGTTTTGTTTTAAGGCTCTGCTTTTGAATTTATAATTCTGAAGGTTTTTAATCTACAATATTATTTGCCTCCTAATATAGTAGTGCTCCTTCATGGACACATGTGGGTGTGTTTTCTTAAATGTACCATGCACTGTTGACAATGCTATAATAGAAACCCGCATCGCTGGTGGAGGTTTTTCACTCAAGGGCTTACATTAACCCCACAGACAGGAGGGTGAATTCTGGGGCAATGTATATTCTTGAATGAACATCATGGACTGATCACAGTGAATGCTGAAGCAATTTTTACTTTTATACTTGGGATACTTTTACTTGCCCAGTATTCAGAGAGTTCCATATTCTTTCTCTCACTCTAGTTTTCATAATTTTGTCAACATAAATTTTTTTGGGTAAAATATTCATTTCTGTAATTCAATTTATTATTTCAGGTTGAACCCCAGCTTTTAAAAAAATCCTGCATAAATATTACCCAATGTTATAATAGTTAGAGCTAAGACATAAAGTATTTCAATTCAAAAAAGGGGACACTCAAGTCCATCTGGAAGCAATGAAAGACAAAAATAAAACAAAGTGATTATATCAGAGATCCAGGTTTGTGACAAGAATTGGACATATGACCACAGGTTCATTATTAAGTTTAAGGGAAATCCTGTATATGTAATCATTAATATAGAGAAGGCAGTTTACATTGTATAAGACTGGTGAATTCTGGTTTCCAATTCTTCCCAGTATAGATTCATCATCACATATAGGTTGCAGTTGCCCATGGATCTAACTGACAGGGGATTCTAGGCTTCATCGCGTTTCTGGTGCCCGTGCGCTCCGAGGCCCTGCACACAGCACTGCCACCCGGACCTTCTCCATGCAGCACGTGGGAGACCAATTTCCAGTCGGATCTGTCTTTTCCTTTGCTTTTTAGCACCATTATCAGTAATAGCTGAGAAATCAATCGAACCCTGAACTGTTGCTGTGATTTGCTTGATCAAAGCGGCTCTTTGTCCCATATTGACAACTCATTATTGAACAGTGAATCACCCATTCCATCAACCTCTCTGTAGCCATTAACTCAATTTGACTGGATTAACTAGTTTTACAAAGACCCTTCTTTAAGCTTGAAGTCTGGGTCTTTGTAGCCTCACAGAGGACAAATAAATATATGTCTTCTTCTTAGAATCCTGCTCCATGGCAATTAAAATGTTTGGTAGGAACTGGCAATGGTGAGCTAAGGACATGTACATCTTTTTTCTTTCCTTAGTTTTTATTGCAGTAACATCAGTGAATAACATTATATAAATTTTATGTGTACCACGTTATAATTTGATATCTGTATACTCTTATGTGCTCACCATCCAAAGTCTAGTTTCCATCCATATTCATATAATGTGTGTCTTCTTTATTTACTCTGCTTCTAGTCTATTTTAAAATCATACTTTCTTCATTTATTACCAGTGTTACAAGTGCTTTTCCTTTTTTAAAAAAAAAAAATGAGGCTAAATTGACATATAACTTATTAGTTTCAGGTGTACAACACAATGATTTGATATTTGTATGCACTGTGAAATGATCACCATAATAAGTCTAGTTGCCATCCGTCACCATACAAAGTTACAAGGACTTTCTTCTTGCGAAGAGCATTTTTAGGATTTACTCTCTTGGTAGCTTTCATGTAACGTACAGCATGGTGACTGTGATATTGTAGTACAAGCTCTTTTCTCTTTGAGCCTGGTTTTATTTAGAGATGCTACCAAACAGGCCCTCCTACTTCTTTTCAGCCTTTGTACTTTCCCTTTATGTGAGAGTATTTGGCTCTGAAAAGGATGTTCAGTTTCAGGGTGCTGGATTCTTTCATTCTGAGCAGAATTTAGCTCCCTGTCCCGGCCCCGCAGGCTGCCAATTGTGATGACTTCCATGCCTACTGCATAGAAAAAATGTTCTTCTAGGTGGGCAATTAACTTTATCTGCTTGGCTGTGGTGATGCTCACTTTTAATTATGTGCACGTTCAGCTTTTTCACTGAATTTCAAAGACTATGTGAGAGGCCCTGCTGGGAGCTCCCCTGCACAGTTCTGAAGTGGGTTTGTGCAGACACAGTGATCTCTGCTCCTGCCAGTGTCCTTCCTGGTGGGGAGTTATTGATCACACCTCATAAGATGCAAGCTTTACACAGCACGACTGCCTGCAACGCACAGAAGTTCAGTGTTATTAGTGTAGCATACAGATCAATTGATGTTTCTTCCTCTCTACATTATACCTTTCCAAAGGAGCATTTTGGAAGAAGAAGAGTGCTTAGAAAATGCTCTTGCTCCGGAGCTGATTATCAAGCTTGAACAACGGATGCAAATAATATCAGTTTTCTTTTTTGATTACTAGCAGCCACTTGCACCCAGCAAAAAGTGTAAAATGTGTCACACAGCATGCTACATTTCATGCAACCCCACTCTTAGTATATTAATTTGCTGAACAAATATTTATTGAGCTCCTACTATGTGCCAAGCATGGATCTAGGTGCTGGGGGTACAGGACAGGCCAGTAGTCCCTAAGTTCATGAAGCTTACATTCTGGTGGGGAAGGGATAGGAAAAAACAAACAAACAATAAACCACTAGGTAAATGAATTAGATTGCGGCAAGAGTAAAGATGTGAATATGTTGATGGGACAGACAGCTAAGGAAAGGCTTTTTGGTGAGGCGACATTTAGGGTAAGAAAAAATGATGGGCTTGCTTTAGGATCATCTTTAAAGGATCTTACCTTGTGCCAGCTTTCTTAGTTCCATTAATAATTACCTCCCTTCATATATAAAATATGTAGTGATGAAAAGATTTTATAGCCTCTTTCCCTTTTCACAGCTTAAAAGCTAGAGTGTGATGGGGGAAATCTTTGCATCTGGCCTTGTGCAGCCAATGAGAACACAATAAGTAAAGTCCTAAGAGGGGCCATGCACTCATTTCTAGTAAATTGCATCTACCAACCATGTGACCTGTTATTCCTCCAGTGAAAAGCTGTCTCCAAGGGAAGACAAGGGGCGCTCCGACTTTTACTTATCAGAATTCAAATGAGAAACTGTGGTGAGAATCCCGGGTTAGTAGTGGACATAGAAGTCATAGGCATGAAACAGAGAGAGAGGCTGTGCCCCCGGAGCAGCCCTAGTAAGTCAAAAAGTTAAGGGCGAGCTGAAAGCAGGGGCAAGACGGAGCAGGAGGAACAGATTTGTGTCCTACAGAGCAAATGGTGATGTAAGGAGAAGCAGGCCTACAAGAAAAACGTCAAACACAAACACACAAAAAATGCTGGCACATCAGAATGAGTATTCATCACACTGCAAGGCAAAGGGACCTAGGTCAGCCTTAGGTCCAGACCCAGCAGCAAATCACTTTTAGGAGGCCAGTTTGTGCTGCTATTTCTGTTTTTCTCAAAAGGCCCAGTTCATGCCTCCCCCCATCCTCGCTATCCAGGCTATTTTCTTGAGTATTCAAGAGACGTGACCACATAGTCAATACTCCAGTATTTCTTTCTGGGTTTTTTTTTTTTTGTATTTGTTTTCATCACAGCTATCCTCACAATAAATGGTAGTCATTAACAGTCTGAGTGAGTCTCTTCCCTCTGAGAGCAATTTGATAAACTTGAACAAAACCACACATGTGGTCACCCTTTTTTTGACCCAGCAATCCCACTTCTAGAACCTACTCTGAAGATGTGCCTCCAGTAATTAAAAAAACACACACACACATACACAGGAATTCATGGCAGCATTCTTTGAAATTGTACAACATTGGAAGAACTTAAATGCCCAAATATAGAAAAGCAATTGAATAAATCAGCACATAACACACGATGGAGTATTACTCAGCTGTGAAAAAAAATCGTGAGCTGATATGATTTCCAGAAATCAAAGGATATCGTTTAACAACACAAATGATAAAGGGGACTAAGAGGGAGTGGAGGCAATGATAAGTTACAAATTCAAAGGTAACCACTAGTACACAAAATATCAAAATAAAAAAGAGTGAATCTGACTTGTGTCATCAGAAGAGACTAAGGCTCAACCACAGAGTACTGCTGTCACATTGCGCCCGCAGCCTAGTGGAACACGTGCACCTGAAATCCAAATTCTTCTTAATGAACCCGAAAATCCTATACTAGGCACATTGAAACAGTGCTGTGTCAACCACCCGCAGATTCATCAAAGCAGACGGAGAAAGTGAAATTTGGGAAAGAACACTGAACATTTAAACAAGAGCTGTGGTCTAAGGGTGGGGTAAATCAGAACTGTGTTGGACTTTCTATTGCCCAGCTAGACTACTCGGTACTGTTTTTATGTTGAACTTTTCCCTCCGGAGCTTGAGGGGTGAGAGGGCGGTGAGGTGGCTCCAGGGTGTAGAGTTTCAAAGGTAATCACCAGCATTGGGCTGCTTTCCTCTGAAAAGCCCAGATGGAGGGAATAGAGTGCAGTGTTCCACATGATCACCAGCAGAGGACAGCAGTGCCCACCGAGTTCTGCAGGGCCCCGCGGGCGAGGGAGCTCTGGCACCCGGGGCCCCAAGCCCGCCCGGCGATCAGGAATTCTAGGCAAGATGAGTGAGGCTCCTTGTAGCCTGGTCAGGAGGAGGGGTGTATCGGACGGAGGCACTTGATAACGCAGCGAATCTGGGCGTCTTCTAAATTTTACAGGAGAAAGGTCACTCATTTAAAAGATGAATAGGACTCATTTAGTTACAAATGAAGCAAAAGATTCTTCAAGATCTGTATTCCCAATTTTAGACCCTGACGTTGATAACCGAAAACATACAAATAATTTGATTTCCTTCATTTAGTCAACCATGTATGGACTCAGCCCCTACTGTATATCACATGTCAGAGGCAAAAACGAACAAACCCAAAACAACCCAAAACGACTAAGACCCTGGCCATCAAGACAAATCTAACCTCCATTAGAAAAATGCCACGTCAACGAATTTTTTTAAAAGTGCGTAAGGATGATATCAGTTAGGTATTTTTAAAATGATGTTCCCAAAAGGTGAACAATTAGCATTGATGGGTGTGAGAATCCAGTGCTCTTCGTTAACTTAAACCAAAGAAAGCAGACATTTGAGCTATCGATACATCTAAGACTGTGATTTCTTTATTTCTGATTTCCTTGGTTAATTAAATTGTGTAAATTTACAGGGAAATTTTTATTTTGGTATGTATATATGACAGGGCCCGGGCACATTCCGGCGCGCAGCGCGGAGGCCCTGGGACTGGGCCAGGGATGTCCAGCTGTGTGCAGGCCGGCGCTCCAGACCCTGACCAGGGCTGGCCGGACCTTGGGGGGCGCTCCGCGGAGGTCCTAGGACAGTCCGGGAATGTCCAGCTGCGTCCAAGCTGGCGCAGGGAGCTCACCCCTGGCCTTGACTTGGGAGCCTGCTCCACAGGTGCCAGGAGCCCATATGTAACCCCTTTTTTGGTAAATATGTTTTGCACCTGCCAGAGGGAGCACTCTGTACACTCTCCTCCCCCACAACCTTTATACAACGGGTGCTATTGCTAATTAAAGACCCTGGTTCCTCCTCAAGTGGGCTCCCGCGCGCCTTCTTTACTTTGGGCATCTCCCCACCGAAGCCACACTCCCAAACCCCCGGTGATGACGGCATATATATATATATATATATATATATATATATATATATATATATATACCAAACTCCTACATAGCAACAAATATTAATTCATGAATCTATACAACAACAAATGAGATAGATACAATTATTACTCTGTATTACAAAAGTTCAGAGAGGTTAAGTAACTTAACCAAGGTCACATAGCTAGTACACAACAGGGTAGGATTTGAACTCAAGAAGTCTGGATCCAGACTCCATGCTTCTAGCCATAATATCACACATCTTATTGTCAAATATTAACCATAGTATACTTCTCCATAAGTAATGAGCTTCCCCCCAGAATTAATTCACTCTCCCTCTCCTGAAATCTTGCCTTCAGTCACTCTATATTGATTGATTATCCCAGTCTTTCCTGCCTAGGAACTGCAACATAATAGGAACCTTGACATTTAAGAGAAGATAAAATTCTTTCGTTGTTTGATTTGGTTTTTTTTCTTAACGTCATACCTAATTCTGACCTTATCCTTGTACTCTGTATTGATAAGTGAAATAACTGTTTTTGTGACAGTGTATAGGAGTCTAATATAAAACGTGTAGTTTAAACATTAAGTCATCACACATATTGTCCAAACCCACAACATCTGTCATCCTTCCTCCCCCATCCCCAAGGTAATTTTGCCAGATAATGAGCAGCTTCCTCCTCTATATTCCCTCCAATGTCTCCTAAATCTTTTCTCTTTCAGTAGGAGCCTCCAGTGCTCCTTATCCTAGAGCACTGGGGGCTGCTCCTGAAACAGTCTTTTCTTTTTTTTTTTTTCCATCAAACCTACTTTTAATTAAGCTCATGTTTTTAAGCCCCAAAATTGACTGTTTATTTTATTATTTTTATTTTATTATTATTATTATTAGTTACAGATGTACAAAACAATGCAATAGTTATCTTTTTCACCCTTTACTAAATGACTCTCCCCTCCCCCCTCCCCTGCTCCTCCACCCCCAATATCATACATATCTATTACAATTCTATTGACTCCATCCCTATACTATATTCCACATACCGTGACCATATATGTGTTAAATTATAGTTGACATATAATATTGTTCAGCGACAGCTTCAGATGTACAGTGCAGAGGTCAGGCCACTACACCGTCCATAAAGTGGTCTCCCTAAAAGGACATGCATCCGTCTGTTTCCCTAAAAAACAATATTTACAACCTTATTGATTATATTCCCTAAACTGTCTCTTCTGTCTCTGCAGTAGTATTGTAGTTACCAGTTTATGTTGCCTCGTACCTTCCCCTTCTCCCATCCCCATGCCATCTAGCCCTCATCAGTTTTTTCTGCTGCTGGCCAGGCAGCTTCAGCTCCATCTCCATTATGTTGTGCATGCGGGCACTGTACGCGGGCCCAGCCCACAGGCGGCCACCGACCCTCGGCCCGCTGAAACAGTCTTTTCTAACAGTCTCTTAACTGCTCTGGGGACCTGGAACCATCCCCCAAACCTCTGCAGATGAAACTTCCTAAAGCAACCTTCTGATGAGGTTGTATTTCTTGCTCTGAAACTTTGCATGCCTTCCCTGGTCTATAGAAGTAAGTACTGAATCAATTTAGAATTAGTCTTTTCAGCAAGGTTCCAACTTAGTTTTACTATTTTCTGGTCCACAAAAATACTTTGCATACGCAAATTCATAAAGACAGAAACTAGAATAGAGGTTACCAAGGACTTGAGGAAGGTGGAAATGGGAGTTAAGTGTTTGATGGTGACAGAGTTTCTGTTTGGGGTGAAACAGAAACATTGTGATGAAAACATTTTGGAAACAGTAATGATGGTTGCACAACATTATGAATGCAATTAATGCCACTTAAAAATGGTTAAAATGTCAAGTTTCATGTTACATATATTTTAGCACAATACAAAAAAATTCAAAAAAGTGTACTTCATTCAAGTCGAACTAGACCAATTGTTCCTTCATCTCTGAACCCCATTACCCTCTACCCCACTCCCATTAGCTGTACACAAGTCAGAAAAAATGGTGTTTCCATATTGTCAACTGTTTCTCAAACCTTGTGAGGCTTTCTGCTTCCTCCTGCTGATCAGTGAAATACAGACATAGCTAAACAAGTTGATTTCATGGACTCTGCTTTCTAATCAGAAGGTGTCTCGTGGAATATTTTCTTGAAGGAGGTTATTAATGCTCTGGACCATCACACTATGCACTGTGGCATCTTGTCTTTCCTGTTTCAGAAGCAAGCTGGCTGGTAGATTTTCTAGACCTTGGACAGGCCAAATGTCTGAAGGTTTTAGCATTCTTCTTTTTTTTTTTTTTAAATAGAGAGCATTGATTCCACACATTGAGCTTTATTTTAGGAAAAAGTCATTTAGCACCTAATCTGTTTAAAATGGTGCTATGGTTACTGTATAACAGTTTTATTGTCACTGAGAAATCTCTGAGTTTGAAGTGTTCATATCTCTGGAGGGAAAATCCTAAGCAAGCCCTGCTAAAGAACTCTGTGCTAAGAGAGGGATGAGGAGGGATTCTGGGAACACAGCAATCAGCAAGCAGCTGCTCTTGTCTTCATGCTCACCTCCATCTCTCTGCACCTCAGGGGGTCCCCTTGCTGGAGCCTCAGGGCAGTGGAGTTCCTGTGAGGCCTCCAGCACTGTAGAAGCCTTGGTGGAGAAAACCGGTGGAAATATCTTTCCGGATGGGCTGGGCTGGTCCCTGAGGACCAGACTCCAGAAAGCCTAGGATAAGGACAAGAGAGTGGCAGGTGCAGAAAGGAATTTGACCCACAGTCATCTGTGATTCTCATAACGAAAGTTGACATGGATGGTGCCTCCTGAAATTGTGCATGGTGGCAGCTCTGGTTGATACTGTCCCTGCCTCATGCCCTCATGGTTGATACTGTCCCTGCCTCATGCCCTCAAACTGCCACCCAGCTGCCCCAACGCATGCACACACGCAGAAAATCTCATCAGAATGGCTTCAGACTTCTCACTTGTGACATTGACAAAGCAGAGTGGCATCTAAGACAGCAGCAGCTAAGCCATAGGAAGCAGCTAAAACATAGTGGAGTAGGACTGCAATGTGAGAATCTTATACTCAGCCATGATATTTCCATCTGTCAGGTTTAAAGATATTTGAAGATAAGAAAATAGCTAGAAATTATAATACAAAATACCCTTTCCAAGGTATTAAATAAGACAGAAACCAACCACTAATGAGCCAGAAGAGAGCTCTCAAGATAGAAGAAAATGAATAGAAGAGGTCAAAAACCACTCAACGGGATGTAATGGGCCATTTTGTAACCATAAAGCTGACGTTCATTAAAATAATATAATAGACAAAGCATAGTATGCACCAAACTCTAGAAACTAAATGCATAAGGCAAAACCTATTACAAATCCAAGCAGAACTTGATAAAATCACTATGGTAATCAGAGACTTCTAGATAGCTCCCTTAGATAGCACACCCAGAAAAAAATAAAATAAAAGGCAAGAACCTAGAGGAATTAAAACATACAATCAATAAACTTGATATAACTGGTATTTATAGGATCTTATATCCATTGAATAGGGAATACACATTATTTTCAAAGGTTCAGCAATAACTGTAAAATGTGATTATAAAGAAGTGAAATAAGTCCCCAATTAAACCTTAAAAATTGAAAAGCATTGAGATTTTACAAACCACAATTTTCAATTCATAATCCAGTAAAATTAGAATAAGTAATTTTAAAATGACCAAAAGTCTTGCCCACTTGGAAACTAAAAAGAAGCTGTTGATAACCTTTGGATTAAGGAGGAACTCAAAAGAAAAATTACCAGATATCTACAAAGCAACAAGAAACAGTGCACAGTATATAAAACCTATTATACAGAGAGACCCATTTTCAGAGTCCATGGCTTCAAATGCCTTTGTGGCTAAAGAAGAAAGACCAAAAGGCACTAAAAATTCACTTTTATACTTTCCTAAAAAGAACAACAAAATAAATCCCAAAGAAACTAGAAAGAGGGATAAAATAAAGATAAAACCCAAAAATAATAAGATAGCATAAGTAGATGGCAGAGAGGATAAATATATCCAAGTGTTGATTTTAGGCAAAGGCTAATGAAATACATAAACTCTGCCTCAGATCTGATTAAGGAGAGAGAGGGAAAGAGAGAGAGAAAGAGACAGAGAGAGAGACAGAGATAAGATTAGAAAGGACAAAGTAGAAACAACCAGAGACAGAATGATTAAAATAATTTAAGAGAATAGAATAATCAGTTCTATGGCAACAGTTTTCAAAACTTAGAAGGACCAATTCCTAGCAACATTATAAATTATGAAAATTGATCCAGGAAAAAATTTTTGAATTATGAAAGAGAAGCTGGAGATATTGATAAATTAAGCCCTATCATAATTATTTAAAGCTATAGAGGTTTGGGAGACATTACAGAAATTTGAATATGGATTTTTAGTCATTTAATATACAGTCCATATTCACTAATTGTTTGCTGTCACAAATTAAGTATAATAAAGTCCTTGTTCTTAAAACTTTTGTGAAGTATTTAAGAATGAAATACCATTGGCCAGCTGAGTGGCGCCGTGGTTAAGAGCTGGCTTGGGAAGCCAGCGGCCCCGGTTCAGGTCCCACATATGAGGGCCAGTGACACTGCCCGTAAAAAAAAAAAAAAAAAAAAAAAAAGAATGAAATACCATGATGTCTGCAATCTGTACACACATATACACAAATATGGCAATATCATGATAAACCTACAATAGTCAAAACAGCATGGTATTGATGGAATGATAGACAAAATGATCAATGGAACAGACTACATGTCCAGAAATAAACCCACACTTATAGAGACTGATTTTTGACAAAGGCACAAAGGCAATGCAACGAATGGTGATTTTTCAACAAGTCATGCGAGAACAATTGGATATCCATATTAAAAAAAAAAAGGAAACTTGCATCTATACCTCTCAGCATACTGAAACTTAAGACTATAAAACTTCTAGGAGAAAACATAGGAAAAAATATTTGTGACCTTAGGTTAGGCAAAGATTTATTAGGTACAACACCAAATCCATAAAAGAACCAATTTCCCATTGGACTTCATTAAAATGTAAAATCTTTGGACTTCACAAGACTGATCAGAGAATGAGAAGAAGCCACAGATTGGGAGAAATTCTCTGGAAAGTGTACATCTGATAAAGACTTGTATCCAGATTACATAAAGAACTCTCAAAACTCAACAATAGGAAGGTGAACAACCTGATAAAAAAAATGGGCCAAAGATGTAAACAGATACTTCACCAAAGAAGATATATGCAAATAAGCCCATGAAGAAATGCTCAACGCCATGAGTCATTAGGGAAATGCAAGTGAAAACCTCAAGAGAGATGTATTAGAATGGCTAATAGTTATTATAAAAAGACTGCACCAAATGGTGGCAGGAACATGGAGGACCTGGAACTTTGAGGTACCACTGGTGGGAATGTAAGATGCTATAAACATTTCGGCAAATAGTTTGGTTCATTCTTAAAAGTTAAACATATGATCTAGCAATTATATTTCTAGTTATTTACCAAAGGGGATAGGAAATATACATTCGTTCAAAACCATGTGTAGTACTATTCATAGAAGCTTTATTTGTTATTGTCCCAAACTGAAAATGGCCGAAATGGTCATCAACAAGTGAACAGATAAACAAATTGTGGTGTATCCATACAATGGAATATTACTCAGTAAAAAAAAGAATGTGTATACAACAACAACGATGAAACCCTAAATATTTATGCTGAGTGAAAGAAGCCAATTGCAAAAGATCACGTTGTATGGTTCTGTTTATGTGATATTTCTAGAACATGCAAATCTATAGAGACAAAAATAGATTAGTAGGGCTGGAGGATAAGGAAATTGGGGGATTGGTAGCTAAAGGGTGTGGGGTTTCTTTGGGGGATGATGAAAATGTTTTAAAATTGTTTGTGATAATGGCTGCACAATCTTGTGATTATACTAAAGACCACTGCATTTTATTTTATTTTATTTTATTTTATTTATTTATTTTTTTATTGGGGAATTGGCGGAAGGGAACAGTGTTGGGGAATCGGGGAAGGGGAACAGACAAGTTGCTGTCTTTTTGTTCTTCAGTTTAGTTGCAGAGGATGTTGCTTCACTGTTGGTATCATCATTGCGCTCTTCCCGGATGAGGCGGATGAGGCAGATCGGTCGCTGGCCTATGGATGTCGCTCACCGCGGCTATTGGCAGCTCATGCTTGGCTGCCAGCCGCTCACGCTGGCTGCGGGCCAGTCCCTGTAGCCTATGGCAGCCCACTGCAGCAGGGGCTGTAGCCCACACCATCACCGGGGCTCGCACAGCCCAGCTCCAGGTGGAGGTGTTGTTAGCTGTAGAAGGCAGTGTCACTGGCTCTCATGTGGGATCCGAACCGGGGCCGCTGGCATCCCAAAACCAGCGCTTAACCAATGCGCCACTCGGCCAGCCCTGCATTTTATTTTAGATGGGTGAATTGTATAGTATCTAAATTATACCTCAATTAACAGTTTATGTTACAAAAATAAATAAATAAGAGGACACTCCTACTCCCTATATTGTCTTAACAGGTATACAACAGAGAACTTTATATAACCCTGATTTCTCAACTTATTTATTCAAATTTACAGTGCTCTACTCCTCAATACTTTTTATCCCCTTTTCTCTGGTTATTTTCCCCTCAAACACATCTCTTTATCTAACAGACTATATATTTACTTCCTCTACTTTAGTGCTTATTTTGTCCACTAGAACTCAACTCTGTGAATGCAGGAATTTTTCAATGGTTTTTCCATAGCTGTATCCCCTTTGATTGAATCACTATCTGGCACATAACAGTGCTCAATACATGTTTGTCAAACTAATGAGCACGTGAATTGGCACCACAGCTTCTACCAAATGCCTTTCAAAGGATGCCCCTTTTTGGTTACATATGATAATCATGGTTTCAACCCCAAAGTCAGCAGCAAACTGTCTCTAATCTCAAAATTCATATATTTAAATTCAGCATACTGAATCACCTGTGAGGAAATGAGCAGCTGAAAATCTCAATAAACAGCAAGTTATGACATTCCCCAAAAAGTGGTGACTAATGTGTTATAACCGCTGTTTCACTGTTAACCTCCAGGGTCAGGTTCTGCAGTCATTGTGTTAACTAAGGTCTGTGGTTGTAAGCCCCAGAAACGGACTCCAGTGGACCCTCACAGGACGCCGGAGAATCAGCTTCATTCTGGGAGCTCCAAGGAACCCCAGCCATCTGGCCAGTTACTTCAGGGAGTGAGAGTTGCAATGAATTAATTCCAGCATCTGTTCTTCCTTATCTGACTTCTCTCAAGATTCAGAGTGGGGAGAATCCAATTGATCCAGCTGGTCCTCATGCTTGTCTTTGGCTAGGCAAGCACCCTGATTGGCAGTGCTCCAGGGTCCCAGACTTTGGCAGGAAAGTCACTCCTCAAAAAGGTATCAAGGTGGGCTGGCTAAGTGGCGCAGTGGTTGAGAGCTCGCTTGGGATACCAGTGGCCTCGGTTCAGATCCCACATATGAAGGCCAGTGACACTGTCCTCTAAAAAAAAAAAAAAGGTATCAAGGTGTGTCACTAGTAGAGGAGGGGACAGTGCTGGACAGGGAAAAACGGTGGTGGTCACTGCTGTCAGTTTTCTGCCTTAGGCCTTCCATGATTAGATGATCAGGGCTTTCCTAGAGGTGTGATTTCACTCGAGTTCTATTCAACACAACAGGTTGCATCATTATTTTGTGAATTAATAGTAGTAGTCAAATTATAAGTTAAAATCTACCTCTGAGTTTCTAACTGATGTGTCAGAAATTTAACTGGGTCATTACCGGGCTCAGGAGTTGGGGGTGGAGCACCCGTGTCTAGGTGGGAGGTTGCTACCCACTGAGCCTGGTGCCCTTATGGTTTTGCCCCTCAGCCTTTTCATTTCTGCCCTTCCTGCCCCCGACCCCCTTTTAAGAAGCTCAACTTCCTTCCTTTTCCTAAGATAATTTCTCAATGAACTTAAGCTTTGGGGGAGAAACCAGGGAGGGAGCCTGTTCTCAGGCAACCTCTCCATAAGGCTCTGAACACAAACCTCTTCCTGTCACTGTATTCATTTCTTCTGGCTGCCATAACAAAGCACCACAGGCCGGGTGGCTTAAGCCACAGAAACTGATTTCCTCTCTCATCTGGAGTCTGGAAGTCTGAGATCAAAATGTTGGCAAGCTTGATTTCTTCCGAGTCCTTTCTACACGGCTTGCAGATGGCTGTCTTCTCTCTGTGTCTTCACGTGGTCCATCCTCTGCATTTGTCTGTCCTCACCCCCTTCTCTTATAAGGACTCCAATCATTGTTTTAGGGTCCACCCTATGACCTCATTTTACCTTCATTACCTCTTTAAAGGCCTGTCACCAAATCTAGTCACATTCTGAAGTACTAGGGGCTAGGATTTCAACAAATTGAATTTTGGGAGGACACAACTCATTGCATAACAAAATGGAAACACACAGTGAGAACCTTCTTGGGGCAGGGAAGGAAGAAATATGGTGAGAACAAGACAAATTGACCTTCTTCCATGAATTACCTGAGTATATTCTGTTATTGAGTCAGCAGCCACCTAGCCCCCCAACTTTGGAAATTTGCTTCATCCTTGTTTGGATTTCCTGCATTATTAGCTACTCCAGGGAGCTGCAAATGTATCTGAACTGGTTGATGCTTATATATTGTGAACTTCGAGGTGGGGGGTGAGAGGGCAGGGGAGTTAAGTCTGGGTTGTGTTACTAACAAACTATAATCTTTGTGCCCTAAAGACTCACAGAAACAATTTGCTCAGTTATTTAACCAGAGAAACCAGAGAACCTCATGTTACCTGCCCTCTGCCCATGTCCCGTTTTGTGGGGTAACCCAGCAAAATGTTAAGAACACAGGCTCTGGGGTCACAGAGCTTACATTTGAATCCTGGCTCTGCTGCTTATGGACTGTGTGGCCTTAAAAATTTACCTCTCAAAGCTTCAGGTTTCCTATCTATAAAATGGGTGATAATAATACTGCCCAGGCCAAAGTGCTACTGTGCTGATTCTAAGTGGCATTACATTAAAGGGTCTTAGAATAGGGCCCGACACATACTAAGTGTCCAATAAATGTGAGTAGCCATTATTTATTATGTGGCAGCCAAGACATTTTTAAATCCTACCTTAAAAATTAATGTATAGTCATGGGAAGACTTGAGGAACCATTTTATTCTCCAGGTTGCTATACAAATATAAATAAATACCTCCTTAGCCTCCTGAATGTCAGGTCTGTGAAGACCTAATCCATTTATAATGAGAGAAGTCTCTTGGAGCAGCTGAGAGAGCAGGCACAAAGCCTGCTACTTTATAATATACACTGGTCCTTGGACCATCACTTTGCCCCATAGACTCTTGTTTTACATATATTTCCAGCCAACTTGCCTCCTGGGTTTTCCAGAAGCTGAAAATTAGAAAGTAAAGGAGGAAAATGATTAGAAGCAGGCACACTGACATTAGCAAGAAGTGACAGCTGACAGTTTGTCAACTAAGGAAGAAGCAAGAAAATTGAAAAGCAGAGCAAACAGTCCCACATAGCTCAATAACCCTGAGGGCTTCCTAGCACAGCAGGATGATTGATATTCTTAAGGATGACCCGCAGACCTGCATTTCTTGCCGTGGTCATGTGGTCCCGTTGTAAGGGCCTCTCCATCCACTTGGCTGTGCAAGCCAGAAAACTCAGCCCCCTCCTCAGCTCCTCCTCTCTTTCCTCCTACATCTAGTTGGTCTCCCAGAACTATCAGTTCCCTTTTAAATGCATCTTGAGGTTCTGGTGCCTGGCAAAATGAGTGGATGTCCTGAAATATTAACACATGATTCCCAGTGTTGTGACCTCCTTATTATTGTTTGCAGGAAAATTGCCTGAGAGACTTTCACCCAGCCTCCCTGCCCCGTTGCATTGGCTAAGGACAGTATAATCCAGGCGGGGGTAGGAGGACACACACTAATAGTTGTTGAGTGTCATGTGCTCAACAACATATGCTCATCATTCTTTTCAAATAAAAAAATGACACTTCTCAACATCGGATCAAAGTTGCTATTTTATTTTTAAAAACTAAGACTAGTGCCGGCCGAGTGGCGCACTGGTTAAGAGCCGGCTTGGGATGCCAGTGGCCCTGGTTCGGATCCCACATATGAGGGCCAGTGACACTGCCCTCTACAGCTAAGATGGTGAACAACAACTCCACCTGGAGCTGGGATGCTGTGAGTCCTCAGGATGGCATAGCTGCAGCCCCTACTGCAGTGGGCTGTCATAGGCTACAGTGAGTTGCCGGCAGCCAGCGTGAGCTGCCAATAGCCACAGTGAGCAGCCATCCAGAGGTCAGCGATAGATCTGTCTCATCCGGGAAGAACGCAATGACATACCAACATGGGCCAGTGAAATGACATCCTCCGCAACTAGACTGAAGAACAAAAGGACAGCAACTTGTCTGTGCCCCTTCTCCGATTCCCCAACGCTGTTTCCCTCCCCCAATTCTCCAATAAAATCTTTAAAATAAATAAATAAATAAATAAATAAATAAATAAGACTAAATGTATCTATTCAGAGTGAAGTAGAGAAAGTGAGATAATTAGCTCAATAATTCAGACCCCCAAATACCACTCTCACTTCAACTGCCTAGAGAATTGAGGAAAAACTGAGAGGGGAGTGTGACGCTTAATTCTTTAGTGTGAGTAGAACACGGTGTGGCTTTCCCCTTGTTTCTGTGTCTCACTTTGTTCACCTCTTCATATACCACCTTGAGCTTGATTCAACATCAGTCCTGTGGGTTTTGCTTCCACAAATGCAAACTCTCTATGTTGGATCCCTTTGAATCCTCCCACCACTCTGATTTATGAATCCTGCTCTGTGGCCCTATGACAGGGCTGTGTTGCTGTGCTGGCTGTGCTGGTTTTGCTGGTGAGAAGATGCTTAGAGGCGCTTGTGGTCTTAGATTGCTAGAATCACTGAGTTCTCTGTGCAGTCGGATGTGCTGTCCATGCTCACATCTGGGGTTATTATTCTCTTCTCACTAGATCTGAGTCTGAACTCCAGGAGAGCCAGGAACAAAAATGCTGCAAAGAACTTAAGATCTGCATCTTAAGAAAATCCTTATTATTTTCACTTTACCTTAACTCTGAACTGAATGCAAATGCACTTGGTGTCTTTAATGTGTGTGTTTCTAATAATCAGCATCCTGATTATTAGGCTGATAAAGTGCCTTCCAATTATGAATCTTAAATAGAGCATTTTGCCTGCTCTGAAGCAACTTGCCTTTTAGCTCAAAATCCTTTTACTAAGAATGTTAGTTAACTCCATTTAGGTGCATACTTGTTCTGGTTGGTCTAGGGAGCGGCCTTTATTAACAACTGCCAGCTATTAACAAAATATTGCTATCGACATCCTGTCATTACCGCTGTTGCCTATGCAGAGACTGCTGGCCTGGCTTCTCCTTTGCAGTCTATGCACCGTGTAACCCCTCATACTTGCTGAGAACCTTGCTGATCTCTGCAGTGTCATGTCCTTAGATCAACAGCGCTCAGCGTTTGTGTTCCGATGAATCACTGGGTCACCAGGCAGCACCTCAGACGGCCACGCTGCACGGCCCTGAGACAGACTGCCCTGCGATGTCTCAGAATTTGAGGCACAAGTCATGGAAAGTCACAGTGCCATGTGAGAGCACTGTTTCCCCCACCCAAAGCAAAGTAGAAGGTGGGCAGAGTCTCCCAGGCAATTCAGCAACCAACAAGAGGAGAGTATTCTTAATATCTATTCGCCCACCACCCATTCAGCCTTTCTTTGATTTCCCAGGATAATGCCTATTGAAACTCCAACCTTATTCATTTTATTTTAATCCATCACATGCTCACATTCTGAGCAGAACGCTTCTGTTTTGTTTTTTTCCTTCCAACACTTTGCACCAATTTTACATTTGTATGGAGCGGAAATTGGTGCAGATAAAATACTTTTGCTTTGAATTGCCAGTAAATTTTTTTTTTCTTTAGTATGGCTTTTGACCTAAATTGGTCAAATATTTGCATAGACCCAGCTTAAATCGCTCAGACCTTTCTAATATGACCTGTTTTTGCATGTCTCCAAGCACAATTTCTTTGTATCTTCTTTCTATCCTCATTTTGCTGAGTTTTCTCTACTGAGCCTTTTACTAGAATCTAGAACACATGTGAGTGATGGCAGAGAAATGTGCACTCCACCTCCCCTAGAAAGCCTGGGAACACAAGGAAAATAGTCTCTTTTTATAATTTATTTGAACAGATATTTTAAAAATAACATTTAATTTTTTCTCATTAAACTTCTTGCTATTATCCAAGAGAAGAAAATTAAAATTGTCTGTTATTCTACCTTTCAGAGATAATCACAGTTACCACGTTACTAGTGTATAGCCATCTAGTGTTTTATAAACAGAGAAAATGTGGTAAAAGCTTTCTGCAAATTTTTAAAGTCAAATTTAATGGTAACTTGAAGTCAAGATTTGGTAACAAATTGAAATAGTTCCAACAGACAAATACTAAATTAATTCAAAATGACCTTATTCCTGAAAAACTGGGGCCAGTTCTGATGGAGCTGTCTGGGAAGATTAGTTAAATTACACAATTCCAAGCCCCTAATTATGGTTTTTATGTTCAATGTTCTATAATGAAGGTGGAAAAGCTTAATCTCCAAAGAGCAATAAGCTTAGAGGCCTGCAAGAAAACTAGATTAGTGTAACAGAAGCAGAAATTTGTGTTCTCTAAGAAATGGTCCAACAGGGAATTATTTTTAAGGCTCCTTCCTTCATGTATTACCATAAAGCAATTTCTTTCATATTTTTGGTTGATGCTATCCTAAAAAGTAATTGTGATCTCCTGTTGGGAAGAGTGTATGTATTACCTTTCTTTGAATGGCTACAGAATGTCAACTGTCCTTTCTTTGTACAATTAAAATAGCGACTTGAAAGCAAGTACCCTTGGCCAACATTTGTTAGGAATAGTTAATCCTTTTACATTTTGGGAAGCCAGAATATTGTACATATTCTCTTAAGACAGGCTGAGTTTCAGTAGAAGTTCACTGACAGAAGACTTTACCAGATATCTTTTTAGTGGCAATCAATATCCCAGTATGGAAAAGAATGCTGGTATTTTACATAAATGTTCTATCCCAGGTAACATTTGCACCATTAATTTATAAAATAATGATAATGATAATAATAATAATAATAATAATAATAAATAAGAATATTGTCCCTCTGGTCTTGTCCCCAAATAATTTCCTCCTTGGGCCAGTATCTAGATAAAGATTTTAAGGCTTGATTTAGTTTGAGAAGCAAGGAGAAACAGCCCATATTTATACAAAGAAGACATTTTCAGTAGTCCATTGGTTGCTTTGAGCTGCACCCGTGCCTGACTATTTCATACATTAGTAGATGTAAACATTACTGCCTCTATGTAACAGCTGTTCTCTTAAGGCTGCTGTGTGCTATAGGGAGGCACCGCTCACTGTCCCACAGAACAAGAGCACCCCTGGAATTGGTTGGTAACCCAGTTAGCCAGCCTAGCCAGAGCATAACCTGAATACAAGTGAGTCTCGCGTGGCTTGGGCTCTGGGCCATGTCATATTCAATGAAACAGCAGTCTGAAGGAAAACGAGCTTCAAAAACCATTGAAGGGTCAGCTGAGTGGCTCAGCTGGTTAAGAGCATGAGCTCTGAGCAACAGGGTTGCCAGTTCGATTCCCACATGGGCCAGTGAGCTGCCGCTGAGCTGCCAACAGGTGGCAGGATGGCTCAGCTGGTGAGCATGTGCTCCTAACAAGGTTTCTGGTTCGACTCCTTCATGGGATGGTGGGCTGCACCCCCCACACACACAACTAAGATTGAACATGGCACCTTGAGCTGAGCTGCCGACAGGTGGCCAGATGGCAACTGGACTTGGACCTGAGCTAGCTGTGTCCTCCACAAATAAAATTGAAGGACAACAACTTAGGTGTACCCCTTTCCCAATTCTCCAATTAAAAAACAATAAGACATTGAAATCTTTAGTCTCACAAGAAAACACTAAATAAAAGAATATTTTTAGTGCAAAGCAAATTTCCTTTATAAAGCAGCTCTAGATGACTCTTGGTTTTCAAACTCTTTTATGCCCCAGCCAGTGACTTCTACCAAAACCCTGTCTCCTCTCTCCCCTAATTTTTTTTTTTTAGCTGAGCCATCCTGCCACGTGTTGGCAGCTCAGTGGTAGCTCAGCTCGGGCTGGGCATCGAACTGTTGCTGCTCAGAGCTCAGCTCTCACTCTTGAGTGAGCTCTTAACCAACTGAGCCACTCGGCCAGCCCTTCTCTCCTCTTCTGACCACACCCAAACCCAAACAGCTCTTCTTCAGTCCCCATCTTCACTCCCTGCCTTATTACTTTATTCTATGGATCAACTTACCCTCTCTTTCTTCTTTGTCTTTTGTTTTTCAGTTCCCCTGTTAATAAGATTCTGCACAACCAAATGGAGACTGAAAGCTGACCGAGCAATGAAAAATCAAGAAACCCAGAAAACTTCCCTTTTGATGGAGTTAATAGGGACAAAAACATCAGCTTGTGAAATTACAGACATTAGTGCTTTCAGCAGTCGTTTGAAAAGGCCAACTCTTTCCACCTGTCTCTTTGCTCCAAAAACTCCATTCTTCACAGGAAATGCTACATGTCTTTGAAGAAGGCCTCTCATTTATGCTCACCCATCTTCTCTATTCCACCTAATTCACTCAGTACAGTAAGTCCCCAACTTACGAACATTTGAGTTGTGAACTTTCACAGACACAAACGGTCCTCACATTACGAACATTTGTAGATGCGAACAAATCGTGGAAGAAGCTCACGTGTCTGCCGGACATGGTCACAGCTGTGCTGCTGTGTGCTTATTGTACAGCGTGATGTACAGTGCTCAATCAGGGCCCAGGATGTCCGGAAACAAGAAGAAAAGCAGTGGTGATGTGGAGGGGACTGCTAGGAAGCGCAAAGACTCACTTTGTCAGACTTACAAACGAATCCCACTTACGAACGTTCTCCCAGGATGGAACTCGTTCGTAAGTCGGGGACTTACTATAACTATTTTGTGCTAGGCCTTGGGTTACCAAGTTGAAGAAATCACGTGTTCATATGGTAACTCCTACAAATAGCCGTGAGAATCTGTGCTGTGTTCTTTTATCTTTGTACTTGTACACAGAGAACATGTGTACTGTATAAATTTATACAAAACTGTATACATTATTCAGATGAGGGACAGCATCTTGAAGGAAATGGAACCTCAGTTAGAACATGAAGAACATGGGAGGGAAAGGTGTTCTAGGCAAAAGGAACAGCATTTGCAAAAGTTCTCCTCTATAACAAACATAAGGAAGAAAAGCAAAGAGGGACATGATAATCATCTTCAGATGTTTGGGAGGTACCCAAGTAGAAGGCAGGGCGGCCTTGGTCTGAGTTATTTCAGGGCTGAGAAATGGGATGAACAGGTAGAAATAAAAGCAACCAAATTTAGGGCCAGCCGAGTGGCGCGGTGGTTAAGCGCTGGCTTGGGAAGCCAGCTACCCCAGTTTGGGTCCCACATATGAGGGCCAGTGACACTCAAAAAAAAACTGCCCTCAAACAAAACAAAACAAAAAACAAAACACAGAAGCAACCAAATTTACTCAACCTGAAAAAGCATCTCATTTACATAGAATAATCTGACAATAGTGATCTATCTATCATCTATCTATCTATCTATCTATCTATCTATCTATCTATCTATCTATCTCCTCATAACAACCCTCTACTATTACTATCCCCAATTTATAGGTACAGAACTGAGGCACAGGCACAGAGATGTTAGGTAACATACCTAAGGTGTCACTTCCAGTATCTCCTGGATTTGAACATAGGTCATCTGGCTCTAGCATTTGTGTTCTTACTACTCTTCTATAGTGCCAACGGAATAGCACATTTCCTATCACTGAAGGCTTCCAAGGAAATGCTGGGTGCCCCTTCCATAGGAATACCCGAAAAAAGTTTCCTGCATCGAATGGAAAGCTGAGCTGTATCATTTCTAAGGCCCTGTCACCTCTGAACCCATGAGGCTGGTAACTCATGTCAAATTGGCTCATAACTCATAGCTCATAACCACACTTCTCAAAGTTTCCTTTCTATCCTTCTCCATTGAAGAGCCATGGACTTACCACAAAACTCGCTCCGAACTACCTGCATGATTTTCTCTCCACACTCTCTTCCTGTTCATCCCCAAATCTTCATTATATAGATTGATTTGGCCTTTATGAAAACGTATTTCCACCTTCCTCTCCTGCCTCTCAGTTTCCTTTGTTTGTATTTTCTCCCTGTGCCCTTGCCCATAGCTACGTCACCAAGGTCCAGAAATTAGTTTGGCACAGATAGGATGTACCTCTGAGGGTACGGAGAGAAGCTGAGAGGAGAAGCGGGGGGGGGGGGGTGGCGCGGATATGGCAGGTCATACACATATATGGCCTCCTTCAGGGCAGGATCACTTTGTGGGCATTTTACTACTGTGACTAAGAACTCCTGAGGTTTGGAGAGCAGAGCAAGAAGATAGTGGAAGGGAAAATGCACCAAGCTTGGCCACTCAGGCCCAGAGAGCTTTTTGCTGAAGAATCTCACAGATTGGGCTCCAAAGAGGGAGTCATTTCCCATCTCCTCAGAACCAGAAGAGATTTCAGACATCCCAGTCTCTCTTATGAACAGCTGGTGGCTCCTATATGAATCTACTGAAGCATTTTCCTGGCTGCAAACACTTCAAGTTCTATTTTTAAGATTAAAGGACATTTCCTAAAATGTTTCTTAAAGACGATCGGCTTCAGATATTTTACCCCCAACACACCATTTTTTGTGGCACAGGCTAAATCGCATTATAGAAATTACTCCAACCTGAAGCTTGGCCAAGTCAATAATATTGATTGATGAACCCAGGAAGTCAACTGTCTGAATACAACGCTTCAGACCAGACCCGTTGTCCTTTAACCTTGTCATATTTGTGGCTAATGCCCCTTCCCCTGACAGCCCTTCCCCCAAATAATAAATGTCAGAGAAAATGAAAACCAATGGTATTTGGTTCAGTCAGACGCAGCTGTGTTGTGGCCTGGAATCTATGCTGGAATCAGTTGTCACTGGAACTTGGGAGGGTTTGGTTCATCACTTCTGGACTCTCCTTTACAAGCGATTCTTGTACTGCTCTGTTCTGTCCTATTTGCTCAGGCCTGCAGCATGACATGCTAAGCAAAAAGACGTGCAGATGGCGGGATGCTTGATTCTGGAAAATAAAAGCTGGAGTCAAAGAAAGGCAATTACTGTGACATAAAGTCCAGGGCTCCTGTTGAATCTGTCATTATGCTCATAAATAATGTGGTCCCTTTAGAAGTCTAGATGTTTCCCCTCCTCTCTGCTGCCACCATCATTGAAGGGTGTAATCAGGTCGGAACTTACTACCCGCCCCATAAAAGGGAGCATAAATCAAAGCGAGGGACATTGCTACCTAATCAATGCATTTTCCTACTGCAAGAAATAAAACAGTAAAGCAAAGGTTATATCATAAAATATATTATTTTTTTCCTTCAAAAATAAGAGAGATAAAAGATGTTCAACCAATTCAGAGTTTAAGGAGGCCTATTAGGGGCCTCATGCTCATCCAAGCAGAGGACGGTGGGGGCGAGGGGTAGGTAGAGTCACAGAACTAGCATGGAGAAAAGAAAGGAGAATGAGGGTACAGAGACAGACTACAACAAAGGGGGAAATAGTAAAAGAGCCTGAAATTCTTCTTCAAGCATTCTTTTTTTTCAGCTGAGTGGAGCCAGGGTTTCCTGTGATTATCCAGTTGTGGGCTGGCATGGATATTAAGTAGGGCTCCTCTTTAGAAATGGGAGAAAAGAAGAAGGGTATTGGGCCTTGGCTGATCCTGTCTTGACCGTGAGATACTTTCACCAGATCCCACTTAGCAGCTCACGCAAGCCACAGGACAGGCTAGCCTTGGAGACAAAGTTTAGGTGTCCTCTATAATCGCCAAAAGACTTGTCAGTGGGCACAGTGCTTTTCCAGGACCCTGCCAGTCCCTAAGTGAGAAAGATTAGTGTGAGATGCTGAAAAGTCAGCTCTGCCTTGGGTTGACATGGCAACACAACCTTAGCTTTCTTCTATTTTCCAAATTTCTATGCTTGTTTATGAGAAGGAGCAGACTTTATGTAGAGAAGAATGTGAAAAACTGAGAGAACTTTTTTTCAGGTATAATGAAAGTAGAGTCAAAGCTTAGTTGAGAGATAAACCAAAATGGGCCAAAGAATAAGAGAGCTACACAAAACTCAGGGCATAGGAAGGCCACGTCAGGAAGACAGTAAGAGATATAAACATTGATGGAAAGGTTGGTAGCCACCGAAAACTGAAGAAAAGTACAGTCAGGGATGGAAATCAGCATGGATTCTAACCGGTCCCGATATTCTGTAATTGATAATTTGGTATCATAAATCATGGGCCAAACTAACAGCCCAGGTTCTTTGCATCCATACCATTCTTGGGTTTTCATGGGCATGCAGAACTCATGTTACAAGCCATCCAACCACAATCTGTGTTTCATTTCCTGCCTGATAAGGGACATCTTCACCTACCAACTTCCCACATTATAGTAACAAAGTCTTTTTCCCATGCTTTCCCCTTGCTTTTTCTGCTGCCTAATCAACCCTGGTGCTTCCCCATGGGCCATGCATGGCGTGGCATATTCCTTCCTCTTGGGAACAGTGAATTAATACTGTTCTTCCAAAGGCACTTGTCTCTATGTCTGTCATTGTACCATACCTGATTAAAATGAATCCTGAGTTCATTTTAAAACAGCTACACATTATTGTAGATCCTCAGAGCCCATGTGATTTTGATGTCAGAGTTCACAAATCAGCTAATGATGTCAACAGTCAACCTTGTCTGACTTGTAAACAATGAGTGCTTCATATGACTCAACTCATTTCATGCTCATTCCAGCTCTATGAAGTAGGTGTTATCATCACTCCCATTTCATACAAGAGGAAAGACTCAGGAAAGGTGAGCAAAGAGCTCAGGATGACTCAGTGGGCAACAGAGCTCAGAAGAGGTCTGGCTCCAGTGGCTGGGGGTTTAATGCTGTGTTTATATTATACTTACACCTTTAGTTATTTCTCATTGTGACTGTCATTTTGTCATGAGCATTGACAAACGTTTAGCAAGGGCCAAAGGCATGTATTACAATATCCTAAGCACCAAGAGTGCCTGACAAAGAGAAAACTGAGCCCTATATTTAGGGAATATAATGAAATATAAATAGCCTAAGGTAGCTTCCACTAAGAACAAGCTGATAGACAATAGTTGTTCCTCAAAGATAAGGGGGAAAAGAATCACAGGCTTTGGGATCACTGGGAAGTGTGTGTGTGTGTGTGTGTGTGTGTGTGTGTGTGTGTGTGTGTGATTGACCTGCACCTTAAAGGAAAGAGGAGGCTCAGAAAATGGAGAGCTGAGGTGAAAGTATGGAGGTGAGGTGAGAGAAGGCAGGAGGAAAGGCAATATAGAAAGACTGCACATGGCATGTTTACAGTTTGGCTGTAGTACTCTTTTTCTCTTTTAAAATGAGTAGCTAAAATTGAGGAGATCGATGCAAGATGATGAAGGGTCGTACATGGCAATGCTAAGGAATGTAGTATGTTGTAGAACCTATAAGTAGCCAGAGGAGAGAAGTACTCCAAGAAAGTCAGGTTGGGTGGGAGGGCGCAGGACCAGGAGGTGGGTGGCCCAGATGAGAGAATTGTGGGGTTCACTGAGGTGGTGGAGAGCTGAAGAAAGACACAGGGGGTCATGGAGAAGATGGGGAAAGGCTGGAGTGACACAGTGTTTTGTTCCGGGGGTGGGGTAGAGGTGGTCTTGGAGTCCAAAGTCCAAGAATGGACAGAGAACTATCTGTAGTTAGGGTTACTAGTATTAGAGGAAACAGCATAAAAACAATAATGAAAGTTCTTGCTCTCCTTCTCTATTTCAAGTCCTATTTAGAAGCATTTTAAAAGCTGGCAAACAGTGAGTTTTTGATGACTTGGATTACAAACACTATGTGTTAATGTTATATTTGTCAGTAAAGCTTTTGCTTTAAGCAATTTTATTTTAATTTTTATGTTTTATTAGAGAAATAAAAAGTTATTGAAGAAAATAGAAACTGTAGGTATTAGAAAGGAATATTCTAAATAATATGTGATCATACCAGCTGGAGATAATGATCATAATTTTTTTGTATTACCTAAGCATCCAGACATTATGTATGAGTATGCTTACATGCAAACACACATACATACACATATATGTATATATAATATACTTATATTGTAAGTGCATTTATATATGTGTACTTCTATAAGTACATACACTTAAGTTTGCAAACTTTCAACTGTGCATTTACACAGTGGAAGGTTCATGAGCTTAATTGTCAGACCTTTTGTATGTGTGTGCACTTATATGTATATTCATATTTATATTATATATATAATTCATTCACCATCATACCATTACCATATTACTATGCCAACAATCCTATATATACATATACATGCTTTTGAATTAATAGTTATATGAATATACCATGATTTGTTTGGATATTCTACTTTCTGTTTTTAAGTATTATGAGCAATGCAGCAATGAACATTTTTGGATGTATTTCTGAGTACATGTCTGACTATTCAGGTAATTTCCCAAAATAGATGAAAAATTATTTCTCAGACTCTTTTCCCTTTGTTGTTTTCAATACTTCCTCTTCATCTCTACACATCTGTTGACCGTAATTTTTTCTTTGGCCAATTTTCTTTAAAATTATCTCACTTGAAAAATGACTATACAAATCTTTCTTGCAGAAGGATTCCAAATGCTTTCTGGAGCTACTCTGCCCTTAAGGGGGGATCATCCCCCCCGCCCACAAATGTGGGCTGTGCACAGTCACTTCTCTCCAAAAGGCACCAACTTGAGAGACAGGATAGAGAAACTTGAAAATGGAGAAACCTGACAAATGACCTCCTCCAGGTGATCACAGTTATAAATCATGTTGAGAGTATGTTCCCTTGATAAGATGTAATGAAAATGGCACTCACCTCTGTGGTCTTCCTCCCAATAACCTCTAACCCCAGTCTTACTGCCAGAAAACCATCAGACAAATTCCAATAATGGGCCATTTTACAAAATACCTGACCACTACTCTTCTAACCTGTCCAGGTCATAATAATCAAGGAAAGTCTCAGAAACTGTCACAGCCAAGAGGAACCTAAGGAGACATGACAATTAAATATAATGTTGTATTCTGGATATTAAGTAAAACTATAACACAATCTGAATAAAGTACAGGCAGTAGAAAACAAAAAAAGAAAAAGTAGCATTAGGCAAAATCTAAGGCAATTTGAAAAAGTATGGAATTTAGTTAATAATAACCTATCAATATTGGTTCATTAACTGTGACAAATGTGCTGTACTAATGTCAGATGTTAATAATAAGGAAATTTGGAATCTGGTATGTCTGAACCTTCTGTACTATCTTCTCAATTTATCTGCAACCCTAAAACTGTTCTAAAAATACAGTCTATTAAAAATGAGTATAAGAATGCCCTATACATGGTTGGAGACTGCTGTCATTTCCTCAGAGCTGTGTGATGCCCTAAATGTAGCAGTGTGGGCAGAACTTCAGGCCACTCTAAGACCTCACCCTGCCATCCCTGACTTGCGGGGTGGGAGGAAGAATGGTGTACAGTGTGCTGGGAGCAGTACCTGCCTCAGAGGCAGAGCTCAATCAAGAGGAGCCATCATTATTTCCTGTTTCTTTCTTCACTACAGCCATGACTCTTTACTGAGTCCAGATTTCTGTAAGGTTAAAGGTATGCATTTAATTTCTGAGATACTAAGAAAAAACTATATAAGATTCTCCTCCATGACCACCACCCTCACCCTCCACCACTTATTCTTTTTTTAAAAATTTATTTATTTTTATTAGTTTCAGGTGTACAACACAATGTTATACTCTTTACCCCCCAAAGTGAAAACCCCCTCCCCCAGTTCGCCACCCCACTCCCCTCCTATATCATACATATCTATCACAACTCACCTGACTCCCCTCCACAGTATACTCCACATCCCGTGACCATCCACATATTCAGTTACAGTTGGCATACAATACTACACAACATCAGTTTCAGGTGTACAGTGCAGTGATCAAGCCTCTACTTGAAGTGTCCATCCATGAAGTGTCTCCCTAACAAGACATGTGACTATCTGACACTCCACAAAATTTTTACAACATTATTATATCCCCCAAACTGTGTTTCATATCCCTGTGGCAATATTGTAGTTGTCTATTTATGCTGTGTAATCCCTTCCCCTTCCCCCTTATCCCCACCCCCCTCCCAACTAGCCACCCTCAGTTTTTCCTCTACATCTACGAGTCTGTTTACTTTGATCGTTCACTCAGCTCTTCACACTCCACACACAAGTGAGATCACATGGTACCTGTCCTCCAACTGACTTATTTCACACGACATAATAGTCTCTTCACAACATTATCAATTACATTCCCAGAACTGCCCCCATATCCCTGCGGCAACATTGTAGTCCCATCTACACTGTCCAAAACCTTCCCCCTCTCCCTCTTCTCCACTCCCTCTCAGCCAACAACCATCAGTTTTTCCTTTATATCAGTTCTTTCTGCGTTGATTTTCTGTCTAAAGGGTCTGTCCATTGATGATAATGGTGATCAAGTCCCCTACTATGATAGTACTACTGTTGATCTCTGTCTTTATGTCTGTTAAAATCTGTTATATGTAATTAGGAGTACCTATGTTGGTGCATAGATGTTTATTAGGGTTATAGTGCCCTTCTTTGTCTCTTATTGTAATCATTTTAAACTCTATTTTGTCCAAAATAAGTATTAGTACTCCAGCTTTTTTTTCCTCATTTCCATTTGCATGAAATATCTTATTCCATCTGTAAACAGCATATGCATGGGTCCTATTTTCTTATCCACTCAGCCACTCTCTGTCTTTTGATTGCAGCATTTAGCCCATTCACATTTACAATGATTATTGATAGGTGCATATGGATTGCCATTTTGTTATTTGTATTCCTGGTCTCCCTGGGTTAGCTTGTTTACCCCTTTCTTTTGTTCCAAAAAGCCCTTTTAACATTTCTTGCAATGTTGGCTTGGTGGTAATGAATTCCTTAAGCTTATTCTTTTCTGAGAAGCTCTTTATTTCTCCTTCAATTTTAAGTGATAGCCGTGCTGGGTAGAGCAATCTTGGTTGTAGGCCTTCATTTTGTGTCACTTTGAGTATTTCCTGCCACTCCCTTCTGGCCTGCAGAGTTTCTGTAGACAAGTCAGCTGTTAGTCTAACAGGAGTTCCTTTGTATGTAACCTGCTGTCTTTGTCTTGCAGCCTCTAGGATTCTGTCTCTGTCTTTAACCTTTGCCATTTTAACTATGATGTGTCTTGGTGTGGACCTGTTTGGGTTCAGCTTGTTTGGAACCCTCTGCACTTCCTGGGTATGTATGTTGATTTCCTTCACCAGGGTAGGGAAGTTTTCAGTCATTATTTTTTCAAATACATTCTCGACCCCTTGCTTCTTCTCTTCTCCTTCTGGTATTCCTATGATTCGAGGATGGTTGCATTTCACCTTGTCCCATAGGGCTCTTAAACTATTTTCATTGTTTTTTATTCTTTGGTCTTTGTGCTGTGCCAACTGGGTGATTTCTGCTATTTTATCTTCCAAATCGCTGATCCGCTCCTCTGCTTCATCTACTCTACTGGTGATTCCTTCGAGTGTGTTCTTCATTTCAGTTATTGTATTCTTTAGTTCTAACAGGTTGTTTTTTATGGTTTCCCTATCCTTCTTTATGTCCTCGCTAAGTTCCCTAAACATTCTTATCATCAGTGTTCTAAACTCTGTCTCTGAAAGGTTGGCTCCCTCTGTTTCATTTAGTTCCATTTCTAGAGGTTTCTTCTGATCTTTTACTTGTGACATGTTTCTTTGTTTCCCCATTCTGGTTGTTGCTCTGGGATTGGTTTGATGTATTAGATAGATCACCAGGAGAGCCCTGGCTGGATCACGCAGGCACACAGCTCATGGCACAACACTCCCAGGAAAACTCCCAGTCTCAGCCTGTCCCAATCAGCTGCTCGCAGATCAGGCCAAGCAGCCCGACAACCAATCACCAGCCTGGAAACTCTGCAAGCACAATGCAGAGAGCGGGGACCCGAGGAGGCTTGCGCACTCCCGCGTCTCAGTGAGCAGCCTGTTGGAGCCAGAGCACACCCACCAGGCGTTTCCCTGGCAATGCAGCACAAGCCGTGCAGAGGGTGGGGATCCGAGGCACTCCCGTGTCTCAGTGAGCAGCCTGTTGGAGCCGGAGGGCACCTGCCCAGCGTTTCCCTGGCAATGCAGTATATGCCGGACAGAGGGTGGGGATCCAAGGCCATAGACGCACGCACACACGCACTTCTGCGCCAATTCCACCAGACCAATGAGGTCTCAGACCTGACCCTCCGTGGGAGGGCCCAAGCCCGACAAAATGGCGTCCTCCCTACACCACTCGTGTGCAGGCTCCACACCATGGGAACCGTAGTCCAAAAACCTTCAGCCTTTGCACCAAAGGTGCTCAGTTCAGTCCGTCCCCGCAGGCTCCCAGGTCCGGCTCACACAGCCACTCCCTCCACCAGGAACCAGGTAAGTGCTCACCGGCGAGCAAGCCCAGACGCCGGCCCCACTGATTCTCCAGCCGCTCTTAGCCTCACCGAGCTGAGCAAAGAGAGTCCTCACTAATTTATTGCCAACTATCCTGGAACTCCTCTTCCCGGCAAAGGAACTCTGGGCTGGTGAGCCTGGAGTGCGGCCAGAGGGTCTCCCCCAACCAGACAAGCTTCTCACGTCTGGGGCTTCCCTCACTCCGCCGGTCCTACCAGACCCGACGTAGCCTCCTCTTTAAGTTCTTCGTTTAGTGGTTCTGTTCATCTAGTGTTCCGCGGACCTCCAGGGTTGAAACCTGTACAATTTGTTTGTAATTTTGGTGTGATCCTGGGAGGCAGTTAGCACAGCGTCTGTCTATTGCATCGTTTTACCGAAGTCCTCACCACCACTTATTCTTGATTTCAAAACGAGCAGATCCACAAATCATCTTCCTTCCATAGCCCTTCCTGAAATTTCAACCCTGCCTGGATATGCCTATTCATGCTAGAAACACCACAGTCTTTCGTTCCTTCCAATTACACCAACAATGAAACAAAGAATTCTTTTTTAAAAAGAGTGAAACACCACCACCAGTACCACCACAAAAAGCTACCGCAGCTCCACCAGCTTTCTCAGCTTTGATGTAACTTGCCCTCTCACAAGCTGAAGATTCCAGGGGGTGGAACGACCATCTGAAGGGCTAATCTGCAGGAGAGAAACTTGACCCAGAGACTGTGAGAGTAGAGGGCCACCATTTATTCACACTCTCCAATAAGAGTAGACAACAGTAACAATTCTGTTACTAGTACTAATTGGTACATTGTAAAACATACCAATGACTTAAAGTTTCATGTTTGCTGGTGACTCAATTTGTAAAAATATGAGTTATTTGGACTATAAAAAAAATAGCTAGGATTTACTAAGCACGCACTCTGTGCCTGACTGTATTAAGCACTAAAAATTTATTAACTCATTTAATTTTCATACAACTCTATGAGGTGGTTGGTATTATTGTTCCCCGTTTTATTTATTTATTTTAATTTTTTAAAGATTTTTTTTTTAATTGGGGAATTGGGGAGGGGAACAGAGTTGGGGAATTGGGGAAGGGGAACATTGTGTTTTTCCAGGACCCATCAGCTCCAAGTCAAATTGTTGTCCTTCAATCTTAGTAGTGGAGGGCACAGCTCAACTCCAAGTCCAGTTGCTACTTTCAATCTAGTTGCGGGGGAGCAGGTGTGTGCGTGTGTGTGGGCACACGTAGTCCACCATCCCATGTGGGAGTTGAACTGGCAACCTTGATGCTAAGAGCACATACTCTCACCAACTCAGCAGCATCTCAGCTCAGGTGCAGCTCACTGGCCCATGTGGGAATCGAACCAGGGACCCTGTTGCTCAGAGCTCGCGCTCTTAACCAACAGAGCCACTTGGCCGGTTTCTATTGTTCCCATTTTACAGATGAGGAAATTGAGAAGCAGAGAGGTTAAGTAATTTACACAGTCACACAAGAGGGAGAATTCCCATGATGAAAGTTTGATTCTAGAACCCATACTCTTAATCTCTATTACAATATAACACACATGTAACCTTACACACATATATGTGTGTATATGCACATTATACATATAAATATATACATGCACATATTATGTTTGTGTCACACATTCTAGAATGCACAAATGTTAAATTTTTCATAATAACAAGTTCTGTTTCAACTGGAGCTCAAAATAAAAATTCATTGACTTGTTAAAGGTTCAGAATAACATTTGTAGATGATACTGTATACAGATGACACAACAAAAGTAATTGTTTAGTATTTGAAGATGAATTCTTAAATAAATGTAAGTTTCATACCAACTTTAGCAGATAGAAGCCTTTGAAGGTATTTGAGTGTTAGAATAAAGAAGCTCTCCCTTAGCAAAACCATTACGAGAGATGCAGTATTAAGTACAATAGGAAGCTGAAGCCCCATTAGAGTCGGAAGGAAGTGGATTTCTCTAATGAATGTTTTTCCAATTCTCCTAAGAAAAATAATAAAGGCCGGATTGATTTTCCTTTGGAGTGACTGAGCAGGCATTTCTAAACCCCACCCACAGGTAGCTGACCTCTGACTTGGTATTTCGAGTCTGTAGGTCACAGGCCTGTCATTGCCATGAGTGTTTATGTAAATAACCCCAGACAAGAATGCTGCTGGCATTTGGAAGGCTATTTTCAAAAATTATTTTTTAAATGATATATAATTTTAAATAACTTTAAGGTCCAGCAGAATTGTTTAAAGTTATTTCTGCACCAGTGTCATCTACATGGGGAAAGGGCCCATTCGCAGTGGCCAACAGAGCCTTGTGGGGAAACATTTTTCAGTAGCAAGAACAGGGGTGAGAGCTGAAGTGCTGTGGTTCTGGAGAAGGCCTATTGACATAGCAGATATGAGAGAGATTAGAAGCAGTGAAAGGTAAACAGAGCCTGTGAGGTTACTCGAGCATTATATGCTGTAATGGTCCACAAGGTGGCTGAACTCCCCCAGGGCGTGTATCACAAAATGGCAGGTTTTCCGTATGTAATTAGGGGTACTGCTTCTGTTCATGTTACCATAGTGATACCAACACAATTAAAAGGGAGTTCTCGCAAGTGTTGTGTGTTCCATGTTTGTGTATTTCTCTGTGTATATTAGGGGTGACACACACATGCACACACACACACATATGTACACAAGAGCCAAATTCAATTATCGATTCTTCTGTTGGGTAGAAATTTGAATCTAATATTGACTTATTTTGACTCTTACTTCTCATCAGTGGGTCATCAGTTGGATGTAGGAAGACTTTCTGTTACACAGAAATTTTTACTGTAACTATGGGCCGCCCTGAGGCAAAATTTTTCTTTCTCAAAACCAGTGGTGAAATGTAGGGTGGCGAGAGGTGCCAGGTGAAATGTATATATGAGGACTGTCTTAACATTGTTTCTCTTCTTTCTTTCTGTCTTTTCTTTACCTTTTTTTTTCTTTTTATTTGGTAAAATCCATTGGAACTTGGGCAAGTCAGGGACAGCGTTCATTGTATGTATTGGTGTGATGAACTCCTAAAAGAAGATTATTGTAAAGAGGTAAATGAAATTAAATCCCCGCTTATTTTCTATTTTGGTTAATAGAATCACCTGGTTGCCCAAATGGAAACCCTCAGTTATCTCTGCCTTTTCTCTTGGTCCTGAGCATTACCAGTCACCCAGATGCTCAAATAAGCCTGTTATCCTTGTGTCCTGCCTTTATCTTTCCCCCAACATTCAGTTGGGCTCTAAATTCAGTTTCATCTTGTAGCCTCTTAAATCGAGCTTCTTCTCCACATCCTCACAGGCACACATTAATACAAGCCCTCATCATCTTTACTAGGACCATTACATTAGACTTGTAATGAGCTTGCCCTTGTCCTGTTGGTGCCTAAGCTATCATCCTCATTGCCACCAGAAAGATCATTCTAAAACAGACACAGACTTCTCACTACTTTACTCAACATCTTTGGCAGAGCATTCAAGGTTCTTCACAATCACATGCCCAGGCGTTTCTCCAGTTCAATTCAACAGTCTAGCGAGGTCAACATGTCCCTTGAGACTTAACCAAAATTCAGGTTCAGACCCTATCCTGGGTTCTGAGGAAAGTTTACCATTCTCCTCAAGATTTTTCCTAATTACTAGGTTTCATATTCTTTTGGTCTAGACTCACTGAAGTTGATGTGAGATTATTGTATTGTATTTTGTATTGTATTGAGAACTTATTATACAGGATAGACTATGTTTTACACACATTATTTAACACAACAGCCCAATGAGGTTGCAATAGGTATTCATTCTATTTTTTTTTTTTTTTTAGCTGAGCCATCCTGCCACCTGTTGGCAGCTCAGCAGCAGCTCAGTTCGGGCTGGGCATCAAACTGCTGTTGCTCAGAGCTCAGCTCTTGCTCTTGAGTGAGCTCTTAACCAACTGAGCCACTTGGCCGACCCTGGTATTCATTCTATTTTATGGATAAGGAGGCTGAGGGAGATACATGCCCAAAGGTACTCAGACAGTAAGTGCAAAGTAAGTGGGCAGTCAGGTCTCTCGGACTCTCCCACTACTCTGTACTACTACCCTTCCTCTTTCTTCACTTTTTGATCATTCATTCATTCATCTATGAAGGAGTGCCTCTGTGTATCAGGTGCTATTGGGAAGAATAAGAAATGATCCCTGCTCCTAAAAGGAGACAGAAGCATTTTGTAGCTCATTACAGCATCTCAAGAGCAAAAGGTGGCCCCAATGTAAAGAGCTCTGAGCTGCCATGGCCCAGCTCAAAAGCCCAAAACTCCTCACTGGCTCTTCACCTGGCATCTAAGACCCTCCATAACTTGCCCTCTTCGCTCCACCTTCATCCATCCTTCACTTCCACTACTCCAGGCTCTGTCCTCTACCTTAGATGGGTCGGTTTTCTCCATGAATATGCCAGGTCATTCCCACCTCTCTGGCTGTAACCACCCCGGTGCTTCCACGCCTAGAATATTTCCTGTCTCTCTTATCCCAGTTGATTCTTCGGCACCCATCTCAAGTCCCACTGCCTCAAAGAAATCCTCCCAGTTGACCCTTGGTGACAATGATCTCTTTTGTTCACGTATTTACATAACACATTGTTTTAATCATTTTGGCTCTCTTGTTACTGCCTGTCTGGCCCCCAATCCATTGCTTTATTATCAGGCCTTTTTGTTCTTCTTGGGATCTTTGGAAAATTTCACCCCTTTTCAGCAGCATAGTAGCTCGGCACAGTGCTTAGCCGTATAGGCTGCTTAGCTGAGTAAGCCCAGGTTTCAACCTTGATATCCCTGTTTGTTAGCTGTGTGTCTTTGTACATTTATATAAGTTCTTCATAAAGTCTAAGTTTTTTAATCTGTAAAATGATGATAGTAATAGGTTCTACCTCATAGAGTTGTCATGTGATTAAAGTATGGAACACTTTAGAAAAAACCAAGAAACATACATCCAGCACAGAAAAGGGGCAGTCATGTTATGAGATGATATTCACTAGGTATATGCTTTAGATGAAGTCATTAAAAATAAAGTCTGGTAACATCACTATCTGGAGAGAGAAAACTGCATACAAATGAAGGAAAATATGTGAATATGAGCAAAACTCCATACTTGGGATTTATAATCGTCTGATGAGATGAGCTATGCACACGCTACAGGTGTCGCTGGATCACCTTGTTGGAACCAGACCTGCTTTTCAGGGATTTTGAGAAGTTCAATGCTGTCCCCAAAATTTCTCTGAATTCTGGGGTGATTCACCCCACCTTGAGCTCTTGGTTCTGCTGAATTCATTCTCTCTTGTCTCAGTTCTCACACATTGTCAGTCCTTTCTTTTTAATTTCCATTAAATGAATCTCTCACACAACTGGAGCATTTTATGGAAAGTCAAGAGAAGATGTATGTGGGGATTTATATTGCAGAAACTCAAACTGCTAAAAATCTAACACTAGAAAATCTTGTTCTGAGAAGACCCATGGTCATTAACACAGCTTGAGTTGCAGCCTTCCTCCTACTACCTTTCTTTCACTTCTTCCTACCACCACTTCCACTGTAATAGGGAATTCTTTCTAATACACGAATGTTTAGCCAAGTGCTATCTTTGCTCCTGTAAAATTTAAAGTCATTAGGGCCTTATCCTTTTCCTTGGAAACTCTTCAAGGTATTTTTCCAAACTGAGCCAGTTATCTTCCTAAGAATAATTCTGGTGCCAGTTACTAATCCAGTGTTTTTTTTCCTCCGTTTTTTGTTTGTTTGTTTGTTTTGTTTTTTTTTGAGGGCAGTGTCACTGGCCCTCATATGTGGGACCAGGGGCCGCTGGCTTCCCAAGCCAGCACTTAACCACCGTGCCACTCGGCCGGCCGGCCCACTAATCCAGTTTTTAAACCCACCACATCTAATATTAAAGTTATTCATCCCAGTCAGAACACTGGCACCTCCGCCACTATCTGGGGACATGTCTATAGAAGGAGGGGACAATCAAGATGATTGGTGCTGCATATGAAACTGTATGTGACAACTGCATGGCCAAAAGATGTGAAAATGATTTAATATGTCTAAAAGCAGTTAGGTAGCATAGCTCTACCTCAGGTATATGAACATGAAGACACACAAACCTTCACAGTAAGTCAGAACACAAGCCCAAGATTTAAACTTGTTACCATTGTGCTCAAGAGGAATGTATAATTATCTAGCTCTCAAGAGGAAAGGTGAAAAACTAACTGCTAAGTTATCAGTTACATTATCTTAGCAACTATATCAATAAACACTCATGATGGCACCTGGTTGCTTAGGAAGAGGGAATGGCTGAGAGTGTGACTCTAGCTGAGTCTCCCCTGAGGACGCAGCAACCTCATGGTGGGACAGCGGGCTGAGGCTCCACTGGGGCTGGAACACCTGCTTCCGAGGCAACTCCCCTTATGGCTATTGGCAATGGGGCTGAGCTCTCTGCAGGGAGGAGTTTCTCACCACACAGGCTCCTCCATGGGACAGTTTCCTTGTCCTCAGAACAAGGCTATTGGCTTTCCTGAGACTGAGTGATGAGAGAGAGGGAGGGGGCAGGGGGAGGGAAGAAGGAGAGGGAGAGGGAGAGGGGGAGGGAGGTGAGAGAGAGACAACTTTTATGACTTAGTTTCGGAAGTCTCACATGTCACTTCTGCAGTTTTTTGCTAGTTAAAATGAGTCACTAAGTCCAGTCCACACTCAAGGGAATGGGACTTAGGCTGCACTTTTCTTTTCTTTTCTTTTTTAATTTTAATTAGTTTCAGGTGTACAACACAGTGCAATAGTTATACTTTTTACCCCTCAAAGCGACAATCCCTGTCCCCCAATTCGCCACCCCACTCCCCGCCATATCATATATATCTATTACTCTTCCTCTGACTCCCTTCCACAGTATAATCCACATCCCGTGACTATCTATTTATTTATTTTTAATTACAGTTGGTATACAACCTCTGCTTCAGGTGTACAGTGCAGTGATCAATAGGCTGCACTTTTCAAAGCGAATGGCAGAGTCTGGGCATGTTGAAAACTACAGTGAGAACACCTTTAATCTCATAGAACCACCTACAGGTGATCTTCAGGTGAAAACTGAAACAAACATTGCAAAATTTAGGGAGCACTCATTCTCTTCTCCTCTCTCTCACAGTCCTTAGGGAACCCTGTCCCTGTCTACAGAGGAACTCTGACAGAGATGGATAGCAAACAGGATGGAGAGGAAGAATGTGAATGTGGGGCATGCCAATGTTTAATATTCTATGCCATCCAGAATCATGTCAGAAGCAGAGTGAGATTAATTGGGGAATTAAATTTCCTCTCTTCTTGTTCTACTCCTTTCCCTCCCAAATCCTTCTCCTTAGCCACAGAGGTTATCATACGACACTCAGATTTTTTTCCTTCATTATTCTTAGCACTAAGGACCCATTAAGCAGCATCGATGCTTCCAGGGATCAAACAATCCATCATTTCTTTCTCTGAAACTGGGCCAGAGTGATCACACATTTTGCTCTGCTTTATAAAGGCTATGGCTGGGGAGCTAGCACACACATGATAAAAATAGTTTCCAATTGATACGCAGCTATTATTGGAGCTGGTATTTACTTAAATGGTTTGTGTCATCATGTTGCATTTACTGTATTGTGTCAACGAAGGAATGTTTAGCTGTGTAAACAATTGGTTTATTTATTTATTCTTGATGCTGGTAAACTGCTCTGATTTCCATCTGCAATTTATAGTCACTGTTTCCTCTTCCTGGAAAAGTTCTCTCCCCCTCCCCTTTTTATTAATTTTTATTTTTTTAAAGATTTTATTAGAGAATTGCGGGAGGGGAACAGCATTGGGGAATCAGGAAAGGGGAACAGACAAGTAGCTGTCCTTCTGTTCTTCAGTCCAGTTGTGGGGGATATTGCTTCACTGGCCCATGTTGGTATTATCACTGCACTCTTTCCAGGTGAGGCAGTCGCTCATGGGCCATTGGACAGCTGCTCACAGCAGCTCTTGGCAGCTCACGCTGGCTGCCGGCGACTCGTTCTTCTGTCTATTTGTGGAGGATATCGCTTCACTGGCCCATGTTGGTATCATCATTGCGCTCTTCTTGGGTGAGGCAGATTGGTCGCCGGTCTCTGGATGGCTGCTCACAGTGGCTCTTGGCAGCTCACACGAGCTGCCAGCCACTTATGCTGGCTACCAGCCACTCACTGTAGCCTATGGCAGCCCACTGTAGCAGGGGCTGCAGCTCACACCATCACGGGCCATCTGAGCTATAGAGGCAACCAGGTGGAGCTGTTGTTCACCACCTTAGCTGTAGAGGGCAGTGTCACTGGCCCTCATATATTGGATCCGAACTGGGGTACTCAGAGCTGGCATTCCAAGCCAGCTTTTAACCAAAGTGCTGCTCGGCCAGTCCTCCTTTTTATTTTTTTAATTAAAGTTTTCATTTAAGGCAAAGAATTCCAATTTTATTTATTCACTTATTTATTTAATTTATTTCTTTATAAATTTTTTATTATTAGTTTTAGGTGTACAAAACAATGCAATAGTTATGCTTTTCACCCCTCACAAAGTGACAACCCCCTCCCCCAATCCACCGCCCCCCACCCGTGATACCATACATATATATTACAATTTCATTGACTCCATTCCCCGTATTGTACTCCACATTCCGTGACTATATATATATTTAATTATAGTTGACATATAATATTATTCAATGGCAGCTTCAGATGTACAGTGCAGTGGTAAGGCCTCTACACCATCCATGAAGTGGTCTCCTTAAGAAGACATGAGTCCATCTGACCCCCTAAAAATATTTACAACATTATTGATGATATTCCCCAAACTGTCTTTCCTTCCCTATGGCAATATTGAAATTACCAATTTATGTTGTCTCATCCCTTCCCCTCTTCCCTCATCCACGCCCCCTCCTATCTAGCAATCATCAGTTTTTCCTCTGTGTCTCTGAGACTATTTCTGTTTACATTGCCTTTTTTTTTTCCCTCAGGGCAGTGTCACTGGCCCTCACATGTGGGACCCAAACTGGGGCTGCTGGCTTCCCAAGCCAGCGCTTAAGCACCGTGCCACTCAGCCGGCCCTGCATTGCTCTTTTATTCAGTTCTTTAGATTCCACATATAAGTGAGATCATATGGTATTTCTCTTTCTCTGACTGACTTATTTCACTTAGCATAATGTTCTCTAGGTCCATCCATATCGTTGCAAATGGTACACTTCCTTTCTTCTTTATAGCAGAGTAATACTCCATTGTGTAAATGTACCACAGTTTCTTAATCCAGTCATCTACTGATGGGCATTTCGATTGTTTCCAAGTCTTGGCTATTGTAAATAGCTCTGCAATGAACAGAGGGGTGCATATATTTTTTTCAAATTAGTGTCTTGGGCTTCTCTGGATAAATACCTAAGAGTGGAAATGCTGGGTCATAAGGTAGTTCCATTTCCAGCTTTTTGAGATACCTCCATGCTGATTTCCATAGTGGCTGCACCGATCTGCAATCCCACCAACAGTACAGCAGAATTCCCTTTTCCCCACAACCTCACCAGCACTTGTTTGTTGATAAAGCATTCTAATTTTAAACAAAGCCCCACATTTTGAACTCTGTGCATGTTAAAAAAAAATGATGTGGCGTAATAGATTAATTCATAGGTTTGCCAAAGACCTTTATTGGAGTATTTAACATAACAAGGTCTCAAATTAGATGCAACTGCCAGAAACAGAAGCAATCACTGCTGCACTGGTTTTGGCCATAATGTCACTGGTGAACAAAGACCTAAATGACTGGTAGAATTAGGAAGGTAATGCTGACCTTCCTATATGAACTCCTTCATCAGGTTTCCTGTCTTACCTCCAACTACTTCAGTTAATACCATTTTTAAATCGAGTTAGATGGTGACTTGCTAAGTCAAAGGATCATCATGTTGTCCCAGGTGTGACATCTCATTTATGGTAATAAGGGACCGACCCCATAAAAATAGCTCCAGCTGTGGAGCACATTAAAAGAAAGACAAAAATAAAACCTCAAACCGGAAGAGCACAAAAGGACTGGCAGTATCAGTCTCCACACCCCTTTGATGATTATGGCCCCTGAGACAAGCATCCAGAGGGGAAGTGAGGGCAGCTGGGGTTACTGGGTTAATTGGGATGCTCCAAGGAGGGCCATCATCTGCCAATGGTAACAGGCTTCAAAGAGCACCAAGCATGATCTCTGGTGCAGAGTGGAAGCTCATTATATATTTTGTGAGTGAAATAGCTTAAATCAATTTGGGAGGATTTAGGGCATTTTTGAGCTAGATCCTAAAAGAAGGATACCTTACTTCCCAAGTAAAAATTAGGTATCTTGAAGAAATGTCAATTATTCTAGGAACTAGAGGAATATGTCATTACTATAAGAATAATAACAACATTTTACAATTTTACAGAATCCCTCACTCATCAAATTTAAGCCTTTAAAAATGATTATTATTTAAGGTTATAAATCTTCTATAGGCTCCTTAGAGAGAATGTAAAAAATACATTAAAAACAAAAACCAGCCATAATTCTTTTACCTAGAAATAGAGATTATAAACATTTTTGGCTTATTTTTCCTCAGTAATTTTCGAAGCTCAATGTTACATAGCTAGGATAATATTGCAAGTATACCCTTACACATTGCTTTTCAGAATTAAAAAAATATATATTCTGACTAAAAAGTGAACACATGTTCATTGTTGAAAACCTGGAAAAAACTAGGAAAGTGTAAATCAACAAATACAAGCATCACTAGTAATCCTGTCACCTCACATAGGCACTGGTAACATTTTGGTGATCTTCTCTTCCAGGATTTTGGTTTTTTTCCTGCTTCTTAACAAACCTATAGATTCACTTTAGAAAGCTGGGTTCATTCCTTAAGTGTTATTCCTTAAGTATCATTTAACCAAGATTCAAGTTAAAGACCCCTGGAAAAATCAGGTAGTTTAATAAAAATTAAGTGGAATTTTTTTCCAGTTGACGTTTTTTATTGTGATCCTTGGGCCTGGAGGGGAAGTACAGTATTATGGGAACAAAGATGCCTCTTGAATTGCAACCTACCTGCTCCTCCCAAGCCAGGGCCTTTGTGTTCCTGCTTTTGGAGGAGGTGTGTGCCAGGGAGAGGAAAATGGGAGACAAGAGACAAGATGTGTGAATGAACATTTGTGGGCTAAGAGGCAGCTTGAGATCCTGTGAGAGCTTCAATCATCAACTCTCATTCAAAATGCCTACTACCAAAAATTCTATTTAGCTCATGAAATTTATATTGAGCAACAACAACAAAATCACACTAACCAATGGCCTCCATTTTCCTCCTAAGGGAACCCCTCCTTTTCTCTAAGCTAGGATAGCAGAGATTATTGTCAAGAGGAATCAAACTCAAAGGTCTCACAAAAGCAGACACAGAAACCAAGCAATAATTATTCTGGATCTTATATTTAACTGAGTTTTATTAAGCTAGTTTCCAGGAGGAGTTGTGGCATGGGAGAATCAGGAATGCAGCTTTGCTCCATATTATACGTGATCATGGGTAAGTCACTTACTCTTCCTGAATTCTGGATTTATCATCTAAATCCAGGGTGAATTATGCTTTCTCTGCATAGGTAATGAGAGGCTCAAATCAGCTGACAATGGGTTAAAAGGCCTTGCACATACAAAGGAGTCAATGCTTGTTCCCTTCTAGTTTTAAATTCACAGACTGCCTCTCACAGAGTGGGCATGCAGGGTGGGGGAGTGGTCATGGGCATCTCTGCCACTGTGGATTAATTTTCACAGGGAGGGAAGCTATATTTTTTTTGCTTATTGCAGATCTGTAGGATTAGAAACAGGTTACAAAGAGATTTCATGTAGGGAAGATGTTTTAGTTATTTATCTTTGGTAAAAAAAAAATTTGATTATCCTTGTCCTTAAAAAGTCAGACAATACATAAGTATAGGGAATAAATAGTGAAAGTACCCTCGCCCCTCATTGCATACATTTCCACAAAAGTAACCACTGTGACTGGTTGTGCAAATGTACTTCCAGAACTCTTTCTATTCACCTCATGTACATAAATACACACACCTGTGTTTTCACACTATCTGCTCAGTATTGTGGAAAATTCCCTGAACTAGTACACCATGGTGCATCTCATTTTTTTAAAACAGCTGAAATAGCTTTCCATAAGTTGGAGGAACAGTATGTAAGTCACCAGCCTGAGAAGAGAAAGAGATGCCAACAACGGTTCTTCACATTCTATCGGTAAGCAAATAAATACACTCAGCTCTTGAAAGGCTCAATAACTTCATCTGTAAAATGGACAAAAGAATACCACCCCCATGGCACGATGATAAAGATCCAATGAGTTCATCCACATCAAAGCATTTCACAAACTGTAAAGCAAAACATGCTACTGCCTTTTACTTGCCCTATATGGGATGGGATAGAGAAAGACCACAGCTGACACTAAAACAGGCAGTGATGAGAAAGTCATGACAACTTGTTTTATACCAAAGCTGATTGCCTTCGAATTTCAATTTTAGTCAGTTCTGCATTGATATAACCTGAAGAACGTTTGTTCTCCTGTTTTTTAGGGTGTCCATTGTTCATGTAGGCAGAAACCACTGAGTGCAGAGGGCTCTTCTTGCTAATCAAAAGGAATGGCCAGAGGATATTTTCCTGCCTGCCTTATGAAGATAAAGCAGGTTTAAAACTGGGGTCTTTTTCAGTGCCCTTCAGAGGGAAGAGCTGGCAATGGGTCTGGATTACTTAATGAGTGGTTAATGCCAGTGAGAGGTGGGAAGATAAGAGTTTGAATGAACGGTCGGTCACCCATAGTTCAGATCAATAAGGGCTCTTTCTGTGCTCTTTTTCTCTCTCATGCAACACTATGGCATCTCACTTAAGACAAGGCTATTCCATCCCTTTGACAACAAGAGAGATTTGACTTCACCCTCAGCATGGCCTGGAGCCCTGCTCTAGTTCACTGGCTCATTTGCACATGGCATCAGCCAAGTTTTCCTTCAACTTTACTCTTTACTTTGGCATTAAAAAAGACCAAGAAAAAAAAATCAAGGCCTTTGAATTTTAGGAGGGAGAAAAGGAAGTAGAGTGGCTGTAGTTTCCTAAGTTAGTAAGGAAACACGTTCTACAAAACTGTTGAAGTTCCAGTGTACAAGAAGGGATATTCACTGTAGCTAAGATGGATGCTCTGTAAGACTGTGGAATTACAGTATCCACAGCCACCCTCCATTGGCCTCACATGCAGGCCAAACTAAAGGTCAGGTTCAAGTGGACTAAGAGTTGAGCAGAAGGAATTTGGTCATCAGACAGATTGCATGAGGTGAGGTTAGTGGGCCTTGCAGTCCATCAAGGAATTTTTCAACTTCTTTGCTTCTACCCTGAGTAATCAATCTTATATAATAATTCATTGGATTTCAATCAAAATACAGCAGATAATTAAAATCATCCAAGTGTATACCCTAACTAGAAGCCCCCCCTTTTTTTCTCCATTCTTGTTGGCTAATCGGTATTTTCTAGATACTTCGAAAATATATTGGGATTTTCCATTAGGAAAATGTTTCTATGAGTAAAAAGCAGACCTTATTTTTTTTTTTTGGAAAGAAAAATCCAGGCCCCAGAGCATCCCGCTAGCAATGATGATATTCTCCTGCCGCCTGTGGCCTGCCTCCCTTCGCTGCTCTATATTTTTTTAGACCAGGAACGTTTTCCTTAACTGGGAAACTACATTCCTATCACAAATTTCAAGACATGTCTCTGCTTTCATTCTCAGGTGTGGTATTGTTTGTTCTGCCAGCTACGGAGCGGCTTTCAAACCCATTGTTCAGGTGTCCTCGGCATGAAGAAGACAAACCATCCCATCAACAGAACAATAATTTCCACTTAGAGGAAAAAATACATCTTGCCAGTTTCCGTTCACATTGTCCCCAACACATTTGTAATGCTCTATGCCCTGGATAATCCAGAATACATAGAGTATAAAGTAAAAACCCCCACATGGAATGACTCACAAAGGCAGATACGAAATAGCTAAAATGAAAGCAAACACAAAAATAAAACAGCATGTGTCAAGTGGCCTGTCAATCATAAGAGAATGTTTTTTTTCATATCAAATCATCAAAGATTAAAGGCTGGATATTCAAGGCATTCAAAAAAGGGTGTTCTTTAAGAAGACTTTTAAGTGAGTTGAGAAGGCAGCGTGGTAGGTATGGGAAAAAAAAGACATTGGGAGTCAGACTTGGGTTCAAGTGCCATTTATTCTACTCTGAATTAGCTGGGTCTTGGGAGGTCTCCTAACTAGTTCCTCAGTCCCCTTCCCACCATGTGTAGGTGGGAAGGATACCAACAATAGCCCTATGTTCACCTTGTTGGGAGCTAGTGAGAATCAAATGAGATCATAGACACGAAGTCAGTCCACAGAGCTATATGAATATTTGCATTTCTAAAAAGAATGATGTCATTTGAAAGAGGAGAGGTGGCAAATGAGTGGATGTGACTGTGGCCTGTGAGGGCTGGAATGGCCTGCACCCTCTGTGTTACCTCCTGCACCCCCTTCTCCCTGCTCTGGGAGTTCCCAGTTCATCAACCTTTCCAGTGGGGTGCAGGGAAGACTTGGGGGCATGCCATTCAGCTGTGGAGCTAACTGAAGTCTTGGGATCACCCTCTTGTTCACAATGAGAGCCCTCTTTCACTGTTTTTAGGGGGAAATCAATACGACCAAACTTGAAACAGTAATGAACTGAGTTAGCAGCAGACTTGATTATGGGCTGTTGGCGTGTTCATGAGGGCGGTGTTAATGGCTTTGAGATTCTCTGGGACTTTAATCAGGGCCTGGAGAGGGAAAGTAATGAAATGGTTTAGTCCCAACTGTTCCAATTACTTCTGGGCTTCAAAGGAGGTCAAGAAGAAGGAAAACAGAAAAGGAAAAAGCACAACGGAAATAATAGAGAAAAAGAAAGGGAAATACCCCCCAGGAGTCGCAAGTGCCAGTTCTGACTTGGCAAACTTGGCAGGAGAGTGTCATTTACCTATTTCCCACAATTTACATATGTCACCTACTCAGGTTCCCTGAGTCCCCATGGCCACTGCTGATTGAGTCAAGTCCAGGGCCATAGGATGTAGGAATATAAATGCGTGGACCTGTGTACCTTGCATTTGTCCTCTCCTCCAGGAGCCAAGGCCTTTCCTAAGGAGTCCGGTGGGACATGGGCAAGGAAATGAAGTCCTGGGTTTGGGGTCTTAAGAAAGGCTTAAGCTTAAGGCTTTCCCCTCAGTCCTGAAATGTTCATTTGACATCAGATCTGACTTCACTGAGCATGAGTTACTGGGGCTAAGCTTTGGGCACTGGGGTCAGGTATGGGATAAGACAGAACTTCGCTGAAGGTTCAGGGCCCTTAGCATGGAAGGAAGATTCAAGAACAAAAGCGCTGGGAGACGTCCCCTTCCCACTCACCCCAAGTCCTCAGGAGGTGATGATGGGTAGAAATCCTCTCTGCATTTTAGAAAGAGCTCTCGTGGGAGTGTCCTGTCATCCACACCTGTAGATCCCAAACCCAGGTGCACACCAAGAATCACCCTGGGGGCCTTTATTTAAAAAGTGCCAACTTCACCTCCTCAATCTTCTCCTTGCCTTACCAGATTGAAATTGTGGGGACCTGGACTCAAGAATCTGTGTTTTCTCTTAATTATTATAAAGTATCAGAAATTCAAGTAAAAGAGTGGCTCTAAATCCCAATCCCAGACCATATGAATTTTTTCAGTTTTGCATGTCAACTTCTAATCTCTACTTATGGGGATATCTAGCATTGTCTTATTTTTAATAATATCAGATAGAATTGAGTATTCTACAGTTTTCATTGATATTATCTGATAGATATTTTTCTATTTTCACTCTAGTTTCTTTTTCTTTTACCTCATCCCTCCCCTTCCAGGAAACCACTGTTAAAACTTATGTTTTCTTCCACATGTTTCTATGCTAATACACACACACACACACACACACACACACACACACACACACACACACACACATACACATACACACAATTATTTTTGGCTGTTGCTTCTTTTACATCATGTATCTCCACATATTGTTTTCCCTTAATGCACCATGGAAATCTCTCCAAATCCCTAGGTTAGACATAACTCATAGGTGCATAATATTTTATGATATATTAGTAAGGGTTGTCCAGAGAAACAGTAGCAAAAGGATAAATAGATTGATTTATTTTAAGGAATTGGCTCATGTCATGTGGAGGCTTGGTAACTCCAAAATCTGCAGAGCAGGCTGGCAGGCTGGAGACCCAGGGAAGAGCTGCAGTCTGAATCCAAAGGCTGTCTGTTGGCAGAATTTCTCCTGCTACTGGCAGTCAGTTTTTATTCTATTGAGGCCTTCAGCTGATTAGATGAGGCCCACCCACATTGTAGAGTGGAATTTGCTTTGCTCAAAGTCCACTTATGTAAATTAATCTCATCAAAAAAACACCTTCACAGCAGCATCCAGAAGAATGTTTGATCAAATTTCTGGATACTGTGGCCCAGCCAACTGGACATATAGAATTAGCCATCACACATATAGAATTAGTCATCATATAGAATTAAGATATGGATATACCTCAATTCCTTCATTTCCCAATTCATTTTTCTTCATTGATAGATTTTTAGTTGTTTTTTTTCTATATTCTTTTTGCTTCTATAAACAATGCTTATGTGTCAAAATCCATCTATTTCTACAGGATAGAATCCCAGAAGAAAGATTATTGGATTCAATGGTACTCATATTTATAATTTGTAATTGGATCATCTCCGAAAGGAGATTCATTGCTTAAAACAAACTCTTAGGGTGATTCTGTCACAGCCAGGTCAGCTCTAACCAGTGAGAGTTCAAAAATTAAACTTTTCTTTTTATGCCAACGTGGAAATGTTAATCAGAAACTTTTTCCAGGACTGGGAACTTAAAGCCTTTCTCATTCAAGTGTAATGATAGCTGAGGTCAGCATTATCTGACAATTGGCATTAACAATTTCACATTACCCACAGGCGTGAAAGGCAGTGCTATGGGAAGAATGCAGGAAGGTTTGGGTATCCCTTTCCATCCCAGGTCAAGGATAGCACAGACTCCTTCATTGGTACTGTTTTGACTGCTGGATAATATTTCAGGATGCTAATCTATGTTTATTTGTTTGTTTTTTTCTCCTTTGTCCTATGCTTTCCCTTCCTTTTATTCTAGCAGGGGGCTTAAGGGATAAAAGTAGAAGTGGCCTGGGAGACTTCTTGTCTCATACAGAGTTTAGGAGATCTCTGCAGTGCTAAGAGGAAGAAGGGGCTTGCAAGAAGAGACAGAGTGGCAGAAAATACAGGGGGCAGAGACTCGTTCAAGGGATTCGCCCAAGCTCGGGACAGAAGGGGAGAAAGCACTGGGGTTCCTGGAGTCATGGGGATCTCATTTACCACCTGGCAGAGAAGACAAGAGCTCAAGGAACAGGGGCCACAAGTCAGGCTTCAGCAGGTGGGACCTTAGGCTGCCTCCCCAAATATTCCCCATTTCAGGCAGAGTACCCCCTACCTAGCCTTGGCTCAGCCCAACATCGCAGAACTATGGTACAGCCCTGGGTGAAAGTCCCAATAATAATCGATATCAATTGGCTTGTCAGCAGAAGGGAAGGCTTGGAGTAGAAATTATGTTGATTTCAGGTAGGGTTTCTTACCCTCGGCACTACTGATATTTTGAGCTGGTAACTTTTTGCTGTGTGGGTCTATCCCATGCATCGGAAGATGTTCAGCGGCATTCCTGGCATTTGCTCATTAGATATCAGTAGAACCACTGTCTCCAGTTTTGACAAACCCAAAATGTCTCTACATATTGTCAGTCATCCCTTTGGGAGCAACATTGCACCTGATTGTGAATCAAGAATTTAAGGGATAATTAACATTGTATTTCTTTAGTTTATGGACAGAGATTCTTACGAGCTATATGCACTGATATCGATTCCATTAGTTGTGCTACGGGAGGCCAGCAAGACACTGATTTGCCTCCCTGACAATGTCTTGTTTGGAGAAAAGGGAACCCTGGTGCACTGTTGGCGGGACTGCAGATTGTTTGGGCCAATTATTAAACATTGGCTTTCATTCTGTGAAGGACTTGTCAACAAGCGGATTCCTCTCTGAGCGGATGACATTCAGAAATGGGAGGATATGCGACTTAATTATACCTGTGGTGGCGGATGGGTCACGGAGTCATTCAGGGTACCCTGAGCCCTTGCTGACCTTTCTCAAGCTGGAGCCTGTCTGTTCCATGTGCCAGACAGCAGCAAAAGTGAGTTCTGGAAACCTTGGCTGCCCTCAAGGCCTTTTAGTTGCACACTAATAGGCATGACTTAGGCTTTGCGTCATGGAGCAGCAACCAAATGCTATCGCCAGCAAGGGCCACAGCTGATGCCCGTGGTCTTTTCCAGGCAAGCAAATAAATGTGGTATTTTCTCTACGTCCTCCTCACTGAGAGGCCATTCTTGCAGAGAATCCACTTGCTTGTCCATGGCCGTGAACATAATTTGGAGGCAGCAGTCATGCCAGATGGCCAGCTGACGCTGGGAGTCCTGAGTAGGTCCCTGAGCCAAATTCTCACTCCCTGGAGGAGCAGAGTAGAGGGTGTGTATAGATATGGAAGTCCAAGCTTTCCATTTCTGGAAAGGAATGGAAGGTTGGCTGAGGCCAGCATGAATGGCCATTGTCCTGGCCAAATATGCATGGTTATGTCTTAGGTGGGTGGTTGAGAAAACTCAACCGAGTGCAGACCACTGTGGACAGAGCCTAGGAACAGGATGCCTGGAGCAGCTGGGGAATGCTTTTCCTGGAGGTCAGGGCTGCCTTGGTGCTTCGGACTTTTCAGCCTAACTCAGCTGGTCCTGACATCCGGATGACCTCTCAAGGTGAGTCCCAACTTTCCTATCCCTAGATCTGCATGTGGGCTTTTGCAGGGGGGCAAGACAGGGAGCAGGAACATAGAGCTAAGGCTGGTTGGTAGCTTCAATGAACACGAGAGGAACTCCGGAGAAACTTAGATATTGGAGTGAGCATCAGAAAAGACCTACAACAGAGAAGGAAAACAAAGCAAAGAGCAAGTGGGAAGCAAAGGAAACCAAAAGGGGCAGGAGGCTCTTTAGAAAGCGACAGACATGGACAACCAGATAGAAGACAAATGAAAGGCCATTGAGCCTGTGACAGTGTATTTGGATTTAATTAAATGAAAAGGAAGAAAAACAGGTTTCAGGATGATGAAATATAAAAAATCAATTTTTATAAAATGTATTTCTTTTTGACTGCTAATTCATTACTGAAATACACCAAACTTTCCCTTCCTTCCTTCCTTCCTTCCTTCCTTCCTTCCTTCCTTCCTTCCTTTCTTTCTTTCTTTCTTTCTTTCTTTCTTTCTTTCTTTCTTTCTTTCTTTCTTTCTTTCTTTCTTTCCTTCTTTCCTTCTTTCCTTCTTTCTTTCTTTCCTTTTCTTTCTTTCTTGGCTCACATTCTAGGTCCTGGGCTTTGGTCTTAGAAGTTATGGTTTTGTTACTTAGTGTGACTCCAGGCAAGTCTTATTTCCTCTCTGAGCCTTAGTTTTCTGATATTTAAAGTAAATATCTATAATGCCTGACTCCTGAAGTGTTATGAAAGTCAGATGAAAAAAAATATATGTACAAGCTTGTAAACTGTATACAAAATGGTAATTATTTACAACAAAAATAATTGGTCTCTACTAATTCATTCCTCACCCAGCTTTCAAAGTGAAAATCTGAAAACATACCTGATTAAGGAGCTCTCATGTTGAAAATGCTCCACAGTTCCCCATGGTCTTTCAGAAAATGTTTAATCTCACAGTTTAGCCCACATGGTCTCCCCAGTCAGGCTTCTGCACACCCTCCTGGCCTCTTCTCCCACCAGCCCAAGCCTGAATCCCCCTCGTTTACCTGCATTGCATTCTCCGAAATTCAGCTAACACTTGGTTTCCACCTCCTTGCCCTCAGAGAGTCTCAGCATAGGGTGCCTCCCACTGGTCATGATGGCAGGGTGCCTTGATCCAGGGCTGCAAACTCAAGTGCTCACCGGGGCCAGGCAGGGAACATAGGCAGTGAGTGAGTAAAGGGGAGTGGAGGCCAGTAGGGCTGTCATTACTTGGACTCAGCTAACTATCTTGCCTGGCAAAAACAGGGCCCCAGCCTTGTTAAATCTTCAAGAGAATTCCCTCCAATACAGATTTTTATACGAACTCCCCTAATTTTTAAAGCTTGACAAGGAATTCAAAAAATGTGAAATCAAGTGTTTCCCAAATAGAATATATCACAGGGTTAGACTTGACTATGAGCTACTATTTTCAACCCGTGGCCTTATTCTTGATATATGTTGAAATGAAAACAAAACTAAACATACAAAAACAAGAAATGTTGTTAATAACTGCCCTATTTCTTTACTTGATCAAATCATTCTGGCTCTTCAAAATGCTATATAAGCATCACCTCTTATGGGAAGCCTTCCTAGTCATACCCTTCACTTCCCACTCCTCCATCACTTCCTCCCTTTTGCCACCACCTTGATCCATACAGTTGCTGAAGCTCCAGCTATCACATCTGTACTCCAGACAGCAGGATGGGGGAAGGAAGTCAAGTGCAAAAGGGCCTGCACCCCAATAAATCAGTCCCTCTCAAAGGGCTTTCAAAAGTCTTACCTGAAAACTTCACTTACTTTATTTATATTCTATTGTCTAATCCTAGCTGCAAGAGGTTAGGGAGATGTAATCATATGACCTACTAGAATAAAATCAGGGTTCTTTTATACAAGGGGAAAATGGTTATTAAGTGGGCAATTAGCATGCTTTTCATACTTACTGACTTGTTTTCCTGCTTCTACTATCGTCTTTACAATTTATTCTTCAAACAACCATTGCTTTTAATTGGATTATACCATCTCCCCAATTTAAGCAATTTGAATGGCTTCCATTGTCTTTAGGACAAGACCATATGCTTTTCTAAGGCCTAAAATGCATGTGTGATTTGGCACCGCCCACTTCTTCCTCACCCTGAGTCTCATCTTCTACCCTCTTGAGTTCATTCTCTGCATCACATACACTGTCATGATTTCAGTTCCTTGAGTGTGCCAGGCTCCTCACCACCATTGCAAAGCTATTCCCTCTGCCTCAAACTTTCTGTCCCCCAACTGACTGATGCCCCCAAGCATCAGCTGAAATGTCGCATTGTCAGGGATGCCATCCTCACCACCTCAGCCAGAGCCCCTCTCCGTCCCCATCCCTCTGGGGCGTACACTCTCACTCATGAGCTTCCCATAGTTCAGGACAGCATTTTTGTTGTAGTTGTTGTTGTCACAAATTTTATTTTCACTGTAGTACCAACAATTTTCCATAGGAATAAAGATTAGTAGCTATGAAAATAAAAATATATTCTGAAAATAATTCAAGCAGTAAAACAGAAACTTTGGAAAACAGAAAAGTATAATGACAAAATGCACTAGTAGAGCTAAGGACGCTATGTTGATGTGTGTGATCATGTCTGATGGCCAGCCTTCCTCACGAGACTCTATCTGTAGTGAGGACAAGGGACCATGTTGGGCTTGTGCTCTCTGCATGTATTCCAGGGCCTGAGAGAGGGACTCTGTAAGTATTTGCCTGAATTGCTAACTTAAATTAGTGTGTTTGTCTGGCCCTACTGGACTTAAACAGATAAAGGGTATGTGAGACTCAGCCAAACAGCTACAAACTACCATCTCTCCTCAAACCCATCACAAAAATTATGCACCTAGGATAATATCAGATCCTGCCTAACCAGTCATCTCTCAGCACCTGAACGCACCATCCCTGTCCCCTTCCATCTTATGCAGATTTGCCTTTCTAAGTCTTCCCAGTTCAGGGTGCTATGATGGGTGATGAATGTCAAGTGGCTGCTCCCACTTCCCCAGTTCAGTTCAGTACATTAATCAAATGTCAGTAATTAAGCATTTGCCGGGGGGAGGATGCCCACTAGTTTACATGTTGGGAAACTAGCTCTATTTGCTTCAACCTAAAACAAAAACACAAAAAATAAACACAACTGGATTAAATCATTTTCCTTTAAACCTCTGCCTTGAAAATGAAAACAAAACAAAACAAAAACCAGGAAGGGAATTCTTGAGATGTATCATGCAACTTTCTCCGTTTATGCGAGTTGAATGTGAATGGGGAGTACGCGAGCCAAAGAGCTGGCGACATCTACAGCTGGAGCACGGAGAGGCCTACCTACCAAATATTGATACTTTTCCTTCACGAGATGTATGTGATGATTCCATGCTGGCTCGAACGTACAAACAAACATAGAGGGAAACAGAAGAGAAGAATGTTAAGATTCTCTCATTGGTTAGAGTGCTGACACTGGTTTTCTGCTCCAATTAAAGTGAGACCTTGAGAGTGTAGGGTGATGTCCTTTGTCCTGATGAACTTTGAAAGTGTTGGAGGATGGGGGCCCAATGCCTTGACCCAGCAGCAGATGTCAACACTAGAAAGGTCCAAATGAATGCAAGTTTGTACCTTTCCTTCTCTATGGGAGACCTCAGGAGATAGTATCTCACAGCCTGACACCAGATGCTAATCAGATTATATCCAGATGCTCTATAAATGTGTCAGCAGTTGAAAAGGCCTTTTCTAATTGGGACAAAATTCCTTTGTCCAATGCATAGGTAAAATGCACAAGTGAAAATGTAACTCTGAGGTTCTTTACACCCTAAGGTGCTTTATTTTTGTCAAGCACAGGGAAAGTTCAGGTGGAGCAAATGTTATATGTGCTGGCAGTAAGTCAGTCTGTACCAGAGAAAAGAGTGGAGAGAGAAAGGAATCCTGCAGCCTCCCCAAGCTCCCTTTGCTTGTGGATATTTCTCATTGGTTTGGGATTCCACTGCCTGATTTGAAGACGGTCTAGGTTTTAGTAAATTCTCTTTCTCCCTTGCTGCTGAGGAGCTCCTAATGTTAGTTAACAAGCATAACTTATTTCATACTAAAGAATACCAAAAGATTTCCTTGTGCATTAATGAAGAACTTAGTTTTTCAACAAATGCTTCAACCTCCATGTGTTAAGTGCCTATCTTATGCACTGGGCAGTGGACAGTGGGACAACATCAGTGAACTGTATGCGACATCAGTGACAGCTGTGAGCTTTTAAAGAACTCATAGTGTGGTAGCTGAGACACACAATTAAACAGGAAATTACAACATGTGTAGAAACACTTGATAGAGGAAGGTTAAGATGCTATGGGGAGGTTCACCAGATTCAGCTGGAGCTAGGGATGGTCTGAGAAAGCTCTCAGGTAGAAGAAACATGCCATGCCACGCACTGTGTGAGTATCTATAAAGCATACACGTTCTGATTAGGAGATAAATAACTAAAACTGGGTAAACATGGACTGGGCTTCCCCAGAAAGCAGCAAGTTCCATATTAGTAGAAGTATGCCGAGACTGGGTTAACATTTTGGGGAATTATACAAATAGATTTCTATACTGGGTGGAAGGATGCTGGGTCTATGCCCCCAAACCCAGAGCCAGCCCAAATCTCCAGAGGGAGAGCTCGGGGCATGTATTTGCTTAGAGGGTCCTAGTTAGTCATTTGATTTCCATAAATCAAAGCCACATAAGATTCCACTTCATGCCCATGATGTATAGGAAGACACACACACACACACACACACACGCACACACACGGTGCCAAAAAAATGTAAACACATTTTAAGAAAGGAAAAAAACTATTAAAATTGTAATACTCAATATATACTGATAACAAAAGATGAATACAAGTCACATTTGACTTCTGCAATTACAAGAGGTGCTCAAGGTGGTTATCATCAGCATAATTTTAATACAGTTTTTTCCTTTCTTAAAATGTGTATACATTTTTTTGGCACCCTCTGTATATATGTATATAACAGGGGTGCCAAAAAAATTTATACAGGGCCGGCCGAGTGGCGCATTGGTTAAGCGCTGGTTTTGGGATGTCAGCGGCCCCGGTTCGGATCCCACATGAGGGCCAGTGACACTGCCCTCTACAGCTAACAACAGCTCCACCTGGAGCTGGGCTGTGTGAGCCCCGGTGATGGTGTAGGCTGCAGCCCCTGCTGCAGTGGGCTGCCATAGGCTGCAGTGAGTGGCCCGCAGCCAGCGTGAGCGGCTGGCAGCCAAGCGTGAGCTGCCAATAGCCGCGATGAGCGACATCCAGAGGCCAGCGACCGATCTGCCTCATCCGGGAAGAGCGCAATGACGATACCAACAGTGAAGCAACATCCTCCGCAACTAAAAACTGAAAAACAAAAAGACGGCAACTTGTCTGTTCCCCTTCCCCGATTCCCCAACGCTGTTCCCCTCCACCAATTCCCCAATAAAATCTTTAAAAAAAAAAAAAATAAAATTTATACAAGTAGACGCTGGTCAACGTTGCCCAAGCAGTAGTTCACCATAATCGGAAGTGTCTGGATGCTGTTGGTAACCACTTTGAGCACCTCTTGTAATTTCAGAAGTCAAAAGTGACCTACCTGTATTCATATTTTGTTATTTGCATATATTGAGTATTACAATTTTAATAATTTTTTCCTTTCTTAAAATGTGTATACATTTTTTTAGCACCCTCTGTATGCATCTATCTATCTATCCATCTATCTAGCTAAATGTAAAATAACAAATGTTGGCAAGGATGTGGGATAATGGGCCCTTTTATGTTGCTGGTAGGAAAATGGTACAACTGCTATGAAAAACTGTGTAGAGTTTCCTCAACAGGTAAACATAGAATTACTATATAACCCAGCAATTCTAATTCTAGGTATATACCCAAAGGAATTGAAAGCAGGGACTCAAGCAGACATTCGTACACCCTTAGTTCCTAGCAGCATTATTCACAATAGCCAAAAGGTGGAAACAACCCAAATCTCCATCAACAGATAAACAGATAAACAAAATGTGCTATATACATACAATGGAATATTATTTAGCCATAAAAAGGAATGCAATTCTGATACATGCTACAACATGAATAAACCTTGAAGACACTGTGATAAGCCAGACACCAAAGGACAAATACTGTATGATTCCACTTAGATGACATATCTAGACTGGGCAACAGATAGCAGACTAAAGGTTACCAAGGGCAGGAAAGGAATAACGGGGAGTTATTGCTTAATAAGGTTACAGAGTTTCCATTTGGGGTGAAGACAAAGGTTTGGAAATAGTGGTGATGGTTCTACAACAATGTGAATGTACTCAATGACGCTGAATTGTATGCTTGAAAGTGGTGAAAATAGTAAATTTTATGTTACATATGTTTTACCACAATTAAAACACAAAGTTCCATAGTTGATTTTGAAGAAGTTTGGGAGAACCTCTGGACTATCTTATCATAGGATATCTTATCAGCTCTAGGAGTTTCAGAGGCTGAGAAACCCAAAGCATTTGCATGGCATTAAATAAAAACATACTGTAGGGTCTTCCTTTGGGATAAAGTTACTGTGAGCACAGATGAACTCCAAGCCTTTTTGGTATCTGCCTGAACCAATAAAGGGCCTCCCTCTGATGAAAACAGTCTGTGAAATCCAAAGGAGGGTGGCAAGTTGTAGGTATTTCAGCTTTTGTTGCCCACTTCCCCATGAATCACTTATGGGAAATTTCATTTCTTAGTGTCAAAGCTACCCAATGGAAACCAACAAACTCCCACATTCCCTATGGCAGACATCCCAAATTTCCTATGCACATAGGCACATTGAATTTTTGGACTTCTATGAATTTCTAAAAGGTGGTAGGGGGGAAAGGAGGTACAGGTGAGTATCTTAGCCTAGGTTCCCTAAAAAGCACTGTCTGACATAGAGGCTTGAATACAGGTAGGTTTCTTTGGGAAGTGGTCTTAAGGAGATGGGGGATGAACAAGGAAGGAGTGAAAGTATATTCTAAGAATCATTATTGAGTTGGACATTGCTATGGGCAATAAATAATCCTGTAGGACATTTTGAGAAGCCATATAAATGAGAAGCCAGAACTGGCCACCTAGGAATTGAAAAGGGGAAATATTTGTCCATCAGCTTATTTCCTTATTGTCAAGAAGGGCCTATGAGCATTAACTTCTTGCATTACACACACTGGGTTGAGTGTGCAAGGAGTCAGAGGAGACACAGGGCTGGTAGCAAGAGGCAAGTGGCCTAGGGCCAAGACCCAAAAGGAAGCATTGTCAGGTTGTGTGTATGTGAAGCTGTTTGACGTCTGGGTTGACCTCATCGGCAGAACAGGGAGTACAGTAAGAGGCAGCACTGAGAGGAGTGAAGTGGTATACAAGAGGGGTGCAGTGTAATAAATGATCCTGCAGTTCTAACCAAGTTTGTGACTACTGCATGGATCCACCATCTTCCTGGGGACCTTAAAGGGGCTACCCATGAAACACTAGCTCAACCCATAGATTTGTCTACACTCAGAGAAAAATGGCAGGGAGTTGATTAACAAAAGAGGCAATACTGCTCACAAGTAAGTAATTTTTGCTTCATTTGTCACTTGGACCCCTTGTAAGCTACAACAAATAAAATAATACATTTTATTCTTTCCATCATCCATGTATATACCAAGTGGGATTCTTTTCCCAGAATTTCCACTAGTTTCTAAAATGAGAAGCATCCATTTGCCTTGGGTGGCTGCAAACTTCAGTTCAGGGGTTCTTAAGTATCCCCTAACTGGCAGCATCAGCATCACTTGGAAACTTGGCAGAAATTCAAATTCTTGGGTCACACCCCTGACTTCCTGAGTCAGAAACTCTGGGGTTGGGGCTCAGCAGTCTGTGCTAATGAGCCTTCCACCTGATTCGGAGACATTCTCAAGTTCAAGAATCACTGCCTTAGAATGCTTAATGAATCAGTCACATGTTTTCAACCAGGTGTTTAGAATCTCCCATTAGTGAGAGGGCCATGAAATCATGACTCAGTCTTTACACCAGCATACACTGAATATGCTTGCATTACTTTCCCAGGGCTGCCTTAACAAATCACCACAAGCCATGTGGCTTAAACCAGACATTTTTTTCTCTCACATTTCTGGAGGCCAGATGTCCAAAATCAAGGAGTTGGCAGTGCCATCCTCCCTCTGCAGGCTCTGAAGGAGAATCCTTCCTTACCTCTTTCAGCTTTTGGTGGGTCCTGATGTCCCCTGGCTTGTGGCCACCTTATTCCAATCTGTCCCGTCTTCACATGGCCTTTCCCTCTGTGTGTCTGTGTGTGTGTGTGTGTGTGTGTGTGTGTGTGTGTGTGTGTGTCTCCCTTCTCTTATAAGAATACCAGTCAGTGGATTTAGGATGCACACTAAATCTTGGGTGATCTCATCTGGAGATCCACTTAATTCTATCTGTGAAGACCTATTAAGACCATTCACAGATACTGGGGATTAAGACTTGGACATATCTTTTTGAGGGTCAAAATTCGACCCATGACAATGTCTAACATACTAGAATCCAATATCTTCATATAACTCGCCAGACTCTTAAAGATAGGCAAACCTAAGATCTACAGCCGTTTGACCACTGTATTCTGTGGGTAGCAAGCCAACATAATCACATACAAATGGAATGTCCATTTCCCAGTTTGGTATACAAATGTTGTCACCCACACTGATGCTCCAACTACAACCACTCTTGTGCCTGACTACCCAAACAAGCCCATCTCTTACCTTCACCCCAGGTGTCCGGGAATTAATCACACCCAAATGCCTGCTTGCTACCAGGTGATAGTCACCCCATGAAGCTGAAGGATACAATCACTGCCTTAGACACCTCCTGCCCTGGAAACCTGCCACCTCTGCTCCAAACCAGAGCTTGCTACATGCTGACTTTGTGTTCCAGACTCCACTCCTACTACTGACTCCAATGCCCTGCTCTCTATTTCCCCCCAGTCTGACCATAGCAAAGGGGGGCATATGGTCTCTTCTCTACCATATCACCCCAAATGTGGCTATAGGTCTTCTCAAGTGATGCACAAGTCCAAAGCTGTCTCAGGTTCTTCTACTGAGCCAGTTCCTTGTCTCTGCCTGGCATAGGGCCACCTTATTGCATTACTCCAGGGGGATACTGTTCACATTCTATTCCCTGAGAATGATGCCCTTATGAGCCACACACGGCCATAGCCCTGACATGGCCAGAGAGTGCACCCATTCTCAGGACCTCTCTATACCTCAGAATCTCTTGGCCCCATTCATCTCCATCCTGACTGTTGAAGGAAGTCCTCTTTCCCCAAAAGTGACTTAGGCCCAAGTCCATGGCTACTGGGCCATCCGCTCCCTTCAGGAGACGTGCCACTCCAGCCTCAACCTAGGGATGTGCTATTTAACCCCATGGCCAAGAAGGACAATTCCCTAAAGCTCTGACATTCTAACAGGTCCCAAACGAAATGTGAATTCAATCTTATCCACGCTATCCTTGTTACAATTACAGTTATTAAAAGACATTTGTAGGCATTGGACATTACAGTGTTGGAAACAGAAATAGCTTTTAGGAAAGAAAAGTAAACTCTCTCATGTACTTGCCAAGTGTCAATCAAAAGGTGCCATCTGGAAATGGTCTAAATATGGGCTGGCTCCAGCACTGGCCAACTTTGATCTCCCTGGGACTCACAATGGGATGCCATATGGATCAGATCCAAAGGCTTGATTACTTGGTCCCAGCCCTTTCCAGATCATCCCTATTGAAGGAGAGTGAGAGGAAACAATGTAGGGCTCCACTGGGAGAATAGATGGAGGCTGGTCCTGTCTGCAGTTCAACCTGAGTGTTAGAAGAGACTTCCTCTTCTCCCTGGATATCTCCTATACTTTCCCCAGCAGAGCAGGATCCCAGGATAGGAAGCTGGGTGATGAATTTCACCTGAAAATGAAGAAGCTCAATAGGAACAAAAACAGGGAGAAGTAACCGGAGGTAACCAAGCTGCCCAATTTAGTTTCTTTCCTTGGCGCAGCCTACTTGGGCTTCAAATGTATGCACTCACCTCTTAGTAAATGAGGTCTTCTCTTTGCCTCTAACATGGTGTATCTTTTTTGTACTTGGGGCCTAGAGAAAGCAACAAACGTGTCCAAGGGCACACAGTTGGCAAGGGCCAGAGCCAAGGTATAAATGTGAGCTATCTGAGTCTGTGGATAGTTCCTGTTTAAGGTCCCAAGTCCCCAGAAGGCCACAGCTACTGAAAGAAGAGTCTGGACACCAGTAAAATTCTCTCTTCTGTTGGTTCCAGGTGGATCTGTCTATTGTCCATCTTCAATGGCTGCACATACTGCCTCTTGTCACAGGACTTTCTAGCTTGCCCCCACTCCCCCAGTTCTTCCCCTTTGATGCCCACTCTTCTGGTCAAACTGGACAGTTAAGGATCTCAACTTTTTTTGCTTGGGCTGATGCAACAATCTCTCTGCCCTGGGTTTGAATTTTCTTTCCACTCTAAAATTATCCTGCATACTGCTACTAGTGTACACTTTCCATAAAACAAATGGAATCGCTTCATTCCTCCTATTTAGGAATCTTAGAGGCTCCTCATTGCCCAGAAAGTAAAGTTCAAACTCTTTTGCATGGCACCCAAAACCTTTCACTGCCCACTCCATCTATTTCCCCAATCTGCCTCCTGGCAGCTAGGATTCTGGCCACATTATAGTCACAATGTTCCCCTAATACATCACACTGTTTCATATTGCTGAGCTCTGCCTTTGTGGTTTCCTCTGCCTTTCCACTCCATCTTCACCTGTTGAAATTAAACTCAGATAGTTCCTTTGAGAAGCCTTTGCCTATTATTCTTTTTAGACCTCTGACCTTGAACTTCTCAAGGTTAGAAGCTATATGCTTTTAAGTATGTCTGGTACACAACACAATGTCTGTACATAGGAGGTTCTTAATGAAATTTTGGGAATGTTTTATTGGGTACTTATTATGGGTCAGGCCCTCTGCTAGGCCCTAGAAATGTAAAAATTTAATAACAGACACTCTTAGGATGCTCTTTGGAGCTGAATGGGGAATGCTCTCTCATATCACAGCACCCTTACATCTTTGAAATTCACTTGTAACACATAAGATTTGTAACAGTGGCTACTGATACATGCATGTTCTTCAGGTTGTATGTGTCCCATTTTGGGAATGAGCTTGTTTCTGAGAAATAGTAGATAAGTTGTGTTTTTATAAAACTTTCATATATAATAATCCATTAAATAAAAAATATCTTTGGTGGGCTTATTACAACGCACCAAATCTACCTGCTTTGGCAGATGTATACAATTCTGAAGAAAAAAAAAAGATCCTTATACATGCACATATATGTGGGCATGTTATTAACACCCTTCCAGTGTACAGTGGTTCAGGCCTTGGGTCAAATTATGGTTCCAGGACCCTGTGCTGATGAATGCAGAAGCTTTGTCATGCAGGTGTCATCTTTGGCTACTTAACTGATAAATGACTGTCCTTTATATTAGAAGATGATGGATGCAAGGGAGAGAAGGTTTTGTTATTAGGTCTTTGGAAAAGTCATGATGCATGTTTGCAATAGATGGCACTAGTTCATTTTTGGAAGTATTAGAGTCATTCTCATCATGTATTGCTATGTCATTTGACAGTTGACAGTTCCAGCTTCATTCTGAAAATAAAAATTGAGTGATTTGGTTGAGTTTTGGAGATGTTCCAACAAGTTGAAGATGGAAGACCAAACTGTGAATTTTTGCCATATTTTACTATTCTACTTCCATAAAGGGAAGAATGCGCATCAAGCTTGTGAAAAGTTGCATAAAGTTTACGGTGACAATGCTCTACAAGAATGTCAGTGCCAACAATAGTTCATGAAATTCCATGCTGGTGATTTTAATCTCAATGACTCTCCTCGATCAGGGAAGTCCACCGAGGTGGATGACGACAAAATAAAGGCATTGATTGAGTCAAACCCACGTTACACAACACGAGAGTTTGCAGAAACATTGAACATCCATCATTCAAGTGTTCACGACCACTTGAAGAAGCTGGGATACTTAAGCAAGCTCCATATTTGGGTTCCGCATGAACTCAAAGTTCATTTGACAGCGCGTAGAAACATCTGCAATATGCTCATTAAATGTGAGGAAAACGATCCTTTTTTGAAGTGACTGATAACTGGTGATGAGAAGTGATTTGTTTACAACAATGTGGTGCACAAACGGTCTTGGTCCTGACGTAATGGTTCGCCTCAAACGACTCGAAAGCAGACATGCATCAGAGGAAGGTTATGCTCCCAGTGTGGTGGGATTTTAAAGGTGTCGAGTTTTTTTTTTTTTTTTTAGAGGGCAGTGTCACTGGCCCTCATATGTGGGACCGAACTGGGGCTGCTGGTGTCCCAAGCCAGCGCTTAACCACCGCGCCACTCGGCCGGCCCAAGGTGTCGAGTTTTTTGAGCTCTTACCAAGGAACCAAACAATCAATTCGAATGTGTACTGTCAGGAATTGGACAGTTTCAATGAATCCATCATCCAGAAACATCCAGAGCTTGTTAATTGTAAAGGACTTGTATTCCATCGCAACAACATGAGACCACACACAGGTTTGATCACCCATCAAAAATTATTGGAGCTTGGGTGGGATGTGCTGCCACACCCACTATACTCGCCTGACCTTGCATTGTCAGCCTTCCACTTGTTTCGCTCTCTTCAAAACTCCTTGCGTGATATAACGTTCAATTCAGATGAGGCTGTAAATCAGCACCTTATTCAGTTTTTCACCAATAAAGACAGGTCCTTCTATGAACAAGGAATTATGAAGCTCACTGAAAAATGGCAAAAGGTTATCGAACAAAATGGGCAATATATCATTAATTGATCTTTGTTCTTTATATAAATAAATGATCTTTGAAAAATAGACAAAATATATCATGACTTTTCTGAAGACCCAGTAGTAGTCTCAGAGTGGGAGTGAGATGAGAAACATCAAGTATCCAATAGAAATAACAGAATAGAATTGGTAAGCATGCAAAAAATACAGATTCCCTTAATTTCACTCCATTGAACATGACCCATACAAAATTATTGTAACAATGCGTACTACCTAGAAGTTTGCTCATTAGTACAGTCACCTGAGAAGATTAAAGAACATACTTTGCCAAATCTAGAGATGAGTTTTCCCTCGATGCTGTCATCGTTTTTGACAAAGACCTACTTAGAGGATCAGGGAGATACATCCTGTCTGGATTTCAAACTTGTAGAACCATTAGTGCTGGGCACCAGAGGAGGCTGTGTACCCACTCTCCTTTCCTTCCCTGAAGGTCCAGCTGACTCACATTCTTAGTGAAATCGGGGTTCACAGGGTACTGCAGGGGAGGCAACTCCTGCCATGGTGAAGGCAGCACCAAGGCTCCTTCTCCAGTGCTGTCCACATTTTGGATGGATTTCAATTGTCATTATATCTGTTGTTTATCTGGATGGCCCAGCTCACAGAAAGAGAACTCTTGGGTCAACACTACATGTCCAATCAAGGTGGAGAAGGAGGCAGGAGCAGAGGCACCTAAGAGGGAGCAAACACCCAGTGTGCTGCTCTTTGGGGTCTTATTCCTTCCTAGGCTTCTTATATGTTCGTTCTTCATACAGCGTCTTACTGCCCACTCGAAGGATTTTATTTTGGGCTGTCAGCACATGAGGTTGAAACCTTGTTCGTGCCCTGGCTGGTGCGCTCTGGGTATCATGCCCAGCTCCTGGCCTCAGTCTTTAAAAATGGCCTCAGTCTTTAAAAAAGAAATAGATTCATTTACAGGACAGTATGGATGGCACTGATTTGCAGGACAAAGAGCTGGGAAGAAGGGGAGAAGGAATTCCCTGATGATGTCAGGAAGACTCCTTTCAGGGGACCATGTGTTTCCAGATGACATGTTTCTCATGGGTGAGGTTGGGTCTCCTCAAAATATTGGTCAAGCAGTTGAGAGTTGCAGGAGGAACAAAGGCAGGACTGGATGCTGGCAATTACACCCCTTTCCCAGCTTTTTGAGGGTGGTCAGCTATGTATTTACAGCTGTTTGGTGACCCTGTGTGTGGGGTGATGGTGGTAAAAGGAGGAATGCCCTGGCAGGACAGAGGACAGTTAGCAGCTGTGCACTTGTGTTGCTGCCCTATTGAGTGCTGAGCACTGCTTGGTTACCACTCTGTGTAGGGTCAGGCAAGACCCTGAGGACTAGATGAAGGAAGCAAGCTTTTGTCTTGAGTCCTTGGGCAGTTCTGTGCAGACTTCAGTTAGGACTGCTGGAAGCATCTCTCTGGAGATGCAGTGACCCTTTTGCGAACACTCATAGTTCTGAGGTTCTGGCTGGGGATGTATAGCCCAGGGCAGACTAGCAAGACATCTCCAAAACCATGGATAGGAAAAATCCTCAGAAAACTTACCCAGGAGGGGACCAATGGAAGCTCATAGGAGGAAACAGCTTTTCTTAAGAATGAGGTTGAGCAAGGGAGGAGAGTAGGGGTCATCCACTCAGTTCAAATAAGAAATAGGGAAGTGGGAATCTCCAGGGCGAAGAAGCAGAAGTGAATGGTGAAGCAAAAGCAAGGCAGACTGATTAATAATCAGTTCCAGGGAAGTGGGGTTTACAGAGTTAACATATTGTGGGGTACTTGGACCTTCTGTCGTGCCTTGGATTATTCAGATAACTAGATAACTCGTGAAATTTTCTTTGTGCAGACAAAACTTTGGCTTAAAAAAATAGACATGTGAGTAAAGCAAAGCAGAGCTCCATGAGAACAGAAAATTTGTCTGACTTATTCATTATTTTATCCCCAACCCTAGAAAACTGCACACTGTAGGTTCCCAATAAATGTCTCAGGAACGAGTCTGCTGTCCAATGAATTCAGCTCAGTGGTTTCCTTCTGCAGCCTCTGCTTTTGTATGGAGGGGAAAGTCTTCCCCAGTGTTTCAAGGGCAGCACTTGGGGTGGCAGAGGGCTTCATGCAATCTAGATAACATTTGCCTGGGTCATTCCAATTATTTAATTAGTTCTTTTATTCCTTTTGTTCGACAAATGTGTTGGGAACCTACTCTGTGCAGGCACGGACAGCTTAGCACATGTGAATAGCGAGCTAAATAGGTGCACACCTGCCTGGAGCCTGTGGTCTTACAGAGTGTGGTTCTCCAAGGCCAGCATCCTAGTTGGAGGCTTTAACTAACAATAATTTAAACAAACCAAAGCAACCAAGCAACCAAACCCACTAAAATGACAAACAAAGAAACTACACCCAAAGCACTGGCCCTTTTGGCCCTCAGAACTGCTCATGGCCATCAAAGGACTCACACAACTAGATATTCTAGGTTAGAAAGAACCTTGAGAGATCATTTTACATTGGCCACCATGTATTAGTCGCAATAGGCTGGACTATGCTGCAGTAAAAATTAACTCTGAAATCTCTATAGAAATTAACCCTGAAATCTTTAATAAAACAAACATATACTTGTTTAAACAAAGCTTGTTGTGGAGGGCATCTTCCACACAGTGACTCAGAGATCTGATCTGCTTCTGTTTAATGACTCAGCATCTCAACCTGTGGTATCCAGGTCACATGGTGCAGGATGAGGAAATGTAGGCAAATGCCTAGGGCTGTTCACTGCCTTAGTGTGCAAGTGACATCTCACTTCCCCTTGGTTTTTTGGCCAGCATTGCCACATGACCCCACTCAACTGCAAGAGGGCTGGGAAATGGGAGGGAACAACGTATGATATTCAGTGAGCATTAAATGTCTCAGCTACGCCCATTCTTTATGTAACCTTCCCACCCCAAACCATCATTCTGCAGCACTGAGAAACAACTTTGAAACAGTTGATAGACGAGCTTTAGAGGATAGATTTTGCAAATAATGGGCCTTCCCCCCCCCCCGGGCTCTTTATCTGGGAATAATTTTGAAATGAAATGAGTATGGTTAGTGCCCCTCACTCTAGGTCAGAGGAAATCAGTATTGACTTCGGTGTATGTCCATAGTTCTTTGATCTCTTTTGTAGGTCAGGAAAAATTCATCTTACCCTGCGTATTTTCAGGTGACAAAGTCTGTTTTTCCACTCTGGTAAAAAGAAATGAGAGAAAACTCTAGATTATAGAATAAGTAAATTGGTTTTAATATCTCCAGAAATTTTGTGGCAGTAGTATTACCTACCTTTTGAATGTACTCCTTTTTAGAACCTTTGTCCATTGGGCTCCTACTTACAATACAGTTAACTGTATCTAAAATGTTAGAATATCATTTGCTTTTGTTAAGCTTACTTTTTGTTACTGGATAGCAAGCAAACATTAAGTTCTTTCTTTGTGTTTCTTGTGCCATTGGGGCTTTTATTAAGTGTCGTACCATTTCATTTATTTCTAATGCAGCTGCAGATTTCTATTACCTAGTAAGTATGCCCTGATTCTGTCCCAGTTTGCTCAGATACATTTTCCAATAAACAACAGTAGTATAATTAGCACTAGACCCATGAAAACAGTATGTTGAAATATGATAATTTATTCCATTTGCTACTATAAGTTTATTTCTAGGTAGCATTTTCCAGATCAATATGGATTTGATTATTCTTAAACCTTCCTTTCCTAGTGATGATTCTTTCATTATATCATAAAATATCTGATTATAATTCAGCGGCATGAACTCTTGACTTTGGTTTTTGCATTTATAGGTGATAGTACTTGAAACGTTGGTAGCTTCACCATGGAGTCCAAGGTCGCTATGGCTCCTTGATACTGGAAAACACTATGCTTAGCTGGAGTTTTTGGGTTTTTTTTAAGCTCCAATTTGGGGGAAACTCAGTAATACAAATCTGATCACAGCCACAGCTGCTAATGGGAGCTCTGAATGAGTTATTGTCTTGCAACTCATCATCCTGAGGAAAAGAGCCTTCACCTTAGAAGGAGGCTGGGGTATGGCTGGGAACCTGAACACTCAAAGGTGTGAAAAACTAAGCTCATCTCTCCCTTCAGCCTTTTAAGTTACTGAACCAGGATTTGTAGGAATCTTCCTTTTGATATTTCTTCAAAATAGTTTTGAGCCTGTACTACGTGTTAGGTTCCAGAAGAATAGTGCTGGAAGATAGCCAGCATCCCAGCCCTCATGGAGTACAGGTTGTAATGGGGGAGAAGAGGAAACTCACAATTGCAAGATGTGGGGGAGGGATATGCAGAATTCCATGGGAGCCCAAGGCAGAGGTACCTATTCCCAACTTGCTGAGAGCAGACTGTTCATCCTGGAGGAAGCATGCCTAAGCTGAGAGCTGAAGAATGAGAAGTAGTCAGGTGAAGAACAGGAGGGACAGAATAAATAGGAGTGTTTCAAGTGGATGGAACAGCAAGTACAAAGGTCTAGGTACAAGGGAGAAATTGATGGATTAACAGCAAGATCAATTTGGTTGGACTTCCATGCCATTTATTCGTCATATGCCCATCCTGCAATGTTTTCCACTGATGTGGTTTGTGTGTTCATATCTGGACATCTCTCTGAGACAAAATTAGCTGAAGACAGAGAGGAGGTGCCAGACCTGAGAACTCGTCTACCACAAAGGTGTCCTAGTTTATGGACCTGACCATAAGAACAGACACAATGAGTTTCCCTCTTACCTGACATGAGGCCACTAGCTGGATGGAATCCACACAGGCCATGGAGTCAGAGGAAAAGACCTCTATGGTACCTGCAGCTTGGGTGACAAAAATTCATCCAGTGTTAGAAACAGTACAGTACAGAGAGAGTTCGGGTACTGGGTGAAGTAGAGGTAAAAAGTAAACACCACACACTGGCTAATTTGATTTACATAATAAGTAGCAGGTGAGGGAGAAGGGAAAGTGGGACAGCAAAGGTCTGTGCACTTGGGGTGTTTGGGGTGGAAGTTGAGAATAGGAAAGAGACAGAGTTTGGGGGAAAGCTGGTCTCCATGTACAGAATAGGGAAGGGGCAGCAATGGAGAGAGAATTGTAAGATGTTTGCTATGCATTAAGAATTCATCTTCTGGGCCGGCCAAGTGGCGCATTGGTTAAGAACTAGTTTTGGGATGCCAGCGACCCCAGTTCGGATCTCACAAATGAGGGCCAGTGACACTGCCCTCTACAGCTAACAACAGCTCCAGTTGGAGCTGGGCTGTGCAAGCCCATGCAACAGTATAGGCTGCAGCCTCTGCTGCAGTGGGCTGCCATAGGCTACAGTAAGTGGCCGGCAGCCAGCGTGAGCGGCTGGCAGCCAGAGTGAGCTGCCAATAGCCGCAGTGAGTGACATCCAGAGGCCAGCGACCGATGTGCCTCATCCGGGAAGAGCACAATGATGATACCAACATGGGCCAGTGAAGCAACGTCCTCCGCAAAACTAGACTGAAGAACAAAAAGACAGCAACTTGTCTGTTCCCCTTCCCCAATTCTCCAACGCTGTTCCCCTCCCCCAATTACCCAATAAAATCTTTAAAAAAAAAAAAAAGAATTCATCTTCTCCTTTGGCAGTTCCTTGAGAGACAGTACAGATTTGGAATACTTAGTACAAATTTATAATATTTTTGGTTCCTTACTGGTGTTTCTTTGAATGTACTAATTGACAGACTGGGCCAGTTGGAGCTGTAGGGTTTGGTGGGCTGTGGAAACTTTCCCTAGCTCCAATTCCATAAGTAGAGTGCAAATGACTCTTTAGAAATACATCCAATAGGTAATGACCCCGACTCTTCCATCTTGGGATATTACTCGGATAGTTCTTATAGGAAATACATTTTGGGGTGTCTGTTCAGACCATGCTTTTCTCTATCTGAAAACTTTCCTCACCCACAAGAACTAGCACTCTACCAGCATGCTGCCATCTAGGAATCTCTTTCTTCCAACAGTTGATTGGACCAGGAATGAGTACCTGATCCAAGTTGGGCCAATCAGCGTTTCTTTCCTGAGAATTTGGGGTTAAATGTGAGACGTCACAAAAGTATGAGCTGCTCAAAGCTGAAAAAGCTGAGGGAGAAGATTAAGCAGACAACTGCAGGGAAACAGATTTAAAAATGGGGATAGACTCCTGAGCTCTTGGTGGCTTTCCTTTTCCCGGGTTCAGGCCCCCATGAAGGGCCTGCCCTTAGGTTCTCGCAAGATGCCTCATACGTTCAAATAAATTCTCTTTTTTACCCCCTGTTTGTTCACAGTGGTATAAAGTAAGTTTTGGCCACTTAAAATACAAAACACATGGCCCAAGAAGTTGCCTTTTATGACTCAAATTCCTCACGTTATTGAGTTTATTGGGTTTACTTTTTGGTCCTTTTGGTCTCATCTGTTTGCTAACTTGTGTGTTAATAGCATCAAAGCCTTCCATGAACCCTGATGTTTTGTTTTATGTCTAGAATCAACAACCTAGCAGGGACACAAGTAAATGCTAGTATTTTGCTGAGAAAACTCTTAACTCATCTCCTTTCCTGCTGGGTAAGATTGTGTCACTTAATGGCTTAACCATGTCCCCCTAAATTGGAGCATGTCTGTCTTTGATTATTTATCTATTGTGTCTTCTGATAAGCTTTCTATCTTGGGTTTTTGTCTTCACATCTCTCTCAGACAAAATTAGCTGTATGTAGAAGTTACACTAGCCTGGGCTTTCCAAAGGGGCTGATGTTTTCATTCTAGGTCAGAAGTAAACCAGTGTCTACTTTGCACATATGGTAGATGAACATTTGAGAAGCAGAACCTTCCAGACTGTTGCTCGATACCACAAGCTGGACTGCATTTAGCACATAGAGGCTCACAGAATATGAAGAATTTCCCACTGTGAGAGAGGCTCAGAGCAGCTTTCCCAAAAGGTAGTCTCCTATCCCTGGATCCTTATGAAAAATGCAGTTTTCCTCACCTTGCTGGACATTCCCTGAATCAGGTTTTCTAAGGGGCCAGGGACTCTGGTGATTTTTTTTTTTTTTTTTTAATTAGGGAATTGGGGGAGAGGAACAGCATAGGGGAATTCAGGAAAGGGAACAGACAAGTTGTGGTCCTTTTTTTTTTTTTTGTTCTTCAGTCTAGTTGTGGAGGATGTTGCTTCACAGGCCAATGTTGGTATCATCATTGCGCTCTTCCTGCCTGAGGCAGATCAGTTGCAGGCCATTGGACGGTCACTCACAGCAGCTCTTGGCAGCTCACGCGGGCTACCAGCTGCTCACACAGGCTGCTGGCCACTCATTGTACCCTCTGGCAGCCCACTGCAGCAGAGGTTGCAGCCCACACTATCGCCGGCCATCTTAGCTATAGAGGCAACATTCACCATCTTAGCTATAGAGGCAACCAGGTGGAGCTGTTGTTCAGCATCTTAGCTGTAGGGAGCAGTGTCACTGGCCCTCATATGTGGGATCCAAACCAGGGCTCCACTGCTCAGAGCTGGTGTCCCAAGCCAGCTCTTAACCAAACCTCTGTGGGCAGGACCAGGAGGTTTTCATTGTTTAATATGCTTTGCAGACATTTCTTTTTTTTTTTTTTTTTTTTTTAAAGATTTTATTGGGGAATTGGTGGAGGGGAACAGCGTTGGGGAATCGGGGAAGGGGAACAGACAAGTTGCTGTCTTTTTGCTCTTCAGTTTAGTTGCGGAGGATGTTGCTTCACTGTTGGTATCGTCATTGCGCTCTTCCCGGATGAGGCAGATCGGTCGCCGGCCTCTGGATGTCGCTCACCGTGGCTATTGGCAGCTCACGCTTGGCTGCCAGCCGCTCACGCTGGCTGCGGGCCACTCACTGTAGCCTATGGCAGCCCACTGCAGCAGGGGCTCCAGCCCACACCATCACCGGGGCTCGCACAGCCCAGCTCCAGGTGGAGCTGTTGTTAGCTGTAGAGGGCAGTGTCACTGGCCCTCATGTGGGATCCGAACCGGGGCCGCTGGCATCCCAAAACCAGCGCTTAACCAATGCGCCACTCGGCCGGCCTTGCAGACATTTCTTACATGTAATAAGGATTCAGGACTTCTGGGGATGTCTCTACACTCCTAGTTAATGCTTACATTCAAAGAAAAGACAATGAACACTCTTAGACCAATGATATCTATCAATAATTCCTGCTACCCTTTATCTTTTGGATGGGATAGAAGTCATCATCAGTAGATAATGTGTTTTTTTTTTTTTTTTTTTTAAGCTGAGCCATCCTGCTACCTGTTGGCAGCTCAGCGGCAGCTCAGCTCGGGTTGAGCATTGAACTGCTGTTGCTCAGAGCTCGCACTCTTGAGCAAGCTCTTAACCAACTAAGCCACTCAGCCGGCCCTTCAGATATGTTTTGAGCTCTTATGGTGGCAGACACAGCACTAAGAGATTTACATGCATTATTTCAGTAAATCTACACAACTGGATTGTTCTCCCATTTGATAAAAACTGAGGCTTAGAGAAAATGTGGATATCTCCCAAGATGATACAACAAATGGTTGAGATGGGATTAAATTGCTCAAGGGGATGTGGGGCAAAAATAAAGATGTGGTGGCTGATATTCAGAATTCATCTTTCATATGCTTTAATTAGGGTTGCAAGGAACACTTGAGTGCAAGTGAGTTTATGTGGGTGTGTAATATGCTAATACATAAGCATAATGGGGAAGGGATGTGTGAAGGACCAAGCTCACAGGTAATCCTAGAAAAGTACCTCCAGGGCAGGAACTGGAATGTTTGGAGGTGAGGAAGCCCTGGGATCAGCTCCTCTGGGCCATTTCAGATCTTTCTGGGCTCATGTCCATCTTTGCTCCTGAACCTGTTCTCAGCCTCAGCTTCTGCTGACCCATCACTTCTGCTTCCTCATCCCTCATCTTACTAGGATGATTGTGGGCCTCACTTTACCTCCTATACATCATACACATGTTCTTCCTACACATCCTCCTAGCTTCATCTTCCACTGCCAACTGCCTCATTCTCTCAGAATTTCTTGATTTATAATCTTGAGAGGGAATCTGATTGGTCCAGCTTATCACGTTGTGTTAGGTAGCTCATAGATTGCTGGTTACTGCCATTCTTGATGCCAATCATGTTAGCCGAGGAGGAGGAAGGGGTGTCATCAACTAGTGGAACCATGGCTGCCCGTCGGCCATGCTCTCCCCAAGGGTCTATGAGCAGAACCTGCACGGTAACTGCCATTTCCAGCATGATGTAAGTAAGTCTTCATTCCAAGGCTCTCAGAAGGCCTTCGAGTAAAATGACTCATCTCCAACTCCCAAGTCCTCATGGTTAAGTGAGAATATTTGCTGTTCCACATTTCTTGCCTAGTGGAAAGTCACTAGGGTAGGAAGATTTGTTTTGCACAATGTTATTTTCCAAGCACCTAGAACAGTGCCTGACACAGAGCAGGCTCTGAATAAATATTTGAATGAATAAATGATACTGCAGTATCTGGCAGCTCCTAAATGTTATGGATCAGATGTGGGAAAATCCAATTTCCATGCTGCTTTGGTTCTGGCTTCCAGGCGATATTAATACCATCCTAACCAAAACACAGCTGTGCATATAACTCTCTAAACAGCCAGCTTATTATTTGCTTAAAAGCAAATACAAATATTTTAGGGTCATCTGCTGGTTTTAATTCCTGCTAATAATTGAAAATTAACTGTGTGGCCTGGATAGGAGTCAATTTCAAGAATCCTCAAGGCAAGAGATGCTAAGAAGGCATAGCATTTAAATTAGTGGTTCTCAACTGGAGATGATATTTTGTCCCCAGGGGACATTCAGCTATGGATGGAAACATTAATTTTAAATTGTGGTAAAATAAAGATACCATAAAATTTGCCATTTTTTAGTGTACAGTTCAGTAGTGTTAAATACATTCACACTGCTGTGCAACCAATTTCCAGAATTTTTATCTTGAAAAACTGAAATTCTACACCTGTCACACAACTCCCTGTTCTCCTTGTCCGCCTGCCCCTGGCAATCACCTATAAATTTGGCTACTCTGTGTACCTCATATAAATGGAATTATACAGCGTTTGTCTTCTTGTGACTGGCTTATTCCATTTAGCATAATGTCCTCAATGTTCACCCATGTTGCAGCATGTGTCACAATTTCCTTTTGAAGATTGAATAATATTCCATTGTATAGATAGAACACGTTTTCTTTATCCGTTCATATACCGATGAACATTTGTGTTGCTGCCACCTTTTTAGCTATTGTGAATAACGTCACTATGAACATGAGTGTACAAACATCTTTTTGAGGCCTTGCTTTCAATTATTTGGATATATACCAGGAGAATTGCTGGACCCTATGGCAATTCTACTTACAATTTTTGAGGAACTGCCATACTGTTTTGCAAAGAGGCTGCACCATTCCCACCGAAAATGCACAGGGTTCCCCTTTCTTCGCATCCTTGTCCACATTTGTTATATTTTTTTTTGTTTTTTTTTGTTTTTGATAGTAGCAATCCTAGTGGGTGCGACGTATGGATCACATTTTTGGTTGTCACAACTTGGGGAAGGGTGCTACTGGCAGCTGGTGGGAAGAGGTCAGAGACGTTATTAAACATCCTGCAAAGCACAGGACAATCTCTGCCACAACAAATGAACAGGCCACAAAGTCAATGATGCTGCAGCTGTGAAATTCGATCTAAATAATTAGGCTCATCTCTGCAGGAAATCTCATACCCTGTATGTGCAGTCTCCTTTTCTGAGTTGAGATGCTCAAAGGCAAAGATTTTTTTTTTTTTTTAAATCTGGAAAGCGAGGGAAGACTGAGAAGAATGGCAACATTTCTTTTATTCAAATTTTATTGGAAGTTTACAAATGTATTACAGACATCAGTAAAACATCATATCCATTTTACAGGGCACGGATCTTAAGCAAAGTGTTCACAACAGTCTCTGGCAGAGCCTACACCAAAGGTCTGTCGCAGACCTTCTTAACAAACAGCTCGACACTCGACACACAGCACAGACTCTGGCCTGCCCTACCTTCCCAGGCCCTCTGAGGTTTTGTTCAATTACTTGGAATTAAATCAGGAGATGGGCAAAGCAATCCTGTACAGGAAAGAATGTGTTTAGGGGAAGGAAAACTGCCAAAGTTCTAATTTGCTAAGGAAAATGGAGGACTCATTGGCCTTGGAGTGTTAAGTTAGGGTCCATGATAGAACCAAAGTGCTTTATGGGAAAATATGGACATCAACCCAAAAGGCTTGAGAACAGACCTTACTGGTGAGCAATTTGCTCTGAAAAATTTAGAAAAGCTTGGCCAGTGACCTATTGAACATCAATGGCCAAAAGCCCAGTAGGGTTAAGGGGTGTCTCAGAAAACTCTCAGGATAGAAGAAGACAATTGTTTTCTATCCTATGGATTCATCATATCTAAATCACAGAAATCCTAACACTACATGACTGTCCCCGCCTCCTTTTTATTTCCCTTGAGGAAAGCTAGTTTTGTCAGCAGGAAGTAAGCTTATAAAACAGTTTAGCTCCCAACAGTGAATCATGTTTTATGAGTCTTGTGTTGCCTGGGCTACTATTATGAGAAAATGGAAAAAGAATCAAATCATTTCCTGATCCTAACCTTGGTGACGGCTTCCAAGTGGTCAGACATACAAGCCTTGGTGTCTGCCGAGATCCCAGAAGGACCAGCCACTGGAGGCAAAGCACCACTCTCCTCATTTCTGCTTCTCTTGCGCTTAAAGAAATACACTTCAAAAGGTAGCAATCTGAAACTGTCTTCAAAATCAGCAGAGGAGGCTTGGCTGAGTCCTGTACCTGGATGCTGTCCACAGAGCCCATTTCAAAGCCACAAAGGTGCTAGACAGCTGCTTGCTAAGAGTAACTCTTCCATCTTCAATTTCCCTTTGTCATAGAGATTCTCCTGCTTAGGTGTTAACATCTGGTTTCTGTTAGACAGAAATACACAAAGAGCACTTCCCCTTGGAATTTAAATATTTGTATTATTTCTTGTTAAAAGGTGGGATTACGTGAATAATAAGATGGACTCTGACCTCTGCAAAAGGATGAACAGAGGCTGCCTATAATACTTGGCCAAGAACACGAGAAGGGAAAAGGAGGGCAAAGAGATTTGTCTTCATTTAGCCTAAGGAGGTCAGATCCTGTTAGCATCCATGATCTGCAGAGATAGGAATTGGAGTCTCAATTATTTATGAATGATGCTTTCTAAATGACTGGTTTACTACTTTTTGCCAATGGCAAAAGAGACCAGAGTAGGAAGGCAAATAAGAGTCAGTTTCCAAATAAGATTTGTTATCAGACAAATAAGATCAGTTCTGATCAACTGGCTCTGGCTGGTTGGAGTGTTGCAAGATTTCTGAGGCTGTATCCACATTATCTGGAAAGTTTACAGGGACACCTCGGTTATATCTGTCAGGGTTGCACGATGACAGAGCTTGTGCTACATATATGTCATCACTGGCCCCACCTGAACTCAGCAATGGCAGTGGTACCCAAGAAGCAGAAAGCTCCTGCAGGAGGAGAAGGAAATGTAATCTTGTTGCAGTGTAGGAACATCCTCCAGAATGGAAGAGGATGAGAAAGAGCTGCCTCCAGGTCCCATGTCAGAAATACAAAATTGGTTGGTCACTGAGCTGGCTGAGATTAGAAAAGAAGGATTAGAGAACAGATGGTGAATGTGGAAAGGTGTCCAACAACCAACTCTAGGGATTCTCCCCCTCTGAACACACGCAAGACCAAGAAGCACAGTTCTGGTTTCCCTCACTTCACTCACCTTCACACTTGGTAGAGATCCCAGAACTAGATCACAGAAGGAGAGGACCTGAATGCCACACTCAATGCTACCAGCCTGCTAAGAAACCTGGTCACAGTATTAAGGGTGGTACGCATTGGCAGGGCCATACAGGAAACTGTCAATGACCTCTACTTCTTGGGAAAGAATCAGTTCTTGCCACTGAATTGAGGAGCCATAGGATATGAACTGAATTCTAAAGCTGTGGTGTTAACCAAAAGACAAGACCAATATGAGGAAAGGTAGAAAACAAACAAACGCCCAAGGCAGTAAAGCAGAGAGGAAACTGGGAAAAGGTTGCTTTTATAAACACAGTCTACTAAGATGAAGTGATGATCTAAGAAGAGGTGAGTGTAGGCCCCATTCATAGGCAGAGCTTGGCTGAGAAGAGCTCAGGGTTATGATGGAGGAATCAGGGAAAGACCCTACGTTCTTGCCTCAGAAAAGAATGCATTGAATTTAGGGGAATGGGAATCTGGGATGTTACATGTCAATTATCACCAACAGGTGGAACTCCCCATACGGTGACACCCTGCTGTCTGGGGCACTCACCTGTTGCGAGGATTCAGCCATCCTCCGTGGGCATTCTCTAAGGCAGCTGACTGCATGTGGCGTGGGGAGAAGACATCTGCAGTGGTGGGACGGATAGAGGCGGAGACAATTTGACCCTGAGGCTTGTATCTCATGAAATCTCCAGCTGACCAGCTTGGCTGCTGGACGCTCCCTGGGCAACCAGGCCCGGAACTGCTCCTTCCTCCAATCCCTCTGGGTACTAGTTATGTGTCAGTTTCTAGGCCACCTTCTTTTTGCTGATGGGGGTTAACGCCTCATCTGGGAAATGCAAGAGGTGCTCTGCAAAGGACAGAGTTAGAAAGCAGCGTTTACTAGGGGAGTTACTTTCATTGGATCCCAGGCCACAGAGGGCCTACATTATTTTCAGCTTTTTGCTAGGTTCAGTGATCTATGTTTTTCTTTTTCCAAAATGCCTTTTTATTCTTAATCAAGGAACTCAAAACTCCAAATTGGACTTGCACAATTTCTACCAGAAACTTGCCACTTTAGTAGTGTAGTGTTACACATTATTTCTTAAAATCAGTTTGCCAAGCAGTTTACAGACTTACTATACAAACGTAATAGAGTTAATTCTCTGGAGGCTTGGATAATTAATGAAGCATTTAGATATGAAGATAGCATGCGGAAAACAGCCACAACCAACATTTGCATTGCTTTTTTAAAAAATCAGTGACAATGACAAATGTCATATTAATACCTGAAAAGCAAATTATTTTAATACATCCTGAATGGAGTGCCATTTCCACATCCTTTACAGCTGTCCTTTCCCCAGACCCATTTGGCATGGTATCTGAAAAGCCACTTTTCACATTCTCTCCATAAAAAAATACTAGAAAATATTAACTACTATACTGAAAAGAGACCCCGCTCACCTCAGCATGGCAGATGCCACTGAGATACACTGTGTACTACCGACAGGATATCGCACTAAAGGTGGGTCCTGTGATGGATTATTTCAATTGCCACAATCCATTAAAGGGAGGAGGAGAATGGAAGAAAAAGCAAGCGCTTCATCTGAAACTGAAGCAAGGTAGGGCGTTTTATTTTACTATAAACAACACAACCGTTAAATGTCTTCTTTAAGCAAACTCACTTTGAGCCCTTTATCTGTCTGACCAATGGTTCCCGAAGTTCAAGATGGAAATCCTCCTTTCAACAACATTTGTCTTTTAAGACTCTTACACTGAAATCTCCTGAGTAGCTCAACCTTTCTGGGTCACTGAGATTCTCCAGTAATGGAGTGTGTTAAGCCGACTTCTTTCCACAAGCACTGGGGGCTATTCAAGGTGGCTGTCACCGCTCCCTACCTCAATGCCAGAAGTTTTTCTTCGCCCTGACCTTACTTCATGTTCTCTTCTCCACGCTAACGTGCAATCTAGAACACACCATCACTCCCGGAGCCCCCTCAGAACCTTCTTGTGCCTAAGTTCATTTGCACCGAGGACAAGCGGTTGTCAGGCTAAAAGGCAGCTGTTCTGTCTGCCTTGGTAAAGAAAAGCAGATAATACAATCCAGGAAACATGAGCACCAGAAAATAATGCCACATTCAAAACAACGTCATGCTGACATCACACAACAGCACCACTCACGGTCACTTTGATTTTCCCCAAGGGAGAGATCAATAGTAAGCAACTTCAAGGTTCCCAGCAGGGATGGTATTTCTCACAGAACTGTACTGACACTGATTGGTTTCTCTAATTGGCAAAAGTTATGTTTGTTATTGTAAAAAATTACTATCACTTTGTCGAGAATAGATTCTATCGAGGGTGGGAATGGACATAAGGATGGCTCCTTAAGAAGGAAGAGAGCATGAAATGCTTTGGGTATAATAGGTCTTTTTTTTTTTTTTTTTTTTAACCACAAAAAGCCAAATTGAATAAACTCCTTTGAAAAAGGTCTCACTGACATGTAACAAATTTGTATAGAAAAAAGAAAAAAACCCAGGTGATCCTGGACCACCTCTGAAAACTACTCAACGACAATGCTGGGTGTGCATGCAAGCCTTCACTGAGTCCTACGATATAGAAATTCCTTTGATATTACAAAATACAAAAATATTTTATCAGAACTCTCATTTACATTGCATTTACAATGGACATGTAAATAACTTAGTCTTGGGGCCTGGCTAATAAACAAATTACTTACTGGAAAAAGGGCCCTAAAAGTAAGAGAACCAGAGGACGAAAGCGAGCAGGAAACAATTCGAGAGTGGCAGCTCAACACACTGATGGGAGGGGTGACCAACCCTGGCCTCCGCGGAGTCTACAGCGTTTCCAAAGTGAAATGTGCAAATACTATTCAACATGCCAAGAACTGTGACTACCTATTGAGTCAATCTGTAACCTTGCCTTCATCAACTAAGAGCAGTTCCCTTTTTCTCCCCCAGTACCACCCGAAAAAGCGCTTTAAAATCTAAAACAGTGCAAGTTTCTGAATTTACATTCTTAGCTCCCATCTTTCCCCATTCCCTAACCCCCATCAGATTAAGAAATGATACAGTTTTTGCTCTTTTGTCTTTTCCTGCTGTGCAACTGTCCCCTGCCACCTAGCGTGGATGACTTAGGGAGGCCGTAAGAGCTGTATTTGTGCAGAAGCTCATCACTTGTGACGTATCGCAGGCGGGCCGGCTGCGGAATGGGTTCTCCTAGGAAATAGCCCTCGTTGTCAGATTCCGAGGAGGAGGAGCAGGTGGAACACCAATCATACTCGGTGAAGTAGGGTCCCCATCGCTCCCCAAAGGCATTCTGCAAAGCCAGGTCTGACACAGTCCTCGGGCACTGGCCATACAGGTCCCTCCGGGACCCCTGACCCAGGCTCTCCTGGAAGCTCCGCTGGCGCATGAATTGGTCATAGTCTTCCCTGGCTCGCAGTGGGGGTCGCTCTTTCAGCCGAGAGATGGCCTCGCGCTCGCTGGCCAGGTGCAGGGCATTGTCTGAGCGGGAGCGTCGGGAGCGCCTGGACCGGTGAGGCCGGAAGCGGCGGCTGTCCTCGCGGGAGGTGCTTCTTCTCCGAGTGCGCTCGCTCATCGGCTGGATCCTCACCCCCTCCTGCCCTGGCAGCTTGCTACCTGCCATCCCACCGTCGAAATCAAAGCTCTGATGCATCCTTCCCCGGGACTGCAGGTCTCTGTACCCAATGGGGTTGCCAAGCTGGTGGAGGTTTCCCTCCATCTCCTGGTACTGCTGGGCTGAGAGCAGGCTGCGAACTGACTCTGCGCTGCGGAACTGCATGGACGAGTTAAGCGTGCCCATGTTGCTCAGCTTCTCGGAGACATTCATTCCGGAGTCTTTGCTGAGGTCAGGCATGGAAAACCGGGAGAGGTGCTCCTGGCGCTTGGCGCCACCTTCGGCGGAGAGGCCTGCGGGGGGGGGGGGGGGGTGGCGGAAAGAAGAGGACCATGGAGGTTAATACAGATGTGCAGCAATGGGGGTCACTCTCGCTGTCCATCAGCTATTCAGGGATCGCTGCACATGGCTATATGTTTGGACACTGCACAAAGGCTCTCAGAAAGGGTGTGGAGGGCTCTCCCCAATGCACAGTGGGGCAATGTCCACCTAGAGGGGGCACCTGGTTAAAATGCATCCACAGAGATGCATTTAACTAGTTATTATTTCCTAAAAAGGCTCACCAAAGTTACTAAGAGCCCATTGTGTATCTTGTGAGTGATGTTTCCTCTGTTTAGAATTCCAATTTAAAAAGTTTCAATTGCCTCTTCGATTCTAATGATGTACTATAAGCGATATAGGACAGATATTTTGGATGAGGAAACTTTACGCTCTAAGAGGCCAGGCCAGGCCCAAGCTCTTCCTGGCAACACTGAGCCTAGAATCTGGACCTAGATACTGGACCAGTTCACTTTCATACTCTTCCTGTTAGCTTCCGGCAGTTTCCTGATGGGCCTGCTATCACTCAGCACCTATCTCAAATGTCTTGAAAGCTGAGTCCCTGGATGTAGAGAGAGGGACATTTACTCTCTCAGACTGTTTAGCAATCGTTCCAGTGTTGTAAATGGGCCCCTAGCAGCCAGAAGATGTGAGTGGGACTCTGGGGGGCATTCCTCCTTCCCCCGGAATGCATTTTTTAAAACAAAGCAGTGATTCTAAATGCTCTCTAACAGCAGTGACCCTAATGTACCCTAGCAGTGGACCTGCATTCCCTCCCTAAGTTCTATCACTGGCATCTCTGAGATGAAAACCATTTCGAAGGTAGTGGGAGATCCTTGACTTTGGTAACTTCCAGTTTGGCCATCTGAAAGTAGCATTCTAAAGAGAAGCTCAAGAATGGACCAGGTGGCAAGATCTCAGCCTTTTCTACTCATTATCTGTTGAAAGGATGAGCAGTCTTGCTATTTCTGGTCGAAGACAACATGTCTTTGGATTGCAATGGCCCATTTACGAGCCTTGTCACTAATGACTTCTCCGCACCTACTGGGACTAATGACTTCTGCTCCTCTGACAAAATAAATGTTACGAGCACTTTGAACAACTACTTAGCAGTATCTATAATACTAAAACTCAACATATACATACTCACATGAATTATGAAAAAAGTTGCTTTGAATATCTTTGTCCTTTTTTTGTGGACTTATGTACTAATTTCTGTTGGGTATATATCCAGACCGGAGATTCTGACTTTTCTTTACATTACCACTTTTATATACCCAACAGAAAAATTAGTTCATAGGTCCAAACAATGTACAAGGGTATTCAGAGAAGCTTTCTTTATAGTAGCCCAGAATTAGAAATAATTCAAATGTCAATTAACAGGTAAAAGGATAAATAAATTGTGATACTTTCTACCATTCTCCTTAAAAAGGAACTAGGACTCTGGAGAAATGGCCGATTCCAGGACAGCAGAAGGTAAGAGATGAGCCTAGAACATCTATCTTGTTATGCCAAAAAGTAAGGAAATGTTAAAAAAAAAAAAAAAATTGATGGTGTTTGTCAGAAGAACACAGGGTCCGGCTTCAAGGGGCTCCCATTAGCTAAAGCTGAGCAATTCGAGCATTACAATATTTAAAACAGTAATGATTTATAAACCACTGGGGGGGGGGGAAGGAATTCATGAGTCCATACTGAAAACAGATAAAAACATCAATAAGTAAATGGGGGAAAAGAGTAGGTTCTTGTATACAGTAGAGTGCTAAGCAGAGTGAGAGCACAGAGAAGGAGTGCCAGATTTGGAAGATCATTTTGTAACCATTGTAGGTAGACCGGTTCATACCACAGTCAAAGTATGCTAAATTTGGGGTGTAAAATTGGATGGGGGAGCATAATATTTGCATGGTGTTAAATGTCTCCCCGTGTACTGTTTATTAGCTGTAAGAAAAAATTTACTAACTATACAGCGGAGATCACACTTAACATCATTAATGAAGTGCCAATGGACATCACATGCCTCCAGACGGGACATTCTAAGAAGGACGCACTATGACTTACATAGTCTTTCAGTCAAGAATACATATCCTGAATGTATTCAGGAGGAAAGATTAGACAAACCTTCAAGTGAGGAATGCTCTATTAATAAGAAAAGAGACTATTCTTAAAAAAAAAAAATTCAGTATCATAAAAGACAAAGAAAGGCTGAGGGAATGTTCTAGATTGAAGGATACCAAGGCAAATATATACAATACCTGATCCTGGACTGGAACCTGCTCTGTAGTGAAAATAAATGCTATAAAGGATGATTGTTGATCAACTGGCAAAAATTGGGACACGGGCAACTGATAAATGTATTATGCTAAATTTACTGTGGTTAATTGATAATCATGATAGTGTTGGAGAAGATCTTTATTCTTGAGAAATATACACAGTGGTAAACGACCAAGGGATGCAGCCTGCTCTCAAATGGTTCAGAAATAAATTGTGTGTGTGAGCAAGAAGGAGAAAATGATAAAACAAATGGAGGCAAAATGTAACAATAGGTGAATTTAAGTAAAAGGTGTATTGTGAATGTTCTATTTTTGCAACTTTTAACTAAGTTTGAAATTATTTCCAAATAAAGAGTTTCTAAAAAATTGTAGTATATTTTTGTATGATGCAATGGTTTTTAATTCCAGGGTAAATGAAGAGTGGGAGGTGCTACAGCACCTAGTGGGTAGAGGCCAGGGATGCTGCTGAATACCCCACAGTGCATGGGACAGTCCCCACATGAATGAATTGTCCAGCTCAGAACGTCAATAATGCCACAGCTGGGAACCTGATATACTGGACTATTACACATCAGTAGAATGAATAACTATACCCAACAACATAGAAGAACTCATAGAAAACGCTGAGAGACATAAAAGAGTACATGCTGTATGACTCCATCTGTATGAAGTTCAAGAACAGGCTAAGGCTATCTATGGTGACAGAGGTCAGAATAGTGGGAGGGGGTAGAAGGGAAAAACCCCAGGGCATCTAGATCTGGGTGATGAATATAAAAAGATATACATATGTAAGTTTCTTGAGGTGTAGTTTCCATATTGTTTGCTTTACCTTACGTAAGTTATACCTCAGTAAAATGGTGTAAAAATAAAGCAAGGTGCTCATCAGAAAGCTAGGTGTAAATGTAGGATATGCCTATGAAGAAACTATTAAGACCAACAACATACTTTCCAGTCACATATCTATTTTTTATTTCATTACCGGGGTAACTGTCAGGGCAAGAGGAGTTGAGTCCTCCAATGCCTGCTTTCTCTGCTGCTTATCTCTGACATATACATCACAAAAGCTGATTTACAACAGCCTAATGGCTTCCAGAACTTCCCCAATCTGAAGAGAGGAGAGGTGATGAATGAGTACTATGAGCGGATGAACTCTAGTAAGGAGGGGGTAAAAATCTTCAAAAATCACACGGAGAAACAAAAGCTACACAGGCAGGCACAATGATCTGTGCCTGGCTTTCTACTCACACCCTCCTCACTAACAACAATCTAGCAAATACTACAAATTCTTAGATACACTGTTTTCCTGAACTTGACTTTAATAAACCCCCAAGTCAAGCGTTTCTGAGAAGGCCCTGCATGTGAAGCGTTCCTACTTTACTGAGGGAGTAACTGTGAAGAAGGACAGCGTCAGTTCTGCGGGGAGGCGATCTCACCCTCTCCTCTGCTTTGTGCTCCTGCATTTGGGGTAATCTCAGGATGCCTGTAACCCTGCTGCCCTCTGGAAAGAACGGGGTGGCCCTGTCTCAAGCAGGGTCTGCTATTAACTCCACCTAAGCTCTTTCCCTGGCAGACATGTGGGTGGGACTGGAAATGGTATCTGCTCACTCCAGAGAGGAGTGTCAATGTTCTCATTATCTCAGTTTTCTTCAGGGTCTTTATGCACCCAAGGCATGAACAAAATGGTCATGTTGCCCATAGACGAGCAATAATTGTGTACTTGCCTCTAAATGGGCTGGCTCTGTGGTTAATTTCATTATTACCAAAACCCAGGGTCCTAAGGCAGACCTCAAGGCCCTTTGGTTATCCCAAGTCACTGACTGCTACTCCTGGCTCATCCTGCTTCAGCCCCACTTATAGGCTTCCTCTCCTCCAATGCACCAGCAAGCTCATTCCGGCCCCCTCTGGAAAACTCTCCCTCTTACAGAACTAACTTCTACTCATGGAGGCGCTCATGTAAATGTCACCTCCTCCATGGTGCCTGCACAGATAGCTCTAAAGTAGTCAAGTTGTTCCCCCACCAACCAGTCACTCTGCAGCACTTGACCCTTTTTTTTTTTTTTTTTGAGGGCAGTGTCACCGACCCTCATATGTGGGATTCGAACTGGGGCTGCTGGCGTCCCAAGCCAGCACCCAACCACCATGCCACTTGGCTGGCCCCAGCACTTGACCCTTTTTAAAGCCTCCCACCCTGACTTATTTTCTTCAATTTATATGAAAGTTTGTAACTCAGTGGATGCCCCCAGGAACAGCGTTCCTGTTTTCCTGTTCATCACACTTTCCTGGAACTAGCACTTTCCCTGGCACCCCAATGATGCTCAGTAAATATCTGTGGTATTGAGGTAAATGAATTCTCACACTGCCCTCCAGGAAAAAGCAACCACCCTCTGACCTGGAGTGGGCCAGACTTAAAGGACAACTGATTGTAATTCAGATGCCAACCCTGAGGAACAAAAATACCACAGTCACACCTGTCAATCTCATTGTCTTTGCCGGTTCATTATTCAGTCCACTATCTGGGGCTTTTCCAATTTTAAAGTTGAAGAAACACATGGTTTATTATTAGCTCCCTGACCTGCAAAAAATGTTTTCTCTTATTAATCATAGCTCTGGAGATCTGTTTAAATTAGCAGCTTCTCCCCAAGATAGAACTGTATTATCACAGATCACATCTCAGTGTGATAAGCCCTTTCTTCCTCTCTAAATAACTATGAGCAGAACTGGAGAATCACCCTGGCTGGGTGACTTGGGGCAACTTTTGAATCTCTTGAGATGCATCTATAAAATGGACATAACAACAGTATCCAAGCTTGAAAGCTGCAGTGACTATTAGATGAGGAAAAATATACTTTTCCTTTTTTTAAAAAAAGATTTTATTGGGGAATTGGGGGAGGGGAACAGACAAGTTGCTGTCTTTTTGTTCTTCAGTCTAGTTGCGGAAGACATCGCTTCACTGGCCCATGTTGGTATCATCATTGCGCTCTTCCCGGATGAGGCAGATTGGTCACCAGCCTCTGGATGGTCGCTCACTGCGGCTATTGGCCGCTCATGCTGGCTGCCAGCCGCTCACACTGGCTGCCGGCCACTCACTGTAGCCCATGGCAGCCCACTGCAGCAGGGGCTGCAGCCTACACCATCCCCAGGGCTCGCACAGCCCAGCTCCAGGTGGAGCTGTTGTTAGCTCTAGAGGGCAGTGTCACTGGCCCTCATATGTGGGATCCAAACTGGGGCTGCTGGTGTCCCAAGCCAGCTCTTAACCAATGCGCCACTTGGCCGGCCCTACCTTTCCTTTTTAAGACTCATCACAACAGTAATAAATTTGTGTAGTTTTGATTTCGTTTCCATCTCCTTGGCTAGTGTATTAGCTCCAAGAAGGCAGGGTGCCAAACAGAAGGCCTGTTTGCTGGGTGTCCACCTCAGTACCTGGGATTTAATATGCTGGAACAAAGTGCACAGGGCCTAGAAATCCCCAGAGAAAGAGAACATGCTCCAAGGATTTTATACCCAGGCAATAGGCAAACAGATACTCGATGAATGCATGATTATATGAATGAGTGAATCTGAGAAACGTGACCCACACAGGGCCAGATACTTGGCAATGCTCACCGACCATGAGCCACTGTTAAAACAATCCGTGCCTTTACAATGCAGCTGGGGATTACTGCTCTACCCAGACGAAATTCAACTCTATCTTCTATTTGTCAAAACACTGCAAATCAAGATAGTCCAAGCAAATGGGGCTCCCAGATGCCACTTCACTTTTCTGCAATCAATGTACTTTTCTTGTCCTGCTACCCAAACCATGGTGTGGTGTCAGTGTGTATGGGCGCAGAAGCACAGGTGTGGTGGGGGCAGTAGAGACGGCAAACCCCACTCTCCAGAGAGCTCTAGCTGAAGCCCACAGTCTGGCCACACATTTAACGCCGGCCTCATGGGTGCCCCCAACACAGTCTGGAGAAGCTGGTAGCATGAGACACAGATGGCAGATCGTTCTTCTGTCAAATGGAACTCTGTCTTGTTAACAGACACAGTGGGATTTTTTTCCTCTCCAAATAGTGCAGGTTTTGTGAGAAGTGCTAGATAGTGACTGTGGAATTAAAGGGCTTGATTTGATTTATCCTTTTCCCAGGGGTCAGGGTGGCCAAGAGCTACGCAAATGTCCAGACACCCGGAGGGGCCGTAGGTTTCCTCAGGCCCCACAGGCCTTGCCCCAACAAGGAGCGATCAGTATTGAATTCAGCCTCTGCTGCTCTGTGGTTAAACTGTCAACACAAAGGTGCAGCCATGGCACTGTAAGCAAAACCAGCATTTCTGTCTGAGCAACGTCCCCTCACTGCAAATAGGTCTCACAGAAGCCAGTGCCAGTGAGGACAATCAATACCTTCAAAAACCGCCCTGGGTCTGGCAGGAGAGAGAGGCAATCTTTGCTGGGCTCGTTCCTCCCGTTTGTTCCAATAGCAGAAGGTGTGCACTCAAATCCAGAGGGAAGAAAAATGCTGACTTAAAGGCTAACGGCAGCCCTTTTGGTACATCTTTCTGTTCCTTATTTATCGCTCTTTCTGTTTTCACCCCAAAAAAAAAAAAAAAAAAAAAAAAAAGGCACAGGAAGACAGAGGTGTGTTTCTGCCTGCTTAAAAGTTTCATTTACACGTCACATTTCTGTGCAGTAAAAGAAATAGTATCTACTCACCTTTGCCCTCTAGACAGTTACAACTCATACTGATGATTTAACTCCCTTTCAGTACGGTTTTCCCTATATAATTTTTTTTTTTTTTTTTTTTTTTTTTTTCTGGAGAGACATGAAGAAATAGCAATTGTTTAGAACAGGGGTTTGCAAACTATGGCCCATGGGTCAAACCCAGCTAACTACTTGTTTTGGTAAATGAAGTTTTATTGGAGCACAACTATACCTATTTATTGGGTTGTTGGAAAAGTCATGATGTATTTTTGCAATGAAAAACAGAAAAAATACATCATGACTTTTCTGACAACCCAATATTTGCATACTGTCTATGGCTGCTTTCCTGATACACTGGCAGAAGTGAGTAGTTGAGACAGAGACTGTATGACCTGCAAAGCCTAAAATATTTACTGCCTGATCCTTTCTAGAAACAGTCAACCTATGGTTTAGAGTACAAATGTACTATCTGTGAAGCATAGCAAGCCTGAACATCTCCAAAGCCATGGGCTCTCACAGTCTAAGTGTCTCAGGCCACGCAAACAATGTCTTTGAGGTACAAGTTTATTTAAATGTGTGGGGGCAGTCTGATCGGGTCTCTTGGGATCCTTGTCCCAACTAAGTCAATTGATTTCATCAACACGCTGAATTTCAAATTGGCAACAGCTGGAGAGAAGCTGTCATCTGGGCAGTGGAGTTTAACCACCACCACATGTTCTTTGGTGACAGGGCATGGAACGATTTGAACAGAGTATGACAGGGAAGGCTGGGGGATGGGGTGGGAAGAGAGAGAGGGGGAAGGCAAGGATAGGGGTAGGGGAGATTATGGACACTCTCAAAATCCCTTGCTCCTCGAGCCACACTTGCAGACTCTGAATCTGCTTTTGCAGAGGAGCCATTGGTGACACAATGCCCCCAAGGGCAAGAGGGACACTGTGCCGGATGGCAGTTTCGAGGTAAATGTTCTTCGCAACTAAAGGTGCCCCTACTGTAGGATACCACATGTTTACACCCTTAGACATGCTAATTCAGGGTTTCTCAACCTTAGTACTTTTGGCATCTTGGGCAGGATAATTCTTTGTTGTGGGGCTGACCTCTGTATTGTAAGATGTGTAGCAACAGCCCCAGCCTCTACCCACTAGATGCCAGTAACACCCCTCTGTAGTTTCGATAACTCAAAATGCCTCCAGACATTGCTAAATGTCCTGGGGGGCGGGGCGGGGAGGCAAAACCACTGACTGAAAACCACTGCTTGGATAGATCCAATTCTGGCGAAGGAGGCTAAGGAGGACCCTGATCCTGACCCTCCAGGAGTGGCCATGGGCTAAGCCTGCTCCACCCCACACAGCAAACCTCAGCCTGACCTAGATGGGCGGGGGACCCACTTTCTAGAGAAGGTGAATGTATCCCACTATTGGGTGTGGTATGTCTCCAAAATCAGGGGATCGCACAGTTATTTCCTCCTAAACTCCTCTCTACAAACCCACTCTTGACAACCTGTCCTTCCCTTAATGGGTTTCAAGAGTTTCCTGTGGTGAAGGCCTTCACTCTCTTGTTGAAGCTTTTGAAATCTCCCTTGATGCATCTTTCTTACTTCTTTATTCCAGTCACTAGCCTATCTAGTGGTCCCAGGAGATCAGCAGGTCATACGTGTTTGCAGTCACACGCCTGCCCTTTGCTCCTGTGGTATCAGAAAAAGTGCTGGCAGACGCATGAAACAATTTCCTTCAGTCAGCTTCTGCTGAGGAGGGGAAGGGAACGTGGGCACTTATGATTCTGAACCTCCTTCTCCGCCCCCCAGGCTCAGCTGCCTCCCCTATTCAGGGAGGAGGCTTTGTTTTTTAGCAGCATCCACTAGGGACTTGCCTTTGAACCAGCACGGTTTGGAAGTGACAAACATTGCAATAGGACAAAAATTGCTTCTCTCATTGACCCAGTACAGTTACAAGGATGAGCCTGATCAAGATCAAAACTCGATTCGTACTGGAGGTCTCCTACCATCTTCTATTCACGGACTTGCTCATTACATTAATTTCCTGATACACAGTTACCCCACTAAAAATGGACATGTAAAAGGTAGCCAAGGGGCTAACCAGGAAGCCATGTTTTCAGAAACATGCGGGGTCAATTTTAACTGTTACTCACTCCTTGGGGGATTGTGGCTATGTTGCCACAAAGCCAATTGCTAATTGAAAGGATGTGCAAAAATTTAAACCAGTTGAAGATTATTTGCCAGAGTTTGTTCTGGGCCTCCACCGACCCCATGCTGCTTTCCAGAATCTATTAGCTCAAGTCAAGAGGCAGCCCACACTGGAGTATTTGCTCAGGAAACACTTGACTACACAGGGCTGAAGCTAAATGGCTCTCCAAGGGTAGAGAGCCGGAATGGACCCGACCACCTACTTGGTTTCTTCAGAGATTTTTGACGCAGTCCTGCCACTGCTGTGGACTGTGTGGACAACTGGACAAGGTCTTCCAGGGAACACTCCACGTGTGGGTATTACATCATTCAGAGCAGACATATCACTAAATCAGCATAGACATCCAGCTATTACAGACAGTACTCACGAGGTAGGGAAGAAACACAATGCTATGATAGAGAAGAAAAGATTGGCTCTATCTTGACAGAGTGTTGGCAAAGAACACTGTGTGGGTGATAATTAGGGTGTGACCTAAAGGATGTGAAGGAGCCAGCCAAGAGAGGGGAAAGCATTGTAGGCAGATGGAGTGAGAACATTTTGTACCAGAGAAAGTTCCATGTGCTCTAAGAAGTGACAGAAGGGTCATGAGCCTGGGGTACCTTCAGCGAGGAGGACAGAAGCGGGGATGAAGGCACGGAGGTGAACAGGAGCCAGAGGGAGGTTGTCCTAGGCCACTTAGGGTTTGAGAGTGTCACCCCCGCTGCCCCAGGCTTGCAGGCAAAGCATCTTAGAGCACAGGGCCGTGAAGAAGAGCACTCACTGACTTTGAAGTTCTTGGTCCTTATGGTTGTGCTTCCTCAGGCAAGACCCTGAACTGTGTGGTGCCTCAGTTTCCTCTGCACAATGGGAATAATTGGAGAATCTACTTCATTAGGGTGAAGGTGAGTATTAAGTGGGTTAATACACAGAGTTCAGAACAGTGCGGGTGCAATGAGGTCAGAGGCAATGTTCTCATTGTCCTTATTCCGTATTTGTCACCTGTAGAAAAGTTTTCAGCGTGTTGCCTGGTATATTGCTAGGCATTGTTATGCAGTTTTTTCAAGTGGGTAACAGGGCATTGGAAGAATTTGCCCAAGGTCACACAGGAGCTGCTTCAGAACTCTTCCATCTCCTGCCTTTATTATGAATAGAAAGAGTAAACGGAATATGGCAGGAGATTTGAAGGGCAGGAGGCAAAAATCTTCTTAAAATGAAGGTTTGGATCCACTGCATCTGGGGTTGGGCCTGAGATTCTGAATTTCTAACAAGCTCCCAGGAGATGCTGATACTGTGGTCCAGACCACACCTGGAACAGCAAAGGTCTGGACATGCTTTCCTTTATCTCATGGATTTGGGAAGCCCACCTGGCATCCTGTTTCTCTTAATGCATTTAGGAAGGTGTGATCACAGAGACCATCCAGGGGGCTGTATCTGTGCATGTAATGCCCCCAGACCTCTGGCCAGGGAGCCAGAGAATCTCAGAAGGAGGGAGAGAAAGTGTGGCCTTGCTCTACCCCAGGGGTTGGTAAACTGCGGCTTGTGAGCCACATGCAGCTCTTAGGGCACGTTTCATCTCAAAAGTTTGCCGACCCTTGGAAGAGCCAATCCTGGCCCTCACAACAATTTAAAAATTATTCGAGAGCCATAAATATATTTTTACAAATAAGGAAAATTTAGAATAATATTATAAATGAAACTATGATAGTTTTATTTTCATTTTCAATTTTACTTCAGAGCCACATGTACATACCCAAAGAGCCGCATGTGGCTCGCAAGCTGCACTTTGCAGACCCCTGGCGGCTCTTCTGTCTTAAAAGTTTGCTGACCCCTGCTCTATCCTGTTCCCTCCTTCTCTGCTCATCAGTAGAGCTGCCACTAACTCCTTCCCTGCTTCTGAGAGACCCAGCAAAGCCAGGACTGGGTTCTTGGGAAGCATAATGACACGGAGCCTGGCCAAGGACACTTCCTTCCTGTTCTCATCTCTGGTTCCTGTCTCAGCCTGCCTGTGCCCTTCACTTGTCTTCCTGAGGCAACCTGGGTTTGGCGAGGCTCACCGTCCACACAGATGGAATAAGCAGCTGCTAACCTGGGGGGAGAAATCCAGTGTCCTCCAAAGGCGCTCAAAAGTCTCTTTCTACCCACCTCCCCAGCCCCACACAGGTCCAGCCTGGGAGTTATGGAAGCTTTCCCAAAGCATCCTCCCTGAATTATACGAAACAAAATTCTGTAGACAAATACGTTTGAGAACCTCAGAAGGGCTTTTCAAAACCTTTCATTAGCTTAAGCACAGTAGGAATTTTCAGACAGAAGGTAGAACATACACTGTTTTCCATATTTTGACAACAGAACTCCTTCCCCACCGGGCTCCACCCTGACCCAAAAGGACACATTTTGGGAAATACTGGCTTAACAACAATGATTCCTATTCAAATCAAAGATATCTGCTTATAATTTCTATCCTGTACTGTAACAGGGCTATGCCCAGCAAAATTGGAGCCAGAGGCAAAAGGAAATAATCAGTAAAACTGCTCCTGTTTTTATTTACAGATTTTATATTTTGTTAACCATGGATTTCCACAGAAATTTTGAATCTTAAAATACTGCATTGAGATATTGCTAATCCTGATTGCTGTGTTTTTTGGCACCCCTTTCAATTCAGTACCCATGGTGGTGACACAGTTGCCTCACCCTGGTCCTGGTCACACCAGACAGGCCATTTACCTTTCCTCAAATTTTCAGTCAAATCTTTAATTTCCATTTGTGGAATTCCATGGATTGTATATGTCCTATAAACTGTGTTTACAAAGGTAGTGGAAAAAATACAGATGGTCCCCAACTTACAATGGTTTGACTTAATGAGTTTTCCACTTTACAATGGTATGAAAGCTATACGCATTCAATAGAAGCCATACTTCAAATTTTGAGTTTTGATCTTTTCTGGGGCTAGAGGTACGTGGTGCAATAATACTCTCCTGTGATACTGGGCAGCAGAAGCCAGCCACAGCTCTCAGCCAGCCACGCGATCATGAAGGTAAGCCACCGATACTCTACAGTGTAGTATTAAACACATTTGGATTTATGATATTTTCAACCTAGATAAGTGCCCCACTGTAAGTCAAGAAACATCTGTAATTGCCCTGGACAGCAAGGGACCTGGAGTCCGGCCCCAGCTCCGCAGCAAAGTACTAGTGAGATCATGAATAAATCACTGCTCCCTGGGCCTCGGCTCCTCTTCTCTTCTGAACCTGCTGCACCAGAGACACCCCAAGCTTCTCCCAGCTGAGAGTCTGCGATTCTGGGGAGAGGGAAGGGGTGGTTCAGAAGATTTTTTTGTTTCCATTGTGATATAACTGACACAGCATTGTATTAGTTTCTGGTGGATAACGCAGATTCGGTATTAGTATATATTGCAAAATGATCACCACAGTAAGTCTGGTTATCATCCATCACCATACATGGCTACGATTTTTTTCTTGTGATGGGGACTTTTAAGACCTATCTTCTTAGCAACTTTCAAATACAATACAGCATTATTAACTATAGTCACCATGCTGTACATTATATCCTCAGGATTTATAACTACAAGCCCATACCTTTTGGTCACCTTCATCCATTTCTGAGAGTGAGAGTCTGTGATTTTGATTCTATAATTCAAGACAAATACCTTCCATTATCCAATCAATGTGGATTATTGTACAGGTACCACCGCAGAGCCTGATCCCAGAGAGAAGGATGCCAGGGAGAGGTAGGTTTTGATCAAGGCAGTAGAAGGGAGAGAAAGGAGAGGTATTGGAGTGCTGCCAGAGAGGTCAGACATGAAAACACTTAGGGGGTTCTTAGAGAGTCAGGGGACATTTAGGGGTATAGTTTGTTGATAGAAAGAAAAGAAAACAAGAGAAACCTAAACCCAAGATTTGTCAACTTCATCATCTTTCATTTGTTGAAACCGACTGCGAGGACTCAGGTGCATCGTGTAGGTCCCTATGCTTTGAAAGTCATAACCCTTTCAAAGGGTTACACCAGACAGCCCATTTTCAAAGGGTTACACCGGCCAAGGCTCAGTGTATAACAGAGCTCAGTCCTGGCACCACCTGTCAGAGCCACCAGGAGGGGAGGAGGGTGGGCGCTCTTGTTTAAATGCAGTTTCCTGGTCCTGTCTCAGACTTCCTGCATCAAGACTTCTGGGAGTGGGACTCCAGAATCGGCATTTTCACATTCTTCAGGTGATTTTGGTGCCTTTAAAAATAAACTAAACCCCAGTGCTTTGAACTCCTGTGAGTGTGAATAAGTATACGGATCCCCAGCACTAATTCCCCTCACTTGCAGGCAACCTTGGAATTCAGCCTGAAAAGCCGCCTGTTATGTAACTGCCTCACCAGCGCCAAGCAAGGTATGAGGATCCTGTGACCCGCCAAACCCCAAGCCGCTGTCAGACGCGGGATTTCCAGGACAATTTGTTACCTTTCCCACCAATCTTGGCTGGTGAAGACTGATGACTTAATTCCCAAGCCCCTGTCACTAAGTGTGGTCCCTGTGCCAACCCAGCGAGGGTGGAAGGCACCCCAGCTCCCCTGGAAGCTGTTCAGATGGCTGGCACCTGAGAACCCGGCCGGATGCTGGAGACTGGCAGAGGGGGAGGAAGTCACTTGGTGTGGCTCCAACTCTTGGGTCATCAGAGCTGTTCTCTGCTCTGTGAGTACTTAAAACCCCAAAATATCAGAGCAGGTGGGTGACCACACTGGGCATGCTGTATAGTCCTCATCCTCAAGAGGGATTTTGTCCTACCAAGCACCCTGCTCAGAGCTCCTAGTCTTTTGAGAAAAGTACAAATTTATACAACCATGGTAATTTGGTTACATCTACAGAAACCTGCAATGTGCATATCCCTCGATCCAGAAATCTCACGTCTAGGAATTTACGCTATGGAAAAACTTGAACATGTACACAAAATTAAGGAAAAAATGTTCACAGAAACACAAATTTTAACAGTGAAAGATTTGAAAAAATCCAAGTGTCCAGCAATAGGGGTTGTGTTAAAAGAATGATGGTGGTACAATTATATAGTGAAATACTATATATTGTACAATAGCTTCATGTGAATTAGAGTCACATGCACCAATAGGGGAAAGGTGAACATGGCATACTGTTAAGTGAAAAACCAAATAGCAAAATGGTATGATAACTTTTTTGTTTGTAATGATGTATTTGTCAGTGCATGCCCAGAGACAAATACCAAAGGAATAGTGGTAGGGGAAGGAAATTATGGGACAATTTCAATTTATACAGTATATATGTCTATAGTTTCGTAATTAAAAATACTATTTTTGTTTGTAATTAGAGAAGACAATGAACTTAAATGCAAAAGTAACCCCTTTCACCTTGGCCTACCTCCCATGAGAACTAGATGCAAGGTGCTTTCCCTGGGGCTGAAACGGAACCTGGAACAAGGATATTAAGCACAAAGTCTACTATTTCTGGGATACTGTAAGGCACAGCAAAGAAAATAAATTCCTCCCCAAATCTTGTGCTAAGTTACTCAGATCTGTTTCGTGGCTGAAAATATCTGGAGCTCACAGGGGAGGCATGCAAAACCAGGGCAGGTGGCTGCAAATCTCAAGCCATCCCCCCTCCACCCACATCTTTACCCCAGAGCTTTGAACCCAAACAAAGGACCCACTTCCTCTGTAGTTGGTTTTAAGTAGCAGCCACAAGTTCACTGTCCTGTGGTCACCACTATGGGCCACATGATGCTGCATGAGGCAGTTTGCAGCCTCTGGACTCGGGCTACCTCTCAATAGCCACACGATCTTGGGCAAATCTCTTAACCTCTCTAAGCCTCTGTTTTCTCATCTGTAAAATGGAAGTTCATGTATTCAACCAACATTTCATGAATGCCTACTATGTGCCAGATTACCAAATGCCTACTATGTGTCCAGCAGCACTCCAGCTACTGGGGCAACAAGGGAAGGAGATAATAAACAAAACAAGCAATAAAATATATACTATGTCAAAGGGTGTTACGTGCTATACAGAAAGCTACGGCAGGGGAGAGAAAGAGGGGCTACCCCAGGAATAAGAACAGGTTCCACCCTTACAAAATGAGCTAATGCACATAATGCTTTAGCACAGCCCCCATCCCATAGCAACTACTCCTGAGTAATGCCATCACCACCGCCACCATTGTCACCACCCTGCCCACCTGCCCCTGGCCCCTCTGCAGCTAGTCCTGTCCTATGTAAGTTTTTCTCCATTGGTATTTCACAACAGGTACCCCTTTGAATATTTACCATGGCAAGGCAAGGTGCTGGGCAGTTTTATGTATCCAACCTCATTTGATTCTCATCCAATGAAGCCCCTAAGAAAAGGTATTGGACAATAGTTCCCATTTTCCAAAAGAGGAATCTGAGGCTCAGAGAGGTCGGGGCATCCCCCGCACCAGATCACAGAAGGAGCACTCTTGTCAGCCTGACAGAAGGCAGAGCTCTGCCTCCCAGGCCAGAAAGCTGGATCCTACCAGCTCAGCTCAGAGCAGGCAATGCCCTGCCCCACGATCTGGCGGCTGCGCCCCTTGGCACCACTTCCTGCCTGGTGAGCCACGCCAGACCACAATGCCGAGGACAGTGAGTGAAGGCAAACCTGGAATCCTGACCGGTTTTCTCTCTCTGGGTCCCATTTTGTGATTTGGGGTCTCCCAATCTGTTAACAGACCCAGGAAGAGGGCAGCAGACACCAATGAAACTGGAAGCCTCAATGAGGGAGTGGAGGTTAAGTGGGAGCAGATGGATTAAAAGTTGAGGTCAGTCTCCAGGTGATCTCCTTATATTTTATATGATTAAAAAAGTCCCCCTTCTTTCCTTTTCACTGCAGTTCGCAGCATTTCAGGCTGCCCCCATGGAAAGATCCTCCATCCTTACACAGAAGGGGTGCTGGTGGTGGAAGAGGGAAAGCAGAGAGAGGAGGAAGGGCTGGCATGGTCTGAGAAGGCCTGCCTGCTTTCTCCATGCCTGGAGCAACTGAGTCCTGCAGCTGGTACAGCATATAAATGGAACTTCTCCATAGGCAAAAAGAAACTTCTGAAGACAGATTCAACCTCTGCTGCTAACATGACATTGTGATTTTGACAAAGTCAAACCAGGGATTTTCAAAGTCGGGGGTGGAGAGGCTATGTGTTCCCAGGTCAGGGGAGAGTAGTAGAGGAAGGGAGGGCATGGGTACTTTAAAAAGCATATTGAATATTCAAATATCATATTAACGCTTCTTTTCACAGTACAAACTAAAAAAAGGTCGCTTAGCAGTTTCGGGCTACGGCAGGGATGTTCAACCTCAGCTCTACTGACATTTAGGGCCAAGTAATTCTGTGGTGGGGGTGGGGCCCAACAGTAGAGGATGTTTAGCAGTCTCCCTGGCTTCTATTCACTAAATTCCAGTAGCATCCCACTCTCTCTTGTGACAACTCAAACATCCCAGACATTGCTGATGTCCCCCAGAAGTAAAATCATGCTGGTTGAGAACCACAGGGTTACTATTAAAAAAGTACAGGACTCAAGCATTGGGACAGGTTCAAGCCAGCAGCTGTGCTGTGATCTTGAACATGTTACTCAACTTCTCCAAGTCTCCGGCTCTTTCTCTGTGAAGACGATATGATACATAGGTTTCACAGTGTTATTCTAAAGATTAAATAAGAAAAGTCTACATTAGAAGTTAACGCAGTGTCCCATCTGAGAAACTTCGCAGCTGTTAGCTCTATTTATGACCATAGATGTCCATCATCTTGGGGATGCACAGAAGATAAGTTCTGGACAAGAGGGTGGGAATGCAGACAATCAAAAACTTCAGTGGGGTGGAGGTGTGAGAGTCTCATGTTTAGTTTGTTAAAAAGAGTGCATGTCTGATTAAAAAATTGAGAAACACTGATCTGAACCATTGCCATTGAAAGCCAAGTTGCAGAGGATCTTGGTTCTCCTAGGATGAGGAAAAACAAGGAGCAGGAGGAAGAAGGGGTGAGACCAGCCTGTCTCAGCTGGGCGCCCTAATCTTGCAATGGCAGCTGCTGAGGTTGTTTTGGCTGAGCCTGGCTGGTGCCCTGGCTGCTGGGGATCCATATGGACCGGGCAGCTGTGTGGAAGGACGCAAACAATGAAAACGGGTAGAAGATGATTTTCCGAGGTGCTTGTGGCAGTTGGCTGCCCCTGCCCCTTTTGGCTTCATCTGCTGATGTGTCTCTGGAGTAGTACCCTTCCCATCAGAGAAAGACCTGAGCTTTGTGTAAACTCCCTTTTCTCAGCCAAGATTTAAGGGCTGATGTCACCAAGAGCCCCCTCCTTCTACTTCAAGGGCTTTTATTTTATGGAGGGAAATATGGAATAGTGGTTACATCTGTAGACCGGCAAAACCTACTCAGCCATTCACTAACTATGTGATCTTAAATTCTTTGATCCTTAGTTCCCTCATCTCCAAGATGGGGATAATAGTTATAACTGTTGTTTATTGTAGTTCACGAGTTTTCCACTTGAGTCCTTAGCTATAACAGTATCAAAATACATGGGTCTTGAGAGTATTCCAGATCTCTGTTGATGATGAAAACAGCAACTGTGTTTGAGCGTTTACTGTGATCTAGGCATTATATTAAGTGATTTTTCATTTAACTCTATGAAAGGGTTGTTATAGGTGGGAAGATTCAGGCTGAAAGAGCTTAGGTAATTTGTTCAAGGTTACTAAGCTGGTAACAGACACAGCCAAGAGTTGAACAGTGGTCTGACTCTTGAGACTATCACCTTAGTGGCATCTCTAGGTGCTTTGGGCAGGATTCAAGGATATTGCCAGAGAGCATTTTGTATGCTCAAAAATGAGCGCTCTCTCCCTTAGGAGGTGTGCTACTTCACAGACAGGGAGAAAGGGCTAAACTAGGACAATGGAAGCAGAAACAACTACAAATCATCCCGGAAGCTTAAAACATACAGGTCTGAACAATTAAGTTTGCGAACTCATCCTAGAAAAAGTGCTACATAACTCATTGCTGAGTATCACTACAGACACCTTTGAAGTCCTCCTCTTGAGAAGCTATGCACTGACGCCAGTGCCTAGTCCACCCTTCAAAGCAATTTTGGAACTCTTTTTCTGGAATGGCCATCAGAGCTGTCCTCACATTACACTTTATGTCCTGAATGTCAACAAAATGTCTTCCTTTCAATATTTCCTTTATCTTCAGGTAAAGAAAGAAGTCAATGGGGGCCAGGTCAGGTGAGTAGGGAGGGTGTTCCAATACAGTGATTTGTTTCCTGCCTAAAAACTCCCTCACTGACAGTGCTATGTGAGCTGGTGCATTGTTGTGAGGCAAGAGCCATGAATTGTTGGTGAAAAGTTCAGGTCGTCTAACTTTTTCACACAGTCTTTTCAGCACTTCCAAATAGTAAACTGGTTACCTGTTTGTTCAGTTAGTACAAATTCATAATGAGTAATCCCTCTGATATCAAAAAAAGTTAGCAACATTGTTGCAACAAGTTTGCAAACTTAATTGTCAGACCTTCCGCTTGATGAAGAATCTGGATTTGCCTTCATACAATGCTTCTCAATTTTGTCTGCTCTGTAGAATTACTGGGAATCCTTAAAACAGCCTTTCACCCAAGCCAACCCCAGAACAGTTAAATCAGAAATCTTGGGATGGGGCCCAGGCATCACTATTCTTTTACACTGCATGTGTGACCAAGATTGAGAACCAGTGTCGGAGTATTTTAGCTTCTACATTCCACCTTTCCAATAGGTGCCCAATTAAACTCTCTTACTTCTGTAACGCAGACCTGGTGATAATTTTCTTTAGAATAAATGTGAAGTAGTTACTCTAAACCTTCTGACTTTGAGATGGGAATTCCCATGAGGAATTGGCTCCCTTATCCATGTTAACCAAAACTAAGGTGATGGCAGCCCAGGGGCTCAAATATGCGAGGACTCTTGAGATTTGTACAGACAAGCCTCAGTCAGCAGTCCCTGAATGGGTCCTAAATTGTGACCTCACTTGGTCTCCTCTCCTGCCTTAACACTGTGATGACCTGTAGAAGGGCAATGGCACATGATGATTTGCCACCAACAGTGCAGGGTCTTCCAGCTGAGCTCCTGGACCTTGGGCTTAGGAAGGGATTTTGAGCAAAGGTGAAAGTAGATAGATCTTTGACGGTTAGGTGAAGGCCTTCTATAATTATGGCAATGTCTACCTGGGAAAAATGACAACTGCTCAATCTTTCTTCTTTAGGACCAATGGACGTAGCTAAAGAGCCTTGGTGTCTGTCGACCACGGCCAACACTGGCTAATTTGTGGAATAAAAGAAGAGGGGATCCGTGAATCATACTTCTGTTTAGCCATATGTTTCCAAGGCTTACAGTTTACTTAAAGAAAGGCTTTTTGCTTTAATCAGATTTATACATTAGTTGCTTGGCTAAGCGAGGATACCTGGGGTAAAATTCAAATGTACTACATAAATGATATCTAGGAAATGAACAAGCCAGGAGTCCGCACTGAAAGGAAAAATAAGCTATAGCAACAGAAATACCAACAGAAAGAGTTCACAGATGTTTTTTTTTTTTTACAAAATATTTTTGGTTTAAATGGCATGCTCTTCTTCTACACTCCCCAATGCACATGGTATTTTTGACCTAATGCTTCTTTGTACTTTTGCATTTGCTTCCTCAACCTGCTCCCCATGTCATCTGACTTTTTGTACTCTAAGACACCCCACTGAAAAAGGGGATCAGGACAGTGTTCTCAGAGGGATTCCAGGAGGATGAATTTGAGCCAGCAATAAAATGTGAGTGCTTCAGAGCTCTAAATATAGCTCTCTCCCTCTTGACCAGGACATTCTCATCACACTGGCCTGCTTTCAGTTTCTGGAACTGCATAAGTTCTTTGTTGCCTCAGGGCCTTTGGATATACTAATCCTAAAGCCAGCTGTCTCCTTCCTCTCCTCCTCCCCTCTTTTGCAAGGTCAAGTCCTTTTCATCCAATTCTCAGCTTAAACATCAACCACTCCAGAAAGCTTCCTTGACCGCCCTTTTTAGGTACATATCCCTCAATTTTCTCTATTCTTTACCTTGCTCATTTATTTCATAACACATATCACGATCTGTCCTTATGTGTGTGTTTGTATAGCCTCTGCTAGATTATGAACCCTGTCCACCCTGTTATGACCTGAAAGCTGTGACAATGGCTGGTTTCTAGTTGACTCATGGGTTTGACTCATGGGAGATCAGAGGCCAGAAAGTGAGTTCTCTCAGGATATGTATTACTCTGGCGTACTCCACCAGGCTGCAGGTTGGCTGGAGTTCTCTTGCTAAGGCATCAGTTCCTACCCAGTGGCCCTCCTTCATTAGACTTTAATTAACCTCTGAATATGCCATCTGCTTCCTGCTGGGGCCCTGACCCACACAAGGATTGGGTCTGATTTATTCACCAATGTACACTTGGCAGCTAGCAGAGTGCCTGGCACACGGTAGGCGCTCAATAAATATTTGTTGAATAAATGAATATAAAACAACTCAGAATTAAAAATTTTAAAATGCCTTTCTCTTTCATATTCTTTTTGCTTCCAAAAAATCTTGTATCAAACTCTGGTATAGAAAACAGATACACAGGGTTGTTGGGAGTGTGGGTGCGTGGGGGAGACACACCAGCACAGCTCCCATTTAAATGGCAACTCTAGAAATTCAGCCCATTAGAGATATATTTTGGGGGGATGCCATGAGGGAGGATGTGGCATCTTATGCAGTTTCTGCAACTGAGGTGCACACTATCAGGGGCTGGGCTGAGAGCAAATGATATTTGCTTCTCAATGTTCCCAGGAGGACTTTGGGTTCAGCTGCTGGATGGCAATGAGGGTGGAGGGGTGAGTCAGGGATGGCACTTCTGTGAACCCATGAAGAGTGTCTAAAATTTTCCTTTTGTAGTATTTCTGGGGCTCAGAGGAAACTTGGAATAAAAAATGTCCTCCAATATGATGTGCTCCATCCAATATTGCCAGATAAAGGTATGTCACCCAGATGCCTCTACTACAAATTCCCCCGACCCCACCGCCATAAACAGCTTCAGAGGGCAGAAGTGACAGAGGAAGCCATCTGCTTTCTGGTCAGCCCTAATCATGAGCATAAAGAGAGCCACAAAGGACAACACTCAGGTGACCGAAAGCCCCAACTTCTACTGGTCAGTTTTCTCAAGGATGAGCAGCTTGGGATGAGTCAAGGAGAGCTTTATGAAAACATGGGGCCAGGTTGGAATTCCTCTCCATGCAAAGGGGCCCAAGCTTGAAACAGATGTGCAGAGAAGGGCTTAAAAGGGCTCCTTTCTGGAGCTGATAATGATCTCAACAGCAAATTTCCATGGTTGTACTCTCCCCATTGTCTTCCTAGTTCAGGGCCCAAAGCTGGGCCTATATCTCATCCACAGACTCAAAGAACAAATTAACTCCTCTAAACTGTGGCAAATGAGAATTGTCTGAGAAGTTAATTGATACAGGGGGGAGGGGGAATCCGTGAAGGAAAGTCTGAGGTCTGGGAGAAGTGGGAGCAGCTTTCTCACGTGGGAAGGCTGGTTCATTAGCATTAATAGGTGGTGCGTAGGTATAATTAGGCCACCGATTCTGGTAGCTTCTTTTAGTTGGACAAGTTTGGAAAATGAGATTCAGGACGAAAGGGCTTATCTATCCTGGCTGCAAGCATTTCTGAAGATCTAAGTCACAGAATTCCCCAGGTGTGGGTGTCGGCAAGTGACTGGACCACTGACATCTACAGAACCCCCAATTCTCCTGCTTCTCAGTTGGTTCCTGTCCTTTCCTTCGATCCCTGTCTATTATGATGATATCTAAGTTCCATTTTCCATTCAGTCTTCCTTCTCCCTAGTAAGTGAGCAATGGGCTGAGACAGAATTAAAAGGAAGGTGGCAGGAGGTCGTATCTCTGGGGCACCTAATAATAAGAGTAATAATAACTCAAATATTGAGGTTGCCTTGTGCCCTGCATGCAGCTAAGTGCTTTCTGCATATTACCTCATGCTTCACACATCCCCATGTGGCAGACATTTACATTTACTCCTGAGGAAGCTGAGGGACTGAGAGATTGAAGCCATTTGCCTGAGGTCACAGGGCTGGAGAGGATGGGATTTCAACCAGGTCTGTTTGATCCTTAAACATTAAACCCCAATGTGCATTGCAGCTGAGGTCAGATCAAAGTAAAAAGGGTTCTTGCAGCTGCAGACATGGCTTCTGAAATGTCCAGCCAGGCAGGTCCTTTACATGCCATCATGCCCTCCTCAGATTTGGTTCTACATGTCTTCGAGGCGGGGGCTGGCAGTTTCCAGTGGATTTCCCTGTGTCTAGCTGGACCAGGTACCACTGGCTTTTGGGGTCAGAAAATTCCTTGCTGGGAGGGAAGGTGCTGTCCTGTGCTTTGTAGGATGTTTAGCAGCACCCTGACTTCTACTTACCAGAAGTCAGAAGCACCCTGCACCCCAAGTTGTGACACCCAAAAATGTCTTTGAACATTGCCAAATATTTCCTCAGTGCAAAATCCCCACCTCTCACCACCCCCACCCCACACTGGTGAGAGCCCTTCATCTAGACCACCCCACTCACATTGGGCAGTGTTTGCAAATGAGTGTGCATCTCAGGTAAAGGGAAATTTCCTGCCTGATCTTTTTACCTAAGACTCAGTAGCCAAACATAAAGAAAGAAATAAAAAGGATGAGTTATTATAGGCTGTTCTCATCTCTCCTCTCTCTTCTTGCTCTGAGCTCAGTCTGCTCCCAAGGAAAAGATGCAAGTAAAGTCGGAAACGTACTTTCTCTGCCTTTTAAACCCAGCACTTCTGATTTGAAAGGTGGCCATCAGGAAGCCAGCTCCTGCTGGATGAGAAACCCTGGCAAGATGCAGACTGCTTGCTGCTAGGCACTGTGGAACCACTGCCAGGGACACTCACCAGAAGCACATCAGAAGCGGAAGAAGTCCCCACAGGTGTCCTTGGACTGGTAACACCCTCACGGCAGCAGATCTGACTGGGCAGGAGGATTGACTGCAAGAAGCAAGAATCCCTTGGACTTCGCACAGTGTAGAGTAAGGGATTGGTTCCAAGGAAAGGCCCAGAGAACAGAAGTGCACAGAATGCGGTTTCTACTCCTTTGTTCAAGGAGCAAAGTGAACTCGTTTTTGCCTCCACTCCTTGTGCATGGTAAAAATAAGAGAAAAGAGGAGACAGGAGCTGGATAATCTGCAAAATGCAAACCAAACCCTTGGGTAGCCAAGAGTTGAGAAAGGCTCTTTTCTGCAAAAGAGAAAAAGAATGGGGGAAATATGCCTGCTTCAGCTAAGTGGATGGGGAATTCAGCATGGCATTTTTACGCTGTTAAAAGTTTTTACAGCAAAGAAAATACTAGGCTTTCTCTTTGTAATTTTGTGTTGGAAGACAAAGACTTTATCTTCTAGACAGTGCCCCGCCTGTTTGCTCAGGCTGATTTGTGACAGCTGCCTCCCAGAAACATGTCATGGTCTGGTTTTGATTTGGGAAGGGCAGGCTGGAGGAGATGCCTGGGAGAACAGGGTTAGGAACACACACACACACACACACACACACACACACACACACACACCCAGGTGCTCACGGTGTTACTGGTAAAACAATTGGGGAGAGCTGGTGAAAATAACCAACATGCCAACCAACCTCCAATTCTTATGCAACTTTGGTTTCATGGTCTTTTGACTTGCACATTGATTTAGAACTGAAACATGCCCTTCATGAAGATTACAGTGTGTCATCTATTGTCCACCTTTTCTGCTGCATTCAGTGACAATACCAAAACCACTCGACAAGTGTTACCCACTTTCATATTTAATCCGTACTATGTAATTAAGGAATATGTTTCAGAGAGTGTACTCTTAACTCATTAAGATGCTATTTACTGTACCACGAGTTTTTTGATGTCAGGAACATCATCAGAGCTTTTCATAAGACGTCTAATCTAATTTTTCTTTTGTCCAAACAGGAGTCTGATCTCAGGGCTAAGAGGGATGCAAAAGGGCATTGGAGGAGGGAAGAAGGTTCAGACTACAGACGAGATGGTAAGTATAGGTGATTACTCAGGTAATAATAAGGTGAGGAGCCTGGTTTTCTCTAGCTCAATTGTCCTCAAACTTAGTGGGCCTAAGGGTTCTTGAAGTGGGGGGGGGCACTTGTTAGAAATGCTGATTCCCAGGTACGAGCCCCAAGAAAGTCTATCTGTGAGTCTGGGATGGGGCCCAAGAATCAGCATTGTTGACAAGCATCCCAGATGAAAATAATGTAGGTGGTTCCTGGATTACTCTAACTGAGGGAGTGGATGGTTTTTACATGGAGAAATACACTGCTAAAAGCCGGCTACAGGTGGCTTGTACTAGGAAGTGGGGTTTTAATCACATTAATTTTCCAGTGCTCTGGGAGACACTTTGTGTATGGGTTGAAGAGGGGTGGTTAACAGTTGGCACAGAATCTCTGACAGGTCTCACTCGCCACCAGGGTACTGTGTGGAGGAGATGCTAGGTAGGTTTTTTCCAAGTGAGTAAGTTGAGAAGGTCAAGGACCTGAGAGCCACTGAGTCAAAATATTTAGAAGGTTTGATTATGTTTATAAGGAAAGGGGGGGGGTGTTAAAATTTTTGTTGATGGAAGTAAAAGGAAATCAAGAATTAAACACAGATCAGTTTGGAACCTGCCAAAACATCTAATTCAAGATATGTGATAACATCCATTCAACTGAATATTAATGCAATCATTAAAAATGATGGTTACGGGCCAGCCGAGTGGTGTAAAATTCCCCTCCCCCAATTCCCCAATAAAATCGTTGGTTAGGAATTGGCTTGGTATGCCAGTTCTGAGCAGCAGGGTCTGGGTTCGGATCCCACATGAGGGCCAGTGACGCTGCACCCTCTACAGCTAAGATGGTGAACAACAGCTCGACCTGGAGCAGGGCTGCCGTGAGTTGATGGCGCCAGCATAGGCTGCAGTGGGGCTGCAGTGGGCTGCCATAAACTACCGTGAGTGGCTGGCAGCCAGCATGAGCTGCCATGAGCTGCTGTGAGTGGCCATCCAATGACTGGAAACCAACTGCCTCAGCTGGAAAGAGCACAATAATACCAACATGGGCCAGTGAAGCAATGTCCTCCACAACTGACTGAAGAACAAAAGGATAGCAACTTGCCTGCTCCCCTTCCCCGATTCTTCAATGCTGTTCCCCTCCCCCAATTCCCCAATAAAATCGTTAAAAGAAAAAAGAAAGATGGTTACAAAAGTTATGAAAATAAGCTGATGATAGAGAGCAAATGAAGAAATCCAAGGCCCACAATATTCAGTATTGTTCACAATGCAGAAAAAAAAAACTCACTGATATATAGGAAAAAAACCTTGTTCATCAAAATATGAACACCAGTTGAGTGGTGAGAGTTTGGATATTTTTTTTCCTACTTCTATCTTTTTTCTTAATTTTTCTCTTCTACATTTTCCTAACTTCCCATACTAAAAAACAAACAAACCATAAAAACCTGAGTTTCAAAGCCATTTTCAAGTGGTCAAGAGCTATCTGATTTCCTTTTGTGAGAGTTCCAAATCCAGAGGTTTTAAGAGAAATGTACACACATTTAAAAATCCACCAGTCTGAAAAGCTCATCACCCATCAGCCTCTACCTTGGGCCCATTATTCCAGGGTTGCCTTTCCAGTAGCAAAATGAATAAAATCAGCAATCTTTTCTCTCCCGTCAGCAACCATGGTTTCTTACTTTGGGCACAGATGACTGCTCATGCCCAAGAAGGTTATAAATAAGCCTCCTGAATGGTTATTAAAAACCAGGACAGTAGAAAAATTTCTCTGGACCCAGAGAGTGTGGCTGAGGCCATGACATGTAGCAGGAGTGCACCAGCCGCTATGGGTGGGGCTCCCGCCTGTCTGTCCACTGTTCTCTGTCTCTCCCATCTAGCTCTGAGACTATCCTCGGCTTCCCTACATGCCAGGAAATGAACCCAGGAATAGAAATAAGGGACGAACATAATTAATAATGTTGTAAATATTTTGTAGGGTGTCAGATAGTCACATGTCTTGTTAGGAAGACCACTTCATGGATGGGGTAGAGGCTTGATCACTGCACTGTACACCTGAAGCTGATGTTGTATAATATTGTATGCCAACTACAATTGAATATATATATATATATATATATATATATATATATATATATATAGTCATGGGATGTGGAGTATAGTGTGGGAGTGGAGTTAACAGAATTGTAATAGATATGTATGATATGGGGGGGGCGTGGTGGATTGGGGGGGTTGTCATTTGAGGGGTAAAAAGTATAACTATTGCACTGTGTTGTATGCCTGAAACTATTTTTTTTTTTTAAAAGATTTTATTGGGGAATTGGGGGAGAGGAACAATGTTGCGGAATTGGGGAGGGGGGCCAGCCAAGTTGTTGTTCTTCAGTCTTCATTGTGGAGGGTGCCAGTCGCCATGTGGCTTCCTGTCAGCAGCTCGTGGCCTCTAAACTCAAAGTGCTGTGTTCAATCTTAGTTGCGGGTGGATATAGTCATTATCCCATGCGGGAGTCGAACCAGCAGCCTTGTTGTTAAGAGCTCACGCTCTATCCACTGAGCCATCTGGGAGGCAGCTCAGCTCAAGGTGCTGAGTTCAGTCTTAGTTGTTGGTGGGCATAGCCACCATCCCATGCAGGAGTTGAACACAGCAGCCTTGTTGTTAAGAGCGCACACCCTATCAACTGAGCCATTCAGGTGGCAGCTCAGCTCAAGGTGTGGAGTTCAGTCTTAGTTGCGGGTGGGCATAGCCCACCATTCAACAGGCAACCTTGTTGTTACACCAGCTGAGCCATCCTGCCACCTGTTGGCAGCTCAGTGACAGCTCAGCTTGGGCGCAGTTTACTGGCCCATGTGGGAATCGAACCAGCGACCCTGTTGCTCAGAGCTCAAGCTCTAAGCTAACTCTTAACCAACTGAGTCACTCGGCAGGCCCCTGAAACTAATTTAAAAAAAGAAAAGAAAAAAGAAAAGAAAAGAAAAGAAAAATAAAAAGAAAGAAAGAACGAACAGATTCTTCCAGGACTTTTACTCTGCTGGTTTTCATCTGGCCCCTGGTTTGGGAGCCTAGTTTAGAGCCATGCAATGCTCCTGGGGGTACGGCTTCTTTGGCGAGCACAGAGGAAGTTGCCACATGGGACCAGTCAGAAGGTATTCCTGAATCACCTCCCAGCACTGAGTGAGAGGGTTCAGATTCATCCAGCCTGCCCCTCCAAAGTATGTCCTTGCTGGCCTGAGACCCCCATATTAAATCACCACAGCAACAGGCCTCAAAGACCAGAGCCTTAACTCCAGAAAACCACAGCTAACACACATAACAGACATTTGGAGCCAAGCGCACATGGTGGGGCTTCTGGAGGAAGGAGCCAGGTCAGGGGAGTCAGCCCAGATTGGGGGGATCCCTGTGGCTCAGTAGTAGACACCTGCGATTTTTACCTCCTTGCAACACAATCCTTCTTCCTTTGAAGACACCACCTTGATTTCCCTGTGAGAAGCGTCCCATTTCCATTCTCAATCTCTGAGTTTTTTTGGCCATGACCCCACTGCCTGGTTCCCAGGGTGGGCATGTGACTCAGGCCTGGCCAATCAGAGCCATCATCTACCCTAGGCACAGGAGTTAGTTTAACAATTATCAGGTTACCCAAGTCAGGCAATTGCAACTTAATTCTGGGACTTTTGGGGACACTATTAAGAAAGAGCAGCTCCTAGTCCCCTTCCTGATGCTCAGGAACGTTGTTAGCCTTAAGCTGGGATAGCCACTTCTGCTGCCCCTGGGAAAAGCCTGCCTAGGATGAAGCCATGATGGAGGAAACAAGAACTGAGAGAAGGAAAGAAGCCGAGTGCTGATACCATCAGCCCGGATGACACCAGCATCCAGCTGTGCTTGGAACCAAAACTCTGTGAACTTTGTAGTTACGTGATTTCAGAAATATTTTGTTTGTTTACACCAGTTGAAGTTGGCATTCTGATACTTGCAAACAGGAGTTCTGTAATTCAGTGAACAGAGACAATCCCTATGCAGTTCCCAGGTAGACTCCAGGCCGGCCCGGGGTCAGCACCCAGGACTCAAGTAAATTCAAGGTTCTCAAATCTGTAAAACCAGACTGGGCTGCACATTTTCCCCAGGGGAGGGAATGAACAGAAAGATCGGGGCCGTGCAATAAATGAGCACGTCTGAGGTGCGGCCACTCAAGTACTGGGCGCCAGCTGGTTTGGAGGTTTTACCCAACAATTTAAATAAACACACTGGGTTAGAGGATGGCTACCCAAGTTATACAGAAGAATAGGAGAAATGTCCCTGCCCCAAATTCAATATAGAAATGGTTTACATTACAGGGATTAAAAAGCATTTCAGGCATTTTTGGTAAAGTGAGCCGTTCTAGTTGTTTCAGATCCCTACGCTGCTGTTTCCACATTCTTTTCCAGTTTCCAGCAACGCTGAGAAATTCCCCCAGTCCCCCTCAGCAATCAGTAAGTTTTGGTGTTGCACAACCAAGTTTCCCTTGTCAAGGTGTGTAGGTGATGCGTGTTGAAGGCGTGGACATGCCACAACAATGCAAAACTGATCAAAGCCGGCAGGAGGCCCTTTCCCACTTCTGTTCCTGCTGCGACTGCATAGCCAGGGCACTGACACGCAACTTTCAGCTAACGTTGGCCTGGGTCAAAAATCACAGAGTAGGCAAACTTTTATCCACTTCTGTTTTCAAATCGATCCTCATGGGTCTCCCAGGACCCTTCTCCCAGGGACCCTATAAACCTCTGCCAATTTCCTCTCCTAAGTCACCATCATCCTCTTATTTCAGTCTTTGCTCTGTTTACACCTTGGGTGCTGCCGTCTTCATCTCTTTCCTGGACTGCTCCATCTTGCATTGCCTCCTAATGGGTTTCCCTGCCTCAGTACTTGCCCTCTCCCAATCAATTCTTCACACAGCTGCTGGAACCATCTTTTCAAAATGCAATTCTCATCATGTTACATCGTCCTCTCCCTGCATGGCCTGCAGCTTCCAAGGGCTTTCCATTGTCCTTAGTGGAAAGGCCCCAACGCTTCAAATATCCTAAATGCCTCTGCGCCATCTGACCTTTGTCTTCCTTGCCTGCTCTCTGTGCTCCACCCAGCCAGTGGGCCTTTTTTCAGTTCTTCATGCTTGCCATACATTCCTACCACAGGATCTTTGCACATGCTGCTCTTGCTGTCTGGAATATGCCTTCTATTCTCCATTAAGCATCACTTTTTCAAGGTGCTATCCCTGACTTGGTCATATCCCTCTTTGTCTACCCTCCTAGCCCCACATTTACCGCGGATACAATTTTATATTGTACAATTAGATTGTTACTATCTATTAAAACTTCATTGAACTGTGAAGTGCAGGAAGAGGCCCATGTCCACTTTCGCTCAGCACCTTGCACAGGCCGTGGCACCTACTAATAGTAATAACAGCTAATATTAATTGAGCACTTAGAAGGTATTAAGCACTGTCCCAAATTCCTTATAGGAATTAACTCATTTAATTCCCACAACCACCCTACAGGGCACTGTTGTCATTCCATTTCAAAGACGAGGACACTGAGGCCCAGAATTGATAAGCCAGCTGCCCAAGGTTCATAGGTATTAAACTACAAGGTCCAATGTCCAACTCTGGCAGGCTGGTGTGCAGCTGCACTCTCATTCTGCTGTCACTTACAGGGTAAGCACTCCAGTCACATTTGCTGGCTGAATGAATGAACGAATCAACAGAAACCATCTTTCCCTTCCCTCATTCCCATCCACACCTGCGCTCCCTTCTCATAGGTGCCGGCTCTCGCTGACCCACCCACTCCTTACAGAATCTGGCTGACCCATGAGGAGGAGCCATATTCCCAGCCTCATCAATCCACACAGGGCCATTCTGCAGGGACCAGCTGACAATCTCCAGCTGCCCTGTGGCATAGCGTCTGCTGCAGCAACAGGTCCTAATTCCAACTCTACTCTGCACCTGGCCCTAGTTGCGACCTGAACCCTATAACCTAACTGGCACTCCATCCTTAGTCTTCTCTCCATCGGTGCCTCCTGCCTGGGAGCCAACCTTGGGACAGCTATACTTGTCTCCTGTGTCTTTCCTGCCTGTGATCTGGGCACATTGTCTCGGGCTGCCAGCTTTGTCTCCTGCCATTCAGCTCTCATTTGACACGTGCGCTCAGCTTCCCTCTAGCCCTCCCAGAGCTATATAGACATAACCACCACCTGGCTGCACAGGAAAAGGAGTTCTTGTCCCTTCAGATAGTCACAATGCAAATTTCCTGATCACCACCCTTCCTGTGAGGATGCACCAGAGAGAGGGGTCAGAAGCAGGGGCTCTGCAGGTGACCACAGCCTGCTCAGGTCCTGGCTGTCAGTGGTGACCCTGGGGAGGTCACGTCATCTACGAACTTCAGTGCACCCATTGGTAAAACGGGTACAATAATCAGACTTATCTCACAGGGTTATTGAGTTTAAAGCGATGTAATACGTGAAGTCATTAGCATGGCAGTCACAGTCAGTGGTCTATTATGATTATTGTAAGTTATTATCATCACCCACATCTGCTGTGGTACAGTGGTTAAGGGCACAGGCTCTGGACCAAGGATGCCCACATTGGAATCCTCCACTTTCAAGCTGTGTGACCTCCCCATGTCTCATTTATGTCACCTGTAAATGGGAATAACAACTCTATCTACCTTGTAGGGATGTTGTGAGTTGGTTCATGTAAAGTGCTCAGAATTATACCCAGTACATGATAAACACCCAATAATATTAGCTGTTATTGATGTTGTTACTATTTCTATTACTGTGATCGCCCAGTCTGCAAGCTGCTTTAGACTTATGTTTAGGCAATGGTAGAGTGAAGAGCTTCCATGAGGCTCTCCACAATAGTGGTATGAGTGGTGACTGCCTGCCTGACTCACTCTCTGTAAGCATAAGAGATGGACTGTGTTTTCCAAGAAGAAACAGGACACTCCCCATTCCAAACAAATTGGGAAGTGCCACAGCCCAGATCTGAGCTGGCAAGCCAGTGGGATGATCTGTTTTTCCGGATCTGTTCTAAGGAAAAATCCTGCCCACAGAAAGATCATACTTCATGCCAGAGTCAACACTACAGGCGTATTCAATAAGATAACTTACTGACCATGAAAGAAAAAAACCATTATCATCCGAGGATCAAGGTGTTCTGACTAAGCCTTTTGTGACACATCTCTGTTACTCATAGATCAGGATTCTAGGATTTAAAGACACACAGACAGTTCAGAACGCTGCCTTCTCAAAAGACAATTGAATTTTCTAGCAAAATGCAAATACAATGGTGAGGGTCAGCAGCAAAAAGACCAACTTCCGAAGTCTAGTCAATACCAGGTCCTTGGTGTAGGCTGTGAGCTGCATAGGATGTGAAAGGCTATTTATTTAGGGTCTGTTCTAGTGACAAACGATGATGTTTCGACTATTAGCTACAATCTTTCTTCCACACTGTTGTGTCTGACAGATCCATGGAAATACAGAAGCATAAAATGGATTTCTTTAGCTTCCTGTTCTCATGCTGCTTTGGAAAAAGAGGAGCCCTGGGGAACATTTTCAAACCTAAAAATAAATGCAAACCTGCACAGCTGGTGGATGCTGGGAGATGTCAGTAGCTAAAACATTCCAAGAAGCACCAGTATGTTTGAGATAAGAGAGAAATAATAATAAAAAATGTCAGGTAATCATATAATGACCCTCTATAATAGGGTCATACGTGTCATGAAGTATATTAATGAGTTTAAATACATTATCATTTAATTCTCTACAAAAACCCTACAAAAGACGTACTATTAGTCACTAAATCCCATGGATGAGAAAACGGAGCTTTACAGAAGGTCACACAGTTCCTACATGATAAAGGCTAGATTTGAACCCAGAAAGTGACTCCAGAACTGGCACTCCAAACCATTCATTTATCAATTGAGAATTTGGAAAACCAGTGCTCCTGTGAGAACATCCAAAGAGATTAATGATGGGGTTAAAACTGTGCCCAACCTAACAGCTCACTTGCGTCATCTGTGCTCTCCAACAGAGGTAACCGCCAACTACACGGGGCTGTTGAAATTTAAACTGATTAAAAATAAATGAAATTTAACATTCTGTTCATTGCTGTTGAGCAGTTAAAATGTGGCTAATGCACCTGATGACCTGCAATTTTAATTTCAATTTTCACTAGTTTGAATTTCAATATTCACACGTGGCTGGGGTGACCATGTTGGGCAGAGCTGCTCTGAGGAATGTCTCTCAGCTGTAACAGGCTTGGTTCAGGGATGCTTCCAAAACTCTCAGAGAGAGGGGGCCATGAGCTGCAGCAATGCCGAATTGCTTTGCCCAAGGGGCCACAGAAAATCATGGAGATAAATTCCTGCCTCTTCCTTAGGATCAGAGACTGTGTTCTTCAAGTGTACCCGTGTGGCCTTTCCAACATTCCCCAACTCCCAGATTCCCCTCAATTCCTCATAAGTCACTGTGTGAGGACAATCAAATCAGAACAGACAAAACCCAGGACCAACTTGTTCTCGGACAATGCTTCCACCAGCCTCAGCAGGGATCTGGTTAAAATGCAGGTTCCTGGGCCCCATTTCTACAGGGTCTGATGTAAGGGGATGGGGGGGGGGCGCTGATGTCCATATTTTAATCAAGCAGCCAATGATTCTAATGCAGGTGGTCTAGCTTCTGAGGCTGAATTACTTATTTATCTCCTGGCCTTTGAAACAATTATAGCACATAAATCTTTTGAGAATAGCACAACCTGGGCTGGAGCCAGGCAGTCGTCACTCTGCACTAATTGCTCACTTCTGTGACATTAGGCAAGGTGCTTAGTCACCAAGGCCTCATTTTTTTTTTTTTCTTCCCATCTGAAACATGGGGGTAAAGATATCTGCCATTTGTTCTCTAGGACAAATGAGAACACAGATATGAAAGCACTTGATGGGGAGAAAAGCTAAAAACACACTATATCCTGCAACTCAGAGACATATTTTGCTTGTTAGCAGAGAGTTTAAATAGATTTCACATTTAAAAAAACTCCACATTTTTAACTTGTCTGAGACAAATGGAAGATCTGACAGGATGGGACTCATATCAGATTGGCAGCCTGGTGTGTTGAAGAGCTTGGCTCTGGGGTCATATGCACAGGTTCAAATTCCTGCTCCTCCTCCTAAAAGCTGGGTCAAGTCCTTCAGTCTCTGAGCTTCAGTTTCTTCAACTCTGAAATGAAGATTTTTACAGCCTATCTCTTTCATAGGGTTGTGATGATTTAATTATGCAAGCTAATATTTATAAAGTGCTTAGAACAATGTTTCACATGGTAAGAGCTTCATAACTGTTAGTTGAATAAATAAATATCCCGGCACGTGGCAATAAGCAGCTGGAGCTGAGCAGTGGCTGCCCCCTGCAGATGGGACTGACATGTGCCAGTTATCAGTCTCCACCCAGACACATCTAACGATGGGGTTCCTGCTGTATGGGGTAGATGCATGTCTCCCTCCTCAGGGTCTTGCCCATAAGGGGCACATTCACTTAATGCATCTTAGAAGGACTTCTCAAGCTATCCGTGGTGAAAGCCCAGTTTTTCATTTCCAGTCCATTGTGGACTGACATGTGGCCTCCCTGCATATGCTACATACAACCCACCCATGGGTTCTACAACATCCTCCCGGGTCTGTACCTGGGCCAAAAAATGAGCCCACTGAACATGCCCTTGGATGTTGCAACAAAGCCAAATTGCTCCAAGGGTTTCTAAATATTGTCATTTCAGTACTTATCTTGCTGTGGACTGCGACCAGCCCTGATCCTCAGACGACACTTTGTGCAGTGCCTTCTTAGAGATCATCTACATTAGGCTTCACATGCAGACAAACCAATAGGACAACCTGACTGCAGAGGGCAGGTAACAGATTTATTCACTCTCTCCCCCCTCCCCACCCCCCACTTTAGCCCTGTCCAGCCAGCTTGCCTTCTCCTTCTCTATCCACATTTCTTTTGTCTCTATCTGCACATTAAAACCAGGTCCCTAATGAGACACAGGTTCAGAACAGCCTTGGAGCTGTCGTGGATGCTCTGATGTCCAAGGCAGCTCCAGGTTTTGTGACTACTATCTCCAGCTCATAGCTGGCCCTTCTCTTGAATGTTGCTCAGGCCAACAGGAGCTGCTCCATGCCCACATCCACAACCTTGTCCCTGAGTTGCTCTCCAGTGGCCCAAAGCCAATGACTGGCTGACATGGTCAGCTCCTTTGTCTCAAGAGGAAACCAACTGCATGGTGCAACATCCTCCAGAGTCCCCTGTAGGGTCAGGCTGAAGCTAGACTCAGGTCCAGACATGGTCTTTCATTTGGCTCCCCCCTTGGCCCTGCCTAGCTGCTCTCACTCCCTCTCCCTGGATGCACCCTCAACACATCACAGGCATCTTAATCTCTGCCTCAGGCTCTGTTTATAGGGAATCCGATCAAAGACAGAAGCCATCTGTAACCTGGGTTCGCCTTCCCTAATGACATGTTGGAGGAGGGTACATGCAGGAACAACACTAAAATCTGAAGGCCGGCACCAGGTCGCCCAGAGGTCATCCTCTGCTCTCTGACTGCCAGGCAAACAGAACCTACCTGTCGTATTAGACAGGGCCAGCGATTCCATGGAGCCTCGAGGGGTCTGCTCTGTGGGCGTCATGTCCTCAGTGTATTTCAGGGAGCTAATTGGATGACGGGTCCGACATTGCTGAGTGGATATGCCCCCTTCCTCTTCCTCCTCCTCCTCCTCCTCATATTTGGGGACTTGGATGCTGCCTCGGGTTTCACTAAAGCTCTGACTGGACATGTCGCTGTAGCTCTCCTGGGACCTCAGCCTTCCAGGGTAGTAGTCCTCTCGGCATTCCTTGATGAAGCTGCTACCGTGTCCCTTCATGGCCAGTGATGAGCTCCTTTTGGGGTTGCTGAAGTGCTTGGCCCACATGTCAGGCTGGGCCCCGGCCCCTTGCCCTCCTGGACTGTAGGAAGTTCTGATGTTGCACTGGCTGAGGAGCTGCAAAGGACTCTGGGACTGGTTCTGCTCCATCTTGTTCCCGTAATGGTAGGGCTCGTCCCGGCTCCTCCAAATGGGATCCCGGTTGAGGCTGGGTGTCTGGCTGGACAGGCTGAGCAGATCCATCTGCAGTGACAGGGGGTCCACATCAGCTGACAGCCGGTTGGAGCTCACCTGCAGCTGGCTGTGCTGGTTCAGCATGGGCTCCTCCGTCTTGCCCTTGTTTTTGCCGATTTTGGCACTACGCCGGGACTCCTTGGCCCTGGCATTCTGGAAGGCGGAATCGGATGAGTCCGATCCATTGGGGTCCTCCCCAGCACTGCAGGCCCGGGAGCAGAATATCTGGCCCTGTTTGGGGAGGAATGGCCGTCCCAGGAGGGATTTCTTGCAGTGAGCACAGCAGAAACAGGTCTCAGTGGCGTGCCAGTGTTGGCCGTCATAGGTCATTTGGCCTTGGTCGATCCCTGAGGATGAAGAAGAGACATGGAAGAGGCTTATGAGCTCTCAGAGTATTGCATTATAGTGTGAGACATACCCTGGTGGGGCTCAGCGCTCCAGGTGCAGCAGCGAATAAAATGTCATCAAATCTATGATCAGGCCCCCACATAAATGGTATTCATGCCCTACTATGAGAGCCCCCTGGTTCTACTAGCAGCTCCTTCATAACTCGTCTGTTCTGAGTACAGAGAAACTACATCAAAATGACCTGTCCATAGATCCTTCTGCCTGGGACGCATTCCTCCAGACAAATCGCATACTGATATTAACCTATAATAAAGCACTTCTTTTTTTTGCTTTGCATATCTGTACACTCATTTAACTCCTCCACTGTATGACTGTATGAGGTAGGCTCCTATTATTTCCATTTTTCAGATAAGGAAACAGAGGCACAAGAGGTTAAGTATCTTGTCTAATGTAAAACAGCCAGGAATCATAGGTGAGATCTGTACCCAGGAAAGCTTGCTCCTCTCTGTAACACTGGCACTGTCATGTTCACTCTGCTTAGGGGTCTGCTCCAATGCCAACTCCTTGGAGCAGGCTTCCCGTCCTCCCTGCTAACACATTCTCTACCCATCCCTGCTGTATTTTTCTTTAACCCCACTTGACGTTGTCCCACTACATATATGCATCTGCTTATCAGTTCTCTCCCCCACTGAAAGGGAAGCTCTTTTAGTAAGGACACGGCCATTGAGTTTCTTTGGTATGTCCAGGAACATGGCCTGGTGCATCACAGGGGCTCTTCATATGTTGAATGGATGGATGAACTGAATCCTATCACCAGTGTATGCCATTCCAAAGGGTAATCACTGAGGAACTCAATGGCAAAGAAAAAAAAGTTAGATTTCAGCTGTTGATAGGAAAATGTTGGAAGTGGTTTGTCAACTATATCTCCCTTACATTAGCATCCATACCTTTTGCTTGATTTCATCAGGAAAGGAAGAAACATATTTCCTCCCCATGCCAGGGCTGTGCCTGGTTTACATAATCTTGCCACACCTGTGTACAGAAGCCTCCCACGGCCTCTGCTGTTCTTGCTTCTCAGCATCTCTTCTGCCCTATTCTAGTTATAGGACTTAATCTCCCATGGGGCATCATCTCCTTGCTACCCTTGGGTCATGAACTTTGGGTGGGACTAAGCCACTTCTGGACCTAGCACTTGCCAGTAAAAAAACTAGTAACTCCCAGACTGGTTACTAGTGACTGGTTCAGGAATGGGCACATGACCTGCACCAGGCCAATGGGAAAGTCACTTGAGAATGCTGCTAAGACAGCAACAGGGAGGTTTTCTTTGACAGCAGTTGCTAAACTGGCAGAATGGAAGCCACTGCTGGGGCCACCATCCTGAGGGGAGAGCCTGCTGAGATGCAGTCCCAGAAATGACTATGGGGTAGAAAGGAACCTTTGCAAGACTACTGATGTCTGATGATAAAAATCTTTCCAGAAAGGCACTAATCTGAACCTTCACCTTTAGTGGCTGAGAACGCTGAGCCTGGACTTTCCAGAAATAACTTGTCTAGACTTGTCTAGAGAGGCAGTGAACAAAACACTGAGAGAAAGAGAGAAGGGCAAGAACAAAAGGCAAAGAGCAGACAGCCTCTTCTGACCCTCCCTGTCCTCTCCCTGACTTACCTGGATGTCCCTGGCGACCAGGGAGAGAGAGGCAGAGGGCAAATTCCTCTCTTGGTAGCTCCTCCCCAAAGGGGTCTCTGTTTATTTAGGAGTCCGGCCCTTACAGACTCTTAGGGGATTTCTAGAAGGACAGGAACAACCATAAGGGCCACCCTTAAAGCGAGAGGGACACTGAATCCACTGCCGAAAGCACAGCATTCCCAGGAGTGAAAACTGGCTGGGGCAGGGCTAGAGCAGCTGACCCAGAGCTGTGGCCCCATCCATACTTTCTCCCCAGGCTCCTGGGAGGACACAGGGCCAGGCAGCACAAGGAGGCAGAACTCTCTTGTAGTTAAGAGTGAGGCTTCAGGACTCAGAAAAACGCAGGTTTGAATCCTGGCCCTGTGCCAGTCCAACTGGTTGTAAAGATGATGCAGCCCATCAGCTTGAGTTCGAATCCTGGTTCTGCTGCTGTCTGGCTGTTTGACTCTAGGCAAGAGGCTTGACCTCGGTCTCTTTCCCAATAAAACAGGGATAATAACAGTACTTCTTCGAGTTGTTGTGACGATTAACTGAGTTAATATGCAGCGAGTGCTTAGATCTGTCCCTGCTAACTGTTCTGACCACTCTTCTTTTTGCATTTTTATTAGATGTTAATGCCTGTCCCCCTGAGATGTTAATGCCTGTCTTCTCTGAGAGCCACTCTCTGGGTGCAGGCCAAGAGAGAACCGAGTCTGGCTTGGCCTTCCCTCCTCTCTCCCATTTCCCCTCTTCCAGGGAGCTTGTGCTGGTGACCCGGACTCCCTGGCTCCTTGCTGTGAGCTCGCACTCAGCACAGCATCAGAGCAGCTGCAGCTTTCCCGCTCCCCGTCAGAGGTACACAGGAAGTCAGTTCCTCTGTCTTGTCCTCTACCAGCTGCATCTCCGTGCTTCTGCAAGGAAACACACTCAGATATGGCAGCAGGGGCCTGGTTTTGGAGATGGGAGTGGGGGCCTCGCAGAAGGCTGGGCTGTGGGGAGAGGGGTGGGGGAGGTGTGTTACAAAGCAGCCCAGCAGGCGGTTGAACGTGGTCTCTGATAAACATCAGGGATGTCAGATGGTGCTCTGAACTGCTCCTGAACTCTAAACATCTGGAAAAGGGCTCTGCGGGTCCACATCTAAGCGCTCCCTTTTTATTCCCTCTCTAAGCCCTTTAAGCACTGCTCTGAGGGCGTATGTGTCTACTGATGCTAGAGCCTGGGTCTGTTTATAGGACTGTTTGCTCTGCACAGGCAAAAGTACCGTTGCCCTAGCAACGGCTGCCTGATGCAGGGTCGGCTCTGAGCAGCTATATAAATATGGCATATTTGTATAATATAGTCAGAGTAAAGCACCCAGAGACTGTGGTATGCATGATACACAGAACATATCCTTCCTTTCACTGTTGCAGGAAAATTACGTTTTACAGAAAAGTGGATTTAGGGAAGAAAATCGGGGACAGCATTTTAACTGCAGCAACGATAGTACTGCAGGCCACAGAGGTCTCCTTTTCTGGTAAAACACTGATGCTTTTTTATGAATTTAAGAGGGAAGGAGAGGGGATGCCAATCAACACCTCAAAAAGCTAGAAGAAGCAAGAAATAGAAGCAAACAGAGGGGCCTTCTGAGAGGTACATTCTATGGTGACAGGCAGGTTTTCTCTCTTCCATGTCACAGAGTGAAAATTATAAGTGGCAGTTTCTGGAGAGGCTTTGAAGGCTCAGTGAAAGGGACAGAAGAAACAGAAATACTAATGAGAAGGGGGGATAGTTGCTGTGGGCTTTCTGTACACTCCGCCCATCTCATCCAGGCAAGCACTGCTTACAGACCTAGAATGAGGGAGTAACGCTAGGCAGGTAAGTTGCCCCATCTCCCTGACAGGGTCCCAACCCCCTGCCCTTCCTCAAATGCCGAACCACCTGTGCAAATCAAGTTCACCCTTTTCCTAACTCATATCTGAAAAAGAAGTTTATCTGTTTGATTGTTTTGACTTTGTGAGAAATGAAAGCTGTTGGATTCTTGGTTGAGGCATCAGGCTGTGAGACAGTGAGGCTTTTAGGGTTTAGGAAAGGGAATTTGTGCATCACTCAAACCCACAGACAGGAATGCTGCTGGAAAGAGTCGGCACAGCAACGCTCAGCCCTGGGCCTGGCAGAGGCTTAGCTTGGAAAGGCCTCACGGAAGCAGACTTGAGTCTTTGGGATGGATGGCTCAACAACAAAGGACAACTGAGCACACAGTAGGTGCCTTGTCCACAAAGCTGTGATTTTTATCAACACACAAAACTCTTCAAATTACTAGCTAGTTTTCCATTTGACTACATCACTTCTGATGAACCAGGGAGACAAAGCCACTACTTTGTGTTCTTTTTTTTTTTTTTTTTTTCAGGGCAGTGTCACTGGCCCTCACATTTGGGATCCTAACCGGGACCGCCGGCATCCCAAGCCAGTTCCTAACCACCACGCCACTCGGCCGGCCCACTACTTTGTGTTCTTGATAAAATCTTTTAAGTGGGGCAAAATGGGCTCCCAAACTATCTCCACACTCCCCACTCGCAGAAGGTAAGAAGTTGGCAGGTGCTGGGCAGATTTGGAATCGCACAAGCCACAGGAAGATCAGGCTGCTAGGCTCACAGACACTCATCCACTGCCAACGTATTTATTTATTTATTTATTTATTTATTTATTTATTTATTTATATTTTTGAGGGCAGTGTCACGGGCCCTCATATGTGGGACCAGAACCGGGGCCACTGGTTTCCCAAGCCAGCGCTTAACCACTGCGCACTCGGCCAGCCTACGTTTTTATTTTTTTTAAGGGTGGCTCATTCTCAAGGTGCCAGAACGGGCAAGTTGAACGAAGAAGCCACAGATGCAGCAAGATCTGGAATAGCACTGAAGGGCTGAACAAACTGGTTACTATTTGCAAAGGGAAAATGATTTTCACCATCTCGGATCTGCCACTTATTTGGGAGAGTTTACAGCATATGAACTATTTGAGATCCCTTGCTTTGTATTTGGCTGGGTCAGCTTTTGCTGACTTTTTTTTTTTTAAAGATTGCTTGCCAGAAGCCATTTGGTTTTCTTGACTTTTCCTTCCTACCAAGAGAAATGCTTTGGTTCCTACCTCCACTGACCCTTGAATTTTTCCAAGGAGGCAGTGGAAGACATCTGTTTGTATTTTCCCTCATAGTTTCCTTGAGACCTTTTGCCCTCCCCTTGGTGGAAGGGCTGTATATCATATAGCCCCACCTAGGGGGTGGGCCTATGACTCAGGCAGACCAATTAAAATTCCCTATTCGCTTGTTCTCAGGGCAGAACATATGACCAGCCAGAGCCTATGGGATTCCTATTTGGAGGACATAACAACTTGGTTGCTGGAAGAGACATGGCCCACACCTTTACAGAATACAAGTGCTAAGACTTTGTGTAAGTGTGTGTGTGTGTGTGTGTGTGTGGGGGGGGAGTTGGGTCATCTTGGGTAGCTTGCTTCCAAATGATGCCAACAGAAGGCAAAGCTGAGCTGAGATACTAAGGGAAAAAACCAGACTCTGTATGAACCCTTGATCCAGCCCTACCTGAAGCTAGCATTCTCCTGGCCTTTCTTGAAGTGTAAGCCAATTTTCCCTTTTCCACTGAAGCTAGTATGAGTTGAGTTTCTATCACTTGCAACCAAAGGGATTCTAACACAATGGAGACCAGTCACAGCTGGACCAAACTCAGTACCAAGCATTGCCTCACCTATGTGTTGGGCACAGGTGTCACAATATTCGGCGTATAATGACTCGAAGCAGTGACAACAGTAGGGCCTTCCCTCCTTCATGATGTAGCGCTGACCGCCCAGCACTGTCTCACACTCAAAGCAGCAAAAGTGTTTCATGTGCCAGTGTCGCCCCTCAGCTTCAGTGCATTCATCTGCGAAGATGATCTGGAAATGGGGAAGCCAAAGGACCAGTGGTTAGGACCCAGCCATGGGAACGCACTTTAAAGGAGGAACCCTATGGGGGCCCCAAACTAGAAGGGTAGGAAAACAGGTCTCGCCCACACAATGTTAAACATCTATATGTGTACATTTATTCTACATCTAAATCAACTCCCACATTTTGATTGGCTTAAAGTACAATTACACATGGTTTGTAGCCTTGCCAGTGTTTAATTTTCCACGTTTTAATAAGAGAAAGAATGTTCTACCCTAAAGAATATGAAGCAGGGCCAAAAGCTGACAGCTCATGGGCACGTTGAACATACATATCTGTTTTATTTGGCTTATATGCCTTATTTATAAAAATAGGAAGTGTCATATAAACACCCGGAATCCTGGTTTCTCTTGAATATATAATAGTTGACAATAGTCGATATACATTCCTGCATGGCGACAGTGGCTAGAACTGAGCAGAGGCTGCTGCTTTCAGATGCGTGGCGAGTCCTTCAGTTTTGTCATACTCTTCACTATTCACTGTTGCCTTAAAATGAGTCACCTTAGTTTACAGTATCTGCTAGCCCTCAGAAGCATTCATGTTCTGATCTCTAATATAGAGTTTTTAAAAGTGCACAGCACAGATTTAAAAGCTTACTACAAACTACCATAATCAAGGCAGTGTGATACTGGTATAAGGACAGATACCTGTAGGACATTGAAATATGGAATAAACCCAAACATTTAGGGCCAACTGATTATCAACAAGGATGCCAAGGACATTCAATAGGGGAAAGAATAGTCTCTTCAACAAATAGGGCTACAACAACTGGGTAACCATATGGAAAAGAATGAATCTGAACCCCTGTCTCATACCATACACTAAAATGAGCTCAAAGCAGATCAAAGACCTAAAGAAACAAAAACTATAAAATGCTTAGAAGAAAATAGAGGTGTAATTTTCATGACCTTGGATGAGGCAATGATTTCTTAGATATGACACTAAAAGAGTACGCAACAAAAGAAAAATAAACAAATTGGATTTTATCCAAGTTAAAAAGGTCAAAGGACATCATTAAGAAAGTGAAAATATAACCACAGAATGGGAGAAAATACTACAAATCATGTACCTGATAAGGAATTACTCTACTCAGAATATGTAAACAATACTTACAATTCCACAATGAAAACAGAAACCACCCAATTTTTAAAAATGGGCCAAGGATTTAAGCAGACATTTCTCCAAAAGACAAGATACACAAATAGCCAATAAACACATGAAAAGATGCTCAACATGATTAGCCATTAGGGATATGCAAATCAAAACCACAATGTGATATCACTTTACACCCACTAAGATGACTACAAGGAAAAAGACAGACAATAAGTGTTGACAAGAATGTGGAGGAACAGAAATCCTCATTCACTATTAGTGGGAAAGTAAAATGGTATAGCTGTTCTGGAAGGAAGTTTGGATTCCCCCAAAAAGTTAAATATAGAATTTCCATATGACCCGTAATTCCACTCCTAGGTATACAGTCAAGAGAACTGAAAATATATGTCCACATAAAAACTTGTATATGAATGTTCACAGCAGCACTGTTCACAAGAGTCAAAATATGGAAACAACTTAAATGTCTATCAGTTGATAAATGGCTAATGTGACATATACATGCAATTGAGTATTATTCAGTCATGGAAAGGAATAAAGTATTGATACATGGTACAACATGGCTTAACCTTGAAAACATCATGCCAAGTGAAAGAAGCCAGACACAAAAGGTCACATATTATATTATTCTATTTATATGAAATGTCCAGAATATGTAAATCCACAGAGACAGAGAATGGATTAGTGGTTGCCAGGGGCTTGGGTAAAAGGAGAAAAGGGAAGCAACTGCTAATAGATACATAGTTTTTTTTTGGGTGATGAAAATGATCTGGGATTAGATAGATAGTAGTGATAGTAGTACAATTTTTTGGAATATATTAAAACCCACCAAATTTGTATACATTAAAAGGGTGAATCTTATGCTATGTGAATTATATCTCAATAAACAAAAATGTCAAAGCACTTAAATCATCATCTTCTATCTGCCATTAAACAACATAATGTTGGATTATAAGCACTAATTTCCAAATGTGGAAACTGAGGCATGAAGGTAAAGTGGCTGCCTAGAATTACAGAGTTGGACCTGAACTCAGTTTCCCAACTACCTGTCTAGAGGGACTCTAGAACACCACCATTAACATTCGAATCTAAGAATCCAAATTAGTTCAGGCTGATCAACTTCCTCCTAGAAGACTGACTCTCCCACAGGCAGTTTGTGAGGAAGAAATACCCATGGAATAGTGAATTCTGGCTAAAAAAGAGGAGTGTTGTTTACACATTCCCACACTACTACTTGCCAGGTGAGACAGAACCAAAAGTGTACTCTGGGTAGGAGGAAACCCCTGGCTGGGACCTTTCCTAGAATGATTCCCATAAAAGTGGTCAGCTTTAGAACATTCTCCTTTCTGCTCCAAACTTAACATTTTTTACTGCGATGTAAGCTCCAAACCTTCAAGCTAAACCAGGTTTTCTATTCCTCCAGCTCACAGGTCATACCAGGGCAAGAGGCAGGGGTCTTGTGTTCTGGTCTGCTCTCTTGCCTAGGGCAGGGAACAGATTCAAGTTCCTCTCAGAGCACGGGGCGGCGGTATCCAAATGGAATGTACATTTTTTCCTCCTTAATCCTCGTCAGAACTTTTGTACATTGTGGGGAAATTAAATAATGCTACCAGTTTTCTTGTCTTCTCAATCCAACCTGTCCCATCGAAGCTCAGAAAATGGAACTTTTTAAGATATAAGTGGCACATTGTTACTGATAATTACTCCTTGGGTTTCAGGCTGAAATCAAAAGCCGCATGATTTTTTTTTTTTTTTTTGGTAAGACTTATGAACTGACCTAGTGCCAGGGAATCTCCTTACCACAGACACCAACTGCCTTTATACCTGGATGACCAGGAGACTGTCACATTCAGTAAAACGGACCACCGTCCCTGACGTGCTAGCAACCAGGGAGAGGTGGAACTTCTCTCTTGAAAGGGTTACTATAACAAGGTGCAATGGCTTATGGTTTTCTGCTGAACGGGAAGCCACAGGACAGCGTGTTAGTATGGGTCACAGAGGGGTGATGGGCAGGGCTGCGAGCCCCCTGGCGTGTGAACTGACCTCGTCACAGGCTGCACAGCGTGGCTTCAGGCACTCGGCATGATGCCTGCCGCAGTATATCTTCCCATCTTGGTAAAAGTAGATCAAATCCACCAAGAGCTCATTGCAGACGGTGCATATGAAGCAAGGCGGGTGCCAGCAAACGCCATGGCCGGCACGCGATGCAAACACAGCAATGTCCCCGCCATTAATCTGCCCTCCGCACTGTGAGGCAAATAGAAACGTCCGTGTGAACACCAGCTCCCAACTCGCAGCGCCACGCATCAGGGACAAACGATTACCCCCACCACCAATACCTGGTTACTGAGCATCTTGTTACCAACTAGTTCCTGTGCTACCTGCTTTTACACGTGTGCCCTCCTCACACTCGCCTTTCTGGGGGCCGACAAGTAAGTTGAAGATAAAGTAACTGAAAATATAAGGGATCACAGAGGTGGGAAAGAAAGAAAAACTCTTGCAGCAAGGAGGGAAACTTACACAGAATGAAGGTCTCATTATCTTTTAGATCCTCCAAACTCCATCCAGAGGCATAGCCAAGTTTAATACCAGAAGGAGTAGGCTGTGGGGGCTGGGAGGTGGGAAGAGGGCTGGTATGGTGGTAAGGGAGTGGATTCATAAACGTATGCCTACCTTGAACTATTTCTCTAAATGCCTTTCAGGCATGCTTTTAGCCTGCTTCGTCTAACATCTTTTTACACAGTCTTGATTAAAAAGGCACCACTTCTAAGACCAGACTCCAGAAAGTGCTTCTTCCCTCTCCCTCCTCTATCTTCCCAATCATGCCCCAAAGTTCCTTCCCCTATCCAGAAGGGAACAAGGCAGCATCCATGGTTACGGTGGGGGTTGGGATTAAATGAATATGGTCTGAAGGTCTTGGAGGGAGGCAGTGGGTCCAGGGGAAGGCTCTCTGCTGACCATGGCATTGGTCATGAGGTTCACAGCCTGAGGGTCTAGTACTAAGGCCCCACAGGAGTGGCTGAGCTCTAGGAACAGTGTTGAAAGAGTAGAAAAGCTACTTCCGACCCTTTCCTATATCATGGACATCATACAGGATGAAATGCTTCAGAAATGAAGCAAAGATCTCATGCAATAGTCTGTGGGAGCTCATTCATGTGAGTGAGCAGATAAAAGAAAGACATTATGATATAAAAAGTACTACCCCTACCTTTCATAGCATTAGTAGAAATGGGCTATGCATACCGTTAAAGGATAAATTGAGGCACATTAAAATTTTTAAGAGTTTATTTGATCATATACTGATTTGAATTGGGCAGCACCAGACTGAAGGTGGTTAGGGGCACTCTCCTGATGAGCTGGGGAGAGGCTCTGATAAGGAGGAAGGGGAAGCAAAGCAAGAAAGTTATTTGGTTGGCTATAGCTTCAGTGGTTGCCTTATTTGGGAAAGCCTAGTTGGCTGCGATTGGTTATCATGCTTCATTTTCTCAGATTCAAAGTGCATCAACTTTGGCTTAGGTTTGGGCTTGTTTCTGTAGGCTACCAAGGTATTAGAGCCGCCTCAGTGTAATAATGGCCTTTTTATTTAACTACTTCAACCACACAGGATGCCATTTAACCCTCACCATAGTTTATGACACAGGCATTTGTTATCTCCAGTTTGCAGATGACAAAACTGAGGGAAAGTAACACGGTCAAGGTCATCTAGGAGAAACATGAGCCAAACTAATGTCTTCCTGCCTCCATGCTCTTGTCACTATTCTATAATACTTCTGATATCTGCCTAAGTAATATATCCCAACCTTCCTCTTTCCTTCGGTAAAACTAGACGGGCTGGTTCCAGGAGTGGCAGGAATCCTGAACTGAGCACACTGAATCTCACATCTAACCACCAACCACTGGCATCTCAAGGGTGGGTCTCAGGGATGAAGACCCCTACTGCCAAATCTCTGGTCCTTCAACTGCCGTATCAAGTAATGTCTCCATGTCATTCACCTGATCCCTCTGAAATCTCAAAAAAAAAAAAAAGCCCTCAAGTGGTATCCACTGCCCTCAGGCACTCTTTCGTTTTCTCTTCACCAGTCCAGCTCATGTATCTTCAGGACCTGAATGGGTCACTTAGAGCTGAAGGATGCAGATAGGGCTGTAGAAGACGCAGCAGAGCTGAGAGGAGGGTGGAAAGTGATAATTGGCACTGGCAGGCTTTTGGCAGCTGAGAGGAGGGGCGAGGTGAACCCAGGTAGGCTGGATTCCCACCTTGCTTTTGTTAAGATGGCCCTCCACCTTGTCCTGAGCACTATATAGGAGAGTAGGAGAAGAAACAAATCCAGACTTTTCAGTTCAGTGAGGTGCTGGGAGACTGCAGGGGGCTTCAGGGACTTTGCTAAAGAGCCCTCAAACCGAGGAGGCCATCAGTTACCACCCCTTTAAGTGGCCCTGGTCCTGGGATGGTGCTGGGGAAGAGGCTGACCCATGGTCCAGACAAACTCCATTTTGTCATTCCTCTCCTCAAATCCTTCCAGTGGCTTATATAACTTTCCAGGATCTGGCCTCTGCTAAGTCTTTTCTCTCACTTCTTCTGTCCTGCCACACTGGCCAACCTGCCGTTCCTGGAACACAGTAAATAAATGCTCCTGCCTCAGGGATTTGAGGTGGTTCGGCCCTCCCCTCACACCCAAGGTCTGCATCATTCATGATTCACTCTCTCTGTTCCTGCCTGCCTTTGCTCAGAAGCAACCTTCTAAGTTCCTTTCCAGACCACTTTACGAAAACTTCAACCACCCCAGCACTTCCTATGCCCCTTCCCTGCTGTATTTTTTCTATGCTATTTACTTATGTTATTGTCTGACTTTTCCCCTTAGAATGTAACTCTGTATGAGGACAAAATCAAGCTTTTACATTGTTCTTCACTGCTGCATCCCCTGGCCCAGAGAAGGGTCTGGCACAAAGGAGACACCCAGTGACTGACTGTGGAATGAATGAATGGGTACAAGCACCCCTCCTCACTTCTCAGCATCCACTCACCTGTTCACAAATAGCTCCCGTCATTGTGACTGGGAAGGGTCTCACATTTCCTCGGCCCAGGTTTTCACGCTTCCTCTGGTTGCTGAAGAGCTTCAGCTCCCTCTTTTCTTCCTCATCCAGGGAATTGCAGTATCGGACCTGAACACAGAGAGTGGCACGGAAGAGATCACTCTCGCTTTTAGGATTCCTGGAGCTTATGCCTCACAGTTTTCTCATTAAACACACTCCCATTTGGTTTTATAGTCCTGGCCTGCACCAGGCTTGCAGCCATTTAAAATTAGTCTCTACCCAAGACTGCTGACAGACAAAAGAGCTTACTAAATACTCCAAAGTCTGGAGCCCAAGTCCTGGCAGGATAAAAGTTCTGCACCTCTGCTCACCACCCCGAGATCCAAATCACCTGGGATAGCTTGGGGGCTAGACAATTTCTGGGACTTTCTCCTTGTTTTGTATTGATTTGGATCTTCAGGCTGATTGTGGGCTCCTGATATTTTCACGTCCATGTACCCGTGGAAATGGTCCTGGACACCAGTGGATGGCTCCAGGCTAGCAAGCCAGAACAGCTGTCAGTTTGCTCACAGCTTCTCTTCTCCCATCTCATTTTTGGGAAAAGGGGGAACTAAAAGCCTGAGTCTGAAGAGTTGGCTCAAAGTTATCTATGTTGCTTCATGGGAGTCCCCTGCATACTTATCTGTGTGTAGGAGGGAAAGAGTTGCCTGCTGGGCTTTGTTTAATGCATCAGCTTGCATGAGATACTATCCTTCTTGTTAAATACAGAAACAGAATTAAGGGATGGACATTAATGATATTTCCCATTCTCTCCCCTTACTCATGCACTCCTTGGGAATTTCACCATAGTCTTGAATGACTGTTTACTTAAAACTGACTCATTTTTTAAAACTTGAATACATTTACTTTAAAATAGTGTATTGTGATTATAAATGGAAAAATCAATATTGCCTGCAAAAAACAGAAGGTGACCATAAAACTAAATAGAGTGAGAAGAAAACCACACTGTTAAGATTCTAGCTGGCTACTTTTCTTGTGGTAGACCCTAAAATGGAGATTCTTAATGCTACAACTTAAAAAGTGGAGACCAGTATGATTTGAAGAAGTGTGATATACCTAACACCAAACTCCAATTTCTCCCTTGAGCATTCAACCACTCAATCACTATGAATGAAATACAATTTAAAAGGGAGTGATTCTTTCATTACAGGGTTCAGTTTTATTTACTGCCATGTCCATGTGCCACCCAAAGTCATGTATCTACCACACTTTGGGAAGCACGGTCCTAACCCCACCTCCTGTTTTACTTTAGAGTAATCTGAGCATTAGAAAGGTTAACTGAGCTGCTCAGATGATTTATAATCCAGATGGTTACAGGGAAAGCTTTGAACTAGACTGGTGCATCCTAATTTGAAAACCAGTGCAGCTGTAGATATCAAAATTGTCTTATGTGGCTGAAAAAGAGAATGAGGAAATATTTACTTTAGAATCACCCTTTATCCTTAAAAGGGCCACGCCAAATGGGCGAAACCTGCCCACTAGGTCACATGTAAAGGATTCTCACCAACAGGAAGGAGGATTTTTGAAAGGTCTCTCTTTTTTTTTTTGAGGGCAGTGTTACTGGCCCTTATATGTGGGACCGAACCGGGGCCGCTGGCTTCCCAAGCCAGCGCTTAACCACCGCGCCATTTGCTCGGCCGGCTCGAAAGGTCTCTCTTAATGAAACCACAGTTCAGCATAAACAGAATAAACTACTAAAAGTAGAGACAGCAGATCACTTCCCTCTATCCAGTACAAAGAGTTAACAAGAAAGGAAACATCTTCATGTGGATGCCCCAGGGAGAGGACAGAGTGACCTGAACAGCCCAGAATACATGATTACACCACTGAAATTTTATGGACATGCTTTTAAAGAAAGGCACACCCCTCCTGCTTGTTAAATCCGGAATTTTCACTTCCAAATTAGTTAACTGGGCATCAGGTTACAGTATTTGCTCTTGGCTTTAAAGAGAAAGCATTACTTATACATTTTTATGAAGTCTGAAATAAACAATAAGAAAGGGAATCATGGCTCTCTTTCTAGGAGTTGCTTCAGTGTTAAAGCTTTTGTTTCACTTATTCAAATGTATTTTTGAGGTTCCTGATTTATTCTTTTTAATTCAAAGGTGGGGAGGTAAAGACTAAAAAAGTGCTCATTCATTTCCCCTGGGATCCAGCTTGTGGGTCCGGCAGTTGGTAGAAATCTGGTGGTCAGCTTTCTAAAGGGGTTCTATCATCTTTCAATTTAAAATTATGTTTTTGTTTAAAATGCAATCAGAGTTAAGTGGGCAGTTCAAGTCTGAGATTACTATTTTAAAAACCATATATTTAAAAGTTAATTTCTAGTTTACAAATCTAACCCCCTCAAGTATGGTGATCTTTTAAAAGCCTATTTACAAACTTCCCTTTACAATCAATTTGTCTTCAAAGAAATGCTTCCTTACAGTGCCCTGAGTCTGGGTTCAGAAGAAAGGGCAGCTTGCACGCCATGCTTTCAAGGGTATAAAGGATGAGCTTCGCAAGTTGGACTTTAAATGAAAAAAACACAGATGTTGAGTTGCAAATCTGGACACGTAACTTCTACTACAGCATAACGTGGAAAACGTGCCATTTATTCACTATGAAATGATGCTGAAAATTCAAGCGAGTCACAAAGTTTTTGCAGGGTTTAAATTGGCCAGGGAATCTCAACCATCTAACACGCTCAGGAAACCAGTGTAGTACATTCTTCTTCAACTAAGAAAACTTGAACTTGAGCTTTTAAATTTTAGTGCTCCCTGGTTACCCCCAAATAGCAAGCAGTGCCAGGCACAGAGGCGAATCCTCTCCATAATGGGATTCTGCTTTTCGGTAACGCTCTCCAAAAGGCGTCCAACAGTTTCTTTTGGCTCTAATTGAGGAAGCTGAAACCTAAACTAAATTGCCAGAGTCTTTCTTTGGGGATCTCTTTGATCACTGCATTTTAATTGTGCAAAAGGTAACAATTCACAGAAGGTTCTAAGAAAAGTCGTCCCAAGGTCCCTCTAGCCCCTTACCTCATTGTCATGTGGCGGCAGTTGGTGTAACAGCTGCTTGATTCTCAGTTTTTCTCCTGGGCTGTTGACATAAGGAACTTTCTCTTCTGGGAGACAGCTATAGTACTGGTGAACCTGAAAGATGAGAAGCACACAGGTAACTTGCCCATTCCCACTTCTGGGAGGAAAATTCCCGAAGCAGGACACAACCTACTTCCCACTGTCCCCACCAAGCATGGAACTCAACAGCATGAGTTTCTCACTGCAAGCAGAGAAATCCATCCTTAAAGAAAAGTGTTGAGCAAATCACTCATATTTTGGGGGTATTCCCTCTGCCAGGGAAAATAAAGCCAGTGGACTTTCCTAGAAAAAAAGAAATCGGAAAACATGCGGGTGGACCCCAAGGGGAAGGGCTTTCTCCGCAGGCTCGCCAGAGAGGTGATTTTACCATTTTCTCTGCTAGTCTCCAGCATGTAACATGCCTCCTGAGCCAAAGGGATATGTCAGTGCCTGCCTTGGCGTCACCGGAGTCAAAGCCAGATTTTAGCACTAGGCAAACTCCTGGGTCCCTCAGCCTCCACATTAAAAGCCCTCCAGGTTTTTGGCCCTTTCTAAGGACAGGCAGCAGCTCACATCTGTCAGAAAAAGAGTTGCTAAATCTGGGATACAGAGCGTGTCATCAAAAATCTTCATTAATAAGAGTATTTCTGTATGTCCTAGAATACTCCTGTTTACGACTGTTAGGACAGATTCTTCCACTTTTCTAAGGCTCATTCCACCCTAACAACAACTTCAGAAAGCACCAAGTATCTAAATTTGCCTGAGAAAAGAAAACACCATTCTATCATCCAACTGCATACAAAACCAGGGAAGAAAAACCTGACCAAAACAGAAGGTAATGCTATTATACAGGAAAGTCAAAAAACAAAACAAAACTAAAACCACAAGCTCAGATGACATCATGGAAAATACTTTTCAACTATCTCTAAGAAGCATCATGACCAGCTCTTGCGAAACAACGCATTCATTCAACAAAACAGAGACGAAAGAAGACTTAGGACCCTGAATGCATCCTACTCCTTATGCTCCACAAATGGGCTCTGATTCCTTTGACTTTAGGGAGCCTGGCATATACACACGTTTTGGGAATACTGAGGTGAAGTTACAAAAGCTCTGTCTACTTTGATCTCCAGAAACTAACTCATAAGTGTTAGGGAAGGGGAAGGCTCTGCAATGACAAGGCCTTAAAAAAATGTGAAAGCCATCTTTATTTTCGTAACAAATCATCGTAACCATTCACCACCATGTTCCTATCATCCTCTTAATCAAATCCCAAAGGCAACCATAAACAGACTTCTTGTCCTAGACTAGCTGTCTTTCGGAGGGCAGGGCCTCTGCAATTGCTCCCTAGAGGCACCTGGCAGGGAGCCCCGTCCTGGGATGAGAAGGTGTGAAGGAACGGCTCCAGGTTTTGAGGGCCGCCCACAGGTTACCAGCACTCTCCCAGAGAAGAAATACAAGCCCAGATCATGAGTTAGTTTGGGATTAGAAGTTGGCAATGAGCCCATCAGAGACCAGCACACCATTTCGTGCTCAGGAGAATCCGTGTACCATTTGCCTCCTCAGGTAAGTGCCAGGTATACAGAAGCAGGCCCCGTGTCTGTGTCTTGGGGAAGCTTTGCCTCCCCAGTAAAAGACCTGCTGGTACAAACGCCTTGTTGCAAACATCACTTTGCCATTCTTACAAGTCCCACTATCGTTATAGACAAATGCTAATCTGAAATGAATGACTGTGAATGCTTGTTAAGAAACAGTTTAATCTGAGCTTGCCTAGCCCTCCTCTCAATTTCCCATCCTTACTCACACAGCCCTCTCTTCACTGCCCAGACCAGGTTCTCCCTGGAAGCCCTTCTGACCAGCACGTTGAGCCCAGCTCTCTGATGCTGTCCACTGCTGAACCAGGTTGGAACCTTCCTTGTGCCCCGTGGTGTCAGGCAGAGATGTGTACCCCTAGTCCTGGCTCTACCACGTCCTGTCTCTGTGTTCCTCAGCAAGTTATTGTACATGAACTGCTCAGAATCCTCATCAGAAGATCATGGCCATTAAATGAGCGTGTAGGCAAAGCATTTGCCCCTCAATAGCAATAAATAACATGGAAGGATAGTAACACATATGTTATCTAGCCTGGTGTACTCCAAATAGGACAATCCAGGTGCTTCCTTGGACTTTCTTCAATTGTAAAGTATAGGTCAACACTGGCAGTTTACAGTTAGGCCAAACCTGGGAGCCACCTCCCACCTTAGTCTAAGCAAGAAGGCTGCAAAGAATAAAGTGCTACTTAAGCTAGTTTGATTTCAGAGAAAAAAATTGCAAATTATTAAAAACGTGTGGTGTTGTCTCAAGAAACCCAGCAGCATAGTTGGGTCTCATGAGGTAATGGAACCCGCCACTGGAAGGTGGTTGGTAAGCCATGCTCTCTCTTTAAGCCCAGTGTCCTCTTCTCTCTGCTCTACTCTCTCTCTGCAGATCTGTTTCTCACCTTCTTAAAGCTTCAGGTTTCCCACAGCACTTGTGTTCACACAATCTTGGTTTCTAGACTGATGAGATTTGCTCAATTCCAAATTCCCCAGAAAAGGACCCTGATTGCCCACCTCGGCAAGGTCCACACCTGAAGATTGGATCAAAGAAGTTACACAGCATTTTAAGACTGGAGAATAAAGGAGTCCTAAACATGACTCTAGAGATACTTAGGAGGTAAATAAATATTTTATGTGCTGAGGTCTGTCCTGGACTCTTAAGTCAACAGTGGCAGTGGCTACTCTTTGGGAACATAGTTCTCTCCTTCCTGGCTGGACATCTTGTGTTGCCTTTTCTAATTCAAGCCAATTGATCACCACCACTGAAAATTTATCCTTTCTACCCATATTCCAATAACTCCTCGAATACAGAATGTGCTAAAATATTTCCTCACAAGGCAACCAGTAATTTGGTGGATGACTAAAAAGTTACCTAGTTAGTTAGATGCCCCATTATTAAAACAAATCAGCGAATTAACAACCTACCAAACCACCCCCACATTGTGTAGTAGGTGATCTGCCTTGCTCTGAGGAAAGAGAATGAGTTGGTCCTTACCACTTCCAATCCTCCTCCAGCCTGTTCAAGTTCAGGAGAAAAAGTCATTCCTCTCATGTTGGCTTCTGTGTGCACTTGGTATTTAGGATCTGGACTTTTCAAGCTCTTTATCAAGCAAAGGGGATTAGAAGATGGATGGGAATGAGGGAGAAATCACTCCCTTGAATTCCCAATCTGTCTCTGGCTGAACATGGAAACGCTTCATGCTTTATCCTTTGACATCCTCCATAATAAAACTACTGTACAACCCAAAACAAACACCAGGGGAAATATTCACTGTACTTTATGGCACTCCAAAAATTAAGTTGGGCACCACCGCTGCAAACACTAGAGATCGCTCATTTTAGCCCAAACATGTTTCACTTACTTATTTTTACAAGTAAATAAGCAAATCCAATAGAATTTTGTCAATGATGATCATTACCAAGCTATTACCTGGTATTTTCTTTTTAAAATCTGCATGTCTGTTTTATTTTCATTAGAAAAATATCAGTTATATAAAATTTTGGTCCACTTTTTTCTCCTTTACTTCCATCATTCAAATTTAAATATTTAATTTTACTCAAGTAAAAGCAGAAGCATATATGTGACATGAGAACTAAATATTTCACATGATTAAATTAAGCGGATTTAACTGAATTAGTTGTTCTCTTTGTTATTTCTCAGGAATAGTGAACTCAACTATCCTGCACATTACTTCACTTTGCTTTTATTTATTTGAGTAACTATGCAATGCAATGCATGGCTCTTTTCTCACACCCAGGAATATGAGTGTGCATAAGTGTACTTTATAATATCAGTAACTGGATTCATCATCTCATCTTTAATTCACATTGAATCCTTATTATATGGTATTTCCATAGTACTTCAGATATTTTAGCCAGTTTTACTTTCCCACATCGATTACAAAAATTAAGATGTTCATTTAAAAACATCATTACTATCCAGACTAAATAACACCAGGCCATCTTAGAGCGATGCTGTTGTGAGAAGTCCTCAGACAGCTACTGCTTCAATCTCAACACGGCCTCCTTCAGGAAAAGCAGCAACCTGGTAAGCTTTTTCATTAGAAAAATATCAGCTATATAAAATTACTCTTGAAATAATACTGTTTGTAGATTTCATTGACAATACTGAAATCAGTTATGTCAGCTAGCAAAACAGTTGTTTTTATCACATTAGTGAAGTCACAGCCTGCAGCTTCCAAAATTTTCCCCATGTTTGTAAGAACATGTTTAGCTCCTCTGCCATCCCCCTGGCACATGCTATCCACTGGAAGTGTCCACACCTGGCTGCCCTGAAATACAAATGGTCCTGTTGACTAGCACAGCTTGACTGTAGGGACCAGTGGCTCCTGGGGCTTTCGTGGAGCTGATCACCCATCTGATCAAGGATGACGGAGCTGATCCTTTTCCTTTGAGGCCCCTCTGAGAGAACCAACCTGTATACTACCCCTGCTCGTGCCTCACTGGACTCCATTCCCTGATATGTTGATCACTTTATTTTTCCTCTTGAGTTGACTGACCGTATGTCTCCAAAAGCAGGTCTGTAGAATGTACTAGAACCTTTGTTCCTTTCAAACATTCCCAGGTAGAAGTGCCCTGTGATTCTGTCCTGGATGAAGCTGTTCTAGGTATATTTCCTGTGAACAAAAGCATTTGGAACATCGTAAATTGGCTTATGAAAATGAAGCAGCTGAAGGCCTTTATTTAAGGTGTTGCTCCCAGAAGGGAGGTTTGGCAATAACTTCAGTCTGTCAGACGGCTTGCCAAAGCTTCAGTCAGGGCGCAAATACAGTTTGCAGACCAAGGGCTTGCCCAATTTGAAAGACTGGGTTTGTTGGAAGGAACTTTGCTTTTGACGGCATTTCTGCCTGGGCGCAGATGGAAGACAGAGAGTCAATGACCCCTCATTGGAGAGAAAAGTGTGCTGACTGCAAAAGTGGACACAGTGCATTATTTAGAGTGGTGGCTCTCAAACTTTAGCTTGCATCAGAACCACCTGGAAGGTCTGTTAAGACACACATTTCTATTTCAGTAAGCCTGGGGTAGGGCTGATAATTTTCATTTCTAATCACTTCTCAGGTGATCCCCCCCACTGTGTTCAGGGCCACACTTTGAGAGGTTCAGAGTTATCCAAGTGTTCTCCCTTCACATCCAACCCAGGGGGCTACCAGGCAAATGGTAGGATTCCTGTTTTCTCCAAGGCATAGTAAGCTCAGAGGAATGGAAAGAACGGGTTCAGGGGGCCGGCCAGATGGCTCACTTGGTTAGAGCGCGAGCTCATGGCAACAGGGCCGCCGGTTCGATCCCCGCATGGGCCAGGAGCTGCGCCCGAGCTGCGCTGCTGCTGAGCTGCTGCTGAGCTGCCGCTGAGCTGCCAACGGGTGGCCAGACGGCTCAGCTGGTGAGAGCACATGCTCTTAACAACAAAGATGCCAGTTCGACAACCAATGGGATGGTGGGCTGCGCCGCCCTCCCTCCACCCCCACCCCCCGCTGCCCCCAACCCAGCAACTAAGATTGAACACAGCACCTTGAGCTAAGCAGTAAAGAGCTGCCAACAGGCAGCGGGATGACTCAGTTGGTTAGAGTGCGAGCTCTTAACAAGGTTGCCGGTTTGACTCCTGCATGGGATGGTGGGCTGCACCCCCGCCCCCACCTATTATAGATTGAAAGTGGCGACTGGACTTAGAGCTGAGCTTGCACCCTCCACAACTAAGATTGAAGGACAATAACTTGACTTGGAGCTGATGGGTCCTGGAAAAACAAAACGTTTCTCTTCCCCAATTCCCCAACACTGTTCCCTTCCCAAATTCCCCAATAAAATCTTAAAAAAAAAAAAAAAAGAATGTGTTCAGTCTCAGTCAATTTTGCAGGTGTCTCCTTCCAAACCTACTTATATGTATTAGCAAGGGGATTCTACCAGCTCTGCCCAAAATGAGAACTCCTATGGGAAAAGCACTCAAATTATTTTGGGGGGACATTTTCTATATCAAAAGTATCCCTGTTTTCTTAAAGCAGGAACCCAACAAAGAATTCACACTTTCTTGGTTGATCTCAGATCCAACTGTCCTTCACCATCTAAATGAAAAAAAGGGATCAATGAACATATTTATTTATTGACTGACTCTTATGCCCAAAGTGTTTTTATGTACAGTATCTCGTGAACTGTCCCCACATCTTGAAGGTTGGTGCGTTACACTCATCAGATTGACTGTCACACAGATAAAAAGTGGCAGAGACACCTTTGGACTTAGCTTCCTCATCCTTTCCCTCTATTGTGGAGTCTTGACCTTTTTTTTTTTTTTTTTAATCAAGAAAAAGAGACTGGAAGGGGATAGGAAAGAAGAAAAAAAACCAGATAGAATAGATTCCCAATACAATTGTATGACTGACTACAGAAACAATGAATATGTTTTCCTCTGGTGTTCTCCATAAAATAACCAACATATGGTTTAAAATGAACTGACAGTACATAAAATATAATGTATTCCAAATTGAACAGTCTTTGCACAACAGCATGGCATGATGGTGTAAGGGAATTATGACAGAGATGGCTGCCCACCATCCATTTTCCTTTTCTGCCTTAATAAGAACACGATTATTTTACTCAGAGCATCTATATGCTCAGCTAAGAACAATATTTCTATACCTCTCTAGTAGCTATAAGTGCCCATGTGAATAAATTCTGGCCAATGATATATAAGGATGTGACTTCTGGGAGAGCTCTCTTAAAGGATGCCAAGCAGTTTTTGCCCACTCCTCCTTATTCCTGCTTCCTATCTGGAATGTAAACACTAAGGCTGGAGCTCCAGCAGCCATCCTGTACCTTGAAGTAACACTAAGAATGGAGGTTTTTGATTATGCCATGGATTCACCCTACCAGCCCTGAATTACCTATCTTTAATGATGACGATGATGATGATGATGATGATGAAGTTTTTACCAACGAGAGAACTACACTAGGTATTTATTTATAGTCTCAGGTACTAGGAAGTGAATGCAATTCTTAAATGATACAGCAATGGTTCTCAAATGTTAGCATAGTCCAAAATCATTTGAGGCCCTTATTGAACATTATTCCGATTTTCATCCCTCTGGGTCTGAAAAGGAACCCAGAATTCTGTCTTCTTAATAAGCACCTCACACCACACCAGGAGAAATGCTGCTTTAAGGGGAAGGTAAACATGGCTCCACAAGGTTTAAAAGTCAAAACGCCTGGTATATGATCTCCATTGTGGGCTGACACATTTAGGAAGTTTTATAAAAGCCCACCTTAACCCAGACACCAACTGGAAGACTGGGCCTTTATTTCATTCTTCCCCTCCTGCAGCTTGAGAAGTTTGGAACCTCGGTTAATCTACTGCAATTTGGGGAGGCAATATCTAGAATATGCCTGAGGTCTCAGAAGGCAGGTGCTACAGAGAAAGGAGATGCTGCCTGAATTTGCAGCACGTGGTGGTTTTTATGAAAAGTGCCCATTAGTTCCCAAATGGGGACCTGGAGAACAATTGGGTAGCATTGCAGCTCTGAGCAAGTGCCAATGGGCTGCTTTGGAGGGCCCATTTGCTCATTTTGCCCCTACTCGTCAGAGTTTCATTCCCTACGCAATAGGAGAAAAGTGCTGCTAAGTGGTGTCTAAAAGGTAAAATCGTACAGAGTTTGGCTCCTTTCTGTTTCTCCTGGAGAGTCACATTATAACTTTAATTGGTTTACTCAGGAAGTAATTTAGGAAATAACAGTCTAAAACCTAATGCCTAGACAATGTCTTCATCATGCTTAAACTCCCATAGGATTAGGATCAAAAATCAGAAATAAAAGCTCAGTTGGGCTATTTTCAAAGAACAGTATTTTATACTGCCCCTCCCCCCAGTTTTTTTGCTCTCATCCAATGTCTGATTCAACAGCAAACCATGTCAGTTGTAGGTTCAAAACATATCCAGAAGCCAGTTACTTCCCCCAGCTGTTCACAACCAGTGCAACCATGACTAAGTGCTCTCTGGAATTACTGCCATGGCTGCCTCTGCACCCATGCTTTCACCTTTGTGTCCCCGCAGTCATTTTCCATTCAGCAGCAAGAACAACCCTATGTGACTATAAACCAGGTCATGTCACTGTTCTTCTCAAAACCCGTAATGACTTCCCATCCCCCTCTGAATAAAAGTCAGTTCTTCCTACAGGATCATAATCCTGCCTCTAAGACCTGGCTGACCACATCACTTACTCCATTCCTCTTGTTCACCTCTGCTCCCAGTAAGCCTGCCTGCTATTCCTCTCACCTCAGGGTCTTTGCACCAGCTATTCTTTGTTGGGAACATTTTTCCCTTAGATATTTCCATGATGCCCATCCTCACCTCCTCCTGTCTTTGCTTGAAGGTCACCTTATCAGAGAAGTCTTCCCTGGATACCTTAATAAATCAACTCCCCCATCTCTCATTGTCTAGTAGACCAGTGCTTCTCCCCAAGGCATAGTCAGTGTGTGCACGGGAACACACTACTAATATATAGTGAGTGGGTCAAGGCCAGGGATGCTGCTAGACCTCCTACAATGCATAGGGCAGCTTCCACAGCAAACAATGATCTGGATCAACATGTCAATAGTGCTGAAACTGATAAATCCTTACCCTGCTTTTCTTCAAAGAACTTATCAGTCAGTGATGCATTACCTACTTGTTAATTGTCTCTATGCTCCCTCTAGAATGTGAATGCCTGGCACTTTGTCCACTATATGCCCCGGAAGAGGGTCTAGTATGTAGTAGGTGCTCAATAAGTGTTCGTTGAATGAATGCATGCCGTATTCAAATCTCATCTTTCTTACTTTCTGGCTTATCAAAGGATTTGGATAGGGACATGAAGCAAGGGAATACACAGGTGAGGTTTTAGAAGGAACCAGAGTAAAACTCACTGAGCTTCCCTTTCATTCCATCAAAGCACTTGCTTTTTCACCCAAGATTACTGGTGTGGGGTGGATCAAGGAGATGCTAAGAGAAAAATGAATTAAATAACTGTCAATATACTGTTTCTTTAAGAGGAAGGGGCAAAAACAATGCCAATTTGTATTTGAAGCCAGAGAATTTTTTTCAAGTTGAGTAAACTTTGTTCAAACAAATTGAAGAAAAAAAATCACATTACATCCTAAGCAGGTACCATAATTCAAAATCACATAAGTTGTTAAACTCCTATGCCTGCTCTTCCTCACATGCTTACTCTCTCCAAACCTTTTAGTTTTTAAAATTTTTATTTAGAAAATCAAAGCTCAATGTTTAGTTAGAACATACTTTTCATTTAGTTTGGAGCATTATCTGATATTTATTTATTTTATCCTCTCTTAAAGAAAAGGTCGCAGAAATGGAAGAACTTGGAGTTTAAACATTTTTCCTTTAAGTTTCAATTATATAAAGACTCCCTCACCTCAATTTTATCGAAACACTCTTTGCAGAATGTCTGCACATTTGCATATATGCGCTACTAAAAATTCCCCAACAGTTGCTAACTTTTTTTGGTAACAGTTTCAATATTGCTGTTAGACAAAATATATATATGAAAAAAGCAGGATGGTGGTTTCCTATAGTGGTTAAGTGTTTGCACTCTAGAGTCACATTGTTTAGGTCTGAACACTGGATTGAACACTTACCATCTGTACATAGTTGGGCAAGTTACTTTCTGTAAAATGGGGGCAATAATATTTACCTTGAAGCAATGCTATGAGACTCAGATGATATAATGTACCTAGCACTGAGAGAGGCACACAGTGAAGGCTCCATATTCTTAGCTTTCATTCAATGTAATGCATGAGTAATAAAAGTGTATGCTCTGGGCTGAATTGTGTCTGCCTCTTTCACAAATTCATATGTTGAAGCCCTAACCCTCAATGTGATTGCATTTGGAGATAGAGACTTTAAGGAAGTAATTAAGGGTAAAAGATGTCATATGGGTGGGGTTGTAATCAGAAAGGAATGAAGTCCTCCTAAGAAGAGGAAGAGACAGCAGGAGTGTGCATTGCCAGAGAAAAGGCCAAGTGAGACCCAGAAGGAAGGTGGCTGTCTGCAAGCCAAGAAGAGGGTACTCACCAGAAGGACACCTTGATCTTGGACTTTCAGCATCTAGAACCATGAGGAAATTATTTCCCCAAAGATGGATGTAACCCTCCATCTTTGCACACAAAGATGCTGCTATGAAATACGTCTTTACTGTACTAAGTCACAAACGCGACTGGCAATAGGTTATGGTAGAGGGTGAAGATACAGAAGTGATGAGTCACGATACTTAAATTAACTATTAGATATTTGAAAATTTGTGTGCAATGAATCTGTGAGATGAGTTGCACCTGATGGAGGGTTATAAGCCACCCAGTCTGTGGCATTCCATTATGGAAGCCAGAGCAGACTAAAATAGTCTCTTACTGAGTATGCAAGGAACTGTTGAGTGCTTGTGGGGAAAGGGCACACATATGAATAAGAAACTATTCTCCTTTGAGCATAAATGCCACGGACACTATTAACATTTTGATCCAGATCATTCTTTACTGTGGAAGCTGTCCTATGCACTGTAGAAGGTTTAGCAGCATCCCTCACCTTGACTCACTATATGCCAATAGAGCGCACACAGTTGTAAGAACCGAAATTGTCTCCAGGTTATACTTCACTAGAGTGTATAAAACAAGTAGGCAAATGACTATAATGCAAAAGCCATCAGAATTAGACAAAAACACTACAAAGTTTCAAAAAACAATAGATTAAATTCCTAAATCTGTAGCATTGGCCAATTACTGTGGTGTACATAATCCCAAGTTACCAATGACACCATTGGATGTGGGATTGGAACAAGGGGCACAGTAGCATACCATTATGCAGAAGTTCCACCATTTGGATAGAATATATGAAATAACCTCAAAAACACAGATAATAGTGAATTATGGAAAAATAATTGTGAAGTGATGAGTTTTGATTATTTATTACCTTTGTTTTTAATATAACTTAATTATGAGTTTATATAAATGAGTTTTTAAAAATGACTATTTAACAACTGGATTACCAAATTCCCAAAAACTGACCAATTGTATTTTGTGATACTGTATAAGCCAGTTCCAGTGCATTGCTGACAGAAATGTACATAGCCAGATTCTTTGTCAAATTATCTTTAAAAAGGTAAAAAAAAAAAAAGAGCTGCAAACACCTAAACATTGTTGCAAAGGGTATGATGACAACTATATGCTGTTTACTTGAACTAACTCTGTCTTCAATGGTTTAGCAAATAGCACATGAAGCCAAGCTACCTACCTTAGCTGACATATACTTCAAAATATTTATAGTTCTCAGTTTCCTAGTATTTTCCATATCTCCTCCTTCCTTCTAGCCCAAATTTTGCCCTTTCCTTACATATCTTTATCTTTGTTCCCTTCTTGTTTCCTTTTTAAATTCCTAGGCATAAAACAGAAATTTATTTATTGGCAGGTGTTTTGTTTTCTGAAGTCACAAAGGATGTGAGTTGACACACATCCTTTGGTAGGTCTCCATGAAGAAGAAAAACAACAGAATTCCCCACTTTAAACTTTAATAAAACTCTTCGTTTTAAAGCTAGCATGTGATTTACTAACTGTGTTCTCATAGGTCAGTGATTCTTACTTAAAAATGAAAAAAAGTTCTCCATTTCTGGGATAGCTAATCAAACATCAACTATATTAATATTTTCCTACAGTGTAGGAGAAAGAAACTGCATTCAATGCTTAATGTTTCAGTATTGACTATGACAAATGCTAAATCTGTAACTTTGGCCAAGTTATCTAACTTCTCTGGGCTTCAGTGTCTTCAACGTCCTCATCTCTAAGACTAGAATAATTGCACTCATTACACAGGGTTGTGAGAATTAAAGGTGATAATAAAATGAAAATACACTGTTAATTTTAAGTCTGAATATAATTGTCAGATCAGGACTACTACTGAAAATAACAACATTGTAGATTAGAATTGTAGGCTGCTAATAATAACCTAAGCATAGCAGGTTAGGGCTGATACAGCATTTTGTAAAAACCATCAAACATCTAGGCTCTTTCTATCATTTCCATCATCCTAAGTGTTTGTGGCATTTATGCTCAAAAATCACAAAATAGCTTCTGGAGCTCCAGCCATCATGTGCATATTCCAGGCAGGAAGATAGGTAAGGGAAAGGGGCAAAAGACCTATTTCCCAGTTGGATTAATAACATGTAAACACATTTCCTGGAAGTACTATCAAACTTCTACATAGGGTGCCAAAAAAATGCATACGTATTTTAAGAAAGGAAAACAGTATTAAAATTGTAAACTCAATATAAACCAATTACAAAAGATGAATACAAGTCATGTTTGACTTCTGCAATTACAAGAGGTGCTCAAAGTGGTTACCATCAGCATCCAGGCTCTTCTGATTACAGTGAACTACTGCTTGAGCAACGTTGAACAAACTGTCCAGCTGTATACATTTATTTGGCACCCCCAGTATTTATAATCCCTTGGCTAGACCTAGCTCCAAGAGAAGCTGGAAAACATAATCCTTGGTTGAGCATATTGCTGTCCAGAATAAAAATCAGATTTTTGTCAGTAAGAAAGCCGAGGGAGGAAACACTAATATTGGGTGGACACCTAGAAATCTGTGTCCCAATCAATATCTGAGTTTTGGGTTTCTTCTTTCTTATATGAACTCCTTAGGAGTTTCCTATGTGGTATCTTTCCTATGTGTTGAATCATTATTTTTGATTCCATACTTCATATTACTACAACACAACTCGTTCACTTCCTCTCTAATATTAGTAAGTACAGATTCATAATGTCATGTAAAATCATTTTGAAGAAAGTTTAGAAAACAGCAACAGAATAAATCCTAGGACAAATTCAACTTTTTAACTGGGCAAAGAGATGCAAAATGACAGATATGCTATGATTTCAAGAAGATTTTTTTTTTTTTTTTTGAGGGCAGTGTGACTGGCCCTCATATGTGGGACTCGAACCGGGGCCACTGGCTTCCCAGGCCAGCACTTAACCACCACGAGACTTGGCTGGCCCCAAGAATTCTTTATTGAATTGACTGGAGCTTGCTGATCACAGGACATTGTTGGAAACCCATTTTAAAATACAGGTGATTGCTGTTTGGAATCAGTGCATTTAAGGCAGTTTCATTTTTGCACATTAAAGTAACTGAAAATGTGAATCCATAGAAAAGTATGGAAACTAAGGAGCTCGCTTATATATCACAAAGTAAATATTTCTGACTACCATGGCTACTTTAAGCCTGAGTTACACAGCCTGCCCCATTAAGTTTAAATTTATCATGGATATAACTGCAAGAATTTAGTATGCTCTGTTCTAGAGGCCAAAAGATCAGTGAAGGCAGTACTATAGCTTCAAGGCTAGATATGGCCATAAAGCTCGAAACTGCCTACATTATGGCACTTTAGAGAAACAGACAGGAGGGTTTGGGTAGGATGAGCTCGATTATGCCACAGAAACAAATACCCCTGCCTTTGTACCATAGCTGTTTTTTAATTGAAAAAAATTAATTTTTCTTATTGTAGTAAAACATATCTAAGGTTTGCCATTTAATCATTTTAAAGTATACAATTCAGTGACATTACATTCCCAATGTTGTAAAACCATTGCCACGATCTATTTCCAAAGCCTTTCCATCACACAAAACAGAAACTCTCTACCCATTAAGCAATAATTTCTCATTTTTCCCTCCTCCCAGCCCCTGGTAAACTCCAATCTACTTTCTGTCTCTATGAATTTACCTAATCTAGATAGTTCATCTAAGTGGAATTGTACAGTTTTTTCTTTTTGTGTCGGGCTTATTTCACTTAGCATAACGTTGTCAAGGTTCATTCATGTTGTGGCATCTGTCAAAACTTCATTACTTTTTACGGCTGAATAATGTTTTGTTGCATGAATATGCCATACTTTGTTTATCCGTTCATCTGCTGATGGAACTTGGGTTGTTCTATCTTTTGACTCTTGTGAGTGATGTTTCAATGAACATTGGTATACAAATATCGGTTTGAATCTCTGCTTTCAGTTCTTTTGGTTATTAACCTAGGTGCAGAATTGCTGTATTCTATAGTAATATTATGTTTAACTATTTGAGGAACTGTCAAAGTGTTTTCTACAGTGGCTGGAGTGATTTATATTCCCACCAGCAATGTACATGTACGAGGGTTCCAAATTCTTCATATCCTTGCCAACACTTGTTATTTTAAAAAATTATAACCATCCCAGTAGGTGTGTAGTGGTATCTCACTGTGGCTTGCATTTGTATTTCCCTAACAACTAGTGATTTTGAGCAGCTTTTCATGTGCTTACTGACCATTTGTCTACCATCTTTGGAGAAATGTCCTTTGCACTTTTAAAAACTGTGTTGATTTTTATTTTGTTGTTGAATTATATTCTTTATATATTCTGGATATTAAACCCTTATCCACACCACAGCTTTATTTCTCACTCATGCTACATCTCTAATATAGGAAGGCAGAGACCCACATGATGGAGACTCTATACTGATATGTGTTTCCATTATCAGCAGAGAAAAGGAAGTTTGGAGCTCAACACTGGCAGAGAAACACTTTTATGTGGATGTGATGTATGTAACTTCTGTGTACATTTCACTGGTTAATGTGAGTCACATGGCCATGCCTAATTTGAATGGGGGTGAGAAAGCACAACCTCCCCCCACCCACCCCTGCTTCCCAGAAGAGGAGGGAGCCAATCATTTGAGAACAGTTCTACTCTCCACAACAGCATGGAAAGAATGGTGATGGGATGGCCAAGTGGCGTGTTGGTTAAGAGCTGGCTTGGGATGCCAGCGGCCTGGTTTGGATCCCACATATGAGGGCCAGTGACACTGCCCTCTACAGCTAAGATGGTGAACAACAGCTCCACCTGGAGCTGGGCTGCTGTGAGTCCCTGGGGACGGCCTAGCTGCAGCCCCTGCTGCAGTGGGCTGCCATAGGCTACAGTGAGTGGCTGGCAGCCAGCGTGAGGGGCCGGCAGCCGGAGTGAGCCGCCAAGAGCTACTGTGAGCGACCGTCCAGAGGCTGGTGACCGATCTGCCTCACCAGAGAAGAGCACAGTGACGATGCCAGCTTGAGCCAGTGAAGTACTGTCCTCCATAGCAAGACTGAGGAACAGAAGGACAGCAACTTGTCTGTTCCCCTTTCCTGGTTCCCCAACATTGTTCCCCTCCCCCAATTCCCCAATAAAACCTTAAAAAAAAAAAGAATGGAGCGATGTGAACAAGAGATTACCTTTTGGAAAGGGAAATACAGTTGATTCTTGTTATTCATGGTATTATGATCTATAAAGTCACAGCAAATTCTGAATTAATGAATTCACTGAATTAACCATTGCTTCTAGGGGACACACATGGATAGGTTCTTGCCTGCCTCTGGTCACAGCACTTTTGTTAATGGATCAATCCATGCCCTTGTTTTACGTGTGTTTCTGTTTAAGGATACCGTATTTAATATATATTGTTGATTCAGTAACATTGAATTCAGTCAACAGCAATATAACTCATGGTGATCAAAGATGATCTGACACACATATTTCCTCCATAAGGCACCTCAGAGGCGTCTTGCCCTTAGAAACACTAGATAGCCCGTCAGCACTGTGCCTGGGGGCCATTTTAAAGGGCGAAATCACCAACAAAAAGCACAAATACACAAAACATGATACTCAATAGACAATGAAAGGCACACTTGCTTATTGTACGAGAGTTGAAACAAAAGGTAGAAAGCACATTGCCTTGATCAAACTCAGCTGGAACCATGCACAGGTTGGGAGGCGATTCAAAATTTTGCCCCTCTGTGCATGGCTCGGATTGACTGCGAAAGCGCTGTAAGTATTTTTTTTTTTTTTTAAAGATTTTATTGGGGAATTGGGGGAGTGGAACAGTGTTGGGGAATCGGGGAAGGGGAACAGACAAGTTGCTGTCTTTTTGTTCTTCAGTCTAGTTGCGGAAGACATCGCTTCACTGGCCCATGTTGGTGTCATCATTGCGCTCTTCCCGGATGAGGCAGATCGGTCGCCGGCCTCTGGGTGTCGCTCACCGCAGCTATTGGCAGCTCACGCTGGCTGCCGGCCGCTCACGCTGGCTGCCGGCCACTCACTGTAGCCCATGGCAGCCCACTGCAGCAGGGGCTGCAGCCCACACTGTCGCCGGGGCTCGCACAGCTCAGCTCCAGGTGGCGCTGTTGTTAGCTGTAGAGGGCAGTGTCACTGGCCCTCATATGTGGGATCCGAACCGGGGCTGCTGGCATCCCAAAACCAGCTCTTAACCAATGCGCCACTCCGCCGGCCAGCGCTGTAAGTATTGATTTCTAGGGTTACAGTTTTGACAGGTGAATTTGCTAATGTTTGAATGCATGATTAATAAGGATCGACTAGATTACAATCTATTAGGTTGTCGGAAAAGTCATATGTATTTTTCTATGTTTTCGTTGCAAAAATGCGTCATGACTTTTCCGACAGCCCAATATTTGACCTACTCAGGAATAAAGGGCTGAACCAGGATTTAAATTTCGGTCTGATTGCAAAGCTCATGTTCTTTCCACTTCACCCCACTGTCTCTATAAACCAGTCACAGTATTACCTCTACCCTGAATATTTGATGAATCAATGACCAGTATAGTCAGAGTTCATTTCTCAAGCTTGTGGTTCCTGTTAAAACCTCGAAGAATAAACATGCTAGAGTGGCTGCTTAATTATGCAAGCCACACAGACCAGTTGGAATTCTAAAGAAGGCAGAAATCAACTGTATTATATGAGAGCTGTGAGTGTTATGTGCATATGTTACATAGTAAGAATCATGGGAACTGAACAGGTTTGATGTTTTTCTTTGGGGTCTCTGCAAGAGAAATGAGTGTGCTCAGACTCACCTCTAAGAAAGCCATGTGGTCCTTGAAGTGATTGCCTCAATTCCTGAGACTTTCAGAATATTTGAAAATTTTATTTTATTGCAGGTACTTATTTATTTTGTGGTAAACTACACATAACATAAAATTCACCACTTTAACTATTTTTAAGTGGTATTAAGTACATTGCCAGGCAACCATCACCACCATCCATCTCCAGAACATTTTGTCTTCCCAGACTAAAACTCCATATTGGGTAAACACTAACTCCCCATCCCCCTTCCCCCAGGACCTGGCAACCACCATTCTCTTTTTGTCTCAAAGAATTTGACTAGTTCAGAATGGTTTTTATTACATGTTGGGACCAAATGTTCTTCTGTGGTAACACTTCTCTGAAATTATGGTGAAAATCAGTGGGAAAAAAATGAGTCAGACACTGTATCTACACTTACACTCAAGTCTTTTTATAAGCAACTTTCCTTCTGTTTTTCCTTAAGACAATTAGAGATTGCATGGGGAGGCTCTGGCCCCAGCCATTAGACTATAGAACACATGAGAGGCTCTGGGAACTCAGTTGTTTGGAGTACATTTCCGCTAAGAAGACCTGGGAGATAAATGGCCACTGATAACTGGGTAAGTTATTTCTCCTGCATTTTCACCCTTGGGGTAGTAAGACAACATTTTACAGATCATAGAATTCCCATTATATAGCACCTCTTCCTAGCACATACAGGGTCTTCTGATTACTTTTGGACTGGCATGAGCAGCAACAAAATGTCAATAATTGAGAGAGAACTCAATATCAATTAGACTCCAACCAAACAGGCAATTCTGGCAGGTACCCTTCAGCATCCTGACATTTCTGATATTTAGTTTAAAATAGTGCCCACTTACATGCCATCAGTTTCATCCAAACAACAACAACAATAACAACAACAAAATATCACCACCAACAAAAACCAGTAGACATTATTTTGTGCATAGCTAGTGACATGGCCCAGTTGTAGCAGCAGTCTTGGTCTTTTGTTTTAATGGTATCCTTTCCCTTTGTTGCCGATAGTATTCTTTACCCATGTTTTACTTTTTCTACTGAAAGCTTCTCTAGACCTCTTTGGGAAATACACAGGAAATGGATGAAAAAGAAAGAAGTCTTAATTTTACACATACATTTTTAGGAAAGAGAGCCATGATGATGGGGCATTTAAGAATCAGTTTTTTGTGTTTTTTTTAAAAAGATTTTATTGTGGAATTGGGGGAGAGGAAGTGTTGGGGAATCGGGGAAGGGGAACAGACAAGTTGCTGTCTTTTTGTTCTTCAGCCTAGTTGGGGAGGACATTGCTTCACTGGCCCATGTTAGTATCGTCATTGCGTTCTTCCCAGATGAGGCAGATAGGTCGCCAGCCTCTGGATGGTGCTCATGGCGGCTAATGGCAGCTCACGCTGGCTGCCGGCCACTCACTGTAGCCTATGGCAGCCCACTGCAGCAGGGGCTGCAGCCTACACTGTCGCTGGGGCTCACACAGTCTAGCTCCAGGTGGAGCCGCTGTTAGCTGTAGAGGGTAGTGTCACTGGCCCTCACATGTGGGATCCGAACCGGTGCCGCTGGCATCCCAAAACCAGCTCTTAACCAGTGCACCACTCGGCTGGCCCCAGAATCAGTTCTTATCTATGTTAAAAGAAGGGAGCAAAGATGTAAACAAAAAGGCATGAAATGATCCTACAATTATTAGTATTGATATGATTTTGTTTTAAAGAGAAACTACCCCAATTATATTTTACTGAGGCAAGAGCAAATCTGGACTCAAAGTCAGGGAAGGTGGCTCAGAAGTATATTGAGATGCAGGCTGTTCATGAGGGGAGAACAGATCTTTCATGAGTAATCTAAGAAATGGTACTAAAAAGTGCACCACATAAGGTCCCTGTCATATTCAGAAAGACAAGTACTGAATAACTGGATATTTGTTGAGACTGAATGAAATGGGAAAGTAAGTTCAGTAAATGTGAAGGCCCTGAGGCTAAAAGAAGCTTGGGGTATCTTATGAGTGGCAAGGGATCCAGTGTGGCTGGATGATAAGAACCAGCAGGTAACCACAACACGAATAGAAAGAATAGAAAGGTATTCTATAGTTTTCCAACAAGTAAAGGAAAACGAAGGAAACTGGGAAAACATCATTAAAAATTGTAGTCAAGAAAAAAGCAGGAGAAAAGATGGCAAACATAAAACAGAAAAAAGTGGTAGCAATAATTATCTAAGTTACCATAATAAATGTAAATATACCCATCAGTTAATAGATAATCAGTTTGGATTAGAAACAAAAAACACAATATCTGACATATGCTGCTTACTTAAAATAAATCTACAAGAAAAGGTTTGAAATGTAGGAATGGAAAAGTATAATCTTGCAATTACTCACCGGAAGAAAGCTGGTGTACAATATTAATACTGGACAAACCAGAATTTAAGTAAATATAATTAGGAGAGATGGAAAGGGATGTTGCAATTGGTTTATAGGTCTTTGGCCATTTCAAAATTATTAGTTATACAGTTTGTTGATCACTTTGTAATAGTCACCAGTTCAATATCCCTGGAAAATACACAGGGTGCCAAAAAAGTGTATACACATTTTAAGAAAGGAAAACTGTATTAAAATTGTAATATTGATATATGTCGATAACCAAAGATGAACACAAGTCACATTTGACTTCTGCAATTACAAGAGGTGCTCAAACTGGTTACCATCAGTATCCAGACATATCTGATTATGGCGAACTACTGCTTGAGCAATGTTGACCAAAGTGTCCACTTGTATTCACTTTTTTGGCACGCCTAGTATTACTAATGCAGTTGTTCTTAAATTTAAAAATGATTTTCAGGTTAAAGTAAGTTAAATGCAAAAAAAAAAAAACAAATAAAAGGGATGTTACAAAATAATGAACAGATAACTCCATTAAAAATTTAGTGTAATCACAAATTTGAAGGTTAAAGCCTCAAAATACATAAAGCAAAAACAGATATACTGGCAGAAGTAGAAACAAATCTATAAACATAATGATGGATTTTAAGATGCCTCTCTCGGGTATTGATAGATCAGAAAGGCAAAAATTATGGAGGACATAGAGTATGTCGATAGTAATTATTGTTCATTAACCCTATCACCTTTCTTCTAACAATTTGGAAACATTACCTGTTTATTCTTACTTTATATTGGGAAGAAAAGATGTCACATGCTTATTTTCCAACCAGGGAACAGAAGCTAGAAGATGTTAAGAAGCCTGGTTAAGGCCACTGAGATATACTGCTGTCTAAAACCGAGCTTTCCTGATTCATAACTTTTTCTGGACTTCAATGTCTCCTTTTCTGGGTGATCTACTGATCTACAGTCCTCTGGTATTTTCCCCAGATGTGTAAGGGGAGGAGTGGTGAAGTACATTAACTCTGCTCCCTAAATTCTGGCTCTATGTGACAATGTTCAAGTTATATACTTTTTCTGATTATTTTCTTAAACATCAAAGGCAAGGTTTAGGTTTAGTAATCTCTGAAGTCCTATTTCTATAATTCTGATCCCCTCCCTCCAAATCTCTGAACGAGAGCTTCAGGCTTAGATCTCAGTTTTGTTTTCCCAGATGGGCCTCTCTAAGAAAAGTGATTTTACATCAATTGGCCTTTCCAATCAGTATTTATATCTAATGTTTCTTGAAAATGCCAGGTAGTGTATTAGTTGTCCTATATGGCAGGTACCATTACTATCTTCACTTTATAAAAGAGAAAGAATGGCTTCACCAATATAACTTGCTCCAATCATACACATAACCAGAGGATGCAGTGCTGGTTCAGGTCCCAGGTATGTCTGATGCCACAGCCATGGCTTTTAATCACTGTGCTTGGGAAAGACAGTCCACTGGCTGTATTTCAGCAGAGCTATTTCTCATGTCATATTCACCATCCAGAGGAATTCTTGATTATTCATACAGCAGTGGGGTCCAGGAGAGTATGGATGCTTCAAAACCATGCACAGGCACAACCTCCAATTGATCCTCATAGTTACCATTACCCTCAAACAACATGAACAGAGTGGCCAAGCAGTAGGCACAATTAGTTGGTTGGCATTTCGACTCCTTTCCCAGCCTACCTCTCTATCCAAGGCTATGATGGCTGTAATGACGTGCAAAATGATGGAAGAGAAAGTAGAGAAGAAAAAAGGCCCTAAGTGTTCAGAATGCTGACCATCAAAACCGGGGAAATCATAACCCACCCTCCTCCCAGCACCAGTCACTCAACGCCTGTGAGGATGGAGACGCTACCTCTTTTTCCTAACACCCTTTGGCAGGAATCAGAAAGAAGGTTTCCCAGAACCCCAGGATTTCAGGGAAGTAAGAAATGAAAAGTCATCATTGAGCTAGGCTACTTAATGTTTACAGTTCCTCCTTGGTTGCTGCTAGACTTTTTGTTAAATTTATGGAAATTAGTAAGAGACACCCTCTCAACTACAAATTAGAAAAAGCAAGCCCCCAATCTTGGAAGACAGAGTCCTGTGTCACAGCCAGATGAACTGTAAGGTGACTTATGTTAAGTAAAACATCAGAGCCCAGTTGACTATCAGCCGCCCATCATCCCCTTGGCCTGGCACCTTGGTGTAATGCACAAACCGTACGACTCTATGTGGCAGCCCTGATCCTTTCCCCAGCTGAGCCTATGGATATGATTTATCTGTTTGGTTCAGGAAATGCAGGTTCAGAGACTGCTTGGATAATTAGCTTCCCTTTGCAATGTCTGATCACTGAGCTTTAATCAATCGTCCTAATTGCCATAGCAATAACAACTACCATCCATCACTACTGAGTGCCAACTGTATGCTAGGCACCGTCTTGGGGAACTATCAGAGATGGTGACATGAGTTGGTCTGTAGAAATGTGCCATCCATATGGGTGTTGATGAGTTTCTGTCCCAAATCTCCTTTTCATTATGCATAATAAATACTGAGCAATTTTTTCTAAGAGTGCTTGGCCAAAAGGCTCAGTTACTTCCTGAGGTAACCACAAAACTTTAGGAAGATTCCACCATTGAAATGAGAGGATGCTTGCTTCTCTGTATACTAAAGAGCAACTTCATTCACTCATTTATTCAATCACTGAGTGATTTGAAGTAGAATAAACTGCACATATTCAAAGTATGCAATTTAATAAATTTCGACATATACATGGTTGGACAATTAAGTTCGCGAACTCATCCTAGACAAAGTGCTACAAACCTGAATATCACTATGATCACCTTTGAAGTACTCCCCTTTGGAAGCTATGCACCGATGCCAGGCTTCAAAGCAATTTTGGAACTCTTTTTTCTGGAATGGGCATTAGAGCTGTTGTTGTATTGCCCTTGATGTCCTGAATGTCATCAAAATATCTTCCTTTCAATATTTGCTTTACCTTTGGGTAAAGAAAGAAGTCATTGGGAGCCAGATCAGGTGAGCAGGGAGGGTGTTCCAATACAGTTATTTGTTTACTGGATAAAAACCCCTCACAGACAGTGCCGTGTAAGGTGGTACATTGTCATGATGCAAGAGCCATGAATTGTTGGAGAAAAGTTCAGGTCATCTAACCTTTTCATGCAGCCTTTTCAGCACTTCCAGATAGTAAACTTGGTTAACTGTTTGTCCAGTTGGTACAAATTCATAATGAATAATCCCTCTGATATCAAGACAGTTTAACAACATTGTTGCAATAAGTTCGCAAACTTAATGGTCATACCTTGTACATACACAGTACTCGCAAAACCACAGCATAATCAAGATAGCGAAAATACTTATTACTCTCAAAAGTTTCTTCTGCTCTTTTGTCACTCCTCCCTCCCACTCCTCCCCCCTCCCTACCCCTTAGAAACGACTTATCTGCTTTCTGTCACTATAGAGTAGTTTAAATTTTCTGGAAACTTATGTAAATAGAATCCTACAGCATATACTTTCTTTGGTTTTCTTTCATTCAGAATGATGATTTTAGGATTCATTCATGTTGTTGCAAATACCAAGCGTTCACTCCTTTTTATTGCAGAGTAGTTAGTATTCTACTATATGGATATAACACAATTTGTTTATCCATTCTTCTGTTGATGGACACTTGGGTTTCCAATATCTGGCTTTTACAAAGAAAGCGTGAAGCTGCCATTTTTAAAGACCCATGCTAAAGGTATTGTATCATTTAATCCTCACAACCACACTGTAGTTAGGCAATAACATTTTTGTTTTTCAAATGATGAAATGAAAGCTCATGGAGGTGGATTAACTCGGCCAATATTCAAGAGCAGCACAGCTAAAATTTGAACATAGAGCTAGTTAGTGTCAAAGGTCACACTATTGAACACAAGCTCAGAAAGACAGGTGCTCAGAAGCTACAGGGAGGCCAGCACAAAGTCTGCAGTCTGTGTAGGTCTTCCACAAAGAGGAACTTTCCCCATCTGCCTATGAAGTGCTCCATGGCGCACAAAGCACAATATAAAGACACGGGTTGGCAAGCTCCCATTTTACACTGGACCTGGTACATAGGAGTACTTAATAAGCAACTGTCGGATGAATAAATGGCTGAATGCACAAATGAATGAATGAACTGATGGACAGATAAATGGGTAGATGGAGGAAGTTAATTACTAGTTGGCTTGATGGTAGATTCATCCAAACATTGCATGAAACTACTCCAAATATCTCGTAAGTCATAAGGCAGAGGAGATCATCTTGATAGCCAAACAGCCCTCACTCCAGCCCACAATGTAGCCTGCTCAGTCACAGAAGGGTGTGCAGCTGTGAGCTCATGCCGGCAGTCCAAGTCCAGAGACCCACCCCAATTTCAAGGATCCCAGAACACATTTACTATAAAGGTTAGAGCCATCTGTCTTGGAAGCTGGGAATCCAATGGCAGGTCTCCCTTCCTGTGTTTGCAAATGAGCCTTGGTTTCCCAAGGCCTCATGCTCTGCACACAAGCCCTGAACAAGCCCTGCTGGTGGAGTCTGGCCACACTGCTGCTGACGTCATCTGGCAGAAGTCCTCAAGTCTGAACCCAAGTTCTAGTTCCATCTCTGACAGCTCCGTTGAAAACAAGTTCATTAACAAGCAGTTTTGCTGAATGCTGCACACACAGGCATATTTCCCATTGCCATGGGATGACTCAGTGCATTTCTGGAGCCAAGATAAACACAGCATTGTTCATGTGACTTGTTTCCCGAGAACTGTTCAGGAGATGATCTGTGGGGTCTCCTAACACCCTTCCCCATTCATCTCTCACACTGCACTGAAAACACAGGGGTAGGTGACAGTGAAGGTGAACACAGGAGACGCAACTTAGAGGAAATTTAATCCAGTCCAGTTGGAGAAGTATGTGATTGACTGCAGCCATGAAATTCCATTTTGAGCTCAGCATGAGCTGATGGAGTAATGAAATGAAGACAATGCTGCAAATGGCTGGTGAGCCTAATAACGGTTTTTGTGGGGTTTTTAGAGGGGCTGTTAGATTGTGTGTTCCATCCCTATAAACCAGGCCACCCAGCAGGCTTAGAGATGAAATACTTTGTCACTCTTCTCTCTTGCCTCACATCTGCCAGCCTCTGTCCTTGGTATAAATAGCTTCTCACATAAAAAGAGCAAATTGTAAACTGCCTGAAAGTGAATGGTAAAGCTGGGTGCCTGGTATGATGGCCCCAGCCCAGTGGTGTGTCCCAGCTGTAGGATTCATAGTTCCACAGTAACAGGGATCAGTGCATCTTCTGGGCTAACAGGCCAGGGAGAGAGCTGAGGGAGCAGGACCAGTGGAAGGATCTGAAAAGCATTTTCAATTCTCCTTTAACAAATAGCCTTGTATTCAGAGGAAAGTCAGCCTTGTATTCACATTCAGGGAAAGTCAGCCAGGGGCAAGTTGCTGGGAATGGAAGGGGGCAGCTCCTCCTCTTGCTTCCCGCGGGCAAATCTGCTTCAGTGTCTTGAAGACCCAAATGATGCTGGTGGTGATGACAGTAATTACTATTTGATGAGGATCTATAATGTGTCCACATCTCCTATGCTCTTTTAGAGAGTTCCGTATTTCGCCATGTATAATGAACACTTTTTTGACCAAGTTTGTGAGGGAAAAATAAGGATGTGTATTATACATGGATAGTACTAATTCTGTATCTATATAAATGTTTTAATTCTTTTACTTATGCTTATGAGTAAAAAGTGTAACTCTAGAAATCAATAACGATATCCATATGCAAAATAATACCCTGGAATATGATAATTGGTTTTGTTGAACTTAGGATGAACTTGCAACAACGAAGAGTTCTTGGCCTTCTATTATGTGTAAATATCATAAATATGTTACCTGTACATGAAATTTCTTTTTTTTTTATTAATTTTTTTCAGGTGTATAACACAATGCAATAGTTATACTCTTTACCCCCCAAAGTGACAGCCCCCTCCCCCAATTCGCCACCCCACTCCCCCTCAATATCATACATATCCACTACAATTCCTTTGACTCCCTTCCACAGTATACTCCACATCCCGTGACTATCTATATATTCAGTTACAGTTCACATACAATCTTATACAACATCAGCTTCAGCTGTACAGTGCAATGATCAAGCCTCTACTCCATCCATGAAGTGCTCTCTAACAAGACATGTGACTATCTGACACACCACAAAATTTTTACATTATATTCCCTGAACTGTGTTTCATATCCCTGTGGCAATATTATAGTTGTCTATTTATGCTGTCTAATCTCTTCCCCTTCCCCCTTATCCCCACCCCCCTCCCAACTAGCAACCCTCAGTTTTTCCTCTATATCTATGAGTCTGTTCACTTTGATCGTTCATTCAGTTTTTCAGATTCCACATATAAGTGAGATCATATGGTACTTGTCTTTCTCCGACTGACTTATTTCACTTAACATAATAGTCTCTTCACAACATTATCAATTACATTCCCAGAACTGCCCCCATACCCCTGCGGCAACATTGTAGTCACCCACCTACGCTGTCCAAAACCTTCCTCCTCTCCCTCATCCCCACTCCCTCCCAGCCATCAGTTTTTCCTTTATATCTGCTTGATATGACTTCAATCTTCTTAAATTTACTGAGACTTGTTTTGTGGCCTAACGTGGTCTATCTTGGAAAATGTCCCATGAGTACTTGAGAAGAATGTATATTCTGTTGTTTCAGGGTAAAATGCTCTAAAAATATCAACGAAGTCCAGCTGGTCTAAAGTGTCATTTAAGGCCCCTCTTTCTGTGTTGATTTTCTGTCTAAAGGATCTGTCCATTGGTGACAATGGGGTGTTGAAGTCCCCTACTATGATAGTGGTACTGTTGATCTCTGTCTTTATGTCTGTCAAAATCTGTTATATGTAATGAGGAGTTCCCATGTTGGGTGTATAGATGTTTATTAGGGTTATAGTGCCCGTCTATGTCTTTTATTGTAGTCATTTTGAAGTCTATTTTGTCCAAAATAAGTACTGCTACTCCAGCTTTTTTTCTTTCTCATTTTCATTTGCATGAAATATCTTATTCCATCTGTAAACAGCATATACATGTGTCCTATTTTCTTATCGACACAGCCACTCTCTGTCTTTTGACTGGAGCATTTAGCCCATTCACATTTAAAATGATTATTGATAGGCACACATGTATTGCCATTTTGTTATTTGTATTCTGGGTCTTCCTGGGTTAGCTTGTGTACTCCTTTCTTTTGTTTAAAAAAGCCCTTTTAACATTTCTTGCAATGCTGGCTTGGTGGTAATGAATTCCTTAAGCTTATTCTTTTCTGAGAGAGAAGCTCTTTATTTCTCCTTCAATTTTAAGTGATAGCCATGCTGGTAGAGCAATCTTGGTTGTAGGCCTCTATTTTGTGTCACTTTGAATATCTCCTGCCACTCCCTTCTGGCCTGCAGAGTTTCTGTAGACAAGTCAGCTGTTAGTCTAACAGGAGTTCCTTTGTATGTAACCTGCTGTCTTTCTCTTGCTGCCTCTAGGATTCTGTCTCTGTCTTTAACCTTTGCCACTTTAACTATGATGTGTCTTGGTGTGGACCTGTTTGGGTTCAGCTTGTTTGGAACCCTCTGCACTTCCTGGGCATGTATGTTGATTTCCTTCACCAGGGTAGGGAAGTTTTCAGTCATTACTTTTTCAAATAAATTCTCGATCCCTTGCTTCTTCTCTTCTCCTTCTGGTATTCCTATGATGCGTCAGTGGTTGCGACCCATCTTGTCCCACAGGGCTCTCAAACTATTTTCATTGCTTTTTATTCTTTGGTCTTTTTGTTGTGCCAACTGGGTGATTTCTGCTATTTTGTCTTCCAAATCGCTGATCTGTTTCTCTGTTTCATCTACTCTACTCGTGATTCCTTCGAGTGTGTTCTTCATTTCAGTTATTGTATTCTTTAGTTCTAACTGGTTTTTTATAATTTCTCTATCCTTCCTTATGTCCTCATTAAGTTTGTTAAACATTCTTATCATCAGTGTTCTAAACTCCGTCTCTGAAATGTTGGATCCCTCTGTTTCATTTAGTTCCATTTCTAGAGGTTTCTTCTGATCTTTTACTTGTGACATGTTTCTTTGTTTCCTCATTCTGGCTCTTGCTCTGGGATTGCATTGATGTATTAGATAGATCACCAGGAGAGCCCTGGCTGGATCATGCAGGCACACAGTTCATGGCACAACACTCCCAGGAAAACTCCCAGTCTCAGCCTGTCCCAATCAGCTGCTCGCAGATCAGGCCAAGCAGCCTGACAACCAATCACCAGCCTGGAAACTCTGCAAGCGCAGTGCGGAGAGCGGGACCTGAGGCGGATCGCGCACTCCCGTGTCTCAGTGAAGAGCCTGTTGGAGCTGGAGGGCACCCGCCCAGCGTTTCCCTGGCAACGCAGTATATGCCAGGCAGAGGGTGGGGATCCTAGGCCGCATGCGCATGCGCACACACACTTCTGTGCCAATTCCACCAGACCAATGAGGTCCCCGACCTGGTCCTCTGTGGGAGGGCCCAACCCTGACAAAACGGTGCCCTCCTGTACACCACTCGCGTGCAGTCTCCACACCAGGGGAACAATAGTCCAAAAACCTCCAGCCTTTGCACCAAAGGTGCTCAGTTCAGTCCGTCCCCGCAGGATCCTGGGCCTGGCTCTCACAGCCACTCCCTCCACCAGGAACCAGGTAAGTGCTCAACCGGTGAGTAAGCCCGTGTGCCGGCCCCACTGATTCTCCAGCCGCTCTTAGCCTCACCGAGCTGAGCAAAGAGAGTCCTCACTAATTTACTGCCGGCTATATTAGAACTCCTCTTCCCGGCAAAGGAACTCTGGGCTGGTGAGCTTGGTGTGCGGCCGGAGGGTCTCTCCCCCAACCAGAGAAGCCTCCCCACAGCTGGGGCTTCCCTCACGGGGTTGGCCCTCTCTTGTCTCCGCCCGTCCTACCACACTTGACGTGGCCTCCTCTTTAAGTTCTTCGTTTAGTGGTTCTGTTCCTCCAGTGTTCCAGGGACCTCCGGGGTTGAATGCTGTATAATTTTTTTGTAATTTTGGTGTGATCCTGGGAGGCAGTTAGCACAGCATCTGTCTATTCCACCATTTTACCGGAAGTCCCCCTGAAATTTCTTAGTACCTTGTATTTGCTCTTGTGTTTTGTAATTATTTGTTACATAAAATTTCTTGTACCATAATGTTAAAAACTAAAAGCTAAAATTCGTTTATAATACAAAAAACAAGTATCTAAATGTAAACAAATAAAAATTTGAATTAAAAACTGAAAGATTTTTTTCCTTGAAAGTTTGGGCCAAAAACATGGGTGCACATTATACACAGCAGCACATTATACAGGTCAAAATACAGTAATTTATTTATTCTTACAGCTCCTTTAGATATGAGCATAAGTCTCTTCATTTTACAGACAAGACAATGGGAGCTCAGGGCAGCCAAGGTTATGGAGCTAGCAAATGGTAGAGACAAGATTTGGCCCCATATGTTTCCAGCACTGGTTTTTCTATAGTCCGACAGCAATTCTCAGCTTCAGCAGGCAGCAGAAACACCAGAGGCCCTGCCTAAACAGGCTGCTGGGCCGACCCCCAGTGTTGAGGTTCAGGGGGTCTGTGGCAGGGACCTAAGAGTCTTATTTTTAACAAGTTCCCAGGTAACACTAATGCTACTGCTGCTAATGCACTGAAAGCCACTGGACTAGGCAGCCTAATTCTGCAGAGTTTAACCATCACGCCACGTAAAAACTCAGCTCAAATATCACCTCTTCAGAGAGGCTTTTCTATCTGTAGATGATTCTCCAAATCAGGGACTAACAAACTATTGGGTTGTCAGAAAAGTCATGACGTATTTTTTTCTATGTTTTTTTGTTGCAGAAATGCATCATGACTTTTCCGACAACCCAATATATAGCCTGTAGATCAAATCTAGTCCACTGCCTATTTTTATAAATAAAGTTTTATTGTTATGTGGCTCTGCTCATTCATTGATGTACTGCGTATGACTGCTTTCACAGTACATCAGAGTTGGGTATTTGCGAAAGGGGCTGTATGTCCCTCAAAGCCTACAATGTTTATTATTTGGCTCTTTACAGAAAAAGTTTGCCAAACCTGGCTCTAAATCATGTCACTGATTTTTACTGCTTTCCCAGCAGTCATCTTTCTCTGAAAATGTCTTGTTCATTCAATCATTAATTTGTCTGTATCCTCCACTCAAATGTCAGCTCCACAAGGGCAGGGATACGTGTTTGTTGGCTCACAGCTTTCTCTCAGTACCTGGAAGGGTACCTGGCATAGAGCTGACACTCCACATATATTGGCCTAAGGAATGAATATTACTGTTGAGTGCCCAGGTATGTGGTACTATACCACGAACAAGAGGGCCTCAGGAGAAAGTAGAGGAAATGGAATTGTTACCAAGTGGGCTCCCAGGCAAGATGAGAAAGCAAGAAGAGCCAGGGATAAACATGTTGTGGGAGAACAAGTCTTGAAAGGCAGGGCCATACAGCTTCCTGCAGTGATGGGGAAACCGGAGGTAGGGGAAAGAGGAATACCTTAGTCACCAGGGCCAATTAGAGTAGGAGAGATTTACCTCCCCTCAGAATGGAAGAGCCTTGTGTGACACATACTGCTTCCTCTCCTAACACATGCCAAGTTGGATCCCTGAGATATGATGTCCTGGGTGGATCATCATGGAAGAGGGGGTGGAGGAGAAGAAGAGCCTGAATGGGCACTTGACTGGGACAGGGGGTGTGAATCCTGGCTCTGCCTCTCACCAGTTGTGGCATCCTGGCCAATTTTCTGATCCTCTCTGAGGTCTTCATTGGACTAGTGGGGGATTTGGGAAAAGGATTAAATGAGATTGTTTATTCATGTAACATTTGTTTATTGAATGAGTAATATGTATCAGACATTATTTTAGGCACGAAGCAAAAGCGGTGAACAAGACAATGTACAACTCCCTCCAACAAGCTCGCATTTTAGAAGGCAGGGCGTAAGGCAAAGGGGCAGACACAAACGTATGTGGGATATTTGCTATGCACTTGGCACATGGAAGGTTCCTTGTTACTTCTCTAGTCTCTAAATGAGGACTCTGTTGCCTTATTTCCACCTGCAGGCAGAAACATCAAGGTGATGCGTGCTCCTTTGGTTTTCCAGGGGCACGCACAGCAGTGGGGCTTCTGAGTCCTTAGGTCCATGGATGCCTTGGCAGGAGCTGGACACTCCAAGGGCTCCTTTCATTTTTCCCCAAACCATCCAACAACACTTTCCCCAAATTCCTTGTGGAGGTGAAGTTGGTACTAGTTCCATTTCACTTCTGAGCTGCACACAAATGTGCAACAAGCCAGATCTCTGTCAGGCTCTTTTTTTTTTTTTTTTTGAGGGCAGTGTCACTGGCCCTCATATGTGGGACCCGAACCGGGACCGCTGGCTTCCCAAGCCAGTGCTTAACCACCGTGCCACTCGGCCGGCCCTGTCAGGCTTTTTTACATCATTCAGTAGCTGCTCAAATACCACCTCCCCAGAGAGGCCAGTCCTGCCCAATCAGTCTAAATTAGCAGTCCTTCCAACATCCAGGCCAACATCCCGGCCCACGTCCATTATCACAGAAGTTGTTATAGTTTCTTCAGAGTCTAAATGAAATGAGATACAACTTGTAAAGAACCTAAGATAATGCTTGGCACATGTAAGAGTTCACTAAATGTTTGTATCACTGTTGTTAACATCATTGTTGCTTTTAAAAATCACAATCTTGAATTATCTTGATTTGTTTTTCTAATTTACATGTATCCAACTCCCCCTTACAATTACAATAGCAAAAATCTTCACTATCTTGTTTATTGTTTTATCCCTGGTGCCTAAAATAGTGCCTGACACATAGTAGGTTCATATTAGATATTGGCTGAATAAATGAATGAAAGAATGAATGAATGAATGAAAAAAGCCTAATTGCTATTCCTTTTTCACAAAATTCTCCAGGATGTTCTCTGATTCATTCCTTATTCTCATATTAGGAGGAATACAACCAGTGGAATGCAGCCCTCGGCTCACCCACTACAGACAGGTGCTAACGAGACTCTAAGTGGCAAAGTAAGAGGCAGAGCAGAGTCAGGGCCCATTCCTGCTGACCTGCTGCTTCCCGAAGTTGGTCGCATATTGTTCTTAATGGGAAGGCTCTCTTTACACTCTGAGTAACCTACAGAAAACGCTCTCAGGGATTCACTCCTCGCAGGCCTGGGGGCTATGGTGTTGCAGATCTCAGGCACTAAGGAAGGTGGTTGGCAGAGCTCACTGCAGACAGCCCCGAAGCCCAGCTGGGGCTTCAGGGGTCCCAGTCAGGTGGCTCCATCTGGACCCCTGTCCAAGGTTCTCTGGCTCAACAGAGCCACAGCTTCATCTAAACGAAGCCGCACCTTTTTAACAACCCCACACCCAAGAAGCTGGGGAACACAGAGGATCTGGTGCAGGCAGAATCAGAACTATTTTATTAAAAGCCTTCGAGATGGCTGAGAAGGAATCCAGGATTTCTGTTAAATCCATGCTTCATCCTAATCTCCTCACACCCCACCTAGCCTTCATCTGCCTTGGACAGCCCAAATTCCTTCTCCCCATTTCCCTGCCCACTCAGGGCCACTAACTAAAGCTTCACAAGAAGGGACGGAAGGAAACAACCATCTCATTGAGCAGCTTCTGTGTGCAGACACACCATCGGCTTTCTACACACTCCCTCATCTGGGGCCCAAATCAATCCCATGGTCTACAGGTGAAAGAGTCTCGGCTGCAGGTCCGGTAGTCTGAGACTGAATCCGTCTCGGCTTCTCATTAGCTGTGTGATTTTGGGAAAGTTATTTCACTTCTCTGAGCCTTGCATTACTCGCCTCTAAAACGGAGACTGGAATGATAATTACCAAATAAAGTTGTTATGAGAATTAAACACAATAATGTACCCAAAGTTAAAAATGGTGATGAGTACATATCAAGTGTTGGATGGAAGTTCAGTAATTTTCTCCATGGTCATCCTCAGTATCAAGAGGAAACTGAGGCTCCTGGAAGTTGAACAACCATCTCGAGGTCAGAGACGGAAGCAGTGTCCAGATTTGCATGACTAGGAGGCTCTTCCCACCAGGCCTTGCTGCTTCCTCCCCACACTGTGACTCTCAGTGGCCCTCCAGATTGGGACAGAGACACAAATGGTTCCCTGGTGTGGGAACACAAAGGGCTTCAGCCAAACCCTGGGCTTCTCCCACCCTGCTCCAGACCCTGAGTCTTGGAGTCGGGGGTGCTGGAGGACAATCCATCCAAGATCCCACCTGTCTCCTGGCCCTTTGCAACCTAAAAAACCTCTGAAGCAGTTGGGCTGCTCAGAGGAATGTGCTTAGAACACACACTTTTAAGAGAAGCGTAGGGAGCAGGAATAATTAATACATAATAATTCTTTGCATAGAAACACATTTAAAAGTCTTGTATCTTTTCAGGGTGATGTAACCCTGAACATTCCTGGTTCTTTAGAGGATCTTAGTCCCACCTGTCTCTCTCTCTCTCTCTTTTTTTTTTTTAAATTATTTTTTTTCAACATAGTGCAATAGTTATACTTTTTACCCCTCAAAGTGACAATTCCTCTCCCCAATCCACCACCACCATATCATACATATCTATTACAATTCCCTTGACTCCACTCCCACATTGTACTCCACATCCCGTGACTATATACATTCAATCACAGTTGGCATACAATATTCTACATCAGTTTCAGGTGTACAGTGCAGTAATCAAGCCTCTACCCCATCCTAGAAGTGGTATCCCCAACAAGACATGTGACTATCTGACATGCCACAAAATACTCACAACATTATTTTTTTTTTTTTTTTTTTTTTTTTAGATTTTATTGGGGAATTGGCGGAGGGGAACAGCGTTGGGGAATCGGGGAAGGGGAACAGACAAGTTGCCGTCTTCTTGTTCTTCAGTTTAGTTGCGGAGGATGTTGCTTCACTGTTGGTATCGTCATTGCGCTCTTCCCGGATGAGGCAGATCCGTCGCTGGCCTCTGGATGTCGCTCACCGCGGCTATTGGCAGCTCACGCTGGCTGCCAGCCGCTCACGCTGGCTGCGGGCCACTCACTGTAGCCTATGGCAGCCCGCTGCAGCCCACACCATCACCGGGGGCTCGCACAGCCCAGCTCCAGGTGGAGCAGTTGTTAGCTGTAGAGGGCAGTGTCACTGGCCCTCATGTGGGATCCGAACCGGGGCCACTGGCATCCCAAAACCAGCGCTTAACCAATGCGCCACTCGGCCGGCCCCACAACATTATTAATTATATTCCCAGAACTGCTTTTCACATCCCTGCGGCAATATTGTAGTTACCTATTTATGCTGTCTAATCCCTTCCCCTTCTTCCTCAGCCCCACCCCTTCACAGGCAACAACCATCAGTTTTTCCTCTATATCTGCATGATATGATTTTAATCTTCTTAAATTTATTGAGACTTGTTTTGTGGCCTAATGTGGTCTATCTTGGAAAATGTTCCATGTGTACTTGAAAAGAATGTATATTCTGTTGCTTTGGGGTGAAGTGCTTTAAAAATATCAAGGAAATCCAGCTCGTCTAAAGTGTCATTTAAGGCCACTCTTTCCATGTTGATTTTCTGTCTGGAGGATCTGTCCATTGGTGACAACGGGGTGTTGAAGTCCCCTATTACAATAGTGATACTGTTGATCTCTGTCTTTATGTCTATCAAAATCTGTTTTATATATTTAGGAGCTCCTATGTTGGGTGCATAGATGTTTAGTAGGGTTATGTCCTCTTGTTGGAGCGATCCCTTTAATATTATGTAGTGCCTTTCGTCTTTTATTGTAGTCCTCATTTTAAAGTCTACTTTATCTGAAATAAGTATTGCTACTCCAGCATTTTTTCTCATTTCCATTTGCACAAAATATCTTATTCCATCCCTTTACTTTCAGGCTGTGTCTTTTGCTCTGAGATGAGTCTCTTGTAAACAGCATATACATGGGTCCTATTTTCTTTCTCTTTTTTTAAAGATTTTTATTGGGGAATTGGGGGATGGGAACAGCGTTGGGGAATTGGGGAAGGGGATCAAATGAGTTGCTGTCCTTTTGTTGTTTAATCTAGTTGCGGAGGACGTTGCTCCACTGGCCCATATTGGTATTATGATTACGCTAGTCCCGGATGAGGCAGATCGGTTGCTGTCCTCTGGATGGTTGCTCACCGCGGCTATTGGCAGCTCACTCTAGCTGCCAGCCACTCACGCTGGCTGCCAGCCACTCACTGTAGCTTATGGCAGCCCACTGCAGCAGAGGCTGCAGCTATGCCATCCCCGGGGACTCACAGCAGCCCAGCTCCAGGTGGAACTGTTGTTCACCATCTTAGCCGTAGAGGGCAGTGTCACTGGCCCTCATACGTGGGATCCGAATTGGGGCCGCTGGCGTCCCAAGCCAGCTCTTAACCAACACGCCTCTTGGCTGACCCGGGTCCTGTTTTCTAATCCACTCAGCCACTCTCTGTCTTTTGATTGGAACCTTTAGCCCGTTCACATTTAAAGTGATTATTGATAGGTGCATATGTATTGCCTTTTTGTTATTTGTATTCCTGGTCTTCCTGGGTTAGCTTGTTTACCCCTTTTGTCTGTTTAAAAAAGCCCTTTTGACATTTACTGCAATGCTGGCTTGGTGGTAATGAATTCCTTAAGCTTATTCTTTTCTGAGAAGCTCTTTATTTCTCCTTCAATTTTAAGTGATAGCCGTGCTGGGTAGAGCAATCTTGGTTGTAGGCCTTTATTTTGCATCACTTTGAATATCTCCTGCCACTCCCTCTGGCCTGAAGAGTTTCTGTATAAAAGTCAGCTGTTAATCTCACAGGATTTCCTTTGTATGTAACCAGCTGTCTTTCTCTTGCTGCTTTTAGGATTCTGTCTTTCTCTTTAACCTTTGCCATTTTAACTATGATGTGTCTTGGTGTGGACCTGTTTGGGTTCAGCTTGTTTGGAACTGTCTGCACTTCCTAGGCTTGTGTCAATTTCCTTCACCAGGGTAGGGAAGTTTTCAGTTATTATTTCTTCAAATACATTCTCGATCCCTTGCTTCTTCTCTTCTCTTTCTGGTATTCCTATGATGCAATTGTTGTTGCACTTCAAGTTGTCCCACAGATCTCTTAAACTATTTTCATTCTTTTTTATTCTTTTGTCTTTTTGTTGTTCCAACTGGGTGATTTCTGCTGTTTTGTCTTCTAAATCGCTGATCCGATCCTCTGCTTCATCTATTCTACTGGTGATTCCTTCGAGTGTGTTCTTCATTTCAGTTATTGTATTCTTTAGTTCTAACTGGTTGTTTTTTTTATGATTTCTCTATCCTTCCTTATGTCCTCACTAAGTTCATTAAACATTCTTATCATCAGTGTTCTAAACTACGTCTCTGAAAGGTTGGATCCCTCTGTTTCATTTAGTTCCATTTCTAGAGGTTTCTTCTGATCTTTTACTTGTGACATGTTTCTTTGATTCCTCCTTCTGGCTGTCACTCTGGGATTGCTTTGATGTTTTAGATAGATCACCAGGAAAGCCCCGGCTGGATCACACAGATGCTCAGCTCACAGCCCAACACTCCCAGAAAGACTCCCAGTCTCAGCCTGTCCCAATCAGCCGCTCACAGATCAGGCCAAACAGCCCAACAAACAATCACCAGCCTGGCAACACTGCATAAGCAGTGCAGAGAAAGGGGACCCAAGGTGGCTTGCACACTCCCGCGTCTCAATGAGCAGCCTGTTGGAGCCGGAGCACGCCTGCCAGGCATTTTCCTGGCAATGCAGCACAAACCGTAGGGAGAGTGGGGCTCCAAAGCAGCATGCGCACATGCACACATGCACTCCTGTGCCAATTCCACCAGACCAATGAGGTCCCGGACCTGACCCTCTGTGGGAGGGCCCAACCGTGACAAAATGGCGCCCTCCTGTACACTACTCATGTGCAAGCTCCACACCAGGGGAACAATGGTCCCCAAAACCTCTAGTTCCCAGGCCAAAGGCGTTCAGTTCAGTCCTTCCCCTCGGGGTTCTGGGCCCCACTCACATAGCTACTTCCTCCACCAAGGACCAAGTGAGTGCTCACCAGCAAGCGAGCCCATGTGCTGGCTCCATTGGTTCTATAGCCACTCTCAGCCTCACCGAGCTGAGCAAAGAGTCCTCACTAATTTCTACTGCCAGCTATCGTGGAACTCCTCTTCCTGGCAAAGTAACTCTGGGCTAGTGAGCTCGGTGTGAGGCTGGAGGGTGTCTCCCCCAACCGGAGAAGCCTCCCCACTGCTGAGGTGTCCCTCTTGGGGTTCGCTCTCTCTCGTTTCTGCCCCTCCTACCAGACTCGATGTGGCCGCCTGTTTTAGTTCTTCGTTTAGAGGTTCTGTTTATCTAGTGTTCTGGGGACTTCAGGGGTTGAATGTTGTATAAATTATTTGTAATTTTGGTCTGACGTGTTTCTTAACAAATATTTGCTGGGTGGCTGCCATGTGTCAGGCACTGTGCTAGGTTCTGGGGACATCCTAAAAAACAAAGTAGACAAGATTCCTGCCCTCCTGGATCTTAAAACAAAGTGAGGGAGCCAAATATTAAACAAATAATAACACCACTAAGTATCTAAATACAAATTTGATGAATGCTAAAAAGGAAAATTTCAGGCATTGACAATAAAGCATGTAAATGGGACCTAACCTTGTATTGGGAGTGGTGGGTGGTGGTCAGAGAAGCGTCTTGCAGGAACACATTCAATCTGATATCTGATTGATGAGCAATAGTCACTAAGTTCAAAACCAAATAAAGATTTTTATGTACCCCCACTAAAGATATTTTAGATTTTCACAGGGCTCAATACCAACCAATTTACCCCCATGTCTTGACAGTATTGGAGAGTTTATTTTGCCACTGTAAGGGCCCGCTGAGTGGCTCAGCTGGTTAAGAGCTCGCTCAGGAGTGCGAGCTGAGCTCTGAGCAACAGAAGTTCGATGCCCAGCCTGAGCTGAGCTGCTGTTGAGCTGCCAACAGTTGGCAGGATGGCTCAGCTAAAAAAAAAAAAAAAAAAAAAATTATTTTGCCCCTTTGGAAAAGCATACTTTGAAAGCGAAAAATTGGGCAATTATTCCAGGTATCTATTCTTCATCTTTCCTGGGATAGTTGGAAGTGAATCTTGAGAGTTCTGGACAAATAGCCTAATCACCACTCTTTCTGCGCAAAAACAGTTAAGGTCAAGGTAAAATTACTAATGCTTGGATTTCGTAACATTTGTATTTGAGAACACTCCACAGACACTTGGAGTAAACAAAACTTTGATGAAAAGGACATTCACTGAGGAGAAACAATCTGATGGCCTCTTCAGATTTCATGGGGCAGCGAGTAGAAGGGCTAACGGAAAAACCACATCCAGCTACCCGATGAGCCATCCACCAGAGGGCGCAGCAGTTACCACCTTTCCAGAGGGCAGTTTAGCACAAAGAATCAAAAGCCTTAAAGAGCTATACACTACCGAAAGGAATTTTTCTTCAGGAGAGAAACAGGCAAGTATACAGGAAGGTGGGGTGCTGCCATCTTATTTAATATCAAAGAAAGCTACCAGCAACACGTGTCCAAAAATAAACCTTCAGCTTAGGGCTGCTCCATGGTGGGACTTTTGGTACTTGGGATGGATCAAGTCTCCTTTGCGAAGGATCATCTGGTGCTTTTCAGGATGTTTAGCACCGCAAGCTCCTACCCATGAAAATGCTAGTGGAGTCCCCCAGTCATTTTGACAATACTTCCTTCTCCCAAATACACATTTCCAAATGTCCCCTAGTGGCAGTGGTACTACTCCAGGTTAGAAGCTACAGATGGAGAACTATACACTTCATTACAAAGGATAATCTGGATCTAAATATACTGATTGAGAAAAATCTCCACAATGCATGAATTAGAAAACAAAAGTCGATATATAGGGGCAAGATGGCGGCTATGAGGAGGGCTCCATGAAATCTCCCCTGGAAATATCCACAATACGCTTCAAAGAGACAACTACTCATCACACAGAGCAACTAAGAGTTCCACACAAGGATTGCTGGAAGGTGGGCAGGCCAGACGAGTAGGGGAAGAAGGCGGCGAAACCGCGAGGTGCAGCCCGCACCCGTGGCTGCGGAGGCACGGTGAGTGTTCCCCTGGCTTGCTCCCTGCGGCCTGCGGCCCGCGGCCCACCTAGAGTTCAGAAAGAGCGCATTGGTTTGCAGTCTGAGGCAGAAGCCTCAGGCCGGGCAAGTGCAGGAGGAGAGAGAGGAGACGACTGTGCAGAGGTTCGAGCTGCATCCGCGGCTCGCCGGGTCCCCAGGAAGCAGGGTGCAGAGCCCCGCAGCGGCAGGGCAAGATCAATCCCTGCACCCTCCGGGTTCAGGGATCAGTCTCTGTGCCCACCGCGTCCCACGAAGCGCAGAAGCCTGAAACCCGGGAGCAGGGGAAAAAAGAGGACTCGCCCGTGGAGACTCAGCCTGCGCCGGGCGGAGACGCAGGTCCCCGAGAGACGGAGAGGGGATCTTAGCCACACGGTAGGGTGCGTGCAATTCCCTAAATTCCGGCAGACCCTTTGGGAGAGCAGCAGGAACTCCGCTGGAGCATAAGAGGCAAAGGCCTTAGCTTAAAAACAGTGTTGGAACTGTGGCTTTGTTGATTTTTATGTTTTTTTTCTTCCTTTTTCTACTCTTGAACAGAAAGCAAAAAAAAATCAATAACCCACCCACTCCCACAAACTTTGGCCCCCGCCAAGGCAGTCTTAAACTAACTCCTGAATGGAGCAATAGGGGCAGACTAGGAAGATATTCCTACCTGCAGGGGGTTGAGAATTTCAACCCCAGTAAAGGCTGCAGAGTGAGACTACCTACCCCGCCCCCACCTTTAGGCAAGGCTTGGGAGGCAGGGCAGGTTCACCTGCTGAGGCACTAATTAACAGATTCTTAGCAGCTGGCTTTTGGTAGTGAGGAATTCTTTAATTCTCCACAGCTATCAACCCAAAGGGTGCCCCGAGACACTCATTGAGCCTTTGGGGGTGCAGCCTGCCTTGGGACAGGCAAAAGCAAAAAGGCAGTGACTTTGTAAAAACCACCAATCACACGTCACAACCACACTCAAGTACAGCAAACCTGCAGTGCCAGGATCACGCTAGGCATCAGGTGGCCTACTGTTCCCACAAGACGCACAGGAATTTTTGTACAGCAGACAAACTGAAGAGAGCTTAGTGGACTTTAGCCTAGACCGGCACGGGTATTTTTGGTTTGTTTGGTTTTATTCTGTTTTGTTTTCCCTTTATTGGCTGCTTATCTTGGTTGTTTTTGGTTTTTATTTCTATTTCATTCTTATCATTTTATAGTTTTTAATACAGGCATATATATAGGTGTATATAGGTGAATATATTCCATATATATGGGTGTGTAGACAAATATATATATATATTTTTCTTTTTCTTTCTTTTCTTTTTCTTTTTTCCCCACCCTCACTTTCTCTTATTTTATTCATTCTTCTCACTGCTATACTTTTCTTCTTTTCAGCAAATTTTATTTTTTTAAATTTTTATTCTTACTTTTTTTTTATTATTATTTTAGTTTATTTTTATTTTTCATTTTTTAGTTATAGCTAATTGGTTTCTCATGTTTATTCTATTTTTTATTTTAGGATATTGTATTTTATTTTGTTTCCTCTTCTGTTATTATTGTGTGTGTGGTTTTTGTTTTGTTTCTGTTTGTTTTCTTCATTAGTATGATTGATATTTCTGTACAAGTTGACTGTAGTTTGATGGTTGTTTTTTTTTACTTGTGCGAGCATTTGGTTTCCTTTGGTGGCTGCGGAGGTTGTTCTTGTTGATCTGTTATGCTCTAAAATCACTCTGCAGAAGTGGGTCCAAAGAAACAGACACAAGAATCATCATACCCGGAGGCCAACTTTAGATAAAACCAGAGCATTTCTGGGTTTGACATACAAGAGTCACACCCAAAAGGAAGTTGCTACAGGTACTAGGGCCCATAGGGTCCAAGTTTCATCAGAGGGGTAAATCCTCTCACAGCAGCTCATAAACTGCAGACGCTGCTGATCCTCACAGCTAATCAATCTGGGAGTCAATCCCACCTATTGACAAGCCAAAAGTAATCAAAACTAAAACTTCAACAAGTGAGGATGCACGACACAAGGAACACCTCAGATACAAACACAGGAGAATAGGGAGACTGAGTAATTCAAATATAAAGGACACACACCATATAAGTTTACCCAGAAAAGACTGAGAAACCTGGGGGATCTATTTGTTATATTGAAGCAAACACAAAGAGTAAGCCAGAATGGGGAGACAAAGAAACACAACACAAATAAAAGAACAGAAGAAACTTTCTGAATCAGTGGAAATAGAGGTAACCATCCTATCGGAGACAGAGTTCAGAACACTAATTATTAGAATGGTCAAGGAAATTAATGAAAATATAAAGAAGGATAGAGAAATCATGAAAAGAAACCAGCTACAACTTAAGAACACAATTACTGAATTAAATAACAAACTTGATGGAATCACTAGCAGATTGGATGAAGCAGAAAATCGAATCAGTGACTTAGAAGACAAAATAGCAGAGATCACCCATGCGGAACAACAAAAAGAAAAGAGAATGAAAAACATGGAAAATAGTTTAAGAGAGCTGGGGGACAACATCAAACGCAATAACCTACGGGTCACTGGAGTACAAGAAGGAGAAGAGAGGGAGCAAGAGATTGAGAATATATTTGAAGTAATAATGTCTGAAAACTTCCCTAACCTGGCAAAGGACACTGAAATACAAGCTCAGGAAGTGCAGAGTTCCAACCAGGATGATTCCAAACAGGCCCACTCCAAGACACATTATAGTGAAAATGGCAAGGGTTAAGGACAAAGACAGAATCCTTAAAGCAGCAAGGGAAAGGCGGCAAGTTACTTACAAGGGTACCCCCATAAGATTATCAGCTGACTTTTCTACAGAAACTTTGCAGGCCTGAAGGGAGTGGCAGGAGGATTTCAAAGTGATGAAAAATAAAGGCCTACAACCAAGATTGCTGTATCCAGCAAGGTTATCATTTAAAATCTAAGGCGAGATAAGGAGCTTTGCAGAAAAGAATAAGTTAAGGGAATTCATTACCACCAAGCCAGCTTTGCAGGAAATGCTAAAAGGGCTTCTTTAAGTAGAAGAGAAAAACAACCTAAGAAAGACTAGGAACACAAATAACAAAATGGCAATAAATACACACCTATCAATAATCACATTAAACGTAAATGGATTAAATGCTCCAATAAAAAGACATAGGGTGGCTGAATGGATAAGAAAGCAAGACCCCAGCATATGCTGTATACAAGAGACTCACCTCAGATCCAAAGACTCATAGAGGCTGAAAGTAAAGGGATGCAGTAAAATATTTCATGCAAATGGTAATGAGAAAAAAGCTGGAGTAGCGATACTTATATCAGATAAAATGGACATTAAATTGAAGAATATAACAAAGGACAAAGAAGGACACTTCCAACAAGAGGACATAACTCTAGTAAACATCTATGCACCTAACATAGGAGCCCCTAAATATATAAAACAGTTACTGTCAGACATAAAGACAGAGATCAACAGTAACACTATCATAGTAGGTGACTTCAACACCCCGCTGTCACTAATGGACAGATCCTCCAGACAGAAATTCAGTGTGGAAACAGTGACCTTAAATGACACATTAGACCAGCTGGATTTAACGGACATTTTCAGAGCATTTCATCCCAAAGCTACAGAATATACATTCTTTTCAAGTGCACATGGAACATTTTCTAAGATAGACCACATGTTAGGCCACGAAACAAGTCTCAATAAATTTAAGAAGATTGAAATCATTTCAACTGTATTCTCTGACCACAATGCTATGAAACTAGAAATCAATTTTAAGAAGAAATCCGGGAAGCTGACAAATAAATGGAGGCTAAACAATATACTATTAAATAGTGAGTGGGTCACAAATGAGATCAAGGAGGAAATCAAAAGATACCTCGAGACAAACGAAAATGAAAACACCACGACCCAAAATCTCTGGGATGCTGCGAAAGCAGTCCTAAGAGGGAAGTTTATAGCAGTGCAAGCCTACCTAAAGAAGGAAGAAAAATCTCAAATCAACAGGTTATCCTTACACCTAAGGGAACGGGAAAAAGAACAGCAAAAGAGGCCCAAGGGGAGTACAAGAAAGGAGATAATAAAGACCAGAGCAGAAATAAACAATATAGAGAACAGAAAAACCATTCAAAAGATCAATGAAACCAAGAGCTGGTTTCTTGAGAAGATAAACAAAATTGACAAACCTCTAGCCAGGCTCATCAAAAAAAAAAAAAAAAAAAAGAGAGAGGACTCAAATTAGTAAAATCAGAAATGAAAGAGGTGAAATGACTACAGACATCACAGAAATACAAAATATTCTAAGAAATTACTATGAGCAACTATATGCCAACAAATTTGACAATCTGGAAGAAATGGATAATTTTCTAGAAGCATACAACCTTCCAAAGCTAACACAAGAAGAAACAGAAAATCTAAATACCCTGATTACTACCAAGGAAATTGAATCAGTAATTGACAAGCTCCCAAAAAACAAAAGCCCTGGACCAGATGGCTTCACAAATGAATTTTATCAAACATTCAAAAAAGAACTATCACCTATTCTTCTCAAACTATTCCAAAAAATCCAGAAGGAGGGAAGGCTCCCAAACTCTTTTTATGAAGCCACTATCACCCTGATTCCAAAACCAGATAAAGACATCACAAAAAAGGAAAACTACAGGCCAATCTCCCTGATGAATATAGATGCAAAAATTCTCAATAAAATATTAGCAAACAGAATTCAGCAATATATTAAGAAGATCATACATCATGATCAAGCGGGATTCATCCCTAGTGCGCAAGGCTGGTTCAACATCCATAAATCAATTAATGTGATACACCACATCAACAAAATGAAGGATAAAGATCACATGGTCATTTCAATAGATGCAGAAAAAGCATTTGACAAAATCCAACAGCCATTTATGTTAAAAACCCTTAGCAAAGTGGGAATACAGGGATCATATCTCAACATAATAAAAGCCATATATGATAAACCTACAGCTAACATCATACTCAATGGGGAAAAGCTAAAACCATTCCCCTTAAGATCAGGAACAAGACAAGGCTGTCCACTTTCTCCTCTTTTATTCAACATAGTGCTGGAAGTTCTAGCCACAGCAATCAGACAACAAAAAGAAATAAAAGGTATCCAAATTGGCAAGGAAGAAGTAAAATTGTCATTATATGCAGATGACATGATACTGTATATAGAGAACCCCAAAGACTCCATCAAAAACCTATTGGAACTGATAGACGAATTCAGTAAAGTAGCAGGATATAAAATCAATGCTCAGAAATCAGTGGCATTTGCATATACCAATAATAAACTAACGGAAAGAGAAATTAAGAAAACTGTCCCATTTACAATTGCGTCAAGAACTATAAAATACCTAGGAATAAATTTAACCAAAGAAGTGAAAGATCTGTACTCAGAAAATTATAAGACACTGAAGAAAGAAATCATAGAAGATACAAATAAATGGAAACACCTACCATGCTCATGGATAGGAAGAATTAATATAGTTAAAATGTCCATACTGCCTAAAGCAATATATAGATTCAATGCAATTCCTATCAAACTACCAAGGGCATTTTTCACAGAAATAGAAAATATAATCCTAAAATTTATATGGAATCATAAAAGACCCAGAATAGCCTCGGCAATTCTGAGAAATAAAAACAAAGTCGGGGGGATCACGCTACCAGACATCAAAACCTACTACAAGGCTACAGTAATCAAGACAGTTTGGTATTGGCATAAAAACAGGCACATCGATCAGTGGAACAGAACAGAGACCCCAGAAATAAATCCAGGTATTTATGGACAGTTAATCTATGACAAGGGAAGCAAGAATTTATACTGGAGTAAAGATAGTCTATTCAATAAATGGTGCTGGGAAAATTGGACTGACACATGCAAAAAAATGAAACTGGACCACCTCCTTACGCCTTATACAAGAACAAATTCAAAATGGATTAAGGACTTAAATGTAAGACCTGAAACCATAAAAATCCTAAAAGAAAATATAGGGAGTACATTTGCAGACATTACCCAGAGCAATATTTTTACTGATACATCCCTACGGGCAAGGGAAATAAAAGAAAAAATGAACATATGGGATTATATCAGACTTAAAAGTTTTTTCACAACAAAGGAAACCATTAATAAAACAAAAAGGAAGCCTACTGAATGGGAGAATATATTTGCCAACGATATATCTGATAAGGGGTTAATATCCAAAATTTATAAAACACTCATGAAACTCAACACCAAAAAAACAAACAACCCAATTAAAAAATGGGCAGAAGATATGAAGAGACATTTCTCTAAAGAGGACATACAGATGGCCAACAGGCATATGAAAAAGAGTTCAACCTCACTGGTCATTAGGGAAATGCAAATAAAAACCACCATGAGATACCACCTCACTCCAGTCAGAATGGCTATCATCAATAAATCAACAAACAACAAGTGCTGGCGGGGCTGTGGGGAAAAGGGGACCCTGCTGCACTGTTGGTGGGATTGCAGATTGGTGCAGCCACTATGGAAGTCAGTATGGAGGTATCTCAAAGAACTGGAAATAGAGCTACCGTTTGACCCAGCAATTCCACACCTAGGTATTTATCCTGAAAAAACCAAGACACTTATTCAAAAAAAGTTATGCACCCTTATATTCATAGCAGCACAATTTACAATAGCTAAGACTTGGAAACAACCAAAATGCCCATCAGTGGATGAGTGGATTAAGAAACTGTGGTACATTTATACAATGGAGTATTACTCCACTATAAAGAAGAATGAAATCGTACCATTTGCAATGATATGGATGGACCTAGAGACTATTATGTTAAGTGAAATAAGTCAGTCGGAGAAAGACAAATACCATATGATCTCACTCATATGTGGAATCTGAAAAACTGTATGAATGAGCAAAGTAAACAGAAACTGTCTCATAGATATAGACGAAAAATCAGGGTTGCTAATTGGGAGGGGAATGCGGATGAGGGAGAAGGGGAAGGGATTAGACAGCAAAAATAGGCAACTACAATATTGCCACTCGGATATGAAAAACAGTTTGGGGAATATAATTAATAATGTTGTAAATATTCTGTGAAATGTCAGATGATCACAGGTCTTGTTAGGGAGACCATTTCATGGATGGAGTAGAGGTTTGATCACTGCACTGTGTTACTAAAGCGGAGGTGGTATACCTACTGTAATGGAATATATATATAGATAGTCACGGGATGTGGATTATACTGTGGAAGAGAGTCAGAGGAAGAGTAATAGATATATATGATATGGGGGGGGAGTGGGGTGGTGAATTGGGGGTGGGGGGTTGTCACTTTGAGGGGTAAAATGTATAACTATTGCACTGTGTTGTACACCTGAAACTAATTAAAAAAAAAAAAGAAAACAAAAGTCACACTAAGTGGATAGTGTCATCACATTGTTGTCCAAAAAGAACAGAAATTTACTATATATGCGTAGATACTTGTTTTACATATGCAAAGAGGTTTGGGAAATAATTTTCTTTAGTTGGTGGAACTACGAGTACTTTTTATTTTTTATTTTTTCAATGAGGAAGACTTCCCTTTATAAAAGGAAAAAGCATTTTCTGTTTTGGAGAACAAAAGGTAACCTACTCTGCCTACTCCTCACATCACTCCAATTCTCGCTTTGACCTGGGGGTTGGGGGTGGGGGGCAGATAGCAGGATCTGGTCTCTGCTCAGTCAGCATGGGGTCACCACTTCTTCACTCTGACAAATTCTTGATCACCTTACAAGGCAGCAGCTATTATATTGTAGCTACAACATAATAGATGTTCAATAAATGTTTGTTGACTCGAGCAATCCGTTTTTATCTAAGTTGGGTCCAAGTTTGAACATCACTTACACCCAGTGGTACTCAACCCATCCCCAGGGAGACTGGGCAATGTCTAGAGACATGTTTGGTTATCCCAATGTTGGGGGTGGTGGTGTGTGCTACTGGCATCTAGTGAGTTGAGGCCAGGGATGCTTCTAGTCATCCTGTAATTCACAGGAAGCCTCAACAGCAAAGAATTGTCCAATCCAAAATGTCAACAGTGCTGAGCTTGAGAAACCCTGCTCCTCATTTGCCTTTCTTTTAGCTTGATAAATATTCTCCAAATCCTTGCTGAAGTATTATGTGCTGTAAATTTATAACTATAGCATGTCCAGGAGACAGGGCATATCCTATTAACTGGTTGAGCCTGAGGAGAAATTGGAGCCTTATTGATGGCTTCAGATGGTCCATCAGGGCAGACTTGTTCTCTGTTCTGCTACTGCAGGGCTCGGTTCTCTGGATGACATGAAACACCTTACTGGGAGTAATCAAAGGCAAAGGATCTGAGCAACCTCCTGATGACTTTTTAGGTCAGTCATTAGAAATCACAAGATAAGTGCCTGTCCTTTCTGGCATCATCTGTTATATTTATCATTTTTTCATACTATTTTAAGAAAATGGAGTTTTGCAGCTAGCAGATTTTCTTAAAATTAAATGCCCATTTTCAAGAACACCTCCCCAAGTAGGAGGTGACTTTCGTTTGCATTATATTTAATTGAAGACATTTCTTAGAAGAAATAGAATCATAAGAGTGTCACCTGAAGGTATATTAACCAACCCCACAATCAATGAGTGAAATGAAAGGTTTCAAACAAAAATGAAAGTACTTTACCCTCAGCCCTAACTAACTAGTCTTTAGTATTTTGCCTCCAGCACAAAGCATTTTAACGTTCATTGTAATTTCCCTTGATAGACGGGCCAGTGGAGTGGTGTGGTGGTTAAGCCCTGGCTTGGGAAGCCAGTGACCCTGGTTCGGGTCCCACATATGAGAACCAGTGACACTGCCCTCAAAAAAATAAAAATAAAAATAATAATTTCCCTTGATAGAATAATGGTTCTTCTCAAACCAGAGACAACTAACATGAATTAGTTATTAGCGAATTTTTATTAGGGCAAGGCATTTTGGACTCAAATTTTTCTAATCTTAGAACATATTGCACAGGTTTTTAAAATGTTTAAACCTATAAACAGTTCCGTAACTCAAACGTCAAAAGATCTCATAATTTAAAAATCTGAAGCCCATTTCTTTCATGCAACATGATCCCTTCAAACATCTTTAATACAGACTCATATCCTATAAGGCAAATACAGAGCCCTTTAAATAGCTGAAAGAGATAGCCTCTCTATGGAGAACAACTTCCTTTTCTAATCATCTGTGTCATATAGGTTTGAGTAAGTGTAGGGAATAAAGAAAACCATCCAAAAAACAACAGAATTATAAGAGATAGCAATATCCTTTCATCTGACATAATTCAAATCACTTGTTTAAGAGCAGTAATCAATTGCTTTCAAAACAAATAAAGGAATGTTGTTTTATCCTTTCCAAAGACATTCATTTCAGATGAGTCATGTGGCCTCCAAAAATACCATAAGCACTCACTTTTTGATTGATGAATTTAACCAAGACCCAGCTCCTGCAATTGTCTGTTCTCTTGGGTCAGTAGAAAATTTTCTCTGAATCTGAGCATCATAGAATGATGTTTAAACATCTTAGAGAAGAACCTACCTACACAGGGAACTGAAAACCGCTTAACTTTGGAATTTAGAGGGCCCAATTTAGCAGGAAGCACTGTGAACAAAAGCAAGATGGGTCTCTTAGAAAAAAGCTGCTGGAAATGAGGTTAGCAAGAAAATGAAACCAGCTTACAGATGTACCTAGGTGTGAAAATTCACCAGGGGTAGAACAGTGATGTCAAACAAAGATATTCAGTCACCCACCACCTCATCTGAGTTTCCAGGAAAACTCAGTCAGATACTCTCATTCTTCTTAAATTTACTCTTTAATAATACAATCTTTACTGAAACAGAAGAAAATAAAGATATCACCTCATCCCACAAACTGAGAGAAAATGCTCTTATTTCTTTCTGCTAATATCACAACAAAGAATTTCCTTCAATTCTCTTGGAGATTATTCCTTGAATGTTTCTATTCTAAGATATTTTCTCCAAGGTATGAATTAGAATAGAGATCACAAAACTGAAGTGCCTGTAAGGTAGGAAGGGAACACAAAGGGATTAATTGGGCTGAGACTGGAGTGACTTGGAGAGACCATGTTCTTTCTAGAAAGAAAGGCCAGGGCTCAACTCAATGGCCAGACACCAATCCTGACAGAAATGGGAGTCCAAATCTTAAAATTTTCAAGATATAAATATGAACTTTTTTTTTTAATGGAAGTTTACTGGGGTGACAATGGTTAGTAAAATTACATAGGATAGGTTTCAGGTGTACAATTCTGTAATACATCATCTATATAGCACATTGTGTGGTCACCACCCAGAGTCAGTTCTCCTTCCATCACCATGTATTTGATTTGACCCCCTTTACCCTCACCTATCAGCCCCCTAACCCCTACCCCTCTGGTAACCACTAAAATATTGTCTATGTCTATCAGTTTTTGTTTCTTTGTCTTGTTCCTTACTTGCTTTCAGTTTCATATCCCACATATCGGTGAAATCATATAGTTCTCAACTTTTTCTGTCTGACTTATTTCACTTAGCATAATAATCTCAAGATTTATCCATGTTGTCACAGATGGCACTATTTCATCTTTTCTTATGGCAGAATATGAACTTTTAAATAAAAATCCCTAATTTTTAAGTATTAGTAACTAATTCAAAAATTTAAACAATGCTTTGCAGGCTACACAAATCCTGCCTGTGTGCTTGATTTCATCAGCCAATTTGTAGCCTCCATATTGGAAGAAGAAAATAAGTGGCTAATCAAAGAGATGTTATCAGGGTCCCACTCTTAAGTTGTTGATGAATTCTTGGGTCTTTCTGAATCATAAAGAATTTTTCTAAAAGCATGATCACATCCAAAGTTCCTGACTTAAAATTTCTGGGCTTTTTAAGCTTCAAAACATTCTGTCAGACATAAAAAAAAAAAATCTCCAGAGCAAGAAACTTTTTGTGTCAGAGGAAGAGGATAGTGGTCAAACTCTTAAGATTCTGGTAAACCTGTCTCTTAGAGATGCACAGAGAAAACTGTGCAAATATCCAGCCTATAGAAGGGGCTTCTAAACCAAGTACCAAGAAATGCAAAGCAAAGGCTGTATATCACCGAGAAAAAATGAGGCAAAACAGAAAGAAACCAAATTCATCTCATCAAGCCAACAGTATTTACAGCTTATGGTTAGTGCCAAAATATTTCAGGAAATGCCAATGTCTTTCTTTGTAAAGCAAGGCCAAACGTAATATTTAACACAACATATGTCACTGGGAAGAACAAGGCAAATCCCCATTTCCTCACTCTCCTTTAAGTAGAACCTTAAAATTAAGATTCACGGCCAGTGTAGAACTCCCCGTCTCTCTCTAAAATGGAATGTGTCAAAACCAACATTTCTCATGAGTTTCCAGGCAATCTTCTGTTACCAGTTAATAATGGCGATACAGAATGAATTAGGAATGGCCACACAAGGCTCATTTGCATTTCTCTTCCTCATTTCCTACTGGGGCCCTGGACATCTTCAACCCATAGAAATCCAACCTCTTCTCTGAATCATCCAAGTCAACTCTTCCTTCTCAGCTGGAATGGGAAAGGATGGACAAGACAAAGGTAAAAGCCAAACCACAATCACCCTAGTGTCAAGAACAGTACCTGCTCGGGCTTCAGCCCTGGTGGGACCCAGGCGTACTCCTCCAGGGCACAGCCTGAGTCATCGTCCGAGGTGGAGTTCCTCTGGAAGTCAAACATGAGTTTGCTGACGGTCTTCTCCATCTCCAAGGGCATCACTGTCACCATGTGCTCCTCCTGAGGGCACTTGCAGTGCAGACAGATCTTCCTGCAAGAAGCAAAGGCGACAGGTGAGAAGGAAGGCAAAAGAAACTATTTTTTCAACTGGTCTGCCAGTCCCCAGCCCTTGGATCCCAAACCAAAACTGCATTCCTTGGCAACTGGCTTTTGGCAAAGCATCTAAAGGAGCATAACACAGCACACCTATCCTTGTGGAGGCGTGACACTGTGCACGTGGAAATGCCGTGAAAGATCAGAGATCACCAGGTAAGCATGCTAAGGATGTTTCACTGTGGATGCCAATGTTTCCCTCTAAATCAGTCCCAAGAGGAATGTCAAAATATCTTATTTTACTAGGTGGAACACTGGATATGGACCACGACCACAACTTCTTAGACTGCAATAATAATTAAACATAATATATATGTTGACCAGAAATATTACCAGTGGATTTAACAAATATTGACAACGCACCATTTTTATAAAAGGTGCCTAGACCTATGTAAATGGAAGTAGTTTTAAAAAGAACTGTAGCTGGGATTTTCTTTAAGAAGAGCAAAAATATTTTTTTTCCCCCAATAAACAAATCTGGCCCTCATATTTCATGGGAAAGACATTTTTACCTCTTCAAAAGATCCACGTAGGTTTGAAATTCTCATTAGGAACCCAAATTTTCTCTACATTGGTTGTTTTTTGTTTTTAATATACACGAACATCACGCATGTGAATTATGTCAAGAGGTAGCTGCCAATGATAAAAATCTCTCCCCAAAACTGAACATTTCTTTTAAGGTTACCATCTGTTCCCTTTTCCAAGGCTACACAAATGATGAAGTAATAGAAAGGTCCATGTCAACAACACGAAAGTGTTTCTAACTTTCACCAATAAAGTAGAGAAGAAAAAAAATGGAGGAGGAAGCTTTTAAGCAAATAAGCCATTATATGGGCACTCTCATCTTATGATTACCTTCAGTGGCACCTTATACGGGAATGAAGAACCCATAATCCTAATCCCCACATGTGCCTGAATTTTTTGATAACAGCTTTATTAAGATATAATTCATGGACAATAAAATTCACCATTTTAAAGTGCACAATTCACTGGCTTTTAGCATATTCACCACTGCCTAATTTTTTATACATTTTCATCATCTCCCAAAGAAGCTCCGTATACATTAGCAGTAACTTCTCACATTCCCATCAAGCCAGGTCCTGACAGCCACTCATCAGTTTCTGTCTCTATGGTGTTGCCTACTCTAGAAATTCCACATAAGAGAAACCATACAATATGTAGTCTTTTGAAACAGGCTTCTTTCACATAGAATGATATTTTCAAGGTTAAACGATGTTGTAGCATGTGTCAATCCTTCATTCGCTTTTATTGCATTATAACATTCCATTGTATGGATGTAATAATAATACATGTTGTCAATCCGTTCATCAGCTGGTAGAGATTTAGATTGTTTGCATTTTGTGACTTTTGTGAATAATGCTGTTCTGAATATTTATGTACATGTTTTTGTTGTTGTTGTTTTGTGTGTGTATGTGTACATATGTTTTCAATCCTCTTGGATATATACCTAGGAGTATAATTCCTGGGTCATATGGGAACTTTATGTTTAATAATTTGAGGAACTGTCAAACTGTTTTTCTAAAATATATGCACTGTTTTACATCCCCCCCCCCCATCAAGGAATGAGTGTTCCATTCTCTCCACTTGTGTGCTACACGTGTTACTGTCTTTCTTTTTGATTGTTGCCATCCTAGTGAGTGTGAAGTAGTATCTTATTATGGTTTTGATTTGCACTTCCTTAGTGGCTAATGATTTGAGTATCTTTGTATGTGCTTATTATACATCTTCTTTGGAGAAATGTCTATTCAAATCCTTAGTCCATTTTAAAAATGATTTGTCTTTTATTATGTTGTATGCATTCTTTATATATTTTCTTGATACAAGTCCTTTATAAGATATATGATTTGCAAAAATTTTCTCCCATTCTGTGGGTTGTCTTCACTTTCTTGATGATGCCTATTGAAGCACAAAAGTTATTGATTTTGATGAAGTCCAATTTATTTTTTTCAGTTGTTGCTTGTGCTTTTGGTATCGTATTTAAGAGACCATCGCCTGACCCAACATGATAAAGATTTACTTCTGTATTTTTATCTATGAATTTTATGGTTTTAGTACTTATAATTGGGTCTATGTTTCATTTTGAGTTAATTTCCATATATGCAGTCCAAGTTCATTCTCAAGTAGCTATCCAACTGTCCCAGCACCATTTGTTAAAAAGTGTGTTTCTTCCCCACTGAATTGTCTTGGCATCGTTCTCAAATACCAATTGCTCATAAATTTAAAGGTTTATTTCTGGACTCCCAATGCTATTCCGCTGATCTATATGTCAGTTCTCATGTGATGACCACACTGTCTTGATTACTGTAGTTTTTTTTTTTTTTTTAAGATTTTATTGGGGAATTGGGGGAGGGGAACAGACAAGTTGCTGTCTTTTTGTTCTTCAGTTTAGTTGCGGAGGACGTTGTTTCACTGGCCCATGTTGGTATCGTCATTGCGCTCTTCCTGGATGAGGCAGATCGGTCGCCGGCCTCTGGATGGTCGCTCACCGTGGCTATTGGCAGCTCACGCTGGCTGCCAGCCGCTCACTGTAGCCTATGGCAGCCCACTGCAGCAGGGGCTGCAGCCTACACCATCGCTGGGGAACAGCCCTGCTCCAGGTGGAGCTGTTGTTAGCTGTGGAGGGCAGTGTCACTGGCCCTCATATGTGGGATCTGAACCAGGCCGCTGGCATCCCAAAACCAGCTCTTAACGAATGCGCCACTCGGCAGGCCCTGATTACTGTAGTTTTGTAGTAAGTTTTGAAATTGTGAAGTGTGAGTCCTTCAATTTTGTTCCTCTTTTTAAAAATTGTTTTGGTTCTTCTGGCTCCCTGGCATCTGCATCATAAAATATAAATTTTAGAATTAGCTTGCCAATTTCTGCAAAGAATCCTGCTGGGATTTTGAGGGATTGCATTGACTCTGTACATCAATTTGGAGAATATTGCTCTCTAAATAACATTAAGTTTTCCAACCCATGAACAAAGGATGCCTTTCCATTTATTTCAGTCTATTTTCTTTCAGTGCTACTTTGTGGTTTTCTGTTATAAGCCTTGAACTTTTGTTGAATTTATTCCTAAGTATTTTATTTATTTTGATGCCTTTGCAAATGGAATTGTTTGCTTAATTTTGTTTTCAGATTGTTACTGTATAGGAACACAAATGGTATTTGCACATTGATTTTACATCATACAATTTTGCTGAGCTTGTTTACTAGTTCTAACTGTGTTTGTGTGTGTGTGTGTGCAAGTCCTTAGGATTTCCTATATACAAGATCATGTCATAGCGAATAGAGACAGGTTCTTTTTTCCAATCCGATGCCTTTTATGTCTTTGTCTTGCCTTATTGCCCAGCAGTACAATGGTGAATAGAAGTGGTGTGTATGGACATTCTTGTCTGGCTTCTGATCTTAAGAGAAAGCATCCAATCTTTCATAGTCAAGTCTGGTTTAGCTGTGGGCCTTCTGTACATGTCCTTTATCAAATTGAAGAAGTTTCCTTCTATGCTAGTTTGTTGAGTGTTTTTATCACAAAACGGTGTTGCATTTTGTCAAATGCTTTCTTTTGCATCTATTGAGATGAGCTGTTGGTTTTTGTCCTTATTCTATTAATGTCTTCTGCCTGAATTTTGACACCAAAATATACTGAAGAAATAAAATCAGTTTAATCCAGCTAAATTAGGCTTGTCAGATTTCCCACTTCCTGCTTTTTATCAACTGAAAATACACACACAGAGAATGCACAATTGGATCTGGTTTGCATCTCCAAATACAAAGACATTTCATCCAAACCATGGCTGTTCTTTTTAAAATAGTCAGAGCTTATTTTAACAGAAACTAATTAATCAGCTACTGTAAAGAAGTCAGTGGTATTCGAAAGTGGTCAGGTTTTTTTCACTCCATAATTTTTTATGCCAGCTTATGACTTAAGGAAAAAAAGTTTTAGTGTGTTTAAGCAAATTTAGGTGACTAATGGTTTTTACTAGAAAGGCATACTTAAAAAAATAAGGTACAGGAATCTTTACCAAATTTAGACTCCCGAATATTCATCAGTGACTCTTATTCAGCAAGTCAGGGAAGAGCACACCAGTTAATGCTGGACAGATGTGATCTAATGAATTAAAGCTCCAGGAGAAGAAGAAAGCAAAACACAGAATTACAGACGTGATCCAGAATCTGATTCCAACCACAGAATACCCTTTACCTCCTGAACAACAAACACATTCAGAACAATCAAAATCAAAGAGGAAAAAAGAAGAAAATAAAATAAAAATGGTCAATCAAAACCATGAGGACCTTATGGATTTCCCTGCTAGCTGCCTGCCTTCCACTCCTCATTTATAATTAACAGGCACTCCCATAGCAAGGCATTTTTATTTGCAAAAAATCTTCAACCTTTGAGTGATTCCATGACAATCTTTGGAAAGATTAATTTAATAGCTTCAGTTTACAAAGGGAGAACCCAAGGCCCAGATGCTCAGAATGGAACAGGGGGTCAGAGGTAAAGCCACGGGAATTTCTCCTGATCCTCTGGTCTCTCCACGCCACCCCCTCTCCCCCACCCCTGGGCAAAATGCACACAGCAACACTCAACAGCTCTCTCTTTTGACACACTGATTAAAGCTTTTCAGGAGTGCGTGGGGAAATATATGATTTGGCTTTTTTTTTTTTTTCCAAATAGACCTTTATGAAAATAGAACCTGCTAGTAAAGCAAGATTTCATTTTTTTTAAACCCAATCATATAAAGCATACATTGGTTTCATTCTGTCAGAGTTGACATTCTACCTGCACATAATTGGGTTTGTGAATGACAAGTTTCCAAGAATAAGACATGATTTAGATTGCAGAGATCCTGCATTCTCTTTCTTCCCTCCATCCAGCAACAAGCCCTGCAACCCCCTACCCCAAGGTTGCAGTTATGCATTCATTCATTTCCAGTTCAGAAGCCACCATCTGCTCTGCCATGGAATACACTGTGCCTGCAGGTGGAGGCTCTCTTTTTAACCATCTCAAAGTACTATGGGTCATCTGCACCAGTGACCACATTTGAAGAATGACTAACAATTTTTACCAATTCACTTACTTACCATGATATGGAGGATTTATTATAAATAGACCGGGTTTGTGTGGTGGGGAGGGGGCATCTCATCCTTGAGATGTGGACAAGCTATTTACAACACTGAACTCTGAACCACCATGTCTTTTTTTGTGTGAGAAGTGATAGGATGAAGGCAAAAAAGGGAACTGCCTTTATAACATGATTGTGACAAGTTCAAGTCATCAACTGTAGGATTCTAGATTTGGATGAGATTGTAATCATCAAGTCCTTTTAAAAAAATTTCCTCTCACTCTCTTTCACCAACCCCTTTTAATGAGAAGAAATTTTTTTTTGCAGAACTCTTATGTGGAAATATATTCAATAACATAAAACAGAGCTGCCCAAGTTAATGTAAGAGAAGGAGACCCTGAATTCAACTTCTCTCAAGCTCAACCTTCTTTCCAAACTCCAGGCATTTTCGCTGTCCTAAGGTCCCAAGATTCCAAAGACACAAGTTTGGAAGCCAGCACTTTGCCCTAGATTCCTCAAGGTCATTTCCAGTACTTACCAAAATAGGAAGTAGGTGCCCACTAATTGGATAGAAAACAAAAAGTAAATAAATAAACCGGGGTTGTCAATAACTTTTAAAAGACGAACAATTCCTAACCATGAAACTCTGCATGTAAATAGTGATTGTGGCCATGGGAAATTGTGTGTATGGTTGCCAAGACATTACAGGGAGACACCTGGGGAGCAGTAATGTATCCTAGTGACTTTGATTTGATAGGTCTGACAAGGGCCCAGAAAGTGCACTTCCACCAGCATCCCAGGCGATTCTGATGCACACTGGAAGACACTCTTTTGCAGCCAGCCTCCTAGAGAGAAGGAAGCACCTGAGGCAGAGTATGGTCTAAAAACCAATGTGTGTTCTACCAACATACCTGATGGTCTCGGCAACTCTGCGCAATGTACATTTAAAAAACCATTCCAGGGGGTCTATGCTAACATCTCCCAACCACCATAGCTTAAACTCTTACATCACTAAGCCCACCTGTCATTCAGCTGGCTACCCACTGGGGCATGTGAGTGCCAGGACTACACCAGCCCCCAGAACGGTGTCTCTGATTGCCAGCCCTGCCATCTGTCCTCCAGTCTTCCGCCTCCCCTGGGGTACGGGCTTCTCTGTCCCAAGTCCATGGCCAGATCAGGTTCAGGCCACTCTGTGCACAGGGTCAAGGGGCAGACTGCTTAAAGAGTGGCTCAGCATCAACACCAGCCAAGTGATTGCTGAGAAGTGCAAAATGCTGGACTCCCTGTGGCAGCATTTCAGGCAGCTGGGATCAGGTGTGGGAAGTACACTTCTGTTAAAGACAAAAGGCCCAAATCACCCAGGACCTCCACAGCTTTTTGCAAAATAACAGATGTGTCCTAGGTATTTAAATTCTTCCAAGACTCCACCTCACTGAAGGCACAGAATAACTACTTTTATTCTTAATAAGAGGAAAAGAGGAAATCTTTTTCTCCTTATAGTTAAAAGTTACTGCTTCCTTATCCTTAAAAAAAGAAAGCAATACACAATATATAGAAGGATCAGGAATTACAGATAAGCAAGAAGAAGAAAAATATTTCAAAACACTCACAATCCCAGAGATAATCACTATTAAACAGAAACAGCTGTTGGTGCTCTTTTTCTCTCATGTTAAGAAACTAGGTATGAGATTTCATTCTATGTGTTCCCCATCAGTGAGTACCAAGAGACAAGACTGGCCTGGAATGGCCAGACATGCGCCAGAGCCACCCACACGTGCACATACAATACTCGCAGCGAAGAGTGTGCGTTACTCAACCCAGATAAGTGGGTTTGTTTTGATCTGGTGCCCTGTAGCAGGATCAGAAAATTGATTTACATAGCCTGGAAGATGCAGGCAACATGGGAATTGCATATATATATTTATGGTATCTCAGAGTTAAGTTGGGTCCCTTAGATAAAAAACATCTGAAAACCAGATTTCAACATCTATTGACTTTCAATTTTCTGTGCACGTGGGGAGAGATCGGGCATGGATAATTTAAAATCACTAAGCCTTGCCTCTGAATTGGGTCTCTGTAAATCAGCCACATGCTCTCAATGCTGCAATAACTTACGTCACCTCAAACCACCTAAAGAATCCATCCTGGCACGACAGGCTCAGGAGCAGCTGGGCAGGCGCCTGGCTTTCTCAGTCTGCTCTGTTGCCCAATTCCCCGGGTTTCCAATGACAGCAGCAACTTTTCACATGCATGCAAAGCACCAGCCTCAAAAGAGCCAGGCATTATTCTGAGCTTCCTGCCCTTTGGGAACATCTTCCCTGGGCTTTGGGAGGTAAACAAATATTTTGGGTGAAGAGAGTTTTTACTGGGTTGCAGGCTGCCCAGAAATAAGTGAATATAGAGACAGTGATGGTACTTTAAAAAGGTATAACCCTGCTGTGCTTAAGTGAGCCAGTAAGAAATGGCGGCAGGGTCCCCTGCCCTAAGATATTGCTGAGATAATCCCGCCCCTGCTGTGAATAAGGCAGAGTCGTCAAAACTGAGCTAACCCACAGAACACAAGCTGTTCCTCTCCCAAACTGCATGGATTACAGGATCACACAACACGCACACAGGGCTTCAGCTTCCACATTCCACATCCCTACACAACACAAGTAGAGGATCAGAATGTCAGAGAGGAAAGCAAACGAGAAATACATTGTGGAGGGGGCCTGAAATGAAATGAGGATGCTTCCAGAGGTGAAAGTCTGCCCCAAAGGACCAGGGACTCCACTAGCAGCTCCAACCTCTGGGGCCCTGACTCCTGCCTCCCCGCTCCAACACGTGCTATCATACTGCAGGACAACAGGGGATGGTGAACAGTGGTTCTATTTCTACTAACACAATTTCTTATATTTATGGGGGGGTTTATAATCTTCATATTATTTTTACATAGTTTATCTCATTTATTCATTCTCACCAGTCTTGTAAATTTGGCATTGTTTTCCATTTTACAGACACAAAAATTTACGCTATAAACTCATAGCAACTCGACTAAAGTTGTACTCATTAGAACCTGTGTCCTCTGACTCCAAGACCTGTGCTCTTTCTACCACAGTTTTAAGTAGAGTGGTCAAATCTTCCTTCTTTTTTCTTTTCTGTGCACCTTTCCATCCTTCCCTCCATCTGTCCATCCATCCATCCATCCATCTATCCATCCACCCCTCTATCCATATCCATTGATACATCCAACCTACCAACCAACCATTTAAGCAGACAACAGTGATAAGCATCTACTGTGTGCCAGGCACTGTATTGAGATGTTGGGCACAGTGCAATGATTGAGACAGACAATACCTCATGGAGCTTAGAGTCAAGTGAAGAAGAGAGACAACAGTAAGGTAACAAATAGATAAACTTGCCATTTATAGACTGTGAGAAGTGTCACGATGGAAAGGGACAGGGCGATAAGCATAGATCACGACAGGCCTCCCCACTAAAGTGTCCACTGAGTTGTGAGCAGAAGACTGAGTATCAGGCAGCTCTGAGAAAAACCAGGGAGAGAGTTTTCCAGGCACAGGGAAAGCAAGTACAAAGGCTCTGTGGTGGGGAAAAGGGTGGCATGAGTCATTCTCAGGAGGTGGTGTGTGGCCTCTTCTCTCCCATCATTGTCTGCACTGATGACAGTGACCAAACTGGCTGAGCCACTCCCTGTCCCAAAATTCAAGCACAGATGTAAAATTTAGAGCGCGTAGGAAAGTTCTTCCATTCTAATTCCCTTCACCTTGGAATTCTTATATCCCTCTGTCTTGATACCCAAAGGTCAGCATATCCTGTTAATTTGCAGCCTTACTGGCTCCTTAACTCCCACTCCCAAGCCACAGTATTCTGTTTTCCCCTTTCGGGCAAACACTCAATCTGAATGAGAGACCCAGGCATGAACCTTGACACTTGCCATGTCTGGAAGCAAGATTCTTATCTCTGTGAGAAAGGAAAAATGATTTCCTAATAAACACGGAAGCTAAAGGATGGAGACCATGGCAGGGCCAGCTGGGTGTGAAGCTAGGTGTGCTGAGAGCCAAAACCATGCCACCTCACCCCATCCAACTCCCTGCCCTCCGCCTGGGCTACAGCGGCTCTGGCTATCTTCACCAAGAGGAGCTTCTTGCCCCTGGTGCTGCCAAGGTTGGTAAAGGATAATTCTCAGTGGCAGCTGTTTCCTCTCTTAAGATGTCAATTCATATTTCAATGAAGAAATACAGTGTCCTACTTTAGATTAATTTATCTTGTAACGTTTGAGCAGTGGAAACACATTCTCTTTTAAAAATGAGCCTCCTGGATAACTTTTCTTATTTTGAACATCTCTTACCATACTTTGATTTATAGGTATGATGTCTCAGCAATCGAGGGACAGTGTCATAGATTGGTTTTCCCCAGGATTAGATCTTTGAAACGTATCTGGGCATAAAGAAGTTTGAGGGGTGACTCCAAAAAGTCTTAATAGGGAATTGGAGAAGGGAAGTAGGGAAGGGAATGAAGCTAACATAAGGTGCGGTAATGAGCTGGCTATAACTTCAGGCAACTCTGACTCATTTCAGTTGACATGCTATGGGAGATGGTCTAGAACATTCCTTAGAGATGTCCCACTGGAGAGTAAAGGATGCAGGGGGTACTTATCCACCAAGTCCCAAAAGCCACTGGGTGAGGACCACTCCTGGGGCCCTTTGGCTTACCCACATGCAAGATAGGCAAGCTCAAGCAAAAATCTGGAGTCCCCACTGAGGCAGGAATCATGGATCACAGTATACTGAATGGTGAATGCCAAGGCAGAAAAAGGGAATGCTAAAAATATTCAGCTTCATTTATTAAACAATAATTCATAGAAATCTACTATGTAGTATGCTTTCTGGTAGGTGTTGCAAGGAATTAAAACAAAATAAAATAGTAAGGGGTCCCTGTCTAACAATGACACAAAGATATAGCCACAAAGAGCTAGAGCATAACTTTCAAAGTGAAGAGTACTGGGCCGGCCGAGTGGCGCGGAGGTTAAGCTTGGGAAGCCAGCGGCCCCGGTTCGGTCCCACTTATGAGGGCCAGTGACACAGCCTGAAAAGAAAAAAAAAAAAAAAAGAGTACTTATAGGCATATTTAAGAGAATGTTCTTGTTCTGAGGTGATAGATGCTGAAATATACACAAGTAGAGAATGATGCCTGCAATTTATTCTCAGATGGTTCAATAATAATAATAATAAAGTGTGAATGTGGGGTTGGGGGAGAGAAAGAGGGAAAGAAAGAGAACAAGTAATGCAAATGTGGAAAAACATTAACAATAGTGAAATCTGAAAGGGTGTACGGACATTCATTATATTATTCTTGTAACTTCTGCCTAACATTACAATTTTTCAAAATAAGTTTGAAAACAAACAAAAGTGAAAAGTACTTTTATTTTTATGTATGCATCCCTATGTTCACTGCAGCACTATTTACAATAGCCAAGATATGGAAGCAACCTAAGTGCCCATCAATGGACAATTGGATAAGGAAGATATGGTACATATATATAATGGAATACTACTCGGCCTTAAAGAAAGAATGGAATCTTATCATTTGTGACAACATGGATGGACCTAGAGGGTAAGGGAAATAAGTCAGGCTGAGAAAGACAAATACCATATGATCTCACTTATTGGTGAAATCTAAAGAACAAAATAAACAAATAAACAAAACAGAAACAGACTCATAGGTACAGAAAATAAACTGATGGAGGGGGGTTAGGAGGCTTGGTGAAAAAGGCGAAGGGATTAAGAAGTACAAATTGGTAGCTATGAAATAGTCATGGGGATGTAAAGTACAGCATAGGGAATATAGTCAATAATACTGCAATAACTATATATGGTGCCAGGTGGATACTAGGCTAGTCAGGAGAATCACTTCATAAACTGTGTAAGTGTCCAACCATTACACTGTTTACCTGAAACTGAGGTGAAGTTATACTGAATGTCAATTGTAATTAAAGATAAAAATTTTTAGGGCCGGCTGAGTGGCACATTGGTTAAGAGCTGGCTTGGGATGCCAGCAGCCTCGGTTCGGATCCCACATATGAGAGCCAGTGACACTGCCCTCTACAGCTAACAACAGCTCCACCTGGAGCTGGGCTGCGAGCCCCGGCGACGGTGTTGGCTGCAGCCCCTGCTGCACTGGGCTGCCATAGGCTATAGTGAGCGGCTGGCAACCAGCGTGAGCTGCCAATAGCCGCAGTGAGCGACCATCCAGAGGCCGGTGACTGATCTGCCTCATCCAGGAAGAGCACAATGATGATACCAACATGGGCCAGTAAAGCAACGTCCTCCGCAACTAGACTGAAGAACAAAAGGATAGCAACTTGTCTGTTCCCCTTCCCTGGTTCCTCAACACTGTTCCCTTCACCGAATTCCCCAATAAAATAATGATAATAATTTTTTAAAAAAATGATAATAATTTTTAAAAAGTACTTTGATTTTGTTGTTAGGTCAATTATTAATAGAAAACCTAGCATGTGCCAGGTACTATGCTACCAAGAGTTCCTATTAATGAGACGTCAGAAAGGGCTCCCTTGAGGAAGCTGCACCTGAGGTTGCTGAGTAGAAGGTTGCTAAGCAAAAAGAGAAGGAGGGAGTATTTCTAACAGATCAGTGAAAGCACAGAGCTAGAAGGGATCATGGTGTCCTCAAGGTAGTGAGAGGAGTCTAAGACGGTGACAAGATGGCAGCTAGAGAACTACACACGCAATCCATGTGAAGGCATTTTGATTTTATTATAAATGTGTTCACAGGCCAGTGAGTATCTGCCTACCAAACACCCAGCGAGCTAATTCAGCATCCTGATGAGTAGACAGAGGGAGCCCTCAAAGGAGAAGAGCTTGGCCACTGATGGTATCTCCATGGCAACACCACTACCTGCCTCACTGCATTTCTACAGAAGGCTGAGTGTATTGAGAGAAGCTCTGATTTCCTCAGCTGCCTGTCAGACCCACCGCCCTGCTAAGAATAAACCAAGGTAGAGAGAATGGTAATCCTTGTGGATAGGTTCCTCCACTTCACTTTGTCCATAGAATAACTGTGATTTTAGAATGTATGTTTTTGTTTCATTGGACAATCTGCACCACAAGTTCCTAGAGCTCCCCCTTTGCAGATGAGTCCTTCAGGGGAACAATTTCTGAGGAAATGACTGCAACAATTTTAACACTCCTCACCGCCAAACTTCAAGGCAAGAACTGGAAGACCACAAAATATCTCTTTCTTTGCCTTTCTTTTCCATGCCATCTGCTGAAGTACTTGTTTAGTTTCCACCTGTCTTGTGGCAGAAGTTGGCTAACCTCAAGGAGAAGAGATCTGAGAGATTAAATATTCCCTAAGTACTGAAAGGCAGGCAGTATAGAGAGTAGTGGGTTAAGACCTTAGATTCTGGAGGCATAGTGACTTGGGTTTGAATCCTAACTGTCACTTCACTGAGTTGCTGTTAGAATTAAATAATACACACAGCATGCTTGGTATAGCGAAACCTGACTATGTGCCAGTTTGCTGGGCCCTATGCTATGTGTAGGGATATAAAGTAAAACAGATGAGCAAAGAAAAGCCACCAGGGTTCTTGCTCTCTAGGCGTCAATCTAGACCCTAGTAATGTATTCAAGTTAGGATGGAAACAGATCAATGGGAACCAGATGGGTGGTGAACAAACCATTTTTACAAGTCTTTATGAAACACCTAGTATATACTTCATATTATTTTACATTAGTTTCAGGTGAACAGAGTGCTGGACTGAGCAAGGTAATTTGATTACCATCCTTACCACAGAATTACTTAATCTTTACCATGCTTTTAATATTTCAAGGTCACACAAGTAACCTTTTATTCTTACCAACATACAATAAGGTAGACAGGCTGGATATTAAATTAATGACCCCTGGGACTAACCAAGCACTTTAAAGCTTACCACACACATTTAATTCAGTTAAGTTTTTGAATTGCCAAAAATCTCTATAAGGTTAGTCAGAAGAGCAAGTTATTGCCATTTTATAGATGAAGGTGAAACTCAGAGAAGTGATGTGCTGTGGTTGCTACTAAGTGATGGAGTGTCTAGAACTCCAAATCTATGTTGCTTTCTCCCGAGACAGGGGAAATAAAGTCAATTTGGTTCCATTTCTAGGGTATGATTTCCCCTACTTTTCCCTTGAAGAAAACACTTTCTGAGGGTATGCTGGGCTCTGCTAAGAACTTTCCTTTATTCTTTATTTAATCCTCAAAAGCACAGTCTGAGATGGAAATTATTATCCTCATTTTACAGATGGCAAAACCAAGGCTCACAGAGTTTCTGGAATGTACCCAAGCTCCCACAGCCAGGAGACGACAGAAAGGAAAATGCGAACCTAGACCTGCTGAATCCCAGAGCTCTTCACCAGACACCTGAAGGCCTCTGTGAGGCCCCGTCAGACTGACTGCACTGGTCCCTTAAGCCATGTAAAACAAACTGTGCTTTTCTCCCTATTCACATAGACGCCCCCAAATCACTGGCAAGTCATAGGAAATTCTTAAGTGGCTGCTTATTAATAACATTTTCAGTTTATATTAGACTGCCTTTCATCCAGGGGAACTCAGCCAGCTCCAAACACAGAGAACCACTGAAATCCAGCCATTTCTGGTGTGGACATGGGCCAGCTGGCAAGAGCATCCCTCAGGGGCTTGGCTTGTGGGGATTCTGGCAATGGTCACACCCTTCAAAACTTGACAGGGGCCCTTTACTATCCATGCTGAAGGGCTCAAGGCAAAAACTTCCCAGAAATCTGTGTTCCTCAGTGAATGAGGCCAAAGGCTCAAGATGACCCCAGCGGACTTGGAAAACAAGAGCATCAAGAAATTGGGTGTTTCCCAAAATTTGATGCTGGAAGTAAAGCCTCTCAATTCAGATTGAGTTAGACACAATAGGGAAAGACGTTATTTTCAGGAGGGACCTAGCTTCAGTCAAGTCCATGGAAAACAAAACAAAACAAAACAAAACAAGTTTCTCAGGATTTCCCATCGTGAGGACACGTAAAAAAGGCAAGATGCTGACTTCCCTTCTTCAAGCTGGATCTATGGAAAGGTTTTTGCAGTTTTGTTATGAGCCATAACTAGTTTCCTCATTCTGTGTCAGTGAGAGGACAGAGGGAAGTACGTAGAAAGAAAATTAAATTTCCTGGTTTCATGTTTTATTGGAAAGGAGCCCTTGATGAATTAAATTCACATGGTGTACAGGAGTAAGATTTTACAAATATTTAAAATATGTTATATTTAGATTTGACAAAGTGGTGGTTGAAGGATATATGCCCCCTTGGTGCACACAGCCGCCCTGCTCCAAAGCCTGTTGGATGTAGCAATGACCTCACACTTTTGGTACAGCTGATACAATGAACAGCAGTCCAGACGGTGGACTTCCTTGTGCATGGGATACGTCCTCATTATTTATTCATTATCTCTTCTCACCTTTTCTACCTTTCCTCTCCTAATCCATTTCACCATTACTTCCTGCCTGGGCTACAGCAATAGCCTACTTCTAATTCCTTGCTTTCAACCCTGCTCTTCTAGAATTTTCCAACAGCTGTTCTCTTCTCTCCAACTGCATTTTGTCCCATTCCCCATCTTGTCTACCATGTTCCAGCCATATTTTTGCATCTGCCTGGAATATCTTTCCCTCAGCTCTTTATGAGCTGGCCTACTTTTCATTATTCATGTCATCACTCAAAAGTACCTCTACCAAGGACCCTATAAAAATAGCCCGCTTACTCTTCTCATTCGTATTCCATTCTATTATCCTTAAATATTTTTTCTTAACATTTGTCACTATCCGAAATTATCTTACTTAATGTGTCTATTATGTTTTACCCACTGTAACTTCCATAGGTTGAGCAAGGAGCTTATCTTGTATCTAGGACAATAAGCATTCAAAAGGTAGTTTTTTAAAGTTTTGAATCCTGAATGCCTAGCCCAGAACCTAGGTTGGTAGTTTCCAACTAGTGGGCTACAGACCCTTTATGGGCATGCAAACAAGATATGGTCAATGTGTAAAGTTTTTTTTTTTTTTTTGCAATAACTGAAAATGTTTTTTTGTTACAATTATGCTAAAAATGTAGAGTGTCAGTCCACTAACTACACCAAGGAAATGCTGCTTTTTTTCCTGGATTAAATGAAAGTATGCAGAACAGGAAGTTTGGGGCAGAGGAGAATGTATTTACTGTTGCGAATAACTGAAAATCATGCCATAACCACAGTGCAATTTAATTGTCACATCTATTGCAAATGTCCAATATTTGAGTGAATGCTTTGACTATAGACAGAATGAAAACCCATGACCTAACCCGAAGTAAAAACTCAAAACACTATTACATTGTGGGCCGCCCGAGTGGAGCGGTGGTTGGGCGCTGGTTTGGGAGGCCGGCGGCCCCGGTTCGGGTCCCACATATGAGGGCCAGTGACACTGCCCTCAAAAAAAAAAAAAAAAATAAATAAATAAATAAAAAACAAAAAAAACCCACTATTACATTGTTAAATGAATTAAAAGTATCAGAAGAAATAATTTCACTCGTGTCTTTAGTAGCTGAGATCATAGAGCTCAATTACTAATCTATAAAATGAAAGAGACCCAGGTGATTCTCCTTGCAGCTCCACAGAGCTTAACATTAGTTTCTGGGTAGCCATGGAGAAAAGTGCATTTCCACACAGGACAGTTTTTTCCAGTTTCACGTTAACCTATGGAGGGTTTCCTGGCTGGGTTTGTAATAATCTTCCAGCCACTCTAGCAGCTCTTGACATTTTGGGTGACTTTATGCCTTTAAGAATCTGACGAAAGCTGGGATCCTTACCCTTAAAAATGAACATATATACATTCACAGAAAATTCTGCATTTCATTTCAAAAGGTTCATCAGTCTTCTCTGATCCTTTGGTACTTATGCATTGCAAGTTTAAAATACCTGGTTTAGAGAACCAATTAGGTGTAAAAGGTCTTCCCTAACAGTCTCTATAGGGCCACAGACAGTGCCTTATATCTTGCAGATGGTCTATTTCTCACTCTCTGCAATGTTCTTTTAAAAATTCAAAATAGCATGTGACATTATAGTTACCACTTAGGATGCTGAATCTTAGCAGTTCGGTGGTACAGGGTTTAACACAATTTTTAAGGATAGCAGGAGCAAACCACATTGGCGTTTAGGCAGACAAATTGACAACGTGAAAGGAAGGAAAGTTCAAGCTCATGCGATCAAGCCCAGTGATTAGGTTGCTTCCACCTATTCACCTTTTGGAAGCCATACTAGCAAGAACACCAGCTCCTGTTGTTGAGAGAGGGAGGTATGAACTCTTTGCTTTGCATTTTCACCCTGCTTCCTAATAAGACAGGTGTTTCAAAGTGGCCCAACCTACACAGGAAGCATGGGCGGAGGGTAAGGTGGAGATGGGAAGTTCTTTGTTCCAATCCATGGCAAGCTTCTAGTCTTGACAGGCTTTCCAGGGAATTCTGAGATGATGAACTCAAATGCAAGTCATAGACTTAAGCAGTCATTTAAATGAACTCCTGAATCTTGACAGATACACTGAGGGTAGGACTACGCAGTTGCTGAGCCAACAGTAGGCACCTCACTTGCACTGGCCACTCAGCCAGTGAATGGCTGGATTGCCCAGAGGATGCCTACAGAAAACACTTCACTGTAAAGGAGGTATTTCTCTGGGAGCATCACAGCAGGAAAGCTAGATAAAGACCCTATGTCACTGGTAATGCAAAGTGACAGGAGCCTTAAGAATAGTAACTATGTTAATCAGAATAGGATGTATATCCCAGAGAAAGGAAAAAAAAAGTGTATGAAATCCTTAATTAACAGAAAATTCAACTAAAACTTTCAGTAAGCCTGCATGCCATCCACTTTTGGAAAGAAAAATAAAATGTAGAGTAAGTGGGGAACCAGTGTCTTTTCAGCAGCCACAGCAATTCATAGGTATTTAATAAATTATTACTAAATTGAAAAGAGAACCAACTTCCAGGAAGCTTGGAAGGGTAGACATGGCATGTAGGTTAATTCTCCTGGGTCAACTACAACTGGTGGGTAGAGGCTGCTTGGAGTTTGTGTTGAGGATTCTGAGGTTGCATTGGGCTTGACAGGGCGGGGTGGTCATTACTGAGGTCTGCACTGCACAGGGGAGGTGGGGGCCTGGCGATGCAGGTGCCAGGTGTCTGCCACACCCATACCATGGTCAGGACGTTTCTAAGAACAGAATTCAAATATGGCTATGCATTCAAATAAGAACAATTTCCTGAAGAAGGTTTTCCCTGCCACTTAAATAGAATCTTCTGGGGGAATAACAAGGAAACATAACGGAAGAAAGCAGACATCTGTTTATCCCGCTAGATTACAGCCTGCTACCCAGGGAGGTGACAGAAATCAAATTTAGATGAAACTCATGATCAACCTCTTATGACTCCCAATTGTGGACAAAAAAAGGGGCCCCATACTAAACCTGACAAGTTCAGGGGAAACCAGCATGGCAGGCCCTACAAACTCAAGAGACTGAAAGTAACCACATAGGATGGTCTGAATATAAAAATTCCTAACTAAAAGTGGGTCATGACTGGTAGTCACAGCGTGGGCCAGTAGCTTCTTTGACAAAAGTCAAGCTTTACCTTAAGTGAGCCTTTCTATTGCCTCTTTGCATCTAAGATAACATACCCTTGGAATGTCACAGTAATCCCCCTTCTTCTGGAACCCTCAGGGTACACCAGGGCAGGAAACCACAGAACCTCTCCTTGTTATCTTGTTCCCCGAATACCATCTCTAAGTGCTGTAAATGTTGTGTTAGCTACCCTGTACAAACCAATGCAAAAGAAGTATGTCTCTGCATTTGACTTTTTACCCAATGCCAGAGATTTCCCTGCTTTGTTTTCTCCCACTCCTTAATCTACCACCAAAGGATTTCATGTAACCCTCCTTATGTCTCCTCCTTTGATTCTAATGTATAAAATAAGCTGCAAAACTCATTCTCCAGATCAATTTCTCAATCTGTTGAGATTTTGATTCCCAGCGATTGTCATCAGTTTGGCTCAAAGAAGCTCACAGAAATTCTCTGCAGGTTTGGACATTTCTTATGTTGACACATTCACTGGGAGTTCAGGTTCAGGATAATTATTTACATGACTGCCATAACCTGAATCACAAGCTACATTCAGCTGGGTAACACTGCTCTTTCTATAGAGGCAAAAACACAATATATATTGTCCAAATTTATTTTAAAAAAGATTGAAAAAATGGGATTTAATTCTAGATAACCAGAAACCCAGTGAACCATAGCTTCCTGTTCTTCTGGACATTCCTCTTAGCAAACATTTTTTCCCCCAACTGAACTATCCAAGATAACAGAGCAAATCCCTGTCTTCTTCAAAAGCATTTGATCTTAATTCATATAAACTGAAACAACATGTTTTAATTAAAATGCAACACAACCTCACTTGGCAAATAGTTACTTCTTATAATTTCAGGTGCCCTAAATATTTATAAGTGTATATATAAGTGAATACATTTATTTATATGTTTGTTTAATACACACACACACACACAGAAGTTCCAAGATCCTTTGCATCTATTGTCTCTATAACTTGTTAAGTCTCTATAGCTGGATGGTATGAATTCAATCTCAGCTTGCTGGGATTCATTTCTAGCTGTGTGACCTTGGGGAACATTTAACCTCTCTGTGCTTAGTTTCTGTAGAGTAGAATGAAGATGATAGCCTAATGTAGCTTATAAGGTTATTATGAGGATTAAATAAGATATAACACATAAAACAGTATGCACTGTGCCTGTCATGCAGGAAGCAGTCATTAAATGTTGTTCATTATTTTTATTACTCTTTAGGAGAAATTGAGTCACAGAGCAGGTAAGTGATTGCTGTAAAGTTTACTCAAATAACAAATAACATTACTAGGACTTGCAAAGGGCTTTCTGAATTTAGTCAAATTTTATTGCCTGTGGAACACTCTGTGCCTATTTTAAAGGTGGCTGAGACGGGGCAGTATCAGTATCACCAAGGAGCTTTCAAAAATGCAGAATCTGCACTTCAGCAACAGCCCCAGGTTAACCTGGAGCAGCCCGGGTATGGGTGTCTAGCAGGATGCTGCATACATAGATCAGCTCCAGGGGCTTCTGAGAGTGAGTTAACAGCATCAACACACCGACACATCCCCCTCTTCCACTGTAGCATCCAAAGGTCAGATGTTTCTACAGGAAGCTCTGAGTCATTTCTCTGGAGGGTGACTGCTTCTCATATCCCAGCACATTCTCACCACACAGACAGGTCAGGTCCTGATAGGAAATCTGACCTTTTAGTTCTCCACCCAAGAGCAGCTCCCAGTGCACATCATACACCTTTCTCTACAAGGCTGAATTTAGTCTTAAAATTCACACTTATCAAGGTCAGTGCCAGAAGAGGATTTATAGCTCATTTGATCCAGACCTTCCTTTTAGGGGTGAAAGAACTGGGGCTCGGAAAGGGAACATCACACACATTTTAGTTATTACCCAAAGTGCACACAACCGGGAATTGAGAGCCAACAAGCGTGGCCCCTCTCTTTAGACTCCAGCTGGTTTTCCCATGGTCATGAGTTTGGCCCTGTAGAATTTCCCATCTTCCCTCTAGTCCAACAAAGGGCTGCTTCCATTGGTCTGTAGCTTTTACTCCTCATCTCAGGGTCTTTTACTGACTTTCCAAACAATCTCACCCTTTCATTCTAAAAGCCACATTCAAAGCTGTAGTTGAAAAAGTCATATGTTCTGTTTTATGCCTGACACATTCTCTTGGGTGTTTCCAACTTTACCAACAGATCAACCAAAAGGATTTTAATTCAGTGGCTAAATAATGAGGTATTTCTCAAATGACGGATCCACAGAAAAGATCTAGAAAGCAAAGAAAAAACATACACAGGCTATATATTATAGTAAAAAGTATAAGGTGGCCTAGAATGGCGGACATTCAGGCTTTGGCCTATAATTATCCTGAATTTGAATTTGAGATTTACTCTTTACTGTCTGTATAACCTTGGCCAAGTGATTTCACTTCTAGGAGTCTTGGTTTCTCCATTATTAAACAGAACTAATAATGCCTACCATAGAATTGCTGCAAGAGTTAATAAGGCAAAGTATGTAAGCATCTTTCATATCAGCTAGCACACAATAGGTGCTCGATCTATAATAGTCATTAATTTTTCTATATTTACATAAATATCTACCCTGAAAACACTTCTGACCCTGTGACCACCAACAGTATAGCTGCTTTTCACTTGAGTCCTGGAATTTTCAAACAAGCATCCCTGAGAACTGAATGCCAAGGAAAGACCTGGAAAAATGGCATCTTATCCATTAAAATGAAATGGACAAGAATTCTTGTCCTATTTACTTTTTACCTTAGATGGGGTACGATAACAGTTGTAAGGTGTGACTTGAAGGAACTCAGGAAGGGTGGGAGACTTGGGGACAATAGCACTCCTAATGCCACTCGTCAGTCACCTGTCAGTACGAGTGCTGGACTGTCAAAGGTGCCAACCTGGGCACCATCTCTGTCCCACATCCCAAAGGGTAAATGGTGCCTGGCATCCCCACTGTGCCCTAGAATGGTTTACACACCGCAGCTCCAATGCTAGGACCAGGAAGAAGGGAGAGAGCAGAGGTCACCATTGCTCCATCCTACAGGTTCACTCCACTGTAAGCATGGCCCTGGAAACACTTGCTCACATGAGGCTAGCCCTAACTTTCATGATGCCTTCACTTCCAACCAGTGATGTCTCTGGATTCTGTGTGCTCCACAGTGCTATGTCTCCTCTTCCATGTCAGCTCTCCTACACACTGAGTCTTCAGTTCAGCCGGCTTGATTTTTACATACTTGATAGCCAAATATGTGCTGAAGTTTACCCTCTGTACCCACTAAGGAAAGGCAGGCCCATCACACTGTACTGGAAAATGTGCCCTTTTTAATTAATGCACTTTTAAAAATGGGCCATGGTACTCTGGTGGAAAACACACCCTGTGTTTAGCCACGAATAGGATTTCAGCATTTAAAATGGCAGCATCATGAGTTCTGTAAGGCAGATGGGGAGAGGAGGAGAGGAATTTCTAGCTGAAGGAGAACAGAGGCTCTTGTCTTCTGAGTTGTGACTTCACCCAAGGGGAGCCTTCAGCGTTGCACTTCTATGCTAGATGAGAGATTGCTGATATTCTCCCAGCTGCCTCCCCATTGTCTTCCCGCTCTCCCCTCCTCCTAACTCCTCCATCCAATCTCTTTCTCTCCCTGCTTCTATTCTCCCTCTGCCTAGTCCCCAGGGAAATAACAGTACAAGCAAGCCCCTGGGTTTTAGACTACAAACAAAGAACTGCTCAAACAATAGGCCAGAGAAAAAAGAAAACCAAGTCTCCAAACTCAACTGGCTAGGTCCCCAGTGGAGATTTGGGAGACTTCCAGTCACACTGAGACTGGAAACTCAGTGTAATCTTAAGCAACATTTTCTCCTGTGATTTATTTACACACAAGCGCATGCACACACGCGCATGCGCGCGCGCGCGCGCACACACACGGGCAAGGTATAATAAAAATGAGAGCATTTCATTAAAAATCTTTACATGTTAGGACAAGGGCAAAGTGGTAAGTGTCAGTCAGGAACATCAGAGAGGAAAAGAGATTTAGTCAATGCCTAGCCCCAAGCTTCTTAGTTGGTGACACTTCAGAATCCCTAGCAGTTATTGGTTATAAACCACAATCACGGATGGAGAGACTAAAGGTTTTAGTGGGTCTTTAAGCACAGTAGAGAAGTCCTCAATTAAATGCCACCTAGAATTCCTGTCTGAGGGACGGAGCAGTTTGGCTCTTGTGTGTTTGAAGACAACAGATAAGAAAGAAGACCATGGCTTAGTGCTTCTGGAAAAAGCAATCTAAAATGGCAGAAGCAGCAGCACTGGACGGGGTACCAGGATTTGTCATCAGCTGTGTCATTTAGGATAAGTTATGTTCTCTCTCTGGTCTTCAGTTTCCTCTGTGAAATGAGCATTACAACTACTACTTCCTACTGTTCACAGGTTGGGATTAAATGGGAATATTAAATTAAATATGAAAGTCATCAGCACCAGAAGGTAATAAAGTCCAACACCAAGTAGGTACCAGGAATTGGGCAAGGGCATTGCAGCTGTCAATTCATCCAATTCCACAAGTCCAGGGGAATTTATTTGCAATTTTCACATGAAGAAACTGAAGTTCAGAGAGGTTAGGCAACTTTCCCAAGATCACATATACAATGGAGGTGGGCTATTGTCAAGTATGAATACCATTCTCCATACGAAGCACAACTTTAATGAAAACCAATGGCGACCACGAATGTTCAAGTCCCAGTTCTGAGCTTCCTGAGGAAGAATTCTATGCTAGGCTCCTCCAGCTCCTTTAATTCACTTTTAGTTTGTCTTTCAAACCCCTGCATCAGAGACCCATTTCACCTAAGTTTAAAAAAAGATGTTGGGAAACAGCCATCAAATTGTGACTTACAAGTATGTTCACTGACAGGAGGAAGGGCACAAATCTGGCAAAGACGTATCCTATCAGGGGACACAAATCAAGGGCGGAGGACTGGGGTCACAGACCGATGGGCAGCGGAGCCTACTCCTTCCCCTTAATAGTCGACCCACAAATGGAAGTCACCCACATGGTGGCATCAATTCAGCCTTGTAACTTTTGAGGAGCCAGCAGGCAGGTGAAGCACATGTTCAAAGGCCTCCCTGGATGGAGAAGAAAATGCTAAGCGTCTCCACTGAAAAGAAAGAAGCAAGAAAAGAACTGCCTCTCGAATGTCAAGTTGGAACAATGCAAACAGAAATCCAGAAATGCCTTGATTCCAATTTGGATCCTACAGTTTTCTACCCGTGACTTGTCAGCTGCCAAAACAGGAGGCCTTCTTTAAGGGTGACTGAGCAAAATGATTGTCATTTTACCATCCAGCCACTTTTAGTTTTGCAAAACACAGCAGCCCCAGATAATACACTTTTTATTCTGTCAAATCAGTCAACTGGGTGGAAAGTTTCTTTGAGAGGAATGGATCTGGACATTACAGTGATTAGAGAGGCACCTTTTCTGCTGGTAAACCTCTTTGCAGACAGACAGATGTGAACATATTTATTGCCTTTTTAGTGGACTCTTTCATTTTTAGCAACAACACTTATAATGATAAAATGGTAACAATGACGACAGTAATAACTAACATTTATTGAGCATTTACTGGGCTTTTCATACTCATCTCATTAAATCCTTAGTTATCACCCGGCATAGAGGTTCTAGAGCTCTCCCACTGCACAGATAGGAATTAGCGCTCCGAGAGGAAGCTCTGTGTGTCTTTAGTTCTTTCTAAATTGAGTCTGGGCCCTTGATAAACACCATCCCATACTGTCCAACCTCTAAGTTCCCTTCTCATTCCTGAAGCTTCCATGAACGCATCTTCCTTCCAATATTTCTGTTTTTTTCCCCTACACTGCATAGTGTACCTTTACAAACCTGCTATTTCAAACAAGCTATTTTACTATTTCTGGCTGTCCCACGACTGTTTACAGACGACAATGCCTGATGGAACCAACATGTTTTAATTTTCACACTAAAAAAAAATTCCCAAGGGGAGAGAATATTTGATGGAAAGGTAAAACCTTTACAAGCACTGAAGGAGGCATTAAACCTCAAATTTCCAAAATATGGTTATTCTGTCAAAGTTGTGACTTCCTCTGGAGCCCATGGGGATGCTCATCCTGACCCATCTGTGAGAGCCATCAGCAGCCAGCAAGCCTTATGGGAGCAGGATTAGAGCAGCCAATTCGGCCTCCAGCAAGGAGGCCAGGCTGCTTCATTTATTTTAAGTCTAACTGAGATGGTTTTAAACACTCTCCAGGAAAAGATGTTCAAGCAAAACAAATTGCAGCTTTGCAAACTGCAGCCTTGGTACATGGCAGGCGTCTGTGTCCACATATTCACGGCACGCTGGAGCCCGCCCTGTGCTCATGGATACATTGACTGCAGGCAGAACTCTCTCACTGGGGAAATAATCAGTATGCCTAAATTATACAAGAGCCATGCTTGCCCTGGCGGATGGCGTCGCATCTAGTCACCTACTCTGCTGTGATTTGGCCCAGCCTACATCACTTATGGTTCAAAAAAGTCCTATTGGACCCCAGCATATTCTAAGATCACATAACAATAAAGGGATTAAACATTTAACTGCAAGAAATATTTAATTGTATTTCATTGCAAGACCCCCCATGACAGATTAGTAATGCTATGTATGACTGGTTTTCAGGAAACCAAGAGTGAGAACTAACTATGGACACCCCTCCAAGAAATTGATGTAGAGAGCACACTGAGTCACGTGTTTCCGCCGGGCTGTGCAGGCATATTCTGGAGCTCTGTCACCATTTCTAACCTGAAAGCATTGGCTAAAATTAAGCCGAAACAATCCAACTGCCATTCCTTTACCTGGAAGTCGCAGCTAAGTCCTCTGATCCCCTAACGCTGCTGACATCCTGAGCTGAAATGACTGCCGTGCATGAACACTAGGCGTACGGTTTCTAAACCATCTCTCCCTTTATTATTTTTTAAAAGACAGTTGCACTTCTTTTAGAGAATGTTGCTTCTAAACCACAAGGACTTCAGTGTTTTTTCAGGACTCCCTATAGCTGTGCTATGTCACTTTACAATTGAGCTTTCTAATAAGCATAGAAAAGGTAAAAGGTGCCAGAGAGCTACTAAAAATGACACCTAGCTAAGATAATGGAGCCCTGGTGTTGCCCCCAAACGCAAAGCCTCTAGATCTAGCTTTCTCATCCTCCTTAGAAAACACGCTGCTGTTTTCATTTGTGAATTAGAGCCAATTCCTTACTTACCTCCAAGGAAGATGAAATGCCCAGTGTCAGTAGTTTCCGCCAGATCCTGCGAGCTTGTCAATTGCCCCAGTTCACTTTCTCCCTGAGTCTGGCTTCTGGGAACGCAAGCAGGGCAGGCAGGACGGCAGGCAGCCAAAGCATCTTCTTCTGGAACCCCTTCTCAAAACCTGGACCCTTCCTGAAGCCAGCAGCAGACTCAAGCCTGAGGTGCTCGGCATTCACTCCTGAAAAACGGCACTGCTGGATCTAGATCCTGCTGGGGATCTATCTACCAAGCAGGGGAAAAAGTGTGACTTCTACCCTTCCTTTGGATCCGGTAGTCTTCCAGAGAACCTCGTTTTCATCAGTCTACAGGAAGTCACAGACCCCAGCCTCAGCGTCACCCAATAATCCTGAGCCAGACCTGGGGAAACCAGTTAGGGGGTCGCAGAGCCCAAGACACTAAACCAGGAAATGTGCAGTTTGGCCAAAAAATAATAACTGTCGGAGGAGCTGCTGGAGAAGTCGCTGTTGCAGTGCTCGCATCCTCCGCATGCTAATGAAGCTGTGACGTCAGCAAGTCAGTCCCGGCATCTGGACATCCTGTCCCCACTGCCCAGCGCTGAGATTTATTTACATGTAAATTAGCCTTGCCTTCCAAATCAATAATCCCCAAGCCTGGAAGAGGACGGAAAAAAAAAAGAAAAGCCCTTCCTAATGCAAAAGGCCCTAGCTACTCAACCTCCAAAGGAGTACAAAAAAAATATCACATATAAAAGGGACGCTTTAAAGATACATGCCTATTTGTTTTGTTTTGTTTGTTTTTTAAGTGGTGCTTTTATGCGCAGGGAATCAGATCTGGGCAGAGTTATTAACCTGAGCACCTGTTTCAGATTATATGCTGCACCAGCCCAGGAGAGAAATCAGGGCTCCATTTGTTTTCCCCAAAAGCTGTGTAGATTCTGCAAATGCCTCTACTTTCTGTTGTCTCTTCAACTTTAATTTTAGGGTGTTTGTTAGCTTAAGTCTATGTTGTCCTTGAATTTTCGTGCATCCCTGAAATAAAACACATTGGGCTACCTTCCTCAAGTGCTTGGGTGATAAATTAGTCACCCCCTCCCTCAACCCCTGACCCTGACTCCGAGTAAGCATGAGAGGAGACACAGAATAAATCTGCCCAGGGGCATCTCAGGATACCTAGACCTTTAAAGAGCCTTGCTTCCATCTCTCCATTTTACATATTAGGAAACTGAGACTTTGAGTGGAGATGGGCCATTTCCAAGGTCACACTGCATCTCAGCAAGGATGGGCCAGAACCCACATTTCCTAGACCTCAGACTGGAGTTTGTTAAATACCTTTGGGTCTCCAATCTCCTTTTCTCTGCACCAACAAAGAGGCCCATCATGAAGAAAGAGCTCTATAACCTTGGGTTCCAATCCTGATTTTGTTTTCTGTTAGTGATATGATCCTGGGCAAGTAACTTAAATTTGGGGGTCTTCAATTTCTTCATCTGTATCATCCCTTCATTTAATAAATACTTTCTAAGCACTGACTCTGTGCCATGCATTGGTCTAGGGACTGGGTACAGATACAGTGTTTGCTCTCTACTAGCTCATGTTTTAGTACAATAAGGTAAAAATAGTGAATGGGATTGTGGTGGGGATTGACACAATGTCACTCAATAAATAATAGTTGTGTTTGACATTTTGGACGAAGTCACAAAAATTCACCAAGACTTTCCTTCCACAAGGATGATCATTGTTTCTATTCTCTGAGTATTTCCATGGTCATCTTTGATTCATTAAAATCAATCATTCTTTCAATGCTGCCTACGCAGTCACCTATGCAAATAAGAGACAAGCACATGCCAATGTTCTGGACCATGTGCCTGTGATAAGATGCACCATGGGTACCTGAGGTGGAGAGTGACAGAGGGGCTGGGAGAGAGGTGAGCTCCATCGTGCACAGAAGTATCCCCAAGGACAAAGCAGCATCCCGGCTCCTCGCCTGCACGCCCTCCACCTGAAGCACCCACTCTGATGAGTCCTGCCCCTCCAGCTAGAGTTTCTGAAGCTTCAAATGAAGTTTTTTGTTGGCTGTGGGGAAGTTAAATTATGTCTTTTGTTATAGGTAATTGTATTAATAATGCTTAATAACTTCTTTTAGAATGCTTCTGTCTGGTTCACAGAAGACCTTTCATGCTGAAAATCATGGGACCTGGAATAACTTCTCACTAATAGAAACAGAATATAAGTGAATGAGTAATACTCTGCTTTAAGTTCCTAGCATATAGAACTCAGAGCACGTGGGGAGGCGGATGGTTCCCCAGACCTCAGTATCCTTCAAGAAGTAGATTACCATGGGCCGGCGGAGTGGCGCGGTGGTTAAGCGCTGGCTTGGGAAGCCAGCAGCCCCGGTTTGGGTCCCACATGTGAGGGCCAGTGACACTGCCCTCAAAAAAACCAAAAAAAAAAAACCAACAAGAAGTAAATTACCAAATATAAAGTTTGAAGCCACCAATGGCCAAGGGGAAGCAGTGACATCCTACCCTGGTGTGGCCATGGACAAGTCACTTGGACTTTCTATGTTCGAGTTTCTCCATTTGGAGAAAGGCCCACTACTCTCTAACCTCATTATCAGCATGATCATATGAGAATTATGAGAAGCAATTCATAAATGACAGTGAAGTAATAAAGAGGAAAGCTGGAACACAAAGTGAAAAGAGATTAATCTTCATGTGGAATAGATATGACACATGCCTATCAACTTCATAAGAGGTGATAATATAACATGGGGTCTGGAATTGCTTGGGGAGAGACCCTGGCTCTGACACTTGCTAACTCTATGATCCTGGGACTGAGGGTCTCATCTATAACAAGAGGGACAAAATAGTGCCTAACTTTGCAGGGCTGTTTGGAGGATCAATCGAGAATTAACATGAAGCACTGAGTACCCAGCCTAGCACACAGCGAACCTTCAATAAATGTTAGCTGTAGGTAGTAGAAGTAATGATGCTTTTACTATTAACTTTGACACTAGTTAACTGGCTAGACAACGTTCAAGAGGTGGGGAGGAAGTGATTGCTAGACTGCAAAATCATCCCCATTCCTAGGGCACAGCTCAAAATTCTACCTAATGTGGGTGAGCTGCTGACATGCTCTTCCTACAGGAAACAACAAAAACACTTTTCGAATGCTATGAAACTAGGAAAGCAAGCACTAAAAATGGCACTGGGGGCCTCTGCTCCGAAGCTGCACTATAGGACAAGACAACCACATTTCTGTGCTTTATCCATTCAGTCGCATTAAATGAACTCCTAAGATTTGTCAGTTACTGTGGTAAGCCTGATGGACATCATGGTGACCAACACAGAAACAGGCTCTGCCTTAAAGAGCTTAGAAATGAGAGGGAGAGACAATTAAGCAAGCAATTAGAGAAGAGGGTGACGAGCACTATGATAGGGCATGTGCAGAGTTCTCGAAGGTCTAATTACAGTCAGGAGGGGGATGGTACAAAAGCTTGTTGCTGAAGTCCTCATGACAGCATGTTCTCTGTGACTACAGCTCAGTGGGGAAGCTGCAGATCTATGCATGGCCCTTGTACAGGTTATTGAAATAACACAATCTGCGGATCAATAGTTCCTTGTGATTATTTTCATCCTGGAGACCATTCCATTCAGGATTTTTGGAAAATATACTGTTAGGTATGAGATAAGATGAGGCAACAACTACTTTGGAAATCTCAGAGATCTAGTAAATAGGGGCAAAACTCACATTGTTTTTACAAAACCAGATGAAATTTCACATTCATGACAGCACACTTCTTGGGTGTGGGATGGGGAGAACAGGTAATAATACTAGGAGACAATCAAGTATTTACTGTGAAATGCAGGCACTCTTGTTGGTGACAAGGCTGTAATTACTGACCTTCAGAACTTTCTATTTAGATGAGGCAGTAAGATATTTACATAAATGACCACACTGCACATAGTATAGAGGAAGAGGGAAGGAAGACAAGATTGATTGTTGTTGAGGTGATCAGAAGTCAGGAAAAATGTAAGCTGAGTCAGAATGAAGTCCAAAAAACACTTCTTTGTAATAAAAAAAAATTCATTAAAATAAATAAATAAATAAATAAATAAATAAATAAGTAAATAAATGAAAAGGTTGTTAAAATAGCTAAGGTCAAACGTTAGCTGCTAGAGAGGGTGTTGCAGGCAGGAGAATGAGCATGAATATGAGAAAAAAAGTGTTCACACAAATGCCAAATGAAAAGACTCGTGCATGGGCACAAGACAGCAAGGCAGCACCCACAGGACCTGGGCAGGTAATGACAAAGAGTGCGCTCCACACATGCGGGGAAATCAAATCATCTGTCCATTCTAGCCAGCATTAGTCAAAATCTCGTGAAGTATTATGGGGAACAGAGAAGGTAATCACTCCTCGTTACTGAGTTACTTTAACTAAGAGAAGGGTAAGTGACAACAAGGACTGCGGCCTCCGAGAGTAACAAGCAAAAGGAACAATTTTTCATCTCCGTTTCCACAGGTGCAAAATCAAAAGGAATGGATTTTAAATGAACTACAGCGGGATTTTCTTGGACCTAAGGAAGAGTTTTAAATACTGAGAGGATTTTACTGGCATGGGTCACTCAGCACAATGGCTGCATCTTGGTCTTAGGAGCACATTAAAAAGATAAAGATAGCACCAGTTCTAGCTGTTTTGGATCTTGCTATCATGAAATACTAATAACTAGGAGGGATGCTACCAAAGTTTCAAACCAGATGCCTAATGAAGGACATAAGTTCATTTAAGTTTATTTTATTAAAAAAAGTATGTGTGCCATTCTGTGTGTATATATACTATAACTATATATTATATAATTTTAAAGAAATCTATTCTCTAAAATTTTATACACACACACACACACACACACACACACACACACACAAAAGGACAGATTTTTATAGTTTTAAGTAATCTATTCAAGAATTGTTCTCTGACATTTAGATTTTAAAATCCAGTAAAGTTTTTTAAATGGGGGAGTCAGTAGAGGCTGACAAAGAATTGTTAAATCACTTGATAGGCTAGGCTACTATGCAGTAACTAACAATGGCAAATCTCAGCAATTGAACAGGAAAAACTGATTTCTCCCTCATGCAATGCTGGCTGGAGGACCAGAGATTCTCCAGGCACCTCCATTCCAAGCAATGACTCAGGGATCTAGTCTGCTTCTTTTTTGTGTGTCTGTGATCTTAACATATAATTTCCAGGTTACAGTAACAGAAGAAAAGAGAACTGGGGCGGTTTTTAGGAGTCTCAACTTGGAAGTGAATGATATCACTTCTATTCGTCAAACTAGTCATCCCATGACCTGATCCACTGCAAGGGGGCTGGGAAGTGTATGCCCAGGAGGAGGAGAAAAACAAAACGATGAGGAACCGCGCTAATGTCTACCACAGCTGTCAATTTTTATTTTTGCCATGTAAATTCATTTTTTTAAAAATAGCACATTCTATTAAACTCATAATGTCTTAAAACAAAGGGGTGTTTAACATCAAAGAAATAATCATAGTCCTAAATGAATACTGGAGATCAAAGTTGCATCTGTTTTGCCCTAAAAGGGAGAAAACATTCTAGATTTTTATCTACCTTTTAATAACAAGCAACAACATCCAACCCATATAATCATATAGAAAAATGAAACTTGTGAAGCACAGGTAAAGATAAATAAGGCACCCACAAAGGCAGAATTGCCTACTTAGAGAAGAGATCCTCCAAACTTGTTTCCAAACACTTTTCCAATTCAGATTAAAAATGATCTGCCTCCCACAATAGGCAGGGCATTGTTATTAAAAGAGCCCAGCATTGCTTCAAGAACTATAAAATACTTAGGAATAAATTTAACCAAAGAAGTAAAAGATCTGTACTCAGAAAATTATAAGACACTGAAGAAAGAAATAAAAGAAGATACAAATAAATGGAAACGCCTACCATGCTCATGGATAGGAAGAATTAATATAGTTAAAATGTCCATACTGCCTAAAGCAATATATAGATTCAATGCAATTCCTATCAAACTACCAAGGGCATTTTTCACAGAAATAGAACATAGAATCCTAAAATTTATATGGAACCATAAAAGACCCCGAATAGCCTCGGAAATCCTGAGAAATAAGAACAAAGTCAGGGGTATCATGCTACCAGACATCAAAACATACTACAAGGCTACAGTAATCAAAACAGTATGGTATTGGCATAAAAACAGGCACATCGATCAGTGGAACAGAGAGCCCAGAAATAAATCCAGGTATATGCGGACAGTTAATCTATGACAATGGAAGCAAGAATTTACTCTGGGGTAAAGATAGTTTATTTAATAAATGGTGCTGGGAAAATTGGACTGACACATGCAAAAAAATGAAACTGGACCACCTCCTTATGCCATATACAAGAACAAATTCAAAATGGATTAAAGACTTAAATGTAAGACCTGAAACCATAAAACTCCTAGAAGAAAATATAAGGAGTAAATTTGCAGACATTACTCTGAGCAATATTTTTATTGATACATCCCCATGGGCAAGGGAAGTAAAAGAAAAAATGAACATATGGGATTATATCAAACTTAAAAGTTTTTTCACAACAAAGGAAACCATCAATAAAACAAAAAAGGATGCCTACTGAATGGGAGAATATATTTGTCAACGATATATCTGATAAGGGGTTAATATCTAAAATTTATAAAACACTCATGCAACTCAACACCAAAAAAACAAACAACCCAATTTAAAAATGGGCAGAAGAAATGAAGAGACATTTCTCTAAAGAGGACATACAGATGGCCAACAGGCATATGAAAAAATGTTCAACCTCACTGATCATCAGAGAAATGCAAATAAAAACCACAATGAGATACCACCTCACTCCAGTCAGAATGGCTATCATCAATAAATCAACAAACAAGTGCTGGCGGGGCTGTGGGGAAAAAGGAACCCTGCTGCACTGTTGGTGGGATTGCAGATTGGTACAGCCATTATGGAAGTCAGTATGGAGGTTTCTCAAAAAACTGGAAATGGAACTACCTTTTGACCCAGCAATTCCACTCCTAGGCATTTATCCTGAAAAACTCAAGACACTAATTCAAAAAAAAATATATGCATGCACCCCTATGTTCACTGCAGTGCTATTTACAATAGCCAAGACTTGGAAACAACCGAAATGCCCACCGGTAGATGACTGGATTAAGAAACTGTGGTACAGGGCCGGCCGAGTGGCGCAGTGGTTGCGAGCTGGCTTGGGAAGCCAGCGGCCCCAGTTCGGATCCCACATGAGGGGCCAGTGACACTGCCCTCTTAAAAAAAAAAAAAAGAAAGAAACTGTGGTACACAATGGAGTATTACTCTACTATAAAGAAGAAAGAAATTGTACCATTTGCAACGATATGGATGGACCTAGAGACTAGAGAACATTATGCTAAGTGAAATACGTCAGTCAGAGAAAGACAAATACCATATGATCTTACTTATATGTGGAATCTAAAGAACTGAATAAACGAGCAATGTAAACAGAAATAGTCTTAGAGACACAAAGGAAAAACTGATGAGGGCTAGATAGGATCGGGATGGGCATGAGGGAGAAGGGGAAGGGACAAGGCAACATAAACTGATAACTACAATACTACTGCAGAGACAGAAGAGATGGTTTAGGGAATATAATCAATAAGGTTGTAAATATTTCTTTTTTTAGGGGATCAGAAGGACTCATGTCTTTTTAGGGAGACTACTTCAAGGACCGTGTAGTGGCCTTACCACTGCACTGTACATCTGAAGCTGCCGCTGAATAATATTATATGTCAACTATAATTTAACATATATATAGTCATGGGATGTGGAGTATAGTGTGGGAATGGAGTCAATGGAATTGTAATAGTTATGTATGTTATCGGGGGTGGGGGTGTAGGGGAGGGGAGAGGGGGTAGTCACTTTGTAAGGGGTGAAAAGGATAACTATTGCATTGTTTTGTACATCTGTAATTAATAATAATAATAAAGTTTTTTAAAAAAAGAGCCCAACAAAAAGACCCAATTTAAATCTAGCTCTATTATCTCGTAGCTGCATGACCTTGGTAATAACAGCCACTCACCTTTTTTAAGCCTCAGTCTCTCCATCTATAAAATGAAGACATCTATCTACCACCAAAGGTGTGGGTAAGATTACACGAGTTAAATTATATAAAGTACTCTGTGGAGTACCTAGCATAGAGTAGGTGTTACTAGAGTAACACCCAGCATATAGTAGGGGTTACTATTACTCCCCACTTGGTTTTCAAAGAGGGAGCAAGAATGAGAGGTGTAACCAGTAATGATCAAATTGTTCATGATAAATGTAAGGACAACCCTTCCTCCCTTCAGGACCCCTTCCTTCTCACCCATTTGTGTAAGATTTCACTATCATAAATGCTTTTTAGACCATGGACCATTTCTATATCTTGTGAAAAATAATCAGGCCCACTTTAAATCCAGAAAAGAGGCCTTCCTTTTTTTGTTTTCACCATCTTAGTAATCAGCCACATTTCATGCATTTTAATTATTCTTGATCCCAATATGTAATCTAATACACATAATTTTAATACAGCCCTTATCCTCTATTAATTACATTAATTAAACAGAGAAATATGGACAAGCTAGCTTGAGCAAATCAAAATGAAAGGCTGTTGAAGATTTTGTTCCCTTCTCCAAAAGATTAAAGACTGCATCAGTGATTTAAACACACTTACGTTACACATTTCCATGAAAATATTGTTAAAATTGACATGATGTGCTAGCACACATTACTTTTGTTTGAGATAATGAAAGCTGCTCTTACTGTAGTACCTTTTGGGAACTATTCATTTTCATTAAACAGCTGAATAAAAAACTGAATTTTCTCTGTATAAAGGACTGAAAGAATAAACAAGAACTGCACAGGGATGCTTTGGTCTCTTAGCACCTCCTAAATGCAGGCACTCAAGCTCCTCCACATTTCTCCTGGGAGAGAATGCTGGCACATGGGGGATACCCCGGAAAAAGTCTGAAAAACTCCCTGCCTGATACAACAGAAAACTGGCAGCAAACACTTGTTTGGGGAAAACTGTCCTGTAAGGCAAAATGTCACAGATGTACAAACTGACATACTGTTTTTCTCAAGGAATGGGAGGAATTTATATCCCAGGTGCTTTGTACATTCTGTCTCATTTAGTCCTCACCATAATCCCAAACTGTAGCTTTTATTATCCCCTGTTGTACAGATAAGGACACTGAGGTTTGAAGAGAATATAAGAATGACACAAAAACCACAGCTGATGTTTGGTCCTGCATCTGATTACAAAGTCCCTATTTCTTCCTCTAATTCAAAGATGTCCACTCATCCTCTCAAAAACTAGTTGTGTCCAAATTAGGGTGTGGTATGCTGGAAATAACTTATTATTAAAAATACAAAAGTACAGAAAGTTCCCTGGTCCTTTGGATCAATCCTTTGTACAAAACTCATAGTATTGCTGTCTTAGACGTGTGTCCTTTCCTTTAGAACTCTCGTCCTGTTTTGTAGCTCCACAGCCTTGGTTAATTGTCATGACCCATCTATGGTTAGTGTTAATGATTACTTGACTAACATCTCACTCAATAACTAGACTGTGTGCTTTCTGAGGGCAGGAACTGTGCATTTTGGGCTCACCATTCTATTCCAAGCACCTAGCACAATGCCTGGTGACCTGATAGCTAATGACTATTTGTTGAGTAAATAAAACGTTTGATAATGATTTTTATTACTTAGAAATTAGAGGGAACTCAGAATTATTCCTGTAAGAACATCTTTCTGCTCATTTGTATTCCAACATGATTTTGTGAGTAGGAAAGAAAATGGTAGAGTTAACCTCTCTGAAACACTTTCTTAGCTTCCACATTCTCCCGGCTTCCCGCCTACCCTCTGGACTGTTCTTCCTCAGTCTCTTTGCTGGTTCATCCTCATCTCCCTGACAGCTAAACGTTGGGGCTCAGTCCCAGGATTCCTCCTCTTCTCTCTCTAGGCTCTTTGATTTGGTCTAGGCTTTCAAATACCACCTCTATGCTGATGATTTCAGGCCAGACTTTTTCCATGAACTCAAGGCTTCCATGTTCACCTACCTATGTCACAGCTACATTTGGACGTCTGAAAGGTTTCTCAAATTTCACAGGTCCAGATCTCAGTCCCTCATATTCCCCCAAATCTGCTCCATCTGCAGTATTCCCTATTTCAGCTAATGGCAACTCCATCTTTCCAGTGGTTAAGAACAAATACCTTCAAGTCACTCTTCATTCTTTTCTTCCTCTTGCCCTGGCGTCTAATCCAGGAGTTGGCAAACCATAACCCATTGGCCAAATCTGGTCTGCTTCAAGGTTTTGCAAATATAGTTTTGTTGGAACATGATCATGCCTGTTCATTTATGTATTGTTTACAGCTGCATTCAGCTTTCAACAGCAGAGCTGAGTCATTGCAACAGAGGCTGTGTAGCCTGCAAACCCTAATATATTTACTATACTATCTGACTCCTTACACTGAACATCTTGTAACCCTGGCCTAGTCCTATTGGCTCTACCTTCAAAACGTATGTGGAATCTAACATGTCCCCACTATCTCCACTATTCTCACCCTGCCCTTAAGCCACTGCCATCTCTCTCTGGGTGGCGATACAAGCTACCTTCAACTCTGCCTCCACCTGCTCTAATCTTGCCCCCTTTCAGTCTATTCACAAAACAGCAACCATAGTGATGCTCTGAAAATGGACATTAGGGCATGTGATGCTTCTGCTCGAAACCCATCAATGCTGCTAATCTCAGAGGAAGGCCCTTGAGACCTATGCCCCAGGGCATCCTCTTCTGCTACTCTCTGCCTTGCTGTCACTTGAACACTGGTCCCCAAACACACCAGGCACACGCCTGCCTCCAGGTCTCTGCACTTGCTCTTCCTCTATCTGAAATGTGCCTCCTGTAGCTAGCAGCGCACCTTACTTCCTCACCTTATCAAGTCTTCAAATTGTCACCTTGGGCCTTCCTGTCCTGAGATTGCCCTCTTCCACCTTCCTAATACTGCCAAAAGATTTCCTTACTTTTTCTCTTTAGCACTCTTAAATGTTTTATTGAGATATAATTTACATATCATACAATTCACTCATTTATGTGTACAATTCAATAGGTTTGAATATGTTCACAGAGTTGTGCAACTTTTATTATAATCTAACTTTAGAACACTTTCACCAACCCCAAAAGAAACCCTTTAGCAAGCAGTAATCACTCCCCATTTTCCCCGCTGTTCTAGCACTAGGCAAACACGTATTTTCTCTCTACATATTTGCCTAATTGGAACAATTCACATCAATGAAATCATAAAATACGTGATCTTTCATAACCAGCTTCTTCCACTTAGTGTATTATTTTCAAGGTTCATTCATGTTGCAGCTTGTGCCAGAGCTTCATTCTTTTTTATTGTTGAATACTATTCCATTGTACGGATACACCTTTTATCCATCCGTTCATCAACGGATGGACATTTGGATTGTTTCTACTCTTTGACTATTATCAATAACGCTATCATAAACATTTGTGTACAAGTGTGCATCCGCATGTTTTCATTTTTCTTGGAACATATTTTTCTAGGAACAGAATTGCTGGGTCATATGGAAATTCTGTTTAACATTTTAACAAACTACCAAATTTTTTGCTAAGGCTGAAAAGTCAGCTCTTAATCCTATTGGTGTTCCCTTATATGTGACGAGTTGTTCTCTTCCTGCTTTCTAGATTTTCTCTTTGTCTTTCTGCATTCTGACTATGGCGTGTCTGAGGATGTACATCTTTGAGTTTACTTACTTGGAGCACATTAGCTTATTAGATGTACAGACTAGGATTTTTCATCAGATTTGGGAAGTTTCCCCCATTATTTCTTCAAATACTTTTTTCTGCTCCTTTTTTGGTCTCTTTTCCTTTAGCTGATCCCGTTATGCATATGTTTGTATGTTTTAACGGTATCCCACATTTCTCAGAGGCTCTGTTTACTTTTCCTAATTCTTTTTTCCCTTTTCTCCCTATTCTTCAGATTGCATAATCTTTATTGATCTACCTTCAGGTTTGCAGGTTCTTTCTTCCTCCAGATTAAATCTACTGTTCGGCTCCTGAAATTTTTCATTTCAGTTATTATACTTTTTAACTCCAAAATTTTCATTTTTACTAATTCTTTTTAAAAATAATTTCTCTTTATTGATATTCTCTCTTAGATGAGGCACTGTCGTCATGCTTTCCTTAATTCTTTAGACAGTTTCCTATAGTTCTTTGAATGTATTTATAATAATAGCTGCCTGGAAGTCTTTGGTAAATCTGACATTTAGGCCCCCTCACAGGCAATTTCTTTTGTCTATTTTTTCTTCCTGTGTATGGGTTGCACTTTATTGTTTCTTTGCATGACTCATGCTATTTTGTTAAAAACTGAACATTTTAGATGCTATATTACAGCAATTCTGGGTATTGACTCCGCCCTCCCTTTTCTGGAGCTTGTCATTATTTGTTTAATGACTGGCCAGACAAGTTGAGTGAAGTCTCCTTCCCCTGCAGTGTGCAGCATCTGATGTTGCTGCTCAGAGGGCGAGAACAGGGTTTCCCTGAGCATGCCTGGTCTATATTATTGGTATCACATCCAGCTGTTACCCTCTACTAATTGCTAGCTGATTGTTCTATTGTTTTCAGCAATACCCTGAAGCATAAATTGCTTCACAGTCTGATCTAACTCAAGTAGGATTTCTTTGCGGGGCAGAGTGTTGCCAGTCTTTGAGGTGGCCCCTCCCAGAGTGAAACCATAGCCCTAGATGGACAGCCAGGTAGAGAAGGATCCCCGTATTCCTGGCTGCATATTCTCAGAATAGAGTTTGTCCCACTGATCTGTGTTGGGGAGTAAGAAGGGGAGGTGAACGGTATGGCTCAAATGCCAGACTCACTGTTCTTACCAAGATTTAGTAGATTTTCTTGAATAGATGTTTCTCCATTTGCTACACACTCTTGGGGCAATTTTTAGAAACCTCAAATGCCTGCTTTTTTTGTTTTTGTTTTTGTTTTCATTAATTTTCAGTAGTCCAATGACTGTTTTCCCGGCTAAAGGTTCTGCCATGACTCACACCACCATTTTTGAAGTTGATGTCCAGAACTTAGCACTCTTCAATCAGTATATATTTAACTTGGTTTTGTTGCTATATGGTCTATCTCCCTGTAGAACTCTAGAATGTAAGCTCCATGCTGGGGCGGAGGATGCAGGATTTTTGTCAGGTTAAAAAAAAAAAAAAAGAAAAAAGAAAAAAATCCTCAAAGCCTGGAATGATATCTGCACACAGCAGGCCCTTAATAAATATGGGTTGAATGAATAGAGTGCCCATGACCCACAGCCTGTCCTATATATGCCATAGCCAACCCTCAATTTCTTTGACTGATGATCCATTCATGGTTGTGACAATTATGAATAACGGCAGTCCTAGATTTCCACATAACATTTTTTTTCAATTTCCACAGAAACTAATCACAGCCTTGGGAGACTGTCACACCTGTAAATGTCATCGGGCAGCTGACTGATGTAGAGAAAAGAATGATAAGCGTAGCTATGGCATACACATCCCTCAACTCACCATGCTGGATGCTGCCCTTGTTCTTTTTAATCTTAAATATTCTTTAACATCTAAAAATAACTTGCTATAAAGGGCATCTAATTTATCTTGGTTTAAAAAAAAGTCCTGCTATCATGGAACTAGTCCTGGAATTGGAATCAGTAAGTCTGTGTTTGATTCTGGGCCCTGGTTCTTGTTGTCTGTGTGCCACTGGGCAAGTTATTTAACCTCTCTGTTCTCTAGATACCGCCTCTGAAAAATGTAAATCATGGTGATAACTTTAATATCTTTTCTTGTTATATGAGTTTACATAATCTTCACAAAGCATCATGCACAACAGTCATGGTAACCACTGACCTGCCCATCCACCTCACTGGGGTGGTCTGTGCATCTAATGAGAGAGTGGCTACAAAAGTAGATTGTTCATGTAATGTGTTATGCAAAATTACCTCCCTAGAACCACAGAACTAGGTCTTCCTTGACTGCTGGGCTGAGAAACAGCCCCATCATGTGTTCTTCTGTTCTAATCCATTGCTCTTCTCCTCCAGGTCTGTGTTCCCACACTTCAGCCCGCTGGCTAAGCCAGGCCCTGCAGGGAAACCTGGGAATCCTGCCTGAAGACCTGCATGTTCCATCAGGCAGGCCATTCCTGGGACAAGGCTATCATTTTAGACACCACCTCACAGGCACCATCTTGCTCTGCAGAAAGACCAAGCCAAGGCAGGGTCCAAACTACAAAAAAAAAAAAAAAAAAAGGGTATAAGAGCTTGAAACTCCAGCCAAAATGAACAGTGAGAGTGTTATTTACAGCATAACATCCTTCGCTGTAGAGAAGCTAATGGTGTTAGCCTAACATGTGGGAGTCTGAACCACTTAGAGAGCCAGTGTCAGGCAGAGAGAGAAAAGCTCCCAAGTGGCCAGGGGCTTCTGGATAATGGCATGCTGTCAGGTGGGAGGTGTCCAGGGGCAAATCCTGACTCTGCCCCTTACTAGTAGATGTGTGAATTGGGACAAGTCACTTGTCTTTTCTGAGCCTCATCCAACAGTCTCTGCCTCATGGACTTTTGGATTATATGAAAGTATACAGGTAAAACTGCCAAGGACATAGCAAGTTCTTTAAAAATATTTATAGAGTCTGAGTATAAACAGAATCAGTCGCACTTGGTACAGCGAGGATGTCTGCAGCCCTCTGAGTGGCCGTCAGCACACCCCATCAGTCCATCCGGGCTACACTGTCCAGACTCTGAGGCCTGGGGAGGCCCTGAAGGGCAGGGCAGCATGGTGTTCATGCTGCCTTGTTTATTTTTCCTGCTCCCCATGATGCCACAGCAAGCAGGAACCCAGCTGATGCTTCCTCAGGGTCACCAGGGGACAGGCCCAGATGGCTGTCAGAGCAGGCGGCTGTGGTGAATTATTTAGCACCCCTCCTCGGAGGTGGCAGCCCTTGACTCATCTGGCAGGAGCCCCATTTCTCTTCCCTTAAGTGGCACACACAGAGCCCTGCTGGGGGCTGAGGCTGGCAGAGTTTTCGCTACTCAACTTATCACAGCTGGGGCAGCTGTGGAAAGAAGGGCTATTAGGAGGCGAGCCAAAAAGAAGATACACAGATGGGGTTTCACTATCTAGGGTGAGGGGAGCCATATTACTGGAAACCAGAAACACCATGAAAGAAAGAGACTAGAGTAAGCCAGTGGCTGGAGTCAGCTGCTCAGAGAAAACAGGATACTTCTTGGAGGGACCCTTCGGCAAAGCCAAGTCAGAGCCACCAGGTGTGACTCACAGGCACTCCAAGTCCTTTGGGATCTCTAAGAGGCTTGCTGGCAGGAGCACCTAGGGTGCAGCACGTAGGGACCTAGGTAGAGAGATTTACAGGTGACATCTACTATATACACTACATCTAATTCAACTCTCATAACAATCCCTCAAGGCTACACCAATGGTCCCTTACCATGGATAAGGAAACTGAGGCTCAGGGAAATCAAAATAGCTTTTAAATGCAAGCATCCCTCTAATTTCTGAATCTATTTCCTTTTGCTTCTATTTATTGCTGTTCTTGGGCCGGCCAAGTGGCTCAGTTGGTTAAGAGTTTGCTCAAGAGTGTGAGCTGAGCTTTGAACAACAGCAGTTCGATGCCCAGCCCAAGCTGAGCTGCCGCTGAGCTGCCAACAGGTGGCAGGATAGCTTAGCTAAAAAAAAAAAAAGAAAAGTATATTGCTGTTCTTAAATTTTTTATTTAGCTTGCTAAATCTGTTCTTCCCATTCCATCCTAGGTTGGGGTTAATCTTGATACAAGCTGTCTTGCGTTTGGCCAGTTGTGTGTGGAGGTCATCACCCCCCCCAAAAGGGTGGCCCGTTCAAGGAGAGCAGTTGGGAGGATGAGGTACTGCAGGACTAATGGGTGGGAAATACTGAATACTAAATATGCAGGCTATGCAGTTGGTCCTGGATGGATCCCAAGGGATGCTCTGCCAATTGAGGAAACAGCAACACTGCAGGGCTTTGAGGATCCACAAAATTCTTCATGGTGCCTGTGGGAGCCATGCAACGCCTCACTGAGTCTGTCCTCGGGGTTCTACAGAATTCATTCCTCTCCCTTGGCCAATTTAAGTCACCCGCTTGATAGACCAGTGCTTTGAAACCTCCCCAACAGCGTGGTGTATCTGAATCCATGGTTCCCAATGGGTAATCCTGGACAGGCAGCATCAGCTTTACCAGGGAACTTGCTGAGCATACAGATTCTCCGGCCCCACCCAGACCAGTGGAATCTGGAGGTGGGGGCAGGCCATCCACTGGGTTTTCACAAGCCCACTAAGGAACTCTGCATGCAGGTTTAAGTTCCAGAACCTGTGGTCTAAGTAATCCCCAGCAACTGCTGTTGGGGGCCAAAAACAGGTAGAAGGGATGAGCAGTGGCATGAGACGGATGAGCCTCTGGAGGGTCAGGATGGCAAGGTGGAGGCCTGGAAGCGATGCAGCCCACGTGTGTGTTTACTGGGCCTTGAGGTTGGGGAACTGTAAAGGGCCAAGTGGTGTATATGTTAGGCTCTGAAGGCCTCACAGTCTATCTCTGTTGCAACTACTCAGGTCTGCTGTAGCCTGAAAACTGTCACAGATATTCTGTAAACAAATGGGAGTGGCTCTATTCCAATAAAACTTTATCACAACAGGTACTGAGATGAATTGGCCTGCAGGTTGTAGCTTGCCGACCCTACATCTACACAACAGCTTCTCTTAAAAAAATAAAACAAAACAAAAATACCTAAGATCTGGCTACTCTGAGTTCCAGTTCCCAAAAGGCAGTGTGATGAGTTGGAGCTAAATGGGACAAACCTCTTTCAGCTGGGGACATTCTCTAGTTTTTCCACAGTCCCAACTATTTTCTCTCCAGTACCAGGGCAGAGTCAGTTCACATTTATTATACTGCTCATTTTTGAGTTTATCTACTTAATTGACATACATGTGATTTGCATATATACATACATATGCATATACTTATATGTATAAGTGTGTGTGTGTGTTTTAACACTCATCAGCTTTCAGTACTTTATACTCTGGAGACATCTCAATGATCTCTAAAGAGCTTTAATACCACAATAGCAGGACGCCTGGTTTAGAATTCCAGGATGGGGGCTCCAGCTCTCGATCTGTTTTTGACACTGTAACTTGAGCAAGACTGTTACTCTCTCAGAGGCTCAGCTTCCTCTTGCGTCCAAGTGCAAAAACCATCCCTCTTTTACCTCCCTCCCATTGCTGTGACAGCAAGCCAGCAGTATGGCCTGGGAAAGCAGCAAAAGGGGCCTGATTGTTAGCAACCAAATTACAACACATTCATGTTGGTCAAGCAGGGGAAAAGGCATTTTTTTTTGTTTCCTACATGAGGTATCTAAACACTTCCTTAAATCAAAAAGGATAATATTCCACTGCCTTGAGCCTCTCATTATCTACCTCAAACCCATGGGAAAGCGTGGAGACAAGTCCCTCCCCTTACATTATTTTGCTCAGATCCACTGAAGGGTTCTTTGGAAAGCTCAGAATGCCAGGTGTGACTCCTAATCATCTTGCCTCTGCAAGCAGCTTAAGGGATCAGAGGTCTTGTCTGGAGCCTTCCGCCCTCATTCAGTTTCTTCCCTCTTCTTCCCATCCCCACACTGATCCAAATAAATAAATAATGTGCACATAATGATAACAATCTTCTCTTGCAGAAGGAAAAGGACACATGTAATGTCACCTTCTCAGCAGCCTAGCTGGAACCTTGCATTTAAGTTACATGAGCCAGGCGCACAGCATTTTTCTCGGGGGGCCTTGTCATGCAGGAAATTCCTCCACCCAACCCCTTCCCACTTTCTTCAAAGCGTCCTCTTTTCTCATCCTGTCGACTCAAGACAAAGTCTCTTGAAAGGAAATACATAAATCTTCAGCTTATCTAGGTGGCATGTTTCACAAAGAATCACAAAGATTCTTTGATTGGTTACACAAGTTAATTTTCCATTTACATTACAGAGCAACAATTTATTCTACAATAAAACTAGCCAATCCTGAGAGTCCACTTCAGTGAATGCCTTGGCCAGGTGCCAAGATTCCTGGATATTTTTTTTTGCTGCTGCCACCACTCCACTCACTTATAAGGGGCCACCATACTGTACAGCTGCTTGTTTTTGGGTGCATTTCACCTACTCCATCTCCTGTGTGTTTCAGACAATGAGCACCAGTCTACAAACAACAGTCTGTGGCTCCTGCCAGGGTTAACAGTGCAGCCAAGAGCATACCTGGCCATCTTAAGAGGAGCCAGGCACACTGAGATGTTCATAAAAGGGAAGAAAGGCCCTGATGAGAGAAGGCTGTGATGATTAATCGTGCACTTACTATGTCCCAGTCATCCCAAGGCAGAGAATGATTATCTTCATTTGAGGGAAGAGAAACAGGAGGCTTAAGAATTTCAGTGATGGCCCTAACTGAAAACAGAAAGTACTAGAACAGAGATTTGAACTTAGGTCTGTTTTATACCACAGCCTGTGGCTCTTAAATGCAGTGAGTGGGTTGAACTTCAATGCATGTGTGTACACAACATTAAAAATAGGGATGTGCTCCCTTGAGGATAGGCGCTTCTTATTTATCTTCTGTGGATAGTGGTGAAGAGGATGTTTCTAGACTGGGTCTAGAGCAGGATTTCTTGACCTTGGTAATATGGACAATTTGTGCCAGGTGATTCTTTGTTGTGGGGTCTGTGCCACCTATTGCACAGTGTTTATTAGCACCCTGGCTTCTTTCCCTTACATGCCAGGACCACCCTTTCTCCTAGTTGTGACAACTAAAAATGTCTCCAGATATTGCCAAATGTCCCCGGGGGACAAAACTGCCCCCACTGAGAAGCACTGGTCTACAAGCAGTTTAGAAATTCTACTTTGAAACAAGTTATTATAGCCTTTTTGGTGGCTCTATCAGGTAGGGGTTAAGAGCACAAATTCTGGTATCAAACATACCTGAGTCAAAATATCAGCTCTGTGAGCCACTTACTAGACTTGTGGTCTTGGATGAATGGGATAATGATATTGAGGATTAAAAAGAAAATGCAGATGAAGACTTGAGCAGAGTATCTGACAGAGTAATAGTGCAATAATGTCCGCTGTTACTATTGTGATTGAAAAAACAGAATTGAAAGGGGTCAAGTTTAATCATCTTATCACACAGATGAGTAGACTGAGGGGCTCAGAAATAGGATGTATTCATTTTCATTAGGACCTGGTCTACTTCTCCAAGAACTACACATTTTTGGCCATTTTTCTCAATGCCCTTGGTCATTTCTGCCCCATAAAAGTTTTGAGCCTCCTGGTATGTTATTTCTGTATGACCCATGTTCCTTCATCTCATAATTATTAGTATTCCAATTTGTGGCAATCAAATTATGGAATGAGACAAGTGGAGTCTTTTAGGGAAGTATCTACCATCCTTTTGACAGAGCAATGAATCAAAGACAAAAGACAAACAGGAGAAAAGAAGTCTAACTTATATGTAATCACAGTAGTGGCTTATGGCGACCTTTCCGGCATTGTGGAAGTTACAGTATTTTGGCTTTGATATTCTACTGAAATCATGGAAGACCTCAAGTTTTTTTGATGTTGTTGTTCAGTGAAAATGTTTGTATCACTACTTGGTAACCACAGCTCCCTGGGGATCTCAGTTCAAGTCGAAAAACACCATCTCCATATGCAATTTGTATATTTATCATTGTAAGGGAGGTTATGAGATGAGCTAGCTGGTGTAGGGAGTCACACAGTAACTAATGCAGTAATTAGTCTCTCACTTAAAAATGCTGGGGACAATTATCAGGTCATTTAGAAGGGAGCTCTCCCTCTCTCTGACATTAGTTACCCTAGATTTAGAGAACAAATGTTGGATGTTCTGATGTTTGGCATTAGGTAATGAACGCTGAAAGGGAAAAAAGCAATAAGGCTAGGAAAAAAAGTGAATGGTTGATTGTGTGTGTGTGTGTGTGTGTGTGTGTGTGTGTGTGTGTGTGTGTGTGTAGAATGGATATATTCATACATGCCTTCAACAAACCACAAGTTAACACGATCTTGGCCTCATTTGGTCACTAGATACTGGAAGAGTAAGGCACAACCCTTGACTTAGGTGCATCACAGCTCAGAATAGAAAAATGTACATAACTGCACACATAATACATATATATGGTTACACTGAGGGTGTTGGTAGACCTATAGTTCTCAACCAGTGTGTCAGAGCTTACATCACTATACCCTGAATTCTTCAAAATTGGGCTGTCAAATTTAGATCAATATGTATAAATTATTTTTGTAATAAAAGATGTACACTGCAACATTGATACCCTGCCTTAAGAATGTGGACTTAGGTTATTTAGCCATTTCGTGTCAATGGGATGAATTATTAGTAATAAGACAATTTTAAGCCAGTTTTTCTTAAGATAAAAATTATGTGGGCTGGCCAAGGGGCGCGTTGGTTAAGAGCTGGCTTGGGACGCCAGGGGCCCTGGTTCGGATCCCCCATATGAGGGCCAGTGACACTGCCCTTACAGCTAACATGGTGAACAATAGCTCCATCTGGAGCTAGGCTGCCATGACTCCCCAGGATGGCATAGCTGCAGCCCCTGCTGCAGTGGGTTGCCATAGGCTACAGTGAGTGGCCTGCAGCCAGCGTGAGCGGCTGGCAGCCAGCGTGAACTGTCAAAAGCCTCTGTGAGCAGCCATCCAGAGGCCGGCGACCAATCTGCCTCACACGAGAAGAGAGCAATGATGATACCAACATGGGCCAGTGAAGCAATGTCCTCCACAAAGTTCCCCTTCCCCAATTCCCCAATGTTGTTCCCTCCCCCAATTTCCTAACAAAATCTTAAAAAAAAAAAAATTGTATGTTCACCGTACAGATAACATTGAAATATTTTTTCAATTTTCCAAAGCTTGCTTAAAATACAACAACAACAAAGATTCAAATCTAATCCCTTATAACGTCCTGCCAAAAATTCTAGTATTTTCCAGTGTTCCAGAATAGAAAGGGTTGGATGGGTAGATGAGGAAGGTCAGGATAACTGCCTCTGGGGGTACATTGGGTTTCTCAATCAGGAAAAACAGAAACATTATGGATTAGAAGTCTGTGTAGTCAAGGCTATATAAATGCCAGTGGCCCTCACCTCCCACCACCATTTTCCACTTTTAGGGCATTCCAAGTACTCAGAAATCCATGCCCTTCATGATGATTGCAGCTTTTATTTGGAATCAGAGTCCATACTCATAACAGAAGATCTTAAAGAAAAGTGAGAACCTCGATGGGGTGATACGTGTTCAAGTAGACTTTGGGAGAAAGTACCAAGCAATTCTGGGGTAGTTGACTAGGTGATATAACCATTCCTTCCACTAGGCAATCGTTTAAATCCAGGGAGACTTGGGGAGATTCCTCTTTTGGTACCAATGCATGACTTTGAGAAAGTTTAAAACCCAGTGTAGCTGGCAGCTAAGCATTGTCAGGCTGAAGATGCTGTGGTGTGAAACCCAAGTCTGGCCTCAGAGCGCTCCGATATGGAGGAAAGCAGGGGTAAAAGGACCAGGCGTCTTAATAACTGTGTGCTCTCCATTTTGCCAATAACCTAGGGATTTCTGTAAAGATGAGGTTCTCTCTTTATAAGTAAGAGTTTACTGAGACTTTTCCTATTGGTTTGGGCTCTTGTGAATATCATTAAAAAACAAAATCCCTACTGTGTACACCCTTTTTCCTTGGAAAACCTCACTGCCACAGTTATCAGTTTAACACTTTACCTGAGGGATCTTGGTGATGTTATTAAAAACAGCTCTGGAGTTGGAAAATATTTTAGTGATCGTCTCAGGGAATCCACAGCCTCACACCCCCACCTTTTAACATTAGAATAAATTCTCTTTTCCCCCTTTCTGATGTCCTCATATTTCCCCTTGATAACACTGTGGTCTGGGTTCAGTTATAACAGTGGTTCTAAAATTTTAATGTGTAGCAGAGTCATCTAGAAGCCTTGTTAGACGGCTGAGCCCCAGCCCCAGCTTCTGCTTCTCAGTGGGTCTAAGGTGGAGGGAGCCCGAGCATTTGCATTTCTAACAAGTTTCCAGGTGATGCTGCTGCTGCTGGTGGAAGATCACACTATGAGGACCACTAAATCAGGTGTTTACAAACCAGAGGTAAAGGCACTCCTAGGGAGTTCAGTCCAGTTCACAACCAAAGGTTTTCCTCCCTCATGCTATGTCCCTGCGTCATGTTGGCCAAGTTCCTGATAGAAAGTACGCTCATGAAGTTCTTGGGTTTCCCTGGGCTGTCCTGCCCCTTAATACAGTGAGGAATCCCTAAGAAGGATGGGGATGACCTAGCCACATGATTCATTCCGGGGCTTATCAACACTGTTCACAGGAAGTCTTCAAGGGTCTATCTGCAGTCCATTTTGTGAACTTCATATTTGGGATCACATATTTGAGCAACTCATTTTGTAGATGAAAACCCTGAAACCAAAATAGATCATGTGACTTGTCCACAGTGCTAGCAGCACCTGCCAGGTCTGCTGTAGGATCTAGGTTTCTGGGTTGGTCACTTCCCAGTACAGACTCCTTCTCCACCATGCTAGGCTCCCTGATCAGATGATGCATTTTAATGATCTACATCACATTTTTTTCCCCATTGGAACAGAAAGGCCCTAAAATATAGTTTAATAATTACAGCAATTACTATGCATGCATTTCAATGTGCACAGAAGATACAGTGAGTTTTTTTTTTTAAGTGGCACCATCCTATTTATATTACCTTGCCATGTATTTATAGGCTACAGATTAGCTTTAAGCATTCTGATTTTAAAACAGTAACTAACACACCAAGACGACTATTATCTTCAGGGTAGAAAGACATTTTATTTTTGCAATCTTTTTGTCTTGCATCATATATAACGTTCTGTACCTTACTGAATCAGGCTTTAATTGTAAGTGGATTCTTTTGATTCCATTATTTAGCTATGCAAAATTTTGCAGCAATTAGGAGCAAGGCAAAGAGATTTTTCTCCTTACTTAATAAGACACCATTTCAAAAGGAGGAGTAACCTGGGCTACAACATGCCATAGGATAAAATGAACTGTTTTCCCTCTAAAGTTTCTTTAGCAATATGCTGAGATGTAAAGCTAGGCCTTCTGGTGTGGGATACCACTGAGCTGACAACTTAAATTGATTCTTAATGAAGAAAATTAATTTAATTATGAGTTACAGCATGGAATTCATTTTCTAGTGGGCCTCCAAAGTGCGTAAAATCATTTTGAGATTAAAATGACGGTAGGTCTGGACTGGCTTTCACCAGCCTGTTCCCACTGAGAAACCAGCCATTCATTTTTTTAGATGGTCAGGAAAACTGACATCCTTCTGTGATCTGCACACCCTAGTCCATAAAACTTTAAAATTCTACCATCCTCGGGCTGGATGAGTGGCGCAGTGGTTAAGCGCTGGCTTGGGAAGCCAGCGGCCCCAGTTTGGGTCCCACATATGAGAGCCAGTGACACTGCCCTCAAAAAAAAAAAAAAAAAAAAAAAAAAAAAAAAGAGGTAAAATTCCACCATCCTCTATAAACCTTATGTAACTGAAACTTTACTCACTGAAAGTTTTTGCAATAGAAAGCAGGGCACATATGCTTCTTTTTAAAAAGGCAGCCCACCATCTTACCAGATGAAAATTAAAATGCACATTAGAAATAATTCACTTAACATCAGTTAATTTTCGTGAGTCATTCCCACTAGTTCTTGCTAATGATCTGTCTTGGCAGAAAACTGTTTCACCTAACTCCTCTTCAATCTTCCTTATTCATTTCAAGGAAAGCATTTAATAATGGGCAAATGGCAAATAATTAGGCCAAAAAAAACCCAAAAGAAACCTTACCAGTCAACTCCAAAGGGAAATTTCTTTTCTTCCCCAATAAGTTTCCAATGAGGAGGGACGGTGAGAAGTTAATTAATGTGCCACCAGCAGATGGATGCAGGGACACCCACACACATTCAATAAGTTGCAGGCGAATAATTAAAGTCCCACCTAAACAGCAAAAGGTTAACCTCTCTTATCTGTCAGGCAGGTGGTGACTTGAACCACAGATCAATCACCGTTCACATCAAAGGAGCAAGAGATGAAGCCAATGAGACAAATCCAGCTGGAAAATCTTGTCCCTTCATTTGATGTGTCACCTCTTTTTAAAAAAAACCTCACCTTCTCCCACTATTCCATATTGCAAAATGTGGCAAATCTTTTAGCCTGATGGACTCTGTTAGGGGACAGAATCAAACAATAATAATAGACTCTACAGAAACCACGACAACACACTCCCTGGTTAGTAACAGAATTTAAGTGAAGCTGAAAAAATGAGTTGAGAATTTAACTCTTAAGGGAAATTCTTTTTGGATTCCTCACCCAAGGCCGTAATTTAAGGCTGTGATTAAAAGTAAACTCCTGTGATTTACAAATATATTAAATTTTTCCTCAATATGATTTACTACATCTGAAATCCTGACAATTTTTCCCCTTTCATAAACTAAAATAAATACATTAGTGATCCAAAAAAAAAAAATAGCTGCACTAACTATATAGTGCTAGTGATAGTCTTGTCAAATGGAGGCTCAGTGGGAAAGATTATTATTCACCAACAAACCATACAACAGACTATCTGTTACTGCAAGGCTCAACCCCAACTGGAGGAACGTTGCACAGTCAATGCCTTGAAGACTACTCAGCCCTTCGCCTTGAGCCCTACAGTTCACCCATTCTATTCCACTCTCAGAACATTCTGCTGTCCAGGTCTGAACCCCTTCCACCTTTTGGGAGTACTTTTCTACTTGCTGTCTCATACTACAAGTATATTCCTATCACCCGTACAATAATGGATGTTCCTTGAGGGCAGAGGCTGTTTTGTGTAACACTAATGGGTAGCAAAGAGTCCTGCACACAACACATTATCTGCTAGAATGCATTACTCATTTATAAATTGCATGGACGTGGAGCTTCAAATTCAACCCTCCCAGCCACAGGGTGACACGGAGTTTTTCCCTATCCATTCTCCTGAAGAGAAAACAGAAGCTTAATGACTTGATAACTCTAAGTAGCACAGGTAGAATTGAACCTGAATTTCAAATGCTACAACTGCTTCCATCCTCTTTACCACCAAAGTAAGCACTGGTTTTATCCGTCAACCACAGTGTCACCAATCGGCATGTTTTATGGAAGGTGATAAGAGCCAGACAATTATTGGCTCTGCATTATAGCTCTATCGGGTTTCTCAACTACTGAAATTCTGAGCCGGATAATCTTTGTGATGGGGGGCTGTCCTGTGCACTGTAGGATTCTTGGCATTATCTTTGGCCTCTACCCACTGTGAAAATCAAAAATTCCTCCAGAAGCTGACCAATGTCCCCCTGGGGGAGAGCGAAGGGTGGATCATACTGGTTTGGAATCACTAGGCTATAGAAAGGCCAAGTTTACCTTGCCTGCAGGTGGGCATATGACCCAAATTAACCAACCAGAGCACCCCAACTGCCCTCCTCTGCCACTGGTTAGTCCATTGATGTGTATGTCATACAATGCAAGGCTAATCAGCATTTTGGGGTGGGGGCTGGGGAGGGTATTTACAAGGACACTGGAAGAGTGAGAAAGCCTCACTCCAGAGATCATGGCCCTTTTAGGTCTAGAGATGCCAACGGTCATCTTTGGCAGTGGGTGGAAAGAAATGAAGCCAATACAAAGGAGTGTAGACATGAGAGAAGAGAGAAAGCCCCTATGATACTGTGCGAGAGCATTCTTCCAGTTGTATCTGAAGCAAGCTCCACCCCTCAGAATTCCCATTTCTGTGAGCCAATAAATTCTCTCTTGGCTAATACTGGTTTGACTTGAGAGTCTGAGCTTTCAACCCACACAGGTATGATTTACTGTAGTGTGTGAGGCCCCATATGGGCTTCCCTTCTAGCACAGAGAAAGCCAAAGTCCTTTTCCAGGACAGCCATAGCATGCTCTGGGATCTCCCCGCTTTCCTGCTCACCCACCCTTGCTCCAGCCCAGGGTTCTCCTCCTTGCTGCCTCTTGACACACCAGGCATGCTCTGTATGTGCTGGACCCTCTGCCTGGAACACTTCCACGGTATCAGCATGGCTCACTTCCTCCAAGTCTATGTTCAGCACTCCTTCTCTGGTGGAAGAGAACAGCCATAATAACTATGGTGTCAGATGGGTACTAGACTTACCGGGGTGGATCCTTTTGTAAGTTATATAAATTCGAACCTCTTTGCTGTACACATGAAACTAACATAATATTGTATGTCAACTGTAATTGAAAAACAAAAACAGAAGGAAAGTAAAAATAAAGGTCCCCTGTGGAGAGGCAGAGAGCCCATTCTGTACGCATGGCAGAGAAGCATGCGAGCTGCCAGAGATGCGGGGCCTGCCCATGTCCGGGGGTCTGTCACTCACTGCTGCTCCTCCAGATTTGCAAGTCTGAGGTTTTCAGTGTCCAAATCTGCATCTGGACTCCGTCACCCAGATTGGGCTTTTGTCTGCTGCACAGCAACCCAGTTGCATTTGGTGATTTAAACTAGCAACGTTTCACGTCTTGAATCTTATTTTTGTCCAATATTTACTAAGCTCCTAATATATGCCAGGCTCTGTTCTAGGCTTTGTGGACACTTCAATGAGCATGACAGACATACATGTTGGCCCTGATATACCGTCTAAGGATGGATGTCTGCACACAGACATGACTGATTGCCTGCCTGGTCAGACCTTCCTATGCGTGAACTCACATTTTAAGGGAACACACTGGAGACATTATAGCAAAGTGTTTAAGAATGCATTTTGAATCAACCAAGATGGCCTTAAAAAAAATAAAAAGGCATATCCTACACCCATGCCAACATTCTTCCCTCATCTCCAATATGTGCCTTCCTTTCTTTGGATCCTGACAGATCTTGTTCAGACCCTGGCTTCACCACTGACCTTGAACAAGTTATTTAACCACTGAGCTTCCATTTCCTTCTCTGTAAAATGAGGATAACAATAATTTTCTACCTTATAAGGTTGTTGGGAAGATTACGTGAAGGGCTTCAATAGGAAACTTCACAAAATAAAAAAATATGAGGCAATCAGCATGGTGAGATACAGCGAAGCAGAAAAGCTTATGAAGTTACCTCCCCACCCCAGCTTTCCATCTCCGGAAACTTCATACTTGATTACCACTGAACATGACCACCAGGTCAAGCACACACCAGACAGGTCAGTTGGAAGTCTGCCCCCTCCCCACCCACTGGCTGACTGGCTGAAGAAAACTGAGCACGGGACTGGAACCTCTGATCCTGCATCATCCCAATCTCTAACAAGTGGTTTCTCCTATGCAGAAGGGGTCTACATGCTGCTCAAGAGCACTTCCGCTATAGTTTTTGATACACAAGTAGTACGATCTTCCCCTGTGCTTTACATGACCCTACGCTACCAAGCCAGGAGGCATATGCATAATGGTGGGGGCACTGGTATGGGAGTCAGGGAGCTTTCGTTAAAGACTCAGCTGTGTGTCCTAGGAAGACTTTGTCCTCCTCAGGGGTAAAAACTCACTGGATTAGATTAGGGGTCAACAACTATTTTCTGTAAAGGGTCAGACAGTAAATATTTTGGTTTGAGGGCCATGTAGGTCATGTATTCTGTCATAACTATCCAACTCTGTCCTTACAGTGCAACAATAGCCACAGAGAATACGTACTAAATAAATGAGCATGGATGTGTTCCAGTAAAACTGTATTTACAAAACTGGCTTCAGGGTGGTTTCGGCCAGAGGGCCATAGTTTACAGACCCTGGGCTAGATGATCTTTTCTTGGTACCTACCATTTCTGAATTGCCATAATTTAATTATCCAAGATTCGCCTTCCATCTGGCCTTACAGAAAATCTCAAAGGCTAGAAAAGTTCTAGGTTGAAATTAAAAGTTCAGAAAATAATAATAACAGCTACCATTTATTAAGTAATTGCTATGTACCAAGCAGTATTGTGCTAAAGGCTTTATGTGCCTTATCTCATTTTGTCCTCACAGCAACTTGTTGACGTCGATACCATCATGAATCCATTTTACAGGTAAAGAAATGGAGACTTCAGCAGTTGAAATAACTCACTCAACGTCATAAAAATGGGAGGTGGCAGAGCTAGGATTTGGGCTGTTTGACTCTAAGATAAGCCCCTGCTCAAAAACTACGGAACTATGATCATCGCAAAAGTGTTCAGACGCCTACCCTCACTTGCTGCTCCAACCCCTGCCCGGATTATTCTTCCATGAACCCTCCAAAAGTTCACGTGAGAAACTCTGTTCTTGCCTGCCACATAAATTAAAAGGTTGGCCTAAAAATAACACACAAGTTCACTACTCTGGATGATGAATTGCTTTTTAATGCATAATAATTGACTCTTCGACCAGCTCCAGACCTTGCTGTGGCTGGAGTACCTACAGCACGCCCTATTTGGAAGGCAACCTTGAGACAAATACTGGACCCACTGATGCAATCTGCATTGTCTCACCCAGGCTAACACGCTCCATTTAAAGAATTCTTTAAACTAAGAAGAAGGCGAAAAGAGGAGAACCAAGGACCTACATCTTACCATGGTTTATCATGCTGAAATTAGTCATAAACACATTTCTCAGGAAACAGTGGCCTTGGGAAAAATCAAAGGGCAGCTCGGAATGCACCTGGGAGCTTCTGGGAGGCGTTTCAAGGTTGGACGCAGGCTGATGCTCCATCAACACCTGTGTACCGTCTCACTCTCTGAAATGTCAACAAATTCTCCTCGAGCTGTTGGCGAATATTAAAGCAGTCTCTTTGGGGCCCTAGGATGGAAGGAGTTCATAAAAATAGAGGTGGATGTTTCGGGATGGCCACTGTTCTATACTCTTGCTCAGTGGTAAACAACTATGCTCTCCAGAGAGTTCTAGCGTCCACAGCAGTTACAGCTGAACATGGAATGCAACAATTCAATAAATATTTAATGGTTCTTTCCTTAGCTTACTGATGCGATTAAGCAGGAGCCTCATTACTAAAACCTACTTTTACCTCTTCTTTTATTTATGAGTTTTATTCTTTACGCTAACACACAGCCAGGTTTAGACAAACTGCAGTCGTGAATACAGTCGAGATAGGAACAAACAATTAAATTCCACCAGACCATCAAAACTGGATACAAATCATATTCATTCTGGCAAGAGGCTTTGCTCCTGTCCCTCAGTATGACAGATAAGACTGAAACAGAGCTAGACAAGAAGCCACCTCAGGAACACAGATCTGCTATTTTATTACTATGGTGATGGGGACATTCAGAGGAAGGTGAAAAAAAAGAGACAGGGCCCCAGAATCCATTTCTCACCTCTTAACTAGCCAGGGCTAGTTATTTATCATTATAGTATATTATATATGTGACCATCAACAATTTGTCTCAGTATGTGTCATTCTTCCCACCCATATAGCCCTAATCATTCTCTGCGCCCAGCTCAAATGTTACCGCCTCTTGGAAATTTTCCTTATCCCTTCCCCCAAGTAAAAAATTGATCATTCCTTCTGCTGGAATTCACTGTGCTTTGTTGAAAATGCTATTATAACTTTTATTTCACAGTGTGACTTAAGTATTATAGTTGGGAATAATTGAGTTGAAAGTAGAGACTCAAGTTCAACTGCCTAGGTTCACCATTTACCAGCTGTGTGGTCTTGGGCAAGTCACTTAACCTGTCAACATTGTATTTACTCATCTTACAAATGGAGATGACGATGATGGTACCCCAAAGGGTTTTTGCGATATTATGTGATAAATGATTTGTTACTTTGCAAGCACTCAAACATTCTAACAGCTAGCTATTCATATCTATATATCACACACATATACACATAAATACATACATATGTATGTGTGTGTGTGTGTGTGTATATATGAACATACAGATATGAAGTCTCAGATTCCTTCTACATATATATGTAGACATATGTAGTATGTGGTATAAGTAATATGTAGCAGGAAACTGAAGCCACATATCTACCTTCCCCCAGCTTCCCATTTAGGGTATGAAGTTGTAAATCATAAGCCATAGTAGTGAATAGGGTCAGTTTAAAAGGCCATGTGCCCAGACCCTGCTTTCTCGCTCACACGTCCTTCCTTCGCTGAAGCTTGGTGAGTAAGCGTGCTTACAACAAGGCTTGCAAGCTTTCTCTAAACATATATGTCTAAGCTTGTTGGCCCCTGTACTTGTTTCTTGTTCTATGTGGCGGAAGAGAAGGTTTGGTAGAATCTCAAGATAATGTTTAGGGGGCAATAAGAGCCATTTTGGCTTCAACCATAGCCATGTGCCCTGGTCCAGTCTTTAAAGGGCTCTCCATTGACAGATGATGGTTGTTATCCTTTGTTATCAGTACCTTGGGGATGTCTTTGGAAGGAGCAAGGGTACAAATGACCCATCACTTCATCCCTAATATTATATGGCCACAATGATTGAGGCCTGACAAAGGGAGAGGGAGAGACTTTGGAGTTGGGCAGATCTGGTCCAAACCGCAGTCTGTTCCCACGAGGCCTTGGGGGAGTCAGTAATCTCCCCAAGTCTCGCTTTCTGCCCTGGTTACACACGGCAGAGAAATCCAGTTACTTCTCCCACCATCTCTCCTGCCCCTCAGCAGCAGGGTTCCCATTACGGTCTAAGCACACTGACAGCTGGAGTAAACAACTGCATTTCCCAGCCTCTTCTGCAGAGATGTGTGGTCATGTGAACCAGCTCTGACCAAGGAGATGAGAGTAGGATTGGATGGGACTTCGAGAAGTCTCCTAAAAGAGAGGAGATGTGCACTGCCCCCCCACCACCACCACTTTTCTTCTTGTTGCGTGGAATGCAGATGTGGAAGCAGCTGGGACTGTGGAATGACTCTTAGAAAGGAAGCCATATGCTGAGGTTGGCAGAGCAGGAAGAAAAGAAACCTGGGTCACTACGACATAGTGAAGCTGCCAAGCCAACCCTGTCGAGCCACCTCTAAACTTCTCTCACAGGGAGAGAAATAAATGTCTAACTCATGTGTGCCACTGGTGTTTTTCTCTGTCCTGTGCAGCTCAGCTTAATGATGACTGAAAAATAAGGCTCAGCAATAATGTAAATAAAACCATGGCTTACAGGCCAAGTCCAGCCCACCACCTGCTTTTATATAGCTCATGAGCTAATAGTGAATTTTAGAGATGAATATTTGCAATCAATTTGATGATAGGGAAGAGTAACTCCAATCCTTATACCCCAAAATAGAAGTCCATGCTTCTCATTAGTAGACCTGTATTATGAAAAAGTTATACTCAATTGTTACATTTTTCATTTTGTCAATTAAAATTGTATGAAAATGTGGCTTTTTATTACAAAGTGTCTGTATACTGTCCTTGATTTTGCTTCTTGACTCACAAAACAAAATATTTACTATCTGGCTCTTTACAGAAAACAATTGTTTTCCTATGATGTACAAAAGTCCCCAATATAGAACTAGTCATATTGAAAATAAGTGACAGCTATTATTATAATGAAATCTCCAAAAGAGCCTGGCACCCAGGCTGCTCAATGACTTGCTCATTTTTGTGAGATACCATAATCCTACATACAGAAACATATGGCTTACTTCTTTGTTGACTTGAACAGATAAAAAATCTTCCAGAGTCAACCACACCCTTCCCAGCATCTACACTTTCTTTCCTACTTCTTGGTCACCAGACAATGAAAACGAAACAGAAGAGCATACGAAAGATAAGTACAATGTACTGTTTCCCATGCCTCCCTCCCCACTCCATCTGTCATAAATGTATTTTTAAGGCCACCTAATAACAATTAAAAAAGGGACAAAAATGGAAAAGACAAAGGGGTAAGATAAGCTTAACTTCAGTTAGATCTCTCTGGAATATTTTGGTAACGGGGCCTAATATCCATCCTATGTTTCTCCAGCTAATTCCAGCTTTGACATGTGTAAATTGCCAACCTGGCACAAATGAATGGAACCCTGGGGAAAGCCACATATATGATTCTACCATTCATCACAGAATAGTAATGCTTCAACCATGACCAAACTCAATTTGGGCATCTGGGAAGAGTCTCTCATGTATGTAACACCAGGAACAGTGGAAGCATGAGGTCTAACCTTCCCCCCCAAAAGGAAAATTATATGGCTGAGTTAAACCAGCAGCTCTCAACCTTTCTGGGCAGTGGTGCCAAGTTTCTCGTTCATGCCCACACCATTCTGCCAGTCTGTGCCAACTACTTCCTCCACCCTTCTGCTCCCAGCCTTCAGTTGGGCATGCTCTAATCTGTAAAACAGTTTAGGTTGTTCCAAACACCAGGCTTGGGATTAAGAAAGAAGATGTAGGGTTAGTTCAGTGGAGGCCCCAGATGGAGAAGGAAGGGGACATTTGTGGCCCATCATGTTCTCCTTAAGGCAGTCAAGGAAGAAAGGGCTGACTTGGCACTGGCAGTGGGGGCACAAGTAAATTAATGAGGTGGCACTGAGTGGGATGTTGGGAGGTGAAGCTGTGTCTGGCTGAAAATTACCATATCCAGTCACAGCCTACTGGAAGACAGGCCAAGGGAAAATATTCTGGAAAGCATAGTGGTTCAAAAGATTTCAACACATCAAGGAAACGTAGGCTTGGCCAATGGCTTAGGAGGGTGTGGTGCAGGACGGGAAGGATATATCAATTCCTTTAAATCAGCTATGATCCTTGGTTATGAGAAGGTCTTCAAACTGCAAGGTATTTTAAGCAGGCCGTTAGGGTGGGGGTTGGGGGAGAATTCCTGATTCAAAGTATCATGGGTTTTGTCTCAGCATTATATATTCCCTCCAAAGATATACATTAGAACATCCCAATCAGCATTCTTTGTAATAGCCTCTAACTAAAAACTAACCAAATACCCAAATCTAACCAATACCCATACCAATTGAATGGATAAATTGTGATCTATCTAACAGTGGAGTACCACACAACAAATAAAATGAATGATCTACTATATACAACAAAATGATTAAATCTCACAAGCAGAATGTTGAAAGAAGCTAGATACAACAGTAGTATATGGTGTATGATTCCACATATGTAAATTATAAGAACAGACAAAAAAATCTATGATGCTAGAAGTAAGGATAGTGGTTAGTGTTAAGAGGATGGAAAAGGGGGCGGAAGGGGCTCTGGACCACTGGGGACATTTTATTTTTAATCTGTGTGCTGTTCATGATGTTCAGTTTAAAAAATTTCACTGAGCTGAGCACCCACGATTTGTTCACTTTCCTATATGTATATTATACTTCAGTGAAAAGATTTAAAAAATATAATGTGGCCTTTGAGAGATCAGAAACCATAGTTTGCTAGTTCTGAAAGGAGCCCTGGATATTCCTGGGATGGGGCAGCCCATATCACTTCATTTGGCCACAAGGTTCAGAGAGAAGAAACATAATGGTGGTAGGAACAGGAGTAATAGTAAAAATAAATAATTATAGTAATTATCTGACATTTACTCAGTATTCACTTGTGCTAGGCACTTTAAAATATTATCTCATTTAATCTTTGTAATAATCCTGTGAAGTATGCGCAAATACACCCCATTTTGCAGTTGAGGAAGCTGAGGTTCTGAGGAGTAGGGAAACGGGCGCGGACTCCTGATTTCTGCCTTCTTACTGCTCCCCCTGCAATGGGGTCGGGGCAGGGGTGCTCTGGGAGAGCGAGAACCTGATCCAGGTCTCCTGATTCTTGAATCAATATGCCCGTGTGGTCGGTTGAAAACTGGTCCCCCAAACATATGTCCACATCCTAAAACCTGGAACTTGTCAATGTTACCTTACTTGGAGAGAGGGTACTTGCAGATGTAATGAAATGAAGGATTTTTAAATAGATTGCTCTGGATTATTAGGGTGGGTTCTAAGTGTCATGTCAGTGTCCTCATAAGACAAAGGCAGAGGGCCTCTGAGATACCCACAGAGGAGTGGGCAGTGTGAAGGTGGAAGCAGATGTTGGAATGATGCAGCCACAAACCAAGGAACACTGAGGACTGCTGGCAGCCACCAGAAACTCAAAAAGACGAGGGTGGATTCTCTCCCAGGGCCTTTGAAGGGAGTATGGTCCTGAAAACCAACACCTTGGCTTTCAAACTTCTGGCCTCTAGAACTGTGAGAGAATGCATTTCTGTTGCCTTAAGCTTCCAAACTTACGGCAATTTGGTACAGCCGCAGCAGGAAACAAATACCCTCTCCATGATCTAAACATACAGCAGCATCTAATGTTCTACAAGATGTTCTACAAGATGGCAACAGGTGTCCCTGAAAAGCATCCTAGAATCAAACAGGTTTGGGGGATAATGTTAAACAGATTTCTTTACGTTTGGACTTTTCAGGACCTTTAATATGTTTGCTATGCCTTATGTGTCTTTGAGAAGGAGTACAGTAATTTGGAATTTCTCAAACTGAACTGGGGGAATCTCACTTCCTAGGAAGTGCTGCAGAATCCGATGCTGAAAACACTGATGAGGCCCAAGAGAGACAAAGGCCTAAACACTGATGGGTTATTACTTTATTTTTTCATGATTACTTTTCTAAAGCCCCCCAAACAAGACCTAGTAGTTACCAGATGAGGAGTTGGATGGAGAACCTCCACAGGACCTTCCCAATCTAACAACCTCTAATTCCTTATGTGCAAGGCCAAAGCTGGTTCTTGCCTCTGGCATCATTGCTAATTAATCACAGCACTGTCCCCTGAGCTCAGAAAGGGCCCCCTAATACTCAACCAGAGCTCCAGGCAAATAAAACCTCTGCACTATTTCTGTCCTTAACTTCAGAAACAGTCCAAATAAATAAACCATGGCCTGTGGGTTTTCAGAAATGCCTGCATTATTCTCGTCCTGCCCAAGGAAGAACATCCTCATCCCCTCCAATATCTGTTGATTTTTTTTTTCCTGTTTTTAGAATGTACGATTCTTTGCTCTAATTTGTAAATGAGGACTCCAGCAATGATACAGGGTGAGAGCCTCCAGGGAGCAAGGAGGGGAAGAAGTTTGGGGCCCTATCCATCCATCCAGCCTTTTTCCTCTGGGCAGGAGTTTCTCCGACAGATCAGAATATATCCATGTTTACTGTTTCCTGAGTTCTAAGGCCATTCGTGGGAGTTATAGTGGATCTCAAAAATCTCTGCATCCCGTCAGTTCCCAGGGCAGCAGCGGTATCTGATCAGATTTCTGCAGCAGAACAGTTCAGAAGCTTCAAAGAAAACCATTAGCGGGCTGCATTTTTCAAAGGTGATGAAACACTAATGCCTCACTCCTACCGCAATAACACCTTCCGCCAATGAGTGTACAGACCTTCACAAGGGGTGACTAGCGCTGACTTCGTTTTACAATTTAATAAAAACAAAAACAAAAAATAAAAATAATAAACAAAACTGAGGCTCAGAAACATTAAGCGATTGGACTTAGTGAGGTCAAGAATCACATTAGTCTCTCAATCCACCAGGAAGGAAGAGGGAGATGAGAAAAGGAGGAGAGAGAGTAATAAAAATAATTTTAAAGAATTTCATTAACTTACAATTTTCTTGCAGTTGCTGTGTCAGACACTGAGCTAGGGAATGGTCATTCACTTCAGTGAGCCCCTATTATTAATAGATGGCAGATACTGTGCATGAAAGACGAGGGTTGAATGACACAGTCCCTACCCTTAAGTGGCCAGGGGGAGAGGCAGACGGTTACCATATTGGAAACAAATATTTTGTTTCTTGAGAATTGCTTTGGACAAAAACTAATAAAGTAATGTGGCAAAGAAAAACGTGGTGTGTGGGGAGAGGGGTGGCGAAGCAAAAGCAGCTAGGAAGTTCTCTCGGCAGAAGGACATTTAAGCTAAGACTTCAATGATCAGAAGCTGCCAGTCAGGCAGAGTTCAAGGTGAAGGGCACTCCAGGCAGAAAGAACAGCAAGTACGAAGGCCCAGAGGCAGGCAGGAACATGGGGTTGAGGGCCAGTGTGGCTGGAGCAGAGACACCAGTGTTTGGGGAGGGCAGTATCCCCGCAGAGCTAGGCAAGGGCCAGATCTTGCTGAAGTGGAGCCCTCTCATAGCTCACGGTAAAGTGTTTGGATGTTGTCCTTATTGCAATGGGAAGCCGTTGATAGGTGGTAAACAGAGGAGTGGTATGGTCTGATTTAAGCTTCAAAACACTATGAATTTGGGAAGGTTATTGAATTATCAAGGTGAGAAATGATGGTCACATATACTAAAGTTGTGCCTGTAGAAACAGTGAGCAGTGGTCTCATTTGGGATATATATCCTTTCTATCATATTTCTTACTAAGGTGCAAAATACGCATCTTATGCATAGAGTTTGATCAATTAATTGCGACAAATGTCCATGTCCATAAAACCTACATTCTATCAAGCTAGGAAAGTGTTTTAACCACCCCAGAAGTTACTTCAAGCCCCCTTACACTCAGCCCTCCTTTTTCATCCCCACCCCACACCCAATTTGGGGTATATTTTTGAGGTACAGCTGAAAGGAATGATTCCCATTGAATTAGACATGGGCATCTGTGGAATGGAGAAAAGATCAAAGATGCCAAAGTTTTTAGCGAGCTATTCGGTGGCTGGAGGTGCCATTTGCTGACCTGGTACAAGCTTGGGAAGAGGAATAAATTTAGAGTTGTGCTGTGACACATTAACTTCAAGAAGCCCATTTAACATGTTTAAAGGCACCGAGAAGACAGTTGTGTATATTAAGTCTGGAGCTCAGGATAGCAGTCCAGGTCGAAAATGTAAATCTGGTAGTCACTGCAGGAAGCCATGGACTGGATGATGCTGGCAAGGGAGGAAATAAAGCTGAAAAGTAGAACCTGGAGATAGAGGACAGGAGCCATTCAGTAGAAATGGCAGCAAAGGTGACTGCGGTTGGATGAAAATGTGGCAAGGGGAATGCACAGAAGCCTACGGAAAAAAGAAGAAAAATGCAGGAAAGACACAATGCAGTTAGACAAATGCTCCTGAAAGGTGGAAGGTGACCTCTACATCTTTAATTTAACTATCCCTGAAACTCTGCAGTGTAGATACCATTATTATGCCCATTTTACAGAGAAGTAAACCACGGTTCAGAGATGTAAGTGACTTGTCCAAAGACAATCTATAAATAAGTCATAGAATCAACATTTTGAAGCCAAGTAGCTTCCTCCTAAATGTGTTCTGCAGTACATTAACAGGTGAGACTGCAAAGGGGTTCCGGGGTCACGTTAGCATGGAAAGTCAAAGAGGTTTGTCTGCTCCAGGGCTTGGGGCCGCTAATGCATTAGCATGAATTGTAATCCTTTAAAACAGAGAGGTAGGATATCTCATTTTCCAAATATACACGGAACCATTTTTTTTTTTTGCTTTCTTGTTCGAAAGAGCAATTCGCCGAGCAGATGCTCCCTCGAACACAGTATGGGAACCACTGTTGGGAGGCAGCATGATCGTGTCTTCAAAATGTGTTTGAATGACGTCCAAAGTGCTTCCACAGACGTTAGATCACTTGTGCTCAAAGGAGAAAGGGGTGACAAGAACATTCCATTTTACAGATAATGGAGGCAAAGCTCATGAGGTTAAGTGGTTTGTTCTGTCGCACAGTCCTGCAGCAATTAAGCCAGATAAATCGGCACTGGTCCGTGCGCCCAGGGGAGGGAAAATCAGGTCAGACCAAGGGGGAATCGCAAGAGGACCGAATGAGACGCCTTCTCATCTCTGCCTCTCTCCTCACAATATTCCCTCTGCATTCGCTTTCTACAGGAATCCACTCAGAGTGGGAGTGGTTTATGCAGAAGACAGAGGAAAAAGAAGGGACTGCAGGTGGGCTCAGTCATGGGCATTAGGAAGCATGTGTTCTAAGGGTCTTTTGGGAGGATTCTGTGGGAAGAGTAAGGACAGGAAAAAAGAAGTTGCACTGGGAACTGTGGAAGGGCTGCTTTAAGGATTCCCAAAGCTAGAGGAATTAAAAGCACCTCCCAGAAAAATCAATGTGATCTTGAGTTGTGTTGGTTCAGCAGTTTGAGAACTCACGGCAAATTAGCAGGTCAGGTCTCACATATAAACATGAGTGACTACACCACCATGCAGTTTCCCTGAATTCTGCTACAGCAGAATGAATAAAAGGCCTCATGGGCTGCTGTTGCCTTCTGAATGCCCACATGGTGAAGAGAGGCCTTTAACACAGAGAGCTGGGTGAGGGGTCAGTAGGTCTAAACTGTAAAGAGAAGACCCCCCAACTACCAAGAGCATAAGCCTGTGCACATGGACTCTGGAGCCAGATGCCACAGGTTCAGGTCCCCTGTGCGGTCACTTAGTAGCTGTGTGACCCAGGGGAGTTACTGAACCTCTCTGAGCCTGCCCTTCCTCATCTGTGAAATAGGGATGATAACTATTAGGGATGATAACTATCATGGAATAGGGAGCACCTATTCCATGGGGTTATTGCGAGGATTTTAAATGATAATGAACAAAAAATGTAATGTGTATCTCAAGATAGAGTCCAAGGTCCCACCTAGGGCACTTCTTAAAATGCAGATTTCCAGGTCTTACCACAAACCTACTGAAACAGACTCTCTGAAGGATATTCTTATGCACAGGAAAATCTAAGAAAAGTTGATAAGACATCTAGTCTGTGTTGGCAAAAACTCAGTAAGTTAGCAACTATCTGTTTATCACTATTATCATTTATAATATACAAATAAAAGACCTCTTCTCCAGGCCGGACAGCCGAATACTCGAAATTAGAATTTATCTGAAATCTAACTCAACATATTTGCTCATCCTCAGAATCCTGGACAGAGCCTTAATCACTGGAAAAATTAAAATAAAATCAGTGAGTAATTACAGTAGCCTAGGTGAATGCAAAGTAATCTTTTGCAAATGTTACCAAAAAATCAAGTAATCATAATTTTTTTTTCTTTCTTCTTCTCCTCCTTCTCCTCCTTCTTCTTCTTTTAAGAAAAAGGGCTACGAAGCAAACTTTCAAAGATGTAATAAGCAATATCATGTACACACTCCTTGTGGATTGGCATCTTGCCTGGGAAGGTGTGCTGTGAGTGGGGAGACCCCTCGTGATGGGTACAATGATTTCTATACACAGGCTGCCTGAGAAAAGTCAACTGTGAAGCAATTCTTAAAGGCCTCTGGGCTAAATTTGCAGGGAAATCATTCATGAGTTTTCTCAGACACTGAGTCCCACAGTGCCTGTGTCTGTTTCCCCTACATCTGCCATCCTTCTGCAAGATGTCCAGGTACAATCTTTGCAAAATGGGTCTTCCTCTGCTTGTCACACTGAGCAATGGGATATGCAATAAAGGGAACAACAACAACAACCTGCATAGAAATCAATTGCTAAGTATCCTGAAAAAGAATCCTTTGCCATTTAGGTTTTAGCAAAGAATAGCAAAGAAACTTTTTTGGAACATTACATTTAAACTCTCACTACAATTTCCATAAAGTTTCATTATATTCAACAAGGATTACCATTCTGTGTTCTAGTAGCCAAAAAAATTATTCCCTCGCTTCTTCTCATCGACGTCAAAATATCACACTGAGTTTGTACTTACCCAGAGCTCTCCTCTCTGATTATATAGCTCGAAAGTGCTAAATGGGACTGAGTATCTTTCAGGAAAGATTAAGAAAAACAGCTTGGGGAGAACAGCATTTCTAAAAGTTGGTTTTCCAGATTATTAAAAATTGCAGATCTCTGTAAGCACAACTACACAAAGCAGCACGTGTGTCCCTTGGTTGTCTCTTACTGTCTTTTAATTGCCCATTCTCCACATTGCTGATGCACTTCAGGGTAAAATCAACACAAAACCACTTTGCCTTCTCTGCAAACAGCTCTACAAAGACCATCAACATCACCACCAAATTGGTGAGCATTAGTTCAAACCTTTGCATCTCTCATTCCTTGAGATATCTGCATCCCTAAGGATAACAATCCAGGCTTAAAGGAAATCTTGGGAAAAGGAGCCAAGAGCTTTTCCTGTTGAGGCTAGTGGGAGGAGGCCAGTGGGAAGTGGGCACGATAAAACTGTCTCGAAAATAATTTCCATCTTAAAAAGCTCCTGAAGGGAATGAGAGAGTTATTTCAGTTTCTTAACTGGAAGCCCAAAAACAAAAAATAAAAGGCTTGTTGATGGAGAACCTTGAAAGACTGAGAGAGGCTGAGGGTATCACTGCAGAAGGATTGCCTAGTAACAGAGCTTTCTTGTATTACACCCAAAGCTGTGTACCATCTGAGGCTGATTCAGGAAAATACTCAAATCTCCTGGTAATTTCCTGCAGACAGGACGTTTAATCATCCCCAAGCCTCCACCGCAAAAGAAAAAAAAAAAAACTAAACCAAATGATTCACACTCTTAAAACGAATCTGCCTTCAGAACAAGAACTGTTTTCTGCTCTTGAAAAGCAGCCATGATTTGTTATTCTAACAAAGTGTTCCTTTCCTCCAAACAGAAATAAAAGTCGCTCAAGGAGGGCTTGTACTGATTTTTGTTCTGCATTTCTTGAAACTTCCATCCAGTCAACAGTTTCTCCTGGCAGGTTCTCAGAAATCCAGAGGGAGCTGGGTAGTCAGTGACTAAGAACACAAGATCATTTTTATAAGCCTCCCTCTCCCCCACTTTTGGCCCCATGGGAAGATGTTTTATTGTAGAAGGAGCAGAATTAGCTGTACATATAAATTCTTCACTGCTAGGCTCACTTGACACCTTTATCTGAATTGCTCAAGTGCTGGGAAGGTTTGGCAACTGATGATTTGAACAGGAAAGGCCCAAATCCTCCTCAAGTGGTATTTGTTCTGTCTGTAAGTACAGGGCCATGTCCATCTCTCTAATTACTCAACTAGTTTGCACAGATAAAAACATCTGTTTGCAGAAAGCAGGGAACCCAAAGTATACAAATGATTCACACCACCTAAACATGTGTAAATAAAGGCCAGCCAGCCCAGCAAAATGAGAGCTGCTAAAAGCCAAAATAATTTCATATGGGTAGAAATGGAGTTTAGCAATCCAATCTACAAATCAGACTTTGCTCCAATTTTGGAAGGTATTAATTTCTAGCTGCCCCATCTTAAAGAAAAAAATAAAAACACCAAAACCCTATGACTCTCTGCATTAGGATCTCAACTCCTTGCTTAGGTACATACAAGTGAACAGACTGAGGAGGGAGAAGGAAGAAACTGAAACTCCATCTTTTAAAAAAAAACCAACCCCTACAGATTATTTTGGTTTTAAAGTTTCCCAGCATACAGCCGCCCAGACACCCCAGATTTACACAATCCCAGTCCTAACCAAGTCCTGTGTCTCCCAGCAGCTCAGCAAGAGCATCTGGAAACCTGGGAAAGCAAGGTTCCAATTAACTGTCCCTACCCCCAACAGCTTTCTCATCCTATAGACTCCCTTATATAGAGCTAGGAAGGTCAGGAGGGGGGTCTCCCCCACCCACCCCCAACTCAGAGAGAATAAACGGACAAATCCAGAGTTGCTTAATTACAAAAATCCACCAAAGAGAAAAAGGGATGCATTTGGAAAGTTCTAGGAGTATAAGCAATAAGGAACGTGAGGAGAAATAAATAGTTTTTTAAGTAGACCTTCCTGAAGACATTAAAAATATTTTTGATCACGTAAGGAAAATAAATAAGTAGGTCATTAGCAACCTATACATTTTAAACATTAGAGGGAAATGAATCCTAAGAGAATAAAGGCATTAAAAAGCAAGCTTTGGGACGTTTCAATGTTTCCCCTGAAGAAGTCTTATTACAATAACAACATTATCCCCTTCTCCTGATTATATCATTGTTACTATTATTGGTTAACAAAGTGGCTGCGCAAAAGCTGGTAGACACTCAGACCAAAATGATCCCTAGGTCTAGTTCTCCTCCCAGAGCTCACAGCCTCCCCAGTGTCTGTGTGACAAGGAGCATCTCACCCATTCGGTAGTTTCCCAGTTCAAGGCCCCCTTTCCCAGGGAGGCTTGTGAAAACCAGATTCAAATGCGCCCCGGTGCCCCGTCCGTGCACCACGGCCATGGGGGCCACTTACCCGGCTCAGCCTTGCATTGCTCGCAGCTGCGGCGCCTCTGCCGCCAGGGAACTTGGAGGGAGCCGGGAAGGGGCAGGGGGTGCGGCTGCGGCTAAGAAGCCCAGCGGGGCGTCGGCCGCCAACTGCCCAAAGCCAGAGGGGGCCCTGCAGGGACTCTGTGCAAGGGGGGTGACATTCCCAGGGCAGTGGCAGCTGCTCCAAGCACAGCTCCGGATCCAGAAAAAATCTCTCAGGCCCTCCGGAGAGAAGCTCCAAGCTCTCCAGGCTGCCTCCAGGCAGCTTAAAGGGACGCCTCCCCACCTACCGCTCTGCTTATTGGTGAAAATTCTGAGCCACAGACCAATCAGAGGCCTGTTCCCAAATTGAGATTTCAATCAAGAGAGCTACTGCTTTAAAATTAGAAAGGGCTGTTGGGATGGGGGTGTGGGGGTGTGCGGGGTTCAGCCATCTTTCAGAAGCACAAGGACACAGGCTCTGTGGCCCTTGCTGCAGAGGTCCTGCGAGCTAGCAGTGGCTAAATAGCAAGATTAGGAGAACACTGTACAGAGCACATGAGGAAGACACCGACTGCTGGACCCTTGGCCTTCATCCCTCCTGTTGACCTCCCTACAACTCACTCATCCTTCAAGGCTCATCCAGTTCATCACACAGGCCAGAGACCCTCTATTCCTGGGAAGAGCTCCCAAGCTATGCTTCTCTACACCTCTCCATTATTCCCCCCTTCCAGACACTCATCACGCTTTCACTCTTTTCGCATGCTGTGTCTATCCCTTTATGCTGTAAATTCCACCAGAGCAGGGATGTTTTCATCAGTCATCACGCTGTACCATTCCCTTCCTGGAACACTGTGAGTTCTCAGTAAATATTTGTTGATTGAATGAATGAATAAACAAAGAAAGGAACAATGACATATGTCCTATGTTGGCTGTGACAATACCACTGTTAATTAAGACACAATATTCAAGAGACCAGGTGTTGATTCCAGACAAGACTGTGTTCAAATATGGCCTCTCTCTCTCTCTCTCTCTCTCTCTCTCTCTCTCTCTCTCTCTCTCATTCATATAACCTGTGTCTTGGTTTCCCTGTGAAGCATGATCATGGAATCGTCCATCTCACAGGGTTGTTGTAAAGATTGAAAGTTCATGCCTGGCTTAGAGGAGGTGTTCGGTCAATAGCTGTAGTTTACTGAATATCAATAGTTGTTGTTATTACTGAAACCAAACTCTATTCGCTGGAGGTTAGGGCTGGTAAATGCTGGTTTGGCTTCTTGGTGAGAACATAGTCATTCCTGAAACAGATGTGAGTAAAGTGCCAACTCCGTGCCAGACCCCATGCAAGGTGCTGAGGTCACCAATGAAGGATACAGTTCACAAAGAACTCATAGTGGGTTTGGGAGTGTGCATTAGTCAGGATTTTCCAGAGAAATAGCCAATAGGATATAGAGATAGATGGAGATAGAGATAGTAGGAGATTTATTATAGGAATTGACTCGCATGGCTGTGGGAGCCGAGAAGTTTCATAGTCTGTAGCCTACAAACTGAGAACCAAGAATGCTGGTGGTATAATTAAGTCCAAGTGCAAAGGCCTGAAAATTGGGGGCCAATGGTATAAACACCAGTCTTAGTCCAAAAGCCAGAGAAGCAGGAGTGCCAGTGTGCAGGGCAGGAGAACATGGATGTCTCGGTGCAAGTAGAGAGAGCAAACCAACGCTCCCTCTGCCTGTTTGCTCTAATCAGGCCATCCACAGGTTGGATGATGCCCACCTACACTAAGTAGGGTGATCTTCTTTAGGAAATCTGATTCAAATGCTAAACCCCAAAATAAAGTTTTCCAGCTCTCCAGGCATCCCTTAGACCAGTCAAGTTGACACATAAAATTAAACATTACAGGGTCGGGGAGAAGAGAGAATACACAGACGAATAAGGAGAATTTTGTTCAATGATGCTCTAGTAAAGACATCTGCACAGAAATGTTTGTTGTAGGATAGTTGATAATATCAAAAATAACTGAAAACAATGACCCGATAAAATAGGGGAAATGGTTAAATTATGATACATCCATTTCATGGAATACTATACAGTCATGAAAAAAGAAAGAGGCAGAGCTAAGTGCACTAAAACAATGAACTCTAAAATACATCGCTAAGTACAGTGCACAAGGTAAACTAAATCCACTTACTTAAATTAATCTTCATGTATTGTATATATAAATGTATGCTGTATATGCATAAAATTATTCTAGAACTATGCCTAAGAAAATGATAAAGAGTATTATATGTATCTAGCAAGGTGGTTTGAGAACTAGGTAGGTCTAAAATGGGAAGTAGACTAATATTTCATCATATATCTGTGTATTATTTGAATATTTTACCTTGAACTTGTAATAAACTCCTAGTTCTGGCAAGGTGGTAAATGATGACAGCCTGAAAATTCCAACTCTTCAAACACTTAGACATGATAGATAAAATACAATAAAAATTCTTTTAAGTGCTTAGCTGACTCACAGTAACGAAAGGAACACTCTCAGGTGGTAGATATAAAGTAACTGAAAACAAGGATGGTAAGCATGCAAACTCGTGCTGTGGCTATGAGGTGGGGGGAAGGTGGTTGGCAGCAGGAAATGTTTGTTTTCGTACCTTAGGGGTTGGGGTTTCAACGGCCATGCAGGACAGAAGACAAGGCCTTGGAACAAGGAGAAGCAGGAAGTTGTTATGGGATCTTGTTAGAAAACCAGGAATATTCACTGAGGACTGTACCCTCAGTGAACAAATTGATTAGAAATAGTTAGCCAGCCCAACATAACTTGTCTGTCTCTACCTGTGTTCTGAGTAGGAGGGAAAAGTTGAAGCTGAGAATTAGAAACCTTAGGCCTAGGCCTTTCTTGAGAGTGGAATACTAATAACAATAGTCAGAATCAGGAAGCTCTGCCTGAAAAATTAATATAAAAATGGGTCCTGGGCTGGCCGAGTGGCGTGTGGGTTAAGAGTTGGCTTGGGACGCCAGTTCTGAGCAGCAGGGACCCGTTTCGGATCCCACATGAGGGCCAGTGATGCTGCACCCTCTACAACTAAGATGGTGAACAACAGCTCGACCAGGAGCTGGGCTGCCGTAGGTTGCCAGAGATGGCGTAGGCTGCAATGAAGCTGCAGTGGGCTGCTGTAAGCTACGTGAGTGGCTGGCAGCCAGCGTGAGCTACCAAGAGCCACCGTGAGCAGCCATCCAGTGACCAGCAACCAATCTGCTTCACCCAGGGAAGAGCACAATGATGATACCAACATGGGCCAGTGAAGTGATGTCCTCCATAACTAGACTGAAGAACAAAAGGACAGCAACTTGTCTGTTTCCCTTCCCTGGTTCCCCAATGCTGTCCCCCTCCCCCAATTCCCCTATAAAATCTTAAATAAATAAATAAATAAATAAATAAATAAATAAATAAATAAATAATGGGTCCGATCCTGTCCATGATATGCCAAAAATGCCTCACAGAAGCAAGTGAAATTACCCTACACTTGGATCCATAATCCAGGCTACAGTTGGGCCCACAAAGCATGAATTCCCCATAGTGTATTAACAACATGCAGGAAACTGACAAGTCATGAGTCAACAAATGTGAACATCAGAGGCTCAATTAGAGGTCCTAAAACAATATTCTGAAAAAGAAAATGAAATAAAGTTTAAAATGATTAAAAACATTAAAGCTAGAACTGAAACTCTATAAAAAAACAAGAAATAATGCCTATTTCTCCCATAGATTCATTAAAATTAAAAACTCAATGGATAAGTTAAACCAAAGGGTAGTTACTGCTGAAGAGAGAAATATAGATCTCCGGACATTACACAAAATGAAGCACAAAGGGATAACAAGTTGAAAATATTAAAGAAAGGTTAATAGAGATGAAGGATAGACTGTGAAGACTCAACATATGTCTTAATAGGAGTCTCATTGGGAGAGAATAGAAAATTGAGGAGCAGCAAAATGGCTAAGAATTTTCTAGAATTTATAAAACTCATAAATTGTTAGATTCAAGCAGCACAGGGCATTTTAAGCAGGATTAATAAACATAAGAACATCTGCATGCATTAATTATTCATAAACATACAGTTAATAAAAAACTGAAGAGGAAAAATGAAGTGGTTTAATAATACAATGACAAAGGTAAGTGGAAGGCACATAAGTGGTACAGAATAGAGGCAGCACCTCATTCCACATTTAGAGCTGGACTGTATTTCCCTAAATCTTTCATCCCCATGTATAATGAATTCTGAACTACAGTAAGTTCTTGAAGGCCTAGCTATATAGTATATATGATGCCCATACACTAAAGCAAAGTGAAAGAGATCTCCTAGGAAATTATGTATTCATTCAGCCATCAAACAAAAGTGGCAGAAAAAGAAGGAACGAGAGAGAGAGAGAGAGAGAGAGAGAGAGAGAGAGAGAGAGAGAGAGAGAGAGAGAGAGAGAGGAAGGAAGGAAGGAAGGAAGGAAGGAAGGAAGGAAGGAAGGAAGGAAGGAAGGCAGGCCCTGTTCTCAAGACTCTTACTCTGGTGGTGAAAGCAGCAGATAAGCACCATCACAGGATGAACAGTGTCATAATAAGGGCATATAAACTGCTGTGAAAACATAAGGAAGGGCATCTGCACCAGCCTTGCAAGAGAGGTGGTACCCACGGGAAGGCTGCCAGGGGAGGTGACATCTGTACGGAGGGAACTGGTATCTTCAGAGGGAAAACACGTCCGAGTTAGGCCTGGCTTTAAATCCCAGTATTGCCTCTTATTAGCTTCTGATTTGGGCCAAGTTACATAGCTTCTCTAAGCTTCATTCATCTCATCTGAAAAATGGAATTCATCTCACTAGTCTTGGGGTTATTTTGAGGTTTAGGGAAAATATATATAAAGCATTTTACAGAATGCCCAGCCTATCCATTGATTTTTACCACATGGGTGACTTTTATTAGTATTAGATGAAATCCAGTGCCTTGGTGGGAAAAACTCTTGTTTGTAAAGGTGAATTTCTTCTAAAAGCCAGAGGTTTCAGTGGTTTTCATGAAACTACCTTGAGGAATATGGAATGTTACTCAGTATCCATCCTGAAAAAGGCACATTATTATGCTGTCAAAATATAAAGAGTTATCAGATCTGGTCCTCTCCATAAAGGAATTTAAAATATCATTCCCCGAAAATAACTAATGAAAGCTGCATACATTAAGTGTCAAATATGTGATTATCTCTAGTGTTAAATACCAAAAACGGTGACAAAATTCCTATGTCTTATTAAATTTTTAGATACTCAACCACAAATCAAGTTGAAAGAATCAGAGTCTAGCAGAGGAAGGAATAGATGGACCCTTCTCAGTATTGCTGAATAGGTTTGTGAATGACCAAGAGGATGGATGGGGGAGAAATTCATAAAGTCCAACCAATGGCTCCTAGTTGCTGGGCTCTGCCAACGCTCTGTGGATCAGAACAAAAAGCGATCTGGCCAATCTGCAGGAATGGCCTGAATTAAAGTAGATGAAATTCAATAATGGCAAGGGTTGTGCCTGCCCTTAGGAAGAAGCACTGAACTGAGCAGTCTTAGGCAGGAAAGAATTGGCTAAGAACACACTTTCCACCCATTCCTTCATGTTCCATTTAACAAACATTCATCTAATGTCTACTATGAAAAAGGGTTTGCCTTATGGGCTAGGTACACATGAAAAAACATGAATAAAACACGATGCCTGCCTTCAAGCTGCATAAAATGTAGTGATTAGAAATCCTCTTCATTTAAAACTATACATGCCCTTCTACCGTGCATTGGTAATCTAACCTTTAGAAGCCATCTTAAGGTTGAACTAGAGATTAAATACCATTGTGCTTCAGAATGGCAAAGAGATTTCATTTCTTGGGCTAACACTGATTGATTGGTATTGGCTTTCTGGAGTGCTGACTTGACAAGAAGTCTGAGGCTACATTATGGCAGGAAAGCATGCTGTGATTGATTAGTGATGTCTGTCATGTGGATGGATAAGGAGTGACAGACAGCATTAGTGCTATATATTTGACATCTCCCATCTAGTAGTTCAACCCCCTCATTCCACAGATGAAAAAACAGAACAGATCTTTCTTTCTTCCTGTGGCATTTTAAATTCAGCAACTCTAGCAGGGGCAACCAAGGAGAACCACCATATCTGAAATGTTGCTGAGAGGGAAAAAAAATTATAGCTCAGAATATTTCTGATGAGCTTTTAAGATATGCACTCAAATCCTTTAGCAGCCTTTGTATTCTGCAGCAGACTGGCTAAATGGAGAACATTTAAAACAGACTTTGATCTCCTGTTTAGCTACAAAGTGCATCCCCCACCCCCAGACACATAGAAGATTACAATAAACATATATAATTTGAGTATGCTTGAGAATTTAAAATGCATTGGGTGACAGAAATGTCTATAAAGTGAATATATAATATTTCAGAAATGCAAAAAGAGTAAATACATAGAACAGCAATTAACATGTTACTTAAGAAAGGACAAAGATTTTTATCATTTTATTCTATTAAATGGTACAGATATCATCAGCCAAAGAAAGGAAAAGAAAAGCCCTTATTTGTTTTCATACAGACACTTTATATCCTGGGGACTCTGTAACATTAACTAAGGAGATAGGGTCTGTCCCCGTTAAGTATTTCCACACCCAATCTATCAACACTCACAACCATCACCCAGCCCAATCACAAAGAATTCAGGTACATTCATTGCAAAGGACAGAATGGTATAAATGGACAACAGATAAGCAGGAAGCCCAACCCCAGCTTGGTTCAGATACAAAGAACAAATTGTAGCATTTGACTAATATGCCAGCTCTTCTGTCATGCCAACTGCAAAGTGAATTTTATGGAAAACCAACTCCTTGAGAAATAGGTCTAATTAATACATTTACATAAATTCCAACAAAATATTAGGGAGAAGGGATGGGGGAGAGAGAAAAAGAGTGAAAGAGAATGTAAGATTGAGAATGAGGAGGAGGACAAGAAGGGTGAGAAGGAGGAATGAAGGGAATGAATGAATGAAAATGAATGATATGAGAGTATGAAAAGGATGTTTTGGAGACTACCAGATTTACCTTGAGGCCCCAAATGTTCTGACTTAAGAGAACAGGAAGCCTATTTATATTTTAATCAAATACATCACTGGAAGTTTGGGTAAAAAAATAAAAAATTAAAAGGCCCACCACAAACAATTCTTTAATGCACAATTTGGTCGAATTACTTTCTTCCTCCAAGACACACTCATTTGCATACCACCTTCAAGGTTTCTACCAAATGTGCTTTCACTAAACACCATGTTTATGACTTGTCATATATTGTGTGGTACATTCACACAATGGAATACTACTCAGCAATTAAAAGGAATGAATATATGCAATAAGATAGATGAATCTCAAATGTATTATGATAAGTGAAAGAAGCCAGACTGAAAAGGCTACATATTATATTATTCCATTATATGACATTCCAGAAAACACAAAATTATAGGAACAGAAGGCAGATCAGTATTTGCCAAGGTCTGAGATGGGAGGAGGCAATGAATAGCATGAGAACAATTTGGAAAGTGATAGAACTGGTCTGTATCTTGATTGGGGGAGTGGTTACATGACTCTGTATGCATTTATAAAAACTCATGAAACTGTAAACCTAAGAGTGAATTTTACTGTATGTGCAAAAAAAAAAAAGTGAAAAACAAAAACAGATAAGAAAAAAACAAAAGTTAATAAAACCATGGCATCATTTACAGTGGCCAAGAGATAGAAACAACAAAAGTGTCCTTCAATAGATGATTGGATAAAGAAGTTGTGGTATGTATACACACTGGTATGTATATACAATACTATTTTGCCATATGAAAAGATGAAATAGTGTCATATGCAAAAACATGGTTGGATCTTGAGATTATAATGCTAAGCGAAATAAGTCAGACAGAAATAGTAGAGAACCATATGATTTCACTGATATGTGGTAAATAAAACTGAAACCAACAAAAGAACAAGAAAAACAAATGAAGAAACAAAACTCATAGATTACCAGAGGGTAAGGAGGGATGGGGTTGGTAGATGATGGTAAAGGGGGTCAAATATATGCTAATGGAAGGAGAACTGACTCTGGGTGGTGAACACACAATGTGAAATACAGATGATTTATTACAGAATTGTATACCTTAAATCTATGTAATTTACTAACAGTTGTGACTCCAATAAACTTTAATTTAAAAAAACAAAACAAAAACCATCTGTAGTACCACTTTGGTTTTAATTATTTAAGTATTAAATATTTTCCTGTTGTTTTGCTTTTTAAAATATGTGTAATACATTATTCAAGAAATCATTATTTAGGAACCATAGCCTACCAAAGGCTGTAACCAGGAAGCTGCTTTCTTCACTAAAAAGGGAGATGATGAAGTTTTAGAGAGGTGGCAACTTTAGCCCCCAAGTGAGATCTCCTCCTTGATGTACTCACAAAGTTTAGAAGACCGAAAAGATAATTTTTTTTTTTTTTTTTTGAGAGCAGTGTCACTGGCCCTCATATGTGGGACCTGAACCGGGGCTACTGGCTTCCTAAGCTAGCGCTTAACCACCGTGTCACTCGGCCGGCCCGAAAAGATAATTTTTTAAAACTATGTATAGCACAATGTTAGTGAACGAACTACTCTGTACCATCCCAAACCATTTCCCATTTTGGAAACAGTGCTATGAACTGGAAGCTGCATGAGGGAAGGGACTGCGTTTGCCTTATCCTTCACAGCCATTCTCAGCACCTAACATAGCCAGCACTTGATAAATACGCATAAAATCAGTGAAATAAACCTTGTCTCACACTCCACCCTTCCAGGAGAGAAAGTTCCTGAGCAGCTCAGTTCACCACCAGACATCTAGCTCCTGGGTTAAGTTCTGTACAGTGAGCTGACAACCAATACACCACCAGTATGGATCACACAGAAACAGTCCAGCCAACTCTTCCATTCAGCATCCTTCAAAACCCCAAGTCTTGTCTTCTATCAACCTACATACTTTTTTTTTTTTTAAGATTTTATTAGGGAATTGGGGGAGGGGAACAGCATAGGGAAATCGGGGAAGGGGAACAGACAAGTTGCGGTCCTTTTTTGTTCTTCAGTCTAGTTGTGGAGGACGTTGCTTCACTGGCCCATGTTGGTATCTTCATTGCGCTCTTCCCGGATGAGGCAGATCGGTCACTGGCCTCTGGATGGCTGCTCACAGCGGCTCATGGCAGCTTACGCTGGCTGCCAGCCGCTCATGCTGGCTGCTGGCCACTCATTGTAGCCTATGGCAGCCCACTGCAGCAGAGGCTGCAGCTATGCCGTCCTGGGGACCCACAGCAGCCCAGCTCCAGGTGGAGCTGTTGTTCACCATTTTAACTATAGAGGGCAGTGTCACTGGCCCTCATGTGGGATCCGAACCAGCGCCCCACTGCTCAGAGTTGGTGTTCCAAGCTGGCTCCTAACCAACGCGCCACTCGGCCAGCCCTTAACCTACTTTTATTAACTGTTCCTCAGGGGACATGGTTCCAAACCCTCTCATGTGACAGCCACTCAAAATGTGACATCCCAATTAAATTTGAACAAGGAATTATTGTCAGTGCCTTTAGGTGAGATGTGGTCATGTCAGAAAACATCCATGTTTCTTAGAGAAACATGTTTAGAAATGTCAAGCTAAAGTAACATGACGTCTGAGATTAGCTTTAAAATACTTTGAAAGAAAATAAAAAAAGGAGAGAGAAGGAAGGAGGGAAGGAAAGGAAGTAAGGGAGGGAGAGGATTTAACAAATGTAAAAAGAGATGAAGCACATATAGCAAAATTTTGATAATTGTTAAATCTAATATATAGGGATTGTTGTACTATTCTTTCTACTTTTGAGTATGTTTAAAAATGTTCGTAATGATGAAAAGCTTTTAAGTATGATTTCCAGGATAGGGTAGAGTAGTTTATGCCCTCCTGCTCTTGACACACTGATTCTAATGTCATCATTTGATTCACACTGAGCTGTTGACCAAAACCTGCTTAAGTTTAGTGTTTGTTTTTCTTATTTTTCCTATATACATGTCTCACACTAGACTACCCCTACTTTATTCTACACTTCAGTAGTTGGGTTTCTGGCTCTAAGTGCAGGTCTGTTCATTTCTTTATTTTTTTAATTCAGCCTATTACCTCTATTTGAGCAGAAATTTGGGAGCCTCAGTCTGCTTCCTAACACCGTGTAGCATCTAGTCTATTAGTTTCCAAATGCTGGACTCTGTCTGTATAAGAACCATCTGGGATTCCGTCAATTCTGCAGATTCCTGTGCCCCAATCATGGAAATTCAAATTCATTATGTTTGGGACAGGGCCCACACTCGCATTTTTAAAGATTTCTTTTAAAATGAAACCAATATATTCATTACTTCTCCATTATATCATCAAAAAGGCTTTTGAAAAATGACAAATGACACCCTAAAGATTGAGCAGAACCCCTTAATACATTTGGGGGAGGGAGGGAGGGAAGGAATGGAAATATTTACATTACCTCAGGTTGGCTACTCCCAAATCAAAAAGGCAAAGTTTCCAGTTCACAAGGGAAACTGATGGCTCTCAAGCTCTTAGAAGCATTTCTAGAAGAGGTCATTTGTATGAGGTGTAGATATCAGCATTTCCATTTTCTGGGCCTATATCTTCGCATCTCCTTTCTTGGTGGTCATGGAGACAGTTTTTGGTCCTGCATTTTCAAGCGTATTAACTTGGAGGATGTGCCACACGCAGCCATGCCGAGCTGCATCCACTCGTTTCCTTGGGAAGGTCACTAGTCAGGCATTTGGAACATGAAAGTATTCTGTAATTTTCTCCTATTCTGCCTTTCCATGAACTCTCTGAATCTTTGCAACAGCCCTCTGAAGTAGGGATTAAGATGATCCCAGTATTTCAGAGGAGGAAACTGAGGCAAGGAAAAATTAAGTAACCTGCTGTAGTAACACAGCTTATAAGTGGCAGGGATAGGATTCACACCCAGGCGGGCCTGCTTCCAGATCCCTGAGAGTCACCTCCTCACACGGACTGATCATTCCAGGTAATAGGTAGGTCCCCCAGTCACGAGAGCCATTCAGGAGGAAGGCACAGAGGAACTAAGGCCTAATCATAATTTACCTCTAGGAACTCGTCACATGCTCATATGTTTATCCATCCATCCGTCCACCTCACACTTGCTATATACAAGGCATTATGGTAATAAGCTCTGGGGACACAGATATAAAATATACATAGTTCACACTCCAGAGAAGCTCACAGTTGGCGGGGAGAGACAGATCTATGGTATACGTTCATACATAAAAGAATGCACTGAGTGATGGAGCCCAGGTATGGAGAAGTGCCCAGGAACAGTGGAGTGAATAAATTGGACCAACACAAGAAGGTGATGTTAGCAGCATGTCCTGAAGAATGAGTATGAATCCTCAAGATGGAAAAGGGGAGAAGAGCCGTCAGGCAGATGCAACGGTATGAGCAAAATTATGGAAGCTTGAAAGAGACCAGGAGGAGCAGGAAAGAGACATTTCATAGGGCTAATCAATGTTGGCACCACAGACATTAGGTTCCAGACAATTCTTTGCTGTGGGGGACCATCCTGTGCATGTAGGATGTTGAGCAGCATCCCTGGCCTCTACCCACTAGATGCCAGTAGCACCCCCTAGTTATGACAACCAAAAGTATCTCCAGATATTGCCAAATGTCCCTAAGCCACAGAATCATCCCTTTGAAAACCTGCACTAATGGGAAAACTTGCAAGTATGTGTGAGAAAAGGGCCAGAAGGAATAGGTTGCCAGTGGCTGAAAGCAGCACAGAGAGGTAGGTTGGGCCTATATCATGAAATAAGCCAGTCAGTCAGGCTCCTCAAATTCTATGCCAACATCAGGTCCCTCTGAAGCTCATTTCCTTTCAAAGGGTCTCCTCCCAATTCCAAAGCTGTATGCACAATCCACATGAGAAGCCATTATTTTGATAATTAATTTCATTGGTCGCTTGGACAGATGATATGCCTTCTACATAATCATGTGATATGCAGAATTCTGCAATGACCCCCAAGATTCCTGGCCCCGGGGTTACATACACATTCTTCTTGTTTTTCAATCAAACACTAATGTATGTGCTGCTATGAAGGGATTTTGCAGATGTAACTGAGATACCAAAACTGTTGACCTTAAAGAGATCCTCAGTGAGCCTGACCTAATCCCATGGTCTCTTAAAAGAGAATGGATCTTCCTGGAAACGCACATGGAAAAAGTGAGGGGCATCCGATGTGAGAAAGACTCTCAGTCACTGGCTTTAAAGATGGAGGGCCATGTGGGAGGAGAAGGTGAGAGGGGTCCCTGGTTGCATTTACAAGCTGAGAGGCGTCCTTGGTTGATGACCAGCAGAGACACAGGGTCCTCAGTCCTGCACCACAAGGAACTGAATTCTCCACAAAACTTGAATGAGCTAGGAAGAGGAGAAGAGGAGAAGACGAGGGTTCAGACAGCCAACAAGCCGACTGCAGCTTCCTAAGAACCTGGGCAGAGAAGCCAGCCACATCATGCCTGAACTTCAAACCCATCTGTATGGTTTGAAGCTGCTAAATTTGGGGTAATTCGTTAGACGGCAATAGAAAAATGAACACAACCTAGATCCCACAATCCTCCAAGGTCCAGCTAAATCCTTCCTGTTTCATGAAGTCTCTCCCCACTGTGTGCAGAGGGCAATTTCAAGTTTCCCAAAATCACTACACACTCTCATGTTAATCCTGCTGCCCAAACCCTGTACTTTTTATGACATCTCATGTTGATAAGCTACTGTCCTATTTACCATTGAATAGTTCCTGAATGATAGCATGTTATTTTGTCTGCTTCTCTCTTCCCCCACTTCTCCTAGTGCCTGTAACAGTGTTAAGACCACTGGAGATGCTTAGTAAATCATTACTGAGTGATGGCCACAGGTCCCACCCTCACGTGCACATAGGTGAGAAGAGGTGTCGCATACTACTGTCAACATTCACCTTACGATTGAACTGACTTGGAGCAATATCCCAGCATTCAAAAGATCCATTTACATTTCAATAATTACTTACATGACATCACTCTCATGGGTAATGATGACACTTAAATCATGGTGACATCTCCTGGGTCACTTAACTCTCAGGGTCAAGTGACTACTCAGTTACTATGAGCTGGTAGCCAAAGTCTCAATGCTCCTTGCAGTTTAGCCTCCTCTCTTGCTGCTCCTCCCCTCTGGACATAAGCTTGGGATATACAGCTACTGAGCTTGGAGTTTACGTCTTCGTTAGGAGATCCAATTTGGGAGGTTTCCAAAAGGAAGCTTTCCATTAGCATTGTCCATTAAATGTTCTATCCTCCTCTGGAGGGTCAACAAAAGAATTTCAAAGGGCCGGCCAAGTGGCGCGGTGGTTAAGCGCTGGCCTGGGAAGCCAGCGGCCCTGGTTCGGTCCCACATATGAGGGCCAGTGATACTGCCCTCAAAAAAAAAAAAAAAGAATTTCAAGACTTTACTTTTCTCTAGGAAAATCAAGAGTATAAATGAAGGGAGTACATAGAAACTATTCACTAAAATAAGTTACATCCAAAGGCATTCCTTACCCCTACTGAGCAGACTGCTCTTTACTATGAAGCTGAAAATTCAAAATAATTGAACGTTTACCAAAATCTATTTGTAGTATAAAGCTTTCACCACCGGCTTTCTTTCCAGGACGGGATTCTAGAATTAGAGTTCCTGGAACCTGAATTTACCCACCAGCCGATGTGTAGTTTCATTTTTGTCATTATCAGCAGGTCAATTAATGTGGCTCTAATAATTGCAATGCCTGGGGTTAATTATGTTTCAAAATTATCTATGCTAAAGAACAAATAATTACGTAGAAAACCCAGAGCCTGAACTTGTAAGCAGTGGAGTCACAGCTTTCCTGGGTGGCAAAAAAAATCATCAGGCTATAAAACGTCAGCCTTCACTCTGGCCTCATTTAACTCTCTAGTGAGTTGTGCCAATAAAACTAAACAGGGCCACAAATTCTTGAGACGTGTACCAGGGTCTTGGGAAAGTGAGATTCCCATTTGGTAAATGTGAAAGATGGAATATAAGTGTTTCTGGAAAATTGTTACTCATAGTAACTAATTCTCTAGATGAGGGTGGGAATGTTTCCCAGCCATGTTACCACCCAGGTCCAGCTTCCATTGCAAATGCCATTAAAGAACCACAGAACTCTTTCCAGCAGGGCCTGGAACAGGCTCAGAGTCTTTCTCAACCCAAGTCTGCTGTAATGAAAGCCCCTTCCAAATGGTCCCAACTCGCCTGCAAGATAAAATTAATTTGCCTCCTGTTGAATTAAATGTACTGACAGTTCCCCCTCTTTACCTATGCTCTGAAGCCATGCTTGTATTTGGCTTATGGTGATGACGGTGATGGTGATGATGGTGATGGTGATGATGATTACAGGAAAGGAAAAAGAACAATAAAAAGACAAAGAAACAGCACATCTACTCAGCTCTACCCTGCCCTCTGCTTCCAGAAATCATCAGATCCTCAAAAACCACTCTTTTTGGGTAGATGAAATTTCTAAATGTTTTGCCCTTCCAGCTTCAGAGCAAAGAGAGGAGGCATCTTCCCAGGTTTCTATGAAGGCTTCTCTTTTGGTGTCCTTCCTTTTAATAATGTCCTTCAAGATTCTATCCTGAGCTCTCATCTCTATTATCCGAGGGCAGGATGATAACCCTCCCCTACCCTCCAGTGGCTTCTATCACCCTGTCAGCAGACTGATTCACTCAGTACTCTTCCAGGTGCCGGGGATGTCGCAGTAAACAAAATAGACACATCCTTTGCTCTCATGGAGCTTATATTCTCTTGTGGTGGAGAAAGAAAATAAGCAAATAAGATGATAAGTACTAAGAGGCAAAATATGTCAAAAGTGAGGAAACAAGAATGGGGAAGGCGCAGAGGTGCAAGCTCAGAAAGTACTGATCAACTCAGCTCTCCTTTCCAGCCCAGAGATCTCTCCTAAGGTTGAAACTCATCTGTCTAACTACCTTCTGGGTATCTCTACCGGGAAGTCCCACAGGCACAAAATTACCACATCTTCTATCGATACATCATCCTCTTCCAAGTTTTCTTCCTCAGCAGAATCATCTACCTAGACTCCTAAGTGAGACACCAGATGTCATCCTTACCTCCTTCCACTCCCTCTACATCCAAAGAGCTTCTAAATGCCCCTCAACATTGTTCACTTTTCTATTTCTGCTGCTGATGCCCTGAAATAGAAAATTCCTGCGTTTTTCTCTTTCCCCTGGACTGTTGTGCCCGTCTTACTGCCAGAAATTGTGCCTCTTATCCCATCCCAATCCACGCCATCTCATCCCACCCCATCCCAATCCCATTTTACATATTGTGGCTGGAATGATCTTGCTAAATGATCCATCTGATCATGTTGTTCCCTGCTCAAAACTCTTCAGAGCTCCCTAATGCCCTCAGGTAAAGGAACCCGACTCAAAAAAGACCTTATTTACAATGCCAGCTTGATCAAAACTGTCCCTCAACTCTAACTAATCTGATCTGTTGCAGGTCTTCTGGTTTCCTGTTCTTACTGCTCCTGCTACCTGACACACTGTTCAGTGCTTTGCCCTGAGTGATGCCTACTCATCTTCCAGGTTGAATTCTGGACATCCGGGAAGCCCGTCTCCACCTCAGGAAACCTTTGCAGGTAGCCTGTCAGTTAAGTAACATGGCATTCAGCATGCTATCTGGCAGACAATAAGCACACAATCAATACTTCTTGAATACATAAATATGTCAATGGAATAAACAAATACTGTATACCAATTATTACTGATTGATGGCCAGTTAGATTTGTGTAATTGTAACCAATTTCTTTTAAGTCTCAGGTATCCTGATTCATGTGTCCTCAGTGATCCAAGCCACTGGAGGCAGAAATTCCCATGCTAGGGCAAGTCGTTATTCCCTCTGTGCCTCAGTTTCCTTGTTTACCAAAAGAGAATAATAATTCCTACTTTGCGGAGGTGTCATGATGAGAAACTGAAATAGTGGAATGAAAGACCTGACACATGACTGGTACAAAGTGGCTGCCCCAATGGTAGCACCCATTATTAAAAATAAAATAAATAAATTCTGCCTGCAAGTCCTGCAGAGAAGAGAAATGCTTTCTGAGGCAGATGTCATTTTACAAAGGTCATCATACCTATGGGAAAATGGAGAGAATGAGCAAAAATGCCTCCTGTTTATCAAGTGCCCTCCTTTCCTTTGAAGATCTCTCTAGCACTTTGGATTTGCTATACTGTTTTTATTCTGAGTTCATTTAGCTTTAAGCTCAGTCTTTATTTTAATACACGCTGCATTTTAACAACTAGGTCAAAGCCATTTTATACTTGCAATATGATTACCATAGTAATCGCTGTATTTTATAACCTGCAAAATGCTCCCAAGGAGACCAGTAGGGACAGCTACCGTTTGTAACAAAAATAATAATTTCAGCCTTGCAGAATAAGCTCCTCTTAAAAACTCTCTTGTTGCAAGTATTAATTTTTGAGGCTCCCACAATATTTAGAAATGGCAAACACTAACGACTAACTGAAGACAAGCTCAGGAGTTTTACTTGAGTATATCTGTACTTTCAATAGTTTTCTGTCTGGAAAGTTAATATTAATAATAATAGTAGTGGTAACCGCAGCAGCAAATGCTTACCAGTACATAGTGCTTGAAGTAGACTGTCCGAAAAAATAGTCTGAATAATTTCCCTGCCTGTACCCATGCTTTCAAGTAGCCTTACTGACTCTGGGCTTGGCTCTGGAAGTTGCTTTGACCAATGTGATATGAGCACATGTGACAGAAGAGAGGCTTGAAAAGCTGTTGTGCATTTGGGCTTAGCTCTCCAGCTGCTGCAGAGAACCCTGTGATCACAACCATGTGCACAAGCCCAGCTGCCATAGTCCCAGCTGCCATCACCCCACTACCATCACACTAAACAGGTAAGCAAAGCCATCCTGGACCTTCCAGCCCCAGCCTAAGTGGCCCAGACTGGAAGAACCATCCAGCCAACCTGAATCATGAGAAGTAGTAAATGAGTGTTGTTCTAAGTAACTATATATTATGCTTTGTTCTGTAGCATAAGTTAACTGATAACAGTGTTTACCAGTGACAGGCATTCTTTACAGTGCTTTACATAAATCAACTCATTTACTGCCTACAGACACACTCCGGGGACATTACGGTTATTTATCTCACAGTTGAGGAAATTAAACACACAAAGGTCTGATAACTAACCTTTTGAATGTGACTGAGCCAGAAGTTGAACCCCGTAAGTTTGGCCCCAGGGTGCCTGCTCCTACGACCCACGTGGCTCTCAACTCTGTTTATATGTCTTCTACAGAAATGTTTATTTTCTATGATAGTTACGGAAAGCATCGTTTAATGTGAACAATTATATCAATGATCAAAATCACAAAATACTACTGTGCCTTAAGGAAATACCACAGAAATACAGTTTGGATACTGAAAGCAGTAAATCAAAAGTACCTCCAACTACCCATGTACCAAATTCCATTTAAAAATTCTGACTGATACAATATAACCTTTGGAATGAATTTTGAAAATATAAAGTAAATAAGCACCAATCACACATTAGTTAAGAATTTTAGGTCACACACTTTCTCAAAATTCTTCATATATTTTATTTCTAGTCACTTAAATCATGGAAATAATACAAATCTTTAAAATATAAGGTATGCAAAGTAAAAGTGAGCCTTCCCTTCCTTGTTCTCACCCTTTGACTTCACCTTGTGAAAATAACAAATTATTAATAATGTAATGTACACTTTAATACTTTACCTTTAATTATGTAAATGTACTTACTAAAGGCCTACCAAGTTACTGTTCCTTAAAACTGAAAATAAGAAAAAAAGTCAGCTGACAATAAGCTAAAGAGCTTGTTTTGTAAAAGCCTCGGTCCGTTATAATCAAGTATCTACGACATTAACTGTACTTTAATAGTTAAAGTGACGATTATTCCTTCACTTTATACAACCAACAGGAAGGTTACTTGTATAATGTATATACAAGAAACCAGTGTTCTGAGGGCTTTTTTGGTCTAAAATAGAATTCCTATCGAAAAGACACCTTTCAGGAGGGCCACGCTAGATGGCAGTCCCAGAGACCTAAACCAAGTAAATAAAATCACACACACACATGCACACACGCACATTAGAAAACAAAATAAAAACAGAAAAACAGCGAATGTACAAATACAAAAATGAGGAGTCATCCCAGTCCAGGTAAGAGTGCAACTGAATTAAGGAATAAATTCTCTTAACAGGTAAGAGTGTCAATATACGTATATTGCAAGTAGATACGAACCATGGGAGTCAAGTGAAAACTAGCATAAAACACATTCTTTTGTATCTGCTTTGCGCCGTTTTCCTTCTTCTTAACAATATACTGTTGTAGAGAATGTGTAGAAAAGAATGAGGTCAGATGGGGAAAATTAAAATACACCTCGGATACCTAAGGGCAGCCTATTGAGACTGAGAAAGGAAGGTGCTCCTGACCCTTCTATGTGGATAAGATAAACATGAAGGCACTATTCTATTATTTTCATAAGAAAGAAACTCGAGGCCAGCCAAGTGGCTCAGTTGGTTAAGAGCACGAGCTCTGAGCAACAGGGCACTGGTTCGATTCCCACGTGGGCCAGTGAGCTGGGACTGAGCTGAGCTGCCAACAGGTGGCCAGATGGCTTAACTGGTGAGAGCATGTGCTCCTAACAACAAAGTTGCTGGTTTGACTCTTGCATGGGATGGTGGGTTACGCCTGCCCGCAACTAAGATTGAACACAGCACCTTGAGCTGAGTGGCTGCAAGCTGCCAGATGGCAATTGGACTTGGAGCTGAGCTAGCTACACCCTCCACAACTAAGATTGAAGGACAACAACTTGGCTGTTCCCCCTTCCTAATTCCCCAATAAAATCTTTTTTAAAAAGAAAGAAACTCTAGCCTTTAAGGACCCTAAAGCCCACATTAAAATTCAGAATAGAGCTGGTGAGCAACCTGTTAAAAAATATACATATCTATACATATAAATAATTTTAAGTCCATAATTAAGCCATGCATCTGTAGTTTAGATGGGTAATTAAGGGATGATGATTATGAGAAGAGCATTAGCTTAATACAGGAACCACTACTGAGCTGTTTGTTTTTTCCCAGTTCATCCTTTCAGGACATCTTTATAGAGCACCTACTATATCAGGTCATGGGGCAGGTCCTAGGATATGAGAGTGAACAAGGTATACAATGAGAGAGAATATTTACCCCATAGGAGCGGACAAAAAACTGCAAGTATAAAAAGACTGTATAGCTGCTGAGTATTTTTTCTTCTGAAAAGTCTAACAGCAAACAAGTCAACAAGTAAATAGTCAAATAGTAAACAAGTTAACAAGGAATGGTTAATAATAAAGATCATGAGATTTCACTGGATTCATTCATTCCTTGAACACCCCTGTGTGCTGAGCGCTATGACAAGTGCTACAATATAAAGGGAACAGCACATGGTACTTGTCTTCAGAGGGACCATGTCACTATGGAGGAACATGCAAGCAGGAGCACAATGGGATGGAGTCACATAGAAAGAACACCTAACCTGGCTGAGGGTGGAGGTCTCCCCAGAGAAGGTACACCTAAGCCAATACTCAAGGATGAGGTGCTCTGTGGATTTTTAAAATGGAATTCCATTTAAAATATTTAATTTCTAGCCAATGACTCAAAAGCTCCCTGAATTGAATGAGGGATTACCTGAATCAGCACATCAGCACAATAAATCTCCAGTGTTAATGTACATCCAAGTCACCTGGGGTCTTGTGCACATGCAGATACTGACTCAGTCAGTAGGTTTGGGTTGGAGCTGAGATTCAGTATTTCTAACCAGCTCCCAGCTGAGGCTGCTGGTCTGGGGACCACACCTGGAATAGCCTGGCCCTAGCACAAAAGAGTCCCTGGCCAACAGATGTGTTGTGCTTGGCTCATGTCGTGTTCCAGAAAGTCTCCAGTAGTTGGCAACCTGTGAACATCAGTAGATTTTTATATAAAAAGCAGGATTTCCAGGGTCTTTGGAGAAATTAACATCAGACAAAGTGGACCTCAAATTTCCTGCATGCGTCGGAGGTTTTCCGCAGTGGCCTCGGCTCCTACAGGAGCTCCCACCTTCACTGACTCCACTCTGTATGCCTTCCTGCCCCCTAGGTATCCAGCAGTTTGGAAGTCTTAACAACCCACCCAACATTCTTTCAGGAGCAGCCTGCACACCTGGCAGGAATCGGTGCCATTCATTTATAATAAGAAAGGACCAACAGCCTTTTATGGAAACAGCACAGGTTTCTGTTGCCAGGTTCATCTGGCTTGGCAAGTGCCTCAGCTGCTCCAAGGTGGCATTTCAGTATACCCCATTACAGAGATTACAGAGATAACAGGGCATTTATGGATGGACATGCATGGACAGTGAGATCGAATGGCCGCAAGGCATTAAATGCCAATCTGGGGTGCAGCCCAGGAAATTCTCAACTGGCTGAGGATCCTAAGAGTTCACTCTCATCCTTGAAGATGTCAGCACCTGAATGCATCTGGAAACATTTCTCAAAATGGAGCATTGGCCAGAAGTGGGGGCGGGATTCCACCTGGAGAGAATGTGTGTGTCGGCAAACGTGTGAGTGGGTGCAAGCAGACAGACCACACATCTTTTCATCGTGGAATATTAATCTGCACACTGGCACTTTGCTATTTTTACATTTGAATGATGTCTCTTCATTTGGATAATATAGAAATGTTCTGCTTTGAGAATCAGGCTTCTATTATACAATGATCAAAGCCCTCAGGAGATGTCCCTGCCATCCATATATTGACAGATAGAGCAAAATGGACTGATAAAATTTTTAGTATCAATTGATGAAAAGTATACCAGAAATCACCTATTCTCTGGTACTTCCGATGCCTGATGTGTCTGTCATTTCCTATGATGACAAAGATTATTACTGTGGTAGGACTGGAATTAGGCTTGTGGAAAATAAAATCTGCAGGGCGGCCGGGTGCCTCAGTTGGTTAGAGTGTGTGCTCTGAACAAGGTTGCCAGTTCGATTCCCACATGGAATGGTGGGCTGTGCCTCCTACAACTAGATTGAAAACGGTGACTGGTCTTGGAACTGAGCTGCACCTTCCACAACTAGATTGAAGGACAATGATTTGACTTGGAGCTGATAGTTCCTGGAAAGAACAAACTGTTTCCCAATTTAAAAAAAATAAATTAAAAATAAATAAAAATCTGCAAAAATCTCTCTTCTGTTTGTGACTGCCACCATGCATCTTGGTCATCATTACTTTTCTTTACTAGGGTCATATTTATGAGCCTTTCTTGGATTTGAACCTATCTTTTCCTATCACTGCTAAATCGTTAGATCAAAGCTTAGCATTTTCATAGAGTCAGTAGTATGAAATTGAGTAAAATATTTTAAAAAATAATTGACAATGAATAAATGCTTAAAACAACCCGAGGGAAAAAATGGAGCTTGAATGCATGCATATTAATACATATACATGTTCATGCCATACACAGTCATATTAATTTTGTGATAATAGTAAGAAGGAACCAGGAGAACCCACATCCCTACACACACACACACACACACACACACACACACACACACAGAGGAGTTAGGGAATATTAAGATACCCCAGTTTTTCTGTTTGCTTATAATATGTAAATCCCAATTTTTAAAACTTTTCCAGATAATGGACATCAGCATAAATAATAAACACATAAGAAACTGCTCTAAAAACAAACTGGCCAAGTCTACAGAGAAGCCTAAGTAGAACTAAGTAGACCCCAGAAGTTCTCTCCAATTATTACCAACAATTCTTAATCATATGGTCTATGAGTGAATATCACTGCATTAAGCACAATACAGCATTCACTTATCACAACTGGGACTAAGTGTTCATGTGATCATCTGTTCCATGTTGGTCTTCCCTTCTAGAATACGAAAGCACAAGATAGCAAAGCCCATGTTTATCTATCATCATAACACCAGATTCACACAACCCTTGGTACACAGGAGCCACTCAGTTATTTACAGATTCATTGAATGAAGAGACATTAAATGAGTGGATAAAACTGCCTTCAAGGAAGTTGAACTCAAAATGGGAACTCAGAGGACTACAGATTCCCTGTTACTACATTTAAGGAAGACATTGATAGGTTGAACGGAGTCACATCCTGACACTCAACATTGAAGAAAGCTAGGAGCAAACAGATCAGAGAGGTTACCTAATTAGGAAGACATTCCTCGTCTGGGATATAAGAACTAGTGTCAGGTCCTAATTATCACCACTGCTCTTTTCAAGTACCAAGTGCAAATGGGAACTGGAATTTTCAACTCAAGTCAAAATGAAGACGTTGACATTTTACAACATGCACTAAATCAACTATTTTCTTTTTTCAACTGAAATTCAACAGTTTTTCAAAGATCCCAGAACTATGCAGCATTCAAAAATTCTGAACGGTGACGAGTATACGTAGAATCTTAATAAAAATCTTTTTCTTTTCATTTTTTTAATTAGTTTCAGGTGTACAACACAATGCAATAGTTATACTCTTTACCCCCCAAAGTGTCACCCCCTCCCCCATTTTGCCACCCCACTTCCCCTCCGCCATGTCATACATATCTATTACAATTCCTTTGACTCCCACAGTATACTCCACATCCTGTCACTATCTGTATATTCAGTTACAGTTGGCATACAATATTATACAACATCAGCTTCAGGTGTACAGTGCAGTGATCAAGCCTCTACTCCATCCATGAAGTGGTCTCCCTAACAAGACATGTGACTATCTGACATGCCACAAAATTTTTACATTATTATATTCCCCAAACTGTGTTTCATATCCCTGTGGCAATATTGTAGTTGTCTATTTATGCTGTCTAATCCCTTCCCTTTCCCCCTTTATCCCCACCCCCCTCCCAACTAGCAACCCTCAGTTTTTCCTCTATATCTATGAGGCTGTTTACTTTGCTCGTTCATTCAGTTTTTCAGATTCCACATATAAGTGAGATCATATGGTACCTGTCTTTCTCCCCCGATTTATTTCACTTAACGTAATAGTCTCTTCACAACATTATCAATTACATTCCCAGAACTGCCCCCATATCCCTGCGGCAACATTGTAGTCACCCACCTACACTGTCCAAAACCTTCCCCCTCTCCCTCATCCCCACTCCCTCCCAGCCAGCAACCATCAGTTTTTCCTTTTATATCTGCTTCAATCTTCTTAAATTTACTGAGACTTGTTTTGTGGCCTAACGTGGTCTACCTTGGAAAATGTCCCATGTGTACTTGAGAAGAATGTATATTCTGTTTTTTTAGGGTGAAATGCTCTAAAAACATCAACGAAGCCCAGCTGGTCTAAAGTGTCATTTAAGGCCCCTCTTTCTGTGTTGATTTTCTGTCTAAAGAGTCTGTCCATTGGTGACAATGGGGTGTTGAAGTCCCCTACTATGATAGTGTTACTGTTGATCTCTGTCTTTATGTCTGTCAAAAACTGTTATATGTAATTATGAGTTCCTATGTTGGGTGCATAGATGTTTATTAGGGTTATAGTGCCCTTCTTTGTCTTTCATTGTAGTCATTTTAAAGTCTATTTTGTCCAAAATAAGTACTGGTACTCCAGCTTTTTTTTTTCTCTCATATCCATTTGCATGAAATATCTTATTCCATCTGTAAACAGCATATACATGTGTCCTATTTTCTTATCCACTCAGCCACTCTCTGTCTTTTGATTGGCGCATTTAGCCCATTCACATTTAAAATGATTATTGATAGGTGCATATGGATTGCCATTTTGTTATTTGTATTCCTGGTCTTCCTGGGTTAGCTTGTTTACCCTTTCTTTTGTTTAAAAAAGCCCTTTTAATATTTCTTGCAATGCTGGCTTGGTGGTAATGAATTCCTTACGCTTATTCTTTTCTAAGGAGCTCTTTATTTCTCCTTGAATTTTAAGTGATAGCAGTGCTGGGTAGAGCAATCTTGGTTGTAGGCCTCTATTTTGTGTCACTTTGAATATCTCCTGCCACTCCCTTCTGGCCTGCAGAGTTTCTGTAGACAAGTCAGATGTTAGTCTAACAGGAGTTCCTTTGTATGCAACCTGCTTTCTCTTGCTGCCTCTAAGAATCTGTCTCTGTCTTTAACCTTTGCCATTTAGTTATGATGTGTCTTGGTGTGGACCTGTTTGGGTTCAGCTTGTTTGGAACCCTCTGCACTTCCTGGGCATGTATGTTGATTTCCTTCACCAGGGTAGGGAAGTTTTCAGTCATTATTTGTTCAAATACATTCTCGACCCCTTGCTTCTTCTCTTCTCCTTCTGGTATTCCTATGATGGGAGGTAGTTGCACTTCACCTTGTCCCATAGGGCTCTTAAACTATTTTCATTGTTTTTTATTCTTTGGTCTTTTTGCTGTGCCAACTGGGTGATTTCTGCTATTTTATCTTCCAAATCGCTGATCCGCACTCCTCTGCTTCATCTACTCTACTGGTGATTCCTTCGAGTGTGTTCTTCATTTCAGTTATTGTATTCTTTAGTTCTAACTGGTTGTTTTTTATGATTTCTCGATCCTTCCTTATGTCCTCGCTAAGTTTGTTAAACGTTCTTATCATCAGTGTTCTAAACTGTGTCTCTGAAAGGTTGGATCCCTCTGTTTCATTTAGTTCCATTTCTAGAGGTTTCTTCTGATCTTTTACTTGTGACATGTTTCTTTGTTTCCCCATTCTGGCTGTCGCTCTGGCATTGTTTTGATGTATTAGATAGATCACCAGGAGAGCCCTGGCTGGATCATGCAAGCACACAGCTCACGGCACAACTCTCCCAGGAAAACTCCCAATCTCAGCCTGTCCCAATCAGCTGCTCGCAAGTCAGGCCGAGCAGCCCAACAACCAATCACCAGTCTGGAAACTCTGCAAATGCAGTGCGGAGAGCTGGTCCCCCGAGGTGACTTGCGCATTCCTGTGTCTCAGTAAGCAGCCTGTTGGAGCCGGAGGGCACCCGCCCAGCATTTCCCTGGCAACGCAATATAAGCCGGTCGGAGGGTGGGGATCCAAGGCCGCATGTACACGCGTGCACACACACACGCACTTCTGCGCCAATTCCGCCAGACCAATGAGGTCCCAGACCTGATCATCTGTGGGAGGGCCCAACCCTGACAAAATGGTGCCCTCCCTACACCACTCACGTGCAGGCTCCACACCAGGGGAACAGTGGTCCAAAAACCTCCAGCCTTTGCACCAAAGGTGCTCAGCTCAGTCCGTCCCCACAGGCTCCCAGGTCCGGCTCACACAGCCACTCCCTCCACCAGGAACCAGGTAAGCGCTCACCGGCGAGCAACCCCAGGCACCGGCCCCACTGATTCTCTAGCAGCTCTTAGCCTTACTGAGCTGAGCAAAGAGAGTCCTCACTAATTTACTGCCAGCTATCTTGGAACTTCTCTTCTGGGCAAAGGAACTCTGGACTGATGAGCTTGGTGTGCGGCCGGAGGGTCTCTGCCCCAACCGGAGAAGCCTCCCCACAGCTGGGGGTTCCCTCACGGGGTTTGCCCTCTCTCATCTCCACCTGTCCTACCAGACCCGATGTGGCCTGCTTTTTAAGTTCCTCGCCTAGTGGTTCTGTTCATCTAGTGTTCCGGGGACCTCCAGGGTTGAATGATATATAATTTGTTTGTAATTTTGGTGTGATCCTGGGAGGTAGTTAGCACAGCTTCTGTCTATTCCGCCATTTTACTGGAAGTCAATAAAAATCTTAAAAGGCTGATTTGGCTCTGGCATGCTTTAATAACAACAACAACTGGGCCAAAATGAGAGCTCTGGAAGGGAGTGTGAAATTCGAATGCAATTCAAATGTAAGGTGGATGGATTCCCGAGAAAGGGAATGTTTTGGTCACATGTCTCAGTGTGTTACAAAAATTTAAAACATGTGCAAAAAATGGGGTGGCTATCAACCCTGCACATATCATTTGAAACAATCTTTCATTGGTCAAAATTACAAAATGCAGATAAACATATTTCAAGGGGAGATAAATAGATTGGTTTATCCACAGCAGTTCTAATCCTAACCATGAACAGGAAGGTAGTGGTTTAATTTCTTAATTTCTTTCAAAGGAATAGGATCATATTTAATACCTATCATGGAATTGATGAGTTTAACTTCTGGGGTCTCTAACCCTAAAATGGTTAAAAATGTACTTTTGCCCTTAACTACAAATTAAATCCATCTCCAGTAGAAAAGGCCTGAGATGCCTGGGTTTGAATTCCACACAAAATTCTGCTTATCTTTAGGTTGCTGAGATTGGCCTTCCTTAGGTGACCAGACTGGGAAGATGTGATCAGAGACTTTTTTCCTGAAAAGCTTTAGCTCAAAAAAGTATATACTTATGAAATAAACTTGTATACCAAAAAACATAAAATAAACTGTGCAGTATGTACCTAAAATTTGATGCATGCCCAGAAAAGCTTGTTCTGTTGGAAACACCTAAATCCAGGTACCCAATGCAGCCATGTATCAAATACTATCTTTTAAAAGATAGTATTTAAAGTAATACTATCTTTTAAATGAATGTCTTTTAACTAAACTATGGTAATATAATCTAAGACCTACTCACATTTTCAAATAATGAAATGCAGGCAAAAATTCATCATCTGGAGTCATTTGTCTCACATCAATTATGATAAGCTCCTCTGAAAAGTTCCATTACAAAAACAGGGGGGCTGTGGTAGACAGTTTTAACCAACTGTAATTATAGCGCTATTCCTCTATAATTAGGATACCCAAAGACACTACATAGATAATATTGAACTGGTTGCCTTCAATACCAAAGGGGTTTAATGAACTGGGCCAACCCCATTAGCAGAATGACCTTAGAAATTGTAACCACATCAGTCAAGATTTCAAACTTAAGTAGGTTTTCATTTGAATAGCTAGAAAAGTTGTAGCCCTAAGTGACAGAAAGCTTTTGGGGAAAAAATGCCATTTTCCAAAAAGTTCAAAAGTCATTAAAGTTGCCTGGCAAAGATATTTACATTCCTTATGAGACAAACAATGCAATATCCAAGCAGTAAGCTTGGAGCAGCTTGGAAGAGTGTTCTATACGTTTGTAACCTCTAACTTGCATTTGAGGGTCCTGGGCTATCTGACCACCCACATAATTAATTTATGAAGTCAATTATATAGGAACTGTTAATATAAACAGGATTCGGGGTTGCCCAGTATTAAAAATAAGAACCCAAGTGCTAGCCAACTGGCTCAGCTGGTTAAGAGCTCACTCAAGAGCTCTGAGCAACGGGGTTCCCAGCCTGAGCTGAGCTGCCGGTGAGCTGCCAACAGGTAACAGAATGGCTCAGCTAAAAAAAAAAAAAAAAAGAAAAGAAAAGAACCCAATCAATATTCCAACGGAAATTTCTGATCATCATGCAATCACAAGGTATTCCCCAAAACTGTTTAATATGACAAATGTTTTCCTAATGGATAACCATCTTTTAACACTGGTAAGATTTATAATGAGATATAAAATGTTTAAAAGAACCAAACCTTTAATCTTTATATAATTTGTGCTATGGGTTATGTACATATTTGTTACTTTAATCATTTAGACAAGAGAATTTGTCCTATTTAATAACAGGTTGTTCTTATAATCCCAATTTATTTTTTGTTTGTTTGTTTTTTTGTGTTTTTTTTTTTGTTTTTTTTTGAGGGCAGTGTCATTGGCCCTCATATGTGGGACCGAACCGGGGCCGCTGGCTTCCCAAACCAGCGTTTAACCACCGCGCCACTCGGCCGGCCCTTTATAATCCCAATTTAAAATGCTTGAGTGCCTGGTATAGATTTATAATTTTAAACTAAAACCTTATGACATTTACATACAATTTTAAATAATCAAGTCAACTTAATGTTCATCATATTTATAAGTTTAATTTGTGAGAATTATAAGAATTATTAAAAGAGAAGGGAAAGGGCATTTTCCTTGGGGAAGGAGGGGGTCAAGTCAGATGACATAAAAAGAAGCCAAATATTCTGTACTTCTGAATACATCATAAAATATAAATAATTTAATTATTTAAGTTTATAAACGGGAATTGAAGATTTATAAACATGATAAAATAGTAAGATCTGAATGCTGAACTTGAAAAAAAAAATTAGGTTTTTCAAATTAACTGAATATTAAGTTGCTTTTAAAACCAAAGCAATCTCTAAGTAATCCTTCCTTTAAACAAAACTTCTCTCCAGGGACTCCAAGAAACTCATATAGGTTCCTGCTGCCAAAGTGTCCTCCCAAGGGGTTCAGAACAAATCTCCCCAGTATGTGCCACACTGGCATGTGATTGTTTTGAGCTAAAGACCATCAAGGCTGAAAAAGATTCAGGAAGAACTTATTACCTCCCCTTTAACTGTCTAAAACAATTTAGATAGAAGGTCTGGCCCAGAAAGAAAACCATCACCAGAGATAACTGGGCTTGGTGAATGTGGGCCAGGTGTGGTGGGCTGGCCTCTCATGTCCCATTGTCTCCGCATGGCATGGCAAATGTTTGTTTACCAAATATTTGCTCTTTCCAACTTCCTGTGAAGTGTCTTCCTTTGCTTTTAAGTTCCAGATCCCTACCTTCCTCTCCTTAGCTCAGAATGGCACATAGCCATTTTTGCCTGACTGCCTGTGGGTGTCATATTCTTATGAGGCCCCCGTGCATATATAATTAAATTTGTTTTTCTCCTGTTAATCTATCTTATGCTAATTTGATTATTACACAAGCCAAAGAACCTAGAAGGGTAAAAGGAAAATTTTTTCTCCCCCACAGTAGGCATAGTTGGCAGGATAAACTTCACTGGCTGGACCCTGCTCTCTCTGAGGCTGCTACAGCTGAGACATCCTGGGACCTGACAAGTGCTGGCAGAAGGTAAGAATTCTCACCACATCAGTCTCTTGGATCTCTGCCTGCAGGATCAGATGGAAACGAGAGTGATGAATTTTTCTCCTTTCTAAATTTAGATTAGCTGAAGAAAATATTTGTGGAACTAGTTCCTTGGCTATAGGGACTCTGGTAAAGATTTGTTGTAAGTACTCTTGGTTTTTATTGATCCTTTTCCCCCAGAGATTGTCACTGTTTTCCTTTGTCTCTGTCACTTGTGTCATTTGTCACAAGGAGGAAAACCATAGGGCAGTGTGCAGGCATAGGTCTTATAAACCTGCTGTTCAAGCTGGCCTCATAGACTGGTGAGTTCATGGTTCTCACCAGTCTGGAGTCTGTTTAGACAAACTTTGCTGTGGGTTAATGAGCTCAAAGTGGAAAGGCTGTTGCTAAAAGACATCTAGAAGCCAAGGACACAAAATTGAATGGCACGGGTTGAGCATTTAAGAGCTGCTAGAGCATTCATCACCTAACCCAAAGCATCCTGTGTTAGGATAAGTTGGTCACAGAACTGGTTAGATTGGCACTAGGTTACTTACCAACCTCAGGAAAATTTTCATGCAGTGAGGTACTCTGTAAAAATACCACACAACCCCCAACCTAGCGGAATATCCCTTCTAAGTATTACAATAGTTTGGCCCCAAGAGAACTAAGGCTTAGCTAAAGCAGTTAATGTTTATGTATTTTAAAAGACAGGGAGAGAGAGAGGGAGAGAGAGGGAGAGAGAGGGGGAGGGGAGAGGGAGAGGGGGAGAGAGAGAGAGAGAGAGAGAGAGAGAGAGAGAGAGAGAGAGAAGGTTTTCCTTTCGTCTTGCTCTATCTTGAGAACTTGGTCTTAAGACCAGAGAGAATATTTCTATGGGCTCTGCCATGTGGAAGGCACACACTCAGGTGCCATTGGCATCTAGTGGAATAGACCTGGATTCTGAGCAGCTGGAGCTGGTTGGTCAAACTGTTCTGTAAAAAGCCACATAGAAAATAATTTGGGCTTTACAGACCATGTGGTGTTCCTTGCAATCACTCAACTTTGCCGCAAAAGCTGCCATAGACATAAATGACTAGGCATTGCTGGGTCCCAAACATATTTATTTACAAAAACGGCCATGGGCCAGATTTGGCGTGTGAGCCACAGTTTGCCAAACCATGGTCTGGAGTACAGGGGGTACACCATTCACAGGGATCCATTTTCTGATTTTCTAGAAGACAGCTGAACATATTCTCCATCCTGGGAGGTGGGGACCTCACCCAGCCTGACTGATCACCCAGAGGTAGCAAGCAACAGAGTCCCAGTAACACCTCTGCCAGCCTCATCAGATACATCCTTTCTCTTGAGGTCAGGTGGTCATGTCTCAATCGGGAAATTTCCCAAGTCTTTTTCCTTTTGGTACAAAGAAATCAAATTTTTAAAAAGGTTTAAAAGGTTTGGTGAGTTAAAAAAAAAATGACCTTGCTTTTCAGTTAACACAGTTGTGTGAATGCAACAGATTAGGATGCTTCAAATTCTAAGACCTTCTGAGCCAGTGATTACGTGATGATTAAGTATGTTGTACTGCAGTTCTCTAACTGGACAATTACACTCGGCAGATGTGCTCAGTCTTGTAATCAGGAGCAGAACGTTCATGGTTCAACCATGAGTTAAAGCTGGGTGTCCCATTTCAAAATCTCCATTTTTTCCCATCAGGTGTTCTCACAAAAATCTGAATATTAGAGTTAAAATAAAACAGTTATTGCATTATTTTCTTCTCTTTCACTTTTCCTGTCACAAGCAGGAAAGAGGCTATCCACACTTGCTAGCAAACTTAGAAAAGGAGGTTTAGGAGTTGGTTTTGTGAAGGTATTGGAGTCAGGCAGTTTTACGTCCTCTGTTGGTTAAAAAGAAATGTGAAGAAAATAAGAATGACGTAAACCAGGCAACTGAAGGAAAAAGTGTTCATTATGGGCATTTATTGATTCCCATGGGCAAGATACTGTGGTCAAGTCTTCACAAGGATTATCTCCCTTCATTTCAATACAGCAATGTGAAGGGAGAAACAAATATTGAGATGAAGACATTGAGGCTCAGTGAGGTCAAAGGTCATGCAGCTGAGGAGAGTGGATGTGAGTTTAAACCCTTGGATCCCAGACCCCACAATCTTAGCTAATACTTCAATTTAAATTAATCCAAACAAAGCAGAGCTCAAGGACTGTGTTAGGAGTCCTTCTGCAACCTTCTCCAACTCAAGGACTGCCTTCTCTAACCTTTGCTAAGAGCCAAAGCTGTCGCTGTCTCTTCCTTCCACATGCAGGGCTGGGTTTTGTGCCCTGTACTGCCCAAATGCCCTGCCCTTGACCTCATCATGCTGTATTATAAGCTGTGCTGCTTGCCCCTCTGTCTTCCCAACTAAAGTGTAAACCAGGGTTCTCAACCTCTGCACCATGCACACGTGAGGCCACTGAGTTCTTGGTTGCAGGGGCCTGTGCTACGGGTTGCAGGATGTTTAGCAGCCTCCCTGGCCTCCACCGACTAGATGCCAGTAGCAAACCCCACCCCTACCCCACCGCTGGGGGTAGGGAGTTGGGCAAAATTTTTCCTGGTTGAGAATCATTGCTATCAAACGCCTTGAAGAAAGGGTTTCTGTCCATGTTACTGTTTACTTACTGCCTGATGCAGAACTTGGCACACAGTAGGTGCTCAACAAATATTAAAGTCACTGCATAATGTCTTTCTCCAGCTATATAGCTTAAGAACATTGCTGCTGTTGGTTAGATGGCTCTATGGGCCTCAGAACAAAATCTGAGTCTAAACCTTCTATGTGCCATTTTGTTTAGATGTTTGGTTTCCACGACAGCTGTAGTAATCTTTACCCCTCATAATTCATCCATGATAAGTTGTTAATTTTATCCCCTAACTATTTCTCACATCTGCCCATCCTCTTCATGAAGAGATCCACTTTCTCATTCTACAGACCCCCACATCATCCCCAAGGGCCTCTTCAGATAGGCTGAAAGCAGCTTCACATATGGTCCCTTGATAAGTTCCATAGAACCAGCTCCTGAGTTCCCAGTAGTAGCACTGCTCCTCCATCAGCTCTGCACCTCTGGAGCGGATGAGGATGCTAAGGGGCTTATCAGCAATGCCACCACCAGGCTAATAAAAGACTGGATTTGTTTGCAATGCAATTAAAATCCAGCCTCCCTGGAGAACCCGCTTCACCCTGTGGACCTTTTCTACTCAGAGATTATGGAAACACAAGTCAAAGTTGTTCTTGGTCTCTTCTTCATTTAACAGACACTTCCTGACAGCATCGTAAGTGCCAGGGGCTGGGTTAGGAGTGAAGACTGGTAGCCACCACTTGTTACAGGAACCTGAGTGGTGGATCACAGCTTTTTACTAATTTCCTGTATACTTCGGAGAATTCACCATGTTATTATTACAGGGCTGCTCCAGTGATAACACATTTCAGGGAAAGGCAAACAAGGCCTTTTATTCCTTGCATTTGTGTGCAGAATCACCATTATCAAAGCATAATTCTGATTCCAAACATCAGTGTAGGTCAAATTCCATTATAAAAACTCCTAATGCATATGTAGCGGTAGGATTTTGTTGCCTGAAATGAGCAGGCCATTGTTTGGCGGACATTTGGAAATCCTGTTGCCATATAAAGATTCTGTTATGTTGGGGTTTGTTGTCATGGGATTTGGCCTACAACTGAACTGAGAATTAGCAAAAGGCCACTTTTATTTCCTGAATCCTAGTGCTAGAGGGTACTGGCACTGACACCAGCTTTCTCCTAATGAGGCAATTAATACTGCAACATGGTCTGCCTAAAACACATTTTATTGCTTTGCTCATCACAAGGTAGGATGAGTAATAAAATATCAAAAGGCAGCCAGATAAACATTAAAGTAAAGGGAAGAGAGGCTGTCCACAAGAGATCATTTTTATTCTCCCTTTACGTAATGAAAAAGAGTAAATCACAACTCAGACACATTTATAAAGTGTTATCCACACCCAGGTTCTCCTTGTACTGCTTTACTTTCAATCATGCTCTCATGCTCTCATCTAACCCAGCTAGAAGAACATGTATGTTATAATTAAAGATGCTGAGTCCTTCGGGAAACAAACCCAGAAAGGTGAGTCATCCTGCTACAACTCACTTACAAGAGAAAAATATTCCAAAAGATCAGCTGACAAACAAGGCTGTCAAATACCAAGAAGGGTTTTAACTATTCAGGATGGTACCTGGTATAGATGCTATGAGTTGAGATAAAATAAAACATCTACTTGCCAATCAGCAGAATGTCCAAGAAGTCTGGACACCTGGGGGCAAAAGGTGTATCCACTGTCCACTTTTCAGGTTAACAATTGGACTTGTTGCCTTAAATTTAGAGGTATTTCATCTAAAAAGATGTCAAGAGGGTACAGAAAAATGTACTTGAAAATATCATCAACATACAGTTTAACATTAGTTTATCTTATTTTCCAGCATTTCAGATATTCTATACATATTTAGAACCTTCAAAATAAAGGACAGAGAGCACAATGATCACAATACCAACATGGGCCAGTGAAGCAACGTTCTCCACAACTAGACTGAAGAACAAAAGGACAGCAACTTGTCTGTTCCCCTTCCCTGGTTCCCCAATGCTGTTCCCTCCCCCAATTCCCCAATAAAATCTTTCAAAAAAAAAAAAAGAATGAACCATCAGAAAATATTCTCAACACTAGCTTGAGAAAGAAAATATAAGCTCTAAAGATTTAAAAATGAATAAGCTACCCTAGCTATCAAGATTTTAAACACATATATCTTTGCACTAGTAACTTTTTAAACACGTATATCTTTTAATCTAGTAAATTTGAGGAAGTAAATCCACTGCAATGGATTTATCTGATCAACCGACTTACATACACAAAGATATGTGCCTGATAATATGCCCTTTATCATTATTTGTAGCAGTGAAAGCTTGGGAAAATCTAAATGTTCAACAAAAATCAGGATTCATCCATGTGTAGGTAACACTATCCAGTCATAATTTAACTCACAGAAAAATGTTTCTTAAAGTATTCATAGCACATGCTGACTATAAATATCCTCTTGATGGTCTTGAAATAGTAAGAAACAAATTAAATCACTTCTTGAGTATTCCTGTACAAATGACTTGGAATCCTATAGATTTTCACTTCATTCTTAACTAGGTCTTCAGAGTCCTTATTAAGGATTTTCTAAAATTTCTGTTCATAAATTATAACTGGATTGCCTAGAAAAGAAAGTCCACAATGAGAGTAAAGATCTCCAAAAATCTATTCCTCCATAAAAGCAACAAGAACACTCGCAAAAACAAATGTTAAAATTAACTTTATTCAGGACTCTGAACATTAACAAAAGGCTTACACCAACCAGAAGAGCATTTATTTGAAAAAATAGCTGAATGTTGGTAAGAACAGAAAGCATTAGAGCATTTTAACTTACACTATTGCCATCTTCCTCTCCTCATTTCTGGAGTAGCCCTGAAAACAGCAATCTTGTAAGAACAGTAATTGTAAAAAAATGGTAAGCTATCAGCCACTGAAGGGGGTCAGAATAGACTTGGAGCCCCCAGAATCTCATCCCCAGAGACCTGTCACTATTTGACCAGACTGGAAGTTCCCTGGTAAAGCCACATTAACAGAACTTGTTTGCAGTTGAATCAGAGCTGGCTCAGTGGGAAAAGCCCTATTTTCAGGTGTTCGTTGAATACATTTAGCAGGAATTGTTTAACATTGCAGGTGACTAAGACTACAATACCATTTAAGGAAACAACAGGTTTGCCAAAATCATCATCATCATCATCATCATCATCATCATCATCATCATCATCATCTGGAGAATGAGATAAACATAGGGGGCTTTTAAAAGCTCCTGCATATTCCTGGGACTCTAACAAGTCACAGGCATGTGAAGGGCTGTGCACATGCCCTTGAAAGGCTTAAGAGGGCTCTCTCACCTCTAGCTGACCTTGAAGTTCTGCGCAAGCAGGAAGTGAAAGCTAATGCAGAGTTGTAAACTGCCTGAGTGTTGAAGGTGTACACAAACACATAATAGCAGTGGCAGGTAGTGTACCCTTGGTTGTAGGTCCTTGGTTTTCATCACGTTGAATATTTTGTGCTAACCCCTTCTGGCCTGCAAAATTTCTGTTGAGAAATCAGCTGACAATCTTATGGGAGTTTCCTTATAAATTACTAGTCGCCTTTCTCTTGTTGTTTTTAGGATTCTCTCTTTGCCTTTAACTTTTGTCTTTTTAATTATAATAAGTCTTGGGGTGGGCCTCTTTGGGTTCATCTTGTCGGTACTCTCTACACTTCCTGGACTTGTGTGTCTGTTTCCTTCACCAGGTTAGGAAAGTTTTCAGTCATTATTTCTTCAAATATGTTCTCAATCCCTTGCTTTGCTTCTTCTCCTTCTGGTATTCCGTGATGTGAATGTTGTTATACTTGATGTTGTCCCAGAAGTCTCTTAAACTATCCTCATTTTTAAAAATTTGTTTTTCTTTTTGATGTTCCAATTGGGTGTTTTCTGCTACCATGTCTTCCAAATTATTGATTCATTCTTTTACTTCATGTAGTCTGCTGGTGATTCCTTCTCATGCATTCTTCATTTCAGTTATTGTATCCTTCACTTCTGACTGGTTCTTTTTTATGGTTTCTATGTCCTTTTTTATGCTTGCTATCTCTTTGTTGAAATTCTCAGTAAGTTCCTTGAGCATTCTTATAACCATTATTTTGAACTCTGTGTCTGGTAGGTTGCTTGCCTCCATTTCATTTAGTTCTTTTTCTGGAGTTTACTCCTGTTCTTTCATTTGGGATATATTTCTTTGTTTCTTCATTTGGGCTGCCTCTCTGTTTCTTTTTATGTATTAGGTAGATCTGCTATGTCTCTCAGTCTTGGCCAGGTGCCTTCAGGTAGATCCTGGCACAGTCTCTCTGGTCACTTGCTCCAGGTGCTCTTTTTGTGTGGATTATGTGTGTCCCCATGTTATAGTTGAGCCTTCATTGCTCTTGGTACGTCAGTGGGTGGGACTGGTCCTCAGGCTGAATGGCTGTGGGGTTTGGTTATGTCCACAACTTGCAGGCTACTGTGCAAGGGGCTTACCTCCATTGAATGGGATTTGCCCCAGTGAGCTCTGGTGCCTGTTGGGACCACCCTTTGTGGGTCCCACTTGTGTGGTTAATTGGGCTCTGCTGTGGTCTGAAGCCAACCTCCAAGAATGTTGGTTCTGGGGCCTCTTGCGAGGGCCTCCATTGCAGGCCCAGGTCAACCACTGCCTGTGACCCACTGGAGACTACCTGGTAAGAGCTACAAAGCGATCTGTGGTTGTTTGCTGCCTGTGCTAAGGTTGGAGGCATGTGGGAGTGGCCACACTGCAAACTGAGGATTTCTGCCACCATTACCAGGCCTGGGGCAGCTCTACAAACAGCCGGGACACCCCAAGGCCTGCTGCCATGTGCCGACTCCCTTAAGGTTTAGCCCCTGATAGGCTTAGCCTTGCGCAGTATGAAAGTTGAATCTTGTAGGGTGTCAGGGAGTCACTAAAGTGGGAAGAGTGTGGTCAACAGGTTAATGTAGACCCTGGTTTGGTGCCATTGTTGAGCCTGGAACTACTCAGTAAAAAGTTTCAGAGCACACCAAAGCCAGTTGCTGACCACCTGGGGCCCATGGGCTCCAATAGTTTTCCAAGGAAGAGTGCAATGCATGCAGGGCTTGCTGCTCACAGAGAAAGTGCCTCTGGCTTTGGGATGGTGCAGGGTCCCACTGGAGCTCAGTGACCAATTCAGATTCAGATTTTGCCATGTGGGGAAGGGCTCAACATAGGAAAGATGACACCAAACTGCTGGCTACACGAGAGGAGGACCCCACGGAGAGAAAATGGCGACTGTCCTCCAGCCCTCACTCTGAATCTACATACCTTGGTCTGCTCCTTGTACATCTCTGACAACCCCAGAGTTACTGTCCCTCCAATGAGCCTGGGGTGAATGCTTGGCAGTGAGAGAGTCTGTGTACAGGCCGTTTAAGGGGACATCTGAGTTTCCCACAGCCTATGTCCCACCCATATGGTCAGAATCCCATTTTTCACAGGCAGATGTTGGGACTCCTCTTGCCCACACCAGTATTCTGGGCTGGAGAGCCTACTGTGGGGCTGGGGTTCCTTGCTCCACAAGGGAGAACCTCTGCAGCTGAGCTATTCATCTTGATTCTCAACCATCACATGGAGGTTTTGGCTCAGCATGTGTCTTCTCTCTGCCCCTCGACCAGTCTCTACATGGCTTCTTCTTTATATCATTAGTTATAAAACTTCTGTTCAGCTAGACTTCAGATGGCTTTCCATGTTGATTGTTCTATAACTTAGTTATAATTTTAATGTGTTCACAGAAGGAAGCAGGCACAGTGTTCATCTACTCTGCTATCTTGGTGCCGGGAAGAGGAGTCCCAACAGCTGGCTCTGAAAAACGGGATTCTGATCATCTGAGTGTGAGATGGGCACTAGATTCACTGGGGTAATACAAAGTAATCATGGGGATGTAGGGTACAGCATAAGAAATATGGTCTATAATATTGTAATAACTATGTATAGTATCAGATAGGTATCATATGGGTACTAGATTTATTGGGTGATAGATGGGAGAAGGTTGGGGGCAGGATGAAAAAGCTGAAGGGTTTGGGCCGGCCGAGTGGCACGGTGGTTAAGCGCTGGCTTGCGATGCCAGCAGCCCCGGTTCAGGTCCCATATATGAGGGCCGGTGACACTACCCAAAAAAAAAAAAAAAAAAAAAAAAAAGCTGAAGGGTTTAAGCATTAAACCTGGAGGATAGGACACACCCAGATTTCACACACAACTCTCTCAGGTCATCCCTCCTTTGGCCTTGGGATGATGGACGGCTATACGACCGTGATTTTCCTTAAAATAATCTGCATAATCAGAGTGACATCGTGTAGGTGCCAGTTAATGTAGCTTGATTTTAGGGGTTGTCAGTTAATGTGCTACCAAAAATACAGACTCAGGGAGGCTAGTTAGCACCACATTGGAAAGGGCCAGAATCCAGGGTCAGCTACCATATGTACACTTCTCTTAGCCGAGCTTAATCAACAACCAGTACTTGTTAATTAGCATCAGGGATGCCAACACAGCTTCTCATTGGTAAAACTAATGACTTGTTAATTAGCATGACGGGTGTTAGAAATAGGGTCTCACTGGTGAAATCCAAGGTATGTAGGATGTGTGGAGCTAAAAGAGTTGGATACATTTCTCACCTCTACATGAGCTAAGAATAAGAATCCACTTGGGCCTGTACCCTGTATTCTTATGTCAGTTCCCCTGACCACTGGCTTAGGAGATTTTCTAACTGAAGAGGCCTAGCTAGAGGAGACAGAATCCTGCCTCAGTGATGCTGGGCTGGCCTTAAATGAACCTTTAATATAGGGTGTGATAGAAGCATCTGAAACAGTGGGTCTCAGCCTTGGCTGAACATGAATGTGCATGGGGAGCTGTTAGAATCCCAACAGCCAGGCCTCAGCCAGATAAGCGAAGTGGGCGTCTCTGGGGGGAGGGGTAGCATCAGTGCTTTTTGAAAGCTCCCCCGATGGTTCTTGTGCACAGCACCTACCGTATGCACGGCACAGCGGGGTGGGGCTGCACCAGGCCTGCAGAATGGGTTCACGGATCGCTTCTGAGCCTGTTCTGCTAATGAATATTCATTTAGTAAATGTCTGTATATGTGGGAGAATTTGGTCCAATGCCTGCTTTCATCAAAATCAAAGCAAGGTTATAGAAGAATAGCTAACACTTACCAATTCTAACTTCTTTGGAAGCTTCCAAATTAATCCAGAGAGATCAAATTGGCTTTGGTCAGCTTATGACAAGAGGACAACTGCCCCCCACTTCTCGTATAGGAAGGGAAGGGAGCTAATAGCTTTTGGTAAACATTCTTCTCCCTAAAAAGACAAACTTTCTCTTTTTCCAGTTTGTCTCTTGTATCAGTTTGGGTTGCAGGTGAAGCCAGCAAGGCCCAGTCTACTGAATTAGAGCGCTGTGACAAACCCTGGCTAGCCCCAACTTCTGTACTTAGTATGTCGGGTACTTGCACCCTCTGTCCACACTCTGAGTCTCGGCCAAAACTCTGGAACAAAAGAAGATAACTTCTGCTAGTTCCCAAAGAGCATTCTATTATAAATATATAAACAAGTGGGCACATACAGGTATGAAATTAGGGGGCAAAGCTAACTATCTCAGAAAATGCCTTGACATTTAAATTCCACGGTAAATAATAGCAGAAAGCTAGAAGTGCTACCCTCGTCTTTTCTCCCTTCTCTTAAAGACGAGATTGCTGAACAATGCTCATCATTAAGCAAACCTCCTTGCCCTAGGAAATCACCTCTGTTATTGCCACTTCAGAGCCCTATCCATCTTAATAACAGGCATCCATCAGAAGAGGACCATGAAATAAACGGGCAGTTACAAATAGGCTCCACTGACAGGAGAGGAGAGCAAGAAGAGATGAGATAAAATTTCCTGTGCTTTTAATCTTGCACGTCACTCTCACCCACTGAAATAGTTTACTGTGTCCCTCTTCCACCCACAGCTTGCTTGCTGTTCTCCTAGCAGAGTTTGTGGTTGACAAGAACACCATGTGAATGAGAAGCACAGAAAAGACTCTCATGTTATCCTTCTTGAAAGAGAAAAAATATCTAATGATTGTCAAGGACCACATTGTGTCCCCCCCCACCCAAATTCAAATAGTGATGCTCTAACATAGCACCCCACCCCCTCCCGTGGCTGTATTTGGAGACAGGAGCTATTATAAGGAGATAATAAAGGTTAAGTGAGGTCATAAGGGTGGGTCTTAATCCCATAGGACTGATATCCTTATGATAAGAGGAAGAGACCCCAGAGATCTCTCTCCACACACACAGAGGAAAGGCCAGGTGAGGACACAGCTAGAAGGTGGCTGTCTGCAAGCCAGGAAGAGAGGTTTCCCCAGAAACTCACCCTGTTGGCACTTTGATCTTGAACTTTCAGCCTCTAGAACTGTGAGAGGATACATTTGTGTTGCTTATGTCACCCATCCTATGGTATTTTGTTATGGCAGCCTGAGCTGATGAATATAATGATTTGAAAACACTTCTCAGGCCGGCCGAGTGGCGCGGTGGTTAAGCGCTGGCTTGGGAAGCCAGCGGCCCCGGTTCGGTCCCACATATGTGGGCCAGTGACACTGCCCTCAAAAAAAAAAAAAAAAAAATCTGAAAACACTTCTCAGTAATAAAGAGAAGTGGTTCTCCATTTTATCAAGTGGTGATGTTGTCTCTATCAACATGGGGTAGGGTGGGTGGGAAACTAAAATGAGAAACCTGACTATGTGCCCTCACAGAGCAAGTCGTGAATGGCAAGCCCAGGCCAGTTAGTTCTTTTTGCTGACCACTCAGGACTCAGAGTGAAGGCAAAGCTCGGGGCAATGCGCGTAGCACAGTTTTAAGAATCAAACCCAAAGCCTGGAGATAAAAGCTTCCAACTGGTTGTAGAAATGCCAATTTCTTCCACTTTTTGCACTGGAGCAAGGGAGCCTAACAATGTCTGAGAAGGAAATTTCTATCTGTGCATGTTTGGGTTGGAAAGGGAAACTTTGGAGAAAACAATCCCTGAAAATTTCAAAGCAAAATCATCAAGTTACGACTAATTCAGAATGAGCTGTTTTGACTCTTGAAATAAATGTAACAATATCTGAATTCCCGAAGCTTAACAGCTAAACAGCCTTCACTAAATACAAGTTATACTTTTCCTTCTCTCTTTAAACAAAAGCATCACAGCAGTTTAATAATAATGCTCAGTAACAAGGTATGAAGAGTTTGAGAAACTTTAAATGGAAATCCTAAGTTGCTAAATAACCTCTTGGTTAAATAAAAGTTTTCTTTTAATATTGCATTTCTTGCAATTTCCCTATATCCAGTCACCTAGTGGAGGATCAGTACAAATATTGTTCAGTTCTCTGATTGCAACAACAATCAACCACTCACTCTTCTGAATTACATCTCTTTCCAGTGAACACAACCACCACCAAGACAAGTTGCTCTTGTCTGTCACTTATCAGAGTGCAGGATTGAACAGCTACCTGGACACCAGTTGTTGGAAATGTACACACGCCATGTGTGAGGGCAGCACAGTGGAAAGACCGAGAATGGCGTGCTTCTCAGGTTCTACTTGGACATGAAAGCTTGGGACAGAAAGCAAATACCAGCACTGGGTGATGCGAGGAGGAGGAAGATATCTAGCGTTTGTTGAGTCTCTGACTGCCAACTTGTACTCTTTCAACTTCAACACATTGACTCTTAGGAAGACAGAAAAGACTTCAAACACTGTCTTACAGAAGAAGGGCCACCCTGTAATTTACACTTTGAAGATGCAGTTCTGTCCCAGATTTGTGCCTGTTGTGATCCTCTATACAGACACTTAACCTGTACTATGATTTCATTTCTATATGCTATTTTGTTGCTTGGTAACTACTTTTAGAGCATTTGGTGTATACGTCTGATTTGTCTCCAGGACAACACTGTCATTTCCAAAGAACATTTTGACATGACCACAGCATCCCACATAACAACCCTATAGAATAAGAAAAGGAAGGGGGAAACAATCAATGAATTCTACTAGGGGGTGAGTTTAAATGGTATACATAAGGAAAATGAGATCCATTGCACATCTATGGGGTTTTGCTGACCAAAATTCCTTGCCCATTTTCTCTGGTAAGAGTATCCCAGTTTTCATTTGGAAACTACCCATCCACCACTCTCAGATGAGGTACCTCAGACTAACACAGGGGTAGGTGGATTTGACCCACTACTGCCTTAGGCTCCAGGGATCAGCATAGTCTAATCATGGCTGATTGCAGCCCCCCACCTTCTTGGCCCTGGGACTGGTTTACAGACAAATTCCTGACCCAAGTCCCTTTGCTGAAACTTTTGGGAAAGGCTCGTTTTCTTTTTTTTTTTTAAAGATTTTATTGGGGGAATTGGGGGAGGGGACCAGCCAAGTTGTTGTTCTTTAATCTTCGTTGTGGAGGGCGCCAGTCACCATCTGGTTTCCTGTCAGCAGCTTGTGGCCTCTAAGCTCAGGGTGCTGTGTTCAGTCTTAGTTGTGGGTGGGCGTAGCCACCATCCCATGTGGAAGTCGAACCCGGCAGCCTTGTTGTTAAGAGCACATGCTCTATCTTCTGAACCATCTGGGCGGCAGCTCAGCTCAAGGTGCTGAGTTCAGTCTTAGTTGCAGGTGGGCGTAGCCCACCATTGAACAAGCAATCTTGTTACACCAGCTGAGCCATCCTGCCACCTGTTGGCAGCTCACTGACAGCTCAGCTAGGGCGCAGCGTTCACTGGCCCATGTGGGAATCAAAATGGCAGTGTTGTTGCTCAGAGCACATGCTCTAAGCCAACTCTTAACCAACTGAGCCACTCGATTGGCCCCCGTTTCCTTTTTGAAGGGGTTGTCAAACTAGTTAAAGCCTAGGTCTGCTAAGGTCAAATCCTGCATAAGAATGATGACAACTGAAAGGGAAGCCAAGCCCAAGAGATGAAGAGAGAAAATCTGAGGTCTGGTTGTGTTCATAGAGGTCCTAGATCTAGTAGTGCTGAAGTTGCTCTACCACTTACTCCTTTTTTTTTTTTAAAGCTGAGTCATCCTGCCACCTGTTGGCAGCTCAGCAGCAGCTCAGCTCAGGCTGGGCATCGAACTGCTGTTGCTCAGAACTCAGCTCGCACTCTTGAGCAAGCTCTTAACCAACTGAGCCACTGGGCCAGCCCTCCCACTTACTTTTGCTGCTAATGAATATTTCCTTTTTTGGCTGAAACAAGTTTAAGTTCAACTTCTGTCACTAACAACCCAAACTTCTAATTATGAGGTCCCTAACTCATAATGGTCTACATAACAATGAAATATGTTAACCACCAACTGGGAAAATGACAGAAAGAGCAGGTTACTTTGGGCTTCGAATGACATGGGTTCAAGCCCTAGCTCTTCTGGGTGTTTTTGAGCAAGACTCAATCTCTTGGCTTCACTGTTCTTTTTTCCTAACAAGTATTTATTATTAGTTAAACCATGATTCAGGATCCCAGGGTGGGATGTGCCCAGGTCCCTCTTCACCTCCGTGGCAGATGAGAGGCAGGATGGAGCCAGTTCAGGTCTTCCCAGGAATGTGTCTTCTGCCCGATCAAAACCCAAGATATGGGGCAGAGGGACTTGTACACACACCAGAACCATTGTGGAGACATCATTTCCTTTGGCGGTTGTTCCTTCTCACAATGGTGGAAATCCAGGCATTCTGCCAACAGTTCCTGCTCTGGTTCTGGTTGGGGAAGTAGCTGTCCACAGGGGCAGTCTGGTAGTTCTGGATTTGGGTCTTGATGTCTTCTGCCATGTTGCTAACTCCTAAAGACACCCCTGAAACAGCTCACAGCTCAGTGTGACCCTCGGTAGCCCACAGCTCAGTGACCATCTGACCACTTGGTCTCACTGTTCTTCACTACACAATGGATTTTAAAAATATTTATCCCCTTAAGAAGTACAAATTGGTTGTTTTGTACCAACCAATGGGGATGTAGGGTATAACATAAGGAATATAGTTAATAATATTGTATGGTGTCAGATGGGTACTAGATCTGTCAGGGTGATAGATGGGAGGGAAGTTGGGGGCAGGGTGAAAAAGGTGAAGGGATTAAGAAACACAAATTAGGGGCCGGCTGAGTGGCAGGGTGGTGGTTAAGAGCTGGCTTGGGATGCCAGCCGCCCTGGTTCGGATCCCACATATGAGGGCCAGTGACACTGCCCACTACAAAGGGAAAAGAAAGGAAGGAAGGAAGGAAGGAAGGAAGGAAGGAAGAAAAGAAAAGAAAAGAAAAGAAAAGAAAGAAAAGAAAGAAATACAAATTGGTAGTTACAAAATAGTCATGGGATGTAAAGTATAAGGAATATAATCAATAATATGGTTAATAACTATATATAGAGCCAGGTGGTACCAGTCAGAGGGATCACTTCCTAAGTTACATAAATGTCTAACCACTATGATATACACTTGAAATTAATAAAAACTAATATTGAGTGTCAACTCTAATTGAGAAATTTAGAAAGGGGGAAAAGATCAATAATATTGTGATAGCGTGGTATAGTGTCAGGTGGTTGCTGGACTTACGGTGATCACTTCTTTAGCATAGGGAATATAATCAATATATTCCCTTTAGCATAGGGAATACAATCAATTTTGTATAGTGCTAGGTGGGTACCATTGGATAACTATGGTGTACACCTGAAACTAATATAATATTGTACATTAGTTATATTTTAATAAAAATCTTTTAAAAAATACAAAATAATTATCCCTCAGGCCAATTATATAAATTAAATGAGAAACATAGGTGAAATTCGGCTGCCAATATGCCAGCCATCTCTATATTTTATTTGGTGGTTCAGAAATAGCTGCTAATAACTCTTCCGTTTTCTGTCCTAACTAGATCATACACTTATTACCTGAACTGTAGAAAAAAGTAGACAACGATTCTCTAAGTATGGTCTGGAAGCTCTCAGAGACCCCCAAAGTCTTTCTAGGGAGTCCATGGGGTAAAAAATATTTTCATAATAACACTAAGAAGTTATTTGTCATTTTCCCTCTCATTCTCTAATGGATGTTCAGCGGAATTTTCCAGAGGCTAAATGATTTGTGATATCACAACAAATTGAATGCAAAAGCAGATATTATCCATCTGTCTTCTATTAAACTAGGCATTAAGATTTTGAAAAACAATGTCATTGCTCACAGTAATTATTTGGTGTTGTTTAAAAAATATAGTATTTTAGTTAACATGCAATACATTTCTTATTTTTATATTTTAAATAAATTAATAAGTATTTTTTTAAATTCCCAATTTGAATTTTGATTATGGTAAATGTAGATATAACTTATATACACAATATATACACAAAAGCTCTTTTAAGAGATTAAATGGGTCTTAGGGACAAAACCTTAGAAAACTCATGAAGTTAAAAGTATGGACTTTGGAGCCAGACTAGATGAGTTCACATTGTACTGATACTACTTACTGACTTACTGATGGAGGGAAGTAACTTATCTTTTCTTTCTTGGCCTTAGTTTTCTCATTTGTAAAATGGGCATAATTATAACACCTACCTCCCAAGGTTATTAACAAATTGAATGCAAAGATTAAATGAGTTAATAAATGTAAAATGCTTATTTCAAGGCTTAGAACACAGCAAATTCTCAAAAAAAATTCTTAGTTGCTACAATCACTATTGAAGTTTAAAATATAGCATAGGAAAACACTAATTCCACAGAGCTCTACAAAATGTACACTGATTTTCCTGTAACAGTTCCTTGGTACTTACTATGTATCAATAAATTATGCATTTATAGATGAAAAGAAATAGACTGTGCCCTCAGGGAAATTATAATTTAATAATAGGAAGGACAAATAATTATTTAGCATATACTTTGTAGCAGGCACTGCTCCTTGACTGTTCAGTTAAATCCATGGAGGTATGTACTCTTGATTTCTGCACTTTACAGATGCAGTAACTGTGGCTGACAGAGATTTAATAATTTGCCCCAAATCACAGAATTAATGAGTGGGCATATATCAACTGAAATCTACCTGTGCCAGACTACAAAGCCCTTGCTCCTTACCAGTACGCAGCAGAATCTCTATTTGGCTGGCTGAATCCTGAAATGTTTTGAATTAAAGATTACTTTCAAAGGAAAATGAAAGTATGTCCTCACTCCAAAAAAGCTTGGAGAAATCCCAATACACTTTATGGGCGTCCTTCAAATATTGAAGGCTTTAGAGAAATGAAGAATATAATAATTACTCTTATGGGCTGGGGTGCAGAACAGTATTATACATGTCAGAAGTAAGGTTAATCCCACTCTTCAAAAACACAAAAATTAGTCATATTGTACATCTTTACAGAAGAGGGGTGGCTTGTTTTTGAGGGGCATTACCTGTTTTCGAACAACTGCTATTAAAGGAAAAGCTCTTCTTAGACAACAATAGAGATAAGAACCACTAAATGAGATACGGAAATGTTGCACACAATTTGTAGCCTAAATTATAAGCTGTTTCCCCTTACTATATAATCTTTCAGAGAAAAGGAAATGTGTCCCAGGGGAACGAATACTAGCTAAAGCCAGCCAAAAATATGGCCTTTAGGAACAGAAACAATAAAGCATCTATTATTTTTAGCAATTTCTCATTACTTGTCTTGGGAGGGTGCTTTTTTTTTCCCCTCCTTTTTCTCAAAAGATTCATTTTCAGATTAGTCACAGAGGGCTGGCAAAATTCTGGGAAAGTGAAGGTACTTCAGAGACGTCTTTTGGGGCAATGCTCAGGGGAAATGATGCCGGCTTCGCCTAGAAGTCTGTGTGAGCTGCAGCATGTGAGCAAGGCAGGGGGCAGAGACCTTGGAGGAACTGACCCTTGCCATTCAGCTGAGCTTGGAATAGACCGTCTCTGCACTAAAGGGAGGCGTTCCCTAGGAATGATGGAAAACCTGATGCAAATTAAGTTCTCCAGGACCATAAAGAAACATGAAAAAACAAAAGAAGAAATTTTAAAAAGAAAGTAAAGAAGAAAAATGTATATTAAAATATGCTTTGGCAGGAAAAAAAATGTATATTAAAATATGTTTCAGAAGGGAAAAAGCAGTTAAAAAGTGGTCACATAGGTTATAAAGAAAATGACACATTATTGTGGTATTATGAATTGTTAAAAAGACCTCCTTCTCTGTAAAATGCTGTGGTTGCTGTGGAAAACAGTATGGTAGCTCCTCAAAAAATTAAACATAGAATTACCAGGTGATTCAGCAACTCTACTTCTGGGTAAATGAGTATATCCAAAAGAATTGAAAGAAGAACTTGAACAGATATATGTATTCCATGTTCACAGTAGCATGATTCATGATAGCCAAAAGGTGAAAACAACCCAAGTATGCATTGGAGGGTGAATGGATCAAGAAAGTGTGGTCTATACACACAAAAGAATATTGCCCAGCCCTAAAAAGAAAGAAAATTTTGACCCATGCTACAACATGGAGGAACACTGAGGAAATTATGCTAAGTGAAATAAGTCAGTCACAAAAAGACAAATGCTGTATCATTCCATGCAGATAGATTATACCCACATTAACCAAATTAATAAAGACAGGAAGTACAATGGCAGTTACCAGGGGAAAGGGAAGAGGGGAGGAGAAGAATGAGGGGTATTGTTCCATGGGGATAGAGTTCCAGCTTGGGGACATGAACAAAGCTCTGGAGATGGATGTTGGCAATGGCTGCACAACAAAGTAAATATACTTAATGCCAGTCAACCGTATACTTAAAAATTATTAAAATAGTAAATTTTAAGTTCCATATATTATACCACAATAAAAAAAGTAAACTAAAAAAACCCCCACAAAACAGAAAAGCAGCCCCTTCCCCTCATCCATACGCTTTTTGCCATGTCACGTTGCTGCTGCTCCTCCTCCCACCGTGAGGCAGTCAGTCTCCCCACGCCTTGAAACTGGGTTGGTTCTGGGACTAGATCACAGGATGTCACATTCTGGGATGTTGCAGCTGAGGCCTGGAGGGACCTTGGAGCTTCCACTTTCACTCTGGGAACCCAGCCTCGGTGTAAAGAAGTCCAGACTGTCTGACTGGAGAAAGAGGCCACATGGCGACAACAGCCCCAGCAGGATGAGGACCATCTGCAGGGCTACAGGAGGAAACTAAGGCCCTCCAGCCCACAGCCAGCACCCCGGGCATGTGAGTGCAGCCACTTCGGGTTATCCAGAACCAGGTAAGTGGCCCCGGGCAGCACCACGTGGAACAGAGACAAGTCAAACCCTGCTGATCCCTGACCCACAGAATGGTAAACCAGGGATCAGCTGTTCTAAGCTCCTGCATTTTAAGGTGGTTTGTTTCAGAACCATAGGTCATTGAAACAATCATGCAAATCTATGCCACACTGTTAGAGGATTTCCTTTCCTCTTATTCTACTTCTACTAATTACATTCATCCATTAATTCAACAAATATTTACTGAGAACCTGCTATGTGGCAGGATCCTTCCCAGCATTTGAGATCCATCACAGAATGAAACCAAAGCCCCTGCCCTCAAGGAGCTTACGTTTAAAGGGATGAGATGGAAGTCAATAAACACAATCAATAATAAATTAGATAGTGTGTTACATGGTGGGGTACGAAGGCAAAGGCAACACAGAGCAGAGTATTGGGGACTGGCTCAGACGGGGAGGGAGACAGGCATTTCTTTCTAGGAGGCCTGCGTGAACTCTTTTCCGTTAAAAGATAATTCATCTTTCCTATTCTATGTTTTTTGTTATCTGACCTTTTCTGACAATGCCTTGGTTTTAATTATATGTAATCACTGTGCTAATGAAAATAAGTATAGGCAACTCAATTCATTATCTTGATTACAGAAAAAAATGATATGTTCTCTCATACTGCTACTATTATTTAAAAAAAAAAACTTCATCTGCAGGCAAACCTGGAAGAAAGACCCGGAGATCCAAAAATTCCCGAATTTCCATCCCTAATTTAAAAAGACACCTGTGGGTTTTTTGTAGTCTTTATTCCAAACTTGTACTGACACTTCATAATACAAATGATGAATAGCCAAGTTTTCTCTGAAAAGGACTTTAACAGCTCACACTCTACCAGCTTCACATAAATTTGTTTTACGACCATATGCTTTGGTGTCAGGTATACCTTGCTTTAAGTCCAAGTTCCACCACCTGCAATCTGGTTGAACAGCTTCCTAAGCCTCAGTTTCATGGTCTGTAAAATGGGGATAATTATACCACGCCTCACAGAAGGATTAAATGAGACCATGTACAATTTAAAGTATTTAGCCAGCAGCTATAAAATGATAAGCATTGGATAAATGTTATGTATTATCATATGATTACTTTTTAGAAGGTATTCTCAGGTATAAAAAAACACAGGAACAGAACAACAGTCAACTTTTGACTATATGACTGTATCACCGTGGAATTATTTGTTATTGGACATCTCACATGTGTCTATATGTCCTACCAGAAGCATGAAGGCCAAAAAGCTCTGGAACTGGATTGAAAGAAAGCTCATGCTTATTGTTACCTCCTTGCTCTAATCACATTCTGAGGCTAGACGTAAGTGATCTTTAAATTATGCATGACTCTGGGGCAGAATCATTCAGGAGGGGTCATGTTGAAAGCCAGTGTCAAATGGAAACAGACACTCTTCTCTGTATCTGAACATTTAATACCCCCATGAACACCCCTCCTACTGGAATCATCTGAGGACTGACCCCTAGGGCTCACTGTCCTCTTGATCCTGGAGATTTTGTCTTTAAGGTGCAGGGAAAGGGGGTGCTGTCTGGCATCTAAATTCCATCCATCTGTTTGGAGAATCCCTGCCTTATACATGGAAAGCAGAGCCTATCTCATATCAGACAGAGTGAAAGGTCAAAACCTCACTTGCCAGCTCTCCTGGTGGCCCTATGAGCACTAGTCAGGCCTGACCAATCAGGTTTGCTTGTCCACAGCCTAGAATCTGGATCTAACGACATAAAGGAGCAGGAATAGGGGTGGTGCTACCACCTATGACGGCTATAACATGGGCTTCTACGGGGCATCAGAGCAGAGGTGTGTCCAGCTGACACGTAGAAGTAGGGGAGCTGAAGTCTCCACCGTGTGTGGTGCTGGCAACTGTGTCTACATGGACCCATTTGCCAGCGTGCTTCTGGTTGTCTCGCACAGTGCAGTGCTTCCCTTTGATCTGTCTGCTCAGAGTCTGGCTGTCCAGCCTTCCTGGAGATTCAGTGAGCTTCCTGAGAACCTTTGAAAACAAATCTCCCTTCTCAAGTCAGCCTGAGCTCACAGCAGTTACACATACAACCAGAAACCCTAACTGCTAGAGGATTCTAGAACACCAACCTCTGGGTGACTCTGACCAGGTGCCAGGCACTGGACACAGCACTTTATGCAGGTTCTCTCAATTAATTCTCACAATCACACTGGAAAGAAATCACAGACTCCCTATTTGAGATGAGGAAACTGTTAAGTGGTAGAAATGGTTTCAGGCCCTTCTGGTTAACCACTAAGTTAACCACTAAGCCATACTTTAACTTCTATCCCTTGTTACCTAGATCTTCAATTTTAAAAATTGTATTAAAGGGCCGGCCGAGTGGCTCAGTTGGTTAAGAGCTTGCTCAAGAGTGCGAGCTGAGCTCTAAGCAACAGCAGTTCAATGCCCAGCCTGAGCTGAGCTGCTGCTAAGCTGTCAACAGGTGGCAGGATGGCTCAGCCAAAAAAAAAAATTAAAAAAAATTGTATTCAGCATCTACTATATGCTAGGCTTTTTTCTAGACACTGAGGATAAAGCAGTGATCAAAACAAGCAAAAACCTGTGCCCTAATAGAAGTTACTTTCTAGGTTTTGATATAGACTAGATGTTTGTGTCCCCTCAAATTCATATGTTGAAATCCTAACCTCCCGTGTAATGGTATTATATTAGGAGGTGGGGTCTCTGGAAAGTGATTAGGTCATGCAAGTGGAACCCTCATGAATGGGATTAGTGTTATCATAAAAAAGACCTTCCAGGGCTCACAGCAAGATGATGACTGTTTATGCCTGGAAGCAGGTATGGTCAGACACCAAATCTCCCTTGATCTTGGCCTTCCCAGCCTCCAGAACTGTGAGAAATAAGTGTTTGTTCCTTCTAAGTCACCCAGTCTATATTTTTGTTATAGCAGCCCAAATGGACTAAGATGGTCTTATATTTTTGATTCTTTTTATTTTGCTGGCTGGTTTTCTTTAATGATCTGTATTCTGTTTTTGACACCAGCCTAACAACTTAATCAACTTCATTTAACCTCATCATTCTAGTTCAGTGGAAATAGCCCAAACCAGGACAGCACATAAGTGGCAAACACATAGCTCCTCCCAGACACTGCAAATCCATCACGGAGACTGCATACAGTCTCAGAACGCTTCTTAGCACAGCGGGAAGGGCAGGCACTGCTTAGGGATCAAAACTGCCATGAGAGATGAATCCTATTTGCCATGTGTATTAGTTTTCTATTGCTGCTCTAATAAATCACTACAGACTTAGCAGCTTAAAAAACATTCATTATCTCACAGTTCTGTTGGTCAGAATTGCAGGAGGTTGCAGGGTTCTCTGCTTAGGATGTTATAAATCTGAAATCAGGTGTTGGTGGGCTGGCCTCTTATCTAAAGGCTCTGGGAAGAATCCACACTGCAAGTTTATTCAGGTTGTTGGCAAAATTTACTTCCTTGTAGTTGTAGACCCAGATGACCTCCCTTTTGCCATAAAACAGCATAATCCTGGGAGTGACATCAAGGACAAAGGTCATGGGAGCCATCTGACAAATTCTGCTTACCACACCATCCTCAGCCTAGGTCTGTTGTACAGTTATAATTTTAAATATTCCGGACAGAGTCAGTCTCACTGGGAAGGTGACAGGAAGGACATGAGCAAACAAGCTATGTGGATGTCCAGGGACATCCATGGTTAGAGTTATAAATGCAGAGGGGAGGGACCAAAGTCTATCACATTCTACAGTTTTGGTCAAGGGGTTAAATAAGGATGTGAGAAGCTCAAAGAAACTCCCAAACAGAAGAAGCATGCAAAAGCTTCTGGCCTGTGGGTATAAAAATGGGAATTGAGAAACCGACTTTCCTAATGTGGCTCCCCCTCTGGCTATAAGGGTGTGACTAGCATAGAGGAACAGCTCAGTAAATATTTGTTAAATGAAAACATTAATACTTAAACATCCCGTGTGCGGCCCTGGTATGCGGTCTTTATCACAGACTTTCTCTGTTCAGACTGAAGGGTTCCCGCGAACATTGCACAAGGTGTTAAGAAATCAGGCATCTGTTATTTGTGTGGAAGATGTGTGAAGGCCTCTCTTCTTTTTCTCTTTTTATAAGATTTTATTGGGGAACAGCGGGGAAGGGGAACAGACAAGTTGCTGTCTTTTTGTTCTTCAGTCTAGTTGTGGAGGACGTTGCTTCACTGGCCCATGTTGGTATCGTCATTGTTCTCTTCCTGGATGAGGCAGATTGGTCGCCGACATCTGGATGGTGGCTCATCGTGGCTATTGGCAGCTCACACTGGCTGCTGGCCACTCACTGTAGCTTATGGCAGCCCACTGCAGCAGGGGCTGCAGCTATGACGTCCCTGGGGACTCACAGCAGCCCAGCTCAGGTGGAGCTGTTGTTCACCATCTTAGCTGTAGAGGGCAGTGTCACTGGCCCTCATATGTGGGATCTGAACCAGGGCCGCTGGCAGCCCAAGCCAGCTCTTAACCAATGCGCCCTGAAGGGCTCTGTTCTTAACCTTTTCTTACTGTTTCCTAGCTGTGGCATTTTGGACAATTCACCAGAGCCTCACTTTTGTGATCTATATTTCCCCCCTGTGGTTACTGAGCAGATTAATTATATATGCAAATACCTAAAAATAGTGCCCAGTACCAAGTAAGTGATCAGTAATGGGTAACTGTTATTGTTATCCACATTCCTATTAATGAAAACAGCTTCCAGTGTGGGAACAAGGAACTTTACTCAGCCTCGCTCTCATGAGCAGCTCTATTTTTTCCTTCCTTTTCCTTTCTCTAACATAGGAAGAATCAAATTTAGTATATAGGTCCAAGAAGGAACTCAAGATGACTTTGTAGAAGGCCATTTCATAACACTGCTGCCCTCAAGTTTGACTTCTCTCCTGGTGCTAACTATGCCAGTTCCTCTTTCTCTCCTCCCCGCACCTCCCAGCAGGCAGACTCTCCATTGACCTGAGTGACTCACACTGTTTGCTGTGATGCATCTGGAGTTTCTCACAGTCCTGCCTTCTCCCAAACCTATGCAGATTTGTCATCAGCAAATTTCACCACCTTGCCAGCCAGAGAGCTGACATTTACATACCCACAGCCCCGGGCTGCAGTGACCAAGCCAGTGAATTTCTAATGAAAAATGCATTGGTCCCCAGAAATAAATATTTGACAGCTGGAAATTTCCAGAAGATGGCTAATCATTTTAACCCATTCTCAGTTATTTCCCTTCTTTGTTTGTTTCTCTCTTCCCTTGCACTTCCCCCGTCCCTCCCCCAACCCCCAATAGATCTGCAGTTGACTACCAGAGTTTCTAGAGGACCAGCAGAGGAAAGCAAAAGAAAGACACAGGTAAATGGATCACCTGGCAAGGTATGTTATAATGTTGATGGCTATTTGCAGAGGGAAATGGTAGAATGTCTCACGCTCACTCCAAAGTATTGGGCAGCACAGACAATAATTTACCAAAATGCATGGTGTTGCTGGATTGAGGGAAGTGCTGTTCATGTCTATCCAGTCTCCTTTGCCTCTTCTGAAAAAAGCACCCCAGGGGCCGGCCGAGTGGCGCGGTGGTTAAGCGCTGGTTTGGGAAGCCAGCGGCCCTGGTTCGGGTCCCACATATGAGGGCCAGTGACACGGCCCTCAAAAAAAAAAAAAAAAAAGCAGCTTATGAAAAGAGCAGCCCGTTTTTCTTGGTAGCAAGCTTCCTCCCCAGTTTGGGTGAGAATGTCAATCAAATTCCATCCCGCCCACCCGCTACCAGGCACATAACCCCAGTCAAGCCTATTTAGTTTCTCTCTCCCATGACAGAATTTTCAGCAGAGAAGAACTGGAATTCTTCCAATTCTTTCAAGATGGAAGAATTTGGACCAACAGGCATCATCGGTCCCTGCTTCCTTGATCCTTAGGCCCTTCTCCCCTGAGCTTTGCTTTTTCTGCTTTGCCTTAGAATCTGTGAGACACTTTATATCCTTCCTTTTTTTGGAGCTACCAGAATCACCTTTTGTTACTTGCAAACGAAAAATGGAAATGATATCAACTCTAAATCTAGCATTCCAAAGAAAGAGCACCAGTTCAGAAAAGCAATAAATTGACATGCTTGTATTTACCAGGTGTGCACTGTAATTTATTGCAGGAGAGGGACTATTTTCAAGACAGCAGTAAAATTGACATCTTAGGGTTAATAATTCCCATTTCTCCTGCCAGTTACTGGGGAAGAAAAGGGGTGAGGGGCAGACAGAAGGGCACAGATGTAGCTGATAGACCAGCACTCTAGTGGGATTAATTAAGCAAGGCTAGTGGGTTTTACTAGCATAAGAGAAAGGAAAGAATTTGAAAGGAAAAGAGATGTATGTCAAAATTATTTAGAAATGAATTTGCAAGAGTATAATAGAGACATTTTAGAGGTTAAGTTTTGAAGTCATTGTATAAGGCAAAAGTAATACAGAGTCACAGTTAACTTATCTCTTGAATTACCAATGAGGTATAATATAACTGATGATCCCATACAGGGAGATATTAATATAAATGTATTACATAGACTAAAATGTACAGTGTGCGATAAAAGTACATATGCAAAATATAACGTGATACTGTTAATTACATAAGAAGACAGACTCTGAAACGTGAAATTGCTGCATGTGAGAAGCCCACGCTGCACAGGCACATCTCCTATCTCACCCATAATCTGGGCACAAACCTCATGAATAGAATATTGGACAATATCACCTGTAGCACCTTAAGTGTTGTTTTTATTTTGGGAAGGGGGTTGATGACTAAGTATTTAGACAATGCAAGTTAAAAGTATATCTAAAAAAATGCCTGTGACTTAAGAACCATTTACTTTATTGAAGGGACATGGCTGCAATTAGGTAAGCTGCTACCGGTTTGGACAGAACTGAAAACCATAGAGCCTTCACAGAGTTGGACTTCCCCTAGGCCTTGAACACTAAAATATACAGATTATTCTAAAGTTCTTTATTTGTTTTTGCCTAAAAGACAATACAACTCTATAAAAACATTTTAACAAAATATTAAGATAAAATTAGCAAATAAGTGGAATTCAATACACAAATTAAAGGCAGAGATAAATATAAAAATGCAGGTACAAGGATGCAACTTACTCACTAGTCATAGAATCACAAAATAATTCAGGTCTGAAAGAGGTCTTACAGAAAATCCAATTTAACTTTTTAAACGATAATGCTCAGTACTAAGCAGACATTAAGAAATGCCTGTTGAGAGGATAAATAGCTTAATTTTTTAAATGAGAAACAACAGTGATTAAAATGATTCTTGAGTTCATGGTGAAATTTGGAAAAACAAGAAAAAGAAAAAAGAGAGAAAGACAGGGAAATTTTTTTTTTAATTGTATTGGGGAACAGCCATAGTCATCATTGATTACACATTGCTTTCATGCTACAATGGAATAGTTGACTCCTTTAGGGATGGGGCAGCTCACAGTGGCCCATGCAGGGATTGAACCAGCAACCTTGGTGTTATCAGCACCATGCTCTAACCAACTAAGCTACCCAGTCACCCTGAAATTTTTTTATGTATTTATTTTTTTTGAGGGCAGTGTCACTGGCCCTCACATGTGGGACCGAACCGGGGCCACTGGCTTCTCAAGCCAGTGCTTAACTGCCGCGCCACTCGGCCAGCCCTGAAATTTTTTTTTTTAAGTATGAGAAAATAAAAGGTAAATCTCTTCTTTGTAAAAGAATGTTAACTATGAAATGGAGAATGAATGATAGAATTAGAAAATCAGCATTTTACAACCCTCAATGTAATAACTGATTCAAGCAAGGATCATCAATGAATGTGACAACAATTGGGTAGAAGGTTTTGAAGAACAAGACATTCACACAGATTACTTATGAACTATAATGGGGGAAAGTTACCTCTATAATGGAGCAATCTGGCGGACACCTCCTTGATCAAGTGATCACACTAAGCATTGCCAATTAGAGGACACACTGACATTTGATATCTCCAAATGTGATGCAAGGGAAGTACACAACACCAGCCATGCAATATTCTTGCCAAAAAGAAGTCTATCCCAATTCCAATTATAAGGAAACAATCAGACAAATCCAGAATGTGGGTCATTCTACAAGATAAATAGCTTGGACTCTTCAAAAAATATCAATGTCACACACACACACACAAAGCGGTGTGTGAAATTTTTCTAGCTTATAGGAGATTAGCAGACAAGCACATGTAACACATTAATCTTGAATGAATCCTGGATTTTTTTTTTAAGGCAAGAAAGGACATTTGGGGACATACTGGGGAAATTTGAATATTGATTATATATTAGGTATTATTGAATTAATATGACATTTCTTGGATATAATTATGGTGGTTATGGTGGAGCATATCCTGATTCATAGCCCACCTATGCTAAAGTTCTTTAAGGCGAGGGTCATTATGTCTGCAAATTACTCTCAAAGGATTCAGCTCTGAAGAAGTACACACACACACACACACACACACACACACACACACACACGCATAAAACAAAAAAGCAAATGTGGCAAAATGTTAATGATTGGTGAACTCTAGAGGAAGGCATAGGGATATTCCATGTGTTGTTCTTTCATTTCAGTAATTTTTGACATTTTTCAAAACAAAGTGGGAGAGAAATGAGGAATCAGGTTCAAGACATCTTTAAATGCCACACGCAAACCACTGGAAATACTATCAACTAGAGTTTAGTCTGTCCCGTGCTTTTCCCTCAGGCTTGTATAAAAGGTATTCTCATTAACCCAGAAGCTGTTAAAAGTCAAGGCCTCACAGGACTCTAAGAATCTACTTCAGAAGTGCTTGCAGCCGGAATATATAAAGAACATTTACAACTTAATAAAAATGGCAACCCAGTTAGAAAATTGGCAAAGGATATTACTCCAAAAAAGATACACAAATCGTCAATGAGCACATGAAAGGATACTCAATATCGCTACCCACTAGGGAAGTGCCAATCAGAACCACAAGATACCACTTCCCACCCATTGGAATGGCAATAACCAAACAGACAGATAGTAATAGGTGCTGAAGATGACGTGGAGAAATTGGAACCCCACACATTGCTGGTGGGGATATAAAATGGTGCAGGTGCTGTGGAAAACCGTTCAGCAGCTCCTCACAGTTAAGCATAGAGCTACCCTGTGACAGCAATTCCACTCCTCTCCTAGGCATACACCCGAGAGAAATGAAAATATATATAACACACAAAAACTTGCACACAAATGTTCAGGGTAGCATTATTCATCAGAGCCCAAAAGGGGAAGCAATCCAAATGTCCATCCTCTGTGCTACAGCCATACAGTAGACGATTATTCAGCAATAAAAATGAAGGATATATTGATCATTCGTTTAAATGCAAACATATGGATGAGCCTTGAAAAGATTATGCTAAGCGACAGAAGCCAATCAAAAAACATGGCAAAAGGTATGATTCCATTTATATGAAGTGCTCAGAATATTCAAATCTATAGGGACAGAAAATGGATGAGTGGTTGCACAGACTCAGAGGAAGAGGAGAATGGAGAGTGACTGCTAATAGGTATGGGGTTTAAGGGTGATGAAAATGTTCTAACCCAGATTTTAATGATGGTTTCACAGCCCTGTGAATATGCTAAAGAACAAAGAATTGTACACTGAGTGAAATGTATGGTATGTGAGTTATATCTCAATCAAACTGCCTTAAGTGTGAGTGTGTGTGTGAGCGGGTGTGTGTGTGTGTGTCCGAAGAAGTGTGTATATCCCATAAAGCATTTGCAGGCAGCTTTCCCCCTAATCTTTGATCTTTCTAGCATGTGGTTTCTTTGTGTCTGCTACAACTCTGAGCTAAGTCCCTAGTCCCTGTTCTAAACATCCTAACGTAGGCCTCTGACTAGGTGGACACAGACATAGGAACCACAAGTCGCCTTCTTTGCAGCATCACTTAGCACCAAATCACTGAGTTCCATCCTCCCACACCAGGAAAATAAGCACTGATGGATCAGCTGGTATGTATTGTCCCTGGGCAATGATCACACGTACAGGATCAGGCTCAGAATTGCTATCCGAGGCAGCCTGTCTCTGAAGCATCTGCTTCCTTAGATGAACTGGGAGTTTCAAAATTAGAAAAGGAAGAACCAGGTTTTTAAAGGGAAAGAAAGTAGTTTGTGTGCTGAGGAGGAAAGCAATGGAACACGCAGGTGGGAGGAGAGAGCCGTGCACACAAGCCAGGCATGGTCATGGGACATTGTAGCCCCTCCAGCAACCTGTCTTTCTCCTTCTGGAACAATTATCCAATTTCCCAGGGGAAACCTCTCTCTCTCTAGGCTTCAGTACACTTGATTTGGGTCTAAGCCAATCACTGCATCCATTCCTCTTGCCACAGAGGCTGGTTAGGCTGGTTCAGGGACAGGCACGTGGCCTAACTGGGCCAGTGAGACTCAGACCCAGGATTTGTTTTGGAAGATCCAAGAAGAAAAAGAAATCTGTGCAGATTTTAAGGCAAGAGCAGCTGGCTGCAATCTAGCCACCACAAGGGAACACTTGCCTGAGAACAGAAGGAGGTCCTCGTATCATATGGGACCCTGATCTAGATGCTACAACACCTGACAGTTTGAGCTGCTCAGTCAGTAATTCCTCCCACCACCCTTCTTTTCTTTTTTCTCTTCAACCAGTTTGAAACGTGTTCTGCCTCTTGCAATGTACAGAATTCTGCTTACCATGGAAGGAACAATAGAGTTCCACTAGTGATTCTCTACTAGTGGTGTCACGGCCAGCCAGTGACAGGAAATCCTATCTGTAATGAAGTTTATTTGTCACCTTGGCTATGGTATGCAGGTATTGGGGTCAAACATGACTCTATGTGTTTGTATAAAGGTATGCTTAAAATGAGATTAACATTTAAATCAGTAGACTTTGAGTAAAGCAAATTACTTTCCCTGATGTGAGAAGGCCTAGTCCCATCACTTGAAGGCCTTAGTAGAAAAGACTGGCCTCCCTGGAAGAAGAGGAGAGTCTGCCAGCAGACTGCCTTCACACTACCTAACTGTCACTCTTCCCAGGGTCTCCAGCCTGTTAGCCTACCCTGCACATGTTGGATTTGCCAGCATCCACAACTGCCTGAATCAATGCTTTAAAATATATCTAAATCAATCTTTCAGTAGATAGTTGATTGATCGATGGATAGATAGATAGATAGATAGATAGATAGATAGATAGATAATTTCTGTAGAGAAACCTAACATATGACCAAATGGTGATCCATGGCAACATGTCGGCTTTCAGAATTTCAGGTGGGAAGCACATAATGTCAGCACCCTTTCACCCAACTCTGCCTCCACCTCCAACAATAATCACTGCACATAAGGTTCTGTATAACATCCTTTGCTCCCATCAGCTTAATTACCTAATACACCATTCCCGCTTTACAGATAAAGAGAGATTAATTGACTTGCCAGAGGTCGAAATGCTGGGAATTGGGAGACCCAGGTATCCCATTAGGGTTTCCGTTGGTCCATCACGGAGGAAACTTCTAAGGATGCTCTTTTCTTTCTCAGAGTTAGGGCAGCAGATTTAAAGTTACAAGAAGAAGCAAGACCATACCCATACTCCATGCCCCTTCCACGCTCCCCCCAGCACTGCTTCCCTGTCAGGATCCCTTTGTCAATTTAAATACCTACTCGTGGGTGGTGCTGGTCTAGAGTGACTCACTGAGTCACAGCCATGGTCTCTGCCCTGGCAGAGTACAACACAAGCTCCAATTCCCAAAATGCTGATGCCACTCGCTCTCTTAGGTTAACAGACTCATACCCTCTCTACCTTTCCTCAGTCAGGGCTTGGTTTTCTAGCTGGCCTTTTCTGTCAACAGCAGCTTTAGGATAACATGGATAGCAAGTGGTTGGAATGGAGAAAGAAGGAACGGGCACCAGGCCCCTTCTGAGGTCCAAGCAAAAGAAGGCCTGAAGGGCTCTGACCACCTGCGGGCATCTGCATCCTGCCTCCTATGATGGCACTAGCAGTTATGTCCAAATGTTTTGGCATTTATAGCCCATCTCATAACTTATACCATATCCACACTACCTTTAATATTATTTATTCAGCATAGTTTTAACTGGCTCCTGTTTCATTAAATTAAATCTATTTGAAAAGAGTTTTACACAATTATTACATGCGAAAACTATTTTTAATTGCCATAAATAGAAAATACCTTAGAAAAAATAAAATTTAAAACATACTTAATTTTACTAGACACACTTATCCATCAAAGGCCATGAGCCTGTGGCTAACTCATTTTGTTTAAGAAAAAGGGAGACATTACAAGTAATGAGTGCTAAAGACCTTTTTAGGGGGTCAGAACCTGTGCTGGTTATGCTTGACAACCCATTTTAATCATAGTTCACCCAGGAATGGTTAAATAAAAAATTTGGCATTTCATTCAATTATGTTTCAATATAAAGAAAAATATATTTCCAGATGCTCCTATTTTTAACTGCCAATATAAGTATAGAAATTCCTTTCCTAGTTTGTTTATGCCAGCCTTTAAAATACATCTTCAATTAATGTAATTAAAACATTTAATCTTAAAGATTATTAAACTGGAATTTCATTAGGTAGAAAAAAAAGACCTACTAGCACCAACTCAGACATTCCCCTTACGTTTGTGGGAGAATTAAAAATGTATTAACTTTTCACTACATATCTTATTTTTATTTAATGCAGAATTTGTAGACCAACTAAAACCATCTTCCTCACCACATGAAAATATCTCAGTGCCATATAAAATCATTTGTAAACTGCTGTGGCATGTGTCCCATTTTGGGGAACACAGATGAAAATAAAATAAAACAGACTTTGAAGTTCAGTACCTGGACTGGATTCCTACTCTGCCAGTTACCAGCTGTGTGGCTTTAGGCAAATTACTTAACCTCTCTGAATTGCCACTTCTTCATCTGTAACATGTAAAGTATAACAATATGAACTCTGTAAGGCTGTTGGGAAATACAAAAGGATAAAATATAACAAGGGCCTCTCTTAGTGCTTGGTAGGCAGTAGGCATACAATGCAGATTACCACTCTTTGATGGGAAGGTGTGGGAGTCCTTGCTGACACTGAGAAAGCTGCCTCCTGTCAGAGATGACAACCTAAATGCCCACAGGGGCCGAGCAAGTCATACGAAGGAGGGCAGCATGTTGGGTGGTGTCCTAATAAAATGGAGACCCAGCTAAGGTTGCATGTAAAACAGCTTGCTCAGTCTCAGGTGACTATATAGCCATTTTAACAGCAAGTAACATTTGTGAAACTATCACTTTACAGGTCTAAGGGCTTTCCATACACTAACTCATTTAACCCTCCTAACCCTAGGAGGAAGGTCCTATTATCATCTCATGTCATACATGAGCTAACTGAGGCACAGTGAGGTTAGGTAACTTGTCCAACCCCACTTCCTGCTAGGAAGTGGTGAGGCCAGATGCAAAACCCAGGCATTCTGTTTCCAAAGCCAGTCATTCTCTTTAACCTGTAAGAGCAGTGAGTGCTTAACAAGCTTTAGGGTGCAAGTGGAGGGCTTGTTAAAATTAAAATTGCAGGTGAATCAGTAGGTCAGAAGGGGAAGGACTGACAATTTGCATTTTTAATGAATTCCCAGGAGATGCCATTCTGCTGATTTGAGGACCACACTCTGAGAACCACCCATTAGTCTATTCTTCCTCTCTTAAGGCTAAACCAGAGTTCCAGATCTTCTGATTGAATTTCAAGAAAGCCAGAAATGTGGTCTTTTTTTTTTTCTTTTTTTGAGGGCAGTGTCACTGGCCCTCATATGTGGGACCGAACCGGGGCCGCTGGCTTCCCAGGCCAGCGCTTAACCACTGCGCCACTCGGCCGGCCCTCAGAAATGTGGTCTTCTACATGAAGGCTCACCCTATTTAAATGCTGGCCACTAATTTAGCATTTTTTTTTTTTCCTTTTTAGAGGGCAGTGTCACTGGCCCTCATATGTGGGATCCGAACCGGGGCCGCTGGCGTCCCAAGCCAGCTCTTAACCACCGCGCCACTCGGCCAGCCCTAATTCAGTATTTTTAACAATACTATACAAGCTAACAACAACAAAAATAAGCTAGCAAGCCAAATTTGGTCTCTAGGCTGTTGCTTTGTGATTTCTGCTTTATGTATCCAAAGCATTTGAATACATTTATGCCACAATGTGTATGGAGCACTTGCCATGCACCAAGGGCCATGATGGGAGCTGGGCATAGAGACATGAGCAAGACAGATAAGAATATCTCTCTTTGTGGAGGTTACAGTTAGGATGAGGGAGTAGAAGAGAATGGAGAAGACAAAAAAAAAATAAACAAATTAAAACATCTTTCCAGCTATGGTAAGCTCTCTAAAAACAAACAAACAAAAAAACCCAGCAGGGTGATAGGCTGGGTGGTTATTTGCAACTCTATGAGGAGGAAGGAAAATGTAATATTCCTCTATCACAGATGAGAAGCAGACAAAAAAATAGTTGAATTATGCACCACGTCCAAAGTCCCCAAAGTCATGGAGGTCACACCACCGCCTGACTTCCCGCCAATGCCCATTCCGTGACATCATTCTGTCTCCCACAGATTATTTACCTCATTCCAAAGTGTGGAAGGTCAAACCACCGTATTTTGCAGTCTGCCTCTGCAGGTGAAATTTAGCTTTAATTGTCTAATTGCTGCTCTGGCAACAGTTGCCACAGATTCATTTTAGAACTCAGCACAGGTGTGCTCTGTGGCTGATGTTCTATTTTCAAGGACGAAAGAAAGGAATTAGGGAACCTGATGTCTTCTGCTTCAAGAGTTAAGATGAAGTTATTTTTTCCCCCAATCAACTCATGTTATCTCATTTCAATTTTCCAGAGTGTCTTCTCATCATAAATTAAATTGGGTTGCCAAATCCCAGAGCAACAAAAATGGAAAGGGAGTTGGGAGGAGGGGAAGAAAAGTTTTGGAGCTTATTAAAAAAAAGTTTCCATGTCCTTGAAGTACAGCCATTATATAAGGGAACTGTATATGATGATAATAATGAAAATGGTGATGATGAAAATCAGGATAATGATAATGATAAATGATGATGATATGATGATGATGATGATGACCCTGTCTGGCCCTTACCAAATATTCACTAATTAAAGCCCCAGGATTCTACTCTGGGGTAGGTAAGCAGCACTAGGACCATTTCACATATTAAAAAACAGATTTTTCCAGCGGCCCCAGTTTGGTCCCACATAGGAGGGCCAATGACATTGCCCTCAAAAAAAAAAACCAAAAAACAAAAAACAAACAGATTTTTAAAATGTCTAAGTGAATTTCTAAAATAGTTACTGCATTCTTGATTCTAGCCATTCATTCAATTTCAACAAGACACCCATTTCTTAAAAACATCAAACAGATATGCTGACTTTGCACGTGCTTTAATTATTTTCAAGTCAGCACGAGAGAAATGAGCAGGAGCTGGTGATGTGCGCCTTTACAAACTTGACATGGAAGAAAACACCGAGGCAGAGACAGGTGATAAAGAGATGGCCAGTAAGTAAATTCCAGTGCCCCTACTACATCACGGCCCATTTTAGAAATCAGCAGAGGTCAAACCTTGGCCCTGGAAATAAGCATGCAAAAGTACTGGGTGAAAGAGCAGCAATCCATCAAAACTCGAAGGTACACACACCTGGCCATGTGCAACAAGGCTCTGTGTTCCCTAATTGTTTCTAATAGAAAGAGGCAGCACGGGCAGAATTCAGTGTCAGCTGCAGTGATCAAGTCAGAAGTCCTCAGGTCTCGCTTTCATTACCTGTGGAATGCAGGTGATGAGGATAATCATAGCTGCCCTATCTACCCTCAGGCTGTCACCTGGTAAAATATAAAACCACACTGGAAACTGTAAAGGGACAATCCAACAAAAGCTAGGGTATTATTATCAGTCTTCTCTCCAACTGGATTTGAGAGCTACTTATGTATAAAGAAGACATCATCTTGTAGTTCTTTGTACCTCCCTCTTAACATATTCTTTGTATTTCTAATCTCATTATTACCACCTAATAATGTCAAACACAGACATTGTGGATATTGCCAGTTTTCAAAATTCTTTGTTCCTTACAAAAGAGTTCACCTAAGGTTTTTGTCAGTCAGTACATTTGAAATCTGATCTAGTTGCCCCTCAAAATAGAAAAACACTATGTCAGTTCTAGAATAGAAATAGTACCCTTTTTATCTAGCTCTTTGCATTTATATTCTCATTTAATCTTCCCAGTAGCCCTTCAAAATTGATACAATTAGCCTCATTTTTGGATGAGGAAACTGAGAATCAGAGAGTTTAAATAACTTGTCCAATTTCCCACAGCTAATTAGCAGCAGAGGGAAAATTTAAGTGCCTGCATTCCTCTCTACATTGTGGAAAGCTTGGTGCTCCATGGACACCGCTATGGCTCTGAATTCCCACTATACTCGATATACAACGACTAACTCAGTTCTTTCTACAAATATTTCTTAAAGTATTCCTCTTACCAAAGAGAGATGATCCTTCTTTTGGACAAGTATTCAAAATATGAATCTCAATCCTATAAGCACATTAGAAACCTTTCCCGTTTATTCTTTGAATTCCAGAAATTTATGTGCAGGGGCTTGGAGGGTGGAAGATTATTGCATAATGGTATCTTCAGCCAGGACAATGATTCCAACTTTAGCTTTTAGCTTGCCTGAGGAAACTTGATAAAAATGCAGATTCCCAGGCTCCCTGCCACCTCATTATGGAACAACTTACTTAGGGAGGAGCCTAGGAATCTGAGCTTTCATAAACTCCCTCGTTCTTCAAATACAGGTGGGTCTCAGGCCACACACGGGGTAAACAGATTTAGAAGGGGCAGGAATTGGGAACCAGGGTCTTAGGTCTGTGGCACATTTGCTGTGAGGCCTTTGACAACTCAACCAGCCTCTTCGGATTTAAGTGTCTGAAAAGCGACTTTGTTTTTCTTGGGTATCCCTGGCCCCCATCCTTTGGGGGCTGACTGGGCCTCGTTTGCTTCAGAACTTCTTAACGGGTGACACAATCTTTTGGTGTATGGTCACTGTGTCAGCTATTATCTACTGAGATGTTCAGTAACTTCTCCAATCTGCAGAACAAGCTCAGGATGGAAGGTTAGGCCAACCCTGGAAGGAGGCCCAGGCCCATTCCAGCATTTCCAGGACTCTCTCACAGCCAGTCATCCCTGGAGGGCAGAGCCATCAGCAATGAACTAACCCCCTTCCACTGATGTTTAAATGACTGCAAGAGGCACCCTCCTTGGCAAATACATGTCACCAAGAAGGCAGTACAAAGGCTGCTTGCCAGAGGGGCTGCCTCAACATCTATACAAAAAATCTTATACATATACATATTATACACACACACACACACACACCCCAGGGGTGCCAAAAATATGTGTATACATTTTAAGAGATGTTAGCTATGCTCAAGCAGTAGTTCACTATAATCAGAAGTGCCTGGATGCTGATGGTAACCACTTTGAGCACCTCTTGTAATTGCAGAAGTCAAACGTGACTTGTATTCGTCTTTTGTTTTTGGTATATATTGAGTATTACAATCAATACAGTTTTTTCCTTTCTTAAAATGTGTATACATTTTTTTTGGCACCGTGTGTGTGTGTGTGTGTGTGTGTGTGTGTGTGTGTCTCCTTCAAGATTGGCAATGGAGGGAAGATCTCCTTGAGGCTGAAGTTCCCCAACCCTACCAATGCATTAGAATGAGTTGTGAACTGTGAAAAATATATACATTCTTGTATCCCCACCCAGAAACTTTTATTTAAAAGGTCTGGGGTGGGACTTCCAGTATCTGTACTTTTTAAAGTTCCCCAGGTGAATCTATTTGGCAAGAAGAATTGAGAACACTGCCTTCAAGGACTTTCAAGTGTCAATCCCCAAGCCGGCAGTAGAGAGGAGCTGACCCCTGCCCCTCCCAACAATGGGCCCCTTCCCCTCCCAATAATGGGCCCCTCCCTTAGCTGGAGCACAGCTCAAGAACAATCAGAACTACAACGTTTAGGCTGGTGGTCTCCACAGTATATTAACTGACAATATTAGAGTTTATCTTTAAGTTTATTTTTACCTAAAACTTAGGAGGTTAAACTTTACAGATATTTAATATATGGCTTGACACTGGGGCCCTCTCTTGATTCTGCTGTCAGATGATTATATAGCAGGCTTCCTAAGTAGCAGTGATAATACCCTGAGAGAAGGGGGAGTGCCACAATATGGGAGAGGTGACATTGGGGATATTGAGGACTAAATTTTAGCATACTGTGACATATTATTGAGTTTGCCAGGTTAAATGGATTTATAGAATTGTGAATATCTGGTATTACTTAAACTGACTTTTACAAATGACCTACGCAGATTACTACAAAAGAATCCACAGAGCATGTATGATTGTCTAATGCAAGCACAAGAAAGTGAGAAAACAGCTGAATTGGTGCATCTCCTACTCCTCGTATGAGCTGCTTTGATGCTACAGTATAAAGTAAAAACAATAATGAGAACTAACCATAATTTAGTCTAAAAAAAATCAAAATAATCAAAATGGCTCTTTGGAGTATAGATTTTGCATACTATTATTAACAATGAACCTTGATGTATGTACAAATCATGCTTTGGAATACAGACAGTCTTCACTTTGCACAATTCTTTAAACTCCAGTTTAAATAACACCAGTCTCTCATTATAGTTCTAATTTCAGTTTCCATGGTTTATTAACTGTGAGTAATTTACATATAGTACAAACTTCATTGCTTTAGTCCACAAATCACTATGTAAATAACAGATGCACATTATGATCAGTGACCAATCATGTCACTTCTTTCAAAGTCTATCAGTGACTGGTCACTGGACATCATTGTCCAGTCCATGCACAGACAGCAAAGCATGTGGCTGTGTTGGCTTCTTGTGTCGCAGTGATATTCCCATGTGACATTCTACACAAATGAGTGAACTGGCCACCAACAGTGAAAGCACAGCAAAGAAACAAAAAGTGATCATTGCTGGCCATGAAATTCAAACAAAAGATGAATGGAATTATAGAAGAAACACCTGAACACAAAGTCTAGAGATTCTGGATACACAACCAGAAGAATTTAATGAAGGTGAACTTAACATAAATAAGAAAGTAGTTGTAACCACAAAAAAAAAAAAAAAAAGGAAGGAGGAGAAGGGGGAGGAGGAGAAGGACCACCCCCCAGGGGAAGTGACACATGACAAAAAAGTTAACATTAAAGGAACTCTCAGAGACATTTCATGAAACCACAAAGTTAAAGGGAAAACTGATACCAACTCAGAATGTATGACGAGTTGCCATGTTATAGAAAAGGTGCTTGCTCTGTACCATAGTGATGAGAAGGGGAAGAGAAGCACTATTCAAACTACTCTTTATAAGTGTTTGACAAAGAAATAAAGCATTTTAATTCCCAATGTTTTAAATAGCAGTGTACTAAATATTAGTTTTACTTTTTTTATTTCCCTATGCATTTATAACCAACAGTAAGAGAGGTTTTACTGTTATAAAACAATTTTAAAGGTCATTGTACGATTGCAATTTTTCCCACTGCTTATTAAGACTGCTTTGCAAAGTTTCAGCTTGCATCACTATTTTTAGAGTCCCATACTGCTGAAGCAAGTACTGCCTGTTTTAGCTAATCATAGGAGTATACGTGTATAATTTATTGATAAGTTAATATACATAGTTTGGCAGCCTTTGTTCAAACATTTTCTACTGAGATACTGTGCAATAAAAAGAATTTGGAAACCTCTGGCTCAGATGATGCTCATTAGAGAATGCAAGCATGGCAAAAGGGCAATGAGTACATTAACAAGGAACTAAGCAATTCGAGTCTCACAGCGTGTAGCTTTCCCACCTTCCACTTGGTGCAAGCCTTTCCTCCCAGCCTCCAGCCTGCTCCCATGTGTCAGAAGCCATCTTGAACACCTTTCACTTGGACATGACCTCTAAAACTTCTACCACATTAGTCCTCAGAAGGTGGTCCTCAGAAAGATATCATGCAGGAGCTTGTTAAAAATGCAGGATCTCAGGCCCCGCCCGGAGCCTACTGAACCAGAATCTGCATTTTAATAAGATTCCTATATGATTCTTGTACTTGAAACTTGAGACATACTGCCCTAGACTTCATGTCTGAGCCTAAGAGGCAACCCAAGGGCCAGCAGGGAGAGGGATTCCCTATGTCATATATCTAAGGACAAGTCTGCTGTATTTTGTTTAAGGACACACTACTTCTCTAGGTGACTGAGCTTACTTATGAAAACAATAGAAATAATAGCAGTAAGAACAGCAAACATTTATCAAGCACTCTATGCTAGACAATATAGCATGGAACTGTGCTATGATAAACAGTATGATAAACTATCTGTATCACCTCATGTAATAGTCACATGATCTGTAAAATGGGAATAACTTTACTATTCCCAACACACATCTAGTAGCAAAGTTGCACAGAACCTAGATGATGATGGAGGTAAATGAGAATTTGGAGCCTGGGGGTGGGGGATGGGGGTGTGCATGGACACACGCTCACAAGCGTGCTTTAATCATGACAGGAAAAGTCAGCTGCTTATCTTGAATCCCCCATTTTCTTTAGGCTTTCTTTGAACTACTTCCCTGAGTTATTGCCTACAGCTGACAATTTAGGATCATTTCAATTGGGGGCATGGGTCAACTGACTGTGTCACAAAAATGGAAAATTTTCATATGGGAATTCAATGCACCCAGTATAGCACCAAACAATCGTGAAAAAGAAGAGCAAAGTTGGAAGATTTGCATTTTCCATTTCAAAACTTACCATAAAGTTACAACAAGAAAGATAATGTGGTACTGACGTAAGGAAAGATATATAAAATGAACGACGTAGACTTACGAGCCCCAAAATAAACTCATGTATTTATTGGTGAGTCAGAAAATGTTAATAAAAATGAGTCTGGGAGCTGACAGGAATAGGTTTAAAGATGAACCACTTAGTTCTGAGTCCTGGCTAGCACTACACCTGCAGGCTGACAAACACCAGGACAATTTTTGGAGGATGCCAACTGAGACAACAGTTCTCAGAAGGGGCCAGCTGCAACAGTAAACAACTGCAAGATGACTGTCCCCTTGCGTCGTGCACAGAAAAATATAAACCACCAGCTAAATAGCAGCCTGCTGCAGCTGTCTAAGACTCTACACCCAGCAATGCCTCTGCTGGTGTTTCTCTCCTTAGAACCCGAGGAGCCGTCCTCTTTAGACACTGCCACCGGCATTCTCTCTGCCCCACCTTTAATAAAACTTTCCTTGCTTTCCTACTTTCTGAGTCTTGTGAATTCTTTCACATTCTGAGAATGACCAGGGGTAATTCTAAACCAATACATTTATTGTCAAGCGATTTTTTTGAACAGGGCACCAAGACACTTCAGTAAGGGAAATAATAGTCTTTTCAACAAATGGTCCAAATAAGAAAGTTGAATCCTTCCTCATAACATACACAAAAAAGAACTCAAAATGGATCATAGGCCAAAATGTAAAAGCTAAAATTATAAAAGTCCTAGAAGAAAACATATGAGCAAATCTTCATTACCTTGGGATAGGCAATGGTTTCTTATATACAACCCAAAATCACAAGTGACAGAAGAAAAATATAGTTAACTTGCTCTTCATTACAATTAAAATCTTTTGTGCTTCAAAAGATACCATCAAGAGAGCAAAACGACAATCCACAGAATGGGAAATATTTGCAAAGCATATGTCTGAGAAGGACCTAACATCTAGAATATGCAAAGAACACTTAAAACTCAACAATAAAAGGATAAATAACTTGATTAAAAATGGGTGAAGGATCTGAATAGACATTTCTCTGAAGATGAAAATATACAATGACCGACAGCACATGAAAAAGATACTCAACACTATTAGCCATCATGCAAATCACAACCACAATAAGATACCATTTTACACCCACTAGGATGGTTACAATCAAAAGCATTGGTGAGGATGTGGAGAAAAGGCAACCTTTATACACTGCTAGTGGGGATGTAAAATGGTACTTCTACTTTGGAACGATCTGACCATTTCTCAAAATGTTATAGATGGAGATATATCTGACTTAGTAATTCCACTCTGAAGTACATACCCGAGAGAAAAGGAAATAAATATACATACAAAAACCTGTACTTGAATTCTTATAGCAGCATTTTCATAACAGCTAAAAAGTGGGAACAATTTGGGCCGGTCAAGTGATTAAGAGCTGGCTTGGGATGTTAGCGGCCCCGGTTTGGATCCCACATATGAAGGCCAGTAACACTGCCCTCTAAAAAAAAAAAAAAAAGTGGGAACAATTCAAATGTCCATCAACATTTGAATAAACAAAATGTATATTCACACAATATAAAATTTATATTCACACAATAAAGCCTATTCAGCAATAAAAAGTGTGAGGTACTGATAATTACTTTAACATAGACATAACTTGAAAAGATTGAACTAAATGAAAGAAGCTAGTCACAAAAGACCACATATTGTATGATTCTATTTATATGGAGTATCTAAAATAAGGAACCCCACAGAGACAGAAAGTAGATTAAGGAGTGCACAGGGCTGGAGAAGAAACAGGGAGTGACTGCTAAAGGGTATGGGTTTTTTTCTTCAAGTAAAGAAAGTGTTCTGGAATTAGATAGTAGTGATAGTTACACCTTTGTGAATACGCTAATGACCACTGAACTGTACTCTTTATACGGGTGAGCTCTATAGATGTTCAACAAAGCTGCTGAAAAAAATCAAAGCCTAGAGCGACTCCCATAATTTCCCACCCCAAGAGCAGTTCTGACAACTCAGCTCATAGATGAGTTCAGCTGCTCCCCTAAGCCTGGCCTCGTCCTGCTTCTGTATTTGTCTGCTTTTAAGGAGAGAAATATTGTTATGGTCAAGGACTAATGAACACAAGGATGGGTGACCGGGCAGTGAGGTTTCCCCAGGTCCTGGGCTATAATTAACACAGTCGCCAACTCATGAGCCATTCCTCCTCAGCAGCCTTCAGTACTCTCCATTGAAGAGTCAAGTTTCTAGTTTGGGCCCTCTCTCAGAGGAGGCAGGGCCGCCAGCAAGGGAACTGAGTTCATGTCTTGTTCTCTAAATAAAAGTCATAGAGCCAACGAAGATGGTTGGAGGAGGTGCGGTTGTTAATTCGGTACAAGTGTGAATTTATCTCCTTCTCCTCAATTAATTAGATTTTTATTTTAATTAGGCTGACTCCATTTGCCATCCCTTCTTAAATCCATATACTAGCAGAACACAAAATTGCAGCCTAGTCTGAACTTTCTATCCAACCAGGTTTGAACAGCAAAGAATTTAGAAAAGTTAGAATTTGAAAGGGGCAAATTTGTACCATTAATAATTCAATTATTAATAGCTGAGATCTAATGGGCAGTCTACATTTCAGTTATGATATTTCCCCCTGCATGAGTTAGCACAGGAGAGGAACACTTCAGAAAAATGCTAGGAATGACAGTTCCATATACCCTCAAGATTTTAGGGACACCAACTCACCAGGAAAAGCCAGACAGAAGTCTGAATACATGACTCAAAGTGCTCAATTCCCACTGGTAGTTACTCATGTTGCTTCAGAGGAAAGAAGACTCTCAAATATTGAATTTAACATAAATACGTCTACTCCCTGTGTACTTTCCAAAATTGAAATGCCGCAAGTTCTTTCCAAACTTCCAGTTAAAAGAAAAGAAAGTTAATTGCTCTGACCCCCTAAAAGACCAGTGCAGACTAGCAAATATGTACACACACACACAAACATGCACACACACAGCACCTTGCTCTAATTGTTGTAATTGCTTCGGATTTCTCATCAAGAATCTGGCAAGCCCCCCGGCTGGGTCCTGTAGTCATTTCCAACCCCTTAGCCTTCCTCCCTCATACTTTCAGTCGGTATGTAATGTAGACCTACATGGATTTAAAGTGGAGTGGCGAATGTGTAAATAGTCCAGGGTTCTGGAGAAGGTAACTAGTATGAACATTAGGGACATGCTCCATAAACTATTAAATAAAGGGCCATAATTAGTTATACAATGTGCTGTCCCCCTCCTTTTTAAGACAGCTCTAAATTTCCATGGCTCTTAAGAGTTAAATGAAGATGTAGTAAAAACCTTAAAATGAGGCCAAAAGGAAAAAGAGAAATAGTCCTCCTCCTCCAATTCCAGTTGGAGTTCCAAATCAACTTCCTAATCCTGCTGTTTCTGGGCCAACCACCCCCACCCTTCTCTATTTCCTTCCTAGGAACCAACTGCATCTCAGCCTGTTCCCTCCTGGCTCTGCCAAAGGGAGCCCTTTTGCGTGCCTAGGACCACCCACAGAAACGAGGCTGGTTTGGACAGGAGGACCCAACGGCAAAGGGGGAACATCTCGCCTGTTTCCAAGAGGGGTTGAGTCACCTTGGTTCAGCAATGAGATCTCAGCAACTGTTACACCCCAAGCCCCACTCCCTACTGCCTCACATGGCCACAGCTCGGGTGGCATCTAGAGTAGGAGTGTCCAAGCAGCAAATGTTTGACCAATGCTTAGCTGCCTAGAGCATAACTACCTATAGAGGTTTATAAAATCTACAGATTTCCAGGGCCCACCCCAGAAATTCTGACTAGGGAGGTCCTGGCATGGTAACCAAGTATCTGCATTTGTTTAATGTATTCTAGGTAGTGTAGATAGACAGCCAGGTTTGAAAAGCACTGCTTGAGAACCAAGGTAAGGCCTTCAAAGAAGCGAGATAAGGGGGACATATGGAAAAAGACATGTTTCCTGATAGTAACACTGTAGGATTCTTTCTAGGTGCCTTCTGAAAGAGGAATTACTCCCATATTGATATACATGCAGTTGGTCAGAATAATAGTATTTTTTTTTTTTGAGGGCAGTGTCACTGGCCCTCATATGTGGGACCAAACCGGGGCCACTGGTGTCCCAAGCCAGCGCTTAACCACCGCGTCACTCAGCCGGCCCAGTATTTTTTTTTTTTTTAAAGTAAAAACTTTGGAAGTGAACAGCCTTGGCTCCGAGGTTCCCATCTGAGACCGACAGACCCAAAGTCCAGCTGCTCCTCTGTGATTTAGGAACCAGGAAATCTTGGACAATCTGAGCCTCACTTTCTTCAGGTGATAAATGGGGTTGGTGAGGCTAATTATGTTAGGTGTAATCGCTAACAATTACAATGTATGCACTTTGTGCTGGCTGCTGTTCTAACATCACAGACATTAGTTCGCAGGGGAATTGAGAGAATGAAGTAAAATATTTCATATAACATGCTTAGCATACTACCTTACATATTATTAGAGACTAGCTTTGTTATGCTTTTATAACCTTATTTAGCCAGAAAGATAACTGCCTTTACTGTCACTTCAAACAGGACCAAAATTGTTCGACTTGCCTCCAGCGAATAGCTTCCTGGCCACCGCAGCCCCTCCCCCACCCCACCCTTGACCCAGTTTCCCATGTCCCCCCATGACATACACCTTAAGGTTCTGGCATAAGAGCTCTGGTTACAATAAAACGATTCTCCTGGAGCAAAACACTTTCCTGTGAGACATTCATACTTCACATATAATTTATTTTTCAGACCAATTACTTAGCAGGATCCTAAGTTTAGGATTTTAAAAAAAGATTTTAAGGGAAAGCAGAAGTCACGCCTATAAACCCAGGTAAATTTCCTTTCAAGTTAAGGATTTTCATCTTCGGATCACAGACACCTTGGAAAAACTATTATAATCCACGCGCTCTCTCTCCAGAAAAATCCTACGTGGCATACACGCATGTAAACATTCTGAACGTTACTCCAGAGGCTTTGTTCCACTGAAGACCATCAGCAACGATGCTCTTGGAAAACTGTGACCTAAAGGTTAAATATCCCATTACAGGTTGGTAAACTCTTTCTGTAAGGAGATGGATGGTAAATATTTTTGGCTCTGCAGGTCATGTGGTCTCTATCACAACTCCTTAACTCTGCCACTGTAGAGGGAAAGCAGCCAGAGACAATACCTAAATAAATCACATGGCTGTGTTCCAATAAAACTTTATTTACAGGAACAGGTGGTGGACAAGGTTTGGGTTGCAGTTTGCTGACCCTTGGTTTAGAATTTCGTTAAACCACTGTGGTCAAACCCCACTCGGGGACTATGAGGAACTGGAGCCTTCCATGGTGAACACTCTGAGAGGTGGGGATGCCTTCCACCCTGCATGCCCCTCCGCTCTGGCTGAGCACTTCACACTCTTCTGGGTTTCTAGAACTATGCCTACCTCTCATCTACCTCTGGTCCCTAGACCCTCTAGCAGTACTTTGAGCTGTTTGTATTTACAGCCCCCTTCTATGTAAATGAACCTAACTACTTAAACAGTAATAACTTTTTCCCCTGGAAAAAGTAGCTTAACGTACGTTGACAAGGTTTGAATGGAAATGATAGACATAGTGGTACTGGTTCATTCCAAGTAGGTCTTGAAATGGGATAGAGAAAAAGAATAGGATGGCCAAAAACTCAGAGCAGGCCTGGGTAATTACATGAGTTACTTAAGTAGGGTTGCCATAGGATAGAAAATTGCCTTATTAGATTTGACAGATTTCATCAGAAAACAACACATCTTTACATGCACCATAATTAAAACATAATCTGCAGACAGCAGGAAGAGAAAGCCATTCAGTTCTCCCCTGTGGTCATGTTTTTTTAAAGAATCTTTTAAATAATATACACAGCTGTAATCAGATGTTACCCAAAGATAGATGACATTATTAATCACGAAAAGAGCTTGTTTCTCATCCCTCCTCTGCTAGAACTGTCCTATCCAACATGCAGGATATACGAGGTATGATCAAACAAAACAGTGAATGCTTAAATTTAAAAAAATTACAGTAAAAGACACGTTGCCATTAACCCCCTCAAAATAGTCCCCCTCGCTTCAAACACACTTATCCCATCATTCTTGCCACTTCCTGAAGCAGTTCTGGAAGTCCTCTTTGTGAGTGTCTTTAGTTGCACCGTCATGGCTGCTTTAATATCCTATTATGACTTTGGGAAAGAGCCAAAAGTCACATGGTGCCAGATCCAGTGAATAAGGTGGATGAGGACACACCATAATATTTTTATTTGACAGAAATTGCCATATATCAAAAGTGATGTGTGACACAGAGCGTCATCATGATGGAGGATGATTTACAGCACACTTTAAAACACACCTTCTCTCAACCATAGCTCACACCTGACAGACTACATTGAACAAGTTGAAACTTGTCACACACCATTACTAAGGTTCGATGCACTGCTTCCTGCCTTTTTATTGGATGGCATTTGGCAGCAGCATTCACCGTATTTGTTGATCATAATAGAAAGATTCTGGACTTGTCAGGAAAACGGGGTTGTGAGGAGGGCTCCCTGAGTTCTCCCTTGGAAATCACCACAATCTGAACAGCTGTAACTCTTCAAAACATCACACAGAACAGCTGAGAGACTCTCACAGTGATTGCTTGAAGGTGGGCAAACTGGGTGAGTGGGGGGAAGAGGGAGGCGAGACACGTGGAGGCGCAGGTGGCTGCTGAATGCGGGGGCCCCAAGAGACAGATCAGACAGTGTTCCCGAGGCTTGCTCCCTGCACCTCATTGTCCCCTGGAGTATGCAGCGGAAGCTCAACGGTTTACAGAGTCTAAGACAGAAGCGTCAGGCCGGGCGAGTGGGGGAAGAGACAGTAGAGACGTGCCTGCGGAGGCGCAGTCTGCACCTGCGGCTGCAGAGATGAGGGACCCCAGGAGGCAGAGCAGAGAGCGTTGAGCAGCAGGGCGAACTCAGTCCCTGCACCACCGCAGTCCCACACCTGGAGTGTCAGAGGCACAAACCTCTGCTTAAAACGGCGGTGGGGGGGTTTTCTTTGTTTTGTTTTGTTTTTCTCTTTCTTTTTTTTTTCTTTTTATTTTTCTCGCACAAAAAACAAAAAAAAACTGCATAGATAAGAACCCACCCCCCACCCTCTCTCCGAAACCCTGGCCCCCCATCCCAGAGTCTTAAACTGACCTCTGAATGGAGGAGTAGTATCAGATTACAGAGATGCTCCTATTCCCAGGGAGTTGAGGAACTCTGCCAGGAAGAGGCTGCGAAGTACGGGGCCTACCTACCCTGCCCCCACCTCTCCGGTGAGGCTTGAGAGGCAGGGCAACTTCAGCTGCTGAGTCATTCGCAGGACCACTGGCAGGTGGTTTTTAGCTGCTCAAAAATCTCATATCCCCCACACACTCCAGTGGAAACAGTGCCTGAAGATGCACATGGAGCCTTCTGGCTGCACAATTCTCAGTGTGCCTCTGGGCAGGCGAGAACAGAAATGGCAATTGACCTTGTAAAAACTACCAGTCACACCTCATAACCCCATTCATCTAGATCTGCATCTTCAGGGTCACTCTAGGCGCCAAGTGGCCAGCTCTGCCCCCACAAGACATAGAGGAGCTTTTGTACAGCAGAAGACAACTTGGAGATAGCTTGGTGGACTTTAGCCAATACTGGCACTTTAGCCAATATTGGCATGTTTATTATTCTTTTTGTTTGTTTGGCTTTTTGGGATGTTTTGGGTTTTTTTGTTGTTGTTCACTTGTTTTGGGTGTTTTTGGTTTTCTATTTCATTATTATCATGTTTAGTTTTATATATATATATATATATATATATATATATATATATATATATATATATTTCTTCCTTCCTTTCTTCTTTCTTTCTTTCTTTCTTTCTTTCTTTCTTTCTTTCTTTCTTTCTTTCTTGTCTCCCCTCTCTCTCCCTTGTTTTCTTTATTTTCAAGGCTCTACTTTTCCTCCTTCTTTCCAATTTTCTGCAAATTTTTTTGTACGTTTGATATTTCTGTACATGTTTAGTGTTGGTTGTCAGTTGTTTCTTACATGTGAGAGTATCTGGTTTCCTTCGGTGGTTGTTGTGGTCATGCTTGCTGATCTGTTTTGCTCTAAAATCACTCTACAGTAGGGCCCAGCCAAAGAGGTTCAAGAATTATTACACCCAGCGGCCAACTTTAGACCAAACCAGAGCATTACCAGGTTTCGCCTACAAGAGTCACACCCAAAGGGAAATCTCTACAGGCACAAGAGCCCAGAGGGGCCAAGCTTCATTGGAGGGATCAACCCTCACACAGCAGCTCATAAACTGTGGACACAGCTAATCCTCACAGCTAGTCAGCCTGGGAGTCAATTCCACCTACTGACAAGCCAAAAGCAATCAAAGATCAACTTCAACAGGAGAAGACACACAACACAAGGAACACCATTGGTACACATGCATAGAAGAACAGGGAGACTGAGCAATTCAAATATAAAGGACACATACCACAGAAGTCCACCCAGAAAAGACTGAGACACCTAGGAAATACACCTAATACATCGAAGCAAGCACGAAGAGTAAGCCAGAATGGGGAAACAAAGAAACACATCCCAAATAAAAGGACAGAAGAAACCTCCTGAATCAGTGGAACTAGAGGAAATAGAAGTAACCAACCTATCAGAGACAGAGTTCAGAACACTGATGATTAGAATGTTCAAGGAAATTAATGAGAATACAAAGAAGGCTAGAGAAATCATGAAAAACAAACAGCTAGAACTAAAGACTGCAATTACTGAAATAAATAACACTCAAAGGAATTACAAGCAGATTGGACGAAAGAGAGGATCTAGTAAGCGACTTAGAAGACAAGATAGCAGAGATCATCCAAGCAGAACAACAAAAAGAAAAAGAATAAAAACATTGAAAATAGTGTAAGAGAGCTGGGCAATAACATTAAGCAAAACAACAAGTATCTCATAGGAATACCAGAAGGAAAAGAGAGTGAGCAAGGGATTGAGAACACATTTGAAGTAACAATGACTGAAAACTTCTTTAACCTGGCAAAGGAAATTGACATATAAGCCCGGAAGTGCAGAGAGTTCCAACTAAGATGAACCCAAAGAGGCCCACACCAAGACACATTATAGTGAAAATGTCAAGGGTTAAGGACAAAGACAGAATCCTAAAAGCAGCAAGGGACAGGCAGCAAGTTACTTACAAGGGCACCCCCATAAGAATATCAGCTGACTTTTCTACAGAAACTCTACAGGCCAGAAGGGGGTGGCAGGAGGTTTTAAAGTGATGAAAAACAAAGGCCACACGCCTACAACCTAGATTGCTTTATCCAGCAAGGCTATCATTTAAAATTGAAGAAGAGATAAGAGCTTGGCAGAAAAGAATAAGCTAAAAGAATTCATTACAACCAAGGCAGCATTGCAGGATATGTTAAAAGGGCTTCTTTAAGAAAGAAAGAAAAAAAAAACCTAGCTAATGAAGACCAGAAACACAAATAACTAAATGACAACAACTACACACCTATCAACAATCACGTTAAATGTAAATGGATTAAATGCTCTACTGGTAAAATGGCAAAATAGACGCTGTGCTAACTGCCTCCCAGGACCATACCAAAATTATAAACAAATTATACAGCATTCAACCCTGGAGGTCCCCAGAACACTAGATGAACAGCACCACTAAACGAAGAACTTAAAGAGGAGGCCAAGTCAGGTCTGGTAGGACGGGCGGAGACGAGAGAGGGCGAGCCCCGTGAGGGAAGCCCCAGCTGTGGGAAGCTTGTCTGGTTCGGGGAGAGACCCTCCGGCCGCACTCCAAGCTCACCAGCCCAGAGCTCCTTTGCTGGGAAGAGGAGTTCTAATATAGCCGGCAGTAAATTAGTGAGGACTCTCTTTGCTCAGCTTGGTGAGGCTAAGAGCGGCTAGAGAATCAGTGGGGCCGGCGCCCGGGCTTGCTCGCCGGTGAACTCTTACCTAGTTCCTGGTGGAGGGAGTAGCTGCATGAGCTGGGCCCAGGATCCTGCAGGGATGGACTGAACTGAACACCTTTGGTGCAAAGGCTGGAGGTTTTTGGACTGTTGTTCCCATGGTGTGGAGCCTGCACACGAGTGGTATACAGGAGGCCGCCATTTTCTCAGGGTTGGGCCCTCCCACGGAGGATCAGGTCCGAGACCTCATTGGTCTGGTGGAATTGGCGCAGAAGTGCGTGTGTGCGTGCGCGCGAGCGCATGCAGCCTTGGATCCCCACCCTCGACCTGGCTTACAATGCGTTGCCAGGGAAACGCTGGGTGGGTGCCCTCTGGCTCCAACAGGCTGCTCACTGAGACACGGGAGTGCGTGACCACCTCAGATCCCCACCCTCCACACGGCTCCTGCGTGCTGTGTTGCCAGGAAAACGCCTCGTGGCCGTGCTCTGGCTCCAACAGGCTGCTCACTGAGACATGGGAGTGCGCAAGCCACCACAGGTCTCCACTCCCCGCACTCCTCTTGCAGAGTTGCCAGGCGGGTGATTGGTTGTCGGGCTGCTCGACCTGATCTGCGAGCGGCTGATTGGGACAGGCTGAGACTGGGAGTTTTCCAGGCAGTGTCGGGCCGTCAGCTGTGTGCCTGTGTGATCCAGCCACGGCTCTCCTGGTGATCTATTTAATACATCAAAGCAATCCCAGAGCGACAGCCAGAATGGGGAAACAAAGAAACATGTCACAAGTAAAAGATCAGAAGAAACCTCTAGAAATGGAACTAAATGAAACTGAGGGAGCCAACCTTTCAGAGACAGAGTTTAGAACACTGATGATAAGAATGTTTAAGGAACTTAGCGAAGACATAAAGAAGGATAGGGAAACCATAAAAAACAACCTGTTAGAACTAATAACTGAAATGAAGAACACACTCGAAGGAATCACCAGTAGAGTAGATGAAGCAGAGGAGTGCGGATCAGCAATTTGGAAGATAAAATAGCAGAAATCACCCAGTTGGCACAGCAAAAAGACCAAAGAATAAAAAACAATGAAAATAGTTTAAGAGCCCTATGGGACAAGGTGAAATGCAACCATCTTCGAATCATAGGGATACCAGAAGGAGAAGAGAAAAAAGCAAGGGGTCGAGAATGTAGTTGAACAAATAATGACTGAAAACTTCCATACCCTGGTGAAGGAAATCAACATACATGCCCAGGAAGTGCAGAGGGTTCCAAACAAGCTGAACCCAAACAGGTCCACACCAAGACACATCATACTTAAAATGGCAAAGGTTAAAGACAGAGACAGAATCCTAGAGGCTGCAAGAGAAAGACAGCAGGTTACATACAAAGGAACTCCTGTTAGACTAACAGCTGACTTGTCTACAGAAACTCTGCAGGCCAGAAGGGAGTGGTAGGAGATACTCAAAGTGACACAAAATAAAGGCCTACAACCAAGATTGCTCTACCCAGCACGGCTATCACTTAAAATTGAAGGAGAAATAAAGAGCTTCTCAGAAAAGAATAAGCTTAAGGAATTCATTACCACCAAGCCAACATTGCAAGAAATGTTAAAAGGGCTTTTTTAAACAAAAGAAAGGGGTAAACAAGCTAACCCAGGGAGACCAGGAATACAAATAACAAAATGGCAATCCATATGCACCTATCAATAATCATTTTAAATGTAAATGGGCTAAATGCTCCAATCAAAAGACAGAGAGTGGCTGAGTGGATAAGAAAATAGGACACATGTATATGCTGTTTACAGATGGAATAAGATATTTCATGCAAATGGAAATGAGAAAAAAAAAAGCTGGAGTACCAATACATATTTTGGACAAAATAGACTTTAAAATGAGTACAATAAAAGACAAAGAAGGGCACTATAACCCTAATAAACATCTATGCACCCAACACAGGAACTCCTAATTACATATAACAGATTTTGACAGACATAAAGACAGAGATCAACAGTAACACTAACATAGTAGGGGACTTTAACACCATTGTCACCAATGGACAGACCCTTTAGACAGAAAATCAACACAGAAAGAGGGGCCTTAAATGATACTTTAGACCAGCTGGACTTCCTTGATATTCTTAGAGCATTTCACCCTGAAAAAACAGAATATACATTCTTCTCAAGCACACATGGGACATTTTCCAAGATAGACCATGTTAGGCCACAAAACAAGTCTCAGTAAATTTAAGAAGATTGAAGTCATATCAAGCAGATATAAAGGAAAAACTGATGGTTGCTGGCTGGGAGGGAGTGGGGAAGAGGGAGAGGGGGAAGGTTTTGGACAGTGTAGGTGGGACTACAATGTTGTTGCAGGGATATGGGGGCAGTTCTGGGAATGTAATTGATAATGTTGTGAAGAGACTATTATGTTGTATGAAATAAGTCAGTCGGAGAAGGACAGGTACTATGTGATCTCACTTGTGTGTGGAGTCTGAAGAGCTGAGTAAATGATCAAAGTAAACAGACTCGTAGATGTAGAGGAAAAACTGAGGGTTGCTAGTTGGGGGGGGGATGGGGGAAGGGGGAGGGATTAGACAGCATAAATAGACAACTACAGTATTGCCACAGGGATATGAAACACAGTTCGGGGAATATAATAATGTTGTAAAAATTTTGTGGCCTGTCAGATAGTCACATGTCTTGTTAGGGAGACCACTTCATGGATGGAGTAGAGGCTTGATCACTGCACTGTACACCTGAAACTGATGTTGTATAGTATTGTATGCCAACAGTAACTGAATATGTGGATGGTCACGGGATGTGGAGTATACTGTGGAGGGGAGTCAGGGGCATTGTGATAGATATGTATGATATGGGGCAGGGGAGTGGGGTGGCAAACTGGAGGAGGGGGGTTGTCACGTTGGGGGGTAAAGAGTATAACTATTGCATTGTGTTGTACACCTGAAACTAATAAAACTAAATAAATTAATTAAAAAAATAAAATAAAGACCAGAGCAGAAATAAATGAAATAGCGACCAGAAAAACAATACAAAAGATTAATGAAATCAAGATGGTTGTTTGAGAATATAAACAAAATTGACAAACCTCTAGCCAGAGTCTTTAAAAAAAAAAAATAGAGAGGACACAAATTAGTAAAATCAGGAATGAAAGAGGTGAAATGACAACAGACACTACAGAAATACAAAAACTTTAAAGAAATTACTATATGCCAACTATATGCCAACAAATTTGTCAATCTGGAAGAAATGGATAATTTTCTAGAAGCATAAAACCTTCCAAAGCTAACTCGAGAAGAAACAGAAAATCTGAATAGACAGATTACTACCAAGGAAATTGAATCAGTAATCAACAAGCTCCCAACAAACAAAAGCCCTAGACCAGATGGTTTCACAAGTGAATTTTATCAAACATTCAAAAAAGAATTATCACCTATTCTTCTCAAACTATTTTAATAAATCCAGAAGGAGGGAAGGCTCCAAACTCATTCTATGAGGCCACTATCATCCTGATTCCAAAACCAGACAAAGACAGTACAAAAAAGAAAAACTACAGGCCGATATCCCTGATAAACATAGATGCAAAAATCCTCAACAAAATATTAACAGAATTCAACAATATATTAAGAAAATTACACACCATGATCAGGTGGGATTCATCCCCAGTATGCAAGGTTGGTTTAATATCCACAAATCAATTAATGTGATACACCACATCAACAAAATGAAAAATAAAGATCGTATGGTCATATCAATAGATGCAAAAAAAGCATTTGACAAAATCCACCAGCCATTTATGATTAAAAACTATAAGCAAAGTGGGAATACAGGAATCATATGTCAACATAATAAAGGCCACATATGATAAACCCACAGCTAACATCATACTCTATGGGGAAAAGCTAAAACCATTCCCCTTAAGATCAGGAACAAGACAATGCTGTCCACTCTCTCTACTTTTATTCAACATACTTCTGGAAGTTCTAGCCACAGCAATCAGGCATGAAAAAGAAATAAAAGGCATCCAAATTGGTAAGGAGGAAATAAAATTGTTACATTAAATGCAGATGACATGATACTATACATAAAGAACCCCAAAGACTCCATCAAAAAACTATTGGAACTGATAAATGAATTCAGTAAGGTAGCAGGATACAAAATCAATATTCATAAATCATTTATATACACCAATAACAAACTATCAGAAGGAGAAATTAAGAAAACAGTCCTATTTATGTTGCTTCAAGAACTATTAAATACTTAGGAATAAATTTAACAAAAGAAGTAAAAGACCTGTACTCAGAAAATTATAAGACACTGAAGAAAGAAATTAAAGAAGATACAAATAAATGGAAACACCTACCATGCTTATGGATAGGAAGAATTAATATAGTTAAAATGTCCATACTGTCTAAAACAATATATAGATTCAATGCAATTCCTATCAAACTACCAAGGGCATTTTTCACAGAAATAGAAAATACAATCTTAAATTTATATGGAACCATAAAAGACCCCGAATAACATCGGCAGTCCTGAGAAATAAGAACAAAGTCGAGGGTATCATGCTACCTGATATCAAATCATATTACAAGGCTACAGTAACAAAATAGCATGGTACTGGCATAAAAACAGGCACCGAGATCAATGGAACAGAAGAGAGAGCCCAGAAATAAATTGACTGTATTCATATATGGTCAATTAATCTATGATAACGGAAGCAAGAATTTATATAGGGGTAAAGATAGTCTACTCAATAAATGGTGTTGGGAAAATTGGACTGACACATGCAAAAAAATGAAATTGGACCACCTCCTTACACCATATACAAGAACAAATTCAAAATGGATTAAAGACTTAAATGTAAGACCTGAAACCATAAAACTCCTAGAAGAAAATATAGGGAGTAAATTTGCAGACATACCGTAAGCAATATTTTTACTGATATATTCCCATGGGCAAGAGAAGTAAAAGAAAAAATGAGCATATGGGATTACATCAAAATTAAAAGTTTTTTCAGGCCGGCCGAGTAGCACATTGGTTAAGAGCTGGTTTTGGGATGCCAGCAGCCCTGGTTCGGATCCCACATATGAGGGCCAATTACACTGCCCTCTACAGCTAACAACAGCTCCACCTGGAGCTGGGCTGTGAGCCCAGGCGACAGTGTAAACTGCAGCCCTGCTGCAGTGGGCTGCCATAGGCTACAGTGAGTGGCCGGTAGCCAGCGTGAGCAGCTGGCAGCCAGCGTGAGCTGCCAATAGCCGCGGTGAGCGACATCCAGAGGCCGCGACCAATCTGCCTCACACGGGAAGAGCGCAATGATGATACCAACATGGGTCAGTGAATCAACGTCCTCCACAACTAGACTGAAGAACAAAAGGACAGCAACTTGTCTGTTCCCCTTCCCTGATTCCCCAACACTGTTCCTCTCCTCCAATTCCCCAATAAAATCTTAAAAAAAAAAAAAAAAAAAGTTTTTTTCTCAGCAAAGGGAACCATCAATAAAAAAGGCAGTCTACTGAATGGGAGAAGGTATTTGCCAATGATATATCTGATAAGGGCTTAATATCCAAAATTTATAAAACACTCACTCAACTCAACACCAAAAAAAACAAACAACCCAATTAAAAAATGTGCAGAGATATGAAGAGACATTTCTTGAAAGAGGACAGACAGATAGCCAACAGGAAAATGAAAAAATGTTCAACCTCACTAGTCATCAGAAAAATGCAAATAAAAACCACAATGAGATACCACCTCACTCTGGTCAGAATGGCTATCATCAATAAATCAACAAACAACAAGGGCTGGTGAGGTTGTGGGGAAAAGAGGACTCTGTTGCACTGTTGGTGGGATTGCAGATTGGTGCAGCCACTATGGAAGTCAGTATGGAGGTATCTCAAAAAGCTGGAAATGGAACTACTTTATGACCTAGAAATTCTACTCTTATGTATTTATCCAGAGAAACCCGAGACACCAATTCAAAAAAGTACATGCACCCCTATGTTCATTGCAGTGTTATTTACAATAGCTAAGTCATGGAAACAATCGAAATGCCCATAGGTAGACGATTGGATTAAGAAACTGTGGTACACTTACACAATGGAGTATTACTCAGCTATAAAGAAGAATGAAATCGTAACATTTGCAACGATATGGATGGACCTAGAGAACATTATGCTAAGTGAAATAAGTCAGTCAGAGAAAGACAAATACCATATGATCTCATTTATATGTGGAATCTAAAGAACTGAATAAACGAGCAATATAAACAGAAATAGTCTCAGAGACATAGAGGAAAAATTGATGATTGCTAGATGGGAGGGGGCGGGGATGAGAGAAGAGGAGAAGGTACGAAACAACATAAAATTGGTAACTTCAATGTTGCCACAAGGATAGGAAAGACAATTGGGGGAATATAATCAATAATGTTGTAAATATTTTTTAGGGAGCCAGATGGATTCATGTCTTTTTAGGGAGACCACTGCATGGACGGTGTAGAGCCCTGGCCACTGCACTGTACATCTGAAGGTGCCGTTGAATAATATTATATGTCAACTATAATTTAATATATATAGATATAGATATAGATATAGATATATAGAGATATAGATATAGTCATGAGATGTGCAATAGAGTGTGGGAAGTGGAGTCAATGAAATTGTAATACATATGTATGATATCAGAGGTGGGGCGGCAGTGGATTGGGGGAGGGAAGTTGTCACTTTGTGAGGGGTGAAAAGCATAACTATCGCATTGTTTTGTATACCTGAAACTAATAATAAAAATTAAAAGAAAACAAAAAAAGAATAGAAAGTTTCCATGTCACACATCGCTTCTGGTTGCAATTTCTGTCACATAAAAACATTAGTTTTTAAAACAAAACATCCACCTATTCACTGAGTCTGGCACCATGCCACTTCTGGCTCTTCCCCAAAGTCAAAATTACCATGAAAGGAAAACGTTTTGAATAGATTAAGTACATCGAGGCAGCCATGGCAGCGCAACTAAAGATACTCACGAAAGGGGACTTCCAGAATTGCTTCAGAAAATGGCAAGGACAATGGGATAAAAGTGTTCGAAGTGAGAGAGAATATTTTGAGGGGGATTAATGGCAATGTGTCTTTTACTGTAACAATTTTTTTTTAAATTGGGGAATTGGGGGAGGGGAACAGCGTTGGGGAATTGGGGAAGGGGAACAGACAAGTTGCTGTCCTTTTGTTCTTCAGTCTAGCTGTGGAGAATATTGCTTCACTCGCCCATGTTATCATCATTGTGCTCTTCTCAGATGAGGCAGATTGGTTGCCAGCCTCTAGATGGCTGCTCACACCCACTACCACCAGCTCACGCTGGCTGCCTGCGACTCACTGTAGCCTATGGCAGCCCACTGTTAGCAGGGGCTGCAGCTATGCTGACTCACTGTAGCCTATGGCAGCCCACTGTTAGCAGGGGCTGCAGCTATGCCGTCCTGGGGACTCAGAGCAGCCCAGCTCCAGGTGGAGCTGTTGTTCACCATCTTAGCTGTAGAGGGCAGTGTCACTGGCCCTCATATGTGGGATCTGAATTAGGGCCACTGGTGTCCCAAGCCAGCTCGTAACCAGTGCGCCACTCGGCCGGCCCAGTAATAATCTTTTTTAATTTAAACATTCACCATATCTTAAATCTCATACACCTGGTCTGAAAATTAAACAACATTCAGGGTAGCTTTTCTACTGACTGCATGGCTGCAGACTGCTTTTTGTATCCTAAACTTGGATTTACTATCAGATAAGTGTGTAAGTGGGGTGTGGGTAATATCACCTCAACAACCAGCCAGACAAAAATCACTTGATTCAAAAACCACTGGGAATTTCTCAGCCCTGCTCCCAATTCACTTCTGTCATTTCCCAAGGAGTCTCTTCTTAATTTAAGGTATCTTTCTGTTGACATGAGTGGCGGGGTAGAAGGTGGGTGGGAAGAGGGAAGGCTATTTTCACACAAAGAAAGAACACCAACTTGAAGTAAAGGAGCCTGGACCCCAAACTACCAGCACAGAAGGGTGAACACATTTAGTGTCAGTTTAGCCTGTGAGTCTCATGTCCACATCATAAAGTTTAAGGCCTGCCCTGATTTAACAATCATAAATTCTTGAGTTCCCTCAATTTAAAAACATTCCAAAGACCATGACCACAGAAGAGCTTCAGAGTAAACAAGTGGTCCTTTCCATGGTTCTCCCAGGTATGCAGAAAGTCAGCACACGGCTCCTTTTATGGGACAATTTTAATTCAGCTCATCAACTACCTTACCACCTGAAAAGACATACTTGTCTATCCTCCAAGCATTTACATTTATTTGCTGACATTGCCAAAAGAATGCTAGATAAAGCAAGCCTTTTACTAGATAAACATTTGGTTTTGATAAGGGAAGTTCATTTCTTCTAATGGAAACAAACCACAATGCCACTATGAAATTTTTTCATTCAAGGAGAGTATAAGAGATGTCTCCCAGACACCAATAACCAGGTGCTGCTGGTTCAGGTACTTCATACAAGCGAAGGGAGGTCTGTACTGCACAGGGAAGCCATGTTTGGTTTTGTTCTTAGCGATTTGTCTGAGTTTCCTAATTAGGAAGATGTCTGGAGAATATCAAGAGGTCAAATATTTATTTGCAAGAAAGAGACCAGGCTTGCCTAATGTGCTCTCCCTGTGTGTAGGTGAGTCACTTCAAAAGGCAGCCAGAAACACAGGCTGCCAAGTTCATAGATGACTGCCAACCTCAGTAGATCGGTTCTCCTTCCCAAAGCTGCATGCATCCCAGCTCACCACCCCCCTGGGGGATCGGCATGGCACATGCAGGACTCTGATCTTTGAGAGATCAGCTCTGGCCACTGCCAGAAAGCCTGCGAATGATTCTCTTCCCAGGAGCTGGCGCCTAAGACCAGTTGGCCTGGATAGGTTATTATTACCTTGAAGAATGCTGGGAGTTGAGAAGATAGATAGTTTAGACCTACAGAGCTAAATTTAAATTCCTGTTTCCTTGGCTGCAGAATTTTATTCCATCACCCATGGTGGGTCGGCTCTTTTTCTACTTTCTGCCCTTCTTACTTACTCCTCTTGCTCCCCACCCCGCCCCAACACCTTTACATCAACCCTCTAAGTTCCATTGAATGAAGCAACACCGTTTTTTCCTTCTTGGTCTTTAATCTGTCACTAATTGGGATCAGTATTTTCCAGTTACATAAAATGCGTCTATGTGGTTTTATAACATATGCTGACAAATCATCTGGCAAACACTTTCTTTTGTTGCAACAAACTGCGCTGAGGACCATAGCATTGGCAACCCAACATGTACACTTTTAATGAAGCAACAGAGATAAGAAATCCATCTCCATGCTGACTCTGGGCTCTGGGGAGCCAGAGTCATATTAAAAAGGAAAATAGTGATCTATTATATACGATGGATGTTTGTTGGAATGGTTTCCAGATGGATCCAGGAGGCTCCAGAAGAGAGGTTACTAAAGAACTATGCGAGGTTCACATGAGGGTTGCTGTTAAGTCACAAACAATTTATTTTGGAGGAATTTGCCCCATTTTATCAATGTAATTAAGACTTTATAGAGTGTTTCCTAAAGTAGGACAGTGCACGAGGTTAAATGACAGAGATGAAAAGCACTCTCACTTAAGAAGAGACGATGCTTCATTGATTAACTCAGCAATGATTACTGAGAATCCACTATGTGGCAGGCACTGTTGTAGGTCCTTGAGAGACACCGGTGAATAAAACAGATTCCTGCCCATACATTTAGTCCAGGATGGGAGCAGGGCAGACAGACAAAAACCAAACCAATAAATAAGTAAATTATATACTATGTTAGAAGGTGACTAAGTGCTTTACATAAAAGAAAACCAGTACACTAGAGAGACTGGGACTCCCAGAGAGGAATGTAATAATTTTAGATAGATCGTCCAGGTAAAGCAAGCAAAGACTTTAAGGAAGTAAAGGCTTTCCAAGCAAAAGAGGCCTGTGGTGCAGGAGTGGGCATAGCATGTTCAAGGAACTACAAACAGCCTGGGGTGGCTGAACCAGCGAGCCTGAGAGGATATAGGGGTCAAAGAACTGAGAGGAACTAGGAGTGGGCTAGGGGTTGTTGATCATGTAGGGACTCTGAGGCCATTGAAAGACTTTGGCCTTTAAACTAAAGGAGATTGGGGAGCTACCAGAGGGTTATGATTAGAGACTTGTCTTATATTTTCCAAAGATTCCTTTGGTGGCTGGGATGGAAGAAATGCTATTGTTGGAATCCAGGTAAGAGATAGTAGTGACTAGAATTGGGGTGGTGATGGTGAGAAAAGGTCTGTTTTGAAAGGAAAGCCTATAGTACTTCCTGGTGGACTGAGTGAGATGTAACAGAAAGAGTCAAAGATGACTGCAAAGCTTTTGGAATGGATGGAACTGTCATCAAGTGAGATGGCAAAAGCTGCAACTGGAAAGGGAGAAAGCCAGGAATCCACCTTCGGACACATGAAGCTATGAGTCATCCATGAAGAGAATGACACTGAGACAGCCACTAAGTATGTACGTCTGAGGTCTGGACTAGAGATGCAAAGCTTCATGTCTGGACCACCTGGAGTATTTAAAGCCACGAGAAGGGTGAGCTCACCACCATAACAGGCATTTTATGTACAAACCACCCCCAAATCCAGGAAAGGTTTTCAATTCCCCTCACTGACCAGTTCTAAATCAGAATGCCCTGTAAACAGATGCAACGATAGACACAGTAGAGAAGTACAATCCTGTGTTCACCCCAAGTCTCAGTCTTTGTCAGCTGAGTTCAGTAAGATAGACAGGGTTATGCAAAAGCTTGGGTGAGCCTTTCAGTGAGAGTAGAATGGATAACTCTTGATTATTTTGAAAATTATATGGTGCTTTTAAAGAAGGGAGACAATGGGAAAAACAGCATGAGGTCCAGAGCTCCAGCGCGTATCAGAACAGGCAAAATAACCAGTTCCCTGAATTAAATTCTTCCCTTATTAAGCGCAAATGAATTCATATTTCCTGTACCTGCTAAGTGTTCAGGTATCCCCTGGATGCCTTGGAGCTTACAGAAGTCATCTGGGAAATATCCACCCCTCTAATGCAAGGAGAATTTTATTTATAACTCTCATAAAGCTCTTCTCTTCACATTTTTACATATTGATTGATTTATACTTTGTCTTGTTTCAGGGAGACTTCAAGGCAGCTTATGAGAATACATAAAATACAAGATGGCATAAATTAAAAATAGGAACAAAAGGCAAAGGAAAATGAGGACAGGGATATGAAATGGATCCAAGAATGAGGCTAAATTGCATACCAAGAAGATGTATGGGCCACAAATTTGGCTCTGAGTTTGTAGCAGCCAATGTGGAAGAGGAAAAGTTATATAATTACACAACTCACTGTGTCCAAAATGTAGAATGAATTCAAGCGCTCTGGAAAAATTAAAACACTGACATGTGTCCTAGATAACATCACTCTATCTATCCCTTCTTCTCTTCAGGGACTCAGCTCATGGCCTGTCTACAGGAGCTGTCAACACAGGTCCCTGGATATGTGAATGAATAAATAAGCAAATAAACACTTTTACCCATCCATTTATCATTAACTCTTTTATCCTACGAACATTTTATTTCCTGAGCATAAACTATGTGGTAGGCACTGAACTACATGCTAGGGACAGGTTGATGAATAAAACAAACATGGTCGCTTCTCACATGGTTTTTATAATACATTACAGTGAAAGAGTGTGACAAAACACAAGTCAACCCATAAATAAAGTCATTACAAAGTGTTTCATGCTGTAAAGAGAACAGTCAAGAGATTGAGATTAAAATAATGGGGAGTAAGACATGGACTTTGAAAGGGTGTGATCAGGTAAGGCCCACCTAAAGAGGTGGCAATGGATGAGGCCTGAAATGAGAAGGAGGTAGCCATGTGAAGAGTCAGGGAAATTCAGAAGGAGCCCTGTGCAAAGGTCCTCAGGCAGAAAACAGCTTGGCACGGTTGAAGTAATGGCCAAATGTGGCCAGAGATCACTGTGGCTCAAACACAGTAGATAGAGAAGAAAATTGCATGAGTTGACACCTGGTGAATCAGATCAGGCAGGCCATGTAAATCTTGGAGGAAAATTTGTTTTTTTCCCCAAAAACATGCAATGAAGGATTTTAACCCAGGGAGTGATGCCCAGTGTACATGTAAAAAGATCAGTCTGACTGCACCTTGGAGAACAGACAAGAAGTCTAGAAGCAGAAAGATGAATGAAAAAGCTGTTTGTTGTCCAGGCAATGCATGAAATAGAGGGGTAAAAATAAAAAATTAAAAAAATTAAAATTAAGTTAAAAAAGGCAGGGGTCAGATAAACTGAAAAGGATTTGGACTTATCAGGATTTGGCAAGAAGTTTGGATAATTAGGAAGGAAATCAAGCAAGGGAGGAGTCAAGAGCAGACCACGATTGTTGGGCAGAAGTGGTGATGATGACAATGGTCACAGCGGCAACATCTGCTAATAGAACCTGAGCCCTCAACTCTGCTGGGCTCTGTGCTATCATCTCAACAACTTTGTATGGTCAGTACTGTTGGGTTGTCGGAAAAGTCATGATGTCATTTTTCTATGTTTTTCGTTGCAAAAATACCTCATGACTTTTCCAACAATCCAGTATTATTATCCCCACTTTACAGATGAGGAGAAACACAGCTATGAAATGTCCAAGATCTAGTCATACTTTTAAGACTGTGGTAAGAATCGTGTGTGCGTGTGTGTGTGTGTGTGTGTGTGTGTGTGTGTGTGTGTGTGTGTGTAATACAGTTGGCTGGCACCTCCCAGACTTCCTGAATTAGAATCCCAGAGGTGGGCCCAACACTCTGTCTTTCTAAGAAGGTGCAGGGATGATTCAGTGTCATGGTAGTTCAGGTGTGCTCTGGCTGGTGAAGAGCCACAGAACCATGGCACTCTGTCTGGCCATGTCCCCAGTAATAAAAAGTTATGTTCAAAGTAAAATTAATTGATGACAAAGTCGGAATAACTATTTCTTGTTTTTGTGTTTGCCTTCATCAAGGTCTTAAGTGCTAAAATTCAGCAAACTGTTTCTGAGATTCTTCTTTGAGAGTGGGGTGAGACAGGAGGGAAGGGAGGGAGCAGAACCCCCAGAGAAGAACGATGAAACACACTTGAATTGTTCCACAATCTTTGTATTTTTTTTTTTTGAGGGCAGTGTCACTGGCCCTCATATGTGGGACCCGAACTGGGGCCGCTGGCCTCCCAAGACCAGCGCTCAACCACCGCGCCACTCGGCTGGCCCTCCACAATCTTTTTTAGAAGCTCCGACCAGGAGTGGAGCTTGCAGATGATTCAAGGGCAAACATGCAAGGTTTAGATGTTTTCCAAATTTAGAAGTCTTACTGCAGACCATTCCAGATCAATGGCTTTCTAGGTTTCACTGATCTCTAAGAAAGGAATTCTATCACCTGCTCTGGCAACGAACTGCTACTGTTGGATAACTTTGCCTGAAAGTTCCTTCTTATATCTAACATCTTTCTCAGGACCTGTTATTTAAACTCATTTCTTCTCAATTGCTAGTGGGTACTCAAAAGACTTGGCCTTGATATTCTTTGAATCAATCCTTCAAATGGAATAATATAAAAGACTTTCTATATGAGTTAGAAGGAAAAAGAATACATAAATGCCAGGGGGGAAAAGAAGAAAGATTACTCTCAGTTTTCATTCCCAAGAGTTGTTTTCCAAAGAAATATAAATTGATTTATTACATACATATGTTAGCATCTGGAGTGAAACTAAGAATTATAATTATGATTAGAATTGTTGAATTTTGGAGCTGAAAGAGAACAAACAGTTCTTAAAACAGCATCTATATTAACTATCCACTATAATTAAATTAGATCTTCTTATTCAGGCCTCCCAGTCATTCTATAAGAAGGGATTAGAATGCCCTTATGAATACAGATGAGGAAACAATCTGGGAGGTCATGGTCCCATTGCCCTACTGTGCAAGTGATGGAACTCAAATTCCAAGAGAGATCTAGTGGGAAGGTAGAGCAGTGGTTCTCAACCAAGGGCAATTTTGCATCCCAGGGGACATATGGAATTGTCTGGAGACATTTTTGGTTGAGAAGGGGGTGGGGATACTAATGACGTCTAGTGGGTCCTCTAGAAGCCAGAGATGCCATTAATCATTCTACAATGCATAGGATAAAGAGTTATCCGACCTAAAATTTCAATAGTGCTTAGGTTGAAAGACTCTGACTTAGAAAATTCTCCAGTGAAATCCTTCACTCCTGACAGGTTGAGAACTAGAAGCACAAAGATTTAGATGCAGAAAGATCTCTATATTTCTCAACTGAATAACTCATTTAAGTATTATCTTGAGCTACCCAGAGAGAGTTTACCTTCCTACAAAAGAAAAGATCTGATTCATTTTGTTTGGCATTTCATAGATCTCGTGAGCTTTTTGAAAAAGCATTCAAGCAATAAGTATGAATCATTTCCTTCCAAGGCCAGAGTGAAACCTTGCTTTGAGTGTGCTCAACTATTACTGTCTAGTGTTTCTTAAAGGAGCAGGCGAGATTCAAATGTGAAAATATCAAGACGTTGCTATCTGGGAAAAGCTTCAGAAGGTGGTTAAGAGTCAGTGGTCCAGATCCACATGGTGTGTGACTGAATCCCAGCTCCACCATTTATTGATTGCATAACATTGGGCAAGGTACTTGAAACTCTTTGTGCCTCATTTTCCTAATCTGCAAAATGGGTATAAGAAAACTTGCAACTTCACAAGGCTATCGTGAGGATTAAAGGAGTAAAAAAGCTTAGTACCATGCCTGGATTGAGTATTTGCTGTGGTAAATTATGATGATTATGATTAATAGTATTTTTATTCCCTTGGTAAAATAGGAGGATGGCAAGAAGTTTTAAATTTAAGAAAGATTTTCCAAATAAATAGAAATTCGAAAAGATGTAAATTGTCCCCAAATTCAACCTTGGGCATTATGGTTTTTTCTTTTTTTTTTTTTTTTTTTTAGCTGAGCCATCCTGCCACCTGTTGGCAACTCAGCGGCAACTCAGCGGCAACTCAGCTCGGGCTGGGCATCGAACTGCTGTTGCTCAGAGCTCAGCTCACACTCTTTGAGCGAGCTCTTAACCAACTGAGCCACTCAGCCGGCCCTTATTATGGTTTCTTAAATTTAGAAAGCAAACAATGCTCAGATGGATGACAGATACAAATAGGTCCCTTGCAGCTGCTCCATGGGCTAAATTTGCCCATGGATGTCTGAAAAGATAAACAAACTGCTGGAGAACTTGCTGTGATGTGATGCATCTCATCACAACACCTCAGTCAGTTTTTTATAATGCCATGAAGTAGGTGCTCTTTTAAATCTTGCTCTTACCAATAAAGAAAGCAAAATTGACGGAGGGTAAGAACCACGCCCAAGGCCCTCAGCCAGTTTAGCAAGATGGCGGCCATGACGGCCTGAAGTCATGAAGTGGGAGCAGAGCCTTCGCTCTGATCTGAGTGTTTAACGGGAGTCCTGTCGCCTCTGCCTGCCTTTATATCCTGGGAACAAAAGCACAGTGTGACCTGAGTGTGCACAATGATGAATCAGTTTCCCTCTAATTGACTTGAACAACAAACACTGCTCTTGTTGTTTTTGTTTTTTTTTTTTTTGGCTGCCACACTTTTTATCTAGGCTGTCCACTAAATGCTATAGCTTGAGGAAGCCTAAATAAAGCACACACATCCAGGACACCTGCTGAGATGCCTTCTGGAGAGCATTTGCTCTGGCCAGGCCCTGGAGAACAAAGGGGGAATTAGATAAGATACATCCAGAACAACACAGCTTACACAAAAGGTGACTCCTGGGAGACTGAGAAGGCCACCTGCCTGGGAGTAGTAAGTGCAGGGCCCAGCAAGATGGCTCCGACAGCAGGCACAGGTCCACCAGCAGGGAAAACTGCTCCCTCAGAAAAGTCCACTTTCAACGCTCCATGCGATACCTCTGTGGATGAACGCGGATGTTCAAAGGCAAAGGTTGCAAGGACTTGACAGTCCCGGCCATAAGTCCCAGATGGTTGCTCTTAAAAAGCAGAGCTGGCCAGGAACCGTTTCCAGGTTGGAACGAGTGTGTCTGCCAGACGCTGCTGAGCACACCGGTCATACAGCATCTGGGAGTTCTGAGGGGTTCACAGAAGCCACAAATTCTAAGCCCAATCTCCAAAGCACGCAGGTGATGCCAGGCTCAGGTGCCAAGACTGGAACAGTATGGAAAGAACAGGATGTTTCTGTTTCCAGGTGGCACATAAAACAATGAAATGGAGTTTGAAGGAGATAACTTTCTGGCACAGAATCCTTTATTCCTTTATAGCACAACATAGGACCAGGGCTTGAGAAACCTAAGACAATGTTGAAAGGGGTTATTTCTGCTCCCTCAATCATATGTTCATATATTTTATTTTATTATTATTTTTTTTTACCAGCACATCTGTTTATTGGACAATTGCAGATTCTCTCCTAATAAGATACAGCCCCTTGTTTTATTGAGGTATTTGTACATTCCAGTCAAGTAGAGAAGAAGGGAGGAACACACAATGAAAGACACAGATATATTGGGGGAAATGTACTATAAACTGTTGTTTTCCTTTAACCACATGAGCAAGATGGCGGCCATAACGGCCTGAAGTCATGATGCGGGAGCAGCTGCACCTGGACCACATGTTGTCAGGACGCGCGGACCCAGGCATGTGCACGGTGTTCCGGGGGCCACCCCAAGCCGGCCCACATGCCTGGCCACAGGTGGAGGGAGACCTACCCCACGGGCGCCAGGATGGCAAGCTTCTTTTATTGTTTTAAATAACCTCCGATTCTGTGCTCCATGCATACAACTCAAAAAGAAAACACCCAAAGGCACAGATTTTATATAACATAAAAATCATTCATAATCCCACCACCCAGGATCACCTTTTAGATTTTTAATTTATATTATATATATTTCTAGTACTTTTCCTAAGAATATGTTAAAACAACAACAAATAAGTTTCAAATGACATCTGTTATATAGGGTTTTCTCACTCAACAGCATATTATATAGGTTCTTATTCTTTTCAGCACATTGTCATATATATGGTTTCTTTAGGTCTTTAAAATAATCCTATAATATGTACAGATTAGGAAATTGAGACCAAGTAGTACAGCAACTTGGATAAACAGCCATAGACAATACATAAACAAAAAGGGCGGCAGTGTTTGAACAAAACTTTATGGGTATTGAAATTTGAATTTCATGTATTTTTCACATGTCACAAAATATTATCCTTATTTTTTCTAACTATTTATAACTTTAAAAGCTGTTCTTAGCTCACAGATCTTACAAAAACAGGCAACCAGATTTGGCCTTCAGACCAGTGGTTACCAACCCCTGACCAAGAATATTGGGGTAGTACATGTTTTTTATAATGATTCTTTCCTCATAATCTTTTGGTTTTTGTATTCTTGAATTTCAGGACCAAATTGGCCAATACCAGTGACATTTCCATGTCTTACTGTAATGATAGCAAGAGACTGAACAGATTCCTTTTTTTTTAATTTAGCCAAACATTGGGGCTAGCAATTGAAACAATACAAGGTGAGGGAGACGTAATTATACAAACCAATGTTGGTTGAATATTTACTAACTGCTGGGCATCAAGCTAAGGACTTGACACATATTAGTAAGGACAGGAGGGACCGTGTCACCATAGCAATAATCCTAATAGCTCATTGGTTATAATCACAAAGGTTTAGTTTTAGCCTCATCCAGCATGCCCATTGGCTGTGGTTCTGCCCCATGCTTGTCATTCCTGAGTCCCAGCTGATGGAGTAGCGTCTGTCAGGAGCACTGCCAGTCTTTTGGCTGGGGGAAGGGAAAACATGGCGAACCATACCAGGATGTGACACGTCTCACATTGTTCACAATTCTTTAGCTAAAGCACATTAAATGATCATGCTTGAAATCAATGGGTATGTATCTACCCATTTGCTGATCACTTTTATGTGCTAGGCAACTAGCGAAGTGCTTTACAAAAATGTTCACAACAACTCCATAAGGTAGGCATTATTATTCCATTATACAGATGAGGAAACTGGGGCTTAGAGAGGTCTGTTAATTTGCTCAAAGCCACACAGTTACTGAATTGCAGATACATAAAGTCTTCAGGGGGTGTAAGGGAGGCAAATATTTGTGAAAATAATAGTCTACAATAATAACTTTTTATCTTCATAACAATCCCTTGAGACATAAATTATTTTCTCGTTTTTCAGATGTAGAAACTGAGGCCTAGAGAGTTAAGCTTCCTGAAGTCACATAGCTAATAAGTACAGACCTGGCACATGACCCTAGATGGTCTAACTTCAGAATTTATACTCCTTGGACTCTCCTGCTTTCTGAAACACTGGACAAATGTACTCACCTGAAAGTCATCTATCAGTAGGTATTTGTAACTATCCATTTGGCCAAAATGATGGGACCATGATCCCAAGTTGTCAGACATCATGACAAAGATAATCTAAGCTATGCCTATAAGACTTTGAGGAATGTGCTGGAGAGATAGGCTCCTTCCTAGAGGTATAAACATTTAACTAACCCAAATAGATAAGACTTGGGATACCATCATTTCAAAAAACAAAATCAATGAGCTAGACCTCAAATGTGTTTGGAGTTATTATATTTTCAAATGAGAATGCCCTAACTTCTTATACAATGAGAGAGCTTTGGCATGACCAAAGAAATATATTTTTAAAAAATTCACCATTTAATATAATGGCATTTTGGGGAGATTTGCATGAAACAAATATTGGAGAAAAGAAGGAGGAAGAGCAGAGAGAGATCCACTTGTGGAGCTCCCACAGAGCTATACCTGGGTAGTTCGTGCTTCCATCTATCATGACAATCAAAGAACGCCTGATAACTCATTATTAGGACCAACACCCAAAACCCTACAGAAACCTAATGATTTCCTTTGGTCATACAGAAACCATCTTTGTATTCTTTACTAAGGGTGTCCTAGTCAACTGTGTGTATCTACCCATTGATTGATCATTTACATGTGCTAGGCAACTAGCTAAGTGCTTTACAAAAATGTTCACAACTCCATGAGGTAGGCATTATTATTCCATTCTATGAATGAGGAAAGTCGAACTTAGAGGTCAAGCTCAAAGCCACACAATTAATAACTCACAGAGCCAGGATTCAAATCCAGATTTTTCTAACTCCCAATGCATCTTCTATAGTGCTTTGGAGATTAGACAAATTCTTTAGTCAGAAAGGAATGACAGTGTGTGTGTGTGTGTGTGTGTGTGTGTGTGTGTGTGTGTGTGTGTACACATGTGTTAGGCTCCTAGATCATCAGTTATAACACAGATCAAAGCAGTAGTGGCTTAAACAAGAGAAAGTTTATTTCTTTCTTGCCGAAGTCTGAAGATATGCAGACCAGGGCTGATGTGAAGATGCCATGTTTCAGGGACCCAGTCTCCTTCTCTGTTGTGCCCCCATCTTCACAGCATTGCTATCATTGCACGTAAACGATGGCTCCCTGCCACCATGGCCACATGACTGAAGCTGGGAGATGAGAGACAAAGGAGGAGGGGAGGGCTTGCCTCCTTCTTCTGAGAACTTTCCCCATGGCTTCAAGTCATCCATTGGTCAGAGATGAGGGACAGTTCTGAGTGTTCCTGAGCTACGAAGGAGGCTGGGAAATATCGTCTTTATCATGTGCTCTCCTAAATTTGAGCATAAAAGAAGATGGGGAGAATGGATATTGGGAAAAGATAAGCATTATCTGCCACAGTGTGGTAAGGAATGGGGTGCTTAAGGCCTTATCATGAGAGACAAGAGAATTTGCTCTGCTACTTTATCCTGCTAAGCACTTTCCTTCCAGCAGCACAGAACAATAGGAAAGAAACAAGAGTGACAGGGAACTCTGCAAGGACTGCAAAGTGTAAGATGTGAAAGACAGAGAAGAAGGAACAGAATGAGATTCCACAACTTATCCTCCCCTGCACATACCTTGGCACCTACTTCCTGCACAGAAGTGGTGTCTGGAGAACTAATAGGATGACGATTTCAGAAGGGATTGCCCTCAGAGCAGTCCAGAGCCTGGAAGCTGAGCTGAGCCTGGCTTTCCCAGGTCCTGCCCAAAAGTTCACCCCCTCCCCAGGCAACCTCAGTGGGGGTTGAGGTTATTTCCAAACACCACACTGGGGAATTGCTCACAAATGATTCCTTCTTTTTAAACCCAGGTCATTATTCCTGCTCTTGCTTGGACTGAAAGGAAAGTCACCTATCTTAGGGTAGTGTTCTCTCAGATGTTAGAAGGCTTTTAAGAAATATTAGGAAGTAGGTCAGGATCAAGAGGAATAAAAAAAAAAAGTTTCTCGGGCAAGCCAACTGGTGCGGTGGTTAAGCGCTGGTCTTGGGAAGCCAGCGGCCCCAGTTCAGGTCCCACATATGAGGGCCAGTGACACTGCCCTCAAAAAAAAAAAAAAAATTTCTCAAAGACAATCATAAAGAGAAAAACAATAATAGCTATCATAAGACACATTATTTCAATGGGCCAGGCACCATATTTAAGTGACACAGATAATAATACATAAACATATAAATTAATAATGCATGTGTATGTGTGTCTGTTTTTCTTCTTACACACACATATATACTTCATTCTCAAAAAACTGTATTTTGGGCCGGCCGAGGGGCGCGGTGGTTAAGCACTGGCTTGGGAAGCCAGTGGCACCAGTTCGGGTCCCACATATGAGGGCCAGTGACACTGCCCTCAAAAACAAACAAACAACAACAACAAAAAACCCACTGTATTTTACAGAAAAAGAAACTGAGGCTCAGAGAGGTTGATCGGGTGTCCCAAATATGCACAGCTAGTACATGAAGAGCTAGGGCTCACACCCATGCTTCTCAGGCTCCAAAAAATTCAAGTGTCATAAAAAAATGCAAATACATAGCAACTATGACACTGCCATAGCAGTTGTGATGCTTTGAGCAGATAAAAACTATTTAAATACAGGGGGACTTCACTCTGTGTATCAGAGGCATTACCAAGAAGTTACACTAAATTCAAAGTCTATAAGTATCATAATTTGAGTTCATCATTTTAGGGAATATTCTGGTAAAGACTTTTGTAAATATAAGAGACTCCTTTGGCAGAGTGTTTATCTGATAATTCATTGTTTGGCACATTTTATTTTCAGACATAATATTCAGTTACTTCTAAAGGGGGATGGGGAGGCATTTACATCTATAGCATTTTCAGTTCTATAATCACTCAGGATACGGCTGTCCCATTTTTGCATTATCCAAAAGGTTGAATTTTTCTTTCAACCTGAGAACTAATGTAAATAAGAGAGAGAGGTCAGATGGGGTTAGCAGCAAATGCCCCATCTTAAAGGGCTGAAAGAGGCACCAGTTAATGAGCTCCAACCAGCCATGCAATGTTGTAAGGCCAATGTGGAACTGCCAATTTGCAAACATTAGCAGCTGATCCCATTTTTCCAGAAAACCTATATAGGTCAAACACATAGTGAACATATTGCTGCCTATGGGTGCCATTTTGTATTACTGTTTTGAGTTACCTGAGGTTTGGGATGTTTTGCGCATTTCATTGATTCTGGCAGTAAAAGAATAGCAAGAAAGAACATGGATGAGGATTAAGTACACAGATCTCTGAGTCTGCAAGATCTAAACTCTACTCTGACTCTGACACCTACCAGCTGTGTGATTTTTTCCATGACAACTTAGCCCTTCTAGACCTCTGTAAAATGTGTATACAGTTGACCCTTGAACAACTCAGGGGTTAGGGGCCCTAACATCCCCCATCCCTCAGTCAAAAATCTGCATATAATATTTGACTCCCCCAAAACTTAACTACCCTAGGTATCCATGAGAGATTGGTTCCAATGCCCTCTCCCCTTGCAGATACCAAAATCTGCAGATGCTCACGGCCCCCTATATAAAATGATGTAGATCAATGCATACATTCGGCCCTCCACATCTATGGACCTCCACCTGTGGATCAAAAACAGCACAGGTATTTATTGAAAAAATATGCATATAAATGGATCACACAGCTCAAACCTGTGTTGTTCCAGAGTGAACAATAATAGGTAAACCTACCTCTCAGGTGAGCTGTGAGGATGAAGTGTGATAAGGCATGGCACTTAAAATATGATAGACAATTTATTATCACCTCTAACTATTTATGGAGCTATCAAAACCTCTTCCTACATCTCAAGAAAGACCCTCATGAAGTGACTGCTTAATCAGGCACTCATCCACAATCATGGCAGTCTTACGTATGCCAAGAGAAGCATGCTAACCCAAGGGATACTAGAAGAATACGGCTTGGTTTCTTCTCTTGGAAAGTTCAAAAGATCTACAGATAATTCATATTAAGCCACAAAATCACTGTAAGTTAAGAGATCTTAAAGATCATTTTTCAGATCCCTAACTTATGGATGAGGAAAGTGAGGCACGAGCAATTAAGGTTCATCCAAGGTTAGAGCTAGACCCAGAGCCCAGATGAACATTCATAAGAAAAAGCTCTTATGAAATGCACAATGATTTCCCCTCTGTACTACTAGGTACCACCTAGGTGACATTTACAATCTACGATGAGAACTAAAATCATGGATGGACCCACTTAACTCTCAGTTTCAAAAGCACACTTGTCCAACAGGTCCAAAACAATCACCTAAAACCAAGGTGTAACACAAAGAGTTCACGGGGAAAATGATTTCCCTGCCTGTCTCCCTTCCTTTCGTCTTTCTTTTTTCCTGCCCTTCCTTCCTTATCTTAAAAATAAGAACCCCTCCCAAATATAAAAGTTACTCTGTATAGCTCTTGCATTTTTAATACCTGTTGTTTATAGAACTCCTTGGTATTTCATAGCACATCTAGCACCATTTAATATAAGCCCTTTTCCAGGTATCATGAGTTCATAGTGTACATGAGACCATGAAGTAATGACAGAAGGAGAATAATGACTTTTCCATCTTTCTCCTTCTGCCAAGCGGGTTCATATTGTGGAAAGTTCAGGAGAGTTCATGAGCCCTCATGGGCAGAAACTCACAGTCTACTGACAGCCCTGAGAAAGCAGCTCTCAACATTACACTCAATTTATGTATATGTAAAAATACTTCTAAGATATATACACCTATAATAAATCAGTGCTGATATAATTGACACTTAATCAATATGAATTGGTTAAATTAATGCTAAACAGAACAGAATTAAACAATCTAAGTATACACAGAATTTTTTTTTAAAAAGGGAAAGAAAATTCTACTACCCATGATTGTCATCATTAATATTTTGGTATATTTCCTTTCTGGTTTTTTTTCTATGTGCATGTATTGTTTTTAAAAATAATGAGAAACTAAATACATAATTTTCTTTTTTTTTTTTTTTTTTTTTTTTTTTTTAGCTGAGCCATCCTGCCACCTGTTGGCAGCTCAGCGGCAGTTCAGCTCAGGCTGGGCATTGAACTGCTGTTGCTCAGAGCTCAGCTCACACTCTTGAGTGAGCTCTTAACCAACTGAACCACTCGGCCAGCCCTAAATACATAATTTTCACTTATCAACACCTCAAAAGCATATCCCATTTCATAAAAATCTTAGTAAATATCACTTTTAATGGCTACATTATTTCAATGTATTAATATTCCAGTCCCCTATTGCTAGAATGTTTCATAACCTTATTGCTACTTATTTCCAATTATGAAAAAAACACATTGTTAAAATACCTGAGTGATACAGTTTCTTCTTTAAAAAAAAAATCATTTTCTTAGGAAGGATTCCTGGAAATGATGTTATTGAGTCACAAGGCATGAATTATTTTTCAGCCTTTTTATAGTATCTTGCCAGAAATGTGGAACCAATGTTTATTCCCAATGGCAGTGTATGAAAGTGCCTATCACTCAGCACCCTTAAACACTAAGTATTATCATTGGCAAGTAAAAAAATAAAAAAACCAAAACCAAAAAATACTTTGTTAGTTTGATAGATCAAATGATACCTCTTTTTGTTTTAATTGCACTGCTTTCATTGCTGACGAGCTGAACTTTTAGAATCCCCACTGGCTATGTGAGTTCAGCTTCTCTGCACATTCTTTTCATATCATTAGAACGCACTTTGAAGGCAAACAGTAATCAATTTTGGAAAAGAGAATACATTCTGACCCCACCCTTTAATCTTTCTTTTATTTCTTTACTTCATTTTCTTACTGGTCACCTAACACTGAAAAGTTCATGCCAGCATATCCATTCCCACATATAGAAGGGAGGCCTGCCTCTTCCTCCCTGCGTTAGAACACAATTCTTGCTGGACTGCTCCTCCTATGTGCTGTCCTTATCCTCTAGTAACCAGGGTCCACAGATGCCAGTGGGAGAGAAAGCTGCAAGGGCTCAGAGGGGGATGGAAACGGAATTCTTACAAGAGGCACCAGCAAGAACCACCTCCAACAACAGCTTTCCATGAGGCCGAGGATTAAAGATCTGTCAAACCGATTTCGGCATCCATCACTTCCCCTAATCTGCTTCCTAAGAGGAATGGAAACCAGGGCTGTGAGATGCTGGCGCGCACCAGGCTGAGGTGCCCACTGAGCAAGACACTTCAGGACGCCTGTCGTGAGATGAGACGTAAACTCAGAAAGCAGTTCGGTGGCCAGAGGAAGAAAGGACCACCTTGTGACAGAGCTGAGCATTAATTCTTTGGAAACATTTCTGTTTGGGGGAAATTAATGAAGCACGGAGTGAGTGCTTGGGCCCTGCCAAGTCACAGAAATGTGGGTGTTCTAGAGGCAATAAAGAAACCAATGTTAAACATACGAGATTAAATTAGAGACCTGGAATAGCATTTATAAACTCCATCCAGCAGCACCCTTCAAAATAAACACCTTCACTGTGAATAATAAACAAGGAGCTGAACTCTTTCTGCACAGCATGCCCAGGCTCAACTGCAGAAGCTCTGGGACAACCAATCTAAGCTCACTTGCCTTCAAGGGTTCATTCTTTCTTGGAGTGAAAGTCAACAAGGATTTTCCTCCACTTTGGTGTTAGTGTTATTAAGAAAAGGCTGCTCGGTTTGATTTTTTATTCCTAAACCTAACTTCCTAAACCATTGGGCTTTCCCTGCCTTGCAGGTACTCTCATTGTCAAGGGCCACCCATCCCTAGGGCTGCTACAGTCCCTGTGTACTTAGATGCTGCTTTACCTGCCAATATGGTCAGTACTTGGCTGAGACTGATGTGAAACCAAACCTCCCTTGTGTCTTCTGTACCTGACCACTTATGGAGCTGACCAAACAGCTCCCTTTAAGGGAAATAACCAAATGCAGTGATCAAGGAGAAAGGACTGGATTTAATTCCCACCTCTGGGCTCACAGGTTGTATGACAATGGGTAAGTTGCTTCTCCATTGTTTGAGCAAATAAGTTAATAGTAAATTAGTTCAAATAAGACTATCTGAACAATACCTGGGATATAGTCAGAATTGAAGAAATTATTATTATGTTTCCTCAACTTTAAAATGAACGTTTATTTCAAATCTAAGCTAACCCTTGAATGATTAAATTGTGAAGTATAATAAAACTTGTAAACTGTTCATTATGGTACCTGGCAGAGAATAAGTGTTCAGTAACGGCAGCTGTTATTTTTAATCAACGAAACACCTTGGAATTTTAAAAGGAACTGTATACAGCGTTAGAACACCTCAGTTCTAATCTGAATTTACCATCACTCACTCTGTGACTTAACTTTATTCCAATATTCTTTAGGAATCTGCCATTTATGAGCAAATGCTTAGGATGTCACACAGGTAATTCAGAACTATGGTATCAGGTGTGTAAAACAAAGTAAAAAACAGGTGTTAAATGAAATAAGAGGGAAACCAAACAAATGAACTGGTAAGGAAACTTACCATGCTGAGGTGGCTACATCAAAAGTGGTTAGCTCCATGGGCCAGCTGAGTGGCTCAGTTGGTTAAGAGCTCACTCAAAAGTGCAAGCTGAGCTCTGAGCAACAGCAGTTCGATGCCCAGCCAGAGCTGGGCTGCGGCTGAGCCGCCAATACGTGGCAAGATGGCTCAGCTATAAAAAAAAAAAAAAAAAAAAAAAAAGTGGCTAGCTCCCAGCGAGAAGAGAAAGTTAAAGCCCCCTCCACGCTTTCTACCAAATCCAGTCTTGGAGAACCACCATCACGATGGTTCCCTGACTTCTCAATCCCAGCTCTAGAGAAACATCATCACAGTGGTTTCTTAACCCAAGAATTTAACCTTTTCCGAGAGGGGGAATGCAAATCTTCATTTTAATCAGATATTGCCTAATTGTTCTCTAAAAAGGCTGCACTAAAGAGCTGTGCATAAAGAGTCTGAATTTCAATTTTCAAATCATCCCCATGACCCTAGGAAGGAGACTCGATATATCTCCATTTTATGGATGAAAAAAAAAAAAGGCACAGGGGAATTACATAACTTACCCTATTCATATAAGCAGAATGTGGCAATACTGTAAAGCAATCTTAGGCTGCCTACATGTGTGAACACCTCTGAGTGTGAATGTTTGTGTTGTTTAGGTCTAGAGAAAACAGCAGAAATTTCTATGGTCAACAGGAAGTAGTAAATATGTGGATTCTCCATGTGTAAGAAAACCAACACAGGCCATAGAAGCTTCTAGACCAATGGTTCTCAAGTGTCACTACACACTAGACTCTTTGGAGAACTTTATAACATCCCCATGCTCAGGCCACTGTTGCACTTGTTATGTCGGAATCTCTGGGGGAAGGACCCAGGTATCAGGGTTTCTTAAATTTCCCTAAGCTGTTCCAGGGCAGCCAAGTTTCAGAAACACTGGGCATGAAGATATTAATGCATCCCTTACTAAAGTTGGAACAACCTACACATTCAACTGTAGTACGTGCGATATTATGCAGGTATTAAAAATAGTAGCGGTAATACTGGAAACGTTAAAATGCTATGACATAGCATTAAAATGGGAAAGGATGGATTTTTATTCCAGTGGGCAATAAAAAGCAGAATGTTGTCTTTCCCCTGGGTTGCCCTGCATGACCTTGAAGTTCCAAGCTTGATTCTCCAGCTCCTGTCAATACTGTAAGTCAATGATACACTTCCAAAAAAATCTTTTTTTGTGTTTCTTTTTACAAAAAGTAAGGTATTGATAAAAATGTCCATTAACTATTATATTTTAAGTGTGTAAAAATATGCATGTATGTGAAGATACACAAGATAAGAAAAATTTTTCTAAGTATATACTGTCATGGCATGTGTCTATGTAACATGACATCTGAGTTACAGCACCAAGGAGAATTTATTTATTAAATCTTAGTGAAGCTCATTAGGCAAATGCCACAGTAAAAACTGTTACAAACAAAAATCATCAATGGAGGTTAAAACTGGTGGGCACAATTATGACGAGAAGCAGGATATTGGTATAATCTCAAGTGGCATCCCATTACACATGTGCTAATTACAAATGGAAAAATAGTGGAGAAACCTGGCCGATAGTACCTTAAAGAAATGGTCAAAATTAGCATGACCAACAGTAAGACTCACTGATAGCATGTACCTCCTGACAAAATGCCCTGAGAAGAAGAGTACGGCGTCACTTCTGTGGTCCTCTTGTCAAAAAGACATACCTCAATCTAATTAGGCAAAAATATCAGACAAACCCCAACTGAAGGACACTCTATAAAAGAAATAGTCAGTTTTAGTCAAATGTGTCATAGTTGTGAAAGACAAAGGCTGAGGGATTGTCACAGATTAGAGAAGACTGTTGGGAGACATGACAGCTAAATGCAACATGAGATCCTGGAGAGAATCCAGGAGGAAAAAAGGACATTCGTGGAAAAACTGGTGAATTTTAAATAAGGTCTGTTGTTTAATTTCCTGGTTTTGATGACTGTATGATTTTGTAAGATATTAACTTTAGGTGACCTCAGTGTACTAGTTTTGCAACTTTCTGTAATTTTAGATTATTTCAAAATAAAATGTTCTTATTATATATTAGTGGTTTAGTTATTTAAAAATAAATATTAATTATGTGTTAATATTGTCTTCCTTCCCCCAGTGGGCCATCATATGCATATACTATAGAGATTAAAGAATACAGTCAAGGATGGCTGAGGAAAATTACTGGGACCCCTTTGGGTAGAGGGGGTGAGCTGAGCCTTGAAACTGGGTAGTTTAATTCTGATGCCTGCACCAATGGGCATATAAACAAATGCAGCACTTTAATAATGAAGGTGGTCTATTGGGCAAGTAATTATGGAATGGTGAAAACAGCCCTGGATTTTGAGTCAAAGATATAGGCATAAATGCTCAAGTGTTGGCCACAATACAATATAGCTTTGTGATCTCAAGTCAGTCATTTGTTATCTATAAAAATGGAGATGAACAAACTTCATGCACATAATTATGGGGATAAAGTGAATAGATGTACCTGAAAGCATTAGGTAAATGGTAAAGCCCTGCTATGAAGTGGTTATTAAAATTACCCAGAGTAACAATGTTTACCTAGCCAAGATAATTCTTCATTTTCACTCCTAAACCACAGCATCCTGGAATCCAGTGCTACTCATCCCATATGGAGGCAAGACTGCCTGGCCTTCTGCCTGAACTTGGGGCCTGGGGCTACCAGCCTTCATGTGTGGTCAGTATTAAGTGCCATCTGTCCTGAGTTAACACAGCTCCTCCTTAGTTTAAGCAATAAACACGGGCTGCACTGGCAAAGCCTAAATAGATGCAATATGAAGGGAGACTTTCCATTCTGTTTATTACTGTGGAGGGTGGTATCACTTCCTTGCTATTTACCCATCTAAATTGTGTGATAAAATGTCTTCTGAACACTTTTACAAGCAATTAGATGCAATCAAGTTCTCTTCTTGCTTGACTCTCCTCAGCAAACAAGATACTAATAAACAGTAAGAAGTTGGGCTTCATTTCAAATTTTTTTTCCTGCTGCTCACACATTCCCTGAAGTTACTCCCCCTTCCCTCCATAAAAACCCCCGCAATCACTATGTTCATTATCTCTTGTGTAGGTCATTTTTCTCATTGTTTACATTCAGCTGAAAAGCAAGTTACATGTCGTGGGCATCTGTTGTATTTGTCTCTTTAAAATCCATTCCTGGGCCGGCAGAGTGGCGTGGTGGTTAAGCGCTGGCTTGGGACGCCAGCGGCCCCAGTTTGGATCCCACATATGAGGGCCAGTGACCCTGCCCTCAAAAAAAAAAAAATCCATTCCCACTTCTGATAATGTCACCTATCTGGTCCTCTGAGGAACCACCTGTCTCTTCTCTTGCTCTCAGTCCAGCAGGTTTGAGTAGGATGGGCACTCCCATCCCACAAATCAGCCAGGATCAGCCAATCAGCACTATCCATCCTCCTGGCCAGACAGTTCAAGGATGGGCAAGTGCTCCACCTCAGCCAATCACGTGACTGTTGCAAGAAGGCCTGGAACAGGAAAGCTCCTTTCCCAGGGTTACTGTGTTAGTAACCCTGAGGTTGCCTAGCGTCCTCTTGCCACAAGAGGGTCAGAAGAAGGAATGCAGAGAGAAAGACAGAGGAGACAGACAGACGGACATGCTCCTGCTGAAATCATCACACCGCCAGTGTCCAAGACTAAAGCCCATGCTCCACATCCCCTCCCTAGCCACTGACTGCTCCGTTACAAGAGCCAATATTCTTTTCTGCATTAATCACTTTAAGTTAGGTTTCTGTCACTTGCAACCCAAAGAGATCTGATTGAGAAACCAAGGAAATAAACACTGAACATACCCATTTGTGAACAAAGATGCTGCCAGCATAGGTCTGCAGTTTTCCAGGGGACAGAAGTGGTTGCCCAGATGGGCCACAGGGAACTGACCCACCTCCCCTTGTGGTCATGTGAGGGATCATTTGCAAATGATCGTCCTTGCAGGTGTAAGGAGGCATCTATCTGCCACAAGGGAATGGAGATTTTCTGTGCAGAACTAGATCATACCACACACAGACCCAGATAACCTGCCCAGCCTCATTTCCTAGCTTCTTCCTCCCACATCGCTCACATTCCAGGTACACAGAACATCTTTCTCTTCCTTAATTCACAGCATGCAGCTTCACGCTGCCACATTAACTCCTCTAAGACCCAACTCAGAGACCTCCTCTGAGAGGTTTCCTGTGACTTCTCCAGGCATAGATGCTGGCCCTTATGGTGGGTTCCCACAGTAGGACCATCCTTCAGCCTTAGGTTCAGATGACCCTGTGAAGAGACAAATAATGATACCGTGTTTCTAGCCTTCCTCCTGTTACAAGCGCAAGTTCTGGCTTTGTCAGCCTGGTTTCATCTCCACCTTCTACCCTCCCTGCTATCCTTCTACCCAATCTGCGGACCAGGAAGGGTGTGCTTTCTCTAGGGGACTAATCTACACCTTTGTGAAGCTGAACTGAGAGAAAGTCGGGGTACAGGAGACATTGAAGAGATGTGGGGGCTAGGGAAGAATTGTTTCTGAGGAATTTCTAGGGAAGTCTGGGAAAGAAAGGTGGAGGGGAACCAACAATGTGTGAGGGAAGTAGATGAGTGGGGACAACGGGTTTTTTAAAGACTGTTTTTAAATATCCCTTCACAAGGTTTGAGGAAAGGAAAGGCTGGACTTTTTTTATTTTTTAATTACCGTCAGTTGTCAAAACGTTTCTTTGATGGCAACACCTGTGTTAAATACACTGATCTCTAGACACACACACACACACACACACACACACACACACACACTGACACATACAGTTGTACACACACCTGGTTTTAGGTTCATTTGCCTCCTTAGAATGTAATTTCATTAAGATCAAGGAAGATTTCTTGGACTACTAAAATATGGCGCTCAGTGCTCAGCACACAGTATCTCCATATAAATTATTTGCATGCCACTACTTCATCTGTTCCTTGACACAATACTGTGAGGAGAATGATTTTATAGATGAGGGAACAAGGATCTTTCCCTCAAAGAGCTTAAGGACGCGCAAAAGACCAAAGCACCAGTAAGTGGCAGAGACGACATACACCCCTACATCAACTTTCCAGTAAACCATTCTGTAAAGTTCTACAAATATTCTAGAACCCAGAGAGTGCTAGGTACCAACTTGCGGACCATGGCTGGCTCTCCATCCAAGACCTTCTCTGGCACCACAGCTGGGCCATCTTTCGTAGGTTAACCCAGGAGGTGATTAACAGTGCTCTTTTTCCTTCTTTGTTTCAGAGTTGAACCTTGTACCCATTTTCCAGTTGAAGATGCAGTCTCTTCTTTTGTATGTCTGGGCAGCAAGACTGCAAGCACGTTAAAAAGACGGGTCAGCAGTAACCCCAAAGCTTCACATAATTCCTGACACATGGCAAGTACTCAATAAAGGCTGAAACATTCCAATGTGGACCAAAGTTCCAGCATGTTCTGTGTAAGACGTCTTCACTATTCCAAGAGTTTTCCCAGAAACGTCTGCCTAGATTTCCTTCCTGACGTTCCTGAATGCCATGGCAAAAACTGAAAGAGAAAAGAGTCACATGTCTCCTCAGAGCGAAACTGCGAGATGAACCCAAGATGAGTCATGGCACGTGCAGGATGAGAACCAGACCCCTCTGGGGAGTGGCTGTCATTTTCTGGCCAACCCTTAATAAAAGTGAGAGCTGCAGGTAATCATCCCTGGTGTGCTTCTTTCAAAACATGCACTTAGACTGAAAGCCAAAGGAGGGTGCTGGTTTCTGAGAGTCACGGTCACAGAGGGACCATCTTGCCCTCTGATTCAGGTGGGTCCTTCGCCACACAAGGAGCAGCCAGTCGGCTGGCCTGCCTCTTGCCCACCTTTCTCAGACTGTCATCACAAGCCAGGCTACACGAGCCAGGCTTACCCAGCCACCCACAGTGTGCTGGAGGCTACCCTCTAACTGCATGGAAGATCTAAGACCTGAGTCTTGGCCTAACTCCCCCCATAACAACCAGGTCAACAGGGGCTGTCCAACATGCTGATGGCTATCCCTGCACAGCTGTGAACAGCAGGCCAGACTATGCTTTCTACACTGAAAAAGACCTGAAAAATTAAAGCAACTGAAATATTTCAATTTACCCTACTTACCAGTCAGGGTTTTCCAGAGAAACAGAATCAGTAGGAGAGATCTCTATCTGCAGCTTGATCTAGCTCTATCTATATAGATAGAAAGAATATGTATTTTAAGGAATTGGCTGACACAGCTGTGAGGACTGGCAAGTCTGAGATTCACAGGGCAGGCGTGCAATTCAGACAAGAGTCAACATTGCTGTGTTGAATCTGAAAATCTTTGGGGCAGACCAGCGGCTTAGATACGCAGGCAGGGTTTTCATGCTGCAACCTAGAGGCAGAATCCCTTCTCAGCCATTTCTCTTAAGGCCTTCAACTGAGTGAATGAGGCCCACCCACATCAGATTAGAGGGTAACCTGCTTTACTTCAAGTCAATGGACTGTAAACATCTGTCACATCTAAAAGCTACCTTCATAGCAATATCTAGACGAGTCTTTGACCAAACAACTGGGCACTATAGCACAGCCAAGTTGACACATTAAGTTAACCATCACATCTTAACTCAACACATATCATTTAGTGCCTTTTAATCTGTTTTGGACTATGGAGACCCCTCCCCTTTTTAAAATTGAGGTAGAGTTTACATATAAAAGTCACCCATTTTAAGTATACAAATCGATGATTTTTAGTAAATTTATCAAGTTCTGCGACCATCACCATAACCCAGTTTCAGAAGACTTTCATCACCCCAGTAGGAATGCTCACATATGGGGATCCTTTTGAAAATGTCATAATTCCAGCCAGAACAAACAGGTACAACTCTGCACATTGTTTATGCCCAGCATCCAAATCTTACCACTGTAAATATTTTTTAAAACATCTTGTATATATGCACACTTTTAGATAGCATTCTAGGGGTCATATATTCCCATTAGTTTAACTCCATGTCCAGACTGAGGCCACTGACCTAAATAGTATCCAGTCCAGCTCTTCCATTCTCCCTTTGACCACTGCATACATCTAGACCAAGGGTCAGCAAACTTTTGAGATGGAACATACTCACAGAGCCGCATGTGGCTCGCGAGCCACAGTTTGTCGACCCCTGATGTAGACCCCCTGGAAACTCTCATCTAGAAAAGTGTACCCTCTTTCCAACAAATCTGTCTCCAAGCTTGTCTCCTGCACAACCATCCTCTGTCCCCAGACCAGAAGGCATCTTTTAAAATGCAAAGTAGCCCTTAGAGCTATCCCAAAGTTCCCCTCATCACATCTGGTATCAAATCCAGAGGTTGGTCCTCACATTCTCAATAACACATAACAAGACCTCTCTGGGGTGGCTCCTGGTTACTCTTCTGGCTCTGGCTCTGTCCGCTCTGCCTAGTGCATCTCACTCTGAAAGGCCAGCCTGCTCATCCTGTCCACTCTTCATATGGCCAACTCCATGGGAGCTCCTGGTATTCAGGCACAGTCAGGTAGGCACAACCTGCCTCTGCCCCATATACTGAACATATTTCTATTAGTGAACTTACCGAGTGTTATACTATAACACCGAGTTTCAATCTCTCTCTACCCTACTACAGTGCCCCTTGCAAGCCGCAGGCAGCCAGCCAGCCAGCCAACTAGCATTTACTAATCCAGGAAGCAGAGCACCAGGTGAAATGCTTCAGCACAGCAGCTCTATTCTTTTCAAGGTCTGATTGTCTGTGGACATTACAAAACGTCCATAGCTGTAGCTTGGAATAGTGCAAAACTGTGCCACAGAAACTTTATTCTTGTCACCTGGGAGGGAGGGAGCAGTGAGGGTCCAGTAAAAGGGATTTGGTGAAATACATCTTGTTATACATGGTGCATAGACCATTACGCTGTTATTAAAATGACATGTAGGTATATATTGATATGGGAAGTCATTATTTGGTATTTGTTGAAAAGTGGAAAATTATCACATTTACATAGAGGTACATGCATTCAATATTTTATATAAACAGACATACATATATACATGTAAAAATACACACACCCACACAGAGTTTATAAGGCAAAAATCTAACAGTAGTTGGTAGACTTATGAGTGGGCAGGTAGTAGAATTATGAGGTGATCTACAGGTGTGTTTTAAAACTTCTTTTCCCTTATCTCTATTTTCTAACTATTTACAATGAATATGTGACACTTGTGAAGAAAGAGCACAATGGGGAAGAGAAAGGGCTGCGTGCAAGCCTAGACTCAGCTACTTCCTAACTATAGGACCCTGGGAAACAAAGTCTCTTCCAGCATCAACTTCCCCCTCCAAAAAAGAGAATCAGTCTTCAGCGCCTGTCTCCATAGTGGTGAGGTTTATGTGAAGTGCTTGATCCAGAGGCTGGCACACAGTCAGCCCTCTAGTAAGTCTAAGAAATAAACAAATATCAATGAACAAATAGGCACACTGTGTTCTTTTGAAAGATATCACCAGGATGTGCATTGAAGGCATTGCTCTCCCATATTTGGAGTATGAGACCACCCAATTGGGTTGGGTGAACGGTGGGAGAAGGGTAGCCACTTGCCGAAACATCCACCTTCTGCATGTCTCCAAACTGCACTAAGGACTCTGCCAAGCCCATGACTCGAACACCATCACTGTCTCCACTCCCTCCCAAGAGAATCCTGCTCCTTAATAATGCGCCCTGGCAGCTGGCCATCCTGCAGGCCCAGGCCCTCATGTGGCTTTGGACCACAGGGTGCTCATTCCTACCAGCTGGGGAGGGGAAGAAACACAGGAGCAAGGAGAGAACTGAGCATCCACTGCCAGTCTGATAAAGAGAGAAATCAACTGGGTGCTTAAAGAACTGATATTGTCCCCCCGCCCTGTGCTCGTAATAGAAGGGCAAGGAATCGGGCGTAAGGACCATCAGGGTATTCATTTTTCATGCCAAAATGTAGGAAACCATATTCAACTTCACCAAGGGATTCATTTGTTCATGTAATTGTCCAATCTAAAGTAGGTTTCCTGCAACAATTGTCTCTCTGATAGATACCATACGTTTTCCATGTTTCCCTCCATAGTCCTTATTATAATAAGCAATAATATATATATAATTATGAGTTTATTCTTTCATCCCTATTTATAATCACCCAATGATACTAGAAATATAATAGAACAGCATGGAACTCCTAACAGGCACGCCAGAGGATGTTCCTCCTTCCTAAATGACTAGGTCATTTAAAGCAGTAAAATTTTCATTATAACCTTTCCAATTCTTCTCTTGACACATCTACTGACTGGCTGAAAATGTGGTAACGTAGCCCATCTATTTGTTCACATTTTGCCAAAGATGAAATATGGTTTTCTATATTCTGGCACGAAAACTACATCCTCTGATGGATGGCCTTTAAGCCAGTTCTAGTTGCCTGCATCAATAGTCATTGTCATCCTGTCTGCCTTCCTCCTAATGACATCAAGTTAGACCAAGGGGATAGTGCGGGGAGAGGTAACACTAAAATTCAGAACAGAAGGCTTTTAAAATACTATGGCAGCCTTTCTAGCATAACAATTATTCTAGAGCTTCATGTTCCACTACTTATGAAACTCTGAATTTGAATTTCAAGTGGTAACATTGAAATACAACAGATATTTAAGGAGTGCCTACTATGTGCCAGGAACTGAGCTAGGAGGAGGTCATCTGACCTCAGACAAGGCAGATAAGGATGCTGCCTTCATAGAGTTGACATTCTAGTGGGGGAGACAGACAATTGACAAGGAAACAAATAAATGAACAAGATCATTGCAGGTAAGAACAATGAAGGAAAGAAACATGGTGAGATGAAAGAGCATCTGAGTTGGGACAGAGACATTAAGGAGAAACCTGAATGTTAACAGGAGCTGCTACCTGAACAGCTCGGGGGAGGCAGGCTGGACAGGGGTGCCAGGAAGTGCAAAGGTGCTGAGGTGGGAACAGAGCTGCTATGTTCAAGAAACAGAGAGGAGGCCAGTGTGGCAATTAAATACAATTAAACCAGACATCAGAAAGCTTTTCAGATGTACCTAAAGGAGCAAAATTCTCCACTGGCTCCAGAAATAAGTAAACAACAATAGTAATATCAATAACGGCAGATGAGTTAGCTCTATACCAAGCATCATGCAAAGAACTTTCCATGCAGTGCTTTCACCTACGACAATCATGTGAGATGGGTGCTATCATCCCTATTTTTCAGGTGGAGCAGCATAAACCTGGAGGGGTTAATAACTCACAATGTTCATGTGGCTATTAAGTGGCTGCAGAGCTGGAATTAGAACTCAACCAGTCTGAGTCCAGGGTCCCTCTGTCCCACTGAGGCCCCACCCTAAATGATGCCTTCTGGATGGACATCTACAGAGACTAGGTTAGGTCCTGCAGTAATGATGACTTGGCTTCACCCATCCACAATCTGGGCAAAAATCAAATCATTTTAGATCAACAAGGCAAAAAGACAAAAGCCATTAGTACTGATTTTCTAGCAGCTCTGTGCGAGATTCTGCTTGCCACCCACATTCTCTTTTATTAAGCTATAATAAGCCTCAGATGAAAACTGTTGCCATAGGTGAAACTTACTTTAACATATGGTTGATCCAACTGAACAAAAACATATTAAAATGTATTTTTTGGTTTTTTAAAAAACAACGTTTATCATGTTTCTGGTCTGCTGATGCATTCCAAATGTTGGGGCATGGGAATGTGTACATATCCAAGGGTTACTTACTAAACTGATAACAAAGGCACTCAGCCCTGGGGAATACGGCTTTCAGTGTTGAATTTGATGCAATTTGCAAAATCATCAAGAGGTAACCTATAGTTTTGTCATCTCGGTTAAGGACAACATGTTTCTATCTGGAAAGCTAGCTAGGCTATTTCATCAGAAACGTGCAGCTACTCAAATATATTCCCTCACTGCAGAAGGCTTTCCTTGCTCTTAGAGAGGGGTTTTCTTCTAAGGAAGCTCTCTGATTAGGGAGGCAAAGCAGCAGGGGCTGAGAGAAGGCAACCAAGGAAGCCATCAAACTGGGGCCACAGCAGGAGACCGGAGGGAGGATTCAGCTTCCTCCTGGATGGGGCTGAAATTGGTTAGCAGGGAATCTTAGCACTTGCTTTGTGTCTGTCAGGCAATGTTCTAAATGCTTATCACATGTTAATCATTTCGTCCTCACCGAGGCCCTTGGAAGTAGGTTATATTGAGCTTGTTTTTTGTTTCTTTTTTTTTACTATTATGATCAATTCTTTTTATTACATATTATTCAATAGTCATGCTCAGTCAACAAAGTCAACAGAAACTTGTACTATTCTGCTAAATAATACACTATTCATACATAGTTTTTCAATGTGACAACATTAAAATAATCCCTATTTTCTTTATTCATATAATTTTGCAAACACGGGAACAATGACAAAAACACACAAGCTCTCCCTTTCTTAAAGCAGGTAGGATTAACAGAAGTTAAAATTATATTTATCGATAAGCCAAAGATTGACCCTTATCCTGGTAATAATACCAAACTCAAAGTAGCCCTTGGCTAGAAAAGTGTGGGAGCCGGTGTGTGAAAGGGACACCTTTTGGTGTCTATTTGAGGTGATTTGTTTTTCAATTGCTGGACTGGCAAACTGAGGCACTGATGCACAAAGTCACGCAGTTCCAGGCAGCAGGTGCTCTCCGATGAGGTGGATATGTGGTACTCGGCACTCAGGCTCCCTCTGTTCTGTCCAAAGATAAGGTATTTCTCTTGACTAGTCAAGTTCAAGTAAATCTGTCAGCTGTTTCCCAAACACTGGACATATTCATTCTACTGTTAGGATAACTGCTCTATGGACAGCCCCCACTGACCATTACAGAAATTTTGACTTTTTCTGTACATACCACTTATTTTATTTAATATTGTTTAAGCTTATAAAATTTTTATGTTAATACGTTTATTTTAAAAGGAAACTTCATATTTCCAAAGAAAAACCAATCACTTTGCTATATATGAAAGCTAACCATTTTTAAAAATAATATATGCTATGTCCAGAATAGGCAAATCTATAGAGATAAATAATAGATCAGTGGTTTCCAGGGGCTGAAGAGGTAATAAAAATATCTGAAAATTGATTGTGGTGATGGATGCACAACTGTGTGAATACACTAAAAGCCACTGGGTTATATTTTTTAAATGAGTGGATTGTGTATGATGTAAATTATATCTCAATAAAGCTGGCCAGGAAGTCCTGAGAAAGTTGAATTTGAGGAGAGGGGACAAGCCATATGAAGCCCTGCGGGGAAGAGCTAAGGCTGGAGGGTTTGCTATATTCAGGATCAGGAAGAAGGGTGGCATGACTGGAACAGAAAAAGCAACACAGAGAATGGTAGGGGGTGAGGCCACCAAGACAGGCACTTGGGGCCAAAAAGCTATGGTCTTGGGTTTTATTGTCAGTGTGAAGGGGAGCCATGAAAAAGATTCTCAGGAGGATGAAATGTATTATTGGGTTGTCGGAAAAGTCATGAGGCAGTTTTGCAACAAAAAAGCATAGAAAAAATACGTCATGGCTTTTCCGACAATCCAATATTTTAGAAGGGCCCTCTGCCTGCTGTGTGAATGGACTATAAGAGGCAAAAATGGAAGCTGGGAGCCCAGAGAGCAGGTTCTAGCAGCAAGACAGGTGAAAGAGAGGGGAGCTTGACCTACATTTTTGGTAGCAAAGGAGGTGGCCAGAGAGGCAAAACAGAGATAGGTTTTGAAGGTAGACCTGATGAAAACTTGCTGATAGTTTGATGGAGTGTATGAGAAAAAGGAACAATCAAAGAAGAGTTGCAGGTTTCTGGCCTAAACAATAGACATCAGATATAACTGCTTAGAAGAGGGTCTGGCACAGAGAAAGTGCTAAAAATAGATTAACCAGGAGCCAGCCAAATGGCGCATTGGTTAAGAGCTGGCTTGGGACGCCAGCTCTGAGCAGCAGAGCCCCGGTTTGGATCTCATATATGAGGGCCAATGACACTGCTCTCTACAGCTAAGATAGTGAACAACAGCTCCACCTGGAGCTGGGCTGCTGAGAGTCCATAGCTGCAGTCCCTGCGGCAGTGGGCTGCCAGAGGCTACAGTGAGTGGCTGACAGTCAGCGTGAGTGGCCAGCAGCCAGCGTGAGCTGCCAAGAGCCGCTATGAGCAGCCATCCAGAGGCCAGTGACAGATCTGCCTCACCCGGGAAGAGTGCAATGATGATACCAACATGTGAAGCCAGTGAAGCAACGTCCTCCACAACTAGACTGAAGAACAAAAGAACAGCAACTTGTCTATTCCCCTTCCCCGATTCCCAAAAAATTCTTTAAAAAAAAAAAAAAAAGGTTAACCACCATCACCTTACCAATTTCATTATAACCACCATTGTTGTAACAGCTTTCGTCATCCCAGCACCACGGTCATTACAACCACCACCGTCACCACCATCAAGAGCAGAGGGCAGGGACAGGAAGAGCAGAGGAGGCCACACAAGGAACAAGTACAAGTTAAAGTATCCAAAGGAAGGGACCTGTTCTGGACATGCACAAGGAAACATTTATCAGCCTGGAGATGTTACCCAAGTTACAGAGCCCAGTGCATTTCCACCACCACTTTCTCCCCATCCCATCCCCCTATGTATTTATATAAGATTCTTTTTTAGTATATAGTCTCTTCAAGGACTCCTGTCTCCACTTTCAGGCTTTGGCCTGGCCAGTCTTCATCCAGCTTCTCTGTGGAGCATGCCACCCCTCCCCCATCCAAAATGCCTCGAAGTATCTTCCAAAACTCCTGATATGTGCATGTGGGACATTCACGCTTCAGTTGAGTTTTTCAGTGTCTACAAAATGCAAGCAATGTGCTCAACACCAGCACTGACCTATAGCTGGTACATTCTATAAATGGAAGCTTAAAAAAAAAAAGATTAAAAAAGATTAATTGCATTTGCAAATCTCTAACCCCTAAGTAACCTTATGCCCAAATTACATTCAAGACTCTTGCTCCCCAATGCCGCTTGGCTTTCTATCAGCCGACTGTTTAAAGACCATCTTTCTAGAGTCAAGGAAAAGAATCTCCATTTGGGTACATATAAGCATGAAGGTCAGTAATCTGAGGGGACAGTAAGTGCAAGAAGAGAGAAGCATATACAAGAAGGCTCCATATACTTTGGGTTGAGCCACTATGGTGAGAAACAACAATCAACCATTCTGGTGAAGCCCAATCGTGTGTTTAACATCCTGTCAGCTTTCCAAAGCCATGGCTTTAGCATTTCTGCTGCAAACACTGCAATGTTATATAATACGACTGATCTCAGGATCCCATATAAAATCCTAGCACAGGAGGGTTCCAGAGCTAGTCCACCCTCTACTTCCAGATAAGAAAGGGCATGCCTATCTAGTGGTAGGATGGATCAGGAGTATCTTTCTTTGAACTTTACTTTAAACACACTAATTTGTTCTTGCTAAATGCTCAAGACTTCTTTTCAAAGTAGAAAGCAAGCCCGAACATTGTTCCTCCCTGTTCCTGGCCAGCCCCAATTCTTTATTTGCTGTTCTGGTTGGTCAGTGCACTGTCATCATTTTGCAAAGGGGAACAAATCCCTTCATATATGACCAAATCCACACCAATATTTTGGGGACCTATATGAGAGTGGGGAGGAAAGAGAAATGATGAACAAAACTCCTTATAATTAGGTTGGTAGTTTCTATGGCAACGAGGAGCTGACTCTTTTATTTGAAATAAAAAATAGCAACACTCCAGCTGTCCTTGCCGTCCGGACGCTCCAAAGCAAATGAGAGATTTGATTCCACATTTGCTATAACTGCTGAGGACTTTAAGCCACAGATTATACTTGTCAAGTTTTGGGGAAACACTAAGTCCTAGTCTCCTGAGAAAACAGGTGTGAAAAACAGAAGCAAAAAAACAACCAAACAATGTTCCCTCTCTGCAACCAACATGCTATTTGTTTCCTTCTTTCTAATTATCATAGGAAACCATCAAACCACTTCCCTGAAGAAAACTGTTGTTGTTGGTTCATCTTGAAAAAACATATGAGAGCTCCAAAAGATATTCCTACATTTATAAGGAATATGGAATCCTACATCCAGTATTATTGGTGACTTTACCAGGTGCTGGGTACTGTGCCCAGGGCTTTCTCTGCATCATTTCATAAATGCTCAAGCAACCCTCAAGGTTTTATTACACTGTCCACTGTAGTGTTAAGGAGGTTTAAGAGGTTGAGCAACTCGTCCACCACCAATAAGAGCCATAAGTCCATTCCAGTTCTACCCGATGGCAAAGTCTACACGTGGTGGTCAAGCACTCTTCTGCTTTACTGTCATTTCATAACCTAGACCAGAAAACATCATTCGCCAGGGGGAGATCATGCTCAAAACACCCCATAGAGGACTGTCAACCTTAGAGAAATCTCTGGCTTGTCCCTACGGAGGGCCACTTTCCTTCCTTCCCTCCAGCCCATATGGTGCCAGGCTGCCAGGGAATACATAAATCATAATTTCTTCTCAGGAGGCCCAGCCTGTGGTCCACACATGACAACCAGGAAGGCCCAGGGGATGTCGAAAATCCCATCATCAGAGAGTTAGGATCATAATGGTGGCGTGTATTGAGTCCTAGGTGGAAGCAGGAAGAGATGAGGGGTACATAATGGAAGTCAAGCAGCTGGGAAGGCCTGTCATAGAAGGTGACACTTGTGCTAAGTCTTGAAGGAAAAGTAGATGTTACTCAGGCTATAGAGGGATAGAGAGAGCCTTTGGGGCTGAGAAAAATGACTGTATGGAAAATCCAAGATCAGGAAGAGATGGCACCATCACAGAGTCTTGGCAGTAGGGCATGGCTGGGGTGGGGTTGCAAAGGCCAGCAAGGTCCATCACATGGGGGGACTTGCATGTCTCAGTGGGCTGAGGGCAGTCGATGAAAGAAGGGGGAAAGATATGTACCAGCAGGCCATATGCATCCCCGTCATGATTTCTTGCAATCTGAATTAGGTTGAAATTACTCTTGGTTGTACAGGGAGAGCTCTGGGACTGAATCACATGGATCATGGAATTATAAGCACTACCTTTGATTACCTGTTTACATGACTGCCTCTACCAAGAAGCCACAAATTCGTTCAGAAATAGAATTTTATCTTATTCATCTTTATCCCGTGTCTACTAGAAGACCTAGCAAAAATTTAATATGAATGAATGTAAGCAGTCACCAAACACTTATGCCTTGAAAAATATAAATATCAATATTAATTATTACATTAATGTCCATGAATCGGTCCTTGCTATAAGCCAGCTGCTGTGCAAAACACTTCGCAGGCAACATCTCATTTAATCATCGACTTGCTCTCTGCAGGAGTGGCTCCATTAGCCTCATTTTATTTATTTATTTATTTATTTTATTTTTGAGGGCAGTGTCACTGGCCCTCATATGTGGGACCTGAACTGGGCCGCTGGCTTCCCAAAGGCCTCATTTTATAAATGCAGAAAGTGAGGACTAGAGGGCCAGTGGCTGGCCCAAATCCACAGGGTTAGTCGATGGCAGGGTCAGATTTGGTGCCACGTTTGCATCACCTTGAAATTTGTGCTCTTTGTCAGCAGGCTGTGGTGTAAAAACAAATTTGATTATTGCAAGAATAGTTACTCATGAATTTAATCATACTGGGCACACAGTAGGTGCACAATTAAATTATATCAATTAAAACAATTATTTCAAATCTATGTGTGCAAGGCACTGGAGTATGTTCCAAGATCAAAAGGCATGTTCTCTACCCTTAGAAGCTTCCAGCCTAATGATGACTGGGGAACTCCTGCAACATGGAAGTTCTCCATGTTGGAAGTGGGGGAGGGCTGTGGCTTCTTTGCAAGAGTCAAACTCATAAAGAAATAGAATAATAATTCCTTGTTGGTTTATAGTGGTCCTTTGATATTTTTTGCCAACTCAGGCCCTTTTCTACTTTTCAGGGATAAATTGACCATGGATTAGCTTTGGGATTCCTTGCCCTTCCCCTCTCTCTGCTCAAGCAGTCTAAGTGATGCTGGCCTCACAGCCTGATTGGGCAAGGGGGGATGGGAGTGGGGGTATGTGACCCAGATCTGGCAAATCAGAGCATTTAATCTGTGCAGCCACAGTTCAGGGGGAGGTACACAATCCAACCAGCTAAACACAGGATTTTTCCTGAAGTTCTCTGGAGAGCTGGGGTCTTGGGGGCATGGTGGGCTTTGAGAAGAGGTTTAACAATGAGTTACCATCTGTCCCACAAGGGTGGAGACAGTGACAGTGGGACCAAAGCAGAGGGAAGCAGAGCCAAGGGATAGAGAGATGTCATGATGATGTTCCCTGAGTCTCTGCACATAGCCTTGCCTGAGTACTTTGATAACCTCAACCAATAAATGATCAGTTTTGTCCTTAAACCCTCTTTTGATTGGTCTCTGCCACTTGCAACAGAGTACAGACAAATACAATTCCACTATAAGGAAGAGATGGGGAATGGGGAATGGGGAATGGGGAATGGGTAGTGGATAAACCAAGAGGAGTTGAAGAAAATACATAAGGAGGGGTTATGCTCAGTTACTCCTAAGAGTCCTTTTGATTTTTTGCATTAGGCACTTTCTGCAATGTGACATTAAAGCCCATATTCCACTCCTGCAGTTACCTAATTACTGCCTCAATACACTAGACTCAGTCCCTGGAGACCAGGAGGCGTTAATGCAGCTTCTGAGAAAGATGAACGGGACAGAAATTCATTCGTTAAATAAATATTTATGGAGCACCTTCTCTTTGTCAAGCACTGATTCTAACATTTGCTAAAAATTTATATCTCCTCTACTTCAAAGGAGATTTCAAACACCTTTTAAGTTAAACTTCACTGGTCCATAAAGCAAGAGGAAAAGAGAAGCAAGACTTCCTCCTCCCTCCCTCCTACCCTCTGTGCTCTAGGATGTTTTTGGATAGCTAAGACTAGCCAACATCTATTTGGAAGTGAATTAGACTCTATAGTGTGTGGAAAGTAAGGAGAAAGGAAAACTGGTCAGATTCCTGAACAGTGCTTTCTGGAAAGAGCAAATATATTCCCAAGACAGAGTGAAGAGAGAGACGAGTTCCCATGTCAGAAGGAGAGGTGGGGTGGGGAGTATTGTTAGAAACGATGCTGCTAATGTGCTTGGTCCAGGAAAGCTAAACCAGATATTCCGGGGAGCAGCCCCCAGGAACCTGCATCTCTGTCAGGGTCAGGTGATTCTGCTGCAAACTAAAGACTGAGGGCTCTGACGCCAGACCCCAGGGCCTGAGAACCTTTCTGCACTGACTTTGAGGAAGAGGCAGCAGAGCTCAGAAACTGGCGCATAAGCACTAAATGAACACATAAGCACTATTTAGATGAAGTAATTTAAGGCAGCAGCTCTGAAAGACAGGCCCTGCTATTTACACACCTCTTGGAATGTCAATTAGTGCTACAGCCCCAAGAATTCAGTCTGCAGAGATGGCGGGAACAAAGGTACATTTCCTTAATGAAGCAACTACCTATTGGCTAAAAGTCTTCAGCTCTGACAATGTTTTTTGATCTTTCTTGGCAAATTTTACTTGTCCCTGCAACAGTTACAAACAAAACAAAGCAAAACAAAACACAACACAACAACCCCTTGCTTCACAAATGGAACAACTGAGGGATGGTATTTTATAGCAGCAGTGTTCAACAGAAATAAATCCGAGTCACATATGCGATTCTAAATTTTCAACTAGCCACATTAAAAAGATAAAAACAAGTGAGATCAATGTTAAAAACATGTTACTTAGATGAATAGATCCAAAATACCACTGACATAGGTAATCAATATAAAATTTATTAGTAAGATACTTTCCATTTTCTTTATCATACTAAGTCTTAAACTCCAGTGTGATTTTGTACTTAGAGCACAGCTCAGTTAAAGGTGAGCCATATTTCAGCAGTCGATAGCTATACATGGTGAGTGGTTACCACACTGGACAACAGCACAGGTCTATGGAATGGGGTCGTACAAGTTCAAATCAAGATCTAAATATGATGCCACTTAAACGGGGTACCTAGAGTAGTCAAACTCATAGAGACAGAAAGTAGAATTCTAAGAGCTGGGGAAAAGGGCACCATGGGGAGTTATTGTTTAATGGATACAGAGGTTCTGTTTTGCAAAATGAAAAGAGTTCTGGAGATGGATGGTGGTGACAGTAGCACAATAATGTGAATGTACTTAATACACTTAACTGTGTAGTTAAAAAATGGTTAAGCTGTTAAATTTTGTTACGCGTTTTACCACAATAAAAACATTGTTTTTTAAAGACCTAAATTTCCTAACAAGAATTCTAAGATGAATCTATTTGAGGAAAAAGAAAATGAAGGCAATGAAATTATGTTACAGTATGACTGAAGAGCCAACCAATCTTTACACAGATATTTTTATTACATTTTTTAAAGCTATTAAAACCATTATCCTAAAAAACTATCTCCATTACAAGGGGAAAGAACTAGACTAACACCTATTTCCCATTTCCTCATATCTTACATTTCAGGCTCCACTTGATTCTGATGCATTAGCTCCTAGACAGAAATCAAGACAACACATTTATTCTACGGAAAAACCCCAACTTGCCAAACAGGTCAAACAGAATCAACCCCCATGGAAAAGGGTGAACAAAATTCAGTCCATTGGAGACAGATTAGGCGAGAAGCAGAGCCAGACACACTGGGGCTAGAATCCCGCTTCTGCCTTTCTTGCTGGGTGATGGAGTTAGGCAAATAACTTCATTTCTTGGCACCTCAGTTTCTTCATTTTTAGAATGGGAATAATCTCTGTACTTACTTCAAGAGTTAATGATTCAATGAGTTAATGCTATAAAAGTTTCCCATGGTGCCTGGCACAGAGTAAGGGCTCAATATTTGGTAAGCGACATTATCAACATCATTATAATAATTTTATTAAAAGCACTTGTGTAGAACTTATTATCAGGGCCAGAACCAAGCGAGGCACTCACCTTGGGTGCCAAATTTTAAAAGGGCACCAAAAAAACTCAGCAATCAAGAAAATAGTGTTTTAATGTAATATTTTTTAAAATCAAATTTAATGCAAAGCAGTTGACACTGAACAAAATATCAAAATTTTTAAATAAAAACAAGATCTGTATTACTGATTTTTTTTTTTCCTTTTGCCTTACTTAGGCTCCAGTATGGCTCCTGGAGGACACTGTTAATCTCCAGTCTTTATTTAAAGTTAATTTTTCCAACCTCTTGATATTTTGTTCATGTGCCAGGAGGGTGGGGGTGATCCCCAACCCCCACTTCTTGAACTCAGGGGAAACTTGGCAGCTCTTGGTCACCCAGCACCTCATGTAACCAGGAGGCATGGACAAAAGGACCAGAGTCCCAGGACAAGGGCCTGTGGAATTGAATCCCAGGCCCAGCAGTGATGGAAACAATGAGTGCTGTGCATTTCATATGATAAGGACAGTCTTGAAGGCGCATCCATCAACCTCAGAAAGAGTAAGAGGCAACAGACAAAGGTTTGAGTGAGCAGTCAGCCCCTCCCTGTCATTTTGAATTTTATTTTCTCCCCTTCTTCCCTGGAGGCCTTCTCACACAACAGGCCCCTCTGAAGGGACCTGCCTTCCCCCCCCCCCCGCCTTTTCTTAGTTAACAACAGCAGAGATCAGATGCTGCAGAAACTGAGTCTCCTCCAGACAAAGATGATTTAAACGGCAAATACAGTATGTGGGAGTAATCAAAATCAGCTAGATGGAAGCCTCACTCTGAGCCCAGATTATTTTAAAGCATGAGCAGAATTGTCAATGAACTGTAAAAGAAAGAAGGGTGGAAAAGCAAAAACAAAAACCCACCACCATCCTGGTATTGTTGGGATGGAAAGATATTTTACATTCTTTCTAACTGGAGCTGAATCTGTGACCCACAGCGAGGCAGCAGCCTTGCCTCCCCATCCATGACACTCCACGTGGTCTTAAATTTCATCACTATAACTTCAGTACTCTTGTGCTTCAGAGGTCAAGTGCCATCACAAAGCTGCTAAATACATAACCTCACCTAGGAAGAAATGTATTCTTTTTTCTACAGATCTGCGCCTTTTACAGTTCATTTCAAAAAACTCAACTGCATTTTCCCATTTGGTGTTAGAGAAATGTCTAACACCATTACTGGCTCCACAGCTCATACCTCAAAGGAAAAGAAAGAAAGAAAAAAAAATCCATACGGCACCCAAGACTGTGCTTCTGCAATATGGCTGCCTTGCTCTGTTTGACATCTAATTGGGTCTAGGCTCTTTTGACCCATGAAATTCAGGGAGGTGTGATCTTAGATCCAGCTAATGCTGTCCTTGATGTAGTTACTGCTCTCTAGTTGTTTCTCATATGGGTTTAAGTGTCACTATGAACACTAAATCAGAAGAACAAGACCACAGGTTTGGAGGACTCCGGCTCAGAATCCAGGGCTCTTAATTCAAATACAGTTACTGGCTTCCATCTGAGGCTTTCGATGAAGTCGATGCAATCTCATCCATGTCCAGATTTGATCATCTCAAACATCTTTTAAAATGTTCTTTCCAATTTCTCAAGCATGAAGAAACACTATTGGTTTCACTTAGATTATAAAATCTTAGGTATTGAAAGAAAATTCAAATTCCCTCTCCATCGGGCCACTATTAAAGAACAACAACATATTTTCAAAACATTTTCTATACAAAATACTTCCGTATAGTTTAGTTTCCACAATGAAATATGTTTTAATTTTCATTTAACTATTCACCATAACTCATCTCTGCAATATAGTACAAGATACACATTCCAAGCTATAGAGGGAAGCTTTGGCACAGAGCAGTGAAATTTTACCCTGAATTATGGAGAGTTGGCAGTGTAAGTAAGTAGGGCACCTAGATCATTTTCATTTAGTCATACATTTGACACTTTCATCCTTGCTTCACAAAAGGTGCTTCATATATTCCCTATAAAGGAGGGAAGGGAGGGAGGGAGGGAGGCAGGTTAGGAGAGAGGGAGGGAAATTGGTTGGTTTGCTCTGTAGCCAAGTTTGGAAAAAGGTACTGGATCCCCTTCTAGATATGTGTGCCACATGTTAATATATTCAAAGCCTAAGTCTTCCAATAAAAAATAAAACAAACAAATTGATAAATTCAGACCTCTTTGACTTGGTGTAATATGAGATTTTCAAATAATGGAAGCCTACTTCAAATTATTTTCCCACTTTCACATTTATACCATTTCACATTTATGGAGAATTTTCCAATGGAGATGATCTCAAATAGGCTCCCAAAGATGTTTTGTGTAGCAAGAATAGTACATATAACAAACCCTCTTTTCCAAAGTAAAGATTACTTCATTTACCTTTAAGTTTCTAATTCTCTAAGCCTCCGTTTCCTCAACAGGAAAACAAGGAAAACAAATTTCATCCTCCAAAGGCTGCTATGACAATAAATGGAATAATCCAACCAACACACTTGGTGTAGTAAAATGGCAGACAATCAGTACTCAATAAAATTTAGCTGTCACTGCTACTACTGTTACTACACCACCATCATGAATTTCTACCCAGGTTCATCACAAAAAAAAAAAAAAAGCCAGGCTGGCTGTACATCGTGTTTGATGCTGTCCCCATTAATTCAACCAGGCATAGGACTGGGGCTGTGTACACATCTTCCTACCTTCCCTCACTGCTGACTGTCTTCCCCTCTCCCTCACTAATCAAATCTCCTTTCCCACCCAATACCACTTCCCTTCAGGTGTACAAAGGCCCCAGCAACCCCTACTTCCCCTCTGGTCCTTAAAAGCCTTCAATAGGGACTTTGGCAAGAGAAGTCAAGTAATGGATCAGAACCAGAAGAGACAGGGAGGAAAAGATCCAGAAAGGGCCTCTCCTAGTTTCAAGAGGAACGAATTGCGCTGTTTCACATCAAAGGCAGCACGCTCCATTTTGCTCTGTGACTCTTCCCTTTTAATCAAGCTTTGATTTGTGACTAAATAATTATTCATTTAAAAAGTATTCCTGGGTAAAGTTTCGCCAATACACGTCAATAAAGATCTGATTTTACTAAAATTATTAAGTCTTAGAGGCACAAATATCTTTCTGTAAAGCAGTTGACAAATTAGGTCCTTTCACCTAAAGCCATGAACAAAGATGACTTAATGACTTACAACTCAACAAATGTTTGCTAAACAGTCCATTTTGTGGTTCTATCATCTCAGGCACAGTTTTCTTTCAAATGATAATACACATTTAGAAATTATGATTGGGATAAATACCTCTTTTCATGTTCTTATCTGGACTGTAGATGATTATCAAATGGATTCAAAGGCATCCATTTCCATCACGCTGAACTAAAAAAGCCATTTTAAACCAGTGAGCAGAAATAAAATACATTTACAGATTATAGCATCCTTTGTACAAACACAGAGCACTGTGCAAAAGCATTCTTACCAAGTTGGAGGTATGAAGAGCAGATATCAAAGCAATTTTCACATTAAACACACAACATCCAGCAGACATCTGATGCAGCCAGATTCTCAAGACTATAAAGTTATCTTACCAATGAGAACCAAAAAAAAAAATCTCAAAAGGTAGCAGTTTGCAAAACAACATTGCCAATCAACTTTAGTAGGCTCTGTGCACAGATGTATATGACCACAAAATGCTACACTGGACAAATGTCAGAAGCTTGTCTGGAAACACAGACGCACAAACACTAACAATCAGGGAGTGGTGTCCCAGAGAGCCAGCGGGGTGTAAGTGATCTGCTCCAACGGAGGGTACAGCCACCTTTAAAAAGGCACCACAAAAGCTTTATACAAAGAGAAATAGCAGAACTGGTACTTTTTCTGTGGGGGAGAAACCACTTTGTGCTTTGGCTTAAAAACTTATTACATCCTTATTAAATGTCTTTATAATGTCAGTTCTGGGATAAACGAACGCACTGCTTTTAAAAGCAGTTGTGTCCATCCTGTGTGCCACTGCCATTGCCCAATGAGGACACCTAGCTGGCAGGGTGAAAACAGCAAGCTACCTGGAGGGATGGGAGACTTGGCACAGGGCATAGGATTTAGGAATCTGGGCAATCTTCTCATGCCTGGGAAAGGAGCCCCACGAGGATTGACAGGCAAAGCAGGTAACTTCTGGTGGTAAGCACGAACAACCACACTGATTGGGAAAATTTGAAATGCTTGGCAATAGCCACTTCTCCAGCACCTTCCCTGAGGCAGCCCCAGAGAGAAACTCATAGCACAGGCAGGAACTTTCAAGGGCCCATCGCCATGCTATGGCCAGTACTGGCTGTGAGTTCTGAGCCTCTGTGCCATGGCATTTATTAAATGTTTTGAATATCTGTTTACATGACATTTCCCCATCTTAATCCAAGGGTGAGAAGATGAACCCATCAACTAGGATCTTATAGGGATTAAACACTGCTTTACAAGATCCCAGATACATGAGAGAAAGATCTGCTTCTTCTACAGTGGAATGGAAGGGTAAGTGGAAGTTCCCACCCAGGCTGTGTGATGCTCTGAGCCGGAGGTGTTTCTATCCCCTGACAGGCCTACAGATGTTAGCTCCTGAACGGCAGAAACTGCTCTGAGTCCCCACTGCACTCCTAGCACCTGGTCCAGTACCTAACACAGTGCACCTGCTGTGTGTGAGCTAAATGAAACCGTGCAGTGCTGCTACCGGCCAGTCATAGAGAAAGGCCAGGGTTAGACTGAGTGGTAAATTAAAGGCTCATTCATTAGTTTTATTAAGTGGGCTTTTTACTTTACATTTTACTCTGCAATATATTTATAAAATGTTGTTCACTGTTTCTGTCTGGCTAATCACACAATGCTTCTCCACCAAGGACATTATTGTTGTACTCCCCACTGCCCTCCCCCGCCCCCCACCCCGCACTGCCACCTTCTCCCCAGGAACATCTGGACATGCTCAAGGCATTTTTTGGTGCTAGGTGCATTTACTGTGTGAAGGACAAGGGTGTTATATGGGTGATTCAGCCCTACGCCATAAAGAATTGACTCAACCCAAGAGGCCAATAGCTCCCATGTTGGGAAACACAGATTCACTAATGAACTTTCTCTCTCTAGAAAATAAGCACTATAATGGCAACTATCTCCAATTCACTCACTTTGTAACCATATGATCACAGTCCAGGTGTTACCAGTCTCTAAATTGCAGTCCCCATGGACAGTCATTGATAAGTTGCCTCCTAAACATTTGTCCTGCAAATGCATAACTGCAAAGGTGACAGCCAGGGTGGTAATCAAAATATTTGGTCACCAGCACTAACAAATCCAGCTGGGGGCTGGTGTAAATAAAGGGCTAGACGTTTCTCTTGAGCCCTGGGTATCAGCTCCCGTGTAGTCACCAGTTGGTGTAAGGCCTGATGTGGGGTGTGGAGCTACCTGGCAGAGGCAGGAGAGGGCCCAGGGAAACACTACAGTCAGTGGTGACATCCACGGGCTCTCACATGGCATGTGATGGTAACCACCTGTCCCACAGGAAAACACTCAGCTAGAAAGTGAGGTGGCTGAACCATATGGTAATGATGAAGCACTTAGAACTTTTGGATCTAAATCGGTTTATCATCAGGGCCTCTTACTTGGATGGTAAAAGAAAAACAGCTGAATGATGATGGTCATCATGACTTACTAAATACCCCTGAAATAAATCCTTAGCATATATGTTACCTGAAGTGACCTGCAGCAGTAGCACTGCCACAGCCGTTAACCTACCATTAGCCATGAACAGTGCGCCAAGCACGATGCTAAGTCCTTTAGGTCTGACTGCTTAACAGCAACCCAATTCTATGAAGCAGAGTTTTAGATATTGTATTTTATATGTGTGAAAGCTAAGCCTTCAAAAGATTACATAATTTGTCCAGTACTACACATGCGTTCTTCCTCTTTCTGCAGTCTTCAAAGTATGTATGTCCAACAAAAAAAATCCAGCACCTGGTAAACACCTACTGGTACATCATTCATTCATTCAATCATCACTTCACTCTTCAGGTCCAATTACATGCTAGGCAGTTCATAAACAAAAAAAAAAGAACAAGCCCCACGTGCTCCCCCTCAGAAGAATCACAGGCTAGTGGGAGATGCCCTTTTCCCTCCCCAACAGGCCCTCAGGATGTGATGTGGAAAGTGCAATGACAGTGTGGTGCTCAGGTTCCTGAACAATCAGGAGATGGGCAGCAGGAGGATCCGGCTGGTCATGAGTACCTGCCTCTGCCACAGTGCCTGGCGCTGTAGCCCTCCGGCGACTGTGACGGGCCTTTAGTTCCATCCTGCCTGCTCTGCAGCGCCGCCCCGACCAGCTGAGGTCCTGCATGGTGGTGGCTGAGGAGGGCTCATACTACTCTGAGTCCTTCCAGCACCATGCAGCAGGGAAGCCAAGTCCCCTTCCCACCCCTTCTGTATTTTTACAGGTGATTGTTTGTGGCAGTTACAAGCAGCTTCAAATGAGTACACAGGTTTTATTTCCCCACAGATTTCAAATAACGACATCCTGCAATGAGCTGGAAATCTGGTTGGTGCTCCTGAGGACATGCCAGCTTGCAGCTACATTCCCTTTAAGGCATGAAGCCTATTTGGAACATAAAAATTTTAAAACACAGACATTCCAACATTTTCCTCGCGGAAAAATTGGCCACCAGAAAACTGGGTCCTCCCTGCCCAGTTGTACCAGTTATCTACTATGACCATGATGCTGACTGCAAGGCCTCAGCAGCACATCTTGGGGCGGGGGGGGGGGGGCCGGCTTCCTCACACACCTGGGGACTAGGGTCTCGGGTCCACTCTGCTCTATCTGGTGTGTCTCCCATTCTTTCTTGTGATGATGATGGAGCAGAAGGACAAGAGCAGAAACATGCTGCACTTTTTCAAGCCTCTGCTTGCATGAGGTTTGTTAACACCCCGCTGGCCAAAGCAGTCCCAAGGCTGAGCAGAGTCAACATAGGACTCTATAGATGGCATGCTCACAAGGAGGAGGGGAGGCTTGCAGCCACCAATATGATCAACCGCCACACCTGCGTCCTGGTCATTCCGAGACAGCAGTCAAATTTTCTGAAGACCCAATCAAGACTGACTAGGATTTTTATGCCCTTCCAAGTGAGAAACACAATCTGGGAAGAGTGGGCTGGAGAGCATAAAGTGGACATTTCTGATGGCATATTCCAGGTAATACATGAGTCACTTGACAGTTTATAAACTGTTCTAAAAACCAGAGGAATAGTCAGCAAAAAATAGAGCTACCAAAGTACCTCTGAACAAAGGTTGAACATTTCTGACAAAGCTAGAATACAATAGTTTTTTATTTATCACCTATAGCCACTTAATAATAGTAACTGCAAACATTTATTCAGCAGTTACTATGTTTTAGGCTCTGTGCTCAGCACTATGAATTATTTCTCTATTTTTACAATAAACCCATGTGATAGATATTATGATGATGATTATGATGATGATGATGATGATGATGCCAATTTTACAGATGAAGAAACGGAGGCCAGCAGTTAAACAACTAGGCCTAGAACTCGCAACAGTTAACAGGAAGAGCCAGGACTTGACCCCAGGTCTGTGTGGGTCCATAGGTCATGGTTTTCACCGCTCCCCTAGACTATCCCTCTCTCCACTCTCACAAGCCTCAGAGGCCTTGTCACACTGCCCTTTTTATTTATAAATAATACTCAGAGCTTCTGTTCCTGACAGAAAGGCTATTCAGTATTAAAATGCCTACATTTTATTCAATGCCTCTAATTTAGTGTTTCTTTCATTTGTGTATTAACTAAGATAGTTTTTTAGGGAGAACTTAAGACTCAAGATGCAATGTCTGATTGGCTACTGCCAATCTCTGAATACAAATGGTGCAGGGAGGGAACAAACAAAGCTCCAAGGAGCAGAGTGGAAGAAAAACAGCCAGCACTTGGTGGCAGACACTCTTGGTTCCTTTTGTGTAAAATTAGACTATTCTAGTCAGTGGTTATATTCAAAATACTAAACGTGCTATAAGTTGATTTAAAAATACATACGAATATTTTTAATTCATTCCGATTTATCCTCTACGTAACATATAAATGTGCATAAAAGTGAAACGCTCATCAGAAATTACTAAATGATATAAGCTGTGCTGCATGTTGTGTTTCAAATTGTTCTAAAATTTTCCAAATCATTTATTGATTTTTTTAGGTTTGTTGGCACACCCTTTGTTTGCTGCACTTGTCGCTAGTAAACAATGCCCCTACCTGAACCATGGGTGACATAGGGAGTCACATTATGGTCTTCCAGAGACCTTCCCATTAATGAATAATTATTAGGACCCTGGTCCCTCGATGGTCCCTGGTAACCTTGCTGCAGCCAGAGGGAGATGAGCTGCTGCTGGTGCATCTGGGCCAGCAAATGGATGTCAACTCTTTCCATGGAGCCTGGACTGAGAGACCTTGAGCTTGGCATCTGCTGATCATGCCACCACTCCCTGACCCCTCTTCCCTCTGAAGTCCCAGCCATTGCTAGGACTGGTGCTGCACAGGCTGCCTCAATCCATTCAGTTGCCCCCAGGACTGCGGCGCTGGCACCACTCCAGGCCTCCTTCACCACCACACTGGTTTGGTACCAATGTTAATCACCAGTGTAAACACACTCCAGCTATTCTGATACTTACTGACTACATTTCAACCCTGAGAAACACTTGTTTTTGCACCCTTGATGCTTAAATGAGCTAATGTATGAGAAGATGTTTATCAAAGCAAATAGTAAACATTGCTGAAAAAATGCTTTAGGGCACATTTCCTGACACTGAACACAGACTGAATAAAACAAGGGAATCCAAGGGCTAGTCCTTTATTCTTCTCTTGCTTTCTGTTCACCAATTCCAAGAGCGGTCTGAAAAGCATGTAAAGGAAATCAAGACGGCTGTTTGTCAGCAGACTGCCATGCTGGGCAGGGTTCAAAGAGCTAATGGAATGGGATAAAAACAGCCCTTCCTGGCCAACATGCATCTTAGAACGATCTAATAATGGCAGCACTCCCCGCACGGGGGTCTGTGTAATACATCTTCATTGGCTGTACACAGTCCTAAGCCACCCCTTTGGATGCTGTCCCTCAACAAACAGGGATCTCCACAGGGCAGTATTCAGATTGTAACTGACCTGGCCTTTGGAGTTCATATGAACAAAGAGAAAGATGGTACAAAATAGTAGTTAAAAAAAAACAAAAAACAGCATTGTGTTAGAGTCAAATCTGCAGGGTGAGCCAGTGATTAGGAGACCCAGGGAGAGCCCATGTTCCAGTTTGAAGGTCATCGGGCAGGAAAAGCTAATATTGCAGAGGAAGTCCAAAGGCAGCCAGCTGGAGCAATTCTCTCTTATTCAGAGGAGGAGCAGTCTTTTGTTCAATTCAGGCCTTGAACTGATTGGATGAGGCCTTCTCACATTATGGACAGCAATCTGCTTTACTCAAGTCCACTGATTGAAATGTTAATCTCATCCCAAAACACCCTCAGAAACACTCAGAATAATGTTTGAACAACATTCTGGGCACCCCATGGCTCAGCCCAGTTGACATATAAAATAAACTATCACAAGCATGTACCTAGAAGAGTTAACCAAATTTCAGGCACAGTTTAACAGTCATCGATTCTGCATTGTGGTAGAAGTTCCCAGATTCTCTGTGTCAAGAAAAGTCCAGAAGGCTTGAGAATTCTGGAGATTTTACAGAGATCGATTTTCTAGTACATGGAAAACTCCATTAAAAGGGATAGGGATTGTGAGAAATAGAGAAAAACTACAGGGAGAAATCATTAACAGATAATGAATCATCATCTCAGCTTAGCAGCTCCTACTGCTTCCTCTGCCAAAATAACATCTTTTCCAGGCAAGGTTATTGGGGGGGAGGGGGGAGGAGAGAATTCACTCCGTGAAAAGTAATGCTGGAATGCGGGAATCAGGACTTTTAAAAGTGTTTATGTGCATGTGCGTGCGAGCATGCGTGTGTAGCATATTTACCTAAGGACACATTTTTCCCTTCTCTAATTCCTTGGCTGATTCCTCCTCTAGAAATCCTGTGAACATTGCAGAGCCTCAGGCCTCAGGCCCTCTGCCCCACATCCATTCTCTCCTTAGGTGATCTCAGTCAGACATTTGAATACATCAATATGCTGATGACTCCTGAATTTATTTTTCCCAGCCCAGACCTTCCCTGCCAAGCAGTGATTTCAGATGGCACAGCTTAATATATCCACCAATAAAAAGCCTCTCATTCACACCATAAGCTTTTTCTCTTTTTAAAATGACTCCTTCTTGCCACATGATTTGTAAACCCAAAATAACATTAAATAATCACTCCTGCCTTTTATGATGTTCTTGGCCCAGTTCGGAAGCAACCAAGATATGCCCACTGTTACTTAAGAACCACTTAGCGTGTGTCTGTTCTCCCCTGCCTCCACCCCTAAGTAGCACCCAGCAGCTAGGGCCTGGTGAGAGGTGCATGAAATAATATAAAACCATTAGAACAGACAGACAATGAGTCTTCTTACAGTTGGTTAATGCTTCAGAGAAAAAAACTTCCATCTAAGATAGGCCACCAAAAGTTCTTTTTGTTTCCTTTATAAGATTTTTTTTAGGAAGAAGGGGCAAGTCAGGTCTTTGGGTAAATTTTTATCAGGAAGAAACAAAATGAGAGTCATCTCGTTTTTATAATTCAGTATGCTCATAATTTACTTCTGCATTTCATGGAAGAGCAGAAGCATACAGTAAGTAGCCAAGCTCGGAACCACTAATGCAGTTCCCATTTTAACATTATCAGGGAACTTGAGGCAGGTTATTGCTAAAATTGGACCAGGCTCAGCATTTTAACATTTATGGATGTTAAATTTGGCCAATGCTGGCTTCCCGGCATACCATGGGCTCAGCTCAGGGAATTTTAAACAAACGACAAAAGCAGAGCCCTGCTTCCTTGTCAATAACATCAACACCCCCACCCCCACACAGTAAAGATTTCCCACTTTCATAACTCTGATTTCAGTGCTTTTGATTTGATTTTGTCTGGAACCTGGAGGAAATGGAGGTGTTCAAAGCTATTTAATCTAATGCCTTTGTTTTATGGATGAGTGAGGTAAAGCCCAGAGGAGTACTGTAACGTGTGCAAGGTCACACGGCAAGTCCCTTAATCTCAGTGTCTCCATTTCCCCATTTGTAACACAGCACTAACAAAGATTTCTACCTTATGGGGTTTTCCTGAATATTTAAATACAGCCTCAGCAGAGTGCCTGACAGGAGAAAGAAAAACAGATGCTAGGCAATAATCATCTCCAGTCTAATCCTTTGAGGAGGGTACTAAGACAGTGCTCAGGATGTCCCTACCACTTTGTATATTTAGTAAAAAGCAACAACAAAACAAAAACAGAAACCAGAAGGGCTACTCTAAAATGAACCCCCCTTTGACCTTGAATTTCATAAATTGGACTCAACTGCATGAAGGGATGGGGTAAAAGGAAGAGGGAAACACCCCTTTAAGAACAAAATGGTCCTTCCGGCAGATCAAAGATGGTCTCTAGAAAGAGCAAGAGATTTTTCTCCCCTTTATGATGCCAGCCTTATTAAAGAAACTTTTCAATGGGGTTTTTTCCAATTAAATGGACACGGCCATAAAAGAGGCCTTGATATGTGTGAGAGAGCGCCCTCTGCTGTGGATTTTCATTAGTGCACTAAAGTGTTGATCTTGGGAGATACTGGGCCAAGAAGTGGACCAAAGTTCAGGAATCCTGCACGACCTTGCGAGTGGAGGACACTGACTTATTCAAATTTTGTCCCCCATCGAAATGGAAAGAGCAACCCCACAGAGTTCTCAGCCAAATGAATTCCAGAGAAGAGTCTAGAATTGGGGGGTGGGGGTGGGAAGAGGGTGTTGCTAAAAAATAATACACTCACATCCCTGATTACTCAACCTTGGGTCCAGTTAAGAGCCCACAAGTAAAATAAATGCTAGTTAACTTCTGAAACATCCCCAAGTTTCAGATGGACAGCAAATTATTACAAAATTCAAAGTGATGAGTATAAGGAATTGGCATAGGCAGATGAAAAGTACATCTGCTCCTCTTTTCATACTTAAAATGCTTGGTAGGCTACTAAAGGTCAGTGTGCTGATTGGATGTCTCCTACGGTACCTCAAGTGAGAGAAGGATTTCACACTGACACAGGGAAGAAAGATCCACTGATCACAGCTGACCAGTGATGGAGACCTTCCATCTCAGGCAATGATCACACAGAGTTTGGATGATTCTTTAGGGGTGGGAAGGAATCTCAGGATTCAGCTTCAAAGGGGCAATTGGTGGACATCAGTAGTACTAATAATTTCACAAGTCATAAAAATGTTCCAAATAATTTGGGATAGCTCCATAGGGTTTAAGGCAACAAAAACTACTATTTAACATCACTATGATTTCTTTAAAAGACGGAATCATTTAAAGCAAATCTAAAAATCAAAGACAAATATCAGCAAAAAAATAAATATTCTTTAAATGATTGGATTTAAATTGACTGGATTGAAGTTTCATGTACTTCACAACCTTATTCTTCACATTTTGCTGTGAATGAATAAAAACATTGCTACACAACAGTATTTGCTTACCCATTTGCTTTGGATAAACTATAATTTTATAATCAGAAAAGATCCACAAAGCTATTTTAACTTTGGAAAATATTTTAAAAGACCCCATGTAAAATACTAAGTGTTCACGTTTATGAGTTTTTGAACAGCTTGGGCCAGCAGAGGGTAAGGAAGGTCTTGGGAAGGAGGCAGGGGCAGAGCTGTGCTCTCATTCTCTTTCCCCTGGAGACAATAGGACACCATCCAGGGCAATGCTCCCTATAGGCTATCTGAACTTGGGCTCATGGGCTCATGGTTGGACTTGAGAGATCCCCCGAAGACTGAAAGTCAAATTAGGTGTGTATTGTGTCTTCTTGGAGACCATTTTCAGAACCTTCACCATGTTTAAAAAGGAGCTCGTAACTCAAAAATGTAAAGCCACTGATCTAAAAAGAGCAACTTCAAAACATGTTCTATTGGAAACTATGCTAGATTGAAATATCCACCCCAATTTTCACCCCACCCCACAGCCACACTTATCCTCATCATAGAATATATGTCCCCACTCCTCACCTTTGGCTTGGCCACAGTACTGGCTTTGGCCAATGGCAAATGAGTGGAAGTGCCAATGTGCCAGTTCCAAACTTAAGGCTTCCAAGGCCTTGTGTTTTTTCAGCCTACTCTTTTGTACCTCGGACCCTGCCCTAAGCAGAGCATGCCCAGGCTAGCAACTGGTCCCAGGAAGAGGATGAATGACAAGGAGTAGAGCCATTCCAGAAAATCCACAAACTCACGAGTAAACAAAAAATGCTTCGTGTTGCATGCCACTGAGATTTCTGAGGTTATTTGTTACACATCATTACTGTGGTAATAGCTAACTGATAGAGGGACTAAATTCTGTAATTTTCCCAGAGTAGAAAAGAATAACTTGACACCATCAGGGTTGAGTGGAAGAGGGTGACTGAGGCACAGCACAGCTTCTTAATCTCATTCCCACCAGCTTCAATATAAGCTCTTAACCCCTTTCCAATTTCCTGGCTCTAAAAGGAATGAAGTTAAGTCTTCTGCTCAAGCAAAGAAAAATTAGCTAGGACCAAGATGAGTCACCATATTCTGCTATTATGGCCATTTAACTTCAATAGATTTTCAAATATCTGTAGATTATCTTTTTAGAAACTCCAACTTTAACAAATTCACCTGCAATTGTTCCGTATCTTTTATAGACATGCCTGCCTTAGCAAACAGAGCATATAGACCACAGTTTTTACTATTTTGTAGGAAAGGACCATGGAGCATAGGCTATAGAAATAAATCTAAACTCTACAATTTAGTAACTTCTGACTTTCTGCAAGACATTCAACCTCTCTGATGCTGGTTTCTCATCTACAAAATCTCTGACTTATTTAAGAGAGTTGTAGAGATATTTAAATAATGTATACATTACTTGATTATGGAAGGTGCTTGAAAATTGCCTCATTCTCCCATGTTGATGCCTTCCTTGGTCAATATGAACTTCAGCTACAGTACAGGGAGGCTCTCTGGGGCGGACACAGGAGCTCCTGTGTTAAGAGTCAGAATTAGGTTCTCATCCTGGCTCTATCACATGGCAGCTGTGCCGAACATGTCACTTCACCTTCTGAGTCTTGGTTTAATCATCTAAAAATGGTGATCATAAAAAAACAAAGGTGAGGACTTCCGGTAAAATGGTGCAATAGATAGACACTGTGCTAACTGCCTCCCAGGATCACACCAAAATTATAAGGAAATTATACAGCATTCAACCCTGGAGGTCCCCAGAACACTAGATGAACAGAACCACTATACAAAGAACTTAAAGAGGAGGCCACGTCGGGTCTGGTAGGACGGGCGGAAAGGAGAGAGGGTGAGCCCCGTGAGGGAAGCCCCAGCTGTGGGAAGCTTGTCTGGTTGGGGGAGAGACACTCCAGCCGCACACCAAGCTCACCAGCCCAGAGCTCCTTTGCCGGGAAGAGGAGTTCTAAGATAGCCGGCAGTAAATTAGTGAGGACTCTCTTTGCTCAGCTTGGTGAGGCTAAGAGCAGCTGGAGAATCAGTGGGGCCGGCGCCCGGGCTTGCTTGCCGGTGAGCACTTACCTAGTTCCTGGTGGAGGGAGTGGCTGTGTGAGCCAGGAGCCTGCGGGGACAGACTGAACTGAGCACCTTTGGTGCATAGGCTGGAGGTGTTTGGACTGTTCTTCCCGTGGAGCGGAGCCTGCACGTGAGTGGTGTAGGGAGGGCGCCATTTTGTTGGGTTTGGGCCCTCCCATGGAGGATCAGATCCGAGACCTCATTGGTCTGGTGGAATTGGCGCAGAAATGTGTGTGTGCGCGCGCGCATGCGACCTCAGATCCCCACCCTCCGCACGGATTGTGCTGCGTTGCCAGGGAAACGCCTAGTGGCAGTGATCCGGCTCCAACAGGCTGCTCAATGAGACGCGGAAGTGCGCAAGCCGCCTTGGCCCCGCTCTCCGCACTGCTCTCCACACTGCGCTTGCAGATTTGCCAGGCTGGTGATTGGCTGTCAGGCTGCTCGGCCTGATCTGCCCAGCAGCTGATTGGGACAGGCTGAGACTGGGAGTTTTCCTGAGAGTGTTGGGCCGTGAGCTGTGTGCCTGCGTGATCCAGCCAGGGCTCTCCTGGTGATCTAGCTAATACATCAAAGCAATCCCAGAGCGACAGCCAGAATGGGGAAACAAAGAAACATGTCACAAGTAAAAGATCAGAAGAATCCTCTAGAAATGGAACTAAATGAAACAGAGGGATCCAACCTTTCAGAGACACAGTTCAGAACACTGATATTAAGAATGTTTTAGGAACTTAGCGAGGACATAAAGAAGGATAGGGAAACCATGAAAAACAACCTGTTAGAACTAAAGAATACAATAACTGAAATGAAGAGCACACTCGAAGGAATCACCAGTAGAGCAGATGAAACAGAGGAGTGCGGATCAGCGATTTGGAAGATAAAATAGCAGAAATCACCCAGTTGGCACAGCAAAAAGACCAAAGAATAAAAAAAAATGAAAATAGTTTAAGTGCCCTATGGGACAAGGTGAAACGCAACCACCTTAGACTCATAAGAACACCAGAAGGAGAAGAGAAGAAGCAAGGGGTCGAGAATGTATTTGAACAAATAATGACTGAAAACTTCCCTACCCTGGTGAAGGAAATCAATATACATGCCCAGGAAGTGCAGAGGGTTCCAAACAAGCTGAACCCAAACAGGTCCACACCAAAGACACATCATACTTAAAATGGCAAAGGTTAAAGACAGAGACAGAATCCTAGAGGCTGCAAGAGAAAGACAGTAGGTTACATATAAAGGAACTCCTGTTAGACTAACAGCTGACTTGTCTATAGAAACTCTGCAGGCCAGAAGGGAGTGGCAGGAGATACTCAAAGTGACACAAAATAACGGCCTACAACCAAGATTGCTCTACCCAGCATGGCTATCACTTAAAATTGAAGGAGAAATAAAGAGCTTCTCAGAAAAGAATAAGCTTAAGGAATTCATTACCACCAAGCCAGCATTGCAAGAAATGTTAAAAGGGCTTTTTTAAAAAGAAAGGGGTAAACAAGCTAACCCAGGGAGACCAGGAATACAAATAACAAAATGGCAATCCATATGCACCTATCAATAATCATTTTAAATGTAAATGGGCTAAATGCTCCAATCAAAAGACAGAGAGTGGCTGAGTGGATAAGAAAATAGGACACATGTATATGCTGTTTACAGATGGAATAAGATATTTCATGCAAATGGAAATGAGAAAAAAAAAAGCTGGAGTACCAATACTTATTTTGGACAAAATAGAGTTTAAAATGATTACAATAAAAGACAAAGAAGGGCACTATAACCCTAATAAACATCTATGCACCCAACATAGGAACTCCTAATTACATATAACAGTTTTTGACAGACATAAAGACAGAGATCAACAGTAACACTATCATAGTAGGGGACTTCAACACCATTGTCACCAATGCACAGACCCTTTCGACAGAAAATCAACACAGAAAGAGGGGCCTTAAATGATACTTTAGACCAGCTGGACCTCCTTGATATTTTTAGAGCATTTCACTCTGAAAAAACAGAATATATATTCTTCTCAAGTACACATGGGAGATTTTCCAAGATAGAACATGTTACGCCATAAAACAAGTCTCAGTAAATGTAAGAAGATTGAAGTCATATCAAGCAGATATAAAGGAAAAACTGATGGTTGCTGGCTGAGAGGGAGTGGAGAAGAGGGAGAGGGGGAAGGTTTTGGACAGTGTAGATGGGACTACAATGTTGCCGCAGGGATATGGGGGCAGTTCTGGGAATGTAATTGATAATGTTGTGAAGAGACTATTACGTTGCGTGAAATAAGTCAATCGGAGAAGGAGAGGTACCATGTGATCTCACTTATGTGTGGAGTCTGAAGAGCTGAGTGAATGATCAAAGTAAACAGACTCGTAGATGTAGAGGGAAAACGGAGGGCTGCTAGTTGGGAGGGGGGTGGGGATGGGGGGGAAGGGGAAGGGATTAGACAGCATAAATAGGCAACTACAATATTGCCACAGGGATATGAAACACAGTTCAGGGAATATAATAATGTTGTAAAAATTTTGTGGTGTGTCATATAGTCACATGTCTTGTTAGGGAGACCACTTCATGGATGGAGTAGAGGCTTGATCACTGCACAGTACACCTGAAGCTGATGTTGTATAGTATGGTATGCCAACTGTACTGAATATGTGGATGGTCACGGGATGTGGAGTATACTATGGAAGGGAGTCAGGGGAGTTGTGATAGATATGTATGATATGGGGACGGCGTGGGGTGGCGAACTGGGGGAGGGGGGTTGTCACTTTGGGGGGTAAAGAATATAACTATTGCATTGTGTTGTACACCTGAAACTAATTTTTAAAAAAAAGAAAAAAAAAACAAAAAACAAAGGCAAGAAAATATTCCAGGGTGTCGGTATCATGAAACATATACAAAATGGTTTTAAAAACTGTAAAGAGCTATGCAAATATAAATTATTCTTATTCATGGACAGAAGCACAGTGACACCTGCAAGGAGGATTTTTGTTTTTTTGTTTGTTTTTTGGGTTTTTAAAAAATTTTATTGGGGAACAGCGTGGTCATTTGTTACACATTGCTTTCATGTTACAATGGCATAGTTGACTCTTTTAGGGAGGGCGCAGCTCACAGTGGCCCATGGGGGGATTGAACAGGGCACCTTGGTGTTATCAACACCACACTCTAACCAACTGAGCTAACTGGTCATCCCAGAGCATTTTTGTTTTAATGTTACTTAAGAAGTAGAACTAGTGGTGCTTAATAATGAATACTTCATAATTAAATAGTAGTGAAGGCTATTTATGAAAAATCACATGAACTTAAACAAGAACCATTTTTTGAGAACTAACCAATAAAAAAATGAAATGTAATTTAAGGTGTTTTCAAAGAGAGTGGAAAACCATATAGTTCTATTAGCTCCAATATTATGATTAATGTTCCTTTTGGTCTGAGGAGATTATGCTCATGAAACCTATCCCAGAACTTAGAAGATTGAATGCAGGATTCAAAGTTTCTTCATTTTGAGGGTCACAGAGTGGACGAACAGTGCCATATGGGGAAGCCAACTTAGTAAACCCACATTTAAAACAGAGTGGGAACTAAAGCAGGTGGGCATGCCATGGACCAGCACTCGCCAGCTGCATCACTAAAGCTGGTGAATGGGCCCCAGCCCTGTGCTCCCCTGATGCCTCATTAAAGCCAATGTGTGCACACAGTCCACAGAGAGGAAGCCCCTTCATCACCTAGCTCTGGTGGACAGGAGGGCTTTCGTTTTGAGCCCTGTGAGACTGAAACAATCAGAGAGACAGTTCTTGGCAGGCTACCACCCACAGGGCACAGCACAGACAGCCAACTGCAACACATCCCTAGTCTTTCTGTGAAAAAGACAGATTTATCCTAGACCTGCAGCCTGAGGGACAGGCTTCAGGTTTACCACACATCTAGAGGCTACAGAAGTGCTCTCAGGGAATGTAGACAGAAGGATGTCATTTTTGCCTTCTTCCTTGGTCTCACTACAGCTCACCAGAACCTCCCAGAAAGGAGTTTTCTCCCAGAAAGGAGTTTTTACACTTGTTTGGAGCCCCCAATTTTTCCAGTGTCACCTAGAAACACCTCCAGATCACAGAATCTGGAGACCAGCAGTGTATAAGATAGCAGTCCCACAGGACTCTGTGTGCATGTGTCTGGATGTGTGTGTGTGTGTGTGTGTGTGTGTGTGTGTGTGTGTGTGTGTAGTCTGGCTACCAATCAGCCTGAAGGGAGGTGCTGACTGAGATCCTTCCCTTTATTTGTTTGTTTGTTTTTGAGGGCAGTGTCACTTGCCCTCATATGTGGGACCAAACCGGGGCCGCTGGCTTCCCAAGCCAGCATTTAACCACCGCGCCACTTGGCTGGCCCAAGATCCTTCCCTTTGGAACATTGACAGATGTTGGCACACCCTCAACAATCGGGACTTATCAAGAATAAATCAGTCTGCTTAGGCAATCATAAAGGTTCAAGAGTAAACCTAGAGGTCAGTCAAGGTTGAATGATAAGGTTCATGTCCTACACTCAAGGCCACTCATTCGAAAATGGGAAAGGTAGCTGTTTTTGCTACAGACAAACACAGAGTTGATCAAAATAAGGAAACACAGGAATATGTTCTAAACCAGGGGTCGGCTAACTTTTGAAGAGCCACCAGCGGTCAGCAAACTGCGGCTCACGAGCCACAGGCTCTGAAGTAAAATTGAAAATGAAAATAAAACTATTATGGTTTCATTGATAAAATTTTTAAAGGATATTATTTACATAATGGTGATTATGTAAAAACATATTTATGGCTCTCGAATAATTTTTAAATTGTTGTGAGGGACAGGATTGGCTCTTCCAGGGGTCAGAAAACTTGAGACAGAACATACCCAAAGAGCCGCATGTGGTTTGCAAGCTGCAGTTTGCCAACCTGTGTTCTAAACAAAAGAACAATACAAAATTTAGGGGGGAAAAACCTTAATGAGACAGCTGTAAGTAATTTACCTGATAAAGCGTTCAAAGTTGCTCATAAAGATGCTCACTGAACTTAGGAGAATAAATGACCACAGTGAGAAATTCCAGAGCTGAGGAATACAATAATCTATTAATCTAAAAATACAATAGAGGGTTTCAACAACAGACTAGATGAAACAGAAGAAAGGATCAGTCATCTGGAAGACAGGGCAGTGGAACACACCAAAACAGAGCAGCAAAAAGAAAAAAGAATTTTAAAAAGTGAAGATAGCTTAAGGGACCTGTAAGACAATACCAAGCAGAATAACATTTGCATAATAAGAGGCCCAGGGGAGGAGAAAAGGGTAGAAAACGTAATTGACAGAATAATGGCTAAAAACTTCCCTAACCTGGTGATAAAGTGAACTGGCATCTTCAGATGCTTAACCATAGAGTTGGGAGGACTATGGATAAGGCTCAGCCCCTTGTTAACTCTATAATCCTGACTTCCTGTTTATTCTTATGGTAATTTCTGGGGGAGGGATCTTAATAAAGGGATTAGCCATCTTGGAACTGGGGTCTTTCTGCTTCCACATGGACTGCTGGTAGAAGCTCCATGTAGGAGGTGTGTTTTCCACTGTGGTGGTGGTCTTGCTTCTCTTTCTTATCCCGAATAAACCATTTCTTTGGTGTATTATTTGAAGAGTTATTTTTCGCCAGTCAACACTGGGAAAGGAAATAGACATCCAGATCCATGAAGCACAGAGAGTCCCAAATAAGATGAACACAAAGAAATTCACACCAAGACACGTTATAATTAAAATATCAAAGGTTAAAGAGAGAGAGTCATAAAAGCAACAAGAGAAAAACAACTTGTTACTACTAAGGAACCCCCATAAGACTATCAGCAGATTTTCAGCAGAAACTTTGCAGGCCAGCAGAGACTGGCATGAGATATTCAAAGTGCAAAAAGGAAAGAACTTCCAACCAAGAATATTCTACCCAGCAAGGTTATCATTTAGAACTGAAGGAGACATAGAGTTTTCTAGGCAAACAAAAGCTAAAGGAGTTCATCACTAAACAAGTCTCACAAGATATGTTAAGGGGTCTTATTTACATTGAAAAGGGAACTAATTAGTAACAAGGAAACATGAAAGTATAAATCTCAACAGCAAAGGTAAATACATAGTAAAGGTAGAAGATTAATCACTTATAAAGCTAGTATGAAGGTCAAAAGACGAAAGTAGTAAAAATAACTATAACTACAATAATTAGATAAGGGATACACAAAATTAAAAGGTGTAAAATATAACACCAAAACAATATTGGGGGGTAGTAAAAATGTAGAAGTTTAGAATGCATTCAAACTTAACTTGTTATTAACATAGACTGATTTTATACATATTCATATATTTATATCTAGATCTAGATATACATACGCACACATACATACACAAACAGAGGGTACCAAAAAATGTATCCACATTTTAAGAAAGGAAAAAACTTTTCCTTTTCTTTTTTTAAGAAAGGAAAAAATTGTAATACTCAACATATACTGATAACAAAAGATGAATACAAGTCATGTTTGACTTCTGCAATTACAAGAGGTGCTCAAAATAGTGACCAACAGCATAATTTTAATACAGTTTTTTTCCTTTCTTAAAATGTACATACTTTTTTGGCACCCTCTGTGTGTGTGTGTGTGTGTGTGTGTGTGTGTGTGTGTACTGTTATATGTGAGCCTCCTGGTAACCACAAAGCAAAAAACTATAGAAGATACATAAAAGATCATAAGAAAGGTATCTAAGCATAACACTAAAAAAGAAGTCATCAAACCACAGGGAAGGCAGCAAAAGAAGAAGAAAGAAACAGAGAGGAACTACAAAACAGCCAGAAAACAATTAATAAAATGGCAATAAGTACATACCTATCACTAATTACTTTAAATGTAGACTAAGTTATCCAATCAAGAGACATATAGTGGCTGAATGGATTAAAAAACAAGACCCATCTATATGCTGCCTGCAAGAAACTCATGTCAGATGTAAGGACACACAGACACTAAAGGTGAAAAGATGGAAAAATATGTTTCATGCAAAAGAAAGCTGGGCTATACTTTATTAGAAAAAAAGACTTTCAAACAAAGATTCTAATATAAGACAATGATGTGCATTATATAATAATAAAGGAATCAATGAAACAAGGTATAATATTTTTAAATATATGCACCCAACATAGGACCACTTAAATATATGAAGCAAATATCAGCAGACCTAAAGGGAGAAACTGACAGCATTAAATAATAGTAGGGGACTTTAATATCCCACTTATATTAAGGGATAGTTCATCCAGACAGAAAATCAATAAGGAAATTTTGGACTTAAACGACACATTAGGACAGTGAGACTTAATAGATATATACAGAACATTTCACTCAACCAAAACACACAAAATACATATTCTTCTCAAGTGCACATGGAACATTCTCCAGGATAGATCAGATGTTAGGCCACAAAACAAATCTCAATAAATTTAAGAAGACTGAAATCATTTCAAGTATTTTTTCCAACAACAATAGTACAAAACTAGAAATCAATTACAAAAAGAAAACTGGAGGAATCACAAATATGTGGAGATTAAAGAATATGCTACTGAACAACCAATGGGGCAATGGAAAAAATCAAAGAGCTCATGAAATACATTGAGACAAATAAAAATGGAAATACACCATACCAAAATTTGTGGCATGCATCAAAAACAGTTCTAAGAGGGAAGTTCATAGTGATATAGTTCTACTTCACGAAACAAGAAAAATCTCAAATAACAATCTAACTTTACACCTAAGTAGATAGAAAGAAGAAAAAACAAAGATCAAAGCAGAAATAAATAAAAAAGAGACTAAAAAGACAACAGAAAAGATCAATGAAGCTAAGAGCTGGATTTTGAAAAGATAAAATTAACGAACCTTTAGCTAGACTAAGAAAGAAGAGAGAAGGCTCAAATAAAATTAGAAATGAAAGAGGAGAACTCACAAGTGATACCACAGAAATACAAAGAGTCATAACATAACAAACTACTATAAACAATTATATGCCAACAAATTGGACAACCTAGAAGAAATGGATAAATTCCCAGAAACTTGCAATCTTCCAAGACTGAATCATGAAGAAACAGAAAACCTGAATAGTAAGGTGACTGAGTCATCAGAAAGCTCCCAACAAACAAAAATCCAGGACCAGACAGCTTCACTGGTGAATTCTACCAAACATTCAAAGAAAAATTAATACGTATCCTTCTCAAACTCTTCCAAAAAATTGAAGAGGAACGACTGCTTCCAAACCCATTTTACGAGGCCAGCATTATACTGATACCAAAACCAGACAGGGACACCACAAAAAAAGAAAATTACAAGTCAATGTCTCTGAAGAACATAGATGCAAAAATTCTCAACAAAATATTAGCAGACTGAATTCAACAATATATTAAAAGGATCATACACCATGAGCAAGTGGGATATATTCCAGGCATGCAACAATGGTTCAACATCTGCAAATCAATCAACATGATACATTATGTTAACAAAATAAATAAATATCACATGATCATTTCAATATATGCAGAAAAAGTATTTGACAAAATTCAACATCCATATATGATAAAAACTCTCAACAAAGTGGGTGTAAATAAAAAGTAACTCCACAGATTAAAGGGTGTATATGACAAGGCCACAGCTAACATCACACTCAACAGTAAAAAGCTTTTCCTCTAAGATTAGGAACAAGACAAGGATGCCCACAGTCACCACTTTTATTTTTGATATTATTGGAAGTCCTAGCCCCAGAAAAATTAGGCAAGAAGAAGTAATGAAAGGCATAAAAATTGGAAAGGAAGATGTAAAACTGTCATTATTTGTAGATGATGTTTTATATGTAGAAAATCCTAAAAACTCTCCCCCCGCAAAAAAAACCCCCACAAAACTGTTAGAATGAACAAAATCAATAAATTTGCAGTTACAAAATCAATATACTAAAATTGGTTGCATTTATATACACTAACATGATCTATCAGAAAGAGAAACTAAGAAAACAATCGCATTTACAATGCCACCAAAATAAATAAAATACCTAAGATAAATTTTATCCAAGCAGGTGAAACCTATACACTGAAAATTATAATGCTTTGATGAAGAAAATTGAAGAATACACAAATAAATAGAAAGATACTCCATGCTCATGAATTAGAAGAATTAATATGTTAAAATGTCCATACTACCCAAAACAATCTATAGAGTCAATTCAATTCCTATCAAAATCCCAATGTCATTTTTCACAGAAATAGAAAAAATGATTCTAAAATTTATATGGAACCACAAAAAATACTGAATAGCTAAAGCAATCTTGAGAAAAATGAACAAAGCTGAAGGTATCATGCTCCCTGATTTCAAACTATATTACAAAGCTATGGTAATCAAAATAGTATTTATTGACATAAAACTAGACATATATATCAATGGCAGAGAGCCCAGAAATAAACCCATGTATACATGGTCAATTAATTTATCCAAGAATATACAATGGAAAAAGGAGAGTCTCTTCTATAAATGGTGTTGGGAAAACTGGACAGCCACATGCAAAAGAATGAAACTTGACCAATATCTTACACCATACACCAAAATTGATCAAAGACTCGAATGCAAGATCTGAAACTATAAAACTCCTAGAAGAAAACACAAGGTAAGCTCCTCAACATTGGTCTTGGCAATGCTTTTTTGGCTCTGACTGCAAAAGGCAACAAAAGCAAAAATAAACAAGTGGGACTACATCAAACTAAAAAGTTTTTGCACAGCAAAGGAAATCATCAACAAAATGAAAAGTCAACATACTGAATGGGAGGAAATATTTGGAAATCATATATCCAATAAGCAGTTAATATCCAAATTATATAAAGAACTCATACAACTCACCAGAAAAAAAATTTTTTTTTAAATCAGGACCTGATTAGACATTTTTCTAAAGAAGACATACAGATGGCCAACAGGCACATGAAAAGATGCTCAACATCTCTAATCATTCAGGAAACACAAATCAAAACCAAGGAGATAACCACCTCCTACCTGTTAGAATGGCTACTATGAAAAAGACAACAAATAACAAGTTTGGTGAGGATGTGCTTGGCTGGGATCATAAACTGGTGCAGCCACTATGGAAAACAGTGTGGAGGTTCTACACAGAATTAAAAAATAGAACTACCATGTGATCCAGCAATTCCACTTCTATGTATTTATTTTTAAAAAGAACAATTTGAAAAGATATATGCACACCTATGTTCACTGTAGCATTACTGACAATAACCAAGATAACAACCCAGGTAGTCACTGATGGATGAAAGAGTAAAGAGAATGTGGTGTGTGTGTGTGTGTGTGTGTGTGTGTATATATATATATATATATATATACACACACACACACACACACACACAATGGAATACAACTTGGCCATAAAAAACAATAAAAATTTACCATCTGGGGACGGCCGAGTGGCGCATTGGTTAAGAGCTGGTTTTGGGATGCCAGCGGCCCCGGTTCGGATCCACATATGAGGGCCAGTGTCACTGTCTTCTACAGCTAACAACAGCTCCACCTGGAGCTGGGCTGTGCGAGCCCCGGCGACGGTGTAGGCTGCAGCCCCTGCTGCAGTGGGCTGCCATAGGCTACAGTGAGTGGCCGGCAGCCAGCGTGAGCTGCCAATAGCGTGGTGAGTGACCATCCAGAGGCCGGTGACCGATCTGCCTCATCCAGGAAGAGCGCAATGATGATACCAACATGGGCCAGTGAAGTAACGTCCTCCGCAACTAGACTGAAGAACAAAAGGACAGCAACTTGTCTGTTCCCCTTCCCTGATTCCCCAGCGCTGTTCCCTCCCCCAATACTCCAATAAAATCTTTAAAAAACAACAACAAATTTACCATCTGTGACAAGCTAGATGGACCTTGAGGGTATTAACTGCTAAGTGAAATATGTCAGACAAATATTGTATGATTTCGCTTATATGTGAAATCTAAAACACCAAAGCAAACAAACAAAACTCATAGATACAGACAACAGATTGGTGGTTGCCAGAGGGAAGGTGAGTTGAGGGGTGAGTGAAATGAATGAAAAAAGTCAAGAAGTACAAACTTCCAGTATAAAATAAATAGGTCATAAAGATGGAATGTACAGCGAATGTACACTTGGTGACTGTAGTAAATAATATTGCATTGTATATTTGAAAGTTGCAAAGAGAATGGCCCTTAAAAGGTCTTATCACAGGAAAAAAATTTTTTTGTAACTTTCTGTGGTGATGGATGGTGACTGAACTTGTGATCATTCTGCAGTGTATGCAAATATTAAATCATTGTGTTATACACTTGGAACTAATATAATGTTATGTGTCAATTATACCTCAATTAAAAGGAAAAAAGTGGGAAAAATGAGAGACTAAGTGAAGCTTTTATGTGGCTTGTAATCAAACCCGACTTCGGTTCACATACTTAAATATATTAAACATACGGGTCATCTTTCTGTAAAAATGTTCAACTTTATTTTTTTGCATTGCTCCAAGCTTATTGCAGCCTCTCTAACTGGGCATTGACAGAGGTGGGATTCTAAAACGTCTTTACAGCATGGGCTCTGGGGTCCTTGTGCAGAAACTGGGCTCTGGGTTGAATGTCACAATTAGTTCCATGTGTGAGAAAGGGTGAACTATTATCCATCTCAGCATTGTTCAGCAAGATTTCTTATACTTTTCATTGTCACATACTTTTAAACAGAACTTTTGTATCCCTGCTGTGGGACTCAGATTCCCAGGGAAAAATGAAGGGACTGGAAACAAAATATGTAGATATGTTGTGTCTATTAGGACCCTTGTAATAAATAGCCTAAAATCAGAGCATTCATCTGAATATGGACACAAGAGGTTTTGGGAGAAAAAAAGTGAACACCCAACTAACAAATATCATTTCCTACTGGTAAGAACAGTCTGATTCAGTCAGGCTAAGAGATTAATTAAGAAAAAAAGGGAAAAAATTAAGCCAGCTATTTTCAATAACTCGTGCATATTACAGGGAAGTTGAAGGGGCCTTCTTTGTTAGCAGGAACTCAAGTTCAAGAATAGAAATCAGCTGCTGATCTTACAGCTAATAATAGTTTTCAGCTATTGCCAGGCACTGTGCTAGAGGATCTATGCACACTATACATCATTTAATCTCACAATAATCTCATGAAAGAAGTATTATGAACTTCCTCATGCTGAGAGAAAAATGGGAACTAGGTAAGTTTCAGCATTGGCTTACCAACTTAGATTTCAGAAGAGCCAGGAATTGCACCCAGGCCTGTCTAAATTCAAAGAATCCCCCCAAAACACCCACAAAGAGCTTTAAAACCTCAATCTTCTAATCGCCTGAATTGGGTATCTACAGAACAAAATCCATTTTTGTTAAAGGAAAACCTTAAAGGGAAAAAGGACTCACAGTCCCTCAGGCCCCACCTGGCAATCTCTATAGATTAGGGGTTAGTTTGTTAGAAAGTCAAGCAACCAAAATCTTATCCAATTAACATGTTTATCAGCTATGAAGTATCCAATCATCCATAAAAAAGAAGTTTTATAGTATTTATAACTAGTAAAATACTTTTAGGTAAATATTAAAAAAAAACATTTTTAAAACGTTGACAGAATTTATAGACCTTAGTTTGAAAAACACCATATTAGACCCATATTCTGGCCTTGGCTATGCCACTAAACATGTTTGTTTAGGAAGAGTCATTTTCTTTCCCTGTCAGTTAGTTTTCTCAATTGGATATACCAGGTAATCTCCAAAAGACTTGCCAGGTCTAAATTCCATAAGACACAAAAAGAAAAGGTGGTTCACTCTGAGATTAGGTAAAGTTTTCTCTTTATCAAGAATTGAGCAATGGAGTCTGTGAAGAAAGGAATTTCTGCATTTAGAAATTTCCCAAAGTACCCTTGAAAGATGGATGCATGCTGAAAAAATGTTCCGTCAGCCAAATCATAGTCTAAAGAACACAAAGACATTTGTTATTTAGCAGCTAATGATTTCTCAACAGGAAGAAGACACTAAGCAGATTTTGGTAAAGGTTTTTAAGCATGGGTACCAGCATCTTAAGTGGTGACCAACCAATCTTGGTGGCCTCAAAGAGGCCACAGCAGGCTAGCAAGGCAGGCTGTCCAGTGCCTGACTCTGGTGATTGTTTGAAAATGCTGCTTTCAGGCTTGCCAGTTTGGCTGCAAGCAAAAGACACTAAAAGAACAGTCATTACCATCCCAGGCCTCGCAATGTGATTACACACATGGTTCATGGAAAACTGAAGCTGTGGACGGTATCCCAGACAGACTCATTGTCTTCTCTTAAGATCACCCTTATGAAAGTTTAACAAGAGATGGGAACTGACATGTAGGGAGCAGATGCCAGGTAAGATGTATAGATCATCTTATTTAATTTTTACAAGCATACTTTAATCAGGCACATGAATGTCAATGGGAAAACTCTGAAAGGCCAGGCTAAATCTCTTAAATTCCTGCATCATGATTCTAACTGATTGCCAGGTCCTGAGTGCCTTGTTTGAAAACATAAACCTCAAAGTACAACAACAGATGATAAGTGCAGCCCAACAATAGCCATTTCTTTTTATATAGTGAGTTCCGGAGGTAAAAGGATGCCGCCCTGTCAGGATAAGGATGTTGCATAAAGGAAATCCCCCCAGTTTTCTATCATACCCACAGAGGTCTCAGAGAAGTTACCCTGTTATCTGTAGTGACCTAGGAAAGTTATAAACATAAAAGTTACCGCCAGCTGGTTTAACTTATGCGATGCATTTCTCAACATGGTTTTCAAACATTTTGGAAATAAGAATGCACAGAACGGACTTGCCTGAAGTTTGTATTTCCTCTCTCAACTTTCTTCCTGAGCCTCTCCCAGTGGCCTGGCCACACTCCAAAAGCAAACACTGTACTTGTGTATTCCAGTCTCCTTATTAACTTTTGCCACAGTAAGTTTTGATTCATTGTCATGCCTTTGTTCCGTTAAAATCTGTATGTCAAGAGAAACACTGACCAGCCCATTTTTGCCCTGTGCCCATCCCAAAAAGAGGCACTGGACCAGAGGGTCAGCCCCCACAAAAGTCCTGGTTTTTATGACAGAAACTCTAACAAAGGGGAATCATTTGTTTCTGGAAGGGTTTCATGCATCTCTCTGAAGTGACAAAGAGATAACTCATTACCAAGAGCCTATGAGAGAAAAATGGAAGGGAAACTGATAAACACCACTCTCAGGTGTCTCAAAAAGAAAAAAAAAAAAGTGTTTGGTCCTGATGCCTCTCAAGGAGATGAATTTGGTCCTATCATGCTTTGGAGCTCTAGCTTACGACAAATGAAGATATCCTAGTGCTTTCCTCAATCCAAATATGTTCTGCTTTGATTCTCAAGCTATAAGATGTATGTGGAAGTGAAAGGAAGGCTCTCATCTACACAGATTTTGACAAAAAGAACAGTAAAATGCAAGCCCTTCTTTCTAGCCAACCAATAGAGCAGACTGGATATAGGAATGGGAGCTATTCTGGAGGTTTCCCATGGTTACAGCTGCTATGGAAATCATTTTCTTCTCTGGGGTTTTCAGATATCTGAGCCTGGCTTCAATCACGGTTTAAAGAAAGAGAACAAAGGGAGGACACGAACAGGAACTGCTCCTTTTATTTAAAGTTTTTAAGGTTCCAAATTGGGATGGTTGGAGGAGGGGTACAGGCAGCAATGGTAGTGGTAACCTCAAAAGACCCCATCAGAGTCACCAGGCATGGGGCCTTGTGGTCTGGGGAGAAATCTGTGCTTTCTGCACCTACACAGATACAGACCAATCTTTTAAAGCCCAAATCGAATCTTATCACTCCCCTGTGTAAAATCATTCAATGGTTTCCCATTATTCATAAGACAAAATCCTAAATGTTCATGATGATCTAGCCCAGGCATTCTTCTTCTACTTTGTCTCTATACCCTCTGCCTTATTTTCTGTGCATCAGCTTCCCTAGTTTTCAGTCTATCAAATATGTTATGGTTCTTCCTGCCTCAGGGCCTTTGCATATGCTATTCCCTCTGCCCAGGAGACTCTTCTCCCCTCACACTCCTGTCACCTGGTTATCTTTCAGATTAAATAATTAAACATCACTTCTCTCGTCCCCTCAGTTTGGTCAGTTCATCCTGGTCTTCCCTTGGAGCACTTGCTGCAACTTAATAAAATCTATAATTTGATATTTCATGCTTACAAAGAAAGGGTAGGAGCTTCATGAGGACAACTACATCTATGCTGTGCCTCGCTGTACACAGACCTTCTTAGCTCAGTGCCTTGCACATGATTGGCACATTAAATGTTTAATGGACTGTTAACAATAAGTGATTTAATGAACTGTTACAGGTAGAGTCTATGTCTACCCAATGTCAAGGCATGGTATGATGTATGACAATTGAGTTCATGAACTCATTCTAGAAAAAGTGCTACATACCTCATTGCTGAATATCATTACAGTCACTTTCGAAGTACTCCCCTTGGGAAGCTATGCATCAATGTCAGCGCTTAGTCCACCTTTCAAAGCAAAATTGGAACTCTTTTTCTGGAATGGCCATTAAGAGCTGCCATTGTATTACCCTTGATGTCCTGAATGTCTTCAAAATGCCTTTCTTTCAATATTTCCTTTATCTTCAGGTAAAGAAATAAGTCACTGGGGGCCAGATCAGGTGAGTAGGGAGGGTGTTCCAATACAGTTATTTGTTTACTGGTTAAAACTCCCTCACAGACAGTGCCGTGTGAACTGGTGCGTTGCCATGATACAAAAGCCATGAATTGTTGGTGAAAAATTCAGGTTGTTTAACTTTTTCACGTAGCCTTTTCAGCACTTACAAATAGTAAATTTGGCTAACTGTCCAGTTGGTACAAATTTATAATGAATCCCTCTGATATCAAAAAAGGTTAGCAACATCATTACAGGAAGAATGCGAACTTAATTGTCAGACCTCATATTTCTCTAAACCCCAAACATGGGAATCCACAGCAGCTTTATAGGATTTTCATAAATATGGACTAGGAATGTTATATATCAATTGTATCTTAATAAAGCTAAAAAAATGGACTGTGGTTAGGGGCTTAGGTTTTAAAGTCAGTATATAAGGTCAGGTCATGTAGAGCAGTGCTTCTCAACCAGGGATGATTTGACCCCTCAGGGGACATATAGCAATGTCCAACATTATTTTGGTTGTCACAACTAGCATGTAATGGGTAGAGATCAGGGATGCTGCTAAATATCTTACAATGCAGAAGGCAGCCCTCTACAAAAGAGAATTATCCAGTCCAGAATGTAAACAGTGCTCAGGCTGAGAAGCCCTGATGTAAAGGGAAATTACTCTTCTCAACACATTTGAGAAAGGTGCCATCTTGGAGAATGATAACCATCTCTCCTGGTCTATCCAAGCCAGTTTTCCTCCAGTGTCAAAAAAGATTTAGTTGATTTAGTTGATCACTAGAGGAAGTTACCAACTTGCACCAAAAGGCCATAGTGCATTAAGAATATGTATTTTCAGGACTGGCTGAGTGGCGCGGTGGTTAAGCTCTGGCTTGGGAAGCCAGCGGCCCCGGTTTGGGTCCCACATGTGAGGTCCAGTGACACTGCCCTCAAAAAAAACCCCAAAAAAACAGAATATGTATCTTCAATCACTATCATCCCACTCACACACGGCAAGCAGCCCACACCACCAGAGGAGCTTAGAAACTGAAACCAAAGAGAAGGAGCAGATTCATGTCCTTTCTCTCCTGCTCATGCTGGGGCTAAGCACCATAGGTAAAGTGCAGACAAACTGTCCACACTTATCGAAATTACTTCCTTCTTTTCCACTCTGTCTTTCTCACAAGGATGAGTTGGTCCAACAGGAATTCATCTCCACAATCTTTCCATGGGGTCAGCTTTCACTACCAGAATCCCCTTGACTCACACCACCCAAAGGCTTCCCAATTCCATGCAACAGGTGAAAATTACACTCTTTTTTTTATTTATTTATTTATTTTTAAAGATTTTATTGGGGAATTGGCGGAGGGGAACAGCGTTGGGGAATCAGGGAAGGGGAACAGACAAGTTGCTGTCTTTTTGTTCTTCAGTTTAGTTGCGGAGGATGTTGCTTCACTGTTGGTATCGTCATTGCGCTCTTCCCGGATGAGGCAGATCGGTCGCTGGCCTCTGGATGTTGCTCACCACGGCTATTGGCAGCTCACGCTTGGCTGCCAGCCGCTCACGCTGGCTGCGGGCCACTCACTGTAGCCTATGGCAGCCCACTGCAGCAGGGGCTGCAGCCCACACCATCACCGGGGCTCGCACAGCCCAGCTCCAGGTGGAGCTGTTGTTAGCTCTAGAGGGCAGTGTCACTGGCCCTCATGTGGGATCCGAACCGGGGTCGCTGGCATCCCAAAACCAGCGCTTAACCAATGCGCCACTCGGCAGGCCCTGAAAATTACACTCTTGAAAATGCATTCTTTGGATCCACCATTTCTCCTACAAAATGAGCTTATTAAAATGCAAATTCTCTTAGGAAATGTAAGTCCTAGATAAATTTTGAAAAGGTAAGTAGCACTTTTCTTTTAAGAAGGAAGGAATTTATTTTAACCCAGGAAATGAACTGGTATAAAAGAGCTGAGCACAAAAAGGTAAGGGACTTTGAAAAAGCTAGGATATTGGTTGGATATAGAGAGCCAAAAAAGAAGTAGAGAGCACTGAGAAGAGTATCACTAGCTGTGTGACACCAGACAAGTGACTTAACCTCTCTGTGCCCCCATTTCTTTACCTGTAAAATGGACATAACAGTGCCAGCCTCAGAAGGTGGTACATGAAGACCAAATGCAATAATGGAAGTTAAGCACTGAGACCAGTAAATAAGTAACCCACGGTAAGTACTCCATGAATAGTTTACAATTTTACCCAGGGCAGGACATGATCCAATTGGAATAAGACTGTAAAATAAAGAGAGGTAAGCCACTTGAGGAAGAATTCTTACAGATTTCGCACACAGTCAGCATTCAATACATATCTGCTGAATGTTTAATTCATTAATTTATCATCCCTTTCGCCCTAGTGCCTTGCCAACAGAACCCCAATTTTATACTCAAGGTTGCAATGAATCTACTCTAACTACATTTCCTAACTTCCCATGAAGTTGGGGATAACATGTGACCTTGTTCTGGCCAATGAAATGTGCAAAGAAGTCGAGTATATCTTCCATAAAATCAAGAAGATTCCATTGAAACACTGCTTTTCCCTCTCCCCATCCCTTTCTTCCGGCCCTAAATATAGCGATTATGCAGGGCAGCGGAAGAATGAGGGACAAGAAAAGCTATCTTGTTTTCAGGAGTATATGTTAAGGTTGGGTGCGTTGAAAAGAGAAGTCTGAGTCTCAGGTGACAGCATAAAGTGGCACGCCACCCCTGAATTTCTAAACTCAGTGTTCCTTGTTACATATCAAAAAACTCCCAATTCATATAAGCTCATTCTTATTTGGGGAAAGATGGGGGGATCTATGCTACTTGCAGCCATATGCAATTCTTTACAACAGTGGGTCTGTACCCTCTCATGATCATGCCGTCCCCATGGTTTCAACTACCTAAACAGTAATGACTAATAATATCTTTATCTCAAGCTTCAATCATATTTTTAAGCCTTAATCTAAGATAAACCTCCAGAGAACATCTCCATCAAAATGTTCTACAAGCCACTCAACGCGATGTTACCTAAACTGAATTCTTCCTTTCCTCTACAGTCTGTTCTCCTGTTCATGGCTTCCCCATTTTGGATATTCAGCACGACCCAGCTTCCCAATGCAGAAACCTCTCTCTCCTTCAATCCCTCAATTTCAAGTCAGTTACTGAGTCTTGAGGATTCTACTTCTGAAGTGGCTCACAGATTCAAGCCCACACTGTCCTCCTTTGGGCTCCAAGATGGGTCAAAGGGTCTCAACCAAGTCCTTTCAACACTTTATCTTCCACCAAGAGCTCCAGTACCATCATTTTCTAGAGCTGACATGGTGCTTCAGGCAGGACTTTCAAAGAAGAGCAATACCACAGTGACGTTTTACAACAGTCAGCCCCTATGGTCACAGCAAAGTAGGTAATTAAGATAATTATCCAGTCCATTGAGTCTGATGTATTCCTGTATTCTGAATTCCTTAGGTGATTCTGGAAGGCACTGAGGTGTCTGCATGTGTCAGGGGAGTATTTTGGAGGCACTTCCAGGGCCCCAGCAGCGTTCACACAACTGGTAAATGAACTCTGTAGCTTGGAGATACAGTTTTGCTTGTTCGTTTCCTAATTCATGCTCCACTCTACCAGGATGAAATAAAATGCAAAAGCTTATCAAAGGTCCAACAGGGTTAGCCATCAAAAGAACCACTAACGATAGAGTCTGTTCGGCCATGATGAGAGGCTTTCCATAGTGCAGGCAATATGGCTCCCACAATCACCTTTCTGGAATCCCAGACAGCTTCTGGCACTAGACTTGCCTGTGGGAATAACATCAATTCATCTTAGCTGATTTCCTCTGTGATAACTTCATGACTATTTATGGAAGGCTTCAAAGGCTAAGAAATGCTAAACAAACAAGGAGATAAGTTGCGGAAATGTTAAACATTGGCCTAGTCAACCTCACAAAATTTTGCTAGGGTAATTCTAAATCCATGTAGATTATCACAGGAAACCAAATGCAGTGATAACATCTTTAAAAAAAAAAAAAATCATCCTAGGCCAGACTGAGGAAGCTTACAAACCAATACAAGATTGTTTTTTAAATGTCAACTATTGAGAAGGGAAAAAAAAGGAGAATGTGATTACAAAATGAGAAAAATAAAACTTAGTTCTCTTTTTCTTCAGAAACTGTCTTGACCTTTTCTATTCTGGGAACTTTGGGGGTTTAAAAAAACTCTAAATAAAATCACTGCTATTTCGGTTCAAGTAAAAGTAAGATGCCTTTAAATTTGGGGGATGAATACATAATCATTTTCAGAGATAATCTTTTATAATATTCTAAATTAGATGTCTTATAGTGAGTTTTTCCTTTTCTTTTAAGTGAATGATGTTAAAATGACTTTCTCAAATACCATTTTTTTCCTTTTAATTTTAAGTAGCTAGGACAAGTATGAATACCAGGCCAAGAAAAAGAAATTCACAATCTTTAAGAAACAAAGTCTGTAGGCTTCTTTTCACAGACTCTGTACCTACTGTGGCAGAAAACAAAAGTCAAGAGTGAACTAATTGTGCAGAGAAAGAGTCAATGGATAAAAACAGGTTTTTATTAGGCATCATCATTAAAAAGCATTCCCGGTGCAATTAGATGTTTTAGCTCCAAGGAGTAGACATTACCAGGTAACATTAAAGACATAAACTCAATAGTGAGATTGAACCAATAGATGTGAGCCTAGAGGCTTAATAACAACAGTTAACATTTATTAAATACTTGTATTTGTCAGTGGTAATTAGCATTTATGGAGCGATTTAATTTAATATGTGTCAAGCACTTTTCTAAGCTTACTAATGCATTATCTCATTTAATCCTTGAAGAACACCATAAGTCTCACAGAATTCAGTTTAGCAAACCCCGTAACAATTTTCTGAGGTAAATGTCATTGTTTTCATGTACAGGCGAAGCGATAAAGATGAGCAAAGTTAAGCAACTTGTTCCAGTTTTTTAGACCAGATGAACCTGGATTTGAACACTGGTTCCGCAATTTACCAGAAGTATGTTTGAGTCAAGAGCTGAACTCTGAGACTCAGTCTTCCTCTCTGTAAAATGGAGACCCACTTTGCAAGGTTGTTGCAAAGAGTGAAGGGACAGTACATATTAAGCACCTAGCACAGCAGCTGCCAAAAGTAGGGACTCAGCAAACATTGGTGTCTGTCCCTTTCTTTCATATTTAGTTACATGCATTTCTTTCTTTGCCTCATGGGGAAATGTTGGGCATATGACTGGTCAACAGTCCTCACCTATTGCCAAACACTACTGAGGGAAAAAAATCTATGAAACTTTCCTTGCTGTTAGCATGTGTACCAAAGCCTCATGACTCCAATATAATGAGGAAGTACCCATTGCGGTGATTATGCCTTCCTAATATATTCTTCCGGATGTCTCCCAAAGTGTGGTACACATGTCACTGTGGGAACCTTGAGTGTAGAAAGGCTAGGAATGCTGTTTCTTGATCTAGGTCTTAACTAAACATGAACTGATCACGTTCAGTTTGGGGAATTTTTTCAGGCTGTACACATAATTTGTACACTTTTATCTATACATGTAATTCTTCAACACAAAGTTTGTAAAAAGCATTTCCAAGCATGCATATCCCTTGGAAGAGGCTTTATTATACACCTTTGGATACCTATACTCCAATCCAAATTTCATGCCTTCACCACTGCTCCCCACCCCTCCATCTCAGGCCCGGTCCTATGCCTCCTCCAACCTCCCCATTCCTTCAGCTTCCATCTTGCCTTGCTCCGTCCCAGCCTTGCTCCTTCCCCCACTGCTCTGTCATCCAGTTTCTACTCCTTCCCTCTCTCACCCCTAATCTAGCTTGACCTGCCTTGGCCTCAGGTCTGGATCCCCATGGACAGTCAGATGCCCACGGTGCTGCTAGCCCCTCTCCTGTTCCCACCACCTGGCTCACAAATGCGGCACCTGGCTCATGGACCACCTTTCTCCCTGGCTTAGGGAGTTCTACCCCCTGCCCTAGAAGTTCGGCCCTTTCTCCCAGAATTCCTGGTTCTTCCTACCTTAGTACTTGTCTCCCCACCCCACCCTGTTATCTACTAGTTTATTTTCCAAATTAAATTCATTTTGATTTTTAAAAGCCAATTTTAAGAAAACTGTTAAGTCAACAATCAATAACCTTGATAGCCAGCTCTTACTGAGTGCTTATTATTTCACACTCTGCTCTCAGCACTTTACATGTGTAAACTTACGTGTACTTACATGTAGTAATACTCCTAACAATCTTGTAAGATAAGTCCTCTTCCGATCCCCACTATATAGAGAGGAGGGACTAACACTGAGGCCTTGAGAGAGGATCAATAACTTGCCCAAAGACATACAGCTGCCAAGTAGTGGAACTGACTCAGGAACCCAGGCCAGGCCTCTGAAGCAGAGGCACCACACAAAGTCTTAGCAAGAGGGAAGGTACCTAGACATGGCACAAGTCATGGCGGGGGCACATAAATGGCCAGCTTTGGGAAGCCTGGTTCTAAGCAGTACTGCCCAAAAGAAACAGAGGGAGCTACTAGGCCTGGTCCCTTTCCAAGTGAATGGATGGTGACATGGAGCGATTTCCTAAGTGTTCCCAGGGTGCCTGGTGATGTCCTGGTTTGGATGGGGGAGGGCTGGATGGAAAGCGTTCCTTGCGCAGTGAAGGGACGAGGGAGGAAGTGGAAAGCGCCTGCTCCTGAGTGCGCAGCGTGCCGGCAGTGAGCAGGAGATGCGGCAGAGACGCCTCTGGAGAGTCTCCTTTTGACGCCATCCTCAGGGAATCAGAAAAAAACGCTTCACAAACACTTCAGGGAAGGGGACAAGTCCCTGAACAACAAAATGCTTCTCTTTGTGAGAAACAATGTTTGATTTAAAAATAAAGACTAAATGGCGTGGTTAAGAAAAGCCAAACTCACTACATACCAGCAATTCTGTGTTCACAGACTTCTAAAGAGACAACAAAAACACCAGGAGGCAGCACCGCCTCACCTGACTCCTTGCCCCTCCCTCCAGAACAAGTGTCAGTGTTTTTCATCTTCTCTGCACCTTACAGTGCTTTGGGGCATCTGGTGAAGCCCATAAACCCCTCCCCAAAGTAAAAGGAGTAAATAAAATATATCAGATTACAAAGGAAACCAGCTACATTAAAATATTTTTTAATTTGATGTAGAAATTTATGTGCTTCTTATACATTAGTGTATATGGTATATACTATATAACTTAGTATATGCTATATGTTATATAGTATGTAAGTTACATATATATTATACATTCATAAACTTAAGCTATATGTTATAAATGTTTTATATTTGTTATAATTTATATAACTTAGCATATATAGTAATAATAGATTTATGAACGTATACATAGATCTAACAGCAAGTCTGGTAACTATTATAATTTATAAGCAGCATAATTTCTAAGTAAACAATATTGCAAGATGACATCCATGACTTTTATGTGATATCAAAACATCTGGGATTTTTATTGGTGACAAAGCCACAGGTATTGTTAATGCAATTACTGTGGTTTGTCGCTTTCATAATTGAGGGAAATACTAAAGTTCAAGTAGGAGCTAGTAGAAATAAAGATGTAAAGTTTTTCCCATCCAAGTTCAGGGTGCTCTGAATTTTATCCATGGGCTTCTGGTTAAGAAACACTAGAAGGATGTCAGGAACAGATCAGGGCTGGTGGGGAGCAGGCAGCGTCAGGGGAATTTTTCTGCTTCACTGGGTCATTATTTATCACAAGTCGGCCTGCCCATCCATTTCACACCAAGCTGACTTATCACAAAAAAAGGCACTTCCTTGTGTCTTAGAGAGGGCTTCACATATCAACATGCAAACAAGGGCCACAGAGAGCCCCTTCCAGCCTTTCCCCAACAGGCTCCATGCTGCAGCCAAGCGGAGGCTCTGGCAGCTCTCCTGGCCCTCTCTTCACTTCCTGCTTCCTTTTTAGCAATCTTCCTTCCAAGTCACGTGCACCTACAGGCCGCTGCTGCCAATTGCTCTGTCTTAATCCTGTCATTCTCAATCAGAAGTGTCTAAGACTATATTGTAACAAAAAAGAAAGACTTGTGAAACTTTTTTTAAAATAAGAGTGGCCCCATTCACAGAAAGGTTTAATTAAGAGAGGCTTAAGCTATCTGAGCTATTCGGACAGAGCAGTGGGTCCAGAAAACACCAGCACAGAGTCCCCAGATTGGAGATCTGGGCCTGGTTTCAACCACATACTCCAGTAAGTCCTCTATGTATCCCTCACTTCCTCATGTACAAAATAACAAATCTTTAAAAGAAAAAAATTCAAGAGCTTTCCATGTGACAGGTACTATGCCAAATGTTTACCCTTCAAAATCTCGCTTTTTCCTCATAGGAAACATGTTACAGAGGTATTGACAGTCCCATTTTACAGATGAGGAAACAGAGGCACAGAGAGGTATTGACAGTCCCATTTTACAGATGAGGAAACAGAGGCACAGAGAGGCTAAGTGGCTTGCCCACATTTACAGAGCTAGTCAATCAGCAAACCCCGAGTCCACCCTGAGCCTAATTATGAACCCCCCATGTGGTGTCCCCACTGCTGGGACTGCACAGGTATTCCGGGCACTGGTTAACTCCCTCCCATTTCAATTTGATGAGATTATGTGTGAGAAAGTGCTTTGCTGACTGTCAGTGACTCTGTGTAACAGATTTTATTCTTTATGGATAGCAGTCTGGGGACCTGCTTGCCTTAATTTTCAACAATGACAGGCCGATCCCATCCAATCTGTCCAGATCTCAGTTGCACTGCCTAGCTCCGCACAAGCTTAGCTCTGAGGCGATGTGCTACCACCAAGGGCTGAACGAATTCAATCCCCACGAGTGCAGGCCGAAAATCAAAACACCCACGAGCAAATTCGGATGTCCAAACTAGGGACTGAGGCTCCAGAGTCAAATGCCCCCAGGCCTCTCTTTCCGGGATCACTTACTTTTTCTTGTCCACATAATGCTGGTTGGAATATAGGTTAATTCTGTACCCCCAAGAACACCTCCACTCACCTTTCTTTCTTTGAAGGCAAGCAAGCTTTACTCATTTATTTCAAACACATCAAAACACATCATTGTTGGCGTCAGTGTTAGTGACATTCTGCTCCACCAGAGTAGCTTAGCATCTATCTACACTCCTGCCAAGGTCTTCTGATGTCATCCCCTTCCCCAAGTTTCCCTGAAACCTGAGGCAAACATGGAGTGGGTTCCCTTTAACTTCCTCATATCCTGATTTCATTTCACTGGACCAAGGGTCTTTAGACTGGAAAAGACTGAAGAATTTGACTCACTCAGCCACTTACTCACTTCATCATCTATTTATTGAGTACCTACTATGTGCCAGCCACTCGGCTAGGCTGTGAGGAATACAATGATGAACCACAGATGTGGGCCCTGCCCTTGTGGAGCGTACAGTCTTGGGACAAAGGGGATTATGGTCAGAGAGATGGTCTGAGAATGTAACGTTTAAACTGAGCACTGGAGGAGGAGAGGAGAAACAGCCAGTGCTGGGATACATGGCAGAGGACATTCCAGGAAGCCACCTGTACAAAAGACTAAGGGGAGATGTGACAAAACCAGGTATGAACGAGGATGAGAACAAGCAGAACCTTATCTCTGATGGGAGTAGAAACTGACACCAAGCTCTTTGGAAAACAACAAATCTTACCTACCAATGTTCCAGGTACACACCCCATGACCTGGGAAGGCCTCTTCTGGGTGCATGCTCCAGAGAAGCTCCTGCACATGTACCCCAAAAGAACAACTGCAGAGGCAAACAAACTACTACTGGGGACATACTGGCGGCAAAACTAGTAAGCAAAGCAAAGCAGTGATAAACTCCTAATTCAGGAGAGAGGTTACCTCTGAGGGGAGAAGCGGATAGAATCAGAAAGACAATAACAAGGTTCGTTTTCCTAAAGCCAGGTGGTAGGCTCATGGGTGTCCATTGCATCACTATTGTTTATGCCTTATACATATTTTATCAATATTTTTGTATCTGCTCAATATTTCATAAGAACTATTCTTTGTATCCTAGTGCTGTGTGGAAAATGGATTTGAGGGGTAAAAGGTAGAAGTGGGGAGATCTGTTAGAAAACAAGAGCAGCTATTGATGCAAGAAATAACAGTCGTTTGGAGGAAAACAGTGATATGGGGGAGATGGAGGGGAAAAAAGTGCTTCCAGGCACAGTTAACCTGTGATTTTCAAACTGGGTTCAAGATTTAATGTAACAAAACCTTTCTGGAGGGTGTGATGGGAAGAATGAGGGAGAGGGGTTTTATGCCCTAATTTACTTAACTCCTTGATTTTCACAGAAATGTAAATCAAAACCCAAAGATGAGATGGGAAAAAATGAGGGGCAGAAGAGACCAGCACCAAAATCACTACCACCCAGCCCCCTGCCTCTTCCCACCCAACCTAGCGGCAAAACATGACCACACATTCTGATACACCAAAACTCAGCAGGTGCATGTTGACAGCATATCAGCCCCTACAGACAATAAGAATGGTGTGTCTTGGGCAGCCAGTTAGCTCAGTTGGTTAGAGCACAGTGCTCATAACTCCAAGGTTGCAGATTCGATCCCCACATGGGCCACTGAGTTGCACCTTCCACAACTAGATTGAGACAACTTCTTGATTTGGAGCTGATGGATCCTGGAAAAACACCTCCACAACTAGATTGAAACAACTGCTTGTCTTGGATCTGATGGGTCCTGGAAAAACACACTGTTCCCCAGTAAAAAAAATTAAAACAAACAAACAAAAGAATAGTGTTTCTTAGTCCCATAGAGACTTGATCAGGATAAAATTATTTAATAGCTCCTAGCTTAGTATAAGGAGGTTAAATCCAATTTAGTGGTTTTGCAAAAATTGGAGGCTGGCAAATCAAAGTAATGAACAGAGATGGCATTCCAGTTATGTATATTTTACCACAATAAAAAATAATTTTTTAAAAATGGCATTGCACAAAGTTTGTTGATGTTAAATGTTCAGCCATTTGAAAGTGCTCTTCTACCCTCATACACCACTGATAGATCTATCCATCTTTGGAAACCAATTTTTTTTTCCATTTAGTAAAATTCATCTAATTATCATGCACATGCCCTTTGATTTGGTGATCCTGCTCCTAGGAATGTATCCTACAGATATTTTCACACATAAAGGCAATGACAAGTTACACATAAGAATGTATGCTGAAGCATTATTTGCAATGATGAGAAATTTTAAACATCCTAAATAATCAGTGGAGAACTGGTAAAAATAAATTATGGTACAGCTAATAACGGAATATTTTAGATGGTCTTTTTTAAAGAGTATTTATATGTACTGATATTAAAAGCTCTCCAAGATCTATTGGTAAGTGACAAAAGGGAGGTATCTATGATATGCCACCATTTGAATGAGACATTGAGCAAAACATATGTATATACATATACACACATGCACATATATTCATACCAACATATGTATAACATATATGCCTACCTATATGTATGTATATGTATCAAGGAAGGACATCCAACTAATTTAACACACACAAATGTTTATCATTTTTACTGTATTTCAAGGCATGTGAGGCCATAATAGGCACACAATAAATATTCTTTTTTTTTTTTTTTTTTTTTTTTTTTTTTTTTGAGGGCAGTATCACTGGCCCTCATATGTGGGACCGAACCGGGGCCGCTGGCTTCCCAAGCCAGCGCTTAACCACCGCGCCACTCGGCCGGCCCGGCAATAAATATTCTTGAATTACTAAATTCCCCTAAGCTTTTTATAAATCAATTTCACACTGTGTTCCTCTTGCTTATGAAAACTTGACCCCAAAATGCCATCCAATTTTTTCTCATTTATTATTATCAATTTAACGTTCTTCTCAGATAATTTGAAAAAGCTGGTTAGGAATTACCATCAGAAAGGTAATTCCAGCTTAAAGACTTTCACACAAAACTATCCTGGGATACAACCAACGAGGCAGACTTTCGAGCCAGGAAAGTTCTTGGATAGTGATTATTTAATTAAGAGGTTAAAAAGGCACATGCCGTTTTCTGTTCACACAAAGGCGATAAGGTTTCGCCCTTGCCCGCACTCACATACAGTAGCAGCGTGGCATACTTCCCCACGTATGTAATGTGAACTCAATCCCTCTGCTTAGTCTGCTGGTAAAAGGATAGGGGCTATCAAAGGGATTAATCATATTCCTTCATTCTATACCCTTTAATCCTAAAATAAGCAGCTCTAAATGCATTCCGAAACAGCATATGCACTTTTTCTGAGGGTGAAATCAGTGCTATATGATGACATTCCTGAAATGGTCCAGGTTATTCCTGGATAAATAATGGTGCAGATTCACGGAGAAACTGAACAATAGAGGGGGAAAAAAAAACTCACTCTTGAATATCTATTATAACCACTTGTAATTCAATTTACTCTAATAACTTATCAAAAGTCAAAGCTTCAGGTGCAATCATCCCTGCCTCCAAACAGTATTTTCTGGAACAGCACACATACCCTTAGCTAGTATGCCTAAAAATAAAGAACAATTTTGTATTTTCAACCACAGAGAACACAGTGGGTACAATATGGCTAGAAATGACAGTTGTAGGACATCTGTTGAAATAGTCAAAATTAATTCTTAACCATGGGGCAATAGCCAGTATAATAGAGCCTCTCTTATGCAATATCATCAACCTCTGTAGTCCAGTTGGAATAAAATTCAGCTGTGGATGACTGAAAATCTCAAATAATGACCTACACAAGATAGAAATTAATTTCCCTCTCATGTAAATACAGTCTGGAGTTATGTCATCCAAGGCTACAGCAGTGTCTCTATGGTCACCAGGGCCCAGGCACTGCCTGCCTTGTTCTGCTTTTCTCAACACAGGGCCTTCCACCTCATGGTCCAATTTAGCTGCCTGGGCTCCAAGTATCACATCCACATTCCAGTGAGCAGGAGGCAGGGAGACAAAGGTACATGCTTTCCCTTGAAAAGCACTTCCCAGAAATTGTACTTACAATTTTCATTTACATGTCTTCTAGAACTTAATCAAATGGCAACCCCTAGGAGCAAGGAGGGCTGCTAAATAATGTCTTAATTCTCAAGCTATGTGTCAGACAATATTCGGAAGGCTATCTTGCTAGGAAGAAATAGACAATAGATGTGGTGACGACTAGCATGTCTATCACATTAAGAAATCACAAAACAATGACACAGACATATCTTACGTATTTTCTTGAAATACGTAACCATACATTCATTTATAATGGGAGATGCAATTTTGCATATGGGTTTACAGCTCACAGTACCTTATATTTCACACATAAACACACCTATAGTGCACCTTCCTCAATTTCCAATTTGGGCTTTTTTTAGGTCTGTGTCAGAACTCAAAGATGTCAAAAACAAACAAGCTCCTTCTACAATTTCTGCCTCGTTCCCAATCTTTTATAATTGTTTTGCCCAGAACCTAATTCAATTAGTTTGTTTTTAGTATTCATTATTGAGGTATTTTCAAGCATTAGGTTTAGTGTTTCATAAAAATAACAATTCTCTTTTTGCATTATATTTCATGGGTTTATAAAGGTAACTCTTGTAATTAGAGCAGGTATTACTGGCATAAACAGGTTTAGGACAAACAAATTCACTCTTGGTTAAATATACTGCTCTACCACACTAGAGGGATCAGAGGAGTGAGGGCATCCTAAAGAGGGACCTACTAAGTGCATGTTTTACAGAGGAAATGGAGATTTGGGGTTTATCCAGCAAGAGGACTGAGTGAAGAACTTCTGTTCTCTAAAATGTCTTCTTGCCACAATCCACTCAGTTTGGCTACTTCAGCAGGAAAGCCCTAGAAACGCTATCACACTGTGCTGATGACAGGGCCCTTCTTGATTCTATCACCTACCTCCCTCAAACTATAAATGAGGGAAACTGAGGTCCAGAGAAGTTTCCAAGCATCAGAGGGGCACTATGCACTTCCCAAAGGTATTTGCTGCTTGCAACACTTTCCACAGCCTCTCACTGGATAAGAATGCCCTTGGCACTGGGGGCAGGACCACCTTCAGTGAAATAGAACAGCTTCACAGACTGCAGAATGTTCAACCTCCCCGTCTCCAGCCCACGAAATGCCCATAGCAGCAGTACAAGTCATTGTGACAAGGAAACAGAAATGCAGCCATGAGTGTCCAAATGCCCACATCCCTATATGCAGAAGTGATTTTTTTGATGTTGTATTTTTTGATGTTGATTTTCTGTCATATTTGAAATCACACTATCACTGCTATGGATCATGTTTACGCCCATGGACAATTCCAAATCCTAAGGAATCTTAAGAGGTATTTTAATCTCCTTGATGAAGTGAACAAAGCTTAGCCCAAAACATAAGTATATGCATACTATGTTAATAATTCCTTGGAAAAGACATGCTATAGTTCATTGAACACAGACTTCACCATTCTACACAAATATATTTTCTAACAGCTATTTATATTAGACTCATAAATAAACAGAAACATTAAGAAAACAAATGATACCTTCTCATACATCTGCCTGATGAGATCCTTTGCCCAATTTCCTAATGAGTTGTTTGTTTCTTCTTATTAGTTAGATCTATTTTTGTATTTTAAAAAGTAAGCCTCTGTATATCATACATGTTCCAAATAATTTTCTCAATTTTTCACTTGACAATTTTAATTAAGTTATTCATGTCAAAATAATCCATCTTACTTTATGACTTCCGAGTTTCTCATCATCCATTCATTGATTCAGTCATTCAACAAATTCTGTTGGGATTTTTGCTATGTACCAGGTATTTTTCTCGGTGTTGGGGGATTGAACAAAAGAGATGTGGAACAAAATATCCTCATGAAGTTTAAATTCTTGTTAGGCTAAAGTAATTAATTCTAGGGCAGAAAAATCCAGATAAGCCTTTAAAAATATAATGTCAGGTAGTGATAAGTGCTCTGAAAAAAAATCTAAGAGAAGAGAGAAGGGAGTGAGTGATTGAAGTGGCATGTTAGGATGGCCAGTGAACTCTGCTCTAAGGGGACAACATTGGAGGAAAGGGTGGAAGGGAAGTCAGAGAAAGCCTTGTGGATAGCTGGGGGAGCCAGTCCTGGGGGAGGGCCCAGCAGATGTTATCATGTGGGAATAGGCCCACTGAGCTTGGGGACCAGTAAGGTGGCCCATGTGGCTAGAGAGCAGAGAGTGAAGGAGAGAAAAAGAAAGGGAAAACATTTGAATTTAGATATGTCTTTTACTTTCCAAATTTGTAAAAGCATTCATCCCACAATAAAATTTTTTTATAGTTTTCGATTAATCTCATCATTCCAAATGGAAAGCTGCTTCTCCTAGCACCATTCTAAACCCTTCCCCCCGCCCCCACATTTACAAGTCACTTTTATCATGTACCACTGTGCCACCATGGCTTTCATCTAGCTTTGGAGATGTTCTGTTCTATCACAGGGATCTATTCCTGCTCCAGTCCCATACAGTTTTCATTTCTGTAGCCTTACAATGTATTGTGCTATCTGGTGGGGTCAGAGCCTTGCATTAATCTGCAGTCATTTTCATAGATACCAAACCTTGCTTGGTTCAGCTTTCCAGTTGATGAAAGAGGTTAAAAGGTTAAAAACCACTTTATTGGGCTGGCCGAGTGGCTCAGTTGGTTAAGAGTCTGCTTAAGGGCGCAAGCTCTGAGCAACAGGGTCGCTGGTTTGATTCCCACATGGGCCAGTGAGCTGTGCCCAATCTGAGCTGTCACTGAACTGCCAACAGGTGGCAGGATGGCTCAGCTGGTGTAACAACAAGATTGCCTGTTCAATGGTGGGCTACGCCTACCTGCAACTAAGACTGAACTCGGCACCTTGAGCTGAGCTGCCGCCCGGATGGCTCAGTGGATACAGCGTGCCCTCTTAACAACAAAGCTACTGGTTTGACTCCTGCACTGGATGGTGGCTACACCCACCCGCTACTAAGATTAAACACAGCACCTTGAGCTGAGAGACCACAAGTCGCCTATGGGCAGCCAGATAGCAGCTGGACTTGGAGCTGAGCTTGCTGCACCCTCCACAACGAAGATTGAAGAACAACAACTTGGCTGGTCCCCTTCCCCAATTCCCCAACACTGTTCTCCTCCCCTAATTCCACAATTAACAACAACAACAAAAAAACTTTATTAAATTCCACATTCTATAAGTGATAGGAAAGAGGAGGTGGCCAATAATATACTAAAGCTTACATGGGGGCTGGGATTCTCTTTCCAATATAAACTCCTAGCTCTCAACATCAGTACCAACCCTTTAACAGTTATCTAAACTACTTGTGGTAAGAAGGCTTGTGGACTGCTAAAGTGGATGACCATTTAAATCATGTTTATCTGGTTTCCCTGATGTCATTATCAAATCCTCAAGGCTGGGCTATGGTGTTGAGCAGTGGTTCTCAAACTCTGTTCCCTGGACCAGTACTAACAACAGCACCTAATTTATTAGATGTAAATTTTAAGCACCAACTGAGATCTAACGAATGGGAAACTCTAAGGCAGAGGGGGATCAGCCCTACCAATGTTCAGAGTCTATCAAATCCCTCCAGAGCCAGGAGTATAGTGTTTAAGAGCCCAAACTACAGTCAGAGCCTAAGCTCTAACATTGGTTTCAATGCTAACTAGCTGTGTGACCTTGGGGAAGTAACTTAAACTTGCCTCACCTCAGTTTCTTCACGAAACCAATGTGAATAATGGTGTCTATCTCACAAAGAGCTTCAATAGTTAAACAAGAGAATACAAGGAACATGCTTAGAATCTAATATCCCTGGCATATTGTAAATGTTCATTTAATGATAGCTAATATGATGATAATGATAATGAAAAAAAATCATAATTTGCTTTTATTTTATTTCAGATAATTTATTTGGAAAAGCCTAGATCCATTCATGCTGGGTTTAACAGAAATCAGGGAATGGGGAAATACAATTAATGTTACACTTTTTCTAACTGTGTTTACACAGAAGTGGGGAGGAGTGGAGTGAGTCAACTCTGACAGGATTTTGTGGAGATGGTTTGTATTTCCAGGATTATGAAGAATTTTCTAAAGAAGCCTTTTTTCTTTTTGCCTTTAAAAATGAATCAATTATATAACCTAGACATTAATTGAAAGGCCCCAGGGCCAAAACCTCTTCCCACAAATAACTGTCCACAGACTACCAGTTCATTTCCTCTACATCTCCCTGGCAAGGCCCAACAAAGGCTAAAAGAAGATGGATGGACTTTATAGGGTGACCTGGGGGTCAACTGATTCAGACAGCTGAATTCATCAATATGGGTAGCAAATTCCACCAATTAATTGCAGCTTGTAAAATCCCCTCCTGTTGCAAGCATTTAACTGTGCCTAGAAAAGACAAGTAAAGTGTACTCTCAACAAAGGTGTCCCCAAATCAAGTCCCAGCCCTCACATACCATTGTAGTTTTACAAATAATACATTTGGAAAGCCCTAGTTGGGGCTGCTTAAGAATATAAAACTGTAGGGCCGGCCAAGTGGCGCGTTGGTTAAAACCTGGCTTGGGACGCCAGCGGCCCCTGTTGGGATCTCACATATGAGGGCCAGTGACACTGCCCTGTACAGCTAAGGTGGTGAACAACAGCTCTACCTGGAGCTGGGCTGCTGTGAGTCCCCAAGGACAGCATAGCTGCAGCCCCTGCTGCTGTGGGCTGCCATAGGCTACAGTGAGTGGCCAGCAGCCAGCATCAGCGGCCGGCAGCCAGTGTGAGCTGCCAAGAGCTGCTGTGAGCGGCACTCCAGAGGCCCGCGACCAATCTGCCTCATCCAAGAAGAGCGCGATGATGATACCAACATAGGACAGTGAAGCAATGTCTTCCACAACTAGACTAAAGAACAAAAGGACAGCAACTTGTCTGTTCCCTTTTCTTGGTTCCCCAGTGCGGTTCCCCTCCCCCAATTCCCCAATTTAAAAAAAAAAAAGAAAAAAGAATATAAAACTGTATATGCTTTATTACCATAATGATTATAATGGGTTGAATAGTGGTCCCTCAAAAGAGACATCCACCTGGAATCTCTAAATGGGATCTATTTAGCAAAAAATTCTCTTTGCAGATGTAATTAAGTTAAGGGCTTTGAGATGAGATTACCTTGGATTAGGGAGGGCCCACATCCAATGACCAGTCCTTATATAATAGAAGAGCAGGGAAGGGGACAGACACACACTGGAAGGATACCACTGCATGTGATGACAGAGGCAGAGATGGGAGTGACCAAGAATGCCCAGGGGTTCAAAATGCCACCAGAAGCTGAGACAGAGGCATGGAAGGAATTCTCCTCCAAGTCCTGAGAGGAAAGCAGCCCTGCTGACACTGCAATTTTGGACTACTAGCCTTCAGAACTGTGAGAAAAGAAATTTCTGTTATTTGAAGCCACCAGTTTGCACTAATTTGTTTCAGTGACTCTAGAAAACTAATATGACAGTGTAAAACTCTAAGAGCCCAGACTAGATGGAAATCACACTCTGATGCTGAGAGTACTCCTCTTTGGGTGATGGAGTTACACTTTTAAAAAAAATCTTTTGACTTTCCAAATATAATTTTCCAAATTGTCTACACTGCACATTTATCATCCAACAATTTGATCAAAATTAATTTAAAATAGGAAGTAACCCAGCCTCAAAAGGCTGTTACCACCAGGATTTTGAAAATTTAAAAGAGAAAAAAAATTATGTGAAATTCCTAGCAGTTGGAAACATCTATTAAATTGTTCCACCTCCCAGAACCTAGAGAAAATATATTTATGTGTCCTTCCCGTGTCTTCAGCTATTCCAGACCTATGATAATGGAGGTATTCCCCAGTTATCTATTGTCTCCAAATTTGGGACTTCATATAGATGAAAGGAGCCTGTCATAATTTCCAAACAGCTCAATAAATTGTTGGAGAAGCTCCAAAGGCAGAGAGTCATCAAGGATGCAAATGACAGGAGCGCTCCTGGGTGCCTGATTGGGAACAAAAGACTTTGAGAAATTATATTATCAGAGTAATTTCACAGTGTGTTGAAGAAAGAAAACACCTGCATTCTTTTAATAAGTCCCCTGGAGGCCTAATTCCTCAGCACTTAAACTTGGGAGACCCACTCTGCATGTTACATGTACACATAATGAGCCAGTTTTTAAGACTTGTGAAAGTGATTTCTGCATTACCAAGTAGTTTACCAAACATAAAATCAAATAACGCTCTCATTAAATGCTTTCCAACGGTCAAATATGCTTGCGTCTGTTTTGCAACATGGTGTCAGGGCCAGTAAAGCCTTGGGGAGCATAAAGTAAAAAGTCCAACACTGGATAATGGCCATCTTGTTTATTTTTAGCTTGTAGACTTAATGTTGGCTGCTGAAGGGGTACTCTGTAAACTCCTTTCCCTGACTGATCCGTTTAGTGGAGGTTTCCTCCAGGAAACATGCAAATGACATTTCTGAAGACAATCCCCTTACCCCTCTTCACAAATGGGCCATATTGCTCAATTTAACACCAGAGCTGCAAACAATCTGAATGGAGCCTTCTTTATGTATACAGATCTGATTAGAAAACTGCCAGTACCCTCCTATTGGAAATCACATTGTATTTGATTCAATTTCCCACCTTTCAGACACCCCAATAAGCTCAACATCACACCCTCTGATTTTATAGGAGTTTCACCTTTAAGACCCCAGTCTCAAATAAACCAACTAGCCTAGGATTTTTCAGACATTTTGTTCATTGTAGACAACAGTCAGATCTCATCCCCAGGCCACCGAGAATATAAGACTCTATTTTCCCGAAGGTATAGTATTTTTAGACCATGAGAGTCAAAACACCAGAGCTAAACATTCTCCCTTGGTTAAAGCACTTGTGATCTTGGGCCCTGAAGACTTGGCTGCAAATCCTGACTTCACTACTTATTACCTGTGTGACCTGGGGCACGCTACCTAAATGCCCTAGGCCTCGGTTTCCTCATATTTAAAAAGCCAAAGATAAAATACACGCCTCAGAGAATGACATGGATGATGTCATGTTTTGAGGATGCTATGGGGTGATCATGAAACAAGCCAAGCACACAGCAGGTCCTCGATAATGTTATCTCCTCCCCAACAGCATCTCCCATACAGAGGGAATTTAATAGCTGCTTTGATGACTTGCTCAGCGCAATTGTCCCTGGCAAGTGGCAACTTTATAGTCATTCATATCATCCTTCCAGTCATGTATATTCACTCACTTGCTTCTTCAAATCAGTAGTCTCAAAATCAGATGTCCACAGCAGCCAGCCAGTAATGTAAAGGAGTGAGGCAGGCCAGGTGTAACTTAATAGGAAATGGTGGGGACTGTGGAAAAGCTGAACTTTTGTGTTCTATCTAAAAACAGGAAGGATTTTAAGCTCAGAGTTGCCAAAATTTTCATTATTCCAGAGAAAACTCCAAATGTGATTTTTTAAAATACAAAATACCAAATGTTGGCAATTAATTAAAATTTTAAATATCATACATTGTCAAAATATATATAGGTACAGGCCAGGTCTGCTCTTAGGAGTTTCCAGAGTATGATCTTGGGTTCAAATATTGTACGAATATCTTTGTCATGCTTTAGAAGACAGAGCTTCTGCGTAAGGACTGGGGATCATGTAAATGAAAGTGTTTACCATGGCACACCAGAAGTCACAAAACCTCATACTTATTAAGCAGACTTGGGTCAAATACTGGGGGTGCCAAAAAAATGATACACATGACTTGTATTCATCTTCTGTTATCACTATATATTGTATTACAATTTTAATAGTTTTTTTCCTTTCTTAGAATGTGTATACATTTTTTGGCACCCTCTGTAGATTAAGTATTGCCTTGATGATGTGTAGTTTTCATCTTGGACATGAATATTCATGGTCCAGTGGGTGGACCCACGGCACAAAAAAGGCTCCTTTTTATATACGATCCCAGAGGCAGAGTTTTAATGCTGTCTTCTTGTTAGAGTTTGCAATTTGTTTTTACAAATATCATATGCACACTTCACTTAAGTAAAGAGATTGTGAGGGTACCGGGTCCAATTCTAAGTTCCATTTCCTCTCAAGTGTGATGGGCTGTATGAAACCACTATTCCATCAGGAAGTCTCATCCCTTTAGAACCCAAATACCTACATAAGGGAGGACTCCACTACCTCTTCTGCACTAAGTCCCTAGGAAAAGAATCATCATTTAACAAATAAAGGGTTACGGCTCATGGTGGTGAAGTGACTTCTTCTCTGTCACAGAACCTACAATTTCCAGGGCCATGAACCAGGTCTTCTTACTCCTTATCCAATCTTGTGTCCATTAAACTCTCTTGCAATCACAAACGTACATGAAGCCCATGCTATATACCATGCACAAAGAGGCACATGCCATGCATTATCCCATTTAATCCTCATGAGATAACCTCAGAATAAGTAAAAGTATTTCCATTTTTGGACTAGAAAAACAAGAAACGTTCAGAAAGATTAAGTCACTTTCCCAGCAAGAGAAGAATCAAAACTACAGTCCCAGCAAAATGTCTTCAAAGCCTGTCCCTTTAACCACTCAGCTATAATGCTCCCACATAAGCCCTTACAAGCTTCCTAGAGGTTTTTATGACATTGCCTGGAAATACACATTTCTCCCCAGAGATCATCCCCCATGGCTCTCCCATATACAAGGCAGGTAAAATCCTTTTGATTTAAAAACGCTCAGTGATCTGGGAAGTATTCCCTTTAGGGAATGCTCCCTGTGTCTACAGGGAATTAATTCCTTCTGGGTACTCATTTATCACAGAGTTAAAGGATAAACTTCCAGCTTTTTGAACCAGAGGACACAAAATAACAAATTTATTAGCTTCCCCCTCATCCCAGCAAATTTAAGCAATAGAAACAAGGTTGAATGACAACCTTCAACAGAAGGTGGGTGTCACTTTCAGAATTAAAGACAAATAAAATGTATTTTGACAACAAGATGATTGACATCCATGCTCTATGTTTTCTTACTATTCATCAGGTGCAAATTGTACGCAGGACAATTAAACAAGGATTAATTACAAGGTTGCCATACAAGCTGAGATGTTTCAAAGTTTCAGCCCAAAGAACACACAGATATATTCAAATTGTTTAAAGAATGGAATGAGTGTTGGCACCATGTTTTTGGAGGACAATCTGACAAGAGCTTCATGTAGGCATGCTGTAACACGAGAGAAACTATTGTCATATAGTATATAAGGAACAATGGAAAACCACCAAAGTGGAAATGAATAGACAAATTTAATTCAATAACCCATACACTGGATTTGAAAAGGTAATAAGTGTATTAGATATTTTTGCCTGAAATGTAAAAATATCCAAAAAGTATTTCTAAGGAAGCTACAAAAGACGATATGCACAATGTATATTTTCTGTAAAACTTGTTAATAAACCATGATTTGAATGAATTTGAGGAAATAAACAGCAAGACATAAACGACAGTATCTCTAGCAGTTCCTGTATGGCGCCAGGTAGTACACACTTTCAGCGTTTTAGACCATGAGGACTGCCTTAATGACTCAATTCTGCTACTGCAAAAGCAGTCACAGATGACACTAAATCAATGGGTATGGCTGTGTTCCACTAAAACTTTATTTATGGACTTACAATTTAAATTTCATATAATGTTTATGTGCCACAAAATGTTATTCTTCTTTTGATTTTTTTCCAACCATTTAAAAATTATTCTTTGCTAGTAGGTTGTATGAAATAGGTAGCAGGCTGATTGTGTTCCACAGGCTATAATTTGCTGACCCTTGCTCTCAAAGGTATAATTAAGGGTTTTCTTCTCTGCACTACGTATGTTTTGCGAGTGTGTGTGTGACTTTTAAATCTTTTGTAACAGCTATGTCTTATTTCAAATCAGAGACAATACAGATATATTGGAATGAACTAATATGTTTCCTCCAGGGAAAAACCTGATTAAGGTGTTTCAGCTTCTATCAGGCATATTATCAAATGCAAATGACGTAAGGTGAGCCAAGCAGCAACTTTCTGAGCTGCTAAAGTATCTTTGCCTACCTTGAGGATTCTAGGCATAAGTCTTAAATGCATGTTTGCATACACTTCCTGCCCTTTTCCTGGCACATCAGATGACTGAGACAGAGTGTTTTTCCTCCCCAAGCAAAATAATCGGTGGGGACCCATCTTGTAGCCAAATTACAATCCACAAAAGGAAACCGGCTGGCTATCTCCCCCACAATACTGCCCCAGTCATCAATCAACACAATTGCCAGGGCAACTAAGGAAAGACGCTTTTCAAGGCGCAGTCTTGGCTGACCCAGGAGCGCTGCTTCTGGAGCGACCAAAGCATCCTGCCTGGGAAGGCAGCCATTGTCCGGACACAGGCTGCTCTGTATAATTAAACGACCTCACCAAGCTACCACAGCTCTGGGCTTTCCAAGTCGGCTGCTCATGAAAGTGCAACTCCAGGAGACTTGCTCTGAAAGCCCGCCTTTTAATGCTACAGTCAAATCTACATTTATCAGCAAAACTGAACCGTTAAAGGGATTACAAGGAGCTTAGAATCCATTGGCGGTTCATTGATCTGGTCTTGCAAGCCTCGTCTCCCATGCCCTTTAGAAATGCCTTTGGTCTGTTCTCTGGTTCAATGGTTGCCTTTGATTTTAGCACCATTCTCATCCAAGTTGGAGTGGTTGTTTCCTCTAGCCCTGATTCCAAAAGGTACTCCGATTCCTTTCTTCTAAAACAAAGAGAAGCTATTTGCATATTCCCCTAGGTAGGGTAGAGACCAGGGGTTGGTCAATATTTTCCTTAAAGGGTCAGATAGTAAATGTTTTTGGCTTTGGTGGCCACACAATCTGTTGTAACTAGTCAACTCTATGACAAATAGGTTAACAAATTGGCATGACTTTGTTCGGATAACACTTCATTTATGGGCACTGAAATGTGAATTTCATATCATTTTCATATGTCATGAAATACTCTTTTGATTTTTTTTCCACCCACTAAAAATGTGAAAACCATTCTTAGCTTGTGAACCAATCATACAAACCAGGAGAAGGGTCGCATTTGGCCAGGAGGCCCTATTTTACCAACTCCTGACCTAAACCATTGCTTTTCGAGGTGTGGTCCCTGGACCAGCAGCATCAGCATCACCTGGGAGCTTGTTAGAAATGCAGAATCTTAGGCCTCAGTTAGGCTTGTTGAGTCAGTATCTCCATTTAAACAAGCTCCCCTGGCAATTCATACACAACCAAGCCTGAGAAGTCCTGGTCCAGACACAGGATTTTGAAGTCACATGGGGTCAGAATACCATTGACTAGCTGGCTGTAGAACCTTAGGCAAGTTGTTTAACCCTCTTTCATTATCTATTAAAATGGATATAAATAACTGCAATCATCTCCAAGGACTGTTGTTAAGTGAAAGATAGGAAGGATGTAAAGCACTTGCCAGCCATTGTCAATGCTTTACAAATGGTAGCTAATATCACAGAAGTTTACCATTTTTTAACTCATATTTGGAGAGATGAGAATGCACTCAGGATTTGCGAGTTCCAATCACTTCCGGGACCTGACAGACAATCTAAATATTTGAAGAAGTCCTTGAATGCAACTGGAATGCTGGAGACGAGGGTGAGCCGAGGTCACACTCTTGCTTCTAACGGACAGTGTTGGGTCCTTACAGCTACTGACATGAGGCAAGGAGGCACCCTGTTACAACATATTTGGATTTTTCCGAGAGAGCTGGAAACCTGGATTTTAAGGTTAGAAAAAGCCCCTTTAATTAACATACTGTACATACCCAATAAAACCCATCTGCAAGCTGGGTATGACCCAAGGCCCTCTAGTTTGTGACCTTTGCCTAACAGGCAGTTTATAAGAGGTGGTGAGTCACAAGGAAACCAGCTTGGGTTCTAAATCCCACCGGCTCTGAGATTCAGTTTCCTCATCAGGAAAACGATCACATCTGCCTCATAGGGTTTGGTGAGGATTAAAAAGAAATATATGTAAAATGTGGAGGCACAGCTCTGGGCAAAGTAAGCACTCACCGTTATTATTGCTGATGCTATTTTGGTATTATTATTATTATTATTTTTATTTATCAGTGCCTAGGCACTTAAAGGGTAAAGCTTCACTGTGAAAATGGCTATTTTTCTCTCCCTGCTCAATCTGGTAGCAAACAAGCCCAATTAACCCCCACTCAGAATGCCATCTCATAGCAGAGTACACTATGAGCTCAGTTATTAATGATTTTGTTCTGGCCGCAGTCCATGAAGATGCCTTTATCTTCCTCTTAATGAAAATTCCCTCCATAGCCCCACGCGGCCACTGCAGGGTTTGCACTAGGCTGTCCTGAGGAACTGCTACTAGGGGCCAGGTTACCTGCAAGGAGCAGCACCCACCTTTGCTCCCCAGCGGCCCTACATCAGGTGGAGGGGATCCCTTTGGCTGACCATTGTGAGCCCTCTGCTCTCCCAGACACATAAATCCTTGTGGGGTTTTCAGAAATCCTACAAAAAAAATCCCCACATTTGCCACTTAAAGGTGTGGATAACAATAAAAATGGGGATAGAGTATGATAACTCAGGAAAACCCCTATAAAGTATAACGGACTTCCTGCTAGGCATCTTTCCTCACACAGAAGAAGCCCCAAAGTGTGAAGAGCAATTCTGCATACTCACACGGTGTTTGGTGTTTCAAGTCAGCACTTCTCAGTGCTCACACCCATCAGCTGGGGATCTGTTAAAGCTACAGCTCACATGCAGAAGTCCAGCACAGACCCTGAGACTTTGCATTTCTAACAAGCTTCCAGGAGATGGAGATACTGATGGCTTCTGCCAGGGTCTGAGTCAACAGGATCCTCCTGCCTGGCTTCATTTAGGTCTCTGCTCAAATGTCACTTCCTCAGAGCCCTTCCCTGACCACCTTATCTAAAATATAATTACTTGTTGAACGAGGGCAGGAATCTTGTCTGTTTTGCTCTTTGCTGTATCCCTGGCACCAGCAGAGTGCCTGCCACCAAGCAGGCACTCAAATATTTGTTCAGGAGAGAAATCCCAGTTTGACAGCTGGGAAAGATGAAACTCAGGGAGCTTAAGTCATTTGCCCAAGCTCACACAGCTTGTCAAGGCCAGAGCAAGACACCAGTCCAGCTCTGTCTAGACTTCAAAGCCCCAGCTCTCTCCTCTACACCAGAAGGGGAAGCAAAACTTCCTCCTTAGAACTTAAATGCCTTTTTGCAGGAGGCAGTAACACAATTCTGTTCTGCTCTGAAGAGCTGCCTGCTGTGTAGACAGTGCACTGCAGGACCAGTGTAGAAGCAGAGGGGCTAGTTGAGAGGCCAACGAGCGGTAATGTTTAAAGTGCCTGGGACTCTGCGGTAAGGGAAGTTCACTCTCTGTGGGTCAGCCCACAGGCAGCTTTTCAGCCTGTCAGGCCAGCCTTTTGCACAACTGTCTCTCCAGTCAGAGGGGTGGAAAGTGAGTCCACTGTATTTCAAAAAGAATATTGCGCTGTAATCCACAAATGGTTGTCCCTCTTCTCCAAAAGTTCACCCGAAAGTATACCCAAAGGGGAAAAGGGGGGAGCAAAAGCAAGGGGCTGCTTCCTTTCCAGCAATGGGTGGAAACGCCATAAAAACCCCATTCATGAGTCAAAGTGAAGTCTTTTTGCTGCTTGTGAAGAAACTGCTTCGGCATGAAAACCTATCTCAGCCTAATGAAAGGGTCTCTTTCCAAGAGAAAGGCTCCATAATGGGCTGAAAATAAAACACTTGTTTTCCCACCACAAAGTCAGCTGGCTAAAAATGACTTAAGGGTCTCCAAGAAGCAGTAGTCATGAAAGTCTAAAGTGACCTGGACACTCTGCAGCCTCAGACAGACTAGTTTTGTTTCTTCCTGAGCAGCGGTTGAAAGGAAGCTTAAAGTAATGAGCAAAAGCAGCTAATATTTACTGGGTGCCTAGTACTGGGCAAACAATGTGTTTTCAAATATCTCATTTAATCCCTATAATCACACCATGAGGTAAGTCATTGTTCTCACTTAATGGTTAGGGAAACTGAGACCTAGAGAGAGAAAGTAACTGACTGGAGGTCAGACTGACTTGGGGTGCCAGGTACACCCCCACACTGTACAACTACTCCACAGGCCTCCAGTCTGAAGATAATCCAAATGCCCAAGAATAGGGGAGAAGCTGAAAATCACTCTCCTGTTCGCTTTGCCTTTCCCACCCTCATTCCAGCACAGATTGATCAAAAAGCACTCATCTGTAGTTCCATATCCTGGATTTGGTTGACAAAAATCAGGCTTCTACACCCATTCCCATGTATCACTCACTTTCACATCCGGAACACACAAGGGGCTACAACATTGGCACGACTGATGGAGGCCTATGTCTGTCCATTACATATTTATAAGATTGGCTGGCCCTGCCTCTGACACAGAAGTTATTAAATGCTCAGGAGCCAGAGGGCTGCGCTCTGTGCCCTGAAACAAAGGCAAAGAGGCTGCCAGACCCATCTGAGGTAGGAACAAAAGCATTTAATCTCTGAAGGAGCCAGTTGGGAGTTTCCTTATAACTGGGTGCCCAGCACACATTACCAATGGGGAGAAAGTAGAGAAGCATGCACAAAGGGAGAAAAAAAGATCAAAGGCTTTTCTCCCTAGAACCCAGAAACAGGGTTCTTCAAAGGGGCATAGGAGTGGTAGGGAAGGGGACAAAGATACAATAATCAAAGAGAGAACATGTTATGACATTGGAGAATTTTCTCCTGTTACTGTTTTTTTCTTTTCATGAAGTTGCTAAGAAGGATCCACCTCTTTACGTCATCAAACTGAGAGCCAGCAAGCCTGCACCCCAACTTTTTCCAACCAGAGCCCCAGCAGCCAGATGTATTGGGAGGGCACCGAGAGCCCTTGTCTCCCAAACATAATCATTCCAATCCAGGCTGGGGCTGCCTGGAAGTCAACACTCACAGCACATTAATAAGAAACATCTGGCCACTGAAGAGGGTTGACACAGCGCAGGCGGGCAGCGGTGGATTTGTGGTTGGGACACAGAGCTACAGGGGCTGAATTAAAAACACAATTGGAAAACACCAGCCAGTCCAGGGAATCCTACAAGTGCTGCACTGGGGCGCTTGGAAATTCCATGCCCAAGTGGAATTGTTTGGGGTTGAATGACTTAGATACATGGGGTGTGGGTTGGAGGGACCCAAAACTCGCACATCAGGGAAATGCTCTCCTGCATCCCCCAGTGTCTGGCTACCACTTCCACCTTCAATATTTGCAGCAGATGTAGTCCCGCTCTTAAAGAAACAGCCTTTGCATTCTTTAATGTGGCTTACAAGTAAGATTTACAAAAGGAGAAAAATATACGTGTGTGCATATATTTCTTTTCACATACATACACATATATACATATATTGCCCGCCTGACATGTTGTCTTTAGAAATCAGATTTAAGGCGTCCTACCTCCATTTATGCAAGGCAAACCCAGGACATTGGTCACCACAGGCATTACATGGCTGGCCTCTCTCTATCCGCCCCAGTCCAGTCAACTTCAAAACAAAAAGACAACACAACATGTTTCCACCACAGAGGCTCCTTCCAAAGCCCCACTTGTGTGCTGGGCAGGACGCCCTACTCTTTCCACCCCACCTCATCTGATTTGACTCTAATGTTCCTCTCCGAGGTGGGGGACGTGGGGCAGGGTTCTGCTGCTGCCCGGCGGTGGTCTCCTGCCTGGGGAAGGGTGTGCGGACCCAGGCAGGCTGCCTCTGGCGTACATAGGCACCAAGCCACCAAAAAATGGCCATGGCTGGGGCTTTGTCTCCCAGGGACACCTTGGTCACCGGGTTTCCAAGAAACAAAAGCAAGATCTTTCTGTTCCCGGAGAAGCGACCGTGGCACGCTCGCCTTGGACCAGGCTGGTGCTCCTGAGAAGGGGGCAGCGCAGGACACCCCAAAAGACAGCCCCAAAGTCAAGTCCGCGGCTAAAGCTTCAAGAAGCTGGACGCTGGCGCTTTAGTGGTGGGCTTCTGATCTGCCTTAAAGGAAGAGGCGAGGGAGGGGGCTTTCCGGGACGCCCCCAAACTGTGACATTGCAGGCCACAGTTTCTGGTCTCCGTCTCGCCAGGTCTGGGGATCTGGATTTAACCCCTTCCGTGCCTGGGATCCCTCTAGCGCGTTGCGGCCATGCCTCCCCCCGCCCGCCCGCGGGGCCGGCTTACCTGGGGCCACAGGTGCGCGGCCGCCGGGCACAGGGAGACCGGGCAGGGGCGCTCGCGGCGGCCCAGGGGCACCCGGAGATCTGTCCCGCTCTGGTGGGGGACACTCACCGAGCGGCTGGAGAGTCTTTTCCGGGAGCTCCGGCTGAACATGGCCGGGCGCCTCCTGCACGCAAAGTGTTCCCGTCTGTCTGTCCGCGCCGCGGATGGCAGGGCGGGTCACCTGGGCGGGCACCCTCGGCGGCCGGTGGCAGGGTTGTCTCCGCCTCTCAGCCTCTGGCTCGCTGTGGAGCGCACGCCCTCCCCTCCTCCCTTCCCTGTGCCTCTCGCTCTCCCGCCCGCAGATCCCTCCCTCTCTCCCGGCATCCCCCCGCCCTCCGCGGCTTCACCCGGAGGTCCACTGGCCCTTCCCATCCCTTCCCCGCACCCTGGCTGTGCCTACTTTCTTCCTTTCCCTGCTCCCCGCGGACCCACTGGGCCAACTCCCGTCCAGCACCTGGGCTGCCCCGCCCCCAAAGGCTCTTCCCTCACCAGTCTCCGAAGTTTGGGGCAGGAACCACCTCAAGGCCCCCTGCTGCTGTAGCTGGGGTAGAGGGTGGGGGTTCGGGTGGAGGTGGAGGGATGGGGTCAAATTTTTTTAATTAATTAAGGTATAATTCACATACAGTACAATCTACCCTTTTTAGTGCACAATTCTGCCAGTTTTGACAAATTCATACAGACCTTTAACTACTACCACCACAATCAAGATATAGAACAGTCCCATCACCCCACCCCTCCAAAAAGAGACTATTTTATTTATTTATTTATTTTAGCTGAGCCATCCTGCCACCTGTTGGCAGCTTAGTGGCAGCTCAGGCAGCTCAGCTTGGGCTGGGCATTGAACTGCTGTTGCTCAGAGCTCAGCTCACACTCTTGAGGGAGCTCTTAACCGACTGAGCCACTCAGCCAGCCTGAGGCTATTTTAAAAGTTTGTACCATGCATGGATTCTATTTAGTATTCACTAAGTGTTGGTAGAGGAGGAGGATAAGGAGGATGAAACATGCCCCTGTTTAACTGTACAGTGCCTGGAATATAGTACATGCTTCTTAAGTAATTGTTGAATCACTGTACACAAGCTTTGAAGCCCCAGTTCCTACTTGCCCATTCTTTTCCCACCATCCTAGCTGGTGATCTTAAATTAACTGACCTCTTTGGTCAATTAATTCTGTCTCTTTATCAACAAAACTTATTGATGTAACAAAAATTAATTCTATCTTCTTATCAATAAAAAAGATATAACGAAAGATATCTCACAGCATTGTTGAGAAAGATGAGTTGGGGCACGAATAATTCTCATACATGTTATAACAGGCACAAAGGAGGGGCTCATTAATGATTACCTATCAAAAACAATGCAAATCTGAGAGCTACTGACCATGGTATCCACTTGTCACTGATGTTTCAGCTCAAATATCACCTCCCATGAGAGAACTTTCCTGACCCTCAATTGTAACGTCTCTCACACACACTCTCTCATATTGCATGTAGATACTTAAAAATGATCTTGTTTACTTACTTGTTCGCCCTCACTCAAACTTCTTTTGTACACCTCAGTTGCTCTAGAGCTTATAATGGTGTCAGCACATAGTAGGTACTCCATAAATATTTGTCAAAGGAAGACATTCTTGTCATTGTACAAAGATCTTTCTCCCAGCTTAGCATTTTTCCAGATGAGGCATTGAACTTGAGTGAAGAAAAGCTGCTTGCTCTAGGTAACAGCAAATTAGTGGCAAGGCCAGTCTCATTAGTTATATCCCAAATTCCAAAGAATAGAGCGATAGGGCTCGGACACCTCCTGTGTTCAGTGTTAGCTGACGATCTTCAATGCCCGGAAGCTTAGGCTGACTTCCAGGGCAGAACTAGGGTAAGGCCAGTGAGGTCTTCACATTCGGAGCAAAATTTACAGAGGCACCAACAAAACTCAGTAATCAAGATAAACAAAATTTTTATGCAGTATTTTAAAGAATCAAAATTAATGCAAAATGGTCCATGATGAAGAGAATATCAACATTTTAAATAAAGACAGGATCCTGCCTTACACTTACATCTCTCTTTCTCATTCACCTCACTCTAATCCTAGTCCTGGTAAAAATGCTCCCAAACTCAGTGAAATAAAGAAAGGATAGATTCCCCTATATTGCATTTCTCTTTACCCACCACCACCACCCTCCATTACCAGTAAATGGTACCATTGCAGAGGGTAAATGCCACAGCTTACTCACCTCTTTATTGGCCCAGTAGCACAGGGTCTGGCTCATTTCAAATGCTCAACAAATGTTGGTTACACGATGAAACAGAAGGCAGTAGCTTCTGCAGGGGTAGGTGGCAGCAGGCATTAGCAATGAAAACCCAGGGATATAATCAGTACTGGAGCAGGATGCTCACCTGGCCGCCACAGCAGAGTTGCCATACACCCAGCTTTGCGCTGAACCTCATATGACAGTATAACTGGCAGCGGTGGGTTGGGAGGACAGTGTTCACATTGTGGGTATTACCTATTTGCATTTTAATTATGAAAATTGTTAGCAATGATCAGTACAAAATCAGTGCATTGCATGTTTCTAACAGATGGAAAGAATCTATCTTGAGGAACAGCACCCTTTTCAAATTCCCCGGAAGGACATGCCACAGCTAGTGGTAGTGGTCCTGTCCTACAATATTCCTTCTGGATAGATGTGGCTGATGAAGGATGTACAATAGTAACACCCTTGGGGCAGTTTGAGTGATCTGGACCTTTAACTTTTGTCTGGTGGTCAAAGACGAAATGCCAAGAAGATACAAATGGTCTTTACATATTGTCTAGACAACCACGTGCATGAAGCCCAATTCTATCTCACAAACAAGGTGCCAAGACTGTTTCCCTGACACCTGCCATAAAAAGCACATTTTCCTGGGCAAGTTCCCCTTGGTCTTCCTTAGAGGATAAGCTAGTATTCCAGGGGCTTATTTACACTTGAGGCTCATATATGAGAAGCAGTATCTTACTAATCTATTCATCAACCACTTTATCTTGCTTAGGAAGATAAAGCTTAGTAACCCAGGAAGGAAAACACCTTCTTGCTGTCAGCTGTGGGGGAACAGTAGACAATTTTGTTTTGCTTCATCACCGCATTTGTGCTTCATAGGCATCTTTGAAGTATGTCCTTTCCTCATCTCTCCAGGCAGCACAATTAGTAATGCAACTTGAAGAAATCCTTGCACACAACATGGAAAGATGATTTTGCTATAATATGAAGTGGAAAGAAAGTATATAGGCTGCTTGACTTTAATTAGATATAAAATATGCATCAAGAAACTGAAAAACACACAAAACATTAAAACGGATTGATGATGAAGTGATGACATTTTTCTTTTTGCCTTTCAAATGTATTTCCTATAATAAACATGTGTTCGTTATATAATCAGAAATGTGAATTTATATAAATTGAGAATTGTGCCCTTGTTCCCTGAGGTCTTCTAACATCAAATCTGGGTCAGGTGTAGCAAGAAGCTATTTGTCTTGTTCTGTGCATCCCTGTCTTCTGCATTTTGGCTTTTAATTTTTCCTCATATAAATCTGACTGCTAAGCCAGGTGAAACTTCAGATACCCTATTCCCACACACCTGCAGCAAACCTTAGGGATGTGTTCACAGTACTTTTTAAAATGAGGAAGAAGAACACAGCATAGCAGGCCCTCGAATAATGTTTCCTTCAATGTCATTTCCTTATAACATTGATGAGATTAAAACTTAACTCTTGGGCCAGCCGAGTGGTGCAGTGGTTAAGTGCTGGCTTGGGAACCCAGCTGCCCCGGTTCGGGTCCCACATATGAGGGCCAGTGACACTGCCCTCAAAAAAAAACAAAAAAAAACTTAACTCTTGTTTATACCAGTTAACTAAGTACAATTGGTTCCCTTATATGTGTTTTGGCTGAAAGTCATAGAACTTACAGATGACTTTAAGTGAAGACTTACTGTTTCTCAGCACATCTTGCCCAGGTGCATATTTCTCTTACCTACTAGAAACAATGCTGAGTGTTGCAAAGGGGGTAAATATCCCTGAACAGCAACCAGCAGCACTTAGAAGCACCATCAGTGTCCTTCTAATCAGAAATCTACAAACAGTATTTTGAAAAAGAGTGTATAAAGCCATGAGTGGGGTGGGAGTTTGCGGGGTGACTGGTGATTCTCTCTCAGTGGTAGGATCAGAGGGAACAACATTTTCCCTTTCTTCCCAATGCACAATCTTCTGTAGTTAAAAATTTTCTAGTATGAGCATGAAACAAACATATATAATTAAAAAAAAATCTAATCCACAGAGAACTGGAATACAGACGCAGTATTTGTGGGCTAAATATTTCACAGGGCATTGTCTTAAATTTATAAACATATTCAAATTTATTTAAGCAAAAATATTTGAAATGATGAAAATATACCACACTGTTCTTTGAAAAGCCTTAGAATTCTGCAGAGAAATTGTAAATAAATTAACAAAAAAAAGCACAAATAAAATATGTGGTTAAAGGGTAATTATTATTGCGTTGTTTCTAAGAGGAAAAAGAAAAACCACAAATGATCTAAATATTTAACATTAGAGGACCTGTTAAATAACTAATGGTGCATCCTTCCAAAGGAATTCCACGCAGACATTAAAAATAATGTTGTAGAATATAGAAAAATTTGTATGGATATTATTCTATTTGGAAGCAGATTACAAAATAGCAATATGAGTTCACATTTGGAAAAGGTTTTGGGTACATCTTATGCTTTCAAAAATATACATATATTTAAATATTGAAAAGACCAGAGATTGTATTAAAAAAAAATATTACAGATGATGATCAATTGTTTTGGGGTTTGAATTTCAAGTGATTTAATAGTTCCCCTTTTGCTCATCTAATTTTTTTTAAAAGGCATATTCCATGTATAATGAATAAAGGTAAAAATATAAATATAATTATTTGACTTTTTAATGTTCTAGAAGACTAGGAGGTCCTAGGTGATAGAATATATAGATGATTTTATTTTTCTGATCAACCAGAATTTTTACAAGAAGCATGTATCGTTTTTAATTAAGAAACTCTTAAATTTGAAAATATAAGTGGATTTTAAATATGCATAAATAATTGTCTTGCAAGACAAATACTAGTATTTTTTTGGAAAGAGAAATTTTTAAGGGTTTTTTTTTTTTTTGCTATTTTCTAAGTTTTTTCCCCTATGACATGTATGATTTTTGTAATAACAGAGAAATATTTTTTTCTATTCCCTTCTTCTGTCACTCCCTTCAACCATGCATTTGAAGGCTTTATAATACTGTACTCCTCCTTTTTCTAGTACCTGTATAAAAGCACAAAAATGCAAAAGTGATTTTTTTTTTTAAGATTTTTATTGGGGAATTGGGGGAGGGGAACAGACAAGTTGCTGTCCTTTTGTTCTTCAGTCTAGTTGTGGAGGACGTTGCTTCGCTGGCCCATGTTGGTATTATCATTGCGCTCTTTCCGGGTGAGGCAGATTGATCACTGGCCTCTGGACTGCTGTTCATAGCGGCTATTGGCAACTCACACCAGCTGCCGGCCGCTGACGCTGGCTGCCGGCCACTCACTGTAGCTTATGGCAGGCCACTGCAGCAGGGGCTGCAGCCCACACCATTGCCCGGACTCACACAGCCCAGCTCCAGGTGAAGCTGTTGTTCACCATCTTAGCTGTAGAGGGCAGTGTCACTGGCACTCATATGTGGGATCCAAACCGGGGCTGCTAGCATCCCAAGCCAGCTCTTAACCAACGCGCCACTCAGCCGTCCCAAAAGTGATTTTTAAATAATCCCTTACACTTACATTACAGTTTATTGTTTGCAAAGTACATACATTCCCAAGTAAGACGTCAGAACCCCAAGAGTTGCAGGAAGGTCAGAAGAGGAAGCAAATGCTCACAGAGGTGGTGTGACTTGCCCCACATCCTGTGCTATTAAGAGAGGTGGTTCCAGAAGGAATGAAGCCCAACTTTGTTATTCCAGGTTTTCATAATCCCTTATTGCCTTTGGGGATAGCGGTTAAGTCACTCTCTTTCTCTCTCTCTCTCACTCACACACCCACACAAACACACAAAGAAGTGTCCAGGGTACCCTGTGTGCCTTGGAGTGGGAGCTGAGAGCATCCAAGGGGGGCACCTTTTAATTCCCCACAGGTGCACTTGCAGAGCCAGCTTGACCGTGAGTGAACAGCATATCTGGCAGTTGACCGGACATCCTTTCTCTTTGACTACCTGGCTTCCCCAGTCTGTCCTCCCACCCTCACCTCTCAGGCTTACCCTTTCCCTCATCTCTCAAGTCTTTGTTGTATCTTGATACCTTTCAAGGGCTTGCTGCCCAACACTCATAGAAGCCAATACTATGGCACTGGCTTTTCAGGAAAGAGCTTTTATTGCTAAGTGGACCTGCAGGAGACAGGAGGCACCACTCAAACCTGTCTGTCCGATTCAGAGTATGGAGCAGGATTTTAAGAGATTTCTGCATGGGTTCTTCCTGGACAATGAACCCTTCACTTCTGTAAGGGTTCCGGTGTTCAGGCTGTATAAGCGGGGAGCAGTTAAGGATTCATAGTGTAACTCCTGAAGTGGGGTCAACTTTGGTTCTGGATCTTGTTAATAGAAACAGGATAGGGCCAGTTTGAGCTGGTTCTGCGGTTACAATTTTCCTGTGGTGTCTTCTGTCAAATGAATAGAAACCATGAAAAGTTGAGCGAAGAGCACTTCCTGCCACCTATTTCCCGTTGTCCTAGTCTGTGCATAAGAAGCATCATGCAAACAAGGCTATTGGTTTGGACAAGAAGCTGATGTTTCTCCTCAATTCTAGCTCAAAAATAAATACTTTCTCTTTCACCCCTTTCTCTCTCCCTCCCTCTCTCCCCTCCCACTTCTCCCTCTTCCCCTCCCCCTCCCCCTCTTCTCTCTCTGCCATAATGGACTCTTTGTCTCACCAAGACACAATTACTCAGTAGTTCTCAACCTTTCTATGCTTATACAGTAGTCCCCGCCCTTATCCTCAGTTTCACTTTCCACGGTTTCAGTTACCCACAGTCAACCTCAGCTCAAAAATATTAAATGGAAAATTCCAGAAATAAGCAATTCATAAGTTTTAAATTGTGTGCCTTTCTTAGTGCTGATGAAATCTTGCACTGTCTCATTCCATCCAGCCTGGGACATGAAGCAATCATCCCTTTGTCCAGCATATCAATGCTGTGTCCACCACCCGTCTGTTAGTCATTTATTGGCCATCTTCTTTATAAGATTGGTTATCAGAAAGAGAGGGAGAGAGAAAGAAATAGAGAGGGAGAGAAAGACCACATTCACATAATGTTTATTACAGTGCATTGTTATAATTGCTCTATTTTATTATTAGTTATTATTAATGTCTTACTGTGCCTAACTTATAAATTAAACTTTATCATAGGTATGTGTATATATAGGAAAAAGATTATATATATGGTTTGGTATCATCTGCAGTTTCAGGCAACCCTTATGGGTCTTGGAACATGTCACTTGTGGATAAAAAGGGACCGCTGTGCTGTCCGATGGTAGAATTTTGGAGGTCTCACTTGAGGGGATTAAAACACCCAAAAGAAGACTAAATAGGTCAGCAATCAATAAAGCAATTGCTACTAGAATGTAAGAACCATGGTTGTCCATTTCACCTGCTCTTTAGCACTAAGCTATTTGGATAGAACACTGTGTTTCAAACTTGGCTGCACCTTAGGAATGATTTGGGGAACTTCTAAGTTCCCCAATGCCCAGGCCACATCCCAGGCCACTTAAATCAGGATCTCCTGGGGTGTGTCCCATGCATTAGCATTTTAAGAACTCTTTGTGTGATTCCAACATGCAATAAGAAGTAGCACCACTGATTGTGAGACTCTTTGGGCAAAGCCTTCTCAGGGCCAGCTTCCGCAGTTGGCTGTGATGTCTTCCTTCCAGAAACTATGCCCTGCTCTACACATCCATCAGAATAAACTGCTCAATATCTAGGTAACAGTTTATACCACCTACCTAAAGATGGTGGGTCCAAGTTTCTAGGGGGCCTTGTGTTGACTATGCCTGTGTACAGGTAGCCAAACGTGGAGTTGTTAGGACAAAGTCACACTCTGTTCCAAAGTAGTAAAAGGCTGGGAAGGGGGTGGGGGATTGCGATGGAGAAGAGACTCCTTATTGGCTGCACACAGGCATCCAGGGGAGAGGTATGTCTAAGGGGGGCTGCCCAAATGAAATGGTGTGCAGTGACTGATGTGGCCCACACCCCAAGACGTAAGGAATCTTCCATAAAACCACAACTTTTGCAGATGTTTGGCATGTCTAGATCCCAGAAGGGGGCTGACCTTTGAGTCAAGGCTGGTAAAGGGCCAGCTCCAAGCTGGCTTCTGGTGACAAGGAAGCAGCCTACACCTGGGCTTCAAGATTATAAACTGAATCTCAGCAAAACTAATTATGCTTATTGGTCAGAATTGGTTGTAGCACCTGTGCTGGGCTCATGGTACCCTGATAGAGGCCCATTGGATTGAGGCCTAGTGAATGCTACCCACCCAGGTTGGCTTCTGTGCTTTAGTAAAAATTGTTCAGTAGCCTCTGTGAGCATCCAATACAATCAAATTCATAATATTAGTGAAAGAAAAAGAGTCTCCAATTCCAAGAAACAGCATGGATTTCACCTCCCCCATTTGCCCTTGGCTTCTCAACAAACAAATTACTTCAAAGACCCACAGCTAAACTGTCATTTCAGGTAAGGCAGGGATTTAGTGTATTCTTTACAGCTTGATCAAATGGATCTGATTTTTTTAAGGTTTCCACCAACTGGCTTCTCTTATCTGTAATTTCCATGAGACTTTCCCCCACCCCAAACTAGCATGCCCCAAAACTATATCTGATCTAATATCTAATACCTTTACTGATTCTTCCCAGCTGGGAAAGTTGCATCTTTTATCTGGACCCACAGTTCTCAACCTGGCTGCACATGAGAAAATAACTTGAGGAATTATTTTCTTTAATATATCATGTCTGGCCCCATCCCAATCAATTAAATCAGTATTCCTGGGGTGAGACTTGATAATGGATAGTTATTTTGTTTGTTTCGTTTTTATAAAGTTCACCTTTTTATTTTTTATTTTTATTATTATTATTATTATTTTTTTTTTTTGAGGGAAGTGTCACTGGCCCTTATATATGGGACCCAAACCGGGGCAGCTGGCTTCCCAAGCCAGCACTTAATCACTGCGCCACTCGACCAGCCCATATAATGGATAGTTTTAAAAGCTCTCCAGGTGACTTTAAAATCCAGTCAGAGTTGAAAATTTCTAATCCATCTTTTCCCATTATCTACCTACATTCTGCTTCTGTCTTCCCAATCTGCATTATCCTTATCCTATACCTCCCCCATCCTCCCTACTCAAAGTATATAGTCCGTCTCCTCCATGTAGGCAACAGAAGAGGAAAACAGAGATCAGGACAATACCTCCAATTCCCTGTTCTTCAGAAACCTTAGGATTACCTGGAGACTCATTTAAATTACATAATCTTACTAACTCAGAATCTGCATTTAAACAAAATCTCCAGGTGATGTGAATATACACTGAAGTATGAGAAACACTGTTCTAATTCACACATAAGCCCACATCCTCATTATAGGCATCCTGAAGCCCCTCTGTGATATGCCAGGGTTGGGATCACATGCTCCAAACCCTCAGGCCCCCAGGTCCTGACTGCATGAAGACCTCTCGTAAATGCCTCCTTAAACACTGGTTCATTCTATCCTTGCTGCTGCTCTACGAAGGAGGTTTATTATTATCCCTCAAGGAAAGAAAAACGGTTCAGAGAAGTGAAGTGACTTGTTCAAGCTGGTAAGAGACAGAGTCAGGATTCTGGTAGAGGTCTATTTGATTCTCTTTTCAATAAAGCAGGCATCACAGGCCTTGCCCAGAAGCAGGTGGGCACAGGGTAGGTAAGATGCCTCTTGTCATTTTAGCTCTTCCTGCTTTGGAAGGAAACTTGCAAGACCTTCTCCCTGATAATACCAGAGACCAATTGTCCTGCTCCAGCGGTGAGTCATCGTCTCACCTTGGAAATGACCAAAAGGAACGTTAGAATGCTGTTCTCGGCATCATTGAGAACCACCCCTCAAAACAAACAAACAAACAAACAAAAAAAAAACCAGAGAACACAGTCTATTTGGTCCTTTTTTGGAGGGACCCTTCTGGACATGGAGTTCATTTCCTCTAAAGCAGAGAATCCAATCTCTTGAGTATTAAAACTTATACTTTTCTTTCATGTTCTCTTCTTCCAAGCCAAAAATAATCAAACCAGATGTGATGTATTGGACATGTACAAGTTTAAATGTTTTTGAAAAACAACTGGAACTTCTTATTGAATGGAAGGGAACCTTCCTACCTAGTTTACAGCTGGGGTCAATATGACCACTCCATTAAGTTGAAGCTCCTTATTCCCTGAACCACAAAGCCACTCCTTTTGTCTTTTAAACAGGATACTCAGTGCCACAGACTATATTAAAAACTAGATCTCAACAGAGGCCCCTGGCATTCCTTGAGCTTATAAAATAGATGAGTAGTAGACTGAATTGCCCTTTCTTCATAAAAGTGGTTGCCAGGACATGTGTCTGTATTAGGGCCAGTCAATCAGTAGTTCTCAGAGGCCTATCCAAAGAGCTATTTATTTCTTGCTCACATCACAAAGTAACACAAGTGGAGCAAGGAATGGGGTAGGGAGGGAGTGCTCTGCTCCATCCAGATGTTCAGGCCTATGATACTTCTAACTTCTGCATCTGACATCTTCCAGAACTGTACCATTCAATATGGCGGTCACTAGTCATATGTAACTATTTAAATTTATTAAAAGTAAAAATTTACTTCCAAAGTTATCCTAGCCACATTTCCAGGGCTCAAAGCTACATGTGACTTGAAGCTGCTATACTGGACAGTGCAGAATGGAAGTTTTCCATTATTCCAGAAAATCCTATCAGACAGCTTATTCTAGACTTCAGGGTCCTTTACTGAGTTGTCTGCATCCGGTCTACAGGCAGCAAGAGGAGAGAGTGTGGGGGGTCAGAGAGGAGAGCTCAAGTCTGGTGTGGGAATAGTGGACATATTCCCACACACACATACACCCCACTTCCATTGGCAAAAATTCAAGACCTGGCCCTCTTACTGCAAGGGGACTAGGAAGTGTTAAGTAGCTTTGTGCCTAGAAAAAGCACAGAAGTGAAGACATAGGTGAGCCCTGGGCTACCTTATCAGATGTCTCAGTGGCCTTATCAGATGTGCAATACTCCATTCCTTGTCATTCTAATAGAATTAGTCAATCTTCTAAAGAGCATTCTTTTGTTCTTGATCCTTGAATGTTAGTTCTTGGTGAAAAAAAAAAACACACAGAAAATGGGAATTAAAGTATTAGTGAGGGTTGACTCTTAGGTGCAGGAAGTCTTTGACAACAGTCAGCTACTTCGCTGAACAGAGAGGCTCATGACATTCATCTCATCAGTGGCAGTCCATGTGGAATGATACTCTGTTTTTATACTCTAAATTGGGGTTGGCAAACTTCTGTGAAGAGCCACATAGGAAATATTTTAGGCTTTGTGGTTCATGCAGTCTTTATCACAATGGCTCAACTCTGTCATTGCAGTGGAAAAGCTGTCATAAATGAATGACAGTGACTTTATTTACAAAAGCACCCTGTGGGTCCGATTTGGCCTATAGGCTTAGTTTACTGACCTTTACTCTCAATTTCTGACCAGGTGCTTTTCACTTTCTAGCAAAAGCACCCTTGTCTTCTGCCCATCTTCTCCAAAAAAAGGATGGTAAAAATAAAAATGGAAATATCGGTGCATGTAAGAACCAACATTCAAGGGCTGGTTGAGTGGCTCAGTTGGTTAAGAGCTTGCTCAAGAGTGCAAGCTGAGCTCTGAGCAACAGCAGTTCAATGCCCAGCCTGAGCTGAGCTGCCTTTAAGCTGCCAACAGGTGGCAGGATGGTTCAGCTTAAAAAAAAAAAAAAAGAACCAACATTCTGCTGTGCTGAGCACTTTACTTGAGTTAATTAAACTTAATTTCGTTCTCATAACCCTTAAAGTTAGGTTTCGTGATTGCCCCCATGGTACAGATGAAGATCTGAGGCTCAGAGAGGTTAAGTGACTTGCCCAGTGTCACATGGGCAGAACTGGCAAAGGATAGAACTGGGATCAAAAGCCAGATTTGGCTGACACAGAGGCTGATGTTCTATGTGCCTGGTGTAAGTCGCACTGAGTCAGTGCGGCACAGAGCAGAGTTGTTTGATATCCCCCATCATGGTAATCAGGGAAGAAATAGAAGGAACTAAGTCCCTATGAAATCATATCCTGCTTCTTTGGGGGCACTGCTTTGATGATAAGCTAGTTCACTTAATTATTTTTAGCACCCTTTGTCCAGGTCTGTGGGGTGCCACCCTTTCTCTGAATTCCCTCTTTTCATGGAAAAGAGCATCAGATGGACAAATAAAAGAGGTTCTTAGGCTGCCACAAAAATTATTCTGGAATCCAGGTAATAATAGCGGAGAGTTGAATTTGGAAAATGTCAACTAAATTAAATTTTTGTAAATGTAGTCCTGCATGAAAAGCTGTAAGGGAGTTCCTTATGAAAAAGGCTAAGCTAGAAAAGTCTTTCTGTAAACTGACTGTGTATCAAAACATTTTTAATGCTTTTCTCCTGGTTGCAAAAAAATATATATTTACTGTAGAAAATATGAAACATTTAGAAAAACAGAAGAAAAAATTTAAGATATGTATAAGTAACTCTACCACTGAGGGAGAGCTTTAAAAAATATTTTGGATTATACCTTTCCAGATGAACCAACACATACACACACATGCATATACATGTAACAAAAAAAAAACAAACTGTTTTCTAAAAATTAGAATCAAACTATACATACTTCTTTGTAACCTGCTTTTTTTCACTTCACCTATCCTAAGAATTTTCTCACATAGAAACATTTTTTCCACAGCATAGAGGCCTCAAATAATCCTATTAAGCCCTACTGGTATACATTGAAGCTGTTTCCAAGTTTTGATATAATACATAATGCCACTTGTCCTTATCAATATTATTTTAAGTCAAGACATAGGTATAACCAGTGATACCAAATAAAATGATGACATTGCTAAATGTCTCATGTTTTATTAATTCTAAAACATTGAGGCTATGCTTTGGGAATTGGTTAACTGGTTCGAGTGTGCAAACCCACCACACTCCTCCTGGGGCTGCACTGCGGCTGATGAACTGCTGGCTCAGCCATCACGGGTCATGAGAAAAGCGTATCCCCTCAGGTCCAATGCCCTGCCACACGCGCTAGCTCCCAGACTCGGGAAACCTCCCTCCGTCCATCCAATACTATAATACTATGACGACTAAAGGGACAGCAGAGGAAAAGAAAATTGGTGGCTTCTGTTATGGGCTGTATTGTGTCCTCCCCAAAATCCACAAATGGGAACCCTAACCCCCAGGACCTCAGAATATAATCGTATTTGGAGACAGGGTCTTGAAAGAGCTGATTAGGGTAAAATAAGGTCATATGTAGTGGGAGTTAATCCAATATGATAGGTGTTCTTGTGAGAAGAGGAGATAAGGACACAGAAACAGAGGGAAGACGAAGTGGAGACACAGGAAGAAGACAACCATCTACATGTCACAGACCTCAGAAGAAACCATCCCTACAAACACCTCAATCTCAGATCTCCAGCTCCCAGAAGTGGGAGAGAGTACATTTCTGTTGTCTTAAGCCACCCAGTTTCTGGTACTTTGTTATGGCAGCCCCAGCAAACTAATACAGCTTCCTAACACTTCTCTGGAGAAGCTATTTTTTCCTTAACACAAAACCACAGAAACCTTTCCCTTTTTTATTCCAGGAGAGTCAGCACCATAAAAGCTGGCAGTTTTAGAGTCAGAAATGGGCTTGAAATGGAAGCTCAAGAAGGAGGACTCAGAAGCTGAGCTCTCTCCAGCACGACCTTGACATGTCTGAGTCTCAGCATCCTCATCTCTGAAATAGAGATCATGATTCCTGTGATAAATTATGCCCACCTTTGCGAAGGTTCTGAGCATGGCAGATGTGAAAGCACCCAGCTCAGTGTGCAGGAGGCACTGATAAACCCTATTAGCCAGTAGCCCCCGTGCGCTTATGTCCATCTGTCAGATAAAGGAGTTGTGAGCAATCATATAACTATTACCCAAAGAACTACATGTTCAGAACTTTGGCTTTAAGGTTCATTTAACTCACGCTATGTTTTTTAAAACTTTGAATTCGTTGTCAATCTTTTCTGAAATAGGAGATTCTACACGAATTCTGGGTTCCTGGATTTTTGAAAAATCAAATCTGGCAGCACTGGGCCCCCCTCCTCCCATGGTCATTTTCAGCTGCAGCCACCAGGCAGCTGCCATGCTGTGCGACTCACTGTGTTTACTGGGCACAGAACTCATCTACTCATCTGTGTCACCCAAATTAATTTTATAAGTCAATATATATATATATATATATATATATATATATATATATAGAGAGAGAGAGAGAGAGAGAGAGAGAGAGAATATAGCATATGTATATATGTACATGCAAATGTACCCGTATATGTGTGTATTCCTTAAGTCACATGCCTCTTGTATTCATTATTTCAACATCTTTTCCTTTTTAAAAATCTATTTTGACTCTGGACACATGCCTTTGACTGAATAAAATTAAAGCCTAAAAACTCTATCACCGCACACATGCTAGAAATGTGGGTAAAACTTTACAATTTCCTCTTCCTTTACACATGAAGTCACAGAGCTAGTTTATAGCCAAAAATGTATCTTTGGAAGGGGATTGAGAAATTATCTAGTCTTTGTAAACCTTGTTGCTCAAAACCTCAGAGATTTAGGAAAGGTTTTTACCTGATTCAATTTTTATAAAAGGGAAAAAGGAACAAGGAAGGAAGGAAGGAAGGAAGGAAGGAAGGAAGGAAGGAAGGAAGGAAGGAAGGAAGGAAGGAAGGAAGTTAAACATTTAATTAGTCCTGTTAATTTTCTTTCTTTTCCTCCCAGCAATCCCCAAGTGTTATGGAAATGCTCCCAGATATTTCTAAAATAGGCTAACCTCCACCCAGCCCTGTGAACCTCTGCGTTGTCCTATTAGTTACTTGGTAACTGATGAAGACTTATGCACATCTATTGTTAATTTCTAAGACAGTTTCCAGCTCTGCCATAGACAGCACTGGAAGCAGACACCACACTTGCTTAAGAGGGGCTCCTCTTACCTCCCTAGAGATGAGGTATTGCAGGGCACATCTACAAGGTCACAGTCGTCTGGTAAAAAAAAAAAGAAAAGAAAGATAATGCTGGTAAATTTTCAGCTGTCTGGAAAAACAGTTGAGCAAACTTGAGACATTTGGGCCCATATCCAGAACCTTCTCATGCCAAATCTATTAGAAGTTTTATTCAGAGTATTGTCTCCCCTCTTAATTTGCCTGCATGAAATCTAATCTTGTGCTTCTCTGCCCTATCCTTCCCAGAAGCACCAAAATTCAGCCTTCGAATGGAAATCTTTGTACACCAGAAGCATCTGCAAAATTACTTCTCAAGCCAGTGGTTTCATTACCTCATTAAAAGGCTCTTGTTAAGCACAAGTACTATTTATACTGGTATGGACCGCATGTACGAATTTTATTGCCTTTGCCTGGGTAAGTGATGAGGGGACCCAGTTTATATCATGGCCCCCCAAACCAAAGTTTTATAGCATGATCATAATTATAACAACCCTTTGCATTTGGGAAACAATCATGCTTTACTCCAAGCTTCCCTGGGCATCCTGCCATTGGATTCTCACCACAAATCTGGAAGAGGCCTGTTTCATGGCATTGTCACTTCTGACTTAGATACATCCTGATTTCAATAGTCTGCCAACTGGTGGTCCAGCCTTGCCTCTTTCTAATCCATCCTCCACACAGACTCCAGAGAGATCGCTTTAAAATGGGAGCCTGAATGTACTACTTCATGTTTAAATCAGCCATTGAGTTTCGTTTACAGGATTGGAGTTCATGTTCCTTAACATGGAAGATGAGGACCTTCATCATCTAGCCTAGGCCTACCTCTTCATCTCATCTGCCATCAGTGTCACCTCACATTTTGCATCCCATTAGCCCTCCCTGTGGTATGATTCCCTGAACACTATGCTATTCCTTGCCCCTGGGCCTTTGATCATACTGTTTGCTCTGTTTTCAAAGCATATGCTCCCACCTTCCAATTACTGCACCAGCTCCTCAGGGAACATGCTCTGATTGCCCCTCCCCAGCTCACCCCTGTTGAGTTAGATGGCTTTCTTCTGTGCTCCCGGAGTGCTCAGTGCATAGCTCTATCAGGGCATCTATGGCATTGATTTATAATGTTTTGTTTTGTTTTTAGCTGAACCATCCTACCACCTGTTGGCAGCTCAGCAGCAGCTCAGCTCGGGCTGGGCATCGAACTGCTGTTGCTCAGAACTCAGCTCACACTCTTGAGCAAGCTCTTAACCAACTGAGCCACTCAGCCAGCCCCCCTGCTTTATAATGTTTTGTTCATCTGCCTGTCTCCCTCTCTACACGTTTGAGATTTTTCCAAGGCAGTGTCTATATGCCATCTTCTTCCTTTTGGTATCACCAGGGCCTTGCACAGTGCCTGACCCATTATTTACATCAGTTTGTTGGAGGGAAGAAGTAAAGGGGAAAGGGAGAGGGATCCTAAGTGGGAAGCCAGTAGCACCATCAGCCTGATTCATGGATTAGGCAACCCAGGCTCCTAGAAGTAACTGACCCCAGGCAACACATTTAGGAAGAGGAAAAGCCAGGTTTGAATACGGAGAAGGATCCCAACCTATCTTCTCATATAGGGGAAAAAGCTTCTGCTCGCATATTCCCAGAGACAGGTGCTCACTGCCTTCCCAGGTAGCCATTTTCACTGTCAGTCAGCTATCCTGTGAGACAGTTCTGTCTGGGGTTGTGCTGAAACCAGTTTCCCTATTATTTGTGTCAGCCTGGTTCTACTTTCATCTTCTGCTGTTAGACATTTCCTCTTGTCAGAGCAGAAACCTCAGACTTCCCTTTCTGTGGATAAATAACCCTCAAGTTGCTCCCGCCTCCCTCAATAATCATCAAAAATGCAAAAATAACCAGATTCCTAGCTTGAACATCAGTGTTTTCCATGCACTATCTAATCCAAACCTCCTGGAAACATAAGTTAAAAAACATGCCAGAGATTGAACAGTTAGAGAGGCACAGATCAGGTGTAGACCCCAAAGGGTCTAACTCCAAGTTCATGGACTTAAACACCTCACAATAGCCTTGCCTGTCTAAGCCCTTCAGCTACTCAACAGTGAAAAGCTAAACAGATTGAAGGTACATAATTCATGTTCTCTCTCTCTCTCTCCCTTCCTCTAATACCAGCTTTATGGGGGATACAGCAGCTCTCTCCCCTCTGAGGATGATTTTTAAAAATGCGTTTCTTTCTCCTTCCTCCTTCCCCACAATCCCCATCTGAGGAAGAAAGATCACTGGGTTGCTGGCTCTGCAAATACGATGTTATTCACAGGGTACTGTACTGGGACAAGCCAACTCATTAGTTTCAAAGCCTCACGTTAATCTTACATTACCGTTCCCTAAGGTGAAAGGTCATTTTTTATCTTCTTAGCTTTATCCACCACTCAGGAAGAAATTGGATCTTTATGCAGGCAGACACCTCTCTCCAAATGGTACCAGCTGTAGACACTTTTTTTTTTTTTCTTTTTGCTGTGAATGAAATTGTACACAGAGAACTGGGATTATTTTAAAAACCCAGAGATGGGGTTTTGTTTTGTTTTGTTTTGTTTTGTTTTAGGTAGGAGAATTTTGTAAATCATGGGGTGGAGAAATGATTACGAACCTGGTACTGGGAGTGTTGAAAAAAGCTAGAGAGTGAAACGAAGTGCTATATACCAGAATGAAGCTGGTGGGGAACTAGAGTAAAACGTCCCTTCCCCATCCTCCAGCTTTGCAGTCTCCCTCTGGTGCCTCTTAGTGGCAGAACCTAATATGGCAGCAGCTGGCTGGGAGAAATGGCCTTTCCAGCCACAGCATCACAGAATAGTGGTGACTTTGAGGCTGAGAGACAACAGCTTAATAACTGACACCAGCACTCATACCTATACCAATGATGTGTGCTAAAAATTGACTTCAACTGGTATGTGGAAGTGCTGGTGGAGTAGTCATGGTTCACGTTCACGGATCGTTCCAAACTGGGTCCTGATAACCTCCCAAATCATGAAATGAGCCACCCACGCAGAGTGAGGCCATAATTGCCAGGTTGGGCTGCCCCAGTTAGATTGAAATTCCTCCTGGGTAGCCCTGGCGGGATCAAAGCTGTATTGAGGAGGGGAAGAAAGCTGCATTGAACCCTGACTGCTAGCGTTCACAGTAGCTATTGTCTGGTCCCTAATGGTGAAATCAGAGCGAATACATTGACCAGTGTTTGCTTTCCCCCATGGGCCTTCTCCCAACATTTTCTTTCAGCTCCATAGGGAGGTTTGGCATTTAAAGGAGGGTGGGGGATGGAGTGTGGCAAAAGTAATGGGTGACTCCGGGAATAGAGAAAATATAGCCTTTTTTTTTACATCTCTAAATACTTCTACATGAGAGAGGCCCCAGAAAAGCATAGGCTGCCATGCATCTTTGGGGTATGATACTATCAGAATAAGATAGAAATTTGTCCTTTTCCAGTGCATTGTTCGTCAAAAATATCCGTGATTATCATGGAGACAAATGGCATTTCTTAAAGAAAGCAGCTGCTAAACAGAGCAGGAAAAATGTCAAGGTCAAAGGTGGATTTGGAAGAAGAAATCAAAATATAGTCATCACTGTTTTTCATTCAACTTAATTTTAAATTATTCAGCAGGAAGTTTAATGAACCCATGAGACATAGCAAAGGGGTTACATTTATTACATACTGTGCTTCCAATTCAGGTCTATTCTCTCTCAAAGACAGAGGCAGTAGGACATGACCCCACTGGGAATTAAGACACCATGAGTGCAATTGAGAACTGGAGCTGATAAGAAAGGATTGCTCATGAAAGGAGTAATCAGGTCCAGGTGTAAACCCAGCAATCCTTCCAGCCACTATTTTTTGCCTCCAAGCTGAGCTGGCACTGTGGGCAGGGAGGGTGAGTTGCCAAGTAGCATGTCAGTTGGCCAAAGCCACCTTATGCATTCTGTCCTGGAAAGGGAGAGAAGTTGGGGGCTAGGTCTTTTTAATTTTGGTAGTACACCAAACTGTGTACTGGGCCTCCCTACCTGGTTCTTAGCTCTAGTTGAGTTCTAGCCTACACAGATGGGTATAGACATGAGCAAGCCTGGTTCCTGACTTAATATGGAGCCACAGGACACAGATTTCTACATCCCCTTCAAGGCTAGTGTAATGAGAGTCGGTCATTTTGCCTGCTTGGCATCCTATCCACCTTTCCCCTTTCTTCTGGTAACATCATGATTTTCCTGGGGGGAGCCACATCTTCACTTTCAACACTAATGTGTTGGCTCCAGATGCTTCTCATTCCCCTTCATCCCAGCACTAGAGGCAGACCTGTGTGGCCAATTAAAATCAATCTTAAGATTTTTGTTGGAATGATCAGAAAGGAAAAGCTCTCTTTTGGTGGTGGCTGTTAGAAGAATAGATTGTGCATCACTCAACTATAGCCACAACCAGTCTATATAACACACCCTCCCACAGCTCAGTGGCACATGACAATAAGTGCTGATCATCACACTAACAGGTCTGGGGGTTAGTGAGGGTGGTCAGTAAGCAGCTCTGTTCTAAATGTACATTTTTTCCCTGGGACCAGCAGGCTACCTTCAGGGTATTCTTATGGTGATTCCAGAAGCATAAAAGAAAGGCAAATGAAAACAGGTAATTATTCTTAAGGGCTAAGCTTGGAACTGGAACACTGTCATTTCCAATCATATTCCTTTGGCCAAAATGTTCACATGGCCATGCCCAACATCAGTGGGGTGGCAAATGTACTCTACCTATAGTGGGAAAATTACAGTCACTGGCAGAGGTCATGCATGCAGAAGAGGTGAAGAATTGGGACCATTCATGCAGTCAATCACATGGTATAAGCCACCTTTGCTGGTGGCCAGTTTGTCACCTGATGGGACAAGCCTGACTGAATGAAGTCAACAGAAAGGATAGCAAAGCAGCAAAGGCAAGAGATAGAGACTGAGACACGATAATATTGTTGGAGTCCCTAAATCCTGCTATGTGTTGACTTTTCAATTATGTAATTGTTTAAGTCTGTTTCAATTGAGTTTTAGTCATTTGCAACAAAGACCTGAACGGTCTGTATCAGTCAGGGAACTCAGAAAATCTACAGTGTCAAGTCTAAGACAGAAGTGGCAGGATTCAAAGGGAAGGCAAGATAGAGCAAGTGGGTTCTGGAGGCTGAGCCTAGAATGATTGCCAGAGGCCACTGGACATGACTTACAGAGCTTTTTACAATAGTGCCCTGAGAAAGACAATCGGTGTGAAGCGAGTACTGCAGGACACTGCCATTTGCACACTCTGGACCAAAGGAAACAAGGGCTGTTTCTCCAGCATCTGGAAGGAACATACAAAGAATATCAGAATGGGCCACTGATGTGAGCCATAGCGCCCACCCCCAAAAGAGGAACAATGTAAGTTCTGGAAAAGTGCCACAAGGACTTCTAGGGTCATAGGTACTAGAGAAAGTCCTTAATCTTATGATCCTAAAAAAGGAACCAAAGATTTCAGGGCAGCAGATAAGACTTTTGGCCTAAGAGGAAGGGTCACAGGACGCTAATATTTGAATAGCCTTAGCAACGACATTCACTACAGCCATTACCATTTATTGAGAACCAAACTGTGCCAAGCACCAGGCTAAGGAACTGATTTATATTACAACATCCAATCCTGTCAAGAAACCTAAGAGGTCAGTATTTTGTCACCATTTTACAATGAGAAAGATGGAGTTAGAGAGGTTCCATCCCCCATCTAAGGTTCTTGGGCTGACCTCTGTCCTGACCCAGAGTCTGTGCTGTTAACACCAGGACATGAGCCGCCCTCACTCTGACTCCTTGTTCTCGTTGACCCCAGAGCCCACAGGGACCTTTTAATTAGTACTTCCTTCCTTTCCCTTTTTATAGCTTCCTGCTCTTTGAAATTGGGGCCCAACATCAGACCAGAGAGAAAAATATCCTTTTTGTAAAACTTTTTCTACAGTCTCATTGGAGAATTCAGTTGTGTCTGCCCCTGCCCAGCACCCAGTCTCTTTTCTCATAAGAGCACCCCGGTTTCCTTCAGGGAATCACCTTCCCTCAACACTCAGTCCAGGTGACTGAAGTGGGACTGGCCCCACATAGCCCATCCTGCACCCTTGCTCCTCACTCCAGGGGTGGGTATCAGAGCCTGGGCTGCCAATCCCTGCTGTCCTTGATCTTAGTCAGAGAGGCACACAGCCCAGTGAGGCCAGAGTCCACTAGGTGTGTGACCTTGAGTCACTTACCTAGTCATTTCTGTGCCTCAATCTTGCCATCTGTAAAATCGATTATGATAAGTCCTAATCTGGTAGAGTTGTTACGAGAAAGAGTGACAATAATGCAAATAAAGAACACTGCATATGCCCTCAGCAGATACAGCTGTGATCACCACTGGTCCAGGCATGGGCACGTGACATCCAAACCAATGGGAATCTCTGCTAGGATTTTGTGGGAAGCACTGAGGAAGCAGTTCTCTCTCTCTCTCTCTCCCACACACACACACCCTCCCCCCATCCTCCACCTGTCTCTCTCTGCTGGGGGTGTTAGGCTGTGTGGGCCTGAAGCATCTAGTGGAAAGGAGGTCTGAGACGTCTAAAGACAGATTTTTATCAGCATTGTTTGAGGACCTCTGTCTGGCTGTGCCTGCAGGCACCGCTTCCCAGGACTGTTTAGTAGAATGTGTCAATGATTCCCTTTTGTGGGGAAAACAAGTTTTAGATGGAGTCGGGGCAGGGGATGGGGCAGCAGAGAGAAAAGGGTAAGAACTGGACTATCTTCAGGCTTCAGCATCTTCTGACATTTCTCGCCTTTCTTTATTTTATTTTATTATTATTATTTTATTATTATTAGTTACAGGTGTAGAGAACAATGCAATAGTTATATTTTTCACCCCTTACAAAGTGACTCCCCTCCCCCCATTTCTCACCAGTCTTAACCCATGAGACGCATGAGTAGTAAAGTAGGACAGGGGAAAGAAAGGAAAGAACTTTTATGGTATTTATATCCTCCCTTCCTCCTCTCACAAGTCAGGCAAAAATGCACAGCCACTTTGATTGTATACACACCTGGGTATGAATCTCAGCTCAGCCATTCCCCCACCCCGCCGCCCCGCTGGTTCAACCATGTGAAACAATCATTGTTATAGGTAAAAAAAAAAAAAAAAGGCTGAATATTGATAATTTCACATTGTTCAATTTAACAGGTTCTACCTGATGAGATATTGTTGAAATTAAATGAGATGATACATGTTCAGTCTTAGCATGATGCCTGGCACTGAGCTAATGGCTAACAAGTGTTACCTGCTCCTACAGTGATGATGGTGATGTTGGTGGTGGTGGTGGTGGTGGTGATGCTTAAGAAAGAGTCACAAATCAAAGGCAACAGGAAGAGCAGCAGTTTCCAGTAGTGATTTTTCAGGCTTGACTGACAATTTTGCTTATTGCTCCCCTCTCCCCCCACCAAATCTTGTTCTTCAGGGTTTTTGCTGTTTTTGTCTCCACCAAGACAGAGAGACCAAAGATTCATGAAGGTAAACCAGGGACCTTCTGTCCTCTGGTTCTTCTTTATTGAAAAGACCCTCTGGGATCCCAGGTTGTGTGAAATTCTGATTACCGTAGGGAGAAGTGGGGAGGGAAGTAGGGAGGGGCTGTTTTAGTATTGCCACTCATATTTTTAAATACTGTCACATCCATAAAACAGTTTCTAATTCAGTGGTAACTGAAGCATTTGTTTTAATCGTGGGTTTCTCACCCACCAGCGAGTTATTTTGGTTAAAACAGAGCATTTTGTTTGCTGAGGGGTGACAGTTTGAAGCCTAGTTACTCTCATTTCCTTAGCCTTCTAGGTGTGGCCACCAAGTTATTCAGTCTATTCTTAAGGTCTTTGGACGTGTTCTTTCCCAAATCCAAATGCTCTCTCCTCTTCCTTACCTGATTAACTCCTTCAGAGCTCTCAGCCTCAATGTGGCTTTGGGACACCTTTTTAGATACCCCAAATCCATTGACCCTCCTGCTATATGGCCTCATACTATTTGGTAATTTTATTTCATACTTCATATGACACTATCAGTCATCTTATTATCTGTATAACTGTCTGTCAAATATCATCTTCTCCACTCGACCCCAAGCTCTAGATAACAGGGTCCAATTGGGTCTATTTTATTCCCTACTATCCCACAGACCTAGGCTAAGGGTTGACACATGGTTGATACCCAAAAATATGCGTTAGATTATGATTTCATCATTTAATAATTCATAATAACTCATTTTAAAAATTCATTAATCAATGACAGAGGCTTAGACCTTCCCCTTGGGAAATAAGATGAGTTTTCAAATTGGGGTACAGAAGGGGATGACAGCAAAAATGCCAGCTAGTCTATCCTATGAGGGCAGAGCAAGAAGAACAAAAAATCCTTTGACTTTGAGCATATTTCAACTCACTGTGAAATCTCGGAAAGGGGATTAAAAGACATTCTAGTATTTTGTAAAAAAAAAATCCACCACATGCAAACAGAGCCTATTGGGAACCAATCTTGAACTTCAGACATCACTAACAGCTCTGAATGAACAAGAAGTGTCAGGGATTTGTTTGAAGCGAACACTGATAATACAGAATGGAAGGAGTTCTACATTAGAATCACATGGGGTTTAACCACAGACCCCTGGGCAGGCCTTGGCTAGTGAGGACGTTAGCGTTTACATCCGAATTAGCCAGAGTCATTGGCGTTTGCAAGAAGAAACAACAATCACAGCAGATGTAAGTAGGGAACATTTTGTCTAGTTTCTACTAACCAATCAAACTGTAATTTATCTGTTTTCCATGGAGCATTCTAAGGTCAGAAACTGGGGTTTATTTTACCTTCCAATTTTTGTTATCTAGAATAAATGTCTTCGGATGAACCAATGAATCATTTCTATTATTGCCACATGGTCTCTCTCCCTCAAGAAAAAAAGTACAATCCAAATCCACAGATCAAGATAATTCTTACTCCATAAAAATCTCCATTATTAGGAAACCAATATTTATTGAATACTTACAATGTGTAGGCAACATCTTATATTTTGAGAGGCACACAGGGTCTATGGCCTCAAAGAGTTTAATTACTTGGTTAGGAAGTATCTAGGAAAAGCTGTTCTAAATCCACAAAACACAAATCTCCTCAATTTAACTCAAATAAGAAAGAAAGGAAGGAAGGAAGGAAAGAAGGAAGGAAGGAAGGAAGGAAGGAAGGAAGGAAGGAAGGAAGGAAGGAAGGAAGGAAGAGAGAGAGAGAAAGAAAGAAAGATAGAGAGGAAGGAAGGAAAGTTGTGGAATCAAGAATAGGAAACAGAGAGGCACCATAGAAAACAAGGAGTAGAGGTCACCTCACTGCCTCACTTAGACTTCTCATCTGCTTCCTTATGTTGCACGTGATCCAAGATGGCGGCCAGTCTCAACACTACATTATAACATTTAAGTTCAAGTGCTCATCCTAGCTGATTCATCATGGCGAGGAAAGGTATACGGGTGGATCACATGATTTGCTGCCTACTCATCCAGGCTATGTGCAGGTTGCCCACAGAAGGCATGGCAAACAATGACTGACATTTCAAATAGGAGCAAAAAGGATCCACATAAGTGAAGAGATCACAGAGGAAGGGGCCAGCAGGCAGAGGGCTTACAAGTGCCAGGAAGAAAGTAAAAACTATAGGTTTGGTCTGTGCAAAAAGAAATACAAGGGGGAGAAGGTCCTGAATTCCAAACCTCAGTAATTATAAGGGGTTCCAAACCTTCTCTCCCATAAGTCATGGCTGTGATTGTTCCTGCTGCCAGAATAGGAAAGTGCAAAGCAAAGTTTCCAGGAAGATATACCACACACTTGTAACCTCCAGGAAAGAGGTCAGGGTCACTGTGAGGAGTGGTGGTCCAAAGGAACTTTAGCTTCATCTGTGATATGTTACATTTTTTTAAAAAATATTTTATTGAGGAATTGGGGGAGGGGCACAGCGTTGGGGAATCGGGGAAGGGGAACAGATAAGTTGCTGTCTTTTTGTTCTTCAGTCTAGTTGCGGAGGATGTCGCTTCACTGGCCCATGTTGGTATCCTCATTGCGCTCTTTCCGGGTGAGGCAGATCGGTCGCTGACCTCTGGACAGCCACTCATGGCAGCTTTTGGCAGCTCATGCTGGCTGCTAGCCGCTCACGCTGGCTGCCGGCCACTCACTGTAACCTACACAGTCACCGGCCATCTTAGCTATAGAGGCAACCAGGTGGAGCTGGTGAACCAGGGCCCTGCTGCTCAGAGCTGACATCCCAAGCCAGCTCCTAACCAACGCGCCACTTGGCCAGCCCATGTGTTACGTTTTTTAAAAAGAGAATGAATGGATTCATCTCTTAGTTAGATGATTAAAGTTTAACTGTTTAAATAGGAAACCCAGCTGAGAGCATGCTTCTCTAGGGAACTGCAAGCAAGAGAAGTTAACTGTCAGATTTCCCTAAGGCCAGGTCATGGTTCAGCCCCCAAATGTATGGTTGGTCCCAGAACTTAAGAGGTGGGTTAGCCAACTTAATTATTAACTGAACTGAAAAATGACTTTCTGGAGACTGAGTGCTAATTTTGACATTGATGCCAACATGGAGAGATTTCTTTTTTTAAAGAAAGCATCTGGTAGTGTTTTCCCAATTATTGTTAAAGCAAAATTAGATGGAAAGACAAATGTGCATAAATCACTATTTGGGGGGAACTCTTGAGAAAATAAAAATATGGAATAAACAGAGCACCATAAAAGTGTGTGCGGCTGTGTGTTGTAACTGCATCTCTCTTTCTAGGTGAAGTTCACGTACACACCTCCTTGCTAATCCCTTTCCACAAGTCTCAGGAGCTTAGAGGTGAAAAATCATGTAATCAACACTTAAAGTTGTCAATGGATCAGACATGTAATAAAGAGTTTATAGCTACAGATCCTCCTAAATCTCTGTGTTAACCATTGGTCTCAACTACTTCCTCTACAATCTTGATGAAATCCACTGTGAAACCACAAATACTTACGTCTTCCTTTGTATAGCACTTGTACTTCTCTTTTCTCCCAGCCTGTTAGAACCAGAATCAAATTCACCCTCTTGCTGTGCCCACCTCCTCTATAAGAAAAGATTTCCTGGCCTCTTTATGCCTCCCTCTAAGCCACTCCAAATATCCAGTGCTTCAGAGAAGATACTAAGAATAATACAATTTAAAGCCCCTTTTTTCTTTATCAGTGACTGTGGGGAATATGCAAACTAAACTGTAAGAATTAGATAAGTTTGTTCTCTGACTATACTCAACCCACCAAAATTAAGGATTTCTTTAAAGACCAGGAATCAAAAGGTCATCACAGGATCATGGATGGTGCTGGCAGGAGAAGCCATCTACCAGCTGGGAAGGCAAGAAAGAGAGACCTGAGAAACCCAAGTTAAGAAATCCTAAGTTACAGAGTGGACTGGACATAGAAATAATCGCCGTCAACAGATATAGAGGAGCTTCAGACTGTGCAGACACCATTTTAAGATCTTGTTTAATTCTCGTGACAATTCAATCTTGATCCCTGTTTCACAGGTGATCAAACTGAAGGTGAGTAAACTGAAGGTTAGGGTGGTAAGGTTACATGATTGGTAGGTAGAGGAGATGGAATTTTAACCAAGGCAGTCTGATTCTAGTGTTTACATGCATAACTAACTACTCAGTAGGAAGGAAGGAAGGAAGGGAGGAGAGAGGGAAGGAAAAGGGATGGTCAGTTTGAAACAGACTGGAATTAAAAAATTGTTTGGGAACAATTAGCAAACATCTTGAACACAAGCACTGTTTGGAGGCGGAGGTAAATCTCAGCAGTGAAGTTCACAAAACAACCGGGAATATAAATACAGCAAAACCAGAATGCAAGTACTATATGCCAAAGGAAGGTATGTCATCAGACACCTATTGGAAACTGATGACACACTTCAGTTAGGACAATTGGAAGAAGATTTATTTAGAAAGGGACCATTTACAGAGGTCCAGGTCCAGAGAACGTAATGGCTAGTGCAGTGAACCAGGACTAGGAGAAGAAACGGGGCGTGGCCCCAGGTGAGAAAGGACGAGCGAAGGGAGCCTTTCACAGAACCTGAGAGTGTCTCAGAGAAGGCAGCCTGAAAGGAACAGAGATCTTAGTCCAGGACACAGCCTGGCCAAGGTGACCTTGAGGGGAAATCCCTACCTTGATCTCTTCTCTCTCCCTCCCTCCAGTCTTCTCCTGGGGGCTCTGCTTTGGCTGAACCCAACTGAATGCCAAAATGTAAGGGCACCCCGTGACAGTCACTAACCAGGCGCAGAGGAAGAGGCCTGGGGGACCCAAGATGCCCAGCCCAGAAGATGAAAGCAGCACTTTTACCTCAAGTCAGGTGCAGATGAGTGAGTAGGTGAGGGCTGACTAAGGGGAAGGAGGGAGCTGAGGTTGCAGACTGGCTCTGATGTTAAGGAGTAATACATCAGCCCCAGGATGGGAACTGCTGGGGTGAAGAGCTTCATGGCTGCTACAGGTTTTCTGAGCCCTGTGGATGTTTACCTAACAGATACCATGTAGCACAGTACCTTACGGGACGTATTAAACAGCTACTTGTGTTGCTGGAAATGGCGATTTGGGAGGACACCCAACCATTTGGGAGTTAGGAAAACAAAGATGTGAGGAGAGTGGTGGATAGAGCCAGTGATCCTCCACTCCCCACTCAGTAGCACCTTTGGGGGGGGGGAGCTCTTGGCTCGTATCTAGAGCCCCCCCTTGGTTTGTATCCCAAGGGGCCAAGGGACCTTAGTGACAGAGCTGAGAGTGAACTATGTTTAGAAATAGCACAGAAGAAAAAAGACACAAAGAAAAATATTTTTGTTAATTATGGTGACAGACGTTAACTAGGCTTGTGATCACAATATGCAAAAATATCAAATCAATATGTTGAGCACTTGAAACTAATATAATGTTATATGTCAATTATATTTCAATTAAAAGAATAATTTTTAAAAAGGAATGTGTCATTCTGGCAGAGAATTTTCTTTGTTCCTAGCGGGGTTTGACATATAGTGAGAGGAAAAGTTAAAAGATAAAAACAAGGCTGGCCGAGTGGCGTGGTGGTTAAGCGCTGGCTTGGGAAGCCAGCGACCCCGGTTCGGGTCCCACATATGAGGGCCAGTGACACTGCCCTCAAAAAATAAAAAAATAAAAAAAAATAAAAAAATAAAAACAACTCCGGACACTGGGCCATTTGTTGCTAGAACCATAGGTCTTGTTCAAAGAACTATGTGTGCATCAAATTAGGGTCCAAGAGAGACTGCGAATCTTCAGGATGGTGATGATGGAAAGAAGGGTCTCCAGCAGCTGGATCCGGCAAAGCCAGACCTGTGAGCATACAGGTGCTCTGAATGACAGGAATTTCAGGTTACAGTGGGCCAGGGACAGATGAGGGGATGAGCCAGCCGGCCTGGCTGCCATTCCACAAGGTACACTAAATATCTCGGAACACACTGGAAATGAGGTGCCCATTAACTCAGGTTTCCTTACACAACTGGCTGGAATGCAAATGGTCCTAATAATGTCAGAGGAGAAATTACCCTCAGGTAGAAACAAATGACAGTGCCAACAATGGAGACCTATCTCTGAAGGAAATTCTTTGCACTGGTCTATGAGCTATAAGGTTCAATCACTGAATCTCGATTTGCCAACTGACCATTGCTTAAAGGCAAAGTCTAAATAGATGAACTCTAGAATCAAGAAATGCATGATATAGTTTTGTTTCTGGGGGACCAGTTATTTATTTATTTTTTTGAGGGCAGTGTCACTGGCCCTCATATGTGGGACCGAACCAGGGCCGCTGGCTTCCCAAACCAGTGCTTAACCACTGCACCACTGGGCCGGCCCAGGACCAGTTATTTTTAATTTACATTTTAAACCTTTAAAAAACTTCCTAAAAAGTTGTCTCGTCAGGCCGGCCAAGTGGTGCATTGGGTTGGGACACCAGCTCTGAGCAGCAGGGCCCCCATTCAGATCCCACATGAGGGCCAGTGACGCTGCGCCCTCTACAGCTAAGATGGTGAACAACAGCTCCACCTGGAGCTGGGCTACTGTGAGTCGCTGGCGATGGTGTAGGCTGTAGCCCCTGCTGCAGTGGCTACCATGAGCTACCATGAGTGGCTGGCAGCCAGCGTGAGGTGCAGGCAGGCAGCTTGACCAGCGACTGACTGCCTCAGCCGGGAAGAGCACAATGATCACAATACCAACATGGGCTAGTGAAGTGACGTCCTCCACAACTAGATTGAAGAACAAAATGGACAGCAACTTGTCTGTTCCCCTTCCCCAATTCCCCAATGATGTTACCCTCCTCCAATTCCCCAATAAAGTCTAAAAAAAAAGTTGTCTAGTGTTTTGGAAGAGAAAATTGAAGAGAGGGACACAGAAAAGGATAAAGGATTTCTTTAGTGAGTGAATGAGTGTAAGGGAATATGTTTTGAACCTACACATTATTAACTAGAACATAAGTTTGTTCTTTATTCCCACTAAATATGTGTTGAAAAAATATTTAAAGAATTCTGGCATGACTGGGAGATTTTCCTTGAGGAAGTCTGAGACTCCAGTCCTGAAAATTAATAAAATTTGTCAAATGCAGAACATGGCTTTGCTTGTTGATTGTCTTTTCTCTGCTATTTCTTTGTGACAAACTCAAATTCATTATGCACTTGTTATTTGCCAGGTTCTAAATGTTAAACATTTTCTTTAAAACCCAAAGGGTTTCAAGGATACACAGACCTTGAGCTCAGACACATTTGAGATCTGCGCTGTTTGGTATGGTAGCCACTAGCCACATGTGGTGACTTAAATTTGTAATAATTAAATAAAATTTAAACTTCAATTCCTAAATTTTAAATGAGTCATGTATCAAGGGCTCGATAGCCACACGTGGCTAGAGACTACCATATTGCACAGAGCACACATACAACATTTCCATCATACAAAGTGCTGTTGAACAGCACATTTCTAGACCTTCCAGAGCTGTTCCTAACTCCTGTGAAATTATTTTAGCCAGAAAAGCTGCTATTAATTGAGCACCGTCTCTGGGCTGTTCAAGGTTCTGGGTCAGTTACCTAAGACCATTTCACCATAGTCCCTTTGTCCCCTACACACCACACCCCGCTTTGGAGATGAAGAAGCTTGAACAAAGAGAGGCTAGGTCACCTTCTCACCATCTCACCATCTCACAGCAAGTGAGTAGCAGAGACATGGGAGTTCGGCTTCAAAGGCTTTGCTCATTTAGGCAATGCCAACTTCTGAGGGCATCTCCCCCACAGGAAGTACCACCAGGGACAAGAAATTGCTGCTGGGGATTCTGACCCTTCTGGCAGAAATGTCCATACACCTTTGGGGGTCAGACAGGATAGAGGATCAAGCTCAGTTCTGCCATGGACTAGCTGGGTGCTATTGGCCAAACCACTTATCCTCTCGGGTATATATAAAGTGGGGATGCTTACAGCACCCACCTTGTAAAGCTGTTAGGATTAAATAAGACAGTACACGTAAAGCACTTAGCACAGTATCTGGCACATAATGGATGTTTAGTAAATGCAGATATAATTATTATTTCCAGTGTGATACCCTTTCTGCTAGTTGAGTTGGAGAAACAAGATTCACTTTTCTCCCGACGATGCACATTTCCGAGTCTGGCACGCCCTCTGCTGGTCGCTGCTGGATACATCACTGAGTCAACCCTGAATTGTTCAGAGGCATTGGCTCTAAAAACAGGGACCGTCCCACCTGAGCATTCAAGGAAGGGGTGAGGGTGGGTTTCTTTCACATTGCAGCTCCTCTTAGCACTGACGAGAAACTAGGAGCTTGTTAACTTTGCTGCGATCTTCTTTGCAGCTACCAGGCAGATATAAACTACCTCTCAGGTTCACATTCTCAATGTCCAGCCTGTGGTCTTCTAGCTGTAGTCCACCTACAAGCAAGCACAGGGTATTAACTACTATGGTAGTTTACTTTCAATCTGAGGCTGAATGTGAGTCCCTTTCCCTGTTCCCATATCCTATCCATCTAAAAGTCCTGTTGATTTTTGTCTCCTAAATATATTTAAAATCTGTTCGCTCCTCCTCTTTCTCTGTGACCACCCTAATCGAAGCCACTATCATTGCTCACCTGGACCACAGCATCAGCCTCCTAACTGGTCTTCTTGCATTTTCTACCTTTTTCCTCCAGTCCAGTCCACACAGAAGCTAGAGCTGCGATCCTAGCTGCTCAGGTCACTGGAACACCGCAGGGAGCTTTAATGAACTACCAGTGGCCAGGTACCAAACCCCAACTAAAAAGTTGAGTTGAGAGGGGTGTCTCTTAACATTCATAGCACCTTAAAGCTCCTGGGTGATTCTTTTGTGCATCTAGGATTGAGAATCGCTGGGCTTCCAATCCGGACCAGCAGCATCAGCGCTATCTGGACAGCTTGTTAGAACACAGAGTGCTGTTCCCCCCACCCAGAGTATCTGATTCAAGTCTGGGGTGGGCCTGAGACTCCATTTCTCACAAGTTCCCAGGTGATGCTGACGGTACTGGTCTGGGGATCAACCATCCTGTGAGAACAACCATTGTAAAAAATATAACATGGACCATAAAACTCCCTATTTAAATGGCTTTGTATTACACTTAAACATATATTTAAAAATTCACCTTTTATACCATGGCCTGCCAGGCAGGAAGTGGCCCCTCGTTCCCTATGCTCAGCCACACCATCTGTCTGCCTCTTGTCCACTTAAAAGACCTTTAAACAAGCTGCTCCCTCTGCCTAGTGGCTCTTCCCTTAGTTCATCTCGTCTGCTTGCCTCTCAGTCTTCAGGGTTCATAGAAATGTCACCTTCTCTGAGAGATCTTACCTGACTGCCCCACTCAACATGTGTCTCACTTTCCTTTTCCCTCTCTATTTCAGCAACCTGTTTCTTTCCTTCGTAACACTTAGGACAATTGGCAATTATTTTACATGTCTGCTTACTTATATTACGTCTACCTCTCTGCCAAAATGCAAGTTGTATGAGGGCAGGGACTTGGTCTTTCTGTTCACTGCCCAGCACATTGTAGGTGTTATATTTAGAATTCAGTGAGCTTAACAGAAGATGTCGTAGTCAGTAAGCCAAACTGGGAGTCTTTATTCTAAAAGCTGGTGATCGTGAGAGGACTCATGTCTCTCCAAACCTCACAGTCCCAAGTAAGCTCAGGGGTTTGCTTATAAGGCAAAAACCGCATCCTGTTTGGCAGGGTTTGAGCAGCTGGTAGCAATCGAAGCTTGTTACAGAAGCCAAAAACAAGCGTTAGCTGATCTTATCAGTTAGCAACACCTGGGGAAGTGGTAACAGTTGTTTCTTGGAACTTACAGTTAACAAGATGGGGCTGTGGACAAAATGGCAATTGTTGATACCCCACTGCTTTTATGTGAGTCTAACCATTGACTCAGTGAGGGGCTCCTCACTAAGGGGTCTGTAATGTCCCTTTATGACCATGAGCTTTACTGAGTTAGTTCTACGTTGAGTTCTGGGGTGTGTCTGTTGGGGATTTGAGGGAACAAATACTGACTAAGCATTGGCAAGGGGAAGTAACATAAGTCTATGTAACTCCCAAAAGTCTTAGCTTTAGAGGGTCTGCTGAGGAGTCCTGGACTTTCCATTTCACTCTAGCTGCCTTCAGTCGAGTATGGTGTAGCCACGTTGGAATTCCGTCGACCTTGCTTGCCATGGGTGTGGTTAGGATGATGGTATATGGTCCCTTCCAGGTGGGGGTCAGTCCTTGGGTGGTGAACTTCTTTACCAAGACTAAGTCACCGGGTTGGAAGGAATGAATTGGATCAGAAGTTGGCACAGGCAAGGCATCCCGGACATAGTTATGGATTTTTCTCTGACCATTAATATTTAAAGCTTTTGCCATGTCCTGTGAAACTTTTGCTATGAAGGCTGGACCATTGTCTGACCTTCGTGTTACAGATAGGCCAAACCTGGGAATAATTTATTGGAATAGTTTCCTGACTACAGTAGTGGCAGTTTCTGTCCTAGTGGGGTAAGCTTCAACCCATCCTGAGAAGGTGTCTGTAAAGACCAAGAGGTACCTATAACCTGATGTTGGGGTTTCTATTTCTGTGAAATCTATTTCCCAGTGTTCCCCTGGTGAGCTTCCCTGTGCTCGGATTCCCCGTGCTCAGATGCATCTGGAAATAATGCTGTCTAGCTTGGATATATAGTACTTATCCCTAAGAACTTCTGCTAGCTTAGAGTATCCTATGTGGATAGTCTGGTGAAGCTGGCTGACCATCATCCAACCTAAAGCCTCAGGGACCATAAGCCATCCATCTTGTAAGGTCCACCATCCTCCTGGGCTCCGGGTAGCCAGTTTTTGTGTGGCTAGTTTCTCTTCCCTTTCTGTATATGTTGGTGAGGTTGGCCGACTGGAGTTAGGTAAAGTTATTAAAATCTGTAGAGGCCCCACTTGTTTTAGGGCAGCTTCTCTGGTGGCTTCATCTGCAGCCCGATTCCCTCTGGCTTCTGGGGAATCTCCTATTTGGTGCCCCCTGCAATGTACCAGGACTACTGCTTTGGGCAACCAGATAGCCTCTAATAAGGCTAGAATTTCCTCTTTTTTAATGTCCTTTCCGGCTGAGGTTATGGTTGGGTGAAGTTTCAACCAGCTTATTGACTTCCCTCAAATCCTGCACTGGTTGGTAGTCTCTTGTCCCTGGTTTTAGGACCGAGAGTAAGGGGGTGTTCCAGGGAGACTTACAGGACACTAGAATACCTGCTTCCTGAGGCCATTAAATGTGTGGGGCGATGCCTCGCTTAGCCTCTAGGCTCATATACTGTTTTACCTGTACTGACGTGGCAGTAGCCTTCAGCTGGACTACAACCGGGGTTTGATGCTTTGCCAGCCCTGCAGGGTTATTTTCTGCCCACACAGCAGGAAAAAGTCGTTGGAATTCCTGTAGGAATGTGGATGGGTTGTGGGCAGGTGAGGGTCCCAGTGGTGTCTTTTCCTGTAAAAGTTATTCCTCCGACAGAGAACAGGTGAGAAGAATCCTAATGGGGCTGGGCCCCCGTCTGGAGGATTTACCATAAGACTGGCTTCATCCATTTCAAATGAGATAGTAACTTGTAGCTTCTGGAAGAGATCTCATCTCAATAGAGGGTAGGGGCATTCTGGTATGACAAGGAAGGAGTGAGTTACAGTACTTTTTCCAAGATCAACTGTTCTCTTGGAGGTCCAGGGACAGAGAGTTGATGTTCCTGTGGCCGCTTGAATGGAGGTCCTCTTTGGGGTTACGGGTCCTATAGGCCTGGTCAGGATGGAATAGGTCGCACTGGTATCTACCAGGAAATTAACTGGTTTTCCCCCTATTTGTATTGTTACTCTGGGCTCCTGGGGGCTAAGTTGAATGGAGCCCTGGCCCCATCAGTCCTTATTAAATTTAAGACTCGTGGGGCTTGGTTATCCTTCTTCCCTTTCTATCAGGCCTTTCTCTCTTCCAATGTCCTTCCTTTTTACAAAAGGCACATAGATTTCTTCCTAGCCAGGGTCTGACCCCTGGTTGTGGGTTCCTTCATAGACCCCCTCTGCCTCGGGGGCCTGTCTCCTGACATGCTGCTATAATTGCCCTGGCTAATCTCTTTTCCTGTTTTCCCCGGAGGAGTCCCTGTTATTGAACACCATCTGGGCTACGTCGATCAGTTGGGACTGGTTCATTCCTTGGAACCCTTCTAATTTTTGGAGTTTTAGTTACAAAGGCTAAATTAGTGGCCCACTGGTTTTCTGGAGCTTCTGGATCAATGGGGGTGTAAACTCTATAAGCCTCACAGAGACACTCCAGAAAAGCTGTGGGTGATTCTTGGGGGCCCTTGAATAACTTCGGTGACTTCAGCCTGACAGAACACGGTGAAAAGTGTTCAAGGAAGCCTTCCCTCTCGCTAAATTTGGGTCCCAGTGGGGTGGAAGGGATGGGAAAATCTCCTCAATTCGGTCCCTGTTCTTCTCGAGTGAGCCCCCCTCCTGGCCCAAGAGTGGCCTTTCTTGCTTCTGTCCCTCTCTTCTGAAGTGACGAGGGTGACAAGGAGTTGTTGGCAATCATCCCAGGTTGGTTGGTGGGTATGGAAAACAGACTCAAGTAAACTAATTAGAGCCTGAGGTTTCTCAGAAAATGGTGGGTTTTGGGTTTTCCAATTATAAAGGTCACTTGTGGAGGAACGGGACATAGACCAAGAAGGGCTGTCCCCCACAAGTCTCTCTCAGTGGGGGGAGCCTCCCTTAAGGGAAGGATAGGGTCTTTTGGCTCCAAGGGCCCTAGTCCATCCTCGTGAGCCTGGGTACTACTTTGGGTAGCCGGCTGCGAGAATGGAGCAGGCCTTTCTTCCTCATGGGCACCTCTGGCGCAAGCCGGGGTGGACCTTATGGGTGATAAGGGGGAGGCAGGTCTTCCTCTTCTGGAATTTGGGGGAGAACGGGGGCCTTGGTTGTGGCCCTCGAGTGGGTCTTCCCTGAGGACTTGCTAAAAGAACCCATGCTCAGTCTATAGGGCACCTTCTCTCAGCCAAGGTGGGGGATTTAGGACTAGGTATAACCATTGATGTATATAAGGAAATTGATCAGGATGTCCCGGGGTCCCTGTGACAACATTCCAGACAGCCTGGGTGGCCCGGGGGGTTCAAAGACCCAATGTCAGGCCAACGAACTCTAAAAGTAAGCCAATCTAATTCACAGAAAGTTCCTAATTTTCCCTTAGGAAGTTTTGTCCCATCATAATCCCCAGAAAAAACAGCCCTAAAGTTGTCTAACATATATTGTAAAGGCGTCTTGACAGTACTAGACCCCCCTCCTATTATGAAACAGAGGGAGACAACTATAAGCGAGGTGAAAGAGAGGAAAAGAAGGGTTTTTGGAGAGAACAAGAGACGATGGAAGTCCTCGTGTAAATGACCTAAAAACAAGGAAAGAACGCAGAGGAGGAAACATAGGGAAAAACCAAGGAATATAAGAAGGGCCCTGACAAACAGACAAAAATTACAAACCATACAATGACGATTCATCTACAACACTCCCTTAATGATATGTCTCAGGGGCACATAACTGCCACTCATTGAGACCCAGGACTCTCAACTAACGTCTTAGTGAGAGTCTGTCGGGGAGGATTTCACTGTGCCCAGATCCTCCCTTAACCCCAAAGACCGGTTACAGACAAAAAGACACTAAACAAAATTTACAAGTCAAATAAAACTGACTCACCTCCGGAGACTCCAGTACTGACTACAAAGAGATGTAGAGGAATGGTCTGCATCTCCCGTCCGGCTGTCAGATCAACGGAGAGATGTCTCTGGGCCCCTGGAACGTCTTAGGTGTGCGCTCCCCTAGAGATCCTCAGGAGACTGGCAGCAGTCCGGGGAGGCTACCCTCCTGCCTGCCACATCGGAAACCGGGTGCTGATAGGCACTATCTCGCTGGGGCCTCCAAATGTTATATTTAGAATTCAGTGAGCTTAACAAAAGATGCCATAGTCAGTAAGCCAAATTGGGAGTCTTTATTCTAAAAGCTGGTGATCGTGAGAGGATTCACGTCTCTCCAAACCCCACGGACCCAAGTAAGCTCAGGGGTTTGCTTATAAAGGCAAAAACTGCATCCTGTTTGGCAGAGTTCGAGCAGCTGGTAGCAATCAAAGCATATTACAGAAGCCAAAAACAAGTGTTAGCTGATCTTATCAGTTAGCAACACCTGGGGAAGTGGTAACGGTTGTTTCTTGGAACATACAGTTAACAAGATGGGGCTGTGGACAAAATGGCAAGCCATTGTTCATAGGTAATCAATAAATGGCTGCTGAGTGAAGAATTGAATAGAAACACAGAATAAAAGAATGTAAAATTAGAAGTAATAGTAAAAATAGAAGCAGGAGCTATTTTCCCCATGAGGGGTTACCATGAGCTGGTCTAACATTTATCTCTAAACCACACAATGACCTGGAAAAGCAAGTAGTATTATCATCAATTTACCAACGTGGAAATGAAGGCCCAGAGAGGTAGAGACTTGGCTGAGGTCATACAGCTAAAAATGGCACAGCCAGCAGGGAGCCCAGGCTGCTGGCTCCCACATTCACCACAGGATACAGATAGGATACAGGAAGGGAAAAAGGAAGGAAGAAAGGGAGGGAAGAAGGGAGGAAGGGAAGGAAAGGTAGAGCTTGAAGAACTCTTCCCTTAGGGATTTTTTTTTTTTGAGGGCAGTGTCACTGGCCCTCACAGGTGGGACCCAAACCGGGGCCACTGGCTTCCCAAGCCAGCGCTTAACCACCGCACCACTCGGCTGGCCCCCTTAGGGAATTTTTAACGTGAAACTCTTAGCCAAAGCTAAAATAAAAAACTGAGCCGCAATCAAAGAACCCTTGCCCTACTTTCCAGCCCTCTGATTCTTCCAGAATCTCTTCAGAAAAGAATAACCAAGCAATAATGGCTGTGTCGACTTCTAAGGTTTTTTTAGTAGCTTGCACATAGCATTTGGAAGAAAATCCCATGGAGGAAATGGAGAAAGCAGGACCTGAATCTGGCCTGCTTCCTGCCCAGCTCGCCCTTGCTTATATGCAGAGTCCTAGAGAGCAGCTCACTCAACTTCCTTCTATGCCCCCCCGCCCCGCCTCATGACTATATTAGTTAAGGTAATACTAGACGCTATAACATATAACAAATAACCCCCTCTCTCCCTGAACTCAATGTCTTAACATAATAAAAGTTTCTCTCTTCAGTAAATTCCAAAATCAGTGCTCCTGAAGGGGGTGGGGGAGGGGGGTCCTCCCATCTGGGCTGTGGAAAGGAAACGAGTGTGGAAGCCTTGATGGGCCAGGCCTGGAAGCAGTGCACACCATTTGTACCCATGTTCAGTGGCCACAACTCAGTCACACAGCCATACCTAGCTGCAAGGGGAGCTGGGAAATAGTTGTCAAGGTTAGGGAACAGCTAGCCAGCCTCTGCCTCATTGCCTGAGCTCTGTGAGGTCTCCACTCTGCTGTGCCTCCCCTCTCTGATGACAGAACCTACACAATTGCTGAGAAGACTGTGAATGTAACCACCCAGAATAGAGGGGCCACCTTAATCTTAAACCACATCACAGAAGAAATGACCAGATTTGAGATTTGAGGAAGGACAAGGGAAGGGAGAGAAGGCTGGATGCATTAGTATGCTCAAATCCAGTCTTGGCTAAAACAGCTTCCCACCATTTTGGCATGGTTTACAAAGTCTACCTTGATGTCAATTCTGGATTTTTCAAAATGTCACTAAGCACATTTATTGAGCATCTACAGTTTTGCACAGATAGTTCTAGGCTTTGTGGGATACCAATAAAGAAATAAATATGATATAAGCCCTATTCTTTATCTTTGTCACATCTGTGATAAAACTTTGAAACAAATAACATTCAAGATTATATTCAACATGTGACATAAATATCTCATTTAATCTTCACAATAAGCCTATGAAGTAAATGCTATTATTATCCCCATTTCACAGAGGAGGAACCAGAAACCTGAAGAGATTAAATAATTGCCCCAAATCCATTGCTCTAAAAGGCAGGAATGAGTCCTAACTACATTATGCTGCCTTATTGTTAAATGACAGAACTGTAAGTACAGGCACAATGCACTGGGCTTCAGCAAACAAAGAGGTTTGGGATTTTAACCAGTAACTGAATCTGAAAATAGGCTAAAACTGAGTTCAAGTAATTCCAAGATGACCCTGGAGCCAAGCAAGTTGTGTGACCCTGGAGAGACAATCGCTCACTGTTCTTTAGTTTCCCCTTGTATAGAACGGGGGAGCTGGGCCTAGATGACTCCTAAGTTCCTTTGTTCTCATAAAAGCAACAGGGCTAGTGAGGAGGGGAGAAGCTGTCAACAGCTAGACTAATATTTTTTCTGTCTGTCTCAGCCTTTATTTTCCCATCTGTGAAATTGGGATTAGGTCGGATTTGTTCATTTTTCTTTCCCCAGAGTCTGGCACAGAGACTATAAAAGGACTTCAATAAATCCTGGTTGCCCTCTTCATCTTACACCTGATTTCAGATGGCAGGAATTGTGTGAGCAGGAGGCAGATCTCTAAGATTTCAACTGCTTCTGAGCTTACAAGGTATCTGTACCTCCATCCTGGGGGAACCAGGGGCATCTGGGGAGCAGCTGAGGGCAGAGTGTAGCATTTCACAAAGCCTTCCCTGTCCCGCCTTCCCCATACCCCATGCTCTATCCATCAAGATCCAGCCCCAGCGAATCTGGATTCCCACTATTTTCTCAGAATCCCCAGTAGGCAAGTTCAGGACTTTGGAGTGCAGAGTTCAGAGAGATGAATATTAGATGTCCCCGCTGCCCTCCTGAGTCAGCCTTATTTCTTACGATGACTGTTGGGACACTCCCAGGAGCTGTGCTGCCTGGCAGATATTGAATAAGGCAGAAGGAGCACAGAAGAAAAGCAGCGTCTTGGAACGGTTGCCTGGTTACACGGTGGTCTGGGCCACGTGATCTCCTCCCCTGGAGGGCCCCGGGTGAGCCTGCTGAGGAGGGGAGTCTAGGGGAGGTTCACATGGCCCTGCGCAGGGGAGGAGAGGCAGCTAGAGCCGGCTCCGAGACAGCGTGCCTTCCCTCCCCACCCCCAACTGCCCACAGGCAGGCCAGGACAAGTGGACAGCTGCCTGGGTGGGTAGCCTCGCTCACTGGCTGACCAGCGGTAGGATTTGGGCAAGTATACATAGTCTGTTTGTGCCTCCCCTTCCTCATCTTCAAAATGAATCTAATAATAATACACACCTCCGCCGGCTCTTGCAAGGCTTCAAAACAGGTCATTCAGGAAAAGAGCTGAGCTCAGCACCTGGAGCACAGTAGGCTGAACATAAAAAGCTAATGCTGCCCAGCCAAAGCCGGAGGCTGGTGGAAGGAGCCATCAGGAGCCTGGGTCGCGAGCGGCTCCCTTATCTGAGGTCCCAGGGCAAAATGACATGCAGAGCACCTTGTTCAAAAAGCAGAAAAGAGGGGCCAGCCTAGTGGGGCGTTGGTTGGTTAAGGGTTGACTTGGGACACCAGCATGACCCAGTAGGGATCCTACATGAGGGCCAGTGACTCTGCGCCCTCTACAGCTAAAATGGTGAACAACAGCTCCACCTGGAACTGGGATACCGTGAGTAGCCCGTAATGGCATAGGCTGCCGTAAGCTTTCATGAGTGGCAGGCAGCCAGCGTGAGCAGCGGGGCAGCCGGTGAGAGCTGCCGAGCTACCGTGAGTGGCCGTCCAGTGGTCGGTGACTGATCTGCCTCACTCAGGGAAGAGCGCAATGATACCAACACGGGCCAGCGAAGCGTCTTCCTCCACAACTAAACTGAAGAACAAAAGGACAGCAACTTGTCTGTTCCCCTTCCCCGATTCCCCAACGCCTTGTCCTCCCCCAATTCCCCAATAAAATCTTTCAAAAAAAAAAAAAAAGCAGAAAAGAGGTGCTGTTAAAGATAGGAAAATGTAAAGTGTTTTTTTTCCTTTGTTATCTCTTTTGACAACGTGCCTCAGTGCTTTTTATTTGCTATTCAACACCATGGTCCCTCCGGCATGAGGAGAGTGCAGACCTTCACAGGAGCTTGGCATGTGTGTGCAGTGCCCATTAGCTGCCAGGTGCCTAGCGGTGCACAGAAGTGGAGCCAGGCACCCCCTTTCCTCACAGGCCCTTCGTCCCAACCCATGGTGGACAAGTGACCCCAAATATTGCAACCTCCACACCAGGAAGTCTTAGGTACTTGAATTGCGGTGGAGGAGAGACTCACTCCTGCTGGGATGCCCACTGAATGTACATGGCATTGCCAACCTACGGAAAGGATGGCAGCAGTCATGCCCTAGCCTGAGACACTGTGGGGTGTGTGCCAATCCTCCTCATGCCCAAGCCCCTGACAGGGCGGTGGAGGGATGAGTTTGGGAGAGCAGGAAGGAGCAGATTGGGCCGGGTCTGTGATGCCAGGGTGTTGGGAACCCACGTGGGCAGGTGGTGGGAGGCAGGACTTCACATGAAGTGAGGTTTCCAACCGTGAGAGTATGCTCTGTTATCCTGCCAGATTTCACTTACAAAACACAGATTTAAAGATAAAATTAGTAATTTCAAGACACGACGGCAGGGTATTAAATCCTAAGTGTAGGTCCTGTGTGACTAAATTATTTGCACCCTGAGAGTGACCCTGTCCTGAGATATTGTCCTTGCTGTCACTAACTCCCCCTCTTTGGTCCTCGGCTTCCCCTTCTCTAAATCAGTGTGCAGGGCTACCTGGTTTTTATACTCTCTTCCACCTTCTATATTTTATGACTTCTGTCCCACTGACACATTGTGTGGCGAGGGACAGCTCCCTTCCTCTCTCTGGGCATCAATTTCCCCATCTGTAAAGTCAGGATTCCACAATCCTAAGGAAACTTTTCAGGGCCAATGCTTCAAGAGGTATCTCTTCTCCTCCCCTCTCTTGTTTGAGGGGTTCTTTCCTTCTGTGAAAGGGAAATTCATCAAGCAGGTGTTAGGTATGGAGTTGGCTGGGACATTTGTGGTCTCTTCCTTCTGTCTACACTGGTGAACTTGACCATGAGGATAAAAAGGAGAGAAGTACAATCAGCCTGTGCTATGGACTGAATGTTTATGTCCCCCTGTGAGATAATAGGAAATACATGTTAGTCTCTGCCCCCAATCCCTGGCAAGAGCTCCTATCAATAAGTGATAGGAGCACCAGGGACTTATTTTATTCTAATTGGTCTTCAACCCTGGTTCCTGACACAGAGATCCTGAAACCTTTGTAATTTCCTGTGTGAAAAGAGTGTCTTTTATTCTAATGAAGCAACTCTGGATGGGTTCCTGGATGAGGGCTGGTTACTAGAAAGAACAAGCCATGATTAGAAGCTTGGAGTTTTCAACCCTAGCCCCCCATTCTCTTGAGAAGGGAAGAGGGCTGAAAATGGAGTTAATAATCTATCATGCGTACATGATGAATCTCCCATAGAAGTCCCCAAAGTGCAGGATTTGGAGAGCTTCCAGGTTGGTGAACAAATCCATGTACTGGGAGGGTGACATACCCCAGTTCCATGGGGACAGAAACTCCTGCTCTGGGGATGCCCTCAGACCGTGCACTATGTATCAGCTCATCTGGCTATTCATCTATATCCTTTATCATATACTTTAATAAACTGGTAAACCTAAGTGTTATCCTGAGGTCTGTGAGCTGTTCTAGCAAATTAATTGAACCCAAGGAGGGGATCATGGGAACCTCCAATTTGTAGCCAAATTGAACAGAAGTTGTGGGTAACGTGGAGATCTCCTACTTGTGAGTGGCATTGAAAGTGGGTGGGCAGTCTCTAGGAACTGAGCCCTTAACCTGTGGGATCTGATGCTATCTCCATATAGATTGTTTCAGAATTAAGTTAAATTATAGGAAACCCAACTAGTATCACAGGGAATTCCTTGGTGGGGTAAAACCCCCACACATTTGGTAATCTTCAGTGTCAGAAGTGAAGTGTTCTGTGTGAAAATAAGGAGAAAAATACAGGAAGAGAATTGTAGGTTTTTCCCCAGTCACCTCTCATAATTCATACATTGATGCCCTAACCCCCAATGTAAGGCCTTAGAGGTGAGGCTTTGAGAGGTAAACAGGTTTAGATGAGTTCACAAGGGTGGAGCCCCTATGATAGGATTAGTGCTCTTTTAAGAAGAAGAGACACCAGAGCTTCCTTTTTCCACCATGTGAGGATAGAGGGAGAAAGAAACCATCTACAAGCAAGGAAGAGGGCTCTCACCAAGAACTGAGTCTGCTGGCACCTTGATCTTAGACCCCCCCCAGCCTCTAGAACTGTGAGAAATAAATGTCGATAGTTTAAGCCATCTAGTCTATGGTATTTTGATACAGCAGCCCAAGGAGACTAATGCAGCCTGTGAGGAAGTCTCACTGATTAATGAAACAGAAAGTCAAAGAAAAGCAGGTTAGGAGATCCAAGATGGCGGAGTAGATAAACACTGTGCTTACCTCATCCAGTAAACACATCAAAATTTCAACTAAATTATACAACAATCAACCTGGAGAACCATCTGAAGTCTAGCTGAACAGAAGTTTTCTAACTAAGGATATAAAGAACTAGCCATGTTGAGAATGATAGGAGGGGAAAGATGTGAAACCAGCTGAACCCACACCCATGTGTAGTGGTTGAAAATCAAGAGAGATATCTCGGACACAGAGGTTCCCCAGGGAAAAGTGAGGTACCTCAGACCCCCACACCAGCCTCCCCAGCTCAGAGTACTGGGGAGTGAACTTCCCACAACTTCTGGCTGTGAAAAACTGTGGAGATTCCAATAGTCTCTGTGGGACAAAAGGCTGCAGGAAACTCAGACCTCCTTTTAAAGGGCCTGTGTAGGCACTTACCCTGGGTTCCAGCAGAGGGACGGTGACTCTGGAGATGTCGGAGACATATGGGGAGAGATTAACTTTGGGGTAAGGACTTGAGGGAGAGTCCCCATTTTCCCTGCGTTGAGCCCTCCTTCTGTGCAGGCGGCAGGTGGGCAGCTTTTTTCCTGTGTTGATCCCGCCTCCACAGGCCAAATATGAATCTGATTGGCCTGGTGAGCTCTGCTTCTCCACTCTACTGACTCACTGAGACCCTGCCTCACCCAACTTGTGAAGCGCAGGAGGCCTTATCAGTGGCTGGGCCTTACTGGAGCCTAGAGCCTAAAGGTAACAGCAAGCCTCAGAAGTCCTGGCTTTTTGTGGAGCTACCCCAGACCGGGTACTGGTGGCAGCTGTCCTCGGTTCACAGCATAGCCTCTCCCACATGCCTCCATGTATAGCACAGGTAGCGACCAACAGTGCATTGCTTTGCCTAACACGTACTCCCTGACCAGTCACAGGCAGTAGCTGACCTGGGCCTGAGCTGGAGCCCCTCCCAAGAGGCTCCAGAAACAAGTACTTGGAAGTTACTTCAAATACCACAGCAGAGGCCATCCAATTACCCCCACAAGTGGAACACACAATGGTGGTCTCAACAGTCACCAGAGCCCACTGGGGCAAATCCCGCTCTGTGGGGTAAGCCCCACACACAGCGGCCCATAAGCTGTGTATTGTATGTGGCCAAACCCCACAGCCAGTCAACCTGAGGATCAGTACCACCCACTGACCTGCCAACAGCAATCAATCAAGGCTTAACTATAACAGGAGGGCCCACACAACCCACAAAAGGGACACTCCTGGAGCACCCAGAGCAGGTCCCACTGGGTCCCACAGCATCCCTACCACATAAGGCCACCTGGCAAGACTGGGAGTCAGAGTAGCCCTACCTAATGCATAGATGCAAACACAGAGAGGAGCCAAAATGAGGAAACAAAGAAATGTGTCCCAAATGAAGGAACAGGAAGAAAACTCCAGAAAAAGAACTAAGCAAAATGGAGGCAAGCTATCTACCAGATACAGAGCTCAGAAACAATGGTTATAAGGATGCTCGAGGAATTCAATGAGAACTTTAACAAAGGGATGGCAAGCATAAAAAAGGTAACAGAAGCCATAAAAATGAATGAGCCAGAAATGAAGAATACAATAACTGCAATGAAGAATGCACTAGTAGGAATCACCAGCAGACTAGATGAAACAGAATCAAATCAGCGATTTGGAAGACAAAGTAGTAGAAAACACCCAATCGGAACTGTAAAAAGAAAAAAGTATTAAAGAAAAAAGAAATGAGGGTAGTTTAAGAAACCTGTGGGACAACATTTGCGTCATAGGGTTACCAGAAGGAGAAGAGAAAGAACAAGGGATTGAGAATCTATTTGAAGAAATAATGACTGAAAACTTTCCTAACTTGGTGAAGGAAATAGACATACAAGCCCAGGAAGCACAGATAATCCCCCAAAAACATGAACCCAAAGAGGCTCACACCAAGACACATTATAATTAAAGTGGCAAATGTTGAAGACAAAGAGGGACTCTTAAAAGCAGCAAGAAAAAACCAGTTAGTTACCTACAAGGGAGCTTCTATAAAACTTACAGCTGATTTCTCAACAGAAACTTTGCAGGCAAGAAGGGATTGGAAGGAAACATTCAAAGTGATGAAAAGCAAGGACCTACAACCAATGTTACTCTACCCAATAAGGCTATCATTTAAAATTGAAGGACACATAAAGAGCTTCCCAGACTAAGAAAAAGCTAAAGGAGTTAATCACCACTAAACCAGTATTACAAGGAATGTTAGAGAGACTTCTTTATGATGGGAAAACAAAAATCAAAATAATGAATAATAAAATGGCAATCGCTACATTATCTGTCAACAATTGCTTTCAATGTAAGTGGACTAAATACTCCAATCAAAAACATAGGGTGGGCCCGGCTGAGTGGCATGTTGGTTAAGAGCTGGCTTGGACTGCCAGTGGCCCCGGTTTGAATCCCACATATGAGGGCCAGTGACACTGCCCTTTACAGCTAAGATGGTGAACAACAGCTCCACCTGGAGCTGGGCTGCTGTGAGTCCCTGGGATGGCATAGCTGCAGCCCCTGCTGCAGTAGGCTGCCATCAGCTACAATTAGTGGCTGGCAGCCAGCGTGAGCTGCCAAGAGCCACTGTGAGCAGTTATCCAGAGGCTGGCGACTGATCTGTCTCACCCGAGAAGAGTGCAATGATGATACCAACATGGGCTAGCGAAGTGTCATCCTCCACAACTAGACCGAAGAACAAAAGGACAGTAACTTGTCTGTTCCCCTTCCCTGCTTCCCTAATGCGGTTCCCCTTCCCCAATTCCCCAACAAAATCTTAAAAAAAAAAAATAGGGTGGCTAATGGAAAAGAAAATAAAACCCTTACATATGCTGCCCACAAGAGACTCTCTTCAGATTGAAACACACACAGAGACTAAAAGGGATGGAAAAATTATTTCATGAAAATGGAAATGAAAAAAAGTGTGGTAGCAATACTTATAGCAGACAAAATAAACTTTAAACAAAGGCTATAACAAGAGACAAAGAAGGAACCAGTAATCCCACTACCTGGTATTTATCCAAAGAAACCCAGAACACTACTTTGAGAGGATGTGTGCATCCATATGTTCATTGCAGCATTATTTACAATGACCAAGATGTGGAGGCAGCGTGGGTGTCCTCAGTAGAAGGATGGATAAAGAGGAGGTGGAATATTATATATATATATATATATATATATATATATATATATATATATATATATATATAATGGAATATTGTTCAGCCAGGGAAAAGAATGGGTTTTGTCATCTGTGGTGACCTGGAGGGTATTGTGTGGAGGGTCAGACAGAAAGAGACAGATGCAACGTGATTTTACTTATATGTAGACTCTAAAGAACAAAATCACCAAACAAAACAGAAACAGACTCATAGATACAGAGAACATTTTGATGGTTACCAGATGGAAGGGAGGTTGAGGGGATGGGTGAAAAGGGGAATGGATTAAGAAACACAAATTGGTTATTACAAAGTAGTCATAGGGATGTAGGATATAGCAGAAGGATTATAGTCAGTAATATTGTAATAATTACGTATGGTATCATATGGGAACCAAATTTGTGGGGGGCCATGTGATGGGAGTTGGGGGGCAGGGTGAAAAAGGTGAAGGGACTAAGAAGTACAAATTGGTAATTACAAAATAATTATGGGAATAAAGTAAAACATAAGGAATATAGTCAATAACATGGTAATAGCTATGTATAGTGCCAGGTGGGTACTAGACTAGTCAGGGGATCAGTTCTTAAATTATATAAATGTCTCACCATATGCTGTACACCTGAAATTGATATAAAATAATATTGAATGCCAACTGTAATCAAAAATTAAAAAGGGGACTAAGATGAAGGGCAATAAGCGGTCCAAATTTCCAGGTACAAAACAGTAAGTCATGGGGATGTAATGTACAGCATAGGGAATATAGTCAATAATACTGCGATAGTGTGGTATGGTGTCAGTTGGTTGCTGGACTTATCGTGGTGATCCTTCTGTAAGTCGAATAACTATTGTGTGCACCTGAAACTAATATAATATTGTATGCTAAGTATATTTTTAATAAAAATATTTTAAAAATAAGAGAAAAGCAGATCATCAGAAAAGGTGAGAAAGCAGGCAGCATTGGAAAATTCATTCATTCATTCATTCATTCATTCATTCAATTATACAGTCATCCATTCATTCGTTCATTTGCTTAGACAGTTGCAGTGGTCTCTATCCCATCTCCCTGCTTCCATGATATTATTCCCTTTTAATCCCATTCTCTGCACAACAGCCGAAGGGAGTTTCCTACATGATAAATAGAACTTTGTCCTTTCTTCCTAAAAACTTCCATCAGTTAGGATTAGGTTTAGGTGTAATAGATAACATACTAACTGTGCCTTAAATAAGACAGAAATCTCTCTCTCTCGCTCTCTCTCTCTCTCTCTCTCTCTCTCTCTCTCTCTCTCTCTCTCTCTCTCTCTCTCTCTCTCTCTCTCAGAAGCATCTGGCACTAAGCTATCCAACACTGGTGTGGCAGCTCAGTGTTGTCAGAATCAAGTTCCATCTAGCTCTTGGCACCTCCATTCCTGGCTTCTATTTCCAAGGTCACTTCAAGGTCCAAATGGTGCTGGGACTCCAGCCATTTAATCTACATTCCACATAGCAGCAAGGGCAGCGGTTCTTCACCTTTCAAAGATACTTCTCTGAAGTCGCATAGCCCAGCTCAGCTTACATTCTAGTGGCTAGAGCTTAAGTCACATGGCCATACCTACAAAGGAGGTTGGGGAAAAAGGAGTCCATATTCCAGGCAGCCATGTGCCCAGGTCAACATGGTGTGTTTTATTAAGAAAGAAGAAGGGGAAAATGGATACTTGGAAACACTGTTTCCATGCCATCCTTCCAAAGCTCCCTGTTTATTTGGAATAAAATCCACTCTTTACTATGCCCCATAAGCCCACTCCGTCTTCCTACCCTCTTTCCTCCCAGTCTCACCTCCCACATCATACTTCAGGCCCACTGTCCTTCTTGGGTAGTCGAAAGCCAAGCTTCTCTCCCACACAGTGGTATCTGTTCCCTCAGCCTGGAACACCCCTACCCCCACTCTATACCTGCTGGCTCCTTCTTGTCCTTTGGGTCTTGGTTTTCATATCACCTCTTGAGACAGGCCTCCTGACCATGCCATCTAACCCCATTCTTTGTTAATTCCTTTTTTGTTTCTTTATAGCATGAATGACACTAGAAACTATTTTTATTAAATTATTGGGTTGTTGGAAAAGTCATGACTCATTTTGCAACGAAAAACATAGAAAAAATATGTCATGACTTTTCCGACAACCCAATATCTGATAAAAAACAAAACCATGAATGCCAATAGCCTTTTTGGGTGATGTCCACAATTAGAAAGGCAACTCCATGAGGGGAGGGTTTGTATCTTGTTCACAACTGTATCCCCAGAGATTCTCTGAACAAACATTTATTGTGCACTTACTATGTATCAGGAACTTAAAAAACAGTCAGCATATCCAGTTTTCTTCTCAGCTGCAGAGAGGCCAGGAGATGAGACTTGGGGTTCATCTGTTGGAGAGGGGAAAAGACACAGGCAGGGGGACAGCAGAGACTGGGACACAGGAGTGCAGTAAAATCCTAAGTACTGCCCTACAGCAGCCAATAATGTGATGGAGGCATCTTTGGATGGAGGCAGCCTTGTTTCTGTCTCCATCCTATGTCTTCACCCTCACGTTAATGTCTTCTTTTGTCTCACTTTTAACTTTTATGACCTATTTATTGTTTATTCTTGTAAGAAGCTTTACATCCTTTCTGAAAGAGAGTGGGGCAAAAACCAACAAATACAAGATACAACATAGAAGGTATGTGGGTATGCCAGGAATAGAAACCTATCCTAACCAGTGCCAGATCTCTCTGAATGGCAGAGCCCAGCAAGCATCCAGCCATCTACCTGGGTATCTTAAAAGATATCAACTGGATGTGTCCAGAAAGTATCTTACAGTCTCCCTCAAACTGGTCTTCCTCTAGTCTTGGTAAATAAGTTGTCTAGTGCCTAGGCCCTAAAAAGCACTTTGAGTGATGCCTGGCACATAGAAGTGTTAAATTAGCCATTATTCTTACTCTGGAAATTACTCCTCATGCCTCAGTCCAATCCATCACCATTTCTGGATGATTTTACTTTATAAATATCTCTGAAATCCATTCACCTTTCTCCAACATCACCCTTGCCCAAGCCCCCAGCCTCTTTTACCTCTAAGACATCCAACAATTTATTCTCTACAGAGGAACCAGTTTGATCTTTTTAAACCTCTCAGTGATTAAAACCAGTTCCAGAATCTGGTTGTTTGAGGAAACAGCCCTTCACCAATGCCTAGAGATTATACAACGACCCCTGTTCATCTCTAGAGCCTTGTTCCCTAACTTGATCTCCCTTATTTCAGCCACAATGGGTTTTTCTCGCCATTCTTCAAAAATGTCATTCACTCTCCTACTCCTAAGGCTCTCAAATGTTCCAGACCCTCTGCCTGTGCCCTCAAATAAAGCTATCTTCAAAGCAGTGATCATTGACTTTTTCAAAATAAAGGCAGGGCACTTCTTGAGAGGAGCAGAAAGAGTTCCAGTGCATGGGCCAGGAAGGGTTGCTTTGTTCAGTGGGGCAGTGTGTGCACTGCACAAACAGTCAAGGGGATGAGTAGACTGCAATTCATCTCAAGCTCTACTTGTCAAAGCATACCCTGGTACAGAGGATAAGCCATCTCTTTACCAAACTTTTTATTTGTAGAGCTGCGTTCTCTGAAAGGGGGTGTCTTTTGCTAATTTGCAGTGAAGATACCATATAGGCTAAGTGACAGCCCAACCCTATAGTGAGAACACACAGTAGGTGGATAATAGTGGATCTACCTTTAAATGTACATTTCTTACCTGTTGTAGCGACATCACATTGCCAAAGACCAGGAAAGAGACTGATTATATCCACTGCCTGTCTCTTCTGCATTCTTTCTTTGCACAGCAAGAAAACGAGTTGTTCTGCATCTTTAGTACTAGTTCAGAGCTGAGGCTGACTTGAAAAATACTGTGCCTTACTCTGTGCACCAAGCAATTGGACAACTTTCAAGTCTAGGAGCGATGCAATTAGCACTTTGCATAATTAAATTCATAGTAAAATGCCTTCTGGGAATTCAGCCTTTTAAAATTAACTATTCTTATTAAGCTCATTCATGTGTCTCATTAAAAAATGTGGACTAATCCTAGCCATACCGAACATACATTTTAGCAAATAAAATTAGCACTAAATAGTTGGCCTTGCAGTGAAAGCATTTCACAGACAGAGGAGACCTTGGAGATCACCTGGTAAAAACTTCCACATTAGGGATGAGAAACCTGGGGCTCAGCGATTGGAAGCAAGGTCCCCTGAGTAACTCAACTCAGAGGTGGTCTTGTTAAGATGATGCCCAGGTTTCCTGTCTGCCACACTAGTGCTTCCAGAGGTCACAGCAGAAAAAGCAAAAGGAAAAAGGAAACCCCTACTCCTCTACCAGGCAGTAAGTATAAATGAAAGCCACATTTCTAACCACTTGGTCTGCTTACAAAGGATGGTTTTCCAGAATAGTGGTTGCCACCCCTGTGGTGCATCTAATCACAATCAACTCCAGGATGGTTGGTTTTTTGGAAGCAACACATTTTGAGGGTTTCACTCTCACATGAAACACAGGGCGTGGGATACTGAGGCCCAGGCAAAGATGTAGGTTGTCCTTCTCATGCTATTTAACAGGACTGAAGTCTTTGAGACCACCTGAGTCCTGCACACTTAGATTTGCAGAATACAGCAGTGAGTACTTCCCCAAAAGGGTGGACCAGAAGATTCCAAGAATAGTCTCCCCTTGTGTATATGTAAATAGGGCCAATTTAAGAAATCTGTTTACACCTATTTTGAACTCTGTGCCCCAGAAGCCGGCATGTGGTGGTCCAGTGGGCGTCACTGTGGAGTGGGCGTCTCAGTGCACAGATCCATGGGCTGTAGCTGGGCAGGCCTGGGGTTAACCCTGAATGCACCACTTACTCACTGTCGCCTGTGCAGGTCCTTGTACTTCTCTGAGCCATAGCGGCCACGGCTGTACATGGAAACACTAACAACTGCTTCCCAGAACTGGTAGGATTCAGTAATATAACGTAGATGAGAATACCATGAGCACAGCCAGGAGAGCTGAATCCCTCTCTCCCCATTTCCTTAGTGAGGCTGTGAGGTCTCTGTGAGGCCTTCAATTTTTATCTTCACCTCAGTGTCTGCGATGCCAGCCTTGGAGCCTTGGAACATAGTCTGTGCTCAATAAATATTTGTTGAATTAATTAATAGATGTATGAGTGCAGGAACATGTTACATCTTTTCCTGTGTCTGCAACAGCAGCCAGCTGTGGTGGGTTGATAGCTCCATGTCCAAAACGATAGCTCCATGTCCTAAAGCCCAGAGCCTGCCCTTATGTGGAAAAGGGGGCTTGGCAGCTGCAATTAATTTAAGGATCTTGAAATGAGACCATTCTGGGTTATCTGGGTGGACCTTGTCTTTGTCCATTCAGGAAGCTATAATGAAAACACCAAAGATTGGGTCGCTTACAAACAACAAACATTTATTTCTCACAGTTCTGGAGACTGAGAAGTCCAAGATCAAGGCAACAGCAGGTCTGGTATCTGGTGAAGGCCCACTTCCTGGTTCATAGGTAGCTTTCTTTTCATTGTGTCCTCATAAGACAGAAGGGCCAACGGAGCTCTCTGGGGTCCCTTTTATAAGGGCACTAATCCCTTCATGAGGGCTCTACTCTCCTGACCTAATTACCTCCGCAAAACCCTACTTCCTAATAACCATCCCATTGGGAATTGGGCATGGGATGGGGATACAAGCATTCAGCCTATAGCAGACCTAAATCCAATAATAGGGGCCCTTATGAGAGACATAAAAGAAGATACAGAAACACAGGAGAAGGTCATGTGAAGGTGGAGGCAGAGACTAGAGTGATGCAGCCACAAGGAATGACGACAGCCACCAGAAGCTAGAAGCATAAAAGGAAGGGTTCTTTCTGAGAGGCTCTAGAAGGAGTGAGGCCCTGCTGACACCTTGATTTCTGAATTCCGGTTTCCAGAACTCTGAGAGAATAAATTTCTGTTGTTTTAAGCCACACAGTGTGTGGTAATCTATTATGGCAGCCCTAGGAAATTAATATGCCAGCCTGTGGGAGACACTCAGGAAACACTGGGAGATGAAAAGGGAAGGGATTCTGAGTCACGCCCTACTATACACCCACAGCGGGTACCCAAGTGGGGTCAACTAGGAAACAGGAATTTGGGTGGAGGTACATGAACCTTTGAAATTCCATTAAAAAATGAACAAGACATCTTGAAAAGCCACCCAGATAACACTACTTATTTTTCCTAGAAGAATATACCATATTCTTCTAGAAGAATTTTCCTCTACCCTGCCCCCTACCAGACACCCTTGGCAGAGACCGCTTCCTGATAATAACTCCTTTTTGTTCAGAGTTAGAGACACCCCTTAGATGTCCAGTGGAAGCACCAAAGAGCAGCTGGACAGTCGACCTGGAGCTTAGCAAGGATCAGAGTGGGCACCCAGAGTGGCTGCAGCCTCCACCCTGAGCTCCAGGCTCATGTCCCCAGCTGCTCCTTACATGCTCCCAACTGAACTCCTGATCTCCCCACCCCATCTGCTACTTCACCAGTCTTCCCCATCTTTGAGACTAGCTACTTCATTCATTTCTCTGTCCTCCTCACTTGGTCTCACACCCTTCATCCACTAACATTGGCACTACCTTGAAAACATGCCTAGAATCCAGTCTCTGTGGTCCACTGGTACCACAGACCACCATGCTTTCTAAACTGGACTATTTTAAGAGCTTCCTAACTGGTTTTTCTGCTTTTACCCCAGTTCTACGATTCTATTCTCCAGCTGGCAGCCAGAGAAAGATTTTTAAATCCTATGTCAGGTCAAATGCCTCCCCTAGCTCATTCGGAATGAAACTCCTGATCTTTATCCGGGTCCAGAAAGTAGTGCATAGGCTGTCCCCACCCCCCATACTACCCCTTGCACCTTTGATTTCATCTCTTCCCACTCTCACCCCACTCACACAGCTGGAGCCCCTACCTCCTCATTGTTCTTTCAAAATGCCAAGCGTACTCCTACCTGGGGGGCTTTGCAACCACGGTTCCCTCTACCTGTTAGATGTCTGCATTGCCTTGCCTCTCCCATCATTCAGGTTCTGATCCTGAGTAACCTCGTCAGAGAGGCCACCTCTGACCATTCTATAGAACAACACTTTCTAACCTGTCTCCTCTGCTCTATTTTTGTCTTCTTTTCATATCACAGGTTATCAAGAGAATGACCTTGGACAGCATGCTTAAAAATTCCATACCCCGCTGGGAAATATCCACAATTTCATCAAAAATCTGTAAGAGTTTTGTGGCCCTGAGATTATGGAACAAAACAAGCCAGATTCTGGGCAAGTTCATGTGTCTTTTGGACCTGGGGAGAGACTGACTTATCTATAGAGTGAAAGAAATGCAAAACCAGCAGTGATGGCCATCTGGGTGGAGAATCATGAATTACATGTGAATCACAGGGACATGGGTAGAGCCACAACCTTCTTCCTTAGGCAGCTCTGAAAAAGGGGTTCAGGTGACAGTTGATGCTGCAAAGATCTGGCTGTATCTGGTTATTAAACATAGTAAACCTGAAAGGCAGCCCCACAAACCTGAAAAGGTTGATATCATTGTTTCCTTAAAGATTATATTTCAACTCTTAGGAAATTTCAATTAATTATAAACATGTCTAGGATAATCAAATCCATAGTATTAATATTTACATAATAAAAATTTTAATATTAAATTGCTTATTTTATTTATAATAATTTGGCCTATCAAAATGAACATATCAACCTAGTAACATCCATTTAAAATATGTAATTGAGTAATAATTTATTTGACTTAAAACTTTAATTTGAAATCTTACTAAGTTTATATATAGTTTCATTTTTTTAGCTGGGCCATCCTGCCACCTAAGGATTACTCATGCAAATTAGCTTAATTTAATAGCTTTATAAAAATTATTTAAGCACCTAGGGAGATTTGTCAATACAAATGAGCTACTAAAAAATGAAACTGAATACACAGAATTTATAAATGTAGCTTAAGTTTGCAAATGCAAATATTTTTCAAATGGCCCTTAAGTAAGATGTATAAACTGAGCTTAAATCCTTGCTTTTTTAATATGTGACTTTAATAAATTAGTCATTAATTTCTAAAACCAGATACTTCAGAATAATATTTTCTGCACCCTTAAACCATTGAGGATTTCAAACATCATTTACCCCTCATTAGAATACAAGCCCCATAAGAATATTTTGCATGTTAATTCACTGCTGCATTCTCAGTCCTTAGGGCTGTTTCTAGCACATGGTAGGTGCTCAGGAAAATGTTGTTGAGTGAATGGAGCAGAATACTTTTTGCCCCTGGGTCCTAAATGATTTCCAGGCTCTTAGTATGTCCTAAAGAGATGAAAGCCCAGTGATAGTATGGAAGAGGGCCAAGATCCTGAATAAAGTCAGATGGAAGGGTGCAGAGGCAGGCCTCAGATCCTGACTTCTTGGGTTCTCTGCTCCTCAGAGGCATCTATACTTGTGGCCTCCTCCATGAAGTCCCCCATGGTATTCAGAGTATGTTACACTGTGTACATGACTCAACCTTGTGAGGTTACTTTTGTGCTTGTTTCATCTCCTCTTCTGATGGGCTGAAAAGCTCTACATTTCTATACCATGCCAACATCCTCACATGCTTTTTCGATGGATGGATGGATGGATGGATGGATGGATGGATGGATGGATGGATAGATGGATGGGTAGATGGATGAATAAGTAAACAAAAGGCTCTTCTGTAAAGCACACTTTTGTGCCTATTGCTGCCACAGAGGTGAACCACCCAGGATTTGCGATCAGACTGCATGGGATCCACTAACTTCCCCTGACTTCACTCCATGTGTAAGAAATACTGCACATTCTTCAGGCTTTAAAAATAAAACGCCAGCCTCAATATGCTTACCAGGCAAGATGAAAGGACAAGCTAGACTCAGGACGCCAGTGGAAACATTTAAAATTGTTTGCTTAAGATATGTCAATAGATACCTGCAGATGTAAAGACTTACCAGATACGCAGTCCTTTGGGGGAAGAGTTTCAACATGGTTTACGTGTCAGTTTTGTTATTTATAAACAGAACAAAATCTGGAGGGAAGGAGCCTGAGAAGATAAGCCTTTAGGTAAATAATTTGGGAGGCACCAGAAGCTGCTTCCTGGGATGGACCATAAGAGCTTAACAACAGGGGTGGTTGGGGAGAGTTGGAAGGTAGGGTGGGAAAGGGAAATAGAATAGGCCAGGAGTTTATACAGAGCTTCTCACATTTTAAAAAGCATGTGAGGGGGGCCTTGTTAAATGCAGGCTGTGATTCAGTGGGTCTGGGCTGGGGGCTAAGAGTATGCATTTCTAATGAGCTTGCAGGTGATGACAATGCTGCTAGTTTGTGGGATGCCCTTTGAAGAGGAATGGTCTGTGGTGTGAAGCATTATACACCCCTTCAAACACATTAGTACAATACAACAAAACAACTCCCCCCTCCCCCCAGACCAAGAAGTACAAACAGGGCCAGTGCTGTTTTTATTCTTATCAGGTAAGTATCTTAGAAGCTGTATGTTAACATAAACCAATTGAAAACATTCTGGTAATATTCATTTATTTGTTCAACAAATATTTACTGAGCACCTACTAAGTGTCAGGCACCCTTTCAAGTTTTGGGGGTACAGTGGTAAGCAACCATGATAAAGTCCCTGACCGTGAGCAGTATGCCAATATAGGAAATCAGACAGTAAACTCATAAACACAAAAAGAAATAACAAGCAAAAAAAAGATAAAATTGTTTCAGTTTATGATAAATGGCAAAAGAAAATAAAACAGGGTTATGTGTTAGAGAGCGGTTTGGGAAGGAGGCCTGTTGTGAAGGGGTGAGAAGTAATTAGCCATGCAATGTTATATGGGGAGAGCATCCCAATCAACAAATACAATGGTCCCAAGTTGAGAAAAAGCTTGGCAAGTTTAAGGGATGGTATTTCGGTGTAGTTGAAGTGTAGTGACCAATGAGGAAAGAATTAATCCTCAGCCGGATTATGGTAAGAAACTGGGGTTTTATTCTAATGGTGATGGGGAGCCTGTACAAGGTTTTAAGCAGAGGATCGACATGAACATTTTTAAAAGACCACTCTGATCAATCTAAAATCACCAGTAGTGGCACAACCAGCCATGTACCTGCTAATAAAATAAAATGTAGAGGACACAACGTATGATGGAATAGTCTTCCAATATAAAGTCTTTAAATTCACCATCTGTAATAGTTTATAGGAACTACAGGAGATAGAGGTACAAGGTCAAGGATAACATGACGAACCACTCAGACAAATCAAGAAGGTGAGGCCACTGGCTTCCTTTCTTTTCAACAAATCAGCGGCATGAAAAAAGGGAGGAGGGTACTTAAGATTAAAAGAGAGTTTAAAGATATCACAATCAAATTTATGCAATATGTGGATCTTTATTGATCATGGTTCCAATAAGCCATCTGTAAGAGACATTTGGGGGACAACTGGAAGCATTTTAAGGTAGAAACACAATCTTAGGTAATAATAAAAAATCATTTCAATTATTTTAAATGTTGTAAGGTATTGTGGTTAAGGAGGAGAATGTGTGTATTTTTCACAGATGAATATTGAAGAATTTAGGAGTCATGAAAACTCATGATGTTTGAAATTTGCTAATGATTTGCTTCTGATCAATACAGTACAGTAAAAGAGATGGTCTGTCACCTCCACGATTAGGTTAGAAAAGCCCTGTGACTTCCATTTTGCTGGCCTTCTCCCTCTGGCTCTTTCTGCTTGCCTACTCTGATGAAGCAATATGCCATGTCACCAGCTGCCTTGGGAAGAGGACGTGAGTGCAGTCCCCACCAACAGCCTGCAAGGAACCAAATTCCCCAACAATCATGGGAATGAGCTTGAAAGCAGATCCCTCCCCCAGTCAGTCTAGAGATGACCACAGCCCCGGCCACCATCTTGAATGCAGCCTGTAAGAGAACCTAAAGGGATCTCAGATCCAGCTAAGCCGTACCTGAACCCCTGTTCCACAGACAATGGAATGAGACAAAATGATTATGTGTTCTTTTAGGCTGGGTGGTTAGTTATGCAGCTATAGATAGCTATAGACTGACAGATATTGATATAGGTAACTATATAATACACTATTATGTAGATTTACCATAATTCACTTAACTAATATATTATTAAGGGGAAATTAAGTTATTCCCAAGACTTTTGCTATTATAAGCAACACTGCAACATACATATATTAGTCCTGTCATAGCTTTAGGAAAGTATTCTTTTTTTTTAAAAGATTTTATTGGGGAATTGGGGAAGGGGGACAGTGTTGGGGGATTGGGGAAAGGGAACAGCCAAGTTGTTGTCCTTCAATCTTAGTTGTGGAGGACTCAGCTAGCTCAGCTCCAAGTTTAGTCGCCATCCAGCTGCCCATTGGCAGCTCACAGCAGCTCAGCTCAAGGTGCCATGTTCAATCTTAGTTGTGTATGTGTGTGGGTGCAGCCCACCATCCCATGTGGAAATTGAACCAGAGACCCTGTTGCTCGGAGCTCGTGCTCTTAACCAACTGAGCCACTCGGCTGGCCCAGAAAGTGTTCTTAAAGAGCACTCTTAACTTTTGAGAATTACTGAATTGTCCTTCCCAAGGGTCACCAATTTTATACTCCCAACAACACTGCTGAAAAGCATTGCAGAGGTAGAGAGCATTTCTGCAAATATTGAGCATTATTGCTATTTCAATTGATGGGTGAAAAAATTCTCATTGATGTTTTAATTTATATTGCATTGATTATGAAATAAATTGGGCAGTTTTCATCTGCTTGTCATTTATTGTACATTGTTTAAAAACTGCCTCTTTGTATCTTTTCACCATTTTCCTTTTTAAATTTTCCTTTCATTCTCATTCTTTCTTTGTTCTTTATTTTGTTTGTTTTAAATTTTTCTTAATAAACACTTATTTTAACAGGTTGCTCATCTTTGTTAATTGAATAATGCCTTAATCTGGCAAATATTTTTTTCCTAGTTTATTTTTAGACCTGTTTATGGTTTTGCTTATTTTTTTTTCATATATATATACATATTTACTTTTATGAGGTTGAATTGGTAATTTTTCTTCTTTGTATCGTCTGGGTTTGTGTCATTTCTGAAAAACATTCATGATGAGTAGGATAATGATGGTGATGATGGTGAAGTGAGGAAGGAAGGGGAGGGATGATAAACATTTACTTGATCTGTTACGTTCCAGTCACTGTTCTAGAAGCATCATGCACATTACAAGTCTGACAATTAAGTTTGGGAATTTGTTGCAACAATATTGCTAACCTTTTTTGACATCAGAGGGATTATTCATTATGAATTTGTACCAACTGGACAAACGGTTAACCAAGTTTACTATTTGAAAATGCTGAGAAGGCACGTGAAAAAGTTAGACGAATAAGACCTGAACTTTTTGCCAACAATTCATGGCTCTTGCATCACGACAATGTACCAGCTCACACGGCACTGTCTGAGAGGGAGTTTTTAGCCAGGAAACAAATAACTGTATTGGAACACTCTCCCTACTCACCTGATCTGGCCCCCAATTACTTCTTTCTTTATCTGAAGATAAAAGAAATATTGAAAGGAAGACTTTTTTTTTTTGAGGGCAGTGTCACTGGCCCTCATATGTGGGACCCGAACCGGGGCTGCTGGCTTCCCAAGCCAGTGCTCAACCACAGTGCCACTCGGCCGGCCCCGAAAGGAAGACATTTTGATGACATTCAGAACATCAAGGATAATACAACGACAGCTCTGATGGGCATTCCAGAAAAAGAGTCCCAAAATTGCTTTGAAGGGTGAACTAGGTACTGACATCGGTGCATAGCTTCCCAAGGGGAGTACTTTGAAGGTGACCATAGTGATATTCAACAATGAGGTATGTAGCACTTTTCCTAGGGTGAGTTTGCAAACTTAATTGTCCTACTACATATGTCATTTAATCCTTGCATTACTGTATGAGATGGAAGCCACTTTTACTCTGATTTACAAATTACAAACACTGGGTTCTAGAGAAGTCACTTTTCCAGATTTTAGAAACTGCCTTCTTAGCCATCACATACTTGCAAAGACTTTCTGACACTGGGCCTTCGTGAGTTTTTGCCAACACAGAGCACAGGGGTTTCTGTGACCGCAAAATGAACTCTGTTTCTTGGGTGCCTGGGATGATTACAACACCTTTTCATTACCAAGGAAACCTTTTATTCTATAGGAAAATGGAGCCATAAATGATTTACCACACACAAGGAGGCACAAATGGAAATTGTTGCTGAAAACCAGCTCCTCTCTGAGCGATGGGTCGGGATGGGAACAGAAGCATGGCCTTTTGGAATTGCTCACATCCTATACCAATTAAGTGTTTGGGGAAGCTGACAATGGCTTCCTGATGTGGAAATCACTTTGAAACTTGCAGGCTGGTAGTTAAAGCCATTAGCCCCGCTTGGGTTTCAAGGACAACTACGAAGAAAATATTGTGAAAATTGCACATGAAGCATGGATTTGCCAACCCCTGGATTAGCCCCAACTGGTCAAGAAATTGCTTTTAACACTTTATGTCCTTAGTGGACTAATAACTGGGGCAAGATGCAAAACAAACCTCACTTTAGACAACATGAGGCTTCTTAAAAGTCGCAGGTGTCTGCACCAGACAGCTACTGGGTGAAGAGCCTGGCTCTTTTTTCCTTCAACAGTTTTTATTTCAGGCCCAAGATCAAAGGGGTGCACGTGAGTCCAGGGCCTCTCGCCCAACCCTTCCTGTTGGCACAGGGTTGGCTGCTCCAGCAGAAATCCCCAAGGGACACCGAGGAAGGCATTTCTAAATGCTCCTCAGGCAGAATAAAGGTTGGGCCACCAGAAGAAATGGAATAGGAGGGAAGCCCCACTAACTGCAAGCAGACTTCATCTTGGCTTCTCAGGGGTCTGTGGCTCTCAACTGTCTAGTCCAGGATATAGTTGAGCCATCACAGGATACGCTCTGGGAAGGACTATTTTCTTTCTCTGCTTGCTCACGTGCAGTGAGGGTCTAAATTGTCTCTTCTTTCTGTGAGGAAGCTCGTTGGTGTGGAAAGTCAGTGTGTCAGGAGAGAGGAGATGTTAGCTCGAGTCTCAGCATTGCCCTTGACCTAATCTAACATAGCTGCTTGCATCTTACCCATGCTGAGTGGTTAAGACCCTGGGTTTGGGAGTCAGGCTGGAAGACTCTCTTAACCCTCTATTTCCTTATCTTTAAAATAGGAATAAAAATAGTGGCTCCACTGACAACTGTCAGGAGGGTTCCATGAGAGGACACATGTGAAGCATTTAGGGCTCAGAGTGAATGGTACCATCTGGAGTTGTGCAAAGAAGTATTTCTGGCCTATCACAGTGTATGAGTCAAGGTTCTCCTGAGAAACAGAATGAGATAGCTGTCTATAGATATAGATATATAGATATACAGCTATCTATAGATACAGAATATTATATATATATATGTAATATATAATATGCTATCCATCTTACATCTAAAGAAATTTATTTAAGGAAGAGACTTACTTTATGGCTCACACGATTGTGGGGGTCTGAAATCTGCAGGACAGGCTGGCAGGCTGGAGACCCAGGGAAGAGCTGATGTTGCAGTCTGAAGGCATCTGGGGGCAGAAACCCTTTTTTCTCAGAGGACTTCAGTCTTTCCCTGAAGGCCTTCAACTGATGAGATGAGGCTCACCCACAGTGTGGAGGGTAATCTGCCTTACTCAAAGTCTACTCATGTAAACATTAATTACACCTAAAAAACACCTTCCCAACAACATCTAGACTTGTGTTTGACTAAGAACTAGGTACCATGGCTTGGCCAAGATGCCACATGAAATTAACCATCACACATAGTAAATGGTCTGTATGTACAGTTTGTGTTGTTCTTGTGATGTAGTTGTTATTATTATTGTTGATCTATATACCCTTTCAGGTCCATTCTAGTCCTGAGCTCATCCTCTGATTCACAGCTTGCATTCACGTTTTGGGAAAGAGAAAGTACTGCAGTATTTTGTGAGCAGATGGAATCTGAGGAGGGCTCATACAGGAAAACCTAGTTTTCCCAACTAGGAGTTGAGATAAAAGTTGGACATGGAGTTGGGGTAAAAGTTGGGGCCAATACCTTTATACCTTCCCCACAGTAGGCTTTCCCAAATTAAAGCATAGATTATGTATGTAAAGCATGCATTACATATCCTTTCTAGTAGCTGAGATATATCGAATACTTACTACATGCCAGACAGTGTTCTACATGCTTTAAATGTGTCAGCACATTGAATGCTCACAGCAACCACATGATATGGGTGCCATTATCATCCCTCATTTCATTAGAGGAAGGTGAGGTCATGGGTGTAAAAGCTGTGGGCAAGGTTACACAGCTAGGGAGTGGGAACTAAAGCAAGTCATTGCATCTTGTTCTAGAGCCTGTGGGTATCAACTGCATCCCCACCATGAACAATGGCTAAGTGCTAGAGTGAAGGGGTGAAGGACACTGAGACTGCCCAGAGACTCACTGCTGTGTGGAGAGAAGGAGTCTTGGGAAGGTGGGTCTCTCTAGTGTACATAAAGATCACTTGGAGGGGCCTGTTGAAAAGGCAGATACTCAGGTCCCACCCTGGAGATACGAAGCTTGGGGTATTTCCAGGAACCACACAGTATTCCCCTGCAGTCTCCTCCCTCTGCGTTGGCTATGCCGAGGCTCAGAGGCTCCCTGATGTGCACCTGTTCTGTAGTATTGGGAAGCTGAGCATTAAGAATTGAAGAAGTATCCTGGCTTATCAACAAAAATGAAAGCAGGGGGTGGCTGGTTGGCTCAGGTGATTAAAGCATGGGCTAATAGAACCAAGGTTGCCAGTTCGATTCCCACATGGGCCAGTGAGCTGCGCCCTCCACAACTAGATTGAAAACAATGACTTGACTTGGAGCTGACGGGTCCTGGAAAAACAGTTCCCCAATAAAGTTAAAAAAAAAAAAGATGAAAGCACCACTACCAAGTATACCTATGAAAGTTTCTGTATTTAATAATCGCTGATGTCCTAAACGTCTGTTATAATCTAAGAGATGTCTTATAAGTCTTGATGGCAGGTCAGAGCTATCCAGGCACAAGAGATCCCGGAATTCAGTGTACCATCACTTTAGTACCATAGGAATTCTATGACCTAGGGAGTATGAGGTGTGATTAAAAAAATACAGTGAATGTTAAAATTAAAAAAACAAACAAACCATTACAGTAAAAGATACATTGCCATTAATCCCCCTCAAAATACTCCTCCTTGCTTCGAACACACTTATCCCGTCATTCTTGCCACTTCCTGATGCAGTTCTGGAAGTCCTCTTTCGTGAGTGTCTTCAGTTGTGCTGTCATGGCTGCCTCGATATCCTGAATTAATTCGAACATTTTCCTTTCATGGTCACTTTGACTTTGGGGAAGAGCCAGAAGTCACATGGTGCCAGAACCAGTGAATAAGGTGGATGAGGACACACCATAATATTTTTATTTGACAGAAATTGCCATGTATCAGAAGCAATGTGTGACAGGGAACGTTGTCATGATGGAGGATGAAGTAAAGACACTCACGAAAAAGGACTTCCAGAACTGCTTCAGAAAGTGGTAACAATGATGGGATAAGTATGTTTGAAGCGAGGGAGAGTATTTTGAGGGGGATTGACAGCAATGTGTCTTTTACTGTAATATTTTTTTTTAAAGATTTTATTGGGGAATTGGGGGAAGGGAACAGACAAGTTGCTGTCCTTTTGTTCTTGCATCTAATTGTGGAAGACGTTGCTTCACTGGCCCATGTTGGTATTATCACTGCGGTTTTCCTGGGTGAGGCAGTCGCTCATTGGCTATTGGGCGGCCACTCATGGCAGCTCAAGGCAGCTCATGAAAGTGCACGCCAGCTGCCGGCCAGCCCCACTGCAGCCTATGCCATCGCCGGTGACTCATGGCAGCCCAGCTCCAGGTCAAGCTGTTTTTCACCATCTTAGCTGTAGAGGACTGCAACATCACTGGCCCTCATGTGGGATCCAAACCGGGGCCCTGCTGCTCAGAGCTGGCTTCCCAAGCCAACTCCTAACCAATATGCCACTTAGCCGGCCCTGTAATATATTTTTTTTTATTGAAACATTCACCATATCTTTTGATCACACCCATATATGTAAAAACATGGAATTCTTGCCAAGTTTAAAAGTCTTTGGACCAAGACAAGAAGATATTTATACATAAGAACAACATGCAAAATCCAATCAAGCAGTCTAACTGTTGCAGACTTTGGAATGCAGTCAAAAAAAAATCAGGCAATATGTGGAATTTGAACCTAAGAACATGGGCTATGGGAACATCTTTTTTTTAAAAGTTAAGGGTCACTGACATAAAGGCCAGTGTAGCCCAGTAGGGATTTGGACAAGCATGTCAGCCTCCGGTAAATATATCTCTGGTCCTTAAATGAGCAGAAAAAGTGTATGTAGTAAACAGATAATGAACTCTCAAGGATGTCCACATCTCAATCTCCAAAACCTATGAATATGTGACCTTGCATTTCACAGGGGACTATGCAGATATGATTAAGTTAAGGATCTTAAAATAAGGAGATTATCCTAGGTTATCTGGTGGGCCCAGTGCAAGCACAAAGCTCCTTATAAGAAGGAGGCAAGTGAGTTAAAGTCAGAAAAAAATGACACAATAATGGAAGCAGAGGTCAGAGAGAGATTTGAAGATGCTATACTGCTGGCTTCGAAGATGGAGGAGGGGGCCATAAACGAAGGAATGCAGGCAAGCTCTAGAAGCTGGAAAAGGCAAGGAGACAGAATAGCCTCCAGAAAGAATGAGCCATAGTGGCCCATTTTAGATGTCTGGCCTCCAGAACTGTAAGATCATACATTTGTGTTGTTGTAAATCTGCTTTGAGGTCATGTGTTTCAGCAGCAATAGGAAATGAATGAATACACAAGTCTTCCCTGTACTGGAATGAGAACCACCCTGGTTGTCTGTTGCTCCCAGTCTATGCTTGACAGGAACCTCTGGGTCTATAATAGTTGAATGAGTACACAACTTTTATTCAGGCTAAGAATGCGACTTAAGATATAAAAAAATGTTTAAAAGACTCAGAACACTGTATTAAAATTTTTGTGTTAAGGAATATGTAAAAATTTGATAGCTTACATAATTGTCACAATTTTAAGCATTTGAACTATTAGAGTGGTAGCTTATAATGACAATTTAAAATGTGTCGAGTACTTGATTTAGATTTGTAATTTTAAGTTAAAACCACACTAAATTAATTTTCCACTTTGGAATATGTAAAAGAACATTAAGTCTACTGATTTATATAATATTTTTATTTTTATATTTATAAAAATTATTTAAGTACTTAGAAAGATTTGCTTAAGTCAGATAACTGAAGGACTTATGACAAATAAAATTCATGAAATGCATAAATACCATATAAAACATTTGAAGGCTTTAAACTAAGTGATGAGTGGAGCAAACATTATTTAGAAGTTTTTAAAAACTAATTGCTAAAATGTGGGCTGACAAATAAGTAAAATAATAGAATTTGTAGGCTGTATTTCAAAGCTTAAGAACTAGGTTTTTATATTTGAGTATAAATTGAAAATTAGTTGTCTTTCTACATACAAACACCATCCTCGACCACACTATGACACTCATATCAATAGTCTGGAAGGCATTTGATCCTAAGTCCCGACAAAGTGACACGATACAAACTACATAGGAAAGTGTACATTTCTATGCAAAATTACATTTTATCTTCTTTCCCATGGTAACCAGATGCTCCTCTTATTAGCACTTTGAATATTCGTTCCTTTTATCCTGATTGGATATCATTGTGATTGATAATGTGGTCAAACTAGCTGGATCACCTACTAAACAGATAAGACATGTGCCTAAGATTGCAGCAAAGATGGTCTTCAGTTTTTTTGGGAAAAATATTGGTATTTGATATTTAAAAAAATAGTCTTATGGAAAAAGAAAACTAAATTCATGGTCTGGAGTTATTTTTACTTTTGAGGTTCATATTTGAGGAGAATAACAATCTTTCCAAGGGCCTAGGACCTCACCAGTTCTGTGGTGGGAGGGGGCAGGGTGAAAAAGGTGAAAGGGATTAGGAAGTACAAAGTGCCAGTTATAAAAGTAGTCACAGGGATGTCAAGTTCAGCATAGGAGATAGAGTCAGTACTGTAGTAAGAACTATGGTGTCAGATGGGTACTAGACTTCCTGAGGTGACCACATCATAAGTTATATAAATGTCTAATCACTATGTGGTACACCTAAAACTAATACTATTGCATGTCAACTGTAATTGAAAGATAATTTTTTTAAAAAAGGAAGGGGGCCGGCCGAGTAGCATGGTGGTTAAGAGCTGGCTGGGACTCCAGCTGCCCCGGTTCGGGTCCCACATATGAGGGCCAGTGACACTGCCCTAAAAAAAAAAAAAAAAAGGAAGGGAACTCTCACCCATGCTACAACATGAATAAACCTCAGGGAACTAAGACAAATACAATAATACCTTGGTTTGCGAGCATAATTCGTTCCAGACACAAACTACTTGTACTGCAAGACATCGCTTGTTTTCCGCGTTAAAATGCATTAGAAATGTTTGCTTGTCTTGTGGAACACTCGCAAACCAAGTTACTCGCAATCAAAGGTTTTACTGTACTGTATGATTCCACTTCTACGATGCACCTGGAGTAGTCAAACTCACAGAGACAGAAAGTATAATGGTGATTGCCAGGAGCTGGGAGGGGGGTGGGGGAGAGGGGGAGTTATTGTTTAGGATATGGAATTTCCGTTTTACAACAGGAAAAGAGTTCTGGAGATGGATGGTGGTGATGATTGCACAACAATAGGAATGTAATTAATGTCACTGAACTGTGTACTTACAAAAATGGTTAAGATGTTAAATGTTACGTTATGTGTACTTTACCACAATAAAAAAATAAAACAAGCAGAAAAAAACACAGGCTTAACAGCACAGTGGCTTAGCCTTGAGATTCAAATGACCAAGCAGAGCTTCTCCTACCATCTGTTGATGACAGGTAGCTTCCCACACCCACTGCAGTTGGCCGTAGGCTTTGATGGTGACTCACAGCTTTGTTTTTGGCTATGAAGGTTCATAAAGAAGGCATTTCTTCCCACTCTATTTAAAACATGCTCACTCCAGGGCACTGGGCATGTCCTATTCCTGTTCCCTGCTTTGTTTCTCCCTCTAGCACTTCTCATCATCCGGCACACTAGGTTTTGCTTGCTATTTATTACTTTTGTATCAATCAGAAGAGAAAGAAAAACCAACACAGGAAGGCAAAGGGAACAGCATGTGTGAACACTTTGGGGTATGAACATTCTTGGTATTCAGGGAATGACCTGATGTGCTATGATGGTATATGGATGGCCATATGGTCAGATTTATTACAAAAAAAGAATTGCAGAGTGGTTTACTTGTTTATTTGCTTATTTTTTCTTCTCATTGTCACCAAAGGGCAGAGATTTTTGTAGGTTTTGTTCACTGTTTGTGACAGTACCAGCCCTTTTGCCCATAGCCCTTCTTCCCTTCTAACTTTTAGTAACAGAAGCCCCACCTCCACTTAGCATTGGCTGGGTGTGTGGTTGCCAGCTAACGAGCACATCTGCTAGCCTCTCTTGTAGGTACATGAGCAACTGCCAATAAGTTATTCTTTAACTTTCAGGTCTTGCCTTACAATGATTGTCTCCTTTTTGCAGGCTACACACAGACATGGCAAGGATGAACTGTATAAGGGCAATGCCTTTGAGAATGGCCAAGCCACAAGACAGAAGGAGCCTGAGTCCTCTGATGCCATACAGAACAGAGTCACTCACCAGGCCCGACTGCCTGCCAACCTCTGCATGGCAAATGAGACATAAAGGTCTATCATATTTTGGGGTCTCTTTGTTTTGGCCTGTTATGAACTGCATTGTCTTCCCCAAATTCATGTTGGATTTTGACAAGCCAGGGTTGTCTACAAGCCAGGAAGACAGGCCTCACCAGAAACCAACTCTAGCAGCACTTTGATCTCGAACTTCAAACCTCTAGAACTGTGAGAAAATAAATTTCTGTAGTTTAAGCCACCCAGTGTGGTATTTTGATATGGCAGCCCTAGAAGACTAATACAGCCTCTTAGCCTGTACTCTAATACACTGCTGCATGTCAAGTGCCTAGAGCAGTGCCTGGAAATTAGTAAAGATGCAGTAAATATTACTTGGATAAATAAATGAATGAATAGAACACAAAGACAATATTTAATTTGTACAGTGCTATAAAAATTAAAGGATTAACAGATTCTAAACAGATTATATCTGTCCATTCATCCATCTACCCAGTCATCTTTCTATCACTTTGTTTGTATTTGCAAGCAAAATGAAACTTCATCTTTGAACTTTTACCAGTGCCTTCTCTCCCAGCCTAATCTGAATCTAGCATAGTCAGTGCCTGTTAATTTTACCACCAATATCACTATAATTTTCTACCATTACACTGGTCACAGCTCTAGCCCAGATTCTATTTTCTCTGGCTACTTTATGATAATTGCTTCCAAACCATTTCCTCTCCAGTCTCTGCACTTGAACCTGTTGCAGGGATTCTAGTTGCCACTTTAAAATCCATTTGCTTTCTTTCTTAGGAACAGACCCCTCATTTTATTCAGTGCGACAATGTACTCTGTGAAATAACCCCATTTCCCCCACGCTCCTGCAGCCTAGGTGTGGCCATATGAGTAAGGTCTGATTGAGGAGATGTAAATGGAATTTGTTGGGTGAGGTTTCTGGAAAACCTCTTAAAAAGGATAGAGAGGGCCGGCTGAGTGGCACATTGGTTAAGAGCTAGTTTTGGGATGCCAGCGGCCCCGGTTCGGATCCCATATATGAGGGCCAGTGACACTGCCCTCTACAGCTAACAACAGCTCCACCTGGAGCTGGGCTGCGAGCCCTGGTGACGGTGTAGGCTGCAGCCCCTGCTGCAGTGGGCTGCCAAGGCTACAGTGAGTGGCCGGTAGCCAGTGTGAGCGGCCAATAGCCGCGATGAGCGACCATCCAGAGGCCGGCGACTGATCTGCCTCATCCGGGAAGAACGCAATGATGATACCAACATGGGCCAGTGAAGCAACGTCCTCTGCAACTAGACTGAAGAACAAAAAACAGCAACTTGTCTGTTCCCCTTCCCTGATTCCCCACCACTGTTCCCCTCCCCCAATTCCCCAATAGAATCTTTAAAAAAAAAAAAAAAAAAGGAGAGCTGGGACCAGGTCACATTTTACACTTCCCTCCCATTCCTTTTTCCTTGTTGCCTGGAATTTGGGAGTGATTGCTGGAGAGCTAGCAGCCATATTGCAATATGGAAAATTGGGAGCAGTGGATAAAGAAAAGAAACTTTGTCCTTGGCAATTTTGTGGAGCTCTGGACTGCCTATTTCCAGGTTTATTTTACATCACAGTGAAATATACTTTTTAATGTGTGAGCCATTGCAGCCAGGTCTCTACAATTAGCAGTTGAAAATTCCTGAGACAAATCCCATGCCTTCACTGCTGTCAGCATGAAGTTGCTAATGCACATTTTGAGGGCAGCTATTTTGCCACCACAGGTGCAGGGCTTAAAATGTCTTCAGAAAACACTTGATCCTGCAGTGTAAATGAGAGGGCTATCAAGAGTCTTATTTTATAGGTGAAGAAACCAAGGCTCAGGATCATACAGTTAGCAGAGCTCAGTGAAAGGATGAGGACCAAGGATGACGTTGAAGAATGAGAAGGGCTGGGACTGTGTGTGAGCTATGGGATTTGGAGATTTACACATGCACATATGTATCGCGCACACACACACGATCTAGAGCAGTTAACTACTGATTTTGCCTGTCTTCATACCATCTACCTCTTTTTGATAATAAAACCCTTCTCTTTTGGGAACTGTTCCAACTGAAGCTGTTAATAACTGGGCACATGACCTCAATGGGCACTTGATCCCACCCCCTGGACAATGTGAGGGGTCCAGAGTGGCTTTATAACACAATCAGATCTCTTTGGGGACTGCCATTTATTCACTGTGAACTCGGGCCTATTTACATCTTGAAGGCTCTGGCTCCTTAACCATAGAAAGATGTAAGTCTGTTACCTGCTTTCCTTGGCAGTTGTGAGGATGAGCCAAAACAATTCAATAAAGGGCGTGGTATAGGGTGGATATCCACTTACTATTAGACTTTGGAAAGCTCATTTTTCTGAGCACCATCTATCTATAGAGTAGAAACTACTGTTACAAAAAGTTAACAATTTAGCCCCAAAATCCTACTTAAATCTCCCGTTTTGTTTGCTCATTTGTTTTCCATCACACAGACAATAGGTTTATGTCTCTGATTTTCAGAAGAACCACTTCACTGATTTGCGCAATTAAAAATACAGACCTCAGAGACACTCCCCATCCCCCATCTGTCTCTAAAACAGCAACTGCAATTGATGGGTTTAAGAAAATCTGCATTTTATGCCAACTGTAACTGAATATGTGGATGGTCACGGGATGTGGAGTATACTGTGGAGGGGAGTCAGAGGAGTTGTGATAGATATGTAGGATATGGGGGGGAATGGGGTGGCGAACTGGGGGAAGGGGATTGTCACTTTGGGGGGTAAAGAATATAACTATTGCATTGTGTTGTACACCTGAAACTAATAAAAAAAAAAAAGAAGAAAAAAAAAAGAAAATCTGCATTTTCCCCCTTAGTTTGGTAATCTTAAAAACTAGAGACATTTTCATTCCAATTTGAATCAAGAATCCAGAAACCATGTGAAACACAAATGTTTAGGTGTGATCATGGTATTTATTCATAGCATATTTTCACAATGTGTTAATAATGGAGAATAACACGTATTCATACACTAAGTATAACTTTTCCTGGAGCAGTCCAAAGTTTGGGGGGCAGGAGGATTGGAAAATACTGCCAGATTTTTCTTAATCTCTTTGGTTTTTGGAAGTAGGCAGAATTACTCAAACCGAGTGTCTGCCATGGGGTATTGGCGATCACGTCCCCCTGATTGGGTTAGAAGGGCAGAAAGACCATGGCTTCGGCATTTCCATTGTGAAAAGAAGCAAAAGAGTGGATTATGGGAAGATCAGAAAGACTCAAGTGTCATGAACTTGTCATTTCTTGTCACAAATGCCAATTACTGCAGCAGCCACGAACACTGGCAGGGTCTTAGGCTCATGGCCTGAAGACAAGTCATGTCACCAGCCAATGTTTTCATGCAAAAGGCAATTCTGTTGACTAAAAACCTGGTTCTAAACTTCTCCATGTGTTCTGGGGTGCTGAAGGTCACCCCCATTCTATGCATCCTTTGTCTTGCAGCTGGTAAACTTGGATACCATTTCAGAATATCTTGGCAAAATATTCTGAGGAAGAGGACCTCACTTCCTCAATGTCACTCTATAATGAAGCTGTTTGAGGGACCCTCCATTTAACTAGAAGGACCAAGGCACCATGAAGTAAAGCAAAGCATATTAATAACAGGAAGAACAGAATCCAAGTCTCTCCCAAAAACTGCATGTCCAAAAATAAGGGTAAACAGCTGGTCCAAGTGATTCTGTCCATTGGAAAATGTCTTTCCGTTCTTCCCTTTTATTAAATGTGCTTACATTTCTGAGTCTGAAGATCACTTAAATACATATATTAGCACCAAGGCATCATTTCCCACCCCCAGAGATCACATGAAACTAAATAGGTACTTATCATAATTAATAGCTGGTACAATCTGTGACATCACAAAATTCCTTATTGGCTAATGATGCTTTCCTAGAAATGCCAAAAATATACCCTTGTAGCACCTTGATGGCGGCTAGATTGTTTTAAAACACAAATTACAATTTAAAAAACATAATAATAGAAATTTACAGATAGAAAGTAAACAATAGGGTACCGTGATAATGAAGGATCACTTTTGTCATAGGACTACATATAATGTAGAGTACGTAAAATGCAGTGGTCTGACTGCAAGGGACAAAATAATGCAAAAGGCAGTCATAATAGAATCATTTTACGTACAAAAATATTACATCACAATAAATAATTTCAAACATAAATATTAAACTTTACATCATTAGGATATTCCACATATATATGCATATGTACACACACACACACACGCACACACACACACACACATACACACACACATTCACACTCATACAGATTTAAGGTGGAGGTATTGCATTACTATCCTTCATCCATTCCAGCATGGCTTCCTCTTCAGAGCACCTGAAAAAAACCAACCAACCAAGAAATGTAAATCTTCTGTCTCAGATGCCATAAGTCAAGAGTAGGTAATCCTTACGTTTTTACATATAGAATTTAAAAACAGCACTTACTATTTTCTTTAGATTTTAAAAGTAATATATGCTTGCTATAAGAAATATGTACATTTCAGGGAGAATAAAGAATAAAATACGGTGGGCCAAGTGGCACATTGGTTAAGAGCTGGCTTGGGATGCCAGCAGCCCCGGTTCGGATCCCACATATGAGGGCCGGTAACACTGCCCTCTAAAAAACAACAATAAAACAATAAAATAAAAAACCACTAGCCTGAAATCTCCCACCTGAGATAAGAGTCTTGAAATATTGGTATATTTCCTTCTAGTCTTTTCTATACACACATGTAAATATTATGTATACACACTTACTCAAATTTTAATACACATAAAACAAAACATTGTTACTAGATATAAAATATATAAACTACATATATAATAGGGCTCTGCTGGGTAGCTGCTGACTTTGCCTGCCTTCCTCCCATCTCCCTGTTTCTGATTACAAACCCCATCTTGTTCTTCAGGAACCATCTCTATTCCAAAGGAAGCTTTTAATCATCCGACTGTAGGTGGGTCCATGATCCCTGTTTCCTGGACATTGTGATTAGTTAAGTAGCCATGAGGCCCAATCAGAACCAAAGTTCTTGTGCAGAATGGAACCGGAAGGTGAGCATTTACTTGGGACCCTGAGCTTTAAGGATGATGTAAGCCAGAGCAGCCAGGGGCTATGGCATGAAGGAAGTGATCTGCCTTAAGAGGGAGCCATTTAAGAGACAAGCATTGCTGATCAATGGAGAAAGAAAGAGTCCTGATGATGCTGTGTGAGCTTCTGAACCCAGCCATGCCCAAAACTATCCTGTTGCTTGGATGTCTCAGTTATTCAAGACAGTAAGTTTCCTTTCTTTCTGTTGTCTCTTACAATGGAAATAATCCTAATTTAAGATTCTAATTTGAACATAGATGTTTAATTAAACATTGAAATAGGCATCCTCTCAGGATCTTGAAGAGCTTTACAGGGTAACAGGCTGTTGGAAACTTGAGGAAAGTCGTAGTGGGGGGGGGGGGTCACATGTGTTGGCTGGGTTCATCCCTTGTAGGGAAGGCACTGAGGCTAGAAAAAAGGTGACAAATTCAGTCCTCTGCCCGGCACAGCAAACACTTGCTGGCATTATGTAGTTAGACCAAGGGTTGCAAATTTTAACATGCATGGATCTCCTATGGATTTGTTGAAATATAGATCCTGATTTCATATGTCTGGGGTGGGGCCTGAGATTCTGCATTTTAAACAAGTTCCCAGGTGATGCTGATTGTGCTCGTTTTTGGATCACACTATGAGTTGAAAGTGTGTGCAACAGTGCACTAAGTGAGAGCAGTGGCTTTGGTGTAGGACATTCCAGTATTCTGCCAAGGGAATTCATTGAGCCCACAGGCAAGCTACTTAACTGTTGGGAGCCTTAGCTGCCATCTGTAAACAAGGGTAACAGCCCCATCTTGTGGCTTAGGATTCAATGAAATAATGCCCGCAAAGTGCTTAGCATGGGCCTGACACATAGTCAAGTCTCAGTGAATACCCTTAATAGTATTGTTATGATAGTTCTAGGCAGTATTTCACAGAGGTTGATCTGTGAGTCACCTGCATCAGAATTTCTTGTAATAAAGGTTCCTGGATCTACTAGAGACCTAATGAAATAGGACCTCTAGAGATACAGGTCAGTAAGCAGCCTTTTTAATAAGCACTGCACAGGAATCTGTTGCAGGAAGCTCAGGCACCTCAAGGGCAGAGGACAGATGGCCTCTGTCATGTGAAGACAGATGAACATGAAAGAAAAATAGTACTGAGTCAGACTCAAGATGCTTAACAGTCAGTTGTCTGGGGGCAAAGAACCTGACCACATTTGCTAATCATCAGGCTATAGAAAGAAGGTAGGTAGGTAGGTAGGTAGGATAGATGGATGGATAGATAGATAGATACATAGATACAAATAGATAAGTAGAGAAACATAGGATTTACTTACCTTAACTATAAAACTTGAACCTCCAGGCCAGTGCCAGAGGATGGTGTACATTTTCCACAGTAACCACCGCATTTCCCTACGACTCGGGTGCCATCCTGAAAGGAAATGCATGATCTTAAGACTACCTGTTTGGATAATGTTTTTAGGAACTCATTCTTGCACACACAGGAGATAGGCCTTCTGAACAGAAGTGGAGCCTAATGTCTTCACCATGGTGTAAAGCAGGGGTTGACGAACTATGGTCAGTGGCTCAGTCCAGCCTGTCACCTCTTGTTGTATGGCCCATATGTCAAAAATAGTGTCTATATTTTTAAATGGATGAGAGGAAGCAAACTAAAAATAATATTTCTTGATGTGAAAATTTTATGAAATTCAAATTTCAGTGCTCATCAATAAAGTTTTATTGGAGCACAGCCATGTTCATTTATTTACCTAACGTCTATGGCTGCTTTCATGCTACAATATCAGGGCTGAGTAGTTGTGACAGCTTTTATTGCTTCACAGCTACTCAGCACATTACAAATCACAGTGACACTGTTTTGACAGTGTTTTGGGTACCATACATATTGCTATATTGTAACATTTTGCTTTAGTTTTTTAATTATCAGTGTATACCATCATGTTGAAACAAGAAAAGTGTACTTTGAAAATTGCACTTTTAAGGTACAATGGCATGTAGGTTATTCTGTTATCAAGTTTAGATGGCAAAGCATTGTGTTTATCATGCAATGACACTACAGCTCTGGTAAAAAGAAAAAAAATACAACATACACCAACATTACCAAACTCAGCACTCATCGCAATATTAGGAAAGCAATGATCAGGAATTCAGAAAACTAAAAAAGGAATATATCACTAAAATTTCTCTACAAAAATAAAAATGAATAAAAAGAAAAAATGAAAATGAGTAAGTTTCCAAGTGGATCATTTGTTAGCCAAGCAAGGAAAACAGTTTACCCATGGAGAGTTAAACTCTTGCTTAATTTTAACAGCTGAAGAAATGTGTCCAAAGAAAATAAACTCAAGACTAAATTATCCTTTAAACAAGAACAGTTACTTGAGAAGTTAATGATATTGGGAGCAACATCAATAATCAATTAAAAAACGAGGCAAATAATTATGAATGGCTTTCTTTGCCTCTTCATGAACTGATAGATATTACTGATACTAATGTTGTCACTTATTTGAGGAGACAATCCTGAGTCTGAAGTGACTAAAGAATTAACTTCCATGAAGAGTCTGTGTGCAACAAACTCTGGCAAGAAAATTTCAGAGTTTGAGAAAACACATGTGCCGAGCAACTGAAGTGGAATCTGCTAAGATGCTGACAACTGATAGTGGTAAAAAATCTGTAGGAGTAGAAAAAGCTTTAGTTGGTCAAATTTACAAAGCTTGTAAAAATGTCAGATGTTTAAAGCCTATGAGTATTCACTATATCAGTAGGTGTTTTGTGGAAAATATTCAAATTTATCAGGTGTTAACAGAGCCAGGAGTGTCAATGGTGAACTTCTTTTGCTATCATGAACTTAATGATCATTAGTTTTGTAAATGTTTGTCAGAACTAGAAGATGAACACTCTGATTTGTCCTACCACACAGCAGTTTGATGACTTAGCAGAAGTAAAGTTTTATTGTGAGTTTTTGGGCTCAGGGCTGGAATTAACATTTTTCTGAACAACAAAATTGCTTTCAATCAGTGATAACTGGACACTCAGTAGCTTTGGACATTAGCTTTTGATACAGACTTGATAATATTTCTTAAGGAATTGAACCTGAAGTTACAAAGCTAAACTACCACTTATAGACAAAAGTTATATTGTGGTAAAATCATTTCAGTAACAACTAACATTATTTGAATCATAAGTAATATTAAGCCACTTTATGAACTTCCCATTCTGTTAAAAGTTAAAACAAGAAGGAAGGTATATCTCCATTCCACATAAATTTATAGTGGAGATATTTTCCAAGCTTGAACTGCAGTTCCAGCAGCATTTTTTTGTACTTTGATGTAAGTGCAAAGGAAATGTTCATACCGCAAAATCCATTTAATGAGGCAATTGAGGAGCTTCCATCTCACCTTCAATTGCAAGTGATTAATCGGCAATGCAGTGACATGTTAAAAGGTAAATATCAGAGGAAGAGTAATAGATATGTATGATATGGGGGGGTGTGGGGGGTGTATTGGGGGTGGGGGGTTTGTCACTTTGGGGGGTAAAATGTATAACTATTGCACTGTGTTGTACACCTGAAACTATTGGGGGTGGGGGGGTTGTCACTTTGAGGGGTAAAATGTATAACTATTGCACTGTGTTGTACAACTGAAACTAATTAAAAATAAAATAAAATTAAAAAAAAAAAAAAAAAAAAGGTAAATATCAAGAGAAAAAAAATCTAATAGAATTCTAAAAATGCTTGCCAAGGCATGAATATGCTCAATTAAAATTATATGACTGTGGACTATACCAGTGTTTGGCAATACCTGTTTGTGTAAAAAAACATTTATAAAGATGAAATACAGAAAATCTCATCTCCAATCTGCATTTACAGATAAACATTTATTAACAATTTTGAGAACACTAATTAAGCAAAATGTTACCCTCTTCCAATATTGTATTCTTCTCACTAGTGGATCTGTATTACAAAAAACTATTACTCATTATTATTTTAAATTTAATCAATAAAAAGTTTGTGCAAATATGTTTTCACTCTTGTTATATACATAAATAGTATCACTGATTTTTGCCTGTTGGTAGGCAAAATATCTACTGTCTGGTTCTTTACAGAAAAAGTTTTCCAATCCCTGATCGAAAGTCTTGTGTGATCTTGTCCCTGTCTGCCTCTCCAGATACCATCCTTTCTCTCTCCACCCCTTCCCTCTGAATGTCTTGCGTTGTTTTCTGATATGTCCCTTACAACACAGAGCCTTTGCACATACCATTCTTCTACTTGACACTCTCTTCCTCTCCTCTCCTTCTCCATGTGCACTGTACCACCCTAACTTTTAACTGGTAAATTTTTCAGAACCCAGACCAAAGGCCACTTCCTGTGAGATACCTTCTTGATCCAGTTATCTACTACACAGCACACTGTAAAATTAGGTAATTCTTCCTTTACATCTGTCTTCCTGATAGAATGTAAAAGCCCCTTGTTGGCAATGCCAATGTTTTGTTAAAATCCAAGAGTCTCCAGAACTTAGCACAGTGCATGGGTCAGGGTGATACTAAATGTACATTTGTTAAATGAATGAATGAATGAAAGAGTTTGAAGCTGAAGTACATTTCTTTTTGACCTGCAATTCAGGCTGCTCTGCCAATTAGTTTCCCTAACACTTCACCATGCTACGAAGAATTCCTTATTGAACTGTGGCATCATATCCCATTGTGTAAGTTTACCATGTCATGTTAGGCACTCCCTTCCCTTCCATTCCTGCACAATGTTTGGCATTTTAGATGTTTCACATATTCCACTATTGGGAACAACATTGTGATGGACCGTATTTATGTCTGTATTTCAGGATATCTTTGGGCTATTGTCCCAGAACTGGGTCAAAGGGCATGAACATTTAGCTCCTAATGACCAAACTGTGAAAGTCTCTTGCAAATAATGGATAATCTTGTTGGGGGAGAAAAAAAAAAAAGAAGAAGAAAAGCTTTGCCAAATTAACAAATAAAGAGGAAAAATACCTTTGATAATGAGTGCGATTGAGTTGGGAGGCTGATTTCTATCATCACTCTACTCATTCCTAGTTTTAGGGGCCCATGTCAGTTCTGGAGCTACTCTGATACCACCTGGTATCTGCCACCTGATACCATCTGCCACCTGATACCATCTGGCTTTGCTGCCAGAACAACCCCTCCTCAGGAACTTCCTCCCCAGGTTGAAGTATTGGTCTGGTGGCCTTAAGGATACTGGTATGTTAAAAATGTCTTCTGTCTCATTAAAGCTTATGCTTTACCCAAACTATCTCCTGATCCTGCAATGAGATAGCCTGAGTCAGGCTACCTGGGGCTTGTATTGCATCTTTAAATAAGCTTTTTAAGCCTCAGTTTTTTGGTGCAACTGTAAAATGGGGATAATATTAGTTTCCCTTCATAGGTTTGTGTAAATGAAATAATGCATGTAAAGTGCTTAGCCTAGCGCTTAGCCTAATATTGATGCTCAATAAATATTAGTTGTTATTATCATAAAGGTATTTTTATATGTGGATCTCCATTATTGTCTGTTCTCATGGAGATGAGGCAAAGTCTGTGTAATTATAAAATCATTGATAATAACTTTGTAATGTTCATGTTATTTCATTAACTGGGACTCTGTTAATTAGATGTAGATGAAGCCTGAGCTAAAACTTAACATTTTTGCTACAGAATAAAAAAAAAAACATACTAAGGAAATGCATAGTGTAAACATGACTGTCATCGAAACAGCCTATTTCAAAGAAAAAGGTGTGTTTTCCAGCATTTTAGAAGCACCCACTCACCTACAGTGAAACGCTAATTGTAAATCATGTTTATTTCTTCATTAAAGCAAGCTTTCTAAAAGTCTTTCAATGAATATTTTGTTAGCTTAGGTTGAGCTCTTACATATAATTAAAATGAATGCTCCATCAAGAATAGTTTATATTTCACACTTTTCCCTAATTTCTCTATTTTTCTCAGTACGAACAGGGGAGGTTGGCTCATGTGATTGAGGAAAGCCAGCACATCTAGGATTGAAGGTGCATACTTACATTTCTTTGGAGTGTGCTCGTGGTGAAAATGCCCATAAAATGTGGTATTTATGTACATATACTTTATCAATACAACCCTAGACAATGAGTATATGTAGACACATTATCTAGTTTCTATAGGAAGGGACAGAATAAAAAGTATACATATATAAAATATAAGTATGATTTTTATACTTGGTGGAACCTCCCTTTACTCTGCCCGGGCCTGAAAGCTGTTCCAGAACCTTCTTCTGGAGGGAAGGCCACAAAACAGCTCTGAGAATGGGGCATGTGGAGCTGCCAGGGACTCTGCATGGGGCTGAAGTCCTTTCATACTCTGAGCACATTCATGAGTTGAGGGTGCATGGACGGTCACTGGCAGGGGAGCTCAGAATTTCAACATGGGTGCCATGCTCCCTGTTCTGGTCATCTAACTCTCGCACACAAGCAGAGTAGTTTTACTCATTAGTCTCAGAGCCAAGCAGGTGCAACTAAAGCATTTGCCTTGAAGTCCATCCCTGAGACAAGGGGTTGTACCACGTGCCTCACTCCCAGCTGGACCGGGGGCCCATGTGAACAAAAGTCACGTGGTGCTGTGGCTACCAGCTGGGTCCAGCCTTAGCCCACACTGCAGTCCCCTGACCTTCTACTCTTTTTATTACTTGAGAATAGAGAAGAATGCTTCCCAATATACACAAAGGAGCCAATAGTGAACATGACATGGAGACTTATTTTTACCAGTTTCATTTCTGATGGTGAGATAGCATCCTTGCAAAACTAAAGGACAATTTAGTCATTCAGGGTATAAAACTGTTCTTTAGTTTTGCTTGGAGCAAACATTTTATTGCCAACCAGGTTTAGAAAATTAAGGTTTTCATTGTGTTTTTCTCTCTGTAGCTCCCAGTAGAAAAGTGAAGGAAGGTGAGGGATGATTATTTGAAAGCAAATCAAAGCAGGGCTGTGTGGACAGGAGAGGATATGACTTAGAGTGGGCCTCAGTCCCTCAGGGCAAGATGGTGGAGAGGATGGTGAGCCCCGGCGGGGCACTGCACAGGTTTCCAAGTGTGTTCCATAGAACACTGGTTAATCGGGTAAATTTTAAGGTCTAACTTTGAAAAGAAGGTTGTGTGGTTGGTTTAACTTAGGTCAGTGGTCCCAGGGGCATCAGCACACCTGGGAAATGGTGGGACATTCTGGGCCTCCCCAGCTGGCTGTGTTTTAGGCAGTCCTGGGGGCAGTGCTGATGCACAGTCAAGTTTGAGAACCACTGATTTAGGGGAATGAGGGTTTCAATAAAGTCACACAGGTTTCACTCCTGTATACTTATTCCAACCTCTACTATACCAATGCTTACTGTGACTCTTCAAGAAGGAAATAAAATGGACAATTCTTTTTCTAAATGCCTTTGGCTGCGGAGGCCTATTTTCATGGAGCATCCCTAGGGGATGCTGCTTCATGGGCTGCATAGCAGGTCAGGCATGCAGAGCAGCCTTCCTAGGGGCTGCCAGGAGCTAGGAATTGCTGAGTTCTGGCTCCCTGGGAGGCATAAGGAATGCTCTGCAGAGTCTGGAGATTAATTTTGAGCTCAAGCTCTCTGGGCCGTCACAAAACACCAAGATTAAATAAAAAGAAGAAGAAAGAAAAGAAAATGCTGACAGGCAATTGTGGAACCAACTCCCCCAGCGTCAGTAAGGCTTTCCCAAGCTTTGGGGAACAGCCACTTGATCTTGGTAGGGTAGTAACCATTGTCTCCATAAGGTGGCGCTCCGGGCTGTAATTATTTTTAGTTTCAGGAATGAAACTACAATATTGACACTGGCTGACAAATAGAATTAAAACTTACATTACACAGTCTACATAGATGGTTTCCTACATAATCATGCTTCATGTCCAACCATGTTTTGGGCAGTTAATTTTTTGTTGTTGTTGCTCCTGAGTCACCAAAACATAATACATAGACCCTGAAGGGCAGGTGTAGGGAATTATTACAATTTCAGGTCACATTCTAAAGCACATATGCTTTCAGTTATCTTTATTCCTTTCAGTGCAAGGAGAAATATGTAATGATTAATTTATGAGCAGTCAATCAGATTAGAGGTAGTTGACTGGCTTAGATGGAGACCCGAGAGTTTTTTCATAGATACACATTTAACCCTGGCAACTAAAAATAGGAATCAGGAAAGTAAGATTTTCCTGGGAAGTCACAATTGGATGTTTCTTCCCTTTCCAAATTGGATTAGGTTGAGCTGCTTCTTTATATTCTGATTTTGATGTGGTTTAGCAAATAAAAACACAGGATGCCCAACCAGATGTGAATTCCAGATAAACAACACAAACTTTTTAGAATAAGTATGTCTCATGCAATGTTTAGGACATAATTATAGTAAAAAAATGTTCCTTGCTGACTGGCCAAGTGGCTCAGTTAGTTACGACTTGGCTTAGAGCGCGAGCTCTGAGCTACAGGGCAGCCGGTTTGATTCCCACATGGGCCAGTGAACGCTGCCCCCAAGCTGAGCTGCCGCTGAGCTGCCAACAGGTGGCAGGATGGCTCAGCTGGTGTAACAAGATTGCCTGTTCAATGGTGGGCTATACCCACCCGCAACTAAGACTGAACTCAGCACCTTGAGCTGAGCTGCCACCCGGATGGCTCAGTGGATAGAGCGTGTGCTCATAACAACAAGGCTGCTGGTTTGACTCTAGCATGGGATGGTGGCTACGCCCACCTGCAACTAAGACTGAACACAGCACCTTGAGCTGAGAGGCCACGAGCTGCTGACAAAGGCAGATGGCAACTGGCGCCCTCCACAACGAAGATTGAAGAACAACAACTTGGCTGTTCCCCTCCCCAATTCCCCAACACTGTTCCCCTCCCCTAATTCCCCAATTAAAATAAAAAAAAATGTTCCTCGTTTATTTAAAATTCAAATTTAACTGGGCATCCTGTATTTTTTCTGGCAACTCTACTTTGGAATAACACCCCACTTTCCAGTTCGCTTCTTTTTCCTTCCCTACTCACATTTCTGAGGAGACCCGAAGGCATGGGTCATGGCTGAAGTAGGATTGGTAGGTCTCCCATTTGTCCACAGGTCAGGGGTAGGTCTCCCATTTGTCCACGGGACCCTGCTCCACATTCCCAGCACTTCTGAGGGAAGGCTGGGAAGGGCAGTGGTTTCTGCCTTGGTTATACATTAGAGTCACCTGGGGGATTTCAAATTCTCTCCCTGCTTCAGAGACTCCCATTCAGTGACTCTGGGTGGGACCCAGGCTCACGGCACTTTACACTGTCCTAGGTGACTCCAATGTACACCCAGGCTGAGACCAGGGCTTCCCAGGCTGTCCTGAGCTTTTGCCCACCTGCGGACCTTATTCAGCTGCAGAAGCTGACTCAGAAGCTCTAGGGCCCAGAAGCTCCATTTTCAACAAGCTCCCAGAAGGAACGACAACAAGCTCTAATGGTCTACATGGACCCCACCTTGAGTAACAAGATTTTAGAGAATGTAAAACTAATTATTGTAGAACCTGTGAGTGTTTCTCGAACTCTGCAGAACCTCATCTGATAAATTATCCCCATTTGTACTTCAATTTTGTCTTAAACAAACATCATTTTCCCTAAGCTCCCAAAAATGAATTTCATGGTGGCTAACTGCAAGGTATCTGAGACACACACTCACTCAGGAGCTTCTTAGTGTGTTCAGCTTCCTGGTTAGGCATCCTAATGACCAGGGGTGAAGCAAGGCTCTGTCCCCTCCATTCACCTGTACACACTTCACTTTCGATTTATTTCCTAAATCTTCAGACACTTTGCGAGATGGTTTGAGGAAATGGGAAAGCATATTTGTTCCTTTAGCTCCATCACCACAGAGGGAGAATGGAGGAAGAGAGGAAAGAGAGAAGGAAGAAAGAGAAAAACCTCATCCCCCAGGTAACTGGTAGCCTTACCGGTGACTTCTTAATGTCAGAGACGGCATAGTTTCCTTGTGATATCCATCTGGCGGAGTCGGTTAAAGAAAGGCCGGTTCCATAAAGGTTGATGCTAAAACGACCCTGGAATAAATACCCAACAAAAAAGATTTTTAGTACACGTGACATCGAAAGCAAAGGCCACACAAATTCAAGGTAACTTAGAGAAGGATAGTAAATAATTACGATATTACTAATTATTGAGTGTTTCTTTGTGGAGAGAGGTAGGTCTGGGCCAGGCACTTTACAAGCATCATCTCATCCACCTTCACAGAGCTCTGTGAAGGGGGGGGGGCTCTTTACAGATGGGGAAACTGGGGTCCAGAAGAGGCGATTAATTTCTCCAGGATACTGTGAGAGTCCAGCTCACATTTTTCTGTCTTCCAAGTCCTCTCAACCACCGCCATTCTTCCTGCCTACCACAGCAATCCTGATGTTGCTCATAATTATCAGATTCCTTCAGGAACAAAAGGCTACAGTGTAATTTTTCTAACAACATCTCGCTGCCAAAGCTTCCTGGGTTTCAGCTCCCTGCGGCGCTGAGAACTCCGCTTACTAAGCACAGCAGGGCGGGACTTCAAAGGAGAAGCGCGGTCTCCGGGACGGGCAGCAGGGGGCGCGCGTGGACTGCTCCAGACCACCCGGGACCTGGGCCGCCTCCTCTGCCAAGAGAGCCCAGATCTCCAGGGCTGCTCCAGGGTTCCTTTCCAAACGTGGCCTGGCTGTTTTGATATGTATTTCTAAAGAGCGTGTGCAGCAGAGATTCTCTGTTTTCTCCATCTGTCCCTGTTCTCTCACTCTCTCTTTCAAAAATGATTCTGCCAAGCCATCTGAAATAGTTTATTTTCTTCTTGAGGTTTCCTACTCCACAATGAGCAGTTTCAGAGTTAAAAATGTTCCGCACCAACACGCTCAGGGTGAATGCTTCCTCTCTGAACCTTACAATCCAGCGCTTTGTCAAAAACAATCTTTAATAAAGCAAGGAGGGGGGTCTTGGGTGAAGACTCACAGCCAGTCAGCATAAGGGTAAATTCAGCTATTTCACTCCCTGAGACCTTGGACAGTTTCTAGCCTCTCAAAACCTCAGTTTGTCCATCTGTAAAGTGGGAGGTAATAACTGTCCTGTTTCCTAGGGTGAGGTAAGCCAGCTAAAGTGGAGTTGGAGGATTGTGATTGGTGTGTTAGGCTTTTTTGACAGGTGTTTTCCTAAGTCCAGGCTGAATTAGGTTTAGATTTGTGACAAAGGAAAAGCCATCGGGGCAGCCTTCATTTTGTGGGTCCTGATATACAAATGAACTTTTTCAGACCTGCAAATAAGAGGGGTTAGAGAAGGTATAATGTACCTAATTCATTAACCGGTGAAGAATAGCTGGAAAACATTTAAAAAATGTTTTTGGAATTTATTTTATGACAGCGCTACAGAGATGTTAATGGTTGAAGCTCTCCTTGCCTGGTCTCCTCAGACACTGGCCTCTGCTCTGCTTTATCCCAGCTGGCCATTTTCTTATCTCACCATCATTCCCGCCCTGAGGAGGGCTCCACACCTGTTCATAATGTCCACACCACACTGCTGCCAAAGACCCCTCTCATTTCTCCCTCGCATCCTGTGTCCTGTGCCGACTGTCTGTCCCCACCTGCATGGCATAAGGTAGACTTGATCTGCTTCAGTGTCAAAGTCCTTAGAAGGTCCAGGCCACTGACCTGGCTACCATACCAGCCCAACAGTGTCCCCCAGTGTCTGAGCACACTCCTTTCCTTTGGTTAGCTGGATCTGCCCTCTGAGAGTGGTTGATAAACCCAAATGGAACAGATGTTCCTCCTCGTTCTCTCTCCTCCTTTTCTGGTTCGGGGATCTGCATTTTCAGAAGCACCTGAGCTGATACTTAGCACTCTAATGGTTGAGTGCTGCCAGAGAAGTAAAGACCTAACATCCTTTTACCTTTGGTCTGGGACCTCTTTGCCTATCAGGCATAAGAGTTTTAGCTTACCTTCTAAAGTTGCTGATTTAAAAGAGCAAAAGTAATTAAGAGTCATGCACACACTAGATGACTCAGAAAGGTTTGTGAAAGATGTGCCTTAAACAAAGAGAGATTTTTGTTCTCTGCTCAGACAAGAGCGAATGCTGCAGAAATCTCGCCTGGAAACAGGATCAGCCAGACAAGTCTGCCATCGTGGATTTGGATTCAGACACACTCGTGATCAAATGTGGCATCCAATGGCCACCAGTTGCACAGTCTGGCAAGTTACCCAACCTCTCTACAACTCAGTGTCCTCATCTGTAAAAATGGGGCATTCTCAGGATGTGTGGGGATGAAATGCTATGCTAAAGCCTATTAGACAATAAATACTACTAATACCAGAACCAATAATAATTATGCTGCATCGCATGTGATCAGGATTAAACAGGAGATATTCTGGTGACATCTTCACTTTAGGGCTCTTGGGAAACCCACCCTTCCTGATAAAGAAATCCCCAAAGCAAGAGCAATGGATGAGGAGGAAGAAGCAAGGAGCAGACTGTCCCCCAGAGCACCCTCTGCTTTGACTTCTAACTCCTTTGACTAAGTCAGAGGATGAGCCATCAGCTCCAAAGCAGCTCGCACAATCCTGCTCTCCACAGACCTTTCTTGGAAAACTGATCTGAAAACCTCAAGTCTTTCATCAATGTAGCTGGTGCTCAATAAACATCTAAGGAATAGAATTCTTTACGTATCTGATATGGTTTGCAGAATGAGCTGGAAAACAATACAAATTAGCCTCTCAGTGGGTTTGGGTTTTCTCATTTAGCAATTGCTTCCGTGTCAGAGTTTAGCAAGTCAATCAGTTCTTCTGTCTCCGAAATATTAAAATAAATGAATGCAAATTAACTTTCATTTACTTAAGCTTTCCAAAAGATGCGCATACAGAGACAAGAAAACCCTGAGACGTTTGGGAAAGGCAAGACAGGGCTAATCTATCAGCTGTTCAATGCAACCCATACCAATGGGGTGTGTAAAGTCATCAACCGCTCTAAAGAAGCTGCACTTCAAAAGTTTTCAATTCCTGGGTAATGGAAGGAAGGCCCCTGGTACCATTATGTCCTTTGTTTATTTTCTTTCTCCCCTGAGAGCTTCCTTTTCACTTCTCTAAAATGTTTAGTGATGCTTTCTAAAGCTTGGGGCTAAGGAAACACTTCCTTAAAGGAAAATTCAGATGTGTTTGTCTCTGGATGATCCCTGTGGTTGGGTGTAAATCCAGCCTGGGATTCTGAATGCATCACCCAGTCCCAATGCTCAGACTTTTTCAGGTGCACAGGCCAAGTGGGAAATTCCTGGTACAGAGTTTAACAGGTTTGTGAAAAGCTCATGAGAATCAAAGTAAAAACTGGGGCCAAGTTCTCCTATCCTGAATCACCTAACGCATCATGTTTGTCTTTCCTTCTCACTGCAGAAGCTTCTTGCAAAGACTGATGCCTGCTTTAACAGGTTAGTCCAGGCTGATTACTACAGCATTTTGCGGAAGGCAAGTTGAAACTTGCCACGTGTCTAATGAGGCAAGAAAGCGTGGAACTGCAGAATGGGCAGTAAGGATGCACTGCTGAAAAGCGAATCCAGCAGAAGATGATAAACTTGCAGTTCTTGGTCTGAACATTGAACATTTTAGACATGTGAAGCAGGAGTAACAGTTTTCTTATATCATGTAATAGTCAGGGTTTTTAATGGCTGATGGTGGTGTGCCGCAGCCCACTTGCACTGGCTTTTGAGGGCTGACTGTGTCTTTCTCCCCAACTCTCCATTTAGTGACTGCATGTTGATGGCTTGAAATCAGTCATGGCAGTGGGAGTAGGATATTTACATCATAGAAATCAGAAATCGGGCAAATGCTTTTACAAAGCAGGGCTTTCTTTTCTTTTTCTTTTCCTTGGAGAGCCAGTCATTCATTGTTTACCAACATGTCACTGACTGCCTGGTATCCATTTTATCCATCATCATTTGCTTAACCAAGTCCTTGCTATTCCACATCTAATTAGTTTCTAAATTTTTACCATTACAACAGATGCAATTTGCTGAATGCGAAGCCTGGCATGTAGCTGTGATTATTTCCTTAGGAAGCACTCCGAAGAGTGGAATTACTAGATTAGAAGCTGTGAGCATCTGTCGGGCTCTGGGTGCAGAACTGCCTTCCAGAGCAGCCATTCAATCTAATTACATTCCCAGGAAGAGATACAGCCCAGGGTCCCTGAGGAGGACAGGTTGGATTTGGATCCCTGGGATTTGGATCCCCGGGAAGGGGGATGGTTCCCAGCACATACCTGTGGGCACTTGGTGGCACTGTAGCAGTCGCCAGCGGTGGCAAAAGGGACAGGATGCCCTTCGCTTGTCCTCGCAAACTGTAAGTCAGTGGCTGTGGGGTTTTGGAGAAAAGGTTAAAAAGGGAGAGGAGAGGTGAGAGTGGGAGAAGAAGGTAGGGAAGGGACAGGATATTAACAAGGAGAGAGAAGGGAAGAATAATAATAAGAGAAATAATAGGGAGTGGAGAGGGAAAAAAATCCAAAGTATGATTAGTGAGCAAATGGATCCAGATGTGCACTGGCTTTCCCTCATTATATTTGCGGTTCCGAGAGCCTCATTCCCTGGGTTTTATTAGCCCCGACTGTCTCCTTACAGTATGGAAGCCAAAAAGGGGGTTCAGGATGACTTTGGAACTGATTCTTTTATAAATAACTACATGAATCACCTCGCTTAAGCGGTGTAACTGGGTGATGGTGAATGGCCTGTATACAGCCTCCGAGGCCTCAAGACCAGGGAAATAAGTCAGAAAAGCGTTTCCAGCTACTCTGGAGTTATTCCCTGAGGCTTCGTCTGTCCTCTCATGGCCTAGGCACTATTATTGCCAAAATGTGGAGCAATTAGAACCCACATCTTGAAAGTATTAATGGCAGCTTCTCAAGTTTGGGGCTCACTTATAGCTTAAAAAAATAAATAAAAACAATGCTCTTGTTTTTAACCCTCTTGTAGCTCCCGAGACCAGTGCTGCAGATGGGGAAGGTGGAAGAGGAGGGAAGCTGAGAACAGGAGCCTCGAATCTCTTCATAGCAGAGCACATGCTGGTGGGAGGGAAATCCGAGTTCCCGGTCCTGCAGGGAAAGAGGCCCTGTGGCCTCGGCAGGTAGAAGCCCTGGGTCTTAGCTGGGCAAGGGCAGCGGGAGGTTTCTCTGCAAGAAACTGTGGATCCTCTGCCTTTAGCCCACATTGGTCTAGCTGAAAGCAATTAAAAATATCTTGGTGCAAACTGAGTTTAATCTACCTCAAGAGGAACGCAATGTAATATTACGGGTACAATGTTAATGAGGAAAAATTAATTATTCATTATTTCTGTTTTCCTTCTATTCAGAGGAACGTGTTTAAATATTTGAGCTGTCTTTACCACTCCTATGATTAATGTCTAGAACAAAAATGCAATGTTGAACGGAGAAAAATATCAGCCCACACACAGGCTAGTTTCAAAAAGGTAATTCTGAGCTCCATTTTTCTTGTGTAAATCAATAATCAGATAAAATTAGTTTTACGCCTGTGTGCGTGTATACACTGTGCTAGTGGGAGTGGGTGGGGGGCAGTTGCTGCACATGAATCTCTTAGTTTTGTGGTTTGTATCTGCTATTTTTTTTCCCCTTCAAAACTTCTGCTGCCACCCTTGCTATGCCCACACAGATGCCCTGTGCCTGGCTAACTACTACTTGACCTCAAGGTCTTATATTTTGGGATGCTGTTCTGATTCCCCTGCTGCAATGGTGCCCCTTAAATATGCTTCCATCTACTCCATCCGCTCATTCATCACAAGTATGATGGAGTGCTGCCCTGTGTCAGCCACTTTCCAGGCACTGCGGGTACAGCAGTGAACTAAAAGGAGCAGCCCCCGCTCAGGCAGTTCAGACACAATTGGTCTCACTCCTCTTCGCATCCCCAGGACCTACGTCACTCCTACCTACCACCGCACCACTGCATGTGTCTGCTGACTGAGTGGAGAGACTAACGAATCCATTCATGCAGGGCATCCCACTGAACTTACTTATTATCTGCATGGTGGTCAGGTCTATTCTGATTTTCTGGAAGCTGGAAAACCCAGCTGCTGTGTAGTCTTTCCGACACTGGCAGTCATCACGTCGGCTCCCGTTGTAGGGACACTCGGTGGGGTTGTGCAACCTACATTACAGAGAGAACGTTCTGGTAAGGACGGGAAGGTATTTCTAGGGATCTACAGGTGTCTGGGCCCTTCTAAGCCTGAGCTCTCCTACCTGTACCCATACACCTCGGAGAAATTCTCAGAGTCACCATGGGCCAGTGTCACGAACTCCTTGGGGTGGTCAGACTGCATCCCCGCACAGAATATCTGAAAGGCAGACGAGAAGCAACACTAGGAGGGTGGCTCAGAAATAGGATGACGAGAGCCAAGGTCACTCACTCCAAAAGCATTTTCGAAATAAGGACTGATAGCTGATGTTCACCTTCAGGGGCTTTCCTTTGATGATCAGGAAATATTCACCATCTTCATTGGCACCGTTTAGTTTTTTTACCTCCTTGCAGTTCTGGGGTAACTCACCTAGAAAACATGAAATGCAAAAATGAGGTGTAATGCTCCAAGATGTGTCATATCTCCTTATGAAGGGGATTAAACTGTTCACACTAAAGCTTTTCAGCAAAGGGGGTAATTTCTTTAAAATAAATTCTCTCTCTCTAACACGGGCAGGCAAACAAAGGCACAGAGAGACCCTGTTCTTCATGCTCCCGAAAGATGGCTTCACGTGGCACACTTACAGTTATAGATATTATGGCATGTTTTTCTTTCTTCTGGCTTCAAATCAGTGGGACATAAATGGCTGGGCTGGTCCTCATTGGTTAAACACTGCACAGATCTGTGCATCACGCCAACGCCACAGGACACTGAGCACTACATATAAGGAGAGCAGAGTCAGTGAGGTGGCCACCAAACTTGGGAGGCAAGGGTTTCCAGTGGTGTGGCACCAGGGCCTGATGGCATGTACAGGGTGTCATTTCAGACCCTATGCTATGCTACCGAAAGAAATAGCTGGCATACTGAGTATGTACTGTGGACCAATCTCTGTGCTAAGCTTTATATATACACATTTATAGCTACCCACATACACACATACTTACATGGGTACACACACACACACACACACACACACAGAGGGTACACCAAAAGAATGTATACATATTTTAAGAAAGGAAAAACTGTATTAAGATATATACTGATAACAAATGATGAATACAAGTCACATTTTGACTTCTGCAATTACAAGAGGTGCTCAAAGTGGTTACCATCAGAGTCCAGACACTTCTGATTATGGCGAACTACTTGCTTGGGCAATGTTGACCAAAATGTCCACTTGTATACATGTTTTTGGCACAACACCGGTATGTATAATTTTCTCATTTAAGCTTCGCAATAACCATATGAGGTAGTATTTCCATTATTCTGTTTTTACAGAGAGGAGATTAGGGCTCAACCGTTAAAAAATTTGTTCAAGGTCATGGTGGAGCCAGGATTCAAACCCTAACCACTTTCAACTAACTGGTCCTACACTTTTGCCTGATCACTTTGCAACACTGACCAGACAGGAGCTAGAGGGCTGTGGCCATTTTCCAGGGCAGTCCCAGTTTAAAATATTCTCGCTTGAACCCTGAATGCAACAAAGAATTCCCAATGTAGGACTAGAACACATAGACTTCTTAGCAACAGAAGCAACAATTAACAGTGCTGAAACTCTTATTAAGTGACAAAGTTCCAGGTGCTTTTTAATTTTAAATTGTGGCCAAATACATGTAACTTAAAATGTGCCATATAACCTGAGTGTTTTTCCTGTATTAACTCATTTCATCTTTACCACTACCCATTTTGCAGATAAGGAAGCTGAGACACAGAGGCTTTCCGCCTTGCCCAAGGGAGTTGGCAGCACCAGGAATCAGAGGGAGGCTACTTGGCATCAGGGCCCATGCACTAAGCACCTAGTCAGCCACACTGCCAAACAAGAAAATCTTCTTTTCCCATCAGTCCATTTCAAGATGCTAACTGCTGATTTCCACCAGGCTTTCTCCTAGAAGGAGAATGACTTAAGACAGATCAGGCAGGACATATTTAAGATGGGGTTTGAGATCCAAAAGGTTTCTGATTTGATAACTCAGTCAACTACTTACACTACCCCAGTTGCCCACTCTCCAGGCGGCCGAGAGAGGGCACTCCCTCAGGTAGCAGGGGTGCACGCTGGGGGGCTGCGTGCCTGGGCAGTTGATGACGGTTTGGTAGCTGTACTCGTAATTCTCCTTCCCGGTATAAATCTCGCTACAGGAGACAAGTCTTTGTTTGTAGCCCTTTCCACAGGTCACTGAGCACTGAGGAGAGAGGGGATGAGAGGAGAGACTGAGCAGTGCCTGGGGCAGCCCACAACAGACCCCTGGCCTCCACTTCGCGCGCTGACCCTGTGGCAACGCTGCAGAAAGCTCTCACTTTATGAGCTTAGCTATGCATTTCGAGCAGCGCCCAGCACACAGGAGACATAAAACCCTGTACGACGCCTTCCAGATCTAGTGCTCTCACTACCTCTGCATGGCTCCCACTGTGGGTGGGGGAGCCTGTAGCCCCTTCTCTGGATTTCAAGGGGAGACAAGGGAGGAGCAGCTCCAGCTGTCATTGATTCAATTTACAGCCTCCACAGCCCACACACTGGCTGACAGATCAAGCTGTTCCAAACCTACAGTGACCACATCAGAGAAGTGACCAAGTGGATGGAGGAAGGGCCAGAGCCCATCTGAGCTGAGTGTGAAATCCAAGCCCTTAGCCAAAAGGGGACTCTAGGACACTTGTCCTTTCCTATGCAACGTGGTGTGCTTGCCTTTCTGATCATCTAATTTCCTTCTCTCTTCTCCATCCCCAGCTATATATGTTGACTGAAATGTTACCTTTCTGCTCCTCTCTCTCTCTGTTAATGATGCAGTCATTTAACCATTTTGCCATAATTAGAATGCATTTAAAAATACTCAGATGATACACAGAAGGAGGAGGAAAAAAATATTTTACTAGCGTCCCAGCTCCCTTCTGTGATGGGACATCTAATTGATTATTTATTTTCTAATCTGTTTCATCTCCCCAGCAAAGTATTTTATATAATAGATATTTAAAAATAAACATGAATTACAATAAATTTAGCTTTAATGATATTTTTAGTCAAAGCCCTCAAATAACGGGCCATTCCCCCAAAGTGCTACATAAAATGCAGGCAGCATATCAGGGTTGTGGCAACGAAAGGGTCTTTGAGGAGAAGCAGGTGAAGCCCCAGAAACAGTATGTAGCATGTGGTGTGTTATGCTTTCTCTGGGGTGAGGGACCAAAGCTCCTATCAGTTCTTACTCTCTCTTATAAGCCACAGTGTCACTTCTCCTAATGTTTCTTGAGCTGTTATTGTACTTTAAGCCATGTGGCTTTCCTTTCCTTTAACTTTTCTAAGGAGAAGGCTCTTGTTGAAGAGGTCCGGGAGGCAGGAGGGAACAAGCCCGGCCAGAGGCACACAGAGCATCCCCAGTCTTTCCCTTCCAGTTGGCTCAAGACCTGAATATGCTCTGCGTATGTTTCTTCCCTCTTTGGCTGCCGCTGTTCAAATGCCCGAAGACCTGGTTGGCACTGGGCCACGGGAGTTCTAGGCCAGTCTGGGGTGTTTCATGTGTGGACAGATAGCTAACAAGTGCTCTGTCCAGGCTGTGGGTATTTCAGTGTCTACCCCAGTGCTTGCGGTTGCTGACCTCAGTTTGTAGGAATTTAAACATGGCTGTACGTCTGAGCAGTCAAGTCCTGAGCACTTTACCCCTGCAAAGCAGAAGCAAAAGCAGCCGTGGCCATTTACGTGGGGGTGCAGTAGGAGACAGGCATTGGCTGAGGGAGAGTCCCACGAATGGTCAGGTTTTATTAAGAGGCCTCTGTGTCTCTGAAAAGAATCTGGAAAGAACATTCTCTTTAGCTCTTCAGAGCATCATTAAAATGTTGACTGCCTCTGGCTTCCTTAATCCGTTTCAGACCAGAATTTTGAAGTGTAGGAGGCTCATGTGTGACGAGGGGAGAGCGGAGTGAGGTGGGGAACTCTTACTGTTGATTCTCCATCCCTTGGGGTCATGTGCTTTTTACATCGTGAACGTGGATTAGTTTTCTAATTTGAAAATAACAGCAAAGTAAAATGAAACAGTAAGAATGTGGGCCCCTTGTAGCAGTATACACTGTGGGCCAGGGAAGTGAATCAGCCAGGAGTGATGGAACCCCACCTTTCTGATCTGGCCAGGCCGCCTCAGGTTCAGGTGGGGCACAGCGCAGAGAGGAGCGCCAAGAACTTCCCAGGTAACAGGGCTCTCAGAGAGAAGGCATGTCTTGCTGTGGCTCTCGCATTTCACTAGAAGCTTTTCTAGAGGGAACCCGGGTCCCATCCCTTTGGCATTACTCCCCTTACAGGGTCCCTTCCCCATGGTCCTTGCACCTGTATGAAGTCCTATCTCCAATCTGCTAAACTTTACCTGAAAATTTGCAGGTTTCTTCAATCTATGACACATCTAAGAATTTGCAGAAGTATGGAAGGCTTTAAAAAAAAAATCTTCTCCCTATTTCAACTTTTAGGGGTTAAGATTAAAGATTTATTAAAGCTATAGGAGTAGCATAACTCACGTCTTAGAAAGACACCAAAGCTCTTTTAGCAAAATAATAGCAACACACCAGAACTGCCCAAGGGGATGGGACTGTCCTGTGCATGATAGGAGGCTCACAGCATCCCTGGCCTCTACCCACTAGATGTCAGGAGCATTTCACTTCCCCCAGTTGTGACAATCAACAATGTCTCCAGACATTGCCAAATGTCCCCTGGGAGGGAGGGGAGACAAAATCACTGGAGTAGAGAGAACGATGAAGAAACACAGTTAGAAAAGACTTGAGCACCACCTTTAGTGCAGAAACAATTCAACACTCAACACACATATCTAAATGCAAATACTCATCCACTAAATGTGAAACTGGTGCCCTGTCAAACTTGAAGAGACCTTTGCTATGATATTTCCCTTTCACGTCTCTAAATTCTTCTGGGGAAATGGTAACTGGTTTTGATGGTATAGATCTTTCAGTATTTGAAAATATCATGAAGTCTGAAAATAATATAATCATGCTATTATTACTATTGGTTGATTAATAATAAAAAGTGTCCAGATAGGCACTGTATGTAGGAGGAGATAAGAAAAAACAGATACTTGAGATACCTTGAATTTTATGGAAAATTATGTTGTTCCTCTGGATCAGAGGTTGTTAAATGGGTAACCCACACCTGGCCCATGAATGTGTTTGGTTTGCTCCATATAATGTTTTAAACAAATAATTTGAGCCCACATTTTAAAATTAGGATATCTCACATAAAAATCCATATTTTTGTCCTCTTGAAAAATCAGGTTTGGTACGACCGGATCGTACCATGGCCTCTGCATGGCCTCTGCCGGAGTGGAAGAGAGCCTGTTCCCTTTACACATCATGTGCTAGTTTGTCATAGTCTCCACCTTTCCCTACTGTCTCCCTGACACTAAGACATTTTCTTATCCTTAACTTTTTTCAGGCACTGACAGGCATCTTATGAGTTGCAGACCCTGTAATGATTTCTTCCTAATCATACCAACAGGACCTCAAGGCGAATCCCAGAAGGAAGAGTTCAGGGGAGCTCAGAGACCACCTCATGCACCCTTCTTTCCCCTCCTTTGCACAGATGGGACTCTGGCCCAGGAAAGCTGAGGGACTTGTCTGAGAATTCACAGTTCTCAGTGGCAGAACTGGCAGGTGGGTCCCAGTCTCCCACCTTCCTACCCTCATCACTGTTTCCCTCAGACCACTGTTGAACTGAAGGCAGTAACGGAATCCCAGGACGTACCTCCGACCATTCTCCTGTGATCCAGATGTACTCGCAGGGCTGCAAACTACAGCTCTCGCTGTCCGCAGGGCGTGTGCTCATGTCGCAGTGCATGCTGTGAACCTCATCTCCTCTGTCCTCATCCACACACAACACCTTGCGGTACCTGGAGCCTTCGCCACAAGTCTTGGTGCACTGGTAAAGACAGAAAAAGCAGGTGTTGATAGGGAAGAATGATAGGACAATAATATCTGTATAATATGTGTTGTTTATTATGTATATAAGAGTAGTAATATCATGTTACTGTAATTATTTGTTTTCCTATCTATATACCCTGGAAGACTGTGAGACCTTTGAGGGCGGGATTATCAGAGAACTCTATTTTGTCCCCGTTACCTACAACACTGTTCCTGGCATAGTGATAAGCATTCAATAAATGGCTATCTGAATGCAGGAATAGAATTGTGAATGAATGAATTTTATGTTTGGAAGGGACCTAAAGGTCTATTCATTTCAACCACCCACTCAAACACTGAATCTTTTCCAAACTATGGCCTAATCGTTTTCAAACTGGTGACTAAATACCTCTGGAGTCAGGGAAGTCATGACCTGTCCAAGTGACTCATTTCATCTTATGACACAGAACTAAATATTGGGTGGTCAGAAAAGTCATGACGCATTTTTTCTATGTTTTTCATTGCAAAAACGCGTCACGACTTTTCCGACAACCCAATATATGTTTGCAGGTTACAGCCTCTTTTCCTAGCTGTTGATTCCAGAGGAGCATAAAGGACGTTTCATATCTCACAAATGATCCCTCATCAGGGACTTGAGGAGAGATTTCCTGAGATCCCCTATATATAGCCTTTTCTTCTCCAGGGTGAACTGCTCTCATCCCTTGGTCATTTGGCAAATATTCACCATGATCCTAACAAGGGTCAGGCCCTGTGATGGGTCCTTGGTGAACAAGAATGGACACGAATTTTGCTCTTTCAGCCTTTGCTCTTGCAGAGGAGCTTGTATTTTAGTAGCAAAGACAGACTTTAAAGATGTAGATAGCTAGGTAGGGATATTTAGCAGTTGCTATAATTTCCATTTTTCAGATGAAGAAACTTGGACTTAAGAGAGCGTAAGTAACTTGTCCCATGTCATATATTTCTTTGTGAGGTAGAAGGGACAGATATTTTTATTCCCATGAGCCAAGTAAGGGACAATAGAGTAGGTGGTATGTTTCATTCTAGGATAATTTCTACACAGTCCATTTGACCCTGGGAGCCAGCTTAACTCAGAAATTCTTTCCTGATATGCCCCTTTCCTCCCTTCCTTCCTTCCTTCCTTCCTTCCTTCCTTCCTTCCTTCCTTCCTTCCTTCCTGTTTCTGGCAATAAAATACAAATAACATAACATTCATCATTTTAACCATTTTAAAGTGTACAATTCAATGGCATTTAGTCATTCACGATGTTGTACAATCATTACCATTATTTCTTCAGAACATTTTTTTTTTTTTTTTTTTTAGCTGAGCCATTCTGTCACCTGTTAGCAGCTCAACGGCAGCTCAACTCAGGCTGGGCACCAAACTGCTGTTGCTCAGAGCTCAGCTTGCACTCTTGAGTGAGCTCTTAACCAACTGAGCCACTCACCCGGCCCCTTCTTCAAAAACATTTTCATCATCCCAAAGGGAAACCCTGTACCCATTAAGTAGTCACTCCCCATTCCCCCACCCTCCTGACTGTGGCAACCACCAAGCTGCTTTCTATCTCTATGAATTTGCCTATTCTGGGTATTTCATATAAATGGAATTATTCAATATGTGTCATTTTGTGACTGGTTTTTTTACTTAGTATTATGTTTCCAGATTCTTCCATGTTAAGCATGTTATCAGTATTTCATTCCTTTTTTATGGCTGAATAGTAATCCATTGTATGGATAACCACATTTTGTTTATTCAAATTGTTAACTGACATTTGAGTTTGTTTCCATCTTTTGGGTATTGTGAATAGTGCTGCTATGAACATTCATGTACAAGTCTTAACACCTGGTTTTAATTCTTTGAGATATATCCCAAAAGTAGAAATGCTGGGTCATACGGTATACCATGCCTTTGTGAGCTGCTTGGTTCTTCAGGAAGTAGAAGGATATATAGTATGTCCCAGTGCACTCTTGTCATTTGCAAACTTAACTCAAAATTTCTGCTGCCTGGAAGAAAACCTCAATATCTAGAACGTGTATTCATAATTTTTCTGGGGTACAAATATGAATTGAAATCCCTGTGGGATAAGCAGTAAGGAGCAAATCCTTCCAACTAGTGTAGGAGGCTGGCTGAGCCCGGCTCCGGGCTCAATCCCGGCTCAGTGGTTTTGGGGTTTTCTGTGTCCTGGAGGATGCTGGGAATGATTGTGAAGTAATAACATTTTTGTTTCTTCATTAAAAAGATGCCAATTGAGTTAGGGAGCCACTGGATGTTGTAAAACAAAACAATGGTTAATCTGTGATGTGTAGATTTATGCAGAAGAAATACTTAACTCCCCTTAGAAAAAGGAATTCCTTAGAAAATCAGGATTTAGGTGACTCAGAGAAGATCATGAGCACTGAGCAGCCAACCTGGACTAAACCTTCAGTATCCTCTCATTTTCACTAATCCATAGGGCTTTAATCTGGGTCAATAAGTAACAGTTTAGAGCAGAAATGCAAGGACTACTAAGTACTTTCTGCTTGGTAAGTGTTTCTCCCTTGAAGAATGTTTAACTTCCATAAAAACTCTTCTGCTATAGGGCCGGCCAAGTGGCGCATTGGTTAGGAGTTGGCTTGGGACATCAGCTCTGAGCAGCAGGGCCCTGGTTGGGATCCCACATGAGGGCCAGAGGCACTGCGTCCTCTACAGCTAAGATGGTGAACAACAGCTCCACCTGGAGCTAGGCTGCCGTGAGTTGCCGGCAGCGGGCATAGGCTGCAGTGGGGCTGGCCGGCAGCGAGCGTGAGCTTTCATCAGCTGCTGTGAGCCTCCATGAGCGGCTGTCCAATGGCCAGCAAGCAACTGCTTCACCTGGGAAGAGCGCAATGATCACAATACCAACATGGGCCAATGAAGTGATGTCCTCCACAACTAGACTGAAGAACAAAAAGGACAGCAACTTGTCTGTTCCCCTTCCCCGATTCCCCAAAGCTGTTCCCCCTTCCCCAATTCCCCAATAAAATTTTTTAAAAAGGAAAAAAAAAAAAAACCAACTCAAAAAACTCCCAACTCTTCTGCCAATGGTGGAAAAGGGAGTTGGGAAACCTTACTTTGTGTCGACGTACAAAACGTCCAAACCTGTAGAGAATCTTCATGAGTTTATTTGAGCCAAACTGACAATTGCTGGGAAGCAAAATCTCAAGGGATTGAGAAAATGCTCCGGAGAAGGTGGTTTTGCAGCTTATTTTGTACGTTAGAATCAAAGGAGGAGATGTGAGGAAGATTACATTGAATCCACTGCTGGTAGATTACAGGGGTGGGAGAAAGCAAAGCAGGGAAATCTCTGGCATTGAATAAAAAGGTAAAATAGAGTAACACATACTTCTTTTACATTGGTGAGTACAAGTTAATAATGAACATTTACAACACATGGAGATGGTATTCCGGGAACAAGATAATAATGAGGGGTTCTGTGGTCTCTTGCTCTGGTGCACGGTTGTGCCATGAGGGGTATGGAAAATGAGATTACTCTGACACATTTGAAAGGTAGGTTTATCTTAGATGCAACAAGACAATAGACAGGCTCACCTAAGGTAAACATTGACCTTTGTCAAGGAAGCTACAGGTCTAGGACATGACTACACTCAATGACTTGCTTTTAGTTAGGAATTTTTATATTCAGATCATCCTATGTGGTTACTTTCTGTCTCTGAGTTTGTAGGGCAGCCATGCTGGCCTCCCCTGAGTATAACTTTTTGTCCACAACTGAGTATAACTTTTAGGAAAATTAAAGTAAGTAAATAAGTGACTTGCCCAGTGCTTTGGAATTAGTCAGCAGAAGCTCTGAAATCACATTAGCAGGGCTTTTCCCCTGGAGTCCTAAATCCTAACTAGAGCAGGGGGCTGGCTGGGTGATCAGAAAACAAACCCAGCCCCATGCTATCGGGTTTTATCAGCCTTTGGTAATATCACCTCCCCCCTGTGATTTATGACTCTTTCCTTTATTCTGAAAAATGATCTAGAATGTCCTGAAAAACAGCTGGAAAGCTTAGCCAGCCTCATTTTAATTCCAAAAGGTTTTCTCAAATTTCATTACAGCTTTTCGGAAAAACTATACCAAGTGTATAAGTCACACCACCAGCTTCCTGGCATTCCAGCACATGCTGTAATTCAATAAGCAAATAATCACAGCACTGGGCTAACATGGGTAGCGTGCCCATTGTCTCACAGGCTACATGTGCCTTTAAATGTGATGAAATTAACAGCGGAGAAACAACTTCCCAAATTTGAGGGTGAGGAAGACCTAAAATTAACTTTTAAGGTACTATTTTACTGGGCTGTCAGAAAAGTCATGACGTATTTTTCCTGTTTTTCGCTGCCAAAATGCGTCATGACTTTTCCGACAGCCCAATATTTAGCCAGGTTGGTTTTGGCCACAGGGTGACAGTCTAAAAAGGATCACTTGATACAATGAGTAGAAATTGTCTTTCCTTAAAGATTGTAATCAAGTGCGTTATACTATTTTGGTGAGATTCCCTAACCATGTGGGGAAGAAAATCACTTCATATTCATAAGTTCTACCTTGAAAGCTTTTTTTTTTTTTTTTTTTTTAAAGATTTTATTGGGGAATTGGTGGAGGGGAACAGCGTTGGGGAATCGGGGAAGGGGAACAGACAAGTTGCTATCTTTTTGTTCTTCAGTTTAGTTGCAGAGGATGTTGCTTCACTGTTGGTATAGTCATTGCGCTCTTCCCGGATGAGGCAGATCGGTCGCTGGTCTCTGGATGTCACTCACCGCGGCTATTGGCAGCTCATGCTTGGCTGCCAGCCGCTCACGCTGGCTGCGGGCCACTCACTGTAGCCTATGGCAGCCCACTGCAGCAGGCTGCAGCCCACACCATCACTGGGGCTTGCACAGCCCAGCTCCAGGTGGAGCTGTTGTTAGCTGTAGAGGGCAGTGTCACTGGCCCTCATGTGGGATCCGAACCGGGGCGGCTGGCATCCCAAAACCAGCACTTAACCAATGCGCCACTCGGCCGGCCCCTACCTTGAAAGCTTTTGAATTGCTCCATGCCTGAAAGAATGTGTCATGGCTGCCATTGTTCAATAGTGTGTGTTGACAAGCCACAGAAAGAGTGGAGAACTTGAAAGCACTGTATTCTATGTGTGTTGTGCAAAGGTTTTTGTGCAGTAATTACAAATCAATTGATCTAACATTGCTTTAAATTAAAAAAAGAAAAAGCAGTCTTTAAGTTACCAATAGGTTGTAGTCTCAAAGCTCATTTTAAAGTCAGGTAGGTAGAGTTCAGACACATTTACCCCCAAATAGTATATCTGCAAGGTTAAAGGGCAGACACAATATACGGAGGTATTTCATAACTTTAAAGTCAATCACACTTTCAACCAGTATTTTCAACAGGCCAAATTCTTTACCAAGCGCTGGCGTACTAAGCCCTTCTCTCTCTGATACACCTAGGGTGGCTGCTTCTCCAAGCTTGGGGGCTATGTGTCGGGACAGCTGGCTAACTGGTGACACTGGGGTTTAACATTTAGGGCAGCCTTGTATGGTTGTGTGAGCAGATGTGGGTTTCAATAACAGAGAATGTGATGGGGGAAGGTGCATCAGGATGTTCAGCAACTGTGACAGGAAAAGAAGAGGACAAGAGGCGGGAATTTCCACAATGCTAAAAGGGGCACCCCGGTAGTGGTGGCTGAGGAGAAGGAGTGAAGGCAGAGATGAGTTAACTAGGCGTGGAGGAGATAGGCTCCAGCTGCATGGTGGCTGAAGGTGCAGGTCATGGGGATGTGGGGCAGGGCGATGACTACAGCAGCTTGGGGGTGTTAGAGCCTTCTCTTTGAGATGGAGATTCTGGAAGGTGGGTAGAGGCCAGGGCCTGAAGGGGCCTGTAGACCTCCTACGCTGCTCAGGAGAAAATCCAAACCTTTGCCCTGGCTGCAGGGGACATCATAAGCGGATCGCTCTTGCAGTTCGACCTCAGTTCAGGCCCCCTCAGTCATTCTGCTCCTTCCGTACTGGGCTTTTGTGCACAAACACACTGGGCTTTGTCCTCCCTTTTCCTTCTACCTGGAATCACGTCCTTTTGCTCTTCACCCCTGACCATGCTTGAGAAAGTAGGACGGGCCTGTAATTCTCTGTCACTGTACTCAGTGCCTTGTTTTTTCCCCGTCACAGCACTTTTCACAATTGTCAATTTCATAGAACACATTTGCTTGTTTTGTGTCTGTTTCTCCCACCAGACAACCAATCCCACCATAGCAAGTCCATAGTCTCTACTGTGTCCCTAACGCCTCATGCCTGGCATTTTGCAGGTGCATGATCAAGGTTTGTGGAGGGAGTAATAAAGGGTTAATATCTGGCCCTTATATGCACATCAAAACCTGATCATTCCCTACTGTAAACTTGACAAAACGTTTTTGTTTTTTTGTGTGTTTTTTTTTTGAGGGCAGTGACACTGCCCTCAGATGTGGAACCCGAACCTGGGCCACTGGCTTCCCAAGCCAGCGCAGCAGCGCTTAACCACTGCGCCACTCGGCCGGCCCAACAAAATGTTTTAAACCAACTGACCGGGGTCTGGTGCTCATTTCAAACTTTTCTGCGCTAAAGAGAGATAAACTTGGGAATCACTCTCCAGCTAATCTCAATAGAAGTTCTTAGAATCTAAATATGTACATGAGTGGCCCAAGTTCCTGCCCTGGGCCAAATAGCCATGGGGTGGGCAGCTCTGCAAAGGCTAGACTTATCCAAGTACAGCTTGTCCATGGCAATGTGACAAGAAAATAAAACAGCTGTTCTTACAGGACAAACAGTTGGCTTGACTGTTTTGAAAGAGATTTTAGAATGTTGTGATTCTAAGAGTTAAAGAGGAAAGGCCATCAATTAGCAGTCATTGTTCTTTAATTCCCTCCCTCCCTCCCTCTCTCCCTCCCTCCCTCCCTCCCTCCCTCCCTCCCTCTCTCCCTCCCTCCCTCCCTCCCTCCCTCCCTTCTTCCCTCCCTCCCTCCCTCTCTCCCTCGCTCCCTCCCTCCTTCCTTCCCTCTCTCCCAACTATCTTTTTGTCCCACTATTCATTTTATTCATTCAACAAGTGTGTTCAATGCTCTAGGTACTGTGCTAAATGCTGGGGGGCGGGGGGTGCTGGTGAATAAGCTGTTTGGCTCAACTGATAAGAAAAACAGGCAACAGAGTGCTAACTGCAAAAGCAGGGTATTTTCAGGCTGAGAGAGTGTGGCCATCTGACTAGTGGGGAGGCGTGATCAGTTAGGGCATCCTGGTTGATTTGAGGCCTAAAGGATGAACAAGGGGGACTGCAGTAAAGGAAGGAGAAGGGTAGCCTCCTTGGGATACAGTTACTAGAGAGGAAAGAGTGTATTCTGGTAAAGATTAAAAAACAAAAACAGAAAAAAACCACTTGCAAGACCTGGGAGATTTATTCCCTTATGCTAAGAGATAAATAACTCAGATACTCACAATTCAAATTCGATTAAAAGATTTTTGCAGCTATAAGAAAATTCTAGATTATAATACTATTAATAAGTAAATCCTTTATGATCATCATTTGCAAAAGAATTAAAAAGTCATTTTTGTTTTTGTTTTAAAACTCAAACAATGTTGAGCAGGAAGTTGGCAGGTGTTATAGAAGCTCAACAAAGTGATATGCAAAAGCTGAATCACTGATCATCATCTGAACTCTCCCTGAGGAGGCCACTATACTAAAGAGAAGCAGCATTTGTGAAAGGTCTAAAGTGTGCTAGCCACTGTGCTGAACCCCCTCACTAAATCCTCAGTGTGCCCCTTCAGCCAAGTCCAACATATAATTCCCATTTTGCAGATGAGCTAACTGGAGCCCAGAGATTTGAAGTCAATTTGGCCACACACCAAATTGTCTGTTTATAGCATGGTCCTCTAGGGCATACACAAAATGAAACACAAATGTCTGGGTAGAGCACTTTTCTCTTCCCCAGTTATTTTGCCCTACATCTAGAAGTCTAGATTCTACCCTCTGGTATCATGAAGGCATAACAATGCCCCCTCACCCCACACAGCCAACAGTTCACATGATAAACAAAAGAGGTCCACTGAGGTGGCCAATATCAAGACTTCCCCAACTACAAAGTTTAAGTTCTGATCATCAACCAACTGGACCAAGGATTTCATTTTTAGAAAGGGGTGGGGGGTGGTCACCCAATAAAGGGAATTCTACTTTGATGCCAACTCTGCAGTAAGAGGCAGGACAAGCCATTAAGAGGGAAATAAAATTATTCATCTTAAGTGCAGGGAAGGCAATGGAATATAAAGATTCAGAGCACATGTTCCAGAGGTCAGGCTACTGGGTTTCAAATTCCAGCCTTATTATTTAGGAAATGCATAAACTTGGATGAATTAACCTACGTAAGCCTCAAGTTTCCTCATCTTTAAGTGAGGATAAAAATTTAATTACTACATCAGAGAGTTATAGAAAACATTAAATGAGGCCCTTCACATAAAAATATGTAAAATAGTGCTTAGTCCATAGCTTAATAAACAATAAGATGTATGATTTAAGAAAAAAATCATCATCAGTGTTAGGGCCATTGCCCTATACAATTCTAGGGGATGCCCCGTGACATTGCAGCCTATGGGAATAGTTCCCTGCCCAGTTGTGCAGTGTACAACCTGTGTGGCTGTACAAAACATCCTTGATGATCATGCTACTGTGGGTATGCAAAGCTTGTGCTTCTCAAGGTGGATGCTTGGACTATTTCTCAAAAAGAGGAGGGTGCCATTTGCTACGTGCCTTGCATGAAATGCATCTTGCCAACAAACAGGTGAGTTTAATAGTCCACGAGGGGAAAGCAAAAGGGGACAGTGCACACTCAAAAAGCAAACAAGGGCTCTGAGGTGGTTGCCAAGGACCGTTAAGGGAAGAGAATCTCGTGTAATGGGGTGGGGTTGGGGAATCCAGCACATCCCAGTCAGTGGGCTCTGAGGCTGTGCCTTGGCAAGCTCACTGACATCAATCCCACTAGATGAAGGGAGAAAAGTCAAGACACATGCCTGCACCAAGTAAGTAACAGGTAAAATGGTAGCAGAGTGAGTGGGTACAAGAGCACTTGAGGGCCGTGATTGAGGGGAGCCTGATGCATGCTGTACTATCAAGTGTGCACCCAATTTACTGTTTAACAAGGACACTTCTGATCATGAAGGTAGCAGCAATGAATAATTACACCAGCACTGTCTCAGATATAAACCAGGACTGCCCCAGGCAAACAGGACGAGTGGCCATTCTATTCCTGATTTGAGCTATTAGGGTGGCTGCCTAGCGGTCACCAACATTCACTCTAAGCCTTGTTGTTGTGGGGACATTGTGAGAAGACCACTAGCCAACTTCACTTATAAAGAACAAGGCTTTTGATGGGGCTTCTCTCTCCTCCAGTTACCCTGAGACTCACTCTGCAAACTCGGTGTCAGGTGAGGGCCTCCTCCAGAGCTCTCCTCTGCCTCACCACCCAGGTCCACCTTCCTCAAACTCTCCACTTCAGGTCTGTGCAGATGAAAAAGCATGCACACAGGCAGGTAACAATCCGAATCTGATTTTCTCATTGTTTATAGACTGTTTTCCCTTTGTGAGAATGGTTAACCTCTGGTAAACTTCTACATATAGCCACAGGTCAGGCTATCTCCTTAGGTCTTCTGTTCTTATATGAATCTTGATAGCAATGGTTGAGGAAGAATTTAAACAGATCCATCTGCATAGCACATGCAAAGATGTACATTTTTAGTCATTATTTTGTATGATCAGATAAGAGGATTTCACACAGCACATATTTGGCAAAGTTTCTATTCTTTGGGATTCAGAAGGAATGGAGCTTGTGCTTTCCAGATTGGCTCCAGTGTTTTCGAAACTTGGCTAACACGTGAGCAGTCAGCTTAAATTCATTTCTCAACACTATCTTACTTTCTAGTCCTTGGAGCAGTGACACAGGGTTGAGTTTGGTATGTGATGAGGGAGAGGGAGAAAGCAGGCAGTGGTAGATCTGAAACAAGAATTACAAAGAGAATCACGAGATAACACAGGGAGAGAGAGATGAGAGGGTTTCTTCTTCCTTCTATACCTAACATTGTTAATCCCAAAGCACTCTGTTATCTCTAATTTTCTCAGAACAACTCTGCACAGTTATTACTATCTCCATTCTACAGATGGCAAACCCAAGGCTCAGAGAAATTAAGAAAGCTTGTTCTATGTCACACGGCTAATAAGTGGCAGTGCTGGGATATGAACCAGGTCTGCAGAATTCTATAGCCCGTGGGTTTTCAATGACTTGTGTGACTCAAGTGTAATTAACTTGAAATTTAACTGCTTTAACCATTCTTTTCTGTCACTATCTAGTAGAAGTAAGACTATCTAGAAGGAAAACAAGCAAAAAAAAAAAATTGAGTAGGCCCGGCCGAGTGGCCTGTTGGTTTAGAGCTGGCTTGGGATGCCAGCTCTGAGCAGTAGAGCCCGGGTTCGGATCCCACACATGAGGGCCAATGATGCTGCGCCCTCTACAGCTAAGATGGTGAACAACAGCTTGACCTAGAGCTGGGCTACCATGAGTTGCTGGTGACAGTGTAGGCTGCAGCAGGGCTGCAATGGGCTGTCATAAGCTACTGTAAGTGGCGGGCAGCCAGCATGAGCAGCCAGCAGCTGGCAAGAGCTGCCAAGAGCTGCCATGAGCAGTGGTCCAGTGGCTGGTGACTGATCTACCTCACCTGGAAGAGCACAATGACAATACCAACATGGGCCAGTGAAGTGACGTCCTCCACAACTAGACTGAAGAACAAAAGGACAACAACTTGTCTGTTCCCCTTCTGCGATTCCCCAATGCTGTTCCCCTCCCCCAATTCCCCAATAAAATGTTTTTAAAAAAAATAGAGTGGATAGAGGTGAGAGTCCTAAAGAAAAGAGATGACTACAAACAATCGAACTGATCCATCAGGAGAGTGAGCTGAGCTGAGCTGAGAGGGATGGACAGGGCTGGAAGGCCAAATCCCCTTACATGTTAAGAATACAGTTGTAAGAAAACAATCCCATTTAAAATTGCATCAAAAAGGAATAAAACACATGGGAATCAATTTATCCAAGGAGGTGAAAGATCAGTACACTGAAAACTACACTATATCACACTGAAGCTAATACAAATAAATGAAAAGATTCTGTGCTCATGGATTGGAAGAACTAATATTGTTAAAGAGTCTATACTACAGAAAGCAATATACATTCAATGCAATGCTATCAGAATTCCTAAGGTATTTTTCACAGAAAAAAAATCCTAAAATTTGTATGGAAATTGACCCCCCAAAACACCCCTGAATTGCCAAACCCATCTTGAGAAAGAAAAACAAAGCTAGAGGCATCATACGTCTTGATTTCAAACTATATTACAAAGCTATAGCACTCAAAACAGTATGACATTGACGAAAACAAGACACATAGGTCAATGGAACAGAATAGAGAGCCCAGAAATAAACTCACACACATATATGATCAGCTAATTTATGACAAAGGAGCCAAGAATATACACAGGGGAAAGGATAGTCTCTTCAATATGGTGTTAGGAAAACTGGATAGCCACATGCAAGAGAATGGAACTGGACCCCGATCTTATACCATAGACAAAAATCAATTCAAAATGGATTAAAGACTTGAATGAAAGACCTGAAATCATAAAACTCCTAGGGAAAAACATAGGAGGTAAGTGTGTTTCCCAGCAGTGTTGGCGATTTTTTTGGGTTGACATGAAAAGCAAAGGCAACAAAAGCAGAAATAAACTAGTGGGATGACACCAAACTAAAAATGGCTAAAGGACCTGAACAGACATTTCTCAAAAGAAGACATACAAATGGCCAACAAATATATGAAAATGTGCTCAACATCACTAATCATCGGGGAAATGTATTAATAAATCAAAACTGCAATGAGAAATCACCTCACATCTGTTAGAATGGCTATCATCAATAAGACAATAACAAGTATTGGCAAGGATGTGAGGAAAAAAACAAATCCTTATGCACTGTTGGTGAGAGTGTGAATTGGTACAACCGCTATGGAAAAAAGGAGGTTCTTCAAAAAATTAAAAATAGAACTACCTTATGAACCAGCAATCCTACTTCTGGGTATTTATCTGAAGGAAACAAAGTCACTAACTCAAAAAGATATATGCACCCCAATGTTCAGTGCAGCATTATTTACAATAGACAAGACACGGAAGCAACCTAAGTATCCATTAGTGGATTAACTGATAAAGAAAATGTGGTATACATATGCAATGGAATATTACTCAGCCATAAAAAAGAAGGAAATCCTACCATCTGCAACAACACGGATGAACCCTGAGGGCGTTATGCTAAGTGACATAAATCAGACAAAGATAAATTCTGTATGATTTCACTTATATGTGGAATCTAAAGAAAAAATAAAGTTATAAATACTGAGAATAGATCAGTGGTCGCCAGAGGTGGGGTATGGGGAGTGAATGAATGGGTGAAAGTGGTCAAATGGTACAAACTTCCAGTTATAAGATAAATAAGTATTAGAGATGTAATGTAAAGCATGGTTGACTATAGTTAACAATACCATATGGTATATATGAAAGTTCCTAAGAGAGTAGATCTCAAAAATTCTCATCACAATTAAAATAATTTGTAAGTATGTGAGGTGACAGATATTAACTAAACATAGTTATTGTTAACAATAACTAAACTTACTGTGGTAATCATTTTGCAGTACACACATATATCAAATAACCATGTTTTCTCTGAAAACAAATATGATGTTCTATGTCAATTATATCTCAACAAAACTAGAAGAAAAGTGGCACTGTCGTAGCACTTGTATAAAATAATAATAATAAAAAGAATGTAGTGTAGTTACCTCATAATGGTTTAAGAGAATAAACTTAGGATCAGGTCTCACTTCTTCCACTTGCTAGGTATGTGGCACTTGGATAAATGACATTGGCTCTCTAAACCTCAGTTTCCTCGACTGCAAAATGGGATAATAATAATAATTGCCACTTTGTCTAGTGGTTAGAAGGATTTAGTGAGGTGATGAACGTAAAGCACGTACCACAGTGCCAGGCATGATTCCCTCATTCTGAAAACCATTCCTGGTGGGAAATTTCTGTTTTACTATTCATCTCTGAACCTTTTATAGCATGTACTTTCTTTTTTAATGTTCTATAAATTTGAGGTGTACAACTCTGTAATTTGACATCTGTATACTCTATTTTGTGCTCACCACCAGAAGTCTAATTTCCTTCCTTCACCATATATTTGACTCCCTTTACCCTCTTTGTCCTCCCCCCTCCCCCTTACCCTCTGGTACCCACCATTCTGTTGTCCATATCTATGAGTTTGTTTTTTGTTTGTTTGTTTTATTAGTTTGTTGCTCTTTGTTTCGTATCCCACAAATGAGTGAAATCATATGGTTCTTGTATTTTTCCATATGACTTATTTCACTTAGCATAATACTCTCAAGATCCATCCATGTTTTCACAAATGGCAATGTTTCATCTTTTTTAAGGCTGAGTAGTATTCCACTGTGTATATATACCACATCTTCTTTAGCCAGTCACCCATCGAAGGGTTGTTTCCATGTCTTGTCTATTGTAAATAACAGCATGAACTTTCTATTTCATTCCAATGTCAGTGAACATAGTTTTGCTTCCTGAAGCTCTTCTCTCCTTTTCTGCAATCTAATCTTCTGTTCTGAAAACAGAGGTTACCTCATACTAATGTCTTACCTTCCTAGCCAGACTTTTCCCCAGGGGCATTAAGTGTTTTCTTTAACTAAACATTAACATTAAACATTAATATTTTCTTAACCAAGCAGTAAGAGGGAGAAAAACAAGTCTGTCTATTTCTGCATCAACTGAGCAATTCTTCACATCCCATCATTTTTCTAATGTTGGAAATCCTTCACTAATTAATTAATCAGGGTTTCAAATGAGGGTCTGTCTTCTACCTGCCAGCCAAAGTCATGGAAGGAGGAAAAATACAGAGGAGTCCTACCTCGTGTCTGTCTTGTGGCTATTTGTACTAATACAGAATGACCAAGTCTGGATACACATATCTAAAATATTTTGTCCATCTCCCCCTCCTTCTGTGAGAGTTATCTGTATGCATTTGGCCCAAGGCCTGTTAAAGTTTCCCTGGAGGCAGTCGGACTAGGAACATTCAAGGACACAAATGTAGGAATTGCATAAAGAGGAGGAGCTCTCCCACCCTGGTCAGAGTGAACTGCTGGCCTTCTGACAGCAAACCTTTTGGGAAAGAGCCAGACTTGTCACCATGCGCGAAGGCTTCACAGGGGAATGGATGTGATGATAGCAAGGGGTTGAGCAACGTGCCTGGCAGGTGCCCACTTCATGACTCTACTTACTTCTTGCCATTCCTCTACCCTCCAGGCATAGAGAGGACACGGCGGGGCTTGGCAGGCTCGCTCCGACTCCGGTCTGGTGTAAGGGTTGCATTCGGTCTCTCTGGCTATTTTGTGTGTTCCCATCTGACAGCCCACATTTCTCCGCTGCACGCCTGGGCCGCAGGACACTGAGCACTAAGAAGACAGAGTGTGTAAGTGGGATCTTTGGGGAACACTGTGTGTATGTGTGGGGGAGACGTGGGGAGGGTCAAAGACATGGGGAATGCACCCCTAATCCAATGCCTTTCACAAAGCTTTCTAAATCCCAATGAAAGGGACCCAAGGCAATGTCTTTATCTGCGAACTCACTTCCTATCAATGTTGGTGAATGAGGAAGGCATTCAAGTTCAGCAATCTCAAAAGTTAACAACACTCTTGGATGAGTGAAGAGTCTGGGAATTCATAAGGAAACATTTCAGTACAAGCTAGAAATAGTGTTGCCGTGTGAAATGAAAATCCCAAATAATTTCTATCCTGGAGGATTTGAGGTTCTTGAAAATTGGAGATACAGTAATGTACAAGAGGAATTTCTTGGCAGGTTAAAACTATAACCCAAAGATTGTAAATCATGAAGCTTTTAGGGCCTTATAAGTAGAATTATTTCCCCCAGTCTCTTTCTTTTCTTGCTCTTATTCCTGGCAACAGAGAATTTTTCTTTTTTAAACTATGGAATTCTCTAAAGTATTTTTGTGTATCTACAACCTAAGATGAACACTTTAGAAATAAAGCTGACAAAGAAAAACCATTTTTTCAGGCATAATGTTTCAGCTCATGAAAAATACTGCTAATCAGGCTGAAACATTTTGTTGACGAAGTTGCAAAACACCATATTAAATCTGCAATTAACTTTCCTCTAAATTAATTTTTTAATGGTTTCCTCATTGCTGGATTTTACAATCTCAGGCCAAGAATTATTGTCTTTATTAAGGCTCTGACAGTCAGAAACTAATGGCAACATTTGATTAGAAACAACAGAATATTATTACACTTAGCTATTTAAAATTTTTACCAAGGTTTTGTGCTAGCTCAGCTTTCATTAATTTGTCTGGCACTGAGAAAACAAGTTTAACATACACTAAAGCCATTTCATAAGAGGAAGTCTTCATAAAGAATAGAATGATGCACTCTTAAATTAGAAAAGAATTCTTGTCCAATTAACCTGCCGTAGGACTCATCTAACTCTGAGCTAATGGAAATTTACTCTCAAGAACACCCAATGCATTCTGCAAATATTAATTTTATTGCCATTTCAGATTTTAAGAAAATAGGCGATACTATGTAGAAGGGAAATTATATCGTTTCAGATGAGTCTCTGCCAGTCTCTGCTCAGATGTTCATATCAAAACCAGCTGAAGAGAAGGAAATATTTTGGAGCAACAAAACTACTATTATCTGAATTTAATTGTATTAATTGGATTGAATGCATCTGCGACCCACAAAAAAATCAGACTTTTAAATTCATTATGTCCTGGGTGGAATGGGGAATGCTTGAACACAAGAGATTGCCTTGTCTACAAAGAATGGCCATATAATACTTATGGGAACAACGTACATACTATTTCCCATTGATTACACTGGAAGTGAAGGAACTGTAACACGGGGGAGTGACCACACCAATGACAAACATTCAAACATTCTCATCATCAACAAACAACAACCAAAAAACCCTTTGGCTATTTGAATTTAGGGTCTTAATTATAAAACAGTATATTTCCAGAACAATGTATCCAAATGGAAATACAAAGAAAGAATAAGAAGGGTTAAATAAACAAATTTGAGTTGGGCATAGGGCTGATCTGATATATATGCAAAAAAGCTCAGAACGCTTTCATAACCTAAAGAAAAAGGAAACAACATTAAAGTTAGAGTGCATATGATCCAGGCTCTAAGTAAACCTCATTTTTTATGTTATTGTTACTGAGAGAATTACATATGGTTCAACGAAGGCAAGGTATTAAGAACTCGAAGTACGCAACATTAAAAAAAAATCACTGCCTGCAATTTTCGATCATATTTCAAAAGGCAAATAAAGACACAGGCAAGTTCAGCTACATAATATATTTTTGTGGCTTCTGATATTTATAATGTCAGAGCCAGCTTTGAAATAACACAAAAAAGTTTCAACATGACTTAGATGCACAGCAAGGTACAAGCTCTGCCTTCCTGTAAACTGCATCCATGGGGATCTTTGTTTAAAATGAATTGCACTGCCTGAGAGTTATTTCTGTGTTCCAGCTTTCTTCCTGTGCTGTCTCACGGGAGCCAATGCTTTGCATACACAGCCAGCCAAGCTTGCTTGGCAAAGTCAGAGAGATTTGTACAGAAACCCCATGAATAAAACAGCATCAAAAAGACCTCTGCATGACCCTGGAGGTGGTGATAGTGGTGGTATGTGCATGTGTGCGTGCTTAATTTCTTGTTCTATTTAGTGCATCTTTTTGTAAGTTTGCAGAGGAAAAAGGTTGAGCAGTCTCTATGAATGTGTCCCCCCCACAGCTACAATTCCAGCATGCCAGTCTATCTGTGCAGGTCTGAAAGTAGATGTTTTTAGTTCTGAACTACTGAGCTGGGAGCTATGTCTCATCTCTCTGTACTCCCTACTGTGCAGTGCTAGTATGCACAAGTTACCAACTTAAAAGATGGAACTTGACGCTTATTTCCATGGGTACAAAGAATCTTTGTAGAAGTTTGGATGCTTGGAGAATTATAATATACACTTGAAAACCTGGAAAGAATTTTATATACTTTCTTCCAGTATTACTGTGGTGACATTATTGAAAGGAGGGACTAGCTGGAAAAATAACTATACGAACAAACTATAACAATATAAGTAACAACAATAATAGCATACTTTTACTAAGCACTTATTATGTGCCAGTCTCTAAACTAGGATTTCTCAACCTAACAACTCTTTTTTTTGTTGGGGGCTGTCCTATGCATTGTAGGAAGTTTAGCAGCATCTCTGGACTCCACCCACTAGATGCCAGTCACATTTTGCTTCCTCCACCAAGTGGTGAAATCCAAAGCTGTCTCCAGACATTGTCAAATGTCATGTCCCAAGAGATACAAAATCACCCCAGTTGAGAACTCTGTGCTAAGCATTTTACATAAATTATTTTTTATATTTCTCAGCAAACCTTTTAGGGAGATACTCTACAAATAAATTAAGGAAAGAACAGAGATAATCACTCTAACTCAAACAAAAACAAGAGAAAAACAAACAAACAAACAAACAAACAGTCAAAGTAAACTCTGACCCAGACAATGTACCATAATTATTGTGGATTAGAATGTACCTTCAGTTTTTAAAATATGGTGCTAATATCATGCAGTTTTCTGTATGATATCAGCAAGAGGGTGGGTGAGAAGCCTGTATTCAATAAATTCAACATCAATGCTTACAGTTCAAATACACACAAAATAATGGAGAGCACACATCTCTAAAGCAATTCTCTTTCTCATCACTGACCATGTGTATATGGTTTCCTTGATTTCTCAAAGGACACAAGCGACACATTTGCCATATTTCTCCCTTAAACACTTGCAGAATACTTCAGAATCAGATACCACCGTCAGTCTGCTCTTATTGTAATTAGGAGAAAAATCCAAACCCAAATGGTTGATGGATTCATAATGCAATTTGCCAGTTTGTATTTTGGCATTAGCATTGAAGAGTTTGAAAGAAACTGAATTATTTCCCCGAATTGAAGACACCACTCATTGCCAGACACAGTGTTATGTTTTGTATCAGTAAGAAAGAAAATGAGGAGTATTAATTAAATCATGGCATTCTGAAATTGATTGTTAGGCCCATCCTGACCCCAGAGACAGTAAAGCATAAAAAAGACATGTGACTGAGGATTGATGAATGCATCCATTAAATGAATCATGATTGATAAGTTCTAATTCAATCATGTATTCTTTGCATTTCTGATCTTCATTCTTTAAAAAACACTTTCTAGAGGAATAGGATAAGCTTTAAAAATTCACTCTGGAAAGCTTTTGTATCCAGAGAATACAGAGCTTTCACACTGATCAAGCTGAATCAAGAATTTGATGTTGATTTTTGTCTTAAAATTTCATGGGCATCTAACCTTAGCTCTTGATCAAAATCATTTAAACAAATCGAACATGAATTTTTGAAAAAAAATGCTTTTAAACTATAGTGAGGATGCTTTCCAATAAAAGAAATACTTTTATTGGAAAACATTTCCTTTATAAATTCAAGATTTTCAAAAGATGCAGGAATATAATGTTCCTACATATACTGTTCCTAATGTTAAGCCCCAAAACACTAATTTGAGGGAGAGACTATGCAAATTGGCATGGTTATCCCAGTCTCCTATCACAAGGTTCTCTATGTCTTATTATCATCAGACATTTTGACATGATGAGAAATGGCACTAATTATTCTTCCTACCTTGAAGGTGAGACAACGAGAAAATAGCTACTGCAGAAAAGAGAGGGACCAGATATAAAACCTTCTAAATTTTTTGCAAATGATAATCATTACTCTTGTTAATATGGCTGCCTGAGGGATATTCCTGTTTACCACAGGATCATCAGTATGCTGATAATCTTTAATCATGCAGACCATCTTTCTCCATCAAGCACTGGACCCAATTATTTTCAGGCACTCGTCTAAATTGCACCAATTGGGTTTTACCTGTGTAGCACCTTGTCTTGCCTGCTTTTATAATTCATTTCTACAAATCAAATCAGGGCATTATGAACCTGGCTACAGATCATTACAAAACTGTGCTTATTTGCATTTTCTACAAAGGTGACTAGACTTTTCTAAGCAATCATTTTGAACAGGTGCAGATCTTTACTGGGGAGGCACTCTGATAATCCTATTACCTTACGTTCAGAAAAAATCCCCCAGGGTTCAAACCTAATCATCACAGCTTTGTGAGCAATTTTAGACATCACAGGATACTGGAGTAAAACTCACTTTGTGTTTACTAATAAACAGCAAAAGATTCTCTTAATCGTCCATTTACTGAATGAATTAGACTTTAAAATGACTATCCTTTACGTGCTCTAAACTTAATATTCAGGGCAAGATGCAAATAGGTGAATAGAGGCTAAGGAACATAAAGAAAAGTAACAGAGCATGAAAGTCTACAACAGGACAAGCTAATTAGTGTGGTATCTTAAATAATGTTAGCTGCAGGCTTTTACTTGAATTGAACAGCTCCAAAAACAAAAGGACTGGAAGTAGCAGATGACAGCAATACCATTAAGGATGCCTAGTATGAAACAGGTTTTGAAATCTCATCCCTTAAGGAAGCCAGGGTAGGAATGAGCTTTGGCTGGACACAGATGCTTTGAGTGTTAAATTAAAACAAAAACAAAAACAAAGCATGATCATTTATGCTAAAGGCCTTGATAGGAATTCACCCAGTCTGCTGGAGAATGGTGCAGGCCATAATTTACATTTCTGGGACTTGGAATATAGCTTAGAGGTATAGGGTCAATGATGTCAGCTCAGAGCATTTAAGACAAATTCACGTTTCTAGATGAATTTGCCCTTAGTCATGTTGAAATGGAGGATTCTCAACTCCTCCCCATGTAAACATAGCTGTCCAACGCTTCTTTGTGGCCTTAGGAATCAAGATCCAAGCTCTGGAAGAATCAATTCTAGAGGCTGCCAACCTTGAACCTAGTTTTTTTTATTGATTCTGAGAAGTATCTGCAGGACCCTCCACTGAAGAGGGGAACCACAAACTCAGTGAGAGCTCACTAAATCAAATCAATGCGGAGAAGGAGCAGCAGTAAATAAAGAACATGAGAAAAGAAATTGAGCCTTATTACTTTTAAGTAAGCATCTTCAACCAGGCAGAGGACATGTGTAAGTATGGAGTGACGATATTTACTTTAAGGAATAGATGCCAGTGACTCTAGGTCATGCATTAATTGTTTATAGGTAAATAGAAATTTCTAGAGTTCCTTCTTGAATTCAACAGGAAAACTCTCACACCCAATTCCTGACTAAATCACCAAATGTTTAGATATAGTGGGATCTAACCGTAATCAATTTCTTGGGTACTTACTCCCCTTTCCCATCTGATACACATCACACTTATCCACACAAATCATGATTCTTGAGAGCTTGTGAGATTCAAGATCCCTGAATCCCCTAGACAGCATTCATTATTGTACCAAATCCTCATAAGAACTATATGAAGTAGGCTCAGGAAGGTTAAACAAATCATCCAAGGTCCCATAGCTAGAAAATGACAGAGAACTTCCCCTATGTCCCCAACTCTCTTGTATACAAGAGAAATCGTCTCTACTACTTTATATAGACAGCCCTTTCTTTAAGAACCTCAAAGGTAAATGCAGACTCAGTTCCTGCCAAGTGATGATAGCCAACCTTAATGCAATCTGAATTAGTGGTTTTCTAAGTGGTGAATGATAATATAAATGCCATCAGCAAAGTGTGGAGGAGCTATTCTGTGCTCGCATCTGATGTCTCCATCTACTATCACTTAGAAGGTACCCTCATAACCACCCTGCCGTACGTATTATCCAAAGTGCCAAGGGCTGAAGCTACTTGCCCAAGGTCCCACAGCTAGTGTCCTGACATAAAGATTCTTCCCTCCCCAGTCCCAAGCTCCCCTCTGAAAAACCAAAACCGAGCACGGGAACACAAGCCAACATGATGGTGTCAGCCATGTTGCCTGAAGGTAATGAAGCAGTGGTAGGGGAGAAGCATTGCTCACCTGACTCCAGGCTCCAGCCTTCCATCTGGGACATCTTCCTCCTCGGCACTTTCTGTGCCCATTTGGCTTAGCAAGGTGCTTACAGTAATCACTTTCTAAATGGCTTCCATCTTTTGCCATGCAGTAAACATTTCGTTGTTTATGCCCTCGACCACAAGAGACAGAACACTGAAATATAAAGCAATGGCAAGGTTGTTTTTTTTGTTTGTTTGTTTTTTGTTTTGTTTTTAATCACATGAAGTTTGATAAAAACCTGTGTGGTGAGATGTTAAGATCATGCCTATCAAGAGTCACCATTCCCCCACTTTCCAGTGCCATTTTGGATAATATGTCAAGGCTCAATATGGAAGGAAGGTAGCACTGAGGAAAAAAATTTCCAAAGCATTACAGCAGAAATCCTGGCTAGTGTTTTGGGTCACTCAAGAGAGTGGATAAATCCTGATACTTTAGGCCAAAAATGAAGCCCATGAACCTGTAATTACCATGCAATTCTGATTTAAAGAAGTCCTACTAGGAATTAGGGTTCCTTTTGCAATCTCTATCAAGATATTTCTACAACAAAATGCCTCATGATTCACTGATTTAGATAAAGGTACATTTCTGAAATAGAACTGTGCGAAATTTTCTAATTAAATGATTTTAATTTAAGGAAACTCTTCTACTATTTTTCAGAGGATGAACTCTTATTTTCCCAGTCCATTGGGAATGAGGTGAAAAAGACACCTTAGAAACTGAAAAGTAAACTAGGAAGTAAGTCTGTGCTAATTTTGGGAGGGAGGCATTACCTTTCAACTATGGTCTGCAGGTTCACCGAACTGTTTTAAATGTGACCTTGTCTGACCACATCTAAGAAACTTGACTTTGATTTCAGATTAGGTTTCTCAGAAAGGTTTAGGAATCAAAGTGCCCATGGAGTCAGGACAAAAATTTGATATGACAGCTCCTTGTAGAACAGGCAAGAGCCTGGCCCCAGTGAGTTCACTGAGATATTCAACTCCCATTGCCTCATTAACATTTACAGAAATCATTACCACTTGGATCATAAGCTTGCTGGCTCAGGTTTTCAAGACACATTATTTCCCAATATAACATTCTTGCTTTTTAGAGGGAAATGAGTTTAAGAATAAAGAACAAAATGTGAAAATGCAATGAAAATAGATTTCAAGTGTTATTTCCTTCTATTCGATATTTCTTATTTCCCCCACTAACTTGGTGATTTTGTTAACTTAAATTACCGAAGTGCCCTTTTATGCCTAATAGATAAATAGCACCACGTAAAAAATGTAGCGTAATATCAATTCAACCACTCTTAACAACCAAGCATGTTCAAAGTTATACCATTCATAAATGTGCCAGACATATTCTTTTAGCAAACACAAACCATTATAAAATTGTCAATAGTAGCTGATAGATTTAAAATATGTACCTTAACAGTTTTGGCTATAACTTTTTACTTTAGAAGATGGATACATTGCTGTTTAATGTGCGCTCTCATCTTATGAGTATTATGATTTAGAGCAGTCATTCTGGAAACCTTAATAGAGTATACAGTGTCGAAGGAAGGGGGCTGATTTCAATACCTTTACCAAAACCAAAATATCTATCATTCAACCTACAGTGTTTTTACATATAAAGACTTTAGGATATAATTCTAGAAAGCTTTTAGGATGAGCTTCCCAGAAATATCCCTACAAACCAGTCATCTAATGACTTGTACATGGGTATTCTCTATTATTAGTAATTAATTTTAAAATTTAAAATGTGACTTTGATAAGAAAATAATATAAGGGCATAACTGGAATTTGAGATGAATTCATTTGTTAATTCAACCAACATTTACTGAGCACCTACTAAGTTCCAAGAATTATGCAAAGTGTTGGGGATATAGTGATGAACAAAACCAACAGAATCTCTGCCCTCATGAAGCTTATAGACCAGTGAGGAAGACCAGCAATAATCAAGTGATGACAAAAATATGTATATGCTTATTAACTGAGATGAGTGTTATGAAAGAAACAGGCTGGAGTGTTTGGAAGAGGGCTCCACAAGACATTCCCTGTGGTCAGAGCACGCAGAGTTCATAGGTTATAATGTATTTGAATTTTATTCTGCATACAATGAGACATCACTGAAGAATTTTCAGTTGGGGTAAGACATGGTCTCATTGGTGTTTCAAAAATTCTACCTTGACTACTGAGTGTACAATGAGTGGGAATACAGTGTGAGTGGAAAGAAGAAAAACACTCAGGAAGCTATTGCATTTGTCCAGATAAGAGGTGATTGTGACTTAGATTAAGGTGCAAGGTGTAGGGGTAAGGAGGCTGGTTGATTTAAGACATTTATTTGAGGTAGACATGATAGTACCTGATGAATCAATCAGCTGAGAGGCGGAGGGGAGAAGGCAGAGTCAAGGATGATGCCCCAGTTTCTGGTATGGGCAAGTGGCTAGATCAATGACATTTACGGAGAGGGGGAAACAGCACTGGGAGTCAAGATATATTTATTTGTAGAATATAGGCTGGGCTTAAAGGATATAGGATCATGGATGGTAACGCTTGTGTGATTAGTGAGAAGAAACAGACATAGTTCTCTTACGAGTAATCAGATGAACATGGTGAACTTAAAGCAAGTCTATGCTTGGGGATAGTCATTTCAATATACAAACAGTGCAAAGAGCTGTCCTTTAATAAGGAGAGGGAAAAGGGAGTTGACAGAAATATCGGTTTAGTTATCTGCAGTGGTTATTGGAAGAGAGAGCCTAAAAGTAGGCAACAATCTTCAGAGGCAGAATTAGAAAGGGCACAGCTATCTCACATTTCTTCTGTGCCAGGCACTGCTCTAAGACTTCATAGGCATTATCTCATTTAATCATCCCAACAACCATTGAGACAGGTATTATTATTAGAGACAATTGGTGTTTTCTAAATGGTGTAACCCCAGGGCTTTATAAATACTTCTGCCCACATGACTTCAACACAAGTCAATAGATGTCTGTCAGGAACAGTAATAGCACAATGAGAATAGTTAAATTATCAACAACATCACTGATAAGAATTCTTCTGAGGTGCCACCAACAATCTTAGTGCCTGTGAAATGAAGATGGATGAAACACTTTCTAATTATGAGGGCTTAAAAATCTTTTAATATCTGGATTAGCTGCATCCTACCCATTCTTATGTGCATTTTTCTTATTTGGGGACTTGAATGGAACTGACTTGGGAAAAAGAATGCCATAGCTCAGCATGACTCACTGTACATATTATCTGCCTAAAACTGTTAAGATACAAAAGCGATTAGAAAATTCTCCAGGTATTTAATTTGATACAAACACTTTTCATTTTATGCTTTCTAACTTAGCAATGAAGAGAAGCAGCTGCTCATGGAAATTTTCATATCTAACAGGCTTCTCAATGAGTCTATTATGACTTTGTAAAGAAGTTGTCATTTTGATAACCAAACAAACACAAGTGTCAGTCATCTCTTATATTCTGAGGGAAATTTCCATCTGATCACTTCCAATCCTTTCCCAGGCACTGACTTTTGCATCTGCATGTGTCACTGAGAGAATAGTTACATTTGGTGCATCACCTCATACACGTTATTTATTGGCTACGTATCTGGGGATTCTTGCTCTGGGGAAGATTTAATTCCTTAACTCTGCAGCTGAGCTGACCTCCTAGTTTGCCGATAGGACCGTGACTTGTTTTCTCTGCAGAATGATCTCTCCACCCTACTTGAAACAAGACTCCCCAAAAATGGAATCTCTGCTTGTTATTTAGAAACTTCAAGGTCCATCACAAGTGCCTGCACTTTCAGGCTTTTGTTTCCAGGAGCCTGTTCAAAGAGGATGTTTACTCTGGAGCTTTGTTCAGATGCTGCCTTACACTTTCCACAAAATAAGGTCTAAGAGTTTGAAATCCTTAAATTTCAACTCATTTCGGGGGAAATGAAACCCAAGGCATGGGCAGTTTGCTCATAACTTCTATGGGGGGTAGAGGAGGGGAGTTGCTCTGTCTTGAGTGATAGCTCCAGATGCAATGCATGCGGTGTGGATTTGGGTCCAGCGTGCTGTCCCTGGCCTTCAGGCATCAATCCTTTCACTTATACTGAGGGGCATGGTCTCTCTCAGTCATCAAAAAGCCAGCAAACAACCCTGGTGTGTCCGCTGGGAAGAGAAGGGCTAGAGACCTAAAGAGGATGAGAGCCTCAGAGTTGCTGAGGCTGCTGAGAACCTGGACATCCGAATGAAGATGGAGAACTACCATGGAACTGGTAAGGACTCCATAGAAGGAATAAGAAGGAGAGGGTGGAGCAGGGATGCACATAGGATCTGGCTAGAAGGAAGCTGCTTGGTGGGGCTAGAAGGTGGTGGGACTTAGAGGAAGCACTGGAGCAGGCAGAATGTGAATCAGGTCTGCCTGAGTTACAGCTGACGCCTGATACATATGGGTTAATACATGGTCCAGGAGGAGAGCCCAGCAGAGTGTCTGGGCACAGGTCTGTACATCTAGGTGATTCGCATCTGCAAGTGATCTAAATACATGAGATTCTGTGTATATAAAATGTGTTGCAGAGGATGCTGATCAACTAGTCCATAGTTCTAACCACAGGCAGACAGCAGGATAGAAATAAGGATGCACTGAGAGGTCAACAGAAAGGTAATAAATATACTAGAAGCCATTACCAAGTTGAGTCAAACCTCTCCTGACCTAAGGACTTTTGACAATTGGGGTGGGCAAAGTTCAGTTTTGAGACAGGAGACCTTACTAATTATTATCCAAGGATTTTTCCTTGTGATTTCATAAAATATGAAAATAACATCTAAGTCACTTCATTTAAAGAATGTTCAGTTACGTCTTTTCCTAACAACAACAAGCTCTTCTCAATTCTACTCTCATTTTGACATTAACAAAGCACAAAGTCAAACCTCATCTGGAAAGTATGCTATCAGAAATGATGCAATGCTGGCACCCAAGGGTCTACCCCTGTGAATGACTTTTTGTGTGCTCATAATTGGAAGATTGCAGGTTGTAAATTTTCACCTGCCGATTCACCAAGGACTAATCTCTCAAACATTTGAGTTGTAGAGCATCTCAAAGATCACTCAGTCCTATTTATTTTATAAATTCAACACTAGAGCCAAGGAGACCCGGCATGTTCCCGGCCACTCAGAAAGGGAGGAGTCGATGCAGGCTCACACTGAGTTCCTGCACCTAGCACAGAACACTCGCTGCTCAACGCGCTGGGCATGTGTGGCCAGGGCCCCTGTGATTGTTGCTCGGAACCACAGCTAACTAGACATCCCGATTCTTTCTATTCCAAGTCAGTGATGCTCACAAAGAGCTAGCACGATGGACAGGGACCAGCACGTCTGGCTTTGACAGATAGTCAACAGTGGTAGGAACAAGAGTGAATGGAACAACCTCTTGTACGTAGGTACCAGTCAAGAACAAATTCTAAGGGGTGCATGTGAATGGGGCCAGCACAGGTAATGACAATCTGCTGTCTTCACCTTGCTTTAAAACTCAGCAATTCAAGGCACAGGGTTTGGAGTCAGAGAAATCTAAGCTGGAATGCCATCTGCCATTTCACTCTGGTGCCATTTGGACAAGTGACATAACCTTGCTCAGCTCAGCCTTGTTCTCTGTAAAATGGAGACAACAGCATCTATACTCAATAGAGCTGTGTATGGTAGGTGACAATGCACGCCGAGTTCCTGGTGATTTGGCCTAACCATATAAAACATCAACACACACTCACTATCACCACTGCCACGACTGCCATTCAGTAGAGTCTTTCAGAGCATGTCCTAACATGCGTTTAAAAAGGTGAGTATTTTTAAAAATATATGTTGGCTAATGGAATCTACAAACACAGGAGTTTGCTTGGTGAAGGAGGAACTTAATCTAGCAAAGTCTCACCCATATGAATGGGTGAAGAGCTTTCCTTTCCAAAGTCACAGAGAAATGCACAGAGCAGACATACACGTTAAAAATTCCTTCTCTTCGGCAGTGTCCTTTTCACTGTTATAGACTCTTATTAACATGGTCTCTTCTAACCATAGAAGACAGGAAGACAAGTGAGAAAAACAAAGACACCACACCTGAATGCCACAGCTCTTTTATTTCCTGCTTATACTTATTATCTCAAAAACTACTTATGTTTCTCATGTGTGTTTATTATATTTTTTCTTAAATGTCCTACAGAATCAACATCAGTGATCACCATTACCCAATACACATCCGCTCACTTCCTCTGTTCGCTCAGCTGTGGGAGTGATCACAGTTCTTTGTCAAAAAACATCTCCTAACTGGCAGGTATGAACACATTTAGGGGATTTTTTTACACGGCTTCTCCAACATAAGAATGGCTCTGAATGGGGGGCATCAGGGAACCGAAATCACTTAGGAGGAAAGAGAGAAAGCTTTGCTAGGAAACAAGGGCTGTGACTCCAAGGCGTAAAAGCCAGTGTTGACAGGTCCGCCTGATGGCTGTTTACGTCCAGGACCACCATGGCACTTATTACCATGCAAACAAGCTCAGAAAGCATGAGACTGGCAGGGAACATCATGGAAAAAAGTGGATGCAGGAGTCACGGTCATCCTAGCTGGATGGGGCATTAGGTCATCCTTCCATCCCATTGCGCCCCCAACTCCCCAGCATTTGCAAAGCTACAAAGGTCTAAGTCTGTGGGAGACAAGGAACTAAGATTCACATGTCAACTCTTGGCACACGCTTGAAGGCTGTTGTCAATGCTACAGCCCAGTAGGTGGCCTTGCATATGACTCCCAAGGAAGATGGCAGGGCCAGGCAAACCTCTCATTACCCCCAAGAATTATGAGGCACAGGGCTCTCCTGCTGCCTCCTCTGAACCTCAAAATGTAATGATTTTATATGGGCAAAGGGTAAATTTTAACACTCAATATAGCAGCAAATGAGATTAAATATGCAAATTATAAAACTCAAATTGGGGTTTCTTTAGTTCTGCATGGGTATAAATATGACAGGTTTTCTACCTACAAAGACAGAAAACAAAAACCAAGAAAATCTGCAAAAGCAGCATCTGGTGAATTCTATTGTGGCCATGTCCAGTGGTGACCCCAGGAATGTGAAGTATATTATACCACCAGGCCCGGTTACCCCTAACATGCCCTCTGATTCCCTATGCCCACGCACACTATTTTTACACAGCTCTTTCCCCTTTCAAGGTTATTTGTGATGATTATTTTGTAACCTACTTAAGCAGAATAGTAATGTTGGCCTTTTTCAGGAAAGAAGCAAACATGGCGCAAGGGTCCATACTCTGAGCTTGCTGCAGGATCATCTATGAGGGCACCGGAAGGCACAGAGGGCAGTGGGTGAGCTATTTGTTCCAAGATCCTTATTCTCGGCTGTTGCGAAGGTGAGTGAAGGAGTGTCTAAGTAAGTAATTGATGGAAAAGCTATGGCTGGTGGGAATGGTAACCAGTGTCTTGGCACTCTGAAGGTGGACCATGACCAAAGGCCCAGGCAAGAGGGTTCAAGGTTACCTGGAGATGTCATTCTGCTAGAAGGTGACAGTGCTCAGGAATACCCACACACAACTTTGCTATTGTCACAGGCAATCAGAAACAGACCTGAGATGCTTAAATCACTTTTGGGAATGTTTCTGCAGAAAAGTAATCCATGCAGGTTGTTCTGGACCTTCATCTAACCAATGTCCAGCCCTTGCACTGCTTCCTCCTACCAAAGAGCTAATCTATGTGTCAGTCATTTGAAAGATACCAGGACAGAGTTCACTTACTTGCATTTTCCAATCTTGCTTTTTCTGCCTGTCTGGCCCTTCTCCATCAACTTGGTGTGAAAGAAACATCTTTACATGCCAAATGTCAAACATCTTTACACTGAAAAATTTACAACTGTTTTTGGGAAGTCGTTCATATAATTAATTTGCTTTTGGGTGGATATTCATGCCACCCAAGAACTGAGATGTGCATACACATCTGAGTTTGTATCCAGATAAATATGTCTCAGCAGGAGGGGAAAAGGTAACCATTATTGAATTAGATGCTTAGCCTCTAACTCTGCATTGCTCTATTGGGAGTTCAGATAGATCAAGTCAAGTTGCTGTCAATATGCACTATTCAAGTCCTTTGTGGCTTTTTTTTTTAATTGGGGGGAGGGGAACAGTCAAGTTGCTGTCCTTTTGTCTTCAGTCTAATTATGGAGGACGTCGCTTCACTGGTCCATGTTGGTATTATCATTGCGCTCTTCCGGAGTGAAGCAGTCGCTTGCTGGCCATTGGATGGCAGCTCACTGCGGCTCATGGCAGCTCACGAAAGCACACGGCAGCTGCCAGCCAGTCCCACTGCAGCCTACACTGTTGCCGGCAACTCACAGCAGCCCAGCTCCAGGTCGAGCTATTGTTCTCTATCTTGGCTATAAAGGGCGCAGCATCACTGGCCCTAATGTGGGATCTGAACTGGGGCGCTGCTGCTCAGAGCTGGTGTCCCAAGCCAACTCTTAACCAATGCGCCACTCACATGGCCCATTTGTGGCTTTTCTTGTCTCCCCATCTTGCTAACCTTTTGCTAAAAAAAAAAAAAAAATGGCTCAGAAATACCACTATGAAAAGATGAGACTAGAAGAAATAAAAACCAGCTAAAGTGTAAATAGCTCACAACATGAAAGACCTGGCATTAGAATTGGCTTAAATAATGTTTGATGGTCTTCAGTGAATTTACATTATTCCTGTACTAATTGGAGATTTATTCAAATGGAAATCCAAGGGTTGAGGTAGAAGAGGGTGATAGTTTTGAACAAGGTTTTGGAATCAATCAGACCTGATTTGACTAGTACTGTGTCTTCCTTTGTGATCTTATGCAAGATGCTTAACCAGGGCAAGCATCTCTTTCCAATTTTGTTCAATGTGACGTAAGAAATGATAGTTAATAATCATCTCAAACACAACATGTCCAAAACAGAAGTCCTAATCTTCCTTCACAACTCTCTTCTTCCTATAATCTTCCCCATATCAATCAAAGGAAATTCCATCCTTCCACTTATCCAGTGCACAGCGCTTGGAGTCATTCCAACTCTCTTTCCTCTGTACCCCATATCCAAACTCTCAGGTGATCCTTTGGAACTACCGTAATCCATTGGAATTCCACTACATTTCACCACTTCCATTGTAAACATTCTCATCTGAGCCACTATCTTCTCTCATCCGAGTTACTGCAATGGCTTCCTTTCTTTGTTCCTCCTGTAGCTTCTTCTAAATTCACAAGCCAGAATCCTTCCTTTAAAACAAGTCACGATCCTACTCAATCCCCCTCTCCCCTCAGTGGCTTCCCACCTCACTGAGTATAGGCAAAATTCCCTCCACTGGTCTAACCTTCCTTTCCTCTTCCCCATTCATTATCTACGTCCATGTTCCTTTCCCTCACCTTCAACTGTAATTTCATATCCCACCCCCACCCCCTCTAACCCAGCCATGCTGGCTTCCTTGCTATCACTAAGTTATGTCAGGTTTACTCCTGTCTCCGGGTCTTAACCTGAGACATTCTTCTCCGGGATATCCACATGGCTTGCTTTTGTATTTCCCCAAATCTCTGCTCAAACATCACCTTCTTAATGGAGACTTGCCTGACCTCCTTAAAAGTACAGTCCTCACCTCCTCTTCTATGCTATTTTCCATCTTCCTTCTCTCTTTTTATCTATGTCACTAATGACTTTCTTTTACAATATATAGTTTACCCTTTCTTGTTTTGTTTTGTTATTTATAGATTATTTCTCCAACCCTTCCCCCTTCCCCCCACCCCCCAAATGTAAGCTCAGTGAGTTCAAGGACTTTTGTGTGTTGTGTTCACTGCTATATCCCCACTGGCTAGAGCAGTACATGGTTTATAGAAAACACTCAGTTACAGAATACAATGAATGCATGGATCAGTGAATGAATAGTATCTAATAGAATCTAGAGCCACTATCTCACAAGATTTTTAAGGATTAAGTAAACATTCTTTGCAATGCTCAGCTCACTGTACAGACCAAATAAATAGCTATTGCTTTCTCCTATCTCCTGTGTCTATGCAGTCCACAACTGGCTAAGTACTCTTGTGGTTTAATATTTAATTCATAGTTACAGAACTAGATACTCACAGGAGACATCTAAGAGGAAGGTTATCTGAGAATGTGATATAATTGTAGAGACAGAAGCTAGGAACTCCAGAATGCTACACTGCCCTGCAAAGGCAAGACTACCATTGAAAGTTAGGCTCTGAGCCACAGAGACCACCACATACCCCGATTGTCACATAATGTTGTTTCTCCTCCTCAAAGGTGTCACCTTAGAATGGTACTTTTGCCAGATGGAAAAATGGAAATATACAGATTTAAAACAGACTACTAAGAAAGGTAATGGACAAGATTGGGCTCTATCTAGGTTATTTCCATTATGTCTGGAAATATCTAAAAGCAAAAAACTGAAGACTTACACTTCTGTTCCAAAACAGTGTGTTTCTAAGTTTGATCCTGATTTTCTTTTAAAGTTTCCTTTTATTTAGAAAAGGGCCCTTAAAGTATAGGATAGCCAAGACCTCAAACCAACATCAAGCCTGAGATTTTATAACTGTAGATTTTATAACTGATAGAAATGAACCATTGCCACCCTCCTGTACACTCTCTACAAACTAGCTACCACAATCTCTCTATTAAGTGGGGTAATTTTTACCCAAATATTAGGATCAGAGCATGTCCAGAAAGACCTAGTTTTCTTAGTGCAGCAGATCTCTCCTTCCAGATGTACCACTCATACCATCCTAAGGTGCTTAGCTGTCCCGGGGGGAAGCTGACCCTTTCAGAGCTGGTCTGGGAACGCTAGGTGACCAAGCTCAATTTCTGAGTTCCTTTTATAAACCACTCGAAACCAAATGCAGTGTTAAAATTGTTCTATTCAAAAATGCAAATATTCAGCTACTTCCCACTTTTGATAAGTAAAATAAACAAAACCAGGAACCTGGCTCAAAAGCCTTGAGAAACATTCAGATCCTGCGGACAAAGCTTCTACCGCTTTTAAACACAGAGGAGCGCTGAATTGGTCTCCACTTGGGCCAGAGATTCTTTCTTTCATGTGTCACATATCAAAATCAGTATTTCTAGAAGTTTTGAAAGCCTCACTGGAAAGGAAGTGGGAAAGCATGAGGCTTGAGAGTCAGTCAGGTCTGGATCCAAGAATTACTGGTTATAAGATATTGGGAAACTTGCTTAGCTTTCCTGAAGCTCAGATTTGCTACGTGCATAATAAATAAGATCCATTTTGCAAGGATTACACGAAGATTAGCAATAATGCATACAAAGTACCAGTACATGTCTTCTTTTACTAGCAATTCATGTGGTCTTCCATCAAAGAACGTTTAAACATTGTGGGAAAAATCTACTATTTCATTAGCACTTTGGTCCTACCATAAAACTTCTGAGTTGATGACAGTGTCTTGGGTTCATTTTGCTTGTCTTCCCTCTACTGATAGATTTCTCTTCCAGTTTCAATGCTTTGGAATTACTATTAGTGTTTATGGCCATGTTAGTGACCTTTCTGAAGAAGAATTCAGATTGATTTTCCTTCTAGGGCTAGGAGATGCATCATCTAAACCACTGATCTCAGAGTTGAGCCTATATTCTGCTATTCTGAGCTGATATGTGTGTCTGTGTGGTGTGGGGTTTGGAGTTAAATATATAACATTCACCATCTGCCAAAGCAAGAAATATTTGCAAAATGGAAAAGAGCAGGTTTGGAGAGGTAGAACTTCAGAAACTTTCTTCCCCAGAAGTTCATGTAATGAAAAGCCAAATTAATGCCACACACCTGGAAAAGTGAATCATCTACGTATGGCTCCCTCTGATTGGTTTAAAAAATCAACTGATGAGGAAATAACTGATGGTGAAAACCTGGTGATCTCCACCAGGTAGTAATTTATCTTCCCTGAGAGGAGGAAGGAAACAATGCTATAACCTCAAGGACTCTCTGACTTAGAAAATACAGACTGCTATCAAACATGTTTGGGAAATGCTGCAGACTATACCTACCTAATACCCATGAAAATATAAAAAGTTTCACTGTAAGAAATCAACAGAACTATGAGTGGTGGTGGTGGTGGTGGTGGTGATATTACCCGCTAGGGGACATTTGGCAATGTCTGAAGACATGTTTGGTTATCATAACCAAGAAGTTTTGCTAATGGCATCCAGTTGGTAGAGGCTGTGGATGCTGGTAAACATCGTACAATATACAGACCAGCACTACAACAAAGAATTACCTGGTCCCAAATGTCAAAAATACTGAGGTTGAGAAACACTGGTTCATACTTATTTACAACCCATGGCATGCTTTCTGTACCTACTGTTTTAGCTCCTAATCAAAAATGTGGTCTGCTGCTCCATAGATAAAATGCATAGATTAATCCTACTTTTTAGAAGTACCCCACAGGAAAACTTACATATTCAACCGTGGCATCAATTCCTAGATACAGCCGGACCATTATATATGTGCAAATTCTATCATGGATGAGGGAACCACTGTTGATGAGGGAAACATGAATTTATTTATTTATTTATTTATTTATTTATTTATTTATTTATTTATTTATTTATTTCCTTAAAGATTCTATTGGGGAATTGGAGGAGGGGAACAGCGTTGGGGAATCAGGGAAGAGGAACAGACAAGTTGCTGTCTTTTTTTTTTTTTGTTCTTCAGTCTAGTTGCAGAGGACGTTGCTTCACTGGCCCATGCTGGTATATCGTCATTGCGCTCTTCCTGGATGAGGCAGATCGGTCGCCGGCCTCTGGATGTCGCTCACCGCGGCTATTGGCAGCTCACTACAGCAGGGGCTGCAGCTATGCCGTCTCCGGGGCTCACACAGCCCAGCTCCAGATGGAGCTGTTGTTAGCTGTGGAGGGCAGTGTCACTGGCCCTCATATGTGGGATCCGAACTGGGGCTGCTGGCATCCCAAAACCAGCTCTTAACCAATGCGTCACTCGGCTGGCCCGAGGGAAACATGAATTTAAAAGAAATATGTACATATGAACAATGAGTGCTATTTGGAGGATTCAAATGTTGGAGTAACCCTTATTTTCTTAGAAATACCCATTCTCATTTAAGCCTTTCTTTCCAAAGTTGGTCACTCCTGCCAAAGTTGCCACACAGAGAGTCTATAGATCACATTAGGCACATCTGCACACACTTATAACTCCTCCTTCCCACTCCAAAAATAGAGGGAGTGACATTGCTTGTTGGTTTGTAAATTCACAGTCTGATGAGACAACTTTGAGACCTTGAATTTTTAGCTCATGCTTGAAAATCTTTTGACTGACCTTGCTGTCTTCCTAGGATCCCACGTAATATTTTATGGAAAGTTTAACTCTCCAGAGAGAAGTGCTTTCTGATCGCTAATGAGTGTCATTCTACGGGGTTTGCAACTGTGGCTTCCACTTTGACTTTTGACTATGCGTCCTCCCTCTTTCACCAGATGCCTCCGCAGGGTTTCTTAACCTTGGCACTATTTCAACATTTTGGGAGAGAGAATCCTTCATTGCTGGGAGTTGTGCATTGTAGGATGCTTAGCAACATCCCTGGCTTCTAGTCACTAGATGCCAGTAGCACCTCCAACCCATTTGTGACAACCAACAGTGTCTTCAGACATTGCCCACTGTCCAGTGGGAGGCAAAAATCCCTCCCAGCTGAGAACCACTGAATTATCCCCAGGTTTTCAGAAAGTCCTTTGACAAGCTTTCAAAATGGAATTGATTTTAATTGACTTGATAGGGGTGGAGCACACAGAGCTTCCTTGTAGCTGGAGTGGTAAAAGGTCTGCTGAGCATCAGTTCAACAAGGTCAAGATCTTATGCTAAAATGGTTGGGATGCCCTAGTTTACAGAGAACTAGACAAGTACAACGTGAAGTCACTTCCCACACTCAGCAATGAAGATCCCGACTACTGTGAACAAACATGCTCTCTGGACACACGTCCTCCCTGATGCTGTGTCTGTGACGCGCTGATCTTAGGGGTTCCCGGATATTTCACATCTGATTAGGAGACAACTAATGAGAAGGGAAGGATGATTTCTTTAAGAATTGCCAATTCAGGAATAGGTGAGTTGGTTGGGTGAGGCCTCTTTATTAAGTGCAAGGAAAACAAACCACACAATTTTGGGAAAAGCTCTTTAGTTTTCAAAGGAAATTGAGTTTTGATAAGGCAGCAATGGAGAAAAAAAAGGCATGTCTACATATGGCCAAGTATTTACTGGGATTACTGGCAAGACTTGCAGTGAAAATCTGGATTCCCCCAGAAAAAGAGGAGCAAAACAACATTCCCAGAGGCCTTTCATTTTAGGCTGCCTGGGTGGGAGAGGGTGGAGGGAAGAAAGAAGGAAGAGACAAGAAGATAAAAGTCATGAGAAAAAAGCCAATAAAGAAACAAGGAAAGATTTTGTTTATGCTGCGCTCTGGCTAGAGTATCCACTTTTATTATGATGTTACAGTGCGAATCTGAGATTAAAAACAGCTTCGTAACATGTGTCAAAAATTTTAAAGTTCTGAAATAAATCCAGATCTACTTTTCACTTCCTTTTGAAGTCAAATACACATTCTGAGCATATTTATGTTTCTTTTAGAAATTTTAAAAAGTAACTTACTTTGAAAATTTTCAAACTTAAAGAAAAATTGTAAGAGCATCACAAAGAACTCTCTTATCCAGATTCCCCCGCTGTCAGCATTTCACCACTTGCTCCTTCCTCCCTTCCTATTATACATACCTCTACGCCAATATCATTTTGTCTTTTTATTGAGCATTTGAGAGCATTTTCAGACATAATGTCTCATCATCTCCAAAATACTAGTTTTCCCACATCAATGACACTCTATACCACTACAACTCTACAAGTCAGGAAATCATTATTGATACACCACTGTCCAATCCTATGTATTTTTAAAAATGATTCCTTTCTACAAGTTACCTTTTATTTCCACATTTCTAGGCCAATGTGAAAAGGAGTTTATCTACTGAGTAGTTAGGGTCATTCATTCATTCATTTCTGTATAGTTTATTATGTCCACTTTGAGTAAGGCATCAAGTTTCAACAGTGGTCCTCTTCAGCTCAAAGAAAATTAAGGTTTGGGGAATTAAATAAATGGTTTGGGAAACAGGTTTTTCACTTAGAACAAGGTGGTTATGGCCACATTTCTTCCTCTGTCCCAGTTAAGAAAAAGGAATCAGAACCACTCTTTTTTCCCTGTTATATTTTCCCTCTCATCATACCCAGCTCCCACACCAAACCCATGTTTCGTCATTTACCTGCCACATGGACTGAGGAATACAGTGGTAGCAGGAGAATGAGGGTGAATAAAGGAAGAGAATGCAAGGACAGAACGCAGATTAGCTGCCTGTCCTACCAATAGGAATGAATAAGATGTAGCTTTGCCAAGAGAAGAGTTCAACTCCTGTAACTTAGTTTTAGCTCAAGAAATAGTTTGGAAGATATCTCAATGCCTTTAATTTGCTTTATTTCAATCAGAGAGTTATTAGTGTGAGATAACTTTAATAAATTATAATTTTATCGTTTTTCATAGTTTGCTTGTAGCATAACAGCATATCACATTCTACTACAAATCTTATCACCACAAACATCTGCAAATGCCCTGAACTGGCTTTTAAAAATCTAATCTGTCGCCTGGATTATCTATGTATCTACTGAACACAGAAAACACTTAAGATTTATTACCTCAAGTTATTGTATTTCTTTTTATATATTAAAATGTCAAAAATATCACCTAATGTGTGCTTAATCAATACTTTTTTCTCCCTCTCACAATCTTTTAGAAAGCCCATATTTTGCTGTTTACCACTTGGTTTAATTTTAAGAGAAACAATTTTCTCATATTCATCTCCTTAGAGCTCTGGGCAAAATTTGTAAATGGCTCAATAATTCTAGAATGTTTCAAGTAGTTACTATCTGGGGAGACAGAAAATCTTAAGTTGTAAACATCCTCTTTCCACAGAGGTTGCATTTCACCACTTCACAAACTAAACAGTTAAATGAGGGGACTATATCTTGGTTAACAACCAGAGGTTTGAAAGTCAAAGTCCTGGGTTCCCCTTCAGATTTGGCCACTTCTCCACAGTGTGACCTAGAATCAACTAACTAATCTCTCTGATGGTGCTAACGTCATCAAGTAGAGAGAATCAAATTAGATAATGGGTGCATTGTTTTCTGCGTAAGTCCTAGCAGAAAGTGAATACTTCGAAATGTGATTGTTATAATAAAAAAATCAGTCTTCCCTATAATTATGGAGGGAAATACTGTGCAAAATTAAAGGAGGGGAAAACAGCTTCTTTGTGGATAACTGAAGCTATCAATTCATTCACTTTCTGAGATATTTCAGAGGACAGTGTCTCAGGGAAAATTACTTGAACTATTTCCCCTTTTAGTGCACAGAAAACCTGAGAGTAAGCATAATAAATGAATAAGAACTTCTAAAACAACAACTACCTGAATGGCTTATAGTTTGTTTTTTTAATTTTTTTTTTTTTCTGAGGGCAGTGTCACTGGCCGTCATATGTGGGACCCAAACCGGGGCCGCTGGCTTCCCAAGCCAGCACTTAACCACCGCGCCATTCAGCCGGCCCTGAATGGCTTATAGTTTAATTCAGGACATTGCCCTAAAGGAAAACAAATAAACAGACAAATTTTATCTGACCACTGGAAAAGAGAATTGATGACATCATCAATCTATTTCCAGCCAATGTTGCTGCATACATTTTAATTTCTGGGGGGTGTCAGTATGGGGTATGAAAGTGAATGAGTTCATAAAGGTTTTCTTAACACTGTGGAGTATAGGTTTTGGAAAGTTAAACGATGACAATTACAGTGATGGAGGAGACATTGCCTCAACTCTGCTTCTTCTGAGGTGTGTCTGAAACAGCCCTGCATAGTTAATCAGCTCAACCTTCACCGACAGGCTCAGTAAATGTGAAAAGCTGCCTTCCTGAAACTTCTCCTTTAAAAAAGGAAAGATCTCTTGGAATTTGAGCTTCTACAAGGTGGCTACCTGGTGTTTTCCATCTTTGCCTTCTCCTAAAAAGCATCAATCAAGCTTTGCCCTTTCAGCCCACTGAACACATAAACATTCTTTCTCCTTAACTGAACTTACTGCCACGATGAACTTGAACTCTGAAGTGCACAAGAGGAGCATTTGTTTTAACAGCTGCTTTTACATTGAGGCCCTGGAGTTACTACTCTCAAGACAGCTGGTTCTGATAGCCGCTCTTTTTATTGTCCTCTTTTTTTCTTTTTTTTTTTTTACTAATGCCCAGCTGTCAGGGAACACCCACTGAAGAGTTCCAGAACAAAGGCACAAAACAGAAGAAAGGCAAGAGAATGCCACTCATTGCACGCAAGGGCGTCCTACGCAGAGACCCCTTACATGCTGATACTGACTTTTTCTCTCCAACTTATTTTTATAAGTTATTGACTTCTTTGCCACTTATTATTAATTACTAAAGACACACTGTTGCCTGAGGTTGTCCTGTCCAATATGGTAGCCACCAGCCACAGGTAGCTATTTGAATTTGGAGTAAGTAAAATTAAATACAATTCAAAATGCACTTCCCTGTTGACTTTAGCCACATTTCAAGTGCTCAGTATTAGCCGTATGTGGCTAGTAGCTTCAATATATTGTAGAAAGTTACTGCGCTGTGTTGGCCAAGGCATACATCTTTCTAATAGGAGAAAAGGGGATGCAGATCTGGCTAACAGTGATGACTCTGCAGGCTCAGCTTATATTTATTATCTTCTGTAAGACTTCTTGCACACTCTTTTCTTGGGTGCCAAAGTTTCATTTTATGAATTTCTGGAAAGGGAAGTTGTGGTCATTGAAACAGTCAGTGAAATGGATCCCAGTTTAGACAAAACAACAACAGCAAGCAAAGGTGGGGGAGTGGCAATCCACACATTCCAGATCTTTTTATTGGCGCCCATTAAAGAACAGACGAGAAATTTGTTCTTAGCCACAGCTTGCCACACGTGTGGAGGCTGAGAACCCAGCAGGGAGGGGCGGAAAGCCAGACCCTCCAGTTATCCTTGCTTTCAGACCATGGAGCTCATGTCTGGGTTCTAATGTAAAAGTGAATAGAATCATATTCTCTGCTAGGAAGTTTTTAAAGGTTCCATGCTATCAGCCAGGGAGAATTTATCCCTGAAAATTATTGGGCAATTGCACATTTAAAGGGAAAGATAGGATCAATAGATTATATTTATTAAACAAAGATCACTGCAACCATGAAGATATACACATATACACACACGACATCTACATTGATATATATCATATATATACTATACTATATATAAATACATATAACACACACACACACACACACACACACACACACACAGAGGGTGCCAAAAAAATGTATACACATTTCACAAAAGGAAAAAACTGTATTAAAATTACGCTAATGGTAACCACTTTGAGCAACTCTTGTAACTGCAGAAGTCAAACGTGACTTGTATTCATTTTTTGTTATTGGTATATATTGAGTATTACAATTTTAATACAGTTTTTTCATATATATATATATATATATATATATATATATATATATATCCCAAAAAATGTGTGTGTGTGTGTGTGTGTGTGCATCTTAATAGCAATTCGTATTTTTATGGTTGTAGTGAGGCTGCCAGAAGAAAAAAGTGTCAGTTCTTTAATTATGTGTGTTGTTTTATTCCTTTAGTACCAAAATTTCTCTTTCTCCACTAGAGTGAATAGCTCTGACCTGTTCATTGCTATATCCTCAGCACCTAGAACAGTGTCTGGATCACAGAAGGCACGTAAAGAAAAATATTTGCTGCAAAATGAATGACCTTTTTTTTTTTTTTAAGGACTGACCCAGAGTTTTTTACTCCCTCTTCTTAAAATAAATCTTTCTCGACTGCTTTACCAGTCAAGATTCCCTGCTGGCCAGTTAGACCTGGACGCAGCCTCTGCCTCCCACTCCGCATGCCGAGGTTTCCAATCCTCTCCACTCCAGAGGGGCACTTCTCTGACCTGATTCAGCAGAAGGATGTACACTCCTCCTCAGGGTCTAATAACCCTCCAGCCCTGCCCCCAAGCTTTGGACTTCTGAAAACCAAAAGATCAGCTGTCACAAAGCAGGGGTGGAGTCCCTGATAGGCACACAATCACCATAAATCCTAGGGTAAAAAAGGCCAGCTAAGTTTTATCTCTAGTGAAATAGATGCTGGCCAGTGTTTTGCTTATTTTGAACACATTTCAGATTAATGGTTTATAGAGTCTTAATCTACATTGAATTCAGGCAAATATAGTAATTTCACGTCGTAATGTTTTGATGAAAAAACCATCTCATTTTTTACACTCCATATTGAGAGTGAAATAATGTGTTGCTTATTTCTTTTTAAAAAGGCACTAGCTATGTTTAAGATGTGTTCTTTGTTAGTAAAACATCTTATAATTATTAAAAATGCATATGCATTTAATGTGATATCCCTTGCAGTCAAAATCTTTATATCATCTTCCTAATCTAGCTAATATGATATCTTTAAATGAGAGAGAGATGTGTTTTGCCATGCCTAAATATAACCAGTTGTTTAAAATGTTCATTAATTATTGGTTATGGGAACATACCAATAATAGTAATAAATCTAGATTTTCTGTTGTTGGAGCCAAATAGACAGTGTCAATATCAGCTCAATGATATTGAAGTTTGATGGAGTTTGAGTGTTAGATATACCCTTTATTGAATATAAACAGGAGTGTAAAAACTTCATTATAGGGCCAGCCGAGTGGCACATTGGTTAAGAGCTGGCTTGGGACACCAGAGGCCCCGGTTCGGATCATGCATATGAGGGTCAGTGACACTGCCCTCTACAGCTAACAACAGCTCCACCTGGAGCTGGGCTGCATGAGCCCCGGTGATGGTGTGGGCTGCAGCCCCTGCTACAGTGGGCTGCCATAGGCTATAGTGAGTGGCAGGCAGCCAGCGCGAGCTGCCAATAGCCGTGGTGAGTGATCATCCAGAGGCCGGCGACTGATCTGCCTCATCCGGGAAGAGCACAATGATGATACCAACATGGGCCAGTGAAGCAACGTCCTCCACAACTAGACTGAAGAACAAAAAGACAGCAACTTGTCTGTTCCCCTTCCCCGGATCCCCAATGCTGCTCCCCTCCCCCAATTCCCCAATAAAATCTTTAAAAAAACAACAAAAAAACTTCATTATGAACATGGGCTGCTTCTTTCTACCAAAATAAGGATTAACATAGTCAGTATACTAACACTGACGTCTGATCACTAAAATAGATGATCACACAGTGAAACAGATTCATAGAAACACCTCCCTCAAAGGGGTTACGTGGGGGCTTAATGCAGTATATATTTATTTAACTTGGCTTGGTACATAGTAAATACTCAGTAAAAGTTAGCTATCATCACCTCTTTGGAGGAGTTATTATTCTCACCTTATTCAGCATCTTATAAGAATGTCAGACTCTCACATGAACTCCCTTATTTTGGTCCTTTCACCTTCAATTCCCATAATAAATTACAATGCAAAAAGGAGGGTTAGTAGGGGAATGTGGAACCAATAGGAGTCTGGGGTCATCTTCATGATTTATAATTTTTTGAAAAGTACAGGCTCTCTTAAAAGTTCCAAGTTTATTGTTACAGTATTTTCTTTATTTTTCTTTAATAAGAAATGCTTTCTGAAATGTATTGCAGGTGGACAAATGGCAGAGTTGACAAGTGTTAAGTCTTTTACGGTTATCCGAACACAGAGAAGAAGGTTTGATCAAGTGTATGCACTTTAGGTTAGCTTTTTCCTATACCTAGCTCTGCTTACATGTACAGAATCATTTCTTCTAATCACTTGTTTTGTCTTCTGGCTATGTTTTATCATTCCCTACAAATTCAATAAATGGAGCATTCATATTTCATAGTTGAGACTCAATGAATCAGGACAACAGTATTAGAAAAGAAAAACAACAAAACATTAAGCCTCATATATTTTTGTTTATATCACTAAGCATCATTTTCAATTCAGAAATATTTAAAAAAATATCCCTTTAGAATACACATATTAAACTATCCATAGGGCTTGCCATTTCGCTACTCAGATTTGGGAGAGGGATGGTACAGGTTGAAGAGAATATACACAATGAAAATGTATCCATTTAAAACCAAAAGAAATATACACATGCATTTCTAATTCACAGCCTATTTGACTTTACAGTCTGCTGATAAACACTGATTTTTTTAAACATTGTATATAAAATTAAATAACATGGAAAAATAAATTATGCTTTATTATACAAACACATAAAAATCTGTACTGCTTGAACTATTCAGATAATGCTAGGCTTGGCTGCTTAAAACTGTATTCAGAAACTATGGTAGTGATATTTACAATTTTTATTTTTGCTAGAGAGAGATGTGGTGAGGTGATAAAATACTGATGTCAGACTGTTTCTCTTTCTACCTACAGGAGCTGCAAACTTTAATATGAAAATGAGGTAGACAAAATTCATAAGTTAGCCAGGCAGAAACAAAAGCACAGTTCCTTCGTGAAATCATAAATTCTCATTATTCAGGTAGACAAGCATTATTCCAAACCACCTAAAACAAGACTCAGAGAACACTTAGGTTTGTCATGAAAAACACACACGAGCAATTTCTCCTAAGAACCACAGCCTCCAAGATGACCAGTTAGCCGACCCTCCGAGCAATGCAGAAAAGAAAAGCTATAGGATCACCTCGGATAGGTGACATCCCTTACCCAGCAACCTTTTTCACTTTAATTATCTTGATGAATCAGCTTACTTTAGAATGCTGCAGATTTTTAACCTACTTTCTGTTGCAATTTGACAGTACAGAGCTCTCTTTCAATTTAGCCCTCTAGTCAGAGGACGTGTGAGGGGACTTGTACATTCACTACTGAGTATGCTCCTGGGGCTGGCTACAGGAGCCGACTGAAAGGCATATCAGTGTAAAAACCTCATTTCAAAAAAGAAACAGTACCAACTAAGAGTGCAAGGACACATTAAAAAGAGGACAGAAATGGCTGAATTTTTGGAGGATATTTTTCACACTTATGATTCTATAAATCTGTAGTGACATGACAGGACTCAGTGTCTAAAACAGGTACTTGAACCCTATGTTCATGGCAGCTTCATTTTAGGGACTGGAAGCCATGCTAACAGCGATTTGGAGTTTCTTTCCTAAATACTGCTCCTTTGGAACAATTGTTGCACCCGGCTATCTCCATCTTGACCTTGGGAGAGGCCTCCTCATACAGCAGCAGCTGCTTCTGCACACTGTCTCCAGCCCGGGAGCAACTTGGGGAGTGAAAGCAAATGGCTGAAGGACTAATTATTACCCTTGGTCTCTAATAAACTAGTTTGCTTTCTGTTGAAAACAATGTGTTAGTACCTCCAACATAGTTTTCGTCGTTGCTAATTTCACTGTCAGTTACAATGATGAAACACCATAGAAGTGGCTATTAACACAATTCACTGAGGTATGCTTAAATTTAGAATTACTAGGAAATTGTACCAAAGCATCCACAAAAATCAGCATAAAAGTTAAATCAAAATCCTACAATAAGAATCTGAAAGATTGCCCTTGTACACATATATTTAAGGAATATATTACAAATGCATCTATTTAAATAAAATGCTTTTGAACTGATTTTTAAAAAAAAATCACAATTAAAAGCCTTGTATGAGTGGCCTTGCTTCTAGACCTCAGAGGGATTTAAATATATATTCGAATAATGATCACTTTACAAAGGAAGCATTAAAATCATATAAGTTGCAAAAATATTTGAAAAATTCATGTATTTGCTTCTGTGTATAACAGAGCATTAGAATCTCTTTTTCTCTCTGTGTGTTTCAGAAAACTGTGTGCAGGCCCAAGAAGAATTATAGTAAAAACAAAACAAAACAAAAGTTAAAGTCTTTCAGTTAAATAGCAGATCATATTTTCAGATTTAAGCATTTAAGCTCTTAAAATATCTGTGAGGAAGGCTGGTGACCCTGTGTAAAAAAGTGTGAGCTCTATTTAGAAAGCATTCAAGGAAGAAAATGCTGTGACAACTACTATACATGTTATTTATATATTGTATATGATATATATTGTATATACGAATATATACATGCACACACACACACACATACCCTCTGTGGGTTAGGAGATGTGTTTTGGTTAAACAAAAGAAGCACATTTTTTAGAGAGCAAGTAGGCTTTTTGAAACAACTCTGCTGTGGCATTGTTGACTGAGTGAATAGGGTGAAAGTATAATGGGCTCAAGAGGGAAATTTCATGAAAAATGATATATAATAGGTAACTTAGGGAAGTTAAGAATGTCAGAGGATATTCCTTACATTCTAAGATTTCTGACATTTTTCAAAATGTTCACTTTTGGAAGGTGCCAGTACTGCAGACAAGATGCTCTGGGTGAGTTATACATCTGACTCAGTGGCATTTCTCAAGCTGTGGAATAAAATCTTTACAGCCCAGCTAAATAGTACCAGTTGAGCTGATAGTCTAAATTCTTCTAGGTTTCTACTTACTACAATGTACAGTTGTTATATAGCTAGTGTTCCATCTGCCAACATAATCTCAGACACTGAAACCCTGGACTATTAGAAGCATCAGCAGGTATTAGCTGAGTCACACCAGTTAGTTAATCTGCTAGTTAGCTGGCTTTGGCAATGATTAAGATTTTTCCTCAGAACCTTATAAAATAACAAAACAAACAAAAAAGAACTTCTGGATATGACTTAATACAATATTAAATTCAGGTTCAGTGCAATTAATATATTTACGGGAAAGTTTACTGTATTTACATGAAACAACCCTGATGGTTCCACAACTTATGGCACAATTAGCCAAATGCTGTTTTGACATAGCTGATCCTTCTGTTTGCCAAGAGCTGCCTCAAACATTTACATAGCATTCAGGATGGCAAACCTGTCTCACAATGTCCGCTAGCAGACAGCAAAGGAAGCCAGGACCGAGGTAAAGATGGCCTCAGATGGGCTTCGTGTCTTGGTGGAAAAGGAGAGCATTTAGACATCCTGAAAAGCACCGGGTTACGGAACCCACTGTTGGTCTTTAGCATCTTCCAAATGATTTCAGCTTATGTTATAGGTACAACGTTTGTGTTGATTATGTTGAATTGTACCCGAGTCACACAGAGGCAAATTAGAGTCACTGAAGAAAAAATTGCTTTGGCCTTAATAAGCAGGTCTCTTTCCCAAAAGGTCAAAACAACCAGATTAGAAAAGGAAAGCATGCCTGCTATTGAGTTGTCTGCTGAAATCACTCTAGAGTTTAACAACTACATGAAGTTATTTAGTTTCTTTTTAAAAAAAAGAAACCCAAAACCAAATATACATATATAGTCAGTTCTTCTAGGGCACCAGGCCTGTATGAGGTACACGTCTTCTGTAAAGTCACTTTGGCAATATTGTAAAAAACTAATTCTGTCGTATGTCAATACGAAGAAAACAATAGACTGCTTACAGAACAGTTTCAGGGATGCCCCTGTGAGTATGACAATGGCCTTTCACAGAGAAGTGCCCCTGAGCACCTTTGAATCTGATATGTTAGTTAGTTTGGTTAACAAACATTAAGTTAGTGCCGTACCGAACTCCAAGGGCCAGTACTCCAGGCAGCCTCCTGAGGACAAGAATGCGTGTTACACTGCTCACGATCTGGGGGCTTGTCAAGAATTTCACAGCTCAGATCCGGAAAGCGTTCGCCGCTGGGTCGCTGACAGACCACCAGTCGTGTTCGCAAGCCTCCACCACACAGCTTAGTGCACTGGAAAAAGGAAAGGAAGGCTGCAGTTATTGTGTCTGAACAGATGATGGCAAATTTTCTTTTCCCTTGAGAAAAATGTCATAGCCAAACTCTATTATGAGACAGGGCAAGGTAAGTCTCTAGAAAGACCCATGCTGAATTATCTGAAGTAGCAGCTACAAGAGACGAGCTACCTCAATGGTAGGTATTGTTTACTGTTTCCTCTTGACCGGCACTAAGTGCTTTAATATATATTATCTCATCAAGAGGAGAGGATCATTATTTGCTCATTTTATATTGGAGGGAAACAAAGCTTAAAAGAGGCCAAGTAAGTTGACCAAGTTCAATTCAATAGCAAGTATTCAGGATAAGATTACAACATACAAAACCCAAAATCAAACCAACAAAAATCCAAAAAAAAATCACCCAGTACCACATAAAGGCAATAATGACTTGGCCGGTTTTATGTTCTGGCAATTCCATCAACCTTTGCTATTCTGGGACTCTAACCTCCTGAGACCTATATGACATTAAAATATTTCACTCTGTCTCCGAATCTTAGTGTACCTATGACGTGGCTCTAGGATGAGGAAACTGTGGTGGGGATGCTGGATCTAGTTGACTCCTGGCTGGATCCAAACTTCTGAGGCAGGAACAAGTTGTGTTTCTTGGATGGCACTCTTGTGCTCACATCCAGGATCACTGACATTCGGTTTCCCTGCTGTTTCAGGCCAGATCACCCACAGAATTTGGAATGATCTGGTCCGTGCTGACAGCAAGTGTTCCAGTGCGTGCATGCGCTCTCCTGGCTTCGGTCCAATGACAGAAGCTTAATCATGGGTCCCACAGGACAAGATTTTTTGAGGAGTTTTAGGAAACCCATAATACATGAGTCTTAAAGCCTGACTCCCCCTTCCTGCCTCTCAGCCAAGCCCTTCAAAATGACGCACTGTCAAAAAAAGTCAACAAAAATCTCCATTACGACTGCCTAAAACTACTGGGTTACGTGTAGGAAACCGTGAAATGTGGACACATGATTTCAGTTAGCCAGGAGCGTGGACTAACATGCCCTCCATCTCATTTGTTTTTTTTCCTCTTTTGGCACTGGGGTCTCCAAGATGTTAATCCTCATGTTTTAGTTTATAAATTTTACAATCAAGACAGAACAACTCAACAAGTTTTAATATGTGCTCTCCCTGTAAATTCAAGAGTAGAGAGATATAGTCTTGGTTAATTAAACACAAAACAATAAGCACATAAGCCCTATATGTAACAGTGGCTCAAAAGTCCATTTTATAGTGATAGCAATACTAATGATAATAATTACTATTGCTAAAAATTATCATTTTTATCATAGCAGGTAATTTTAATTGAAGGCTATGTGCTAGGCATATGACATGCACTATCTCATATAATGGTCATGAATACTAACGAGTTAATGCCATTATCATCCCCATTTATAGAAGATGATATAGATGTGTTACAAAGTCACATTATTTGCCAAGGCCACGTGGCTTGTAAGAGTCAGGGCTGGGAATGATACCCAGTTTTTTTCTGATCCAAATACTCTACCGTCCTACATCAGTCATAGCAGGCAACTCTTTAAAAAGGTCTAAAAGGTAACAGCTAAAGAATTTCATTATTTGAGAATATACAGCTAAATATTTATTCACGTCCATGTTTAAAATGTGTCACATTTGATAGAAATAGCAGTACCAATTTATTCTGGTTTCATCAGGGATTTGAAATAATGGGAAACATCATGCCATGAGAAGGGTGTATCACAAAAAGCCCAAAACTATGAAGATGATGGCAAAATCCATGGACTAATTTAACACATATTTTCAATCACTTTAAAAGCTTCCACTTTTTAATCAGCAGTGGTTAACCATTTAAATTAGCATTTATCTGCATTCTTTCTTAATTTTCCTCTCCTCTATATTCAAGCTGTCTGTAATTGGTAATAAATGCACTTTAAAAATAGTCCAGAATTAAGACAGATCTCCTCCTAGTTAATCCCAAATCAAGAAGCTTTAACTGGCGCTAGTTCTTCTTCCTTCAAATAAACTATGAACAATAACACAGCTTGGTCAGCAGAGTTACTCTGTGCTTTTTCCAAAGGATGTACAAAAGGGCTGTTTCCTCTCACCTCTCCCCAGTTGCCATAAGCCCATTGAGGACAAGGGCCAGATTCACAAGCTCTGCGCTCATCGGGCTTGATTCTCTCCACACAGTCATTGGCGGTATATCCATTTTCATCCTGACACACAACCACGCGCCGCTGGGACCCGCCAGCACAGGTGCTAGAACACTGAACACATGAGACATGAGTCAACAGGTTAATCTCCATTGCAATACCCATTTTAGGATCACAAAAATATCTGATTGAAAAGTTAGAAACGAATGTGACAGAAATCGTTCACAATGGACAGACAGCAATCATGAGAACTTCCCTTCTGTGGGGACTGTTAATATACACGTTTAAAATCAACACCTGGAGGGCAGACGTGGCTTCTCCCTTGTATGCTTTAGGCCTCAGTAGGTGTTCAATAAATGCGTACTGAGTGATAATGTGTTGTGATTTCCAAAGCAGCCCGATGTACGGTCCTCCTTTATCTGGTCTGCATCTCTGAGAGGCACCGAGGTGCTGACTGACACCACAGCCTACTGAGAGATTCTTTTCTTTTCAAAGCTCCAAGTGCTTATTTAGAACAAACATTTGACTTCCCTTTAAACACAGGGGTCAAAGTACATGCTTAACGAATAGCCAGTTGTTGAAATTAAGCTTTCATATGAACTCATTCAATTATCTGAGGAAAGCATCATGGAATGTCCCTTAGACATCATTTCCTCACAGGTAATGTTCCCTTCTCTCCCTTCATAACAGGGTCTACTTTAGTGGCTAACAGTAGCAAGATTTGTTTTTTTTATTTATTTATATTCCCCCAATGAACATAATTGAATTCCATATCGATAAACCTCTCTTCAGGTGCACGTTCAGTCTAGCACTCCCTCTCATGCTTGTTATAGAATTATGTTTGCATTTCAGCTAATTTCCCACACAAGCTTCTCATAGCTCTCGTATTTATCTACATCTTGAGTGTTTTCTTCTTTCCATAACTTCCTTATCTTTTGAAACCCAATGTGTTTGCTAGTATCCTTCACTCTGTCCTTTAACTTGTAAAATCAGTTTGCCTATAAAATAACCATCAAAGCAAGGCAATTCCCAGGAGTTATCAAGTCTCAAAAAGCATTTGCAACAATATTTTGAGTTCGGTGCCAGGTGGCTGATTTGTGCTTTCTATCAAACCTCAGATCACACCAGTGTTACTTCAAAATACCTACAACTACTGCTTTTTGCTGGTCAGTTTCTTCCATATAAAGATGTGAATTTATTTTGCTTATTACATTCAATCTCAGTTCAATTTCCATACCTATGCTTGTCAAATTATGAGCGATTTAAAAATATATTGGGTTTAATTTTAAAATGTAGAACAAGTAAATAGGTTTATGAATTCTGTCTGATAAAATATTTAGGTAAGTTTTGACTCAGGTAAATGATTTATGAATTCTGAGAGAACATTTAGGTAGTTTTGATTTACGTAAATTTTAAATGTTTTAAAACATTCTATCTCTACTGTAATGGTTCTGGTATACTTATGCTAAACTTGAAAATACTTGTTTTCACTTTTAAAACAGCTTACTACGCAGAGAACTATTATTTTAATCGGCTTTCTTTGGGGACCAGTATTTAAAATATTAGAAAAGACCTTCCAAATTGTAAATAGATTTAGAATATGTATTTTGGCCCTAGAGTTTTCCCCTTCATAATATAATCTTTTTTAAAGATTTTTATTGGAGAATTTGGGGAGGGGAGCAGCGTTGGGTGGGGAATCGGGGAAGGGGAACAACAGACAAGTTGCTGTCCTTTTGTTCTTCAGTCTAGTTGTGGAAGACGTTGTTTCACTGGCCCATGTTGGTTTTATCATTGTAATGGGTGAGTCAGTCGTTCGCCGGCCATTGGAAGGCTGCTCAAGGTGGCTCACAAAAGTTCACACTCACTGCCGGCCAGCCCCACTGCAGCCTACGCCGTTGCTGGTGACTCACGGCAGCATAGCTCCAGGTGGAGCTGTTGTTCACCATCTTAGCTGTAGAGGGCACAGCATCACTGGCCCTTATGGGATCGGAACCAGGGCCCTGCTGCTCAGAGCTGGCGTCCCAAGTCAACTCTTAACCAACACGCCACTTGGCCGGCCCTCATAACACAATCTTGTATTATTCCCTTCTTATGTCTCCTGTGAGCATTAAGGCCCAACAGAACAGTAAATTCCTTAAGGGAGGGCTCAGTGTCATAAAGTGTGTCCCTGCTAATGAGCACAGCACTGGTCACAGGATTTATTCCCTGATCAAATGGAAGTTTCTGGAAACAACAGCTCTATAAACCACATGCTACCCTCTCTTCAATATGGCTGACCAGGCCTTGGATACCTGATTCAAGGCCAACTAATCCAATGGTTGCCCAGTGGCCAATCAGATGCTTCCTACTGAGGATGTGACGAAAGAGCTGGAGATAAGTGCTCAGCAGGGGTCAAGCACTTGAACTGCATAGCCCTGAAACTGCACTGCACAGTTCCAAACCCAGGGTTGGCCTGAGTCTTTGTGCTCCCAGGCACAGGTGAAATGTTGTACAGAATCTTTCTCCAGGTCTAAATCTGTCATTTTCTTGATTAACAGGGATTCTTAGTTCAATGCCTATGTTGCAGAATTTCACTCTGAACTTCTTTTGTTAACAATTTTCCTATTCTCTTTAGATGACATATTTTTCTAGGTAAACATTTCTTTGAACAAACCTTGCACCGATCATCCACACTGGACAAAACAAGGGAAAACGGGAAGCAAGAGGTGATGAACATCTGTTTTTCTTACCTGGCTAGCATGCTCCCTCTTACGTCCGACAGCCCAATTTTTCTGTAAGGAACCCTTTCTCCCCCAATGGATGCCACCTTGGTGGGATTGTATATTTCTCTGCCTTTCTCTGGTCAAGGAGTGGGCAAATGGAGCAAGCTGGACCAATCATATTTTCCTGGGAATTTGAATACTGAGTAATGTACAATAACTCAAGAGTGGTTCAGAGTTAAAAGGGATTCATTAAGACAGAAATTCCTTAAAGGCGTTATCCTTTAGTTACTGCTCTATCTAGATCTGGGTTTGGCAAACCACAGATTGGGGGCCAAATCAGTTTTTACGATGAAAATTTTACTGTGGGACACAGCCATGCCTAATAGTTGAATGTCTACAACAGCAGTGCTGCTTAGTTGTGACAGAGACAGAGTTGTGATATCATACACACAGCTATAAATATTTACTATCTGGCTCTTTGCAGAAAAAAAAATGGCAAACTCCTGAGCTAGAGCCCCGATTCTTTGGTCTCTGCCTGTATTGGCTTGATCAATTTTTGTTTGTTTTGCTTTCTCTCGAAGGAGTCAGTGTCTTCTCTTTTGCTTGTAACAGGGGCCCCTAATTGATAACATAGTGAAAGCTCATACAGGGTTCAAGTTTATGCAGAAATCTACTGAAAAATGAGGTTCTTTCTCCAGAATCCACTGCAAACCTTAGAGTCCCATTCTCTGATAATTATGATGCTTTGTGGCAGGACGGGCTCATACAGTGTGTTCTGCACCATGTGAAGATGCATGTACGCCTGCACACTCCTGGGAGTATGGCAGGCACATCACGCGAGCACTGAAAAATCACATCCTTCAGCTTCAGCCTCACTTAACTTAGGGGAAAAAAAAATCCACAAACAAATAACAGGCACAATGGGGGAAAGAATCGTGTTGCCTAGTGCTGCAAAAAGGTTACCTAATCCTCCCTAATTGGGAAGTCTGCCCAACGGCAGAATCATTCAATCTGAAAGGAATGTACCATCCCCAAATGTAGTCCTAAATACATACAGCTTTAAAATATTTTTTAAAAATTTCTAGTGCTGTCATTAGAACACACATGGATGAGTTTTGAATTTTTTCAGCCAGAAAGATTGTGTGACACTCAATGATTCCCTCCCTTAGTCACCCTTTAATTTCTTAGAAGCCAAATCTCTTCTAACCCAGGCGAAGGAAGACTTAAAGCAGGAAGCAAGTCAGGAGAAGGAGATGGTGAAGGCCCCTGGCAACTTGGCAGATGCACTGCAAACTGCCAGCACTGGGGGTGGTGCAAATGCTCAGTGGCTAGTCAGGAGAGCCGGTTTAATTTATGATGAGAAATGGATAGCTTCCTTCTAATGCTTTTTTGTCTAGAAATAATTAAACACAATTAGCAGTCCTAGAAGGAAACTAATAATAAATAATTAAAAAGAGACCTGGGAGTGATTAGTAAATCCTAACTGCCCATGCCTACCCAGGGGCCAGTGCTTCCCTTACCCCTCCTGCAGTTTGCATTAGACACGTTCAGTATTACACATTACAATAATTTTTTTTGGGGGGGAAATATTTAGTAAAAAATCAAAAAATATTCAGAAGCATGTTTTTCCTTTTGCATACTGAATATTTTTCAAGGTCTTCCTAATTTGAAGGACAATGAAAACGATAAGGATAATTGTTATAATCTATAAAGGTCTCACTCTGTGGCAGGAAGAGTGCAAAGCTCTTTATTTGCATCATTGCATTTAATTCTTACAACCCAGGAAAGCCAGGCTGATGGTTCACTTTGTTTTACAGTTGAGAAAACCGGGGCTCAAAGAGGAGAGCGGACCTGTCAAAGTCCACAGGTTATGATACTCTCTCCCGAGCGCAGGTGTTACCTAGACTAGTGTTTTCCCCAATCCAGGACAATGATCTACAACTACAAATTACACAGCAATCATGCCACGTTGAGACTGCACTCATCTGCAAAGCAGCAAGAAGGAAAATGACTTTCATCATGAGCTCCCTTCCAGAAAAGTTCCTCTGCCCTTTGAATTCCATACAAGTGAGAACTGCCTGCTGCCCCCAGGCTCAATCATCACAGGCTTCACAGAATCTTTCAGGCCACCTGATCACATCACCCTGCAGTGACACCCCTTCCCCCACCCAGTTAGGGAGTTTATAGGTACATGCAGGCAGCATCACATGACACCTTTTGGGGGACTGCATGAACCCACAGCAGTTCACCCCAAACAAATGAAAATGCATGTCAATCTCTCATGGGAAAAAATGCTCCAAAGGCATTTCTAGACTTTCCCTCTGAATGCTGCTTCAGTGAAAGAGAAGGAAAATTAGGAAAAGACCTCATGAATACTCACTGCTCCCCAGGGGCCAGTCCTCCACTGGTTTCCACCGAGCACATGAGTGCGGCTAGGGCTGAGGCTCCTGGGGTGATAATCCTCATTTGGGGAAGGGTGCTGAGCCAGGTGGCTGTCTGGGACCCACTGAGGGCACGGTGACCTGGAACAGTCCTGGGTGGTTTCTGGGATATAATCTGGGTCGCATTCACTCTGATCAATCACATGGTCACTGTAGTTGACACATACCACTTGCCGGGTTGCCCCACCTTGCCCACACGTCACAGAACACTACATTCAATGTTCAGAAAGAGAAAGGGTCAGTCATTTGGTAGTCATAAATTCATGATGTGCATTTCCTGTGAGTGCCCTCGACTCACCCAGTTGATCAGGTCAAAACCCCTGGTGTCATCTTTGACACCTCCCTTTGCTTCCCACCCCACAGCCATTTCATTGAGAAATCCTGTCAGCTCAGTGTTCAAAAACACCCCCAACCCCACTACCTTTCACCACCATCACCAACAACTCTCTTGTCTAAGCTGTCCCCTCCCTAGGCCAAGCCAGATCCTTCCCTTGCCAGGACTACTGCAATAAACTTTCAGCTGGGCTCCTGCGCACAAGCTTGACACCACCCCACAAAGTCTGTTATCCACATACCACAAACTGTGGCCCTTGCAAATGAAAGTCAGATCATGTCATTCCCTCCAGTGACTTCCCGATTCACTTTGAATAATATCCAAAGTCCTTACTCGACCTGGTAGACCCTTTATGATGTGGCCATTGGGTATCAATTTGACTCACCGCCTATAACCCTCCACTCACTGCCCTGCAGCCACACTGGCCTTATGACTATTTCTTTAGCATGCCAAGAACACCAACATCTCGAGTCTGTGCATCTGCTGTACCTTTTACTGTACCACACGGATATCCATGCAACTTATTCCCTCACTTAATTTCAGTCCCACTCAATGCAATGTCAGGCCTTTTATGATCACCTGTCTGAAAGTACATCCCATCTTTCTGTAAGCCGTTACTCTGCTGGATGTTTTTTTCCAGTACTTATCAGTATCTGTTGCTATATTATGTATCTATTTCTTTAATTTCTCAGTGACTGGACTCTTCATTGGCATAATCTTCATGCAGGGAAAGACTTTATTATTTGTTGTGCACTGTTCTATAGTAAACTTTAACCAATATCTGGTGATTAGGCAATGTATCTGGTATATATACAGAAGGTGCCAAAAAATGTATACACATTTTAGGAAATGAAAAAACTGTATTAAAATTGCAATACTCAATATATACCAATAACAAAAGGTGAATACAAATCACATTTGACTCTGCAATTACAAGAGGTACTCAAAGTAGTTACCATCAGCATAATTTTAATACAGTTTTTTTCCTTTTTTAAAGGGTGTATACATTTTTTTGGCACCCTGTGTATATCTCAAATAATCTTTACAACAACCTTGTAAGGTAGGTATTTTCTAGTCTTCTTTGAAGCCTAGAAGAAACTGAGGCTCGAGGACTTTCACCAGACAGCTCAAATGTCAAGGTCTGGATTTGTACACAGCTCTCTTTGAATCCGCCTCTCAAACTTCATATAAATGTTATGATATTTATTGAGATATTAGTCTCCATTTTCCATATCATATCTCCTCACCCGTCCTGAGCTCTGTATTTCCTGCACTCTGTGGTTTTTGCAAGGCAGAAAGCAGGGGCTGCCTGAAGACAAAGGTTTTTCTACTTTTTAAAATCCCACAGATGGTGCTTGGTGTGCACAGGATGCCAGGCCGACAGCACTGGCTGAGTAGTCTCACTTCTGACCCTTGGCAGGGAAGCCAAGAGCCACTGGACTTCAAGGGACCACAGGATTACAGGAGGCACGCAGACTCGGGGTCAAAGGCAGTCTTTTTACTCCTCCCTTTATCTTTGCCACTTTTGATACTTTACAAACCTACTACGTTCTGAAGTGACTCAGTTAAGACTGGGTTTTCCAATCAGCCCAACAGGGTAGGGGCTTCAGTAGATTGTAAGCTGATTTACACATTTTAAAAAACGTACAATTCTTGTACATCTAGCTAAGACTTGTACCAGCTGCACATACATGAGGCAGAACAATTTAAATTACAATCTAAATCCAATTCTAAAATATTACCCATTGACATTTGGGACCTGTTACCATTCATCCCCTTACTGTGCCCCAATCCTCTCCCAATTCCAAAGAATCCAGTCGCTTACAGGGCTCCAGTCCAAAGCTTTCCACTGCCCACAGGGGGTCACAGAACATTCCTCCTTTGCCACTGGTCTAGGCTGGGTCGTACAGGCACTCTCATCAGCCACGGAGCCATCCTCGCCCCGGCAGCTGACATATCTCATCCGGGTACCTTTTCCACAAGTGGCTGAGCACTGGGTGTTGGAGTAAAATAATGTAGAAATATTATTAGAAATGGTCACTAATGGGCAGTAATCCCCTTTCTACAGTCATGTCAGAGAACAGCCTCCTCCCCTTCCACCCCTTCTACTTCTTCTGTTCTATTTCTTACTGGAGTCCAAGACCCAAATCTCCACTGGGTTCTTGGTGCACTGTGTATGCTTCTCCTCGCTTCGGGGACAGGTAGGGGAGAGTGACAAGATGGTAATTCACAGTCCTAGATGTGAGAAGGGGGGAAAAACCAGTTACCTTTATGTCAATGTACACTTTAATGGTCATGGCATATAAAACTCTAAGGGCTAAAAATTTCCAAGACCTCAGATTTATGTGTGATTTTGGGCAAGTAACATGACATCTCTTAGCCCCAATTTCTTTAACTGGAAATTGTAAATGGAATGTAACCTGAGTCACTTTGTGGACACCTTGAAACAGGGCAGTCGTCTACTTAATGATTTTTAATATCATATTTATTTACCCATTCATGTGGAGAGAGAAAAAATATTGTAAAGTGGCAGATAAGTAGGCAAAGAGCAGGATATCCTTTAAAATGAACAACTTAATTTTTTGAAATTCTGAAGGTCAAATTCTGTTCTCAAATTTCAATTAGTTTCTTAATCAAAATTTGCTAATCATAAACCTGCTTTTGGAGTGTACTTAAAGATAACTCCTGATGCCTTAAAGGTCACATCTAGTTATAAGAGGTGTATTCAACATCCTGATGCCTAAATTTATACAACACGCCTTAATACTCAGAGAAAATCCCTATAATGAATTGAGGCCATCCTTGTGTAGATAACATCCCCAGATTTACAAATGGGAAAAGAGAAGTACACACCTGCTCAATGGTACCCAGCCTTAGTGGTTCGTAACTATACTTGGATTAGATACATATCTGTTAAATGACTAAGAAGTGTCGAGCATGGCTTACAGTACTGGGGACTCGGAACTGAATGGAACGATGCATCCTTGCCTTCAGGGAGCTTACAAACTGAGAGGGATGCTCTGGTACTTGGCTCCAGACCTGGCCTACTGCTCTGCCCATGGTCCAAAGAAAGCCACAGGGGTCCCATTTCATACAATGAAGAAATTATTCATGGGCTGCAGCTGTGGGGGCTGCCCTATAGTCCAAAGGATACAACAGAACAATTTGAGAGATATAGATAATTTACAGAAATATGTACCATATTTTGCCATGTGTAATTCACACCCATGTTTTTGGCCCAAACTTTCAGGGAAAAATTCCTTTATAAAGGAATTTTATAAAGGAATTTTAGCTTTTATTTTTAACATTATAAAGGAATTTATAAAGGAATTTTAGCTTTAATTTTTAACATGTTATGGTACAAGGAATTTTATGTAACAAATAATTAAAAAAACACAAGAACAGATACAAGTAACTAGAAATTTTATGTACCAGTAACAAATTTGCAATATTTACTCATCATAGAAGGCCAAGAACTCTTCTTCATCGTTGCCAGTTCATTGTAAGTTCAACGAAACTGATTATGGTATTTCAGGGTATTATTTTGCTTATGGATATCATTACTGATCTTTAGAGTTACACTTTTAACTCATAAGCATAAATAAAAGAATTAAAAACATTTATATAGATATGGAATTAGTACTACCCATGTATAATGCACATCCTTATTTTTCCTTCACAAATTTGGGCAAAAAAGTGTGCATTATACATGGGAAAATACGGTATGTTTTAAATCTGTAAGGGAGTTGCTACACCCTCACTTCATGATTGCTCAGATGTATTAGCTAACATTTCCCAGGCAATTTATAAGGTGGTGGTTTGGAATATTTCAATAAAGTAATAAAGATGACACAACTCACAAGTAGTGTTTGGTTAACTGATCAGTGATGACAACATGAACAATGCTGCCATATTCATTTACTTTTTTGACACTCTTCATCCACAAACAATTCATGTCGCAATAACAGCTGACTGAGGGTGCTCAGAAGGGAGGCAACGCATTGGCCAGCGCAGAAGTTCTGGGCATAGTCTGGGTTCAAATCCTGTCTTCAGCAATTAGCAAAGCTAATGTGTAACCCGAGTCTTCTTTTTACATCAATGATACCAAAATCAAGGCCCACACAGAGTCATGTGCTGGTGAATGATTATCAACTAGCTCTCTTGAGAAAAAAGCTATGCATGCGTGTGTGTGTGTGTGCATATAGATAGACACATACACACATATATGTTTATATATGTGTATATGCTTATTATAAATTTTAATGATACAAAGGATGTATAGCACACAATTTACAAATAAAAATGGAGTATACAATTCTTTATTTAAAATTCCATACAGCCAATCATCACAGAATAGTTTTGTTGGTTGGCTGAACTCTTGAATCTGTTGACAAACTATGTTTACAAATGTTGGACAAGTGTAGTTCTGACACAAATGTTAGTTGATATTTTGTTTATATTTAAGAGTAGGTAAAAGTGAAGCAATGAAGAGGCATGTAAAATCTTTACTCACTCATCAATGACATGAATGATTTCTTTGCCAAACCAGTTAATAATTTTTAAATACCAGAAAAATATGGCCTTAATTTTTTGTGTTATTCACAATGTAAAAGATGCAGACGCTTGATTCTTTTAAATTTAATTTGCATTAATATTTTCTCCATTATTCTTATGTGTAAATATTTAAAACAACAGTAAATTAAATCTTGAATTATATAATATTTGCTGACTTCTGTGCTGTAAATACTCTCACCATAGCCAATCTTAAGCTACCAAATTGATGTCAGTGAACACAGAGTTGGGAAGAGACCCTTTTCCGCCACACAGATATACACATGTAAGCAACCTCAAGGGCATAGATAATAGTAAAATGTAGTAAAATTATTAGAAAGTGATCAGGTTGAGTATTTATCAACTTAGTTTTTAATATCATCTATGTAATTATATTTTCAATTTTTAATAATGGCTATATTTAACAACCAGCTTGTAAAATTCCTGAAAATTTACCAATCATCTCTTGTGAGCTCAAATAAGCCAGCACCAGCTCACTACTTCCTGAACATATGACACTGTTTGCTGAACCCTACATTGAAATTATTAAAAAATAAAATCTGAGTTCATGAAAATAAGACCAACAATTATGATTTGTCATCCCATAAGAATCAGAATCAAACCTACATACATTTCACATAACCAGAGAAGAACAAAACTGGCACATCAAAATATTTGATTAATAATGTAACAAATGAGTAAATCTAGAACAATTTAATCAACTGTTTTATCTTTCTACTCATACATATTTACCTATGAAAAGACTTCAATTTTGACTGGACCACTGGGAAGTTTTGGAATCTTAGTACCCAAAGCCAATAACTGAGCTGGACAAAAGAGACTTACCTGGGTATTAGTTGGTCTTGTTACTGCATTGCAGTCATTGTCATCTACCACTGACATGTAAGTCCCAATGATGCATTTCACTGCTCTTTGCTGGTATCCCTGTCCACACGTGACACTGCACTGGGGGAAAAAAATAAAACAAAAGTACGTACAATTGAGCAAGATCCCTCTTTCCCCTACTTTTCCTATAATGTTCTATAAGACAAAAAATATTTCCACCATAGTAGGCCAGAGGGTAGGCACCCAAAGAAATTAGGTAAAAGTGGGCAATTCTGCTCTGTACAAATTATGCTGATCAATTATCACTATCACACGGGATTATTTCTGCCTTCCATTAGAACTGTATTTGTATGAGTTCAATTCCTTAATTGTGACTCCTGGAAAGAAGAGAGCATGCCAGAATGCTGTGGCTAAAATAAGTACTTAATAGAGTTCTGTGATTTTATTTGACTTCTGGAAACACTTCCTAAGGAAATAATCAGAGTTTGCATCAATATTTTTGTACAAGAATGATCTCTGCAATATTATTTATAAAGGGCAAAATGTTAGAAACCACCTAAGTACACAACAACCAAGTCAGTGAAATACACTATGACATACTAAAGTAAACAAAGTAGCCACTAAATGGCTAATTGTTAGATTTCAAAAGCAGTCTAAAAAACATTATGTAGAGGGCGTGATGTCATGAAAATGGCAGACCAGAGAGCTCCAAGAATTCATCCTTTCACTGAAACAACTATTAAGCTGGCAATCTAATAAAAAACTTATAGCAATTGGGTGAGTGCTTAACAAAGAAAGAAGCTGTCAAATTTCAGCCAGGAAGTGTTGTGGCATTTTTATTTACCCCCTAACCATATTACACATTCCTCTCAAGTGCACATGGAACATTCTCCAATACAGGCATACCTCATTTCATTGCACTTTGCTTTACTGTGTTCCACAGATACTATGTTTTTTATCATTTAAAGGCAAGAGCCTCCACCAGCAAAAAGATTATGACTCATTTTATTGAGACACTCACTTTATTATGGTGGTTGAGAAATGAATCTGCAATATCTCCAAGATCTGCCCATCTAGACCATATATTAGGCCATGAAACAAACAAGTCTCAATAAATTTTAAAAGACTGAAATCCCACAAAGTATCTTATCTGACTACAGTGGAGTAAAGCAGAAACCAATAACAGAAGGAAAACTGGAAAATTGCTAAATATATGGAAATTAAACTACATAGTCTCAAACAACATATGGGTTAAAGATGAAATCACAAAGGACAGTAGAAAGTACTTTGAGGATAACTATAAAGATGCAGCAAAAGCAGTGTTCAGAGGGAAATTTGTGTCTGTAAACACCTACATTACATAAAGATCTCAAATCAATAACTTAACTTTATACCTTAAGGAACTAGAAAAAGAGCAAACTAAACCCAAAACTAGAAAAAGGAAGGAGATAATATAGCTCAGAATAGAGATAAATGATTACACAGAAAATAGAAAAACAGAATCAACAAAACTAGAAGATGGCTCTTTAAAAAGATTGACAAAATTGACAAATCCTTTCCTAGACTAAGAAAAAGAGAGAGAAAATCTAAATAACTAAAATCAGAAATGAAAATAGGGACTTGCTTCGGACTCTACAACAATACAAAAAGATTATGAGAATACGGTGAACAACTATATGCCAACATATTAGACAATCTAGATGAAACACACAAATTGCCAAACATACACTAAATCCCAAATACACACAAATTACCCGGAAACACACAAATCACAAAATCTGACTCAAGAAGAAATAGAAATTTTCAATAGACTTATAAGAAGTAAAAAGATTGAATCAGTCATCAAAGACCCTTCCCCCCCACCCCCAATACAGAAAAGTCCAGGAGCAGATGGCTTCACTGGTGAATTCTGCCAAATATTTATAGAAGAATTAACACCAATCCTTCTCAAACTCTTCCAAAAGAATTGAAGAAGAGGGAACATTTCCTAATGTATTCTACGAGGTCAGCATTACTCTGACACCAAAGCCAAAGGTACCATAACACAGAAAACTACAGACCAGCATTTCTTGTAAATATAGACTCAAAAATCCTCAACGAAATCTTAGCGAACTGAATCCAACAGCTTTTTAACAGGATTACATATGATGACCAAGTGGGATTTATCCCAGGAATGCAAGAATGCAAAAGAAAATCAATCAATGCGATACACTATATAATTAGAAAAAAACAAAAACAAAAACTTGATCGTCTCAACTGATAACAGAAAAAGCATTTGACAAAATTCAACACTCTTTCATGATAAAAATTCTCAGAAAATTGGGATATAAAGGCATTCCCTCAACATAACAGGCACTTATAAAAAAAACCACAGCTAACATCATAATCAATAATGAATGACTGAAAGCTTTCCTCTTACAATCAGGAACATGACAAGTATGTCCGATTTCACCACTGCCTAGTCGACATTATATTCTATGTTCTCACAAGAGCAAATAGGCAAGAAAAAGAAATAAAAGACATACAAATTGGAAAGGAAGAAGTAAAACTATTTCTATTTGCAGATATCATCATCCTATACATAGAAATCCCAAAGAATCTATTCTAAAAAAACCAAACACTAGAGCTATTAAACAAATTCAGCAAAGTTGTAGAGTACATGATAAACACACAAAAACCAGTTGTTTCAAAATGTCAGCAATGAACAATCTGAAAAGAAAAATTAAGAAAATTTCATTTACAACAGCATTCAAAAGAATAAAATACCTATGAACAAATTTAACCAAGAGAGTGAAAGACTTCTACACTAAATACTACAAAACATTGCTAAAAATAAAGATAAATAAATAAAAATAAAGAAGACCTAAATAAATGGAAAGACATTACATGCTCATGGCTTAGAAGACGAGATCTCATTAAAATGGCAATACTCCCCTAACAGATGCACAGATTCAAGGCAATCCCAATTAAAATCCTAATGACCTTTCTGTAAAAATGAAAAACCTGATCCTAAATTCATATGAGTGGCAAGAGACACTCAAATAGCCAAAACAATATTGAAAAGAATAACAGCACAGGCAACAACAAAAATAAACAAATTTTACTTTTTCAAAACTAAAAACTTTTATGCATCAATGGACACTATCATGACAGTGAAAAGGCAATCCATGGGATAGGAGAAAATATTTGCAAGTCATATATATGATAAAGGATTGATATCAAGAACATAAAGAATTGGGGGCCAGCTGAGTGGCTCAGTTGGTTAAGAGTTGGCTTAGTATGCCTGCTCTGAGCAATGGGGCCGCTGGTTTGATTCCCACATGGGCCAGTGAACGCTGCGTCCTAGCTGAGCTGTCGCTGAGCTGCCAACAGATGACAGGATGGCTCAGCTGGCGTAACAAGATTGCCTGTTCAATGGCTTAGAGGCCACGAGCTGCCAATGGGAAGCCAGATGGTGACTGGCGCCCTCTACAATGAAGACTGAAGAACAACAACTTGGCTGGTCCCTCTCCCCAATTCCCTAGTAAAATCTTAAAAAAAAAAAAAAAAAACATAAAGAATTCCTGTAACTCAACAAAACTAACAACCCAATTTAAAAAATGGGAAAAGGAACTCTACTAATCTCTACATTTAAAATGGTTAAAGTACTAAATTGTATTTTATGTAGGGGTTTTTATTGCCATAATTAAAATTATTTAAAAATGGAAAAAAGATTTGAAGAGACATTTCTCTTTAGAAGGTATACAAATATCCAAGAAGCATATGAAAAGATGTTTAGTATCACTGCTGAGTAGGAAATGCAAATCAAAACCACAATGACTTCATATAATGTGTCAATTATACTTCAATAAAAAATTAAAGTCTTAGAAAAAAACCTCCACAATGAAATACTACTTCACACCCATTAAAATGGTTATTATTTAAAACAAACAAACAAGCAAGCAAGCAAGCAAGCAAGCATTGGTAAGGATGTGGAGAAATTGGAACCCTTATTCATTGTTGGTGGGAATGTAAATGGTGCAGCTACCATGAAAAATAGTATGGTGGTTCCTTTAAAAAATTAAACAGAATTTCCAAATAACCCAGGAACTCCACCTCTGGGCATATATCCAAAAGAATCGAAAGTGGAGTCTCAAAGAGATATTAATATACTCAAATATTCACTGAAGCATTATTTACAACAGCCAAAAGATGAATGTGACCCAAGTGTCCATCAACAGATGAATGTGTACACGAAGTGTGCTATATGCATACAATGGTTTATTATTCAGCTTTAAAAAATTTAGGAAGAAAATTCTGAAACCTGCTACAACATAGATAAACCATGAGGCTATTACATGAAATGAAATAATCCGGTTACACCAGGACAAATACTGTATAATTCCACTTCTATGAGGAGTCCAGAACAGTTAAATTCATAGAGACAGAAAGAAAGTAGAATGATGGCTGCCACAGGCTGGGGAGAGGGGGAATGGAAAGTTGTTTAATGGGTAGAGTTTTCATTTTGCAAGATGAAAAGTTCTGGATTTCAGTTGCACAACAATGTAAATATACTTCACACTACTGAACTGTACACTTAAAAATGTGTATGATGGTAAATTTTGTTACGTGTTTGTACCTCAGTTACAAATTTTTAAAAAATAGGCAAAGGACTTGAATAGACATTTCTCCAAAGAAGATACACAAACGGTCAACAAGCACATGAAAAGAGATCAACAAGTCACTAGGGAAATACAAGTCAAAACCCTCTATTCAAAGGACTTGAATAGACATTTCTCCAAAGAAGATACACAAACGGTCAACAAGCACATGAAAAGAGATCAACAAGTCACTAGGGAAATACAAGTCAATACCACTTTACACCCAGTAGGAGGCTCATCATTAAAAAAAAAGAAAAAGAACAAGTGTTGGCAAGGATGTAGATAAACTGGAACCCTTGTGTATTGCTGGTAAGAATGTAAAATAGTTCAGGCTCTGTGGAAAACTGTTAGGCAGTTAAAAAGTTAAACACAGAATTATCACATGATCCTGCAACTGCACTCCTGAGTATGTACCCAAAAGAACTGAAATGAGGTACTAAAAAGAGCACCCAGGGCCGGCTGAGTGGCGTGGTGGTTAAGCGCTGGCTTGGGAAGCCAGCGGCCCTGGTTTGGGTCCCACATATAAGGGCCAATGACACTGCCCTCAAAAAAAAAAAAAAACAGCACTCATACATGAATAGTCATAGCGGCACTATTCACAATACCCAGGAGGTGAAAACAACCCAAAATGTCCAATGAGGGATGAATGGATAAACCAATGTGGTACATCTACACAACGGAATATTATGCAGCCATAAAAAGGAAAGAAGTAAAGATGTGAGCTGCAGCATGGGTGAACCTTGAAATTATACCACATCAACGAGCCAGACACAAATATATCACATATATGATTCCATTTGTACGAAACACTTAGAATACGTAAATCTATAGAGGTAGAAAGCAGATTGTGGGCTATAGGAATTAAAAGCAAAGGTGAATAGAAGTAACTACCTAATGAGTATTTTGGGGTAATGAAAATGTTTTGGAACTAGATAGTGGTGGGTGCACATTACGAATGCACTAAATGCTGCTGATTTGTTCATTTTAAAATGGTTAATTTTGTTACATGAGTTTTACTTCAATTAAAAAAACCAAAGTACAATGTTAATATTAGTTTCAAAGTATTAGAAGAAAATCATAAACATATTAACACTAGCAATCACCACAGTATAGAGTTAGGAGTGTATTTAGTTTTCTTCTTTTCGCTAAATTACATTTTGCAAAATGTCTCTTATGAACATGCATTACTCTTACATAATACTTTTAAAAAGTCTGTTGCCCTGAGTTCCATGTTCAGTCAAAGGAAGAACAAATTTCTGGCTAGGATTGGCGTGGTGTAGACAGGGATAAACAACTGGTCTATCAGTTCTAAAAGATGTTATATTCAAGTCATAACAGTGATCCCGAGCTGTGCATTTTTCCTCTTACTATTCCCTAAGAGTTATGCGGATGTAAAAGTGTAAGTGGACTCTCCTGTTCATGCAGACTGATTGGACATGATCAGCCATGTTGACCGGGGATGCTGGATAATGAGGATTCAGAAGACTGTCAACGCTAATGACAGAAATTGTCCGGGTGCAGTGATAAAGCTGTTCCCATGTATGGTGTGCATGCTACAAATGAAGACATAGCTACATTAGAAAACTGAAGTGGCTGGGGCGGTGACTGGACAGGGTGGAGGGACAGTCATTCTTCAAGAGATGACATAAGCGACAGCAGACAGCTGCTCTGCTTCTCTTAGAAACACAGAGAGCTCCTTAGATAGTACCCAGAATGCTTTTTGCTTCTATATTAGGAAGGACTTAATTTGAAGAGTAGTGGCTTCTCAAATGCAAGTCCAAGAGAGACTTTCACTCTCTCCTTTAAGCATAGGTCAAGTTAAGACTTAAAATCTACAGACTAGAGGACTCGGAAAAGATGCTTTCAAAACAAGATAATTCTGCAAACTTTGATCTAATTAATTCTGTTTCAAGAGTCTGACTTATTTATGAGAGATGAGCTTTGGAAAAGTGACATTGGGAGCCAAAACGTCCCGTCCAAATCCCTGTCCAGTCACCCTCCTGCCAATGATGTTGGTATTGGATCACATTGTCTGTACCAGACCCATGAGGGCACACTAGAAGATCACATCAGCCAAACACGAGCTCTGCTGTGCATTGTTCAGGTGCTCATGTCTTTGTGTAGTTCTAACCCAGGGGTTGCAAACTGCGGCTTTGGGTACGTACGTATGGCTCTGAAGAAAAACTGAAAATGAAAATAAAACTATCATAGTTTCATTTATAAAATTTTTAAATGATATTATTCACAAAATGGTGATTTCATTTGTTTTATGGATCTTGAATAACATTTAAGTTGTTGTGAGGGACAGGATTGGCTCTTCCATCTCAAAAGTTTGCCGACCTCTGTTTTAACCCAAGGTGGAGGAGATATGCAGGTTGTTTAACAGTCAGCTGCAGGAGGGCAACCCTGGAAGTGGGGCAAAATGATTGCAGAGTTTCTCGTGCTTGACCTGTAGCCATGGAGGTATAGTGCAAGTAACAGACATGGTAAAATCCCTGCCCTGGAATGCCCAGCTGCAAGCCCTCACCAGATAAAAAGGAAAGAATGTAGTTAAGAACTTTATCATTCAAATACCTGTCCCCAGGGACCCGTCTGCCAGGATGCACATTCTGGTTGCTGACAGGTCTGCATGGAGGCTGGCTTGGTCTCAGGGTCACAGATCCTATCATTTAATCGATCTTCGCCAAACTGACACCAGACCTGGCGGTGCTTCTGCCCTCTTCCACAGGTGACCAGGCACTGGAATAAAAAGCACAGCCAGTCAGGGTCATTGCTGAGAAGTGTGTTGTGGGTCCCAGGGGTTATTCATTGACTAGCAGGAACTGATGTGCTCTTTCCCACAGCAATCCTTCTCTCCCACAGCAATTTGTAAATATATCAAGGCTCATTCCATTCATTCATTCACTCATTCATTCATTATTTATACAGGCTCTGAGCCAGTTTCAAGCACAGAATAAACTCAACACAGTACCATGCTCTGAAATACTGAAGAACAGCATTCATGGTTTTTCTAGTGTAGGAGTTAAGTGTGGGGAACTTATCAGTCAGACCTACCTGGGTTTAAATCCAGAGAGGGCAAGTGACCTTTTTATACCTCAATTTTCTCATCTGTACAGAGGGGACAATAGTCCCTGCTGCAAAGAACTGTGCAAACTAAATGAAAACAAATTCAGGTGAAGTGCTCACCACACGTTCATTTAACCAATGTTAAATACAATCATCATCATCTGTGCTCATTATAAAAAGCTTGAAAAATACAGAAAAACATAAAAGAAAACTATAATGATCCAAAAATCTCACTGCCCAGGGATAATTAATTTATCCAGGAATCAGACACTGTTAATCATATGCCCTGTTACTTGTCTGACACTTCAGTGGCATTAACAGTATCCTTTTAAGAGTCACATTTTATTTGATGTTGAAAATAAACAGTTACTTTCTGCTTGCATGGATAAGGGAATGTACATAGAAGCTATTGGTAGGGAAACACCTCTTTCCCCACATTCCTGGCCTGGCCTATAAAGAAGGGACTTGCATTCCCCTTCCACTGGCTCTCCCAGGAGGAAGGTGAAAGGAGTCCTGCTCAGTGAGAATCTCACAGGGCTACGGTAATAGTGAATGTTAACACTACCATAAAAGCAAGCAAGAGGCTCCACTTCCTTTCTCTTGCTGTCCTGGGGCTACCTGTGCTCCATAATGGACAGTGTGCTTTATGCTTTATCAGGTAAGGGTTGAGAAAGGCATAAATCTGGAATACTCAGCCTGGTCCTTTCTCTTTTTTCCAAGTTTCCACTGGCAACTGGATGGAAAAGTCAGATAGGTCACTCACTGTGGTCTAATTTTCTGGTTTGAAAGATGAGGAAGTAGGAAACCTCATCCTTTATTTCAGATCTAAGCCAGTGCAGTTTTATAATTCCTAAAGCCCCGATTTCCTTTATAGTGACTTAGCGAGGGTTCAATGAGAAGAGAAAGCGAGGGGCTGGGACTTCAAAATCACTAACAGAAGCTGCTATGGTCAGTGATCCAGCTAAACCCACTGCATCTCTGACTTCACCAGTGGACCTGTCACATCCAGTACCACAGTCATAGAGAGGGTAGAGGACTTGGGTGGAGGGGTGGGGAGGTGGGAGAAAGGTGAAGCAGGTTTAACCTTGAACAAACCAGGGGAGTCTCAAAATTAGAGTATCAGTATGACCTAGGGGAGATAACAGCTCTTCCATCTCACCTCTGACCAGTCTCCCGATTTCCACTGTGGACAGGGGAACTCATTGCACCTCTGAATGGTGACCTTCTCTTGATGGGTGCATTTGCTGTCATCCAATACATCATTTTGTGTGTTGACACAAATAGCCCTTCTCCTCTGGGCCCCACCATCACAGCTTCTAGAACACTGAAAAAATGAAAAACGAAATCAATCCATTGCTGAGTTTCTTTTCTTTTTTTTTTTAGCTGAGCCATCCTGCCACCTGTTGGAAGGTCAGCAGCAGCTCAGTTAGGGCTGGGCATTGAACTGCTGTTGCTCAGAGCTCAGCTTGCACTCTTGAGCGAGCTCTTAACCAACTGAGCCACTCGGCCAGCCCCATTGCTGAGTTTCTTATCAAGCATGTTTAAGATCCTGGCTATGTTGGCTTGTCTCTGCCAGACCTTAAGAGACAACCCATTAACTAACCTTGGCCAATTCTAGTTGTTATTCTGCGGCTCTCTGTTCATGTTGTCAATTTATTTACCAGGTTTACAATGAGGTCAATATTAGCAAATTGGCATAAAATAAAATGGGAAATGGCCCATGGGGTATGGAAAAAGTGATTGGTTGAGTTGTTCCATCACTCCCAATTTTCCACATGCTGTGCATTTGTAATGTCAGACATTACAAATTAATCATTGCACTTTTCTACAGAAAGTGAATGGGGCCAGGCATTATAAATCAATCATGGTACTCTTTTTCGTACAGCTAAATGGGGCTTCTCCACACAGCCCTAACTAATGAATTAGTTGATTCGTCACCATCAACTTATCAGACAGCATTCAAAAAGAACACTCTGTTTGAGAGACAACCAACTTACTTCTGTCCAAGCAGAATAGCGCCAGCCACCTGTGTTACATTCTCCAGAGCATTTTTCTTGATTGCTTGGTTTGGGGTGACTGCTGCAAAAACTGTCATCAACCCTCTCGGTCTTCCCATCTTGCAGACTGTATTTGGCACAGTAGATGTCCAACGTGCGGTAACCCAAGCCACACTGGGCACTACATGCGCTCCTGCTGGCAACGTGCCACCTGTGCATAACAATGGAGAGAAACCAACATTTCTGGTAAATACATACATTTTATCTATATTCAGCTGGTGTCATTTTTCTTCCTTAAGTCAAATACCATGAAACCTAAAGCCATAGTCAGTTGCTGAAATCCAATTTTAAACCAACATATCTCTGTATTTTTCATGGCTGCCAATGTACATGGAAGTCACAGATAACCAGAGGTTCTATCTTAGTGAAGATTCTCCTGATACAGTCAATCTAAAATTCAAGCAACCAAAAAAGAAAAGAAAAAAAAAATTGGAATTCAACAAAGCCAAAAAAAGCAATTTTATATTTAAAAGGTTCGCTACCCAGCATTTTATTTATCAAATAGACTGTTTCTAACGGAGGACCACTGTTGGAAACTCTCTCTAGGAAAAATCTCCTTTCTGTGGGCTAGAAAGTACTCACTGAACATTCTGTGAATTAATAAAGGAATGGATAATTTGGACTGCAATTGTGAATTTCAAGTGTGCTAAACTATTTACATTACTGTCTGTGAATAGAGACTGTTAAGTTCCTTGAAGACGTGGACCATAGTCTATACAACTCAGTTATGCAATTTTAAAAATACTTTATTTTTTTAGAGTAGTTTTAGACCCATGGCAAAGTTTAAAGGAAGGTACAGAGATTTTCCCACAGGCTCCTGCCCCCACACACTCAGAGCCTCCTGCATTACCAGTATCCCCACCAGAGCGGTACATCTGTTATGATGGATGAACCCACATCAAGTCATCATTAACACAGTCCATGGTTTACATTAGGCTTCACTTTTGGTGGTATACATTCTATGGATTTGGACAAATGTATAATGACATGTATCCATCATTATAGTATCATGTAGAATATTTCCACTGCCCTAAAAATCCTCTGTGCTCCACCTGTTATTCATCCCTCACTTCTCCATAAATATACATTTTAAAAATTAGATTCGAGTGTACAAATCTTTGGTACCTATCGTACTTTTGTATCTATAGTATATTTAATGAGTCTCTCTTGGCATACAGTAGGTGCTCAGAATGGGATAATAAATTGACTGGTTCTTTTAATGCCCTAGGAACATGATCAATGTTTAAATTCAAAAAGAAAAAACAATGCTTAAATTGAATAGTCTAAATAAGTGAACTTGAAATATATTTTGTTGATTAAATGTAGCAATCCAAAAAGATTAATTTCTTCATAATCTTGGATTCACTCTTGACTGTTAATTCCCTGCTGCTTAGAAAATCGGTGGTTTGGTGAACACCAATGCCCTAAGAATTCTTCCAGTCACCTGAGTGGGTGAACTCAGGAAGCAAATAGGAGTACTGGACACATGCCTATCTTGGGATTTCTCACAAATGCTCATAAGTAGGTCAGAGTTGACATACTTCCACATTTGGCATATAAAGTAGCCTCCTCAGATTTTCCGTTAAAGTGACAAAGTATTTTAGGGACTTCGCTCTAACCTGAACATGTTAAAGGAGGGACGGTAAAACAATGCTTTATCTCATCCGGTCAAAATTTAATCTGGGCAAGCTCTCACTTCCCTAAGGAAATGAGGCAAAAATGCAAGACCAATTCAATAGAAGCATCTAGAACTTTCATTTGCCCTTTGATTCTTGGCTACCTTCTCTCTGCCTTCATCACCATTTCCTTGTGGAAAGGCTATTTTCCATCCTGGATAATGGAGGCAGGAGTCCTGTCCACACATGAATGCACTCCAGCGGCTCAGCCTGGAAAAGTATAGAAGAGTCTCCTTGATATTCACACAATTTCTGGAATCTGAGCAGAGAGGCTGGGAGAGCCTGCAAAAGGTCACAGACAGCCTTGGGAAAGTTCTTCTCAAAATGCTATCATCTCTATGCTTCACAGTCTCTCCCTGGAAGGTTGTCTCAACTTCTGTGTTTTGAATTCATTCAGTTCCTTTCATGTAACAACTATATTTTATTACTATATTTAAGAAAAGCAAAGTATTTGTTAATAAGTGGAAACAAAAATAGTGTGGTCTCTGTGGGTGTGTGGGGTATTAAATAATTTGAGGAGCTACTGATTTAAGCAAGTTTCTATATTGCAGCTTCTCAGGACCTTCAAAACATTAATCAGCATTATGAATCTCCACCTTGAGGAGGAGTTAATCAGTGAGGCTTCTCAAACATACCAATCCACCAAGGGCTGGCTGTCTTATGGAGCTAATGCTCCATAAAAATGCTTTAGGAAAAACTATTTTAGAGTTTGACCAATCAATAACAATCTTCTCTTCAGTCTTTCAGTTTTGTACTCAGCCACTTGGCAGTAATTAATATAAATCACAATTATAGCAACTCTCAGGTTGACAAGGAAGATGGAACAAGTTCTTTGGGCTTAGTTTGCGTCTTTCTATGTTTTTCAGTGAACAACTTTATTTTTCCAACAGTCCGTAAGACCCATAAAGATATGAGTTTGAATGATGACAAAGAAACATGATCTATTTAATTTCAGATGTGAGCATGCACGTGCCTATGTACTAGGATTTATAAGTTAATCCTAAACTCTCCTTTTTTCATTTCATTTTTAAATTCTTACTCCTAAGGTCTGTCACTTTTACCAGGCATTTTTACCACAAGACATGACTACAATTCCTTCACCTTCTTTTCTTTTATCAGCAGAGATGTTATCATCCAAGCCTGTTCCCTGAGCTGCTGTCTCCCTTTACTCTCAGTAGAGTCTAAGTATTTCTTTTTTTTCCATTATTTTTTATTAGTTTCAGGTGTACAACACAATGCAATCGTTATACTCTTTATCCCCCAAAGTGACAAGCCCCTTCCCCCAGTTTGCCACTCCCCCGCCCCGATATCATACATATCTATTACAATTCCTTTGACTCCCTTCCACAGTATACTCCCCATCCCGTGACTATCTATACATTCAGTTACAGTTGGCACACAATATTATACAACATCAGCTTCAGGTGTACAGTGCAGTGATCAAGCCTCTACTCCATCCATGAAGTGGTCTCCCTAACAAGACATGTGACTATCTGACATGCCACAAAATTTTTACAACATTATTATATTCCCCGAACTGTGTTTCATATCCCTGTGGCAATATTGTAGTTGTCTATTTATGCTGTCTAATCCCTTCCCCTTCCCCCTTGTCCCCACCCCGCTCCCAACTAGCAACCCTCAGTTTTTCCTCTATATCTATGAGTCTGTTTACTTTCATCGTTCATTCAGTTTTTCAGATTCCACATATAAGTGAGATCATATGGTACTTGTCTTTCTCCAACTGACTTATTTCACTTACCATAATAGTTTTGTCACATTATCAATTACATTCCCAGAACTGCCCCCATATCCCTGCGACAACACTGTAGTCATCCACCTACGCTGTCCAAAACCTTCCCCCTCTCCCTCATCCCCACTCCCTCCCAGCCAGCAACCATCAGTTTTTCCTTTATATCTGCTTGATATGACTTTAATTTTCTTAAATTTACTGAGACTTGTTTTGTGGCCTAACGTGGTCTATCTTGGAAAATGTTCCATGTGTACTTGAGAAGAATGTATATTCGGTTTTTTCAGGATGAAATAATCTAAAAATATCCATGAAGTCCAGCTGGTCTAACGTGTCATTTAAGGCCCCTCTTTCTGTGTTGATTTTCTGTCTAAAGGGTCTGTCCATTGGTGACAATGGGGTGTTGAAGTCCCCTACTATGATAGTGTTACTGTTGATCTCTGTCTTTATGTCTGTCAAAATCTGTTATATGTAATTAGGAGTTCCTATGTTGGGTGCATAGATGTTTATTAGGGTTATAGTGCCCTTCTTTGTCTTTTATTGTAGTCATTTTAAAGTCTACTTTGTCCAAAATAAGTATTGATACTCCAGCTTTTTTTTTCTCATTTCCATTTGCATGAAATATCTTATTCCATCTGTAAACAGCATATACAGGTGTCCTATTTTCTTATCCACTCAGCCACTCTGTCTTTTGATTGGAGCATTTAGCCCATTCACATTTAAAATGATTATTGATAGATGCATATGGATTGCCATTTTGTTATTTGTATTCCTGGTCTTTCTGGGTTAGTTTGTTTACCCCTTTCTTTTGTTTAAAAAAGCCCTTTTAACATTTCTTGCAATGCTGGCTTGGTGGTAATGAATTCCTTAAGCTTATTCTTTTCTGAGAAGCTCTTTATTTCTGCTTCAATTTTAAGTGATAGCCACGCTGGGTAGAGCAATCTTGGTTGTAGGCCCTTTATTTTGTGTCACTTTGAATATCTCCTGCCACTCCCTTCTGGCCTGCAGAGTATCTGTAGACAAGTCAGCTGTTAGTCTAACAGGAGTTCCTTTGTATGTAACCTGCTGTCTTTCTCTTGCTGCCTCTAGGATTCTGTCTCTGTCTTTAACCTTTGCCACTTTAACTATGATGTGTCTTGGTGTGGACCTGTTTGGGTTCAGCTTGTTTGGAACCCTCTGCATTTCCTGGGCATGTATGTTGATTTCCTTCACCAAAGTAGGGAAGTTTTCAGTCATTATTTTTTCACATACATTCTCGACCCCTTGCTTCTTCTCTTCTCCTTCTGGTATCCCTATGATTTGAAAGTGGTTGCATTTCACCTTGTCCCATAGGGCTCTTAAACTATTTTCATTGTTTTTTATTCTTTGGTCTTTTTGTTGTGCCAACTGGCTGATTTCTGCTATTTTATCTTCCAAATCACTGATCCGCTCCTCTGCTTCATCTACTCTACTGGTGATTCCTTCGAGTGTGTTCTTCATTTCAGTTATTGTATTCTTTAGTTCTAACTGGTTGTTTTTTATGATTTTTCTATCCTTCCTTATGTCCTCACTAAGTTTGTTAAACATTCTTATCATCAGTGTTCTAAACTCTGTCTCTGAAAGGTTGGCTCCCTCTGTTTCATTTAGTTCCATTTCTAGAGGTTTCTTCTGATCTTTTACTTGTGACATGTTTCTTTGTTTCCCCATTCTGGCTGTTGCTCTTGGAATGCTTTGATGTTATAGATAGATCAGCAGGAGAACCCTGGCTGGATCATGCAGGCACACAGCTCACGGCCCAACACTCCCAGGAACACTCCGTTTCAGCCTGTCCCAATCAGCCCCTCACAGATCAGGCTGAGCAGCCCAACAACCAATCACCAGCCTGGAAACTCTGCAAGTGCAGTGCGGAGAGCGGGGACCGGAGGCTGCTTGCGCACTCCCGTGACTCAGTGAGCAGCCTGTTGGAGCCAGAGCACACCCACCAGGCGTTTCCCTGGCAACACAGCCAAGTCGGGTGGAGAGTGGGGATCTGAGGCAGCTCACGCACTCCCGGGTCTCAGTGAGCATCCTGTTGGAGCCGGAGGGCACCCGCCCAGCGTTACCCTGGCAACACAATATAAGCCGGACAGAGGGTGGGGATCCAAGGCTGCATGCGCACACGCACTTCTGCGCCAATTCCACCAGACCAATGAGGTCTCGGACCTGATCCTCTGTGGGAGGGCCCAACCCCGACAAAATGGCGCCCTCCCTACACCACTCACATGCAGGCTCCACATCAAGGGAACAACAGTCCAAAAACCTCCAGCCCCTGCACCAAAGGCACCCAGTTTAGTCTGTCCCCGCAGGCTCCCGGGCTCGGCTCTCACAGCCACTCCCTCCACCAGGAACAAGGTAAGTGCTCACCGGTGAGCAAGCCTGGGTGCCGGCCCACTGATTCTCTAGCCGCTCTCAGCCTCACCAAGCTGAGCAAAGAGAGTCCTCACTAATTTACTGCCGGCTGTCTTAGAACTTCTCTTCCCGGCAAAGGAACTCTGGGCTGGTGAGCTTGGTGTGTGGTCGGAGGGTCTCTGCCCCAACCGGAGAAGCCTCCCCACAGATGGGGCTTCCCTCACGGGGTTTGCCCTCTCTTGTCTCCGCCGTCCTACCAGACCTCCTATTTAAGTTCTTCATTTAGTGGTTCTGTTCATCTAGTGTTCCAGGGACCTCCAGGGTTGAATGCTATATAATTTGTTTGTAATTTTGGTGTGATCCTGGGAGATAATTAGCACAGTGTCTGTCTATTCTGCCATTTTACCCTAAGTATTTCTTTTTCACATATGAAAAAACGTGGTTTTCTCCAAATGGGGAATTCAGAATAGCACTTCTGCACATCTACTAAATAAAATGAACAGATTTTAAGCCCTGGTTTTACCTAGGTTGTGAAATGATTTTTAATAAAAGTCAGAGGATGAACTATGGAATCAGAGAGTCCTAGGTGTGAATGTAAGCTCTAACACATTTTAGCTATTGACCCTGGCCAGGTCACTTAACCTCAATGAGATGGAGCTTCCCCATCTGTGAAGTGGGGGGAAAATAGGATCCACTTCACAGGACTTCTGGGAAGATTATAAGGCAAGGCATGTGTAGCATTTAACACACATGGCACCCATGCAAGATGGGTAGCTATTACTATTATTATTATTATTATTACTCTTGGTGTTTTATTCTCCAGTCATGTTCTAAGTATCATGTAACTCCACATAAACCAACAATAGTTGGAGGAGAAATCCAGTTGAGATCTTCTGTATAATTAATTCTACATAAAAATCTCATGGATTTGGGGCTACCTTTCAATGCATTCACTTTCTAAAATTTGCTTTAGTTTTTGTTTTACATCTGAAAGCTTCTAGTGCTGGAGAATCTTTGGAGAACATCAGATTAGCCAGCATCATTACAAACTCAATTATGGCTTATTTTGGAATCTGTTTGCAGTGAGATTTTTAGTTTCTTGAATTAATAGTTCAAACTTTATCTCAAACATGGGCTGCTTGGGAAAACTTTAAGCAGGTTTTTTAAAGAATCATTCATATTATTTTATGGTCATGTTCTATTCCTCAAAGTGCTTTGACAAACTTGCCTTCCCTACACTTATGAGTATGCTTAGTGCTACTACACACAGGAGTTCCACGGTATCTGCATTTATCATTTGAGACTCTGCCAGCTAAGTCTGATTCAGCCCGTTGAGAAATGACAGCTAAGGGGTCCAAGGATGGTAGGGAACAGGGATGAGCAGGAAATTCCTGGGAGTTATTTCTTTTCAAAAAGGAAAAAAAGATACATAGAATGTGATCAATGAGTATCACTCATTATGACTGAATTAAAAATGAAAACAGCTTTCTCCCAGGGCTTAAGAATACAGGCTCAAGGGTCAGACAGGCCACACTTAATTCCTTCACTAACTAGCCATGTGACTCTGGGTAATTTGTTTAATTTCTCTTAGCCTCTGCTTTTCCTCTTTGTTAATTGGAAATAATAATAATGTTTATGTCATCGTGTTCTTTAAGGATTTATAGACTATTAATAAGATAATTAATAGGACATTATTATAATAGGATATTACTAATTATATTAATAGGATAAAATTTTATATATATATGTAAACTATTCAATTAATATAAGACTATTCTATTACTACCCTATTAATAGGATAATACACAACTGTTAAAAATAGTTCTTAGTAAATGGTTGACTACTATTAATTTGCAGAGTAGTTACCACTCTGAATAATGTAATTACTATCAATTTCTAATTATTAGTGATATAATGATATTATCAATGATAATTTGATATAAGGCTAATTGAAAAATGTCACTTTTCCCAATTTATTCAGGTTGTGCTTCAAGGAATATAGGCACCAATTCGATGCTTTCTCCCTAAATTTTAGTAATTCAGTTCAGCATTAGCTAACTAATTATTTTTCTGAAAAGACCTTTAACTCTAATTTAACTCAGTTTGCTGAAGCAATAGGTTTATATAGACATTACCTGTAACAAGTATTAATACTGCCTACTGTAAATATCTGCTTTTTAATGCCTTGGGTTTTTCTTTCTACAATGACTTCTGTCAATGCTTTTTGACAAACCAATGAACAAGCTAGTCAGTGACACTGGGTAGAGAGGAAGTGTAGTGGGGTGGAAAGAGTCAGGGCCTCCAAGTCAGAAACTTCAGGTTAGGACTGGCAAAGATGTGGCACTCATGCCATGTCTCCCCATCCTGTTCCCATGGCAGACATTACTAATTGATCACAGCACTCCTCTTTTCTCTCATAACCTTGAGAATGCTTTATCATCTTCACTCCAGCATATGGGCTGCCAATCCCACTTGATAGGATTTGGCATGGTGATGTGGAACCTGCAAAATGCTTAAGTATTCACTTTGTTATTTATGAATGGTGAGATCTTAAGTTCCCATGCCATTCTACATTTATAATTTCTCTCTTGTAAAAGGAGGATAAAGCTGCAACTCATTTTACCTGCATTTAACTGATATGCAGACTACATAATACAGCCCCCAAGCTATTTAATATTCAAATATGACACAGTCAACCTTGCAGGCAAATGGAAAGCTTTAGAATTTTCCTGTCCATCATTTGTTGCCTCAGATTTCAGACTTTTCTTAAATACAGAATTGTTTGGATATTTAGACATCCATATATAGATTTTCTTCTAATTTCATCTATGACTTCACCTTAGTGCACTGCACCTTTCATGTTCTCCTAGGGGCTATATATACTCTGGGTGGGTACAGAACATTACAGGTACTTTGACGGATAAAGATTCCCCCTTTTCTGTTGACTTTCAAACCAAACTTTTGCATAAGATGTGATTCAATCACAATAATATCTATGCAGTGAGATGTGAGGCTAAAATGAGAACTCTTTTTGGCAAGTATCACACTCTATTAGCTATTTTTAACTCTTAGGAGAGGAATAAGACATTTGCAGATATGTGTTGTGGGTAATCAGCTTAGAGGGATGGGAGATTGCCTAATGCTTCTTTCAAAGAAACACAAGGAAGGGGCAACATCCCTCCTGCTCCTCACAAGCAGAGACCTCCTAAAAGACCCTCAAAACTCAGAGGTAAAGACCTTGAAGAAATATTGGCCTTACCTCAGGTCGCAGTCAGTGCTGCAGGGTTCAGTAACGGGTTCTGGCTGTGGCAGCCGATCGCATCTTTGATCAGAAACTGTCAGCTGGTCAGATTCCCTGGTACAAACGGGTTTTCGTTTCCGCTCCCCTAAGCAAGGTGAAAAAAAAATATTAAAAATCCCACCCTATTCCATAGACTATTTGGACCAGGGGTTGGGAAGCAGTTCCTTTTAAGAGTTAGATAGTAAATACTGTTAGTGCTGTGGGTCATATGGCCTGTTGTGCAACTATTCAACTGTGCCATTATAAGGCAAAAGTAGCTACTCATCGAAGAAAATGGTGTGGCCGTGTCCTAATCAAATTTTATTTATAAAAGCAGGCAACGGGCTGGATTTGGCCCCCTGGCTGTGGATTGCCGACCCTTCATTTAGACAGAAAAAACCAAAACAAATAGCATATAACAGAACTACTACATCTCTATCTCTGGAAAATCAAAGAACTGATTTCACTTGGCTTCACAAGTGTGCAAACCTCTTAGCATGAGGAAACATACCAGATCCTGCGTCCCTTAAAAAGCTTAACTTTCCAACCAAAAGTGACAAGACAGACTCAGAGGATGGAGATTAGAGAATGCATTCAGATAGAAAGTTTTATAAACTGCATGTATTTGACTGTTTCTTATAAAACATTTTTAAACATTTCAATTCATTTTTTTTAACTCAGAAACACCTAAAAACAAAACAAGTTAGACAGAGAAAGAAGAGCTGTATGATTTCATTTAAATGTGGAAATCTAAAAGGAGAACCAAACTCATAGAAACAGAGATCTGATTGGTGGTTGCGAGAGGTACAGGTTGCCAGAGGCGTAGGGGTTGAGAAAAATGGGTTCAGAGTGGTCAAAGCTACAAAGTTTCAGTCATAAGGTTAAGTCCTGGGGATGTAATGTATGGGCATTGTGACTACAGTCAACAATACTATCTTGTATATTTAAAAGTTGCTAAGAGAGTAGATCTTAAAAGTTCTCATCACAAGAAAATAATAATTTATAACTATGTGTGATGATGGATGATAACATATGGTGGTCATTATTTTGCAATATATCAAATCTTTACATTGTGCACCCTAAACTTATACAATATTGTAACGTCAAGTATATCTCAATAAAACGGGAAGAACAAACAAACAAAAAGTATCCCTCAAATATCCCAGACTCAACCTGAATGCTGATACCTTGGCAGGGTTTGCTGCACGTTTGCCAGGGTCCATGGCTGTTCCAGTAAAACTGCTGGGGTTTGCCTTCAATTGGGATGTTGAAAGAATAGCGCACATCGGGGTTGTATAACTTCCCCACCGACAACACCTGGGATGTGCAGACAAAATGGAGAGGATGTTTGCAGGTCCAGGGATTCCAAGTGGAAGAAAAAGGTTGTGGGCTCATGGCCAAGTTTTACCTGAAGCAAAAGTTCTTGTTCAATGCGATCGGTGCAGTTAATTCTCTCGATGACATTGTCAGAGCCACTGTACTCTATCACAGCATTCCCAAGACGGATCTCCCTTTTAGACATTGTGACAACAAAGTCTCCATTCAGCAAGAATTCACCTTTACTGTTGGATAAAGCTGCAGGTGAAAAAAGAGAATTCAGTGATTTGCTGCCAATGACTCACTGTTGAAATATGAAATAGCACTTTGATAGGCAGACAGAGTACAGAGTGTGGACTTTTCAGCCAAATAGGCATGGACTCAAATCCTACTTTTGCCACTTGCCAGCTATATGGCCTCACTTTCCCTCACTCAGTCTCCATTTCTTTCTCTAAAATGGAGATGAAAACACCTAGCCTTCAAGATGTCTGTCAAATTGAGTGAAATATAAGCATCAAAATTAACCTGGGGTTGGTTATACAAGCCCCACGTTACAGATGGAAGGAAAAGTGCTATGGCTTGAAAATATGTACAACGAACTAAACACATACAAAATTGGTTCCCACACAAATATCAGATTAATATCAGATTTAGTTGGGCTGATTGAATCTTTGTTAGTCTTCTTTGTTTGACAGATGTTGAAATCTTAAAATCCACAGCCAACATGATGTCATTTCTTCAGTAAGGCCCAGTGTGGTAGCCAGCCTCCATAATGGGCCCAATGGCCCTTGCCTCCTGGGACTCACATCTCCCCCCATGCTGAATAGCACTGACTGTGTCATCATGAGGACATTGTGGAAACGACAGGGTGACTTCAAAGCCCAGGTCAAAGGCAGTGTGGCTCCTTCTTGCTCTTCCTTGAATCTCTCGTTTTATGAAAAGCCAGCTGCCATGTTGTAAGGATGCTGAAGCACCCCACTGAGGGGCCTCCTGCAAACACTGGTGAACGGAAACTTTCTGCCAGTAGGGGCTGAGCGAGGCACCAGGGAAGTGGGTCCACCAGCCCTGGTCATGTTTCAGGTGTGATCACCGTCCTAACTGAAGCCTTGGCTGCTATCTCAGGAGGCTCCTCATGACAGAAACACCCAGCTGTGCTGCGCCCACATTCCTGACACACAAAACTGGGAGATAGTATATATTTGTTGTTCTGAGCCAATATGTTTTCAGATAATTTGTTAAAGAATAAAAGCTGTTTAATACACCACCTCAGATCATTAATTTTAAAACGGGAACCCGCCCCTCTTGCTGCCAGCACAGGTGTCACACTCCCTATTCAATTTCCCACCTTATTTGTTTCCATAGTACTTTGTTTATACTCTCTCACCCCAAGCAAGAAAGCAAACCCCACGATGGCAGGGATTTGCGGAAATCCCCAAATATTCACTATTACATCCCGGCTTCTGAGAAAGACCTTGGCAGATACTCAATAAATACTTTCTTTGAAAGAATGAATGAATCTACTGCAGATTTTCCAAAAGATGAAGCAATCAGTGAAGCTGAAGAAATAATGTTGGAGAACTGCATGAGTCAAGTGCCAAAATAATGGCCAATGGGGAACCTGACAGTTAGACTAGGTAGAAACTTAAGAAAAGGGAAGAAAATTGACAAGGAAGCTGAGATGACAGCTGTTTTCAGAAGGAAGAATTTATTTATCAAAGTGTCAAGAGAGGCTATTGAGAAAGTGAATGCAGCTCCAGGAAGCTTTTATAAAAATGGCTGGGTTTCAGAGTTTAGTGTTAAATTCAGATGTCAAGTGAAGATGTACTACTCCGTTATCATATGACTTGACTGGAAAACATAGGCAAAAATATTTGTCAGTTATTTATTCTCTATACTAAAAACCTGGGCATGATTGAAATTAAAACATAATTTTGTTGACCATCAGGAAAAATACATTTATTTTCATACTTTTTGATTTATTTCTCAAGACAAAATCCCAATCATATCTTCCCCCACCTAGTATTTACTATTAAAATGTTGGTTTTAATTACCACTTTTCTTTTTCCTCTCAGTAACCCTGGTCCTTGAATAATGAATCCTCCTGAGTAGTGGGCTGGACATGAAATCGGAATTCAGTCATCAGAGTTATTAAACATTTGGGCTCTGAATAACACTAGAAAAAGGTCTCCTTACCTTTCGTAAACTGTGCATGATTAGCAAATCTCAGCAGGAAGGGAACCCTTGACATGTATGTAAGTGAATAAAGGGAATATGGACATTTAACTCATGGAAAGCAAATAGGTTTTGTCCCAGGGGCCAATGTCAATCAGTTGGTGCTAGCTGCCCAAGAAGCTATTCAGAGTAGGAGTTGCTGGCAGCTTCACATCTCGGCACCATTTTAATGACAGCTGTCTTGGTTGTGGGGTGGGGAGTAGCCAAAATGTCTTATGTATTTGCCAGACCCTAACCTGCCTTTCACTGATGCAGGTAGAGCGCTGTCTTTTACCATGCAGGCCAGAAGCAATGTGTATGCAGAAGGGGTCTAAGGATGTAGGGAAAGTAGGTGCCCCCTTATGTGGAGATAAACGGGGGCTGAGATGAAGCTCTGAATAGTCTTTGTGGCTCAAGGGCAGCAGGACTCGTTTCCTTGGACAGGGGAACCTTGCAGGGTTCACTTAGATGGAGATACTGTCCCAGAAGCAAGGACTACCCTTTCCAGGGAATTAAGTACATGGAATTCTATCACTAATCCAGCACTGCACTTAACAGAATTCCCACCCTTATGAGCCCTGTCTTGGCTCTGAGGGGAGAATAAGATGCCTTCATCTGAAATGGTGGGAAAGAATGTGGTGACACAGGGGAAAAGCTTTCAAAAATATTGTAAAAGGGCTGGCTGAGTGGCGCATCGGTTAAGAGTTGGCTTGGAATGCCTGTTGTGAGCAGCAGGGCCGGTTCGGATCTCACATGAGGGCCAATGACACTGTGCCTTCTGTAGCTAAGATGGTGAACAACAGCTCATCTTGGAGCTGGGCTGCCGTGAGTCGCCGGCGATGGCGTAGGCTGCAGTGGGGCTGGCCAGCAGCTGGCGGGTGCTTTCGTGAGCTGCCATTAGCTGCCGTCCAATGGCAGGCGAGTGACTGCCTCACCTGGGAAGAGCACAATAATAATCCCAACATGGGCCAGTGGAGTGACGTCCTCCACAACTAAGTTGAAGAACAAACAAAAAAAAGGACAGCATGTTGTCTGTTCCCCCTCCCCAATTCCCCAGTAAAATCTTTACACACAAAAAAATATATATTAAAAAAATCCTCCAAAATCTTGGCTGCTGCTTCTTAGCTCAACATTCTTGGGTAGTCCCTACTACCTACAGAATTTAGTTCAAATTCCTTAGCATAACTTTCCTATATCTTCACAAAGCTTATCCTGGCCTCTTTTTCCAGCCTCACCATTCACTTCTACCGATAAACCTCAATTTCCAGTCATGCATATCCCCTGGTCAGGTCAGCCATACTTTTTTCTACATGGAGACAGTAAAGTGAAGTGGTTAAGGGTGTAGGTTCTGAATTTAAACAAGTAAGGATTCCAGTTCTTCCCACTTTCTGTTTGTATGATCTTGGGTAAATTACTTAACCTCTCTAAGCCTCAGTTTCTTCCTCTGTATAATGGTCTTGTCATAGGATTGTTAAGAACATTAAACATGATAGAATACATAGGCTTCTGTTCCTGGCAAATCATAAAGCCTCTATATGCACTGATCATACCCTTATAGATGTCTAACTTATGGGTGAGAAAAGCATGACTTAAATATTAATAAAATACCTTCCGGGGCCAGGTGACTTCTCATCATAGAAGTGTTTCTAAAGTCTGTTAACCATTAAAGTTTTCCAAGAAGAAAGTCAACAAGTGTTTGTTAAATAAGTGAATGAGTTCATGCATTCTTTCACTTATGTACAAATAGAAACCAAATATGTTTAGCTATAGGTTTTTTAAAAAAATTAAAATATTTGTTTTGGTAGACTGGATGAGCCCTTTCAGTAAAGTGACCATTTAAAAATGTGTTTTTATAAGGCCCAGAAAGATCTCAGGCCATAATAGGTGCTTAATTGATGATGTTGAAAGAGGGAGTGATTGATTAAGCCTGACATTCATGACAAGAACAGAGTGATTCCAGCAAATAACTGTTTCCTTGTCAGTGTAAACCTCTGACAACCTCATCTCCCCGCAGCTCCTGCAGTGTGAGACCCATCAGCCATGCACATTGCAGGCGTTTCAGTGGGTCACTGATTAGGGATGAGGTTGTTTCCTCTGTACCTCAGGCATCCCGAGGCTGCCTCCTAATATGGGTTACCTACGTGGTGATGGCAGGATGTGCTGCCAACAAAATCACCTGGTTCTTTCAAGTGGAGTTGCCTGCTAGCTACCCAGCTGATGTCTCACTAACGGGGGGAAATGAGATGTCACAAGGCCAGTTCTGTAAATTAAGCGATAGTCTAGTTTTGTCCGTATTCAAAGAGCAATCAATCGTTCATTCTGGGTGAATTCTGGGGCTTCTTTCCAATGTCTCCAGGCTTCCTTTCATGTTTATGCTGACTGCACCATTTCACCCTTCACTGCAGGCTCCTGGCCCCAGAGGACAGTCAGTAAGGATTGAGATAGGAGTCATCAGGTAAAATGAAGTTCCTGGTTTATCTTGAACTGAATCGATTCCTGTCCTCCCATTGCCACAACTAATTAAGGGCTAAGTGTACTGGAGACAAATGAGTACAATGGAAACAGCTCCATTTTCTCCTAAAGAAGTACAAACATGGTGGCACTGGGTTCAGCTTGGCTCTCAGCCAACAGGAGGGAGGGGTCTATGTGAAAGGACGACCTTTGACAGGGAGACTTTCTGCTTCGGTACCTTGCGAAACAAATAGTTTCCTGAAAACAACAGTCTAATGCCCAGCCTCCCACTAATGCGACTAGAGGAGCTAATTTCCTGGGTTGGTTCCCCCCGCATTTCACCCATCAGAGCCGGGCTGTTACAAAGGCACACTCTCTCCTGGAAATTGCTCCCTTACCAAAACATGTGGAAAAAGGATGGCTTGGCTGACCTTTAAAAACGTCAGAGGGATCAGGATAAAGATTGCTTAGGAATGGAGCAGCTGTCACTGGACTTGAGTATGGCTCAACTGGGGGTTTTTAAACCTTCTCAGAACATTTACTGCACCTTCCTTTAGGCCAAGAGTAAACATTTACACAAGCCAGATCTGATGACATCATGTTCTTCCCAACTTCTTAAGAAACCACTGCAAGGTTCAAAGGCTCTGAGGTCTCGATTTTCACACCCAGTGAACTGTGACTTGCCATCTACACTTGCACACTTCTCAGGTACATCCAGAGAGACGTTCTTTTGCTAACTGGTGACTTTACCATCATGTTCTATTAAAGAGCCATGGCTGCCTCAGACTGCCTGTCCCAGATGACAAATCTTTAATTTTGCTTTTACTCCTTACAAGGAGATTAAGAAACCTCCAGTGAGTAATAAAAGGTTATCGGGAGGGCCCCCTCAATTTAGGCGCCTGCCCTGGTTGATGAAGTTGAATTAACTCAGGCCACTGCTTGGAAGATTATTTTTCCAAGAAGGAGAAAAGGGAGAACCCTTCTGCCTTTCAAGGAGAAGAATGGAGCAGGTCAGCATGGCTTTCAGCTCTCAGGAAATTAATTTATAAAGGAGGGTGCATGCAATGCTGCTGGATTTAATTAGGAAGTAGTAAGGCCACCACAGTCACATGCTCGAATTTATGGCCCAGTGCACGAAGTAAAATGCTTGACCCATTTTGCACAGGGGTAGAATGAGAAATGTGAGATTGCCAAAAAAAATTTCAAATGTGTCCCCAAAAACTTTGTTAACTGTCTTATAAAAGTCACCACTCATTTAGATATTTCGGATGTGGAAAGCTGATTCAGCCACCGAGTAATTGATTCTAAGTAGGACTTTATGGTCTTTAAAAGAAGGGATGATTCTGTCTATTTCCATGTAATCCCATCTCCCATTAAGCACATAGTAGGTACTCAGTAAAGATAGCATGAGCAATGGCTGTTCAACAGTTCAGCAATCATGTACTTAGCATCATGTGTAGGCTTTATATCAGGAGCTAAAGATAAAAAGACACAGCCTCTGACCTTAAAACACTAGTGGTCATATGGATAAACAAGAAACAAGTTGCCTCATCTCAGTTAATAGCAGCTTCTCTCTCAGTTGCTCAGGTTAAAACCTTGGAGTCACCCTCTCTTTCTCTCACACACCATATACAATCCATGAACAAACCATGATGCCTCCGCCTTCAAAAGATATCCAGAAATTTTGCCATGTAACACACCTCCACTGCTCCTACTTGGGGCCAAATGACCAGCATCTCTCTCATGGATTATTGCAATAGGTTTCTAACTAGTCTTCCTGCTTCTGCTCTATACCCTTCCCCACCATCTATTCTTAACATAACAGCCAGAGTGCTCCTTTGAAAATATAAATATGATTATATGTTATTTTTCAGTTCAAAACCTCCAGTAGCTCCTGATGTCTCTCAGCGTATAATCCTTTTCAATAGTTATATGGCCATTTGTGATCTACTCCTGATACCCGTTTAACCTCATCTAGGAGTCTCTGTGCTTATTCAACTGCAGCCACACTGGCCTCCCTCTGTTCTTGGGACAATCCAGGCATACTCCTCCTTCAAGGGTTTTTCACTGGCTGTTTCTTCTGCTGGAATGCTCTTCCCCCAGGTATCTTATTATCTCTTGCTACATTTCAGACATTCATTTCAGTCCCACTATTCCCACCCCACCCTCAGTATCCCAATTGCCCTTATCTAATATCCCCTTTCTAATAGCCCTTATCATCCTCTAACAGTATATAGTTTGCTTATCCATTAAGTTATTGTCTAATTACTCCCACTAAATAGTAAGCTCCAAGAAGAAAACACATTTATATTTTTTAATTTTTTGTTCTGTTTTGTTCACAGTGCCTGGCACATAGTAAATAAATGACCAATTGAATGAATGATGACACACTGCAGAAAAAGCTATAAGGGATCCATGTATAAGTATTGTACTTTGTTAGCACGTCTGACTAAAGGATCACTGTTTGTCTTATGAAGGGTTTCATGCAGACATTCTGCAATATAGATCAGATTCTAAGTTGACTCAACTATACTTATTTACTAGCTCAATATGCCCACATGTTTGGAGTAAGCCAAAGGTTGTATTCAGATGGATAACTGAGTTCCTGTCTGGACAGTATAAGAAATAAAGTACATTAGTATATTCATATCTTTTAAAACTGACTGCCTAGCAAGGCTGCCCCGACTGTGTCCAGACCTGAGTGCAAGCCATGCTGCTCTGTGTGGCTAGGAGGAGTCTGGCTGGGCAGGGTGACCACCTGAATCCCTTCCAGTCATGATCCCATTCCCAAGGTCCTCCTTTTAATTAAAAATTGTTGGGCAAACTTCTTAATCACTTACTGCATTTTACAGAATGATATATTGAAGTGGGACTGGGCTGAGCAAACCTGTTGAAAATGAACAGGGTTCCTGGTGTGTTGTGGTTTAAATGTAAGTAATAGATATAAATTAATTTATTCCTTGGTGAGAGTAGAATGAAGAATCTCTACAGTAATGAGATGGGCCCTTCTGTGATGACATGAGGAACATATCGCCACTATAGAACTCTTTGGAATCACTGGGCACAATGAAATATTGAGTAAGTCCACCCGTGGTCCGCTATTGGTTAGAATTGATGACATAAAAATTAAGCCAAGTAAAGGGCCGGCCGAATGGCTCAGTTGGTTAAGAGCTCGCTCAAGAGTGCAAGCTGAGCTCTGAGCAACAGCGGTTCGAGGCCAGCCCGAGCTGAGTTGCCGTTGAGCTGCCAACAGGTGGCAGGATGGCTCAGCTAAAAAAAAAAAAAAAATTAAGCCAAGTAATACCTCTCATAAAACATTTGCAAGTTAGTTATCCACAGGACAGATTTTCAGAAAAAAAAGAAGACTCAAAGAGTAATGATTTATGCTAAACTCACAAGGCAAGTATTTTCAAATTTTGATTTAGGGCCTTTCTATTTTCTAAGATGCAGAATAAATCCCTCAATATTGACAAGTACAACCACAGACTCTTACATCGATACTCTGAGGGTGTACATACCAGGGAGAAATGCAATAATGAAATTCAAGATCAACATCTTTTATGAAAATACATGACATCTGAAAGCTCTTAATGTGCAACAGGGAAAAGGAAGTAGTTAGTATGAGAGAACCAGAATTCCTCAAATGGCAAGGGGCACCCATCTCACCTAAGTAGTTATCGTCCTCTGATTTCCCTGAGAAACTGTGCTGTCGCACGTCGATACTAGTAGCACCAGCTGGAATTCGAGCCACGGTATTGTAACCTGAAAAGAGTTTAGTAGAGATTCAGTATTCTGTAGCACGGTTCACTTTCTCTATGCAGAGTAAAATGTGGGCACCAAGGAACATAATATAACTCTCACTATTAGGAGCCTTATAGCAGGATGGTAATGTACCTTAACAAGACTGATTTTATGCTTGACATTAACACTTTTTACATGTTACACATGGTGAACAATATTTAAACTTTGACCATTTTCCTCCTTATGGTTCTCAGGAACAGATTCTTACCATAATGCACTGTATTAAATGTTCCTGCTACTGTTTTGCATGAAGAATTATCACCACCGCAAACCCCACATTTATCTCTCCGGGCTTTGGAGTTTAAAACATGATCGCATCCAGCTTGCTTTTAAAAAGAAGACATTGGAAATAAATGGTAAGTATTACAGAGATTATAAAATGGCAAGTCATGTATTTCTTTGCATGATGTGCATTCTAAATGACAGGAAAGTTAAGTCTCTTTAAACTTGCCCGGGTTGAGAACTCCAAGTTGCTGTGGAGAATGAGGTCCTTGGACTAGCAGCCCTCGGCATCCGGTGCTGTCAGAAAGGCAGATTCTCGAGCCCTACCCAGGTCTACCAAATCAGACTACGTTTACTGGCATGTTAGCAAGTTCCTTAAGTACTGCATCTACAGACTAAAGTTTGAGAGGCACTAGTCTACAAAAATGTGGAGGCAATGAAAAAATGGTTCAGGGTTAGAAAAAAGGAGCCATGAGGACTGGATCCAACTAAAGAACTTACATCCCATCTTAAGGGAGCAGCCACTGCCCACTCCAGGAGACTGCTGCCATATGGAAACAGGAGCCCAAAGCTGACATTTCCAAATTTTTCAAGAGAAGCTGGAAATTTTGATTTTATGTGAAATCCCCTATGTTCGAACAATGACCGTGGTTGGAGGACAGAGCACGGCTGCAGACCACCAGTGTGAGGCTGTGGGCTCCAAAAGGCCTCCTGAACTTCTCCCCATCTTAATGCAATGCAGCAGTGTAGGGCTGGAAAGGACTCCAGCATCCACCTGAAGTCCAGGGGAACAGGGCTCACATTCTCTTCCATTCTGTGCCTTTGTATGAACTCGTCTTTGAGGAGAAACTCAATGTGTTGCTATAAAATGGACTGACAAGGACATCTGCAGTGTCAGCTGTGAGCTGAGAAGTGGGTGAAGTTCTTAGGGGCTCTTTCAATCAAATCCTACCTATTAGAAATGCCAACCTGCCTTGGACCATGTGCATTGCACAAATGAACCATCTCATAGCCTTGCTGTGTGAGGAACAATTACTGACTGGTGAGAACAGTGAAACAGTATCAAGCCCTTGAGAAATCACTGCTCTGATGCTTTACCATCAGCCAGAAGTTTCTTGAATTCCCTTCTAAGGGTAAATGACAGGTATGTCTCAGGTAGAAGCTATCCTGCTTAAAATCAGAAAGGCAATTTCTGAGTGAGGCCAGCTCTCCCTCATGACATCTTTCTAAACCAGAGCTATTCAATCTAGAAACTGCAGCCAAGAAAGATTTGGGATAAACCTTAAGCACTGAGGTTACAGTAAAGGAGTGTGAGTGTGTGAGTGTGTGTGTGTGTGTGTGTGTGTGTGTGTGTGTGTGTGTGAAAATTATTATAAAAAATCTGCATGGACAGGTTTTTTGCAGACCCCCAGGGAGGCTGAGAATATCAAGGAAAATTCAGGGCAGTGCTTCTCAAACTTGAGCTTGCCTCACCACGAGGTGATGTTAAAGCTGCTCTGGGTACCCTGCTTTGAGTGCCCTGAAGACAGTGCACAGATGTCAGCAGCTGCTACTCTGTCAAGAAGGCCACAAACCACAGCTTGGCCGCAAGACAACACAGTGACAAAAGCAGTATCTGGGGCTTACCCGGCAGAGGCCTTGAACACAGATATCGCTGGTGTCCTGGCCACATGGCGTCCCGTCCACCACTCTGTCCCGGAGCTGATAGTAGGCCGTGCTCCCCACCACCCTGCAGAATAACTTGCACCGGTCCTTCATCAGAACTGGAAAGTAGAAACACCGTGCAGTGTGAGTTGCATGCCGGACCCCACTCAGCCTGGCATCGGGGGCACCACCCCCGGACACACTTACTTCCACTGTACTTGGGGACCCAGCGCACATTTGGCAGCAGACCATTGATGTTAAAATGCTTCCCATCAAACTGAGCGCACTGTTCCTCTCGGAAGTCTCGCTTCTGTTTGAGACATGGCTCTGTGTTGCAGGACTTAAATTTCATTCTACGCCCTACACAGTACTTTCCACCATTTTTGGGCCTGAGAAAAGATAAAGAACATACATACTGTATTATTATAATGTATTTCTTCCCACATCACTCTCTCACCTGTGGCTTCCTGTCATCCAGGAAAGCAAATCTGAAGTGGCCAGTGACAGAGAACAGGGCAAGGGCTCTGAAAGCAGACTTTGCACTCTGCCTTCAACACCATTAAGTATATGACTTAACCTCCTTGAGCCTCAGTCCTTCCCATCGGTAAAATCAGAAGATACTATTTGGTAAGGCTGTTTTGAGAATAAAAATATAGAGCGTGTAACTTAAAGTATGAAATACAAAGGCTGGAATCTATTAGAACATTTTCTTTCCACTTTTCTCCAAACACTCAGTCCTTTGATTTTAAAAATATAGAAGGTGAAAGGTACAGAAAGCAGTTAGAACATTGCCTGCCTTCCTTTCCTACCGTGATATTCTCGAGAAACCATCCTAAACCTTTGCCATTTTACTTCTATTCATTTTTTCCTTCTCATTCTTCCCCCTTATAACCACAGTTTTTGTTTGTTTTATTTTACAAATAAGACAGAATAAAGGAAATATGCCTGTATTTTGAATAACTTAGTAAGAGAAGGAGGAGAAAGCGTACTGGTTTCATTAACTTTTGTGTGACAAGAATACGGAACATGCCTTGCAAAGCATCGCAGGGCAAATTTAATCTCTGCATGCAACCCGTGCATGCATTTTCCAGATGTGACCCAGAAAGTAAGTTACACAACACATCTCCCAGCAGTCAACAGCTTGCCAAATTCATCATAGAAGCTGGAAGATCGTGGAATCATGGAAGTCTGGCTCACCCACCCAGGGCGGGAGCAGCTCAGATTCCACTGCTGTCGTAGGACAGCTCTCTGACCTTTCTACCTTTCTTCTTCAGAATGAATCTTTCGGGGGTAATGTAGACTATAAGAGGTGTTACACCAAGCCTTAGGGGAACTGGAAATGTATCCAAACCCATACAAGACAGAATGAGAGGCTGCCTAGCAGAGCAGGTGAGAGTTGGATTTGGGTTCCAATCTTGGCCTGTCCTCATTGTGTGACCTTAGACAAAGTTCTTAGTCTCCCTGCTCTTCCATTTTCTCCTTCTCTAAAATGAGTGCACACGACAGACGCCTGAATGTCACCTATGATGATATTACATTATATATGAGCGCTCCCGATCTAACCTGGTCCAGTTCAGCAACCTGTCTGTTTTGGGAACCAGATCTGAGCTACAGCGTGGTCTGCACTGTGAGAAATGACTCAGTGCTCCTGCACAGTACCCAAGTCTCAAGGGCCATGTAGCCGTGAGACTGTCCTAAACGTGTTCCCTCAATCACACAGTTACGGAGTAAGGTAAGAGCACAGGCCGTGTAGTTACAGGCTGGGCACTTCTGTGTAAGCTCCTGGCCTCTCTGAGCTGCATCCTGCACATGTAAAGCACACATGACACTGTGCCCCTGAAAGGCTTGTTGTGAATCTGAGGAGCTTAGCAAGCAGTCTGGTAAATATTTACTGTTATTTATCATGAAGAAGATTACATCTAGGGATGGCACATAAACCGAGCAGTATCTATGTACGATTGTTTCTCCATTAAATACAATTAAGCCCATAAGCTTTATACATCATGCATTTGATTAGCCACAACTCACTTGTGTTTTGCTACCTGAGAGAAGGGCAGGGGTACTTTTATACGAAGCAGCAGGAAGTTCAGAAAAGTGAAGTGCTTTGCCCAAGGTCATATAGCTAATAAAAGAGCACAGACAGGACTGGGATTCAAGTTTCCCAGGGTCTTTCTCTATGCTCTTTCTGTTACATTATCCAAGAGCTGTGGTCCAGAATCTTTTATTTTTCTTTTTTGATGCCATTTAGCCCTGGTTTCCTGGATAGCAAGCCCTTCTCTCTGTACCAAAGCACCCCAGTCTCATGTATAAAGTATCAGGTTACATATGAATAATAGATTCAGGTGAAACTTGTATTAAATGTGCTACAAGGAAGACCCCTTCAATTTTTCCTCAAATTGAAATAATCTTTGTGAATCTTTTTAAATGTCCCAACTAATCGTGGTGGATTGATCATTTATTTGTCGCCTGAAAGTCATTCATATTTTTTTCTCTTTGAAAATGAAAGTTTTTAGAAGTTGTTTTCTTCAAAGTCGTCACTGGGCTGCAGATAGTTAATACTTGTAGGCGGGTTCCCTTCAGATGATTACACTTTCCACCTTTGCTTGCGTTGACCACTATTAAATGGCAAATAGCATTTAGTGATTGTATAAATTACATTTGTTTATAAACAACGTGTAGAAAACACTATGTGAGAGGCTGTATTGCTGAGGGTTATAGATATGTACCCTGGAAACAGAATTTGAATCCCAGCCTTCTGCCACTTAGTGCAATCTTAGGCAAGTTGCTTCACTTCTCTAAGCTTGTTTCCCTGTCTGTAAAGGGCAGTGATGTTAATGTCTACTTCACAGGGCTGAGTGAGGGTTAACTGGGTTAACACATTCAAAGCATGTGAACAAGGTCTGCCACGCAGTAAATGTTTGGGTAAAATAGAGGTCTGCAAACTATAGTCCATGGCCCAAAAGTTAGACTGCTGCCTGCTTGTACATGGCTGGTGAGAAGGGAATGTTTTTTACATTTTGAAAAAATTAAAAAATTGAAATACATAAGCATTATGTGAAATTCAAATTTCAATGTTCATAAATAAAATTTTATTAGAACACAGCCACACCCGCCCTTTACATATTGTTCATATATGTTTCTTACTGTATCAGTAAGATTGAATAGTAGGGACTGGGGCTGGCCAAGTGGCTCAGTTGGTTAAGAGCTCACTCAAGAGTGCGAGCTGAGCTCTGAGCAATGGCGGTTCAATGCCAGCCCGAGCTGAGTTGCCGTTGAGCTGCCAACAGGTGGCAGGATGGCTCAGCTAAAAAAAAAAAAAAAAAAAAAAGTTGGGACAGAGATCCTATGATCCTCAAAGTCTAAAATACTTATGAAATAGTTGATAGAAAAAATATTCCTTTATGGAAAAGTTGGCTGACCCCTGAGCTATTCTTGTGACTGTACACAGCCATGCAGTGAGGTAGGTAGTAGCAGCCCTGTTTCTGAACCTTTGTTTGAACTGGGCTCAGGACTGTTAAGTAATCTGACAAGATCCCATGCCAATTAAGTGAGATGCAGTGGTGGAGAGACCAACCCAAGTCTTCCTGACCCTCAGCTCCTGATCTGGCCTCTCTCCCATGCTGCCTCTCTTGAAACAGGACTCTTTCCATATTGAAACTCATTCTATGACCTTATTTGCTTCTTATATAATGGCAGATTATATTTGATTAATAAACATAAATTCACCCTTTTGAAATATATGGCTTATCTTATATCCTAGGAAATGGGATCTCTGCCTGATTTGCAGGTACTGTGTAATGAGAAAGGCTTTAGCCAACATAACTTACCATTTCAGTATAGAAGAAATTCATTTTATAATTTAATAATTTAGCTGGGTAGGCGTATATTTTTCCATGTAGGAAAATAATGAAAATTATAGGAAATACAACTTTAAAAAATATTAACCACATTTTCCTACTATTAAGACCCTTTAAAACTACTGCATGTCCAATAGGGATAAAGGACTTGAGGAAATTGCTAGATTAATTACTATGAAAGTACTATATGCAGTACAGCCAAGCTGAATCTTCTTTCACACGTATCTCATACAACCATTTCTATTCATACATACAAATGTGCCACGCTGGATGGCCAAAGATGAAAGAATGTTTGCAAACGTCATCACAGGTGCATTCTACCCTCAAGGAAAGCTACCCTTTAGTCTGCAAATAGGTTTGCACAGAAAGCTCAACCTCTATGTTTACCTACAATGAATTAGGACAGGTGGTTTGGGGTCAGCATGAGGCAGACGTTTCTAATGATACAACAGGCAGCTGCGGAAGGAACTGTATTTCCTAAGCTTGGAGGGTTTTAAGAGGGGGCCTATTGGCCAACTGCAGAGGATGCTGAAAGGCTATTCCAGGATTAGATGGGATGGGTCAAGGAGTGGAACTAGCAACCATTAGTGATCCTGCCAAATAAGGCAATCTATGGGACTAGATAGTAATTCATTAGTTAACAGCCATTAGTTAACAGCTCTCCCAGTAGCCAATTCTTGACATTCTGAAGTAAGTTCATCCAACTTAGTGCTTCAAAAGAAAGTCTGCCGCAATTCTTTTTTTTTTTTTTTTCAGCTGAGCCATCCTGCCACCTGTTGGCAGCTCAATGGCAACTCAGCTCAGGCTGGCCTCAAACTGCTGTTGCTCAGAGCTCAGCTTGCACTTTTAAGCGAGCTCTTAACCAACTGAGCCATTCGGCCGGCCCTATCTGCTGCAATTCTTGATAGCCAAATGAGAGACTGGTTTTCTTAGATGAAACACACATGTGGCTACTTTCTTTTATGTAAGGTTTCAGAAGAAGTTGCTATGGTGAAAGATTAAATGGGAAATATCTAGTTCACAATCTTGACTTTTTCTCAAATCTATGAGTTTATCATTATTTTAAAATTTATCCTACCTAGGGCTGGCCGAGTGGTGCATTGGTTAAGAGCTGGGTTGGGATGCCAGTTCTGAGAAGCAGGGCTCTGGTTTGGATCCCACATATGAGGGCCAGTGACACTGCCCTCTACAGCTAAGATGATGAACAACAGCTCCACCTGGAGCTGGGCTGCTGTGAGTCCCTGGTGATGGCATAGCTGCAGCCTTTGCCGCATAGGCTACAGTGAGTGGCCAGTAGCCAGCGTGAGCGGCCGTCCAGAGGCCAGTGACCAATCTGCCTCACCTGGGAGGAGCGCACTGATGATACCAACATGGGCCAGTGAAGCAATGTCCTCCACAACTAGACTGAAGAACAAAAGGACAGCAACTTGTCTGTTCCCCTTCTCCGGTTCCCCAACGCTGTTCCCCTCCCCCAATTCCCCAATAAAATCTTAAACAAACAAACAAAAAGTTAACCTGTCTCCTAATTTAAAAGAATAGAAGCACTAGAAGAGGGAAATGCTTTGTCTTTTCTAAAGAACTGGTTTGGTTTTTTATTTTGATGGACTCTTAACAATTCTATAAACCATTTTGTTCTAGTCACCCGGAAGCACAGGGCCAAACTTAGGTCACGAAATAACAAGTACAGGACCCAATGGCCTGAGAATGCATCTTTTAGTTCCCAAACTGGTCTTGTTGTAGCACTCTAAATTATGATTTGCTGGTTTCAATTTAAAATTTTACTCTATTACATATTTCTTACAGATCAGGTGACCACGTAATTAATTGTCCAATCCAGGAAACTTTGAGAGTGGATGGGGGAAGCTATTAAACTTCTCCAGGACAACAGATGTAAACTGGGGACTGTCTTTACAAACCAGAACATAGGCTCATCTTATCTGTAGGGCATGGGTGAAAAATGGGATTAAAAAAATAAACAAAGCATTTAAAGACAACATATTGGGGCCTCATTCTTAAGATAGAAAACCTGTATAGCACTGTGTACCAGCTGAGACCAAAATATTTTTTTGACCAAAATTGGAAAGCATATGGTTTGTACAGCTAGCTCACTGGCTATGGCGTAAACCTATGAACATGGCCAAGGCTACCTCTCTCTCTCCTTTTTTTTTTTTTTTTTAGCAATTATGCTTTCAAGGAAGAAAACCTAAAAATATAGCATAAAGTATCTGGATGTTAAATAAATACATGCTTGAATCACATGAATACTATGAAAAAATAAAAACAATCCAGTGTTCTTACCTTGGATTCTAAAAATGGACCTCTACATTAATGCTAAGGGCTCCTCACACTCAGAAAAGGCATGTTGCTGACGAAAGGGAGACCGCTCCCCAAAAACTCTTTGAGAATCAGGATAGCACCCGCTTCCACATTCTACATAATGAACCATTTGCTCTGTGAATTTCTCTGAACAAGCTTTTAACCTGAGATTTGGATCTGACTTTCCCTGTGCTGTGTCCCTTTCTCTTGTCAAATGACTTTCTCAGTGCCACTGTTACCCTGGTTTTCAGAGGCAAAGTCTTCCTCAATTCACAGGGACATCCCAAACTGCAAATGACTTGGAGGAGTTTTAATGAAATGATGTCAGTGCAGGCACTCCACTAGGTGGAGTGTATTATTTTAAAACCTCCCATTGCAAATAGCAATGACAAGGACCTTTAGCTGAAGACTTTAATGATTGGTTCCTAACTTCTGAATGTGAGGATCTTCAATTCACTTCACTTTGAAGCTCAAGACCCTTTCCCGCTGAGATCCTTACATGGGGTGATTTTCTTTGTCTGGCCCATTCAATTAGAGAGTGATTTATCTCTCTCCACTCTCCAAATTACTTCTAGAATTGCTCTAAGACTTTAAAAGAAAAGACCAAACACTTACTTTGAATGGAATATTCTTCAGTCAAATTTTAAAAGCGTCAACTATTTGTAATATCCATATCATCATAATATAGCTTACTTTTGCTATAATAATACTTTGGCTCAAGGTAACCACCCAAGAGTTTTTAATTAAAAAAAAAATCATCATATTTTCTGTTAGCTTAAAATGTTTTATTTTAAAGCTTGAGCAAAACAAATAGCTAGGCTATATAATTGAAGTTAAAAAGCAAGTTGCAAGTTGCAGAAGGCCGGCCGAGTGGTGCAGTGGTCAAGCCAGTGGCCCTGGTTTGGGTCCCACATATGAGGGCCAGTGACACTGCCCTCAAAAAAAATAAATAAATAAAATAAGCAAAAAAAAAGCAAGTTGCAGAACACTATATGTGATCCTTATTTTGTATGATACGTATTTCATATAATACATATTACATCTATAATCTTTTTTTTAAAGTCCAAAAGAATACACATCAAATTTTTCTTGTTCTTTCTTGTGGGGAGTAACTGGAGTTTAGAAATAACAATGATAGGAATTTTTTTTATTTTTTTATTTTTTATTTTTTTAGAGTGCAGTGTCACTGGCCCTCATATGTGGGACCCGAATCGGGGCCGCTGGCTTCCCAAGCCAGCACTTAACCACTGCGCCACTCGGCTGGCCCCCAAGGAATTTTTTATATCATACACTTTTGTGTTTGAATTTTTCTATTTTTTTTTTTTTTTTTTTTTTGAGGGCCGTGTCACTGGCCCTCATAAGTGGGACCCGAACCAGGGCCACCGGCGTCCCAAGTCAGCACTTAACCACCGCGCCACTTGGCCGGCCCTGTGTTTGAATTTTTAAAGCACGTACTATATTTACAATATTATTTCAAAAATGAATACTAAATACAAACGCTATGGAAAATCTAATTAGCTTATATACATAGCTACAGTGTTAGTTTTATGAACCAGAGTATCCTACAGCTCTTTAGTTGTCTTCTATAGAGACTAATAACATGTGGACATGAACTATATATATAAAAATAGATTGACCATCTGTGATTTGTACTACAGAGTATTTATTTAGATCAGGGCTTGCAACAGTGGCCTATAGCTCTGGTTTTGTTTTGTTTTTTGAGTTATACAACTCAGGTTATTCTTACAAAGCATTTGGAAGCTTTGTCAATATTAGGCCCTTTTCCTACTTGTGAGAAGTCAGTTAGAGGTCAGCGCCCTGCACTTGGTCTCCACTACCCTGCAAACCCAATTTTCTTGGATCAGCCCACTCGCTACTGTACCTGCTTGCTTCCCTCTACAATCATGCTGCTATCCTTAACATAGGCTATTCAAAATAAATGAGTACTGCTGGGGGAAACTGCTTTCTTTAACCCCAAAGCAGCTGGCTCTTAAAAATGGTTGTTAGTTTATACATCTAAAAACTATCCCTAATCGGTGAAGACTTCTTGGGGTTCCCAGCCTATATAGGTTCAGTGGCAATGATATCATGTATTATTTTCAATTCTTTTAAACTTTATATATCTTATATCCACCAAAATTAGATGTCTTTCCTCATAATGAAGATAGCAGGTTTAAAAACCTACTTGTAAACAGCCTCCCCAGCACACACACATCTACCATGATAGATGCTGGGGGAAAAAAAACCCATTGACTTTAACTGAACATTCCAGTCCTAACAAGGTGAGGCTGGTCAGATAGTGAGAATTTTCCTGAAGAGCAGGACACACCCAATCTATAAGCTGTCAGGTTGTGGGGTGGGGGCCTCAGGTGTCTCACTGTAAGACAGCGAGATTGATGCCCAAAGTAATTCCTGATTTGGGGTTCCAGGTCCCTTGGGATTTGCTAATGTTGCCTCAGAGGTCTGGGTGTCCTTTTCAGCATTTCAGGAGCTAACTGAAAGGGTACATTGATCTACAATCTGGATGGAAATGCCCAATTTCTTTGTTTCCTTGTGAAAAGTCTATCTGTTTACTTTATTAGCATGCTATTCCAAGCAATGGGGGACAGTGAGTGAGTGGGGGCCTGACTGTCAAAATAGTTAAACACACCAATCAACACAAAATCATCGACTTTTTGGTAGACAAAACTTTTAATACTGAAGGGTTGGGAGAAAAATAATAACACAGAGGGGAGGTGCCCAGGAATAGATCTTGGATACCATAGGTCTAGGCAGCCCTGGAAGTCCACCCACTCTCTTAATTTGGAGGGAGCTCTTCATCTGCCTGTAGTGATTATTTCCTTTGGGCACTTTTCACTCCTGCTACCCCCACAGTAACAGTGATGAATTAGGACTTACTCTGGCCTGTTGCACTCTCGAACAGCTGTCTTGATGCCCCCTCCACATGTTCTTGAGCAGGTTCCAAAGTGAGTCCAGCTTCCCCAAGATCCGTCAGTCACAGGGACCTCCATTTCTTTGGGAACACAAAATCCAAACTTGCAGTGCTGTATTTAATAAGGGAACAATGAGGGAGAGCTCGGTGCCTGAGACATTGTAGGACCCACTGTCCTCCAATACACCACACTGTAACTGTTCTCTTTGTGCTAGGGTGAAATGCTGCCATTTCATCATCATGTGAATAACTGAAATTGTAGGGATTTTCATCTTACTACTTAGTGATTTTAGACTGTCTTCATTTACAGCTCGCTTGACTAAAACTAGCCAATCAGTGATTGGCTCCAGGCTGTCGGGGTACCTTCAATGGCCGGCTTCGAGGTGCTCAATTAGTCTGCTGCTTGGAGAAATGAGGAGTGGAAGTGGACAGACTCAAAACGAGTTATTGGATTTGCATAGCAAATCTCCATTAAAAAGGGCCTGAGATATTGGAGTCTGTTAAAATATAATGCTGTATTACTTCCCATGGATTTAAAAACCCAATTTTAATTAAACAGGAAAGAAAAAAAGCTAGTGACTTGATTCCCATAAACTCACTCCACGAAGGCACACAGATGACACTAAAGCAAAATGGACACATTACAGAGAGCCCTAAATTTTACTGCTTTTTTTGTTACTAATGGTTTCACATTCTCCAGCCTGGAGCAGGAAGAAGGCTATGATGTTTAAAACAGAACAAAAAATAGAAGTCCTCAGCGCGACAAGAGAGTCCAAAAGCCCATTTCAACTCTCTGCCATTGTTGGGGTGTGAGGCCCTGACACAAAGCTGAGGTTACTGAGCAGTGGACAAAGGAAGAGTGGCAGCAGTGGTGGCAGGAGGGTGATGCCCCATGGCTCACTCAGATCTCTGAAGCAGAGCTAGTTGCTCTGGCGTGATTTATCCGCAGGGAGGATTCAGGCATGTAGGAAGAGGCAGAGGGTGGGCCACCGAGGCCAGGGGGTGGGGGACACTCAGGCAAAGCGGACAAATAAGAGGCCGATGAAAGTCCCAGTTGGAACGACCAGCCCCATGAAAGCTTGGGGAACAATTATTTAAAAAGTGCAATTAAGCTTTCTATACTCTGTTGCGCCTTCTCCCTTGCAATTATCCTCTTAGAGTATCAGACGACACATCCCTCTCCCTGGGCTGTTTAGCTGAGGCTTAAAAAGTTCCGCACCCGAAAAATCTTGGGCAACTCCATATCCAAGAAACATGGGCAGAGGCGGAGGTGACCACATCATTCCCTGAAATCCCTTTATGTCTCTACAGCGTTCTTAAATATTTCTTGGAATGTACGCACATAAAAATAAATGAGAGAAGCAGCTTGGTCTACAGAACCACTATCCAATAAGAATGTAACTTGAGTCATGTATTTCTAGAAGCCACATTAAAATAAATAAAAAGAAAAATGAAATTAATTTTAATACCTGTTATTTAGCTCAAATTGTCTAAAACATTATTATTTCTATATGTAATCAATATAAAATTATAAATGAGTTTTTTATACTCTCTGATCATACTAGGTCTATAACACCTGGTAGTGTGTTTTCACTTAAGCACATCTCAGTTCAGACTGACATTTCAAGTACTCACTAGCCACATGTGGCTAACGGCTGCTATATTGGACAGTGTGGGGACAAAGCTTAGGAGGCGAAATTCTAGTTTCCACAAACTAGCTCTGTGACCTCAGGCGAGTCACTGAACTCAGTTTCCACAGATGAAAAATGAAGACACCTACTTGCCAAAGTTGTTTTCAGTATAACATGAGATAGCGTATCTAAAACACCTAGTACCAGCTGAGAACATAGACCAAACTTACAGCTATTATAATAATAATAATGGGAAACATTTACATAGCACTTCATATTTGTCAGGCACTGTTCTAAGCTATCTATCTATCTATCTATCTATCTATCTATCTATCTATCTATCTATCTCACACTATGAAGTATGTACTGTTATTTCCCCCATTTCTACAGAAAAGAAAATGGAGGCACAAAGCGTTGATGAGCTGAATCACAGATAATCTGACTCAAGGGCACACTTAGCTGTTACACATACTGCCACTCAATTGTGCGAGAACGGGAACCATTTTTGACATTTAAATAAAGACTGAAATTTAAAACAAAAGCAAACTAATGAAACATTAGGTAAGGCTAAGACTCTAAGCTGTCCACCCAATATCCATCTTCCCTTTCATCCTTGGTAGCGGAATCTATATTTCCCTACATTCTTGTACAGGTAAGAGTGGTCAAAGAAATGTCAGCAGGATTCTTTGGCTTCCTTGTTACTTGCCCTTTGGCTTCCTTCTGCCTGGAACTCAGCCTTGATGGCTGGAGCTGCAGCTGTCGTTTTGTGACTTTGAGGATAAAGACCATCTGCATATGATAACGGAGCAGAAAAAAATTTGGCGCCTGGGCCTCTGACGATTTTGTGGAGCTGCCCTCACAGCTGCATAACCTGTCTAACTTTAGACTAGTTTTCTGTGCCAGAAAAAAGCCAATTTGCTTACACTACTATAATTTGGTTTGACCTGAACAAAATTTCTAATTAATATATAATGGAAGTCCTAGCTGAGACCTAAATTCACCCTCCAAGTCTTGGTGCCAGATACATATTTTATAAATTCTACAAAGTAAGGAGAAAATTCCTATGACTATTTATGGAGTTTAATAATGAGAAGTTACCTGGAAATACTTTTTTTTCCTCTTAACACTTAAGTCTTTAGTTTGTTGATCTCTCTAGTCTACAGACTCTACCTCCACATAAGAACAAACTTCAAAGTGACTATGAGTCTCATACGTACTACCGTTAACTTCAGAGCAAAATGAGGACATAGATGTACCACTGTGTGTTATTCAGCACTGCACTCAACTGTCCTCATATGGTACCTTTCTAAAGGAAAACATTAAAAGTTGGTCAACAAATGAAACATGTCTTACTGATATGACCACTGACGTGTGTTCAAAGGAGAGAAAGAACCTTCAAGGAATAGAAGTGCCTGAGGTGACAGAGGCTGAAAATCAGGGCTGTTTGACAAATATGTACCAAGGTAATCTATTTTACCACGTTAATTCGACAAACAATAATTACATACTAGAAGCATTAAGTGGCTCGTGGAGTCCAAGTCAAAATACAGTCAGCTTTTCCTACTAAGAGGCTGGAAAAGGGACTTGGGAAGTAAATTTGTCCCAAGGAGGCTTAAAACAAAAGTTTCAAACCTCAGATTCACAAACGGGGTTAAAATGAAAATGTTAATGGACTTAACAAGAGAATGGAGAAAAGAGAGAGACATCAGAGAGTCATTCATCAAAATAACATTGTGTCAGCAGTCCAAGACAGATTACTGCTGAGGGAGAAGGGCAGAAAGAAAAGAAAGAAAGAAAGAAAGAAAGAAAGAAAGAAAGAAAGAAAGAAAGAAAGAAAAAGAAAATTAACCCCTCAGCAAAAGAAGCCAGAATTTGCTAGAGAAAATTTATATGGTTTTATTGCCAATTCTATGACAACAAAATGAAAAAATACAAAGAATTTCTATGCTGACATAGGTCTGACAACTAAGTTCACGAACTCATCCTAGAAAAAGGGCTGCATACCTCACCGCTGAATATCACTATGGTCACCTTAGATGTACTCCCCTTGGAAAGCTATGCACTGATGCCAGCACCTAGTTCACCCTTCAAAGCAATTTTGGAACTCTTTTTCTGGAATGGCCACAAGAACTATCATCATATTACTCTTGATGCCCTGAATGTCATCAAAATGTCTTCCTTTCAATATCTCCTTTATCTTCGGATAAAGAAAGAAGTCATTGGGGGCCAGATCAGGTGAGTAGGGAGAGTGTTCCAATACAGTTATCTGTTTGCTGGCTAAAAACTCCCTCACTGACAGTGCCATGTGAGCTGGTGCATTGTTGTGACATGAGGGCCATGAATTGTCGGCAAAAAGTTCAGACTGTCTAAATTCCTCACGCAGCCTTTTCAGCACTTCCAAATAGTAAACCTGGTTAACTGTTTGTCTGGTTGGTACAAATTCATAATGAATAATCCCTCTGCTATCAAAAAAGGTAAAAAGGTTAGCAACACTGTTGCAACAATTTCATGAACTTAATTGTCAGACCTCTGTATCTACTATCTTTGGCATTTATAAAATGCATAAATACTCGTCAGGGGAATAAAAACACATGTAACCCACATCTTTAATAAAAGCTGCTAAATGGCAACTTCTCTAAAACACAACTAAAAGTGTACCTGTCATTTCATCTGCAGAGTTGCTTCTCTGAAAGTGTTCTGAATATGCCCTTTGGAATGCCTTGAAGTCTTACTTTTGTTGAACACAAGCATCATATTGAAAAAGTCTTCTGAGAGATCTCCCAAATTTCCCTATCCCTCAAATATAAGATTATCCTGCAATACCGTATCTTCAGCTTCTGTCACAAAAACAGATTAGAAAAAGACACAACAGACACCCTCCCAAGTTCTTCTGTGTTCCAGGACTGATTAGAATATTGTACATGGCACTTGGTAGCCTGTTCATGACAATTTTACTAAATATAATTGATTTCATCATATTACTGAGAATTCTTCTTTGTTATAGTATTTCTAGTAATAACATGTCAGAAATAGACATATTAGGTGGGTGCATCGGACTGACTAAGAACCCAACACAATAGCAGTGATTTTTCTGAGATTAAACAGTTTCAACTTACGTAATATATTGGGTTATCAGAAAAGTCGTGATGTATTTTTTTCTGTTTTTCATTGCAAAAATGCGTCATGTCTTTTCCAACAACCTAATAGTTAACTGGCTCTAACTCAAGACAACTAACTAAGTCATCAACTGGGTATCATGTCTACTGTCATCTTCCATCAACTGAAAGGAGTTGTCTGCATCACTGTGTTTAGAAGGACTCTGAGGCCACATCTTCATTTTTAAAACAGTGAGTGAATTTTTAATGGCTGCCATGGAAACCTAAGAACCACATTCCAACTCAAATCTATGGTCCTTTGGACATCAACACATTGAGTTCAATGTCCTGCAAAAAGAGTGAAAGATTCACTGGCCAAGGAGAGATATTTCTTTCTAAGCTAATGAAAGGTGCAAAGGCTATTATGCCTATGTCCATATATAGTTTTGGTCAGGTTGTTATTGCGGAACGGTGTATACTCAATTGCTGAGGTCCTTCCTAGCCACTGAGAAGTGATAACTTGAGCTGACTTAGTCACCAAGGTAAGTATAAAATCATCTTCATGTAATTTTTAATTTTTGTATTGAACTTTTTGTTTTCAAAATAATTTTCACTTCCTGTAGCTCATGTTAACTATATAATCACTCTGAGAGATGAGTGAGAAAATGTGCTGTCTGACCACTGGGAACTGGTGGAGCTCAGTACACTCAGTTATGGCCACTACAATACACTTCGACCCCTTCAGACAAAACAAAGGAGGGAGTTAGGGCAGGAAGGGGCTCAGATATGGGGATCCTCTGCCTGAATGAACTGTGTCATCTTGGGCAAGTCGCTTTTTTTCTGTTCCTTATCTATAAAATTGGGGAAAGGAGAATTAAGTTCTCTCATCTCTTTAGGACACCTTCCATGGAAACATTCTGGGTGCTATCAGGTAAAGAGGAGGAAAAAGAAGTGAGATGAGAATAAAATATTAAATGTGAATAAAGCAGGCATGGGGAGAGAAGAAAGGAAAAATACTGGGGGTGCCAAAAAAATGTATACAAGTGGACTGGTCAATGTTGCCCAAGCAATAGTTCGCCATAATCAGAAATGTCTGGATGCTGATGGGAACCACTCTGAGCAACTCTTGTAATTGCAGAAGTCAAATGTGACCTGTATTCATCTTTTGTTATCTGTATATATTGAGTATTATAATTTTAATACAGTTTTCCTTTCTTAAAATGTGTATACTTTGTTTTGGAGCCCTCTGTATATGTAAGGATAACAGGAGATTCAGAATATAGTTCTGGGATTACATCATTGGTAAGTGACAGAATGTCATTTTCTGTATGGATGTGGAAAATAAAATCAGAGTTTATATCTAAAACATTTTGTAACCAAGTTATTTGGATGATGATGATACAACTAGCATTGTGGTTTTATTTTATTTTATTTTTTTTTAAGACGGACACCAGGTGCAGAAGTCTGCATTAATCATACTTCTGGGTGCTTGGGACATTGTTATCTTTGGGCCATGCAAACAGATTTTGCTTGGTTACTAAAAAATAAGTGAGAACCATGATAACCAACTCAGAATTTGGACTTGGATATATCCCAGGTGACACAATCACTCCTTAAAGGGACAAACACAAGTTGGGGAAAGCCCGGCATCACAGTGGTGAAGACAGTATCTCTGCATTTCTTTGATTTTTAAGATGCTTCATCAACTTAATAATGGCCTTCCACAGCTATGCCCAGAAGAGACAGAAAGAAGAAAAAGAAACACTGCCTCACAGTAAATGTACCCATAAACTGAAAAGCACATTGGAATTCTCATGAGAAAAAAAGTATGTCTAAAAATAGAGGCAAGGGCAGGCCAAGTGGCGTGGTGTTTAAGCACTGATCTTGGGAAGCCAGCGGCCCCGGTTCGGGTCCCAGACATGAGGGCCAGTGACATTGCCCTCAAAAAAAAGTAAAATAAATAAAAATAAAAATAGAGGCAATAGTGATAGCTATGTCTCTCATATCAATATTATACAATAATGTTATTCTTTTCACAATTTTGAATAGTAAAGCCGAACCTCTTGCCTCAAAAAAGAATTATGCATGCTAAAGCACACTGCGCTGACTTACATTCTCAAGGCAGGGATGAGCGTCCTGCTAAAATCTTGCCCAATGTGCCCGGATACAGAAGAAGGGGCTGGGGCGTTACTTGCCTTTCCAGGCTCACACTCGGTCCCATCGGCCCAGGGCGTGTGCTGAGTCCGGCAGCCTTTGTGTGCTCCATCCGCGTTATTGCACCAGAGTCGCCTACACTGCATCTGCTCATTTTGGGTAAATGACAATTCAAGACAATGTGATTAGAACGATATCAAACAGGATTACCTTCAGTTCATGTTTTGCCAATGATATGGTGTCGATTAGAAAGGGATTTTACTTCTTGGTTTGATACATGATAAAATATTCCAAGGAATTTGGAGAGCCCAAGACACACTGTTGGGCCTGGTAGGACCTGGGTGGTGTGACAGGGGAGCCCTGTGCATCAAAAACACCCATGGCGTCTCTGGTTCTCAGTAAGACCGCCCCATGTTACAGATTAGGACACGCGGGAGTGGAGAGAAAGGGCCATGCTCACTGTCACAATGGGATTGTGTCATTGGAGCTTAGGTTTGCAATGAGCTGTTACTGGAAACGTTTCCGTCTAGTGGGCCATATACTACCACAATCATGTGATGACTCTTTTCAAGGATGTTTTGGGGTTTTTAGAGGAAAGAAGTGAAATATTTCAGGCATACAAAAAGTATAAGCTAACGTAATGGACAGTCCTGTACCCACCACCCAACTAAAGGAAGGGAACTTCATAAGCACAGCTGAAGGCCTGGGACACTCATGCTCATGCCAACTCCTTCCCTTCTCCCACAGGTGACCGCTATCCTGAGTGGCAGTCATCATTTCATCATCTCCATCACGTTTACTACAAATGTATAAATATCTACCAATAATATCCAACATGTCAACTTTAAGCAAACAATAGTATTCAGCATTTCAGGATATAATCATATTTCTTGCAACCTGCTTCCCCCACTCTCCCACATACACACTGTTATTTTTTAGATTTACCCAAGTTGATATATTTACTCTACTTCAGGGAGTACTTTACAAAGACATTTTTTTCCCCTGATTATCAAACACATTGAGGACGGGGCATTTAAATATTTAGATGCAAATCTGAGTCAATGGTCCATAATGTGCTCATAATAGAAAAATTCAGAAGATACTAATAATTTATTTTTTAGAAAAGTAGAAAAAAGCCTTAAACTACCCAGTCTTATCTGTAGTTCCCTCACCCCATTTTGAGTTAAGAACATACTCTACAAAGTAATTGTTTATCCTGTTATTTTGACTTTAAAAATATATCAGGAGCAGGTTCCCATGTGTAGTTAATTTTTAATAGTTGTATAATATTCCACTAAATGGAGACATCATAATTTCCTTAACCTTTCTATTGTTGGGCATTTGGATTACTCCTAATGTTTACTATCATGAGTAAAACAGAAATTAACAGAATCATGGACAAATTTTCCTCAACATTTTTTATTATTTCCATAGATCACTGTACTTCCCAATTCACTATGCTATCTCTAAAGTTTCTCCGAGCAAAACAAACACACAGCCAAAAGGCTAGAATAGGGTGCCTCAAAGAAGCACAGTTCTGCTCATCTGCAACTTGATAACCACTGGATTATGTCATCAGTCCAAATGTCCACAACACATACATCAAAATATCACACACCCACCAGCTGAGCTACCACCAGAAATTACTTTAAGCCCCAGGGGGTCACAGGACACAGCCCTAACAAGCTAAAATGGAGAAACAGGTCTGTCTCAGGAATTACCTTTATGAATCTAGAAGAGTTCTTATAGTAAAGGTCACCTAGACAGGTCAGTGGCATGCAAGGAGACAAGGAGAGTAAAGGGCTGAGCTCTGCCATTACCAGATCTGTAACCCTGTCCTCTCTGAGCCTCACTTTCCCACTTGGACATGCCAACAATAATGGCACCTCCCTTTTGGAGTGTCATGAGAGTGACATGAGAGTGCTGGGAAAGCACCATCACACACTGGGTACTATTACTGTTTATCACCATCATCATTATTACTATTATCATTAAGCGTCAGTGGACCATTATCAACTTTTCCACCAGTGGTTTATCTGAGAGTGAGAACCTAATGGAAATCTATGAATAAAAAGAAGTCCAGCATCAATTTATGAAGGCAGAAAAGAGCCCGCAAACACTTACCATATAGGGGCACACCTGAGAACCTGGTCCAAAAATCAATTCACATTGTTTATTCACGTTGTAAAGGAGGCCTGGCAGCTGGGGAGGCAATAGGTAGGGTCTGGATTCAGGTTCGTTAAGCAAACACTCGCCGTAACCAGTGCTATGGAAAGCAAAACAATACAGATGGTGAGAGCAGTGGATGAAATGTGACTTGTCAACGCCTCCAGATGAAAGTGAAAGCTGTCTTGCCCTCTGAATGGTGGAGAGAATAGTTTCTTTCTTTTATTTGTTTTATTCTTTTTATCCAAGGTTAAATCTAGAAGCTGAAGTTATACTTTTGGTGTATACTTGTTTGTGGACTGATTGGTTATACATACAACATAGCTAGTAGGATATATGTATCTGTTACAGCAGCATTTATCACATTTTGTGGCAATTATCTTCTATGTTTATTTTTTACCATCTTCTCTAATAGACTGTAAGCTTCTTAGGGGCAAAAATAGTGTCTTTTTCCTCCAAGCCTGGGGCCCTGTCCATAGCAACACATGTTTAGTAAATGTTTGCTAAATAGATGAGTGAGTGGGTCACTAACTATACCAAGAAACACCTTAGGCCATCTGTTTATAAAGAGAAAAACGGCAACCCTCCAGATCTTTGACTTTTTTTACAAACACTTCTTCTGGAAAATTCACACCCAGTGAGTTCTGATTAATAAAGCCTCCTCTTCCCTGTGGTTGCAGAAATATACACCCAGTGACCTTAGGACAATCACTTAACCTTTCGTACTTCTGGGAGAGAAAAGCAATAAATCTGTGACACAGGGATATTGTATAATGTAATTGGATCTTTGAGCAGCCTGGCAGGGAGCTTAAAAAACAAAACAAGAAAAGAGAGAGGGAGGGAGAAAGAGAAAAAGAGAAAGAGAGGGAGAGAGACAGAGGGAGAGAGAGAGAAAATGTTCTCAATTCAAAAACATGAGGGCTGCTGCAATTTTCATCAATCCAGATAACCTTCTTTGGGATGGCCCCACTACACTACTCCTTTCCAAGCCAAAATTACTAAGTGAAAAGCCCATAAGTATTTGTGGGTTTCCTTCATCGTGTAATCACTTTCATGGTCCCTATCCCAAGACCCAAACAGATTTCTTATCTTTTCCAAGAATAAAGCAACATTTACATATTGTCTTTAAGATCCCAACCTTCTCTTTAGCTCAGTCTGTAATCTTCTAAACTCTGGCAAGGATGTGAACTGCACAGATGTCAGAGAGTATTTTTTTTTTCCTCCTCCAAGGAATGTCAACAAAAATAACAACTCAAAAGGAATGCTTGACTCTACATTTTCTTTCCCACAATTAGTTCACTACATGGAGGCCAGACACCAGAAGTTTGCTCTACAAGAAAGTTCAAGCCTTACTCTAAAAATTCAGTGATATATCTTCGACTACACTTGGACCACATCCAGGGGTTGGTGTAGAAGTTCAATGTTGGAGCCATGACGTACTGGGGACTCTTTACTCCTTCTTCTTTGCACTTATTGTTGTCATCATGAGGCATATTAAACCTAAGGCCAACGAGACAATGATAAGAATGTCAATGAACACCAAGGGATCAAGCTGTTAGAATGGCTTTCAAGAATGCACCTGTCTGAAAAAGTCGAGAACCATAGGATTTCACTGATATGTGGTATATAAAACTGAAAACAACAAAAGAACAAGACAAACAAATGAAGAAACAAAAACTCATAGACACAGGCAATAGTTTAGTGGTTACCAGAGGGTAAGGAGGGAGGGGGGTGGCAGATGAGGGTAAAAGAGATCAAATATATGGTGATGCAAAGAGAACTGACTCTGGGTGATAAACACACAATGTGATATATAGATGATGTATTACAGAACTGTACACCTTAAATATAACTTTATTAATAATTGCCACCCCAATAAACTTTAATTAATTTAAAAAAAAAAGAATGCACCTAAGAAAAAGAATTCAACTAACTTCTACTTTGTGGACAAGAACCTGAATCCTGGTGAGCAAAACAAAACTTACTAGACAAAGATGAAGTATAAATAAAACTAAATTACCGCCCAATTTAATACAAAGTGCCGTTAGTGTATTAAAAAAAAGATGTGACTTGGGTCATTATTTGGTTGAAGCGTACTTTTTGTAATTGCAGAGGCTCTGAGCATGCTGTAGTTGGTGCTAGAATACAGTAGTTAGAATTCCTAATAAGCAGTTAAAGGCCAATTTATACAGTCAAGGATTTAGCAGGTTATGATAACACTGTGAATACAGTCCGTCAGTCAAGTGTCAAACTTGAAGCCAAATGCTTCCTAATCAGAGGCTAACAGTGAGTCTTGGCATCTCCTCCTTTTCGGGTCAAGTTGACAAATGACATAACCATGTAGATATATCATTAGAAAAAGTATGCAAAGTTTATGAACCATAAAATCCACTAAGGAAGGGTGCAAACATGGAAGCCCGAGGCGTGCCAACTCAACTGGCTCAACTCAAAGATGGCAGGTAGAGTCATGCTTCATGCCAATGCCAATGGACAGGTACTGGCTTCCTGAAAATTTGGGCACAAATGGATTCTTAAACAATTCAAGGTCCCCCACCTTAATCCCAACCCCAGAGAAGACTGTGAATGATTGCCAGTGTCTTCTGGGGCCTGGGGGAACTCAGCAGCAACATTCACACATATTGGCCCTTCTTGGCTTAGCCAGAAAGTGGGGGAAAAGGTGATAGGAAGCATTTCTCAATCCAGAAACATCCATTCTCAGCTTAAGTAATTATCCATTGGGTAACAGGCTCAGAGGGTCTGTCCTCTCGGGATGACTTTCCCTACTCACAAAATTGATGCATATAATTAATGTGGCATTTAGGGAGGAATTTCCTTCACGAGTTCATCTTGAAGTATGGAAATAAGTGAATCAGACAGAAGTGTGCAGACTTGCTTTATATAAAAGTAAAACCTGGGATAAAAGTCTGTGAAGTCTATTTCATTCATTTCTCTTGTGTTTGCTTTTCATTTTCTTTAAAAAATTTGGGCCGTGCAATAATTGCCAGATGGAATGACTGCCTGATGGAAATTGTGAGATGGAAAAACTCGAACTGTCTTGGTCGAACTTAAAACTAGTTCTCAATACTTAAGAGTCCATTTTCTTAAAAGAATGATTGCCCAGGTTTTTAGTTCCCAGCTGCACAATCAGTACACTACCTATATCAACAAGCCCAACACAAACAAAATTCAAACCTTAGTTTAGTTCTTTGTTTTACTGTGGTGCCAAGGACCTGGAGTTTACTCCCCACCCCCACCATGACTTGACAAAATCCAGTTTATTCCATCATGTAAATAGAAAACTTCTTTTCATTTAAATGTCAAGTACATTTGCTTATTGTAGGGGCTGAATAATAATAAATATTCATTTGGCACTTACTAAACAATAACCAAAATTTTTTTAGCATTCACAACACACCAGGCAGTGTGTTAAATGTATTAGATGCTTTATTTCACTTAATTACCCATTTGATCTAATGAATACTATTACCATCCCTGTTTTACAGATAAGGAAACTGAGTTTTAGCAGTTTAATTACTTGATTGTGGTCACAAGGCTACCAAGATAGGGGAGCTGGTTTTGGAATCTACTTCTGTCTGATTCTAAAACCTCTTGTTTTGGAATCTAACTATATGAGAAAAAGCACCAAAACAAAAACAGTTCATTAATGGGTTAGGGATATTCTTTTTGTTTGACTAACAATCCACACCTTTCACCAGTCATTTCACTTTACACTTCCTGACACTTTGAGATGGGGTATGTACGTATTACCCGATCTTACAGGTAGGGAAACAGCATACACTTCCCTCAAGTCAAAGAAAATAGAACAAATCAGTCCAGAACTTGGGTATCTGGCTCCCGGCTGATTTTCATCTTAGAGCTGGTACCCCAGCATGGGCTACTAGACTTAGGACAATGTAATATTTGTAAATCAACACAGAGAAACAATAATATATACCTATGGGGATAATGAAGATTAAGGCAGATAATATAAATGAAAGCTTCTAGAACAATTCCAACTACATGGTGTATGTGTGTGTGTGATGTTTGTTACTTACGCATTGAACTTTCTCTACAGTTGAAAATAATTCATTTTTGCTACTTAAAATTCTCCGTTTCCTTAAAATGTCAGCTTTATAAACTGGCTGTCTTTTTCAAGAGCTTAGAAAAAGTTTTCTAAGCTCTTGTTGGAAACAAATTAACAGGAAATTAATTATATTTATTTAAATAGTGTACCTTTCTTAGCCATATAGTAAGGGGGAAATGTTAATCTGTTAATCACACAAACTGTATGCCCTTTGAATAGATCCCTATCTCTGTAACTTCTCCTATTCCATTTCCTGGGACAGGAATAGCTGCCCTGTTGAAACGCTACCCTACTCTTTATGGTCAAATCTACTCTCTAAAGTTTTTTTAAAGGAATTTACTAAATTTTATGCAAAACAAACAAACAAAAATGCCTAAAAGATTCTGTTAAAATAAGTGTGAGAAAACTGAGTTAGAGAAAATCAACAGGTAAATACAGAGCTTATCAGAGCCTTTACTTTCTAGTATTTAACCTCATGACTCCAAGCAGGGGAGACTAGGAAAACCATTTTTTAAAATCACCTGACTAAAAAACTCCTTTTTTATCTTTTACAGATCATTCTTTTGGAATTAGTGCTAAAGCTTTTGTGCTTTGGGAAACACTGGTGGCATCAGTAGCTTTTAAACAGTGTTCCAAGAAATCTTTGAGTTTCATGAAAGCATTTCAGAAACAAAAGGACAGAGAGGAAGCTGACTAAGCAGGACTCTAGCTCAACACAACTGCTTAACAGAAAGCCAAGCCTTTTTTGTGCTCTAAATATTGGACATCTGACAATATTCCTTTGGGGAAAAGAAAAGCGGTGTGCTTTTAAAATATGCTTGAGAGGTACTAGTTTTAAAATATACTCATTACATGTTGAACTGAATTGGAGATATCTCTATATATGCATCTTGCTTTAAGCCTAGCACAGAACACTGCACCATAGGTACCTTAAAAAATTGGTAAATGAGAGAGTTTGCTTAGTACATGATGTTAGTTATAAAGCTAACATCTGACATGCAAAGTGATATACAACTATATTATATTAGTAACATCTGAGAAGATTATTGGAAAAAATATAGAAGTAATTTAATCATTCTGGAAAGAAAATAATGCAGATCAAAAATCAGAATAATTTCTAGCAAATTTCCAGTTTTGCCATGTGTTCTAACCATGCTTTGTCTTGAAAGAACAAAACGGCAAAGCCAATTTCATAATGACCACTTAGTGACCAAAATTAGTAAATGTTTTCTGTGCTTTATCTTTGTTCATTCTCTTCCCTGAAAGAGATATCTCTGTTTCTAGAGGCTAAGTGTCTGAATACAAGTCTAAGTAACTTGTATAACTAGCATTAGGATTGATCTGGATTTGTGCAAATCTTGTGAGCCAGGGCAATGATGGGTGACCCTCCTAGACAAAGAGGTTAAATCAGAAAGGTTCTATTTGCTATACCCTCTGCTTCAATGGAAAGGTTGGAAAGGCCCCCCTCCTCCAATTCCCAGTAAAAAAGGAGAATATTAGATTTTGCATAGAAAACTTGTGCTTTTAAGCCAAATACACATGAGTTACAGCCAAAGAGGGTATACTGTATGTACTCAACTTTCTGAAATCTAAGTCATTTCTCCGAATTAGGTTCAAAGCTCTTCAACTCTGCAAACTCTACTACGACTTGGGAAGTATCTCTCACCCTCCACAGTCAAGTAAATGCTCATGGTTGCAAAGGAACGCAAGTTTTAGATCACTGTGTATTAAATGAAAATATGGAAAGGACACATACACATGACCTAGTTCATGGGCTATTGTGAAAGCCGTGCTCAGTCCACTATCTTCACTAATAGAACAGCTTCTGTACGGATCACAAATGGTTCCCAGTTCGGCAAGACCTAGTAGAAGGAGAAGAACAAGGATTTACTTTAAAAAGCAATTGTGGCTTGGAATAAAAACATGTAGTAAACTGTTGTAGGCACAGAGGACACACACAGCAGACTCACCTAAGGTGTCACATTTGTCATGAGCTCTGCAGATGTCCTGTCTGAAAGCAAAGCAGACTTAGGGTCTTGATGACACCAAAGAAGAGACGTCAATACAAGTAAACTCTTAAGAGTCTTCTAGGAATTCACAATAGCACCCACTTTAGGAAAGGGGGTTACAACAAGCAAACTAACAAGGCCGGGGGTGCAACTGAACCACTGATTTAAGGATAAAAAGCTACACCGAAAGGTCTTCTTCTGCCTCGGTGGTGGGCACAGAGCAAGCAGAAACCTCTCTGATCAGGATTTTTCCTCATACCTTGGAGGAAGTCATTCTAGTTTCTCAACAAACATTCCTGAGAAGGCTCTCAGGCATTTCATTTCTGTTGAAGAGTGTGTGCTTGTGACCATATCAGAGGCAAATGACAAGGGGCACAACTGGACCAGCATACCTCTTTGTTGCCCCATACAGCTTTTTAAATATTGTTGAGCTAGTGGCTACCATTTAAATACTAGCAGAAAAATCCATACCTCTAACTTTTTGCAAAATCACAAAAGTTGGCAACATATCCTGCCTGGTAACAACTGGCTCAATTTGAAGAACGGCTGCCCCCGTGACGAGGGCATTTCCTTTCAGGCCAGCCGAACTCTCTCACTGCCTGCTTCGCACCTAGTGGTCAGTGATTCTTAACCAGGGGTGACTCTGCACTCCCCTACCCCCAACTCTACTACTCCTTACCTGCACCTAGCATAGGGCACTTGGCAATCTATAGGGTCTGAAGACATTGCTGGTTGTCACAGCTAAGAGGGGGATGCTACTGGCATGTAGTGGGTGGTAGAGACCAAGGATGCTGCTAAACGTCCCGCAGTGCACAGCCCAATCACACAACAGAGAATTATCTGGTCCAAAATATCAACAGTGCTGAAGTTGAAAACCCTTGTACTAGGGGGCTGGCTATCAGCGATATTCAACCTCATCCCATCAACTTGATTGGAAACAAAGATTTGAAGAACAAGGAATTCAGATACCTCGTTACAAGAACAGCAGTATCATGATGGATTCCACCTGGATAGTTCTTTGAGTGCTGCCACTGGCAAAAGTTTCTTAATGTTGTCTGGGCATTAAAAGATATGGAAGGTCCTTCCTAAATACAGAAAAGAATTATGGTTGGTTCATTGTACCAACACCAATTAGATATGCCATTTCGGATACAGATAGAAAAAAGAAGAAAAAACTTTATTACCTGTTCATTATGAATCACAACTAAGTTCACAATAACAATATTAATTAAATTTCCAATACTTGGGTCTTTATAGATAGAGGCTACCTGCAACCGAGATAAATTTTTCAAAGTTAATTGTGAACTCTGTGTAAACAATAAGCAATACACTTCTTATTTGGAGGCTCCACCTCTTTTTCATTTCATGCAACATGCATTTTCTACTTTCGAATTTTCATTCATTCAACACACATTTATTAAAAGTCATTGACAAACATTTATTGTAAACTTCAAAGTTGCAAATCATAATAAATTCTAACAAATTTAAATTTCAAAGTGTTTTCTTTGAAAATTGCATGGTCACACAACTTAACAGTTCTCTAAGCCAAAATACTGGATATTAATTTTTGGTCAAGCTCTTTTGTCCCATATTGCCAAATTATGGACTCGCAAATGAACCACATCTTTGCTAATCCTACTGTTCTTCATATTTACTACCCACTTGTGTACTCCACCACCGAGCCTTGTTTTTTTCCCTTACTGTTGTTAATTATGAGAGTTAACATTCATTGAATGCTTAGTGTGGACTAGATCCTTACTGAAAATTGCATATGTGTTTACATTTAATTCTATAGCAAAACCCTGGGCTAGGTATTATTCTAATCTCTGCTCAAGAAATGAGGAAAATAAGACTCAGAGAAATTAAGTAACTAGTCCAAGACTAAACAGTGGAAAGTAGCAGAGCCAGAACTCTCAACCTACATCAATTTGATCCAAAATTCATGTTCTCAAATTCTTATGACAGGTCTGAATTTATGGTGTGGAAATGGAGCAGAGTCTGCGCAAGGTCTGATTAGGTTTTTCTTTCTTTGCTCCAGGACATGAGAGGGCTGTGGCACATGGAACATGGGACTAAGCGTGGAAAAGGGGGGTAAAGGGAGGGCGGAGGGGAGGCAGATTGGGGTGTGGGGTGGGGAGCATGGGGGACTGGTTCACAGCAGTGTGGGGAAGACAAGGAGAACCACAGGCCAGGGAGAGGGAAGAAGAAACTCTAAAGCAATGTTTCTATACATGGTTGCTTTCCACATTCATTTGTGGAATATGTTCTTATTTATTTATTAGGGTCAATCCATTAAACGGAATGCTATGCTGAGGCTTAAAATGAATAAAAGCAAGATCATAGGGGCTGCCATAGAGAACAATCTCTAATATTTCAAGAAAAAAGCAATATGGACAACAGTATAGGGCAATGCTCCATTTCTGTTTGAAAAAAGAGTTGTATATGCATACATATATGCTTAAGAAAAGTCCAGAGCTGTGGTGTCCCATATGGCAGCCACTTGCCACATGAGGTCACTGAGCACTTGAAATGTGGCTAGTCCAAACTGAGATGTGCTGTGACCATAAAACACATACCAGATATTGAAGATAGTATAAAAAAATTAAAATATTTCATTAACAATTTTTGAAGTAATATTTGGATATAAAATAAATGCATTATTAAAATTAATTTTACCTATTTGTTTTATTTCAAGTTGGCTAGCAGAAAAATTAAAATTATATATGTGGCTTACATTACATCTCTATTAGACAGAGCTTTTCAGGAACATATGCAAAAGAACTTTTAATAGTGGTTGCCTCTGGGAAGGGGCCTGGAAGACTGGGTGGGAAAGGACATTATTTTTCATCAATTATCTTTTGTTATGTTTGATTTTTTAAATTATGCAAATGTATTTCTTTTTCAATTCAAAATAGGAATAGAAAAAAATGGAGATTCCTAGGCCTCATCCCCAAGGCTAATTAGAATCCTGGGGAAGAGGATAGAGGTAGGCAGCTGCATTTTATAAAGCTCCATGGATGACTGGTTCACAGTCAGCATCCAAAAGTCTTACTGGAGACCATCCTTGGCTGTGCAAATTCATGTGTCAGACAAAGAACACTGGTTTGGGGAACTGGACATGCTAAAGGTCACATGTAGTTTTTAAGCCACTTACTATCTTTACATGACCATGGGAAAGTGAACTAACTTCTCTGAGGCTCAGTTTTCTTATCTATAAAATGGGGGTGATAATCCTACCTCACCGAGTTGCCAGGAGGCTTAGAAATGATGCCTTTTCAGTAAAAGGCACATTGTCTAACACAGAATAAACACTCAGTATTGATAACCATTACTGTCATCATAAAAAGGCAACTAATGAATAATCTTATTTTCTCTTCAGTCACTTGCATGAATCATTAAAATGCCAGCCGTGAATGATCCCACAAGGCACTGCCCGGAAACCCATTCCCAAGTGGCACATTTAGGCACCTCACACATCACCTTCTGTTTAATGTACTTACAATTGACATTAAAGTTAAAATATAGTGTTGCAGGTTTGCTCCGTGGTATAACACCATTTTTTTGTCTGCCACCACCATCACTTCTACAAACCGTGGATAGGATAAAAAACGTTTTGTTCTTCTGTGGGTCCTCTTTTCTCTTGTGCTCTCCGTCTTGTTGCCATAGACAGAAAGTGCCTTTGTCGCTAAGCTGCTTTTTAACACTGCCACATCGTCAGCCAGGCTACTCCTTTTTCCCCATTTCTTGGTTCTCATTTTCCTCTTGTCACTATTGTGACTATTTTTGTGTTCTGTAACAAATCAGATGGCACGATTACATTTCAAGAGACATCTATTTCATATTAAGAACTCAATTGGACACATCTCACAAGGATGACTCTGTAGTCAAATTACATACAAAATCAAGCTCTACACAGTGTGGACTCTACATACGAATCTCAATCTGAACTCATGTAAGTGACTAAGGACTTGAAATTAGCTGCCCTGGAAGTTTCCATAAGTGCTCACTTAAGGTATTAGAAAATCAGGCCTACATTTAAGGGAAACAATTGCAAATGATTCATTGCATTTGGTAACAAAAGTCTTGCTGGATTTAAGCATTTTCCATTCACTATTCTTTGTCATGGATACAGTAAGGGCCAAAAGCAACTACAGAGCTCTAGAGAATGTTCCATATACACCACTTCTGATATTCAATGAGATACAGTGTAAAGAGGTCTGAGAGGTGGGTAGGTTAACAGACAATACACAGGAACTAGAGAAAGTGCATGACAAGTTAGACATGGTATTATTCTATTACTGTACTTGGTCATTATAATATGTAAAATGTAAGAACAGAATCACCACTGTTCAATGCCTCTGAATTTTTTAAATTAACTTATTTCAGGGCTCAGTTAAGGAAGCAGATTAAACTCAGTGAGTAGGAACAGGCAGTTCATACTCTCTACTTATTTTCAACTCTTGCCTAGCCCTCTGGGGTTCTACACAATCTTGCTGTTTGAAGTGCAGTCCTTGGACCAGTAGCATTGGCAACCCTTGAAAACTTAGAAATGCTGACTCTCTGGCCCCATTCCAGAACTGGTGAGTCAGAATCTACATTTTAACAAGGTCTCCAGGTGATTCATATTTATGTGAACGTTTTGAGAAGTACTAGTCTCAAACTTGGCTTGAAGCTTGTATTGCTAATGAGACTATTCAACTTCAAAGCCATCAATCACACAATAAACAGAATAAGCACAAAAATGCCTGCCAAAATACGATTTGAGTAAAAACATAATTTAATCAGTTATCTTGCCTATCAGCTTATAAATGTGCTTTAAAACTTTAATGTGTGGGGGAGGAAGAAACTTTCCTCTATTCTTCCACGTTCTTCTGGCTGATTTAATAATTAAATCAACATGAGACAGACTAATAGGAGAAAATAGCCAAATTCAATTACGTGTGTATGTATGAGAACCCCAAATACATGACAGAGTCTGAGATACCACCCACCCCCACCTCGCCACATACATTAGAGGTTCAGAGACAGAAAGATTTTTTGCTTAGGGGTGAAGGTGGGGTGGGGACATGGGGGTTGACAGCTAAAGGGTACCGGGTTTCTTTTTCAAGTGATAAAAAAAATGTTCTAAAATTGACTCTGATGATGGTTGCATGTATCTGTGAATACTCAAAAGCCACTGAACTGTACACTTTAAATGGATGCACAGTGAGGTATGTGAATTATATCTCAATATAGCTGTTTTAAAAAGAATCTATGTCACTTAGTTTGTAAATATTAAATAATCCTTACTTAATGTCTTCTGTAAATATTTTGACTTTTCGGATTTATTTATAGCAAAGAATACCTACACTGAGAAAAACATTCAAGAAACACTGAACAGAATTCACTCTTTTTGGCCACTAAGGGGAAAAAAAATGTAGTCTTAGAGAATCTTCAGAGGGGACTTGGGCATAAGAAAACCAAAGGATCAATGAAGGCACTAAATGGAAAGAAGAAACACTTATTTAAATTAAAAAAATTGAAAACAATTGGGCACTAGCACTAATCACTAAAAGTCTTCAATTCTAACAAAGAATAACCCATGTAAATTCTAACATACCTTGAAGACATTTCATTAACAAATGACCTGTGTCTCCAATAAATAATTCAGTACATTTTATGTGGAGTGAACATGCAGGAATAGAAGTGCTTCTTTAGAATCGAAAACATCTTGTAATACATAATACTTCCCTGTCTTTTACCCCTCCGACCTTTTATTCTAATGGGTTAGAATCTTATTTAATGATCTAATTAGTCCAACTAATTTCTACTACATTAATCATTTTAGCAAGCAATTTTATATTTAGCATTAAAAATAGTATGAGTTTAAAAAAACCCAAAAAGCCAACCTATTGAATGGAAGAAGATATTCACAAATGATACATCTAGTAAAGGTTAATATTCAAAATTTATAAAGAACTCACACAACTCAACAGCAAAAAACAATCCAATTAAAAAATGGGCAGAGGACCTAAGTAGACATTCCTCCAAAGAAGATATACAAATGACTAATAGACATATGAAAAGATGCTCAATGTCACCAATCATCAGAGAAATAAATGTAAATTAAAACAACAATTGCATATCACTTTACACCTGTCAGAATGGCTATCACCAATAAATCAACAAACAAGGGAACCCTGGTGCACTGTTGATGGGAATGCAAATTGGTACAGCCACTATGGAAAAAGAGTTTGGAGGTTCCTCCAAAAATTAAAAATAGAACTATCTTATGATCCAGTGAGTCCACTTCTGGGTACTCACCTGAACAATTACAAAACAAGATCTATGCAATCCCACAATCCTTCCTTGCATCACTATTTACAATAGCCAAGGTATGGAAGCAATCCAACTGCCCATTAATAGATGTCTGGATAAAGAAGATGTGGTACATATATATAATAGAATACTACTTGGTCATAAAAAAGAATAAAATCTTGCCATCTGCAACAACATGGATGGATCTAGAGGGTATTATGCTAAGTGAAATAAGTCAAACAGAGAAAGACAAATACCATATGATTTCACTTATATGTGGAATCTAAAGAACAGAATAAATGAACAAACAAAACAGAAACAGATTCATAGATACAGAGAACAAACTGATGATTGCCGGATAGGAGGGGGGTTGGGGAACAGGGTGAAAAAGGTGAAGGGATTAAGAAGTACAAATTGGTTGTTATGAAATAGTCAATGTGATGTAAAGTACAGCACAGGGAATATAGTCAAAATAATGTAATAACTATGTATAGTGCCAGGTGGGTACTAAGCTAATCGAGATCACTTCATAAATTATATAAATGTCTAACCACTATGCTGTACACCTAAAACTAATATAAAACAATATTGAATGTCAACTGTAATTCAAAATAAATTAATTTTTAAAATCTTGAAAACAGTATGAGCTTTAAAGATTCAAATATTCACTATGACTACAAACACATGAACACTTTTACTGAGAATCGAAAAAAATAGACATTGTAACTTGTATACCTACTCAACTCGCTTGCCTTTGAACAGAAATTGTTAATAACAGAGTTATTTTTATCAGTGACACACACTGTTAAGCTAAAAAGAAAGTCATCCACAGTTCTCTTTAATGACCTTTTAGCATAACGGAATTGAGGCTGGTGTTCCAATTCGCAATGCCACATTACTAATAGTTTCATTAGCATGGGCTACATAATGAAATTTCATTCTTGTGGAAAGCACTGTACAGAAGGTCTGTATATTTTTTCTGATCTTCTTTTCCCCACGTATTTATATTAATTTTTACTGAGATATAATTTACATACACTAAAATTCATACTTTTGAAGTATACAAATTCAGTGGTTTTTAGTGTGGTAAAAACCACACTAAAAATATAGTGTGCACCATAGAGTGGTGCAATCATCACCATTATCTAATTTTAGAATATTTTCATTGTTCCAAGAAGAAATCCTGTGCCCATTAGCAGTCGCTCCCCATGCCCTGTCTCCGTCCAGCACCTGGCAATCACTGAACTATGTTTTGTCTCTATGGCTTTGCCTATTCTGGCATTTCATACAAATAGAGTTATACAATACGTGGCTTTTTGTGTCTAGCTTCTCTCACTTAGCATATTTTCAACGTTCATCCATATTGTAGCATGTATCAATATTCCTTACTTTTTATTACCAAATAATATTCCTCTATATAGATATTTCACATTTTGTTTATCCATTCATCAATTGGTGGTCATTTAGATCTAACCACTCAATTGAATAATGCTTTCATGAACATGTGTGTGCAACTTTCTGTGGCCATGTTTACATTTGTCATGGGTAGATGCCTAGGACTAGAACTCCTGGGTCATATGGTAACTCTGTGTTTAACATTTTGAGGAACTGCCACATTGTTTTCCAAAGTTGCTGCACCATTTGCAGCCTCTTCTTGAAGTTCAAATATGACATTTACAAATAGAAAATAATTTTTTATGGTTATTTTAAGGATTTCTCAATAATTAATCATTCTTACTTAACTAACTTATGAGCAACCCGGCCTGGTTCAAATCTTAGAATAGCAAGTTGAACCAAAGAAGATATACAGATGGCAAATAAACATATGAAAATATGTTCCACATTATATATCACCAAAGAAATACAAATTAAAACAACAATGATATACTGGCCAAAATCTAAAATACTACCACCAACAAACACTGGCAAGGATGTGACAGGAACTTTCCTTCATTGCTGATGGGAACGCAAAGTGGTATAGCTACTTTGGAAGTCAGGTTAGGTGATTTTTACAACACTAAACATACTTTTTTTTTTTTTTTTTTTTTGAGGGCAGTGTCACTCGCCAAGCCAGCGCTTAACAACTGCGCCACTCGGCCGGCCCGTAAACATAACTCTTAATGTACGCTCCAGCAATTGAGCTCCTCAGTATTTACTCAAAGAGGCTGAAAATTTATGTCCACTCAAAAACTTGCAAGTGGATGTTTATGGCAGCTTTATTCATAATTGCTAATATTTGGAAGCAACCAGGATGTCCTTCAGTAGGAGAATGGATAACTCAACTGTGATATATCCAGACAATGGAATATTATTCAGCACTGAAAATAACTGAACTACCAGGCCATGAAAAGATTTGGAGGAATTTTAAGTGAAAGAAGCCAATCAGGACAGGCTATGTACTATGTGATTCCAGCTATATGACATTCTGGAAAAGGCAAAACTATGGAGACAGTAAAATACCAGTGGTTGACAGGGATTGGGGCTAGGGAGGGATGTGTAAGCAGAGTATTCAGAGGATTTTTAGCGCACTGAAAATACTCTGTATGATGCCGTAACGATGGAGACATCATCATACATTTGTCCAAGCCCACAGAACACACAACACCAAGAGGAAATCATAATGTCAATTATGAATTTTGGATGACCATCATGCACCAATGTAGATTCATCAATTGTAACAAATGCACCACTCCGGTGAAGGATGTTGCTCGTCGGGGAGGCTGTGCATGTGTGGGGACGGGGACATATAGGAAATCTCTGTACCTTCCTCTCAATTTTGCTGTAACCAAAAACTGCTCTAAAAAATGTGGCAATAAAAAAATAGCATGTGATACCGTTAAGAATCAAAAGCATATTTGCATTCAGAGAAAAGTATAATATTTTGCAATTTGAACCCTCACATGTGCATGCAAACAAAATTTAGGCATGTTAACAAGCTCTAACTGGCAGTTGTGTGTTCCCTAATGCCAAGTCATACTCACTACAGTGTAACATTTTATTCCAAGAACCTGAGTTCATGTTGGCTTTTACAACTGTTTTGGCTTTGATGACTCTGAAGGGGAAGCTGTGATGCTTACTTATACAGTGTAACAGCACAAGATCAAGTGCTCTAAGGGGAGCAAGCTTCTTCAAGTTCTCTCTGACCTTGGGCAAGTAAGTGACTCACTCATCCTTTCTCCCACTTGTAAAGCTGAGTAAGAACAGTGCCCATTTCACAGAGTTGCTTTGAGGAACAATCAGAAATCATGCATGTAAACTGTCTAGCACATCGGAAGAATAAATACTGCCATTTTTTCTATTTTTACCAGTCATAAAGTCATAATGTAAGTTAGAACTAAAAAGAACCACTTAAGGAAGAGTGACTATTAAAAACAATTTTCTGACTTACAATAACAATTTCAAAGTTATAACCTGTTTACATCCTAGAATGATTTTTTTTTTTTTTTTTTTTTTGAGGACAGTGTCACTGGCCCTCATATGTGGGACCTGCACCCGGCCACTGGCTTCCCAAGCCAGCGCTTAACCACCGCGCCACTCGGCTGGCCCAAGAATTATCTTTTCTAAGTCACTTTCCTGGGCCCCAGTTTCCTGACCTGTTAAATGGGCATATAAATACCTGCTTCCATCTTAACACTATTTTGAAAATTTAATGAGAAAGTATGTGGAGGATTCCTTGTAAATTAACTTTAAAAATGACTTATTATGCACCTATTTTGTGAAAAGCCCTGGGCTAGGTAAGTTGAACAAAACAAGCAACAACAAAACAAAAATAAAACTTGGGGCAGCCGGCCAAGTGGCTCAGGTGGTTGAGTTTGCTTAAGAGCATGAGCTCTGAGCAATAGGGTCGCTGGTTCAACTCCCACATGGGCCAGTGAGCTTCGCCTGAGCTGCGCCTGAGCTGAGCTGCAGCTGAACTACCAACAGGTGGGAGGATGGCTCAGCTGGTGAGAGCACATGCTGTTAACGACAAGATTGCCTGTTCAATGGTGGGCTAAGCCCACCCCCAGCTGGGACTGAACCCAGCACCTTGAGCTGACCTGCCGCCCGGATGGCTCAGTGGATACAGCGTGTGCTCTTAACAGCAAGGTTGTCGATTCGACTCCCACTTGGAAAAAAAAGAAAAACTTGGGGCAATCCTGAAAAAGAAACTGTTATAAAAATTTACGATGGTATCACTAGTGAAAAACCTCACAGGCCAAAACTTTGATATTTTCTTATTAATGGGTAAAAAATTTTAAATGAGCTTCATTTCACTTTGCCATGCAATAACATGCATATTCCATTACTGAATAACTGGAATTATTTGAGAACATCATACCCAGGCCTTGCTTATTCAGTGTTTCCCACCAACTGGGGTTGGGCTCAGAAGATTCGAATGTTAACATTAACAGCTGAGAAGTTAATTATTGCTCACTATTTTCATAAGGTTTATCAAAATTTAACTGAACTTCCTTAAGGCACTGAGCTACCTTGTGACCTCGTGGTCCAAGTGGGCAGGGAATCACAGCACAGGACCAAAGGGAGGACTGCAGAGCCAGGCTTTAGCAAGTCCCCTTTCTGTTCCACCCTAGCTTGACAGGCAGGAGGGGGCTGGGCAGGAACCATTAGTGTTTCTGTGCTGGGATTCTGCCACCAGACCAGCCCTCGTTCAGGTTCCTGCCTTAGCACTAGTCTAGCTGCCCCTTCTGCCTCTTCGCCTCGGTTTCCTCACTTGTAAAATGAGGATAATAACAGCACATTCCTCAAAGGCTAGCTGTGAGGATTAAAAGATAGCACATAACCCCCTTCCCCCCAGAGCAGAGTGTGGCACAAGAAGAGATCCATTAACTATTCCACGTAATAAGAATTATTAGTTGTGATTGTTTTACAAGTAGTACGCAAAATATCCTCTCTTTATAAATGAGTATGTTAACATGAGAGTTTCTCCAACAAGACAATTTTATTTTAGAAAGAATCTTCCACAGGAAAGGAGAGGGTGGAAGAGAGGGCAGGGAGGAACTAAGGCATGAAAGCCAGCCCCTGTTCCCACAGAGCTTCCAATTTGGTAACACACACTTGTAGATTGATAGAGAGAAGACAAGAAGACGGAGTCTGAAGTGTAATTAGATGTAAACAAATGCTAACACTACCACCTCTGAGCTGGCTCCAAGAACTGATAACACACAGGGAACACAAAGTGGAGGCCATGGCATTCCCTGACGACTTGCTTCCAGCAGATCTAAGGCCTGAGCTCACTGGGTACATTCAGAGAGTTACTAAATGAAGCCTTCAGACAAGGACTACGTAGGACAGAAGACACAGTCTACTGGGATCAGAGGAAGATGGATCAACAAGCACAATGTGGGGAAAAAAGATAAAACATGAAAACAAAAACAGCCATAAAACCAATGAATGTTCTAATAAAGAACAATGTGTTTCCTGAAACTAGGTGGGGAAAGAGCTGAGGTGGGGGAGCTGTTCTTTCATGCATAAAGCTTTAAAGGGTGTGAATGAAAACTCACCAAGGTTTAATTTCTTTTTTAAGGATCCTCAATTTGCTGGCTTAAAAAATAACAGTGAATCCCTGGGCCTTCACTAAGATCGTATCCCCAAACCTATCTCTCTGTGAGCTTCAGGGCAGAAAAAAAAGGACATGTGCTTGTCTGGCAGTGCTCCTAGCTCAGTACTGACAGGAAATGGGTGCAAAGGGCAGTGGGGGAAGAGATACTACTAAGCCTCCTTTTTGGCTAGCCAGGACCTTTATGAACAGTTTCCCTGAGAGCGGTTTACAGAACATTACTCCCCGGAAGATATTTCCAAAAACAAATCAAGTAGGTTTGCAAAAACACTTTACACAGCATTCACATCTGGGACTTTCTCCAGACACATCAGCATTTTAAGAGCTCTGAGAAGTCTTGCAGCAAAGAAACCAGATTATACTTGTTTAACCATGTAACTGGGAAACTTCCAGCATCTTGGCCAGTGTATGGGGCAGGTGATGGGGACTGAACCCTCCCTGCAAATAGAGGTGGAGAGGAGCATATTGATGGCTTCTCAGGGAGGGAAAAAGACACTGTTGGAAGAAAACAATTGAAAAGCTTGTTGCAATTCAGGAGGCTGTGGTGGACGGGGGCGGGGTGGGGGGGTGGAGGGGGAACACATGTCTGAGGGTCATCACACCATCTTCTAAGGGGTGGGTACCTCGAGCTAACTGGGAAGCTAAATTTGCTGACTCAGTTATGCAAGAGGGGGCCCCATCCCCAAAGGCCCTGCTGCATCCTTTCTCATTCACCATCCAGCAGCTCCTTCAACTAAATGCAGTCAGGACAACTACTATTACAGTAATACTGGTTGACTTTTGTTGAGCTCTTTCCCCTGTGTCAGGCATTCTTCTAAGCACTTTATATGGAATTAATCTGATTATTTGTCAGAACAACCAGATACGGTAGGGACTGTGACCTTCATTTCATAAATGAGGAAATTAAGGCACACTTGAAACAACTTGAGAAAATATTGAAAGAATATCTATTGGAAGTAGTATAAAATGCTGAACATACCCGGGCCTGTATTTTACCAAGAGAGTGGTTTTGCTATTAATATCCTGCAAAATACTCTTTGGGAAATATTGGTTTTGACTCATTCCCTCTCTTAGCAGTAAGGGGAGACTGGCCTTTCCTGGTTGGCAGGGTGCCAGCTGCTAGTCACCCTGCACTATTGGGGACCTGTTTTCCATGACCCCTCTCAGGCCCCTGTGTGAAACAGAGACCGAGGGGAGCCTACTGACGGGTTTGGGATCCCCTAGACCAGCATTCTCCAGTAGAAATAAAATGTGAGCCACACATGGAAGTTAAGAAATTTCTAGTAGCCACATTAAAAAAAAGAAGTCAAAAGAAACAGATGAAATTCATTTTAATAATATATTCTGTTTAACCCAGATATCCAAACTATTATCATTTCAACATGTGGCACTTGCCACATTTCAAGGGCTCAGGAGCCACATGGGGCTGCTGGCTGCTGTGCAGGATGCTGCATTCCAGGCGTGGGTGTTTGCAGAGTGAATACTGGGGGCAACATGACAGGCTACATAAGAGTTTGGGCTTGGGAGTCCGAGAGACCAGTGTTCAAATTCCAGCTGTTCCACATTCAGTCTCTGTGACCTTGGGCACGTCACTTAACCACGCCATGCCTCAGTTTCTCATCTGTGAAAAGGGGATAATAATGACCTCTCCCTAATATACAAAAACATGCTGAAACACGGCCTGAGGCACAGCAGCACTCCAGGAGTGCTGGCTGTGGGACTCATTTCTGAAAAAGAGCACCCTTTAAGGCTGCTGGAACGAAGGGGCTCCAGGCTCCCTGCTATCTCACATTTGTTGCAGCTCCTGGGTGGCCCTAAGGCTAAACGTTGCCTGTGGTGGGTCTAGGTATCATTCCCATATCAGAGATTAAAGAGCAGATGGGCAGGAGCTCTTTAAAATGGGCTCTAAGCAACTAGTGGAGAGCATATCTCCCACATTCTTTTGATACACAAGTTTCCCAGTTTACACAGCACTGAGGAAGAGTTTATACACCGCAGCGTGCAGGACAAACCCTTTCTGGTCCTGAAGTCCATGTTCCAGTGGCTATGACAACAAGTGGTAGCAGGGCCCGCTGTGCTCTGACCTCAGTGGGCCTTACCAGGAGCCCTCCTGACCACAGGCCCCCTTTCCGCAGCACTCAGGCTCAGCTCAGATATTCAGCAATTCAGCTCTTGCTGTGACAACTTAATCCCTTAAATGAATTAAAAGCCTAATGTCTTTCTCCATAGCTGTGAGATAACTTAAATGATCTCACTTGTTTATTAATTGCCCTTATCCTTAAATCCAGTGGCATTCCCAAAACCTCATTTGAGTCACACTTTTGAACATCCTCTTTCTAGGCACTTTTCACAGACAGCTTCTCTTCAATTTGCAGCCTAGAAAGAATATATGGTTGGGAAGTAGGAGGCGAGTGTTCAGGGCCCATTTTTCTACTCGCTCTAAGATTATGAATCCCTTCAAAATTCTTAGCCTTGATCCTCTTATCCATGAAGAGAGGGACTGAAATAGAAGTTCTCTCTAAAATCCCCTCCTGTAATAAAAACCTATGAGCTCTCATATTTGAAAAGATGAAAGAGAATAATGCTGAAAAATGAAATCCTAACATTCAAAAGGGCAAAACCCAACAAAGTCTCACTGTCCCTCTAAGATACAGAAGAAATAAGCAAACAGTAGGTGGGGTGGGTGGGAGGGAGGTGACAGGATAACACAAATGGGGAAGACCAACACAAAATAAGTGGCCTGTACCTGATGTTAGGTAATACCAAGGGAGGTACAGTGTATACATCTCTAATATTTACTGTGACGTTTTTATTTTGGACCTGTTAAAACAGAAAACATTTCTGAAAACTACTTTCACTCTTTCTAATTTGACTTGTTACAATTGAAGAGTATCAGAGGATTAGGAAACTGGCTTAAAAGAAAAAAGTGCATTATCAAAATTGCGTTTGGAGAAACTCTTGTATTGCCCACAAAGCAGAATAGGAACTTTGGAAAATAATGGGGTCATATCTCCCACTCCTCTTCCCAGGAGCGTTATGTCATAGACGGCTGACTCTCCCACCACTAACTCGGTCTCACTGTCCTCTGGCTTTCTCTTTCTCTCCTGCGTGCACTAAGTGCGAAAGAACATAGTTTCATTCTTAGGTAACCAAAACTTCTTCTGTAACTGTTTCACCTATGCTCCACCAGAACACATTCCCATAATAAAATACACTGGCTTGAAATTGAAAGTTGTCCTTGTAGCTAGCAATTAGAAATAAAAACGATAGCATGCCTTTTCTGTTGGCATAGACAATGGCTTTCAATAACAAGCCCTAAATAAGCCTTTTCCCAGTCCACTGCTCTTCACCTGTGTCTTGGACAAATTCTACCCTGCACGCCCCACTATGTTTTCCTGCAGTGTAGTCCTGAGACACCATGAAATCTTCGGTGCGTGAAATGTTTGCAATAAAATAAGGAAGCCATGTATGAAAGAAGTGTCTGCAAATAAAGACAATGAAAAAGACAGCCACAGTCTCAGGGAAAATACTTATCTGATAAAGTGCTTATATCCAGAATATATAAAGAACTCTCAAACTTCAATAATAAGAAAACATTTTTTTTTAAATGGGAGAAAGATTTGAACAGACACTTAACCTAAGAAGATACATAGATGGCAAATAAGCATATGAAGAGATGCTTAATCGTTAGGAAAATGCAAATTAAAACTGTGATGAAATACCACTACGCACCTATTAGAATGGCTAAAATTAAAAACAAACAAACAACAAAATATTGGCAATAACAAGTGGCAGTGAGGATGCAGTGGAAATGGAACTTTTATACCCTGGAGGTGGAACTGCAAAATGGTACGGCACTTTGAAAAATAGATGGGCAGTTTCTAAGAAAGTTAAGCATATTCTTATCATATAACATAGCAATCTCACTCCTAAGTATTTATCCAAATGAAATGAAAACTTAGGTTCACCCAAAACCTTGTATGCAAATGTTGATAATGACCTTATTTGTAATTGTCCAAACTTTGTCCCTCCACTGGGTAACGGATAAACAAACTGCAGTATCCCCATACAATGGAACATGGCTCACAATAAAAAAGGATGAGTTACTGATACAGGCAACACCTGGATGAACCTCACATGCACTGTGTTTAGTGATTCTGTTATATGACATTCTGGAAAAGGCTAAATTGCAGAGACAGAAAACAAGAATTGATTACAAAGGACCCAGGAATTATTCTCTATCTTCATTGTGAGTTGATTACCTCACTGTACGTATTTGCTAAAACTTGCAGAACCGTACACTAAAAACGATGGCTGTTGCTGCATGTAAATTACACTTCAATAGAAAAATGGAAAGAAAATACTAGAAAATGAAAATATTTGTAAAAAAATAAAACTGAACAGAAAAATGCTGAGGCCAATCACATCAACTTGAAGTTTTTCCATACGACACAGGCCACTGTACATTCAACACCCCACTCTAATTCTAATTCAGATGAGAGATGGGGATCGATAAAAAAGGATGCATTTTGCCAACATTTGCCCTTCGTTTTACTTTTTTCCTTCTCAAAGTTCACCACCCACATGTGCATGAACCATCACGGCTTGCATTTCCTCAGGTTCCATTTCGTGATTTCAGAATGCTTCTTACTTATTCACGATTTTCAGCTGCACAGAACATTGATGCAGAAGCCTGGACCCACATAAGCAGACTTTGGTTACCATAAATGGCTACAATAAAAAGGTTTTGTAATAATCAGATTTTCATAAACAACCTAACTTTGGTGGATACAAAGTTTAAAAATGTAAACCTCAATTGCATGACAAAAATAGCACTTTATTAAATGAGCGGGTTTATTCCCTCAGAAAAAGATAGAAGGTAGATTCAATAGATTCTACCATATCTTACTTCAAAGAGACAGCTGCTTAGGTGACCGGTCTGAGGGCCATCAGATTAACCCCAAACACCCCCTGCCTCTCAGCTTGCACACCTGAGCCCTCTGCCCCAGCCTTCTGCCATTTCTTAGAACCCTTCTTTAGAAATGATAAACATTGTAAGCTGTTTCCAGGGGCTACTGGGAAGATGAATAAATTAGCAAGTATCTGTATGACCCTTTTTCCCCAGCTGAGAATGGATTTCTGAAGCAAAGTGATGTAAACAAGCAAGGTTTGATGACAGGGGACACGGAAAGGAACTGACAATAAAGTAGGTAGCCCTTAGGCTGTCTCTGGATCCAGAAGTTACAAAAGGGCCGGAGGGAGAGGGCAGGAAAGCATGTTGTACATCAAAGAGCCCTAATGTCAGGACCAAACCTAACTTGCTGTTTTACATTCCGGACAGCAAAATGGACTTCAAAACACAGGTGAGTGAAAAATCCTTGAGTGGAAGATAAGGTCATCTCAGTAAACACTGTAAAGTGAGGATCTTCCTACTGATAGGTTTAAAAAAAAAACACAAAAAAAACCAAGAGGGCTATCAAGGTACTTGAGACAAAGGATCAAAAAAATCACCTACCCACACTGTCTTTTGTGCTCAACACTCTGGAAGGCAGCTATGCTCACCACTATACCACCAACGCCCTTCTCAACGAAATTACTCTGATAAGTGGCTTTGTTCTTGGTTCCTGCTCTGGGTTTTGGCCTGACTCTGCTCTTCCAAATTGTTGCAAATGCAGCCTAACCTGATGATGATAAAAGCGAATCAGAGTGAAAGTAGTAGGAAAGGGAAAAGGGCCATAGGGAGCAAAACTAAAACTCGAAAGGAAACAGCGATTTTAACAATGACAATGATAATAAAGTGAAAAGTTACTTAAGAGACATAACAATGAATTGCAATGTGTGGACCTTGTTTAGATCATAATTTAAACAAATGGACTGTAAAGTGGCATTTGGGGGGACAATTTGAAAAATTTTCATATAGGTACTATTTAGGTGGTATGGATAAATTATTGTTGATTTTGCTCACCATGACAAATAATGTTATAATTATGTAAGAAAATATCTTCATTTTCAAGACATGTATATTGGAGAATTTAGAGAGGAAATGTCATAACTTGTTTAGTTTAAAATACTCTAGCAGCAATGAAAATTAAGAAGCAAATGTGTAAAATTCTTTGTCATCGTTAAATGTAGATGGTATGTTTATGGTGGCTCATTTTACCATTGCCTCTGCTTTTATTAAATGCTTTTAAAGAATCAAGATGAAAAGTAAAATTTAAAAAAAAGTTCAATGAGTAAATGAGAACAAATGAAAGAAGAAACTGTTCCTGCATTAGAAGTTTCATTTTTACTATCCTTTAATGACTTTATTGGAGTAATGCACTATTAATTTCAGTGTTTAAAAAAAAGCAATATTTTTATATAAATGCCACAAAGAAGCTAAAGCTGAGAGAATCAGCTCAAGGATTCAGTTATTTAAAACAGTAATTTTCCTAATAATTTAAAAAGGGTTTTAGAGGTCATTGCTTATATTGACTGTTTATTAATCATCAAGCCATTAAGGAATATAAAAAAGAGAAAAAAGGTACAAAGACTGATGAGGAACAAAACGGGGTAAATGAAAGGAAACTGAGCCAAAACAATACCCCCAATGGCAGAAACCATCTTTACAGATCAAATCAGTCCTGGGTTGGAGTGCCAGCTGTTTCCTTTACACACTGCAGACAAGTTCACTGACCTTCCTGAGTTCAGTTTTCTAGTTTGTAAAATGGGAATAACTGCAGCACCTTCCTCCCAGGGTGCTGTTCCGGGAATAAGTGAAATAGCACACAGAGTGCTTTTGCACTGCCCAGCACAGGGCTCCTCAAATGTTGCCTGTTCTTCTCTGTTCACAGGCTGAGAGGGAAGGAAGAATGTGAGGATATGAAAGTATGTGGGAAAATGGAGGCAGGCTGGCTTCTCACAGAAATCACTAATTAGCCAACAGCCACTGACATCCTTGGGCCCAGACAGGACCGTGAGGTCAGCCAAAGCTCTGTTACTGCCTGGAACCCTCGAGCTGTCCCAGAATGTTTACTTAAAGCCCCCTCAGAGGTCTGCCCCTTAGCTCTGTCTCTCACTCCATTTGGGCCCAACTCTCAGCGCAACTAATCTCATCAGTTAATCTATGCTAAATTATTAATGGGATCCAAGAGGTTAATGTGTAACAAGCACACACTCCAACAGAGGCATGCTGGAGACACAAGGCCTCCATGAGTCATTAGTCTGGGTGGGAATTCTGGGTACCAGGCAGCCCTCCTCAAAATAAATAAAATTCTAGGAAGGTTATTTAAAAAATCCTGCCTGCAAAAGTAATTCATATGTGAATGGTATCAAATCAACAAGGAAATAGACCAAAAAATCCTCTATCGACCAGACCAGGACAAAAGGGTATGTTCATGAGCATTGTGACCTTGGGTAAGTCAACTTTATGGACTTCTGTGTGTCTGTTTTTCCATTTGCAAAGTGGAGGCTGAGGTAAGGATTAGAATATATAATCCATGTAAAGCGTGTGGAATAGTCCCCGCCACGATACATGCTCAATAAATGTTAGCCACTGTTAGTATTATTTAGAGAATAGTTTAGATGGAAGTCAAAAAAGATGCTCGGAAAACCTAAGTAAACAAGGATTTTCTAGATGGTGCCTTCCTCCACTCATTTCAGTGTAATTTGGCCTGCAGTATAGCATAGTGGAATCAGATCTGGGTCCATGGCAGCCTCACTTCCTACCCGCTGTGTGACTTTGGACAAGTGGCTCAGCCTTTCTGAGCTCTGATTTTCTCAACTGTAAAATACCTACCCTGTACTGTTGATAAACTAATTACACATGATAATGTATGGAACATGTGTAGCATTGAGACCCCATATACTCTTAATATGAGGCCAATAAATGATGGTGTTAATTATCTTCTATTTCCCAGCCTTTATGATCGTATTCTTGGGAGCCCAACCAAGAAGTGACAGCGCATTCTAAGGGGGGTGATGGACAGTCTCCCCAGTGCCTGATGGAGACTAAGCCATGGTATTCCCAATGTCAATCCAATAGGCACAAGGCAATCTAGCTGGGTCAAGAGGGACCCCCAGCTTTGACCAGCCCCAGTGTCCCCAAGAAGCAGCCATGAAGCACGATTTTCATTGGTCTGGTTTCTGAGATTGGTTAATTCCCACCCCCTCGCCACCACCCCCGCCCCCAAAAGAAAAATGGGATCTTGACTTGGCTTAGTCCTTGTTGACAAGTGCCATGGGTTTACAAAATAACTACATGCCGCTACTTCCTTTTCTTTTTATACTACATTTTCTGATTATGAAACTATTATAGAGTCACAGCAAAAAATATAAGAATATAAAATACAAAGGTAAAGATTGGCTATGTTCCTGCCAACCAGAAATAACCCCTGCTAATATTTCCATGCATATTACTTCAGATCTTTTCTTTATATACACATGTACCCACACACTTCCTTATGTTTTTAAAAATGAGATCATACCATACGTACTATCATCACTACCTGTTCTATATATATATATATATATATATATATATATATATATATATATATATATATCTGTGTTTGTTAACATCAATCTCTGCCATCATTTTGAATGGCTGCATAGGAATCTATCAAATGCATACCTCATAAGTTATTGATCTATCCTCACCGATGGACACTAGGGTTGTTTCCAGCCTTTTGCTATAATAAACTACACTGTGCTGAGTATTCTCCCATAAATGCCTTCACACAGCTGTCCAATTATTTCCTTGGAAGTGGCACTAATGGGTCAATGAGTGTACAGTTCCTAAATGCCTTAAAATACAAAAAACAGCTGGCCTTGCTGAGATGGGAGGGTGAGAGAGGTATTTTAGAAACAGAAAAACACTGTCTTTTAGGCCCAGGCAAATAAAACGGTCTTCTGTGGGCCCACTCCACGACCTTTCACTCAGTTACCTACCAGAGAGCATGTCCATCTTCCTGATAAGAACAACTGAATCCTCTTGTGCTAAATTCAGGGTCAACTAGAGTGTCTACGTGACAGAACTTGGGGTTTCATCTGGAAATGCAATGTGAAGGATAGGAAGAAAGTGGCTTACAAATGCAACAAACTCTCCTGAATGGCTCTCATGGGTCTGCCACTTGCCTCCCCTGGAATGTGGGGCAGTGTATGGGGCACTGTAGTCACAAAGGCATAGGAAAAAGAAGGCTCCTCATACCCCACCCTGAATCCTGAGGAACTTACAAACAAGATGAAAATCACAAATAAATGCAAATACACTCAAGTGCCCCAACCGTATACACAGACATAATCAATAATGGCAAAACAGAGACACTCTAGAAAGGGCAGCCACTGGGCCAAGAGAAACTTACCAGAAATAAAATCTGCAAATGCAACATGAGGCATAGAGGAAACAAGCAGACAGACAGCCTCTCAGCCCTCCCACTGGCCAGCAGGGTGACCTTGGGCAAGTCCCAGAGCCCTTCAAATCTAAGCTACCAAGTACCTTTAAGCCTAATCACAAGAACCTGACTAGCTTTGGGTTTGGTATTTTGAGTTTTTCTTCCCTTGCTATAGTGTTTTAATTACTATTGTCATGATCTGTTTGTTTGTTTTTTAAATCTGCCATTCACTGATCGTCTACCATCTGCTAAACATGTTCTGGGAGCCTTCATTAGTTCATGCTCACTCAGTCCTGACTAGACCCATGGAAGATACATATTATTCTTACTTTACGCTCTAAATGTGCTTGAGGTCACATTAATAACTGGAATACAGATAATTCCTGATTTTATCCACATGGCACAGAGGAATTAATAAATACTTTATGGCTGAATGAATAAGTGCCCACATGAATGAATAAATTAAGTCGTAGACATCTTAACTAAACCCATGAAGTTTTCACTATATAAGACTCCTTCTACATATGTCTTTTTACTACGTCATCTGAGAATCTTTTCTTGAAAATTATACATACATGAAGAACCAGGAATGAATGAGACTTAATTCCATCTGCAGCCAGTAGTGTAGAGCCACAGAGCCCTTCCCTGGGTAGACTCCCATGATCCTGCAACTAAAGGGTTACACCTAGCTCAGCAAGGGGCTTCTGGGGGCCTGTTCCAAGGCTAGGCCTATCTTAAATTCTGATGGGTTGGTAGTGAATATATAGGGTATCACTCCTGGAAATAGATAACAACATACCAGGACTACAGTTTGCTCATCTGTTCAGAATTAGCATGGTAGTCTAGAGCAGACTGCTAAGGTTTCCTCCAGCGTAAATAGTCTATCGTCAAATAAGAAGAGACGACATAGAAAACAATAATGGAGAAAGCCAAAGGCAAAGCAAGCAGCAAGCTATGGACAGTAGTTACTGCCTCCATTACAAACTCAGCAGGGACTCGCACAGTTAGCTGAACTTTGGAATCACTTGGAGCACTTAGTAAATCTCACCTCACTTGGGGAGAGTTGTTTGTTTGTTTATTTGTTTTTCTAAAGAATCTGCATTTGTATAAGGTTCACAGGGTACTTCTAAAATTTACTCTTGGTTACCAACCACTGTCCTGTGGGGAAATCCCTGAAGCTGAATGGATTGATGTTTGCAGAGAAGATATTTTCCCATCTGGCAAGAGGGACTTTTCCCACACCCCCACCTATTTTGACTCCCTGTGCAAAGGCTACCTGGTTTCGGAGATTTCCATGACCTGTTGGTCCATCCCTCTAATGGCTGCTGGTGAACTGTGCCATATTCCAAAGTTCTTTCCAACTGTTCTGAGCCTCCTACATCTGAATTCAAAGAAAGGGTGCAGAAGCAGCTGGAAGAGAGAAACCAGAGTGGCATAGTCCAGCAGCAACCTTTGGAAGAGCCAGTGAAAACTGCTGGGCACCTGATTCATCCCTCAGGATGAAGGTAGGGCCCACCATATTGGTCACTGGCAAGCAAAGATCAGCAGGAAAAATAAAAGTTGGCAGTGGCGATTTAGAATGTGGCACTTAAAGGCCCTAGCACCAATAAGGACTAGAATCCAAATAAGCATCTATGAAAAAGTAAGGCATCTTCTGTTGTCCTCAATCTTCACCTTTTCAGATTCCCTCCTCTTTGTGTTTTTAACAAGGTTTGACAATGATTTATCCTTTAGCCCAGAAAATCAAATCAAATATTCCCTGACTTGGATAATTATTAAAAAAATAAACCTTGAGGATTTTTTTGAATTATGGTATTTTCTCTCTCTCTCTCTCTCTCTCTCTCTCTCTCTCTCTCTCTCTCTCTCACACACACACACACACACACACACACACACATGAACGCACACACACATACACATCACACCTAGACAGAGAGAAACAGGTTGTGGAATAAGACAGGAAAACATGGATTGTCATTAGTCTAACAGTGAAATATTGGGTAAGCTCCTTCATGTCTGAAATACTACTCAACTCCTTTACCAGGTATAGCAGAAGTAAGAATGGTACCCATCTCATAGGTTGTGGCAAAGATTAAGTAAAGTAGTATATATAAAGTACTTTGTACAATGCCGGTAGAGAATAGCACCATAATAAATGGCAGTTTTTAAAAAATGTTGGTTTGCTGCCACTTTAGGGCAGAAAAATGTCAAAGTACCACTTCAATAAATCGATTACTGAAAATATTATTTGAGTACCTTTTGAACATATATTAGTAAGATAAAAGGGGAAGAATCCATATTTCTTTTCTATCAGGTGACATACATACACACACACACACACACGTATAAACTATGCACTTGCTAACTCAGATTTGGGAAGTCAAGAAGTAAAGTTCAACATTCTTACTAGTATGGCCCACAAAAAATGTGAAAAATGTCTTGCAGTTGAACTTGCTAGCAGCTGCCAGCCTTGGCACCAGCCAAGCTGCTGGGCTCTCAGCCTCCCACCCCCACCCCAGGCTCTTTAAAGAGTCCAACAGACAATATTTCAGTTATAGCCCATCTAGCTTTGGTGATAAGAACACAGCACTGCATGGGATAAAGCTAAAAGTCCTATGACACTACAACCTATGACTTGGCTACTCCAGGTTAGAGGTAGCCAGTGTTCTTTTATTCAAGGAATAATAAAAGAGCTTTATAAATAATAACTCCAGGAGGGAATAAGACACTGTACTCTTCTTAGTGGAAGAACCTGATACAGCTACGAGATGAAACAAATGATCGTTTGGGAAGCAATTTAGGAAACTCCCTGAATTTTGGTATTAAATTTTGGTCTTATTTGGAGATGCCAGAAAGACCCTAAGAAATTATTTAATTCAGATAAGTGACTTTTAAAAATTAAAAAAAAAATAGGGAGAACGATGGAGTTTAGAAACAGTTAAGTCCAAGAATTTTTTAAAAAAAAAGTATATTAACAAACATTCTAAAACAGGACCCAACTGAGAGATGATTTCTAATTATATGCTCTCATCAGAGTGAAAGTAATGAGGCTTCCAAGACAGTGAAAGGTTGCTTCAAGACTGCAGACTGAGAAACACAGACAAGCATAAGCTTTCCAGGGTGCCCAGAATGACACATCCTTGATGATGGCCAAACATGTCAGCATAAAGCCTCAAAGAATCTGGCCAGGAGAGAAGGAAATCTAGTTATGGGCACATACACATTTAATAGAAACCCGACAGTGCAACCTACAGTTCCAGTGCTGTATTTCCTAAAACCACAGAAAATTAGCTAAACTAAAGTGATAGGAAGAATTCCAAGAAACACAGTTTTTATGAGTTCCATTTGAAAGACTTTTTGTAACCTTACATGGTAAAAAAAAAAAAAAAAAAATGAATAGAAAACACCAAGAGAGGGCGGGCCGAGTGGCGTGGTGGTTAAGCGCTGGCTTGGGAAGCCGGTGACCCAGTTCGGGTCCCACATATGAGGGCCAGTAACACTGTCCTCAAAAAAAAAAAAAAAAAGAAAACACCAAGAGACACAAGCAATTGCTGGTTGAGGATACAGCTATAATAGCCTCAAGGCATTACCAAAGCTTAACCATAAATATTAGCAACTTCAACAAACATAGGCAGCTCTGCTCATAGGGGGCTTGGAGGCACCTCTGAGTTTGCATTCTGAATTCTGGCTTTGTCACTTATTAGCTCTGCACCTTGGAAAAGTTACTAAACCTCTCTCTAGCTGTCACATCTGTACTATGGGGACATACCTACCTCACTTGCAGACTAGACACAAGACAATGTAAATGGTAGTGGTTTGTGGCCTGTGAAAAATCTACATCTTAGTAGCATGGCAATTAACCTTAACCCATCTCACAGAAATAGGCTCTCTGCTTAAGCAAGAAGCAAATACCTGAGGTGTCACATGCATGCCTTCCTGTTGAGGGCTGTCTGTGGGGGGTGCTGCGCCTATAGATAATGTGGGGTTTGTTTTGTTCCTCTTCTTCTTGTTCATCAATGGACAGTAGTGGTTCAATAAAATATTCCCCATCATGGGACCGGAATGTGCCCAGCTGCAAATGAAGAAATCAGAGGTTGGTTTAATATAACTCAGCCATTGGAGGAAAGAGAACCAATGAAACACTTCAAAGTAGAGATGGAGCCATTTTACCCAATGCTTTTTCAGGAGGGCTACTTAACCAGAAAATGCTGCCGGCATACTCAGAGAAGCAGTTTATTGTCACTGTCTGCCATATCAGTACCCTATCCTTGATTTGACTCTACTTTGTTACACCTGCTATCCAAATCTGTCTCTAAGAAATGCTTCCTTGGTGCTTAAGTTCTGATCACATACTCCCTTCTTCTATAGACAGCTGAAAGAGTGTTTCTCTGTGTTAAAGACAGCCTAGAAGCTTAGGAACAAGTGAGCTCCAAGGGACAAGCTGACCCATGGAAGCCTTATTAATTCAAATTCAGGCAGCGTCTGTTGGCCACAAGACACTCAAGGTGGTACCACTTGTACCACTGGCACATGAGTCTTTCACCACCCCTTCTCTTTGCAATAGGGAGTGATGAGATACCATGCTTCGGAGTCAGGCTGACCTAAATTCCAGTGTCAGCACCACCACTTACCCACCTGCATTGGGCAAGTTTCTTAACTCTCTGAGCTTCAGCTTCCTTGTTTGTCAATTTGGGATAAAAATACTCACTGTAAAGAGTTATCCTGCAGATTAAATGAGATAATGCATTTAAAGTACTTAGCAAAGTGACAACTTACAAGGGCTTAGAACACATTAGTGACTTTTGCTGGTGTCAGCCTCTAACCACCAAGCATTCTGAGCACCTTGGAAGAGGTGTCTTTCTCCTCCCCTTCCCACACACCCACAAGTTTTGCAAATGATGAATGATGCCTCAAGGGTGAACTACCAAAACCAAACACTACAAGAGCACTAAAAAAGTTCCCCATGTCATGCTGGTGGGCAGTGTTTAAAGGGAGAAATCAAGCTCTTTATTCTTCCTCCATTGTTCCTTTTCCTGCACTGTGGGAGGAAGAAGAGGAAGAAGGAGAGAAAGGGGAGGAAGGGGAGGAAGAGGAGGAAGAGGAGGAAGAAGAAGAGGAAGAAGAGAAGAAGGAGGAAGAGGAGGAGGAGGAGGAGGAGGAAGGAAAGTAGGAAAGAAAGAAAGGGAAAGAAAGCAAAGCAAAGCGGAAGTCTTCTTCCTCCCCTGGACACAAGGGAAATGGCTGTCCCTAATGGTCACAGGTAGCATTAGCATCATCCAGTAATTTGTTAGAGATTCAGCTAATCATGCTCCACCTCAAATCTGACCTACTGAATCAAAACCTCAGGTTAGGCCCCAGGAATTGGGATTTTAACGAGTGCTCCATGGTATTGTTATGCTTGATAAAGCCTGTGAAGCATTAGGTTAAGACATGGGTCCCCAAACCCAACTAAGTGTCAAAATTGCCTGGGAAGCTTTTTAAAATTTTTGATTTGGGGCATTACCCTTTACCCGTAGATTTGGAATTTCTAGGGGTGAGGTCTAGAAACGATATTTTTTAACAAGCTCTCCATGTAATTCATGAGCCACTGGCTTAAAGAGGGCACAGCTCTGGTATGGTCAGACTAAGCAACGGAGTAGCTGGTTTCTAGAGATTTAACAAATCTCACCCAGGCAGCTCTCTCTGTTTTTAGTACACAACTCTGGTGTTCTCTGAGCACAGAGCATACACACCTACTAGAACAGGCCAAAAACACTGGGAAAGATCTGACACCTCTGAATGGTAAAAAGGGAAACCGAGGCACACAGGGAGGATGTGACTTGTCCAAGGTTCCCCTTCAGTGACGAAGACCCAGCTGAAGAGTGCCAGTGCTGAATCTAGAACTCAGCTATCCTGACTTTAGGCCAGTGCTTTTTTAGAAAAAGAACTTTGAAATTATCTTTAGGAACATAGATTCACTCTCTGAATGGTTAGGAGTGTAGGTCAGAAAGACTGAGTGGAACCCCAACTCTGCCATTAACTAGCTGTGAGACCTTGAGCGAGTCTCCAACTCTCCAAGCCTCAGCGTCCCCATCTGTAAAATAGGTTCTGAAGATTGGGTTATTGTGAGGATTTTGTATGAGATAATGCAAACATAAAGTACTTGTTACAGAACAAGACACATAATAAATAATGCAATAAATGGAATCTCTATGATGCCTAATTAATTTTGTTGTTGATTCACAAAATAGTTGCTTGATCAAAAAGTGATCCTTTCTTGGTCAAGGTGAACATTTATTCAAATACAGGAACTAAGTACCTACAATATACATGGCTCCAACACAAGAGAGAAATGAATGGATATTGACCCTACTGCCAAGGAGAAAGGGACAGGACATGTGTATCAACAACTATAAGACAAGGGAGAGAATACTAAGAATCATAAGAAAGATACAGATATGTGTCTATGAAAGTGGAGAAGGAGAGATAACAGCAGTCTATAGGACCAGGAGGAGGTTTCCCTGGGGAAAGAAGATACGTAAATTACACTTTGAAAGAAGGATATGATTTGAGCATGAGAAGCTGGGTGAGAAACCAGTAAATTCAAAGGCCCAAAGGCAGTGAGATAGCACTAGGATGGAGTGAAACCCAGAGAAAAAAACCAAAAGCAGATTGCCTGACATACAGGATTTGTGGAGGAATGCTGGAGAGACCACCCCAGACACGTGGTGTGAGAGGAGAGAGAAGGTATTCTGTAAAAGGTCTGAAGTGCCAGATGCGGTTTCCATAGTTCACCAGGCAGTAAGGAGCTATGGGCAGTAAGGGAGCATGGTAGTGACATGATCTTGTGCCTAGTCATCATTCATCTGTTAGTGGTGTGTGGCAGGAATTAAAGAGAAATGACTGGAGGAGAAACCAGATGGAAATATTTCTTAGACATCAGTCCCAATGAGAGAGCGGGAGAGAACAGAGCTAGAAATAGGGTAAGAATGCTCAGAAGAGGTGAGAGACACATTTGAGATAAAATTCAGGGAAACTGGTACCTTACTACTGGTTGGGTGGGGCGGGGCGGGTGGGGGGGATATTGGCATATCTCTTCTAAAGAGTGAAAGATTTACTGGAAGAATTCCTGGGTGGGCCACTAGGAACTTCACAATACTACTGCTACAAAAATGGTACGGGGGCGTCTTGGGAGGAAAGATAAATTCCAGAAAGAAGACAAAGGGAGCCAGGGTCAAGGCTAGATTAGTCCCTGAAGCCCACATATCTTTAGGCTGTATGCCAGACCTTCTCCCAAAAGGGGCAGATTGCAAATGAAACGCAATATAAATGGGGTTATCGTGGTCTAAGCAGTCCTTTCTGAAGTCCCGGCCCTTAGCTCCCTGAGAGAGTTGACCACTCGCAGTTTCACGTGCGGGTTACTACCTAAAATTAAGAGCCTGCGCAGGAAAATATTTATACAAATGCTGGGGCCACTCAGCGGGGTGTGGAGGCGGGGAGGGAGGAGGAGTAAAGGCTGTTTACAAACTTGTACCGACGCAGCCCTATTTGTAAGGCTCTGGAATTGGGGGTTATAGTCTAGGGATCTGGAGGTGTTCTGACGTCCTCGGTTCCGGCGCCTGACTTACGCACACCTCAGCCGTAACCGGCCGAAAAACAGGATTCCTGCGCCCTGGCCCCTAGGTCTTGGGGCAGCGATGACATCGCAGCACTCCCTCCGCCTTCGCCAAACTGCCGTCTCCTCCCACCCTCAAACTACCTCAACTACGCGCTGCGACTCCCGGCGCTTTGCTGGGGGCTAAAGGAGTTCATCCCTAACCCCGCATTCCAGCAGGCTAAACCTGCACACACCCCTGCCCCGCCCCAGTCTTCAAGGCTTGCCTAGCTCCCCACCCTACCCCTCCGTGGAGAGGCGGAGATGGATGCGACATCAAGAAGGGGATCTCTGGACCCACAAACAGCAGCGCTCGGAGAGGGCAGCGGAGCACCCGGGGTAAGTATCCATGTTCCCACTTAGAAAAGGTGACAGTGGGGAGTGTGGGTGCTTAGGCAAAGAGTAACGCAGCACCCGGAAGCAAGGCGCTATCGCCCTGCGCTGGGGGAGCCTGGTCCAGGAAAGTTTCTGCGTCATACGCGCGTGGCAGAAACGCACGTCGCTTGGGAAAGTCAAGGACTACTATCCCGCGGGCCAGAACATTACAGCGGGTCCTCAAATGTCACGGGGAGGGGGAAGAGAGGGTGGATGCCACGTAGGACCTACTGGAGGGCAAGTAGGGGCAGTAAGCAGGAAGTCGGGGTACTTAGCTTGGATCCCCTGCTAAATGCGTCTTTTACAGCGGAGGGAGGTGGCCGTCCCGCCCTTCTGTCCACCCTCTCTAGGGGAACGTGCGCCGCAGGCTCCCTCTTCCGATTCTCTGGAGCCCCCATGGGTGGTAGGAACCCCAGAAGAACCGAAATCTCGTCGGGGCAGCCTCTCTCCCACTATTTCTGCGTCTCCTTGCCACCCCGCCAGCAGGGTGCAGAGTCGGACTGCGCCGCACCCCCACTGCCTGTTTCCACACTAACTCAAAGCGACCAGAGCAGGCTCCGCCCTCTTCCCCGCCTTCGGAGCCCTGGGCCCACCCTTCCGTTCCTGGGACGGGACCTGTTCCCTGTCAATCCTGTTAAGCCTCTGGGTTCCTGGAGCTTGATAAAAGACTGAGAACGCGGGGACTCTAGATGACGCACCGCCCTCCACGATGCACAGAAGGAACTCCCCGTTCCCGAGCCTGGGGATCCTCAACCCACACCCCCGACTCAAGGCCCACCAATAAGGAGTCGGGTCCTCCCTGCACTCAGCTGCACTGCTCCTGGGCGGCCGCATTTGCAGGAAACTGCGAGTTTGGAAGCCCGCTTCCAAGCCGCCTACCGGCGTTGAGGAAAGAGCAGCAGAGCCGAGTTAGGACCCTAGAAAGTTCCGAAACATCCAGAACCCCCTGGGGGCAGACGCGTGCGCTCCTCTCGAGTGTAAACGTTCGCTCTGGGCCAGCCACCCAAACTGCAGGACGCAAACGAGCTTCCAGCTGATACTTAACGCCAGAGCGGAGGATACTCGCCACAGTGAGGGTCTTAGGCCAGAGAGCAATTAAGTCTTCCAGAGCGGGGGAGGGGAGGGACGCGCGCCCACTTACCATTCCTGAGCAGAGGCTGATGACGGCAGTGTGCTCGGACTTGGTATTGACATGGCCTTTGTAGAAACAGTGCTTGAGTTGTGTTTCCTCCTCGGAATAGAACCTTGTCTGGTTTTCCGCGGGCGCCCCGAGGAGGGTGACAGTGAACATTGGAGCGATAAATCCGGCATGGGCGGTGAGATTAAATAGAAACTGCTGGCCGAAGGCGGAGAGGCGGTAATGCTCCTGGGAGGAGGTAGAGGACGAAGAGGAGGAGGCGAAGGCAGGCCAGGGGTCAGTGGCAGAGTTAATGCTCCGTCGCCTTCTTTTGAAGTGCACGTTCGTGGGAAAGGGTTCTCCAAGAGCGTTCACTCGGACGGGAGACGCGATATCGTATTCGCTCAGGGTCTCTAATAATTTCACTGCAGAAAGAAGCAGAGACACATAAACCAATAATTCAATTTTCCACAAGTTGTAATTTAAAATAAAACTGAGGGCTTTGTCCTGAGTTATCTTCCAGCAGCTTTTTTTTAAGAATTAACCCTTTCACCCTCAGTCTGTAGACAAATATTTGCTGAGCACCTACTATGTGCCAGGAACACCCAGGGCTGTGCTAACCACAGAGGATACACCACTAGGAGCCAGACAATGAACAAGTCAAAATAAATAAGATAATTTTAGGTTTTTGACAAATAGCCTGTATAAAATAAAACATGCCGCTAGCAGTTGCCCCCAGTTACAGAGTTACTGGTCGTTTGGAGTATGGGGGTTGGGAAGCGGAAAGAGGCAAAAAAGAGGCAAAGGGTAGGGGGATAAGTTCGTTCCACAGTGTCTCTCTCTAGAAATTGGCTGGGAATGACCTACAGGGAGAGGCTGCAAAGCGGGAGATAATTCTTTCTAGGAAAAGGAAAGAGGCCTCCGCTGCAGGGTGCCCGCTCCCGAGCGCTGAGGCTGGGGAAGTGGCGACAGAGGCGGAGGAGTCCCGGGGTTCGGAGCCTCGTTACCTTGCCTCGGGTGCAGCTTGTCCTTGCGCACGGCCGCCGCGGCGTCTGGGCTCCCCATCTCTGCCAGGTCTCGCACCAGGAGCGTTAGCAGTGTGGCCCAGGATACAAACTGCATGGTGCTCCCCACCCCTCCCCCCGCTACCCCCCACCCCCCTCCCTCCTGCCCTCCTTGGCTGCGGTGGCTAAGCGACGCAGCGGCCGCAGAGAGCGCGCGGAGCCCGGCGCCAGCCGCCAATTTTTGACTTTAGGAGTCGCTGAGGTCTCGCCCGGAGGGTCCCGTCTGCGCTCGGCTGAGCAACGCCGCCGCCTGCCGAGAGCTGAGCCGCTCGGGCTGCTGGAGGAGCCGGAGGAGTAGTTGGAGGAGGACTAGGACTCGGCTGCTCCGCCGCATAATGTCCAGGGAACGTGAAGGAGAAAGCGCGGAACGTGCGCTCCGAGGCGCGGCGGGCGCCCTGTGCTGGCGGGGATAGCGGAGCCGCTTCTTGAATGGGGGAGTGGGGGGCGGAGGCGGGGGGGGGTCCTCTGCCGCTCAAATACCCCGGGTGCCCGCCTCTAGGAGGAGAGGGGAGGAGAAAGCGAAGTGAGCGGGGACCGCCTCCTTCCAGACCGCGTCCCCTGCTTGGCCGGCTGGTGCGGGACTCCCAGCCGGCCTCCGGCTTGAAGAGGCCGAGGCCAGAGGCGCCGGGAGCGCAGAGGCAGCCGATCGTGGTCCCAGGCAGCTGGTGGAGCTGAGCTTTTCTGAGACTCCCTGTCCCAGGGATGAAGAGCAGAGAAAGTTCTCTATCTTTCCTGGCGCTTGCAGTCTACCTTTGTCTGTCTGTCTGTCTGTCTATCTGTCTCTCTCTCGTCTCCTCTCTCCTCTCTGCTCTGTTTCTACCGTTTGATTCTCTTTTCTCGTCCTCGCTCGATCTCTCTATGCTGCTCTGATCAACCCTTCTTTATCCCCCTCTGGTCTCTACGCCTCCTCCTATGGTGCCCCTCTAATTTCCCGTATTTCTCCCTTTTCTTTTCTTTCTCTTCTGTTCCCATGTATGTCTTTTAAGTAGTCATCTCCCTCTTCTCGCTTACCTCTTTATGAATTTCTGTCCCTGTCTATTCCCTCTTTTTGGTTTCTTACAAGTGGAAGTGGCCCAGTGCTGGAGTTCCTACCTTCCAACAGGTTCTCCCTAGGGACGAGATTTGCATCTGAGCTCCGCTCTATGGTTAATCGCCCCAAGTCAAGAGTTTTAGTGATGGAGTTTATAATCTTACAGTTTGGGGCGTGTTTCAAATCCTTGGTCTCCTGAAAGTTTCGCAAAGCTTTCAAGCTGTGCTTTCCCCAGCCTTTGTCGCCATCCTGAGAGGCTCCGTAGTTTTCTGTAGGTCCGGATCCAAAAAAGGTTAAGAACCACTCTTGGCAGCGAGAGGGGCGGGGACATTGGCGCCTCTGACTGCCCGGGGGGTTAGAGATATTGGGGGGCGGGGGGCGGGGGTGAGGCTGAGTGCAGAAGGATAATCGTGGGCCCCAGAGGGGAAGCACCAGTCCCAAGAGAGATTTCTCAATCGCTTCCGCTTGCTTTTTGCCAGAGATGCTTGGAGCAGCGCAAAGCTGACACTTCAAATTACACTTACCTCCGCCTTGGGATGCAAATTTGAAAGTCAGAAATTATGCCAGAGATGGAGGGTGCTAGTATGTGAGTGTGTGACCGTGTGTATATATCTCTCTCTATGTAAACGGGTTAATCCTGGATAGTTCAAAAGCACGTTTTCCTTTACCAGTCCACACAAAGATAGGATGTGCTAATTTCAAAAGAAAGGAAATGGCAAATTTTTTTTTAAAGATAGGACTAATATCCCAGAGCGGGAGTTTTCTGTTGTTTGGTTGGCTGATGCTCAGGGTTGAAAATACTTAAGACTGCCAACACTAGGGACCAATATACTAGAAGAGTCTACTATTCTAGAAATATTAACACTTTGTAAGCGGGCATTTGAGCTATATGACGAGTTTACTCGTTTCCCGCAAAAAATGTGTTAATATATATATTTCTCCTGGTAGAGGGAAAAATGTCTTGGCATGACTGGCATTTCCTAAAATTGTTAACCCAAATGGATTACTGTCACCATTGTTTAACTGTATTCCTGGAATTTGGGTATGTACAATGGCATATAAAGATGGCAAAATAGCAACAACCTGCGTAGTACACAATAAGAGACTTTTAAAGGATGACATTTAAATCTTTTTCTTAAACCTTCAAAATAATTCACTAAAATACATTTCTTCTAATACATGATATTTTCATTATATAATAAAATTCATAATCATTGCTGAGAATTTCGCAAAGAATAGAAAAATATCAAGAAATCAAACTATTAGCTGATTCCTATGGAAAGTATTCCAGAACTTCCACTATAAAATTACTAAAATATATAACACTTTTACAGACACACAGATGAGTGGAATGGAATAGAGAGCCCAGAAATAAAACTATGCACACATGGTCCATTAATTTACAACAAAGGAACCAAGAATATACACGGGAAACGACAGCCTTTTCAATAAATGGTGTTGGGAAAACTGGACAGCCATGTACAAAAGGATGAAACAACCACTTTGGTACATCATATACAAAAATTAATTCAAAATGGATTAATGACTTGAACATAAGACCTGAAAGCATAAAATTCCTAGAAGAAACGGGGGGTGATCTCTTTCACATCGGTCTTGGAGATTATATTTTGGATTTGACACCCAAAAGCAAAGGCAACAAAAGGAAAAATAAACAAGTGGGACCACATCAAACTAAATAGCTTCTGCTGAGCAAAGGAAACCAGCAACAAAATGAAAAGGCAAGCTATGGAATGGGAGAAAATATTTGCAAATAACATACATCAGCTAAGGGGTTAACATACAAATTGTATAAAGAACTCACGCAACTCAATAGTAAATCTGATTAAAAAACGGAGAGGGTCTAAATAGACATTTTTCAAAGAAGATAGACAGATGGCCAACAGGTACCTGAAAAGGTGCTCAACATCATTAATCATCAGGGAAATGCAAATCAAAACCACTGTTATCAAAAAAAAAAAAAAGAAATAAGTGTTGGCAAGGATGTGTAGAAAAGGGAACCCTTGTGCATTGTTGGTAACAGAATAGAAGTTACCCAAAAATTTAAAAGTAGAACTGCCACATGATCCAGCAATTCCACTTCTGGGTATTTATCCATGGGAAATGAAAACATCAACTCAAAAAGATAGATGTACCCCCATAGTAATTACAGCCAAGACATGGAAGCAAGCTAAGTGTCCTTCAAGAGATGAATGTATAAACAAAATGACACATACACACACACACACAAACACACTGTGTGATCAAAAAATACGGTGAACACTGCTGCCAAGTGCCATCCAGTGGAAAGGCAGGGATCTTCAATACGGGAAGTGGCGCCACTGAACCTTAGCAACAGGTGTGTGACAAGTTTCAATTTGTTCGGTGCAATCAGTTGGGTGTGAACTACGGTTGAAAAAAGGTGTGTTTTAAAGCATGCTATAAATCATCCTCCATCATGACAATGCTCCGTGTCACACATTGCTTCTCGTATACAGCAGTTTCTGTCAGAAACATTACAGTGTGTCCTCATCCACCTTATTCACCAGATCTGGCACCGTGTGACTTCTGGCTCTTCCCCAAAGTCAAAATGACCATGAAAGGTAAACGTTTTGAATTGATTCAGGACATCGAGGCAGCCATGACAGCACAACTAAAGATACGAAAGAGGACTTCCAGAACTGCCTCAGAAGGTGGTAAGAATGATGGGATGCATGTTTAAAGAGGGGGTGTATTTTGAGGGAAATTAATGACAATGTGTCTTTTACTGTAACAAATTATTTTTTATTTAAACATTCACCATATTTTTTTTATCACACCTCATGTGTATACAGTGGGTACCAAAAATATATACACATTTTAAGAAAGAAAAAAACATTAAAATTGTAATACTCTATATATACCGATAACAAAAGATGAATACAAGTCACGTTTGACTTTTGCAATTACAAAGGTACTCAAAGTGGTTACCATCATCATCCAGACACTTCTGATTATGGAAAACTACTGCTTGAGCAACACTGACCAAAGTAATCATCTGTATACGTTTTTTGTCACCTTCAGTGTATATACACAATGGACTATTATTTAGCCATCAAAAACAAGGAAATTTCTTGCCATCTGAGACAATGTGGATGGACCCTTGAGGGCATTATGCCAAGTGACATAAGTCAGACAGAAAGACAAATACTATATGATCTCATTTATGTGGAATCTAAAAAAGAAAATGACTCATAGATATGGAAAACAGATTGTTGGTTTGCCTGAGGTGGGAAAAATCGGTGAAGGTGATCAAAACGTGCAAACTCCCAGTATTAAGATAAGTCTTGGTATATAATGTACAGCATGGTAACTATAGTTGTATATTGTATATTTAAAAGTTGCTAAGAGAGTAGATCTTAAAAGTTCTCATACAAGAAGTAAAATTTGTGTGGGATGGATGTTGATTAACTAGACTATTTCACTAGATATAAATATTAAATCATTATGTTGTACACCTGAAACTAATATAACATATGTCAATTATCTCAATTAAAAATAAAGTTTATAATAGATTAAAAAATAGCACTTTTCAATATTTCCCATTAAAATTTTTTCCTCTTTTTAAATTTAAATGCCTCCTGATAAAGAGAAGCTAACAGTATAGAAATTATTATATGTAGGGACAGAAGACGCCTTTATTTAGTCTCTCTCTTTAGCTTCCTTTCTAAGATTTGGTTTTGAAGGATGAACTTTGCTTCTCATTCTTTAAAATTGCTCCTGATAGAACCCAATCATTTCACAAGAGCTGCTAGGGAAGGAAAATGCAAAGTATCTCTTGGTGACTTCCTGAGGTGACCAAGAGCCTGGGTTTCTGAATTTCTCATCTTTCTTAAGCACATTAGTTTGCCTCTGAATTTACATCTATACACAAGTCTCAAAGAATTTTAGGAAGATGTTTGAAATCATAAGAAATGAATCGGGCAACTGAACTAACTAAATAATTCAAGATCAAGATATTTTGTCTGAATAGTAATAATGATAATAATAATCAACTTTTATCGAGCACTTACAATGTGCCACACGTGCTAATATACAGCATTTAATATAATTCTTACAACAGCTCTATGAGACATGAAGTAGTATTAGTAATTTAATTTATAGTAAAAAATGAGTTATTTAATTAGTAATTAAATTAAATTAATTTAATTAGTAATAGTCTAAAGGGGTGAAATAATTTGACAAGGGTCCCTCAACTAGTTAGAGACATAATTCAAATTCTAGTTCAGCAACTTAGTCCAATTTCATAATTATTATTTTATATATATAATGAAAAAATGATTGGAAGTGTTGGTTGGTTTGGTTTGGGAGAGGGTTGTTAAAATCACCTGGAGAATTGCCTCAATTGTATTTTGTATGTATAATTTTTCTTTGGCTCTCTAACTCCTTTTTCTAATGCTGCATATTTCATTGTAATCCTCTTAGCTTTTTCATTGATATTTCACAACTTTTTATTCAGCACTCAGAACAGGTCTTGCACATAGTATGTGCTCAAGAAATATTTATTCAATGAATATAGCCCTTGTACTTTGGTTCAACTGTGTTAAAATTATTACAGACACATATGTATGTGCCACTTGGAGATTGGCTTTATAAATAGGAATATAGAATGACCTGAGTTCTGGGGAAAAGTGGATTCTATAATAAATTGGCCCATCACAAGTTTGCTCAGAAAGAAACAGAGCTTTTTGAGGTCACCTAGAGATAAGGAGGGACAGTTTTAATCCCATTTTCTTCTTCGAGGATTTACTGGAATTGAGTGTTACTGGAGGTTAAGTGGAAGACTTTTTTGGCTGGTTCAGGTCATGAAAATTGGATCCCAGGGGAGTGATGATTGACATTAGTCACTAGGGAGAGATAATCTGGTCAATGGAAATATGAGAGATGACATTACCTTTCCTCATTATATATTTGACCCCATTTACACTCTTCACCCTGCCCCCAAATCCCTTCCCCTCTGGTAACCAGTATACTATTGTCTGTGTCTATGGGTTTGTTTGTTTTGTTTGTTTATTGCTTTTTGTTTTATATCCTACATATGAGTGAAATCATATGGTCCTTGACCTTTTCCACCTGACTTATTTCACTTAGTACGATACTCACAAGATCCATCCATTTTGCTGCAAATAGCAATATTCCATCCTTTTTGCAGCTGAGTATTATTCCATTGTGCATATGTAACCACATCTTTATCCAGTCACCTATTGAAGGACACTTAGGTTTTTTCCATGTCTTGGCCACTGTGAATAATGCTGCTGTGAACATAAGGGTACATATGTCTTTAAGAATATTTTCAAAATTTTCTGGTAGATACTCAGAAGAGGGATTGCTGGGTCATATGGTAGTCCTTCCTTAATTTTGTGAGGAACATCTAGACTATTTTCCATAGAGGCTGTACCAATTTACATTCCCACCAACAGTGCACAAGTGTTCCCTTTTCTCCACATCCTCTCCAACACTTGTTATTTCTTGTTTTATTGATAACAGCCATTCTAATATGTGTGAGGGGTTGTCTTGTGGTTTTGATTTGCATTTCTCTTATAGCTAGTGAAGTTGAACATCTTTTCATATATCTGTCCACCATCTGTATGTCTTTTGGGGAAAAGTGTTCAGGTGCTCTGTCCATTTTTTAACTGAATTGTTTTTTTGTTGTTATTCTATGTGTATTTTGGACATTAGCCCCTTATAGACAGCTATCTGACACCATACACAAAAATTAACTCAAAATGGTTTAAAGACTTGATTATAAGACCTGAAACAATAAAATAAATAGAAGAAAATATAGGTACTAAATTTATAGACCTTGGTCTCAGAGGGGGTTTTGGGAACTTCACCCCAAAGGCAAGGAAAGTAAAAGTAAAAATAAATGAATGGGGTGTCATCAAACTAAAAATCTTCTACACAGCAAAAGAAATCATTGACAAACAAAAAGGCAACTAAGTAAATGAGAGAAGATATTTGCAAACAATACCTCCTTGTATAATTTTTAACGTCTACCAAATACAGTATACAGTGAGGATACTGAAAGTTATACTAAGTTTATACCATTAATGACAAACAATATAAGATTCTCTTCATTGAGTTCCTACCCTCTGCTAATTATTTAATCCTTATGGTAGTCTGCCATCTGTGTTTACTCTCCCCATTTTACATATGATGAAAATAGGACTCAGCAAAGTTAAGGACTTACTGCCCAGCATACACAGCTAGAATGTGCTGAGCTGGGGTTTGAACCAGGGTGAGTTGACCTCCAAAGCTTCAGAGCAGCCTAGTCATATAAAGACATTCACCTAATTGTTCTTGCTCATTCAGCCTTTGTACTTGGCCTCATTAATGTAATCTGTAATAATGTTATTTCTTTTCTTTTTCATGCCAAATCTAAAGTTCTAAACCACTTCTCTTGAGCCTATTGGAAAGTCACAGTTCCAATTTTTAAGGTGGCTTTATATAGCTCATGACTAGCTTATGGTGATTCTACAAAGTTTTTTACTTACTAGGCGCTCTTTGGTTGTCATCCCAGAAGACTAAACTCTCACTATTGCCCAGGGTTTAGAGCCCCAAATGAGTCCCATAATATTTGCTTGAGACTCTTTATTCCTCAAATCCTTATTTCACTCCCTTGAGTATCCTGTGGAATCCTTCAGGCTTAGGGTTCAACATCACAACTACAAACAATTCAGAAGTGCTAGACTTCTAGCTCAGATCCAAACTACTCTTGACTGAAGCCAAATTAGAAAGCAACACAATGTGCAAATACAGTTTTGCCCATTTTATAAAAGTGCACATTCACCTGATAACTCACGGAATATTTTGAGATGCACCAGGATGCTACATGCCCACTGAGCCTTGAACTCCTCTTCTCCTAGTTCGTTTCAGCTTCTGTTGTCCTATAGCTGTTTCAGTTACTTGGTGTCCTATGTTAGAATTTAAAATACACAAGGACAAGGAGCAAATCTATTTACCTCACTGCTGTATCCTTTTAGTGGCACATAATGGGTGCTTAATATTTCATAATGAGTTAGCTATTGTTTCAAGTTTTTAAATTGTTTCTTTTAATTTATAAGAGTCATTCTTAGACACACACACACACACACACACACACACACACACAACCTTAGGAATAACTGAGGTAATCTCTTTTTATCATGGTATAATTACTCATGGGACACAAATCCTGCTTTAATCAGAATCTTATCATGATTCCTTTTTTCCTACAGTAGAAATTTCCAGAGCTAGGTTTTTCCCAATGGCTACTTCAGGATTGTGAGCATGCCAAGTAAGAGACAACTACTGTGGGAAGTTTTCATATCCTTCCCAATCCTGAAAATGGGGTAATCATAGCTACCTGCCTCATAGGAATGCTGTGAAAATAAATTGACCAATGAAAGTGCTGGCTTAGTGGCTGGGATAGAGTAAAGGGTCTCTACAGGTTCAAATCAGCCATCTCACTCTAACCTACCTGCTAGTTGGGAAGAGCAGAGAGGGAGCCAGCAGCCAGCACTCCTTTCCAGCTAACCTCCCTTCATCCCCACCACCATTTGATGAGACTCTCTCCTACTAGGACAGAGAATAAGCACAAGCTTATATTTCCTTGGCTATGTATTTTTTTCCATGCAACCTTGCTGTTAGCCTTCTTGCCCTTTAATTTGTATTTTCATTTTCTTAAACAGCTATATACTTTCTCACACCCTGCTTAAATTAGCATTTCATATAAGTCCAATTCAGCATTTTTTCAAGCACTGGGTATTTTTTCTGGAAGAATTTTTAAAATAGCCAGCACATAATTTTCCCTCTGAATATTAAAAAATAATTTAAATATGGTGAACAATTTTTATACATGCAACAAGGTAAGTTCCTCTGCCAGATGATGCTTAATCAGCTGTCTATCCTAATTTTCATTATCATTATTATAATAATGATAAACCTTAATGATTGCTTACTACTTCTAGGCACAATGGATCCTACTGTCCTCAGTCCTCCTGATAACGTAGGGAGATAAGAATGCCATTAGCCCTACTTTTCAGAAGAGGAAATGAAAGCACATAGAGGATTAGTAATTTGCCCAATGTTGCACAGCAAGAGAGTAACTGAGTGGGTATTCAACACCAGGCTTTCTGATTTCGAGGCCTGTACTCTTAAACCATGACATTACACCAACTGTCATATGTATTTATGCTTTATTACACTTAATACAGGATAAAACTCTTCGGGATGCAGTTTCAAAGAGTGGGAATTCAGACATTAGTAGAAATTCAGGTATCAGGCCAATTGGAGGGAAGGTGGCTATAGGAGGTCTGATTTAGAGTGTCAGTCACAAATGGTGGGATTCTGGACATCAGGCCAATGTGGTTGAGGAGGAGAATGTCTTTCCATACCCGAAACCACTCACTCACCTAACCATAAGACTGGCTCTTGGTAATCACTGGTCTTCTTCAGTGGTCTTACTGCCACAACCTCTCTTATAAACTCCCATGGCCCAGTGTCTTTGTGTTATTCAGGCTGTGCTCTGGTTCCTGCTATGAAAACAGCAAGAGGCCTGCCTTGGAGTTATAAGAGGGCGCTAGCTACTAAGCCAGCACTTTCATTCGTTGATTCATTTTCATAGCATCCCTATGAGGCGGGTAACTATAATGTAATCATCTTGGTTTCAAGATATGGAAAGGATATAGAAACTTCCCACAGTATTGGTCTCTTACTTGCCAGGCTCATGATCCTGAAGTAGTCATTGGGGAAAGCCTAGCTCAGGAAATTTCTACTCTAGAAAAAAAGGAATCATGATATGATCGTGATTAAAGCAGGATTTCTGTCCAATGAGTAATGCTACTGTGAGAAAAAGAGATTACCTCAGTCATTCCTGGGGTTTCATGTGTGTGTGTGTGCATGCGTGTGTGTGTGTGAAAGAAATCCCCGTGATGAGCTTATATGGGGGCCAACCATAAAGAATATTTTCAAAGCACTTTTCAAAATATCTCAGCTACTATAACTCTCAAAAACAATGAGGAGGGGCTGGGAGCAGGCAGGAATACCTTCGTTTTCCAAATTCATATGCAAAAACATAGATGTGACATCACATCAGTGCCAGTTATAAATGGCATACTCACCAGGCATGGCCTTTGAATTAATTGGCACCAATACAGAAAAACGTTGCTTCCTGAAATGTGAACCTAGCAATTAGTGCTTTGTCAAGTCCCTATCAGATGCTGGCAAAATAATTGGCTTTACAGGGGTTTTTTCCCCTTAAAAACAGGTCTGACAGTACATATCAGTGGCATTCATGGCAAGCATAACTGCAATAAACTTCAGCTACTTTGGGGCTCTGTTCAAGAGGTGCAGTTAAAAAAAGCAAGAGTGTGAAAGGATACTTTTCATTGGGACCCTCTCATTATAGTGGTGGTGGGCTTTAATTCTGGTTATAGGAGGCAACACACATTCACCCATGTGGATTATTTTCAATCAACACCTCTTCTGGCTGATTGTTTCTGAACACAAATCTGGACCTCATGGAACTTAGATTTTACTCCAAGTTACCTTTTCCCACAAAACAGAGGTTGAAGTGGAGAAATGGTTCTCTGAGCAGTGACTTTGGTCCTGTCTCTGGGAGTGGCAGAGGTCCTAAAAATAACGACTGACACCATTCAACTTTCTCCTCACCACTTCACTGATCAGGAAAAAAGGGAAGGGAGCTGTCAATAAACAGTAAATGCAATGAAATCGTAGGCAATTATTGAAGAGTTAAGAAAGAGCTGTGTTTTTTAGCCCATAAACATGTCCAAAGTATATTATTAAGCAAGCAAGTCACAGTATTCTTTGTCTAATTCAGTCCTGGACTAGTAAAACAAGATAAAAGAACAAGAACAAGATCTCTGCCTATGTTAGTATGGAATATGCCTAGGAAAAAAGTCTAGAAAGATGGATATACATCCAACTATGATCATGTGACTGTGATCGCTGGGATTGGGAATTATGGAGATTTTTTATACTGTCTACATTTCTATGATACCAATTTCCATATTGTTTGATTACTTTTACTACAAGAATATATAACTTTCTTAATGAGAAAACTAATTTTTAAGTAGAGACAATATATAACGAAAATTAGATGGTATTATCACCCTTAGGGAAATTTTTTTCTCATAAATGCTGTATAACTGAGCTTTTTCTATAGCATTCAATACGTGTTTCATCATTTGAAAATAATCACACACACACACCACACAGAATGCCAAAAAATGTATATACATTTTAAGAAAGGAAAAAACTGTATTAAAATTGTAAGAATATATACCAATAACAAAAAATGAATGAATACAAGTCACGTTTGACTTCTGCAATTACAAGGTGCTCAAAGTGGTTACCATCAGTGTAATTTTAATACAGTTTTTTCCTTTCTGAAAATGTGTATACTTTTTTTTGCCATCCTTGTGTGTGTGTGTGTGTGTGTGTGTGTGTGTGTGTGTGTGTGTGTGTGTAATATGTGAACAAATCCTATTAAGATAGCTAAGTCAGGCTGTTGAAGAGAGTTTGAGGGGTGCTTGTCATTTAAAAATATAAGCACTTGGAATACAGTAACTGTGGATTTAAAATATGAATGAAAATAAATAACAGAGTAGCAGGAAAAAAATATAAGCTTACCCAAGCACTGACTATAAACGGGGAGGACATTTGTTTATTCATTCAGTAAACATTTACTGAACATCTACTCTGTGTCATGTACTTTTCAGATAGCCGAGGAGTTCACAGTCTAGCGGGGAAGAGAAACACAAAATGAGTAAATCCGCGAATAAATGTACAAGTAAACATTGTTCTGAGTATTGTAAAGGAGATTAAAAGGGAGATAGTTTAGATGAAATGAACAGAGAAAGCCTCTTTGAGAAGGAACAGGTAAACCGAAATTTAGAGAATAAGAAGGAACAAATTCCTTAAAGAACGGGAAGGAAAATTCCCTGGCGGAGAGAACAGCAGGGCAGGGTCTGAGATAGGAAAAGACTGGGAGTGTTCAGGAGTCTGAAGAAGCCCTTGCGCCTAGAGTTCTGTGAATGAGGAAGTGATTTAGAAGGGAGCTGGGGGCAAGCCAGGAACCAGGTGATAGAGGGGCTTTCAGGTGAGGAGTTTGGATTTTATTCTGAGTGCACGGAAAGCCATGGAAATGTTTTAGGCAACGGGATTACAAGACACTCCTTTTGCTTTGAAAAGATCACTCTGGCTGCTGTGTGCAGGATGGAGTCAAGGGAGGTAATTGTGTTGTTCAAATGAGGATCAAGGTGGCTTGAAATAGGGTGGTATTAGTGGAGGTGGCAGGGTTTGGACACATGCAAAGTATATTGAAAGATAGAATCAATAGGACATGGCGAAGGATGCTATGGTGGGGATGACAGAGAGGGGCATCAAGGACGAGTCCCAGAATTAATATGCAGAAGGTGTTGTCTTTTATATATACAATATCCTCCAGAGAGTATAAAGGAATAAAATCCCTGCACACAATTGTAACAAAATCACTGGGAATAGGAATAACAAGAAATGTGCACTGCCTTTATGAACAATATTTTAGGAGATACATTTTTTTTTTTGAGGGCAGTGTCACTGGCCCTCATATGTGGGACCCGAACTGGGGCCGCTGGCTTCCATAAGCCAGCGCTTAACCACCGCGCCACTCTGCCAGCCCAATGAACAATACTTTAAAACACTAAAGAAAATTTCAGAGGAGATGTGAGTAGATGGAGAGATACCATATTCTTAGGATGATGTCATATCACAAAGGTGCCCATTCTGCCTAAGGTAGTTTATAAAATGATTGCAATCCCAACACAAATACCAGTAATTTGTTTCTGTTATTATTGTTTTCTTTAAATGAGACAAATTGAGCCAAAATTTATTTGGGAAGATGAAACAAAACAAAACAAAACAAAAACAGCTTAGAAAACTTTGAAAATGAAGAGCAATGTGGAGAATCTAGTATTAATACCAGATATTAAAATAGGATATAAAACCTCACATAAATAAATAGGTGACATTGGATTATGAATGAACAGAAAATCCAGTGAATAGACTAGAAAATCCAGAAATAGATGTAAGTTTGAGAATTCAGTTTCTGATAGATATAGACTCTGAAACTGATTGAGCAAATATGAACCACTCATTATATGGTGCTAAACTGACTTGGTAGCCATATGGTTTAAAAATACTACTACTACTAGGGCCGGCCGAGTGGCACGGTGGTTAAGCACTGGCTTGGGAAGCCAGCGGCCCTGGTTCAGGTTCCACATATGAGGGCCAGTGACACTGCTCTCAAAGAAAAACAAAAAACAAACTACTAAAGCTGAATCTATACCTCATACTTTACTTTAAATACATACTTGATCCATATCAATCCGATATTTACAATCAACAAAAGTTGAATGTAAAAAAAAGCAAAATAGGTCCAGAAAGACACAGGAAGGAATAATTATATCTTTGGCATAAGGAAAATCTCCTAATTATGACTCAAAATCCGCAAGCGATACAAGAGAAAAAATTGAAATATCTAACTTCATTACAAAACAAAACAAACTCTGCATGACAAGAAACATCATAATCAAAATCAACTTCAAATGACAGATGGAGAAAAAATATTCTCAGCTGAAAACACAATGAAATCTTTCCTTCAATCCAAAAGAAAAGTCTGTAAAAGGTATCAGTTGACAGCTTACAAGAAAGGAAGTACAAATGGTGTACACTCATGAAAAGATACATGGTTTTATTCATAATTAGGAATATTCAAATGAAAACTATACCAATACCAGTTGTTCAGCTATTACGTAGACAAAATCCTGATGAATATTGTCAGTTACTAAGGCTTTGGGGAGCTCTTACATATTGTTGTTGAGTGTGCATATTGGGCAACCCATAAGAAAGTAATTCGACGTCTGTCAAAACTGCAAAATCATACACCCTTTAACCCAACATTTTGCACTTTATACATCAGATATTTTTGCATATGTGGAAAATGACACAAGATTCTTCATTGATTGCAGTATCAATGGCAAAAAAATCACAAATGGAAAATATAAACTATAAGGGACTGATTAAATAAATTAAGATACAGGTATACAATGAAACACAATGCACCCGTAAAAGGAATGGCAGTGTGTGTGTGTGTGTGTGTGTGTGTGTGTGTGTGTGTGCTCACACACACATGCACACATACACATACAAAAGGATTTATTATGACGAATTGACTCATGATTATGGAGGGTAGCAAGTGTCAAGCAGAGAGAGTCAACAAGTTGGAGACTCAGGAGAGCTGATGGTTTAGTTCCAGTCTGAGAACCAGGAGAGCCGGTGGTTTAGTTCCAGTCTGAGAGCCAAGAGAGCCGATGGTTTAGTTTTGTCCAGAGGCAGGCAAGCTCAAGACCCAGTGAGAACCTATATTTCAGTTCAAGTCTGAAGGCAGGATAAAGCTGCCATCCCAGTTTGAAGGCCATCAGGCGGGAAGAATTCTCTTACTGGGGAGAGATTCAGCTGTTTTGTCCTATTCTGGGCTTCTGCTGACTGGATGAGGCATGCGCCTACATTACAGTGGGAGATCTGCTTTACTCGGTGGTGCACCGATTTAAATGTTAATTCATGCAAAAACACCCTCACAGACAAACCCAAAATGTTTGATCAGATTCTGGGCACACTGCGGCCCCATCAAGTTGACACATAAATTATCAGGCAGCCATCACAAAACATCACAGGTTGGGTGGCTTAAACAACAGAAATTAATTTCGTCACAGTTTTGGAAGCTGGAAGTCCAAGATCAGGATGTTTGCAGGGGTTTTTCTGGAGGCCTCTCTCTTTGGCTTGCAGACGGCTGCCTTCCTGCGGTGTCCTCACATGGTGTTTTCTCTGTGTGCATGCACTCCTTGTGTCTCTTTCTCTTATCAGGACATCAGTCCTATTGGATTAAAGCCCCACATTTATCTTATTTAACCTTAATTACCTCCTGAAAGGCCCTATCTGCAAATATAGTCACATTGGGGGTTAGGGTTACAACACATGAATTTGTGGAGAGGAAAGCACGGACACAATGTAGTCCATAACAAGGGATAAGGGTGGGAGGGAGACTTTCATTGTTTACCTTTTTATAACTTTTGGGTTTTAAAGTACACGAATGTATTCCCTCTTTTAAAAGGTGGAATCCACATGTCTGCCTCCAGCAACTTGGAGGATTTTGTGCCATTCAGTGAGATGGAGAAGACTGCTGGAAAAATAGTATGGCAGGTGGGAGTGGGGTGGGAGCACTGCTGATGCTGGAGTGGCATCCCAGGGGAGTGGCATTGAGGCAGCTGGTGTCCAGGAGAGGAGTCTAAGTTGAAGATGAGAAAAAGGAAGTCTTCTACATGTTTACAAAGTCAAAGAAATAAATTCACGAGATCACCCAGGTCAGCGGTTCTCTAATTTTATTTAGCAGGCTTCAGAATCATCCGGAGGGCTTGCTAAAACATATATTGCAGAGCCACACTCTCCCAGTTTATGATCCAGTAGTTCTGAGGTTTGGCCCAAGAATGTGCACATCTAACAAACCCAGAGGATGCTGATACTGATGGTTGGGGACGCCATTAGGAGAACCATTAGCTTAGCTCATTCTAGCCTCACATGAGTATCACATGGAAAGTCATGAGAAAAAATACCTGCGACCCACCCCACTGCAGACCAATTCTCTGGGAAGGGTCTGGGCACTGGTAAATTTAAGAGTCCCCCAGTTGTTTCTAATGTGCAGCTAGGGGTAAGAGCTTCAGACCCAGGGGAGGAGACTTTGGAGAAACAAGAGAAGGTCAAGATCAAAGACATTAGGATATCAATGTTTTAAATGACCAGCAGGCAAGGAGGAACCAACCAAAAAATTGAGAAATGAAGAGAGAAAAGGAAAACCAGGTCCCCCATTCATGTTATGGAAGGCAATTATTAGCTGGCAGGCTCTGTGCTGGGATCTGGTGACAGATAAAAATAAGACCTACCCAGCCTTCAGAAGCTTCCTTGGTATTAAGGGTTAATATGCTCTTTTAAAGAAGCAATGACATAATTTATCCACTTTGTGATATGTGCCCCAGAGAAATAGTTGCTCACGTGAACAAGAACTGACATCAAGGATATTCATGGCAGCTCTGCTTATAATAGTGAACAATTGGAGAGTACATGTCCTCAGCAGAAAAATGGCTACATTATAGAAAATGGTATGATTTTATGGCAGAACACTGTACAGCAGTTCAAAAGAGTGAACTGAGCAGACATCGATTGGCAAGATCTCAAAAAATATTGTTGAAGGGAAAAAGCAAGTTGCAGCACGATGCACTTATGTGAAAAACATCTTACTCACACATACATGTTTTTGTATAGAAAGATATAAAAAGTGGGCTAGAAGGACACATTCCAAATTCATACCTGGAGAAAAGGAAAAGGGGACATATTTGAAGATGGTGTGTAAAAGGGACTTAGATTTATTTGTAATACTCTTAAAATTTTTAGTCTTGACAAATGTACATATTTAATTACCTAAAGTTGTACAAATTTAACTTTTTAAAAGTCATTTACAAATGCCAGTAATTACTATCAAATCTAAAGTTCATATATGCATGTGCTAGAATTTTTGACTTGGTGTGGGGTCTGGAGATAATGCTCTCTGTATCCCCTCCTGATTTCAGTGTTAATTCAGAACTTCACCAACCACATGAAGTATGAAGTAGATCTCCCAACCCATTTCCTAAACTGAGAGAAGGGCAGGAACTATAACTTCAAAGGAAAAAGCATGCTTGGCTATTACTCTTCTATGAATTTTCTTGCAAAACAAGTGTGTTTGAAATAGCTTTTCAAAGATTCTGACAACTTCCTTCCCCTTGCGTCTTGCCTAGCAATGTTATAGTTACTCACACAAGCAGCTGTGCTGGAATGCAGCTCTGAAAAGGCAACCTAGGTTTTTGTTTTGCAGACCTCTGTCTCTCTATGAGAGAGATAAATGGTCAATAAATGATGCTGGGAGATTCTGGAGGTAAGATGTAGAAATCCACTAAAGCACCCTTTAGCCTGACCATACCTGTGACATTCTAGACAAACAGATATCTTGGAGCTACCTGTGTTGACAAACCTCAGTTGTCGCCATGAAAAGTAATGACTTTTAAATCCTCAGTCTCATTTTCCGGGTCGGAAGACAATCCCCCTACATAAGTTCTAGGAGAACAAGGACCTTGTCTTATTCGTCCCCCTTGCATCCCCAGTGCCTTGCATAATGTCTGGCATACAGTAGATGCTCAGTAAATATTTGTGGACGGAATGAAGCCTCCAGAAAGAAAAGATAAAAATAAAATCATGGATGAATTCTATAGAATGTTGAGTGAGAGAAACCAGACATAGAAAAGTACATTCTACATTTCACATTTATATAATGTCAAAAATTGAATTAAAAGATGGTGAGAGAAAATTGTACTTTGGGGGACAAAATTGTTACCATGTCATAGGTGAGATCATGCTTTGAAAAACTACTTTTGATCAAATTATCTCCACAATATCTTTTATTTTTTATTACCTTTTTAAAAATTGAGGTGAGATTCACATAACATAAAATTAACCACTTTAAAGGGAACAAGTCAGTGACATTAAGTGCATTCATGATGTTGTGCAACCATCACCTCTTTCTAGTTCCAAAATATTTTCATCACCCCACAAGGAAGCCCCACACACATCCAGCAAGTTGCTTCCCATTCTCCTCTCCCCTCAGCCCCTGGCAACCACCAGTGTGCCCTTGGTCTCAATGGCCTTACCTACTCTGGACATTTCATCAACATGGAACCAGCTAACACAGCCTTTTGTGTCTGACTGCTTTCATGCAGCACATGGTTTTTAAGATTCATCTATAGTATAGCATGTATCCCTGCTTCATTCTTTTTTAGGGCCAAACAACATTTATCTTATGGATATACTGCAATTTGTTTATTCTTTCATCTGTGATGGATATTTGGGCTGTTTCCACCTTTAGGCTATAGGGAATAGTGGTACTATGAACATTTGTGTACCTCTGTTTGAGTCTCTGATTTCAATTCTTTTATGTATATACCTAAGAGTGGGATTGCTGAATCATATTGTACTTGTAACTTTTTAAGGAACTGTCCAACTATTTTCCACTTTGGTTGAACCATTTTTTTTTTTTTTTGAGGGCAGTGTCACTGGCCCTCATATGTGGGACCGAACCGGGCCCGCTGGCTTCCAAGGCCAGCTCTTAACCACTGTGCCACTCGGCTGGCCCTGGTTGAACCATTTTAATTACCCATCAAAAATGTCCAAGTGTTCTGATTTCCCCACATTCTTGTCAACTCTTATTTTTATTTTTTTTTTAAAAAATAGCAATCTTAGTGGATGTGAATTGGTACCATTGTGGCTTCAACATGCACTTCCCTCCTGACTAATGATGTTGAGCATCTCTTCCTGTGTTTGTTGGCCACTGGTGTACCTTCTTTGGAGAAATGTCTATTGAGGTCCTTTTCCCATTTTTTAATGAGAAATTAAATTTTGTTGTTGAGTTGTAGGAGTTGTAAGTACTTAATATATTCTAGATACTAAACTTTTATCAGATATATGACTTGTAAATATTTTCTCCCAGTCTGTAGGTTGTCTTTTCACTTTTTTGATAATGTCCTTGGATGCATTTGTTACTTTTGCTTATTAGTGTTTATGAAAAATATTATTTTCTGATCTGCCAGTATCCCCTAAAATTATATCTTGGAAATATTTTCATGTTTGACATTATTATCAAAATGACATTATTAGCATTTTGATGCCTGCATAATAGTCTGTCATAGTTATAATACTTGTGGATTGTTGGCAACTTATTTGAGGTTCCCTTGGTAACAGAAAGAAATTAAATCCAGTGAACCATTCAACAACCAGTCATTAAAAAAGGTAGGAAACAGGTGGTTCTGAGAATCACATGGATTTGATGCCTCAAACACTGCAGTAAACTTGCTTCCCCACTTCCAGTTTCTTTGTCTCCCATTTTAAACTCTCATACAACAGTATCTTACTGGCTGAGCATGGATCAGTGCTGACTCTTATTGGGGATGCTGAACTACACAGTCCAGAACCCCTCTTCAGGACTGAGCTGCTCCTTCTTTCAGATGCCAGGGTGTTGGCTGCTGTAATTTCTCTGTGGATTCCTCCCCGGGACTTGCCTTTGCCTGAAGTCATGCCCGTTCACCCAAAGTCCTTTCCAAGGGCAGCTCACATCTAATGATGGGTGATGCAGGACAACTCTGAAGGATCATTTCAACTCCAGAGCTCCTTGTGAAACTGGCTAAAGCTTTGGTATGACTGCATCCCAGTTCCCTTTTCTCTCCACCCAATCCTGTTTACTTCACTTTGCCACAAGTATTGGTCCCCCAGATACCTCCTGCACACTAAGATCTGATGGAGACCGGTTTCCCAGCAACCCAGCCTGTTAGACTCTTTAATCCAGTCAGCACTGGCCCAGGGTTTAGGGCAAGGTCATGGTATCTAGGGCTAATACCTGAGAATTTCATAGCTGGTCTCAGAAATGGAAGGGATTGCTTATCGTCTTCTACTGTGGACTATTGAGACAATTTACAATTGTGTTCTGCCAGTAACACTGGAATGAACAGCTTCTACTTTTGTATTATTTCATTTAAATAAATCCCTAGCCATTTTGGGCAAATAAAGAAAAACAACACATTGGGGAAAGCAGAGTCACAATATAGAAGGAACTTCTGTCCATGATCCTATGGAACCACAATTTCATGCCTTGTTTATTACATGGGAGAGAAATGAAAATCTTCTTTAAACCACTGATGTTATGTTTCTCAGTGGCAGCAGCTGGACCTGTGTACTAACTAATACACAATATCTCTCTTCTCGCTCCAACCTCACAACAATCCTTTGGTGATAGTTGTTTGTGTCGTTTTAGATATTAAGAAATGGAGGCTCACATATATTAATGAATTCACCCCTGAATCACATAAGAGGGAAGTCCAGATCAAATGCAGGTATCTGATTGGAAAGCCCATGTTTTCTCACTGTTCTTTTCCAGAAGGATTTATAGTCCTTTATAGGCATCTACTTTTCAAATCTCTACTTTGCTGACTATATGATATGGTTTTTATACACATTATGAATCATAGTAATCACATTGCTAATGTAGAAATAAACATATTTATGCCTGTTAATCTATGTCTTTACTGCCTTTCTTGATTCAATATTTTTCTGACCTCTGAACAAAATATGTGTGAAAGCTATTTTTGAGTGATCTTAAGTTTTTAAAAATTATTTGGTGCTAGTAAAGCTTTTGAGGCCAGGAAAGCTTTAGGAATCTGATGACCTTTGAAAGGAACCCATAATTATGGGTAGGGTTTTGTATAATTGAGGCTTTTGGTTTTTTTGGTTTTTAGTGACAGAAGCCCAACTCAAAGTAGTTTAAGCAAAAAAAGAAAAATGTGTGGCTTAGCTAACTGAAAAAATCAAGGGTTCCTCAGGCCCCGTTGGATCCAGGATATCTAAATGATGCCATAAGAGAGCAGTCTCTCCGTATGTTGGCAATTTTACATTATTCTGGCTTTGATTTTAGATAGGCTTCTTCCTTATGGAGGTAAGGATGAACACCAGCTTTTCTAGGTTGCCCTTGTTACAAGCTCCATCACTCCAGCAAAAAAAGAGTGCCTCACTTCTGATCAATCCAGCAAAATATACAAATGGGGCTCCGTCTGGCCAGGTCTGGATCACACACCCACTTCTGGAGTCCAATATAGGCTCCATCCCATCAAACTGAGATTGGGTAGAACTGAACTCTGGCCAGAGTGGTTCCCCAAAATACAAAAAGGAGGAAATAGATGCTGGGCAGTCAAGAAAAATAGATGTCTGTTACAAGCTTCACAAATGGAGATGAGAATGGAGAGGGAGTTCCAGGTGGAAGCTACAACCTGAATAAAGGCATGGACAAAAGATGTTGTAGGAAAGTCCAGTTTGACAACAGGATTGAGGAGGAGAGAAAAATTAAGATTGAAATGTTGTAAAAGCCTTGACTGAAAAGATAAGGCATTTATGCCCAGTTTCGAAGGCAGTGGGGAGGCACCAAAAAATATCATCACATTTTACAAATATAACATATCATCACGTATAATTGAAAATTGGTTTTCTGCATTTTCTTCAAGAGTCTTGTATATAATTATACACTTCATAAAGCATTTATTTTCAATTAAGCCATATAAACTTGCTTGACCTACAACTGGGAAAAGTTTCATTATGTTTGTTGGATGCATCTGTCTCTCCCAGCTTACCAAATTTCCTGTTGCCTGTAACTTTGGGATTTGGCTAAAATAAAAATAAATATTAATATGGGCAATCCCAGGTGAAGGACCAGGGAACTCTCAGAGATAAAAAAAAAGAATGCAGCCAGCCATGAATCCTTAGACCTCATGGGCAATTTACAACTTCACCACTTTAAGGCACTCACTTATTTTTCAGTTAAAATTCTCTCAATCTGAGCACAGACTTTGCAGAAAGGAATGTTTTGTTTTAATAATGTTTAAAAAGTGCATTTGCAGGAAATCACTTGCCGATAAAGATTAATTTTCTCTCCTTTCCTTCACTATTTTCTATGTGTCTTTTCTAAAAACAGAAATGAAAAAATGGTTGACCAGAGTCCAGATAATGGGCCACAAAGTTCCCAATGGAGTGTCAACCTGGGTTGACCTTAGTTTTAATGTCCTGTCTTCACTGTAAGGTTAAATCAGAAAGGGCTTTGCAGACAGTAAAATGCTACACATGAATTAATTATCATCATCTCAATAACCAGATGAGACCCACAAGGCAGGGTTACTATGCTTCCCATGTTTCTGACATGGGGCACTGTAGCTTCATGACAGCTAGGCCCTGGGGTCCTGAATAAGTCCTAGGTTTTTGTTGTTTAACGAACTTGACCCCTATAGCCTCATCTGTAAAATAGGATAATAAAAGTATGTGCTTATCTGATAGTGCTTTGGTGAGGATTAGATGAGAGAAAAATGAATAAAAATCAACTAGCTCAGTGCAGCATGACCCTCTCACCTCAGTTTTCCCAGAACTTGCTGCTTTTAGCTTCATAAGTCCCATATCCTGAGAACCTTGTCAGTCCCAGGCCAACTGGGATGGTTGGTCATCCAAGTCAGGAACTCAGACAACTTTCTTAGAAAAGATTAACTATTTATTTCAGAGGAGAAAAGTGAAGATTGAAATACTTAGCATGGTGTAGGGAACATAGACATTTTGTTAATCAAAGTCATCCATTACGAATTAAACCTCTTAAGATTCATATGTAAGGTTTCTAAATCCAAATCCTGTTCTTTTTCTATGGTGCATTTATTCATGCTATCATTCAGTTCTCCGTTTAATCCATCAATCCCTGACCACATTGAACTTAAAGTGTAGAAGAGGACACAGACCTTTAATAGTTACCTTACAAATGATTTAAATTGCCATTGTACTAAGTGTACTGGCTGGCAATTGTTCATGAGTGGTTTTTCTAGATGTTTTCCTGACTCCATCCACTCTCAAGTATTTCCACTTTATATTGCCTTATAAAGTGGACACCATGAGGTTGCAATATAGCCTTTGGCCATGGAGGAATAGAAAGTTAATCAGCTTGAAATGACCACCTTTGGTCTGGTCAGTGGGATTCCTCTTTTTACATTTTCAAGGATTAGCTGACTCAAGGAGTACAGTGTCCTCTTCTTGGTCATGTGGATTAATCCATAGTCAGTAGGCTCCTAATCAAAGGGTGTGGGGGAGCCTCCCTGATCCATGCCTGCTCAAGATCACAAAACATGGAACAACCCAAGAGCCTTCCATTTCAACACGTGCTCTCACCATCCACAAGAAAGGAAAAGTACACTTTCTAAATGTGATACCATTACAGCATTGAGTGGTCTTTCATTTTCATTTCAGTAGAGGGTGGAAATTTAACATCAGTCACCTAGTCCAAAATATAATAATCTTTTGGTATTGTGTTTATGATAACATTATAGAGAAAGTGGATATTTCACCTGGGAACCAAGGCAGTCACTGAAGGACTGACTTTCCTCAGCAGGACTGGGTATAAACTCAAGAAAGCCCTATGCTGGGTTAAAATGCAACTTTTAGCCCCCACTGGCATGGCAACTTGAACAGGGAAAGCAAAGGCTAGCAAACAGGATTAGATTTCACAAAAAGATATGGACAGGGATACAAAATCCTTCACCATATCGCCTACAAAAAAAATAAAAGAACAAAAGAGCCAGTGGCCATTTATTCAAAGAAGAGCCTCCCGTGGACTGTTTCCACTTAAAAGCTACTTCTCTCTTATGTTTAAGTTTAGGTGGCTGGTATTTAACAAAATCTTTAGAGTTAAGTGTTTTGTTTTTATTTTTTTAATTTAGGATGCATTTCAAGGAGGATTTCTGGGTGTTTGGATTTGGTAGGAAATTCTATGATCAGGTTCTGAGAAGAAAATAGTGTTTATTTTTGGTTTGGGACCCAACTGGAACATGCAGTTAGGAAATTGTTGAAGACCAGTGGTTCTGTGGCATCGAGTACCAGGGGGCCTCTTTTCAAAGTATGGCCTCAAGGGTATGTCAGCAGCAGTATTTTATTAGCATTTTCTTTTTGTTTCTTTTTCTTTTGAAATTGCAGCATGTCTGTGGTTATTTCTTAAAGGAATTTAGTGCAAAAGTTGTGCCCCTTGCTATTCTGAGATCTTGCCCAAGATTTGAAAACATGCCCAATGCAGACAGATATGTGTTCTGAAACTTCAAATGAAAAAAGTAAAAAAAAAAAATTTCCTGGGTGGTGGTGTAGGGTTGGGGAATGTTAGAGAAGACCTACGTCTGTTTCTCTCACTTTCCTTTTTCTTTTTAAAAAGGAAGATGCTAAAAAAAAAAAAAAAATAATAAAAAAATAAATAATCTGACATCATAGCAGGAAAAAAAAAAGGTGAGATTTTGTCATTGCTAATCTTACTAACTGTTATGGGTTGAATTGTGTCCCCTAAATTTCACATTACCTCAGAATATGACGAGGTGATTAGGGTAAAATGAGGTCCTGTGTGGAGGCCCAAATCCAATATGAGTGATGTCTTTATAAGAAGGGAAATTGGGACTGAGACACGGGTGCATAGAGGAAAGACCACATGAAGACACAGCAAGAAAGCAGCAATCAGCAAGCTGAGGAGAGAGGCCTCAGGAGAAATCAACCCTGACAACACCTGATCTTGGACCTATTGCCTCCAGAACTGTGAGACAAATTTCTGGTGTTTAAGCCACCTAGTCTGTATTATTTTGCTATGGCAGGCCTAGGAAACTAATACACTAAGCCAAATGAGTATGTCTGCCAAAGGATATTGCCAGTGGGACATGGTAACTCCTTGTCTGAAGAGAGAAACAATGGCTTGCTTTCCTTATTTTCTTGCTGTACATTTTTAGCTATCTTTTAAAAGTGCATATGAAACTACTCAGGGACTTTAGGTTTCAGTCGAGTTATTGGGGGTGGGGACATGAGAATGTATTTCAGTTACATTGATTAATTTGAATGCATTTTCATATAGTTAATAGAATTCCAAATCATGCATAGCCTATAGGATAATTTTTAAATGAAAGAATACTAATATATTTTTAAAAGGTTTTGATTCTTTGCATGGCCTAACTTGGATTTCTTCTTTTTAACTTAAAATGACAATGTAAGGTTTTTTTCCTGACTCTTGTAAGTTGCTTAAAATGACCATGCTCAACCTCAGAATAATTAAGATAAATATGATACAGCCGTAGACAGAATAAAATGCAGCTGTTTCAAAAGTATGTAACCACACCATATCAAAAAGCATTTTCAATGTTAACTGAAAAAATAATTTTAAATCATTGCATGTATATTATTACTGCAATTATGCTTAATTATATGTAGAGTATGTATATTATAATTATACATATAACATTACAATTAGGGTTGTTGTTTTTTTTTTCTTGTTTTTTTTTTTTTTTTTTGCCTAACCATTCAAAAATAACTGTCAGGAAATGCACTGAAAAGTGATCAGTGACTACTTTTGGGGAATGGGATTATGACTGTTCCCCTACCCCCACTTACTTTCATCTTTGCCTACATTTCTTTAATAAGCATGTATTACTTTCATGATTAAAGAAAATTATCTGCCACCAGTGTTAAAATGCATATGAGTTCATTATACATTAATAATTAAATGTTTACACCTGGAGTAGTGCCTGGTCCAGACTGTGAGCTCAGTCAAGGTAGTTCTCCTTCTCTGTATATGTCAGACTTAGTTTCCAATCATAAAACAGGATACAGGTGTCCCAAGGGTAGCAAATGATATAAAATTGTCACTACCAGAGCCACAAAACTAAGAGTTGACACAATTTAAAAATTGGGGTAGGAAGTAGAAAAGAGGGAATGAATGTAGGTTTTAAAATTAGTAGCATGTAACCTTCTTTAGTGAATTAGTATTTTATATTCCTCAGTGGTAGACTTGTATATTGTTTATTAAGAATGTGTCAGTTATATATTTTTGTGGAATTGCAAATATCATGATGCCCTCATCCCCCCAAAAGAATATTCTATTTCAGAAAGATGAATGGAAAAGTAAAGAACATGCTGCAAATTAGAAAAGCAAACTATCTTGAAGTTTCAATTAAAAATAATTCTACAGACATCATATATAGCCTTTATGTAAAATATCATTTTTGGAACTATTGAGATAAAGAAGAGTTGTTTCTTTGATCGGGCTTCCCTTGCCATGTTGACACAAGGCATTGGGGGAGAATATCTAGGTGCTATGAAATTGGTCAGCGCATGTGTGTGAACAATTTAGGTAGAGGGACTGAAACTGGGAACAGTACTCCCAGAACTGTGTGTTTAACCTTGCTACTCAGCTTCCTGATCCTCCCCCTTCCCTTGGGGGAAAAAAAAAAAAATCCCTGAGCCACTTTTAGAACTAAGGAAGTTGTGTAATGAGGCACAGGAAATGCTGTTGACGCCAAGAAAGGGATTTTCAATATGGTGTAGCCAAACGAGGTACGAGAATTTACAAATTCTTGATTTTTTGTGATGGCACCTCGAGATCTAGAATCCAACAAAACATAAAATAGATTTCAGTGTGCAATTTGAAATCTTGTTTGTCCCGCATATGGATGAGTACCTTGAATAATGACAAGAAGGATTCAGGCTTATCAGCACTGTTTCTCACCTGATACAATTCTGTCAGGTTCTTCGTGGCGTGGAGAGAGAAGAAACTGGAGAAAACCTCTGAAAGGCTGTCCCAAGACATGAGGAAACCCCGAGTCACTTGTACTCCTAGATTCTGAGCTGAGTGGCTCCTTCTCAGCTGAACAAAGCACTTTATTTTCTCCTTTAGTTGAGCTGACCTGAAACGTTAGGCCTGAGCCAAGTTACAAATATATACCCTACTAGGAATTGGCCCTGTTAACAAATTCCTAACTAGAGTCCCATTTTTACTGAGGTCTAGCTGAACCTCACAACTGCAGTAGGGCTCATTGTAACAATATGAGCTTTCATAGCCTTGCTATTTAAGATTCTTTCTCTCAGACTAAATAAGCAAAACTGCTCCCAGACATCCATCAGGAGTATCACAGAAATGACTTACGTATCGTATCATGTAACTTAGAACGGGGCGGTTCCATTCCTTCTGGCTTCCTGACTTCGGTTAGCTGCATTGGCTCATGTTGGAAATATGTTTTGAAGACATTGTGTCATTTGGCCAGGAGAATGGAAGGCCAGATGGCTTTGAAAGAATATTAAATGGCAGAGGCACTCTTGGAGTGCTTAACCATTTCTGGAGATGATGCTTGTATGTCCTAAACAGTGTCTTCTTTGGGGTAAAATTTTGTATTTTATGCAAAGCAGAGACAATAAAGAAGATGAATACTTCCAGGATATTTCCTAAAATAAAGATAATGAAAGCTTTTTGAAAAATGATAAATATAATTTTGAATGTCTTTGATGGCATGGTGGTTAGATTGCTTTATCTTACTGACATATTCTGTTTTATCAGGGAAGGCATAATACTTACTGTTTGCTTTCAGCAAGGTGTTTCCTATGGTGAAGAACAATTTTTGGACTAGAATGCTATCCTTTGCTCATAATTTGGAAACTTAAGTACACATGAAGATTTGAAAAATGAATCTTGATCTTTACTGTCCATTGGATTAATAAAATATGTACAAAACAATCTTAGAATGATGCCTTGTACATTATAACTGCTCAATAAATTCAATTACCATAATGATTATGTTGAGCTGTAGACCCAGAAAGTCAATTTTTAATTTAACATTTCTTGGCTATTTCCCAGGTACTTCAAACTTGACGTATTCAAAGATGAGTTATTTATTTCTTCCCTGTTGAATTTGGTTCATGCACAGCTTTCCTCATCTTCATAAATACTCATCTCAAATTTTTCAATTCAAATATCTGGGAGTTATACCCAATACCTCCCTTTCTCATACCACTCCATATTGATCCATCATTAAGTCCCATTCATTCCACAGTTTAAAATTTTTTTAAATGTATTTACTTATTTCTAGCGCTATTGCCAAACTACTAGCCTAGGGTTTACAACCCCTGTACTGTTCACATTTTGGGCCAGATAATTCTTTCATGTGGGGGCCTGTCCTGGGCACTATAGGATTGTTAGCAGTACCCCTGTTCTCTACCCAGTGGATGCCAGTGGGACCCCCCCCCCCTTGTGACAACCAAAAAAGTCTCCAGACATTGCCTAATGTCCCCTGGGGAACAAAATCTCCTCCAGTTGAGAACCACTGATCCAGCCCAAATTACTCTCATCTCCTACTTCAAATTCTACAAAAATCTTTATTGATTTTCCCTACTGAAGATAAGACCCTCCCTCACTCCTTTTAAAGCTTTTCTCCACAGAGCAGTCAGAGAGGTCTTTACAACATAAGAGTCTATCAATTCACATTCCATCCTAACACCTTCTACCTGTTTTCCTTCACACTTAGAACAAACACTCCCAACTGTGTCCTGGTCCTCTCTCCTCCCCAATCTGTGCATCTCCGTGTGCTCCAGCCACAGCCGAGTCTCCCCAAATGTACCCAGCGTCTGTGCCCCTCGGCTACTTCACATGTGCTGTCTCCTTCTGGGAGAACTCTGCAGCTGTGTTTTATTCCTTACTCAGTACCAGCACCCATCACAGTGTCTTGCACATAATAGGGAATCCATGCATATTTGTGGAGTGAATGAATGATGACTGAATGAATGACATACAAAGCAGTTTCGGTTGGGAATTGCTTTCCCTGTTCTTCACACTAGGGAGTGTCAAATAAAATAAATTATTTTTTTACAGTATTTGGGAGCTGTGGATGTTCTTTTCTCATGATGCAATGTAAATTTAGTAGCTCAACAAATGGTTCTCCTCACTGTACAGTAGTTTTCAAGTTCAAAGTGTTGTGCTATTTAAATGAGACATGCCTGCAACATGCTTAGCACAATTGCGCCAGGCAATGAGAGGTGCTCAGTAATTGCTAGTTATTATTTGAATTTATTAAATTATTTAAAAATATTTTTTTTATCAGCCTTCCTCCACAAAGAATGGGTAGGGGAAGTACTTGAAAGCAGAGAACCATTAATTACTAACTTATATTTCCCTTAAACGACTCCATTTCTATGTCCTAGGGTTTTCATTATTTGAATTGAACATGTAACTTCCAACCCTTAATAAATGTGATCTTTTAATGGCTAAAATTTGAAGACTGAAGTGTCAATTAAAATGTTAATTGATTTCATTTTAAGCCAATCCTTGGTGCTCTAATTCCTAAATGAAAATGTCAAATGATGAGATACATATCTGAAAATTCAATCTTTACTTCATTTAAAATTTAGTAGAGTGTTTAAAAGCCCTATTGCTGAGGGAGGATTTTATGATACATTTCACTAAATTGGAATAGCTACAGATTAAGTATATTCCTTTGTCAAGACAGAAGCCAAATTTTAGACAGTAATGTCAAATGCTAACACATTGCTCTGATTCTTCTCAGCATATTGCAAGTTGCATGCTAGCTATTCACAGCCTTCATTTCATGCTGAAATTCTACCATCTTAAGGGCATTAAAACAACTTCTTAGGTAGAGAGAGTATGTGAAAAAATAGTGTCTTGCAGATATCGATTTGTCATATGTAGAGTAATTGATATTTTCCACACTGCAAAGAAGATGCAGTCACAAAGGGAAGCTGTAATTTCATTGTTTTCTGCTCTCCCTTTAGATTTTCAGACTGCCCTGATTTCTTCATTTTTCTGTGACATTTGTAGTGTTGTACCTATTAGATCATCACAGTGAAACGGAGTAGTTATTCGTAAGTCCCAGGAAGGCATGTTATGTATGTCTTTCCCAAGCCTTTACCCAAGGAGCCATTGTAATTGGAAGAAAAATATCCCAGAGGAAAATTCACTGAGGCTAAAAAAGGATCCAAATAATAAAAATATTTCTTGAAGACAGTTCTATTGTGGAGCCGAAGAAAATAACTCAGGGACTACTTTGGGATTTCATTTTTCCTTCATGTCAGACTAGTTAGCTCAGTTAGTTACAAGTGTGGTACTAGTGAGGCCAGAATATTATCCACATTGAGTCCCTATCTGGGCCTGTCAGCTTTGTGAAAGCAAACACCCATCTTAGGAACACAAGGTCTTGTTCACAGGGCTGTCTGGCCGAGGGATGCTGGAGGAATCATTTCAAGTTTGTCTATAGAAGTAGAAACACAATTCAAAGGGTTTTGTCCTCTAATGACAGAGTTCTAGTACTTTTCAAATTGTATACACACACACACACACACACACACACACACACACACACACACACAATTGGCTTCTCTGTAAAATTGGTATCACAGGTGATAAAGAATCATTAAGCTCATCCGTATCATGCTCATGCTAACCTCACAGTAATGAGGATGCCAGCTTCTGTTCTATGCTCACCTTATGTCCCAAAGGGTATGTTATCTTTTTCCAACAAAAATTTTACTGTGGGAAAGTTTAAAACTCATTTGAGGGAAAAATTTACAGTGACCTCATTTCTTGTGACTTTGATGCTCCCAGTGAGCTTACAACTCATACCTTTTAAAAATTACATTGTGAAACATACTTGTGTTCAACTCTCCTAAAGAGTACGCCCTGCTCAGTATATGCCCATGTGCAAATGAAAGCTGCCTCTTAGACCTCTGCCACCCAGAAATGCTGTGCAGGTCGATCCTGCCTTTCCACAAGGAACACCTAAAAGATACTGTGGAGAGGTGTGCCTGATAATGACAGGAACTAACATTGGTAATTTCTCCATTCTCTGCAGAGAATGTCTATCAATTATTTTAAATATTTTATAGATAAAATATTTGTGTATATATATGATATTTGTATATATATATATATTAATTTTTTGAGAGTTTACCTATTTTTAAAAAAATTTTATGTGTGGGATTTTAAGAACAGAAATGGTATTTTATCCTGTACTCACAACAGTCCCTTGTACATAATAACTATTCATCAGATGATACTGACTTATTACTGTAGGAACAGACTTACTGTAGTTTCTAGTTGTTGAGCTCCACACAGTATCTGCCTTTATTATTTTATCCATGGCACCCAGCACAGGGCAGGGAATATAGTAGGGACTCATTAATAATAGTTGATTAACAATGAATTAGGACTAAAGCTTACTTTTTAACCATTCACTATGTCCTACATTGTGTACTCAAATATATTTTAGAAATTTCACAGTGGCTTTTGGCAGAAGGAGCGGAGATCTGACTACTTGCTGCTGAGCAACCTGGTAATGGATTTGCACTGATCCATCCATACAGCTTCACTCTGTAAATTGAAATGGGGCTGCATATGGAATGGGGCCAATCACAGCAATAACATCTTAGAACTTGAATAAAGGAAACTGACACCTACATGGATCAAACCATGACCTTCACCTCTTTAGTTATTGCTATAATAAATCAAAAAAAAGCAGTCTCACAATAACAAAAGTATAAGTTTAGGAGCAAGTGAATAGCACCTGGTCAGAAACTAGATGACAATGCTGGATGCATCCCAAGCTTGCTTCCTAGCACCCCATTAAATTAAGTTGTGTTTCCTAAAGTGAGATATGAGCTACCTGGTAGCATGCAGGGCCACTCTGTGAGGAAAGGTGTTTTTACTGCTAAGAAGCTAATCTAGAAAATTCGTGGGCTGGGCTCTAAAAACAAACAAAAACCTAACAACAAACACCCACCCTTTGATACAAGTCTTGAAGTAAGAAATTTCAGTATAGAAGGACTTCGAATAGCAAAGCAAATGATAAAACGATGGAAAAAATGGGCCTGTTATATTTAAGAATGTTATTTCACAGCCTGGTATAGTGGAAAGAATCAGAGCTTGCTGTTGGAAGACCTCGACATAATACAAGCTTTACTTCTCACTGTGTTGACCTTGAACAAGTGATAACTTTTCTGAGGCTCAGTTTCCCTATCTGTAAATTAGGGATAAATCTCTTGGCCTAGCACAGTGGGTTCACAAGGGCCATTTAACCAAGTCTTATATGTTCATGGCAAGTTTCAAATGTAGATGTTTGACATAATTACCAAATGAGATTTCATTTAATGTTCCTTAGATATACTGACAAGATGGAAAGAAGTCAATTATATTGCTTTAAACTTACGTTCCAACTTATGTTTAAACGTACTAGACAACACTACTTACGGTGCATTAGACATGAATATATTTTTGGGTAAGTTCTGTAACTATCTTGTTTTAGCATAAGTATATTGCACTGCATTTTCCTTCTACTTTCAAAGCAGTAATCTGGTTAATATAAATATTTAAGAAAGTAGCACAGTTTTTTGGACTGCAGCAATCTTTCACTGATTTAGGAGCACAGTAAGAAGTCTGGGTTGGGGTACCCCTTTTGAAGCTGCTGCAGTCCAAAAAATTTTGCTGAACTCTACATTTTAAAATGATTAAGGTGGTAAATTTTATGGTATGTTTTACCACAATAAAAATTATTAAAAATGTAAAAAGGAGATAATCTTATTTTAATCCATTAATTTCCCAGTATAAACCAGTCAATGGAAATAACTTAAAATCATGGTACCAGTTTGAAATTTTAGATGAAGAAAAGTGGATCATTGAGATTTCTTTCCTTCCTCTCTCCTTCCCTTCTACAAATATGTATTGAGTTCCTATTTATTTGCTGACACTCCTTGAAGAGTTGGGAAATAGGAAGAAAACAGTTTCGGTGCTCACGGCTCTTACATTTTAGTGAGGGGTGGGGACAATAAACAGGAAAACAAATAATATCAGATAGAGATAAATGCTAAGAAAAATAGTCAGGAACTATCACCTAGAGTAAAGGGTGGACTCGTGATGCCGAGGGACCAAGGGAAGACTTCCTGCAAGAGGGACATTTGAGGAGAGACTTGAAAGAAATGAAAGAGTGAGTCTGTAAATATCTGTAAGTGGCTGATTCTGGGCAGAGAAGATGACAAGTGAAAAGACCTTGAGGCAGGAATGTGTTGGGCACATTCAGGAGACCTTAGGCAGCCCTCGTGAAAAGGTTGAATGAGTGAGGGAAGAAGTGGGGGAGAGAGATAGTTGGAGATACAGCCAGGGCCCAGAATTAGTTGGGGCTTTCTGGGCCATTTCACAATGAAGAAGCTGAGGTTCAGGAAAATAAGTGACTGAGCCCAATAAAGATACCCTGGAAGCTGCTTAGATGTATAAGAGCATTTCTGTTTCTTTTCCACTGGGAATTTCCTTGACTGTACAGAGCCATGTTACAAACCTGATCCAATCCTCCCTTTTTTTTTTTTTTTTGGCTTTTCCTGCTGAAACCTGAAGTTCAAGATGTTAATTCTACTGTATGTTAACAGTATTTATCTCCCTAAAATTGTGACTATATGTGCAAGCTTTGAAGGAAATGCAGGATAAAGTAGTGGCTGAGAATGAAACACATTGTCTTGTAATTCAGAGCACATGCATTGTAATAGTCATTTTGGAATTTTTTAAAAGCTAAATCCAAGCACTGTTTGATTAGGGTTATAATGTGCACCATTAGGCAGGCTTAAATTCTATACCCAAACACATTTAGATGCTATGCATATTAGATGCATGAAATTATAATACTTTCCATCAAATGTTTTTTTTTTTTAATTTTGCAAAGCATATCATTAACTAGCCACCTTCTGGCTTTCAGGTATGCTAATGTGTCTTTGTGCTAGTTACTCACTCTTTTGTTTTTGAAACAAATATAGTTTAGACTGTTATATAGCATTCATTTCTACTTATGGGCATGGAGGTTTGTTTTGTTTTTTTTTTCTCAGAGTTTTAAACATGCTTCATTTTCTAGCCACACAAATCAAATTTCAGTCTTAAATGGGGCAGAGCCAGAATGCAATTAACTGGAAATTGTTCTGCGGTTCTGTAGTTACTTAGAGATGCTTCCCCATCTGTGAATGGGGATAATTCCACTTGGCGCACCTCCCCAGACTGTTGTTTGATGAACTGAGAAACAAAAAGAGCCTTTACAAATGCCGGGCACAGTTATTCCTGATCTGCATTCGGTGGAAGAAGTACCCAGGTCTAAAAAGCATTTTGTGGCTGCCAGAGGTGCTGGGCCTCTGGTTTTCAAACACTGCAGTAAGACATGCTTCTCTCTCTTCACACCAATGCTCCAGCAATCTTTTGAAAACAAATCTCGATCCTGCCACTTCTCTTCTGGAATCTCTTCATTGACAATCCAGCACTTACAGGACAAAACCCAAGCTCTCCTTACTATGGCTGAATGGCCTGTTTGCTGTCTTGCCTCTCCCCACCATGCACAATCCATCCATGACTAATGAACGAATACAGCGGGCCTTGCATAGCTCAATTTCTTTTCGGGGACCGCTCTTGTCTCCTTAGTCAATATTCTGAAAAGGACTGGGACTACACAGAAGCCCTCCTCACCAGCTCTGTTTCTGTCTCCAGTTTACATCATCTCCTCTGATCCTGCCAATTCCAAACCATGTGTGCTAATGGACAAAGCAATTGGTGTTGAACAAATGTCTGTTTTACCAGCAATGTTATTTTAAAAAGTGGATGTTTTTGAAACATTACTGCTATTTGAGTTTGGAATGTCTTATATATCGTAATTCCTCAGGCCCAGAAAATTTCTCAGCTTGAGTTTTCTTAGGTTATTGCTAATATCTGTTAGGATGTCCCCAGCACACACCAAGAATTGCTTACCAGTGCATAAGCAACCCAGTAATTTCTTGAAATGAAGTGTTTCCTCTGGGTAACTGCGTAAAGTTTGTTACAGGCATACAATTTATGGATGATTGAAGTCCGTTATAGTCATTTTTACTTAAAAATAGAATTTCGGAAATGTAACCGTACTGTTCAATGAACAAATGTGTATTTATCACACATGTAGCCCTGGGTTGGAGATTCATTCATATTTGACTTCTGTATATTAGAGTTTCCAAACTGTTTTCTTCCCAGCCAGTCTGTCTATAGCTTATGTTTCCAGTAGTATTTATGCTCATTCTGCCACTACAGGATAAAGGGACCAATGACAGGACACAAGGAAAGCCCTGCGAAAAGTGAAAATCCCTATACACTTAGGAGGGCTTCTAATTGCTATACATATGTCATCATTGGTGGTACTTTACCCTTCTGCCTGTTAACTGCCTTCTAGTTGTCATAAACTAAGGAATTGACTTCTTATCAATCTCCTGACTGCTCAGCACTTTCCATCTCTTATACAATTTTCCTGGGACAGGAAAGAACCCATGAATAAAGCCTGGTCTCTGAAAATCCATGAGCTGCCAGTCAGGACATACCAAAAGAATGGACTTCAACAAAGATAAAAATGGAGGCTCCTGTTTCTTGCAGGGTTGGGTTCAAATCTCAGATACTACACGCCAATTGGTGATAATGAGCTTGTTACTTAACCTCAGGGAGCTTAAGTCTTCTCTGTAAAGTGGGGAAAAAAGAGTCCCCTTGCTCCTTGTATCAAATGGGATAATGTAGGGAAAACTGATGAGTATCCAATAAAAACCAGGTACTTAAATGTAGGTAATACACATGGTTTGGGGCAGTTTTGGGTGTGGCTAGCTTCAAAGCCACCCCTTTGTCTTCTACTCAAAAAAAAAAAATGATTTAAGATGTAAGTAAGAAAAAAAAGTATGGTTGGTCTAGATATCTTTGTTTCCAGACCAGTTTATTGTTGTTGTTTTTTTTTATTTTTTTATTTTTTAATTAATTTTTATTAGTTTCAGGTGTATAACACAATGCAATAGTTATACTCTTTACCCCCCAAAGTGACAACCCCCCTCCCCCAGTTTGCCTCCCCACTCCACCCCCATAACATACATATCGATCACAACTCCTCTGACTCCCCTCCACAGTATACTCCACTTCCCATGACCATCCACATATTCAGTTGCAGTTGGCATACCATACTATACAACATCAGCTTCAGGTGTACAGTGCAGTGATCAAGCCTCTACTCCATCCATGAAGTGGTCTCCCTAACAAGACATGTGACTATCTGACACTCCACAAAATTTTTACAACATTATTATATTCCCCGAACTGTGTTGCATATCTCTGTGGCAATATTGTAGTTGTCTATTTATGCTGTCTAATCCCTTCCCCGTCTCCCCCATCCCCACCCCCCTCCCAACTAACCACCCTCAGTTTTTCCTCTACATCTACGAGTCTGTTTACTTTGATCGTTCACTCAGCTCTTCAGACTCCACACACAAGTGAGATCACATGGTACCTGTCCTTCTCCGACTGACTTATTTCACACAACATAATAGTCTCTTCACAACATTATCAATTACATTCCCAGAACTGCCCCCATCTCCCTGCGGCAACATTGTAGTCCCACATACACTGTCCAAAACCTTCCCCCTCTCCGTCTTCCCATGCCCTCCCAGCAAACAACCATCAGTTTTTCCTTTATATCAACTCTTTCTGTGTTGATTTTCTGTCTAAAGGGTCTGTCCATTGGTGACAATGGTGTTGAAATCCCCTACTATGATAGTGTTACTGTTGATCTCTGTCTTTATGTCTGTTAAAATCTGTTATATGTAATTAGGAGTTCCTATGTTGGGTGCATAGATGTTTATTAGGGTTGTAGTGCCCTTCTTTGTCTTTTATTGTAGTCATTTTAAAGTCTATTATGTCCAAAATAAGTCATGGTACTCCAGCTTTTTTTTTTCTCATTTCCATTTGCATGAAATATCTTATTCCATCTGTAAACAGCATATACAGGTGTCCTATTTTCTTATCCACTCAGCCACTCTCTGTCTTTTGATTGCAGCATTTAGCCCATTCACATTTACAATGATTATTGATAGGTGCATATGTATTGCCATTTTGTTATTTGTATTCCTGGTCTCCCTGGGTTAGCTTGTTTACCCCTTTCTTTTCTTTAAAAAAGCCCTTTGAACATTTCTTGCAATGCTGGCTTGGTGGTAATGAATTCCTTAAGCTTATTCTTTTCTGAGAAGCTCTTTATTTCTCCTTCAATTTTAAGTGATAGCCGTGCTGGGTAGAGCAATCTTGGTTGTAGGCCTTTATTTTGTGTCACTTTGAGTATCTCCTGCCACTCCCTTCTGGCCTGTAGAGTTTCTGTAGACAAGTCAGTTGTTAATCTAACAGGAGTTCCTTTGTATGTAACCTGCTGTCTTTCTCTTGCTACCTCTAGGATTCTGTCTCTGTCTTTAACCTTTGCCATTTTAACTATGATGTGTCTTGGTGTGGACCTGTTTGGGTTCAGCTTGTTTGGAACCCTCTGCACTTCCTGGGCATGTATATTGATTTCCTTCACCAGGGTAGGGAAGTTTTCAGTCATTATTTTTTCAAATACATTCTCGACCCCTTGCTTCTTCTCTTCTCCTTCTGGTATTCCTATGAGTCTAAGGTGGTTGCGTTTCACCTTGTCCCATAGGGCTCTTAAACTATTTTCATTGTTTTTTATTCTTTGGTCTTTTTGCTGTGCCAACTGGGTGAGTTCTGCTATTTTATCTTCCAAATTGCTGATCCGCTCCTCTGCTTCATCTACTCTACTGGTGATTCCTTCGAGTGTGTTCTTCATTTCAGTTATTGTATTCTTTAGTTCTAACAGGTTGTTTTTTATGGTTTCCCTATCCTTCTTTATGTCCTTGCTAAGTTCCTTAAACATTCTTATCATCAGTGTTCTAAACTCTGTCTCTGAAAGGTTGGCTCCCTCTGTTTCATTTAGTTCCATTTCTAGAGGTTTCTTCTGATCTTTTACTTGTGACATGTTTCTTTGTTTCCCCATTCTGGCTGTCACTCTGGGATTGGTTTGATGTATTAGATAGATCACCAGGAGAGCCCTGGCTGGATCATGCAGGCACACGGCTCACGGTCTAACACTCCCAGGAAAACTCCCAGTCTCAGCCTGGCCCAATCAGCTGCTCACAGAACAGGCCGAGCAGCCCGACAACCAATCACCAGCCTGGAAACTCTGCAAGCGCAGTGCGGAGAGCGGGGACCCGAGGCGGCTCGCGCACTCCCTCGTGTAGGTGAGCAGCCTGTTGGAGCCGGAGGGCACCCGCCCAGCGTTTTCCTGGCAACGCAGTATAAGCCGGGCAGAAGGTGGGGAATCCAAGGCCGCATGCGCGCACGCAGGCACACACGCACTTCTGCACCAATTCCACCAGACCAATTAGGTCTCGGACCTGATCCTCCGTGGGCGGGCCCAAGCCCGACAAAATGGCATCCTCCCTACACCACTCGTGTGCAGGCTCCACACCATGGGAACCGTAGTCCAAAAACCTCCAGCTTCTGTACCAAAGGTGCTCAGTTCAGTCCGTCCCCGCAGGCTCCCGGGTCCGGCTCACACAGCCACTCCCTCCACCAGGAACCAGGTAAGTGCTCACCGGCGAGCAAGCCCAGGCGCCGGCCCCACTGATTCTCCAGCCGCTCTTAGCCTCACCGAGCTGAGCAAAGAGAGTCCTCACTAATTTACTGCCAGCTATCCTGGAACTCCTCTTCCTGGCAAAGGAACTCTGGGCTGGTGAGCCTGGAGTGTGGCCGGAGGGTCTCTCCCCCAACCAGACAAGCTTCCCACAGCTGGGGCTTCCCTCACGGGGCTCACCCTCTCTCGTCTCCGCCCGTCCTACCAGACCTGACGTGGCCTCCTCTTTAAGTTCTTCATTTAGTGGTTCTGTTCCTCCAGTGTTCCAGGGACCTCCAGGGTTGAATGCTGTATAATTTGTTTGTAATTTTGGTGTGATCCTGGGAGATAGTTAGCACAGTGTCTGTCTATTCCGCCATTTTACCGGAAGTCCCTGTTTATTGTTTTTAATAGAAGCCTTCATATACATTGATACCTTAACTAAAATTTGTAACACATTTCTTTTGTCACTCTCCACCCAGCTGACTGGGACCCATCAGGGAGTTAGGACACCAAGTTCACGTCGGTGAACTTCTCTGGGGCACTGTGCCCTCATACGGTCACCCTAATTGCTACCAAGTGCCTTGTGTCCTTCTGAATAGCCTCCAAATACCTGCTTCATGACTGATAGCCCACATTCATAGGCATGAAAAAAGATTGGTCTCCAATAATCATACTCGCAGTTTAAAAATAATTATTATGATAGTAATTGAAGCAACTATCCTTTACTTGTCGCTATTGCATACCAGAATTTGTGCTGGATTTGTATGAATTATCTCATTTAATCCTATAGAAATCTACTGAGATGGGTCCTTGTTCTGTATTCAGGTTGGGGAAACTGGGACAGTGAACAATGAAGTGAACTGCCCGTGTTCATATGAGGTCGTACTCCTAGGATATGGCGAAGCTCATTTTTGACCCCAGGTAGTCTAATTCCAGAGTTTATGCTTGACCAAAAGCTTATGTTTGATTTCCCATTCTATATATTTTTTTCATATTTTGTTTTTCTTACAAGTTGGAGAACCTCAAGAGATGCTCTAATGACGGAACCTCTCATTCCTTGAGCACATACTATATACTAAGATTTCTGTTGTTGTTATTGTTGTATTTTTTTCTCCATCTACTTTTCTAAAAGTCCTAGGAGGAGAGGAAGAAACTTACAGTGGAAGTAACAGATAAGGAAACTGAGGTCCTGGGGGTCTTGGAGAGGCTGACTAACCTAAAGTCAAGTAGCTATGAGGAAGTCTCTAGCTCCATACACAAGCATATGCTATTGGGTTGTCAGAAAAGTCATGACATATTTTTTTCTATGTATCTCGTTGCAAAAATGCGTCATGACTTTTCCAACAACCCAATATTTTCCACCACAGATATCCCCAAGCATCTAATAATTATAAGGCCTTGAATTAGATGTGTGGAGTGTGCAAAGATATATTGCAAAGACTTGATGCTTTGTGATTGGAGAGCATACGGCCACAAACTATCCCAATTGAGTTGACCCTACAAGCTCTAGGATGAACATTTTCTCCTGAAAGAAAAACATATAGAATTTTTTGCCAGAGTCAAGGCTTGTAAACTATGTCACCCTTTTAAGCTTCTCCAAGTGCTACGCAGATCCCTTGATGGTTTTCTGGTAGGAAATATTCCCGACACTGACATCCTATTGCCTGAGAGAAGACAACAGTGTTAAAAAGGGGATTTCCCAAACATGGCTCCAAGATGCTGTTGGGATGTTTTCGGTTTCTAAAATAGTCACTTCCATCAAGTACTACTGGGTGGTGGTTATAGCTTTGCCGTTATTCCTGGACTGGCTGTGATCCAGAACTCTGCTCTCATTACCTCATATTGCTTCACCTCGGGTCTGATGGAGTCTTTTCATATGGATGTGGGGATCGGCTGAGCACTCTGAGCAGGTTCCTCAGTCCAGTTCACCCCTACACATCCCCAAATGTCCTGGGGCAGGTCATGAAGGAGGAGAATTAAGGAGTCAACTTAATAAGGTATTAAACAGAGCAAATGGAATGTGTTTTGTAGTGTGTCAGGCAGGAGTGTCTTAATTTTTTTTCCAGGTTTGGGTGTGTATTTATAGGCTGTGAGGAGTGGAGGGTTTTGCGTAGACAGACTTCTCTTAAAGGAGAAAAGGAAAACATCCTCCCCCACCCCATTTCTTTTTAAGGTCATGGTTGAAGTCATGCTCACCTTCCACTATGAGGCGCAGTGATGTTTTTCTAATTGTCTGAAGTCAGGTCTGCCACATTTCCTTGACAATATTCCTCCTTCCTGTCAGGGACAGGTTCCTGGGGTCAGGCACGCAGCAGGCTCCAGCCCAATGTGCCAACGCAGACCTCAGGAGCCACAGTGTCCTCCAGACGTGGATCTGTGCTATGGGGCTCAGACTTCTGAACTGGGACGTGACTGGAAAGTCAGAGCAAGTCCCAGCACACTGTGACTGAACTCACGCAATCTCTGCCTCTCTAACTGGTTTTTGAGAGTCCTTCAATAGTATCCTGGCCAGTCACCAGAGCATGGCTTTGGCTAATCACCAGAACTCAAGCACAGAGGAGGTGGGGCTAGCTAAGGTTCATTATCAACACTAGGAGCTGTGGTGAGTGCTATACAGACTTTATCTCAAGTAAGGACTCATGATCACCTCCCAGAATATAAATGTTTCTGTTATTCCCATTATACAGATAAACAAACTAAGGTTTTGAGAGAGAAAGATTGTCTATGGTCACACTGTCTTCTTGGTTAGTATTCTGACTTGAGGCAGAAACTGTGACAAGGATTTGAGTGAAAGTATCTTATATAGGTTGTTCAGGAAATACCAGTAGAGGGAAAAATAGGTACAGAAAAGATGACTTCTAACAAAGGGTGTGATATCAAATTAGTGGGAGAGCAGAGTGTTACCCTTCAGGGGAACTCTATAAAACAGTGTTGCACATATGGCTCACCCTTCCAGAAGGTGAGGGAACTGCAATGTGTTTTTGTACCAACTTCTGTCTACCTTTGATTAAGGAATGCAAATGGAGTGATAACTTCCCAGTTTGGACAGAGCCCTTGCAAGGGCTTTGGAGAAGGCTCCCAGGTAGAGAGATACAGATACTGGTAGTTGTGAGCCAGCCAGCCTGCAGTGAAGTGGTGAGCCCCAAATAATATGAGCTGAAAACAAACAATGTCTGCTAGATACATGAAGTGGCAGAGCCAGGGCTGCCACTATCACTTACCTCTTGCCACAGTATAAACCATCCTGAAACTTAGTGGTTTAAAATAGTAGCCATTATATTTGTTCATAAGTCTATGGGTCTGTAATTTGGGCTGAGTTCAGCTGGACCCTTCTTCTGCTGGTCTCACCTGGGATCACTCATGTGGCTGTACTTGTCTAACTGGGATCTGCATGTTCTAGGGAGAGCTTAACTGGGCCAGCTCCTCTCTGTTCTACCTGGCCTCACCTACCAGCAGCTAGACCAGGATTTAGCAATTTTTTTCTGTAAAGGGCCAGATAGTAAGTATTTTTGGCATTGTGGGGCATTCAGTCTCTGATGTAACTACTCAACTCTGCTGTGACAATGTGAAGGCAGTCATAGACAGTACATAAACAAGTGGGCATGGCTGCCTTCCATCTACAAAAGCAGGTGGTAGGGTACATTTGGCCATACTCTGCCAATCTTTGAGCTAGACCAAACTTCATCACAAGGGGCTGCACATTTTGAGAGAGTTAAGGTGGAAACTACAAGGTCTCTTGAGACCTAGGCTCAGAAGTCACACAGCATTCCTTCTGTTGCATTCTATTGCTCAAAGGAAGTCACCAGGCCAGCTCAGGTCCGAGGTCAATAGACTTCACCTTCTAAAGGAATGCTCTACAACGTCATATTGCAAAGTGATATACATTCAAGGATGGGAGGAATTTCTGTGTTCATTTTTGCCAATAGTTTACTCTCCAACCCAGGTCTGTTTGATTCCAGAGTCCTCTATGCTTTACCACATTTTACTCCCTCTCTACATTGTCTCGCATAACTGGTTGAGGAATGAGTCCAGGAGGCTAGGTACATCTTGACACCTTTATACCATACTCAGTCCAATATTTAAACAAGGTCTTTGCTACTCCAGGGTATGAGCTTTGTATCGTTGGTGTGTTAGGTCTCAACCTTAGAAATGGAGTGTTAGAGCCCTAAAGCATTCTCTATTGCTTTCAGTTACTCCTTGTATGAAGGAATCCCTTCTACAAACTGCCCAGCAAATGACATTGAAATTCTGCTAGATGATCCCTTGAGACAGAAACTTCACTACTCCAGTCCTTTTTCTGTCAGTCATTTGTTACATCTCATCCATCTTTCTCCATTCATCAAATCATTCAGCCAAGTGATTATTGAGTGCCTCCTGTGTACCAGTTACCAAATGATGTATAAATAAACCCAGTAGCTTCTCTCATGGAGCTAATGGTCAGTTCAACTTAAGCATGGCACCTGCTTTCAATTTTCTTCTTGATTATATAACCCTTTCTTTGTTCTTTATGGTCTTTGTTCTGTTAGATCTAGAATAGTTGTTCTTAACTCTGAGAATATTTAGAAATACTTTCCCCTCTTTACTGAAATGAATTCTATTTCTTCCCTGAAATGAATGTCACAGATACATAGGTACCTACACTATCAAAGGAATCCTCATAATGCATTAACTATAATTAATAGAACTTAAAGGGGATGCAACTTAATAAAATGCATATTTCAATAGGTAAATATTCTAGGATTAAATTAGATTAGGTACTAAAGTAATTGGATATTGGTAGACATAGAACCAGATTTATACCAGGGGTTGGCAAGCACTTCTGTAAAGGATCAGATAGTAAATATTTTAGGCTATTTTCAACTCTGTTATTGTATTATGAAAGCAGCCATGGACAATATGTAAATGAACAAGTGTGGCTGTGTTCTAATAAAACTTTATTTACAAAAACAGACAGTAGATTTAGCCAGCTCATCATAGTTTGCTGACTCTTGGCATATGCAACAGCTGTGAATGAAGACTGATAAGGATATGTTGTGTGAAAAATTGAAACATCCTTAGGAGTATTACTGTCAGTGATATGATTTTTCAAAATGGTGGCAAGTACCTTTTGGCAAAGTTCTAAGAAAATAAAGCACAATCCTCTTTAATCTACATAGTAGTTAACTTTCTTGGAAAATTCAGTGTAATATTACCTGGTCACCCCGCCCCCCAATTTGTTGCATCTTTTTGTAACTTTAGATAATTATACACAGGTTTCTAATCTACATGAATATCTGGTGGGCATGTGGGATGCAGAATTCTTTTTTGTTGTGAGGATTGAACTGGGCACTGAAAAAAGTTTGGCTCCCATGGGCATGCCTACTAAATGGCTGCTGTGCTCCTCAGGCTTTGTGACTACCAAAAGTCCCCCCCACCCCAATTTTTTAAATGTGCCCTGTTGTGCAGTACCATTCACTATTGACCACCACAGTTCTAGTAGTCTTTTCAGACTACCATAACAAAATACCACAGACTGGGTGACTTAAACAACAGAAATTAACTTTCTCACAGTTCTGGAGGATGGAAGTCAAGATCAAGGTATCAGCAGGTCTGATGTCTCCTGAGGCCTCTTTCCTTAATTGGCAGACAGCCATCCTCTCGCTGTGTCATCACATGGCTTTTAGTCTTTGTGGGTATGTGCTTGGTGTCTCTTCCTCTTCTTATAAGTACAGCAAATCTATTGGATTAGGGCCGAACTCTTATGACTTCATTTAATCTTAATTACCTCCTTAAAGTCCCTATCTCCAAATGTAGTCATATTGGGGTTTAGGGTTTAAACATATGAATTTTGGGGAGACAGTTCAATCCATAACACTCCCTCCCCTCCACTGCCTAGCTAAATCTTCTCCTTCTACCCTTTCTTCATGGCTCGTGGGAATTTCACTCTTCAATAGTTTTCTCAGTCAATAGGAATGATAATAATAAAGCACCCTGCTTTACATGTCACCTACATTTGGCAGAGTACTTCATGTAAATATCTAACTTTTTTGAAACAGTCTCTTTGCCCCTTTTCATCAAACTTTGAAAAAGTGTAAAGCATTTTAATTTAATATAAAAATACAGAGTTATTTAGCAAATATCCATGGACCTACCACTCAAATTTAACAAATATTAAGATAGTTTGCTCTATTTGATTCAGATAACTTTTATGAAATAAAACATTACAGGTTCAGTTTAAGTGCCTTTGATGTCACTTCCCAATTTCATCATTTTTTTCCTCCCTGAAGCTAGTGTGTTTCTTTCATCTTCATGTTTTTACTTTAGTATATATGCATATATCCATAAAACATATAGAATTGCTATATGTGTTTTTAAAAATAGAGGAAGGAGTGTTACGGACTATATTGTGTCTCCCTACATTGTAGTAAACACACATCATTCAGCAATTTTTCTTTTTCACTTTACATTTTGGTTTCAAGAATTATCTATGTTGACATGTGTAGATTTAGTTCATCCCTTTTTTTTTGGTAATATTTATTATTTTTTTATTATTAGTTTCAGGTATATAAAACAATGCAAAAGTTATCCTTTTCATCCCTCACAAAGTTCATCCCTTTTTAATTGCTATGTGGTATTTCATTGCAAGAGTGTTACAATTTATTCATTTCTCTATTGATGGGCATTAAGCTTTTTGTAATTTTTCACATTAAAAACTTTTGTGTATGTCATCTTGTGCACATGTGTGGGAGTTTCTTTAGAGAATTGTGAAATGAAATCTAACTAACAGTGAATTAATGGCAAGGAGGTTATTCTTCCTAACAAAACAATAAGCCTGGAAGTTGGCATTCCAGAACTGCCATGGCAGTTAAGTGATGCCGAGGGGATCCAGGTTTGTACCATCTTTCTTCTGCTGTACCATGCTTAGAGGATGCACTTTTATCCTCTGGCTTGTTGTTTCATGGTCACAAAATAGTTACAGCAACTCTAGGCATTGTGTCATGTTCCAGTCAGAAAGAAGGGAAAAGTACAAAAGTCTGATAAAGCCTTCAAGTCACATTGTCCCTATAAACAAAATTTCCTAGGAGCTCCACATAGTGATTTCCACTGAAACCCTATTGGCCAGAATAGGATCATGTGGATCACCCCTTAGCCAATTAGAAGAAAAGTTTTGGATGGCATGGGGCTGTGGAAGGTGGCTGGGTCAATTGAACAGTTGTATCTGTCATACTGCCCAAGGAATGATGGCTGGGCCCTAGGATATGCACATTTTAACACTTCTAGATGTTGCCAAAATGATTTCCAGAGTAGTTGAACTAATTTATAGTCTTGTCAACAAAATATGAAAGTTTCTGCTTCCCCATGTCAAAAATCATATAATTATTGTGAAGCTACTGTGTGCACAATGCTGGATCAGGTCATTTATGAAAAACAACAACAACAAAAAACAAATAGAAAAACAAAACCTCAAAATCAGTATTTCCAGAGCTTTAAGCAATGTGCTTAGAGCTCAGAGGAACACTGTCAGACAGGCTTATTGGATTCCCTGCTCTGCCACCTACTGGCAGGTGATTCTATAGAAGTTTTCTGGGGTTCAATTTCCTCATCTGTGAAATGGGGATAAAAGTAACATCTATCTCATAAAGATATTTTAATGATTAGAAGAGACAATATCTATGAATTACTAGGATAGCACCAGCTATAGAGAGAGGCTACAATTAATGGTTCCTGCTGATATCATTACCTAGAAATTATAAGCTGTATGTAAGTTGACCATATTTTTTGAGCCCCACATTAGGAAACAGATATGACACAGAGCTCTGCTCAGGGTAAGAACAGGTCCGAATATTTTATTTTTTTTATTTTTTTATTTTTTTAAAGATTTTATTGGGGAATTGGCGGAGGGGAACAGCGTTGGGGAATCAGGGAAGGGGAACAGACAAGTTGCTGTCTTTTTGTTCTTCAGTTTAGTTGTGGAGGATGTTGCTTCACTGTTGGTATCGTCATTGCGCTCTGCCCGGATGAGGCAGATCGGTCGCTGGCCTCTGGATGTCGCTCACCGCGGCTATTGGCAGCTCACGCTTGGCTGCCAGCCATTCACGCTGGCTGCGGGCCACTCACTGTAGCCTATGGCAGCCCACTGCAGCAGGGGCTGCAGCCCACACCATCACCGGGGCTCGCACAGCCCAGCTCCAGGTGGAGCTGTTGTTAGCTGTAGAGGGCAGCGTCACTGGCCCTCATGTGGGATCCGAACCGGTGCCGCTGGCATCCCAAAACCAGCGCTTAACCAATGCGCCACTCGGCCGGCCCCAAGGTCCGAATATTTTAAATGGGACCATCTGAAAAGTGTGGGGTGATTTCTAATGACTTAATTAATGTATATGCTTAAACCATGGACTTCGCATCATCTCTTTTAGAACATGCTCTTCAAGAAAGTAGAGTGTGTTTCAAAATATGAGCCTAAAATAGAAAAAAAAAATTAGGTAGAATGAGACCAGTTGACCATTACTAAGCCCATATCTTACTCCTCAATTTGTTGATATAATTGCTGAATTTTCTTTTTCTTGCCTTTAAGCCCTCTGAGAACAAAAGTAAGATTATGGACCTCAAACTTATTTTTTTCTTGGTGATATTTAACAAAAAGTGTTAAGATATGAATAATATGAAGAAGTGGGAAAGCAATAAAAGTTAATAGATTTTTTATAGGGAAAAGTTTAAAAGCTGAAGTTATTAAATTCAGAGAAGAGAAATCTAAAGGGAAATGTCATAATTATCATTCCGTCCCTGAGCATTACCTTCAGAGGGAACCAAAGGAAGTGGAATGAGATTAAATGACAGAAGGAGGGATTTGGGGGGGGTGTCTCTTTAGGAAAGATTGTTCCAATAGCAAATACTGTTAAACCTCTCCAGGTTTCCAAATTATTGAGTAACCTAGGAAAATAGGCTGGCTGTTACTTTTCTGCAATTGTTTATATCACTTTCAGGTCATGAAACGCTTGGTCTTTAAGAATTTTATTAAGTGACTCTGAACCTTAAAAGAAATTGCATGCTTTGTAGTTCTCAAAGATACAATTCAACATGAGTTTACTGAGATGTCTAATTATATATCAGGAACAGTGCTAGACTCAGGTGATACAGAATACCTGCTGCATTTAGATGGTATCCTCATGTTACTTACAAAGTTATGATGTGTGTTCAAGGAGCTCGAGAAGACCACTGAATCCTGGCAGAGCAGGCTGGGCATGGGGTCCAGGAAGGTCTCCTGGAGGAAGTGAGGTGAAAGCTGAAATCTGATTGGTGGTTAGGAGTCAGGTGGGATACCTGTAGGAGGTGGGGATGGGGTAGGAACAGGAGAGTGAGCCTGGGCAATGGGCTGAGCCACTCTTGGTTGTGTGTGACACTTTTTAGTGCTTCTCTACTATTTTTCCTTATTGTCTTAGCAACCATGACATCATCATTTTATCTTAAAAATTGTTGAGAGGCTCCAGTTGAGAAAGAGCTCTGGTGGAACAAACCTCTCTTCCTTTTTTCTCCTTAGTTACACATTGGCTTAAAAAACAAAGAGTGGAATAGGGGAAAGAAGGAAGAGTGGGAGAGACAAGCAGAGCCCTGGAGGAGAAATTAGCCTGCCTCTTCTGTTTGTAGTTCATGTCAGACATCCCCTGGATTTGTGTCTCTGTAACTACTTCCCACATAGCATGATGGTCAAGAGCGTGTGCTCTGGAGCTAAAGTGCCTGCTTCTAATGGAGATTGACTGGCACTGTGAACTTGGGCAAATAAGTGTACCTCTCTGGACCTCAGCATACCACCTGTAAGATGGAAATACAATGGTACTTTCTCATAGAACTGCTATAAATGAGTTAAGGTGTAGAAGGTGCTTAGAGCAATGCCTGGTATGTAGGTAATCTTAAATAAATGGGTAACAATGATGATGATTATTATTAATGTTATATAGAACCTAAGGCAGGGATCAATAGCAACAATAGTTCTCATTGGCTGAGCATTTATTCTTTGACGGTTACTGTGCTTCTTTCTTTGCCTTTATTATCTTATTTAATATTCTCAAGTTCCTTATAGGTTAATCACCTCCTTTTGCAGACAAAGGAAGGGGCTGAGGCTCAGAGAGGGTTACTAACCTGGCCAGCAACAGTGGTGGGGTAGCAATTCCAACAAACCCAATTTTGCACTACTTTGATGAGGAAGATTAGATCCTTGGTCCTTTTACTTTCTACTCAGAGTGCCTTGTTTTCCTTACAACTGTGTTGGTAGACTCTTTTCGGAACAGTGTGTTCAGTCTGCAAGTATGATCGGCTCTTTAAAAACCTTCTAGCAGTTATATTAATAAACATGGGCTTAGATAAGTGCCAGAGAATTGGCCACCATAACCAAAGAACAGCCAAAGGAAAATTACCCAAATAATCTGTGTTCTAACTATCAACAAATATGTCTGGGGCACACTATGAGCTTGACTTGCTACCAGGGACATAGATGATGATGGAGCTGAGGAAGAAAGTTTATTCTCAATCTTCAGCTGCTCACCCTGGGGCCCAAGAGTCCTACTTCAGAGAATCAGAACTGACAGATCCAAGAAGACATCCGTGAGACAGCATGGCCCAAGTGCTAAGCACACAGGCTTGCCACTCCAGCTCACCAGGCTGTGAAGCCAGGTTTCACCACTTCTAACTAGGTGAACATAGTCAACACTTTCAGTTTTCTCTGAGTCCTGGTTTCATGTACCTGTGAGATGGGGATATGAGTACTTATATCCTCAATTCCTTGCAGACTTTTTCTGAATAGTAATTGAAATAAAGAGCAATTTACTGCAAGTTTAATGCAGTTTACTGCACATGGTTAGTATCCAGCATTAACTATTAACTGTTACTCTTCAGACCTAGAGAATAGCATAGAATTAATGTGTAGTTTTTGGAAAAAGTACATTACTTCACAAAAGGTTTTTGGAGAATGTACCCGATGCAAAAGGAAGGTGTGAAAAAAGGAGAGGAAATTTTGAGAGGGCAGAAACACTGTTCAGAAGGCTAATGGGAAAGCAGTAAGTTGAGTTTGGGATGCAGCTTTTTGTATACTGTGGTACCTTGGTCCCTGCCCAAGCTTTGAAAGGGACTGAAAATTTGGAGGGAGAATGCACATATCGGGAGGTGAGAGAAGATGCTTCTTGGATGGGGAATAGGGTGGTCCTGTCTCTCCTTCCAGATGTAGATTAACAATGACTTAATTCCAGAAATATTGTTAGCAAGTAAAATAAATAGACTAATCACTGTGGGCAATTTGTATGTTAATGTATCTAGGCATTGTTTCTAGTCTGACCCTTAAATATACGTTTAATCAATCTAGATGGATAAGTCATCCTGTTCTTAATTAATCTTTTTGGATATTTATAGAGAAAAGGTCTTTACAAAGACCTTATAAATGTGTTTAAGTTTAGTATGGATTTTTATTTATGTGCATAGCACGAGTGACCGTTACTTCTAAATGATGGCTTATTTTGAATGTTCTCAGAACTTGAAAATGTTTTATTTCCACCCCTGGGATGGGAATCAGGGGTAAGTTGAAAGGAAACACATGATGGCCATTTTCCATGGCACGAGCTGGCTAAACTTTCTGGAGCGTGCATGTTTGTTTGGATTTTATGGCACTGCAAGCAGAGACAAGGAAAAAGAGACGGGTGCCTTCACCCTTCCAGAAGGCTTTGTTGGGAAATGGTGTCACATTCAGAGATTTGTCTCCGTTTGGGGTGACTCTGGGCTCCATCTGCTTTGCCACAGATCATCCCTATTACAAAGCCTTTCCCTGGAGCCTACAGGCTCTGGCTCTTACAGCAAACACCAAGGCAGTGCTCAAGTGCACTTGTTGTCATGGGCTTTTGTTGTGTCTGACATTGCTGGGGATCAACCATCTGCGGGGACACCAGGAGTTCAGATCTGGTGCTATTTGCTATAAGGATTTGACTTAAATTGAAGTCAATTCCTCCAGGACACTAGGCTGTGTGTGTGTGTGTGTGTGTGTGTGTGTGTGTGTATTGGAGAGTGGTGTTATCACTCGGTCCTCCAGTTTCTCTCGTCCACCAGAATTTTGTGCTCCTGGATCAGTTATTTTTGCTACTTGAGTTTTTGGTGTTCATTTGTATCGAGCACCTATGTGGTAACAGGCAGCATGCTAGGCATTGAGAATACAGTGGTACATACTATAGACTAAGTCCAGCAGCTTATATTCTACAAGTTTAGAATAACTGGAATTCCAGATAAGTGCCATTGAAAAACTGAAACAAGGTGCTGAGATAAAGATGGCATATATGAGAGGCAGAAATAAGTCCAGTGTTGCTGGAGAAGAGTGGACCAGGCAGGGAATGGGCTGAAGTGCAGCTAGAGATGTGGACGGGGCCACATCACCGTGGGCATCGAGGGGCACAATAAAGAGTTGGATTTACTCTAACTGCAGTGGGAAGCCATTGGAGGGTTTTAAACCGGGGACTGATGTGATCTGACTTAGGTTTTAAAGAGATCCCTTTGGCAGTGTGTAGAGTCTTTCTACTGAAAGCATGATCCATTGGTGGATCAGGGGTATGAGTGTCATATTGGAGCTGGTTAAAAAAGAAGAGTCTCTGAGGCCCACCCAAGTTTTCTGAAGCAGAATATGCACTTTTAACAAGATCCCTGGTTTGAGAAGTGCTTTTGCAGAGAACGAATGGAGTAGGGTTAGGAAGAAATATTTTTTCATAAGCTCCCCAACCTTACTACTTTCTCAGGTATAAGATCTTGAAAGACCAACCAAAACTTTCTGTACCTAAGAACTAGAGAAAGAAGTGAACAAATAAAAAGTTATGTTAAATGATTCAATCAGAAGTAGAATTTGGAAGCACGTTTTGGTTGGTCTTTCTTGTTTTGGTGTTTCACCTACTTATTGATTCTATAGATAGAATCCAATCTCCAAGAAATGACCACCATTTCCATCAGAAAACAAGTGGCAGTTATATAAAATACTTATATCTTAATAGAAAGATAACTTGATCCTGTTACAATGTTGGTATAAGGTTGACATTTCTATTTGTGGTCTAGTCATTATTACTGTTGGGATATTATTAAATGCTTTTGGCATGTTAGTAAGTGATGATTAGGCTTTCCTTAAATGAATAACTTATAACAATGGTTTATAGATAGAAGTTTATTCTCTCTCATGTCAAAATCTGGAGGTAGGCAGTATGAGGTTATTATGAAGGTTCTATTCTACGAAGACCTGAGGGACCCAGGCCTGTTCTATCTTATTGTTCCACTGTGTGTGGCTTCTATTCCCAAGCTCACTTCATGATCCAAGATGGCTGTCTTACCTCCAGCCAACACATTAAAATTCCAGCAATCAGAAAAGGACTGAAAAAGATGGTGCAAGGGAAGCACAACAGCAGACTGCCAGGAAGATTCTGCTTACAGTGTATTGGCCAGAACTTAGGCACATGGCCCTATACTGATAAGTATAGTCTTTGTTTTGGAAGGCCAGATACCCAATTAAAAATCAGCAGTATCTTACTATAGAGAAAAGGGGAAAGAAGTACTAGGGAGCAACTAGCAGTTCCTAACACAGTGTGTTTCAGGAATGTGACATATCCAAATATATACTGGTACCTCCCCACTAAATTTAATCTATACCAAATATTTTGCACCATCATCTCATTATGGTGTTTTGTAATTCTTTCCACCTTTCTTTCCAAAGAAAAAGAGGTGTCTGATTTAGCAAGAATGCATTTCTGCATTCAAAGTTCAAATGTGAAGATAAACTCCACCTATTAGAAATAGGATAAAAGAAAATTCCCTGGATAGAGAGAAATAGGAAAAGTTCTATCAAAACGTGTGTCTATCCTGAGGTTGGTCTGTATGCAACAGAGGAATTGGAGGTAATCCATCCCTCACCCTGGAGTGTTCCTGACTCAGCAACTCCAGGTGCAGTTATTACTACCAAAGGAAAGGGAAAAGGTGCAAACACAGTACTTTCCTAGGAATCTAATCCTTAATTGTAAAATTTAGTTCTGGGAAGGGTATGTTTAATATATTGGCTGGGAGAACAGCCTGTGGAATCAGCTAAGCCACAGCTGAGAAATGGTGAGCTGGCTATTTGGGGCAAATATTTGCTGATCCCAGTATATGTGCTAGTTTACTAGAGACAACGTGCTATCAATTAATGGTTCATTTGAAAATTAAATGAGACTTTGCATGTAAAGCTTTTAGCACAGAGCTTGTTCCATTGAAAATACTCAAAAAATGTTGGGTATTACAAATCCATCCCAGATTACAGATAAAAAAGAAATCTATATTTCTTTCAAGGAAGTTTTTAGGGATACCCTTGCATCATATTCATGATATTTATTTATTCACTTATTGGTCCCTCCATCAGTTCAACAATTATTTGACTCCTACTTCGTTCCAGGCCCTAGTAGGTACTATTTGCTGGAGGAAGCAGGAAATTTATCAAGATGGATGAAACAGTTCCTGTGCTTAAAGGAGCTCACTGCTTAGTGGAAGAGAAAAGAACTAAACGAGTAATTATGTTCCAGTGAGAAAAGCGAAAAGTATAAAATGCTATGAAAATAAATGAGAGTTACAACCATGATAAGTTTTGCAGGAAGACAAGTCAACTGCCTACTTCTCAGACTATTAGAAAAGGTGTGAGGATTTTTTTTTTTTTTTGAGGGCAGTGTCACTGGCCTTCACATGTGGGACCGAACCGGGGCCGCTGGCTTCCCAAGCCAGCGCTCAACCACCGCGCCACTCTGCTGGCAAGTGTGAGGATTTTATATCCCATCCTCTTAGCAGGGTCTGAAGATTCCTGCCCTGACTACAATGATTCTGCAGGCCGAGCTAGGGAGAGACAAATTAGCAAAAGCATCACCAAACTTCTACATGAAGATACAAACCACTTCTCATATTAACCATTAAATAAATGTGGGCTAAACAGACATTTAAGGAAGATTAATAAAAACCAAGTAAGAGAATCATTTTGCAATAAAGTGATTTCGGAGCCGATCCTGCCAGCTGGGGACCCATCCCAAGCAGGACATCCTTCCATCCCAGGGCCCACTCACACACACCACACTCACTCACACTCTCCCAGGGCCCACTCACACACACCACACTCACTCACACTCTCCCAGGGCCCACTCACACACACCACACTCACTCACACTCTCCCAGGGCCCACTCACACACACCACACTCACTCACACTCTCCCAGGGCCCATTCACACACACCACACTCACTCACACTCTCCCAGGGCCCACTCACACACACCACACTCACTCACACTCTCCCAGGGCCCACTCACACACACCATACTCACTCACACTCTCCCAGGGCCCACTCACACACACCACACTCACTCACACTCTCCCAGGGCCCACTCACACACACCACACTCACTCACACTCTCCCAGGGCCCACTCACACACACCACACTCACTCACACTGGGAAAATTCAGACAGGCCAGTTCAACTGACGGGTCTATCTCTGGGGTGTGGAGGAAACCGGAGCCCTGGGAGAAAACCCACACAGACATGGGGGGGACGTGTAGACTCCACACAGACAGTCACCCTGGCTGGGAGTCGATTTTTCTTTTGTCACCAACATTAGAACTAAACCATGCTATCTGAATGCCCACTGTATAATGATTCAAAGACCTATCTTAGTTTCAGAAACATGACTATGTCAAGACAAATGAAAGCTTGTGTAACGATAGAGGAAAATAGTCACTGGAGGTGGTAAATTATTTTGGCATTTGCTAGCTGACATAACATTGAGTTGGTGAGCTAGCTGCAGGTCTCTGTGCTAGAGCCACAGAGAGGACATGTCAGCTGGGAAAGTCGTTTTCACTAGATTGGGGGCAACTCATTCCCATGCAGGGTAAGGTGGGAAGGGGGCCTAGCATCACATTTTGGAGTGTGGGGCTCCTTTTTGGGCTTCCTGTGCCTAAATGCTGACTTGCCTCTTATCTTCCTCATTTGGCCTGCAGAACTATCACAGCCATGGCGGGAACCTTTGGAGCCTACTAAGAGGATGGGATGTTTCTAGTATCCCATCTTCACACTTTTTCTAGTAGTCTGAGAACTAAGCATTTGACTTGTCTCCCTGTAAAACTCATCATGACACACATGTATCCTTCAACGTGTAGCTTCCCATTGCTCTTAGAAAAAGGGCCAAAATGTGTAATGTTGCCTGAAAGGACTGTGTGATCACCTGCCTTCTAAGCCATTATCACTTCAATCCAGGAGAGCAATTGAGTGATTACATTTGTCCCATACTATGTTTCTTTTTGCTGTCTCTGTAGCAGTCACTCTGGCTTTTTCCTCAGGTCCTTATACCCAACATATTTCCACTTGCTATGGGAACTCCTTTATGTCTAGAAGGTTCTTCTACTCTTTGTCAAGATTATTTGGATCTCACTTTAAGAGCTTTGTGTCCTCCTGAAACTTGACCTAATCCTTTCCCTCTGAGGGGAATTGGGAGAACTTACTTTTGAATTAACATCTCAAGGGTTTTCATGTTTTTCACTACAAGGCCTATAAATTGTCATTTCCTACTCATTTTTCTCTTGATTCTTTTTCTTAGAAATTCTTGAGCATTTCTTTAGGTCAGGCATCTTCTCCAAGTTATTTCTTCCTTCTAGGAGGCCCTGTTTAGAAGCTCTTATAGACATCTTGTTCTCTTCAAGAACTGGGTAGGTGAGGAGCAGAGGGTTAATATTGATAATAATATCCATTGACATTTATGGCTTCTGTGTCAGCCTTGTCTACAAGAGACAAAGAGCTCCCCACCTCACACACTGGGGCTCCTGAGGCTGAACAAAAACCCTCGTGCTTTGACTACACTGATCCTTGTGGCCAGAAACATGCCTGTTCCAATTGGCCCGACTGGGTTTCTCAGACAATCACTATGGTATGGGGGAAAGGATTACCCTGCATTGCATTTTGTTGGGGCTCATCCCTGGAGCTAGGAATAGAGCCAATCTGACTCTATGGCTGCTACCCAGTGGGAAATGGGTGGGATTCGTGCTAAGGACATAAAAGCCATGTTAATTGCAGCCATGCTCTTTTCGGGTATCCCTTTATTCAAATCTAGCAGGGGAGTTTGCTTGTAACACTGAACAGCTGTGACATCGGTCCTTACCTCAGACTTTGAGATGAAGCCAGTGAACACTCTCACTTCAGGATTCTTAATTCTTGGATTCTTGGCTACAGTGTTTGCAGGGACTAATGGCCTACACTCTGCTAATTCCTAGTGCAAATCTAATAAAGTAAGGATACCACAGAGTGAATAAGCGTACTGTTAAGTTTGTTGAGCTGCATTGAGCACCGGTATTAGAAGGCCTTTCACAATCAGATGACAGATTATTTCGATTTATCAGTCCCTTGAAGAACCAATCACCTCTAGTATGCAGACATGTGAAACTGCTTCCTTACAGCTACTCCAAAAACTTTCTTCCAAGGATGGCTCAGTCTCATCCCACCAACTGTAGGGTTCAAAAAGTGAAGTTTATTTTTATTTTTGTTTTTAAGTTAAGAATATCAGTGGAAGGGGATCCACATATGGAGAGGAGAAGGTAAGTATTCCCTAACATGAGTCACATTCTCCGGGAGGACTTGTTAAAATGCAAGTTCCCGGGATCCATCCCTTGGATTTCTGATTTATCAGGTCAGGGGTGCAATCTCCATTCCTAATGAGTTCCTCAGTGCTGCTGCCAGGACTCACTGGACTTTGAGAATCACTGAACTGTGATGTTCCTGTTTGGCAATTTGGGGTGGGGAAAGGATTTGTCCAAAACTTGTCATGTTCTCTTCTGACAATCTGACTTGCACTGTGTAAACAGCATTATCCATTCAATCCAGGAGAGCAAGCCCATGTTCATTTTTATGTCTATGTACCCAAGTGTTTTTTTAATCATGCCTGTATTAATACCTAAAAATGCCCACTCCTTGAGCAAATGGACACTCTTCTCTGTTATATGAGTGTCCAGTTAACCACGGACCAAAGAGCTCACTTTGGGAACTGACTAAGCTCCCCAGGGATCCTAATAATCATTCTGGCAGCATCCGATGGGTAGCTGGCATGTTGTTATTGGCTCTTTCAGCATCATGGCACTTAAATCTCACATCACCCCTGTGGATAGGTATTAATATTCCTCCTATCCGCTGGTGAGGGAATGGAGTCTGAGAAGAAGTTAAGTGGCTTTCTCTCTTCCCCAAGTGAGAATTCAGTCCAGGCCAATCTGATCCCCATCTCAGCAGTCCAGTTGTACTATTAGGTGAAACCACTAGAGGAAAGTAAACTATGGTGACTCTTTTCACCATGATCTGAAAAGCCCTCTCCTTCCCTTTCAAGACTGCAACCCTATGTATCAAGATCCTCCCTAATCTAAAGAAAACAGTAAAAGGGTTGTGATTCCTGAATACCTATTAATCAGAGAGAAGCAAAAATCCGTACCACAGCACATTACTATTCATGCCGGCATCGCTGGAGAGAAGTTACACCATCCATTATTTTGATGGGTGCTGGAGGGAGGATAAGGATGAGGTCAGCCCCAAACGCATCCAGAAATTATTGGCAAATACAGCTGTGGAGAGTGTGTGTTGTACTTTATTCAACCTTTCACTGAGGATAAACAGCATCTGAGAGTAAGCAGTTATCTGCCTGAATATGCACCCCAAAATAGTCTTACAAAGGGACGAATGAAGACAATCAGCAGTAGAGAAAGGAGATAAGAAAGGGTGAGTGCTGTATTTCTCTCCTACTCAGACTTGGGCAATATTGCATCATATTTCTAGCCCATGAAATGACTGCCACTCAAATTATTTCTAAACTTCTGACCCCAGGTTTGTTCCCAGGCAGTGAAAAAAAATGACCCTAGGTTTGTATGCATTGATAAAAGGTGATTTTTTGTTTTTACTTCCAGATAACTGTAGACATCAGCATGAGAATGAGCTAAAACTGAACCTTGGCTAGAACAGTGTTTATAAATACTTGGACTGGGATGACAAGAGGTTGGTGGTTTTTCTCTACATTTGCTTCTGTAGAAGATTGTATGTTTAGATTTGCTCTGCAACCTGCCAGGCACTTTTGTGTGGGTTTGGACCTGACTCCCATGTCTTTTGTATTTATTATTTTAGAATCACTGGCCCTAATAAGTCTTCCCATTCAACATGAGTTTCTAGTAAATGGCAAAGGCCCCTTAAATCTGTCTGCAGTTTTAGAGCATACTGGCCCAAAGCCTTCATAATAATCATGGGTGGGCATTCGTTAAAGGGCTCACTGTCATGTTTATTTACTCAGTTCAAAGGTAGGAGGTTGCCTGTCAGCTCTGGGAATGAATACAGATGCTATAATGATCAGCAGTTGAAAGCTAGTGCAAACTAAATGGTTGGGCTTGGAGGAAGCTGGCTGGAACCATAACCCAACCAAGGTCAGAGTGGAGTGCTATTATTATTTCATTAGCATTATCATCACCATTATTTCCAAAATTATCTTTTAATGGGTCCAATGTACCATCAAGTCTATTACTAAGACATAGATCACTTCTCTTCTGTTCGGTAGTCAATCATTAGAAATGGCCAAAGAAGATTTTCGTTCTTCCAGCTCTAAATACAACCTTCTCCAGTGGTGGTTCTGCTTTTATTCAAGTGTAAAGACACAATTGGTGTTACTATGTCTTCACTGATAGCGATTTAAAAACATATTTTTGTTAGTGTCATTTTGCTATAGATGGTTCTGCTATGCTAAATTATAAGGTAAAAATACCCGACAGAAACCCCATACTATCACTACTTAAAGGGGCTAGATTTTTCTCCCTTGCCTTTTGCTCTTGAACTTGATTTTTCTTAGACTAACCCTGCCTGGAATAATTTTGAGCATTAGAGATGGATGGAAGTAAAGTCTCTGACGTATAGTCGGTGATCAGTACATTTTAGATCCCTTCCCATGTTTACAGTTCGGCTATGTTTTCATTTTTCTGATCACAGAGGCCTACACCTAATTCTTCCAAGTTCATGCACTGAGTTTAGAGGTGGAAGGAGAGTTAATATATACCCAGTTCACACAATTAATGAGTTGACTTTCTTTTATTTGCCAATTTAAAAACCTGACACCTAGAGTCCACTAGACTGGGAACTTCTTGAGGTGAAATGCTGTTCTAGGACCATTTCTGTGTCTGTCACCTAGCGGAGTGCTTGGCTCATAGAGGTGTGCATTAAATGATTGTTGAATTAAATCTCATTTCTGCATAGATCTAAGTACCTTATTAAATGCAGGACATAATGAGATAAAATGTAATAAAAAAAACTGAATGTTAAAAAGGTTATCATTTAAAGATGAGGAAACAGGTATGGCGAGGTGATGTGGCTTGTCCAAGATGACAGAGTCAGAGCTGTGAGGACTGGGTTCAGGTCACACCAGCCCAACAGGAGGTTTTCCCACCACAACCTTCATTTATAGCCACAAATTTTTTTTTTTTTTTGAGGGCACTGTCACTGGCCCTCATCTGTGGGACTGAACCGGGGCCACTGGCTTCCCAATATAGCCACAAATATTTTTAAGGATAACATATTATCCTTAAAAATCACATGATGAAATTCTAACATCCAGTGCCTCAGAATATGACCTTATCTGGAGTAGGGTCTTTGTAGAGATACTAAAGGTAAAATGAGATCATCATGGTGGTCCCTAATCAATTATGACTGGCGTCCTTATAAAAAGGGAAAATTTGAACATGGAGACACGCATAGAAGGAAGATGATGTGAACAGACGTAGAGAAAAGATAGCCATCTAGAAGCCAAGGGAAGCCTGGAGCAGATCCTCCCCTCACAGCCCTCAGAAAGAACCAATCCTGCCCACACCTTGATTTTGGACTTCTAGTCTGCAGAACTGTGAGACAGTACATCTCTTTTGTTTAATCTACACAGTCTGTGGTACTTTGTTATGGTTATGGCAGCCCTCACAAAGTAAAACAGATTTTGCTGTTAGTTTCCTAGGGCTGCAAAAAAAAAAAAAATAATAATAAATAAATTTTAAAAAATAGCCACAGACTGGCTGGCTTAAACAAGAGAAGTGTACTGTCTCACAGTTCTGAAGATTAGAATTCCAAAATCAAGATGTCAGCAGGATTGGTTCATTCTGAGGGCTTAGAAGGAAGGATCTATTCCAAGTTTCTGTCCTTGGCTTATAGATGGCTATATTCATGTTCAAATGGTGTTCCCCTGTGTCTTCACATCTTTTCTCTTTGTTATGAAATTCGGGAAACACTTAATTTTCTTTCTCTCCTTAGGCAAATCATAGGCAATATTAGGCCTCCTCAAGTTTGCCTCTCCGTACTTTAACAATATTTCATTTTTATCTGAGAATATATGAAGTTTACATCATTTTTACCCCCTCTTGCCTTGTCTCAATATCTTCCCTTCTTCTTACTCACTTCTAGAGCTGGTTTCAGGCCTCTTTCATTCTGTCACTTTTCCACAGGTCCCATCTCCACCTCCTATGTGTTGGTTTTCTATTTCTATAAATAAAATACCAGAAACTTAGCATGTTAACATTCATTTGTTAGCTCACAGTTCTGTAGATCAGAAGTCTCAGGCAGGTACTCCACTTAGGGCCTCACAAGGCTGAAATCAAAATGTCAGCCAGACGAGTCTTATCTGAAGACTCTGGGAATAATCTAGTTCTGGGAATAATCTAGTTCTAAGGTTATTGCAGTTGTTGGCAGAATCCAGTTTACTGAATCAGGGACCAAGGCCACCTTTTTCTTGCCAGTTGTCATCTGGGGATTTGCTATCAGCTCCTGGAGGCCTCTCTGAGGGGTCCTTTCCACTTGGCCATGTCCAGCTGGAAAGCCAGCAACAGAATAGCTCTCCTTCTTCATAGCCTTTTCACATTTTGAATCCCTCTGACTTCCACCATCTGGAGAAAACCCTCTGCTTTCAATGAACTCATGTGATTGTTAGGCCAAGGGTTGGCAAACTTTTGAGACAGAAGAGCCAATCCTGTCCCTCACAACAATTTAAAAATTATTCAAGAGCCATAAAACAAATGAAATCACCATTATGTGAATAATATCCTTTAAAAATTTTATAAACGAAACTATGATAGTTTTATTTTCATTTTCAGTTTTACTTCAGAGCCACATGTACGTACCCAAAGAGCTGCATGTAGCTCATGAGCCGCAGTTTACCGACCCCTGGGTTAGGCCCATCCAGATAATCTTCCTGTTTGAAGGTCAACTGATTACTAACCTTAATCACATCAACAAAATTCCTTCTACCAGGTGATCATAGGAGTAACACCAGGGGGTAAAGATCATGGGGGCCAGCTTGCAATTTTCCTATCACATCTGGCTACTCAATCTAAGGAGGAACAGTGGATATGGGACAAGTATAAGTCAATCATTTCACCCATTTTTCGGCAATGGGGGCATTCAAAAGTAAGTTGGCATTTGAAGTCTAAGGACAAGGTTAAAAATAAACATGTTCATCTAAGGAAGGCCATGTTCTTTGATCCATGTTGTTTATCAGTCACAATTGTAAGAGTAGCTATCATTTATTAAGATTTATTAAGGGCCATTTATTAAGGACCACTTTTGAAGGCGGCAGTTCATTCCTGACATTTTGAGTTTTAACACTGATTCTCTAAAATGAGTTGCACCAAAGAGGAAACTGAGATAGTGAGAAGTTGAATAACTTGCACAGGTACTAGTGACAGAAACAAAATTCCAACCCATGTCTGGACAGTGCAAGGCCTACGTACTTGCCAGAATTGCATGCCTCCAACTTGCCGGGAAAGCCCACAGACCTGCATGAGATTATCTAGGACAGCATCGTAAATGCAACCTGCCTAATAAGGTGATTTGGAAAATATTTTTCAGTAAAATTAAGGTGCTATGAAGCAGGCACCATAGAATCTGGCAATTGGGGAGATTATATCATCTTATGAAATTATGCTGAAGGGAAGAAGGCTGATAAGGGCAAAATAAAATAAGATTATGGTGAAAAAGGAGATCCAGAGTGGCATTCTGGGATTATATTTCTCCATTTTTCTGGGGGAAGAATGATCTAGGTTTTAGATAGAAGAGGCTTAGAAAACAAAAGTGTAATTAAACAAGCTATACTAAGGCCTGACAGTAACACCATCTCTGATGTACAAACCCCTGCTTGAACTCTGATTTGTCATTTAGTATCTATTCTTCAGTAAGTTGTTTTATCTAGAAAGTTAAAGTTAGTTCTCATATAAGATGCTTTCACCCTTCTTCTACCTCTTCATTATTAAGTCAGCCATTGGATAAGTATTTGGTGAGAAATGACTATGTTCCAGTCATCTGTTAGGCATGGAAGATAGAACATCACCAATGTGCCCCAAGAACTTCCAGCTGGGCTAATTATTTCATATTATTTCACCAGGGGACATGCAATGCAAGAAGGTAAGATGGAGTTGACTAGCGGTGACATTCAGAAATAGGGGTGGGACTAGTGAAAATTGAGCAGACCAAAGAATCATCGTTGAGAATGATTTCCAAGGTCTAATCCAGTGCTGTCCAATAGAACTTTCTGTGATGAAAGAAATGTTCTAGACCTGCACCGTCTAGTATGGTAGCCAGTAGCTAGTGAACACTTAAAATTTGGCTGTTGAACACTTAAAATATAATTAGTGTGACAGAAGAATTGAATTTAAAGTTTTATTTAATTTTAATTACTTTATGTATAGATAGCTACATGTAGCCAGTGGCTCTTGCATTGGACAGGACAGAATATGTACGCATACCTGAAGTTCTTCATATTCTGTCAGTTGTTTTGAAACCTTTACTGCTCTCCTCCTTCTTGACTCCTAAATGTATTTTATCCAGTATCCAAGTTATTTCCTCATGTAAATTCACTCTCTGAGATTAGTTTCTGCTATCAATGTAAACATACTGCAAACCAAACAATGTTTAGAGGTGGAATCAGAGAGCAAACCAATATATTTTTAAACAAGTTTAAAAATGTTATCAGCCTCGGAAGATTACCAAGGAGTGGAAAATAATTAGTTGGATCACGTTAATTTACTCCCTTGTCTGGGTGTTGTAAACAAGCTCATCTTCTGCCAGTTGAAGAAAGTTGCCAACATTTGCCTTCCTGTCTGTTGAGGAAACATGCCGAATATGCTTTCATTTTATCCTGTTTAGATAGTTGTTTTAATGCCCTTTTCTGATGTTATCCCTGAACACACAATTAATAGATTTCTACTAAGATACCAACTGCAATGAGAATTGTCTATTGTATGTCACTTGTATGTTGCTTCAACCCTGGTTCACTTACACTGCTTGGCAATCAGATTCTATAATGACTTTAAGCTGTTCTGTCCCAACAATAAAGTCTATGGAATTTCAGTCCAATCATTGTTTTTTTCTCTTTCAGGCAAATTTACCTCTTCTGTTCTTAGCCTCTGCGAGGCCTGCCATGCCACTTTTAATAGGCTATGAAAGTTTTATGGGTTCTTGACCATTTTGCCTCTCTTAGGGCATTTTGATGCCAAAGATATCAGAGATACAGTCCCATTTCCTTCAGCCAATGGCTTGTCTTTTGCCAGCTGCTTTATTAAATGGGTGTACATCGTTGGGAAGGAGCCCTGAGATTTTCTGGCACGATAAGATGGACTATATATTGAGGCTGTTGTTTCAGATTCCAGCCAGCATCCTCTCAAATTCAGCAACCTAATAAGAACGTGTCCTTCGGGCATGGCACACAGTAAGTCCAGCACCTGGACCCCCTCCCTCTCAGGGTCAAATGAACAATTGTTGCACTTAATGAGGCCTTTTGAGAGAACTGTGGGCTCTCCAATGCCATTTTAAAGTAATTTAGTTAAAAAAAAATACTTCAGTAATGTGTAATTTTAGAAAATATTAAATATAGGAATATGCAATGAAGATAATGTATAGATCCTATGACCTAGCAATTCCATTTTCAGTCACTGATCATGGAAAAATATTTACATATGTATACAAAGAAGCACAATAAAGAAAGAAGGTGCCGGCATGAGATTTTCAAGAGTGAAAATCATTTAAATATTCATTTGTAAGGAGGTTGATTAAATTAATTACAGGGCATCCATATGATAGAATAGTTTTCAGTCCTTTGAAAAGATGACAGATTTATTTATAAATGCTGATACTGAATAATAGTTAAAATGAATTGGGGCAGGGGGAAGCAAGCTACAGAACACTGTATTTAGTTTACTTCTATTTGTATTCTCAAAAGGCTTACTTATACCAAGAAAAAGCCAGATTCCCACATATGTGCTGGTGTATACAAAAAACATTTTTGGAAGAATACCCAAGAAGCTGTAAAAAGTGTTTTTCTAAAGGAGATAGCCTTGTTTTATTCTGTATTCTATTTGCACTGTGATATTTTTTTTTTTTGAATCAGCAGCATGTTTTAATTTCTCCAGGAAAAATTACTTAGTAAAAAGATAATAAGAATCATCTGTAAGCCCACTACTCAGAAAATGTTTTAATATATTCTTCTAGATTTGCTTTTGTTCATATGTGGCATATGTTAGATAGTGTAGTGCAGCCATGTTGTGATTCATTTTTTTGACCAAATAAAAATCTCTCATGTTAGTAAGTACTTTATCTTTTGTTTTGTTTTAACAAACTTTATTGACAATAAAATGCAAAGGCAATAAAATCCACCCTTTTCTTTCTTTTTTTTTTTCTTTTTTTTTTTTTTTAGCTGACCATCCTGCCTCCTGTTGGCAGCTTAGCGGCAGCTCAACTCAGGCTGGACATCGAACTGCTGTTGCTCAGAGCTCAGCTCACACTCTTGAGCAAGCTCTAAACCAACTGAGCCATTTGGCCGGCCCTAAAATCCACTCATTTTAAGTGCAGTGTTTTGACAAATATGGACAAATGTGTACAAATCATTTTTAATGGCTGCACAGAATTGATCTTCACTAAACACTGATCTCTGTCTTTCTGGTCATAGAGATTAGTTCAGAGATAGGTCCAGGAACCAAGTCAGCCCAAGCTGAGCCATTTCTGGAATTTCTGGTGGAAATACCATGCTTTATTGCCAATTCCACACAGATGGATGTTTAGGATGTTTCAAATTTTAAACCGTTATAAATAATGCTGAGATAAAACAACATTTTTATAGCTAAATCATTGCACACATCCTTAATTACAGTGTTTCCTTAGTATAAGGAAACACTTAGTATAAGTATCTAGAAATAGAAATTCTGGGTGGAGGATATAAACGATATATTGATAAATTTCCCTTAAGAGAGAGTATGCCAATTTCTACATCCCCTTTCAACTCTTTCTTTTTTGTTCACCTCTACCTAACTTATTATTTTTTGCCACTTTGGTAAGTGCAACCAGATATATGTTTGAGCACAGCTTAGTAGTTGACCAAGTAGATAGAGGAGGTTGGAATGCATTTGAAGAAACTGTGATTTCACAGAAGGAAGATTTGTTTTACAAAGCAAGGTTGTATGGCTTCCCCCTTGGGGTTCAAACAATTGTTTGTTCTGCTTGGAGTTCACTTCCCCCATTTGCAGAATTGGTCTTTTCTCCTCCTTTAGGTGGTTGTTGCTCAGTTGTCACCTCCTCAGTGAGGCTTCCTGCCCAGCCAGGTTACCTCTTCCTTGTTTTATTTTTTTCTCCATAACCCATATCCCCTCTGACTTACCAAATATTTTTGTTTTGCTTATCTTCCTTCCCATGCTAAAATATAAGTTTCACATGAACCTGGGTTAATGTTGTATTAACTGTTATATGTCTACTGAGCACAGCGTAGGCTCCAATAATTTGTTGAATGAATGCATCATACTCTACAGTATATAAAACACTTTTACACACACCTTATCACTCGATCATCACAAAATCCCTGTGAGAAGAAAAGGGCTGGTTCTCTCCCTTATCTTCCAAGTAAGGAAACTGAGACTGCAAAAGACCTAGAGACTTGCCCAACGTCATGCATACCTTTTCTGGCTCCAAGAATAGCTTTCTTTCCACCTCAATCAGCATCTCTCTAAACACATGGTTACAGGCTCTATCTTTCTTCAAGGAAATTGTCATATTCCTTCCTCAGTGGAGAAATAGTACAGTTTACAGTAGTTGGGCCAGGGACTCAGTGGATGGAGTAAAGGGATAAGAGTCAAGAGACCTGAGTTCTAATGTTAGATCAGCCACTAAATCACATCTGCAGCTTCAGTAAATATTCTCTCTGTGGGCCTCAGTTTCCTCCTTTATCAAATGAGGAGGTAAGACCAGACGGTTTGAAGTCTCTTCCAGCTTTACTATTCAAGGACCCTCCAGGGAAATAGCCCCGTTGATAATAGATGCTGTCCATCTGTGGAGGCCAACTCTACTGCATTTAAATTCATGAGCCCAAATTGTCTCCAGTTCACCTTTGGCTCAGAAAAGCCCTCAGTGCAAGAAAGTGGGTCATCACCTACATGTTTGCTCATCACAAAGAAGGTGTCAGGATGAAGTACCAGCTAAACTCATGACAGAAAATCCTGTTCCTGGGGTGGAGAATCCCAAGCTTTTGTAAGTTATAACATTCTGTCCTAGGTACTTTGAGTATATAAACATTTCTTCTGTTAGTCAGGATTCTTAGTCACAAGAGCTGTAAACCTGACTTTAATTGACTTATGCAAAAGTGGGAGTCTATTGGCTCACAATCCTGAAAATTTCATGGGGATGTTAAGCTCCAGTTAAGACAGGATCAGGGGCTGAAAGTCATGACAAGCAAAGTCATGAGAATCATGAGAATTTTGTCAGCTCTGCATCCCTGTCTGTTGACAAATTGTATGCCCATTGCTCCTGACTCATGTATTATCCTCTCAGCTCACCTAAGTCCTCCCAAGTTTCCATCAGAAGTGCCAGGAGTGGTTTGGATTGGCCTGACCTGAGTCAGAGGAGCATCCCACTAAGATAGTCAATATGGCCAGGGAGATGGACTACACAGACAGGTGAGGCATGAATCATGCACCCAGCCCTGGATCATAGTGCTTGGTCTCCTCTCCTCCAGATCATGTGAACTGAGAGAGAGAGAACGGGCAGCTTCTCCGCATGAAAACAAAGGTATTTAGCACCAGAGGAAAGGGGGTATGGACTGGGCCGGAATACAAAACAAAAGTTCACTATCTATTTGCCAATCCCTTTCTCCTTCTCTACCTCTCCAAACAGCTGCAGCATACAGCTTTTGTTCTCGTGTGGTGGTTTAGATTGTTGGAGAACTGGAGCATTTCAAAATTCATTTGGTTGTGAACCACTGGGGGAGGGAAGGGAATTCCTTTGCTCCCCAAAAGTTCCCTGGAGATACCCAGGGCTGCCCAAACACCATGGCTAGTTGTCACTGTTTTAGAGAAACAGCCAGAAATGTTTGCCTAGGAGCTGCCCAGGCTTGCTGGAAATGTAGCAGGATGCAATGGACAGAAATGTGTCTCAGCAAGATATTGGAGGGGTCAGACTGCTGACGGCCAGAGTGTGCAGGCCCAGAGAATGATACTCAGCAGATCCTGCCAGCATTCTGGGAGCTGGAAGACTTACGAATTATAATCTGGAATCTTTAGAAGAGCCAGTTATTCAGGGCCTAAAGATTTGAAAGAAAGAAATTTCCTGTGTCCTTGTTTCCCCTTCAGAGGACACAAAAAGATAAGTCTTTTACTAACTAATCTATCCTCCCTGCTCCCATAATCCAATGACAACCTCAGTGCTCTAGAAACTATTTTCTGCCATGTCTTACAGAGAAAGGTCTGACTGTAGAAGAGTGCAGTAGTCATGGAAGGCTGGTTGGTTGATTGAACCTTCCCCATTCCTTTATCAGGCATGCAGGTACTCCGCCGCCATTGCAGGTCATGCATGCCTCAGGCCCCGTGTCAGGCACTTGCAATGCAGAGATAAAAGGCCTAGTCCTGTTCCAAACTCATGGTCTCTGATTAGTGTCTTGATAGACTAAAGCTTAAGAAACTACGGGAATGTAGATTAAGGGCTGGCGAATTACATACAGCTCATAGGCCAAATCTAACCCACCATCTGTTTTGGTCAGTGAAATTTTACTGGAACTCAGACTTGCTCATTTGTCTAGACTTTCTGCTTCCATGACAGAATTGAGTCGCCTACAATATTTACTGTTGATCTTTACAGAAAGCTTTCCAATCTCTGACACTGACCGCAGGACCTATCCCAGACATGAGTGATGGTGGGCTCTGGGGAGGTAGCCCCGGGGAGGCAACACCGGAGCTGAGACAGCAGGGATGGGGAGGAGTTAATCACACAAGGCTGAGGAGTCGGGAAGCCTCGGCAGAAGGACTCCTTGTGCCAAGACAGGAAGATAAGAGAGCATGGTGGGTGCTGGCACAGCTGGGGTGTGCAGCGCTGCAGGGATGCCAGGGTCAGAGATGCTGCCTGTGGCCATGTTATGGTTATTCCGAAGTCAAGAGGAGCCTTGAAATTTGTAAGCAGGGGAGGGCCTGATCAGGTTTGCTTTTTTGGAAGTTCATTGTGAAGTAGCTTAGCAGATGGGTTGAAATAGGACTGCTTCCTTTCCCTTCCATTCTCTCCTCCTCTACCTCTCAAAATATTTAGCCTCTTGGAAGCAAAGCTGTATAAATGTCCAAACCATTTCATCTTTGTCCCGGTGGCCTTGAGACAACTGCTCAATCTCATAGTCCCTCCGCTCTGTGACGACCTGGTCCTTTTCCACTCAGAGCTGGGTGCCTTCTCCAGTGGTGTAATGTAGGAAGCAGCAGGGCAAGTAGGAGGCTTAAGCAGCCAGTTCTCTACTTGGCAGCCACAGCCCACTGAGCCTCCAGACAGAAATGTGAGTGGCAGTAATTGGATAAACAATTTAATTTAGTACAGAACAGAAGAACTGGGTCCAGTGCAAGAAATCTTATTGCCTTTTTCTCCAAGTGACTTTCTTTTCTATGCATCATGATGTAGCAAGGCCACTGGGGATGCAGAGAAATACAAGGGATTGATTTTGCCTGGCAAGAAGGTCAGACTGGAAGAAGCAATTTTAATAGTCATGCCATGAAAGGGACATGGAAAAGGATGGAGACAGACCTGAGGTGGGGGAAATAAGAAGAAGGCAGAGGGAGAAAGCTGTATATTCTATTTATTTCTGAAAGTGAGATATACTTTTACAGAACAATGAATAACCATCTCCTATTTTCAAGTTGGAACTGGATAATTCCTTAATGTATTTCAGGCTTTATTTTCTCTTCTTTATTTAGAAGAACAAAACATTCTCACTAGAGGCATTTTGTTGGTCCCTTCACTGATAAAGTTACTAAATTTAAAACTTACTGAAACATTTCCAAACTTAAATTTGTGAAAATTCCTTCTTTGATACTTTTAACATCTATCCCATCTCCCCAGACAGAGATCTCAAAAGCCTGAGCTTCTAATCCTAGGCGAGCCTTTGCAGCACCTGGTGCAGACAGGTCCGCAGCGCCTGCCCATCTCTCCTGCTTTCCCCTAAGCTGTGAGCAAGGCCTTCTGTCCAGGTATCTGGTTCTGATCATTTCTGTCACATGTTCAATGGTAACCAAGGTATTGGTCAATATGGATTCGAACCCTCTCCTGAAGTCGGCCTAGGTTCTCAGAAGTGGGCATTCAGAAGGGATGGGAACCCAGTTGACTGCATCCCTGGCTGACACTTGGAGCAAAGCTGCTTATTCACTAAGCCTGTTTTCTCAGCACCATTGGGAGTACCACTGCCCTATCAGAAGCTAAGAGAGGGAAGATATTTATAGATGGTTCTCAATTATTCACTCAGAAGTCAGTAAGCAGGGGTGGGAATAACCGCATACAGCAGATCAGCAAAAGCCCTTCAGAGATGACTCGGCAATACACTCCCCAGCACAAGTCTATACTGATGAAATTTCACTTGCAGTTTGTCTGTGTGGACACAGCACTTGTTAAATGATGGCAGCTTCACAATTGATCCAGAGACTCTCAAATGGTATTTGCCTACTCAAACAGCCATGTGCTTACAAACACAGCTGTATAAAAATTATGAAATCAAGAACTATTTACCTTTCCTTCCCAACACATTACTGCCACATGATTTTGATGGAGACCAAACAAGGAAACTTTAACATGACACCGGGAGGTGCAGCTGTGTTTCTAAATACCACACAGGTTTGAATAATTCAGAGTTTATATTAAATACCTCTCAGTATTAACAAGGTGCAGAATAAACTGTTTACTGATGAAGGCTGTGCCTTTGGATAGGGAGAACTCTTCTCAGTAGCTTACATTTTACATTGGCAAACCAAGCAGTCACAGTTAACACCCTCAGGGGCCTGCAGTCCATTTATCTTTCTAAGAAACCAGGTATAACCAGGCATCTGAAACGGTTCAAATGCTGTCTAGAAACAGGCCAAGTGCTTGGCTCCTGCCAGAGCGACTGGAATCTCGGTTCTCAATATGCAAACACTAAGCGTGTTTGTTTTCATCTTCTCTACCAGGAAGATAAATGTAGTTTACTCTTTCAAGAGGATTTTTTGAGGACATTTATTTGCCTTGACTTTAAATGGAAGCTACAGAGAGGGGCCAATGGTATTTAAAAACCAGGTCCATTTTGTTAGTAAGCAGGCTTAAGGCCAAGTGCTAATGTTGGGAGGCATTCGTGGGAATTCCCAGGTTCTCATCCAGGAGCCAAACTGAGCTATCAGAGGCTAGCCACGTTTGAAGAGAAAAGATCATCTTAGAGGAGTGATTTCTGTGTCCAGAAAAGGGCATTTTATTGTGATCTTCCTTGCACTTCACCCTTGTAGGCTTGAGTGGACCATTAACTAATTCGGAGACAGCTAAAAATACCACATGGACAAGGTAAATTTTACTTCTTCTGGGTCTTTATTATTATTATTTCCCTTTTTGATTTAGCAAGATAAAAGCAAAAGGTTCTAGAAATTATGCCTGGTCTCTTAAGCTACCCTGGTGGCATTTACGTGTAACTGAAAATTGCTATAAATCCTTTTTAATCTTTTTACTGGTGAATTGCTAGAAAATGCTGGAATACTTTATTTTGGCTTGGCCCCAGCTCCGTTTAAAATGCTAGACACAGAAGGGCTGATTTGTTCACCTTTATTTGAGGACAGGGAAGCAGAAGAGGTTGTGTAAGGGGTTTGGAAATGGAAAAGGTGAGGGGGTGGAACATGGTGGGAGGGCCACAACGCATTCCTAGCAAAAGGTAGTTTATTTGTTCGACCAAATATGCCTTTCAGGAAAAGGCCATTTATAACCTGCAGCAAGTTATGACTGAGGGGAGATTGCAAAGATAGGGAACTGCTTTGCATTTCTAATTCAATGAACTTATTGCTCTTACTGTTAAATTCAGCAAGGAAGAAGAAACACACCTATTCAAAGTTAAGATAATTAAAGAGGAAAAACTGGAATGAAGGTGATATAAAAACTGCATTCAAAACTGATACAAAAGAATGAAATTGAGCCCTTATTTCACTCCATATACACAAATCAACTCAAATGCATTAAAAACTTAAATGTAAGACCAGAAAACATAAAAATATTAGAAAAAAACATAGTGAAAAAGCTCCATAACATTGGCCTGGGCAATTATTTTTTGGATATGACCCCAAAAGCAAAGGCAACAAAAGAAATAACAGACAAATGGATTGCATCAAACTAAAATGTTTCTGCACATCAAAGGAAACAACAGAATAAATAGAGAACCTATGGAATGGGAGAGCATATCAGTAAACCATACATATGATAAGGGGTTAATATCCAAAATACATAGGGAACTCAAAAACTCAATAGCAAGAAAAGAACCTGATTAAAAAGTGGGCAAGGAAACTAAATAGACATTTTTTCAAAAGAGGACATACATATGGTCAACAGTGAAAACATGCTCACTATCCCTAATCATCAAGAAAATGCAAATCAAAACCACAATGAGATATCAATTCACACCTGTTAGAATGCCTATTATCAAAGAGACAAAATATAACCAGTGTTGGTGAGGATATGGAGAAAAGGGAACCGTTGTATACTGTTGTCGTGAGAATGTAAATTGGGACAGCCACTATGAAAAACAGTATGGAGGTTTCTCCAGAAATAAAAAATGGAACTACCTTATGATACAGCAATCCTACTTCTGGGCATATATACAGAGGAAATGGAATCAGTATTTCAGAGAGATATCTGCACCCCTGTGTTCACTGTAGCATTATTCACAATAGCCAAGATGTAGAGACAACCCAAGTGTCTGCTGACAAATGAATGGATAAAGATGATGGGACACACACACACACACACACACACACACATACACAAATATTATTCAGTTATAAGAAAGAAGGAAATCCTGCCATTTGCAACAACATGGATGAATTTGGAGGACATTATGCTAAATGAAAGAAGCCAGCCAGAGCAAGACAAATAGTGTATAATCTCTCATATATATGGAATCTAAAAAAAAAAGTCAAACTCATGGAAGCAGACAATAGAACAGTAGCTGGTTGGGGCAGGGAAATGGGGAAGTGCTGGTCAAAGGATATAAATTTTCAGTTATGCAGGATGAGGAAGTCTAGAGATCTAATCTAGAGGTATGGTGACTATACTTAATAATACTGTATTGAACAATGGGAATATGCTAAGAGAGTAGATTCAGGTGCAGTCATCACACACAAAAAGTGGTAGCTATGCGAGGAAATCATATGTTAATTAGCTTGACTGTATTAATCATTTCACTATGTGTATATATATATATATATAGCACACCATGTTTACACCTTAAATATATGTACTTTTTATTAAAAATTAAAAAACAGAGCAATTAGTTATAGAGGACCTTTAAGTAAAATTCATATGCATATGTGTTTCTATCTATTGGGTCTTCGGAAAAGTCATGCGCATGTTTGCAACAGATGGCACTAATTCATTTTTGGAAGTACTAGAGTCGTTTTCATCTATGTTACCTCTGTGTCATTTGACAGCTGACAGTTCTAGCTTCATTCTAAAAAAAAAAAAAATTGAGCGATTTGGTTGAGTTTTGGAGATTTTACAACAAGTTGAAGATGGAAGACCAAACTGTGCATTTTTGCCATATTTTACTATTCTACTTCCATAAAGGGAAAAACTCGCATCAAGCTTGTGTAAAGTTGCATAAAGTTTACAGTGACAATGCTCTACAAGAACGTCAGTGCCAATGATGGTTCACGAAATTCCATGTTGGTGATTGTGATCTCAACTATGCTCCTTGGTCAGGGAGGCCCACTGAGGTTAAAGATGACAAAGTAAAGGCATTAATCAAGTCAAACCCATGTTACATGACATGAGAGATTGCAGAAACATTGAACATCCATCATTCAAGTGTTCATGACCACCTGAAGAAGCTGGGATACGTAAGCAAGCTCAATATTTGGGTTCTGCATGAACTCAAAGAAGTTCATTTGATGGTGCATATAAACATCTGCAATATGCTCATTAAACTTGAGGAAAACGACCCTTTTTTGAAGTGACTGATAACTGGTGATGAGAAGTGGATTGTTTACAATAATGTGGTGCACAAATGCTCTTGGTCCCAATGTGATGATTTGCCTCAAATGACACCGAAAGCAGACATTCATCAGAGGAAGGTCATGCTTTCAGTGTGGTGGGATTTTAAAGGTGTTGTGTTTTTTTGAGCTCCTACAAAGGAACCAAACAATCATTTTGATTGTGTACTGTCAGCAATTGGACAGTTGGAACTAATCCATCATCTAGAAACATCCACAGCTTGTTAATTGTAAAGGAGTTGTGTTCCATCATGACAATGCGAGACCACACACAAGTTTGATCACCCGTCAAAAATTATTGGAGCTTGGATGGGATGTGTTGCCACACCCAACATACTCACCTGACCTTGCACCTTCAGATTTCCATTTGTTTTGCTTTCTTTAGAATTCCTTGCATGGTATAACATTCAATTTAGATGAGGCTGTAAACCAGCACCTTGTTCAGTTTTTTTGCAAATAAAGACAGGTCCTTCTACGAACGAAGAATTATGAAGGTCACTGAAAGATGGCAAAAGGTTACCGAACAAAATGGGAATATATCGTTGATTGATCTTTGTTTGTTATATAAATAAATGACCTTTGGAAAACATAGAAAAAATACATCATGACTTTTCTGAAGACCCAATACATACAAGGTTTGACAATTAAGTTCCAAACTTGCCATTGTGCGCTTACATTGGTAGCACTGTACAAAGAGCTTGGTAAGGTTTCATAAGCTTGGTATATCAGTGTCTCACAGCTATATTTGTGTCAACATGTGACGGTGTCTTGCTGAGTGGCATTGATTATTGTTGCGTGATTTTATGTGCCATCATGAGAATATCTGAGTTTGAATTAGAGCAACAAACATTAAATTTCTGGTTAAACTTGGCAAGAGTGGAAGTGAAATCAGGGACATGTTAGTCCAAGTTTATAGGGCTAATTCCATGAAGAAAATGACAGTGTACAATTGGATAAAACGTTTTTCTGAGGGGAGAGAACGCATCTCTGATGAGAGGTGAGGGCGGCCAGTAACGAACAGAACTGATAAAAACATTGCAAAAATTGTTTGAATTGTGCGTCAAAATTGTTGACTGATTATGAGAAGCATAGCAGACCAAGTAAACATTGGTAGAGAAACGGTTAGGAAAATCTTAACTGAAAATCTTGGCATGAAAAAAGTGTGTGCAAAAATGGTCCCATGGTGCTCTTGCATCACAATAATCAACTCACACAACAATATCTGTGAGGGAGTTTTTAGCCAGTAAACAAATCACTATATTGGAACACCCTCCCCACTCACCTGATCTGGCCCCCAGTGACTTCTTTCTTTATGTAAAGATAAAGGAAATACTGAAAGGAAGACATTTTGATGACATTCAGGACATCAAGGGTAATATGATGGTACCTCTGATGGCCATTCCAGAAAAAGAGTTCCAAAATTGCTTTGAAGGGTGGACTAAGCTCTGGCATCGGTGCATAGCTTCCCAAGGGGAGTACTTTGAAGGTGACCATAGTGATATTCAGCAATGAGGTATGTAGCACTTTTTCTAGGATGAGTTTGTGAATTTAATTGTCAGACCTCGTATACATATGAACTTTTTAAATACCTAGATTCAAATGTTCGATCTGCCACCTACTAGCTGTGTGACCTAAGTTATATAATCTCTCTGAACTTCAGTTTCTGTATCTCTAATAGTGCCAGTCTCATAGGGATGTTATGAGGCTGCAATTAAACACTGTGTATACTATGTCTGGTATGTACTATGTGCCTATAAATAATCAATAGCTTTAAAAAATTATATTCGGTATTTTATATCTTGAATGGTAAAAAGGTTTTATTTCTGGTGTCAATTCTGAGTAATTAGTTATGACTGGTTGGTGTGCTATGTTTAGAGTGACTGTGAGGCTGTGACGAGGCTTGGCAGAAAAGTTTAGTGTGATCGATTATTGATGTCTATTACTGGCACCAAATGGGAAAGTGTATATGTCATCTGAGTCCAGTGAAAAGGTCACAGAATGTCAGGAGACCTGGTCTTTCTGCCTCTAATTAGGCGGATAACTTGGGAACATCTTTTATTCCCTCTGGGCCTCATTTTCCCTAGTGTAAAATGAATGAGCAGAATTTTATGATCCCTAGGGTCTCTGAGCCTGAAAATTCTGATTCTAATCTGGAATATGTTGTTACTGCTTCACAAGTTTGGAATGTTAATAAGTTTTTAGACAATATTTTGCATCAAGCACATTTACATATAACAAATTTTTCTAGCCCTGTTTTGAGGAGCATTCACCATCGCCTAATGAAAGGGTGCATAGGTCAATAAATGAAGCCATGTTTGAGGCCTCCTCTTACCTGTTGTGTGCCCCTTGTCCAGTCAAAACCTCTCTGGGCCTTAGTTTCATCACCTGCAAAATGGACAAATTACTATTTTTGACCCCTCTTTGCTCTCTGAGATGTGGAGCAAATTAATGAGGTCATGTTTCCTCAGTGCTTTGAACTTGTCAGAAGGCAGATCTGATGTGACTCTAAAGTAAAAGTCTTCATATAAAAATGTGGCCCAGAAATTGTGCCCTTGATCTGATGCACATTAATATCCATTTGATGTACTATAGCTTTATTACAACAGAGTAATGCTTTCAGAAGGAGAAAAAGGTTGGTTAAGTAACTCAGGCTTACCACTTTCATTTTGAGTTGAACTTATCTTTTCTTTGTGTAAATACTAGTCTCCAAGATTAAAAACATGATCAAAGCTGAAAGAAACTTGGTGTTGTAGTCCACTTGGCAAAAATGGCCTCCACAGGAGTATGTATACATTTGCTACTTAAATATATGAGTACTACAAACCAACTTGTTGTTGAAAATATGCAAAAATTAGTCCATATGAAGTTGAAATATCTTGACAAATGATCCTAGTGCCAGATTATGTTCTTGTGGACAAAGTTAGAACTTGAAAGATGTCACATTATGCCCCCAAGCCAACATTCCAAAGAATAACTGAATTGACAATGGAAAAAAATGTGCCCCAACTCTCACTTTGGACATACTTCTAGGACAGAGAAGATAAGCCACAATAGGTAAATAGAATAAATTTGTTTCTTCCTGATGACTTTGAATCAACAATGTTAGCAAGGAAATAAAAGAACTCAGAATTTGCTGGCACTTACTCCATTTGACCATATTTCTTTCTTTGCCTCTTAACTGTAGATTCTAGGCAGTAATGATGAGAAAGACAGTAATGGCTATTGCTACAAGGTTTTAGAATGGAACTCCTTCTGTCTCAGTTTCAGTTGAGGTATTAGTATGACAGATAAGGGGAGTAAGATTTTTTAAAGAAAATGTCCAATAAATTGATGGCAGCACTCGATTATTTCATTTTTTGACTAGACTATGAGCCATGGAGCCCCTATCTCTATTTCCCATGCTTCGCAGCATAGAAGACTTTGTACTCAATGGATATACTAGAAGCTAGTGTTTTGAGTTTTTGCTATCCTCTAAAAGAAGAGTCTTGTTCTAAGCAAATGAATGTTATCATCCTGAAGAGACTCAATGCAGTTGAGGTTTATTTCTTTCAGAGGGCAGGCTTTGGGGTGAAAATTACCTGGACCTAAATCTAGTTGCTTCCACCTACTTAGTTATGTTTCCACAAAGTCAGCAAACATAGTTCCCAATCCTACTCTGCCATTTATTGGCCATTTGACTTCGTGCAAGTTAGAGTCCTTTATCTGTAAAATGGAGCTAATGATATTCCCGCATAGTTTTACTTTAAGGACTAAATGTGTAAAACTCTCTGGACTGTAGTAGCTACTTGATAAGTGGTCATCATTTTTATTGAAAGTGGTCAGCTGATGGTTTGATTTCCTAAGGTTAGCTCTGATCTCTTCAGGTCACAAGGTACAAAATTGAGTTCACAGGGAAGGAACTAGTTTCTGCTATTCTATCTAGGCAAAAGGAGGCAAGCTCTGAGAATATGTGAATAAACTGTGCACACCTTTCCAGAACCATTTGGGGGACATAGCTGAGACCAACAGACAGTCTACAACACAGGCCAAATCAGCGAATATCCTAGGGATACAAAGAAGCTGTTTTCAGTTCCATATCCAAACGTAGAATTAATAGATTTTATTTTTAAATTTCCAATCTTGTCTTTTCAACTAGATCATTATTTAAAAGATGGCAGGCATATAAACTAAGAGGATAGCTTTTTTTTTTTTTTTTTTTTTTTGAGGGCAGTGTTACTGGCCCTCACATGCGGGACCCGAACTGGAGCTGCTGGCCTCCCAAGCCAGCGCCCAATCACCGTGTCACTCAGCCAGCCCAAGAGGATAGCTTTTTATTTACTCAGGTCATTTAACCACTCTTGCCATTTTCATTTGAAAGTGGTGATTACTTTTTGTTAAAAGATTTTATTGGGGAATTGGGGGAGGGGAACAGCGTTGGGGAACCAGGGAAGAGGAACAGACAAGTTGCTGTCCTTTTGTTCTTCAGCCTAGTTGTGGAGGACATTGCTTCACTGGCCCATGTTGGCATCATCATTGCGCTCTTTTCGGGTGAGGCAGATTGGTCGCCAGCCTCTGGACGGCCGCTCACAGCAGCTCTTGGCAGCTCACACTGGCTGCCAGCCACTCACGCTGGCTGCCAGCCACTCACTGTAGCCTATGGCAGCCCACTGCAGCAGAGGCTGCAGCTAAGCTGTTGCCAACGACTCATAGCAGCCCAGCTCCAGGTGGAGCTGTTGTTCACCATCTTAGCTGTAGAGGGCAGTGTCATTGGCCCTCATATGTGGGATCTGAACCGGGGCCGCTGGTGTCCCAAGCCAGCTCTTAACAAACATGCCATTCATCCCGTCCTGGTGATTACTTTTAAAGGATGAAAGGGTTGGGTGGTTAGAGAATAAGATTGGGGTGAAAGATTTTTCAAAAAAGTTTTATCTGAACATGTTTCCTCCCAAATAAATTGAGCTCACTAAATAAATTAACTTTCACTAAAGCATGATTTTCTAATGCATCAACTAATTAATCATGGATGTAATGACTGATGCAAAGTGATTTTACTCTGTAGATGTAAATTGTTACTTTGCAAGTGAAAAACACAATTTCTTCTTTTAAAACAGTTGATGAGCATCTCCGTTGGAGTATCTTTTCTCTGAACAAAAAATTCTACTTTAATCCAAAATTCCTGTTGTCATCAGGTTTTTCAGTAAATATTTAATATAATTATAAATTGATCATTTGTGTTTCTCTTTGTTTCTTATTTCTCATCACTCTGGTAGGACTATATTAGCATCACTATTATAGTACATAGTTACCATTCTGCAGTCACTTCCTTTTCTGCTAGTTTTCTGAGTGCACAGTGTGGTCCTTGAGGGGGAGATATACTTTTTTTTCCCCCAAGTCTATTCCTATCCCTTTACCTAGCATATACTAGGTAAGTAATAAATGTCCTTTGAAATGCATTGAATGGCTTACATATTTCCAGCTAAGACCAACCTTGCCAATCATTGGATAGCAACAAATTGGATGAATAGGAAAGAGAAAAGAGTGACATTGTGGTATTGTGCAGTTAATTTGGGCATAGAGTGATGCACCTGGGAAATAAACTTCCAGTAGTTGGAGGTATTTGATCTTCTCTAACTATATAGCCCTGTTAGAATCTTTCACACTATTATTATTTGGTCACAGACTCCTTTTATTTTCTTTAACATCACATTCTGCCTTGAGTGTTTCATGCCATAAAACACATGGTTAAGGAGCCTGTGATGAACTGTAAGTTTTCCAGGTTCTGATTCTTTAACTTGTTCTGTCTTTTCATACTGTTTTTGTAGTCACACATCTCCTGCATGAACTGAAGCATCCCCAGTTATGAAACAATTATAGTCCACAGGCTATAGGGCAGGCATTTGCTTCAAGTCCAAACAAACCGAGATAGAGCTTCTCTCCTCTGGGCATTGGTCTTTACAATAATAGCAGCATTCTGCTCTCAGGGTAATCCCAATCTAAACAACCAATATTTAAAATGACATAGACTGTTTCCTTGGGAGCCTGGAAAGTTTGCAGGAGACCTCACATGGCCCTTCTTGAATGCTTTATTCCTATACTCCCCTTCATTTTGGATCACAGATGCTATTGCTTTGCAAGAGCTGGCTTGAGAGATCATTTGGATTTGATCCTACTGGCCTGATACTGCATACTTGGCTGTCTGGGACTTCCTGGCTCTGCTGATGATATTATACAGCAGGATCAGAGAAGGAGTCTTGGTAAATCAGATACTCTGTGCTTGAACAATATACAGGGCTCATTAGAAATAGGTATATATAGATCTCTCTCTATAAGTTTCCTACATATCATAATTCCAGCATCTGTCTTTTACATCGTAGTTTGATTTGCAGGCTATAGAGTTGCAAACATAGGGCGCATCTTGTATGACTGTACACAGAAGCCCTGATTACCAATATCTAACACTCATTGATCACTTACTATATTCTATGCATTGTGCCAAGCACTTTCCATAAATGATCCCAGGGATTTTCGCAATAAGCTTATGAAGTTTAACTGTGTGTCTTTTACACACAAGGGAACTGAGGTTCAGAAATGACCTCGAGGAAGTTAACATATAACATATCAAGGAAAAAGTAGACTCTGCAATATGTTGGGATTATTAATAAGTGTGCTCTACCTGTAGTCCCCAAATACAAGACAGTTATTTTCAGGGGGATGGGACATATCAAAACCTCCCCTCTATAGGTGGGATGATGGAGTGGATGGAGAGATTATAAAAGTTTAGCTAATATTGTAGTTTAATCGTTGGAAATTTTAAAAAAACCTTACAACTTTTATAATATAATGGAGGGAAAGTCAAGTTTGACAAATGTTGCCATATGGTCAGATACAGAAAATAGAGTCTATATTCTGGGTTTCAGTGACTTACATAGTGAGAGGGAGGAAGAGGTGAGACCCCCCCCCCCCGCAACCACCAACCATGGGTGTATTTCTATTTCAGAAACTCCGGAAATTGGTGTGGACTATTTATGTTTATTTAAAGAGAACATATGTTGAGAATTCTGCTCAACATGGCAGAGTAGGTAAGTGCTGTGCTCACCTCTTCCTATGATCACATCAAAATTATAATTACATTATAGAACAATCAACCTGGAGAACCAACTAAAGATTAGCTGAACAGAAGTATTATAACTAAGGATATAAATAAGCCACATTGAGACTTGTAGGAGGGGTGGAAACACAAAAAGGCCTAGCCCCACTCCCATGAGTGGTTGTTGAGCATCAGGAGGGATATCTGAATGATGAACGCACCCTTAAGGAGTGAGGGGCCACAGCACCACACTGGGCTTCCCAGCCAAGAGCACCAGAAAGAGGTGCCAGGAAGAGAAGTCCCCATAACATGTAGCTGTGAAAATCAGTGGGTATTCCATTTGTCCAGATGAGACTGAGGCCTGCTGAAAACCCAGACATCCTCTTAAAGGATTCGCACACAGATTCATTCACTTGCAGGCACTCACGCTGACTTCTGTCAGAGGAACAATGGCAAAGGAGGGGGACCAGGGACATTCAGAGAGAAACAGAGTTGTATGGCTGCAGGGTGAGGGTTGGAGAGACAGCTGCCAATGTTCATGTGTTGAGCCTTCCCACCACATGGCCAAATCTGAATCTGCATTAGCCTGGTGAACCACTCACCCCACCCTCATGACTATCTGAGACTCTGCCCACCCAACTCACACATCACGGAGGCCCCATCAGCAGCAAGCAGCCAGCCTTGCCTCCCCCACTCTCAGAGGCTCTTTCAGCAACGAGTAGCCAGCCTTGGCCAGTGCACCATCAAAGTCTTTTTAAATGGCTGAGCCTGACCAACATCCATCAGTTGATGGCAGGCCTTGGAAATCCCTTTGTCTTTGACTACCAGACTCAGGCCTGGTACTGGTGGCAGCTGCCTCGGTTTGCAGTATGGCTTGTGCCCCTAGACCCAGCACAGGCATCTACCAATCACAGATTGTTTTGTAGATTTTACCAGGTAGGCCCTGGCTGGTCACAGGCAGTGGCTGACCTTGGCCTGCCCCAGAGCCCTTACCAAGAGGCCTCAGAAGCAATACACCTAGTGGCCGGCTTCAGACCACATCAGAGCACCACCTGATTAGCTCCACAAGTGGCACTCCCAAAGCGTGGTCTTGGCAGTTATCAGAGCACTCCATACGGTCAGTCTCTGCACAGCAACTTGTACACTATGGTTGTGGCCAATCCCCACAGCAAGTCAGCCTGAGGGTCAATCTCACCCACTGAAATGCCAAAAGCAGTCAAGCTCAACTACAGTAGGAGGGCAAACAGAAGTTACACAGGGATATTCCTGAAGCACCTGGTTCAGATGATCAGGGAGACTGTGCCACTGGGCCCCTCAAGATACCTACTACATAAGGTCACCTGCTGAGACTGGGAGATGGAGCAGATCTACCTAACACTGAGAAACACCCACAGAGAGGTAGCCAAAATGAGGAGACAAAGAAACGTCCCAAATGAAGGAACAGGAGGAAACTCTAGAAAAATAACTAAATGAAATGTAGGCAAGCAATCTACCAGATAAAGTTCAAAACACTGGTTATAAAGATGCTCAAATAACCTAGTGAGAACTTCAACAAAGAGATAGTAAGCATAACAAAAGAGAGAAATCATAAAAAGGAACCAGTCAGAAATGAAGAATATAATAACTGAAATGAAGACTATACTAGAAGGAATCAATGGCATTAGATGAAGCAGAGGATTGAATTCACAATTTAGAAGACAAGGTAACAGAAAACACCCAATCAGAACAGCAAAAAGAAAAAAGAATTTTTAAAAAGTGAAGATAATTTGAAGGACATCTGGGACAACATAAAGCATACCAACATTCATATCATGGAGATACCAGAAGGAGAAGAGAAAGAGCAAGAGATTGAGAACTTATTTAAAGAAATAATGACTGAAAATTTCTCTAACCTGGTGAAAGAAATAGACATACAAGTCCAGGAAGTACAGAGTCCCAAATAAGATGAACCCAAAGAGGCTCCCACCAGGACACATCATAAATGCCAAAGCTTAAAGACAAAGAGAGAACCTTAAAAGCAACAAGAGAAAGGCAGCTGCCTACAAGGAAGTTCCCATAAGACTGTCAGCTGGTTTCTCAACAGAAACTTTTCAGTCTAGAAGGGATTGGCATGGAATACCAAATGTGATGAAAAGCAAGGACCTACAATCAAGATCACTCTACCCAGCAAGGCTATTATTTAAAATCAAGGGAGAGACAAAGACCTTCCCAGACAAGAAAAAGATAGCAGGAGTCACCAAGCCAGTATTACAAGAAATGTTAAAGGAACTTAAGAAGAAGAAAGGGAGTGGGGGAGAATATAAACATGAATAATAAAATGGTATACCTATATACCTACCAACAATTACTTTAAAAGTAAATGGATTAAATGCTCCCATCAAAAGATATAGTGTAGCTGAATGGATAAGAAATCAAGGCCCATACATATGCTGTCTGTCTACAAGAGAGCCATTTAAGATTGAATGACACACTCAGACTAAATTTAAAGGAATGGAAAAAGATGTTTCATGGAAATTGAAACTAAAAAACAAAACAAAACAAAAAAAAGCTGAGGTAGCAATACTTGTATCAGACAAAATAGACTTTAAAACAAAGGCCATAAGAGACAAAAAAGGACATTTCATAATGATAAAGGGATCAATTCAACAAAAGACTGTTACCTGTTCAAACATTTTTGCACACAACATAGGAGCAACTAATATATAAAGCAAATATTGACCAACATAAATGCAGAGATCAACAGTAACATAATCATAGTAAGGGGCTTTAACACCCCATTGGCAACAATGGATAATCTTCGAGACAGAAATCAACAAGAAAACAGCAGCCTTAAAAGATGCATTAACCAGATGGATTTAATTGATATTACAAGGGCATTTAATCCCAAAGCAGAAGAATATACATTCTTTTCAGGTGCACATGGAACATTTTCCAAGATAGGCCACAGTAGGCTTCAAAACAAGTCTCAATAAATGTAAGAAAATTGAAGGCTGGCCAAGTGGCTCAGTTGGTTAAGAGTTGGCTTGGGAGTGCGAGCTCTAAGCAACAGGGCCCCGGTTCGGATCCCACATAAGAGCCAGTGATGCTGCACCCTCTATGGCTAAGACTGAACAACAGCTCAACCTGGAGCTGAGCTGCTGTGAGTGGTGGGTGATGGCGTAGGCTGCAGTGGGGCTACAGTGGGCTGCTGTGAGCTACCGTCAGTGGCTGGCAGCCAGCGTGAACTGCCATGACCCACCATGAGTAGCTGTCCAATGGCTGGCGATCTACTGCCTCAGGAAGAGCACAGTGATGATACCAACATGGGCCAGGGAAACGACATCCTCCACAGCTAGACTGAAGAACAAAAGGACAGCAACTTGGCTGTTCCCCTCCCTCAATTCCCCAATAAAATCTTTTTTAAAAAACCCAACCAATTTTAAGAAAATTGAAATCATATCAAACATCTTCTTTGACCACAATGGTATGAAACTAGAAATCAACAGAAGAAAAAAATGGAAAAACACACAAACACATGGAGGCTAAATAACATGCATACTAAACAATGAAGGGTCAACAGTGAGGTCAAGGAAGAAATCAAAAGTTACCTTGAGACAAATGAAAATGAAAACATAATGACCCTAAATTAATGTGACACAGTGAAAACAATCCTAAGAGAGAAGTTCATAACAATACAGGCATATCTCAAAAACCAAGAAAAATCTCAAGTAAACAATCTAATCTCAGACATGAAGGAACTAGAAACAGAACAAAGCCCAAAGTGAGTAGAAGGAAATAATAAAGATAAGAGTGGAAAGAAACTAAGCAGAATTTTTAAGAAACAATAGAAAACATCAATAAAACCAAGAGCTGATTCTCTGAAAAGATAAACAAAATGGATAAAATCTTAACCAGATTCATCAAGAAAACAGAGAGAGGACCCAAATAAATTAAATCACAAATGAAAGAGGAGAAGTGACAATTGACATCACAGAAATACAAAGCATTATAAGAAAATACTATGAACAATTATATGACAACAATTTGGACAACCTGAAAGAAATGGATAAATTCCAAAAACATATAATCTTCTAAGACTGAGTCAAGAAGAAACAGAAAGTCTGAACAGACTGATTATTACTAACAAAGTCAAATCAGTTATAAAAAAAGAAAAATCCCAACAAACAAAAATCCTGGACTGGATGGCTTCACAGGTGAATTTTACCAAACATTCAAAGGAGAATTAACACCTATCCTTCAAACTATTCTAAAAAGTTCAAGAGGAGGGAAGCCTCCCAAACTCATTTTACAAGGCCACATTACCCTGATTGCAAAACCAGACAAAGACAAAAAAACAAAATTTTAGGCTGATATCTCTGATGAACATAGATGCAAAAATCCTCAACAAAATATTAGCAAACCAAATTCACCAATACATTAAAAAGATCATACATCGTCATCAACTGGCATTTATTCTTGCAATGCAAAGTTAGTTCAATATCCATAAATCAATTAACATATACCATGTAAACAAAATGAAGGATAAAAACTATATGATCACATCAATAGATGCAGAAAAAGCATTTGACAAACTCCAGCATCCAATTATGATTAAAAACTCTTAGCAAAGTGAGAATGGAGGGAACATACATCAACATAATAAAGGTCATATATAACAAACCACAGCTACATCATACTCAATGGGGGGAAAAAAAGCTAAAAGTGTTTTCCTTAAAATCAGGAAAAAGTGACGGATGTCTTCTTCCAGCAGTTCTGTTCAATGTGTAGTACTGGAAGTCCTACACAGCAATCAGACAAGAAAAAGAAAGAAAAGCATTCAAATTGGAAAAGAAATAAAACTGTCATTATTCACAGATGACATTTTACTATATATAGAGAACTCTAAAGATTCCTCCAGAAAACTATTAGAACTGATAAATGAATTCAGTAAAGTAGCAAGATACAAAATTAATATTCAGAAATCAGTTGCATTTTTATACACCAATAACAAATTATCAGAAAGAGAAATTAAGAAAACAATCCCGGGGGACTTCCGGTAAAATGGCGCAATAGACAGACGCTGTGCTAACTGCCTCCCAGGATCACACCAAAATTACAAGCAAATTTACAGCATTCAACCCTGGAGGTCCCCGGAACACTGGAGGAACAGAACCACTAAACGAAGAACTTAAAGAGGAGGACACTTCGGGTCTGGTAGGACGGGCGGAGACGAGAGAGGGCGAGCCCCGTGAGGGAAGCCCCAGCCGTGGGAAGCTTGTCTGATTGGGGGAGAGACCCTCCGGCCGCACCCCAAGCTCACCAGCCCAGAGCTCCTTTGCCGGGAAGAGGAGTTCTAAGATAGCCGGCAATAAATTAGTAAGGACTCTCTTTCCTCAGCTCGGTGAGGCTAAGAGCGGCTGGAGAATCAGTGGGGCCGGCGCCCAGGCTTGCTCGCCGGTGAGCACTTACCTGGTTCCTGATGGAGGGAGTGGCTGTGTGAGCCGGGAGCCTGCGGGGACGGACTGAGCTGAGCACCTTTGGTGCAAAGGCTGGAGGTTTTTGGATTGTTGTTCCCGTGGTGCGGAGCTTGCACGCGAGTGGTGTAAGGAGGGCGCCATTTTGTCGGGCTTGGGCCCTCCCACGAAGGATCAGGTCCGAGACCTAATTGGTCTGGTGGAATTGGCGAAGTGCGTGTGTGCGTGCGTGCGCGCATGCGCGCCTGCGGCCTTGGATCCCCACCCTCCGCCCGGCTTATACTGCGTTGCCAGGGAAACATAGGGCTGTGCCCTCCGGCTCCTACGGCGGCTCACTGAGACCCGGGAGTGCGCGAGCCGCCTTGGATCCCCACCCTCCGCTCGGTTTGTGCTGTGGTGCCAGGGAAACGCCTAGTGGGAGTGATCCAACTCCAACAGGCTGCTCACTGAGACCCGGGAGCACGCAAGCTGCCTTGGGTCTCTGCTTTCCACACTGCGCTTGCAGAGTTGCCAGGCTGGTGATTGGTTGTCGGGCTGCTCGGCCTGATCTGCGAGCGGCTGATTGGGACAGGCTGAGACTGGGAGTTCTCCTGGGAGTGTTGGGCCGTGAGCTGTGTGCCTGCGTGATCCAGCCAGGGCTCTCCTGGTGATCTATCTAATACATCAAAGCAATCCCAGAGCAACAGCCAGAATGGGGAAACAAAGAAACATGTCACAAGTAAAAGATCAGAAGAAACCTCCAGAAATGGAACCAAATGAAACAGAGGGATCCAACCTTTCAGAGACACAGTTTAGATCACTGATGATAAGAATGTTTAAGGAACTTAGCGAGGACATAAAGAAAGATAGGGAAACCATAAAAAACAACCTGTTAGAACTAAAGAATACAATAATTGAAATGAAGAACACACTCGAAGGAATCACCAGTAGAGTAGATGAAGCAGAGGAGCGGATCAGCGATTTGGAAGATAAAATAGCAGAAATCACCCAGTTGGCACAGCAAAAAGACCAAAGAATAAAAAACAATGAAAATAGTTTAAGAGCCCTATGGGACAAGATGAAGTGCAACCACCTTCGAATCATAGGGATACCAGAAGGAGAAGAGAAGAAGCAAGGGGTTGAAAAGGTATTTGAAAAAATAATGACTGAAAACTTCCCTACACTGGTAAAGGAAATCAACATACATGCCCAGGAAGTGCAGAGGGTTCCAAACAAGCTGAACCCAAACAGGTCCACACCAAGACACATCATAGTTAAAATGGCAAAGGTTAAAGACAGAGACAGAATCCTAGAGGCTGCAAGAGAAAGACAGCAGATTACATACAAAGGAACTCCTGTTAGACTAACAGCTGACTTGTCTACAGAAACTCTGCAGGCCAGAAGGGAGTGGCAGGAGATACTCAAAGTGACACAAAATAAAGGCCTACAACCAAGATTGCTCTATCCAGCACGGCTATCACTTAAAATTGAAGGAGAAATAAAGAGCTTCTCAGAAAAGAATAAGCTTAAGGAATTCATTACCACCAAGCCAGCATTGCAAAACATGTTAAAAGGACTTTTTTAATCAAAAGAAAGGGGTAAACAAGCTAACCCAGAGAGACAATTTAAGAAGATTGATGTCATATCAAGCAGATATAAAGGAAAAACTGATGGTTGCTGATTGGGAGGGAGTGGGGAAGAGGGAAGAGGGAAGGTTTTGGACAGTGTATGTGGGACTACAATGTTGCCGCAGGGTTATGGGGGCAGTTCTGGGAATGTAATTGGTAATGTTGTGAAGAGACTATTATGTTGTGAGAAATAAGTCAGTCGGAGAAGGACAGGTACCATGTGATCTCACTTGTGTGTGGAGTCTGAAGAACTGAGTGAATGATCAAAGTAAACAGACTCATAGATGTAGAGGAAAAATTGAGGGTTGCTAGTTGGGAGGGGGGTGGGGATAGGGGGAAGGGGAAGGGATTAGACAGCATAAATAGACAACTACAATATTGCCACAGGGATATGAAACACAGTTGGGAATATAATAATGTTGTAAAAATTGTGTGGCGTGTCAGATAGTCACATGTCTTGTTTTGGAGACCACTTCATGGATGGAGTAGAGGCTTGATCACTGCACTGTACACCTGAAGCTGATGTTGTATAGTATTGTATGCCAACTGCAACTGAATATGTGGGTGGTCACGGGATGTGGAGTATGCTGTGGAGGCGAGTCAGGGGAGTTGTGATGGATATGTATGATATGTGGGGGGAGTGGGGTGGCGAACTGGGGGAGGGGGTTTTCACTTTGGGGGGTAAAGAGTATAACTATTGCATTGTGTTGTACACCGAAAACTAATAAAATAAAATTAAAAAAAAAAAAAGAAAACAATCCCATTTATAATTGCATCAAAAAAACACCTAAGAATAAATTAACCAAGGAGGTAAAAGACCTGTACTTGGAAAATTATAGGACATTGAAGAAAGAAATTGAAGATGTAAATAAATGGAAGCATATATTGTGCTTATGGATAGGAAGAATTAACATCACCCATACTACCAAAGCAATCTGTAGATCGGTAAATCCCTATCAAAATACCAGTGATATTTTTCATAGAACTAGAACAAATCTAAAATTCAGATGGAACCACAACAGGCCCCAAACAGCCACAGCCATCTTAAGAAAGAAGAACAAAGTTGGACAAATCATGATACCAGATATCAAACTATACTACAAAATAGCGTGGTACTAGTATAAAATCATACACATAGATCAATGGAACAGGATAGAGCCCAGATATAAACCCACCCTATATATATGGTCAATTACTTTATGACAAAGGAGGTAAGAATATATAATGGTGTAAAGTAGTCTATTCAATAAATGGTCCTGGGAGAACTGGACAGACACATGCAAAAAAAGTGAAACTAGACCACCTTCATATACCATATACAAGAATAAACTCAAAATGAATTAAAGACTTAAATGTAAGACCCAAAACCATAAAACTAGAAGGAAACATAGGCAGTAAACTCTCTGACATTGCTCTTATAATATATTTTTTTCTATATCTCCTTGGGCAAGGGAAACTAAAGAAAAAACTAAACAAAGGGGACTACATCAAACTAAAAAGTTGTTGCACAGCAAAGGAAACCATCAACAAAATGAAAAGACATCCTCCTGAATTGGAGAACATATTCGCCATTGATACATCTGATAAGTGGTTAATATCCAATATTCATAAAAAACTCATACAACTCAACACACACAAGGAAACCAAACAATCAAATTTAAAAATGGGCAGAGGACCTGAATAGACATTTCCTCAAAAAGGACCTACAGAGGGCCAATAGACATATGAAAAGATACTCAGTGTCATTTATCGTCAGAGAAATGCAAATTAATAGGCCGGACGAGTGGTGCAGTGGTTAAGCGCTGGTTTGGGAAGCCAGCGGCCCTGGTTCGGGTCCCACATATGAGGGCCAGTGACACTGCCCTTAAAAAAAAAATAAAAAAAATAAAAAAAAATAAAGGGAGAAATGCAAATTAAAACCACAATGAGGTCACCTCACACCTGTCAGAATGGCCATTATTAATAAATCAACAAACACCACGTGTTGTTGAGAAGGTGGAGAAAAGGGAATCCTTCTACACTATTGAATGAGATTGCAAATTGGTGCAGCCATTGGGGAAAAGAGTATGGAGGTTCCTCAAAAAAATAAGAATAGAACTACCTATGACCCAGCAATTTCACTCCTGGCTATTCCAAAGAAATTTGAAACACTAATTTGAAAAGCTACATGCACTCCCATGTTTATTGCAGCATTATTTACAATAGCAAAGATATGGAAGCAACTGCGCATCAGTAGGCAAGTGGACAAAGATATGATATACAATAAAATATTACTCAGCTATAAAAAAGAATGAAACCTTTCCATTTATGATAACATGGATGAAAGTGAAATAAACGACATAAGTGAAATAAGTGAAATAAATCAAAGACAAATACGATATAATTTCACTTATATGTGGAATCTAAAGAACAAAATGAACAAACAAAATAGAAACAGACTCATAGAAACAGAGAGCAAACTGAGGATTGCCAGGTAGGAGGGAGATTGGGGGGCTGGGTGGAGGAGATGAAGGGATTTAGAAGTACAAATTGGTAGCTACAAAATAGTCATGCAGATATAAAATACAGCATAAGACATATAGTAAATAATATTGTAATAACTATGTATAGTGCCAGGTGGGTACTAGACTTGTCAAGAGGGTCACTTCGTAAATTATATGAATGTCTAACTACTGTGCTATACACCTGAAACTAATATTGAATGTCAAATGTAATTGAAAAATAAAAATTAATTTATCAAAAAGGGAACATGGTTTGTAAAAGGTTAAGAAACTCTCATCTACACTAATCAAATGAAATTGATAATTATGAAATTTCTACTACTTTGAAGTTATGTTGACCCAGAAAAAGCTCAAAGCTATATTTTTGTCCTGGCTTCCATAATACAGATTCAATTCACCAAGCAACAACTCAGTCTTTCATTTTCCCTCTGAAGTTCTGGCTGGGTTAAGTTGGACATTGCATAGAAGATACACATTCTCGGCGATTGTTGTGAAAATCAGACCTTAAAACTAGAGGATTTATGATCTGAGAAGCAAAACCAGCACTGCAAGGCCAAACAAAGATTAGAAAAGAGGTATTTGGATTGAAAGCAGCAGAAAAATGCTTCTCTTTTCCCATACATGGCTATCTAGGAATTTTTCCCCAAAATTCGAGATTAGACCAAGAAAATCATAGCTACCTAGACTTGAAAGGGCCCTTGGGAACTATTTATGACAATTGCTGCATTTATAGTTAGAAAATCAAGGCTCAGATGGTGCTGACCTGAGGATGTGGAGAGAGAGTGACTGAAATGGGACTTAGCACCAATAAATGCACCCCGACTTTCAGTCTTTCCATCATGCTGCCTGCCAATAGACTGGTACCCCTTCATTACACTAGAATTGACCAATAGACTGAGTACCTCTCTCTTCAGCTTGTCTTGGGTTTTTCATGGATGTAATCTTGCAGATGTCTTTTACACTATAGCCTGAAACATATGTGAGATGTAGTTCCCTTTTTGTTTTAGATGTAAAAACAGTCCCCGCTTTCTTTTGGGAAATGAGAGTATCCAATCATAGCACTCTGCCACCTGTCCTGGAGGCTGGCATGTGACGCATGTTAATGCAGTCAGAGACCTTCCTCGAGATTTGTTTAAACTTGATGCCTTTTTTCCTGTGATCCAGGTACCAATAGTGTCAGAGAGGTAGGGCTGCCTGTTACCATGAGCTCCACTTCGTAAAGAATGACCCTGGCCAAAAAACAGAATGAAGCCAACACTCGGTATTTGAGTGTCTAAGTTCAAGTGCTTGCTCTGCCTCTTCACATGTGACCTGAGGATAATTACATCACTTCTATGAGTATAGTTTCCTCATCTAAAAATAGGAATACCAGGGTGAATATGCATTTACATAATGTGTTAAAAGCACCACTTACAGTGCTGGATACATCATAAATGCTGAACAAAACAAAAGAATGGAAGCTAATCAAAGTTCCCACCATATTTATCTCTATGTATTTTGAATAACTATTTTTGCTGTGTTCTGCCTTGTTTTATTCATATAGCTCTTGGCAAAGTTAATCCTCGACACTTATAGTGGCTTACATAACAACTCAGCTTCGCTGCACACAGTGTTCTTTATAAAGCAAGTAGTCAAGTAAACACAGTGAGTAAAGTTTACGCTTGCTGGAGGGCCCTGGGTGGTGAGACAGGGGGTGTCAGGGGTCTTAGCCATAGCCAGCAATTCCAGCTTTACAGAAAAAATAAGATTGATAGGGAACACAGAATGTTGTTTCTCAGGCTCTGGGCCTGCCTTTTTCTAACTTTTAGGGAAATTGTAGCTGGTAATATCTACTCTAGCCATGTCTGGGTTCATAAATTCTTTTTGGAGGCAAATTGAGACAGATTTTTCCCACTATGGCTATGAAAGACAATTACTGGGCTTAAGAGACAGGTGCTGTTTTTAATTTATTCAATGATATTTATTGAGTATCCACTGTGAGTCAGGTGCTATTTAAGCAGCTGGAGATACAGCAGTGACAAAATAAATATCAGCACTATTGTTTAAGTCTTTATTTTTTTTTTTTAAGGTTTTATTGGGGAATTGGGGGAGGGGAACAGCGTTGGGGAATCAGGGGAGGGGAACAGACAAGTTGCTGTCCTTTTGTTCTTCAGTCTAGTTGTGGAGGATGTAGCTTCACTGGCCCATGTTGGTATTATCATTGTGCTTTTCCCGGGTGAGGCAGTCAGTCGCCAGCCACTGGATGGCTGCTCACGGCAGCTCAAGAAAGCTTACACCAGCTGCCAGCCAGTCCCACTGCATCCTACACTGTTGCTGGTGACTCATGGCAGTCCAGCTCCAGGTCAAACTGTTGTTCATCATCTTAGCTGTAGAGGGCATAGCGTCACTGGCCCTCATATGTGGGATCTGAACTGTGGTCCTGCTGCTCAGAGCTGGCATCCCAAGCCAACTCCTAACCAATGCACCACTTGGCCGGCCCAAGTCTCTCTTTTTTATTGAGGTAAAATTCACATAACAGAATTAATCATTTAAAAGTGAAAAAAATCAGAAGCATTTAGTACATTCACAGTGTTGGGCAACCACCACCTCTGTCTAGTTCCAAAACACTTTCACCACTCAAAAAGAAAAACTTATACCTGTTAAACAGTTGCTGCCTGCTTTCCCAAACCCTGCCTCTGATAACCACAAACCTGTGTTCTGTCTCTATGGCTTTTTCATACAAATGGAATCGTACAATATGTGACCTTATGTATCTTGACTTTTTCACTTAGTATAATGTTATCAAGGCTCATCTATGTTGTAGCATGTGTGAGTACTTCATTCTTTTTTAAGGCTGAATAACATTGTATGGATAGACCACATTTTGTTTATCGGTTCATCTGTTAATGGACATTGGGGCTGTTTCCATCTTTTGGCTATTGTGAATAGTACTACTATGGACGTACATGTACTTGTTTGAGTAACTGTTTTCTTTTCTTTTCTTTTTTTTGTGTGTTAGCAGTGGAATTGCTGGATCATAGAATAATTCTATGTTTAACTTTTTGAGGAGCCTACCAAACTGTTTTCCAAACTGGCTGAACCACTTTACATTCCCACCAACAATGTATGAAGGTTTCATTTTCCCCATATCCTTCCCAACGCTTGTTATGTCATGTTTTTCATTATAGCCATCACAGTGGGTGTGAAGTGAATTTGGTTTGCACTTTCCTAATGAGTAATGATGTAGAATATCTTTGTATGTGCTTGTTGTCCATGTCTACTTCTTTGGTTATATTTTCTTTGGATAAATATTTATTCAAATATTTGTCCATTTTTAAATTGGTTTGTTTGTCCTTTTGTTATTGACTTGTGAGAGTTCTTTATATATTCTAGATCCTAGACCCTTAGGAGATACATTATTTACAAGTATTTTTATCCCATTCTGTAGATTGTCTTTTCTCTTTATTGGAAATGTCCTTTGATGTGCAAAAGTTTTAATGCTAAGGAAGTCCAGGTTATCTACTTTTTCTTTTGTTACTATGTGATATAGAGGAATCCAATCCAAATCTATGGTCATGAGGATTTATTCCCATATTTTCTTCTAAGAATTTTATGGTTTTAGCTCTTATATTTAGTTCATTGATGTATTTTGAGTTAGTTTTTGTACATGGTATGAGGTAGGGACCCAATATCACACCTTTGCATGTGACTATCTAATATATATATATATCATTTTAGAGAAAGGAAACAAAATATTATGAGCATAATAACAAAAAAACTGACACTATAAGAACCACGAGGAGCCTAAGGAGACATAACACCTACATGTAATATGGTATTCTGAATAAGATCCTGAAACACAAAACAGATACTAGATAAAAACTAAGGAAATCTGAACAAAGTATATATCTTCATTAATAATAATGGATCGGGCTGGCCGAGTGGCTCAGTTGGTTAAGAGTGCAAGTTCTGAGCAATAGGGTCGCCGGTTCAATTTCCACATGGGCCAGTGAGCTGTGCTGCCGCTGAGCTGTCAACAAATGGCAGGTTGGCTCAGCTGGTGAGAGCACGTGCTCCTAACAATAAGTTTGCCAGTTTGACTCCCACATGGGATGTTGGCTACGCCCACCCAAATGGCGACTGGACTTGGAGCTGAGCTAGCTGTGCTCTCCACAACTAAGACTGAAGGACAACAACTTGGCTGTTCCTCTTCTCCAATTCCCCAATAAAATCTTTTAAAAAAGTATACATTTAAAAATAATAATAATAATGAATCAATATTGGTTTACTATCATTTATTATTACTTTTTTTTGTTTTTAGCTGAGCCATCCTGCCACCTGTTGACAGCTGTTGGCAGCTCAGGTTGGGCCAGGAACCAGCAATCCTGTTGCTCAGAGCTCACACTCTTGAGCAAGCTCTTAACCAACTGAGCCACTTAGCCGGCTCACTATCATTATTATTGATAATAGTAATGTATCACTTGGTTCAATCTTATGACAAATGTACAATACTAAATTAAGATGCTAATAATTGGGGAAACTTGGAATGGGGTTTATAGAAACTCCCTATCCTAGCTTCAACATTTTTCTGTAAATCTAAAACTCTTGTATAATAAAAAGGTTTTAAAAAATATATAAATTAATAATATCAAGAACTATTGCAATATCTAGGACTAAACCTAGTGCCAAATCTCTATAAGAAAACTACTAAATGCTACTGGGAGAAATTTTAAAAGACGTAGTGAGATACATCATGTTCATGGATTGGTAGATTCAGTATTGTTAGGATGTTTGTTCTATCAAATTTGTTTATAGATTTAATGGCATCCTAATCAGAACCCAGCAAATGATTTTTTTAGAAGTGGATAGATGATTTTAGAATTTATATGGAAATGCTAATGACCAAGAATAACCAAAACAATTTTGAAAAGAAACAAAGTTGGAACAGTTACAGTACCTGATTTCAAGGCTTATTGTAATATAGCTCCAGTAATCACAACAATGCGGCATTGACAAAAGTATTGACATATATAGATCCGTGGAACAAAAGAAAGTCTAGAAATGACCCACACACGCATGCTCAATTGGATTTTGAGAAAGGTTCCAAAGTAATTATATGAGAAAGCATGTTTTCTATAAGTGATATGGAAAATAGACATTCATATTTAAAAATGAATTTTGATGTCTATCTTATGCCATGAACCAAAATTAATTCAATAGACCCTAGGTCTAAATGTAAAAGCTAAAACTATACTATTTCTAGAATAAAATATAGGATTATAACTTTGGGGTAGACAACATTTCTTAGACTAAGCAACATAAAGGAAAAATGATAAATTGGACTTTATGAAATTTAAAACTTTTTTCTCTTCAAATGATACCATTAACAAAACCAAGAGGCAAGCCACAAATTGGAGGAAAATATTATCAATACATGACTCTGACAGAGGTCTTAAATTCTGAATATATAATATAGAATATATAAAGGGCTCTTAAATGCCATAATAAGAGAACACACAATTTAATAAAAAAACAGGCTAAAGACTTGAAAAGGGACTTTATAAAAGAAAATAGCTAATAAACACATGAAAATATACTCAACATCATAGTAGACTTAGGGAGAATGCACATTAAATCACAATGCAGTACCACTTCATTGCAATAGAAGAGCTAAAATTAAAATGACTTACAATAAACTAGTATTCATGAAGATATGGAGCAACTGGAACTCTCATACATTGCAGGTAGTTATGTAAAATACTACAATTTTTTTGGGAAAACATTTTGGCAGTTTTTTGTGAAGTTAAACACACATTATATTGCTAAGCAATTTCTCTTCTAGGCATTTACCCAAGAAATATGGAAACATATGCCCACAAAAGAATTGGACACAAGTGTCACAGCAGCTTTATTCATAATAGGAACAATTGGAAACAACTCAAATACCCATCAATACATGCATGGATAAACACACTGTGTGCTGTATTTAGAAAATATCATATAAAGAGGTTTATTATATAATAGAAATTGTATATTTATGAAATGTGATATATTATAGAATGAAAATTTCTAAAACAGAATACTGAGCAATAAAGGAAAATGTACTATGGATACACACGACAACATGGATTTATCTCAAAAGCATGCTGAGAGAAGCCAGACACAAAAGAGAACGTACTATGTAATTTCATTCCAAGTCCTAGAATAGGCAAAACTAATGTATAATAACAGAAATCAGATCAGTCTGTGCACTTAATGCTTTCCTAGTTTTATGCCCTAGGCACCTCAGTCACCTCACCGTAGTTCTGGACGAGATAATCATTTAAACTTGTGTTGTGAAATAAGTCCACTGAGAAGTGGTTTGTGTTAAAGATGTGGTTTGTAGTCGCCCCCGGACCCCGCCCCTCGCCCCATTCTCCCCATCCACATTACTATTTATAATCTTGAGTCCAAGTTTTATAATAAATAGAAGTGGAAAAGGCTTGATTGGGATTTAATCTTGAAAAATACAACATAACCTATGAAGACAATCTTATTTTATATTATGTTTAAGAGAATTTAAGTCATAATTTCAACTGTGAGATATTCCTAGAACAATCAAGGCAAGAACCAAGTGCTGTTAGTTGTGTTTATGTGTGTAATTCTTCCTTAAAAGTCGAACATGAGGAATCCAAGACGCTAATTCGAAAAAACATATGCACCCCTGTGTTTATTGCAGCGCTATTTACAATAGCCAAGACTTGGCAACAACCGAAATGCCCATCGGTGGATGACTGGATTAAGAAACTGTGGTACATTTATACAATGGAGTATTACTCTGCTATAAAGAAGAATGAAATCGTACCATTTGCAATGATATGGATGGACCTAGAGACTATTATGTTAAGTGAAATAAGTCAGTTGGAGGAAGACAAATACCATATGATCTCACTCATATGTGGAATTTGAAAAACTGAATGAATGAGCAAAGGAAACAGAAACAATCTCATAGATATAGAGGAAAAACAGGGTTGCTAGTTGGGAGGGGGTGGGGATGAGAGAGAAGGGGAAGGGATTAGACAGCATAAATAGGTAACTACAGTATTGTCACAGGGATATGAAAGACAGTTTGGGGAATATAATAATGTTGTAAAAATTTTGTGGAGTGTCAGATGGTCACATGTCTTGTTTGGGAGACCACTTCATGGATGGAGTAGAGGCTTGATCACTGCACTGTGTACTTGAAATTGATGTATAATATTGTATGCCAACTGTAATTGAATATATAGATAATCACAGGATGTAGATTATATGGTGGAAGGGAGTCAAAGGAATTGTAATGGATAGTATGATATGGGGGGAGAAGTGGGGGGAAGAATTGGGGGAGGGGGGTTGTCACTTTGAAGGGTAAAATGTATAACTATTGCACTGTGTTGTACACCTGAAGCTAATTAAAATAAATAAATAAAAAATCGAACATGATTATAAAGATCAGTTTGTAAAAATATACAAGGTCTCTACAGATTTTTCTCAAGGACTAGTCCTAAGTTTGACATTTATTCCTTTTTGAGGCATCTATAGTGCCGTCTTACTTGCTTGTGTTCCTTTCTTTTGTTACTATTAATAACTGGTCTAATTTTGCAATATCCCCACCTGTCATTGCCTTTGGGGATGATTAGAGTAATTCTGCTCAGTTGGTAAAATCCTGCATCTTTTGCAAGATTTGTATTTTTACTTTGCCATCCATTTGTATTGTTTTTATACTGCATATTTGAGGATGTTAAAACAGCCAACAAGCTATGAGATAATGAATGGCAAAAACTGTTGACATAGTGAGGGGAGAGAAGCTAAAATTAAAGCAGAGGGTTGTTTGAGGGAAGACTAGTTTTAAAAGAGGTCATTTCTTTTTTTTTAATTAATTAATTTATTTTTAATTTAAAAGAGGTCATTTCTTTGGGGGACACAAATAAATATTAAGATAACGGGGACATCCAATATTTGGAACATAGTTCCTTGAAACAATACTATTCTGAAACTAAAGTCCTTTTTATATAATCAGTTCAACATTTCAATAAATAGTTCTAGGATAACTTCTTATCCACATGGAAAAAAATGAAATTGAATCTACTGCATGCCACACACAAACATGAATTGCACTGGATTAAAGACAAAATTTAATAGGAAAACTTTAAAATGATTAGAGAAAAATATATGAGAATATCTTTATGACATTGAGATAGGGAAGGAGTTTCTAAATAAGATAAAAGGCACAAACAAAAGGAAAACAAAAACCTGACGAATATGACTATATTAAAAACAATACATGAGTTCATCAAAATGAAGAATAGACAATCTAATTAGAGAGAAAGCATTTAAAGTGTACATAAATGTTTAAATTAAAAGAATTTATTACAGTAAAAGACACATTGCCATTAATCTCCCTCAAAATACTCCCCTTCTCTTTGAACACACATATCCCATCATTCTTGCCACTTCCTGAAGCAGTTCTGGAAATCCTCTTTCCTGAGAGTCTTTAATTGCACTGTCATGGCTGCCTTGATGTCTGAATTGATTCAAAACATTTTCCTTTCATGGTCATTTTGACTTTGGGGAAGAGCCAGAAGTTGCATGGTGCCAGGTATGGCAAATAAGGTGGATGAGAATACACCATAATGTTTTATTTGACAGAAATTGCCATACCAGAAGCGATGAGTGACATGGAGACTTTCGGTTGTGATCACAAAACATGGTGAATGCTGCTGCCAAGTGCCATCCAACAGAACAGCAGGGATCTTCAATACGGGCAGGCTGCGCTTCAAACCTTAGTAACAGTGTGTGACAAGTCTCAACTTGTTCAGTGCTGTCAGTCAGGTGTGAGCTAAGGTTGAAAGAAGGTGTGTTGTAAAGTGTGCCATAAATCATTCTCCATTACAACGCTCCTTGTAAGCGATGTCACACATCGCTTCTGGTATGCCAATTTTCATCAAATAAAAACATTATGGTATGCCCTCATCCACCTTATTCACCAGATCTGGCACCGTGTAACTTCTGGCTCTTCCTCAAAGTCAAAATGATTCAGGACATTGAGGCAGCCACGACAGCGCTATTAAAGATGCTCATGTAACATAATAGTCTCTAGGTCCATCCATATCATTGCAAATGGTACGATTTCATTCTTCTTTATAGCGGAGTAATACTCCATTGTATAAATATACCACAGTTTCTTAATCCAGTCATCTACCGATGGGTATTTTGGTTGTTTCCAAGTTTTAGCTATTGTAAATAGCGCTGCTATGAACATAGGGGTGCATAATTTTTTTTAAATAAGTGTCTTGGGTTTTTCAGGATAAATACCTAGGAGTGGAATTGCTGGGTCAAAAGGTAGTTCCATTTCCAGTTTTTTGAGATACCTCCATACTGACATAAGTCAGTCAGAGAAAGAGAAATACCGTATGATCTCACTCATATGTGGAATCTGAAAAACTGTATGAATGAGCAAAGTAAACAGAAATTGTCTCATAGATATAGAGGATAAATCAGGGTAGCTAATTGAGAGGGGGTGGGGATGAGGGAGAAGGGGAAGGGATTAGACAGCAAAAATAGGCAACTACAATATTGCCACTGGGATATGAAAGACAGATTGGGGAATATAATTAATAACATTGTAAATATTTTGTGGGGTGCCAGATGGTCATATGTCTTGTTAGGGAGACCATTTCATGGATGGAGAAGAGGCTTGATCACTGCACTGTACACCTGAAGCTGAGGTTGTATAATATTGTATACCAACTGTAATTGAATATATAGATAGTCACGGGATGTGGATTATAATGTGGAAGGGAGTCAGAGGAAGTGTAATAGATATATATGATATGGGGGGGAGGAGTGGGGTGGCCAAATGGGGGAGGGGAGGATGTCACTTTGAGGGGTAAAATGTATAACTATTGCACTGTGTTGTACACCTGAAGCTAATTAAAAATAAATAAAAATAAATAAATAAATAAAGATGCTCACGAAAGAGGACTCCCAGAACTGCTTCAGAAAGTAGCAAGAATGATGGGATAAGTGTGTTCAAAGCAAGGGGGTCTATTTTGAAAGGGATTAATGGTGATGTATCTCTTACTGTAATAAATTTTTTTAAATCTAAATATTCACTGTGTTTGATCACGCCTCATATATAACTAACAAGAATAAAAATCTATGTGATATAATTTCTACAGATCAATAAAAAGAAATGTTTCATTAATGAATAAATGAAAACACTAGTGACTAATAAGCTTATAAAAAAGACTGAAGTCATTTGAAATATGGAAAATGAAAATTAAAGTCTAATGATATTCAGGGCTCCTTGTGGCAATAGCATATTAGTTAATGTTAGACAAAAAGTCTCTCTGAGAATAACTATACAAGGTTGACAAAATATTTTTTTAAAAGTATTTTTGAAAATGTTGACAGTATCAATACAGTAAGTATTTGCAATTCTAGAATTAGAGAAAGAGTAGAATTCCAAAGAGGTGGGATTGTAATCTGAACTACTACTTTTCCTCCTGAAGTGAAAAGAACAGTTGTGAGTCTCAAACCATTCTGTAGTTTTTCAAAGTCAATACTTAACACTCAAACAAAAATAATGAGACATACATAAGACAAGAATTGACAAATAACCAAGGAGAAATAGTAAATAGTAGTAACAGACCCAAGGGATATCCACATATTTTTGTTATCAGATATGGATATTACAATAATCAAGATAAATATATTAGAATATTTAATAATGAAATGGAAAATTCTGGTGGAAAACTGGATATTATACAGTTGGATCAACTGGTAATTTGAGAATTAAAAATAAAATAACTGAATTTAAGAACCCAATCAATGAGCTTAATCAAAATTAGATATATATATATAGGTATGTGTTGAGGGAATTAGTGAAAGGGGAGCTAGATCAGAAAATATCATGAATGAACAGGTACCATTTCCCAGTGTGATTTTGAGGCCAGCATAACCTTATGATATGGATGTCACAAGAAAACAAACCTATAGGCTAAATCTTTTCCATGAAAATAGACTGTTTAAAATTAGCTTCAGGTGTACAAAACAATGTAATAGACATTTCACCCCTCACAAAGTGATAACCTCCCCCTCCAATCTGTTACCCCTCTGACATCATATATAGCTGTTAAAATTCCATTGACAGTATTCCCTATGCTGTACTCCATATCCTGTGACTAATATATATATATATATATATATTAAATTATAGTTGACATTCAAAAATATTCAGCTTCAGCGTCAGGTGTACAGCGCAGTGGTCAGGCATCTACACCGTGCATGAAGTGGTCTTCCTAACAAGACATGTGACCATTTGACACCCTACAAAATCTTTACATTATTGATTGTATTCCCCAAACTGTCTTTCATATCCCTGTACAATATTAAGAATACCAATTTGTGCTTTCGAATCCCCTCGTCTTCTCCCTCATCCCCACCCTCCTCCCATTGAGCAACCCTCTGTTTTTCCTCTATATCTCCAAGACTATTTCTGTTTAGTTTGCTCATTTATTCAGGTCTTTAGATCCCACATATAAGTGAGATGTGGAATCTCCATCTTTCTTATTTCACAGTCTTTCTCCACCTGACTTTGCACTTAGCATAATATTCTTTAGGTCAACTGTATCATTGCAAATAGTATGATTTCATTCTTCTTTATGGCTGAGTAATACTCCATTGTATAAATGTGCCATGGTTTCTTAATCCAATTTTTAAAAATTCTGAGCAACATATTAGCATACTTAACCATCAATATTCAAAAAAGGATACTATACTACAGTAAAACTAAATTTGTTCTAGGAATGTATGGCTGGCTTAACATTTAAAATTACATAAATGTGACTCACTTTATCAATAGCAAAATGGAGAAGATGCATATAATTATCTCAATAGTTGCAGAGAAAGCACTTAATAGATTCAACATGCTTTCATGATACAATTTAACAAACTAAAAATGAAAAGGAACTTCTTTAATCTGATAAATCAATTTATCAGACCTATAATAATGTCATATTTCAGTGAAATGTTGAAATTTTATCTCTCAGATTGGGAATAAGACAAATGTGTCTATTATTATCACTTCTATTAAATGGCATACCACTTGCCTCATCCTTTATATGTTTGGAAATACTTATGTATATATTTTTTCAAATCAATAAGAAATAGACAACTCAACAGAAAAAAACGTAGGTAAAAGTGTTGAACTGATATTTCAGAAAATATATTAAACAGCTAATAAACTTCTATAAAAGTGCTTGCCTTCAGTAATCATCAAATAAATGGAAGTTAAAAGCACTATGTGATACACAGCCACCAGAATTGTTACTCTTCTACATTACTGTTGGAGTTTAAATCATATTACTAATTCAACTGTTTGACAGTATTTACTACAATTGGACTTACACATATCTTAAGACCCAGCAATACTCAACACAAATATATGTTTCAAACTCAAAAGAAACGTATGTAAACATGGCAGTAAACAAATACTAGAAATAACTCAATATTAAAATAAAGAATTGTAAATATATATATATATATAGTGTGTGTGTACACAAAATGGAAAATTATATAACAATAACAGTAATGAATTATTGCTATACACAACAGAAATGATATATGATACCATTTCATAGTAGTATTGTTTGTAAAAACAAAAATCCAAAGATAATCCTAGTAAACAGGAAAATGGATACACTATGTAGTATTCACATAAAAAAAAGTATAAAAGTATTGAAAATAAATGAACTAGCATCTCATGTACAAAAAAATTAAGTAAAAATATCAAAGCTTAGAAGAACATTATAGTTTAATAGTAAACTAATATATTGTTTGGAGATCACATATATAGGTATATACATATATAGGTATATACATACCTATATATGGTGCCAAAAAAATGTATACACATTTTATGAAAGGAAAACTGTATTAAAATTGTAATACTCAATATGTATTGATAATGCAAGATGAATACAAGTCTTGTTTGACTTCTGCAATTACAAGAGGTGCTCACAGTGGTTACCATCAATGTCCAGTACGTCTGATTACAGTGAACTACTGCTTGAACATAGATAATGTCTCTTAAAATGTGTATACATTTTTTTGGCACCCCCATATATGATGGGGGGGCGGGAAAGGAATGATGAATTGCAAATTAAAAATAGTCATCCCTGGAGCTGGCCAAGTGGGGAGTTATATAAGAGTTGGCTTGGGAGTACCAGCTCTGAGCAGCAGGGCCCCGGTTCGGATCCCACATAAGGGCCAGTGACGCTGCACCTTCTGTAGATGGAATGGTGAACAACAGCTCAACCTGGAGCTGGGCTGCAGTGAGTCACTGGAGACTGTGTAGGCTGTAGCCCCTGCTGCAGTGGGCTGCCGTAAGCTACTATAAGCTACTATGAGTAGCCAGCAGCCAGCCTGAGCAACCTGCAGCTGGTGTGAGCTGCTGTGAGTGGCTGTGTAATGTGAGCGACTGCCTCAGCTGGGAAGAGTGCAGTGATCACAATACCAACATGGGCCAGTGAAGCAATATTCTCTACAACTAGACTGAAGAGAAAAAGGACAGCAACTTGTCTGTTCCCCTCCCCCAATTTCCTAAGCAAATCTTTTAAAAAAAAGTGTCCCCCCTTTATCTTTGGGGGATATGTTCCAACACCTCCAGTGGATGCCTGGAACGTGGGTGGCACCAAACCTTATATTGGGTTGTCGGAAAAGTCATGATGCATGTTTGCAACAGATGGCAATAGTTCATTTCTGGAAGTACTAGAGTCATTCTCATCTATGTTATTGCTATGTCATTTGACAGCTGACAGTTCTAGCTTCATTCTAAAAAAAATTGAGCAATTTGGTTGAGTTTTGGAGATTTTACAACAAGTTGAAGATGGAGATCAAACTGTGCATTTTTGCCATATTTTACTGTTTTACTTCTATTAAGGGAAGAACACGTGTCAAGCTTGTGAAAAGTTGCATAAAGTTTAAGGTGATAATGCTCTATAAGAACGTCAGTACCAATGACAGTTCATGAAATTCTATGCTGGTGATTTTAATCTCAACGACGCTCCTTGGTCAGGGAGGCCCACTGAGGTTGACGACAACAAAACAAAAGCATTGATTGAGTCAAACCCACGTTACATGACATGAGAGATTGCAGAAACATTGAACATCCATCACTCAAGTGTTCACGACCACCTGAAGAAGCTGGGATACGTAAGCAAGCTCAATATTTGGGTTCTACATGAACTCAAAGAAGTTCATTTGATGGCGCATATAAACATCTGCAATATGCTCATTAAACATGAGGAAAATGATCCTTTTTTGAAGCAACTGATAACTGGTGATGAGAAGTGTATTGTTAACAACAATGTGGTACACAAATGTTCTTGGTCCCGACATGGTGATTTGCCTGAAATGATATCGAAAGCAGACATGCATCAGAGGAAGGTTATGCTCTCAGTGTTGTGGGATTTTAAAGGTGTTGTGTTTTTTGAGCTTCTACAAAGGAACCAAACAATCAATTTGAATGTGTACTGTTGGCAATTGGACAGTTTGAATGAATCCATCATCCAGAAATGTCCAGAGCTTGTTAATTGTAAAGAAGTTGTGTTCCATCGTGACAACGTGAGACCACACACAAGTTTGATCACCCGTCAAAAATTATTGGAGCTTGGATGGGATGTGTTGCCACACCACCATACTCACCTGACCTTGTGCCATCAGCCTTCCACTTGTTTCGCTTTCTTCAAAACTCCATGTGTGGTATAACGTTTAATTCAGATGAGCTGTAAATCAGCACCTTGTTCAGTTTTTCGCAAATAAAGACAGGTCCTTCTATGAACAAAGAATTATGAAGGTCACTGAAAGATGGCAAAAGGTTACCGAACAAAATGGGAATATATCATTGATTCATCTTTGTTCTTTATATAAATAAATGACCTTTGAAAAACATAGACAAAATATGTCATGACTTCTCCGACAACCCAAAATATACAGCTTTTTTCCTGTACATACATACCTTTTCAGTTAAAGGAAGCACTTTATGGCTTCTCCTTGTCATATCTGAATTGCCAGCATCACTCCTCTTACACTTTGGGGCCATTAGTATGTAAAATAAGGGTCGCTTGAACACAAGCACTGGAATACTGTGGTAGTTGCTCTGATAATCAAGCTCGCTACTAACTAATGGTGGGTAATGTATACAGCATGGAGGCACTACACAAAGGGGTAATTCATGTCCTTGGCAGGATACAGCAGCATGGTGCAAGATTCCATCCTGTTGCTCAGAACAACATGCAATTTAAAACTTACAAATTGCTTATTTCTGGAATTTTCCTTTTAATATTTTCAGTCCTTGCCTGATCGCAGGTAATGAAACCATGAAAAGCAAAACAGTAGATAAGGGGAAGTACTGCAGTTTCCTTTAATAAAACGTAAGCTCCAGAAGTGAGGGCTTTTGGTCTGTTTTATTTTGTTTTGTTTTTTAATTTTACCACTTTGCAGTACTTAGAAAGTGCTTGATAAATAATACTCACTCAAATATTTTTGAATAAATAAATAAATGGGGAGACAGGGATTGATACGGGAGTTGCAGTAGGACTGGTAAAGTTGTTACTTAAGCTGGACAGTAGGTACGCAGTATGTGTGTAACAATATTATTTATACTACATATATGTGAATATGTGGTCTTCTGTATTATGAAATATATTATAATATACTTTAAAATTTAAAAATATACCACTGAACTTTCATACTGAGAAACATTATCAGGGAAGGTATAAAATAGACACCCTCAACCCATCTCTCAGATCCAACTTATTCCTCTGCCTTGGTCCTCAAGGGAGGTGGGTGGGAGTGCTGGGTACAAGGTGGGTGGTAGTCACAGGAGAACCTCAGAGAGCTTCGTTGGCCCCATATTTTAGGTAAACAGCACATTAAACATCAACATTTTTACATTATGACTTCACAAGACAATAGCACGTTGGCATGTCCTGCTTTGTGCCTTTGTGAAAACTAAGGAGGGAGGAAGAAAACGAATGAGGAAGGTTCATTTGAGGGCAATTTGAGGTCATCAATGGCTTTTAAGAAATAGTATTTAATTATTATTTCTTTCACAGTTTTACCTCCAAAGAGAATGTTCATAATATGTGTAAAAGTCACTTTTAGATGAGTCAAAAAAAATAATACCTATACCAAGCAGTCACCAAAATATAGCATTAGAAAAGGGGAAAATTCCTCAACCTGACAAGATGAGAGTCTGCCAAAAATGGTTCCCCAATGCTATGAGGATCAACTGGAGATCAAGCCTACTCTTTAGTTTCTTTTATAATTTTTTTTTGTCTTTCAAAAACAAGCCATCTGTTTAAACAACTTGGAGGGTGAATGTTCTTATTAGTGTGCCTTTTTCCACAGAGTATAATTTAGTTCATTCCTGCACATTGCTGATGTGCCTATGATGTGCCTTGTACCTTATGGAAATGTGGATAGCAATAGGTTCTAGTTCAAAAACAGCTCAAAGACAGAGCTAAATCTTTACCACAACCCACTTCATGAATTAAGAAATTGGGTAATTTCACTCCCTGCCATGTTATCCAAAATCCTACTTTACTATTGTTGAATGTCATATGCATGTTATCTTATGAACTTTTATGCATTAGGACACTTAAAAGATATTACAAAGATAAGTTACCAACTCCAATAACATATTCTGCAACAATTACACAATCTGCAAAGAATTGCTTTCAAAATATGTTAAAATGCTCACAAATCAATATGAATAACAAAAATAATCCAAAAAAAATGGGCAGAAAACAGGAATAGTCATTTCATAGAAAACATATATGCACAATAGATGCATGAAGAAATAGTCATTATGGTGATCAGAATACAAATCAAGATCACATGAGATACCATTTTACTGAGAGTTAATGGCCAAATGAAGAAGGTTGATAATACCTAGTACTAGAGGGTTGTGGATCCATAAGAATCCAAATACATTACTGGTAGGAGTGTAAGTTGGTGCCATCTCCTTGAATTCTAGCTTGGTGTTATCTCTAAGAGTTAAAGATTCATATACTCTATGACCCAGCCGTTCTACTCCAGCAAAATGCTTGCCCATGTCCAATAGGATACATGTACTTAAATATTCAGAGCACTGCCATGTACAATGGCAAAAACCTGGAGACAACCCAAGTGCCCATCAGTGGGTGAGTAGATGCTTACACTGTGGTATATTCATCAATGGAATATAATATAACAGTCCAACCAAGTGAACTACAATAGTTTACAACTATGTGAAGGGCTCTCAGCAACATCATATTAAGTGAAAAAATTCCCCAGGTGTTGCACAAGCATGATGTCTTTTTTATAAAGTTAAAAACAACCAACATAAAAAATAAAGTTTAGAACATACAGCATGGTAACTACAGTTAATAATACTGTACTACATAGTTGAAAGTTGCTGAGAGTAGACCTTAAAAGTTCTTATCACATGAAAAAAATTGTTACTATGTGTGGTGATAGATGTTAACTAGACTTCTTTTGATGATCATTTCACAACATAGACAAATACTGAATCATTATGTTGTACACCTGAAACTAATATATTATATGTCAATTATACCTAATAAAAAAGGAAATACATATGTCTTCTATTCTGTTTCGATATGCAATTGTACATAATTTAAAAGGCAGAAGTTATAAGACAATTGAATTATTAAATCTCTTCCACAATGTTAATAAATAAACAAATAAAGTTTAGAAATAGGCAATTATACTATTTAAACAGAAAGCAAAAGAGCTGTGGTCATGGCATAAAGGGTCAGGTGGAAGGATACAGAAGAACAGAACCAGTGTACTGTATGGGTAGATGTTAGCTTTTGTGAAGATCTTAGCTTTCATTTTGCATGGTGAATTTGGGGATAGTTATTATGGTACAAAATTACTACAAAATAAATATACGTGGATCATGCAAAGATCAGTGGCGACTGTGTCATGGAACAAGGATTACAGTTAACCCCATTCTGTGCCTCTGAGGTTCATAATAAAGAAAACAAACACTGCTTGTTACAAAGAGATGATAAACATAAGAAAATGTAGAATGATTTTTGAAAGTTTAAAAGAGAGCCTCTGAGTGCTGCTTCAAATCATCCTTTGTATATCACTAGTACCGTATACAGTATGGAAACCACTGCCCTAACATACAACAATGAACAGGAGACAGTCCCTGCTCTTAAGGAATTCATGGTTGATGAGAAGGTAATTAAGTAGATAATTATAATAGAGTTAACTAAACGATAAGAAAATCATAAAGAAAAGAGTACAGAGCAGGAGACATGAAACTAGCCTGGGTATGATGGAGCAAGTCATCCTAACAGGATGTAAAATCTAACTGGACTTAGAAGGGTATTTTAAGCAGATAAATCCCATGTGTAAGGGCTTGAAGGTGGGACAACTGAGTTGCTGAAAATTGTTCAGTTTAACTGAAGTAGAGAAATGCAGAGGGCTGGAGGGAGAGACAGGGGGCTTGGGAAGTAGGCAGGGGCCTCATCATGAAGAGCCTTGTAAGCTACACAGTGGGCTTGGGGCCTTATCTCAAGAGCCACAGGAAGCCATCGAATAGTTTAAGCCAGGGAGTGATATGATTAGACTTTTTGCTTCCTAAAAAGCAGGACTGGAGGCAGAAAGTATCAGATTAGGAGGAAGCTGATGCATTTGTCCAGGTGGGACATGGTGGTGACTGGAAGTAATGGCCTTTAGGATGGAGAGAAGGAGGTAGCTTGGGGAGTTACTGAGGTGGTAGAATAAGTAAACTCAATGATCAATTGGATATAGGGATCAAATAAGATAGGTGAGTCAAGAATCATTTCAACTTTGAGTAGCTGGGAGATGGTGGTACCATATGCTGAGATCTGAGAAAATGGAAGAAACAACATAGATGTCTTGTACAATGCATCCCATTTGGCTTGGCATTGGTTCACAGTGTCTCACAAGCCTTTTCTGATGAATCTGATATTTCTCCAAAAAAGTATGGTTCACATGCTCTAGAAACAACAAACATCCTCTTCTTATTTCTAAACACCTGGACTGAGCTATCAAAGATGCTGTCACAAGGGACCATGGGAGGAATCCTTAAATGAAGGTTTCCAGAATCTATGACCTATCATTATAAAAGCTGCTTAACTTTATTTAGTAAGAAATTGCTGGATTAGCTGCTAGTATGGCATAAAATTTAGGAGTATTGCCAACTACTTATGCCACTGACCTTGAGATTATAAAATGAGGTCACAGCTCCCCTGAGATTATTTCCCTTCGTTTTGAAAGCAAAATAATTACCGAAGCATGTATCTACTGGGCAACAGCTAAATAATAAAATCTATTACTTCAGGTACACCATAAAATAATTGCATATATCCCTTTCTTTCTTAGAGTGGGCCATAAATATGTGAAGGAAGCAACATTAATTTCCTGTGAATGATTGTCAAGATGAAATTTTCTGATCAGTGGTAAAATAGGAACGCATAGACCTATGTCCTGTAGGAATCTTGTGACATGGCTAGTACTGTAGTCATTTTTATAGATAATTCTCCCTTTAAAGCAAGATGGCCATGGGAGCAATCCATTGTTAGCCTGTAAGAAATGCTGGCCCATTACCTCTAGGTCAGTTTCTGAAGGATTACTGTTAATATTTGGCCGTGGGAAGAGGAGTTAATAAAGATCCATGCTCATGGTACTTTATATATGAGGTTGGATAATTAAGTTCGCGAACTCATCCTAGAAAAAGTGCTGCATACCTCATTGCTGAATATCACTATGGTCACCTTTGAAGCACTCCCCATGGGAAGCTATGCACTGACGTCAGTGCGTAGTCCACCCTTCAAAGCAATTTTGGAACTCGTTTTTTGGAATGGCCATTAGAGCTGTCGTCATATTACCCTTGATGTCCTGAATGTCATTAAAATATCCTCCTTTTAATATTTCCTTTATTTTCTGGTAAAGAAAGAAGTCATTGGAGGCCAGATCAGGTGAGTGGGAGGGTGTTCCAATACAGTTATTTGTTTATTTCATTATTTGTTTACATAGACAGCACTGTGTGAGCTAGTGCGTTGTTGTGATGCAAGAGCCAGTAATTGTTGGTGAAAAGTTCAGGTCGTTTAGCCTATTCGTGCAGCCTTTTCAACACTTCCAAATAGTAAACTTGGTTAACTGTTTGTCCAGTTGGTACAAATTCATAATGAATAATCCCCCTGATATTAACAAAGGTTAGCAACATTGTTGCAATAAGTTTGCGAACTTAATTTTCAGATTTTGTATATGTGCAGGCAGAGGAAAGGCTAAGGGAAATAGAAATAGTTTACATAGCACTTTAATATTAGTTACCAATCGTGGTGTCAGATAGGTACTAGACTTATCAGGGTAATCACTTCGTAAAGTATATAAAAGTCTAATCACTATGTTGTACACTTCAAACTAATATAATACTATATGTCAACCCTAAAAACTAAATTTAAAAAAATTCAAATTCTTGGGCTGGCTGAGTGGCGCATTGTTTAAGAGCTAGCTTGGGATGCCAGCGGCCCTGGTTCGGATCCCACATATGAGGGCCAGTGACACTACCCTCTACAGCTAACAAACGCTCCACCTGGAGCCTGGGCTGTGAGCCCCTGGCGATGGTGTAGGCTGCAGCCTCTGCTGCAGTGGGCTGCCATAGGCTACAGTGAGTGTCTGGCAGCCAGCGTGAGCGGCTGGCAGCCAGCGTGAGCTGCCAATAGCCACCGTGAGCGGCCATGCAGAGGCCAGCAACTGATCTGCCTCATCCGGGAAGAGCGCAGTGACGATACCAACATGGGCCTGTGAAGCAACGTTCTCCACAACTGGACTGAAGGACAAAAGGACAGCAACTTGTCTGTTCCCGTCCCCCAATTCCCCAATAAAATATCTTTAAAAAAAAATTCAAACTCTTAGTGAATCAAATGTAAAATTACACACACACACACACACACACACACACAGATATTAGTTACCAATTCTCGTACTACCAATGTATGTCTTTACGTGGATGATAATATGGAAAGTAGGTAGTAGAATGGAATTTGGCATCAGGGAGAGTAAAGTTAAATCCTGGCTGAGTCACTTAAGAAGCAATGTGAGTCTGAACAAATTATTTAAACTCTCTAAATTTTAATTGATCAATGGAACAGCATGCCTCTTCCTTGGATTAATAGGTTTAATGAGTTAACACATGCAAAGACTCTAGACTAGTACCTGATGTATCACAAGCATTTAACAAATGGAGATAATGTAAGTAAAGTAGCATGAATTTATACTAATGATTTGTAGCAGGCCAAAGTCTGATATTACACCTAGATGCCTAGTATAAGTAAAACATTGTAAGATACTCCTTAAATTCATGGATGGTTGAGTTTTTTATCATGGTCTGCAGGAAACATAACAATAACATATTCCATAGACTCTAAGATGTGCATTTTAAAATATTTAAATGAGAGGCATTGACTTTGTCTGCACAACACATCAAAACCTGTGGAAAGGATGACAGCAGCTTAGAAGAAAACTCCAGACCTCATAATGGAGCATTCTTTAGGAAATGTTACATCATCAATGTTCTCGTTGATGGAGGATGACATTATGAAAAAACACACACTTATAATCCTTATCTGCAAAACGATTCAGAGGAATCAGATTCTGAAGAGCAAGTTCTAAAATACACCTCTTCCTATTTATTTTGTTTATGCTTTCCATTTTCTGTATGTACAACAGTAATGTTAGATAAAAATATATGTCTAACTAGGTCTGTTTATTGAATAGAATGCTATCAAATCAATATACAATAAAAATTCTAGTTATAAAGTGTTTTGTCATCATTTGTCAGTCTTTATCACATTGGCACATAAACAATGGAACATTTTATAACTGATGACAACTTAGCTTTACTGAAATATGGTAAATAGGAAAGTTTGGACATCCAAGAGAATTTAGAGAGGTTAGAAAACTGAGTTAATAAAACAAACCTATCTGGGTTCGAATCTTAGCTCCTCCATTTCCAGTTATGTTACCTTTGGACAAATGACAATCCCTCTGAGCTTCTGTAAAATGACAATTTTCCCTAAATCATCACGTAAGTTGTGTGGATTAAATGAAGTAATACAAATGAAATGTTTATCATATACTGAGCAAGTACTTGAAGACTGCAATAAATTATTATTATGATGATAATTAATAACATTGTTTTATTTTTTAAAAAGTCAACTACTTCCAGATATTTGTCACAGTATATAATGAAAAACTATGTATTATATCTATCCATCATCCACATAAAATAAAAATATACATTTAAAAATATTACCTTAAGTTATAAATTAAGTGTTTATATTTTTGTTTAAGCATAATATAACAATGAATAAATGAATGTTCACCTGATTTTACAGGTACATTTATAATGGTATGATTAAAAATATAATTGAAGTGCCCTACTCAGACATTTAAGTGAGGTCAAGGGCACTGCAAAGACGTGGCTACCTTCTAGCTGAAACAGATAAACAGGAGAAATAAGTGATTGCTGAACAAAAAAGGCAGGCCACCTGCACTAAGAATACATGGACCAGAAACACCATTGTTATCAACGGGGTTTCAAGCATAAGGATTAAACTGGGAGACTTAAAGGCAGATACACTCACCTTAAAATCGAACTGTGGGCCAGCCGAGTGGCACGGTGGTTAAGCGCTGGCTTGGGAAGCCAGCAGCCCCGGTTCGGTCCCACATATGAGGGCCAGTGATGCTGCCCTCAAAAAAAAAAAAAAATCGAACTGTTACATCTGTGACAATTACGAAGAATGCTCTAGGCTGAATAGTAGTAGGTATTACTTCATTTAACAGTTAATGAGGGCTGGCTGAGTGGCACATTGGTTAAGAGCTGGTTTGGGATGCCAGCGACCCCGGTTTGGATCCCACATATGAGGGCCAGTGACACTGCCCTATACAGCTAAGATGGTGAACAACAGCTCCACCTGGAGCTGGGCTGCTGTGAGTCCCTGGGATGGCATAATTGCAGCCCCTGTTGCAGTGGGCTGCCATAGGCTATAGTGAGTGGCCGGCACCCAGCCTGAGTGGCTGGCAGCCAGTGTGAGCTGCCAAGAGCCGCTGTGAGTGGCCGTCCAGAGGCGAGCGACCGATCTGCCTCACCCGAGAAGAGCGCAATGACAATACCAACATGGGCCAGTGAAGCAATGTCCTCCACAACTAGACTGAAGAACAAAAGGACAGCAACTTGTCTTTTTCCCTTCCCCGGTTCCTCAACACTGTTCCCCACCCTCAATTCCCCAATAAAATTTTTGAAAAAACAAACAAAAACAGTTAATGAGATGATAGTGTGTTATAAATACATATGCCTTCCTGAAGATCTTCCCTCATTGATTCTTAAATATAAGATTACTTTTGAAGAAAAAAATAATGTGGTTCTCTGGTGTTAAAATTATTTTTTTATAATGTTACTTAAATGCATACATATAAAACTTATATGAGCAACTGTAAGGTTAAATAGAATCAGAGAAAAAAATAAAAGCAAAACAAAGCCAATACAATTTAAAATTGATTGCATTTGTTAAATGTAATTGCTGAAGTTGTTTTGCTAAGACCCAGTAACTGCTTGCAACTTGAGCATGGTACTAACTAAAGAAACATTCCTTTGAGTTTAGCCCACCTGAAACACCAAGTTGAGTGTGATGAGCCCTTTTCCTGTTACTTTTCTCTATTTGAGTGTTTTGTTTTGTTTTTGTTTTTGAGGGCAGTGTCACTGGCCCTCGTATGTGGGACCTGGGCCACTGGCTTCCCAAGCCAGCGCTTAACCACCACGCCACTCGGCCAGCCCCCTTTTCTCTATTTGAAATAGAGCAGAACTTTATCCTTCACTTGACATGCATTTAATAAGTATTCTTTTCTCATTCCCCTTTAATAAATATATCGTTCCAATAAAATCATAAACCCAACTACAAGCAAGGACACCATAATAGTTATCTTTTGCTTGGTAACAAACACCACAAAACACATTGGCTTAAAACACCAATAATTATTTATCTCTCATGGTTTCTTCGGGTTAGGAACCCAGAAGTGGCTCAGCTAGGTAAATCTGGCTTGGGGTCTTTCATGTGGTTGTAGTCACACAGTGGCCAAGGATGGGTCATCTCAAAATCTTTATCACTTGCATATCTGATGGCTGGGCTAGAAAAATTTGAACAGCTGGCACTCCTCTAGCAATTTCTATAAAATCTCTCCATTTGGCCTCCGCAGCCTGACAGCTTAAGGGAAGCCCGATTTCTTACACAGGGGCTTCCCTGGTGGATGCCTCATGAGAGAGCCAGGTGGAAGCCCCATCTTCTTTTCTAACCTAGCCTTGGAAATCATGCAAGGTCACTTTACCTCATTCTGCTCTTTAGAAGCAAGTCACCGAGTCCTGCCTGCATTCAAAGGAAGGGAAATTAGCCTCTACTTTTTGAAGGGAGGAATGTGAGAGGATTTGCAGTGTATTTAAAAACCTCCAGATATTGAAATCATATGGCTGTATTCAATTTCAAAATGTTCATCTGCATGTTTCAGTATGTGCTTTCATCTCTTTATAAATCTCATAGGGAATTCACAGAACACTAAGAAAAGGTAAGCCAAACCCCACTGGTCTGTGGAACCCAATGTGAGAAAAATTCAGTTATGCACCAATTGCAGTAATATGGAATGTAGGTTTCCTTAAGTCACCGTGTAGGAGATAATGGACTTAGAGGAAATAGGAAGAGAAGAAAAGAAACTGGAAAGTGTTTTGTGAATCGGTGAAGTTGAAGAACTTGATGTATGCATGGATGACTTTATAAGTGCCTTCCCACATGTTCTAGTGATGGTTAAGAGGCCCACTATATAATTAGCTAGGACTTACTGTCAGGATCTTGTAGTACCATTCATTACCCAGCAAATACTATTCACTATTAAACAAAACATCCATTTAGGTACTGGGGATATGTGAATAAGAGCAATGCAGTCTCAGCCCTCGGGGCTATTATGGGTCTACTGGGGGAAGACAGGCATTAAGAAAATGATTATAAATCTAATATGTGCTACAAAAAGGAAATCATAAGATTCTCTAAGTTTCTATGGGAATGCAAAATTAGTCTGTGGCAGGAGGCTGAAACTGGGAAAGACATGTAACCTAGCATCCAAAGAATGAGAAGGAGATCACCAGATGAAAGGCAGGCAGGTGAGGAGTTTTCTGGCTTTTTCTATATTTGTTTTCAACCACCATATATCTCTTGCTTCAAACATTACACAAGAAAGTTGTGGCTACCACTGAAATAGATTTCTGGTCCATAAAAAAGGAAAATGTTGGATAGAAGATGAAGATGCATATTGATTCATATTTAAGAATTACTTGGTGATCTGCAAATCCTGGTAAGGCACAGCAAAGACACATAGCCAAATGGCCTTAGTCTCCTGTAAATCACCATCTCATGAAGGCAGACCATTGAGATCCAGATGGTTTTCTGACTGGCTAGCAGTGCACAGGGGATTCTGTGCATCAGAGCTTCCCTTCCATTAGCAATTTGTCTCCATCTCTGCAGCTAAATAGTCAGAAAGAACAGCTTACCTCTTGTTGACTTCAAAAGGAGCCTGGGCCTGACATCTCTTCAGCTGGCAGTCTTGCTATCCATATATTTCCCACCTGTTGTCAGTAGGACCCCCGTGAGTTGAGAGACGGCTCTGTCATTCCAAAAAGAAATAGGGAAGGTAAGGGGGAGAAGACCCTCCTTGCCTCTGACTGAAGATTCAGAGGCCCTGAACTCTTCATGTCTATGGGGAGGTGGTCTTAACCCACACTTAGAAGGGGATGAGAAGGCTTCTTCAGATGTCCCAACTGCCAAGGCTGAACTTTCTCCTCTCTGTTCCCCTCCATGTTGTCTTAGGTCCAGTTGGCATAATTAGCTTTCATCTAATTCTTATATCTGAGATAACTTATAACAAATATAAGTGATCCCAAATGACTATGGCCTGCAGTTCACCCATGAATTTACCATTATCTGGAGGGAAATCGTCTGTGTCTTGGCTTCTGTGTTAGTGAAGGACTCTTAAAACTATGTAACTGAGGGTGAGGGTTGACTAATCCAGAATGAAAGCTGACTACCGGTACAGACATTAGCCCTTCAATTTCTGAAGTGAATTGTGGAGAGGTACAGGAGTTATGAGGGGCTAGGGAGATAGTCTTAGGATGGTGCAATTTGCTAACTGTAAAGGTGATGCCTGTTGAATGACTTGGTATGTGGTATGGAGTGAATATATCATAAAATGATAGGATCTGCACTGCAAAGGAACTGGTGTATCAGAGCTAGATGTCAGTGCCCGGTTCTTTGCTTGTGACTTATTATGTGACTCAGGGAGGTCACTTACTCCCCTCAACCTTTGTTTTCCCATCAGGCTAAACGATGCTTAAGCTACCTTTCAGTTATAACATTCATTTGTGCAATTCTAAAGCCACAGTCCAGGTACTGTTCCTGTTCTTCACATAAACATTGTGTTGTGATGGAGAGGTTGCCCTGCTACTTGGGTCTGAATCTTGCTCAGTAGTCCAGGGAAGGTTCAGTAAGTTATCAAAGTCCTATTTTTTTTCAACTGTAAAATGGGGATTATAATGGGATCTACCACATAGGGTCATTGTAGATGAAGGTTAAAAGGGATGATGCAAGAAGAGTACTTAGCACTATGTTTGGTACAGCACAAATCAGTAGTTGTTTGTTCTTATTGTTTTTAATACTGAGAGTGCGGTGAAGAGCTACAGAGTATTTTCTTCATCTTTCAAACTCATCCATGATTTTCAAGGTTATTTTTCAAGTCCGAGGTGCCCTGGCTCTTGAGCCTACTCCTACTGTTAATGGCACACAGAGTGTGAGGGAAAAAAGTGGCATGGTGCCCTGTCTTCAGAGTGTGTGCCAGGCACTCCCAAAGACCATTCTCTGATGTCTCAATCTGTTCAGCAGGACTCTGCCACATGCCAACTTTTGCTAGGTCATGAAAAGATTTTGAGTGCATGATGAAGTGAAATGTTCAACAAAGGAGAATTCTGCCTTTTGTTGGAATTTGGAAATGGTATTTCGGGGACTCTTAATTTCAGATGTTACCTTTTTTCCATTTGGAGTCATGATTGGGCTGAGAGAAGTGGTAAAGGCCCTGGACAGAACATCTCCAATTAGAATTTTCCTATTAAATTCTAGTCAGAAGGACATGAATGTATGGAAGAACAGTAATGACCCAGAATCTCAATATAAAAGGGAAAAGGTATACATTGGTAAATTACAATTGGTTGTAGGTGCTTGAAATCCTGGGAATTTGGTGGCCCATTTCATTGACGGGTCCAGGAAATATGCTGACTTCAGGCTTGGCTAGTTCAAGTTGTTCAAATATTTTCACCAGGACATGTTCTCTCTCCATCTTCCAGCTCAGTTCTGCTCTATTTTGGCTTTATTTTCAAGGACATTTTTCCCAAGTGCTGGCTAAGAAGTCCACTTCTAGGTTTGTATTTTATCAATTTCTAAACCCAAGCAGATTAAGAACACTTCTATTTCAAATCATGCCAGCAGGGCCGGCCAAGTGGCGCAGTGCTTAAGCGCTGGGTTGGGAAGCCAACGGCCCCGGTTCAGGTCCCACATAGGAGGGCCAGTGACACTGCTCTCAAAAAACAAATCAAATCATGCCAGCAAAGTCCCAGGAGGGATTCTCATGGGCCTAGCTGGGGTCATGTATGGGTCCTTGTCTGAATCCGACTGAGGCCAAGGCACATACTGCTCTGCCTGGCTGGGCCCAGGACACAGACCATCCCCTTGAGCCAAAAGGAAGTAATTCAAACTTCACACACTAAGAATAGGGGGAAGGTTGCTTGCTGTCAAAGCCAGCAGATCCCATTCCAAACAAGGCTTTAGGCCGAAGACAGCCATCAACACACACCTGCCCGCAAAGGTTTATCTGGAAACTGTAGTGAAACAGTGGGGGAAAATTGGATGTTAACCTTGATGAATCATTTTGCTGTTCTCTTTTCTTTAGCAAAGTCCCGGAGGTGCATTCATCCAGCAAGCCTTGGCTCTGTTGAATTTTTACTCTGTGCCTGGCGTTGAGCTAGAAGCTGAGCACATGGAAAGAGCAGAACCCTCCTGGAACTCCTGGCTGGTGTCTGGCTGAGGGCCGAAACATGCCACAACTGTGTTACATGGCTCTCCAACACACATTTCTATAGGCAGTCATTCTCGAGTACACCATGGACCTGCTTCTTTCACTTTGAAAGCTGATGACTTAGTTTCCAAGTTCCTTTGCTGGAAGGCATGTTATGAAATGGGATGCACTGTCAGAGACACAGGTAAGAAATCTGAACTGCATGGCCTCACATAAACCCCACCAGGTCTCTGTCAAGGGTGCCTTCCCCCTCAACAGGTGTACGGACAAAAGGCCCATTGTCCTTAGGAGCCTATAGGAGACACAGAAAGAACATGTCCTTGCTGGTTAATCTGCTGGGGAGAAAGAGTATTGTTTTATCTTCTGCCATCTCCATGGTTCCATGGGATGAGTTCTATTGTAACACAAAGTCTGCTTTGTCTTTCCAACCCAGTGAGACGTTTAAATTGACCTTTCATACATTCCTCAGTTGTCACAACCTGAGCATTGAGTTGGTATTATGCATTAAGAAGATTATCATTTTTTTTTTCCCACCTGGGCACTATCATCTACAAATATGCTGTGATGCTGAAAACAGTGTGATTCTCTTTTGCTTTAAAAAAATACTTTTTTGGAGCAGTTTTAGGTTTATTAGAGAAATTGAGTGGAAAATAGGGCTCCCCTCTCCTCCTTCACCCTGCTCCACCCCGGGTTCCTTATTATTCACGTCTTGCATTCATGTGTTAGTGTGGGACAGTTGTTATAATTGATGTCCTGGTATGAATAACATTATCATTAACTAAAATACATTGTTTACATTAGGGTTTATTCTTTACATTGTATACTCTATGGGTTTGGACAAATATATGACATGTGTGCACCATTATGGTATCATGCAGAATTGTTTCACTGCCCTAACAATTCCCTGTGCTCCACACATTTATCCCTCCCTTCCTGCCAATCACTGGCAACTATGGATCTTTTTATTGTCTCCACAGTTTTACCTTTTCCCGAGTATCAAACAGTAGGACTCATAATATGTAGTCTTTTCAGTTGGGTGTCTTTCATTTAGCAATATGGATTTAGGGTTCCTCCAGGTCTTTTTGTGGCTTGATAGCTTATTCCTTTTTATTACTGAATAGTTTCTGCTTAATATTTAAAGCTTTTAGTGGATAAAAGCAGTATAGATACCCCTACCTCTCACTTCTCCCTTCTCTGGCATTTTCATAATCATGTACTAGTTAGTCATCACCTAAGTTTTAAAAAGGCGGCTTACCATATGTGTTATTGGAAAGGATCAAATACAGAACAATTTCAAATACTTTCTGTAAGGCTGGAGAAATAAAGCAAAAATTCTAAAAACACTTTTTTTTTTTTTTTTTTTAGGGCAGTGTCACTGGCCCTTATATGTGGGACCCGAACCAGGGCTGCTGGCTTCCCAAGCCAGCGCTTAACCACCGCGCCACTTGGCCGGCCCTGAAAAATTCTAATATCTCAGTCAGAGCCAAACTAGAAAAGGTTTGTTCAGGCTACAGGCAACATTGGTATTCTTGGCCTTTTTCCCCAGAAGAACTTATACCCATGTAATTAATGTTTTCCCTAAAATAAACCATTTCCTGATTTTTTTTTTTCTCCTACCAGCATCGGAAGTCCTACTTACTAGATGAGTATTAACATTGGTTTTTAATTCATGAATCCAACCTTTTCTTCTTTATTTACATTTTCTAAACAGAATCCACTTAGCCCACAAGAAGGGTGATAGTGCAGGAGTTCCCATTCACTTATCTGATATTTGATAGTCCTAAAGTGTACAGGCTTTAGAATTCGAGGGAGTGAGTGAGGTTAGTGTCCAGACTCTGCCCCTTACTAGCTGTGTCTTTTAACAAGTCATTTCTCTTCTCTCACCCTCATTTTTCTCTTCTGCAAACCACAATTAGTAATAGGCTCTGCCTTGTAAGACTGTTAGGGATATGGAAGGAGATAATCCATGGAAAGCATTAAGCACAGTTTCAATAACAAAAATCTTCCTCCAACATCTCCCTGCCACACCAGGCAACTGGCTTGTGTATAAAGGAAATGCTGAATTCAGTGTAGATGCTCATTAAATTATTCCTGAGTGATCAAGGGGGCAATGGGAGGGCAAATCCTGTCACGTGTGGGCTCTCAGAGAACACAGTCAAGGAAGCCTACATAATTGGGGTCAGGCATGATGGAAGAGATTAGGTATCCTGTGCAATCTTATGGAACCAAGGCCATCACCTCTAGTGCCTTTCGGCTCTGCCCCTGCTGATAGGGCCACTGCTAATAACTCACATTCTTCTCTTCTCTGCCCTCAGAAAGCCCATTTCCTGAGCCAGTGCAAGCTTTGGTCAGGTTGGCAGACAACTTGGTTTCCAGGTTTAATGAACAATTTCTTTAGGTTGAAACTGAAGGGGACAGTATCATGCTCTGTCTCTCCTCCTCTTCAAGCCACCCCCCTTACTTTTCAGCTAAAATAACTTATCATTTAATAGTTATTAAGGTCCAATGGTGCAAGAAGTCTCAATTCCACACAATATGAGCGCTAACTACAATGTATGCCACAGGTCTCAATTCCACACAATATGAGCGCTAACTACAATGTATGCTACAATGTATGCCACAGGCATCATTTTTACCTTACTTTTACTTTTTACTCACTTTCATCATTTTGCAGAGGAAAACTCCCTTGCCAAAGGCAGTGTAAATAAACTTAGACATATCCTGTCTCCCTTACATCTTTGTTTATCCATAAACTGTCAGAGAAATAGAGGAAAATCCACTAAGGCATACTCCAAGGAGGCCAAATGAGATCGGATCATAAAAGTTCCATGTTAGGGGAAGTTAGTGCCTAAAATGATATCAAGTTGTCTCTATGTGATGACGTGAATAAAAATTAAAGATACCAACAAAAGACTAACTGTCACAGTTTGGAGTGGACTCAATTGTGTAAAAAAGCATAATGAAAAAAAAGTAAAGTAACAGCGATGTGAGAAATCACCATAAAGTGAGTGGAAAATGATAAAGCTTAGTGGTGAAAAACACAGGCTTGGTTTTTTGGGTTTTTTTTTTTGTTTTTTGAGGGCAGTGTCACTGGCCCTCATATGGGGGACCCAAACCGGGGCCACTGGCTTCCCAAGCCAGCATTTAACCACCACGCCTCTTGGCCGGCTCAGCACAGGATTGGTTTTGAGAGTGGATTTGAAACCTGGCTCCGCCTTTTACCTTTAAATTTACTCCAAGCCTCACTTTCCTGATGTAAAAGATTATCTACGTCAGAGGATTATTTTTTGAAGGCTTGATGAGGTAACTATAAAAGTGTTTGATAATACTTGGCTCAGCTAGACTTTCAATAAGGGTCAGCTGTTACTTTTATTATAGTATGTTAATAAGGATTGTGAATCAAGAGTCACATTGCATGCAACATTGCCCCAATTTTGCCACCAAAAAACCTTTTTTCCCAGGGCACCCCTGAGGTTAATGTTCTGAGGGAAACAACTTCAGAAATGCTGCCCTAAATAAACAAAACCTTAAACTCTGGAAGGGGATTATTTGTTCTGAATGTCCTTGTTAGAAAGTTAAAAGTTTTAAAGTGGTGCTTGTGGTTATCTCTGTAACATTTTGGCCATCAGATTTTGGGTCAGGAAGGCATATTCAAGCCGTCCTCATTTCTATGGAAAATCAGATTTCATTTATATCATACTCACTCACAGAAGCATTTCTGGGATCCAAATAAATACAAGGACTGCCTGCTGCAATTGGTTGCAAGCTATGTAAAGGAAAGTCTCTTTTCACCCATATCCTGACAGGAGGCCTCTGCCTATCCCACCCTGAGCCTGGGTCAGAATTTCTCTTGATGGACACAAAAGCCATCACCTATCCCTTTGGGAAGCATTATGAGCCTGGAAGAAGCTTCTTGAGTTTCTTTGGAGAAGAATAAACTGCGTGCAAGGGTAGGATGTTTTATGATCTGTTACAGATGGATAATACAAGATACAGACTTGCAGCTTGATTTTTTTTTCTTTTTTTAAAGCAAGGAAGCTCGTCAGTGAAACTCATTTTCTACAATTCCCAAAGTGGTTTTGCAATAAATCCATGAATTTAATCAGCCTCCTCTGTTGAGGGAATCTCCCCTAATTGGGTTCTTGTAAGGGACAATAGACAAGATGACAAAAATACTTCATCTCTGAAAAGGAAGCCAGAGTCTCATCAAAAATACTGATACTAAAGCTCCCATCCCCCCAAGGAAATGGGGCCCTGGCCTCCAGGGGAACTTCTGGCCCAGGCTCACCCTCTTTCAGGTAATGTTTGTCTTTTAGTCCATTATTCTCTTTCTCCTTCCTGGAAAACATCAATAAATGAAAATCCTGAAATGAAAACTGAGTGTCTCCAGCACCATACTGTCCAGGAACCAAGTGGACTACTAAATAGGCTTCTAGAAGTTTTCCAGAAGATTGCAATAGCTTAATGGAGACTTAGAAAGAAAAACAGATATGGAACACAGAATCCAAACAGCACAAGTTTGCTTCCTTTCTGTTTCTCTGGTAAGCAATTCCCACTCCTTTCTGTCAATCCTGGCAGTAATGGTGGGGCTTGGAAGAGCCCCTGCCTGGAATGTCACACACACAGCTGTTGGTAGTCAGCTGGCAAAGCAACCTAGTGAAAAAAGTGGGGATTGGAGCTTGGTGTCTCATGTTCCCCAATTATTTGGACAAATATGATCTCCAAATCTAGCTGTTATCTTCTGTTTTAGGTGTGTCAGGGGTTGGGGACGTGGTAGGGTGGAGGAAGGGAGGGAGAGAGGGAGAGGGAGAGAGGGGTGGGGAAAGAGAGAGAGAGAGAGAGCGAGAGAGAGCGAGAGAGAGCGAGAGAGAGAGAGAGAGAGAGAGAGAGAGAGAGAATCTCCTAGCATTAGAGGCAAGCCTTTCTCTGAAGGGGTTGGAGAGCAGTGGCAGATTCAACCTAGATTTTTTCCATCCTGGAAAATGAGAGAAGCAACCATGGTAATTGAATTAGAAGTGGAGGAAAGGGAAGAATTTCATAAGGATGTCATCAGTCCCAGTCCCATCCAACTTAGCCTGGCATTCCAGCACCCTCTCCGTGCTCTGCATCTGAGAACATTCCCACATTCAAGGCCATTGGTGGTCCACAGATCCTCTTGGTGACAAACATAAGAACTCACCTGAGATTCGCAGACACAGGGCCCACACTGGAGGAAGATCTGAGATCTGTGGGAAATACCATCTTCCCTGTAAACTGGGCACAGTCACTCTGAGGAACAACAAAAGAGCTAGTGTGCTCCACTCCTCTAGCTGTGGGCCTTCACTAACGTGTGAATAGGGGCACTGATGGGGCACAGCTGCAATCAAATCCCAGGTTCCCTCCTTCCAGTCCTGAGTTGTGGTTTCTCTGCTTCCTCCTGCTAGCAGCTTCAGTATGAACTGCTCCCAAAACCAACAGTCAAATGTAACCACCACTCTTTGCAGGAAAAGAAGAAACCCTCATCTCTTTGGGGAATTTTCTTTTGGTGCATGCTTGCTGACTTTGGCACCCCTCTCATGCGCACACAAAGCTGTGGGAGTTTTCAGATGATCCTCTCATGTAGACCAGGGCCCTCAGCGAAGTGTGGTCCCTGGACCAGCAGGCTCAGAATCACCTGAGAACCATTAGAGATAGAAATTCTTGGTCTCACACAGTCCTACTGACTCAGAAGCTCCGGGAATTGAGCCCAGCAGGCTGTGTTTTAATGAACTTCCAGGTGATTCCAGTGCACACTTTATTCTGAAAACCACTGATAGAGGCTGATTATTTCTCCAGAATTCCTTACCATACATTTGTACACCTATGTGTCTGGTACTTCCGGTACCTCTATTTGGAATGCTTCTCCCTTTTCTGCCCGGCAGGCTCCTATTCAGTCTTTAAAGTCCTTCAAAAACCCTCACTTATTTGTAAGCCTCCCTGACACCATCCTCTACACCTAAGTAAAATTAATGGCCCCTTGTTAGTATTCTGACAACACTTGTAGCAGCTACTAATACACTATATTACAATCATTATATGTTTATTTTCTACACAGGCTGAGAAGGCAGGAAAATGTCATTCAGCAAATACTTTGTACAACCTATCACTGGCTTATCATTGTGTTAGCTCTGGTAATATCAACATAAAATATTAAAAATCTTAATTTAAAGTGTGACACTGCCTCTTTTACCTAATTCATGATTGCATGATGCCAAATGAGATTTCAAATCCTTGGCTTAGTCTCACCTCTGACATGTGCTAGCTGTGTAACTTCAGGCAAGTTATTTAACATCTTTGAATCTCATTCACAGTAAGGAAATGCAAATAGTATGTATCTCAGTGTTTATGGGATGATTAAATTAGAAATTATGTACAGCACTTAGCACCATACCTGCTTAGAGAATGCTAGTTATTATTGCTGATTATATTAATATCATGATCATCCCATGACTAACAACTTGCATTGTGCCTGGGACAGAGAATGTGAGCATAAATGTTGAATATTTGAAAAAATCAGTGTTCCAGACTTATCTACTATACTTCCTGGAATACTTGATACTCATGATGAGAACCTGACTTTACATAAAATGTTCCATAAGATATGTAAAAAGGTACAGGGAACTTTTAAACTGCTTCCTTTAGTTGCCCAGTGCCAGGATTGATCAATACTGAGACTCCTGATTGAGTTATTTCAAAGTTGTATTAGGTCAATTCACACACCCCTTCCATTCACAAAACCTTTAAATTATGATTGGTTCTAAAACTTGATGTCACATTTAAATCACGTGGGAAGCTTAAAAAAAAAATCTATGCCTGTGTCTAACTCCTGAAGACTCAGATTTAATTGATATGGGCTCCCAGGTGATTCCAAAACAACATGTCTTCTACCTACTGTGTCAGAAAACCTACAGGGAAAGTAAATATTGTCTTATGAATAGCTAAGTAAATATAAAGGTCTTGCCATTTTTCATAAAATTAAAGTATGGTGAGACTGCTGGTGGTGGTGTGAGGGTAGTATCGCAAATGAAGGGTTTACAGAAATGTTTTCAGTAATGTAACATTCTGGGTGGGTGGGAACTTCTGGAATAGAATGATGACCAAATCAGGGCCATCAGGAATAACTCAATGATGATGCTTGTAGCTGCTGAACTGGTCTTAACTTTCAATTTAGTCTCAGTCTATCCAGCTTACCCTCTGGGCAAGCCAACTTCATCCATCAGTAGTGCCTTAAAGGACAAATTCCCTTCATATCAGCCTAGATTTTTCCAGCTGCTGAAACTCCTGACAGACATCTTTAGACTGCTATTCTCTCTAGTACAATTTAGAGATTGTCTTATGCTTGTTGCCAAGAGCTCCATGGGTTAAGACACCTATTCCTGGCTCCCCATTAATCTCCAAGTGTTTCCCTCTCCTTGACATTGCTTTTCTGATAAAGCAGCCCAAGTATGATGACAAGGGAGTGACTTCTTGTGACAGGGTCCCACCCAGTGCCACCAGAGCAAGGCTCAGTGCTTTGATGGAGAGCCACATTCAGTCTTTTCCCAAACTCTGGTTAGAACCAATAATGAAGTGTCTGGATGGCAGAAAGTTTATTTCAGTAGTAATTGTATAGGAGAGGCACTGATGAATTTTAAAGGTAAATAATGCTAAAGTAGCCAATGGGGGAAAATTAAACAATAAACAAGTCTATGGTGGTAGACTTTACTTTGAAAAGAGAGTTCCTTTTAACCATGACTTTAATACGTACAGTTATTAAAAAGCTGAGTTTTCTTTAAGTCACACTTGCACAGAAAGACTAGCTCACTGTTTCTTCTTTTTCTCCTTTTCCCTTGCTCTTTCCTCCAATTCTTTTCTTTTCCCATCAGCATTTTCAGAGGCAAGGAAATATATACCATAGTACTGATCAGGGAAGCAGACATGGGAGAAAGCACCTAACACTTCTTGAGAGATGCCCACATGCCAGGTGCATTATGTAACAAAATCTCCTTTAATCCCCACAGAATGGATATTAGATACCTATTGTTTTAGAGATTATGAAAATGATGCTTAGATAATATTGGGTTGTTGGAAAAGTCATAATGCATTTTTGCAATGAAAAACATAGAAAAATACGTCATGACTTTTCTGACAACCCAGTAAAATACAATTTTGCCAAGGAGGCATAGCCAGCAAGTGTGAGAGCCAGGATACAAATTCTGAGCTATGTGATTCTAAAGCCCAATTTCTTCACATTGCACTGGGCTTCCTGGGCTGGGAACTGCCCTCTTCCAAGCAATTGATGATACCATGTGTGTGTGTCTGCCAATGGGGAATGGCCACACGTGGGCCCCCTGGCTCATCTGGTTAGACTAGACCATCAAGATAGCTATCATTTCAGCTTCGATCTCCATCTTGTACCCTAACTCTAGTCATCCTCTTCTCAACGGGTGTCCATGCCTGTGACTGTAGGGAAACCTGAAGGAAAAGTTAGGAGAGAGGACACAATGGCCAGAAGGGCAGACCCACCGCGGATTAGTTCTATAGATGCTGCAGCTTTTTATTTCTCAGGGCAGACATTTCTTAGATCTACGGAAGACAGAAGGGAGAGAGCCAAAGAGAGGAGAGTCCCAGGTAAGTAAGATGCTATGGGAGAACATACAGCAGCAAATTCAAATGCCATTTGATAATCATGAGCTCTCAGATTCAGGTCTTGCCAAGTACATGCACTGACGGAAGAGAGGACCCAATGGTGTAAAATGTGCATTGCTTCTGGCCTTCAGACCCATTTCTTCCCTTGGGGTCAGAGGACACTGCAGCAAAGGGAATTTCGAAATTGGGTCCCACCAAATGTGTAAGATTGAACACAGAAACACAGACGAATGAACCATTCATTGAATCTCTTCGACTTCCTGTATACTAATATCCAGTGATGGATGGGATATGGGATTTACCATTTAAAAATGGGAATCAGTTATAAAAATAATAACATTTTCATTAAGCTAGGCTGTAATTTTTCCAGGGGTCAACTGGGTACCGTGCATATTATTATATAATCTCTTTGGGCTGTAGGAATGGGACTAGTTTGGTACTATTATAGAAGAGATTTTTAATGTGTTTTCTTTCCTTTTTCTGAGGTTGTGGTAGACAGGCAGGCATTCAAATTTTGCAATTCTGTAACTAAAATGATACCCCCACTTCATGGTTTAGTGCTGTTTTTCCAGGAGTGGGCACAGATGGTGTTTCTGTCTCCTCCAGAGAATATTTTAGGATGTAAAGTATCTGAAATAAATTATTCAACTGAGGCCAAAATAGTCTTCTGGAAAAAATCATATTTGAATAGGAAATAAGAGCAGTCTGGCTGGGGCCTACAAAAGTTAAAATGCAGCTGGTTTTCAGAAATGGTAATATTTGTAATAATGTTTGTATTGGGAATGTAACGAGACCTGGAATTGTGCAAGGGAGCACTGCTTTACCCAGGAAATTTAGTGATTATCTTTTTTTCCCCCTCTTCTCTTTTTTTCTCTTGCCTTCTCTCCTCTCCTCTCCTCTTCTCCTCTCCTCTCCTCTTCTTTTCTCATCTCTTCCCTCTCCTCCCCTCCCCTCCCCTCTCCCTTCCTCTTCTCTCCTCTCCTTCCTCTTCTCTTCTCTCCTCCCTTTTCCTTCTCCCGCTCCTTCTTCCTCCTTCCCATCCCCCTTTTCCTCTTTCCCCTCCCCTTTCCTCCCCTCAATACTTCTAAAGTTTTTATGAGCATATGAATTACCTGTGGATTTTGTAAAAATGCATGCTTAGATTCTGTAGGTCTGGAGTGAGGCCTAAGATTCTACATTTCCAACAAGCTACGTGTTAGGCTATACTTTGAGTAACAAGTACTAGAGAAAGTACAGAGAAATTATATAATGGTTTGTCAAGCTAGTAAATTAATTATTTCATTCATTCCTTCAGTAAGTATTTATAGAAACCTGCTTTGTGCTGGGCACTGAGCCAGGTATTGGAGATAAAATAATGAGCATAACAGACCCCATCCTTGTCTTTATAGATTTTAGAGCCTGGTGTGTATGACAAACAATCAAATAATCACATATTGAATACAATATCGCAACTATATTAAGTCCAATGAAGGAGTGATGTGATCTTAAAATGGGGTCCATTCTTTAGTGAGTCAGAAAAGGCATCCCTGAGGAAGTGATATTGAGCTGAGCTATGAATAACAATAGTCATTAATATTATTATTGTAGTAAGCTAACCATTATTGAGCATTTACATTGGGCTGGTACTTTACTGTTTCTGTGCATTATTTCATTTAATTATCACAGCAACTTTGTAAGGTAGGTGCTATTCAGTTTTACAAAAAGAGAGAACTGAAGCTCAGAGAACTTGAACAAGGTCACATAGCCAGTATACAGGAAATTCATGACCCGAGTGCGGGTCATACATATTCTTAATGACTCCACTTAACTGCTTCCATTTGTCACTGTGTTAGGGCCTCTCAGTTAACTAATGTTTACAGGCTTTGGAGACCGACCTGCTCCTCCCCCTTGGGTATTGGGTAGCACAGGGGGAAGAAAGCAACTTGTTGATGTACATTTCAAGACTTTGATTGCTCGTTGATGTAAGTTTCCTTCCTGTGCATGTGTGCTGGCACCACACACCTGTTGTTTGTATGAGGGTATAAAACCCCGCTTCCATTTTGGATCTCTCTCTCTGGCCCCGGCCTCGGATCAACAAAGAGCTGTTGCTGTGTTTATGGCACACAGTCTGCCTTGTGCCTGTTTCAGCTGGGCATCTCACCACCGAAACAGGTCCTGATTGATACCTTCGGACCCGACATTTGGCGTAGATGGCAGGATTTGGTGAGTGACTGCCCCACTGCCCCAAAACGCTGAGGGGAGGACTCCACTATGTGATCCCTTACCGCATTGTGGTACCCGGTCACTGAATTCCTCAGAGCGTGGGCCTCTCCTGAGGACTGGGAGGCAGTGGAGCCCACATAGGAGGCTATATGGGCGTTAGACCGTATGGAGACGAGCATACCCATGGCACCCCGTGAGTCAGTGGAGCGGGTTGCTGGCTGCTCCTCGCCGTCTTGCGGAAGCAAGCGGTCACCGTACATGACCAGACACGGCAATGCAGCAGCTGAAGCAAGCTCAGGAACAACGGGTCCATGCCCTGGAAAAGGCATTGGAAGGCGAGGCAGGCTCCCCGTTTTCCTCCTGCCCCGGCGTCACGACCCGAGAGCCCAACGCAAGTCGTGCTCCAGGCCTACCCCGTAATCAAGTGGCAGATAGAGCACGACCAGCCCGTAGCCCCAGAAGGAGACCCTGCCAGGGCGCCAGAGGTCAAACAGCACACTACGTATAGGGCATATACATCGGCTGAGCTCCGGGAGTTAGCTAAGCAGGTTTGCCAATGGGTCGGAAAGACCAAACCCAGTTGGCTGCTGCGACTGTGGGACAGTGGGGCCGAGAGCACGGAGCTGCCCAGATGAATTGGCCCAACCTGCCTCCATCACGGTGATACCTTCCCTCGGCGAGTGCCTGCAGAATGTTCAGTGCTTGGTGGGAAATGACCAGGGTAATCACTCCCTGATCAACTGGCAATGTCGGCAGCATGTATGGTTTGGACAGACCCAGGGGCGTTGCCGGAGGTGGTCAGCAAGTGGTCCACTTACATGGACCTGGTGCAAATCATCAGGGAGATGGGCATGCGCCACATGATCTTTTGGGAGCACTATAATAGCCCCGATGAGCAAGTGTTCACCACACGGATGAAGGACCTAATCCTTACGTCCAGCCTGGCAGGCTCCTTTTGCCTGGGGCTGCCATCTTGACCCGCTTTGTGGACCCTCGCACTCATGAGGTCACCACAGCTATGGCTAGGCTGCGGGATGTGGAGATCCGGCGGAAGGACAAAGTTGGGGGACGGGGAGTGGTTAAGCCAGTTAAAACCACTCCCAGGGCTTGCCCACAGGGCAGAAGGCAGAGTCCCCGCCCAGCGGCAGTGGGTCCTGTTAAAGTGAGCTGGAGGCAAATGTGGTTCGATCTCCTGGCAGCAGGCGTGTCGCAGGTTAAGATCAAACAGCAGCCCAATGAAGTGCTGCTGGCGCTCTGGAACCAGTTGAGTCCAGAGCAGAAGTTCGCCAAGCCACAAAGGTCGCTGATCGCGAATTGCGGCTGCAGGACTTCTTTGACTAGGGATAGGCTGAGGGACCCAGTTGGCTGGGGAACCAGGAGACTGGAGGCCTCATGAGGAACTGACTGTTCATATGTCCCCCTGCAATGTACAGTATGTGTTGGCCCTGGTGGACACAGGTGCCGACAGCACCCTGATGTACGGCAATCCAGACCAGTTTGGAGGCCCCCTGGCACAATTAGGTATGGAGGCCACCATATGTGGGTGTGGCAGGCAACTGTGGTTTTGGGCATTGGATGCCTTGCCCCACAGGCCTACGTGGTATACATCTCCCCTGTTGCAGAATACATATTAGAGGTGGATGTTTTGCAGGGCCTTGCAGTGTAGACTACACAGGGAGAATTCCGCTTGCTGCTGTGAGTTGTGAAAATAGTGGTTCGAGAGCATCCGCACCACAAACCCATTGTACTGCCAAGCCCTGCTAGGACAGTTTGTGTGCACCAGTACCACCTCCCAGGAGGACATGAGATCAGCCAGACGACCCTGAAGCTGGAGGAGGTGGGCATAATACACCCCACTCACAGCTCATTCAGTTCCCCTATATGGCCAGTCCACAAGCCAGATGGCACTTGGCGCATGACTGTGGACTATCGGGAACTGAACAGGATGACGCCATCCCCTCTGTAATGGACCTCATAAACCATCTGTCCTTGACACTGGGGAGGTACCATTACATTGCAGACTTGGCAAACACCTTTTTCTCCATCGACATTGCACCGGAGAGTCAGGAGCAGTTTGCCTTCACTTGGGAAGGACGACAATGGACATTTGTGGTCCTGCCGCAGGGGTACCTGCACAGCCTGACAATCTGCCATGGACTTGTGGCCCAGGACTTGGCCAACTGGAAGCAAGCCCCCAGTGGTATCATTGTTTCATTATATTGACAATATATTATTAACCTCTGATTCTCTTACAGATCTATAGAACCAGGCGAGGGCCCTCAGAGCAGCACATAAACAACTGGGGATGGCCTGTCAATGAAGCCAAGGTCCAAGGGCCTGGGTTGTCTGTCAAATTCTTGGGATTTATCTGGTCGGATAAGACCAAGGTTATGCCAGAGGCTGTCATTGACAAGATCCAGGCCTATTCATGCCTGGAAATGGTGAAACAGCTTAAGAACTTTTTGGGGCCTCCTGGGGTATTGGCGGGTGTGCACACCCCACTTGGAAACCGTAACGTGTCTCCTTCATATTTTGATGAATAAGGGTGCAGTGTGGAACTGGACCTCCAGGTTGAAGGATGCTTTTTATCTTTATTTTTTATTTTATTTTAATTAGCTTCAAGTGTACAACACAGTGCAATAGTTATACTTTTTACCCCTCAAAGTGACAGCCCTCCTCCCCCAATTTTCCCCCCTACTCCTCCCCCCCGTATCATACTATCTATTACAATTCCTTTGACTCCCTTCCACCATATAATCCACATCCCATGACTATCTATATATTCAATTACAGTTGGCATACAATATTATACAACATCAATTTCAGGTATACAGTGCACTATCAAGCCTCTACTCCATCCATGAAGTGGTCTCCCTAACAAAACATGTGACCATCTGACACCCCACAAAATTTTTACCATATTATTGTATTCCCCAAACACTCTTTCATATCCCTGTGACAATACTTGTAGTTACCTATTTATGCTGTCTAATCCCTTCCCCTTCTCCCTCATCCCCACCCCCTCCCAACTAGCAACCCTGTTTTTCCTCTATATCTATGAGACTGTTTCTGTTTCCTTTGCTCATTCATTCAGTTTTTCAGATTCCACATATAAGTGAGATCATATGGTATTTGTCTTTCTCCAACTGACTTATTTTACTTAACATAATAGTCTCTAGATCCATGCATATTATTGCAAAAGGTACGATTTCATTCTTCTTTATAGCAGAGTAAAACTCCATTGTATAAATGTATCACAGTTTCTTAATCCAGTCATCTACTGATGGGCATTTCGGTTGTTTCCAAGTTTTGGCTATTGTAAACAGCGCTGCAATAAACATAGGGGTGCATATATTTTTTTGAATTAGCGTCTTGCATTCCTCTGGGTAGATACCCAAGAGTGGAATTGCTGGGTCATACGGCAGTGCCATTTCCAGTTTTTTGAGATACCTCCAAACTGATTTCCATAATGGCTGCACCAATTTGCAGGCTAACCAACAGTACACCAGGGTTCCCTTTTCTCCACACCCTCGCCAGCACTTGTTGTTTGTTGAATTGTTGATGATAGCCATTCTGACTGGAGTGAGGTGGTATCTCATTGTGGTTTTTATTTGCATTTCTCTGATGATTAGTGAGGTTGAATATTTTTTCATATGTCTGTTGGCCATCTGTATGTCCTCTTTAGAGAAATGCCTCCTCATATCCGCTGCCCATTTTTTAATAGGATTGTTTGTTTTTTTGGTGTTGAGTTGCATGAGTGTTTTATAAATTTTGAATATCAACCCCTTATCAGATATATAGTTGGCAAATATCTTTTCCCATTCAGTAGGCTGCCTTTTTGGTTTACTGATGATTTCCTTTGCTGTGAAAAAACTTTTAAGTTTGATGTAATCCCATATGTTAATTTTTTCTTCTATTTCCCTTGCCCGAGGGGATATATCAGTAAAAATATTACTCAGGGTAATGTCTGCAAACTTACTCCCTATGTTTTCTTCTAAGAGTTTTATGGTTTCAGATCTTACATTTAAGTCTTTAATCAATTTTGAGTTTGTTCTCGTATACGGTGTAAGTATGTGCTCCATTTTCAATTTGTTGCACGTGTCAGTCCAATTTTCCCAGCACCATTTATTAAATAGACTATCTTTACTGCAGTGTAAATTCTTGCTTTCATTGTCATAGATTAAGTGACCGTATATAGATGGGTTTATTCCTGGGCTCTCTATTCTATTCCATTGGTCTATGTGTCTGTTTTTATGCCAGTACCATACTGTTTTGATTACTGTAGCCTTGTAGTATGTTTTGATGTCAGGTAGTGTGATGCCTCCCACTTTGTTCTTATTTCTCAACATTGCCGTAGCTATTCGGGGTCTTTTGTGGCTCCATATAAATTTTAGGATTCTATGTTCTATTTCTGAGAAAAATGTCCTTAGTAGTTTGATTGGAATTGCATTGAATCTATATATTGCTTTAGGTAGTATTGGCGTTTTAACTATATTAATGCTTCCTATCCATGAGCATGGTATATATTTCCATTTATTTGTATCTTCTTTGATTTCTCTCTTCAGTGTCTCATAATTTTGTGAGTACAGGTCTTTTACTTCTTTAGTTAAATTGATTCCTAGATATTTTATTGTTTTTGAAGCAATTGTAAAAGGGATTGATTTCCTGATTTCTTCTTCTGATAGTTTATTATTGGTGTATAGAAATGCAACTGATTTCTGAATATTAATTTTGTATCCTGCTACCTTACCAAATTCGTGTATCAGTTCTAGCAGTTTTTTGGTGGAATCTTTTGGATTCTCTCTATATAGTATCATGTCATCTGCATATGATGACAATTTTACTTCCTCTTTTCCAATTTGGATGCCTTTTATTTCATTTTCTTGTCTGATTGCTGTGGCTAGAACTTCCAGAACTATGTTAAATAGAAGTGGTGAAAGTGGGCAGCCTTGTCTTGTTCCTGATTTAAGGAGAAAGCTTTTAGCCTTTCCCCATTGAGTACTATGTTTGCTGTGGGCTTATCATATATGGCCTTTATTGTGTTGAGATATGATCCCACTATTGACATTTTGCTAAGAGTTTTTATCATAAATGGCTGCTGTATTTTGTCAAATGCCTTTTCTGCATCAATTGAAACGATTTGATCATATGATTTTTATTTTTCATTTTGCTAGTGTGATGCATTACGTTAATTGATTTGTGGATATTGAACCAGCCTTGCATACCAGGAATGAATCCCACTTGATCGTGGTGTATGATCTTGTTAATGAGATGATGAATTTGGTTTGCTAGTATTGAGAATTTTTGCATCTATGTCCATCTTAGGGATATTGGCCTGTAATTTTCCTTTTTTGAAATATCTTTGTCTGACATAGGAATCAGGGTGATAGTGGCTTCATAGAAAGAGTTTGGGAGGCTTCCCTCCCTCTGTAATTTTTGGAATAGTATTAGGAGAATAGGTACTAATTCTTTTTTGAATGTTTTGTAAAATTCACCTGTGTAGCCATCTGGTCCAGGGCTTTTGTTTGTTGGAAGATTGTTGATTACTGATTCAATGTCTTTGGCAATAATCAGACTGTTCAGAGCTTCTGTTTCTTTTTGGTTCAGAACCTGGTAGATTGTATGCTTCTAGAAATTTATCCATTTCTTCCAGATTGTCAAATTTGTTGGCATATAGTTGCTCATAGTATTTTCTTAAAATTTTCTGTATTTCTATGGTATCTGTTGTCACTTCTCCTCTTTCATTTCTGATTTTATTATTTTGGGTCCTCTCTTTTTCGTGGTTAGTCGTTCTAAGGGTTTGTCGATTTTGTTTATCTTTTCAAAAAATCAACTCTTGGTTTCATTGATCTTTTGTATTTTTTTTTTTGTTCTCTATTTCATTTATTTCTGCTCTGGTCTTTATTATTTCCTTTCTTATACTCCCTTTAGGCTTGTTTTGCTGTTTGTTTGTTTTTCGAGTTCCTTTAGGTGTAAAGAGAGTCTGTTGATTTGAGATTTTACTTCCTTTTTTAGGTAGGCCTGCATTGCTATGAACTTTCCCCTTAGGACTGCTTTTGCTGCATCCCAGAGATTTTGGGTCATGGTGTTTTCATTTTCGTTTGTCTCAAGGTATCTTTGATTTCCTCCTTGATCTCATTTTTGACCCACTCACTATTTAGTAGCATGTTATTTAGCCTCCATGTATTTGTCAGCTTTCCGGATTTCTTCTTATAATTGATTTCTAGTTTCATAGCATTGTGGTCAGAGAAGACACTTGATATGATTTCAATCTTCTTAAATTTGTTGAGACTTGTTTTGTGGCCTAACATGTGGTCTATCTTGGAGAATGTTCCATGTGCACTTGAGAAGAATGTATATTCTGTAGCATTGGGGTGAAATGTTCTAAAAATATCAATTAAATCCAGCTGGTCTAAAGTGTCATTTAAGGCCACTATGTCCGTGTTGATTTACTGTCTGGAGGATCTGTCCATTGGTGACAACGGGGTGTTGAAGTCCCCTACTATGATAGTGTTACTGTTTATCTCTCCCTCTCTGTCTGTCAAAATCTGTTTTATATATTTAGGAGCTCCTACATTGGGTGCATAGATGTTTACTAGGGTTATGTCCTCTTGTTGAATTGATCCCTTTATTATTATGTAGTGCCCTTCTTTGTCTTTTATTGTAGTCTTCATTTTAAAGTCTATTTTGTCAGAAATAAGTATTGCTACTCCAGCTTTGTTCTCATTTCCATCTGCATGAAATATCTTATTCCATCCCTTTACTTTCAGTCTTTTGATCTGAGATGAGTCTCTTGTAGACAGCATATGCATGGGTCCTGTTTTCTTTTCCACTCAGCCACTCTGTGTCTTTTGATTGGAGCATTTTGCCCATTCACATTTAAAGTAATTACTGATAGGTGTATATTTATTGCCATTTTGTTATTTGTATTTCTTGTCTTCCTGGGTTAGCTTGTTTTCCCCTTTCTTCTGTTTAAAAAAGCTCTTTTAACATTTCCTGCAATGCTGGCTTGATGGTAATGAACTCCTTAAGCTTATTCTTTTCTGAGAAGCTCTTTATCTCTCCTTCAATTTTAAGTGTTAGCCGTGCTGGGTAGAGCAATATTGGTTGTAGACCTCTTTTTTGTGTCACTTTGAATATCTCCTGCCACTCCCTTCTGGCCTGCAGAGGTTCTGAAGAAAAGTCAGCTGTTAGTCTTATAGGAGTTCCTTTGTATGTAACCTGCTGTCTTTCTCTTGCTGCTTTTAGGATTCTGTCTTTGTCTTTAAGCTTTGCCATTTTAACTATGATGTGTCTTGGTGTGGGCCTGTTTGGATTCAGCCTGTTAGGAACTCTCTGTACATCCTGGGCTAGTATGTCGATTTCCTTCACCAGGGTAGGAAAGTTTTCAGTCATTATTTCTTTAGATACATTCTCAATCCCTTGCTTCTTCTCTTCTCCTTTTGGTATTCGTATGACGCGAAGGTTGTTGTGTTTCATGTTGTCCCAGAGGTCTCTTAAACTATTTTCTTTTTTTTTTTTTATTCTTTTTTCTTTTTGTTGTTCCAGCTGGGTGATTTCTGCTATTTTGTCTTCTAATTCTCTGATCCGCTCCTCTGCTTCATCTATTCTACTGGTGATTCCTTCGAGTGTGTTCTTCATTTCAGTTATTGTATTCTTTAGTTCTAACAGGTTGTTTTTTATGGTTTCCCTATCCTTCTTTATGTCCTCGCTAAGTTCCTTAAATATTCTTATCATCAGTGTTCTAAACTCTGTCTCTGAAAGTTTGGATACCTCTGTTTCATTTAGTTCCATTTCCAGAGTTTTCTTCTGATCTTTTACTTGTGACATGTTTCTTTGTTTTTTCATTCTGGCTGTCGTTCTGTGAATGCTTCGATGTATTAGATAGATCATCTAGAAAGAAAAGAAAAAAAGAAAGAAAAAGAAAAAAGAAAAAGAAAGAGGTGGGGGGGTCTCTCCGTCCTCTTTAATCTGCAGACCGCTTGCTCAGGATTGCAGTGAGCTTTCCACAATTACCTGCTGTATGCTCTGGAACCGTGCTCACTACCAAAAATAAAAGATCTTCACAAGTTGTTGCAGGTTGTCCGCTACTGCAAAAACAAAAAACCCTCTGTGGCCTGTCGAGATGTGGGCCAGGCACCAGGGGCTCAGGGTGCCTCTGGCAACACAGCTCTAGATGTGGGGGGCAGGTCCCCAAGGCACCACTTGATGTGGTCAGTGGCCCCCACCAAGTCAGTGCAGTATGCACTCTGCACCAGCAATCAGTCCACACAACCTCACCAGGAAAGTCTCGATCTGATCACGCAGGTGCACCGCTCCCTGCCCAACACTCTCAGGAAAACTCCCCGTCTCAGCCTGTCCCAATCAACGCCCAGCAGATCAGGCTAAGCAGCCCAACAGCCAATCCCCAGCCTTGCAACTCTGCACAAACAATGCGGAGAGCAGGGACCTAAGGGGGGCTTGCGCACTCCTGAGTCTCAGTGAACAGACTGAAGCAGCTGGAAAGCACCCACCCTGTGTTTCCCTGGCAATGCAGCACAAGCAGGGTGGAGGGAGGGGATCCAAGGCCCCATGCACATGCACGCATGCACTCCTGCGCCAAGTTCACCAGACCAATGGGATCCCAGATCTGACCCTCTGTGGGAGGGCCCAACCCTGAAAAAATGGTGCCCTCCTGTACACTGCTTATGTGCAAGCTCCGCACCGGTGAAACAACAGTCCCAAAACCTCCAACCTCCTCATCAAAGGTGCTCAGTTAGTCCTTCCCCACAGGCTCCAGGGCCTGGCTCACACAGCTACTCCCTCCAACAGGAACCAGGTGAGTACTCACTGGTGAGTGAACCCGTGCGCCGGCCCCACTGGTTCTCCAGCTGAGCAAAGAGAGTCCTCACTAATTTCTACTGCCCGCTATCATAGAACTCCTCTTCCTGGCAAAGCAACTCTGGGCTGGTGAGCTGGGTGTGGGGCAGGAAGGTCTCTCCTCCCACCGGAGAAGCCTCCCCACACAGCTGGGGCGTCCCTCACGGGGTTCGCCCTCTCCCGTCTGCGCCCCTCCTACCAGACTCGACGTGGCTTCCTTTTTAGGTCCTTCGTTTAGAGGTTCTGTTCATCTAATGATCAGGGGACTTCTGAGGTTAAATGCTGTATAAATTATTTGTAATTTTGATGTGATTCTGGGAGGCAGTTCGGAGAGGGTCCGTCTATTCTGCCATCTTACCAGAACTCTCGAAGGACGCTTTTAAGGCTGCCAAACAGGCTGTGACTCAAGCCCAGATCTTGTGGGTTGCTGATCCCACCCTTCCATACCTGCTGACAGTGCAGGTGCAGGAGGAGGGCTTTGGTTGGGGTCTGTGGCAAACCCATGGGACCAGGAAGATGCCCTTGGGTTTCTGGTCTCAGCTCTGGAACTGAGCTGAGCAGAGGTACTCGTTAATCGAGAAGCAGTTAGCGGCCATTTACACAGCCCTACTGGCCTGTGAGGCCATCACAGGTCCGGCACCTGTGACGGTGCAGTCCATGTACCTGGTCGAGGGCTGGCTATGGTCATGGCTTTGGGCACCCAGGACAGTGGTGGCCCAAATTCCAACACTGACCAAGTGGGGAGCATATTTGGAGGAACGGGCCATGTTTAGCTCCAGTCTGCTGTCCCAACAGCTCCATGAGCTGCTGGGCCTGGTGTCCTTTCAGGCAGACAAGGAAGAGGCACTTCCAGAGCACTCTGTAGAGGTGGCCAGCCCATACAGGGAAGGAAAGCCACCTGTCCCTGGAGGGCATGGCACACAGATGACTCCTGTTGGGGCCAGCCCCCAACTTGGCCTGCATTGGGGTTACAGCCAGAATCAGAAGAATTCTTGTATTACACTGGCTCAGGCCAGAGCAGCCAATGGACCGAGCTCAGGGCTGTCTGGCTGGTGCTCACGCATGCGGCAGGAGACATGCATGTCTGCACTGACAGCTGGGCAGTATTCCGCGGTCTCACCCCGTGGCTGCCCTGTTGGGCTGCCCAGGGGTGGATGATAGGACATTGCCCCCTGTGGGGATACGCCCTTTGGGAGGATCTTTGGTCATGAGGTAAAAGCCAGGCAGCTACGATTTACCATGTCCCGAGCCATAAACCATCCCTCTCCCCTGGAAATGATGTGGCAGATGTGCTGGCACAAGTTTGCCTTGTCTGTCTGCTCTCTCCTTTGGTGATGAATGATGCCACTAGGGTCCCTTGGTTACACTGGAAGCTAGGGCATGTAGGCCCATGAACCATGTGCCAAATGGCCCATCACTGGGATGCCTCTGACGGTGGTGGACACCACAGAGGCTGTTTGATCGTGTCCCCAGTGTGCCAGCCACCAGCCCCATAGGTGGCGATTGCCTACTCAGCCTGTAAAGGTTGAGCTGGGGCTATGCCCACTACAGGTGTGGCAGGTGGAGTATGTGGGGCCGCTTTCCCAAGCTGCGGGTAAGCAGTACCTGTTTACAGCAATTGACATAGCACCGGCTTGGGATTTGCGTGGCCTACTCCCACCGCCTCGCAACAGGACACCATATGTGCCTGGAGTGGCTGCGCACTGCGTATGGGCAGCCGCTCACCATCTCGAGCGACCCAGGAACCCACTTCACGGTACAGCGAGCTCAGCAGTGGGTGAAGAACCAGGACATAGTGTGGCAACTACACGTTTCCTATCGCCCACAGGCTGCAGGTATGATAGAATGTTTCAACAGCCTGCTAAAGGAAAAGCTCCAGGCCATAGGAGGGACAAGCCCATGGAAGCAATGGGCATCCCGAGTACCACTAATGTTGTGTCTGCTAAATGAGCAGCTGTGAAAGACAGGCCAGTCACTGCTAGATAGAGTGGTAAGGGGGTTGCCACTTGCCCTCAAGGTAGTGCCAGGGTCAAGCAAGTCCCAAGACTTGCCCCTAGTACAACAGGGAGCTCTGCTCCTGCCAACCCTGGAAGCTTTGGCTGAAGGTGAGACACGAACCTGGACCTGGCCATGGAAGGCTGTTGTCTCCTGGGATCCCTGGGTTGCCTTAGTGGAACCATGGGGGCCCCGCACTGGTCATGGACTGCATGTCCAGCCTATGCTGTGCTCCTGGCCAACCCCCTTGCAGGTCACCTTGCTGAGAGACAGAGGAGGAACCTTGCTACGGGGTACCTTTGCATTGGCCCTGTGACTTTTGCTTTTGCTGCAGGTCCAGGAAGTCAACTTGCCTTCCCCAATAGTTTTGGGGGAAACAGTGTGGTATCACCGTCTAAGAGCCCCACCATTGGCAGCTACTGTCCTTTCCCAGGATGGGAAAGTGGCTTGCTTACTGCCAGAAGGCAGGGATATACCGTTAATGGTCTGTCTCTTTACCATCCTATCGTCCAGCCTCGGTGCAGGCAATAGCATCCTGGCCTGGGCCCATGTCTTTGCCCAGATGCACGTCTCCCAGTGCAGGGTGTGCACTGAGTTCCCTGCAGCTGACAGAATCCCATGGCACATAATGCTGGCTATAGCCTCAAACTGGACCGGACTGCTCTCCTGGCGAACGACCAGAGACTGGACTTCGTACCTGAAAGCAGTGGACACTCTTCTATGACAAGGATACCACAACTCCCTGCCGTGCTGGGTTATGCAGTGAACAATGGGTGGGGGTGGTTGGCAGGGGAACATGTGGAAATACTAGGGCAGGCCCTCTTTGCATAGAGCAGGTGTGAGCCGTCTCAAACTGTTCTATGGGGTGGAGCCCAAAGGACTTATGTGATGTGCCCTATACTGTTGCTGTGGTCTTTGGTTCCAGGGTTCGGTCCCAAAGAAAAGTTGTGGTCCCAAACCCTGTAGGGGTGGAGTGTGGGGCCCACGTGCTTGGGCCTCTCAGTTAGCTAACGTTTACAGGCCTTGGAACGTTTACAGGCCTGCCCTTCCCCCTTGGGTAGGATGGGGGCAAGAAAAACAACTTGTTGATGTACATTTCAGGATGTTGATTGCTTGTTGATGTAAGTTTCCTTCCTGTGCATGTGTGCTGGCACCACACACCTGTTGTTTGTATGAGGGTATAAAACCCCGCTTCCATTTTGGATCTCTCTCTCTCTGGCCCGGCCTCGGATCAACAAAGAGCTGTTGCTGTGTTTATGGCACACAGTCTTTCTCGTGCCTCCTTTCAGCTGGGCATCTCACCACTTCTCGTGCCTTCTTTCAGCTGGGCATCTCACCACCGAAACGGGCCCTGATTAACACCCTTGGACCTGACAGTCACCTAGCACATTAACTAGGGAGATCACTAAATCAATTCAATCAATCAACTGTGCTGCTTGCTGTAACAACAGTCATGGAGGAATCTGTTCTCTTACTGATGTGATGTAGTGGGGAGCACTCTGGGCAAGAATCAGGAAACATGAGTTTGGATCCAGCTTTGCCATTAACTTACTGTGAGCTTAGGCAGTGGTCATGACAGCTACCACTTTTCAAGCACCAACTGTGTGTCAGGTATTTTTCCAGGAGCTTAACATATGATTCTCTCAAGTTTTCAAGATAATTTTGTAAGATCAGAGTTATGTATGAATACCTGCATTTTAGGTGAGGAAACTGAAGCTTGGTGAAGCTAACTTTGCACAATTTGTAAGAGGGTGGATACAAATGAGAGAGGTGGATGAATCTAGTGCAATAGTTCTCAAAGTGTGACCTGTGGGGACCCATCATAGCGCCTAAGGCCTTTTCAGGGGACTTTGTGGTCCAAACTATTTGCATAACACCAAGATATCACTAACCTTTTTTATTGTGTTGACATTTGCACTGCTGGCTCAAAAGCAATGGTGGGGAAAGCTGTTGGTGCTTTAGTAAAATATTTAATTTTTTATTAGTGATGTTAATTGTGTAAGTTAAAATAACATTTTCCCTAGAGATATTATATGAGGACTTCTGATAAACACACTCACATAAGTTAACGTTTTAAAAGATAAAAATAACTGGAAGCTAATGCCTAGAAATATGTGATATCAATGATCATAAAGGCCTGTGGGACAATAACCTGAAAGTATTTGCTGCCATAATATAGTTTGAGCTTTCAAGCAAAAATTAGAATATTGAAAAACTTGTTTCTACCACCATGAGCTTGTCAGCTTTCTCATTCTTAAAGCCTTATTTTTAATTAAGAGGGGTGACATTAATGAACCTGTTCTTTAAAAAAAATTCTTGGAAGATCTGAAAAACTTAGTGAACTAGTATCTTCCAAATGTACAATGCATACTGTTAAAAAGTCATGCATGGGTAAAAGAACTATTGAAAAAACAAAATGGACCTTGGATTTTACTATAATGGAGGATGAAAAGTTTATTGATATGGCTCCAGGTTTCACATTACAACTACCATTTACGAACATAGCATGTGTCAAGTTTTGTACTATCAAAGAAGAACAGCTATAATCATCTGAAAAAGCTATTAAACTATTCCCTTCTTTTCTAGTTATGTATCTGTGTGATGCTAGATTTTCTTCAGTCAAAGCAACATATCAAAATAGATTGAAAGCAGAGCAGATATGATCATCAAACTGTCTTCTATTAAGGCAGACATTAAATATAAAACAATGCTACTCTTTTTGCCAAATATTTTTTGTTTTGGAAGATTATTTAACATCTGATGAATTTATTATTGTTATTTTTAAATGAGTTAATATAGAAATATTTTTAAACTTCTTAGTTTAATTTTGAATACAATAAATATTGATAGGTATAATGCACATAAACAAAAACATAATACTTTTAAGGAGTATAAGAGGGTCTTGAGACTAAAAAGCTTGAGCACTCCTGGCTGGCATGGCATATGACATGGACTCTGGGGCAGATCTGCCTGGGTTCCAACTACCATCTCCTAAGATATGAAGAGCCTTGAGGAAATTATTCCCACTTTCTCTGCCTTAGTCTTCCTATCTTTACAATGGGAATAAAAACAAGAGTTCCTGTTTCCTAGGGTTGTTGTGAATGTTGAACAGGTTAATGCAGGTAAGTGTTGAGGACACTTCCTCACAGTGCTAGCTTTTGTCTGATTCCAGGGTCAGTGTTCTTTTTAGCAGATTCATTTTTTTTGAGCATCACTTTCCTTATTTCTGAAATTTATTATTAAAGTCCCTTAGTTTATCCTTTGCAGGCTTGTTAAAATATATTCCTTACCAATTAAAAATATAATTGACCAACATTCTAGCTGGAAATGATGCCAGCTTCAAAAACAATGCTATTTAGCCTCTGAGTGGAGGTTATATGCATGGTGTAGACCACATGCGGCTCTTTGGGTACATACATGTGGCTCTGAAGTAAAATTGAAAATGAAAATAAAACTATCATAATTTCATTTATAAAAATTTTAAAGAATATTATTCACATTATGGTGATTTTATTTGTTTTATGGCTCTCGAATAATTTCTAAATTGCTGTGAGGGACAGGATTGACTTTTCTGTCTCAAAAGTTTGCTGACCCCTGGTGTAGACAAAGAAAGTTATTTTAAAAGCGTAACTCACTGTGCTATAGTTGTAGAGTGCTCTTTGGAGTTGAAATTAGACATTTTTTTTTAGAATTTACTGGCTCTAATCAAGTCTTTTGATTATGAAAGTTAACATTGCCAACATACCAACAGGCATCAAGTTGCATTCCATTTTCCAGCAAATATTTATGGAGCCCTTTCTGTGATCAGCATTCTTCTAGGTGTGGGAATAAAACAGACACAAGCAAGTGATGGCAGGAATGGGTATTTTGGGTGTGACTATCAGAGGAGAGAAAAAACAATAAACAAATAAGAATACATAGCATGTTAGCTGATAAAAGATATAATGAAGAAAGATAAAGCAGGAAGAGAGGAGAGGGGAGAGGACATGTGATGTGAATGTGGGTTACAGTTTTCATTAGCGTGATGAGGAAAGGCCTTCCTGCAGAGCTGACTTGGGAGTAAAGACCTGAGGGAGTGAACCATGTGGATGCCTGGACAACAGCATTCCAGGCAAAGGGAATCGCAGGTACAAAGATGGAGCAGGAATCTTGCTGTTGTATTATAGGGACAGCAAGGAGGCTGGTATAGCTGGAGTTGAGTGGGCAAGGCAGGAGTAGATTTGATCAGAGAGGTAAGGGATGCTGGACCACAAAGGGGATTGTTGGCTTTTACACACTGCTGTGGGAAGCCACTGGGGACTTTTGAGAAGAAAATTGACATGATCTGAGCTTCATTTCAACAGAAGTAGAGAGACCAACTAGGATATGACTGCAGTAAATATGGCAAGAGATCCTGATGGTTTGGGCCAGCGTTGTAGCAATGGAGGCCATGCCACAGGCTCAGGATCTGGATGGATTTTGAAGCTAGAACCACCAGAATTTGCTAATAATGGATGGGGATGTGTGGTCTGAGAGAAAGAATGGATTCCAGGATCGCTCAAAAGCCTGAGTAGCTGAAAGGATCAGTTTCCACTAATTTAGACAGGAAGACTGAGGAAAAGGCAGGTTTGGTGGGAGTGGTAGGGAGGAGACCAGGGCTTGGGTTTGACTATGTTAATTTTGGGATGCCGACTGGGCATCCACATTTCTTTCAAATACTGATACACTCAAAGATGACCCCAGGCAATAAAAGCAGCTGATATGTTAAGAATTGCTAAAAAATAAAGGCGGCTGCATTTCTTTCATGGGAAAAAAACAAAACCAACCAACAAACAAACAAAACCTGAAAAATTACATAAGAGTTTTTGTTTGTTTGTTTGCTTATTACTTTCACATCATTCTGGTGCAGTTCCAGAACTAAACACCCGTGCCAGGTGCGGTCTTATTAAAATTTTGGAAGAAAAGACTATCTGTCTTGAGACACAATGCCTCTACTTGTGGAACTAAAAATAGCGTTGCTCTCATTCCCCAGAGTACAAGGATCACTAACCAGCCATCCACTCGGGTCCATGCTGGCTTGATAAGTGAATTTTGAAGTCTCATCTGTCAGCATTCACACTGCATCTGTGTTGTCGATTGATTTTAATTTTTCATAGCTCCTTTTGCTTTCTCGCAAATGTAACTTTCTTCACTGCTCCTTCCCCTTTCACTGATGCTGTTGCTGAGTCTGGCTGCCTGATCCATTGTCATTAATAATGAAAACAGCATTGGCCAATTTAATGTCATCTGCAGATTTCACAAATGTGCTATTTATACTATTGTCTAGATATTTCCAAAGGATGTGCACTAATGTGGATAATCATCTTTTAATTTAATTATTGTAAAGGAAAGGTCATTTCTTTCTTTTTTTTTTTTTAAGGGTAAAAACGGACACATTTCCTTTTGCTGTTTTCAATAGCTTATTTGCCCAGAAAACAAACAAGAAAAAAGGAGCAGGAATGGATTTTTTATGATGAGGATGCTGGTCCATTTGTGGGTTCAGGAAAATTCCCCAGAAGCTTAAGTGATGTTCTTTGTCTACATTATGCCACACATATTTTCAAAAAAAAGAGGAGCAGGAATGCAGACTTCATAACCTAAAATCTCTTTAGTTTCATCAAATGCCAATAAGCAGATGCAATAGCAGAATAAAATACGCCAATGTGTTTTGACAATAATTATGCCTGTTTCTCCTTAATGAGCCAAGCTGAGGTTTTCCAACCATATAGAGGCAGGGCAGGCTTTCACACCCCAGATGTGCCCCATACTGGTCAGGGGCCTTGACTTGATGGACTCTGTAAACACTTGTCCACATGGCAGTGGTGATGCAAACATGACAGCTCTCAGCTTAAGAGTTACTCTGGTGAGCAGACACCTTCATGGAGTCATGGGATAGGACTTGAAAAGGAATGTTTAACTGGGAATACATTTCATGGCACAGCTGCAGGCTAAAGACTACAGAAAGGAATTCACTTCCAGCAGCTATGTGAATCCATGGAGTACGTCCATTCTATTTCAGTTCTGCACAGCTGGCCAACTAAACAGCTTTCTTTTTCTGTTCTCAGAGCTGAGAGATGTCTTTCGCCAACTCTGATGATTTTTGTTTTGTTTCTCTCGACTGGGATATTTCTTCTCACCTAGCCAATTCCCCATCTTAAGAATTTTGTGGCTAATATATGAATTTTTGTTGTTGTTGTTGATTGGAACAGACATCACCTTAGGTTAGCTCAATCAAACAATGAGGATGTAGTATACATATGCAGAGGTGTTGCAATGGAATTGTGGACAGGAATGCAGTGAGGAATCAGGAAATTCTGAACTTGTGAAGTAGAAACATCTCTGCTTGTATCTGTGCATCTGATTCTTTTGTGGTCCCAGGACACTCCTCTTCCCTGGTCCTCATTCCACATGGTGGGGAAAGCTGCCCACCCACAGCTCCCAGGGCCACATGCTGTAGTCCCAGGCCCATGGAGTGACTGAATCAATTCCATTCTCCATCTCTCTGCTCTAATTCCAGATTCTTGGGAAACACTGACCTGGCTCAAATTCAGGCTCCCACCCCTGGTCCAGCATGGCTTCTGTCAGTCCATTGCTTTGTGGTAGGTGAAAATTAAAGGAAGGATTGTAAGCAGTTCAAAAACTAAAAAAAAAAATGTCTACTGTTGCTGCAGGAGAAGTCCCAGAGACAGATGAATTTGGCTGAAAAAAAAAAAAAATAACAGGATGCTAGAAAGGAAAATCCTAATCTTATTTTTCCTACAGAGTAGGAAACAATACTCCAAACACTTTCACCCCCACAGACACTGCCAAGTGATCCTTGGAAGCAGCTTGGCAGATGGGTTGAGAAGATCAGCAGGCTCATCGTAAGTTTTCAACACCTTGAAAACATCAGGCTTGGCCCTTGTTACCTCACATATAATGCATCTTCCTTCTGCATGTGTCATGTGCTGGAGGAAGACATGGAGTTCCATCTGTGTTTAGCAAACACATTTCAAGTACTGTCTTAAACCAAAGGGAAGAGTGTGCAACCCGATTGTCTTCTTAATTTGGGTTTTAGGACTTTGACGCATGGACAAATATCGGTTTGCAAGGATTCCATTTAATTAGTTCAATGAATGTTTTCTGAACATTTCTAATACACCAGATGCTCTGTTAGGCAGTTATAGTTAGGGTTCTTTGTTTGTATCTGGAAACTTGAATGTATCAGCTTATATACGTGGAAAAATTGGAGTAGCACTAGATAAACCAAGTAGTTTCAGCAAATGTCTCCAGGATTTGGCTTTTGCATCTACTGCACTGCTACACAGGTTCCCCTACAAAATGGCTCCTGATTTTATGTTGTCTGATTCAAATCTAAAAAGAAAACACCCAACAACAAACAAACAAAAGACAAAAGAAAAAGATTCTCCCCTTGCCCTCCCCTACCAACTCCCTTCTCTTGCTCATTTCTGCAAAAGTCTTGAAGGATTAGCCTTGATTGTCTGTGATTGATCCTGGATCCATTCCCAAGCCAATCACTGAGTCCAAGATGAGGTGGTACTTTGATTGGCCAAGTTGGGTCACATGGGTACTCCTAGAATTGGAATAAACTAACCACAGGATGGAGCGTGGAGGAGGGATCATCCCCCAAAGAAAACTCAGGACACTGACACCCAATGACGAGGGAATAGATGCCATGAAGGCACACCTCTACTATATAGGCTAAGGAACAAGGAGAAACACAAGTTACTCTTACAAAAATCTAATGGTAACAGATGTTCTAAATGAGATATTTGGAGAACCAAAGCGAAAAAGCCATTCTGAGAAATCCAGGAATCAGGTTTTTCAGCAAAAAAAAGGTTACGAAGATTTTGATTGGTGAAAATGGCAGAGTGGGGGTGTGAGAAGTTGGGACAAGACATTCTAGGCAGAGAGAGCAATATGCAAATACACTATGAGATGTCTAAGAAGGTGGCACATTTTGGAAGATATTAGACTAGTGTGTATTGAGGACATGTTAGTTGATACAAACATGACATTTCTGACTCTTAAGGCCTGGCATCAATGTGTATGTGTACTAAAGATTCATGCATATAAGCCGCAAGCTCTCAGATTATAGATAAACATGAATACATTACATGCAATTATATGAAAATCAGCAGGGACTTTGAATTTCATCAGACCTGGTATAAATCCCGCCTCAGCCACCTACTAGCTATATGACTCTGGAGAAGTAATTGAAGTTGTTTAGCGTATTTTTATCTATAGGAAGGTGACATACACATACGACATATTGTTCTGAGAATGAACTGAGATGCTGTATGCAAATCACCCAAAATGGTGTCTGGGATATAATAGACACTCAATAAATACTAGTTACTCTGTCTTCCCATTCTTCATGGATATACTCACACTGTTCCTAATAAGAACATGAAAATTTGATTTGCTTTAATACATACATAGGAACCATGTACTTGTTACTCACAGCATTCAAAGCTATGCCCTGCTGTACGTAAATACTAGGAACTGTGCTGGATGATTCCTTTTGCCTCCCCAGATCCACCCTCCACCCTTCCCCACTGCCCAGTGTCCCAGGAGAATGGCTTTTAGGGATTGCATTAACAGATTCTCATGTCCTCTGGCTAATGGTGGGCATAGAAATAGACCAAAAGGAGATGGAGGGAGGAAAGAGGAGATTGGAGCTTTTATTTCCCAGATTCCCTTTCTGTACAGTTGTCATGGTTCTTGTCAGAGAGGCTTCTCCACCCACCGCCTATTCTCTCTCCCTCTCTCTCTCTCTCCCTTTCCCTCTCCCTCTCTTCAGTCCTAGAAGAGTACGCAGTGCTGTGACCTTTACTAGCTGTCTTTGTCTATTAGGGCTGCAATAACTAAATATCACAGACTGGGTGGGTTCTAAACAACAGAAATTTCTCTCTCAGTTCTGTAGGCTGGGAAGTCTAAGATCAAATTGGCAAAAGATTCATAGATGGCCATCCTCCAACCCCCCAACTCTCCCCGCCCCCCCAATCTAGCGACCATCAAAATGTTCTCTGTATCTATGAGCTTCTTTCTATTTCATTTGTTTGTGTATCCTGTTCTCTAGATTCCACATATAATATTATTGATTATATCCCTTATGTTATACTTTTCATCTCCACGACTATTTGGTAACTACCAATTTCTACTTCTTAATCCCTTCCCCTTTTTCACTCATCCCTGTAACCCTCCTCCCATCTGGCAACCATCAAAATGTTCTCTATTTCTATGAGTTTGTTTCTGTTGTTTGTTTGTTCATTTATTTTGTTCTTTAGATTCCACGTGTAAGTGAAATCATATGACATTTGCCTTTCTCTGTCTGATTTACTCCACTCAGCACAATATCTCTAGATCCATTCATATTGTTGCAGATGGCGAGATTTCATTTTTTTTAATGGCTGAGTAATATTCCAGTGTATATATGTACCACCTCTTCTTTATCCATTCATTCACTGATGGACAATCAATGGATGGCCTCCATATCTTGGGTATTGTACATAAATGCTGCAGTGAACAGATGGATGCACATGTCCCTCCAAAGGAGTGTTTTGAGTTTCTTTGGATAAATACCCAGAAGTGGGATTACAGGGTTCTTCTTTGTTCCTTGTTACAGCCTTTGTTTTAAAGTCTATTTTGCTGGTATAAGTATTGTTACAGAGCTGTTTTCAATGTTTTTTTGTTTGTTTTTCATTTCCATTTTCATGAGATATTTTTTTCCATACCTTTACTTTCAGTGTGTATGTGTCTTTCAATCTGAAGTGAGTCTGTTGTACTCAGCATACATAAGGATCTTGTTTCCTTATCCATTCAGCAACCTTATGCCTTTTGATTGGAGCATTTAATCCATTTACATTTAAAGTAATTGTTTTTTAAAAAATTCTTCTATTGTGAAAAAAAATTCTTTTAAAAAAATTAGTTTCAGGTGTACAACACAGTGCAATAGTTACACTTTTTACCCCTCAAAGTGAAAATCGCCCTCCCCCAATTCACCACCCCACTCCCCCCCATATCATACATATCTACTACAATTCCTTTGACTCCTTTCCACAGTATACTCCACATCCCGTGACTATCTATATATTCAATTACAGTTGGTATACAATATTATACAACATCAGTTTCAGGTGTACAGTGCAGTGGTCAAGCCTCTACTCCATCCATGAAGTGGTCTCCCTAATAAGGCATGTGACCATCTGACGCCCCACAAAATTTTTAGAATATTATATTCCCTGAACTGTCTTTCATATCCCTTTGGCAATACTGTAGTTACCTATTTATGCTGTCTAATACCTTCCCCTTATCCCTCATCCCCACCCCCTTCCCAACTAGCAGCCCTCAGTTTTTCCTCTATATCTATGAGTCTGTTTCTGTTTACTTTGCTTGTACATTCAGATTTTCAGATTCCACATATAAGTTAGATCATATGGTATTTCTCTTTCTCCGACTGACTTATTTAACTTAACATAATAGTCTCTAGGTCCATCCATATTGTTGCAAATGGTATGATTTCATTCTTCTTTATAGCTGCGTAATACTCCATCGAATAAATGTACCACAGTTTCTTAATCCAGTTGTCTACTGATGGGCATTTCGGTTGTTTCCAAGTCTTGGATATTATAAATAGCTCTGCAATAAACATAGGGGTGCATATATTTTTTCGAATTAGTTTCTTGGATTCTTCTCGGTAGATACCCAAGAGTGGAATTGCTGGGTCAAAAGGGAGTTCCATTTCCAGTTTTTTGAGATACCTCCATACTGATTTTCATAATGGCTGCACCAATCTGCAGTCCCACCAACAGTGCAGCAGGGTTCCCTTTTCTCCACAACCTCGCCAGCACTTATTGTTTGTTGACTTATTGATGATAGCCATTCTGATCGGAGTGAGGTAGTATCTCATTGTGGTTTTTATTTGCATTTCTCTGATCATTAGTGAGGTTGAATATTTTTTTCATATGCCTGTTGGCCATCTATATGTCCTCTTTAGAGAAATGCCTCTTCATATCCTCTGCCCATTTTTTAATTGGGTTGTTTGTGTTTTTGGTGTTGAGTTGCATGAGTGTTTTATAAATTTTGGATGTTAACCCCTTATCAGGTATATCATTGGCAAATATCTTCTCCCATTCAGTAGGCTGCCTTTTTGTTTTATTGATGATTTCCTTTGCTGTGAAAAAACTTTTAAGTTTGATGTAATCCCATATGTTCATTTTTTTTTCTTTTATTTCCCTTGCCCGAGGGGATATATCAGTAAAAATATTACTCAGGGTAATGTCCGCAAATTTACTCCCTATGTTTTCTTCTAGGAGTTTTATGGTTTCAGGTATTACATTTAAGTCTTCAATCAATTTTGAGTTTGTTCTCTTATATGGTGTAAGTAGGTAGTCCATTTTCATTTTTTTATATGTGTCAGTCCAATTTTCCCAGCACCATTTATTAAATAGACTATCTTTACTCCAATGTAAATTCTTGCTTCGATTGTCATAGATTAAATGACCATATATAGATGGGTTTATTCCTGGGCTCTCTATTCTATTCCATTGGTCTATGTGTCTGTTTTTATGCCAGTACCATACTGTTTTGATTACTGTAGCCTTGTAGTATGTTTTGATGTCAGGTAGCGTGATGCCTCCTACTTTGTTCTTATTTCTTAGGATTGCCGTGGCTATTTGGGGTCTTTTGTCATTCCATATAACTTTTAGGATTATATGTTCTATTTCTGAGAAAAATGTCCTCAGTAGTTTGATTGGAATTGCATTGAATCTATATATTGCCTTAGGTAGTATTGACATTTTGACTATATTAATTCTTCCTATTCATGAATATGGTATGTATTTCCATTTATTTGTATCTTCTTTGATTTCTCTCTTCAGTGTCTTATAATTTTCTGAGTACAGATTTGTTACTTCTTTAGTTAAATTGATTCCTAGATATTTTATTGTTTTTGAAGCAATTGTAAAAGGGATTGATTTCTTGGTTTCTTCTTCTGATAGTTTATTATTGGTGTATAGAAATGCAACTGATTTCTGAATATTAATTTTGTATCCTGCTACTTTACCAAATTCGTTTATAAATTCTAACAGTTTTTTGGTGGAGCCTTTGGGATTCACTCTATATAGTATCAAGTCATCTGCAATTTTACTTCCTCCTTTCCAATTTGGATGACTTTTATTTCATTTTCTTGTCTGATTGCTGTGGCTAGAACTTCCATGACTATGTTAAATAGAAGTGGTGAAAGTGGGCATCCTTGTCTTGTTCCTGATTTTAAGGGGAAAGCCTTTAGCCTTTCCCCATTGAGCAGAATGTTTGCTATGGGCTTATCATATATGGCCTTTATTATATTGAGATATGATCCCACTATGCCCACTTTACTGAGTTTTTATCAAAAATGGCTGCTGGATTTTGTCAAATGCTTTTTCTGCATCTACTGATATGATCATATGATTTTTATTTTTCATTTTGTTAATGTGGTGTATTACGTTAATTGATTTTTGGATATTGAACCAACCTTGCATACCAGGAATGAATCCCACTTGATTGTGGTGTATGATCTTTTTAATGTGATGCTGAATTTGGTTTGCTAGTATTTTGTTGAGAATTTTTGCATCTGTGTTCATTAGGGATATGGGCCAGTAGTTTTCCTTTTTTGTAATATCATTGTCTGATTTTGGAATCAGGGTGATAGTGGCTTCATAGAAAGAGTTTGGGAGCCTTGCCTCCTTCTGTATTTTTTGGAATAGTTTGAGGAGAATAGGTATTAATTTTTTTTTGTTGAAGATTTTATTGGGGAATTGGGGGAGGGGAACAGTGCTGGGGAATCAGGGAAGGGGAACAGAGAAGTTCCTGTCTTTTTATTGTTCAGTCTAGTTGCGGAGGACGTTGCTTCACTGTTGGTATCATCATTGCACTCTTCCCAGATGAGGCAGATGGGTCGCCGGCCTCTGGAAGGTCACTCACCACGGCTATTGGCAACTCGCACTGGCTGCCAGCCACTCACGCTGGCTGCCAGCCACTCACTGTAGCCTTGGCAGCCCACTGCAGCAGGGGCTGCAGTCTACTCTATCACCGGGGCTCGCACAGCCCAGCTCCAGGTGGAGCTGTTGTTAGCTGTAGAGGGCAGTGTCACTGGCCCTCATATGTGGGATCCGAACCGGGGCTGCTGGCATCCCAAAACCAGCTCTTAACTACTGCGCCACTCGGCCGGCCCTATTAATTCTTTTTTGAATGTTTTGTAAAATTCACCTGTGAAGCCATCTGGTCCAGGACTTTTGTTTGTTGGAAGCTTGTTGATTATTGATTCAGTTTCTTTGGTAGTAATCTGTCTGTTCAGAGTTTCTGTTTCAGTTTGGTTCAGACTTGGTAGATTGTATGCTTCTAGAAACTTATCCATTTCTTCCAGATTGTTGAATTTGTTAGCATATAGTTGCTCGTAGTATTTTCTTAAAATTTTCTGTATTTCTGTGTTATCTGTTGTCTCTTCTCTTTCATTTCTGATTTTATTAATTTGGGTCCCGTCTTTCTTTTTCTTGGTGAGTCTGGCTAAGGGTTTGTTGATTTTGTTTATCTTTTCAAAAAACCAATTCTTGGTTTCATTGAACTTTTGTATTGTTTTTTGTTCTCTATTTCATTTATTTCTGCTCTGGTCTTTATTATTTCCTTCCTTGTACTCCCTTTGGGTTTGTTTTGCTGTTCTTTTACCAGTTCCCTTAGGTGTAAAGACAGTCTGTTGACTTGAGATTTCTCTTCCTTCTTCAGGTAGACCTGCACTGCTGTGAACTTCCTTCTTAGGACTGCTTTCACTGCATCCCAGAGATTTTGGGTTGCGGTGTTTTCATTTTCGTTTCTCGAGGTATCTTTTGATTTCCTCCTTGATCTCATTTTTGACCCACACGCTATTTAGTAGTATGTTATTCAGCCTTCATGTATTTCTTAGTTTTCAAGATTTCTTCTTGTAATTGATTGTTAGTTTCATAGCATTGTGATCAAAGACACTTGATATGATTTCAATCTTCTTAAATTTGTTGAGACTTGTTTTGTTGCCTAACATGTGGTCTATCTTGGGCAATGTTCCATGTGCACTTGAGAAGAATGTATATTCTGTAGCTTTGGAGTGAAATGCTCTAAAAATATCGATTAAATCCAGCTGATCAAAAGTATCATATAGGCCACCTTGTCCATGTTGTTTTTCTGTCTGGAGGATCTGTCCATTGATGACAACGGGTGTAGAAGTCCACTACTATGATAGTGTTACTGTGGATCTCTGTCTTTATGTCTGTCAAAATCTGTTTTATATATATATATATATATTTAGGAGCTGCTATGTTGGGTGCATAGATGTTTATCAAGGTTATGTCCTCTTGTTGAATCGATCCCTTTATTATTATGTAGTGCCCTTCTTTGTCTTTTATTGCAATCTTCATTTTAAAGTCTATTTTGTCTGAAATAAGTATTGCTACTCCAGCTTTGTTCTCATTTCCATTTGCATGAAATATCTTATTCCATCCCTTTACTGAAAGGGATGTGTGTGTCTTTTGATCTGTAATGAGTCCCTTGTAGACAGGATATGCATGGGTCCTGTTTTCTTATCCACTCAGCCACTCTATGTCTTTTTTTAAATAAATTCTTTTATTGTGAAGTAAACATTTTTTTAAATTGGTTTCAGGTGTACAACACAGTGCAATAGTTATACTTTTTACCCTTCAAAGTGACAACTTCCCTCCCCCAATTCACCACCCCACTCCTCCCCCATATCATACATATCTATTACAATTCCATTGACTCCCATCCACAGTATACTCCACATACCGTGACTATCTATATATTCGATTACAGTTGGTATACAATAATATACAACATCAGTTTCAGGTGTACAGTGCAGTGATCAAGCCTCTACTCCATCCATGAAGTGGTCTCCCTAACAAGACATGTGACCATCTGATACCCCACAAAATACTTACAACATTATTATATTCCCTGAACTGTGTTTCATATCCTGATGGCAACATTGTAGTTACCTATTTATGCTGTCTAATCCCTTCCCCTTCCCCCTTATCCCCACCCCCCTCCCAACTAGCAACCATCAGTTTTTCCTCTATATCTATGACACTGTTTCTGTACACCCCACAAAGCATTCACAACATTATCAATTACATTCCCTAACTGCCCCATATATCCCTGTGGCAACATTGTAATCACCTACCTACGCTGTCCAAAACCCTCCCCTTCTCCCTCGTCCCCACCCCCTCCCAGCCAGCAAATATCAGTTTTTCCTTTATATCTGCTTGATATGATTTCAATCTTCTTAAATTTACTGAGACTTGTTTTGTGGCCTAACATGTGGTCTATCTTGGAAAATGTCCCATGTGCACTTGAGAAGAATGTATAGTCTGTTGTTTTGGGATGAAATACTCTAAAAATATTGATGAAATCCAGCTGGTCTAAAGTATCCTTTAAGGCCTCTCTTTCCATGTTGATTTTCTGTCTAGAGGATCTGTCCATTGGTGACAATGGGGTGTTGAAGTCTCCTACTATGATAGTGTTACTGTTGATCTCTGTCTTTATGTGTGTCAAAATCTGTTTTATATAATTAAGAGCTCCTATGTTGGGTGCCTGGATGTTTATTAGGGTTATAGTGCCCTTCTTTGTCTTTTACTGTAGTCTTCATTTTAAAGTCTATTTAATCCAAATTAAGTACTGCTACTCCAGCTTTTTTCCGCATTTCGATTTGCATGAAATATCTTATTCCATTTGTAAACAACATATACATGGGTTCTATTATCTTATCCACTCAGCCACTCTCTGTCTTTTGATTGGAGCATTTAGCCCATTCACATTTAAAATGATTATTGATAGGTGCATATGTATTGCCATTTTGTTTGTATTCCTGGTCTTCCTGGGTTAGCTTGTTTACCCCTTTCTTCTGTTTAAAAAAGCCCTTTAACATTTCCTGAAATGCTGGCTTGGTGGTAATGAATTCCTTAAGCTTATTCTTTTCTGAGAATCACTTTATTTCACCTTCAATTTTAAGTGATAGCCGTGTTGGGTAGAGCAATCTTGGTTGTAGACCTTTATTTTGCATCACTTTGAATATCTCTTCCCACTCCCTTCTGGCCTGCAGAGTTTCTGTAGACAGGTCTGCTGATAGTCTAATAGGAATTCCTTTGTTTGTAACCTGCTATCTTTCTCTTGCTGCTTTTAGGATTCTGTCTCTGTCTTTAACCTTTGCCATTTTAACTATGATGTGTCTTGGTGTGAACCTGTTTGGGTTCAGCATATTTGGAACTCTTTGTACTTCTTGGGCTTGTATGTCGATTTCGTTCACCAGGGTAAGGAAGTTTTCAGTCATTATTTTTTCAAATACATTCTCGAGCCCTTGCTTCTTCTCCTCTCCTTCTGGTATTCCTATGATGCATTTATGTTGCGATTCATCTTGTCCCTTAGGGCTCTTAAAGTATTTTCATTGTTTCTCATTCTTTGGTCTTTTTGTTGTTCCAACTGGGTGATTGCTGCTATTCTGTCTTCCAAATCACTGATCCAATTCTCTGCTTCATCTACTCTACTGGTGATTTCTTTGAGTGTGTTCTTCACTTCAATTATTGTATTCTTTAGTTCTAACTGGTTGTTTTTTATGATTTCTCTATCCTTCCTTATGTCCTCACTAAGTTAGTTAAACATTCTTGTCATCAGTGTTCTAAACTCTGTCTTTGAAAGGTTGGATACCTCTGTTTCATTTAGTTCCATTTCTAGAGGTTTCTTCTGATCTTTTACTTGGGACATGTTTCTTTGTTTCTTCATTCTGGCTGTCGTTCTGGGATTGCTTTGATGTATTAGATCACCAGATGTCCCTGGTGTGTTCCCTCAGTCATTTCCTGAACTCAGAAGCAGCTTGGAGTTGCAGAAAAGAGCACACCCATCAGCTGTAGAATGGGAGCCTGGAGAGCATGTCACCATTGTGACAGTGCAATGTGGGGTTGCCTATGCCTTATCTCATTGGTGATTTCCCACGATGTCCTCCTTACATAATTGGATAATTGGGATGGACAGCCAAAAGTGGATGCATCTGTATACCTTGGAAACCATTAATCAGGAGAACAGCAGTGGCGCCTGCACTCTTGGCAGTTTATTACAATTCTAGGGGTGTGGTGGTGGGAAGATAGCACAATTCTCATGTCCTCTGACTCCTCAGAAATGACAGGAGGGTTCCATTCCTTCCCTCATTCCCCTCCACGTCCAAGCCCTCACCTGGCCTGCCCTCCAAGCTGCTGGCTCCTCTGCAAGCTGTTTACAAGGCCCTCTGCATTTGCCAATTGCTCTAAAGTAATTGTTGATAAATATGTAGTTATTATCATTTTAATTAATTAAAAAAATTTTTTCTCTCTTCTTCTTAAAGAGATCCCTTTAACATTTCTTGTAATATTAGTTTGGTGGTGATGAACTCCTTTAGCTTTTTCTTGTCTAAGAGTCTTATGGGAGCTCCCTTGTAGGTAACTAACTGTTTTTTTTCCTGCTGTTTTTAAGATTCTCTCTTTGTCTTTAACCTTTGGCATTTTAATTATGATATGTCTTGGTGTGAGCCTCTTGGGGTCATCTTGTTTGGGACTCTTTGCACTTCCTGGACTTCTATGTCTATTTCTTTCAACAGGTTAGGGAAGTTTTCAGTCATTATTTCTTCAAATAGGTTCTCAATGCCTTGCTCTTTCTCTTCTTCTGGTACCTCCAGGATGTGAATGTTGGTGTGCTCAATGTTGTCCGAGAAGTCCTTAGAAATATCATCACTTTTTTTTAACATATTTTTATTGGGGAACCAGGGAAGGGGAACAGACAAGTTGCTGTCCTTTTGTTCTACAGTCTAGTTGTGGAGGACATTGCTTCACTGGCCTATGTTTGGTTATTGCACTCTTCTTGGGCAAGACAGATCGGTCACTGGCCTCTGGATGGCCACTGACTGCAGCTCTTGGCAGCTCACATTGGCTGCCAGCCACTCACTGTAGCCTATGGCAGCCCACTGCAGCAGGGGATGCAACTATGCTGTCCCCCGGAACTCACAGCAGCCCAGCTCCAGGTGGAGCTGTTATTTACCATCTTAGGTGTAGAGGGCAGTGTCACTGGCCCTCATATGGGATCCAAACTGGGGCCACTGGCGTCCCAAGCCAGCTCTTATCCAATGTGCCACTTGGCCGGCCCTATCCTCACTTTTTAAAAGTTCTGTTTCATTTTGTTCTTCTGAATGGACATTTTCTGCTACCTTGTCTTCTAAATCACTGATTCAATCTTCTGCTTCATCTAATCTACTGTTGATTCCTTCTAAAGTATTTTTTATTTCAATTAGTGTATTCTTAATTTCTAATTGGTTCTTTTTTATGTTTTCTATCTCCATTTTTATATTTCCTATTTCTTTCTTGAAGTTCTCTTTGAGATCATTGAGCATCCTTATAACCAGTGTGTTGAACTCTGTATCTTGTAGATTGCTTAATCTTCATTTCACTTAATTCTTTTTCTGAAGCTTTGCTATGCTCTTTCATTTGGGACATGTTTCCTTGTCCTTCCCATTTTGGCTGCCTCCCTGTGTTTGTTTCTATGTATTAGGTAGAGTTGCTATGTTTCCTCGTCTTGGTAGAGTGACCTTATGTAGTAGGTGTGCTGTGGGGCCCAGTGCCATAGTCTCCCTGGTCACCTGAGTGGAGCTCCATCTCTGTCACTTCTGTGAATTGTGTGTGCCCTCCTGTTATAGTTGAGCCTTGGTTGCTATTGGCACATCAATGGGAGAAACTGACCCTCAGGCTCATTGGTTTTGAAGATTGTCCATGACTAAAGCAGTCATGTCTTAATTTAAAAAAACTTAATATAAGTGGTTGGTTTCGGCATGCCCTCATGGTCTCAGAAGGTACAGAAAGTTTTTCCCCATTAATAAGCTTCCAGCAATAGGAAATTATGCTCAGGAAAAATAGTCTCCGGATCTCTGGAGGTGGCCTCCTAAGAAGATCACCTGGAGGGGAGGAACCTGGAGTATTCTGGAAGAAAAGCCACAACCTACTGACTATTAATTCTGTGTTTCACTACATGGATTTCCGGAAGTCCTCTAGGAAAAAAATGTATCTTCTTTTGTAAATTGATGAGTTGCCATTCTGGCTGAGAAGCCAAACTTCAGTGATTTCCTTGGGCCTTACCACTAAAAATTGAACTAATAAGATATAGTTTCTTATCATCCTCCCTATTTGAATTACTTGCTAAGTTTATTCTCAAAGAGCCTGACATTATTATTTTATTTAACAGACATTTATCTAATGCAAATAATAGCAATAATAATAATAATAATGCTATCTCACTTGCACTAGAAATTTCCCCTATGCAGGAAATAATGTTCTACATTAATTGTTCCATTTGCTCTTTATAATTTTCCAATGAAACAAGGTCTTACTCAACAAATCTTGCTGTGTAACAGGCAGTGATTGATATTGGTTATGTAAGGATAAGCAGAGCCTTGAATTAAAAGAACTTAATGTCTAAAAGAAGAGACAAATATTAAGCAAAGCATCAGAGAAATAAATGTAGCATTTAAAGCTGTATTAAATGCTACCTACCCAGTGTAGTTACATGGTGCTGTTGTACTCATTGCAGAGATAAGATAAATCACTTAGAGAGAAATGGTGTGGTTTACCTTGGTCACAACCTAAGTAGGAAAAAGAACCCTGCTTTTGATCCAGGACTGTTAACTTCCAAACACCATTGGTAACTAACTACTCTCCTATGCCTTGCCGCATGCCTGGTTTCTCGATCACTATTTGAAGTTTAGTATGCTTGTCTTTTCTGTTGGCAATCTTTAAGTGGTCATTTTCCCACTATGACTGCTTGGATGCAAGGTTTAGTTTTATTGACTCTTTTGAACATTCCTAGTATGTGGAAATTCTACAAAGAGCCCTCAACCCATTTCTGGAGTCTGTGACACAGACTTGCTATCCCATTCTATTAAGAGTTTGATTCCAGGCCCACTTCTGAAAAGTGAAAGTGTGTGTTCAGTAAATTCCTGAAACTGACAAGAACGCTTTGGCTATTATTCAAAAATGTCTAATACCGTGAACTAAATTGGTGAGTTATTTCCGCACTCCACACACAACTCACCCCCCACCCTTCAAAGTAAAGTACTAAAACTATGTTTACCATTGGGTGCAAAACAATTTCCTCTTGAAGATAATGTGAAATAATTTGATAATGATGGTGGATTGGAAAGTTATGTTGATACAAACCTATTTAAATTTGCTATGCTTTAAGAAATTTATTTTAAGTGACCACATTTGTATGCAATAAACCAATCATATGGGATTTTAAAATTAAACTTCACACACTGTTAACGAGATATGGCATTAATAAACAAAACCATTTCCTCTTATATTAATAGTTACAACTACACTAAGGGTGAACATACTTTTTATTTCCCTAAGCTACAGTCACTTTTTCATATAGAAGCAATACATTATTATGTGGACAAAGCCAGAAAAATCCAATATTCACCATATACTTTATATTTCATGTAGGTAAATACAAGCAAAAATGTTGGCTTTACATCTGGTTTAATTAAAAACAAAGAAACAAAGTTGGTTAAGTCTTTCTTTTACATTGGCATGCAAGATTATAATACAAATTAGCCATTTAAAAAAGTTGACTTTTTTATGTCCTGATCATTTGAATTAACTGCAAAAATAACTTAAAAGAGGGTTTCCCTCCCTCCCCTCCTTTGGAATAAACAGTTTCAAAGAGCTTTCCTCTGAGCTACCCACTGGCCAACTATTGATAGTTAGCAAATCAAGCAGTGACTCCACTGACTTGCATCATCATTGCTACATACTCACAGCGAGGACTGTGATCAAGTAAATAGCACAATTCAAATTAGAACACCCACTACAGAATTGCCCAGTACCATTTAAATTGGTGACAAATGTCATTGAACCCCAACAAACTACACTTCCATTCATCACTCCTTCCAGGATACTCGTATCTCTATAATGTCTTATAGCAGAAGATTTCTGAGAAATTATTTTCATTCTGCCTAGAACTGCTCAGCCTTATTTTAGAAATCCCAAAGTAAATACTTATAATCCTTGTCCTCTTTAAGTGATCAGTCAAAGGGGACATGACATGTTCTTTTAAGTGCCAAACAGCTGTTTCATTTCCCAATTAGGGGAGAGGACTGTAAATGATAGTTCTAAATAAATATATAATGTAATCTGCTGATAAGGACAATGTAAATATTTATAGTGATTATGGAAACAAATGTACACATATTTGAATATTCCCCAGAGGCTGACATCCGTCCATTGTAAATCTTTGCCAGATAAAGTATCTGGTGGGTCCTTCAGTGGAAGTAGGGCCATATGAGTATTTTGCTTGTAATCTGGCTCAGGCTCTAGCAGATATGTACAGGAAGGACATTCAGAGGGGAGGGGCCACTTTCAGTAAATTGCCTTTCAGAATACAACCTGGATTCCTGCTCTCTTGGTTTCAAATAGTTGTCGGGGTGAGACTGGATGTCCCCTTAGTGAGAGACACTGAGGGACAGAAGACAGAGAATTTGCAGGGACCTGGATGATCTATCTTTCTAATGAGAGTTCTATTTTAGTTTTCACATGCACATGGTACCTACAGAGATTTAAAACGTTTCTTTGGTGTGAGGACATTTCTTTTCAGATAAGGTTTTACTCCGGAAAGCACATAAAAAGGAAAATGAAAAGACTATACATATTGTGCATTACAACCTTGCCACCAATTTTATGTAAGTTGTTGTTTAATATTAGACCATACCTGTCTGGCCTTAGTTTTCTTACGATTCAAAAGACATTGTGCTACAGCCCCTTTAGAAGACATTCTGGACATATAAGTACTATACTTCAAATTTTTAAAAGATTGACTATTTTTCTGATTATAAAAATAATAAATAATCATCATGATACAAAAATGAATGAATAAAATGACAGAAATAACTTTCCATCACCAGATTTTTCTCAATGTATACACACACACACACACACACACACACACACACGCACACACAGGTACAGACACGTCTATAGACTACTGAATATACATATTTGAATCATGCTTCTGTGACCTTGCTATTGTGAACATTCCTTCATCATTTAACACTTTGTGAAAATATGACTTTTACTGACTCACAATATTCCATTGCATGGACAAATCATGATATATTTAATGGTAACTAATGTGGGATATTTAGGTAGTTTCTAATATAAATGATCTCTTACCAAAATGCCTGTCCCTGTTGTGTTTTAGTCCTCACACTCTATTTTACGTCTTATGGTAGACTCAAATGCTAAGGCTGGAAAGACAGGGAGATGCAGTTAGAATCCCTGCTGGGTACTTGCAGGCAGTATGATCTCCCTAGATGTTTAACTTGCTTGGGGATCAGAGGTCCTGGATCTGCCAAATAGGAACCACGAGCCCTGACTTTTGTGACCATTGTGAAGGTGGGGTGATATATGAATGTCAAGAATCTGCCACATAGAAGGCTCCTAGGAGAAATCAAGCTCGTTCTCTCTCTCTTTTACTTAATATAAGAGTGAGTTGCCCATGATTAGGTTCTAGGGTCTCTGTGAGAACTCCTGAAATTACGTGAAAAATTTTTTTTTATATTCAGATATCTTTTCAGAGGAAAAACCTCCACAAGTATAAGAAGCATTATAAATCTTCATGCTCCACGGCTTTCCATTTTGCCATAATGTAATAAGACTGGCAGTTGCCTGGTCCCTAAGGGCTGCCATGTTAGCTCTGATTTCTCTTTAAATATCCCCCTCACCTATTGATGAGCTTACTGTTCAACATGAACCCAACCTGACATAGAAGCTCTATGCTAACATTCCAAGACAGTCCATTGCCTGGCATGCAATAGGTACTTACTCAATGTAAGTTGCTGCTGATGTTATTATAGTCATGTACATGCGGAAATTTTTAGGAGAGGTACATACATCTTAAAATAACTAGTTTGATCATGGGAGGTATGATGCATATGCATGGATGACGCATATTTTTCTTTTTCTCTCTCTCAAAACTGAGACCTATTTAGCCAAATCCTGAAACACTTTCAAGTTCCATTTATCTTATGTAGGTTTATAAACAGATTAAATGAGCCAGAGATTACAATTTGTTTTATATCATTAAAAAAGGATGTGTTCAGGGGAGAGAAATTTGGCAACAGGCAAACGTCAGTATGAGAGGTTAAAATAGATGATGGTCCATGTGTCTTGAATAATTTATACCATAAGTTGTCTAGGCAAAGGGAAAACTTGTGATTTTTTCCAACTTTGTGATTCTCTGATCTTCCACATGGTCCATTTAACAGACCTCTCAAAAGCAAGTGTGTTTTAGAGTGTCCATTGCAAAGTTGGGCTGCTCAGGCTAGTGGGTGTTTGAAGTTCTAGGAGTAGGTCACTGATGTCGCTGTGTTCATTTTAAATGATCAACTCCTAAAAACATTTGATTTATGTCTTTCTGCTCACAGCAAGAGCACTCTGTGACATCGCTCAAGAAAAAAATAGTTTTTGTTTTGTTCTCTTTTATCATGTGTAACAGGTGCTTTTGGAAATATATGGAACCTAATTCAGATCATCAGAAATGAGTAACCAAGGAAAACAGAGTCCGAACTCACTTTATAAATGGGCTTAGGGAAGCGAACCTTTTGGAAAGACCCAGTTTGTTTTGAGCAAGCCAGTCTTCAGCAGTGAGGCTGAGGAAATCACTGTGTGTGAAAAAATTATCTGCATCATTACCCTGTGTATTTTCAGAAGTCAAATCAGAAGCAATACCCAGTCCTGAAGCCTGCTACCTTTGTTCTTTTACCCATACTAACTATGAGATGTGATCAGAAGATACAGTGAATGTTTAAATAAAAATATTTATTACAGTAAAGACACATTGCTATTAATTCCCCCTCAAAATACTTCGCCTTGCTTCAAACACACTTATCCCATTATTCTTGCCATTTTCTGAAGCAGTTCTGGAAGTCCTCTTTTGTGAGTTTGTTTTTTGTTTTGTTTTTTTTCTTTGTTTTGTTTTTTTAAATTGGGGAATTGGGGGAGGGGAACAGGCAAGTTGCTGTCTTCCTGTTCCTCAATCTAGCTGCGGAGGACATTGCTTCACTGGCCCATATTGGTATCGTCATTGCGCTCTTCCCGGATGAGGCAGATGGGTCGCCGGCCTCTGGATGGTCACTCACCGCGGCTATCGGCAGTTCATGCTGGCTACCAGCCGCTCACTGTAGCCTATGGCAGCCCACTGCAGCAGGGGCTGCAGCCTACACCATCGCCGGGGCTCGCACAGCCCAGCTCCAGGTGGAGGTGTTGTTAGCTGTAGAGCGCGGTGTCACTGGCCCTCATATGTGGGATCCGAACCAGGGCTGCTGGCATCCCAAAACCAGCTCTTAACCAATGCACCACTCGGCCGGCCCTTTTGTGAGTGTTTTTAGTTGTGCTAGCATGACTGCCTCATTGTCCTGAATCATTTTGACTGGCACTTGGGAAGAGCCAGAAGTCACATGGTACCAGATCCAGTGAATAAGGTGTATGAGGACACACCATAATGTTTTTAGTAGAAAGAAGTTGCCATACCAGAAGTGATGTGTGACACGGAGCATTGTCATGATGGAGGATGATTTACGGTACACTTTAAAACACATCTTCTCTCAACAGTAGCATACATCCAACTGACTGCACTGAACAAATTGAAACTTGTCACACACTGTTACTAAGGGTTAATCTGCCACTTCCCGTATTGAAGATCCCTGCCTTTCTGTTGGATGGCACTCAGCAGCGGCATTCACCTATTTTGTGATCACAACAGAAAGGTTCCGTGTCACACATTGCTTCTGGTAAGGCAATTTCTGTGAAATAAAAACATTATGGTTTTTTCCCAACCACCTTATTCACTGGATCTGGCACCATGCAACTTCCCCAAAGTCAAAATGATTCAGGACATTGAGGCAGCCACTAAAGACACTCACAAAAGAGGGCTTCCAGAACTTCTTCAGAAAGTGGCAAGAATGATGGGGTGTGTTCAAAGTGAGGGGGAGTAGTTTGAGGAGGATTAATGGCACTATGTCTTCTACTGTAATAATTTTCTTTTAATTTAAACATTCACTGTATTTTTTGATCACACCACATAGGTTAGTTAGAACAAGTACTTTTTTTGCCATTTACCCTTACCTACTGTGGTAGGCTTTTACAATATGACCTCCAGTGAATCATACCTTCCCACATCCGTGTCCTTGTGAAATCCCCTCCCACATAGACTGGGTTTGGCCATTTGACTAGCATTGGCCAATGGGACATCAGAACATGTAACGCAAGCAGAAGCTTAAAAAGCCCTTGTGCATTGGAACTTGTCTCTCAGAATGCTACCATGTGATGAAGTTCAGACACTTTTTCTAAAAACATATGAACTATGAGTTATAGTCAGAACTAAATGCCATGAGCAAGGCCATCTTAGAACCTCCAGCTGAGTCATTAGATGACTGCAGTTTCATGCGTGATGCCAGATGAGACATAAAGAACTACCCAGCTAAGCCCAGCCCAAAATGTTGACCCCTATTCATGAGCAAATCAAATAGCTGTTTAGGCTACCAAGCTTTGGATGCAGCAATACATAATGGAGACACCTATTTTTGACAGGGAAGAGATTAGCAAATCCACTGACTGCTGGCTGTTTACTTACTATTCATGCACTTTCCTCTATAGTTCGCTAAGGGCTGAGATGTGAGAAGATGGCGCAAATGGATGAAGGCAGAAAGAGACAGGATAGTAGGAAAGAAAGAGATCACTTTTCTTTTCTCAGGTCCTTTTATTCAGCATTTAACTCTTCTTTGGATGGTTATGCTAGGTTCTTTTTTTTTTTTAAAGATTTTTTATTGGGGAATTGGGGGAGGGGAACAGCATTGGGGAGCCAGGGAAAGGGAACAGACAAGTTGCTGTCCTTTTGTTCTTCAGTCTAGTTGTGGAGGACATTGCTTCACTGGCCCATGTTGGTATCATCATTGCACTCTTCTCGGGTGAGGCAGATTGGTCGCCCGTCTCTGGACAGCTGCTCACAGCGATTCTTGGCAGCTCACACCAGGCTGCCGGCCGCTCACACTGGCTGCCGGCCACTCACTGTAGCCTATGGCAGCCCACTGCAGCAGGGGCTGCAGCTATGCTGTCTCCGGGGACTCACAGCAGCCCAGCTCCAGGTGGAGCTGTTGTTCACCGTCTTAGCTGTAGAGGGCAGTGTCACTGGTCCTCATAAATGGGATCTGAACCAGAGCCGCTGACATCCCAACCCAGCTCTTAACCAACGTGCCACTGGGCCGGCCCTGCTAGGTTCTTCTTAACTGAAGTTAATAGTAGATAAATAAATTTGCTTCCCTTCTCAGGCACTATTTCTTCAGGAGATTTCTTGGGGGAACCAAACCTTATGTTTGATTTATTAAATACCAAGGGATTGTATTTCAGTGGAATGGCACTGGGATCTGTGGTATGAAATTAAGCATTTCATTATATGCCAGAATCTCCTTACTCTTGATGTTCAGAAACATGAACTACCATCCCTGGCACACATATCAATATGTGGTTTACCAAAGCAAGTTTTGGGGTTTTTTTCTCTCCCACTTCAGCCAGAATATAAGTAGTTCTGCCCATTAAGTAATGCAAATTATTTTTCTTTATCTAAAAAATTTAATATTAAGCTCAGAGTGTTGTAGCTTTTAAAATCTTTTTTAAAAATTTAACATAAGGAAATACTATTTAAGCTCAATGTAAATATCCAGCAAAATAAAATAAAATAACATCCTTTATGTGTTTAAGTTTTAAGTGTTTCCCAATACAATTTAACTATTAAATAATATCCAGGCTATTCATCTGAAAAACGAATATATCTTCCTGCTTCCATATGTCAAATAACCCCTGCATTTTCTCAAAACTATATTCTGGAAAGGAAATGAAAATATAACTAGAAAAGTCCCCACTATCCTCTACATTAACTATTATGTATTGAAGGACGGTCTGGAATTCAAAAGCTATTGTTTGTTAGGATTAACAGCTTTTGGATTCTTCAAAAGAACACTCCTAAAATTACATGGATGGACAAACAACCTAAATAAAGAAATGAACAAACTTTCCCAAGAGCTTCCTTGGCTGGCTGAGTCGCTGAATGGCAGCTGACAAGATTTTCAATAACGCCAACTCAGCTGGCTCTATAATGCTGTGTGTCCCAAATATAATTAAAAGTGTCAACCATTTTGTTGCCTTTATCAGAACATATTCTCCCCACATACCTTCAGTGACCTGGTCACAACTACTAGAGACAAATAACTCTTGGTTTACTTTATGTACTAAGATCATTGTATCCTAGGCAACTTCCTTGACTGTATCATCCCCAAACCCAGGAGACTCCAAAACCTACCCAGATGGATTGTTGGGGGTCACTTCAGCAGCATCCCTTTCCTTTTTTATAATATCATAAACAATTAGGCCTCTCAGATGCTTGTGGAGGAGAGAAATGTATATGGTTTTGCTCATTTTCTGTCAACTATTTTTGTTAAGTTCATTCACACATTAGCAAAGTGCACTGGGTTTACTCATAGGACTTATGGAGTTGGAAGGGACTCGAGAAATCATCAAATTCTCATTAACATTTTATATTTTGGAAAGTAAAAACAGTAAATGTGACATGGCTAACTAGTATCTGTGTCTTCTAAATTGCTAGTGCACCCTTTCTATCCCACATTATAAAAATGTAAGAGTTTGTATCTTTTGCATCTAGGGCTGAGATAATCATGCAGACCACGTAGGTCAAATCCCAGGCCCAAAAGTAGTCATTAATGATCAAGGTGGAACAGTGTCAAGCGTTCTTAAAAGATGAGGGTAAAGGCATATTAAGTGCCTACCTAACATTTTGCATGTAATACAGAGTAAATTGTAGGGATTTCTCTGTTCCATATATCATTATAGGTGACTCGGTGATAGACCAGAGCGTTATCTCCCTTGTTAGGCTGCTTTGCTGGTCATGAGTGGTACTCTGCCACCTTCTGTACTGTGCCAGAGTAAACATCATGTCTTGATGACAGCATTCTTTCCCACTTGTTTAGTATTCTTCTGAAGACATCTCTTCCAATAGCCACCATCAAGGTGACTCCAAATGAAACTTCCTTATTTTGCTGAAAGATCAGGATCTGCATTCACTCCTGTATCCCCTCACCAGGACTCTCCTATGCTTTGTGCATAATAGGTACTCAGTAAATACCCTGAAAACATACAATCAACTTAACACCAATAGTATAATTACAAGAGTACAGCCAGGAGAAAATTAGAGGCTGGGGATTTCTATTTATTCGAAAAATCCCAAGGAGCTCTAAAACCTCTGGTAGGGTTGCTAAGAGGAGCAACTCAAAGGACCAGGTTTATACTAGGTCAGAGAGACATCTTGCCTCCTCAGAGCTCCTTTCATAGTTAAAAGAAGAGTCCTGGGGAGCAGGCCAAGGGGCACCTGGACCTGAGCTGAAGTCACGTAGTTCTACTTGGAGCTTCCAAGTCAGTGGCGCCAGTGGTGGTTTCCTCAATTATTTCAGACCAGTGTCTCCCTGTTGTCCCTGGTTCTGGATCTTTGTGGCTGGACACTTACCCACCCTGGCTCCACACGAATGATTCAGGGATGTGGCCCAAAGCCAGAAGCTGCTCAGCTCCAGATTCCATCCTCAGCTCTCAGATGGTCTTTACTTAATGGCACCAAGAGTCAGGGAGAATATGAAGGATGACTCACAATCACATCCCTTCAGAAGAAAAAGCCCAAGGGGAAGAGATGAGCATTTGTCTCCTGTGAAGGTTAGAAGATACAAAATAATCATCAAACTATGCTCATTGGTAATACAATTAGACATGAATCCAATCCAATTAGACCTGTTAAGTCTGATGAAATGCTTAATTAATCTTAATTGGCTACTTCTGAATATAGCTTTGCATTCATTTCTCAGACATAACAGAAACATCATAACTCAAGTCATAGACTGCAAGATGGGTGTCGCCCTACACTGTTGAGTAAATACTAACAGAACTGAGATGACGTTTTATATATATATGTCAAACAGGGGTTTCAAATTTGAATGCCTTCAAGGAATAGCATGTGATTTCATATGTGCAATTGAGCAGTAAGACAAAAATAAAAAGGTGGAGGGTAACTGTGATGAACCTTTTCATTTTGGGGGTTTAATCTTTGAATTCAATATTTTTATGCATTCCTGGCCATTCAAAATCAAAACAAAAAAAATCCATAGGCCAAATTTGGCCAATCCACAGGGGTTTGTAACCCTTGATTTAGAGACTTTCTATAAATGAATTTAAACTCTTTAAAAATATATTCCTGTATTCAAACAACAGATAAATCATTTAGCAGGCTCAGGTTATTATTTTCCAATTCTTCACATCCATCTATACTTCCTATCCCATCAATATGAAGATGGGTAACTGCCATCTCAGGAATTAAGTCAATTCTTTAGCCACAGAATGAATCAGTCAGGGGCATTATGGGAAATATTTAATCAGCAGAATGGTAGAGGTGTTGGCCAGTAAGAATGGATGGCTGCTAAAGAACTAGAATCCCCTTAGGAAGCTAGGCAGCTAGTTCCTGAAGTGTGAGGAGGTTTGAAGGGATTCAGAGGAGGGGCCAGGGAAGCTAAAGTGGTAGGGGGGCATTTAAAGAACTCAGGCAGTTATTGTTGACCCAGCACTGCAGAAGTATTTAATATCTTAATAACCAGTATGGCTGCTCTGTTACCTATTAACTAAACATCCCAGGATAAGAAGCAAGTTCTGAACTTCATCCAAGAATCTCTCCCATCAGACTATTTGCATCAAAGCTCCTTTGTATATTATGAATCCTAACAGTAACTGACCTGCTAGTTGGGGCATACCCAGTTCTGCTGGGACACTCTTCAATTTAGATCACCAGGGGAAGCCTTAGAAGAACACAGAAAACTTACAGTCTAATGATTTTTTTTTCATACCCGACAGGATACAAACTCACAATAATTGCCTCAGGGTTAGAGATCTTAGCAAACGACATTATACCTTCCACTTCTCCCAAGTACTTTAGAGAAAAAATATGCCTGGGTCATTTCTACTATCTCCACTAATACTATATAGAGTGAATTCAGAAAGGGCAATGGAAGTTTGTGGAGAGCTGAGCTTAGGCAAGGCTGAACCTAAAACCTGTTAAAGCATCTGGTCCCATTTGTCATAACCTAAATGATCCAAAATGACCAGGCAATGTAGTACAGTGCTTAAGAGGATGAGTTTTGAGTTAAATAGACTTAATATGAACCCTAATGCTACTTACTTGCTGTAGGCTCTTTGAGCAAGTTAGTCAACTTTAAAATGAGTGTAGTAACTCCAGTTGTGTAGAGGTATTGTGAATATCAGAGGATCATATATGTACCCCTGCCCTTGGCATGCAGAAAATATAGACATATAGGTTCTAGAATCTGAGTTAGGTCGTTTGTTACTATGGGAGGGAACTGCTGTCTGTATAATGCAGAAGACATATTGGTTAACATGTGATTTTCTTTCTCTTTAGGCAAGGGGAACTGGACTCACAGGATTCCAATGAAAAGCTTCAGCCAGTAAGGAAAATGCCCTCAACTTGGCCTGCTGTATTGGCAGCAGGAAACCTTCCCATTGTTTTTAAAGAATATTTAAACACAATTCCCCACACCTGGGGCTCCTTCTCCAGGGATGGGTACCCCTAACCTTGCTCTGCTTTCAGCTCTTAGCAGGTCGTACTTTCTCCTGTAATGTAATGCCCACACGAATGGCAGCCCCACTGCTCAGAGCATCACTTCCATCTGTATTGTTTCAGGACCTGCCAGCCTGCTCCAGCTAAGGCATTGCCAGCATTTCCACATTATTTGTGTGTGAGAGAGTATGCATTTTTAAGTATCACTGTGGCAGCCTCCAGCCATCCAAGTCGTCCACCTTGGTTGGCCAAGTTATTTCCCCATGGACCAGTTGTTTCTGTGAGTGTTCTGGTTGCAAACGTGTGTAAGCTTTGAATGGTCTCCTCAATCTTATTTGCTCCGTAATCTTTGTTATTTCAGTGCATACTTTTGCCCAACAGATTTTTTTTTTAGGAATGCCCATATCATATTATCAGGACAATATCTGGACAATAGGGAAAGGGAGGTTCTAAAATGAATGCTATTTCTATAGAGTACAGCTGAGCTCTTTCCCCACACTCTCCAGAAAGGAGATCACATTTACTAATTAGGCTTTCACCAAGCCAAGTGAAATGCTGTTGGATTTTTTTTTTTAATTTCACAGGCATTAGCAAAATAGCTAGGTATCGATAAAAATGCCTCCATTCAGAGTCACAGTGAAATACACTGTATGTATATTCTCTTTTAGACTTACCACAATTCTATATGGCACATTTTATAATCCATATTTTGCAGATGAGGAAACTGAGGCTTTCAGAGATTCTGAGATTTGCCAAAGTTTCTTAGCCAGAATTAAAATCCTAACATCTGACTCCAGAGGCTGAGCTCTCAAACACCACCAGTGCAGATAGGAGAGCATGTTTCCTTGGCCCTTTGTTAAGCTCTAAAGAAGCTCTGCCTCCAAAAATATATTATGTAAGCCACACACGCAAGTCACATATAAGCTTTTTAAAATTGTGGTAAAATATACATAACATAAAATTTACCATTTTAATCATTTTTAAGAGTGTAATTCAATGGCATTAAGTACATTCACAGTGTTGTGCTACCATAACCACTAACCCTTTCCTGGACTTTTTCATCATCCAAGATGGAAACTCTGTCCCCATTAAACTCTAACACTCTGTTCCCCGCTCCTACCAGCCCCTGGTCATCTCTAGTCTATCTTCTCTCTCTATGAATTTGCCTGTTCCAGGGACTTCATATAAGTAGAATCATACAATACGTCTACTTGTGTCTGACTCCTTTTACTTAGCATAATTTCAAGGTTAATCCATGTTGTAGCATGTGTCAGAATTTCATTCCTTCTCAAGGCTGAATAATATTCCATTGTATGTATATACCACAATAGTTGGGGGCCTTCTCTTTAGTTTTGTTTTTTTGAGCCCAAGACCTTAGAGATATAAATTTTCCATTTAGTTTCTATGACATTTAAAGTTCCCTTTCAAATTATTCACAATTAATGTATTTCTTTGTAGCACTGGATATTGTAAAAGATATCGGGAAATATCACATGGTCAAGATTAGGCCTAAGACATATATGTACATAAAGAATAACACAAGTAGTATATTATTCATTGCCAAAAAGCTAAGGATATACACAATGACTACTGTATCTAGAGCAAACATGTAGCTCCAAAACGACAGCATTTTTCTTTTGATTTGTGAATTATTACATGCAGTTTATGAAAGCTTAAAAACTCATTCTATTTAAGCATTTTATAAATTATCTTAGTTGAAAAGAAGATAATGATATAAAATCTGAAATCTCATTGAAAACCTGGAATTACTGTACGAGAATGAACTAAGGAGACACCCAGGCACATTAGAATCATTAAGGAAGAAAGGACAACATTTATAAAATGACAGTGTTGTCTTGTATGCTACATTCTGTGCCTGCTACTTGAACATCACAGCATTATCAGTATTTGACTGCTTTTGACCTATAAAATTGTGGATTTCCTGTGGTTCCACTGAATACATTATTTCATCCCTGTCTATGATGGCAGCAAATTCTTCATGAAAAAGTAGACTTTAGAAGGGGCTTTGAAGGCTACACACAGTTTACATAGGCAGAAAGGAAGGTGAGATTCTTTCTAGGGTATGCAGTCAGGTAGAGAGAAGGGAGTTTATGTTATAATAACAGCACCAGCAATGATAATAATAGCCACTGTGTCTTGAGTGCTTATAATGTGACACACTGTGCCAAGTATTTTATATACATAACCTCATTTAACCATTATTACAACCTTGTAAGAAAGGTATTCTTATTCCCATTTGGAGAGGCTCAAAGTGATAAATAAGTCTACCAAGATCACTATTATTTCTAACTCCAAAATACCCACCAACCGTCCAGGTTGGCTGGGGCCTAAGGGCTTTCTAGAGCGTAGGACTTTTCATTTTAAAATAGAGACAGTCGTGGGCAAACCAAACACCTTGGTCACTGTGATGCCAGAGTTCTTACTACTCTATTTTGGCAAGCTGGGGCTCTTTGCCACAAGTCTAAAGAGGCCATTTCATTAATCATAAACTAGATATGGCAGGTGCTGATATTTTTCCTTTTTTTCCCCCCAAGCTTTCTCATTGTTGACCTGAGCCAACGAGAACATTTTTAGTGGGCTGGGTAATAGTTTGAACAAATGTCAACGAGCATAGGCATCTCACCATGAAGTTGGGTACAGCGTTTAGAGAGAGGCTTCATGGCTCTTTCACTGTAATCTCTATGCCAGAAGTGTTTAACCTGGGTGGAACTTGGAGAGGAGCATCCATGAAATTATATCATTATTTTTATTAACAATCTAACTGAAATTTAGCATTTCCTTCCATTATGAATGTAGGCAACAAACCACAGTATTATTAGCTATACCTGTGGCTTTACCACCTATATAAATTGTAGAGATTTTTATATCACATTACAGTTGTTGAGATACTTCAGACTATCATTTAAACTCATCCCCACTTTAAAACGATGGCAATTATCCAACCTACTGTTAACCTTGATACTTAATAAATACATGTATTATTGATGTGGATGTGCTTTTGAAAAAAATAGTTTGACAGATGCATTCCAGTGTAATTAGTTTGCAACCTTATGCTCTTTATTTTACACATTTTAAAACATTTTTCTGAGAAGGAGTCCGTGGCCAACAAGAGGTTAAGAACCTCTGTTCCCAACCAGGGGGTGATGGAGGAGCTTCCTTAGATCAACAAACATCAACAGTTTCTCCACCCCTGACAGCCCTTCACTTCTCCATTGCTTCTTAGAGGGATGGACCATCATCCTGCTTGTGCTTGACTTTCAAATTCTAATTTGAGGGTTTCTCTAAAGATCTAATCTAATCCAATTCAGTGGGAGGTTATTGGGCTACCATTGACTAAATTTAGAAAATAAACATATGCACTATCTAGGAAATAGGGATAGGGCTTTAAATCTAGAAGGAAGAAGCCTCCCCTAAGTCAATCCAGCCCGTCCATTCCTTCAAAAGCATTTTTTCTTCCCTGATCAATTGTGAGAGTCCCTTTGTGAATAACATGTCTGGATTAGTTTACTGAACAATTGCCTCATTTTAGTTAGCCTCTGATTGTCCTTGCTTTTGTGAGTCAAAAATCCTTAATCTTATTTGAATGCAATTTAATTCCCTGGAGAGCTGAGTCTTCAGTCGTAGTTTTATAGAGTGAGTGCTTAGAGAAAATGCATGAGAGCTGACACAGTGCTCCTTTAAAGCTAGGTCAATCTACCAAGGAAATAATTAGATAAATGTGCACTCCAATCGGGCAGAGGAAGAGGAAAAGAATTCCTTCACAAATTACTTTTAGGACATTTAAGTGGAATTGAATTAGAATGTCAAGGGCCAGACAGCTCTCAAGAGGTCATTTGATCTAGTCCCCTGTTGCTGGGCAAGAGCACAGATATGAAAATCTATCCCATACTTAAAAAGCTTTAGAGAGGAGGGCAAACATTTTCCCAAACAGAGCCTTCTAGGTAAGTGGAAGGAGATTGTGGATTTTAAGGAATATTCATAATAAACCAAATAACAGCATGTAGCTCATTCTTAATTAGCTAATTAATGAAACACATATTTATTGAGCCCTAGCCTTGTGTCAGACTGTCGTGGGCACTTGAGATAATCGGTGAGCTTACATTCCAATGTGAGGAGATAGAAAAACAATAAATCTATTAAGAAAATTATAGGGTATGTAGGAAAGGGGTAAATATATTTAAAAAACAGGAAAAAATAGAGCAAGGAATAGAAATAGAAGTTCTAAAGTATGGACAGAGAGGGGTATTTTCATAAACTTGTAAACAAAAAGCATTTCTACATGTTAACAGCTTAAAATAGTGCCTAGCATAGTAAGTTCTCAATAAATTATATATAGATATATGACATTTTGGTTAATATATTAGATGACCTTGCTTTGATACAAGAGAGAAATAGACTTTGCTTGATTTCAGCAAAATAGGGATTTTATTAGAAGGGTGGTACAAGGAGTTCTGAAGAACCAGAATGAGTCAAACCAGATGCTTGCGGAGAACCCTTCACAATTTCACCTACCCAGGCCCAGGAAGGTTGGGAAGAGCAAAATGATACAGTACAACAGAAAGATAATCTCATCCAAGTTAATAATCCAACCTTGGTCTATAGCAAATATTCGGTTTACAAAAAAAAGTATTAGAGTAGGGTATTAAATATTGCCAATACTAGCCATAACCCAATATGATGCCACATTTATCAGATGGGTTTTAATTTAGTAGCATAACATATGTACTATGATTTTCCATCTAAACAATTATCAAGTTTTGTTAAAGAATTGATAAAACAATTATAGTCACAGTAAATTCACTCTTGCAAACCTATAAATGGATTCTGGAGAATTAGGTAATCTCTGACTATTATCCCAAAGGTAGTCAGCTGGTACCAGATGAAGTGAAACCAAACCAGACATGTTCTCTTGACTTAGATCATCTCTTTTCAAACCAAATCAAACCAAACCAAACCAAACCAACATTGGACAAAGTCATTTGTCCTGTACTTGGCTTCATTCCATATCATCCCTTTCTCCTGCCTCAGTTTAGCTATGTCCTCACGGTTACTGCTTTGACACAAGAACTTGCCCATTCGCCACAGTGAAACCTGACCACATTCAAGCCTAAAGATACAGGGGATCCGTGATCTATTCAAACTGGCTGTAGTGTATTTGAGAAAAACTTTCTCATCTCAGATATGATAATTAAACACATCATAATTCTACTTGAGTAATTTAAACACTTGACTTGTCCCTTGGATCTCTCTCAATACACACAACGGCGGGGATTTACTTGCCACGCTACATCCATCTGCATGTTTTACTTGCGATCTCTGGGCACATAGGTTCCCTTTTCCTCATGGAGTTTCTTTTTTGGACAGAAATCTCACATTTCTCAATGAATCATGCTTATTTTGGATGTCAACATGATGCAGGTGTGTGATGACTTAGAGGAAGGCTGGGAGTTTGAAATATAAACGATTTGGGTTTCAGATGTGGTATGGCCAGAGAGACTTATTTTTTTTATGACCAAATGGAATGGTAATATATTTGGACGTATGGAATTCACGTTATGTCTAATTTTCTTCAGTGTTGTTGGCAGGAAAGTCACAGCTAGAGAAATGGCTTTCTTTTCCCTGGTGGTTTTGCTTAAGCTGTGGAGAGTCACCAACCAACATTTGGTTCTCACATTGATCTGCTGCTCAGGCTGAAGAGTCACAAGCTACCACTTCATAATAGATCTTCTACTGTCAAGTGTTGGGGGAGTGAAAGCTATTCAAATACAGACCCATCACCCACTATTGACCTTCCCATACTTAGGAAGGTACCTAGAGGGAGATAGCACTCTAATAAGTTTATATGAAGAAAAATCTGAGCTTAGAGACATTCAGTGTCTACTCCAACCAAAGAGAATTCGGACCCAGATTTTCTGAACTCCTTAAAGACTCCAGAGACAAAAGAGAATATAGAGATGATCCCAGACAGTGTTCATTAAAGTGTGATACATTTGTCTATGTTGGTAGGCATAGCTCGGTTACCAGGTGCTGGTACCAGGTACTATTCTAAGCACTTTACATATATTAACTTATCTAAAGATCTCTCAATATCATTCTAAAGTAGGCACTCTTACTATCCTGATTTTAGATGAGGAAATTGAGGCACAGAGATAATAAATGGCTTGCCCATCACCACAAAGCATATGGCAGAGGTGGGATTTAAACCCAGGCTGTCTGTCTGCAGGGTTTGTGTTCTCGGCTACTACACTGTATCTACTGGTTTCACGTGTGTCTATATTAATATACATTTGAAACCAAAAAGGTAACTTGCTATTATTGTCCTGGATAAGTCTAAGATATGCAGGGTACTGTCCATTTGGTATAGGTATGGTGCCCAGATGTGCCTGCCCATTAATGAGTCAAATCTCCAGTGATGGGATCTCCTACCATGACACCTTAAAAGGATGAGTAGTTTGATATTTTGTGCTATGAAATTAAAGCCAATGCACTTATATTAAATTATAAACTTATTTTAAATTTACAGATGTACTGAATATCTTTTGGTATGGCTTTATTATTTTCAGGACTATATTCCCTGCCCCCCCCCAAATAGAAAACATTTTGAAGGCTGTGTAAGAATGATTAAATGTGGGGAACACTGATTCTAGTCCAAATCTTTTATTTTACAAGTGAAGAATTTAATGTCTGGGTTGGTAAAGCAACCTGTTAAAAGTAACACAATTAATTTTCACAATGGTTAACTTATTTGAACACATATAGCTGTTTACCAGGTACCATTTTAATTGTTGTGACACTTATATTATTCAAATGTAATTACAACTTATATATAAGGTAGATACTATTATTATTACCTCGATTTTATGAATAAAGAAACTGAGGTTTGGAGAGAATATGTAATTTGCCCTGAGGTCACATAGCTGTAAGGGATGGAGTTCTGACTTGTACATAAGTCTTTTTAACTAGAGAGCATAAGGTGTCATCTTTGCAAGTATATTTCCATTCACATTCAGTCTTGGCAGTTAATTACAAAGCAGTTCCCTATCTGTATTTTTTTTTCAATGTCACATGGCCTCCCACTGCCTCTGTTTGCTGAGATTAGCTGTCATGAAATATAACTCTAAAAGGAAAAGGTGGAAAGTATATGGTGAAGTGTACCTTCCCCCAAAAGTAACTTTTTCAAAAGTTTCAAATTAAATGTAGTTCAAAGCAGAAAGCTATTAACATATCTGCCACAGTAATAAACATTCTTCATTTTAATGTGATGAACTAATGCCATTAGAATGCAAAAAAAATTTAGTGGTACATTCACAAATGTTTTTTAATACCATGATAATGTTTTCATAACAATATGATGTAACTTGTTAGAGATGAGCCAAATACTGGGTTGTCGGACAAGTCATGACGTATTTTTTTTCTGTTTTTTGTTGCAAAAATGTGTCATGACTTTTCTAACAACCCAACATAATTTAACTTCTCAAAGAATTCTCCTTCTCAACCTTCTTCTGCTCCAACTCTCATCTTGTTTTGTATTTTTAAATTTTACTGGGCACTGATATTACTTCAGTAACAAACAATAGCCTTTAGGTAAGTCTTTCATCAGAAAGAAAATCTCAAGGTTTTCTTTCTAAATAACACCTTGATTAACTGCCACCCTTTGGTGATAATAAAATGAAACTAAGTTAACAACATTCTGCTCTATTTCCAGTTGAAAAGAGTGGCTGCAGAAGAAATATCAATGCTTTATTTGGAGGCTACAAAGTCTGATATGTAGCTAAAAAAAAAAGTGAAACCCAATGGAGTGAAGCTGCCCTATAAACTATAAGTGAGAAAATCTACTCTATGGAAAGTATGGTAATAGTTTCCTGTTTTCTGTCATTGCAGTCATATGAGCTGGGTGTTATTATCTCCATTTTACAGACTTGGGAAATTGAGGCCAGCAGGGAGTGAAACCCAAGTGAGCACCCATATCCGTCTGCTTATAAACTCACTCATTCCACGCTGGGACAGGAGGAAAGCCGGCAATGCATGAGGGAATCCTGGGAATACACATTCATGATATTGTTCCTCTCCTAATTACTTTTGCTGTGATTAAGGAACTGAAAGCCTTATTGGTGGGACAACAGACCAGCACATAGCGAAACTCCCACTTGGACTAGATATGTTCCCTCTCAGTGGGGAGTTAGGCAAACCATGGAGCTTTGTTTTGCCCTTCCTAGGAGAAAAGGCCTGGAGAATGGGTCAGTGCCTGGCCTTCTAGTCTTTGGGCATAAATAACTATTGGCCTCATTAAGGACTGTTCCTCAGGCCATCTGGTCTGTACTCTCCTACAAAGTGCATTATACCAAAAAATACATCATCCCAAGGGAGAAAGTAGAAATCTCATAATAAAATATTTTCACCCTTGAATACTGGGATGTGCCACAATTCACAGAAGGACTACTTATTGCAGCCATTGGAATGGATCTAATAATGTCCAATCACAAACGGGACTGATTCTAAGATCTAAGCTGCCCTCAGGCTGTATCCAGCACCTTACCACGACCCATAGGGCCTCCCATGATGTGCCTCCTGTGGCTCCCCAGAATGTCATGATCATTCCCACTTCAAGGACTTGGCTGTTCCCTCGGCTGGAATGCCTACGCCACTGACCTCTTCAGGACTGGCTCCTTGTGTTCCCGTCTCAGCTGAAATGTCACTCAGATAGTACTTTCTCTCTGTATGACTTTTTTACATGACCTTATAATTTATCATCTTCATAGCACTGATTGCTGTCTGAATATCTGTGCTTTGATTTCCTATTACTAAATCACTAAAATAAAACTCCCTGAAAGTGGGAATGATCTCAGGTCTTCAGTAGTTTCCTCAACACCTAGAATAGTGCCAAGCATGTAGTAGATGCTCAATAAATACTTGTAACTTTTAATTAATAAAACCAAGGGCATGAATATAGATTATATAATTATAGATTCTATAATTCTGTTTCTTTGTCTCTGTCTCTCTGTCTCTCTCTGTTCCTCTCTCTCAATGCAAGTACCCTGAGTTGAAAGGGAAAGATCATATATAATAAGAAGGGTTGTCAGTGAATTGTTATTAGCTATATTTTTTTAGTATTATTCTCTTACTTCTATTAAACATCTTTTTTTCCAGATCTTAAGCCCACTGGTATAAGTCAGTCACGGCCTTCCTTGCCTTAACCTCCTCATCTCTTTTGCAGTCATTTCTCTCTCCTCCTATTCGTTTTCATCAATCTGACCATATCATTTACTAACTTAAAGTATTTCCATCACATGCCAATGCCCTTAGGACAAAGTCAAACTCCTTAACATGACCTGGAAATATTTTACAATTCTGCTTAGCCCATATCTCTAGCTTCCTTGCTTGTCCCTCATTTTCCTTCCTCTCTAGACTCCAGCCATTTTTCCTTTAATTTCCAGATATCACCAAGTTCTCTCTTGCCTCTGGGCCTTTTCTCATTTCCTGTATCTCTGCCTGGAATACCCCAACTCATCAAACTGACACTTAATCATCGTTCAGCTTTGAAGTAGAAGTCACTTCCTTCTGGAAGCTTCCCCAACCACCATACCTTCTCTAGTCTGGACTTCCCCAGTACCTTATACTTCACCCAGTATAGCACACATCAGACTATACTGTAATTTCCAGCTTCCTAGTTTGCTTCCCCCATCATACCATATTTGTCTTGCATGCTCTTATGCCCCAAGCATTGAGCATTATGCTTGGTACTTTGCTGTCACTCAAAAATTATAAATCAATCAATAAATACATAAATACATAAATAAATAAATAAATAAATAAATAAATAAATAAAATGAAGGGATGCTTATTACAGGGCTTTAAAGGAAAAGTCTAATTTGCCATTTGGAGACTTTTCACCAATTATCAAAGTGTCTGATAAGTCCACTATTCCCAGAAATCACTTAGGCCCTCTCCCCTTTTTGAATGATTACCAAGAGGCATTGTAACCCCCTGGGGAATCATAGCTCCAGACCCTGCCATTTAGAGTGTAATGTAAGAAATCCATTCCTGGAAGCAACATTGTGCATGGTAGTAACCTTTCAACATAGTGAAAACTCAAAAAATAGGGTGGTCTCAGCCAAGGGTCAAATTGCAGATACAGTGCTCTATATTTGGCAGTGCTCTGGAGACAAATACATAATCACAGAGGTATGCGATCTGGTCGGAAAATTCAGGCCAGATAGAATGACATGGGTAGAAATTCACACACACAAACACACTTAACAATGAGCACTCTTATTTGTAAAAACCACATTAATGGATGGCTGCTCCGTACCTCTGAAGTGATTTATAAATTGAAATAATTGCCTCTTTGAACTGTTCAGATATTAATTGATCTATCACTAATGTACATACAGTCTCTAAACCATCCAACATTACTTAAACATTTTTATTCCCTTTATTCTGGAAATCCAAAAAACCACAAAAATAGGCTCTTTGTTCTGGTGCCAAGGGTCATAAAGGAAAAGCCATCATCTTTGATGACTTTGCAATTCTTATTCTATTTCTTCATCAAATTAATTCTGAGTGAAATAGTGAGTACTCTGAGCTTGAATTAGTCTTTCCACTACCCCTTCCTCTTTAACAATCTCATCCCGAGTACATTGATCGAGTTCTGGCTCAAATTGCGGGTAATGAGAGCAGGGCAATTCATTATTTTTTTTATTAATTTTAGCTTTAGGTACATATCCCAAACCACCGTAGATTGAGGGCGCCCGGCATTTCCTTCCTAAGTAGAATGAGGGAGAAACTAACTGGGCTGAAGCCCAGATGTGCAGAGACTGTGGCAAGTGTGCTGGGAGCCCATTCTGCAAGGTGAACTTGATCTACATTGCAAGGTAGGCAGAAAAGCACTGTGTTTAAGGCAGAAGCTCTAGGGCAGTGGTTCTAAACCAGGGGTGATTTTGCAACCACCCCCACCATCAGCACCAGGGGAACTTCGGCAAATCTGGAGATGTTTGTTGTTCCAACGAGTTGTTACTGGCATCTAATGAGTGGAAGCCAAGGATGCTGCTAAACATCCTGCAATGCCCAGGACAGCCTCCCACAGCACAGGATTATCCAGTCCAAAATGTCAACAGTGCTTCCATTGAGAACTGGGCCCTAGAGCTTACTATACTTGAATTCACACCCCAGCTTTGCTCTTTTAATGGCTATGTGACTTTAGGTGAGTTTCTTGATCTCACTGAGCCTCAGGTTTCTCTTCTGTTAAATGGATGTAATAATAAAGAATGTACTTTCATGGCATTCTGTCAAGACCAGCATTTTTAAGGATTTAAAAATATATTCCGTTTTAATTCACTTATTAGTATATTTTAAATGCAAATGCAGAGATGCTGTGCTAACTACATCCCAGGATCACACCAAAATTACAAGCAAATTATACAGCATTCAACCCTGGAGGTCCCCGGAACACTAGATGAACAGAACCACCAAAGGAAGAACTTAAAGAGGAGGCCACGTCGGGTCTGGTACGACAGGCAGAGACAAGGGAGGGCGAACCCCATGAGGGAAGCCCCAGCTGTGGAGAGGCTTCTCCAGTTGAGGGAGAGACCCTCTGGCCCCACGCCAAGCTCACCAGCCCAGAGTTCCTTTGCCGGGAAGAGAAGTTCCAAGATAGTTGGCAGTAAATTAGTGAGGACTCTCTTTGCTCAGCTCGGTGAGGCTAAGAGTGGCTGGAGAATCAGTGGGGCCGGCGCCCAGGCTTGCTCGCTGGTGAGCACTTGCCTGGCTACTGGTAGAGGGATTAGCTGTGTGAGCCGGGCCCGGGAGCCGGCGGGGACAGACTGAGCTGAGCACCTTTGGTGCAAAGACTGGAGGTTTTTGGACTGTGGTTCCCGTGGTGTGGAGCCTGCAAGCGAGCGGTGTAAGGAGGGCACCATTTTGTCAGGGTTAGGCCCTCCCACAGAGGGTGAGGTCCAAGATCTCATTGGTCTGGTGGAATTGGCGAAGAAGTGCGTGTGTACATGCGCGCGCATCCGGCTTTGGATGCCCACCCTCCACCCAGCTTATACTGCGTTGCCAGGGAAATGCTGGGCAGGTGCCCTCTGGCTTCAACAGGCTGCTCACTGAGACCCAGGAGTGCACGAGCCAACTTGGATCCCCATGCTCCGCACAGCTTGTGCTGCGTTGCCAGGGAAACGCCTGGTGGGCGTGCTCTGGCTCCAACAGGCTGCTCACTGAGACGCGGGAGTGCCAAGCCACCTCGGTCCTGACTCTCAGCACTGCGCTTGCAGAGTTGCCAGACTGGTGATTGGTTGTTGAGCTGCTCAGCCTGATCTGCCAGCGGCTCATTGGGACAGGCTGAGACTGGGAGTTTTCCTGGGAGTGTTGGGCTGTGAGCTGTGTGCCTGTGTGATCCAGCCGGGGCTCTCCTGGTGATCTATCTAATACATCAAAGCAATCCCAGGGCGACAGCCAGAATGGGGAAACAAATAAACATGTCACAAGTAAAAGATCAGAAGAATCCTCTAGAAATGGAACTAAATGAAACAGAGGGATCCAACCTTTCAGAGACAGAGTTTAGAACACTGATGATAAGAATGTTAACAAACTTAGTGAGAACATAAGGAAGGATAGAGAAATCATAAAAAAACAACCAGTTAGAACTAAAGAATACAATAACTGAAATGAAGAACACACTTGAAGGAATCACCAGTAGCGTAGATGAAGCAGAGGAGCGGATCAACGATTTGGAAGACAAAACAGCAGAAATCACTCAGTTGGCACAACAAAAAGACCAAAGAATAAAAAACAATGAAAATAGTTTAAGAGCCCTATGGGACAAGGTGAAACACAACCACCTTAGACCCATAGGAATACCAGAAGGAGAAGAGAAGAAGCAAGGGGTCAAGAATGTATTTGAAAAGATAATGACTGAAAACTTCCCTACCCTGGTGAAGGAAATCAACATACATGCCCAGGAAGGGCAGAGGGTTTCAAACAAGCTGAACCCAAACAGGTCCACACCAAGACACATCATAGTTAAAGTGGCAAAGGTTAAAGACAGAGACAGAATCCTAGAGGCAGCAAGAGAAAGACAGCAGGTTACATACAAAGGAACTCCTGTTAGACTAACAGCTGACTTGTCTACAGAAACTCTGCAGGCCAGAAGGGAGTGACAGAAGATATTCAAAGTGACACAAAATAAAGGCCTACAACCAAGATTGCTCTATGCAGCATGACTATCACTTAAAATTGAAGGAGAAATAAAGAGCTTCTCAGAAAAGAATAAACTTAAGGAATTCATTATCACCAAGCCAGCATTGTAAGAAATGTTCAAAGGGCTTTTTGAAACAAAAGAAAGGGGTAAACAAGCTAACCCAGGAAGACCAGGAATACAAATAACATAGTGGCGTTACATATGCACCTATCAATCATTTTATTTTATTTTATTTTAATTTTTTATTTTATTTATATATACTTTTAATTAGGTTCAGGTGTACAACAAAGTGCAATAGTTATACTTTTTACCCCTCAAAGTGACAAACCCCCTCCCCCAATTCTCCCCTCCCACATCATACTATCTATTACAATTCCTTTGACTCCCTTCCACCATATAATCCACATCCCATGACAGTCTATATATTCAATTACAGTTGGCATACAATATTATACAACATCAGTTTCAGGTATACAGTACAGTGATCAAGCCTTTACTCCATCCATGAAGTGGTCTCCCTAACAAAACATGTGACCATATGACACCCCACAAAATTTTAACAACATTATATTCCCTGAACTGTCTTTCATAGCCCTGTGACAATACTGTAGTTACCTATTTATGCTGTCTAATCCTTTCCCCTTCTCCCTCATCCCCACCCCCTCCCAACTAGCAACCCTGTTTTTCCTCTATATCTATGAGACTATTTCTGTTTCTTATGCTCATTCATTCAGTTTTTCAAATTCCACATATAAGTGAGATCATGTGGTATTTGTCTTTCTCCGACTGACTTATTTCACTCAACATAATAGTCTCTAGGTCCATCCATATTGTTGCAAATGGTAAAATTTAATTCTTCTGTATAGTGGAGTAATACTCCGTTGTATAAATGTACCACAGTTTCTTAGGCCAGTCATCTACCGATGGGCATTTCGGTTGTTTCCAAGTCTTGGCTATTGTAAATAGCGCTGCAATATACACTGGGGTGCATATATTTTTTCAAATTAGCGTCTTGGATTCCTTTGGGTAGATTCCCAAGAGTGGAATTGCTGGGTCATACGGCAGTTCCATTTTCAGTGTTTTGTGATACCTCCATACTGATTTCCATAATGGCTGCACCAATTTGCAGTCCCACCAACAGTGCACCAGGGTTCCCTTTTCTCCACACCCTCACTAACACTTGTTGTTTGTTGATTTGTTGATGAGAGACATTCTGACTGGAGTGAGGTGGTATCTCATTGTGGTTTTTATTTGCATTTCTCTGATGATTAGTGAGGTTGAACATTTTTTCATATGCCTGTTGGCCATCTGTATGTCCTCTTTAGAGAAATGCCTCCTCATATCCTCTGCCCATTTTTTAATTGGGTTGTTTGTTTTTTTGGTGTTGAATTCATGAGTGTTTTATAAATTTTGGATATCAACCCCTTATCAGATATATCATTGGCAAATATCTTCTCCCATTTAGTAGGCTGCCTTTTTGTTTTATTGATGATTTCTTTTGCTGTGAAAAAATTTTAAGTTTGATGTAATCCCATATGTTCATTTTTTCTTTCATTTCCCTTGCCTGAGGGGATATATCGGTAAAAATATTACTCAGGGTAATGTCTGCAAACTTACTCCCTATATTTTCTTCTAGGAGTTTTATAGTTTCAGGTATTACATTTAAGTCTTTAAGCCATTTTGAGTTTGTTCTCATATGTGGTGTGAGTAGATGGTCTATTTTCATTTTTTTGCACGTGTCGGTCCAATTTTCCAGCACCATTTATTAAATAGACTATCTTTACTCCAGTGTAAATTCTTTTTTTTTTAAGATTTTTTTTTTTTATTGGGGAATCGGGGAAGGGGGAACAGACAAGTTGCTGTCTTTTTGTTGTTGTTGTTCTTCAGTCTAGTTGCAGAGGAAGTTGCTTCACTGGCCCATGTTGGTATCGTCATTGCGCTCTTCCCAGATGAGGCAGATCGGTCACCGGCCTCTGGATGGTCGCTCACCGCGGCTATTGGTAGCTCACGCTGGCTGCCAGCCGCTCACGCTGGCTGCTGGTCACTCACTGTAGCCTTGGCAGCCCACTGCAGCAGGGGCTGCAGCCTACACCGTCGCCGGGGCACGCACAGCACAGCTCCAGGTGGAGCTGTTGTTAGCTGTAGAGGGCAGTGTCACTGACCCTCATATGTGGGCCGCTGGTATCCCAAAACCAGCTCTTAACCAATGTGCCACTTGTCCAGCCCACTCCAGTGTAAATGCTTGCTTCCATTGTCATAGATTAAATGACCGTATATAGATGGGTTTATTCCTGGGTTCTCTGTTCTATTCCATTGGTCTATGTGTCTGTTTTTATGCCAGTACCATACTGTTTTGATTACTGTAGCCTTGTAGTATGTTTTGATGTCAGGTAGTGTGATGCCTCCCACTTTGTTCTTATTTCTCAACATTGCTGTAGCTATTCGGGGTCTTTTGTGACTCCATATAAATCTTAGGATTCTATGTTCTATTTCAGAGAAAAATGTCCTTGGTAGTTTGATTGGTATTGCATTGAATCTATATGTTGCTTTAGGAAGTATTGACATTTTACCTATATTAATTCTTCCTATCCATGAGCATGGCATGTATTTCCATTTATTTGTATCTTCTTTGATTTCTCTCTTCAGTGTCTCATAATTTTGTGAGTACAGGTCTTTTACTTCTTTAGTTAAATTGATTCCTAGATATTTTATTCTTTTTGAAGCAATTGTAAAAGGGATTGATTTCCTGATTTCTTCTTCTGATAGTTTATTATTGGTGTATAGAAATGCCACTGATTTCTGAATATTAATTTTGTATCCTGCTACCTTACCAAATTCGTGCATCAGTTCTAGCAGTTTTTTGGTGGAGTCTTTGGGATTCTCTATATATAGTATCATGTCATCTGCATATAATGACAATTTTACTTCCTCTTTTCCAATTTGGATGCCTTTTATTTCATTTTCATGTCTGATTGCTGTGGCTAGAGCTTCCAGAACTGTTAAATAGAAGTGGTGAAAGTGGGCAGCCTTCTCTTGTTCCTGATCTTAAGGGGAAAGTTTTCAGCCTTTCCCCATTGAGAACGATGTTTGCTGTGGGTTTATCATATATGTCCTTTATTATGCTGAGGTATGATCCCACTATTCCCACTTTGTTAAGAGTCTTTATCATAAACGGCTGCTGGATTTTGTCAAATGCCTTTTCTGCATCTATTGATATGATCATATGATTTTTATTTTTCATTTTGTTAATGTGATGTATTACATTAATTGATTTGTGGATATTGAACCAGCCTTGCATACCAGGAATGAATCCCACTTGATCGTGGTGTATGATCTTTTTAATGAGATGCTGAATTCGGTTTGCTAGTATTTTGTTGAGAATTTTTGCATCTACGTTCATTAGTCATATTGGCCTGTAGTTTTCCTTTTTTGTAATATCTTTGTATGACTTAGGAATCAGGGTGATAGTGGCTTCATAGAAAGAGTTTGGGAGCCTTCCCTCCTTCTGTATTTTTTGGAATAGTTTGAGGAGAATAGGTACTAATTCTTTTTTGAATGTTTTGTAAAATTCACCTGTGTAGCTATCTGGTCCAGGGCTTTTGTTTGTTGGAAGATTGTTGATTACTGATTCAATTTCTTTGGCAGTTACCAGTCTGTTCAGAGTTTCTCTTTCTTTTTGGTTCAGACTTGGTAGATTATATGCTTCTAGAAATTTATCCATTTCTTCCAGATTGTCGAATTTGTTAGCATATAGTTGCGCATAGTATTGTCTTAAAATTTTCTGTATTTCTGTGGTATCTGTTGTCACTTCTCCTCTTTCATTTCTGATTTTATTAATTTGGGTCCTCTCTCTCTTTTTCTTGGTTAGTCGTGCTAAGGGTTTGTCGATTTTGTTTATCCTTTCATAAAACCAACTCTTGGTTTCATTGATCTTTTGTATTGTTTTTTTGTTTTCTATTTCATTTATTTCTGCTCTGGTCTTTATTTCCTTTCTTATGCTCCCTTTAGGCTTGTTTTGCTGTTTTTTTCGAGTTCCCTTAGGTGTAGAGAGAGTCTGTTGATTTGAGATTTTTCTTCCTTCTTTAGGTAGGCCTGCACTGCGATGAACTTCCCTCTTAGGACTGCTTTCGCTGCATCCCAGAGATTTTGGGTCGTGGTGTTTTCATTTTCATTTGTCTCGAGATATCTTTTGATTTCCTCCTTGATCTTATTTTTGACCCACTCACTATTGAGAAGTATGTTATTTAGCCACTGTCAGCTTTCCGGATTTCTTCTTATAATTGATTTCTAGTTTCATAGCATTTTGGTCAGAGAAGACACTTGATATGATTTCAATCTTCTTAAATTTGTTGAGACTTGTTTTGTGGCCTAACATGTGGTCTATCTTGGAGAATGTTCCATGTGCACTTGAGAAGAATGTGTATTCTGTAGCATTGGGGTGAAATGCTCTAAAAATATCAATTAAATCCAGCTGGTCTAAAGTGTCATTTAAGGCCACTATGCCCATGTTGATTTTCTGTCTGGAGGATCTGTCCATTGGTGACAACAGGGTGTTGAAGTCCCCTACTATGATAGTGTTACTGTTGATGTCTGCCTTTATGTCTGTCAGAATCTGTTTTATATATTTAGGAGCTCCTGTATTGGATGCATAGATGTTTACTAGGGTTATGTCCTCTTGTTGAATTGATCCCTTTATTATTATGTAGTGCCCTTCTTTGTCTTTTATTGTAGTCTTCATTTTAAAGTCTATTTTGTCCAAAATAAGTATTGCTACTCCAGCTTTGTTCTCATTTCCATTTGCATGAAATATCTTATTCCATCCCTTTACTTTCAGTCTATGTGTGTCTTTTGATCTGAGATGAGTCTCTTGTAGACAGCATACGCATGGGTTCTGTTTTCTTATCCACTCAGCCACTCTGTGTCTTTTGATTGGAGCATTTAGCCCATTCACATTTAAGGTAATTACTGATAGGTGTATATTTATTGCCATTTTGTTATTTGTATTTCTTGTCTTCCTGGGTTAGCTTGTTTTCCCCTTTCTTCTGTTTAAAAAAGCTCTTTTAACATTTCCTGCAATGTTGGCTTGGTGGTAATGAACTCCTTAAGCTTATTCTTTTCTGAGAAGCTCTTTATCTCTCCTTCAATTTTAAGTGATAGCTGTGCTGGGTAGAGCAATCTTGGTTGTAGGCCTTTATTTTATGTCACTTTGAGTATCTCCTGCCATTCCTTCTGGCCTGCAGAGTTTCTGAAGAAAAATCAGCTGTTAGTCTTATAGGAGTTCCTCTGTATGTAACCTGCTGTCTTTCTCTTGCTGCTTTTAGGATTCTGTCTCTGTCTGTAACCTTTGCCATTTTAACTATGATGTGTCTTGGTGTGGGTCTGTTTGGATTCAGCCTGTTAGGAACTCTCTGTACATCCTGGGCTTGTATGTGGATTTCCTTCAACATGGTAGGGAAGTTTTCAGTCATTATTTCTTTAAATACATTCTCAATCCCTTGCTTCTTCTCTTCTCCTTCTGGTATTCCTATGACGTGAAGATTGCTGCGTTTCATGTTGTCTCAGAGGTCTCTTAAACTGTTTTCATTCTTTTTTATTCTTTTTTCTTTTTGTTGTTCCAGCTGGGTGATTTCTGCTATTTTGTCTTCTAATTCACTGATCCACTCCTCTTCTTCATCTACTCTACTGGTGATTCCTTTGAGTGTGTTCTTCATTTCAGTTATTGTATTCTTTAGTTCTAACAGGTTGTTTTTTATGGTTTCCCTATCCTTCTTTATGTCCTCGCTAAGTTCCTTAAACATTCTTATCATCAGTGTTCTGAACTCTGTCTCTGAAAGTTTGGATACCTCTGTTTCATTTAGTTTCATTTGTAGAGTTTTCTTCTAATCTTTTACTTGTGACATGTTTCTTTGTTTTTTCATTCTGGCTGTCATTCTGTTAATGCTTTGATGTATTAGACAGATCACCTAGAAAGAAGAGAAAAGAAAAAAGAAAAAAGAAAAAAAAAGGAAAGAGATGGGGGGCTCTCCGTCCTCTTTAATCTGCAGACCACTTTCTCAGGGTTGCAGTGAGCTTTCCACAATTAGCTGCTGTGTGCTCTGGAATCGTGCTCACTCTCCCCCCGCGAAAAAAAAAAAAAATCTTCACAGGTTGTTGCAGGTTGTCTGCTACTGAGTCTCAGTGAACAGAGTGATGCAGCTGGAGAACACCCGCCCTGCGTTTCCCTGGCAAGGCAGCTGAAGCAGGGCAGAGGGTGGGGATCCAAGTCGGCTTATGCACTCCTGCGTCTCAGTGAGCAGCCTGATGGAGCCGGAGGACACCCGTCAGACTTTTCCCTGGCAGCGCAACACAAGCAGGGCGGTAGGGATCCAAGGCCGCATGCGCACGCACGCACGCACGCCCTCACACACACGCACTCCTGCGCCAAGTTCACCAGACCAATGGGATCCCAGCTCTGACCCTCCGTGGGAGGGCCCAACCCTGAAAAAATGGTGGCCTCCTGTACTCGGCTTGTGTGCAAGCTCCGCACAAGTGGAACAACAATCCCAAAACCTCCAGCTTCTGCACCAAAGGTGCTCAGTTCAGTCCCTCCCGACAGGCTTCTGGGCCCGGCTCATGCAGCCACTCCCTCCGACAGGAACCGGGTGAGTGCTCGCCGGCGAGCGAACCCGTGCGCCAGCCCCACTGGTTCTCCAGCTGCCCCCAGCCTCACCGAGTCCAACAAAGAGAGTCCTCACTAATTTCTACTGCCCACTATCGTGGAACTCCTCTTCCTGGCAAAGCAACTCTGGGCTAGTGAGCTCGGTGTAGGGCCGGAAGGTCTCTCCCCCAACCAGAGAAGCCTCCCCACACAGCTGGGGCATCCCTCACAGGGCTCGCCCTCTCTCTTCGGCGCCCCTCCTACCAGACGACGTGGCCTCCTCTTTAGGTCCTTCGTTTAGAGGTTCTGTTCATCTAATGTTCAGGGGACTCCCGAGGTTAAATGTTGCATAAATTATTTGTAATTTTGATGTGGTCCTGGGAGGCAGGTCAGAGAGCGTCCATCTATTCCGCCATCTTACCGGAACCCCCTCCCTATCAATCATTTTAAATGTGAATGGGCTAAATACTCCAATCAAAAGACAGAGAGTGGCTGAGTGGATAAGAAAATAGGACCCATGTATATGCTGTTTACAGATGGAATAAGATATTTCATGCAAATGGAAATGAGGAAAAAAAAAAAGCTGGACTACCAATACTTATTTTGGACAAAATAGACTTTAAAATGACTACAATAAAAGACAAAGAAGGGGGCCTGCCGAGTGGCGCAGTGGTTAAGCGCTGGCTTGGGAAGCCAGTGGCCCCGGTTCGGGTCCCACATATGAGGGCCAGTGACACGGCCCTCAAAAAAAAAAAAAAAAAAAAGACAAAGAAGGGCACTATAATCCTAATAAACATCTATGCACCCAACATAGGAACTCCTAATTACATATAACAGATTTTGACAGTCATAAAGACAAAGATCAACAGTAACACTATCATAGTAGGGGACTTCCACACCCCATTGTCACCAATGGACTGACCTTTTAGATAGAAAATCAACACAGAAAGAGGGGCCTTAAATGACACTTTAGACCAGCTGGACTTCATTGATATTTTTAGATTATTTCACCCTGAAAAAACAGAATATACATTCTTTTCAAGTACACATGGGAGATTTTCCAAGATAGACCACGTTAGGCCACAAAACAAGTCTCAGTAAATTTAGGCAGATTGAAGTCATATCAAGCAGATATAAAGGAAAAACTGATGGTTGCTGGCTGGGAGGGAGTGGGGATGAGGGAGAGGGGGAAGGTTTTGGACAGCGTAGGTGGGTGACTACAATGTTGCCACAGGGATATGGGGGCAGTTCTGGGAATATAATTGATAATGTGAAGAGACTATTATGATAAGTGAAATAAGTCAGTTGGAGAAAGACAAGTACCATATGATCTCACTTATATGTGGAATCTGAAAAACTGAATGAATGATCAAAGTAAACAGACTCATAGATATAGAGGAAAAACTGAGGGTTGCTAGTTGGGAGGGAGGTGGAGATAAGGGGGAAAGGGAAAGGATTAGACAGCATAAATAGACAACTACAATATTGCCACAGGGATATGAAACACAGTTCGGGGAATATAATAATGTTGTAAAAATTTTGTGGTGTGTCAGATAGTCACATGTCTTGTTAGGGAGACCACTTCATGGATGGAGTAGAGGCTTGATCACTGCATTGTACACCTGAAGCTGATGTTATATAATATTGTATGCCAACTGTAACTGAATATATAGATAGTCATAGAATGTGGAGTATACTGTGGAAGGGAGTCAAAAGAATTGTAATAGATATGTATGATATGGGGGGGAGTGGGGTGGTGAACTGGGGGAGGAAAGTTGTCACTTTGGTGGGTAAAGGGTATAACTATTATATTGTGTTGTACACCTGAAACTAATAAAACAAAATGGGGAAAAAAATAAAAAAAGAAACAAATGCAAATGCAAATTGCCACAATTTGAAAGGAAACTGTCAACTTTTAAATTTCACTTCCAAACCCAAGTTCTAGTTTCTCTTTATATTAGTATATAATGGAAATATACCAAATGCATAATTCTATCTATCAAATTGATTTGGCAATAACTTAGTTTTCATTTGATGTGGCTAAGTCATATTAATTTCAAAATCTGAAAGACCCATTCTATTTTGGTTGAGTAACAGGAAGGGATCAATTATGAATACATATGTTTTCTAGGATCTACAGAGATTCATGGTTGTTAAGCCAGAAATATATTAATACTACTTGCTTTAATTTAAATAGTAAAAAAAACAAAAACAAGCCAGGTTTCCAGGGGGCAAAGACACAGCACTCTAAAAGTGCCTAACAGAGTGGGAAAAAAATGGAAATATAAGTCATATTCTGATATTTTCTATGTGACATTAATATGTATTTTCAGGTTAAGCAAATATGACTTCTATACAAAATTTAATATTTATCTGAATAAAGAAATCAATTTGGACTTGTAACATGTTTATACAAAAAAGTTTCCTGAAATTGTTATTTAAAATAAGAAGTGTTTTGGTATCACATAGTAATAGTCTGCTAGTGTTTTATATCAATTCTGAATATACTGTCCTAAAATAATTTGATTCGTGGAAAATCATGATCTGCCAACACTTTTTAATGCCACAACTCCCACTTCTTCATGCTAGTCCTTATTTAATAATTATGCTCAAGAGCACAGTCTTTTGGGTATTCTGCAGATATTTATTGTCAACTAATTTTTACTGGGATGGGTACTGGGGATGTAATCATGTCTCGGAACATGCAAATGGTCAGCAGACAACACAGCTTGATCAGTGAGGACTCAGAAGTCTAGAGCCAGAGAGAGAGGTGGCTTGAGTTCTGGCTAAGCTGTGTGTTAGCTCGTCACCCTTCGGCCACCTGCTCAATCTGTCTGAGGCTGTTTCCTTATCTGAAAAGTAGGCTGAGAGAGTATTCCTTATGTTTGTTGAGAGGATGCCGGTAAAAAGCACTGAGCATGGAGCATGCTGTTTATTAAGTAAATTGCTCAAAAATGGTTAGCTGTAGTACTACAATATAATGACCACTGTGTTATTTCTATAATCCAGAAATGGTTTGTTTTGCAAAAATGAAGGCTGTTGTTCTACGTCTATGGGAGAATTTAAAAAGCATTCTAAAACAGAAGCTGAGTAAACTATATTTTTTAGCATAATGTGTACAAGCTTACCAAATGGAGCCAGCTGTCACAAAAACAACCTAGGATGGTGGTGTTGCTTCTTTTTTTTAAAACTTCTGATGGCCAACTGGATGCTTAACCCAGTAGCTGGACAAGCTGCTCTAAATTGCATTGTTTACATATTTTCCTTAGACACAGGCAGGATTATGAAACAAAGCCTTCAGCATTCAGAGCTGCTTCGAACTGGACTTTAGAAAATAAATGTATTTTTTTATAGACAACTAACTAATGACAGAATTCTAAATGGCTTTGAAGAGAGAACACAAATTACATAGTAAATAAATAGTATTTATTGGTTCTCTTATTTAAAAACAATGCATGTTCCTTGTAGAAAATATAAAAAGAAAAAAGAAGAAAATACAAAAATTCGCTAATCTAATCTCAATGACCAAAAATAACGGTGTGTGTGTGTGTGTGTGTACATAAAGTGTGGCTTTCAACCACATTTTCTTATTTCATTTAATACTACATTGGGATCTCTAAATATTAATCCACCAGAGCAGAAGTCAGCAGTCCACCTGTGAAGGGCCAAACTGTAAAAATGTTAGACATGGTGGGCCATGTGATCTTTGTCACAAGTACTCATTTCTGCCATCGGAGTGTAGAAGCAGCCACAGACAATCTGTAAATGAATGGATTCCACCCACCGTGTGCCGGATTTCTCCACCAGCCTGCTATTTGCTGACTTCTGTACAAGAAAGAGCTTCTTCAACAGTTATAATAAATTATTCAGTATAGTTATACTAGAGTGTCACCAATAGTCACCTTTATCAGAATAGGGAAAATGCATAATTTTTTAAGCCTCTAAATCTTGGAGATTTCTTAAAGGGTTGTCTTGTTAGTGCCTATTTTGGGGGAATTAGATCTAAATAAACAACAACCAGGCATTAAAGAAAAATCGCTTTCTGGAGGTCAATTTAAAAAATGCAAGAACTCCGACACTGCCCATAATTAAGTGTGCGCTTGTTTCACCACTGTAATTTCCTAAATTCTAATGTTGTTTTGGGAGCGGCATTCCCAGGCAATGTAGGAAAAAGCTGCCTGTTACTCCTGGCTAGAAGAGTCCTTCTGTTGTATTATATAAATGGTAGGAGTCTAAGACTCTGCTACAGCTGCTACTAAGATCCAGTCCCTTTCTCAAATAATAATGTCATTTGTTACTGGGTTGTTCTAATGGGGGAAGAGGGGCATAGAGCCATGCTCCATGGGAAACAGACTCTGGAACAAATATTAGCATTTAGGAGACTTATTAGGGAGTGCTGTTAGGGTCGATACCTGTGGATGGGAGAGGGACGAAGGTAGGAATAGGCAGAGAGAGAAGCTGGGCTGTTACATTCTCAGCAAAGGCCTGAGCTGACCCCATGGGAAGCTCCAAAACTGGGGTTCCCATGCAGCATTGTCCTGAGTTGGAGAGAGAGGGCCCAGCTTTTATCCACTGGCATCAACTACTTATTGGCTGAGGTTGCCCTCAGAAGGGCAAGGCAGCTTTCCACAGCAGTCTTTTCCCAAAGGTTGCCTTCTGGCATCATTCCCAGCCTCTGGGAGGTGAAGTCCTTCCCTCTTGAGGGTTTTCTGGGTGGTGCATCACGACATTTATCATCTCATTGGTTAAATCCAGATGAGTGTCTTGCCCAAATCAATGCTCTGTTCTTAGCTTGAAAAATCAATGTATTGATGTTTGGGAGGCAGTGTGGTATTTTAAGCCTGATTTAATTAAGCCACTTAGTTTAATAATTTCATTGCAATATCAAGACCTGCACACCCTGTATGTGCAAGGCACTGCCAAATATGTGTAAGTTAGATACAAAACCAAATTCAAGACACAGGTCTTGTCCTTGGGGAGCTTGTGGTCTCTTTGGAAAACATAGGAATATGAATTACAAGGTGAAATAGTTGCAATATTGGGAATAATATAGCAATTCTTGGTCCTAAGGAACCACGGTTCACCCAACCCACATGCATGCGGGAGAATTCCCATTTATTTTCTAAGCCCCTGCACTTTATAAGTTTATTAGTAATGGTATAATAATAATCATGGCTTGATTTCTGTAGCAGGAAAGCCTGGATTCATAAGCTGAACATAGATGTGTGGCAAGACCTGGAGATTGGCATCCTGGCTAAGATTTATTATTTCCAATAGACACTTTGTTATTAGAAGTCCCCTGTGCCAGCTAATTCAGCTCTCAGCATGGTGATCTATAACCTTCTTTTGGATGTTACTATTTTCTTCCCCTGATGATTGTATATATTTTGCCAGCATATTATAATACATTGCAGATATCTCTCAGGGGCCCCGTTGAATAAAACTACTGTATTAAAAATGTATTCGACTCACAAATGAAATGCAGCTTCAGCTCTTTTTCACCTGGAAATCAAAAACGAGGTCCCTGTACAATTAAAGAACCAAAGTGGGACTTTATACTGGCACCTGGAGGGTTGTAGACCAAGTTTAAGATTATGAAAAAGTATATGTGGAATTCAAATAAGGGCAAAAGAGATCTCGTTCAGAGCACATAAAATGCCAAAATAACTGCTTCTGTGTGACATATATGCAAGATATATATTACCATGCGGGATTTTATAGTTTTTAGGAAATACTGGACATCAAATATAGTTTCCTCCAATAAGGCAATTCTTACCAATGGTTTCATTTAGTCATCTACTTATTTATTCATTTATTCATTCTTTCACCCAGTAAAGGGCTGCTGTGTTACACATTTCCAGGCAGCACCTTTGATAGCCTCATTTTGTGGATGGTGCCCCTGGAGCTGAGCAGTGCACAGCCTGCACAACAAGACTGGGTGGCTCTGATTCAACAGTACATACTGGGTATGTGCCAGGCACTGTGCTAGACCCTGAGAGTAAGGAGTGTGCAAGGCATACCTGGATCTGGCCCTCATGGATCTTTATTTTAGAGGAAGTCAGACAAAAACCAAATACCTATAAAAACCAATAAAAATAGACTGAGATAAATCCTGTGGCATATGGGGACAGAATTGCATAAGACCTCTAATAGGGAGACCTACTACTCTGGACTGGCAGGGAAGAAATTCTGAGGAAGAATTTAAGTTGAAACCTGAAGGGTAACTTTGCTTATGCGTCCAAAAATTGGGATGGGTAAGGATGTTTTAGGAAAAGGGGATAATAATTAAGTCAGGAAGGAGTATACGATAGCCAAGGAATTAAACCAGACCAGTGTGGCTACAGTGTGGGTGCAGAAATGGGAGATGGAGGAGATGGCGCTGCAAAGGCAGTCAGGGGCCTGACCTTACAGAGCTTTGAAGGGCGTGTTGATAATTTTGGTCTTCATTCTAAGAAAAATTGGAAAACATTAGATATCCTATGTAGGAGGGTGACTTTTAGCAAGGCCATGCATCTGTGTTATGGAGAGAATTTGATATGGACAAGAATATATGTGGTTGACAATGTGGGGGCTGTTTCAATAGCAGCACAAGTGAGAGATGATGGTGCCTTATTGAGGGCAACACTAAAATATATGGGAAGACATAGACAGATCAAAGACATTTTCAAATAAGATACCTTCACCTAATCTCATTCTGCTATTTGTTCGCCAGTACCACTGAGGTCTTTTGACCTTTGAGTGCTCTTGGACAATATTAAAATATCAACTATTGTTAGTGACTATGTGAAAAGCAAATTTATTTGATGTTAACATCAAATACCATTGTAATCAAGTGTTGGGTTTGCCTATTAATATGTCATATAGTCAATAAAGTAGTTATTACCCTTTTATGTATCAGAAGCCTATTTGACAACCTAAAATTGAATCCCTCCTTTATCTTCCATAATATATAATACGTACCTACTCATTTGGAATTGTGGTGAAGAGGCAAAGGGATAATGGATATCTAAAGCACTATTATATCAATTTTTGTTAGCTACTTTTTACTACTGCTATTATTCTATTATTCATACCTATGTTATGTTGGGGGTTTAGGATGAGAATTCATTACATCCTTTCCCTCTAAGATATTGCTAATTTCAAGAACATGGGTTAGTTTTTCTGCTTACCTCTACCAAATCTATATAGTGATTGGTGCACCTAACCTAAGGAAACCTGTGCATCTGCACATCAAAATCTCTCTTGTGCCTCTATCAGGGACTCAGAGGGTTTGAGCAGGGCCTGGACCCTGACCTGACTGAGGAATGCTTACATCCTTGGAGAACAGGGCACAACACTGTTACTCCTTCATAAGACTATCATGAGGATTAAATACATGAAAATGGGACTGTCTGGCACATGGAAACTAATAAGTGTTTGTCATTATCAGTACCTGAAAAAGACCCCCTTGCTTTTCCAAACCCATGTACCAGAGAGGTTACCCTTCTTCCCCAGGGGAAAAGCAAATGAGGAACAAGTACTTCTGAAGGAGTACCGCTGCTATGCATTTCCTTCCTAGGGCTTGGGGGTCAATCCCTTCCTCTATGCTGAACACTGAGCAGAGGGGAGTAGGATTTACCTCCCATACATTCTATCAGTTGGCATGGAGGCCTTGTATCTGTCCTATCTTTGCAGGTCCCTGTCTCCACTCGGAAGGAAGGGGCTTTCATAATACAGGGCCCTCCATAACACAGCCCTGCCTAACATGCACTGTGTTTTGCATCTAATAAGCATTCCATCAGTGCTTGATGGATTTGAACATGAGCATTTTCCTCTGAGCGATTTTGTTTCTAATGGACTAAATCTTGAGGGGGGGTTGCCTGGCAACAAAACACAGCCCTGAGCAGGAAGTATAAGGTTCTCATTTGTCTGCTCCCTTCCTTCCTTCAGAACAATGGAGCCTCTGGATCATGATTTTCAGGACCACCCAGAAATGGAGGATACCTGAAACTGACGAAAGTTTCCTTAGCACCCGGCAAACACTTTTTACATTCACCTTCACTGGTGCCTTTTTCCTGATCTAGAATTGCTGAGTTTCTCTGGTCAAAGCAGAAACAAAGAATTTAGAAAAAGTTTATTATAAGATGAATACCTTGATTTATTTGTGTCCTTTATTCGTATGTTCATGAATTAGGTTTAGTTAAATGTACAACATAGAGGAAGGATTAAGTAAAATATGGGATCCCAATTATGCCAGGAACATCAGTAAATATGAAGATTGTGCTACTATATAGAAAACATTCACAAAATAACACTGAGTAGAGCAGAGCACCAAACTGAAGGTATACTGTGATTCTAAAATGAGAAATACAATTCCCTTCATTGTATTAATTACACTCTGAAATTATTTGTTTGCTATTTATTATCTGCCTCCCCCAACTGCACTGTATGTTCAATGGGACTTTATCTATTTTGTTTATCTCTATAGCTCCATGGTCTTGTGGCAGAGTTTGGCAGACTGTGGCCAGCTGGCCAAATCTGATCGTTTTGTGAATTGAGTTTTATTGGGACACCACCAGACTGATTTGCTTACATATTGTCTGTGGCTGTTTGGGCCCTATAATGGCTGACCTGCGTAATTGTGACAGAGACCATGTTGCATTCAAAGCTTAAATCATTTACCACGTGGCTCATTATGGAAAATGCTTGCTGATCTCTGGCCTAAACCACTACCTGATACATAGTAAGTGCTTAATAAACACTTGTAGAATGAATGAATGTATGAATGAATAAATGAATACATGTGGATAAAGAGTGGAAGAAAATGCAAACAAATAAAACCATGTGCTCAAGGGATAAGACTATGCCTGAAATTTTTTTTTCTTGTTAAATTCCATAATATTTGTTTAAGAATGCCATTTTTTTAAGGAAAGCAGAGGAAAAATTTAAAATGTAAGACTACCGGGCCAGCCGAGTGGCACAGTGGTTAAGCGCTGGCTTGGGAAGCCAGCAGCCCCGGTTCGGGTCCCACATACGAGGGCCAGTGATACTGCCCTCTGCCCCCTCCCCAAAAAAAGACTACCACCTTTGTAGATTGTTGGGAATGTCGTTTTGAGGTCTTGTGGTACAAGAATTGCTGCATTCTAGATTATTGAGTTGTTCACCCATGTTTTCATTTTTAGTTCAAAAGCAAAGCACCCTCATTACTAATTATCCTTCTAATTGTGAGTTAACAGTGGGGAAAGCCGGCCAGTGGGGAGTACTTGAGAAGCTATTCCACAGCAGACTATGTGGGTTGTTCAAACATGAATGGAACAGATCTGACTTGTGTAGTAATGTAAATAATATTTACCAAACTGGCCATTCATCAAAATTAAATTGATCCAAGGCCCCATGAAGCTTGGTTATCTTAGTCTTGACTCCAGACATAACATTTACCTGATAACTCACAGAGCTCCCAGGCTAGCTCCATCCTCTTCAGCATAGCTCTTTGTGGCCTTCACCTTCTTTGTTTAAAATTCAATCTGTTAACCAAGAAAAGAGCAATGAGCCTTTACATTTTTAAAAGATCAAGACAAGAAAATGGGAGAAGAGATATTTTATTTGTTTCACAAAAGGATGAAAATTGGTCTCCCTCGCTTCCATCTCCACGCTTCTGTGAATCTGGGTGGCTCTTTTATAACTATTTAGTCATTTGCTTAATGCTCCTTTAGGGGCCTTTCCAACTAGTAGCATAAGGCAAAAGAGGAGAAGCAATCTATTCACCAAAAGGTTACATTTTTCAAGATATTTTGCACACTCCATTTCACAAAGAAACAATCATCGTAAGAGCTTTGGGACATTAATTTTTCACATATTCAAAATATTCATCTTTAATGCACATGGCTATAGGTTCAAAAGCAACGTTAAGCTTGTGTATGTTGGCCAGAGAAATGCTATTCAAGACTCCCTCCTAGTCCCCTGTTATAAAGGAGTTTTATCCCACTGTGTTCAGTGTTTTCTTTTGCATTTCAAGCCATGGAATAAAATATAATCGAGGTTGCATATTGAGTTTTTTTGGGGGATGTGCATTTTTGTAAATTTACATGCATCTATGTCTTTAATGCACAGTGGTGGCATTTCTCTAAAGTAACTCAACAATAGGGTGCAAATTATTTGATCCTTTTTGCCAAAAGTTAGTGAAAGATCACAATGCCCCAGGAAGAGGCCTGGCCACATGACTGACTTCATTAAATATGGCTGCCTTATCTCTCCCAGAGCCCCCATTTGTAATTAATCATTAAGATGGCTAGATTAAATAGGATCCAATTATGATGAAGGCTCAACTTTCTTCTTTGGAAGAGAGAATCAAAATGATTCTTAAGCTCAGGGTAATACAGCTGTTTGTAAAGATGCACTTCAGAACTCACCTTTCTGGAGTAGAGAAATGAAATGTCTTAGACTGAATAAGACAGAGCAGCAGGCCCAATAAAATCGCACTGATATGTATAAACACACAGAATGAAGCAAAATCCAAGTAGGACAGAATGCCAAAGACACACAAAAGGTCATGCCAACAGAAATGGAGCAAGGATGCTATTTGTGATTCTACTTCATAAAGGACATATTTTCTTACTTCAGTAACATATCTTTGTACACAATTTTAAATGTAGGATATTATTTAAGCCCCTTTTTGTCCATATCTAAAGCTACAGGAAGTCCAGCAGCCGTGTACTCTGCTTTTATTAGGTTGAGTATATCCAGATGATTTTAATAAAGTTTTAAAAGGACATTAGTTTCCTGCTTTTTCAATGAAAACCACTTGCAACATGAATTTAAAGCAATAGATCTATTTCTTTGTCAACACATGCCCTCTTCATGCAAATATGTCACATTTTTATAACAGCCAGCAAAACAGCATACAAACACAATCATCAACTGCATGTGAATAGGAGAAAAATGTCATCGTTGTAAATGTATAAGGATGAAGAAATGGAGAGTGTGATGGGTGCCATGGTATGCTGTCTAGACTCCTCCTTCAGGACTGAGGTTCTTTCTATCTTAACTGCAGAGAGTTTGGGGTCTTGGCTACAGGTTTTCCTCTCTAGGAATTCCCAGCCAGACACTATCTTGTTCTAGGTTATATCTGTTCTCTAGGAACAGTTCACAATCCAATGACTGGACAATATGTATGAAGTGTGGTCACAAAATATGGTGAATGTTTAAATAAAATTATTACAGTAAAAGACACATTTCCATTAGTTCCCCTCAAAATACTCCCCCTCACTTCAAACACACTTATCCCATCATTCTTGCCACTTTATGAAGCAGTTCTGGAAGTCCTCTTTTGCGAGTGTCTTTAGTTGCGCTGTCATGGCTGCCTCGATGTCCTGAATCACTTTGACTTTGGGAAAGGGTCAGAAGTTGCCCAGTGCCAGATCTGGTGAATAAGGTGGATGAGGACACACCATAATGTTTTTGACAGAAATTGCCATACAAGAAGCAATGTGTGACATGGAGCCTTTCTGTCTTGATAAAAAGATACAGTGAATGCTGCTGCTGAGTGCCATCCAATGGAAAAGCAAGGACCTTCAATACAGGAAGTGGCACGCTGAACCTTAGTAACAGTGTGTGACAAGTTTCAACTTGTTTGGTGCAGTCAATCAGGTGTGAGCTATGGTTGAAAGAAGGCATGCTTTGAGGTGTGCTGTAAATCATTCTCCATAATGAGAATGCTCCACATTGATTTTATTTTTAACTTTTTATTATGGAAATGTGCAAACATATACAAAAGCCAAGAAAATAATATAACTCATCAACCTTATCAACGTCTTGCCATTCTTGCTTCATCAAATCCTTTTTTGAAACTGCATTCTTTTATTTTATTTATTTATTTATTTATTTATTTATTTATTTATTTATTTTTTTGAGGGCAGTGTCACTGGCCCTTATATGTGGGACCGAACTGGGGCCGCAGGCTTCCCAAGCCAGCTCTTAACCACCGCGCCACTCACCCAGCAGAAACTGCATTCTTTTAAATTAAACCATTGTACCTATAAATACTTCAGTATATATCTAACATGTAAATATTTTAAAAAACCAAATAACCACTATGCTATTATAACATAAAATGAACCATAATTCCTTAAAACCGTCTAAAACTCAATCTGTGTCCAATATTTCTCAGTTGTTTCCCAAATAGTGGTTGTTGTTTTACATTACATATTGAATACATATTGATCTGTGAATGTTTATTTCCACTTTTAAGACTCACCTCCAGGTAATTATTAATCATATCCCCTACCCAAGACCCTTTCCCTGGCCTTCCACCTGGTCTTCTAGTCTCCATTCTCACCTCCCTCTTAGGAAAACTTTCCTCCTCTTCTCAGGTCAATTTTCCTAAGTTCAGCTCTGTTGTTATTTCTCACCACAAATATCATTATTTCTCAAAGTATAGTCTATAGAACACTGGTCTGTCTACTGCTTTTTAAGAGAGAGAGAGAGAGAGAGATTGAAAGAAAGAAAGAAAAAAGGCTTCTAGTCAAGATGATTGTTATAAGGATAGGAAACATAAAAATGGAGATAGAAAACATAAAAAGAACCAGTCAGACACAAAGATTATAATAACTGAAATGAAGAATACATTAAAGGGAATCAACAGATTAGATGAAGCAGAGGTTTGAATCAGTAATTTGGACGATAAGGTAGCAGAAAACATCCAGTCGAAACAGTAAAAAGAAAAAAAAAGAATCCCGCAAAATGAGGATTGTTTAAAGGGCCTCTGGGACAACATCAAGTGGGCCAACATTCTTATCATAGGGGTACCAGAGGAGAAAAGAGCAAGGAGTTGAAAACCTATTTGAAGAAATAATGATGGAAAGCTTACCTAATCTGGTGAAGGAAATAAACATACAAGTCCAGGAAGCACAGAGAGTCCCAAACAGGCCCACACCAAGACACATCATAATTTAAAGACAAGTTAAAGACAAAGTTAAAGACAAAGAGAGAATCTTAAAGGAAGCAAGAGCTACAAGGGAGCTCTCATAGGATTGTCAGCTAATTTCTCAACAGAAACTTTGCAGGCCGGTAGGAAATATTCAAAGTAAGCACCTACAACCAAGATTACTCTACCCAGCAAAACTACCATTTAGAATCAAAGGACAGGTAAAGAGCTTCCCATACAAGGAAAAGCTAGAGGAGTTTATCGAAGATCACCAATCCAGTACTACAAGAAATGTTAAAGGACTTCTTTAAGCAGAAGAAAAAGAAACAAAAATATGAATAAAACTACATATTTATCAAAACTACTTTCAATGTAAATGAATTAAATGCTCCAATCAAAAGACATAGGGTGGCTAAATGGATAAGAAAACAAAATCCCTACATATGCTGCCTATGAGAGACTCACTTCAGATTGAAAGACACACAGAAACTAAAAGTAAAGGGATAGAAAAAGATATTTTATGAAAATGGAATCAAAAACAAAACAAAACGAAAAAACAAAACCTGGGGTAGCAATATGTATACCAGACAAAATAGACTTTAAAACAGTGTCTATAACAAGAGACAAAGAAGGACCCAGTAATCCCACTTCTGGGTATTTATCTGAAGAAACCCAAATCGCTACCTCAATGGGACATGTGCATCTATATGTTTATTGCAGCATTGTTTACAATGGCCAAGATTTGGAGGCAGCCTGGGTGTTCATCAATGGATGAATGGATAAAGAAGAGGTGGTACATATATATAATGGAATATTACTCAGTCATTAAAAAATAATAAAGTCTTGCCACCTGCAATGACATGGATAAAACTAGAAGGTATTGTGCTGAGTAGAGTAAGTCAGAGAAAGACAAATACCTTATGATTTCACTTATATGTAGAATCTAATGAATAAAATAAATGAACAAACACAACAGAAACAAACTAGTAGATACAGAGAACATTTTGATGGTTGCCAGATGGGAGGAGGGTTGTGGGGATGGGTGAAAAAGGGGCAGGGAGTAAGAAATACAAATTGGTAGTTACAAAATAGTCATGGGGATGAAAAGTATAGCATAAGGAATATAGTCAATAATATTATAATAATTATGGATGGTGTCAGATGAGTACTAGATTTATTGGAATGATCATTTTCTAGGTTATATGAATGTCTAGTCACCATGTTGTACACCAGAAACTGATATAATATTAAATGTCAACTGTAATTGAAAAATTAAAAAAATATCAAAAGAAAAGAGAAATAAAATGGATATACTGTGATCAAATAAATCTGGGAATGCTGTGAATTTCATCTCCTTCTTGGATGTTCTTAATTCATACTAGCCTATTCAAGGCTCTGAGAAGTCTTGCAGTAAAGAACCTGTCATACGTTTTCAATGCAGTATTTTTCAAACCTATTTGGCCATGCAATACTGTGTTTAACCCTTGTTAACATCCCACAGAAACTGTGCTCCATGGAATATCCCTAGGAACCGCTGGCTGCCTGGAATGACATTCAAGGCTATTTGTAGTCTGGCCTCAGGTACACCCTCCAAGTACTAGATCTAGAATTTTCTTTTCATTTTTCTTTTTATGCCCATTGATTTCCACTGCATTCGATAGTGTTTTTGTTGAATCTCTTTTTGTAGAAATCCATCACATGCTTCAAGTCCCAGGCTGTACAAGAAGACTTATACAAACCTCCCAACCAGAATCAATATTCCTTCCTCTGAATTCTCAAAGTACCTGTACAACATATGGCAGTGATGGAGACATTAGGCCCAGAATCATTGGGAATAATGTGGCATTTATCCCCATAGAATGGTTTTGTAGGTTAAAAGAGGGAATAAATGCAGGTGTTATTAAATCTAAGGTCTTGAAGTCAAGGATTGTGTAGAATTAAGCTTTGTATATTTTGATGAATCTTGTACAATTTTGAGACAGAAAATCTTGATTCATGTTTGCTGGGTTGTTATAGTCCATTGTTGACAGATATTCTGGATCATGCATTACCTTCATTACATATTGATGAGATCAATTATCTGTGATTTTGGAGTACTTTTCTGTGTTTTAGGCTATGACAATTTATCCTAGTTGTGCCCTTATATGGCCTTTGAAAGGTCACTTATCCTTTCTGGAGCTCAGTTTCCAGATTTGTAAAATTTAAGGGATTGGGCTAAATCAATGAGTCTCAATTTTTTTTAAACCACCAAGAACCTTTGACAATTAATTCTCCCATGATTTGGGAGACTTGATAATCAGTGATCTTCCTATTTTTGTAATCCAAGTCATAATAAACTTAATTCGATTTGGTTGTTCAGTCTTATCACAAATAAGTGGACAATTTCCCCCTAGGATTTCTATTTCTATAATATTGAACCATGGTACTTAGACACACATTGTGACCTTGATATATAAGAAACATAAGTTGACAACCACTTACTTAGACACACATTGTGACCTTGATATATAAGAAACGTAAGTTGGCTCTTAATTATTTTTATGGCGCCTTTTTGCTTAAAAATTCTGCCATTCTCTGAGGTAAATCAGACAATTCAAAATTCAGTTCTCGCATAGTTTACTCACCTTTTCTGTATGTATTTATGGAGCTGGTGTCACTGTTGTAAAGGAACCAAAGACATGGAACTCGTTGTGTAGAGGGACAGGCTTCTCAGCCTGAGTGATGAGGAGGCATTATCTAGACAAAAACAGGAAGAGAAAGTGAGGTAAGAACAGTGATCATCTGATCTGGACAGAAGGAACTGGTATATAAGCCCCCAAATAAGGGAGATCAGAGAAAGTTTGGTGCTTTGGAGAAATGTGTGTGTGTGTGTACATTGGTATTGGGTAACAATGTAAAATGCATGTCTGAACTTTGTGTTGAGGTCAAAGAAGTTTGCTCAACATGATTCTACACTTCAGAAAGCTTTCTTACAAATACCTGCTATGAGTCACCATGGGAACCAGGTGTTAGACATCAGCAAAGTAGCACAACTCCACCTCTCCCATTAAAACATGGAGCTCCAGGGAGCATGTCCTATTGCTGATACGTTAGAATGTACCAACAAGTTCAAATTAAAAGAAGGACTCCCCTCAGAAGACCCAGAAATGGACTGCTTCAGAAAGATGCATCAGTTTAATGAATTTCATGTTTGTCAGTGGCAGTTCTGGACCATTTTTATGGTGTTAGATATTTGTGGTCTCCTCAGCTTCCTGTGGCTCAGTCACTTTTTTGCTTAGCATCTACCATGAGAGAGCTGGGACCTGCCATCTGTTCTGGGAACTTCAAAGATGTGTTTTGGTTTACATTCTGTTACAATGAAGTCAATGCAAATTTTTTATGTTGTTTAAATTTTTTATTTTACTTGTTGTTATAAGGGGGATAATAATAAGGAGAGTGAACAAGTACCAGCCATAGTTTAATACTGTGTTGGCCTGACTTTTAAAAAAATAAAAAAATAAAAAATCCCAACAGATGTTAGTTTTGATTCATTGTTTTCTGTGGGAATCTACTTTTTACTATTTTTCAAATTGTATTTGGATCCAGATTTGTCTCAGTAGGGGGAAATGCTGAATTTCCATTTAGATATATTCATTTTAACAGTGGCAACGTGCCATACGCTCTTCCTTTTTTTTGTTATTTTTTTAGAAATAGCACAAACACTTCCTTGAGCTTAAGGCTGACCTGAACTTTATTCTACAGCCCTTCAAAGGATAAAGAAAGCCATTGTTTCTCATTGAGGAGAAGACTCTCAATTAGAGTTTAGAGTGAACCAAAAGGCACCATAGAGTAAATGTAATCCAATTCCTACAAATTTTTCAAATGAGGCAGTTGAGATTCAGAGAAGTGACATGAATTGCCTGAGAACATGAGCTCACTCATGAAAAGAGCTGGACCTAAAACTGAGTGCAGGAGAACCAGACAAGGCTCTTTCCATTTGGCCTCACTCTCTCTTCAAATGCTTGGCAATAGCTCCTCCAAGATGGTGGTTTCATGGAAAACATTGGTCATGCAAAACAGATAAAAGTCACTATACATTTTGTTTCTGGCAAGAAAAATTAAAAAGTAATTGATGTTGTAGAATTGGACCTTTTATTTATTGGTTAATTGAGTGTATTATTATTGTAGGAGTTTCTAGAAAAAATGGTAGTTTATCAAGGTTATTTACTGTGACAGGTAATAAGGTGGAAAGAAGTTACCTATGAATACTCAAAGTTTCTTATAAAATGTTTTTCATCTGGAATTGTGATTATTAGAAGTATGTAAATTATAATCAGAAAAACTATCCAAATCACAAACTGGAAGTTGGAATTGAGGAAGGAAAATTTCTAATAATTTAGACTAGAGTTTCTCAATCTTGGACTAGAGTTTCTCAATTTTGGACCTGAAAATTTTTTGTTATGGGGCTAACCTATTATTATTTGATATTTAGCAGCATTCCTGGCCTCTACCTTGTAGATGCCATTAACACACCCACATTTTTGATAACCAAAATTGTTTCTAGGTCTTGCCAAAAGTCTCCTAGGGGAGTGAAATTGCCCTCAGTTGAGAATCACTAATTTAGACAAGTTTGGATGTTTAAAAATTAAGGGAATAGTTCCTGTGTTAGGAGATAGGCAGAGGGAGAGGGAGGAAAAGAGAGAGAGGAAAGGAGAAAGAGGGGGAAAAGGAGGAAGAAGAGAGAGAAGTATTCTTTCTGATTATAAATGTAATAAATACTTACATTTATAAAATATGAAAACATATGTGATTTAAATAATGACAAATTACCTCAGGTCAGTCTCATCATGTCACAGTCAACAGAATCACAAGTATGACATCCAAAATCAGTGAAAATAAATTTAGCTGTGTACCAAAATATCCCTAAGAAATGTGGGAACAGAAAATATAGTTCATGGCCCCTGAAATACCCTTAAACCCCTCTTCAGCCATCTATTGGTTTCTCTTATTACAAAAACAGATTGCTCTTTCATAATCTCTCTTCTTGTCTCTCAGACTTCCAGCCCTCAAATTCCAGCCCTTGCTAGCTTTTCTGTCTCTTCTCCCTGCCCATGCTTTAGTATCCACCAACTCAGTTCTTCCATGCATGGTTCTCTGGCCTTTCTGGTCTAGATCCATGTAACCTCTTATCATGCTGCTGTCTTACCCACTGCCTAGATCCACACAACAAAAGACCTGGAACCCAGGCAAATACTAAATCTTCCTTGAAACGTTCTGAGCTTAGGGAAGGTTTTAAACCCTTACATAAGACTATTTTGATCACAGTCATACTAGCAAGAATAAGGATCATTAGCAATTCCACTACTCACAAACTTTACAGTTATTAATCCGGTAGATATTTAGGTAGGTGGTTTTGACATCTGAAACTGTAAGAAGAGAACCAAGATGAAAATATATAGCATTCCCCAGACATGGTGGGAAAATAAGATGACTTGAGTTCTGCTTCCACATCCCTTTTTCCATTGAATTATGAGGCTGACTGCAGGATGTTTCAGTTTTATATGGGAACATCATCATCATCATCATCATCTTTCATCACCATCTTTTATTAAGTACTTACTATGTGCCACAGAATAAGTATTTTACAAGCATGTCATACTTAACTTTTGTTACAACTAGTAACACAGTTGCTATTAATATTTCCAATTGACCAGTGAGGAAATGGAGTCTCACAGTGGTTACATAAACTATACAGAACCACATAGCTATTAACTTTTTACTCATAAGTGGAAGAAAATCTTCCATGCTCAGGTCTCTCTGGCTTCACCTCTTCCTTTGCCATGTATCTGTCTTTGAACACATGGGGTGGTAAGTGGCCAGGTGAGGAGCATCCTGCTGCCATTTCCACACCTCTTCCAACAAGGCCCATGGACGGCTGGAGGAGGGCTGTTTAGGTGGGCAAGAGGAGACACTTTGCCCATGATTTCTATTTTAAGAACCTATCCAAATATTCTTCCCCATGCATGTCAGCCATGTGTGCTCCAACTGTATTTGGAAATCTCTTCCGGTCTCGCCACTCAGAGTATATACTCCCCAGAACTGCAATATCAATATCACGTGAAAATTGTGAGAAATGCACAATCTTTGGCTGCACTCCAGACCTACTTAATAGTTACCCAGGTGATTTGAACACAGTGTTCTCAGGATATTAGAAAGTGGTCCCAATACAAAACTTCCTTGGTCCAGTGGTTCTCAAAAGAGCACACTTCAAGTTTACTTGGTGGGCTTGAAAAAACACAGGTTGCTCAGCCTCCCCTTTGTTCTAGGATTTTGGGTTCAGTAGATCTGGGGTGGGCCCAAGATTGCATCTTTGACAAGTTCCATCGTGGGCAGGGCACCACAGTTTGCAAACCATTACTATTGTCAAATAAATTGAGAAGCTGCTAAAAGTTAAACCAAATTAAACAGTTGATTGTCTAACAGGTCTCAGAGTTGTTACTTGGTTTCTAAAATTGTTGGCCCATTGAAATCATTTTTTTTGAGGGGGAGGGCAAAATATCATTATAAATTAGTGTTCCACATAATAAACGTTGGGAACCACTGCTCTAGAAACAATAAAATCTGGAAATTTTACTAAAACAAAACAAAACAAAAAAAACTGAATGTAGTAAAATGACCTCTTTGGTTGGGTGAGGGGTAGTCTTGGTTTTGGTGTAATGTCAGCACAGCTGTTGTGTCTTATAGCAAATGAATAGCACATTTCTCCAAGGGATTTGTACAGATTGAAAATAAATGATAAATTATTGAGATTCACATAACATTGACAAGGAATTAAAAAGAGACCAAAAATATATCTGCAATGACATTTAAATTGCTGTTTCATCCCCCTTATTGAAATACAAGTGAAGAATAAAACATTGATTAAATAGAAAGCATTGACATTTTACTCCTGTGGTGCTGGATACCGGCCTAGACAAAGGGCCGGTTAAATTCGAAAGACAAAGAGTCCTTTTGTGAGGCAGTAAGTTCATCTGGGAGAAATATTAAGTGAAGTCTCAAAGGAGAGAGTTCTCCAATGTTTTTACCTACAACATTCATTGAAAGGCAATAGGTAAAATCATATTCAAAATATATGGGAGTAGGAAGATGAAGGAATTTATTAAAGGATGGAATTGGGATATACATAACACTCAACTTTTGCCTCCAGTTAGGGAAATTTATATTGGGAAATGAAAATCACAATGAACAATGAGATATGAGTAAGAAGATACACTCTGAGCAAACAAAACATAAAATGTCAATTTTGTCATATTCTGTATGGGTAGGAGATATAGCAGTGAACAAAATGGACATTTTGTCTACTCTCAAAGATATGTAAGGAATACAGGCTTAAAAATAATAAAACAATAAATTAAATAAGTGTTGCATTTGAAGATAAACCAGGAGAGCATATGGAGAATAATAGGGATTGGGTACATTTGCTTTAGAAAATGTGCTCAGGGAAAGCTTCTCTGATGACTTATTTGAGCTAAAAAAGAAGCAACTAGAAGAAATGACCCATATACATGTTTGAGTAAAAACATTCTAGGAATCCAGAATAGTGTCTAAAAAGGACTATAACTGAGAAAAAAAATCAGGATATTTATGGAACTGATTTATGATTATGAAAGGAGACCACATTAAGTGAACACTTGCTTTGTACAAGTGACCACACTGAGTCATATGTGTGAGTGTGTGCCTGTGCATGTATCAGGCTGGAATGGGGTGGGGTGATAGTACTCAAGATCAAGTTAGACCTTGGTCTCCTGATTTTGGCCATTTCATTTTCCATGATTCATTCACTCAGCCCCCAAATGGTTCAAGCTGGTTTCTGCTGTGTTAATACAGAACAAATAAATCATTTGGCTCCAGTTCTACATGTAGAGTCATGTGTAGTGTTAGTAACTGTTGTTCCTGTTAAAATATTCTTTTATATACCCTGCTTGTTGTTAAGAGCTATTCCTTGACATTCAGACTGAGTTCAATTTTGGGCAAACAACTCTAACAATTTAAAGTTGCTCAACAACTTTAAATCTTTAAGGAGGCTTATCACACCCCTTCATAGTAGTACTACAACGATGAAAGAGGGTTTGGACCAATATTGGGGAATAATGAGCCTACGAGGATTCAAAGTCATTCCTCCTGCTACGGATTATTGTAAAAGAGTTTCAGATAAGTAGATGTATTAGGTAGATTTTAAGTATAAAGAAATGATTGGTTGAGGTATTTAACAAGGTACAGAAAAAAAGATTTCTTAACCCCAGCCTTAGAAAAATGAGCATGCAAAGAATATAAATATATCTAGAAATGATTTTTTTTGAGGAACATTCTAGAAAGTGAATGTGCAGAAGATTATTTTTAAATTATTAAATATAACTTAAACAAAAATAAAAAGCATGCAGAAGGACTCTGAAAGGTTGGGGTTAATTATCAAATTGTTTTACTCAAGTCTCACGGGATAGCCATTCCTGAGAGACAAAGAGGACCCGCAAGCGAATTCAAGGAAAGCAAGATGGCTCAGATTGGTAGAAAGAAAGGGTTTATCTTTCCTCCTGTGATTTCCGGTGCTATGACTCTGAGCATTTGTCTTCTAAGAAGTTCAAAACCTTGAAATAAAAACGCTCTCCCCTGTCATAGCAGAGCACAGGCTATGTGATTGTGTCATCAATCAGAAGTCTCAAATATGTTATTTGCTATGTGCTTTTAAGTGGCATCAGGTTAATCAAGGCTGGATGAAATCATCTGAAGAAGAGGCAAAAATCTGCTTTTCTTTTACTTTCTGCAAATAGCCTGATTATGTAATCATACCCCAGCTGAATCTGGCTTGTGTTGTTAGAGGAATTATCTCCTCATTAAAAACAAATCTTAATAGGCCTAATTTGAAGGCTGCTTTTGTCTGTAACTTGATCAAGAGGCTAATGACTGTGAGCTATGCTAAACAGAGGGAGAGTCAAAGAAAGTCAGAGACATTAAACAGTGCCTATTACAGTCACATTAGAGTGCTTTTGATATGCAAATGAGCACACAAGGCAAAAAACAAAAGTATAAATGGGCTTGCTTCTACTTCATTTCTGGATTCTCTCCTTAGGGCATGCAGAAAAAACAAAGTCTCTAAGAAATGATTCAGTTTGAGAGACATATAATTATTCTTTTCAGGACCTTAGTCTCCTTAGTTGTAAAATGGGGATAATGTCTACAAGTATTATACTGGGGTAGTTATAAGGATTAAAAGAATGAATACATGGGAGGCATTTAGCAAAGTGTCTGGGTTTCTAATCCATCCCACACACAGTGATAGCACTTACTGTGAGATTTAGCTATTATTATTGGTTTTGTTATTATTATTGGCATTTTTTCTACACTGTACCAGTCAGAATATCAGTCATCGAGTCACAGAATTTTGGAACTGGAAAACATTGAGGATATTGTTTCCAGAACTGTCTTCCATGAATATGCACTGGTATTCAAGATATTATTGTAGTTCTATGAAAATGGGTATCTCTAGTCCACGACTTTGGGTTAAATACAATCAACCGCTGCTCGCCATGGAGCCTTCCAGAGCCTGTAATAGGCCTGCAGTGTGAATCTCAAAGAGACCCTACTCAGTGTTTCCTATACTTGTTTGATCCTAAACCCAGTTTTCATAGAATATCTCAAAATCCCTGGAGGAAAATTAGTTCTTGAAGAAAATATGGAAGACAACGCATTGACTCCCAAAGAGGAACCTAACTTCTCCTAGGCCCTCAGCTGGTTGGGGGCAGAGCCAGGATTCAAGCCTGTGTCTCTGGGAGCCTGCTCTAGGATGCTCTGCATAAAGCTCACAGCTTGTTCCGTCCTGCGTTTCTACAGGGAAAGATCTTGGGTGAAATGAGGAGTAAACTGCTGGCTAAAACATGGACACAGTGTGAGCCGGCTGAGTGGCATGGTGGTTTAGCGCTGGCTTGGGAATCCAGCGGCCCCGGTTCGGGTCCCACTGCCAGTAACACTGCCCTCAAAAAAAAACCACAAAAAAACAAAAAACAAAACATGGACACAGTGTAAGTGCCCACTTCCCCCCGTATGCTCATGCAAGTTATTTCACTTTCCTGGGCTCATTGTTACGTCCTCTGAAAATGGGGATAATAACTTTATCTGCCTTGTGGGGTTGTTGAGAATTTAAATGACACAATGCATGGAAAGCACATATATTAATTACAAACAGTCTATTATTGTTCCTGGCACATAGTACGTGCTCAAAATATGTTGCCAGTTATTGATAGTGTTTTAAAATGAGGGCAGATCTGATGACAATTGATTATTTGCTGTCAACTTCTTTTTAAGAGTTTGTTAGCAGAAGCTCCTCTATAATGCTCTACTGTGTGCAATGCTAGGAGTGCTCTGTAACACTGAACCAGCCTGGAAACAAATCAGCCCCTCCCTCTTTACATCTGAAGGCCAGTAGAAAAGGACTGTTAACCACTCCAGGCAAGGGAGGAGATTGTAGCCTATTGGGGTTTTCTGATTCCTTTGAAGGAATTTCTCAGACAGGACGCATCCAAAGACCTCAGACCAACGCTACTTAGGGCAGGAGTGCCGTAGTGTGTGCATGGGTCAGGCTTATCTGTGAACTTCTTGTAACCAGTCCACAGTAACGTAAGTATGAACATAGAGAATCAGCATTTGGAAACTTCTATAGCATTTTATAGAGCAACTTGATGTCTCTGCACGTATTGAATACAGATGAGTTTTTAAATGGGGCTTGTATTTGAATACCTTTTTACAATTTCATTTTTCTAGTAATTTATTTGTATGGTATCTTACAAAAGCATCAGTCAAGGACAGATTGAATATTAAAACAAAACAAAATGAAAAAAACTTCTCCTTTACCTTAGGTAGTTTGAGAATTAGTCTAAAACAGTTGTTCTCAAAAGTGTGATGTAGGACCAGCAGTGTTAACATCAGTTGGGAAATTGTTAGAAATGAAATTCTTGGTTCCACCCTAGACCTGCTCTATACAAATTTTGGGGTAGGGCCCAGTGATCCTTATTTTAACAAGCGCTGCAGGTGATATATATGCACACCAAAATTTTAGAAGCATTGAAAACATCTCCAGGATAATTGTGACTTCTTCCAAATTTAATAGAACAGGAGTAGGAATTATATCCCAAACACTTCTGTGCAAAAATAATATGACACGATTTCTCTAAAATAAAATTAAATGTTACCCTGAACTATCATTCATTCAGGTTGGAAGTAATTTCAATGTCAGTTAGGATTAGGTTCAGTTATGGGCAATGGAAGCCTAAAATAATAGTGGTCAATTCAATAAGCAGAATTTTGAGAACAAAAACAAGGCAGTAAAGGCTCTCTTAAGGAGAATTCCATTTCCACCCTACAATCCAAATCCTCTGAAACAAGAGGACACAGAGGTGTGCCTACATTTTTAATAGAGTAGGAAAAACTCAGGGAGGACCCAAAATAAGACTGAGTGTAAAGCCGTGCCATATCAACAACGGTATTTCTTCAGCCTCTGTGGTAATCCTGGAGCCAGATCAATACTAGAAGGTTCAAGGCCCACTCTGAATATCTGGGAGTTGTTTATACATCATGCAGTTTTTTTCCCCTTTCACCGTTGTCTGCTGAGGTCTGTAAAACTCCCTTCATAGGTTTTGGAACCCAAATTATGTTCTTCTTATCCTCAATGGTTTTGTCGAGGATTTTTCTCACTTGTCATAGATTTTATTTTCTTGGTACATTTCTTTGTAACTGGAACTCTCAAGCAAAAAAAGGTGGGTGGAAACACATTTTTACAAATTCATCATGGCCCTGGCATTTAAATCATCCTCTAATTGAAACATTAATCTTCAGTGGACAAGAATTAGATCTTGAGACTGATGCTTTGTGCAAAATTTAGTTTCTTTCAAGTCTGCCATATTTCTATAGGTTCCTCTTTTCACTGTTTCCAGTTTGTAAGTAAGGGATTTTATACTTCTTTTGGTCTAGGATACTAGCAACAATGCTTATAATAGCAATATTTTTTTAAATGCAAGTGACAATATTGGCAACTTTAGAATGAATTGTCATACATTTCCCAATGTCTACTACTGTGTCTAATGAATTATGTAATATTTGTTGTGTATTAAAGAATCAATTATATAATTGTTATTAGTATTTATTTAGTTGTAAAGTTTTCAAAATGATAGATTCAGAAGACCAGAGTTGATTTACTGCTGTTTATGTTTCCCACTGTCATGTGTTCCACTGTATGAATCTCTACCATTTGTTTCAGAGTCAAAAATCCCCAGAAAATATAAGCTTCTGAATTTAGATATATTTGAAGCTGTTTTTCCTCCTATTCTTATTTACTTCTCTAACAAAGAATTCCAAAAAGAAAATGGGAATCTTATCAAATATTATACAATTTACATTAATTTTATAGGAATAACTTGTTATGCCATTTGGATATCAACCTCATTCTTTACTTCCTTTTACTTTCGTACTCTATTATACCTTTCCCCTCATTTTCTTGCTTAGCTTTAAAGAAGAATAAAATTGCTTGCAATTTCATTCAAAGATATTCGCTTTTGAATATTTTGGTTCATTTCCCTCTAATCTTAAAGACAGCATTTTAAAAACACTGTCTTTGTTTTTTAATATCTACATGCATTTGACTTATATCCATATGAATTCTTCTTTTCCAACTTATAAAACAATACATACTTGCCTTCACACATGCAAACCAAATAAAGTGCATAAGGAAAAACATTGGCTGTGTTTTGTTGCCAAAACACAAATCTTTGGACCTGTTTACCCCCCAATCAGGCAATTTTGCCTGCCTTTCGTAACTATTGGTTGGCTGCTGGTGGAACTTTTCTTTCAAATTATATGAAGGGCAAGTAGTCCTCTATGGTCCCCACATCAATTTGGATGGATCCTTTATGAGTTTCAAGATAACATTTAAAATAGATGCAGTTTTGCAACATGTTCTCCTACTTAAGCAGTGTTAACAACTTACTCCTCTGGCTTGCTAGAGTGAGTAGCAACAGGGCAGCCTAGTTAATCGAGTGTGAGATTAAATTTTTTATGTTTTAATGTTTTTCTGTTTAACAAGAAGTGCTGGACAATTTATAACAAAACAAAAAAACAAAACCTTAAGTGTAAAGTCAAGAAGAGAAAAGGCATATGTGGTTTTTCACATGAGGAGGGGCAAAACCATTTAAATTAAGCATACTAGTCAGCTGTCTTCCCACACATCAAAGATTAGGTGATCTCGGGTATACAAATTAAATCAAGAAAATGTAAACCCTGTACCTCTCAGTTTTATGAACATTTCAGTTTGCCTTGTCTTTCATTTTATACCCACCAGGCAGAGCCCCAGTGGTAATGAGATGGAATTTCCTTCAATGGTCTCTGATTTACATAGACCAGAATTTATTAGTTCCTCTCTCCTGAGAAGAAGAAGGTGGATTCAGAAGAGATGGGGACCATGAGTGCAGCAGACTTATATTTCTGATTAGATCTTGACAGCCACTCAGCTTGTTCTAGAAATTGAAGGGAAATAAGGTTTATGGGAGAAAGAAAAAAAAAAAGGAGGATGAGAGGGAGGATAGGGTATGAGGAGCTGTGTACACTTACGTGTAGCCCCAGAAGGCTGACTACATGGCGCACTTGATTTCACCCCCTCCTGCCCTGGACAAACATGTTAATCAGCCAGGTCACCTTTCCCACTGAGCTGGGATATAGCCTCAAAACCATTCTTGGTACAGCCCTCTGGGCAGCTGCTACCAATCTGTCTGGTTGGCTTATGAGATTGATTTACTGAGTGCATTATTTATTCCTTTATTCAACATTCAACGGACATCTAAGCTGGTCCAAGCATGTTAAAGACATTCAGAAGTAAGACATGAAACTTACATTTTCATGAAAAGAAACCTTTTTATTGACTATTTTGGCCCTGCACATTTGCTTGGCATGCAGTAGGTGCTCAATAAATTTCTTTTATCACATGGCATTGAATTGGCTTGTAAAGAGCATTCTGGTATCAGCTGACACAGCTGAAACGTGGAGTGTGGCTATGGTTCTCCCTCAAATAATGAGAACATTTGTTCCATCTCAGTTCACTTCCAGCTCAAGGTCTATTAAAAACAAACTCACCATCAAGATTAGTTGTCAACTGGATATGTTTCGAGGGGCAGGGGTAGATAGCCAAGAGAAGAATCATACATAGAAACTCATGTTATGCCTTACACCTGACCTCTTGAGTGTCTCTTAGATCGGCTGATTGGATTCTTGCTAGAGCACAACATCAGACTCCGTCCTCAAAGGAAATAAATTAAGCTACACTACAGGAGGACAAATGGCTAACATTGTGCTCTTGCTAGCATCTTGTGTGCAGCTGTGAACAGCTGTGTTAGTGCCAGTTAAGCATGATAGCATCGTTTGGGGAGGAAGATAAAGGGCAATTCATTCACAAAGCACTATTCAAAGCATCTCACAGGTGCCTTCGCAGGACTGGTTTTCTGCTATCTCCTTTCTGTCTGAAATTTATACTGAATTAAGGTGATTGGGTGATATAATTCTGCCAGAATTATATGTCTTCTCTCTCTAGGAATAGTGTTTATGGAATACATGCTGTAGCATTCATAAACAAAAACTAACCAGGAAAAGCATTCCCTCTGTGACAAAGAGGATTAGCTCTGACTCTGGAGTGATCCTTTGACCATTTATTCATTCCCTCATGAATAAGCCTCAGTTTTCCCTCCTCTGGTAGAGAAGGCACAAAATGTCCCAAAGAGAGGGGCACTGTTGGAGAACAGCTTTATTTATCACCCTTATTTGAAATTTTACTCCCCTTTAAAGAAGTCGTCAGTTGCTTGTCCTTTGACTACAAACGGTCAGCTCCTTTAGTGAACCAGGACAGGATCAGATGCTGTCAGTGAAGGTGACATGAAGAAGTGAGAAAAGGGCGTCCTGTAAAAAGAGATTGGAACGGCACTTGGATGTTTGTTTTAAACAGACTTCAATTTGCTACTTGAAGGGAATATTGTGTGTATGGGATGCCCTCTGGAAAAATGGAGTTAGAAGATAACCAATGAAATTAAAATTGGATAGAAATCCTAGGTCGGTGTTTCCAATGCTGGCCCAGTACACAGTTAGGTTTCTCTAGAAACAAACCCAAAGAGAGAGAGGCTGTGATCCTGTTTATTTTTATTCTGACTATTCATGGGTCCCAACCTCCTTTCCTTTGAGTTAGATCCTGTTCCAAAGGGAATGAAGCTAAAAGACAGAAATTTGATGTAGGAAGAATCTGACTTGTCCTAACTCCAGTATCAAGTTTGTACACATAGACTCTTCACAGGCACATGTAAAAACTGAGAATTAAGGGATGACCTTATTACCAGCAGCACAGAAATCTGAATCCAGGCCCAGCTCTCAGCCTCCAAGTGCCCAGTCATTAGTATGCCCACCAAGGCCCTTGAGTCCCCATGCAAACAAGAGCCATGGTGGGATGTTCTGTCTTTCAGAGGTACCTTCAAACAACAGAAGTGGGCTAGGCCTTCAGGCTAGAAGCCATGAGAGATGTGCTTCCAAAAAGTGCACAGAAATTTTACTTTTTAAGATCAAACCATATTCATCAACACTGGGATATTGATATTTAAGCCAATCTGATCTTGGTGGTGGCTGGTGGAGGGGAGGGAATTTTGCTAATAATTACTCCTTAACTTAGTTGTTTAGATATTCATTGACCTGGTGAAAGGAGTCTCTAATATTTGAGCTCCCAACATTTGTGGCAGTTGCAAGAAGGGACACAGGGGATTCAGTCAGATAGGAGAATTCATGTTGATACATTTTAATAGTTTGTGGACTATCTAAATATATTATTATTTGAGATCATTCTTTGGAAATTGCTTCATTCATGTATGTGTGTGTGTGTGTGTGTGTGTGTATATATATATATATATATATATGCACACACACAAATATTTAACAGTATAATTACCATATATTTATGGATTTATTATTATTATTATTATATTATTTTATTCTTTTATTGTGAAGTAAACATTTTTTTTAATTAGCTTCAGGTGTACAACACAGTGCAATAGTTATACTTTTACCCCTCAAAGTGACAACCCCCCTCCCCCAATTCACCACCCCACTCCTCCCCCCATATCATACATATCTATTACAATTCCTTTGACTTCTTTCCACAGTATAATCCACATCCTGTGGTTATCTATATATTCAATTACAGTTGGCAGACAATATTATACAACATCAGTTTCAGGTATACAGTGTAGTGATCAAGCCTCTACTCCATCCATGAAGTGGTCTCCCTAACAAGACATGTGACCATCTGACACCCCACAAAATACTTACAACATTATTATATTCCCTGAACTGTCTTTCATATCCCTGTGGCAATATTGTAGTTACCTATTTATGCTGTTTAACCCCTTCCCCTTCTCCCTCATCCCTACCCGCCTCCCAACTAGCAACCCTGTTTTTCCTGTATATCGATAAGACTGTTTCTGTTTCCTTTGCTCATTCAGTTTTTCAGATTCCACATATAAGTGAGATCATATGGTATCTGTCTTTCTCCGACTGACTTATTTCACTTAACATAATAGTCTCTAGGTCCATCCATATTGTTGCAAATGGTATGATTTCATTCTTCTTTATAGCGGAGTAATACTCCATTGTGTAAATGTACCACAGTTTCTAATGGATTTATTATTTAATTCCTAAAATAACAGCTAATATTCCATTGCACACTTACTTAGCTCACTTAATTCTTACAGCAACCCTATAAAATTGTTTATTTATGACATGCTATAGGTGAAGAAGCAATAGTACAGTAAGACCTACACTGTCCAGTAGAATAGCCAATAAGTATATGTAATGATTGATATTTAAATTACTTAAAATTAAATGCACACCCAGTCCCTCAGTCACATTAGACCCATTCCAAGTGTTTAAGAGAGCATTTCCATCATCATGGAAAATTCTGTTGAAAAGCTCTGGAGACTCTAGGCCAGTTTCTTGACTTTGGTGGTATTGACATTTGGGGCCAAGTAATTGTTTGCTGTGGGGGACTGTCCTGTACATTGTAGGATGTTTAGCAGTCACTACTCACTAGTCACCAGAAACACTCTCCCCAGTTTTATGAACCAATAATGCCCCCAGATAGTATCAAATATGCTGTGGGTAGGGGGAGTATGTTCATCCCTGGTTGAGAAACACTGCCTAGACTAAGCTTAGAGTTTATAGGCTGGGTGCGAACTTAGGTAAATTGCTTTCAATTCTTTGAGCTTAATTTTCCATATTAGCAAAAGAGTAAAAAAAAAATAGAACACATTTACATAGGGGTTTGCAAGGGTTAAAACTATAGGTAAAGATTCTGGTAGAGTAAAAGCACATCAAATGGCTTTTCGGACTGTAATGCTCTGACTGCCCAGCTAACTGAGGGATATTTAGATTAGCTTATGTGGCATCTGGAAGCCTGGAAACAAAAAATGTCTGCTTGCTGTTCCAAATCTCTATCCATGAGCTTCATGTTTAGATAACTGGAAGGCTGAAGACAATGACAGATTTGATTGATTTGTTTATGTAGCAGAGCCTATGGACATGAAAACTCTTTAAAAAACAAAGAAAACTCTAACTAAAGACAGAAAACTGTCTTTCAGCCTCATTGCCTGAATTTTGTCAGGATGGCCTTAAGAGTGTGTGGAACAAGAAGGCAATCAATTAAGGAGGAAGGTTTTAAAATTTTTCTATAAAAACTGAATCAGACATTTAGATCAATTATGATAATGATTAAAATACATTAATGGATAACTGTCAGAGAAGTAACTGAAGTTTCAACCTCAAATGTCTAAGTAGGCCCATTTAGACATTGGCCCTATCACTGTATCGGGTTTAGATTACCATGTTAGTAGAGTGGAATGATGATTAAGTGAATATTTTGGAAGTTTGTGCCTATCCTTGACTTGAAAAAGAAACAAATGTAAGTGTTTTACAGGGGAGACTATGATCAACTTATTTTAATCCTTGAGATTTTTCCATGGTTTGTATGATTAAGGTGAATGTAACTTTCGGAATATAAAATTGTCATTAGATTGGACAGTATGAACCAATACTTAACCATTTTTGACCCATAAGAAGGGAAACTCCATAAGATTTCAAACTAATGCATTGAAGAGAGGAGTAGAAATATTAATAGAACAGTTTGTTTCTTCAATATATGTTTGTTCCAATAATTGATACCCGATAGGTCATCTCTCTATTAGAAACAGAGTTCAGGTTCACTGTTCACATAATAACCTGGCCATTTGTCATGCATTTACGAAGTATTAGGCCCTAGGTTAAGAATTAAGCATTACCTCATTAATTTCATTTAAACTTCACAACAGTAGGAAGAGGGCTTAATTTCTTTCCATTTTGAAGATGAGAAAACTGAACCTGAGAAGGTTTGGCTAACTTGCTAGTAAGACAGCCAGCCAGATTTCAGACTTGGATCCGCACAATTCCAAAGCTTTTGGTCACCTGCCATCTTACAGCTACATGTCAATGGTGAAGGAGATGCTCATTCTCACATGCTATCTCTCACATCCATAACTCGCACTCCCACACAGTAGTTCTGCTCACCTCATCTAAACAACATGGGACTTAGTTGGTGTCATATTTTATGGTCTCAGTACTTTTGTCATATTAATTCAAGCAATCAGATTATGAGTGAGACATCTTTCACACTTTTGCGCACAAAATAGTTTCTTCTTAAAATGCACCAATCTGCCAAAATCTCTGCAAAATGTTTTTTTTTCTGATTTCTTGTTCATCAGAGAAAAATTATGACTATCCATGTTAAAAAAGGAAGTAAGTTCTTAAAAAAATCAATCAAATCAGTTCAATACCAGTATGTTCGAGATACAAAAGATATTAAAAATGCCTCAAAGAGAGGATTCACTTATTTGGAATTACTGAAGGGAGAGATAATCCTGAATTAATGAAATGTCAATTAAAGTATGAGTTAAAAGAAGGAAAGTTTTATTATCTTTTTGCTATCTCATGGATGAATAAATCAATCAAACTGGAGTCTGAAAAATATAAAATGATATAAATTGGGCAAAAATAGAACCATGTGGAGTTCTCATTGGGCCTATTTTGATGAACAGATGAGGGCTATTTGAATACAGTTTTCCATTGACAGTATTTATAGGTCAAGATGCTACTACAGTTTTGGAAAAAAATAGTTCTTGTAAGCTGGTAAACATTTTCCTTGCAATCTGTTTATACCGATATATATGTGTGTGTGTGTGTGTGTGTGTGTATAGCAGTGTACTTTCTGTGTGTGTGTGTGTATTTATATATATATATAATATGTATCATGTATATGTTGTGATATATATATATATATATATATATACACACACACATATATATAACATCACAAAAAATAATGAACTTTCCAGACACTATCTAAATAATTTTAAATTTTGAATTGTTGGGAGTGGAATTCATGAATTTTTTTTATATAATCAAACTAAAAAAAACCCAAAAACTTAAAATAGAACAACTGAAAATGGTTACTTCTCTCTATTTGAACCAGTCACTATTCCATCAAATTTATCACTCTTTTCATACAAATAACATGGAAAATTCTAATTTCCTGTGTTGGTATCAATTTTTGGCTTGGTAAAGTATTTAGTCCTACTTTCAATGTCTGTCTAGAAGAAATAGCTATCTGATATAAAACAGGTAGACTAGCCAACAAAAAAAGAGAATGAATAATCTTAGAGGAAGAAAGAAAGAAACAGAAAAGAATGAATGTATTAGATATCTATTGCTCATAACAAATTATCCCAAATCTTAGGGGCCTAAAATAACAAATATGTATTACTTCACATTTTCTGTAGGTCAGGAATCTGGAAGCAGTTTAGCTGGTTGATTCTGGCTCAGGGTCTCTCATTCTCATGTGAATGAATCAAGGCATCAGCCAGGCGACAGTAACCTAAGATATGACAGAGGTAGACATGAGAGGTGTTGAGGGGGATTGAAATGAATACCAACAGGGAGACCAGTCTTCTTATAGCCTAATTTTGGAAGTAACATCCATCCCTGTGCCAAATTCTGTGTGTTACAAGTGAGTCAGTAAAGTCTAGTCCACACTCAGGGGAAGGAATTGCTAAGGGACATGGATACCAAGAGGGCCATTTAAGAGGTAGCCCACCACAGATTTTTTTCTGTGCTGATAGCTATTCTACCTTCTGAGGACTCCCTAGAGTTGTCATCTATACAAAGAATTCTTGGTGACATGAGAATGAGAAATAAAACAGGGAATAAAAGTATCTAAACCGTATTTCGGTGCTTGGTTTTCTCCCTCTGTGAATTTTTCCCTAGTCCAATTAAAGAAAAAGATTCTGTTCCCTGATATTGTAACTGTTCACCCAGAGTTTACAGCCCAGAAAGACTCATGCATTGGTCATTTCCATTACACGACTTGAGAGGAATCAGAGCCCCCCTTGTTACATCTTTAAAGAGGCCATATGATTCTTGGGGGTGTAAAACATACAATATATCAAAGGGGGAAGAGTCACCCACGAAGGGACAAAGATTGGTTCTTGAGGGGTAAAAAGCTCGTACTCTTTCTTACTCTTTTTAAAGTACAGATACACATACAGTACATAAACAGATATACGATATATCTGTGGTTTTAAAATTTTACAGGGGTGTGATTAGGGGCAAAAAACTCCTTCAAAGCTCCTCTGGGAGGGTGATAATGAGAAAACCTTGATGTAGGATAAGCCAGTAAAGAGAGTTCTAAGGCAAGGAAGACTTCATGGAAGGAGGGACTTTGGTGCAGATTCCGTTGGGGCTGGAGAGGGGGAGTTGAGATTTGGAATTTGGCAGAGTGTCAGTTGACTTTCCCAGGTACAAACTGAGCTGCGGTTTTACTCCTTGATCTGATTTTACCTAATTTCTACCTTGCAGGGATTCCTCCCAGTTTATGACTCACTGAAAGCTCCTGTCTGATTTTTGGCACACAGCTATGTAGAAATTCATTTTAAACATGTTTTCTAACATTTCTGAGAGATTTGGGTGGGGTTGGTGGGGAAGGTTGTAGCAAGTGTTTACTTCATCAGCTAGAAATAGGAAGTATTAATTATAGACTGAGAAAAAATTGACTCTATTTTCCCTGCCCTTCCTCCTTCTTCCCACTTCCTCTATTGGATAGAAGTAAAGTCTGTGAGTTGAAGGAAGGAAGAGGAAAGGACTAGAACATAGGCAGGAGGGTGTGGAATAGAGTAGGAGAGCGCAGTGGCAAGAGAACCCTGGCACTATCAGCTGTCATATGAGTTTGCTCCTGGTGCTCCTCCTGGTGTACCTAGATTTCAGTTTCTCATCTTTAAAATGAAGAATTTGTTAAAATAATGCTTAAAGTTGACTCCAGTTTCAACAATATATGATCCCATGAAATACCATCTCCATTTTCACAATAATATCTTAAAGCATAGCTGTTAGAGTTGTGTATCTTTGGGTTAAGGTTTTGATTCTCCTATTGCAATTCAGATAGTCAGTAGACTTGAGTTAAGCTGTTAATCTATAATTGTCCCTTCATGTGAACTGCACATCAACACAATATGGGGGAAAATATACTCCAACTCTGAGGAGTCTTGATAGATTTAATATAGGAGTCAGGGTTCAAGTCCTGTGGACTCTCCAGGATTTGGAAGGTTCTGAAGACATATTTATCTTAAATTACAATCTTTTTTTTTTTTGAGGACAGTGTCACTGGCCCTCACATGTGGGACCCAAACCAGGGCCGCTGGCTTCCCAAGCCAGCGCCCAACCACCGCGCCACTCGGCCGGCCCCTTAAATTACAATCTTACCCATTACACTGAACCATATAAAATTCCCATTTTGTAGATCAAAATAGTTGAATATTGGCAGATATTTATAGTTCAACCTGAAGTTTAACCGGCATATCAGTCCTTTAATGAGAAGGAAGCATTTTTATTAAATAAAATTTTATCCATTTTATGACACATTAAATAATTGTCACTGAGCTTTCTTACCATCTTTTTTTTTTTTTGCATTTTTACCATCATTTAAACACTAGGTATAACTTAATTTGAAAGTAAAAACAAAAAAGTATGTGCCTATTTATAATGAATTGGCTTGAAAAACAAAAACAAATTTATTTTTCTGGTTCTAAGGAGAGGTTGTTCACTAATAGATGTGGTCAGCATGCTCACAGTTTTATAAGACTCAGATTTATCTGTGCCATTTTCCCCCCTGTAGACCTTGCAACAATTTGTAGTGGAACTGGCCCAAGAAAATAAGAATTCTAAGTGGTGATCATAAGAGAAAGGCATGGAGGCAGGAATAGAAAGATTGGTGGTGCATTGGCTTCTTCCATTTTTGCCTTGTTTTACTAAGTCTACTCTGGAATTCTGAGAATAAAATCTAGATCCAATTTCTAAATTAGAAATGAATAAACTAGATATGTAGGCTGAGGCTGAGGGTTGAAGGAAGAGATGGAAGAATGAGAAAGAGGAGAAGTAGAAGGAGATGGAGAAGAATTAGAAGAATGAGGAATATTAGTAGAATTTGGAGAAGAGCAATTAGAAGGAGAAGAAGACCTTAATGTGACTAGGAGAGCAAAGGAGCCAGATCATTCTAGAGCTGCTTTGAGAGCGAGAATGTACAGCTTTTCAAGGAACTTTTACTTCTTGTTCTTCTCCCAGTGTCATACAATAGCTCAGTAAAACCAAGTTAGAAAATTAATAGTAAACACACACACACACACACACACACACACATACACACACAGTGGCAAGCATTCTCTGGACCCCCTTCTCATACTTTATAACTTAACCAATCCCTTTTGGTATTTATGTGTTTCTGCAAATTCTGACCTTTCTGGTAATTGGCATGGATATGCTATATTCTGGAAACAGACTGGAAATGTTGTTTGACATGTGGATTAGGCTGTGTTAACAAATAGTGTTGTCTGTCATATATTCCACAAAATACTGCCACCTGTAGAAAATGAACCCCTGAGTAGCCAAGTGTTGTTTCCTGGCATACACAGAACTGTCTCATTTCTGAGCAAAAGCACAGCAGAAAAGGAGGACTTGCATGCTACTTTTCAGGCCCTTTCCTAATTTATATGTCACTGTGGTCAACAATTCCTAGGACAACACAATCAACTATCTTGACCAAGCAAATAAACAAATAAAAGGAAGGAAGAAATAATCCTTCTGGTATTCCTTCTCAAGGTCTTTCTCCTAGAACAACTTTCTTCTCTCCAGAAGCAAACTCTAAAGTTGATGATAAGCATGTTATTTGTACACACCCTGGTTCATTGGCCACATATATTTTCATACTGCCAAAAATGTAGAAAAAAAGTATACTGAATTTAGCTTCCCCAGAACTGAATTCAACTGGATGTCCGACTTCTTGTAGGACTTGTAAAAGTTCCCCAGTTCCACTGTTCTGCAGTTGGAGCAAAATGACAGCTGTAAAAAACATCTTCTCGCCAAAACGTGATTTGGGAAAGGTCATTTAATTACATGATTTATTTATATTGTTTCTCCATGGTACAAAGTGTTCTGATGTGTACGCAGAGCTGAGAGGAGCAGAAATATTGAGAAAAATCCTTGAGCCCCAGCAGTCACAGGCATCATATAGGCCAAGGAGGTGTTTGGTGTAAATTCATTAGCTAAAACCATCTTCAATTCAATGCAGCTTTTCAGTGTCAATCAAATTAAAAAGAAAGTTCTGTCGTGATAAAACCTATCTTCTTCCCTATCCTCTGAGGCATCATCAGTAAGAAACATGATTAGAAGTATATTTTTGTTTTATACTCACCAAGAACAATCAAGATAGCCTTCCCCTTTGAGAAAAGGAAAAACAAAAAGTCAGCTTAATCAAATTCAAATGGTTTATCTTCTTTACACATTGCGTTATCATTTTGAAGGACTTAAATTTTTTTTTCTGGATTTCTTTTCCTGAAGAGGCATGTGTTGGTTACATTCTAAACAGATCTACAATATTTAATACAGAAAGTTAAATATGTTTTTAAACAAAAACAGATGGGTGGTTTGTTTATCTTTACTTGGCTGTATCATTGTGTCCTAAAAACATGGCTGGGATTTTTAATATCAAGTTTATAATGGTGAAAAGTAGGATTTATTGGGTAAATACTTCTTTGACCATATATTTTATTTACCTTCCCCTGATGTGGAGTCCAAGCTAAATGTTTCTGGGTTTTGTTGTTTTGTTTTTCGTTTAATCATTTCTCCTCTTTGTGTATTTCCAGTATGTCTCAGACATTGGGGTCAGGTGTTTGAAAATGAGAACCAAATAGAGTTTTTACTTGCCTTCAGCATGTTGCTAGTGTTGTGACTTTCTTAAGTTTCTTGTTTCACTTGCTGAAAAGTACTTTAAAGAAAAAAAGCAAAAAGAGCCAAATCGATTGAGAGTAAAGAATATGACTTGGCTAGCAATGGGTCCCCCTCAACCCAACCAGTCCCAGGCATCTCCTTTTCTGGTTTTACAAATGTTTATGTAGGTAGCAACTTTCAGTATCCTGTAGCCAACTGTAAGTTATTTGATAGCGCAGGCTTTATCATCATATCTTCAAAAGGGGCTCACTGGGGAATGCATGCGGTAAGGATTGTGTTCTCTGATAATGTCTGTGGATATGTTTGACTGATTTGCCTCTTAGATGATGAAGTCTGATGTCTCCATGGAATTTAATTTGAGAGATTTAAAAATTAAACATCATGAACACTCAGGAAAGCTGACTGGAAGCTCAGCTCCAAGTGACTTAATCACTTTCTCTGCACGTTTCCTTAAAGAAGCTATTGCCTGAACAAGGAAAGGGTTGTTTTCAATAGGGAAAAAAAAAAGAAAGTTAAAGAGCAATCCTGTGTGAAACAATTCCTTGAAATGTTGAATTTAAATGCTCTTCAAAAAACATGTTACCCTGGCAAGGCCACTTAGAGGACAAGGTTATTTCTCTATGGCATCTCTCTGCTTATAGGTACATTTATTAGAGTTTCCAAGGATCACAGCCCATTACAAAATTGATCTGCATTAAGTCCATTTTGTTCTCCTTTACTCTGTGTCAGAAAAGGGAATCTCAAATCACAAAAAGTCCCATTGAAAATAAGGAAGACCATTCCAATAGCTGGGATAGAGATAATAATGTTGGAGAGGCAAAAGCATTCCAAAAAAAAAAAAAAAAAAGTTCCCCAAATATGATAAAAGGCAGAAAGATTACTGTGAGCCCCTTCAAAGTCATACTATTTGTCCTACCTAGCCCACCTAAACAGATACAAAACAAACAATATAATAGACAATCTCAAAGACTAATGAGAAAATTATTCAGATTACTGAATGCACACTTCGTAAAACAAGCAAGAAAGTCAAAACTAGGGTCAGTTACAGGGGCTGTGAGTTGGCCATTTCATTACTCAGATCACCTTTAATTGAACTCCTAGTGGTAATTCAATAACTAGATCACACTGGATCAAGTTCAAAGCCAGGAGGTCTTATACGAATATCTTCCCTATGGGAGGTAGGTAGTGAGATTTCCGACCTGTATGCTAAGTATGCCGTATCAACTAATTAGAATCAATTCACTAGAGGAGTCACTAACTACTGAACGTATAAAAATAACACATTACATGAATTTAGAATTTCTTACAAGTCTCAGTACTTCAAGCTTGGAAGGGAGATATTAGTCCCCTCATCTTGCAAATTAGAATACAGATGCCTGGAGATGCCAAACAACTCCTTGCTCTGTAACACTCAGAGCTGGGAATGGAATTCAAGACTTTTGTGAGTTGTGAGCAAGTTTATGTGGTTAAACGCACCCAGATTTTAGCCATGGTTTCCATACTTACTAGTTGTGTAACCTCAAGTCGCTTAACTTTTCTGAGCCTCAGTTACTTCATCTTAAACAAGGAGAAAACTACTACTAACTCGACATTGTATTACAAGAGAGAGTCACCTAAAGGACTTAGCATACTGGCTGGCTCATAGTAAGCATTCAATAAACCTTAATTGTATAGAAAAAGAGAATAAGATGATAATACAAAGTTGATTTCAAAAGATTCCCCCAATATGTTCAAAGGGACATACACAAACTACTGAATGTTCATCTCAGTTTCCATTCTCCAATAAGGTAAATTAGGATGAAAACTCAAGTGGAAAATGGTGAGTTACAGGCACAGTACACTCTATGATATCAAAAGAAATATATGACTCTTCGTGTTTATTGTGATCATTAAGGCAGGAAGGTGAACATACACTTCAGAAAGCTTTAGAACAGCAGCAATGAGATAATAAACCCATTTCTAGTTAGCCTTTAGTTAGCTTTAAAAATCAGTGGACATTCTGGCTTATATGTTTCTATAAGCTTTTTTATAGGCTAAAAATAATTAAAAGAGTGAAATTTCAAGACTATCTGAGAGCAATCAGGATTCCCCTTTTAACTTCCTTTCTCTGGGTCCTCTACTAATTTACAGCAAAGCTTACTTGACTTCCTGGTAAAGGCCTTAGTTGCTTGGAGGAATAAGATGGGAATAGGAAAGAAATTACAGAGTCACAGGAGTTGCCAGAGCTGGCAAAGTGATTCCAAACTCGAGCTTCAGAGACAGTCTCCTGGCAAACCCAGGGCACAATACAGGCTCTTATTGGCAGGCAAGTTTCAGTACAGAGCAAGCCAAATGTAACTGAAGGAGGGCAATGAAGGAGGCAGTCACTCCATCCATGGATTGTTAAACTCCCTAGGAGTTAGCAGTGAGGTGCTTTTAATGTAAGAGAGGTAAAAATGGCTCGATAGGGCAGGAAACCTACAAGCAGTACATTTTTCTAAGACATAATTGACTTATCGAGCCCTTATGAGTGAGGTGTACCTGGGACCAGCAGGGGTGTTCTCTCTCTCTCTCTCTCTCTCTCTCTCTCTCTCTCTCTCTCTCTCTCAGAAAAAAAATCTCAATAATTTCATAAATAGCTCTTCCAAAACAAATGAACAAAAATCCTCTTGCATCACCTTATCATAAAGACAACATATTTCCTTTTTGTCCCTTCTTTTTAAGGTTACACAAGTCTATTTCCTTTATGAGACATCTCTTTGGGAACTTCACTGATAACCAACCAAAACTTGGTGATCTGTTTATCCTAGAATTTCCTTACCAGAAGTCTTTCCAAATCATTAAGAATATTGAAGTTCAACAGTTGAGAACATTTCATTCCAGGTTGCCTTTGATGGAAAAAGGGGATGAGAACCATTTTCAAGGGCTTTTCTCGTGACATTTACCACTCAGCTCCACGGGCGAACACGTCAGCTTCCTCCGTCCACAGCTGCATGTATGTCCATCATGACTGCAGTGCCCGGGAACTGCGTCCTCAGTCCTCAGAGGGGCCATCAGTCTGATCTGAGAGCTGGACAGGAGCCATCAGTGGGCAAGAGTCTATAAACAGATTGTTCCCTTCCTGCTCTTCACAGCAGAGAAAGAAAAATAAAGATTGATGAAGGGATGTGTAGATGAGACAGAAGAGGCTATGAAAAATGCCCTAAACTCAGAGATAAGGCAAAAAGATTACTGTGGGCCCTTTAGAAGTCATAACTGTTCTAATTAGCCAACTAAGAGTCATTTGATGCTCTAGGAGCTGCACTGTCCAATCTAGTAGCCACTATCCACATATGGCTCTTTAAAGTTAAATTTGAATTAAAATTAAATAAAATTGGAAACCTTACCACATTTCAAGTGTTCAATAGCTACATGGGGCTAGTGGTTACCATATTAGACAGCACAGATAAAGAACATGTTCATCGTTGGACAGCCATTCTAAGAGAAGGTAATTTTGCCTTAAAATTTACTATTAATTAGAGCTCAGACTCTATAAATGTCAACTGGCAAAAGACTGAAAAATTAAAAATAGTTTTTGTTCCCTAGAGATGCAAATAATTTTTGTCCAGAAGAAAAGATAATTCCACAGGTTATGGTTTTACTGCCCAAAGGAAAGTTAATCCATTTTGTATCAAATTTACAATCTTATTCCAGCATTTTTAACGGACCAAATATATATCCTCCTTTGAAACCGCTTTGTCATCCTGCTGTGTCCCTTGTTACTGAGTTAGAGAAATCCTTGACATACATGCCCACTATATATGAGAGCACATATTGTATTTCTAACTTTTAAAGAGTTGTACTCTAACAAAGGGATTGAACAGATGTACCTACTAAGAATCTGATTTAAGTAGGGTCTAAATTAAATACTGGGCAGATTATTCCTTGGGAAAAATTTCTGTAAGTGCTATTCAGCGTTTTCAACGACGCAGCAGTACAGCAGAGATTAAGAGTCTAGGCTTTGAAAAATTCAGCTAGTAACAGGACCATACACAAGAAGGAAATAGAAACAAAATAAAGATAGAAATCTTTTCCTTCTTACTTTGTATACTATTTGGTTTGATTTTTTTAAAAATGAATGAGCACACAGAGCTACACAATTAAAACTAAAAGTTGCATATACAGGGAGGCAATTTAGTACTAAGTCAGCACACCACCATTTACTAGCTGTGTGACCTTGTGCAAGTCATCCAATTTCCCTGAGCCTCACTTTCCTCATCTGTGCAGTGGAAATCATAACAAGTAGATCGATCATAGGGCTGGTGTGATGATTAAATTAGATAATGTCTGGCACATACCAAGAACTCGATAAACATGACTTGTTATTATCACTCCTAAGAATCCAGGAGCATTCCATCCAATTACTCATTCAAAAAGCAACATTTAATGCTTCCCACCTGATCTTGAAAATTCATGTGAATTCTGCATTCTTATCCATGACTTATTTCATTTTAATTTGAAGGTAATGTCTTCTCACATTTTTCCAGTACAGATGTTGGACATTTATCTTGACTTTGGCTATTCTTGTAAACTCAGTGTATCCTCAGCAATACACATATGCCAGATGGGAAAGCATGGCGTCTTTGATAGATATGGGTTCAGTTTTCCTGAAGACTAGTAGGAAAGGCCTTTAAACCTAATTTTAGTTGACTTTGAGGAATGAAGCATGTCAGACAAAATATACACATACACAAATATATGCACACCACTAACAACATTTCTAATATTACCCAAGCAATGCCCCAACACTACCCCAAAACCTACCAAAATTTGCAATTTGGATATTTTAATAAAGGTGAAGATGAAAGACCCCATCCATGACATGGTCACACCAAACCCCTTCTACCACCTGCCCCAACCATGTCCTAACTTCTTTCATGTTCTCTTTCTTCTAGCAGACTGCATACATTTGAAGCAATTTACCTATTAAAATCAAGAGAACCTCAGAGACAGGAAGCTCATAAGCAAACACATCAGCAACAAAGAACAAGTCTTAAGAGGGTCAAAATGCAAAGCATCTGAGTCCTGGGAGCATACTTCCCCCTTTCCCAACCCCTAGAGGGCACAGAGCCAAGTTTCTGCTGTCCTGCCCATGGCAGGTGGTTGTGTGGGGATATCGTTATATATGCTGTGGATTCCTCAGGGAGAAGTTAGGAAAGGAGGCGAGACAGAGATATTAAGTCTTTTGATCCCATAGACAATTCATGATAAAGATATCTGTCGCAAGCATTAAGTGAAGAAGAGTTTTTGCTAAAATACTATCCTTGTCCTCATTGATCCAGTGCCCTTAAAAGATCATTTATTATTATTATTATTATTCAGCATTAATAAAAATAATACTTAATATTACTACTTAAAGGATCACTTTCTTTGGTCTTAAATTGTCTTTGGCTATAGATGATTTCTGTTTCCTGCAACCTACTGTTTTGAGAAACCTGTGTAGTCTCCACTTCCTGGGATTCTTCATGTACAGTGCTTAGCACAGTGCATGGAAACATGGAGAACACTCAATAAGTGCTGGCTCCCACTGCTATTACTACTGATACAACTCTGGGGCCATCATAAGGAGGCGACTTCCTAATGGTTCTTATTAAAGAAAAGCCAATTATGTGGTTTATCAGGACCCTGGCAGTAAACAGGATGTGTCAGCAGCCCCAAAGTTGGTTGTAATGATAGGGTGTTAATAAAAGGAGGGGTGAGGATGGAAAAAAAGAGGTGATGAGGCAGCAGAGACTAGCAAACCCTAAGGAGTCATGACCATTGTCATAGACAGGATGCTGTGTCCCCTAAAACTCCTGTTCAAATTCTAACCACCAGTGTGATGTTTTGGTGGGGAGGGACCTTTGGCAGGGAATTAGGTCATGAGAGTGGAGCCCTCACAGGTGGGATTAGCGCCTTTCTAAGAGGAAATGAGAGAGCTTGCTTATCTTTCTGCTCTTCACCATGTGAGATGCAGTGAGAAGAGGGCCCTCTGCAAACCAGGAAGAAGTGTTCCTTCACCAGACACCAGAACTGCTGGTGCCTTGATCTTGGTCTTCCTAGCCTCCAGAACTGTGAGAAAATAAATTTGTGTTGTCTAGGCCACCCAGTCTATGGTAATAAGTTATAGCAGCCTGAGCAGACTAAGACCATTCCTGGGCTGAAAAGATAAATGTTACCCTTAAGTCACTGCCAGAAGAGAGAGAACAAGAGAGTAAGGGAGGAGGGCAGAAATACCCTGATTTCTCTCTTTGCGTCTCTCTGATTTTCTTTTACCATTCTCTAGCTGAACCCACCCTGAAGCTAGCTGGCCAAGGAGCCCCAGATGCAGCCTCCAGGGTCAGCCCCGTGTGCTGCAGACATGGGTAAACGATAACTCTGGGGGGAAGAAAGACAGAGAATAGCTAGGTTTTAAGAACCTGAAGTCAAATATATTTGCTTATTCACTCCTGATGGTTGAAACTCACTCTCTCTGGGAGGCCTGGCTCTAGTTTTCTGTCCCTAGTTCTGGCAACTTCCTTTCATTCATTACTAAATGCTGCCATTAAAACAACAACCTAAACAAGTCAGAGGATATTCAAAGACAACTTGTGCTACTTCATTTCAAAGCTCCAGCTCTGTGAACAGCATTACAGTCTGTTTCTCATATAAGACAAATTAGTTAATTTCAAATGTGCTCTGTGAATATCAATGGACCACCCAAATATTTACTTATTTTAGGCCATCCTCACATTTGCTTTGAGAGAAAGAAGGGGTGGGCATTCATGCATATAAATTGTCTAAATTAAGGGCCATATAAAAACACCATTAATTATTCATTTAGCAAAGGAGAAAATTTTACCTATCATAGAAAAACCCATAGGGAAACAATGTTCTTTTCTACAAACCTACTTCTAAGTCAAATAACATCCCCAATACCCCTCTTATTCAACCTCACTTCCTGGAAATAAGCAAAGGCTATGGAAAGTAAAACAACTGAATGCTTGATAGTCACACCATGTCTTAGAGGTTGGTGTACGCAAATTCTCTGGGACAAGGAGGTCAGGTCCAGAATTTCAGAGCTGAAGAACTGTACATGGAAATATCCCTTGCCTTTGCCCCTCTAATCAAGGTCACATTGGGTGGGGGGATCAGTGTGGGTCCTGTTCCAGGTTTGGGATTTCAGGGCCTGGCAGAGAAGGACCCCCTAAGGAGGGAGGTGTTTAACACCTGGCTGAGTTTCCAAGTCCAATTCCGCTCCCTGCCGCCCCTCCCCCAAGGGACTTTATGAAAGCAGAACAATCATTGCCCAAAACCAACACACAGTTGTCCATCAAGAGGAAAGTCTATTGTTCTGCCAACCACAATGCTTTAGGTTTTCAATAGAAGACTGAAGGCATGTCCCAGGGACTAAAGAAAGAAGAGCATCCAAAGAATATGTTTTAATTGCTAGAAAATAAGTTCCTTGCTTACTTAATCATAACAAAGCCAGAGATCTGAATCTTTTTACTCCATTACTCTGAATAAAACTGGGCTTTTCACGCCTCTCAAAGTGCTATGGTATCATAGGAATGTTCTTAAAGGATTTTTGTTGTTCTAGTTTTAATGAATTGAAAAGTTTAATATGTAGCCTATTTTGAGAAGTCCTGTGAATGAACTTGGCATTGCTGAGGGCACAGGGTTATTAAAATGTTCAGAGTTGCAGCTATCTACCTGGAATCAGCGAAACAGCCTGGGGGAAGACCACTGACTTAACAAAGAGCTTCCCTGTTACTTGCTGACATGGTTAGAATATCAGCCCCTAGAGGTCTATTTCTTTGGATCTTTCAACTGTCTTGCTCTCTAAAAGACCCACATTCAAATGCAAATATCATTAAGAAAGGACACTCTTAAAATTGTTGGTATCCTTGACAGTATTGGGGAAGGTGGTGCAGGGCAGTAGCTTGAGAAGAGGGGGTTGAAAGGGCACTAAAAGTACTTGCACCTACTTCATAACTTTTTCTGAAGGTTTATCACAACAGCAGAAATTTCTTTCAAAGGAAGAGGGACTTAGGGTTTAGAACATCCCACTTACTTAGCTATGTGGCTTGAGCAAATCTCTTAAACTTTCTAAGCCTCAGTTTCACTATCAGTAAAATGGGGCAGTAAGACTTACTCTATTAAAGTTTGTGAGGATTACATAAGCTAATTTATCTAAATTTTTTAGATATTTAGATTTAGATAAATTTATCTAAATATCATGGTGCTTAGAACATAGTAGGTATTCAGTAGTGAAATGTGATGATGACAATGATGATGATGACAATCCCATCTGCTCCCTACAACCAGATAAATGAGGAAGAACATTTAAATGTGAACAAAGTAGGGAAAAATAGGAAGAAGAAGATAGTCAGAACATTTCAACAGCAGCTGGCTCTCTGTTTCACTCTTGCACTACTTCTATCCCTTCCTGGGAATAGGGACACTTTATAAAGGAACTGTCCTTACTTTCTGTAGAGCTGATTCAACTCAGAGGAAGAGGGGAGATTCAGGGAAACCATAAATAGATGAAGCTATCTGATTCCTCAGGTCCATCCCTGAGAGAATATTAGCTCCAAGGAAATTTTTGTTTGTTTATTTTTGGCAAATTATGGTTTGAAAATTTCTTATAATTGAACACTAATGTTTCTTCTCTCCAACCAGCTGCTTTGTAACTTAATAATGTGGCCCTGTAGCTAACACTTTATGTGGCTATTGACCTGCGTGGAATTTAACTAGCCTGCTATAAGCCTATCTCACTACATTGCCTCATGTACTGATAAGACAGTAATCAGGGAAGGTACTAGAAAACAAAACAGAACAAAAGTAGTGGATTTGGGGTCAAATTGAGGCATGAAGTTTTAGTTTGATGCTAAGCCTAATTTGCTCAGCAACAAGGTTTGCAATGGAAGGAAAATGGTGTGGATAAGGGTTCGAAAGCCATTCCACTATTTTTAAGTTAGGGAAATCATTTCCAGGTAACATTTTCTTTGTACATTGACCTGATGGCTTGACTCCTAGGTTGTATGTTTAGCATCGTAAAAAAAAAAAAAAAAAAAAAAAAAAAAGACCATTTCGTTAAAAACTGAGCATACATAAAATCATCTAGGGAGTAAACAAGGAGAGAAGAGAAACAGGTGTAGAACTGAGCTCTGAGGTTCACCAAACGCCAACTCTGCAGTTATCAATGGAGCACTGGGGCTTCCTGGATTTCCTGCCATTTTCATTTACTCAAGTTCCAGCTATAGGGACAATGCCTTTCATTCAAGCTCAGTGTAGCACTTTGTCAATTGGGCCATAATGCAACACTCTGGGGTCATGATGTCTCAACGATTGTCTGAAAAGGCCTCTAGAGGCTTCTGATCCAGAATGTGAGGCTGGACCTGGGCAGCCTCATATCCGTTTTCCCATATCCATCCACCTGTGATTTTTAACATTCACCTTTCAGGCTCCTCTCCACTCAAATCCAAATGAAGACATCATGGCTCCTCCTATTCATTAAATATTCCCAGACTTGTTAAAAAACCCTTTGGGGTCACCTTTGATGCCACTGTATATGGATCCCAGGCATGCCAATTGCCACATCCATATCACCTGAGAGTGGAAATTTCCTATACACTCTATCTACAAAGACCAGCAACTTTACAACCAACAACCCTCACATGGTCAGAAGTTACTAATGTTAATACCACTCTCCATCCTTCCTCCCAGTCAATGTATGAAACCAAGTAAATGTGAAGTATCTTCTTAGAAGAGGTTTGAAGTTGCTTACAAATAGGAAGACTATTTTACTCCTATCATCCCCAAATCATTATTAATAGCACCTTCTTTACCCTTAAAAGTGTCACAATTTCAGTAATAAAATACATAATCACCATGTTTTTAGAAGAGTCACCACCATGGAGATTGCTTGAGAACAATATTATCTTTCATATTAGTTTAAGCAAAGGTTATATTGCTATAACAAAGAGACCCCAAAATACAGTGGTTTAAAGAATTTACAGAGATTTCTTTCTCGTTTAACAGTCCTGTGAAGAATTGTCTAGGTTGGCAAGGTCTCTTCTCCACAGGAACCGGTTCAGGAACCAGTTCCTCCCATATTGTTGTTTCACTGTCTTTTAGGGGGCTGAATTTATCTACATATTTGAGTCTGGGTTGTAGTTTGGGTTCCAGTTCACAGAAAGGGGAAGAGGGAGTATGAAGGAGAGCATGCCCAAAGGTTGAAGGCTCAGAACCAAAGGCAGGACACATCGTTTCTGCTTTCATTTCCATTGGCAAGAACCTAGTTACGTTATCATGCCTAGTGTCTTAGCCTCAGTTCATTTGAAAGCAAAGCCTGGGGCAAAAGCTTTGGTGTTATTTTATTAGGTAGTGCACCAAGAAGCAGATGTGAGGAGAAAATGGAATGAGCAGGGAAGGGATGAAAGACAACTCATGGTATCAAATGTGACCAATTGTTCTTGTGGGACCACCTTTTGGCACGTCATGTGAACTGTCAGAGAAGAATTTATTCATTGGTTTCTATTTTCTATTGGTAAAAGTTTCAGTGGCATTAAATCCCCTGAAGTTTTAAATGCACCTATTCTTCCATCCATCCATCCATCCATCCATCCATCCATCCATCCATCCTTCCATCCATCCATCCACCCATCCATCCACCCATGGTGTACAGATATATGAGTTTGGACCAATGAATACAGTTGTGTAACCACCACCATAAAAATAGGAAATAGTCCATCATCTCAAAAAGTTCCTTTTTACCCATTTGTAGGCAACCTCTCCTCTCACTTCAGTCCCTGGCAACCATTGGTCTTTGTTCCGTCCTTGTGTTTTACCTTTTGCAGAATGTCATATAAATGACATTTATATATTTTTGATTCTGGCTTCTTTCACTCAAAATAATGTACTTGATGTTTATCCACATTGTGTCATATATTAACTCATTCTTTTTTTATTGGTGACTAGTTTTCCATAGTCCAAATGTAACACAGTTTGATGATCCATTCATCAGGTGAAGACTTTAGTTTGCCTCCAGTTTTGAATCCTTATGAATAAAGATGCTACTCATATTCATATACATGATTTTGTATGAACAGATGCCATTTCTTTTGTACACCACATAATAATCTTTTGAGTTAGATATTAATGTGCCTATAATACAGATGAAAAAACTGGGTCTCACGGAAGTTAAGTAACTGACCCAATGTCACACAGCTAGTTGAGTGGTGGAACACAGGTGTCTTAAGCTAACGGTCTTTGAGAAAAAGGCACATAAACAAATAAGTACACTACACATAAACAAACACATGTACAAGTTATATAATACAAAAATAAGTGCCAATAAAAATACAATGGAATCCGAGAAAAGTGAGCCTAATCCTTTTCCCCAGATGATCATGGAAGTCTTTGGTGAGCCTAAAATGCTGCCTTAAAGCAAGAACAGGTGTTCTCTATGCAGGCAAGATGATACAAAGGCTGGGATGTCAAGTGTCACAGGGGCAGGAACTTGGTCGATTTTATTGTCTGCTGCTTCCCAAGCACCTAGCATAGTATCTTGCATATAGTAGACACTCAATAAATATTTCTTGAATGAATGAAGGTATTTAAGGCAAAAGACGTAGCACATGTAAAGGCAGGGCACCTGTTTGTACTGAATGCTCTTGCCTGGTACATGACTTCTCCATCAGGTGCAAAGGACAGTGTCCATCTGCTTTTTGTGGAGGCTTTGGCAGAAATCTTGACATGAGTTTTAAATTTCCAGCTGTCCGGTGCCCACGTCCTGCACTTTGGGCCTTGGGAGTAAAGAGCCTTTATCTCTAACCAGCCCCTTTTGACAAGCCAGGCTTTGACCTCTGTGAGCTGCCCCAATGTACGAGTACAAACAAAACAGAGATGTAAAATCTTGGAGGCAGGCTTATCTCCTAGTGTACTGCCAACTCCTTGGATGTCATGGATTCTGTTCCTTGTCTCTAAGGCATCGGCTCAGGTTCTGACCAAAGAAGCCTGAAGTGGCAGTTTACAGGGGAAAGAAAAGGGAAAAACAAGCTACTGTTTGAGAAACTCACGAATGGGGGTTCGGGCAGCTGCACAAGGTGTCAGGAGGCAGGGGCAGGGCAGCTGTCCTTTTTCTTTCCTTCCTACAAAAGTACTACTTGCTCTAATATTACAGAAATGCTGAAAACATTATAAATCCAAAGAAGAGTCTAAAGTGATCCTCATTCCAATCTTGAAAGTATAGCAGGGAACATATCAACATACGTTTATGTTTTCGAGGGTCATTCATACACAGGCACACATAACGAAATACTACCTGTAGCGTCTGTTCTCACATTGTAGCATATCAGAAACATTTTGCATCATCAGTAATTATTTATTTACCCATTCGTTTTAAATAGTTGTATTTTGTTTAAAATTTGATTTAACCAACTGTCAGGACACATTTTCATTCAAATAGCTATATTGTTTGCACAAAAAAATATTGTCATGGTGGTGCTCAAGAGACTGGGCTTCAATAAATGGTGGTGAGAAAACTGGACAGAAATGAAACTGGACCAACTTCTTAACGCCATATATAAGAATGAACTCAAAATGGATTAAAGACTTAAATATAAGACCTGAAACCATAAAACTCCTATAAGAAAATATAAGAAGTAAACTCTCTGACATTGCTCTTAGTAATATATTTTTTTCTGATCTATCTTCTTGGACAAGGGAAACAACAGAAAGAATAAACAAATGGGGCTACATCAAACTAAAGTTTTTCACAGCAAAGGAAACCATCAACAAAAAGATCCTACTGATTGGGAGAAGATATTTGCCAATGATACATCTGACAAGGGGTTAATAGCCAATATTTATAAAAAAACCTTATACAACTTGACATAAAAAAAAAATCCAATTAAAAAATGGGCAGAGAACCTGAATAGACATTTCTCTAAAGAGGACATACAGATGGCTAATAGACTTATGAAAAAATGCTCAACGTCGCTAATCATTAGAGAAATGCAATAAAAACCACAATGAGATACCACCTCACTCCTGTCAGAATAACCATCATCAATAAATCAACAAACAACAAGTGTTGGCAAGGATGTGAAGAAAAGAGAACATTTGTGTATTGTTGATGGGATGGCAGATTGGCACATCCACATGGAAAACAGTACGGAGGTTCCTCAAAAATTAATAATAGACCTATGACTCAGCAATTCCACTCTTGGGTATCTATCCAAAGAAATCCAAAACACTAATTCAAAAAAATATATACACCCCTATGTTTACTGCAGTGCTATTTATAATAGCCAAGACATGGAAACAACTGAATGTTCATCAATAGATGAATGGATTTTTAAAATTGTGGTACATTTATACAAAGAAGTATTATTCTGCCATAAAAAAGAATGAAATCTTACCATTTGCAACAACATGAATAGACCTAGAGGACATTATCTTAAGTTAAATAAGTCAGACTGAGGAAAACAAACAGCATATGATCTGACTTATATGTGGCATCTAAAAAAACAAACAAAACAGAAATGGACTCATAGATACAGAGAACAAACTGATGGTTGCCAGATGGGAGGTCTGTTGGGAGTATGGGTGAGAAAGGTGAAGGGATCAGAAAGTACAAATTGGTAGTTACAAAATAGTCACAGGGATGTGAAATACAGTATGGGGAATATAGTCAATAATATAAAAAGTATGCATAGTGTCAGATGGGTACTAGACTTTTGGGGGATGTCTTCATAAATTATGTAAATGCCAAACCACTGCACTGTACACCTGAAACTAATATAAAGTAATATTGAATGTCAGTTATAATTATATAAATGTCATGGGGTGAAAGTACAGCGTAGGGAATATAGTCAATGGTCTTGTAACAGCTATGTAGGGTGTCAGATGGGTAATAGACTTGTTGGGATTATCACTTTGTGAGTTGTGCAAATGTCTAATCATTATGTTGTTTTGTACACCTGAAAATAATAATAATAATAATAAGAGAATTGCTTTAGTGTGGGTTTGAGTACTGTCTTCTGGCACTTTCTGGCTTCATAACCTTGGACCAGGAACTTAATTATGTTACCTTATCAACAAAATGATGACGATAATAATACCTATTGGCGAGAAGCCAGTAAGTTGATGTAAGTGAAATACTTGGCATTGGCACCCACCACGCAGGAAACCCTCCATACACATTAGCTATAATTATCAGTATAAAAAATACAAACAGTATAGAAAAACATAAAGTTTAAAAATCACCAGCAATTCTTAGCACTCAAAGATAACCAAGATGAACCAAAGATAACCAGGTTACTCTGGTGCTCCTAACCAGTATAGTGCAGCCATCTTTCCCTACCAATTACTATTGCTCTGTAGCTTCTATCATCTTTTTTAATGACTGCAGAGCATTCCATCAATGCAAATATGCCTGAATATATTCCTGATGGAGAAGAGAGTAAAGTCAAGCCAAGCAGAACTCAAGCCCGGGATAAAATGCCTGACCAAATCCTCACTGTGCACATTTCGTGAAGCCAGCTAAGAATAATCTCACCACAACTCAACTCCGCAGAGTCAGGAAGGATCTGAGATCTGTGTTCCAGTTTCCTAATTGGAGCTGACCTTGATTGTCCCGGGACATCACCCTTCACCTGCATACTCTGCTATTGGCACTGAGAAGAATGAAAATGGGAAACAGTTGAATTCCCTAGGTTGCTCCTGCTGACTCAGCAAACAGGGGACTACAGGAGAGTTCAGGGCAGTTTGGCCATGCAGGCATTCAGGCTCCATTGAAATGCACGGCCTCATGGGAGCCTGATCAGGGGCAGGCTTGTTTCCACTGCATCCCAGACTGAAAAGCAGGGGAAACTGTAACCCTGTTCTTTTCCTCCTACTGCCTTAGAAAGAAATTTGGCTACATCACGCAAGGAAGAAGTTCCTTTTTTTCTTATTCTTTGTTTCTTTCTCTCCTCTCTTTCTTCCCTTCTATTTTTTCCTTTTCATCCTTCTCTCCTCTCCCTTCTTTTTTTTTCTCCCCACTCCCCACACTCTGTTTCTCTTCCTCTTCCCCTTCCCCCTTCCCCTCCCCTCCCCTCCCCCACCCCCTCTGCTTTTCTTCCTTTCTTCCAATTTCCATAACAAAATACTTTTGGGGGAAAATTTAACAGAGATAAATCCTTTATTTTTGGTGCCGGAAGGTTTTTTTCCTTCCCCCTGAAGATTTATTTGCAGCTGCAAGAACTGGTGAAATAAATGGGCCAAAGGCCTCTGTCTTATTCCAGCAAAATGTCCATGGAAAGTACTGCAAGGGCTGAACTTCATTGAACTTCATGGTGACCTCAGCAAATATATCTTTGGAAAAAGAAGGTTGGACTTTGGTTTCTACCCATGCTGTGCCTGTGGTTCTCTGTCCCCGCCCTGCCGGCTGGAGAGTCTACTCCTGCAGTCAAGGGAAAGGAAGGGGAGCTGAAGACAGGGATAGCCAACCCCACAGCTATGTGTCATCTGCCAGTCTGATAACTATCAGCTCTACTTGTCTCCCAAGTCACTGATCAATATATTGCATGAAATAAAAGCCTGTGGCCTGTAATTAGATCCATTGTTTCAATCCTTATTTATTTATTAGGAAGGCAATATAGAGTGATCATTAAAAGTACAAATCCCAACTCTACTATTTACATACTCTGTGTCTTCAAAAATATAACAGTCTCTCCAAGCCTCTGTTTCTCTCACCCTAAAAATGGCAATTCCAGTGGCACCCATCTGACAAGGCTCTGTGTGCAAAGGATTAGCACAGTACCTGTTCGGACAGTGTGTAGCCACTCCTGGTTATTATGAATAATTCAGTTAGCTGTGCGCCCAACTCATCAGATTATCATGAGGAAAAGCACACATCTGTTTATAAAATGCTTTTGTTTGAATTGAAGTACATGATATCTGGAATATTCTATTGATCTATAAAAAATAAAGTCTAGAAAGAAGAAATAAAGCTAGGCCAGAATGACTTGAACTTCTGCAAGCTCTCAGCATCTCTAGCTGTGTTCTCTTTTAAAGCTTCGTAAAGAGTATGTTTCATAATCGGGCCCCGAATGCTAGATCTATTGCTTTCTCGTTTTCAGAATCCACATTTTTCTCATTTTTACAAACTGGAATAACATATTCCTGTCTCCAGTTCCCTGGCCTCGCTCCCAGGCTCTGATTTTGCTAAGATTGCTGACAGTGGTTTTGTAATCACATCTGCAAGTCCTTTCTATATTCTAGAGTTTAATCCAACTTGAACTCATTAAGTGTCTAGTTCCCCTTTTATTATCTCTTGTGCTATCTTGGGCTTTAATTTTCTCTTTAAAAACATGTTTCTTTTATTTGTGTATATAAGATGTGTTCATGGCTGAAAATTTCAAAAGCATCGTTAAACAAAAGGATGAGGCCAGAAATAATTGGTAATTGTAGCATTCAGAGATAATAATGGATTATAACACCTTCTAGTATTTTTCTATGTTGTTGTTAAACAGCCTATGATGCCCACGTTATTCCCCATAGCACAGAATTATCCAACACCAAACACCAATTGTGCCAAGGTTGAGAAACCCTGGATTGGAGGCACGACGCTAAAAACTTGTCAGTGACACAATAAAATAAATAGGATAGGAATCTAATAAAAACAGTAACACATGTAACAATAAAAAATGTTAAATGGCTAAAAATGCATAAATACTGCAAAATATATTGCCCTGGAAAAGACCTGGCATTTGTTCACGGAAGTGGGCGTTGGAAGGTGTGCAGCTTGTGAGCCATTGTGAAGTGGTGGAAGCAGGGTTATCTGAAATGGGATGGAAAGGTGAGGCACCAGATGCGGGTGATGTGGCTTATTACACATGAGGTGAACTGAGGTGGATGATGGATGGCCGAGGAGGGTGTGTGTGTGCGCACGCATTTTGGGTATTCCCACATGGCAGAGTTCAGCTGGGTGCAGTTTTCTGCACTCACCTAGCGTTTCTTGGGGATGAACACATGCACAAGCAAACATGAAATTCAGTTATACTCAGATTGTGCTCTAACAGATCAATGGCATTGGAATAAAGCCATGTTTTCAAAACATATTTATAGCAAAACTGACTGTACATATTTAATTGCACTGAGTTGACTGAACTAAAACTGGGATTCACAGCAACAGTGATTCTCAAAAGTGCAACGGATTTTGTTATGAAAAAGACTTTTAACCTATAGATATTAACAAACAGAAATGTTCCAGAGAAACAACTAGGGCCCTATTTAAATAAAACTCTCTTGGGCCGGCCAAGTGATGCGGTGGTTAAGCGCTGGCTTGGGAAGCCAGCAGCCCCGGTTCGGGTCCCACATATGAGGGCCAGTGACACTGCCCTCAAAAAAAAAATAAAATAAATAAAACACTCTCGCATAGATTTTTGTATAGATTTTTTTCATGACCTGGCAAGTGGCCCATGCTATTTCTGACAAAGTGTATGTTAAATCTGTGTACTACTGTAATATTTAAGGGTGAAATTATATGACCTATAGGATTGGCTTCAAAATAACTCAAGCGGGGACAGTGGGTGGTGGGGCCAAGAGAAAACAGAATTGACCATGAGTTCATAAATAAAATTAAGAGTTGGGAACATGGGGCTTGATTATAATCTTCTCCCTAGTTTTGTGTAATAAGAAAGAACAGTTAATTTAAAAAAATGATGTATAAGCAGTGCATTTGCAAGCAGGTTCATGTAAATATTGATTTTTCAATGGCGATGCTGCTGTTTTTGACTACAAGGTTCACGTGTAGCTATGTAGTGAATATCATGTTAAAAAGGTAGGTTGTACCAAAGGTTTTTAAAGCATGCATACTTTCTACAGTTTCCAAAGAAACTGCTCTTATAAGTAGAGTATAATAATTAATAAAATCAGGTGTCAAAAGGAGAAAATTAACACAAGTCAAGCTCAGTGGCCAGGGCCAGCTACTTGGAGTGGTGTTTCCCAAGCTAGGATTATAGGCACCCTAACAGCAGAGGTGAGAGTGCCAGCCAGGGGTCTGTGTATATTTGACTGAGCAGGGAATCATGGTGGTTAAGAGCATGTGTGGGCCTTAGAGTCTGACCTTGCAGGGGGAGGCCTGGTTCTACCCAGTGACCTTGGGCAAGTTAACCTAATGACTGGAAACTTTATTTCCCTTCAAGTTTGTGAAAACTGGATTCTCTTTGTAATGGGGTGGGGGTTGGAGGGGAAAGAGCACGATTTAAAGAAACAACAGTAGGGGTGCCTGTGATTATAAAAGCATATCAGAAAGACTTGCAAAAGTTCCTAAGCTAGTTTGAGATGCTCTTGAAAGCATCTGCTCAAAACTAGAAACACTCTTCCCTGAAAAATGCACATATAAATTTACAAAAACATGTGCATGTAATGTCTGGAGAGTCACAGACCCCTTAACCTACTTCCAGGGCACTGGATTAGGAAGTTGGGTTAGATAGAGGCTGCGCCAATTTCATTCTAGAAGCCAAGGGGTGGAGACAAATTAAATATGATCCAGTCATTGGAGCTGCCCCTCGTGACCTACTTCACCTACCTGAAATATTTCTTCTACTCTCCAAATTCTACGCTATTTGTCAAAGTCCCTCACTTTCAGGAAGCCTTTCTCAGCCAGCGCTATCTACAGAAATTTCCTCTCTGAACTCACAGTAACTTATCAGTGCTGCTATTTTGGTCCTTAATCATATACTCTTTGGATACTTCTCTCTGGATATGTGTGTGTGTGTGTGTGTGTGTGTGTGTGTGTGTGTGTGTGTATTGTTTGTATAGCTAGATTGCAAGCAACTGAAGAGCAACACCATTTATCACATTTCCTGGTATATCCTCCCAGAACCAACCATGTAGAAAGCTATCAAATAAACATATATGTGGTTTGAAGGTGGGGAGTCATAAAATACGTATTGAATGAATGAATGAATGAATGAATCTGTTCCTCCTTTCGTTACTGCTTCCCCTCATACTATTAGCGTAGCATGCTCTGCTCCTTCTGTCTGGAGCACCCTTCCCTCAGAACTCTCAAGCAAACTCCCATCCATCAGTGTTTCGAATCTCAGCTCAGAATCTTCAGGGAAGTGTGCTCTCCACTGTCTCTCCCTCTTGCTTCCCTTCTCCTCCCCAGTTCCATGGCATAGACTGCAGAAGACATCTGTCACATCTGCCTACACACAGCACACCAAATGGCAGTGATCCCCATGGGCCATTTACCCCACAGACCACCCGACCGTCTACCCACCGCTGGGGATCTGTCAGGTAGACTGGGTATGTGGCATAGGGAGGTATAGGTTTACTATGCATTTTATTTAATGTGTATTTGTAACAATGTAACTAATACATCAGACCCATGAGTTCACAGAGTATACTGATTACAATGAGGCTAAGTAAAAAGGAGAGACAGAAAATAGGTTTAAAGAAAAGTAGCGATAGTTGTTTGCTATGGTTTTATGGCAAAATTTGTGAAGGTGGGGTGTGTTCACTTTTTTTGTGTGTTTTGAGCACTAGACTAGCACAGACAAGGTGGTGTGTTGTAACGTAGGTATCTTCATGTCCATCTCTTTTCCTAGGAGGCAGCTCCCCGAGGGGAGGGATGGGGTTCTGGCTTACAACCAGAGGTGGGGCTAGGGATGACTGGCCGAATTGAAACATATATGACTGAATTAAAACATCTGTCCCAGCATCAGCTTTGCCCCCCTCAAAGCACTACTTTTTCTGCTCCCTGGAACAGAGGGAAAGCAGAAAAATGGGAAAGAAAAGCACAGCAACTCTTCCTCCCAACACATTCCCAAATAGTCCCAGGAGACCATGACGGGAGCCTTCCTAATGTCATCCCACCTTGATGCCTCATTTGCTTAGGTTCTCTTCCCAGGCTTTCCAGGTAGCATGAAAACCCACTTAGGCATGCGCATAGAGCTTTCTTTTCCTTCAACACAATTAACCAATGTTCTCCAAGTTTCTTCACCATGAGGACTAACTCCAAGAACAATGATTATTACCTAGCTAATCATGGGTTCCTGACCAACAGGAAAAGCAATACCCAAAAATTGCACGAAGGGAAAGCTTAGTCAACCAGCACCTGCCAGAAAAGGCTGCAGGGTGGGATTGGAGTGGGGTGGTTCTGCAGGGCTCTTCCCCAGGGAGGCTGTGAAACTTCCAAATTCTGAAGGTCTTTGTGTGAGAGGTGAGGGGGTGTGGTGGACCTAGTGAGTCGTGGCTGGCTGGAGAACAAAGAAAGGAAAAGGGAAAGGCAAGGGTGCTTCCACTTTTCAAGGTAACATAGTTGAACAAATCCAAGATTGAATTGGCTCTAATCACTGGTGATTCATTTTGAGAAAATCAGTTTCCGCTTTAGGGATTTCCCAGGCTAAGAGGTCAGATAGCCCAGTTTGAGCCGCTGGGTTTAAGAAACCAAGAAATGATAACACTGCTGACTGTTAACCCTGTGTTTATATAAATCCTTTTTAAAATAATTTATCTACAATCAAATTTCAGTTCTTGTAAGACCATTTACTATGGGATTCCTGCTTTCTTTTTTTGTACTGTATACTCCCACTTTGAATGGTCAGAGGTCCCCTTAGAAAAAAATGACAAGTTGAAATTATAATGCGTTGTGTTTGCTCCTCCTTACCAGGAATAATAAGGAGCAGCTCTTCTTCTTCAGGGGAAGTGGTTAGGTATCTGTGGTAGAGAGATTTCACTGGAGCATCAATATAATTTCACTCCTACTTGACTGAAAATAACAGTTGCTGTTTTTGAGTGCCTAGTATATTGTAGGCACTTAAAATACATTATTTCCTTTATTTCTCACAAAAATCCAACGAGATAGGTAATATTAATATTTCCTCATTTAACTATTAAGAAAACTAAGACCTAAAATAGCTAAGTGGTTGGTCCACAGCTACCCATTTAATAAGTGGCAGAGGCAAGATGTAAACCCCAAGTTTGATCTGTTCCAAATTTTATATCTTTCCACTCCTCTTATTGCCTTTCTAGAAACTCTATAAAGGACTTAAGAAAAGCAAAAAGAAATGGGATTTAGTACAATAGTCAAGTAAAATATGATTTATCACAAATAGCCATAACATATGACATAGCTCTTGCTATGACATAATTAAACAACCTCACTTCATTCATGTGTGCCGGTCAGCCCGCTTGAGTCCCTATTCATGTCCCAGTCAGATACCCTCAAACCACACTGGCGTCATAATGTTTGTTTTGTTAATTGTTGGGGAGAGGTAAAGTGGTCATTATTGAAACATGAATTTTTTAAAAACTATTTAATTCTTGGTATTGTGAGCTCAGCACTCAGCAATCATTCATTTCAATGAGGATCTGGTGTTCTGAAAAGGATGTATCATCATGACTGTGGTTGATATTTTGTCATTTCCAATTCTAGTAGTATCTTCTCTATGAAATAGTTGAGCAACCACATTCAGTATAGATGGAGAGAGAGGCAAAGAACTGACATCTCTAAAGGGAGCCATGATACACCATCTTAAATATTCATGCCATAGTGTGGCTTTCATTTTTTGAGTATTGGTTTCAATGTTTAATGATGATCTATGGGGTATCATCTTCCCAGAAACAACCTCTCTAATTCATGGACTATCTGAAATCAATTGCTCAATTTAGCAGTGATAAAAATAAAGTAAAAGGGCTTCACATTTCTTAATTACCAGAGAGGAGAATAACTTGCAGTTCCAGGAGCCAAATTAGGCCCTGACAATGTCTCCTCAGAGTCCCAGTCGTGTTTGCCCTGATTGCCCTCTTGGGAGAGAGTGCTGCCTACGAACTTTTAACTTTTAATTGTGTAACGTGCTATCACACACGCAATTCTAGCCGCATTCATCCTTGGGTCAAATATCGGGGTAATCACTGACCTCTGGTGATGCTGTCCAGACTTTACTCTTAAGCCCACTCTTATACTCTCTGCAACATTCTTATAGACTTCTGGGGGGAAAAACAAAAAACAAAAACTAGAGCTCCAACAGACTTATAAAAAAATGAGGAATTTGCCTCCTCCATAAAGAGCCCATTACCTCACCATGCTCTCCCTGGGAGGTTTTGCATTCTTTGGATCCCCCCAACTCTCTAAGCATAATCCTGAGCCTATAGCTTGTATTTGAGTTGAATTGAATGGAGTTGGGAAGGGCATATATTGTTATCATTCTCATTTACAGATGGTGAAACCAAGAACCAATAGGTTAAAATCATTTGCCTCGTGTTACAAACCTAAATGAATATAAATGGCCATACTGGTACCAGATGACATTGAAGGCTTAAATAAGGGCTGTTTTTGTGGTCATCAGAGACCCATTTCAGGGGGATTGATAAAGTTGGTGATATGTATATACCTAATATGTAAGGAGCAGCCAATGAAAAGCGATGGGATAGCAAAACTGGCTGGTGATGTGAAGAACTGTGGGAGGACCTCTTGGCATAATGGACTACTAACGACCAAGGAAATGACAGTTGTTTTTGCTATTGGGCAGTTGAATGTGAGCTTTTAGGAGTGTGGGCTCATGATGTCACTAACTATGGGCAACACAGAGGAAAGATACTTGAGTTTCTCTGCCTGTTTCCTCATTATTTTTATTTATTTTTTTTTAATGAAAGAGATTTATTATAAGGAATTGGTTCACTCAGTTATGGAGGTTGACAAGTCCCAACGTCTTCAGGGTAATCTGCAAACTGGAGACTGGTAAGTAGATGTTATACTTCCTGTCTGAAGGCTGGGCAGCTTCATACCAATGAAAAGCCAATGTTTCAGTTCAAATCGAAAGGCAGGAAAAAGCTGATGTCCCAGTTTGAAGGCATTGGGCAGGAGGAATTCCTATCTACCCAGGGGACTGACAGCCTTTTTGTTCTTTTCCAGCCTTTAATTGGTGAATGAGGCCCACCTACAGTGGGGAGGCCAATCTGCTATCCTCAGCCTACCAACATTATAAAGGTTAATCTCATCTAAAAACACCCTCATAGACACACCCAGAATAACATTTGGCCAAATATCTGGACACCTTGTGGATCATTTCTTAAAAGTACAAATAATACCATTGACCTCTCAAGGTTGTTAGATGGGAGCAATTAGGTAATCTAGATCAGGATTTCTTAACAGTGGCATTATTGACATTTTAGGTAGATGATTCTTTGTTGGAGGCAGGAGTGAGACTGTCTTGTTCAGTGTAGGATGTTTAACAGCATCTCTAGCTTCCCAATAGCTGTAGTACTATACCCCCTGCCTCCAGTCTTAACAATCGGAAATGTCTTCAGACATTCTCAAATGTCCCCTAGGATGCAAAATTGTACCCTGTTAAGAATCATGGATTTAAATAAAGGCCTCAGTATAATGGTAGGTGTACATAAAGTTCTTAAATCTTATTATGATTGTTCACTCCCTGCTCTTTCTTCCTTTGGAAGATATCTTTTCTTTGACCTTTTCCAGATATTTCCATGTCTTCTCTCCTATCACTTGCATTTAAAACCTCCTCTGAGAAAGGAACTTTACAAATGCATTTCCATTGGGAGTGTCTTCATTTTAATCTGGGTATAGCACCCTAAGCCAAGGATCCCGTTTCAAGTGGGTTAAGTTTAGGTACCAGTGACCTGAATGAGGCAACTATTTCAGGATATTTCCTTTCTAACCTCAAAAGACGTCTGTGCAAGTGGTTATATGTGCTACCCGTTTGTAAGATATGAATCAATGCTTCCCAAAGTGTGTTCTCTGCAATACCAGTTCTAAGCGGATAGGAATAAATTACATAATGAAAGGGTTCTGTGGTTGAAGGAACCTGAATTAAGCAGATCTCTTTATTTCTCAAGGCTTCTCAGAGTCTTTAAGATGCTACAATGCATAATGATTATTCATGAAGAGATATGGTTTGTAGCTATTCACAAACTCATTTTTATATGGCACCAGTTTTTGGAGGCCAGGAGTCAGTAAACTATAGCCTTGAGCCACCTATTCTTGTAAATAAAATTTTATTGGAGGGGGCCTACGGAGTGGCGTGGTGGTTAAGTGCTGGCTTGGGAAGCCAGCGGCCCTGGTTCGGGTCCCACATATGAGGGCCAGTGATACTGCCCTGAAAAAAAAAAAAAAAATTTATTGGATCACAGCCATGGCCATTCATTTACATAATACTTGTGACTGCTTTCATATTATAATGGTGATTTGAGGAGTAACAGAGACCCTATAGCCTATAAAGCCCCAATTCCTCACTATCTGGCTTTTTAAAGAAAGGTTGCTAACCCTGTTATAGGCTAAATGGTCTGTGGAATATGCACTGAGAAACACTGGTTTAGAGAACCTCAGTGTCGGAAAGGGTTTTAAAGGTCACTTAGCCCACTTGTGGCAATGTAACGTCAGCATGAACAGGTCCTTCAGAAATACCTGGGGAACTTGTTAAAAATGCAGATTCCTAGGACCCTGTCCTGACTGCTGAACCAAAACGTCCAGGGGAAAGGCCCAGGATCTGGGGTTTAACCAAATCACCCACCAATTCTTATGCCCAGCTAAACTGAGTGCCCCTGATTTCATCTGACTGTCAATCCGGTAACTGAATCTCTCCTCAAGTATCCTTGGCCTCTTTCATACCTCCATTGGTAAGGAACTCACTACTTCCCAAACACTCCATTTTACTCTTAGTCTGGAAGAACTACCAGAAAGTTCTACATGAATACAAACATGTCCTCAGGAATTCTACCCATTGACTTTCACTTCCCTCACTCCCACTTACTGCCAGCTGTGGAGTTAATTTAAGCAGGAAAGCAGGGGGCAAAACTACCCACAAAAACCTACATTTTTCTCTTCCTTAGATCTATTTATTCCTCAGGAAACCTTCCCTGGATGTTCTAGGCAGAATTAAACACCTCCTGCCCTGTACTCTCAAAATGCATTGGAGGTTCTTCTGTTTGTGCACTCTCATTCTGTAATTCACTGTTGTAGTAAAAGACACAGATTCCTGACAAAATCAAATAAACCTGAGACCCTATCCCAGCCATTCACTCCCTGTTTGTAGGCCCTTGGGCAACTTACTCTACCTCTACCTTAGGCCTCCTTTTTTATTTTTTTAATGGGCAAAAAGGGTATCGAAGAATGGCTATCATCAACAAGACATATAATAATAAGTGCTGGAGAGGCTGTGGAGAAAAAGGAGCCCTCATACACTGCTGATGGGAATGTAAATTGTACAGACGCTATGGAAGGCAGTGTGGAGATTCCTGAAATGTTGTTTTGATTTGGCTGTAGCTATCCTAATGAGTATGAAGTAGTATCTCATTATAATTTGGATTTTCATTTCCCTAATAATAAGTGATGTTGAGCATCTTTCATGTGCATAATGGCCATTCGTATATCTTCTTTGGAGAAATGTCTTTTCAAATCCTTTGTTCATTTTTAATCAGGTTATTTGTGGGGGTTTTGTTATTGTTATTGTTGTTGAGTTTTAGGAGTTCTCTATGTATTCTTCATGTTAATCCCTTATCAGATACATGAATTACAGATATTTCCTTCCATCCTATGTGTTGTTTTTTTAACTTTGTTGCTAGTGTCTTTTGATGCATAAAATTATCTTATTTTTATGTCTATTTTTTTCTTTCGTTGCCTGTGCCTTTAGTGTCACATATAAGAAATAATTGCCAAATGCAATGTTGTGAAGTTCTTGCTTGATGTTTTCTTCTAAGAGTTTTATAGTTTTGGGTCTTAGATTTAGGTCTTTGATTCATTTTTAGTTAATTTTTCTTTATGGTGATAGGTAAGTTTTCAACTCATTCCCTTGCATCAGAATATCCAGTTTTCCCCGGCACCAGTTGCTGAAAAGACTGTCCTTCTTCCCACTGAATGGTCTTGAAACCTTATCAAAAATATGCATAGTTTTTAAGCTAAGTTTGTAATGTGGCAGTATGGATTTCTAAATGCCAATTGTGTTGCCCAATAAGACTGAATAAACTTCTGTTTTCTATCTTTAGAGGTTCATAAATTCCCATGTCATTTTTTAGAAGAATACAGTTATGCATTTCCTAGTTTCTGACCTAAAATGCTGTTTTCTCATCTCAGTTCCATCTCTTAGGTCGATCATCCACCTCTCTTCACCTTCAGTGCCCATCACACTGGTCCAAGCCATCACCATCTCTTGCCAGACTACTTATAATAGCCTCCTAACTAGTCTCTTCAATCTAGTCTCTTCTGAACTTTTTGAAATGCAAATCCCATTACTTACTGCTTGCAGTGGCTTCTCTCCACTCTTATAATAAGGACCTTACTTGTTAGGGTGGCTATGTGTTGTAATGGGCTGACCTCCTTCTCTTCTCCTACTTCATTTGGTAGCATGCTCTTTGCTCTTATAATCAAGCACACTTCCTTTTGGTGCCTCTGACATGCCTTCTTCCCTCCTGCCAGGGCCTTTGCATATACTGTTCATTCTGCCATCGTCACTCTCCAAACCATTCCCTTATTACCTTTTTCTGAATGATCCCTGCCCATTCATCAGATCTCCACTGATTTTATTAGCTCCCAATGGAAGATTTCTCTGTCCCCCTTGTAGACAAATAACTATTATATGATCTCAAAAAGATCTGAACATTTACTTCATAAAATTTCTGCTTTTCATTTATGGATATGATTCCTTCATTGTTGTCTATCTCCCCAACTGACCTGTGAGCTCCATAAGGGCAAACATTGTGTATATCTATCTTTTGCCCCAGGGCTTAGAACAGTGTTCAATTCATAGAGTAGAGAGTAGGACATTCAACTTATTTGACCTGTTTAGAAGCAGGTGTAATAAAACCTCCAGGTGCTCAGGTTTGGGCAATAGCCTTAACTCAGAGGGAGGTAATCAATGGTAAATCTCTGAGGGATTAAAGAGTCAGGTTTAGCAGTATGTGATGGAAGAGCCTTCAGAGTATAAATGTTGATGTCTCAGAGCCCTGGTGTTTATGGTTCCCCCTTTATTTAGTTTGGATACAAGACATTCCTCCATCTTCTTTGGGTATTGTCGTTTTCTTGTTTAGGAGTTTAATTAAATCTGTACCTAGCATGCTACAAACAGTTGGTGGGAGAGGGGTGTCTGGTTTATGACACCAAGGGAAATGTTAACTGTGCACAGCTTAGTATAGACACAGGTCTTAGTGTCTTAGTGTCAATTATGTGTATAGTCGAAGATGGGTTTGCATGGACCTCCATTAGCCTAGTCCCAAATTTCAAGCTATGTATTTCCCAAGGGATCTAAAGATAGAAAGTGGAAAAAAAAATAACAGAGATAAGACTTCTCCATGAGCAAAGACATATTTTCCAAACAAGCCACTGGGATACACTGAGGTAATACTGTTAATAATATTGGTAGTAGTTCAGGTTGTATAACTTTTTCACACAGCCTTTCCAGCTCTTCCACATAGTAAACTTGGTTAACAGTTTGCTCAGCTGGTACAAATTCATAATGACTAATCCCTCTGATATCAAAAAAAAGGTTAGCAACATTGTTGCAACAAGTACACGAACTTAATTGTCAGACCTCGTATGTATAGTGCCAGGTAGATACTACACTAGCCAGGGGGATCATTTTTAAATTATATAAATGTCTAACTGCTATGCTGCACATCTGAAATTAATATAAAACAATATTGAATTTCAACTGTCATTGAAAATTTTCAAAAGGGAAAAAAGGTAAAGGGGAATAAAAGGTCAAAACTCCAGGTATAAAACAAATAAGTCATGGGGATATAATATACATCATGGGGAATATAGTCTATAATATTGTGATAGCATGGTACAGTGTCAGATGGTTACAGGACTTATCATGGTGATCCCTTCCTTAAGTATATAAATGCTGAATAACTATTGTGTACATCTGAAACTAAGATAATATTGTATGTTAGCTATATATTTTTTAAAATCTTTTTAAAAATCTGGCACAAACTCAAGGATCCACAAGGAAGGGCACAAAATGGAGCTTTACTGCCTATGCTCTGAGTAACTGGCCTATATAATTCCACAATAAAAAATTCCAATTAAAAAAAGTAGTATAGAGGGATTTACACTAGCATCAGGTCAGAAGAGAATGGGTTCAAATGCCAGCTCATTCACTTCCTTCCTCCTAACCCTCAGTTTTCTCATCAGTACAATGGAAATGATGAATCCTGCATTGTAGGGTTGTTATGAGGCTAGAAGGCAATGAGGTGAGGATTAAATGTTGATCCTATATATAATTTGCCTAGTACTGAGTCTGGTCTACATATGTGTGAGCTTTTGTCTTCATGAATGAAGCTGCCCAGTAGGAACAGACACAACAGGAAGATGAAGGGAGATTTTTCTGAAGATGGGAAAGTTGTACATCCTCTCCTTCCCTAGCAGAACAGAAGATCGCATCCAACAGGGATGGGTGGATTTAGAATCATAGGAGTGAGCAGCCTCTTAGAAGCCAAAGGGTAGGGCAATGTGTTTCAAACTTTTTAGACTACAACCCTCAGAAAAAATACATGACATACTGTGAGCCAGTAATACATTGTGGTATTTTCCATTTGATATGATTCTATATCATTAAAAAAAAAAAAATCTAGACATGACGCACCAAAATGATCTCCTGACCCTTGGGTCATGACCCACAGTTTGCAAAACACTGGGTTAGAGACTTCACATGCAAATCCTTCCAGGAAGCCTTCCTGGAAATTCTCACCCTACGGTGGTTGTTCCCACACTTGAATGAACTTGGCTTATAAGATTTCAGGCTGTGCCTCCCTATGTATTAATAACTCTTTTTTTTGCCTCCCTAGATACATTCACTGTTGGTGTGTCCTTCCTATTCTGCCCTTCCAACCCCCTTCATTACTTTACATCCAGGAGCCTTTATTTAAGAAGCTGGACCAGTTTAGTACACATGTATGGTGGTGGAGGTAGGGCAGGTGCCCCTGCATTGATCAATTGACCTGCATTTGCCAAGCACCAGCTCTGTTCTTTGCACTGTGCAAAGTTTAGGAAGAAGATGGGGCTCTTCGAGGTTCCCTAAAGCCCTTGAAGCTGGCATGAGCTCAGAGCATAGGAGCAGAGCACACAGCTTTCAGGGTGGGGCTTCTGAGGGCTCCTCCACAGACATGTGGCCTGATCAGATCTTCATGTGTGCCGGAGAAGCATCCTTAGCTATAGAACAAGACTATTACCTAAGACAGGGTGGCGTGGATGTCCTCGCCAGGCTCAGCTTTGGGAAATAACCATTCACCCTGAAGGTTTACCCCCACGTGTGATGTGCACAGAGAATCAGATAGCTACTCCATGCAGGTGCTCAATTCCAGCAGGCTGAAAAGGATTTGATTTCTTTTGGAATTGTTTCTGCTTGGCTGTGTAAGCTTAGATGGGCATTTGAGACTGAAGTGGCTGAGAAGCCAACCTACTGCTGAGTTCATACCAGTCCTGCTAATGCGGAGAGCAGCGGGATTATTAGCAGGCATACTGCACTGGATTCCCATTTACCTTAACTGCTTACGAGCTATTTGACTCCGAATGTGTTTCCCTGAGCTTCTCTTTCCTCACTGTAAAATTACGAATAGTATCTGTAGAATAGGTTTGTCAGAAGCATTAAATGAGACGATGCACGTAGCTCCCCAATACAGTCCCCAGTATATCATAAGCCATTAGTAAATGTGAGCCAGAGCTAATATTTTTCAACACTCAATACAGCATAACTGAGGGGGAAAAGGAAGTCACCTAAAACAGCTTTTCCTTCATCAAGCCAAAAGGACATAGTTTCCTAGTGAGAAAATGTGGCTGTGTTAGGCCTGCTTGCTCCAAAGCAAGAGATTTTATCTCAGGAGCCTCTGTGTTACGCTAACGTGCAAACCTTACTCCGCTGAGGGTCTCCTATTAGAACCTCAGACACTGTCAGGTGGCTCCTGGGCCTGAAGCTTGTAGGAAGAGTCCTCTGGTGTCAGCCACCTGTCCCTTGGGAATCTTCCAGGCTCCCAATACTTAAACTTGCCTCAGAATCATTTAAGAAGCCAGCTTTGGTTAGGTATATGCTGCCTGGAGGCCTTAGATGTCTTCCCTTACCTTCCCACCCCCTGGCTTTCCCACACAAGCCACAGCCCTACCTGCCCCACCAGAAAATTACAGCTCTGCTCTATGACCTGTTCCAGTTCTAGCCAACCCCCAAGGCCTTCAGCCTCCATAAACTTCAGCCTAAATCAATCTTCCCTTTCTCTGAAGTCTTACAGTGAAATGTCAGCATCTGTAGCAGTGTTTCAAACAAAAATATGTGAGTTGCATACATAAGTTACATTTTCTAATAGTCACTTTAAAGAAAGTAAAAGAAATAGGTGGCACTGACTTTAAGAATTCAGAAGCCTGGCGTGTATTTTACATTTACAGCACATTTCAGTTGGGACGAGGCAGTACACAGAGAAAAAAATAAATCACAGTTATTCCTCCCAAATCTTCAAAGCACAGCTTCTCTGGTCAGAGAGATGGTTCCCTCCCTCACCCTGTCAGGGTTTGAGGTTCCTGCCCAAACTCTGCTGCTGCTGCCATTGACTAGGATTGCTGCCCTCAGGACTGCAGCTTACCTGTGGGCTGGAGTAGGAGAGGAAGAAACACCAAAAGAAGACCCACAGGGGCATGCCCCCACTCTCTCTGTCCCGAGGGTCCCCCTTCACACTCCTTGGACCAGAAGCAGGGGCTTCTCTTGGGGCTCTTTCTGTACCCATGAGCTGTTTCAGGAGTCATGCTGCCTTTGAGCCCAGGCTAGGAGTAAAGCCCCAGGAAACTTACGGTCTCAGTTTTACTTAGTTCTGGTTTCCTTTCCCAATCTACCTGCTACTATTTACTTTTCAGAGTCCTCAGGTACAAGCTCTGTGCATTTTGTCCAGAGTTTTGCATTGCATTCAATGGAAGAACAAGGTGAAATGTGCTTACTCCATCTTTATCAGAACCAGTATCCTGAGGAGATATTTTTTCAGTGTGTTGTATTGCATTCAAATTCTATTGGGTTGTTGGAAAAGTCATGATGCATTTTTGCAATGAGAAACATAGAAAAAATACGTCATGACTTTTCTGACAACCCAATATGACACTTGATCATCCACAAATGGTGCCTATAGACATTTTACATTGGATCAATTAGGATCCATATTCCCAGACCATACATACCAAGTATCCGCTATATTCACAGACTTAGAATGGAACAAGACTGTTTTACGTTGAGAATAGACACAAAGGAATTTCAACACTTGTCCCTGAGTGAGAAATGAACTAAGAATAGTGGTTTACATTCATCTTTGTGAAAAGCTTAAACTTCTATTACCCCACATAGCTGACTCTATCACATATGTGTTTAAGTAATGTATATCACCTCCATGTTTTCTGACTACATTTTTGTAATCATCTGACTTGATAAGGCAGGTGTGGATTTAATTTATTTGGAATCTCTGATCTTCACTCATAGCACCCTTAACTTTCCTTTTATGGTAGACAATAGATTTTGAAATTAGGTAATTAAGGGTGCATTGCCGAGAAGAAGTACATTCATTTACATGGGTCAACTAATTTCCAAAAATATTGTCCACTTAATCAAAAAGGAAGTGATCCACACCTCTAAAAATCACTAGAGGGCAGTTATTACTTTGGACACATTATGTGCTCAAATATTCATACAGTACTAATAATGCACTGATAAGGATGAGCTAAATTCCCAAAAACATTGTGAAATAATTGGGTGGTTAAGAACATTTGGTGGTTAGGAACATTAGAGAACATCACAGTTATTGGAAATGATAATGTGGATATTTTCATAATGATATAATCTGTACAAAATGTTTTTATTCAATTGATTATTCATTCTATAGTCATCATTTATTAAGTGTCTATGATGTGTCATCCATATGCTAGACACTCTCATATTCAAAATTTGTGAGTAACCCCAGGTGTGCTCTGCTTTAAGCAAACCTTATACATAAAGGTCTGAAATGAAAGAATAGATATAGTGAAATTTATACAAAAAGAAATTGTTGAGTTCTCAAAACAACAAACTTTAAAATGCTTCCATTTACAAACATTAAAACTACACACATTTTGGGGGTACTCTAAGTATAAGGGGTAAAAGGAATGAGTTTTGGAGTTAGAAACACATAGCTTCAAATCTTTGAAATTAATTGAAGGCATATTTTGTCAACTGCAACTTTTGGAAGATAACAGTGCCTTACGTCAAAAGACTGTGGTCAAGTATAGATGATATGATGCCACTCAAATTCGTAGCACAATCAAGCACATGGTAAGCATTTGATATCTGTGTATTATAACTACTACCCAGTATAAGATCTATTTTTATTGGCATATAAAATGAATTATTTCTCAATGGTTGAAATATATGTGTATATTTCAAATATAAGTTTGTTCTGTTACCCATGATATTTAAGAATGATTGGGGCCGGCCGAGTGGCACAGTGGTTAAGAGCTGGCTTGGGATGCCAGCGGCCCTGGTTCAGATCCCAAATATGAGGGCCAGTGACACTGCCCTCTAAAAAAAGAGAAAAAAAAAAGAAGAATGATTGCATTTAAGAATAAGCTCGATAGGGAATCTGGTACTATCAAATATTTGAATTTTTATGTTTTTGTGTTTTCATTACTCCTATCCCTTAAATGAAATCATACCCATTTTCTTGAGCTATTTTTATCTTTATCACTTACTAATGTGTTTGAGGATCTACAAAACCCTTGTGAGACATAATCCCTGCTCTCACAGAGTTTACCTGCTAAAAAGACAAGATGCACTTGAAAAGGTACTTTTTTGGAATGAGTATTATTTGTGTTGCTAAACTTTATGCCAGAAAAAAGACAAGTTCATTCACTCTTCATGTCTCATTCATTGGGCAGTGGATTTAATGAGATAAAAATATTTAACCATTTTCATGCAAATTCAAGTGGGGTCAAGTCATTAGAGTGAGCAGAAAGCAAGGCTGAGATGTCATCACACTGAAATAGTTTGGGAAGCCTATAACAGCAATATCATTTGTTAAGTATCTACTGAGAGCTGGGCTCTTTGCTAGGTGTTTTCACATTTAACCCACACAATAAGAATGTATTTTTACCCCCATTTCACCTCTGTGGACAATGAAGCTGAAAAATACATAGCAATCTGCACAAAGCACAGGGAGCAAAGCCCCGATTTAAACGCACAATATCTGCTTTTTTCATATTACTCCTCGCTCCTTAGCTCAACTCAAGAATATGTAATGCTATAGGATAAAAATGTTTGTTCCCTCATAAATATCTTCCCTGTTATCCTTTCTTGAGTAGGTAAAGTTGTAATGATTAACATGTAGCTCTTGAACCACAATCCCCTCACTTCCATCTCTGGAAGACATTGCTAATTGATCATAGTGCTCTTTTCCAAGTAAACTGGACTTAGTCTCAGAATCCTTTCCAACACAGCACTCCCAAGCAGTCAGTCTCAACCAACGGACCACAATTAACACTAAAAATCTATTTGACATCTCTCCCATAGCATCTTGTTAATGATTCCATTAATAGCACATATTATACTATGTTTCAAGTATTTGCTTCCCTTTTAGTTTTAGTTGTGAGACTTCAGGACAGGACCACTCATCTTCCTAAATCCAACCCTCTGTACACATTCTACCAGATAACACAGTGAGCACCCAGGACAAATCTTGTTGGATTGAATGTAGGTAAATACTTTTAGTTTAAACCTATTTGACTACCAAATGCTAAACATGTTATTGGTTAATAATTAGAATGGCTAACATTTATTTATTTTATTTTATTTTATATTTTATTTTATTTTATTTTATTTTTTTAAAGATTTTATTGGGGAATTGGTGTAGGGGAACAGACAAGTTGCTATCTTTTTGTTCTTCAGTCTAGTTGCAGAGGACGTTGCTTCACTGGCCCATGTTGGTATCATCATTGCGCTCTTCCCGGATGAGGCAGATCGGTCGTCGGCCTCTGGATGGTTGCTCACCGCGGCTATTGGCAGCTCATGTTGGCTGCCAGCCGCTCACGCTGGCTGCCGGCCACTCACTGCAGCCAATGGCAGCCCACTGCAGCAGGGGCTGCAGCTTTGCCGTCTCTGGGACTCACAGCAGCCCAGCTCCAGGTGGAGCTGTTTTTCACCATCTTAGCTGTAGAGGGCAGTGTCACTGGCCCTCATATGTGGGATCCAAACCGGTGCCGCTCATCCCAAAGCAGCTCTTAACCAATGCACCACTCGGCCGGCCCTGGCTAACATTTATTAAACATTTACTATTTGCCACATACTGAGCTAAGGAGTTCACGTATATGAATTTATTTAACTGAAAGAATGATCCCATGAGATAAATATATTATTTTCTTTTTTTAAAATAAAAATAAATTTATTACAGTAAAAGGCACATTGCCATTAATCCCCCTCAAAATACTCCCCCTCCCTTTGAACACACTTATCCCATCGTTCTTGCCACTTTCCGAAGCAGTTCTGGAAGTTCTCCTTCATGAGTATCTTTAGTTGTGCTGTCATGGCTACCTCAATGTCCTGAATTGATTGAAAACAATTACTTTTCATGGTCATGTTTACCTTGGGGAAGAGCCAGAAGTCACTCAGTGCCAGGTCCAGTGAATAAGGTGGATGAGGATGCACCATAATGTTTTTATTTGACAGAAATTGCGTTTCCAGAAACGATATATAATGCAGAGCATTGTCATGATGGAGGATAAAACCGTTTGCTCATTTCTAGGCCATTTTCTATGCACACCATTTCTTAAAATCTCTAATAAGCCCTTATAATATTCAGAGTTCACCATAGGGTTCCTGGGTACAAACTCAGCTTGCATAATTCCATCAAGGTCAAAAAACACAATTAACATCACCTTTCCATTGGATGGCACTTGGCAGCAGCATTCACCATTTTTTTTATCACACCTTGTATATCTAGATATAGATAGATAGATAGATAGATAGATAGATAGATAGATAGATAGATAGATAGATAGATATGCCTGATCTTGGACCTAGTTTTTAAATAGGTAATATATCATTTTCACTTTATAAATGATGATACTGAAATTCAGAGAGCTTAGACAATTTGTACAAGGTCACAGGACCCAACCCAGATATTCTGAACCCGAAACCAACACTCTTAACCATGACACTAAAAAAAAAAAAAAAAAAAAAAAAAGAAAGACTTGTGCATTAACAGATGAGAAATGGATAAAGGTCCTTCAAGAGTCATTCACTCTTTCCTTTTCCAATTCCTTATTTCAGTGTCTCTTCTGCTGGCCACTGTGACAGGTGCTATGTGGCACAAAAATGAACAAGCCTTGTTTCCTGACATCAGAGTACTCACAGTCTAGTGAGGAGGCCGCTACATAATGACAATGGGTGTCATTGAGGAAGCAGATGATGCCATGGACAAATAACAAGAGACACGCAGCTTTGCCTAAGAGACTCTCAAGTGGTGGAAAAGAAGCATCCAGAAGGGAAGGGAAAGATGAGAACACCACAGAAAGAATATATGCCGCATTATACTGCCGAGTCTAAATCCAGGCATTCAAGGGACATGACTATTGATTTCAAAGTCCTTGAATCTCTCTTAGAATGATTTGGACCTTCCACATAGAACCCCAGTAGGTCTGTCCTGGGATTCCAGAGTTCTAGGAGTTGAACTTACCATTGTACATATGCTTCCTACACCAACACATGGAAATATTCTATTTATTTATTATTTTAATGCAGTGATTGATCATGGTTGTTGAAGGGGATCATGAGTTTTGCGGATTTTAGTGTACCTTTTACATACCCTGAGGGTCCAACTTCTGAAATCAATGATTGCCCCATGAGCATATTCTTTCAGAACTTAGACCTTCAAAAGCAGGCACATAACTTCCGCAGTTTCCTATGAAAGACATCATTCAAGTGTCCTCAAGTGACAGATGGTCTAATAATCTGCAAAAACGTGCTCCTTACACTCTGAGGTCAGCTCTGTTTTAGTTAAGAGTTTTCACTCACTCAAGTACCATCTGGAGCCCACATCCTCTAGCTTAAGCTTCAAATAAATCCTGATTTACCTCCAAAATGTTTGCCAAGAATCTGCTTGCTAGAAAAATTACCAGTTTCTCCTTTTTGAGGCACACCTTTGCAATCTATGACACCTGGTAGGCCCTTAATAAATAACTGTCCATTGGGATACTCTTTAAGACGCTATAAAAGATAACTTAGGAACAAAGGTTGGAGAACTGGAGCTGAATTTCTCTCTCTCTCACTCTCTTGCTCTCTCTTTCTCTCTCACTGTGTGTGTGTGTATGTGGGGTGGGAGCAGTTTGGCAAGATCACTAAATTTTCTTTTAGCTGGAGCATCCTAATCCAAATTAAAGCTGCATGTGATGCATCAACATTCTGACTCAGTACTGCTGAAGTTGCTTTACCAAACATCTTTTCAGCTCTCAGAACTTGTGAGTCGGGGGCACATTTTGAACTGATGATGTATGTATATAGAAGAATGGATGGATACTTGAAGATGAGCTTCAAATCCTGAAGGGATCATGTACAATTGTGTTCCTTGAAAAGCCCGAGGAATGCTTTTGTTGGGTCTTCCCCACAGCATGCTGGTGGCACGTTTGTGGCTAACACCTTGCAAAGGGGAAATGGGGCCTTGGTACTCCTTCCTCTCTGGGACAAAAACCAAGGTGCATATATGATTTCATGAATAATTCCAAGGTGTTATCCAAGCCTTGTCCTGGGTCCAGTGCACTCTGGAAAATGCCTTAACCATCTGAGCTAAGTCACTGAGAAAGCCAAGGAAGCTAATCCAGCTTCTCTTTTGTTGTGCCAGCCATTTGATCCACAGATGCGCTCAGCACGAGTTCACTTGCCATGACCGGGAAATGGACCACTCCTGTACTTTTGCATTGACGTCCCCCTGAGAGCAGGAAAGCAACCTTTTCCTCTTTAAAGTGGACCCGGATGCAGAGTCAACTACTTTAATTCTTTTTTTTAAGCATGAATAATAATCTTTTAAGTCAATTCCTGGTAGGAGGTGGGTCCTACATATATATATGGGTTTTTTTGTTTTTTTGTTTTTGGAAATAGGGAAATGAGTAATTCCAAGTTTGGGGCCAGGAAGAAAATCTGGAACTTAACCAGGTTTTTCGTTTTCATCTTTTGGGAGAACAATTATAAAATCTTTTATATAAATGTATTTAGGAATTCCACCATAATTCCATTATTTAACAATAATGGGTTTGGGGTTTTTTTGTGTTTTTTTTTTTTTTTTTTTTTTACCATTTTTATTGTTAAAAATCTAGTCTTCTTCTAAATAAATATTTAAAAAAATAAAAGAGGGATAATGATGCATAAAATTTTGCAGAATGTATTTTCTCAAAATCTTGTGATTTTTTTCCTATATATTTTCAAAAACTTGATTTTCAAATGTCACCTAGCAATCCACAGAATCCTTATTCAGAAACACTATATAAAATCAAACCAGGAGCTATATCATGGCAGTTAGTAGGGAAGGCTCCAGTAAGGAAGATCCTCTTTGAATCCTGGTTCTCCCATTAACCAATGTATTGTATTGTATTAACTAATGTTATGTATTGAATTAGCATTACATACATAAATAATTAATGTTATAATGTGTATTCAGCACTTGCTATGCAGCAGGTACTTTGCTAAGGGCTCACATGTATTAATTTCACTTAATCCTAGAACCCCCTTGGCTGGTACTATCGTTATTCCTATTTTGTAGATAAGGATACAAAGGTTAAGAAATGTTTACTACTTAAACTCACAAAGCAAATACATGAACTTGACCTGGCCTGTATCCACTTGCCCAGATTGAGTTCACACTCTAATCCTCTAACTACAAGAGATCTGGTCAGCTCCCCTAATGCCTGGCTACTTCGCACTCCTCCATTAGCACCACCTCCAACATCCCTCTTCCCCCTTCAAATCTCCCCATAAATGCCACATGCTCCAGGAAGCCTTACTGGTACCCCATTATATACTCTCTTGGCAACCTACATTTTTATTTTAGAGTACTTATGAGGATCAATTCATTTTGTAACTGTGAGTTCAATATCCATCTCCCCTGCTAGACTGAGGATCCAAGATGCCCTCACATCTGTATCTCTCCCCACAGTGTGAATAATTGACTCATTAGTGACACATCATCTTCAATTCTTTAACCATCAATATAGTCAGTTCCCATCAGCTCATTTCTAGTCCTGTGGCTTTCAGCATGACAAAGAGGAAGGACAAGAGAAAGGAACTGCTCAGTTAAATTGTAGGACTTTGGGTGAGTAACCTTAAGAAGAAAGGGATTTTGAAAGCCTTGTCCAGTCTATGTTCCTTTAAAACAGAAGCTTGAATCTGTACATGCCATTTTTGCCAAGAGAATATGTGGGTGGCTGTGGAGGGCGTGCTGTTGCATTCATACCACTTCTTCAGCACCATTAAGCTTTCAGCCCCCAGAACTGTTGCTAAGGAAACGTTTTAACATGCCAGGTGTCAGCCACAGAGCTTCTCCTACCAAGGGGAGTGAGGGTAGAAGAGTGGAATAAGTGATTCCTCAAGTGTGTTGTTCTAAGGCTTACTGATTTCACACACTTCCTTGTGTAAAGGGGCACCATTGCCTCAATCTCCCTGGACAAATAAAGGAAATGCTGCAGCAAACCTTGTCTTGGAAATTCAATATACATTAGCATATTAGAGAAGCCAAGAGGTCCTGCAATGGGAAAAAAAAAACTATTTAACTTTGTTCAGTTCCTAAGTTTATTTGCCCATGTTTTGACATAGAATGCTGTCTTGGATTAGATGGCACCAGAAGCACATTGTGAGATAAGGATTTAAGGGCAAGCACTTTTACTTGGGAGCTGAATTTATAGAAAGCACCAAGAGCAGAAACAGGAAGTGAGATTAGAAAGGGAAGACAGCCAGTCCAAGGTGCATCAATGAGCACATTTACCTCTGTGGGTAACTGGGGTTCTGCTGTGCTGGGGACCTATGGGAAGAACACACCTCAGAGGAGTCCCATTTCAGGGGTGAGGAAGCTGGGTGTTTATCCATCTCTCACCGGTCATAAATAGAGGGCTGCTTACAAAGTGCTCCTAACTCCCTGGCACTTCCAGTCTGCCCTGCATAGCATCCTTAGAATGACCTCAGGCAAAGATCAACAGGTGCTTGTGACAGAGCATTCCTGTGGATACTGAGGGAAGGTGGGTGGGAATTACAATATCTGCTGCACAGGTGCCCCCTCTACATTTTATTTTTCATGCAGGAAACCCATTTATATCTGGTAGAAGAAATATTTGAGAAACAAAATTTGGAAAACAGAACACCCAAAACATAAAGCAGTTCAGTGAATCCCAAGAAGCTATCATTGAGCTGAATACACAGAACGAACGTTGTACTACAATAGGTAAAACTCCAAAGGGAATTCCTGTAAATGCCACCAAATACCAAACATATAAATCTCAAGGCTCAGCAGAAATAGCCTTGGAAAATTATAACTCATGAGATGCTATAGCACAGAGCCTTCTAAAGACCCACTTAGAATCAGGTTCTAACTTGGTTTGTCTGTGAAAGAGAAAGCCATCTTTCCCACAGCCCAGGGAACACAGGATGGCATACTAACTGTGTCTTATGGATGTAATGACAGGCTACCTCCACAGTTCATATAGAGATAGACATAGACAAAGGCACAGAGATTTAAGGACCCCACTCTTATGGAACGTACATTCTAGCAATGTAAGATAATATAATAGAGATAATATAACAGCAAACTAATAGAGAAAATAATTGTAGATTGCAGTGAAGGTTATGAGGTCATTGACAAGTATAATGGGGGAGAGAACAGCTAGGGGAGAATTACTTTAGGTTAAGTGATCCAGAATGGTGTCTTTGAGGAGGTAAAATATGAACAGATACCTTCTTGATTCACTGGAACAGAAAGAAGGGCATTTCAGGAGGAAACAACAAGTGCAAAGGCCCTGAGAAGAGAACAAGATGGTAATATTAAAGAGCTTGAACAGGGCTTGGAGCATCATGAGTGAGGGGTGGAGTGCAACTAGCAAAGATTGACAAGGCATGCTGTAGCTGGAACTTGCTGGGTGGAAATTTGGTATATTTTCCTCTCCATTTCCTGTTCCAAAGGATATAGCCTCAGAAAGTATCAGGGAACATTTGTTCAGTACCAAATGAAGATCCCATGTTTCTAGATTTCTGAGAAACTTTGAGAGACACTCATCAAGTTCTGTTTCCAGGCAGACTCCCTAATGATCTCATCCCGCTCTTAAGCACTTCTCACTAAGATGTCAAGTGACTGCACAAATTAAAACCAATACCTAAAAGCTACAGGTCATAGGCCTTGTGTCCCAGTCCCAAAATGCAGGAATATAAAGAAATGGGGCACAGTGTTGCCAGGGCCCATTTCTTGTGGGAAGGAAGTCTACTGAGTTTACAACATCTGATCTCACCAGTGTCTCCATCCAGCTGCTCCAGGTACCCCCAAGGTCCTCTCTGGCCTGACACTCAGTGCCTCTGTAGCCAGCGGTCCAGCCACAAGGCACAGCCAGGTCTGGCCCCTGAGGACAACATTGGAGGGTCTGTCTCAGGAGTACACTTAGCCTTGGATGTAAGAGAAGGTGGATTCTTCACTCTCTGAGGAGATCAGTGTCCAGAGAAGAGAGGGACAGGGCCTTTGGGGACAGGGACATTGCAGCAGAGTGCTGTCACTCAGTGGAGCATGATCTGGGAGGCTGGACAAGCCTCAAGTTTATTTCACAAGTGGTAATTGGGCACCTGACATATGCTGAGAAGGGTGCTCCTATGGAAATGGGTAAAGCACAGACCCTGCCCTTCAGGTGCTCTCTTGTAGGGGAAAGAAACACTGGCCACCTCTGACAATACCAGGCAGAGTGAAATGTGTGTCAAAAGACATTCAAACAGAGAACTTCAGGAGAGCGAGGGCAAAAGAAATGAATAAGCTCATTGGCTTTCTCTGGCTTGACAAAGGTTAACTGGACCGACCAGGTGTGTGTAGGACTATATATGTCTTTTGTCACACCTGTGAGTCAGGCTTAGGAAGAGAAACACTATGTCAGGCGATGGAGTATTATTGTCAAAAGACATGGGGACACCAGCTGGACAGGAAAACAGCTCATGGAGAGCTGGAATAATGGCCCCTTGCCCTCAGGATAATAGAGGCTCTGAGGGCTGGGTATTTGGATGTTGTCTCAGAGGAGGTCTCTCCCTCCCATTCTTACTACCTTTACCTTTTACTTATGCTGTTCACTCTACATCTGGGTGCTTCTCTCAAGATGTTTTATTACCATGCTCTAGACAGATGCTCTGTTTGGATGTGAAGATCAAGTCTTACATTTACCTTGGGCAGATTGGTTCAGTTCTGTGTGCCTCAGTTTCCTCATCTGTAACAGGTGGATATGAATAATGCCTACCTTAAATGGATTTTGTGGAGGATTAAATGAGTTAATACAGATAGGGCAATGCTATCTCTCTTTTAGGCTAGAGTGATTATCTCTGGTCCCACTCATTGTGGCCAGTGTAACAGGCTCTCATGGATAACATGGCTATTTACCAGTGTCCATTTACTTGGACGGTAACTAAGGATATTAGAAGTGTGAGGTCTCTTGGGTGCTTAGACTCTCTTAGATTCCTTTCCTCTACATCACAGTATGTTTCAAAATAAAATGTTAAACTTTTCAACCTTATAAAATAATATAGGTTTATTAAAAATTATTTTGAAAAAAAGTCTAACAAAAAAGCAGATGAAAATCACCAAGGATGGGTAATTTTCATCTGCCTGCATCCCTCCCTTTGGGGAACCAACTGTCCTGATTGCACAGTAGCTCTGTTCAATCTTTGCAGTCTGCCTGGGGCTGACCCCCTGCAGGCCTGAGCCGGGAGATCTGCAGACGCTCTGGGGTTTCACTGGTGCTATTGACTGGTGCTCTTTTCTTCTGGGACTCATGAGACACATGATTAATATATTTGAAGCTTATGACAGTAAAAAATAGAAAAGAAAGCAGATTCTAGCTTTCTGGATGGAGAAAAAGAAGGATGGGAAGTAAGAGATCCCTAAGGCAGTCTGAAGACCTGGATCCAGTGGTGCCTGAAACTATAACCACTATATATGGGCCAAAAGGTGATACCAGCTTACATGCTTCTTTTAGTTTTATTTTTTCACTTAAATTACTTTCAGCTGAGATTCTGGTATTCAAAAGTGAAATAATTTTGACCAACCATCCAGAAATAACTACATTGCCATTTATGTAAATATCCTTCCAGTCTTTTTTCTCTCTCAGTCTCTCTGCATAGATTTTTAAAAATGAAAATGGGTTTAATCTACAAATTTTAATATTTTTTAATTTTCTGATCCTGTTAAATATTTTCTTGCCTGTGATTAGCATCTAAGTCTTTTTGAGAAAGGGTAACTTCTGCTGCCCTGACCCCACCCCTGTCACCCTTCTGCCCCCAGGCAGGTATTTCAGAGGCAAGGGCTACCCCATGACATCCACCAACGGTCAATTCCCTCCACAGTCCTTCCAAACCACTGGGCTGGAGGCCCATAGCCTTGATAGAGACTCTGGCCTTAGGTCAGCTGGACTCCTGCCTGGTCTTTCAAAGCGCTTTCCTTTTAAAGTTTCCAAATCCAGCATTTTCTATAAACATCTTACTGTCTTTTTTCTTTTTTTTTAAGAGGAAAGAAATCCAAGGATGAGCACACTGTGCCTTAATGGTGGTCTAGAGACTTGCAGCATGGGCAATAGTTTCAAGAATCCCAAAAGAGATGCACAGAATACGTTCAACAGCCAAATAACCATTTGAAGTATAATTGAAAATTGAAAATACTGTAATAACATGGTAGGACTTATACCTGTGATTCCTAAAGAAAATCTTAGGTGAGGTGGCCTTTGCTTTATAATTAGTATGATGAGATAATATAGGCTACAGAACATTTGCTAGCAATTATGGCTCTTGCTTGCTCTTCTTATGGCTCAAAAATAACAGCAAAGTTTGTTTTGCTAATTTCTCCCTTGGATTTGTGAATTATTTGTTTTTACTATCTTAAAGATAAACTGCAAAGAAAAACCCAATGCATGCAGAATTTTCTTAAGACAGAACAGCCGAGTTGTCTTTGGATGTGGATGCCATACTTAATTTAATAAAAATCAGAGCAGACCATGTTAGAAGATGTAATTGGGGAATGTGTTTATAATGAGGAAAACGCCACAGATCAGAAGACAAACATGGGCTTTAAAACCAAGGATGATGGTCATACCTGTTATTCCTTATTCTGCTGGGTGACTCTGAGCAAGTCGTGTCACCTTTCTGAATTTTGACTTCCCTCCTCTACCTAGTGATGGCATTCATACCTGACCTGCCCACCTCAGAGGCTGTGAAGGAAAACAAAGGCAATAATATGCTTTGGTCTGTTTTGATTTTTTAAATAAATATAAATAATAAACTACAACATTATTGTAATATTCAGATAATGTTCTCTAGAATTTATAGAGTGCTCACACATCTAACAAATGGTGTTACTATTATAATTCCTAGCCATCTTCCCCATTGTATACATCACAGATCTCAGCTGCCTTGGGAGTGGAAAGAGATTATGTTTTAGAGTCAGTCAGAGCCTCAGCTCTGGCTGTGTGACCTTAGGCAAATTTAGCAACCTCTTTGGTCTTGGATACATCCTCTGCGCAATGGAGATGATGCAACACCTGCCTAGCTGCTTGAAACTTTCCTGGTAGGTAGCAGATATGCATACCCTCATTACAATCAACAATAATACTCAAATATCGGGGTCTGATAAACTGATAGATGAGTACAGCAGTGACAGTAACATCATAATAGCTGTCATTTTTTGACCACTCTCTCTGCCTTAGGTACCAACCTAAAACCTTCACATGTATTGACTCAGTGACTCTCACAAGAGTTCCATGAGGAAGAGGCTGCAATTCTCACTTTACAGGTGAGGAGACTGAGGCATCAGGAGTAAGGTATCTCACCCAAGACCACTTAGCTAACAGATGGCCCCACTGGGATTTGGTGCAGCTCTGGCTCCAGAGCAGCCCTTATAACCTTGGTACAGCACTGTCTCTCTAATTGCTAACACTGAGTAGGCACTTACTGTGTGAGCATAGTTTCATCACTCTTCGCAGTGTTTTATATGAATTAACTCTTAATAATCTCAGCAATTCTCAACTAGAGTTATTGTTCAGTTAAAAAAAATGATGCCCAGTTAAGTCTGATTTTCTGATAAATGACAAATAATTTTTTATTATAAGTATATACCATGTAATATTTTGGATATTTTTATGCTAAAAATAGTATTTACCTGAAATTAAATTTAAAATTTAACTGGTCATCCTATATTTACCTGACAACCCTACCCTTAGATGAGGTGGGATCTAATCTAGTTCCTGGTACTAATGGACCTCAATAAATAGTAACAACCCCCATTATTATTTTCAGTTGTTCCTCTAGTCCAAATAAAATCAGAAGCTATATGAATAAACAATAATAATTATGAAATATTAATAAAACCTTAAAATAACAGTGCCTCTGTAACTCTTTCACATAGATTATTTGAATGGAAGTTCATGACAATCCTGTAAAGTAAGTAGTATGCCCATTTAATATTGAAAAAATTGAGTCCTGGAGCCATTAAATAATTTGCCCAAGGGCACACAAATAAAACATCTAAGTGCAGCATCAGCTTGTGGACCTTAGGGTATGGGAGCCATGTTATTGCATATCAGGTTTTATAGTGAAGAAAAGAGGTGGTAATTTTGGAGTATACCCCTGGTTTCTACTAATGACAGGACACATCTGAAGACTCAAGGCATAGTCAGAGCAATAGAACCAATCAGCATCAAAAGAAAAGAGAGAGAGAAAGCATCTTCAAAATCACTATTAAGTTTGGCAAAGGATAATTACACATCCTTGCTATTTTTTTGGCCCTGGTGATATTTCTGTGGTGCCACAACACTCAGTGATATTGCTGGAGAGTTTCCATTTATGGAGAAGTTCTAATGTTCCAGATACCTTGATAAGAACTTCACTACCACCCCTACCAAAAACAAACACAAAAACAAACAAACAAAAAGAAACACAAAAAGAACCAAAAACGAAGAGATAAAATTTCCCATTGCATATACGAGAAAACTGAGGCTCTGGAAATGAAGTCAGATGTATGCGGTTTAATGTGCAGCTCGGAAGTGCAGAGCTGAGCCTGCAGCTGAGTCTTTTATTACCCCACAACAAATGCCTGATACACATGTCACCATGCAGATGTTCCCGGTTAGTCATGGTGCTCTTCCCCTTTGAGTCTGAGAATGACCACAGAATCCTTCTACACAAATTACTCCAGGCAGCCAGAGTAATTTCTGGTCAATAGCCACTAACATTCAATGTCATGTCTATTAAGCTACCCCTGCATCACCTCCTTCTGATGAACATCCTTATCGTAAGGGCTACAGTGAACAAGCAGTCAACTCTTCATGCTGTGAGAAGAATGCTACTTCACAAAGACTGTTTTGTAACTCCCATAAATGAAATGCATCAGAGATGTGATGGTTCACAGGCCACAGCCCGACTGCTACTTATAAAGAGAGAGAGGATGCTGTGAGAAGAGCCTGGGGCCCTGTGCCACCAAGCTAGTTGAGAAGCCATCATTTCCATAGTCTTGATGCTGCTTTGATGGTCTGTTGCTTCCCACAAGAGGAAAACTACACTATACTCCATGCCAGCAGTGAGGCCTAGAACCCTGCCTCCACTTGGAGGGGTTAGGTTTCTCAGACAGCATGCTCTCACAAGTGTAATGACTGGGTTGAGCCTGGGAGTGCCCTGGTATCATGACACAGTACAGATTTAGGAGAGCAACAGGTCATTACTCTGGCTTCCCAGTCCTTCAACCAAGCCCAGTTGCTTTACCTCTTTGTGCCCCTTGTTCCCCTACCATTCCCATTCTAGCCCATATATAATGATGCTTTTCTTCTTTTTCTTTCTTAAGAGAAGGATTTAAGAGCTATGTGGACACACCCAAGACATTGTTAGTGAAAGTTCAGGAATAGACCATGAACCCAGTTAGGAATGGGCAGAATCAAAATTAGAGCAGGAGGGAGAAAAAAGGAAACATTATGCTTTAAATATATCCATTTCTAAGATAATAGAATTTGTAGGTCTCGCCAATAGTACCTGTAAAACGTATTAAGCCCCTACCTACCCCTATCATCATCAAAACTAGCACAGAACCAAATTATCAGGGTCAAATACACCTTGAGAGAAAGGAAATGCTATTCAGAGTCCACAAATACATCAGGAATGTGACAAGACTGGGAAGGTGGTCAAAGGGTATGGTATTGGAGGTGGAGTACACAAGAGGAAAGGGAAACAAGTCAAGGTCTAGAGCAGACAGCCAGTGAAGGAAGGAGGCAAGTTTGGAGGGAATTAGTGCCATGTACCATTATGAAGGAGGAGAGCTGGATTTGTGCACACTGACATGGGTAGTAGCTAAGCGTTCAGACTATAAAGCACAACTCTGAAAATTGCACCTGCGCTCACCTCCTGCTAGCTGTGTGGTCTCGGGCAAGTCACTTAAATTCTCCAAGTCTCTGGGCGAGCCGAGGGGCACAGTGGTTAAGCGCTGGCTTGGGAAGTCAGCAGCCCCAGTTCGGGTCCCACATATGAGGGCAAAAAAAACAAAAAAAAAAAAGAAACAAATTCTCCAAGTCTCAATTTTCCCATCTATAAAATGGGTACATTAAGAGCACTTGTTTCAGAGTGTTGTTTTGAGAATTCTGTGAGATAATTCATGTAAAGCACTTTGCATGGAGTCTGGCACCTAAATAGCTCAATACATGTTAGTGATCCCTATTATCTAAATATGTCCATAATATATTACTGAGATTTTTTTAAACATTACATAATACCATTTATTAAATGAACCCATTTATATAAAACATTTTCTTCATGCATATATACTTGCTCACAAATGGAAAAAATAAAACATAAAAGCTTTGAAAGACACAGACCCAAAACTGTTAACCACAGGGAGAGAATTATTTTCTTTTCTGATTTATATAGTCCTGTATCATTTAGTATATAACTTTATAATGAACATATATTATTTTTATAAGAAAATAAAGATAAAATTATAAAAAAGATAAATCATATGTCTTCTGACCCTGAAGCTTGGGGTATAATGTGGGGTATAAAGGAACCAAGGTAGCAGATGTTCCCCATCAAGACAAGCCTTAATGACAAGAAAGACAGACTACTTGGTAAAAAGAATGAAAATGAAAAAGCGGATGAAAGTGCTCAGTGATACAAAATGGGACAAATTGTGCAGGGTGTGAGGTGGCAACACAACACTTAATATTTTTCATGCTGAGAGTAGGTGTCACCTGCTTTCTACCATTTTTTAATGGAGTAGGTGCTTTCTGTTGTTTTCCGTGAAGGTAAACTTTATTCCGCTGTCCATGGCTGTGCCTGGACTGCAAATCAGGTGGTTGAAGTTTGGAGAACTAGAAGTGTATCTTGTAGGAAAATTTTAGAGCCTATTTACCATTAACATGGCCCCTTTTGACTGAAGTATTCTGAGCATTAGAAAATAATCATGAGGAATATGAAAACAGGACTGCTGATTGGATTGAGGTTTCTGAAACAAGCAATTAATCCAAAGGCTGATTTTAAATGAATAGAGAGGGAATAAGGAATTTTTTGCATTACTCTAGTTGCAATGGGTATTCAAAGTATGATTTTTCAACCAACATTTGATGAGCAAAAATAACTTTCTTGGCTCTCTAACTTTTAAAGAAGATGCTGACAAGGGATGAAGCATCTGAACGCTCCTCTTTTATATTTCAGCTTCTGCCTGAGTCAATGAAATCCTGAGTTTAGTGTTTTTAAATCATTTCAGGCTAGAGGATCCACTTCTTAGGTGGCTCATCCATGTGGTTACAAGATGCCCTCAGTCCATTTCCATGTGGATCTTTCCACAGGGCTGCTGCTATGTCCTCCCGCATGGTGCCAGATTTGGCTAACGCAAGTAGTCCAAGAGACTGAGGCAGGAGATGTAATGCCTTTTATGACCTAGCCTCAGAGTCACACTCTAGCCTCCAAAGGGAGTATAGGCAAGCCCTGATTTGATGTGGAGGTAAATGAGTAAATAAAAGGAAGTGAGGATTATTGAGGGCCATCTTGAAGGCAGGCTACCACAGACAATAATACACACCAATGGCTTTTAGAGCCCATTGGAAGCAACGTTGGATAGAAATGATACTCTTGGCAGAGGTTATCAAAACCTGTGGCAAGGGTTGGAAGTTTTGAATAATTACAAGACCAAATTGTGAGGCAGAGGATGGACAATCTGACCTCTAAAATGTATCTGGATTCTAGTTTGGATCCATTTCCTAGTTATTTCTAAGCTTGAGACCCTCTGCCAAAGATTAAATGGAACATCAGTGAATGATTGATTCCTTCAACAAAATATTTATAGAGGACCTACTATGTGTCAGACACAATGGCTAGGCCTTGTAGCTATTCCAACCTTATGGTGTCTATCCCAATGAAGTCTATAAATACTTAACCCGAATAATGAATTATAATTCTTTTCACAAGAAAAATCACAGGATGCTAGAAAGACTAAAATTAGCCAGGCCGTGTCAGGGAAGTGATAGTAAACTGAGAAATGAGGAGTAGGAAATATCCAGAGATACAGGAGTGAGGAGTGAGTTGTAGGTAGATGGAACTGCATGCACAGAGGCCACAACGTACGAGCATGATAGCATACTCTGAACCCAGAACTGCTTGGCCTATCCTAGGAAGTTACTGATAACTAATTCACTTAACTCAATGCTTGATTATTGGCGGGGGAAGTCTTCACCATTTAATACCAAATTATTTCTCATTTCAGTTCTGGACAAAGACATGCATGTTGTTTTTCAGGTACCCAAAGAAAACATCAAGTCAAAATTGTAAAGCACATCTTAGGATAAGAGAATTCTCTTACGTCTCACAGAATAGGAAAGATATCCAAATTAGAACAGAACATATAACCGAGAGTTCTATTGCTAAAAGCTCTGGTTTCTTTCAATGCCTGAAATTAAACTGAGCAGCTCAAGAACTATTGTGAAGTGGGTACTTAAATCTCATGGCTATTAACATCACAGCCTTCATTTTATACAGGTAAATCATTACAAGGTGATACACAGCTATGTGTATGGATGATCAGCTTCATTCCCTTTCTATGCTCTGAAATAACCTCAGATATAAAACTCATAAATGAACAAAAGCAAAACCATGTAATGGTCCCTTTAAGATAAAACTGGCAGTGTTTAACTAGAAATTACTGACTGTTCCAAAAATGACATTCTGTGTTCTGCAGTAAGAAGAAGGAGAGCTTTTTGTGTATGTGTTTTCTTCCCTCCCATTCAGTTACAACAATGAGTCACCATTACCTGCAAAGCTAGACATGTAGATTTGCCTCTTGTGCCAGAAAGGCAAGACACTAGTTGGCTGGGATTTAAAATGAGAAGGGTAAAAATGTTTAATTTACAGATTTAATTAAACATGAAAGCGTCCAGGGAGGAAAACATGTCCCCCAACCCCCATCCTCCACTTTTTAAAATGGCTTCATTTCAAAGAGGCTACATACATATAGAGAACCAATTTTTAATGATTTGCGTAAAGCATCAGTTTGCCCCAAATCAGAAAGGCTGCATAATGAGGACTGGTACAGACAAAACTCACCAGTTTTTCCTGGCCAGACCACACCTCTTAAGGAAACCTATTTAAACTTACTTGTATAAAGGCTGTCTCTTGTGCCCACCTGTCTTTGGCCTCCACAAGGCACAGGGAAGGTGACGTAGTGGAAACTCAAGCTCAGAGGTTTCCTAAGAACATGATGATTATGTACAATGTACTCCAGGCCTGAATTGCCACTTAAGACAACCTCTCTCCCGGGCCCTTTCCCCCAAGCTGGGTCTCCCCAGCCAAGAAACCTGACTTTTATTTTCATAATGCTTCAGGCATGCATAGCAAAGAGAAGCTTTTTTGGCCCCTATAGTTTAGACAAGACCCTTCTTTTTGAGCTGAAAAGTTAGCATTTCACCTCTTTATGAAACTGAGTAGTCAAAAGAAAACAAGAGGATAAACTCATAGTACATGTTTCCAAAAATAAAGGAAAGAGTGAATAATGAATGTGAGCACATTTAAAAATATCTCTCTATGAATTGAATATAAATGTAAATATTTCAAGACATCCACGGGGCTCTCTGGGCATGGAAGGATAGCCTTATGACTTGTTCGATCTTTTCTTTAGTGTCTGCATATTCAACTCTAATTATGCTTCAAATCCTGAAGCCCAATTTTCTCAATTTTAATGAAATGTGTCCAAACGTGACTCCCATGCTTAAGTGACAAAGGAAGGATATGCTTTTGGGTATTGGAGGTGGTGGTAAGATAACAATATCATAAAGCTGAAAAGACAGGGGTTTTAAACTCCAAATGAAAAGGAAGCACACTGTGTGTGTGTGTGTGTGTGTGTGTGTGTGTGTGTGTGTGTGTAGTAATCAGTGAGTCTGTTTTCTAAGAAAATGGGAGACATTTTGACTGTAAGTGGGAGAGTTTTCAGTCTCTCTAAAGCTATTTTTCAGGGGCACATCATTCAACAGAAAATATTACCTAGACGAGATTGTTTGTCTAGTAGACCAGAACTGTTTTTAATTCTATGTTCTGCACTGTTAGTACTCAACAAATGAGCAGCAATATTCCAATGGTGATAAGAAGTCGAGTACATTAGTTATTCCAGTATCTCTGCATTCAAGGTTGCTGTCCTGAACGCAGATAGTCACAATGGACAAAGATAGGCACTTATAGGGGACAATTGTGTTTGAATCTGCTTATATATTTCCTTTATACCACCCACAAAAAGACTTCTATTCTATTTTTACATCTGTTAAATTTTTCTAATATCTTAGATCTTCAATACCAGCTTCTTCATCTTTACTTTTATAGAGATTTTTTTATAATTTCTCAAATTCATTTCCATAGAGAAGACAATGACATCCAGAAAGACACTATGAATTTGTTGTTCTGTCTGCTCAGCATGCCTCTCTTCATCAAAAAAGAATCACCTTTAATTTGGGAAACATTCCTTCCCAAGCTTTTGGTTCCAACGGGGGTCGCCAATCAGTTTAACCACATACCTGTTCACATGATGAGCATATGACCCAGTTCAGTCAACCCCCTACCTGTGATTGGCCCCAGAGATCCCCACGTGATCAACTGAGGCCAAGGAGGGTCCTGTTTGGAATTGATACAGAGACGCCCTAGTGACTCTGGCGATGAAACTGGGAAGAAATGAGCCTGAAAGTTGCCATCAAACCTGCCTCTGGACATGGGAGGAAGCTGATTGAGGAAATGGAGCAAGCACTCAAAAAGAGGTAGAACCAAGAGAGGGAGAGAGTAGATTTTGAGTCCCATCTCTGACCTTGTTCATTCAACTCTTCCTTCAAATATGTGAGCTACTTAAGATTCTTTCAACTGGCCACCTTCTTTTACTCCTTTGATAGTTCAGGTTGAGTTTCTGTCACTTCTTGATTAATGCACGTTCTAACTGCATCAAAACGCACCTTGCACAGTGGTCTGCACAGAGTGGTACCTACTGTATGTGGGTAAATTAAAGGGCAACTCTTTTGTTGTTTCTTTAACTAATGAACTTTAGAAACCAGAAGAGGAAATTTTAAATTGGATGAGTGTCTGCATTTTATTGTTATTATTAGCACTAGTGATGCTATGTCAGGTCTACTAACATTTCAGGTCTTACTAGATGAAGTGATTAAAAATATAGACCAATGCAGCCCAATGGAAATACGACTTGGTCACATATACAATTTTAAATCTTCTAGTAGCCACATTTTAAAAACTAAAAATAAAATAAGTGAAATGAATCATAATATTCTATTTTATTTAATCCAATATATCAAAAACTTATATCATCATATAATCAATATAAAATTATTAATGGGATATTTTAACATTCTTTTATTATTTTGTACTAAATCTTCAAATCCAATATGTATTTTATATTTAAAGTTCATTTCAGTTTGGACAAGCCAAAATTCAAGTGCTCAATAGCCACAAGTGGCTTGCAACTGCTAAATTGGACTGCACAGTTATATTCTCTGATTTGAATTCTTGTTCTACCATTAATTAGTTCTATCACCTTGGGAAGCCTATCAGATTTATTTGAACAGTGGTTTCCTCATCTGTAAGATGGGTGTGATAACAGTCATCCCTTCACCATAGGGTGGATAAAGATATAGACAAGTGGGTTGGATGAAGTTCCTGCCCACACTGAGATGTATTTTAGTGGGAAGCACAGACAACTTATAAATATAGGTAACCAGAATAATATCAAATAATGCTAGGAGACAATTTAACAGGTTATTGAGATAGCAAATAACCATGCAGAAGATGAAGAGAAAGGGGCTGCTTAGAGCGGATTGTCAAAGTGAGCCTCTCTAAGGTCATCAGTTACCTGTCAGCTCAGCAGTGCAAGGGAGCCAGCCACATGGCCATCCAAGGTAGGAGGGTAGGATCTATGTGCCAGTGAACCCAAAAACTGCTTTCCACAACAGAAACACAGGAATAGGCATCATGACAAAGACTCCTGTGCTGTGACCCATATGCCATCAACTAGCAAGCACCAAGCCACTTTCTAAGTTTCAATGTGGTGAAATGCTGGTAAAGCTGGTTAGAGTCCTGCATACTTTTCTCAGGCAGCCCTTGCATCTGTTTCACCCACTTCAAGAGAGAATTAACGACAGAAAACAAATGCTATTGACAGGAGATGTGGGCCTTTGTGGCATGAAAAAAATTGGAGCAAAATAATTTCAGACAACTGTGGGTTGGGAATAGGCTGGTACAGGTGCCATGGGGTAACCCCGACAGACCTTCTGCACAAGCATAGGGTTTCAGGATGTTCATGAGCTTGTGAGGTCCTGCAGAGACACACTCTCTGGGCGGTGCGCCTCCAGCCACTGCTGCTGCCAAGTGCCAAATTGTCCTGGCTCAGGGCTGGGCCTGCTGCTGGCTGTCTTGTTTTTACTCCCTCTACCTGCTTCTCTTTGAAAGCAAATTGCCTCCCCAGGCTGTTTATGACATATCTCAGGCAGCTGGCCTGGCAGCCTCTAGAGTGGTTTTGGATTTGCCATGTAGGTAAGAAAACTCGAGAAGGTTAGCTGTTTCTCACTTCAAGGGGTTCAGAAAAGGGTTCATGCCAAGCCCTTGCTCAGTGACTTATATATATTAACGACACCAAGAGAGTGTTATTACTACCCACATTTTTCAGTAGAGGAAATTGAGGCTCAGAAAGGTTGTCATTTCCTCAAAGCCAACATAGCAATTAAGTACTAACTCCAAACTCTGATACTTCCCCTATTCGGTGCTGAATAGGAAAACTTTAAGCTGCAGAGAGGAGAAGGACACAGAGTGGCATGTGGTAATCTATGATTCTTTCCTGGGTGAGAAACTCAAGCAAGGGAAGAACTTGAACTTGATTCTACCCAGACTCTGACTTCACACGCCCAGATCACCATGTATTGTTTTTTCATTTTGTTCCCAAGTCTGCTCCAAAGACAACAGTTAATGCGTGGAAAAGACGCACTTTAAGGGCATAGAGAGTGCATCACTGTGAACAAAATCCAGAGAAAGGGAAGGAAGAATTTGGATCAGCACTGCAAAGCCAGATGCTGAATTCATTAATAGATGCCTTTAGGAGAGTTTTTAGAAGCACAGGATCATAAGATTACGACCAAAAATGAAAAGAGAAATAGAAAGTAAAAACAGATTGTATTATTCATCCTCAAAAGGTCATACTTCCCACCTGCAGCAGTAATTGGAATTTAAATTTGGTTCCATCATGTAGGATCTATGCACACACGTCCACTTCCGGAAGCCTTGATACCTACCCTTTGTGCCCCACCACACCCAAGCTTACTCACACTGCTTCCTTGTCAGGTTCCATGCTTTCTTTTCCCTTGTCATCCTTGGTTATCTTTGATCTCCCTGCCACATTTGATAATACATGTCACTCCCCCTTCTCAATACTGTGCCCTCCCTTGAGTTCTGTGACATCGTATAACAGTGTCTTTGTTCTATGCTACTGTGTAACAAATTAGCCCAAAACTGAGTGGCTTAAAACAACACACATGTCTTATTTCATAGTTTTTTTTTAGGGTCATGTAGCCAGACACACCTTAATGGAGTCCTCTGTTTGAGGGTCCCTCACAGGCTACACTCAAGGTGTCAGGGGGAGCCATAGTCCTCCTAACCAGGGCTGGATCCACTTCCAAGCTCACTTAGCGGTTGGTAGCAGGCTGCAGTTCCGGCAGGTGTTTGGATAGAGGCCTTCAGTTGTCATTGGTTGATCACTGGAGCCAGGCCTCAGCTCCTTGCTATGTGAGCCTCTCCATCGACAGCTTCATCAGAGCAAGCAAGTGAGAGAGCAATGGCAACACAGAAATAATCATGGAAGTGAAATCACATTACTTTTCTGTATTCCATTTGCTAGAAGGAGGTAACCAGATCCAACCCACATTCAAGGGGAAAAGATTGCACAGGGGTATGAATACAAAGAGGTGGGGACCATTGGTGTCATCTTTTGTCTATCACGAAAATCATGTGCAGTGTCTCTATTTAGTAACCTGATAAGTCGAATGCCTGGTAAATGATGGCTGTGTTTGACATTACATTCACCTGCGTCCTACCTATCCCACTGCCCTTGGGTTCACCACCAGAGAATGGAATAATCATTGTGGCATTAGACATAAGAAAACTTAAATATCCTTCCCCTACCCCACTCTACACACACATGTTCTTCCCCACTAAGAAATCAGAGTAATCTTTCTAAAACCAAAATCAGATCATGTAATCTGTAGCTCAAAACCTTTCAGTGGGTCCCCAACATTCTTAACATGTCCTTATCATGGCTTTGTGGGCCCTGCATGCCAGACCCAGATCTAGCCCTCTAATCTCATTTCTCTCCACATCTCCTCTCTCCTTTTATGTTTCAGCCATATTTACTTTCTTTTAGTTCTTTAAATATGCCATTTTCTCTCTCCCTTTTTGAGGCATTTAATACCAAATATACTTCTTCATGACAGGCCTCTGCACTCTAAAAAAGGGGGGACTCCCTTCTCTTATATAGAGCCTTCATAAGGGCAGAGATCATGTCTATTAGTTTATCACCCCGTCTTTAGTAACTAGCACAGTGCATGGTGGCAGACAATAGCCATGGGGGAAAGACATTACCCTATGAAAGATGGTGGCAGAGGTTTTGTTTTCCCTGGCATCACCCCATAGGCAGAGGGGCTATGGGACTTGCTGGGTACAGGATTTGCTTCCCAACGCCTGCCTTCTGGACTCTGCCTCATCAGGGATACCCTCCTTCAGAACAGAAAGAAGTGACACTATATCTTTAGGACACTGTGTTTTTAGAACAGCAAAATGTATAAAGAAGCATTTATATCAAGTGCTTTTGTATGAGGATTCCTGATGTGTTCTTGAATGCATGAATGAATGAATGACTTAAGAGATCCACCTACAAAGAACACCCATCAGTCTTACAAATGACATTAGCTAGCATTCATTAAATACTTATAATATGTCAAGCACAGTGCTAGGCAGTTCACATGCAGTAGTCCTTCATTTAATGTTGACAACACCATGAGTGGATGTATTATTCCTACTCCATGATTAAGGAAAATGAAGCTCAGGGAGGCCCAGTTACTTGTCCACATTCATGCAGATAATAAATAAGCTGAATTAGGACAAAATAATGAAATTACAGCAATTGTTAATTAAGCCTTTACTATAAGTCAACTTTTTAGGAGTACTTGATATGAGTTCTTACTTGATACTCCTAGCAACCCATTATAATGGGTACTATCAATATTCCTAAATTAGAGATGAAGACATTGAGGTTCAGAAAATTTACGAATACTCCTCCTGATTACACAGCTAGAAAGAGGCAGTACTGGGATTTACTTTTACATATTTTATTATGGTGATATTTTATCAAAGAATTTCATTTTCAAATATGAAATATGTCAACAAGAATTTTAAGACTATAAGATGATGACAATAGCTAAGGTTAGTCTTTTTTTTCCCCTAAGAAAAAAGGCTGGTATAAATATTTAAGAGGCTTGAAATCATCACTTTAAGAAAAATATGATGATTTCTGTTCAAGATGGCAAAGTAGATTAATGCTGTGCTCACCATCTCCCAGAATTACATCAAAATTAAACTAAACCATAAAACAATCATCACTGAGATTCACCTGAAGTCTAGCTAAACTGAAACCCTACAACTATGGACACAGAAGAAGCCACCTTGAGACTGGTAGGAAGAGGCAGAGACCTAGAGCGGGCTGGTCCCAGACCCACATGTCATCATTAAAAATCAGAAGGGATATCTTGGTTGTGTAGGACCTCCCCCTGAGGAGTGAGGGGTCCCAGCTTCTCACCAGCCCAGTGTTTCAGTGCAGGGGAGAGAAGTCCCCATAACTTCTGTCTGTGAAATCCAGCAGAGATTGTAGCTGAGTAAGATAGAGAGCAGCTGGAATCCCAGGTGCTCCACTTAAATAGACCACCCATAGACTTTCTTGCTGACAGACTCACTCACTCTGAGCTCCAGCACTGTGGCAGTAGCTGAAAGGCACCAAAGGAATACAGGAAGAAACTGAATTGTCTAGCTTCAGGGTGAGGGCTGGAGGGAAAGCTTTCTCACTGCTGGAGGGGCTGGCAGAAGCAATTGTTTCTTTGTTGAGCCCTCCATGCTTCCTGTGTGCATACCCAGGCAGATACATCTGAGTCTCCATCAAACTGGCTATCACCTTTCGTATGCCCCACCCTAGTGATTCCCTGAGACCATGCTGAACCCATATTTTGGGAACATCCAAACCATGTCCAGTGGCTTTTCTGTATAAACGGCCTAGTTTGGCTGATGCTGAAGACTTTCCTAAAATCTCTCCAAGTTTCACAAAACCAGAACAAGCAACTGCTGGCATCTGTGTAACCTGTACCACTGGCTGAGCAGCCCTAAGCCCGGCACTAGTGACAGCCAGCCGTGGAGCATTGGTCCACAGCTTGGCTTCTCAAGGCACCTCCAAGTACAGTGCAGACAATGGCCATCTCTGGATTGCTTTGTGGCTCATGCCAGGAGGCCTAGTCAGGGCAGAGACTGCAACTGAACCAGACTTCAGTGGGTCACCTCCGAGGCAGACCCAGGGCTGGCAGGCCTTAGTAGCCAGCTTCATACTGGGCCTGACCATCACCCAACCACCTCCAAGGATGACACAACCAAAGGGCAGGCTGGGCAGGCACCAGAGCCCCACTAAAGCAAACCCTGCTCTGTAGGGTTAGTCCCTGCATAACAGCTTCTCCACTGTAGTCACGGCCAGTCTTCACAACCAACCAGCCTGAGGGTCAATTCCTCCCATTGACATGCAAACTACAATAGGTGGACACACACCACTCTCATAAGGGACACACCTGTAACACCTGGCTCTAGTGACCTGGGAAATTGCACCACTGTGTCCCACAGCACACTTACCACATAAGGCCATTTAAAGATGAGGAGGCATAGCAGCTCTAGCTAGAAACAAAACAGGAAGGAAGCCAAAGTGAAGAGACAAAAAAACATGTCTCAAATAAAAGAACAGAATAAAGCTCCAGAAACACAACTAAACAAAATGGAGACAAGCAATCTACCAGACGAAGAGTTCTAAACGCTGGTTGTAAGGATGCTCAATGATCTCAGGGAGAACTTCAGCAAAGAGATAGCAAACATAACAATGGAGATAGAAAACATAAAAAAGAACCAGTCAGAAATAAAGACTACAATAACTGAAATGAAGAATACATTAGAACGAATCAACAGTAGATTAGATGAAACAGAAGATCGAATCAGCGATTTAAAAGATAAGGTAGCAGAAAACAATCAGACCAATAAAAAGAAAAAAAAAAAAACCCAAAATGAGAATTGTTTAAGGGACCTCTGGGACAACATCAAGCATACCAACAATCACATCACAGGAGTACCAGAAGAAGAAAAAGACAGAGTAAGGCATTGAAAGCCCATTTGAAAAAATAATGACAGAAAACTTCCCTAATTGGCAAAAGAAATAGACATACAAGCACAGGAAGCATAGAGTCCCAAACAAGATGAACTCAAAGAGGCCTACACCAAGACACATCATAATTAAAGATGAAGAGAGAATATTAAAAGCAGCAAGAGAAAAGCAGTTAGTTACCTACAAGAGAGCTTCCATAAAACTGCCAACTGATTTCTCAACAGAAACTTTGCAGGCCAGAAGGAAATATTCAAAGTAATAAAAAGCAAGGACCTACAACCAAGATTACTCTACCCAGCAAAGCTATCATTTATTGGGTTGTCAGAAAAGTCATGATGCATTTTTGCAAGAAAACATGGAAAAAATATGTCATGACTTTTTGGATAACCCAATAGAATCGAAGGACAGATAAAGAGCTTCCCAGACAAGAAAAAGTTAAAGGATTTCCTCACCACCAAACCAGTATTGCAAGGAATGTTAGAGCAACTACTTTAAAACAAAACAAATCAAAAATATGAATAATAAAATGGCAATAAATTCATATCTACCAACAATTATTTTAAATGTAAGTGGATTAAATGCTCTGATCAAAAGATAGGGTGACTGAATGGATAAGAAAATAAGACTCTTACATAAGTTGCCTATAAGAGACTCACTTCAAATTTAAAGACACACACAAGACTGAAAGTAAAGGGATGGGAGAAAGATATTTCCTGAAAATGAAACAACAACAACAAAAAAGGTGTGTTAGCAATACTTATACTAGACAAAAAAGACTTTAAAACAAGTGACAAAGAAGGACCCAGTAATCCCACTTCTGGGTATTTATCTGACAAAACCCAAAACACTACTTCGAGGTGACGTGTGCATCCATATGTTCATTGCAGCATTGTTTACAATGACCAAGATGTGGAGGCAGCCTGGGTGTCCATCGATGGAAGAGTGGATAAAGAGGAGGTAGGACATATATACAATAGAATATTGCTTGGTCATGGAAGGGAATGAGTTCTTGCCATCTGTGACAGCATGGATGGACCTGGAGGGTATTGCACTGAGTGGAGTGTTAGATAGTGAAAGACAGATGCAGTATGATTTCACTAATGTATGGAATCTAAAGAACAAAATAAACAAACAAACAAAACAGAAACAAACTCATAAATACAAAGAACATTTTGATGGTTGCCAGATGGGAGGGGGTTTCAGAATGTGTGAAAAGGGTGAAGGGATTAAGAAGTACAAATTGGTTCTTACAAAGTAGTCATGGAGGCGTATGGTATAGCATAAGGAATAAGGAATATACTCAATAATGTTGTAATAACTTTGTATGGTGTTAGTTGGGGACTAGATGTATTGGAGTGATAGATAGGAGGGGATTTGAGATACAAAGTGAAAATAGTGAAAGCATGAAGTACAAATTGGTAGTTACAAAATAGCCATAGGGATGTAAAGTAAAGCACAGGAAATATAGTCAACAATATGGTAATAACTGTGTATAGTGCCAGGGGGTACTAGACTAGTAAGAGGGATCACTTCCTAAATTATTTAAATGTCTAACCACTATGCTGTACACCTGAAATTAATACAAAATAACATTGAATGCCAACTGTAACAGAAAAAAATTTAAAAGGGGGGAAAATGGTGAAGGTGAATAAGAGGTTCAAATTTCCAGGTATAAAACAAATAATCATGGGGATATAATGTACATCATGGAGACTATAGTCAGTAATACTATGATGGCATGGTACAGTGTCAGATGGCTGCTGGACTTATGGTGATCACTTTGTTAGGTTTATAAATGTTGAATAACTATTGTGTACAACTGAAACTAATATAATATTGTATGTTAGCTGTATTTTAATAAAAATGTTTACAAAACAGGAAAGCACGAAATATATCTTATAGTGAGTTTTAATTCTACTTGATGGAGAAATCACGATTAATTTAAAGCTAGATATTAATATGCTACTCACCTGTATTTTACTCAAGAAAAGAAAAACATGTTAATACATTAGAATACTAAAATATTTTTTTACTTTCTATTGACTTGAAAACAATTACTAAAATGTAATTCAGGATTTTATTTCTCACTTGTACCCTGAAGGTGATCACACAGACACCTTCAGGTGTCTTTAGCTATTTAGAGTATCATAACTTATTGCTCATGGCTTTCTAGTGTCATGTCCACCCCTCGCCAGCACCAGAATTTGAATCCAGGCTTGCCTGGTGCCCAAACTTAAGGTATTATCATCACAAAACCACCTACAGGCTATGGTACCAACCACAAAGCGTGGGAAAAATTTATTCCTCAAATGCCAAGATGTTTGAACACTGTTGGGTGCTTGCTCAAGGAAAGGCCACAAGCTCTCTGGATTCTAGAAGTACTTATGCCAAGCTCTCCTCTCAGTCCTTGCTGGGTAACTCATCTGAAAGATTTCCCAAGCTTTCATGTGATTAGAATCACCTGGAAGGTGCATAAGACACATATTCTCAAGGGCCATCACAGATCCGTGGACTTGGAATCTCCAGGCCTAGGGCTTAGGAATATGATTCAAGAAGCTCCTCAAGGATTCTGAGGGCCAGACAGAGGGAAGCTGCCAGTTTCCCCAAGTCCCTGCTCCCTCGAAGAATCCCACCTCATGAGGCCCCCAAGCTGGCCACTTCCCCCTTTATAAACTATCTATAAGCTCCATTGCCAGCTGCTGATCAGGAATAAGCAAGTTCAGCCTGAAGAACAGCAGGAAGGCTTTCCATTTCCTTGGAGAGGTGTATCATTTACCTACCCTGTCACACACCAGGTCCTACTGCCTACTTTGTTTGATTTGACCAAAACACATATTCTTTTGCAGGCACCACTTATAAACTCCCTTTTCTAACATTAAATATAAGATTGGTGATGATGATGATGATGATGATGATGATGATGATGATGACTGTATCTATAGCCATTTACAGAGCACCTACTCTGTGCTTTATGTAAGCTATCTGTAATCTGTGCAACTCTTACAAGGTGCATTTTAGTCTCCCCAATTTGCACATAAGGAAACCAAGGCTCAGTGAGGTTCATCAACTTCTCCAATCATGTCCATCCAACAAACTGCAGAAACAGGATTTGAATCCAGAGGATTTTAGCTCCAGAGCCCGGGCTCCTTCCATTCCCTACTAGCTGTGTCATCTTGGACAAGATGCTTTAATTTCTGTGCAAAGAAGGAAACAAAAGTACCCAATGCAGTGCTGTTTAGATTAAATTCTCAATAAAACTGTGCTAAGACATGTAAAACTCTTAGCACAGTAATAGTTTTTTATCCCAAAGTCTCTCAAACATGTCTTGGAAAGCACTCATCCCCTCTAAATGTAAAGTTGTAAATAATTTCAGAGTGTGCTGCAAACTATGTCTATGTGTCAGTGATTTTCAATGCTTATTACCATGTTAAAGACGCTGAGAAATTCCATAGGAAAGAATCTATTACACTCTACTCCAAGCTAGAAGATGTATTTATTTATATCACTTAATTTCCATCTAATATTTTCATCCTACCAAAAAGGAAAGGGGCTTTTTATGCCCGATTTGGAGTTGAACTACTTTAATAGTCTCCTCCTCTGCTAGTGCTCAGAAAAGGCCCTACTGGAAGAACATACCATTAAGAAGTACTTGCTTTGATACTGGCTGCTAATCCCATGGCCCAGCTTGACATTGTCTCTTAGCAACGTCCTGTCCTTTTCCCCTTTTCATTCTTGTGCCTCTAAGGACACTTCCTTTCTGGTTTCTCTTCAGCCTCTGGCTTTCACAGCCCCTTAAGCCTCATTTACACAGAGAGAGGCAGGAATTGAAGGCCCTGTGCACATATTTATGTTAATAGTACTGAGGGGAGAACAGCCTGTTCTGGGGGCTGCTTTCCAACTGTCACATAAATCAGTCAGAAAAAAAAAGTTACTATTTTCACAAAGACACTGCCAAAGCGGAGCAGCAGGTCTTGGCAATGCATCATCTCTCCCATCCCCCACCCTCATCCCCTTAAGTATGCGCCTTCTATAATGTCTCCCTCAGTCATCAGGCAAGAGGAGATGAAGGATTTCATAGACACAGAAGATCTCCAAGTCAGAAGAGACCTTTGAGATCATCTAGTGCTAAATCACGTGGAAACTTCTAGTAAATTCCTATGCCTGGGTCATTTCCCCAGAGATTCTGGTGCTGTTGTTTGGAGGTGGGGCATGGAAACTTTTTAAAGATTTCCAGGTGACTCTAATGCACAAGTAGGACTAGAAGTACTGATGTAGTCATAGCCCCATGAAAAGAAAGGACTCTAGAATCCCAGACTACCCTTAAATCAGGCAGGTAGCCAGTAAGAGCAGAGCCCTAACGCCCAGTCGTCTTCTATTCCATGTCATGCTCTCACTAAGTTCTGGAGCAGAGCAGCAGAAATACAAGACAGTGGTGTTATTAGAGCTGCATGTCCAAGCCACCTGAAGAGATCTTTTAAATTCACCTTCACCACCACCACCGCCCCCACCCCTGCTCCACCTGGTGAATTGAATCAGGATCTCTTGGTGGAACCCCAGCACACAGATTTTGAAAAAGCCCTCAGTGGCAATTTTGACATGTATCCCAGTCTAAGAACACTACCAGCCTGATGAAAAAAAAGACCACCCATTTGGAGTTAGAAAAACCAGGGTTCAAATCTAGAGTCCATCAATATTAACTGTGGTTCTTTGGACAAGTTATGGGAACTCTCTGAACCTCAGATTCTTCATTTACAAAATGGGACTACACTGCTAACTCTCACTCATTCTCCAGTTTTATAGATCAAAAGTCATTTCTCCTTGGAAGTCCCGGCTGAGCTTTCAGAGAAAGCCACCCTCCCAGTACATGCACTCTTTGTGAACACTCTAAACTTCTCCTTCATAACACTGAATACAATTTATCAATTGAGTAGTCTGAGGCTTAATACGTGGTTGTTGAGTGAATGAATAAATAATTAATAATGATTAAGTATATGTGTAATGGATTCCTCAGTCTGTCTCTACCACCAGTATTTAAGTTTGATGAGATAAAGGGTTGAGCTGCCTTGTTCACTGCAGCATCCACAGCGCTCAGTGTGAGTCAAGACTAAACAAACTTTCATTGAACAAACCAATGGCTGAACAAATAACTAATAGGCATATATGAAGCATCTCACATACAGTAAACATGCAATAAATGTTGGCTGTTAGAATAACTATCTTCAGATAGCCCAGTGTCTTGCCCAAAGACACATAGCAGAGCTGACACTTGAACTCAGTTCTCTCTCTAGACTGCCAGCCGTATTTTAAATCCATTATGTCAATCTGCCTTATGGTTTCCATATTTGGGGGATGGGGAAAGTGAGTAAAAAGTGGCAGGCTGTCTGTGCCCCTTTAATGAGCTGGAAACCCAACCGGTTCCTGCACACTCCCAGCCTCCACTGATACAATCCAAGTGCATACAGATACATTTCCACACAATGACTGTTGGAATTCCTTAGTCTTTTCTTGAGAAAGTTTTGGATCATAAACTCCTTGATGGCAGTAACCATGGTTTTGGTTCCCACCACAAGATAGACCCATAGGAACTCTACTGTTTGCTAACGAAAGGTTTGTGGTGGCAACACTGTCTTGTCCCAATACCAGTCAAACCATGCACATGATGGGGCCAAATACCTGTGATGATTTCCAGATGTCCCCATTGGCCATCATGCTGTCTGTGACTGTGGGAAAGCTCGTGACTGGAAGGGCACAGAGATGAGGTGGAATTCACATTGTTGGCTGCCTAAGAACATGGAGAAGGGAGTTCAGAATAAGATTAGGGGTGTGTGTTTCTGGAAATAATTCTGGGTGATCCCTTGTCTGTCTACATTAGGATGGAAATCAAGAGCTTTTCAAAATTTCATTTTAATAGCTTTCATTTAGTCAGAAGTTACCGTGCCCCAGATGCTATGCCAAGTGCTTTATAGATATAATGTCATTTAATTCTCTTGACTCTGAGGGGTTGAGATCATCATCGTCAGTATCTTACAGAGGAGAAAACTGAGGTTGCAAGTAATTCACTAAAGATCGCAAATACCAGGAGCCAAGACCAGCATCAGAAGCAGGCCAAACTGATAACTGCAGGGCCTTAACTCACTTAACAAGTATTTGTTGAGCATTACCATGCTCAATATTTATTGAGCAGGTATCATGTTGTTTTCTAATTGTAAATAACATATTACAGACAAAGGTCCATATCCTCGGGGGGACTTAGGTTCCATCAGGAAGAGACAAACCATAAATAATAAAAATAGGGCAGTGCCAAAAGGATGTGAATTGGTTGAAGGTTTGAAGGTGTGTCTGTGTGTGTGTGTGGGGGGGATGTTCTGTGATACAAGTTAGGAATTTTATTTTATTTATTATTATTATTTTTTAAAGCAGTAAAATAAGTAGTTTATTAGAAGAGATAGTACATTTAGAAGTAAAAGTAGACCTGAGCTCTAGAGGATGGCTCAAGGGCTCATTACTAGAAGTTACATTCCAAAGAGTGTGGATTGAGCCACACACAAAGGCGAGGCTCAAAGGGAAGAAGCGGTCAAAAGGAGCAGGGAAGAAGCAGAAGAAGCAGCCAGCAGCAGCAGCCCTGGCTTCCCAGGATTTACAAGTTAGCAATTTTAAATATAGTAATCAGGAAGGCCTCAGGGATAAAGTCACATATAAGGAAAGAAAGAAGGCCTTTAAAAAGGCCTAAATTATACTCTGTTCATTCTGCCTTCATCAATGAATAGATGGATGAATGAATACAACTACTACCAATTAAGCAACTGCTGTGTCAGGTGCTAAGCACTTCATCCACAATTTCTCATTGAATCATTATAATGACCCTATCAGAATAATATCATCTCTGTTTTTCAGATGAGGAAATTGAGACTCAGAAAAGATGAAAATATTGTCCAAAATTATTCAGTTAACAAATGATGGTGCTGGGATTGCAGCTTGGCTCCTTCAACTCCAAAGCACCTGCTCTCTAACTACCGTGATGCTGTTGAAGAGTGTGGAGCGGCTGGGGCCTGGGGCAGGGAGGCACAGCACTAAGTCGATTCCTGACTTGAGAAAGTCACCTTGCAGCAATCCCCTCCGGGGCAGAGCAACTCTGGTGGTGCTCTCCTGGTGGTGCTGGGTACACAACTGTAGGTGGCACGGTTGACCTGCAGCGTTCTCCCCATATCGCATCTCCCTTGTATATTCTCATGGGTTCTTCCCACATAGTTTTGAAATCTATTTCTTTAGTAGTTACAGCAGACGGATGTAGAGAAACAGTTCCCAAAGTGCTCTACCACTGGGAAATGTCAGAAAATGCATAGTTTCTGGAAGTTTCCCAGGAGGACTGCTCCTTCACAGAGCAACAGTGGCACCCCAGGCACTAGAAATCAGAGGCTAAGCATCTTTCCAGGGTGCTTTTGAAGAAACTGTTCATAAGCTTGACTGTCTTGTTCTTGACTTGGCAAGTGTGGCTCTGATGAATAATCTCCCCTAAGTCTGACCTCATTCCCTCACATTGCAGTTTCTCTTTCCCATGAAGATTAGGAGCTCAGTGGTCTAAGAGGACTGTATTTGCTGAATGCTGGACTACCCAGCCTACAATGTATTTGTCTCCCTCCAGCCTCATGAGGCTAACAATGTAATCATGTCAAATTGACATTCACTTGGAAGTCTGTGAGCAAAAGAGGTGAGTCTCTTGAGTGACTTTGATCACCCAATATTGAGAGAATGTGGCATGGCTGATGTGTGAATGCTTTGAACAGTTAGGAGCACCATGGAAATACACTTTGGAGATGATGAGGAAAAGGAAGAGGAGAAGAAGGATGCTAGAATCTTTTCTTTCTGGGAAGCCCAGAGTTTCACAGCCTCAGTCAACCCTTTGATCCCAAGCCAACTCCAAAGCATAGATTCTGTCTGTTGCACCCACTGTACATACGTATATTGAGTATTTATATATAACAATGACAACTAGTATTTGTTAACATTTTTATGTTTTGAAAGCCCTGTTCATGGGCATTGACTTGTTTAATGTCATTCAAGTGACAAAACAACCCAATTAATGGGATGTGGTGATTCAAATCCCTTTTTACAAGTGAGAAAACTGAGGCAACAGAAGTTCAATGACTTGCCAAGGTCAGAGCTGGTGAATGATGGGAGTGTAACTCAAGCCCAGGTACCCTGAGTCAAATTCTCATTTCCTCCTGACAAGGAAAGGGTGCGATTTATTCAGAACAAGAACAGCATAATCACACTTTACTGTCTCTCTTCTTCCTGTGTCTCTATTTACTCAGAGTCTTTATTCTTCTCTCTTCTCTCCTCTCCTCTTCTCCTCTCCCCTCCCCTCCCCTCCTTTCTTCTCCCCTCCTTTCCTCTCCTCTTCTTTTCTTCCTTCCCTTTCTCTCTCTCTCTCTCTCTCTCTCTCTCTCTCTCTCTCTCTCTCTCTCTCTCTCTCTCTCTCTCTCCCTCCTTAGATTTAAGTTTACTCCAGGGTAAAATGTGCAGAAAAGCTTCATTACAAGGTGCTCTCACCTACAACGTCACCCTATGGCAGAGACCCCAAGGGGACGCTGTAATGAGATTTAGTAAATTACCCTGAGCCCTGACCTGGTGCCTCACCGGAGGTAAAATTCTCATTAGGAGCAGCATGTAGAATGGCATCCCATCACAGCGTAGGCTCACACAGATGGAGAGATCATCCAGGTCACATAGAGTCAAGGCAAACCCCCAGTCCATCAGGGCCCTTCCTGGTAACTCCTTCACATTCATCACACTTCGATGTATTTGCCTGTCCAATATCTATCTCCCCACTTGACTGAGCTATGTAGAGCATAAGAACTATAAGGACTGGGTCTGCCTTGCTAACCGCTATCCCCTTGGCTCATTGCACATAGCACAGTGTTAGGCATTGGATAAACCCTCATAGATATGTAGAAAATAAATGGATGAATACATGAAGAATTGATGGAATAACAATAACTTAATATGTAATTTTCATCAGGAACACTTGTGTTTGGAAAGAGATTCTAATCAAGGATGTGTCTTAATCTCATTAAAATTTCCACAAGGAAGGAGTTCCACTGGAAGGCCCTTCTGGAGTGAGTGTGATGAGAAGTGCGTCTTTCCATCTTTGCTCAAATGGTACCCCAGTAGATGCCTTGGCATTCAGTCAGTCTCATCACTAAAACCAAGAGTAGCTGGACCTCAAAGAACGGAAACTTTGAGGAAGCTGAGAAAAAAGGCATCTGGTGTTTGACTTCGTTCCACCCAGATGTCCTGTGAGCTTCTGGTTATTCTCTCCTGAATGCAAGGCAAATGTGTATAGGTCTCGAGTCACAGCCTAGAAAGCCAAGTTCTTATGGGACAATAAAAATCTGAACCAACTGCTGGCCCTGCTGGGTCCATCTGTTATTGGAATTAAGTCCTTCTTTTCATTTTATTTAAACTGAAGAAACTTTCTGGCAGGGTGTCAGGTTTCAAACGGAAATGTCAGCCAAGGGCTCATGAGGCCAAGGTCTAAGCAAACTTGAATCAATTTATGCTTTGGGTAAAATTCATATGGAATTTAGTGGTCTGGTGGGTCCATTTGTTAAATGCTCCTCATTTGCATGTCCTGGATTAAATCCTGCAAGGGGCTGTGTATAAAATCAACATCAGAGCCAATGTGGCTTCTTCTACCCAAAGTGGGGGTACATCTATAGATGGGTGTGAAGGGCATACTAGAGTGATATTCTTCCCCAATATAAAAGCAGAAAATTACCTGGACATGTTATAAGTTTCAATTCAAACCTTGATCTATGATTTAGTTAAAACTAACCCTATTGATAATAATATAATAATAATAACCTTTATTGAACATTTAATATAGGCCAGGCTCTGTGCTATGCATCTCACATTTGGTGATCCATTAATCCTCTTGATGATGCCACAAAGTAGGTTATATTATTTGCCCATTTCATAATTGAAAATGAAAGAGAAGAACAGAGATTCAGAAACATGGGCCAGCTTGCAAGCCAGCAAAGGCCAGGGTTGAAAGCTGGACAGTTTGCCTCCAGAACCTCTGCTCTTAATATTGCTCAGAGGCTGGTTGTGTAATGAATGCAATAGGCAGGACTATGCACAAGGTGCTCAGAGTAGGTGTAGTTGAAGCTTCATATCCTGTACAAAAGTGGGGAAACCACATAGTAGAACTGGTTTTGTTTTTTTTCCCCTCCAGTTTATGGTATAAAGAGAAAGTACTGAGATAATGAACTGAAAAATGTAGTCTCCAAATGGATTTTACTTTGCACCAATACGCTGGGCATCTCAAGATTCCTGTTGTTCCCTGGGATGTTTAAAGATACATTTAAAAGACTTCTTTTCACTCTTAGCTTTTGGGTGGAGATACAAACAGGAACTGTCGAAGATTCCTATATCCTTGAAGATCAGAAGAAAGAGCAACATGGCCTGAAGGAGATGCCCTGATGGAGTTTTGGCAGGCCTCACCCACCCATTAAATGATTTACAACTCTACACTTGCTCTTTGCAGCAGACTTGAGCCAAACCCAAACCCAATCAACAGATATATTAATATGAAAAGATGCCCACTCCAATAATATGGATGGAAATATAAATTAAATGATATTTTCCATGTATTATTTTGGCAAAATTTCTAAGTTTGATCATATCAATCATAGCAATGATGAGGAAAGCACATACTTTTTGCTGATGAATGTGTAAATTGGAATGGCCATTTTGGAGGTATTAAAAATGTACACTACCTATGAGCTAGCAATTCTCTCTCTCTTTTTTTGTTGGTATCTACCAACAAGAAACATTTGTACATATTCATAAGAATGTTCATTGCACCATCATTTGTGGAATCAAAAAATTAGAGATAGCTGAAATGTAACATATCCATACCATGGACTTTTACATGGCTCACAAAAAGGTAGGTGTCTATGTACTGACAATAAAAAAAATGCTTAAGACATATTGTTAATTTAAAAGTCCATACAGCATTATATCATCCAATGATAGTATCATCCAATGATAATCATACACACACAACAATGTATAGAAAAAAGGAATGGAGAATTTAAAACTCGGAGATGAAATTACCTCTAGGGAAGCTCCAGAGATGGGAGCAGACTCATGGGTACCATCCATCATTCATTTATTCAGCAAACATTGTCTAGCATCTTCTGTGCCAGGCAGCGATACTGCTTTGTGATAAAAAAAAAAAAAACAGACAAAAATCCTTGCAAATATGACACCTACATCCTAGCATTATTCTTTTGTTAAGTATGTTTATAGAATAAGAATGTATTTGTATATTACTTGTGTAGTCAAACTTAAGTAAAAAATAAAAGCAAATTTAAAAACCACATTTTTATGTTAACAAAACATCAAATGACTATTTATTTTGGCTTTTGCGAGTCCTTGCAAACAGTCCCGACCATAAATGTTGTATTGGAGACTGCTGTGGGTACTGTAATTCCCCAAATGTTTCCCTTTGGATGGTTGGCACAGACAATGGTGCTGTGACAACCTCTTATAGCACAAAGACTTGTGCAAAGTTTGCTCATACCTTCTATCAACATTTCTTGGGAGCATCAGTAGGCACAAAGTATGAGTGAACCCTAATCTATTATACATATACTCACCAAAAGACATTGTAGAGGAATGGTCTTAGCAGCACTATGTATAACAGCCCAAAACTGGAAGCTACCTACATGTCTATCAACAGTTGAAAAGATGAATAATGTGCTATAGTCACACAAAAGAATACTATACTGCAAATGACATGTAACAACACTGATGAATCTCTCCAATATTGTGTTAAATGAGAGAAGCCTGGTTGAAGAATAACCTACTATATAATTCCATTTATATGACGTTCAATAGTAGGAAAAACAACACATGATACTAGAAGGCAGGATAGTGATCACTCTTGGGAGGAAACAGTACCTAGGGTGTATATTGGAGACACTGGGGTATGCCAGAGATGCTCAGCTTCTTGCTGTGTGTTAGTTATTGGGTATGGTTAGTTTATCAAAATATGTTGAGTTGTACAGTTATGATTTGTGACTTTTTTGTCAGTATGTTCTCCTTCCACTAACAGCTTACAAAAAACAAAACAAAATTAAAACAGAAAATCCTAAAATCCAATCTGTGTTTTTGGAATCTCATCTTTGACAAGTCACATGCCCTCTCTGGACTTCAGTTTTAGCATCTATGAAAAGGAAAAGGGGTTTGCTAGCTGATTTGTAAAGCCCTTCCAACTGTATGGTTCTGTGTATTACCTCTTCCATTCCAGCAGTCAATTTCTGAAGCAATGGAAAAAAATAGAGAATGAGCCTTGGGTCATTTGCTATTAGGATTTGTAGAAGGCTTATAAATATCACATGTGTCCCATTTTCAAGCATTTGTTGTAAATTAAAGACACAATCAATGAACAAGGGAAATTCTGTCTTCCAGGAAAATGCACATACTAATTCTTTCCCCCAAGTGCTCATGGGATAAGTGTGAATATGCCAAATGCTGCTTTTGCCAAGCTTCTTCCTGTCATGCTAATTCATGTACCCTGTGATGGAAGAGTCAGCACTTGCAAAGGCAGGGCTGTTCCTGGTAGGAAATAGGCAGCTACCTCGCTCATGACCTACCACTGTGTGAATAGGCACTTCCTCTCTGAGGGGAGTTGGTTCCTAATTTTCTTCTTCCGCTCCTGGAAATCCTTGAATGGCAACATCACAGCTTGTCCCCATTCACAACAGGAAAGTTTGACTCTGCAGGCAATTTTGGCATGAGGAGTAGAAGTCCTGTGTGTCAACTTCTATATTAGAAGTCCTGTGTGTCAACTTCTACACAACTTCATTTCTATAGTGTAGACCATGAGCTGTAGCAGGGAAACTTTTCCTAATTATATTCAAGCCTCACTGACAGTTTTGCAAGGCAGGGACCCCAAGGAAGGCAATGCTGTAAGGCCCTGAACAGACAAACAGTGTTAACTCTAACCCCAAGGAGAGATGTTTTGGGAATGGAAGACCACATCTGGTGAGTGAGCTCATTGTAGGGGTATTATCCTCTGTGTTTAGGAGAGCTGGGCCTCATGTGAAGGATCAGCTCTCACAGGAATGCTAAAGCTAGCAGCTGAAAATAGTCAAGCACAAAATATACCATAGGGGTATTAGGTCACCTAGATTGGTTCTTCTCAAATGATCAGATGTGAAGGACCACTTTTGTTGTCTTCTGTCATTTTTTTTGCTTATTTCTTTCTAATCATTCACCAGCAATACAGTTTTAAAAAATATAATAAAAACAAATGACTAAAAATGGAATAAAGAGGTAGGCAGAATACAAGCCCTAATTTTTTATTATAAATTTCAACAGACATTATTTTGTCAAAGTGGCTATAAAAGTTTATAAATGCTTCTTCTTGATCTTGACGGGTACTGGTCAAATAGATGTGTTTACAAAAATGTGTTGATCTGTATGCAATGTCTACACATATCCATTGTGAGCCAGTGGTGGTCTATGGATTTTAGGAGCTGTGTCCATTGAAGGCTTTCTTGGTCTCCCAAGAACACTCTTCTTTGGGAATAAACAGAGTTAATACAATCCCCCAAATAGGGCAATGGACTTGGAACAGGGTAGTGTGATGAGGATGGGGACTCAAAATAAGAGGATGGAAGAACAGATAAGAAAGGAGATTTCTCTCAGAAATCAAGAGTTCAATGATGAAGAAATTTTTGGTGATGGTGGGAGGAATTTGCTGTTGAAAACCACTGGACATTAGTGAATAACCAGGCTGATTGTTTAGAAAGAGGCACAGAAGTCTCTGTTCATTGTGTTCAGTCAGCCCAGATGCTAATCAACAAATATGCACCATATGAGATATTAAAGTTCGCGTTCAGGTCAACCTGGGAACACTGGCCAGGTAAAATGTCAATTCTTTCCACTCATTTCCTACTCACAAATTGCAGATGGAAAACTGATTTTTACAACATCAATTTTCCTGTTTCATCGAATATCAAATATAAAAGCTCATGCCAATATAATCACAGTTAATGATTCTTGAAAGCAAATTTAGAATTAGGGACAATTACAACAAAACATTAGGAGAATAAGTTGTAAAACAATTTATTTAAAGTTACAGGCATAATTTCTCGCTGAAGCAAGCCAACTATTCTTTTATTGTTTTGGTATTTTGGAACAGAGACAGATTCAAGTAGGTAAGACAAAAGCCTGAATTTCTACAAGCATTTTAATTTCCAGTCCAAGACAGCTGCTAGGTGATATCACCCTTTGTGAAAACAGCCATGCGTGGAGGGAATTAGAAGATGAAAAGCAAGCAAACTCGATATAGGGCGTGTAAACGTGCTTTCTCGGTCTCTTTCACTTCTCCTTATAGATAGACACACCTAAAAGTGAAATTACATATGTGGATGTTTATATGAAGCAGAAAGGACACAAGAAAGGGTCTGAGACATGAAAAATAGTGGAGGAAGATAAACATTTCAAGATTCAGATCATGTTGCTGCCCCAATTCAGTGAGTCTCTAAGGAAATAGCTACAAGGGATATTCAACTCTCAGCCTTCTTCCAAGGAAGAAAGAGCTTGCTATGAGCAAAGGAAGTGCCAAGAAAATGCCACTTTGTGTCACACTAACATCTTTCTTAAGGCTGATAGTGGACGTTGGCTAGAGTGAGTACAGACAGACTTGGGTTTTATATTAGTTCGTCAGAAGGATTGAGGAAATTCTGAGCAGAGATCATATTGGACACTAATTAAAAAATGTACTGACACCAGAGTTGTATTTGCAACGAGTGGCGGGGTCAACCTTTCCATGGCACCTGAGGGGGCACTCAGAAAAAATGGAATCCCTAAAAACACGTTTAGAAATTATTTCACTGGTGACAAAGATAGCAATGGCTGGAGGGAGAAAGAAAGGACTACAGGCAAACCTGTAAGACTCTGTAATTGAGAAGTCCTGGCAGGAAGAAATGGAGGAACAGAACAGTCTAACTTTCCTGCTCAGACAAAACAACCTTCAAAGGCTACCTTCCTCCTAGCCAGTGGGTGAAGTTGCTTAGAATTACCGCCAATGCATTATACATATTTGAAACTCTCCTTTCTGGGTTTATAATTTTCATAGAGGCAGCTTCCTGCGAACCTAAGTAATGAATGTAAGACGATGCTCCTTTGGGGGGTTGTAAAGACAATCTAAGAACAAGTCATTGCAGAGTAACAAACTTCACAGCCGGGGATCATTTCCATTGCATAATGCTGTCTCACCCTTGAAGCTTTCATTGTTTCACTCTTACCCAGTTGTGTCATTATTTTACTTACCTCATCAGGGAAATCATTGTTTAAAAAACCAAAGATAAATGGTGAAATAGTTTTCTACTTATCTTTTCCAGGATAACAGCTTCCCTCCCCCACTTCCCTCCACAGAAGGGTTAGGCCCATGTGGGTGATGAATTGCTCCAAAGAACCTGACAGTCCCAGAGAGGGGAATGAGAGTAAAAATAACTAGCTGATTACCAATAGGGAGCAAATTGGCCACTTGAGAATTCAGTCGCTAGAATGACAAATGAGAAAACGAAAATCCTCATCAAGAGACTAGATTTTCTGATTAGTCCAAGTGCTGATGACCGCTTTCCATGCGTCTCCCTCCCTGCTGTGTGATGATTTACATCTAATTGGACATCACTTTGTATTGGGGGCAGTCTTTTCTAATAGGGTGTTTGGGAGACTTTGAAGTACTTAATTATAACCAGGAGGCATTTGGGGGCTGAGCAGTGAAATGGAAGATGCTCCATCTTGGGCTGTGGAACATTCATTTATAGAAGGAGCCCATGTCTGGTTGGTTTGGTCTGGTTTTTCATTCCATCACCCTATAAGGCAGACTTCCAAGGTTTTCTGGACTCGGGAAGAAAATAAAAATGAGAGTATTCTTGGCGAGGGGATCCATATTCAAGGCAGATTCAAGGATTTCAATATGTGGATAGACTGGGCTTTCTGTTAATAGTCAACTACTAAAAATAGAAATAATTTGGGATTCCTTTGAAGGGAGGCCATTTTTACTAGCCCTTATTTGAACAGATCTATCAAGTGAGTGAGGGCATATAATGAACTATAGGCATGCTAGATCTCCTCAAAAAGATTAAATATATCAGCAGTGCTAAGTCACGTATGCATGAAGAGATAACACAAGACCATCAACTATTAGCCTCCAGTTGGCCATAGCCATATGAGCTGTAGGAATTAAGAGACAGAGAGGGATTTTGAGTTAGGTAATCAGGATGGGACTCAGGGAGGAAAGATGATATGATCCAGGCTTTGAAGGATGGATAAAATTATACTAAATTTCTGGGTGAGAATTGCTTGAATGAATAATGGTACTGTTTGGTGTTTTTAAAAATGGTTTGGTTCAGAGTGAGTAGAATGGTTTGTTTTGAGCAAAGAGGTCTAGAAAGGTGAGTCTGGACATAAGTTCCCATGTATTCATGGACCTTCAATAGCAAGCAGGGAATTGGGCTTGGTCTCAAGAGCATCAGAGGAACATTAAGCAATCTGAGTAGACTTAGAACTGTTTCAGAAGTCTGTTATCTTTATCTGATGAAAAGAAAGGCAGAACAATGTTTTCTGAAACTTCCCAACAGGTCATATCAACAGATAAGACTGCCACTTTGATTCTTCTTTAGATTTGACACCTGTGCTATGAAAGAGAGGAATGAATAACACAGTGCCTGGCACATAGAAGAACTCAACAAATATTGCTGAATGTTATTTAGAACCAGAGCCTTGTTGTTTCCTAGAACAGGTGAATCAGACCTGAGATTACCTCAGCCCTCTCCAGAGTAGGCAAGAAATCATGGGAAGAGGACCAAGTTAGGAGTTATGTGAACCTGTGCATTTAGCTCCACATTCTTTAGTCTGTACTTCCTCACCTAAAAAGACAAGGGTGAGTTTTATTTTTATTTTTTATTTTTTATATTAGTTTCAGGTGTACAACACAATGCAATAGTTATACTCTTTACCCCCCAAAGTCACAAGCCCTCTCACCCAGTTCTCCACCCCACTCCCCCCTCCCCATATCATACATATCTATTACAATTCCTTTGACTCCCTTCCACAGCATACTCCACATCCCGTGACTATCTATATATTCAGTTACAGTTGGCATACAATATTATACAACATCAGCTTCAGGTATACAGTGCAGTTCTCTATTCCATCCATGAAGTGGTCTCCCTAAGAAAACATGTGACCATCTGACATGCCACAAAATTTTTACAACATTATTATATTCCCCGAACTGTGTTTCAAATCCCTGTAACAATATTGTAGTTGTCTATTTATGCTGTCTAATCCCTTCCCCTTCCCCTTTACCCCCACCCTCCTCCCAACTAGCAATCCTCAGTTTTTTCTCTATATCTATGAGTCTGTTTACTTTGATTGTTCATTCAGTTTTTCAGATTCCACATATAAGTGAGATCATATGGTACTTTTCTTTCTCCAACTGACTTATTTCACTTAACATAATAATCTCTTCACAACATTATCAATTCCATTCCCAGAACTGCCCCCATATCCCTGTAGTAACATTGTAGTCACCCACCTTCGCTGTCCAAAACCTTCCCCCTCTCCCTCATCCCCATTCCCTCCCAGCCAGCAACCATCAGTTTTTCCTTTATATCTGTGTGATACGACTTCAGTCTTCTTAAATTTACTGAGACTTGTTTTGTGGCCTAACGTGGTCTATCTTGGAAAATGTACCATGTGTACTTGAGAAGAATGTATATTCTCTTTTTTCAAGGTAAAATGCTCTAAAAATATCAACGAAGTCCAGCTGGTCTAAAGTGTCATTTAAGGGCCTTCTTTCCGTGTTGATTTTCTGTCTAAAGGGTCTGTCCATTGGTGACAATGGGGTGTTGAAGTCCCCTACTATGATAGTGTTACTGTTGATCTCTGTCTTTATGTCTGTCAAAATCTGTTATATGTAATTAGGAGTTCCTATGTTGGGTGCATATATGTTTATTAGGGTTATAGTGCCCTTCTTTGTCTTTTATTGTACTCATTTTAAAGTCTATTTTGTCCTAAATAAGTATTGGTACTCAGCTTTTTTTCTCTCTCATTTCCATTTGCATGAAATATCTTATTCCATCTGTAAACAGCATATACATGTCCTATTTTCTTATTCACTCAGCCACTCTCTGTCTTTTGATTGGAGCATTTAGTCCATTCACATTTAACATGATTATTGATAGGTGCATATGTATTGCCATTTTGTTATTTGTATTCCTGGTCTTCCTGGGTTAGCTTGTTTACCCCTTTCTTTTGTTTAAAAAAGCCCTTTGAACATTTCTTGCAATGCTGGCTTGGTGGTAATGAATTCCTTAAGCTTATTCTTTTCTGAGAAGCTCTATTTCTCCTTCAATTTTAAGTGATAGCCATGCTGGGTAGAGCAATCTTGGCTGTAGGCCTTTATTTTGTGCCATTTTGAGTATCTCCTGCCACTCCGTTCTGGCCTGCAGAGTTTCTGTAGACAAGTCAGCTGTTAGTCTAACCGGAGTTCCTTTGTATGTAACCTGCTGTCTTTCTCTTGCAGCCTCTAGGATTCTGTCTCTGTCTTTAACCTTTGCCATTTTCACTATGATGTGTCTTGGTGTGGACCTGTTTGGGTTCAGCTTGTTTGGAACCCTCTGCACTTCCTGGGCATGTATGTTGATTTCCTTCACCAGGGTAGGGAAGTTCTCAGTCATTATTTTTTCAAATACATTCTCGATGAGGCCCGCCGAGTGGCACAGTGGTTAAGCGCTGGCTTGGGAAGCCAGCGGCCCTGGTTCGGGTCCCACATATGAAGGCCAGTTACACTGCCCTCAAAAAAAAAAAAATTAACCAAATACATTCTCGACCCCTTGCTTCTTCTCTTCTCCTTCTGGTATTCCTATCAGTTGAAGGTGGTTGCGTGCCACCTTGTCCCATTGGGCTCTTAAACTCTTTTCATTGTTTTTTATTCTTTGGTCTTTTTGCTGTGCCAACTGGGTGAGTTCTGCTATTTTATCTTCCAAGTCGCTGATCCGCTCCTCTGCTTCATCTACTCTACTGGTGATTCCTTCAAGTGTGTTCTTCATTTCAGTTATTGTATTCTTTAGTTCTAACAAGTTGTTTTTTATGGTTTCCCTAACCTTCTTTATGTCCTCGCTAAGTTCCTTAAACATTCCTATCATCAGTGTTCTAAACTCTGTCTCTGAAATGTTGGACCCCTCCGTTTAATTTAGTTCCATTTCTAGAGGATTCTTCTGATCTTTTTACTTGAGACATGTTTCTTTGTTTCCCCATTCTGGCTGTCGCTCTGGGATTGCTTTGATGTACTAGATAGATCACCAGGAGAGCCCTGGCTGGATCACGCAGGCACACAGCTCCCGGCACAACACTCCCAGGAAAACTCCCAGTCTCAGCCTGTCCCAATCAGCCGCTCACAGATCAGGCCAAGCAGCCTGACAACCAATCACCAGCCTGGCAACTCTGCAAGAGCAGTGCGGAGAGCGGGGACCTGAGGCGGCTTGCGCACTCCTGCATCTCAGTGAGCCGCCTGTTGGAGCCAGAGCATGCCCACCAGGCATTTCCCTGGCAACGCAGCACAAGCCATGCGGAGGGTGGGGATCCGAGGCAGCTCGCGCACTCCCAGGTCTCAGTGAGCAGCCTGGTGGAGCCGGAGGGCACCCGCCCAGCGTTTCCCTGGCAACGCAGTATAAGCCGAGCAGAGGGTGGGGAATCCAAGGCCGCATGTGCGCGCACATGCACACACGCACTTCTGCGCCAATTCCACTAGAGCAATGAGGTCTCGGACCTGATCCTCCGTGGGAGGGCCCAAGCCCGACAAAATGGCGTCCTCCCTACACCACTCGTGTGCAGGCTCCACACCATGGGAACAATAGTTCCAAAACCTCCAGCCTTTGCACCAAAGGTGTTCAGTTCAGTCCGTCCCCGCAGGATCCCGGGTCTGGCTCACACAGCCACTCCGTCCACCAGGAACCAGGTAAGTGCTCACCGGTGAGCAAGCCCGGGCGCCGGCCCCACTGATTCTCCAGCCACTCTTAACCTCACCAAGCTGAGCAAAGAGAGTCCTCACTAATTTACTGCCAGCTATATTAGAACTCCTCTTCCCAGCAAAGGAACTCTGGGCTGATGAGCTTGGAGTGCGGCCGGAGTGTCTCTCCCCAAACCAGCCAAGCTTCCCACGGCTGGGGCTTCCCTCACAGGGCTCGCCCTCTCTCGTCTCCGCCCATTCTACCAGACCCGACGTGGCCTCCTCTTTAAGTTCTTCGTTTAGTGGTTCTGTTCATCTAGTGTTCCGGGGACCTCCGGGGTTGAATGCTGTATAATTTTTTTGTAATTTTGGTGTGATCCTGGGAGGCAGTTAGCACAGCGTCTGTTTATTGCGCCATTTTACTGGAAGTCAAAGGGTAAGTTTTAACAATGGGCTCTAACTGGAAGAAATTTTCGTATGTGTATTTTTTGGGAGAGAGATGCCACACATAGCTTGTATTGCATGCTCAGTGGAGTTAATGATCCAAGACACTGAGAGCCCATGGATGACTTCCCTCCCTGTAAGGACAATTGGAACATCTGACACCAAAGCTCTGCCAATTTATCACCTTGTGGGAGGCCTATAGCTGATTGGTTTGACTGAAATGAGAAGGAAAGGATTTTGTTCTGAACTATCAACTCAGCCTCAGATTCCCCAGCAATTTAAGTGCATTATTGATCTGATCAGCCATGTTGGGGTGTAACTAACCATCAAAAGAGATGAATCATTTAAAGGCACTTGTTCCCATCAGAACATGACATTGGCAACATGTAACCACTGACAGTCTTTTTCTTTTTTTGGTAAAATTTGTTTTCTGTTTCTACTTTCTTTACAATTGCCTCTGTCATAAGGTTATTGGAAAGAATAACTAGTTAATGATGGGAAAAGCACTTGAGAAGATGATATGCTTTTGCTCTTAAGGCAATTGCTCAAAACAAGAGGCAATAATATTTGTTTTTTAATGGATACACTCAGTAGTCACCCTGATTTGGGGACTTGTCAATGATGATAAGATATTGATCAGATAAAACATGAGCATTTAAAGAAAATGTTATCATTCCCCCAAAAGCTATTGTCAGTATAACATTCACCATAGAAAACTAGTTCTGGTGATTTATAATGAGGCAGGACTCTATTAATGATTTCTGGCTTAATGTATTAATGAATAGAGATTTAAGGGATAAAGGACTTACAATGTAATAAGTAAAACTCAAGATAAGATTAGGCTCTAATCAAAATAAATTGTTTTTAGACTGATTTTAATAAATTCAACTCTGTTTCCCTTTATTTATACCTAAAAGAAATGGATTGTGTGATTCATATCATTGGGGGAAAAAAAGAATGGATATTATCTTTTAATATAATATTAATAAACTGAAAGTACAAACTTACAAAAAGAAAACATATACAGACAAAAGTAGATTTTTTTTGAGAAAAAATTTTGTGTATACACGTCATAAATTTATTTTCTTTTTTTGAATAGTACCTATCAGGTTTAATTGAAGAGTTGATTAGCACCGTTGAAAAAAGCCTAAAATGGTGATGTAATGAATAATGGCACTGAAATTTATTATGATTACCTTTTCTTTCTATTCTTCCTGTTTTCATTTCTTATACTTCTCTAAGTATTATAGGCATACCATGGAGATATTGTGGGTTCAGTTCAAGATCACCAATATAAAGTGAATATTGCAATAAAGTGAGTCCATGAATTTTTTAAGTTTCCCAGTACATATAAAAATTATGTTTACACTGTACTATATAGCCTATTACATGTGCAATAGCATTAAGTCTAAAATATGTACATAACTCAATTTAAAAAACTTCATTGCTAAAAAAAAAAGCTAATCATCATCTGAGCCTACAGCAAGTTGTAATCATTTTGCTGGTGGAAGGTCTTGCCTTGATGTTGATGGCTGATCACTGATCAGGGTGGTGGTTGCTGAAGGTTGGGGTGGCTGAGGCAATTTCTTTCTTTTTTTTTTTTTTTTTATTGGGGAATTGGCGGAGGGGAACAGCGTTGGGGAATCGGGAAAGGGGAACAGACAAGTTGCTGTCTTTTTGTTCTTCAGTCTAGTTGCGGAGGATGTTGCTTCACTCTTGGTATCGTCATTGCGCTCTTCCCGGATGAGGCAGATCGGTCTCCGGCCTCTGGATGTCGCTCACCGCGGCTATTGGCAGCTCACTCTTGGCTGCCAGCCGCTCACGCTGGCTGCGGGCCACTCACTGTAGCCTATGGCAGGCCACTGCAGCAGGGGCTGCAGCCCACACCATCACCGGGGCTCGCACAACCCAGCTCCAGGTGGAGCTGTTGTTAGCTGTAGAGGGCAGTGCCGCTGGCATCCCAAAACCAGCGCTTAACCAATGCGCCACTCGGCCGGCCCAGGGGCAATTTCTTAAAACAAGATAACAGTGACGTTTGCCACATAAATTGACTCTTCCTTTCATGAATGATTTCTCTGTAGCATGCAGTGCTGTTTGATAGCAATTTATCCACAGTAGAACTTCTTTCAAAATTGAAGTCAATCCTTTCAAACCCTGCATCTGGTTTATAAACTAAGTTTATGAAATATTCTAAAATCCTTTGTTGTCATTTCAACAATCTTTGTTGTCATTTCAACAGTCTTCACAGGATTAGACTCGATCTCAAGAAACCACTTCCTTTGCTCATCCGTAAGGAGCAGCTCCTAATCCATTGAAGTTTTATTATGAGATCGAAGCAATTCAGTAATATCTTTAGGCTCCACCTCTAATTCTACTTCTCTTGCTGTTCCCACCACATCTGCAGTTACTTCCTTCACTGAAGTCTTCAACTCCTCAAAGTCATCCAGGAGGGTTAGAATCAATTTCTTTTCAACTCCAGTCAATGTTGTTATTTTGACCTCTTCCCATGAATCACATATGTTTTAATGGCATTTAGAATAGTGAACTCTTTCCCGAAGTTTTTAAATTTACTTTGCCCAGATCCTTCAGAGGAAACGCTATCTATGGTAGCTATAGGTTATGAAATGTGCTTCTTAAATAATAAGACTTGAAAGTTGAAATTACTCTTTGATCCAGAGGCTACAGACTGGATGTTTTGTTAGCAGGCAAGAAAAAAAAAATCATTAGTCTCATTGTCCATCTCCACCAGAGCTCTTGGGTGAACATGTACATTGTCAATGAGCAGTCATATTTTAAAATGAACCCTTTTTTCTGAGTAGTAGGTCTCAACAGTGGACTTCAATAAACTATGTTGTAAACAGATATGCTGTCATCCAGGCTTTGTTGTTCCATTTCTAGAGCAGAGGCAGAGTAGATTTAGCATAATTCTTAAGGGTTACAGGATTTTCGAAATGGTAATGAGCATTGGCTTCAATTTAAAGTTATCAGCTGTATTTGGCCCTGATGAAAGAAAGAGTCAGCCTGTTCTTTGAAGCTTTGAAGCTAGGCATTGACTTCTCATGGGCTATGAAAGTCCTAGATGGCTTCTTCTTCCAACACAAAGCTGTTTCTTCTACATGGAAATCAGTTATTTAGTGCAGCTACCTTCACTAATTACCTTAGCTAGATCACCTGGGTAGCTTGCTGCAGCTTCTCCATCAGCACTTGCTGCTTCATTTTGCACTTTTATGTTAATGGAGACAACTTTTTTCTTTAAACCTCATGAACCAACCTCTGCTAGCATCAAACTTTTCTTCTGCAGCTTCCTCACCTCTCTCAGTTTTCACAGAATTAAAGAGAGTGAGGGCCTTGCTCTGGATGAGGCTTTGGTTTAAGGGAGTGTTGTGGCTGGTGTGATCATTTATCCAGGCCACTGTAACTTTCTCCATATCAGCAATAAGTCTGTTTCACTTTCTTATCATTTGCACATTCACTGGAGGAGCACTTTTAATTTCCTGCAGGAACTTTTCCTTTGAATTCACAAATTGGCTAACTGTTTAGTACAAGAGTCTAGCTTTTGACATGCCTTCCTCACTAAGCTTAATAATTTATAGTTTTTGATTCAAAGTGAGACATGTGACTCTTCCTTTCCCTTGAACATTTAGAAGTCATTGTAGGGTTATTAACTGGCCTAATTTCAATAACGTCATGTCTCAGGGAACCAAGAGACCTGAGGCGAGGGAGGGGGATGGGGGGAACAGCTGGTCAGCAGAGCAGTTGGAATTTACTCTAAATGTATGGATTAAGTTTGCCACCTTATATGGGCATAGTTCTCAGCATCCCAAAACAATTACTATAATAACATCAAAGATCCCTGATCCCATATCACCATAACACATATAATAATGAAGAAGTTTCAATATTGCAAAAATTACCAAAATGTGACACTGGGACACAAAGTGAGCAAATGCTGTTGGAAAAATGGCGCCAATAGGCTTGATCAATGCAAGGTGGCCACAAACATTCAATTTGTAAAAAACACAATATCTGTAAAGTGCAATAAAGCAAAGAACAGTAAAGGAAAGTATGGCTGTAATGATGTTCTTACTCTTCATTAGGCAACCTAAACTAAGAGGAGAAAATTTCCTCCATCAAAATGCATTAATAATTTCAGTTTACTTCACTTATAGAGGTTTATGGAAAATTCTGTCAAATATGAGTCAAAATCACTGTATGTAGCACCTAACTATTCTAGACTTATTTATATCTTAACGTTTCATCTCTTTAGTATGAAAGAAGAAACTTCTATTCCCTCTGTAATTTTCTTTCTTCTGACAACTTAAAAAACAATTACCTAGTACCACCCAAATTTCCATTTTCCACTGAGCATAGAAACTGTTTCCTGTTGCCCAGATATGAAACCTATGGGTTAATTCTGGAGCCTAGTGCAATGCCATACATACTGTAGGTTATTAGGAACAAAATGTTTATCTCAGGCTCCCATGGTCTCAGTAATAGGAAGTGCCTGATAATAACTTCTAAAGTAAAGTGGAAAAGTGGTATAAATGGGATCAAATATATGGTGATGGAAGGAGATCTGACTCTGGGTGGTGAACACACAATATGATATATAGATGATGTATTACAGAATGTACACTTGAAATCTATGTAACTTTACTAACCATTGTCACCCCAATAAACTTTAATTAAAAAGAAAGGGCCAGCCGAGTGGCGCATTGGTTAAGAGCTGGCTTGGGATGCCAGCGGCCCCGGTTGGGATCCCACTTATGAGGGCCAGTGACACTGCCCTCTACAGCTAACAACAGCTCCACCTGGAGCTGGGCAGTACGAACACTGGCAATGGCGTAGGCTGCAGCCCTTGCTGCAGTGGGCTGCCATAGGCTCCAGTGAATGGCCAGCAGCTAGTGTGAGCAGCTGGCAGCCAGCGTGAGCTGCCAATAGCCGCGGTGAGCAACCATCCAGAGGCCGGTGACCAATGTGCCTCATTCAGGAAGAGCGCAATGACGATGCCAACATGGGCCAGTGAAGCAATGTCCTTCGCAACTAGACTGAAGAACAAAAAGATAGCAACTTATCTGTTCCCCTTCCCCGATTCCCCAATGCTATTCCCCTGCCCCAATCAGGGACCCGTGTTTTCCCAAACTATCTAATCTTCTTTCATATCGTTGTTTATGTTATGAGTAGAATTGGCTCAATGTGTGTTTATTGTGAAATCGATTTGCTATTCTAAGAATGATTACCACACTTGATAATTTTCTTTCTTTCTTTCTTTCTTTCTTTCTTTCTTTTTCTTTCTTTCTTTCTTTCTTTCTCTCTCTCTTTCTTTCTTTCTTTCCTTTCTCTCTCTCTCTCTCTCCCTCCCTCCCTCCCTCCCTCCCTTCCTTCCTTCCTTCCTTCCTTCCTTCCTTCCTTCCTTCCTTCCTTCCTTCCTTTTTTCTTTCTTTCTTTCTTTTTTTTTTAATTCTACTGTGGTACAGTCTGGGATAGTACTGGGTCAGATTCTTATGCTGGTGAACAGCAAGGGGGGCAGCATGGAGACAGTTAAAAGGATATAACTAGGCTCATCTCTGGTAAACTCTCATTGGCTTCCTGAGGATGAGAGGATCTGACTGTAGGTGGTTTATTCAAAAAACAAACAAAGGCATTTATTCAATGCCTACAGCCATTTAGGTTATGGCATGCTTAAATGCCAACAAGCATTTTGGTTTTCGGGGTAGTGTGGAATCACTGGCATTTTCATGTCAAGACGATGGTTGCTGCTGATGGTAGATATTAATGAAACCTGTAATATGATTAGAATCACTGCTGGAAACTGAAGATGTTGTGGTGCTTCTTCTTTGGTACCTGAAACACGGCATGGTATTTTCACTGAACTCTCCAAAATTGTCTTTCTCCCTGTAGAGGTCAATTCACACTGCAAAGGGCATTACATCTTAAACATTTCATGGTGCCCTCAAGGGACAGGAGAGTGTGACTGTGGTTTTCAAATAAATCCGATGGGTTCCAGGTATTACACAGCTTAAGCCCTAAGGAATTCTGTGCTCCTGCTTCATTTGTTATCATTATACCTCCCTCAGAGTGTGTTTATCTCCATTTACAGATGAGGAAACTAAGATTCAGGGAAGTTAGCCAGTTATCCACATGACATAGCTAAGATATGGTCAACCCAAATTTATTTCATTAATTCAAAGTCTTGAAAATGTTCTACCAGGGTTCCAAGCAGATTGTACTCTTGTAAGTTTACTTTGGAGGCTCTCAAAACAAGATAAAGATTTAATAAGTATGGGAGAAGAAGGAAAGTAACACTGTGCCTCTATAATGTTGCTCTGTACGTGGTGGGGGTAGTTGCAGCTCTGTCACTATGTTTCTCTGACTTTGGGGAAGTCACTGTTCATGTCCTCATTTCCTCAGTGGTCAAATTGGTGTGGGTAAGAGTGAGAGGATTGGTTGAACTGCATTCTTAGAGCTGACGTTGAAGGATTCCAAGGTGTATGTTTACACAATAGCATGATCTGTAAAACCTTGGAAAAAATTGTAGCTTGGGGGCCTCTCAAGTTTGAGGATCTCCCTTTCAAGATTCTTCCCCTCTCTCCAACCTCTAAAGTTGAGAATTCCCAGAGTTCCATCCAAAACCATCAGTTCTTCTTTAGCACTGCTTTTTCTTTGAGTGTCTGACTCTTTTGTTTTAACCCTCCGTTGGGAGCAACTGATCTCACAGATTCATTGCACCAAAATTTTCAAATATATAACAGTTAACTTAAGTATTGTGACTCATCGTATCCGTGTCTTCCCCCTCTACCGTATCTTATTGTCAGTCGTGTTTGTAACTTAGTACAGTAAAGATATATTTCATAGCAGTATCTTTAATCTCACAGATTCATTCTGCATATTTGAAATATTTTCTCAACAGATTTTTTTGTATAATATTATCCTTTCAGATATTCCAGAAAGAGATTGTAAGTATAGTTTTATTATTTAACCTTAGTAATTAGGTATTTTATTTTGTAATTAATCTGACAGATTCATTGTACCTGTTTAGGGTAATATTTTTCCTTTGTAGGTTTTACCTTCTAAAATGGCTCAACCTCAAAGATTTTATAATCCAGAGGACCCAAAAGATGCTGAGATATTGCTACAGATGTTGATGGAGTCTGATAATGGTGAAAATGAACTTGAATTTGAAGATGAAAGTGACACAGATGGTGAAGATCTAGTTGAAGAATGAGACCAAAATTCTGACACTGAGCAAGAAAGTTATCCATCAGAAAGTGATCAAGAAAGTAGTAATGAAGCAATAGATGAATATTTTATTGGGACAGACAAAATAACCAAATGGAAAAAAAACCTAAATTGTCTGAAAAAAACAGACCACAAAATATGTTAGTGTGTTCACCAGGTGTTGTGGGATCTGCAAAACAAGCCAAAACTAATCTAGAATGTTGGAACTGTTTCATAAATAAGGAAATACTGGACATCATCATCCAGCATACAAATAAGTATATTGTAAAAATTCTGTCACAACACTCTTGTGAGAGAGATTCAAAATGTACAGACCATGTAGAAATGAAAGAATTTATAGGACTGCTATATCTGGCAGGTATACTGCAGAGTAATAGGCAAAGCTTATACTGAATTTAGGTAATAAACATATATTGTTTTTACTTTGTGGCAAATTAAAATTTTATTCTGAGTAAATAATAAGCATGCTTAAAAGGTATTTTCATTCATTTTCCATTTAAATAAATAAATATCATACATGCATCTAGTAGATGCATTGTGCCCGCACTCATAACTTTTGCATTGCACCCGATGGAGGGTTAAAGTCTATTTTGTCTGATATTACTATGTTGCTGTTTGCATGGTATAGCTTTTCCCATCCTTTTGCTTCCAAACTATTTGTATCTTTGAATCTAAAGTGTCTCTGCATAAGCATATAGTTGGAACATTTTAAAAAACCCATTCCATCAAAGGGAGATTCCCCAACCCAAGCTATAACCTTTAATTGGTGAGATTAATAATCCATTTAGATTTAAAATTTGTACTGATAATGAAGGACTTAATTCTGACATTTTGCTATTTATTTTCTATATGTCTTCTTTATATCATATCATTTATTTCCCTCAGTTCCTCCAATACTGCCTTCATTTGTGTTTGATCAATTTTTTCCTAGTACTATTTTGATTCTTTTTCATTTCTTTTCCTGTTTAATTTTTAGTCATTTTCTTAGTAGTTATCATGGGGGTTTTAGTTAACACTCTAAATTTATATCATTCTATTTTGAATTGATAGCAACCTAGCTTTAATATAGTATACATTAACTCTGGTTGTATCCACTTCTCCACTTTACCTTATGCTATTGTCACAAATTACATCTTTGTATATTGTGAGCCCATTAGCATAGATTTATAGTATTGTCTTATGCATTTGCCTTTTAAATCATCTAGAAAACAAAAAGAGGCATAACAAACCAAAAATATAATAACAGTAGCTTTCAGGTAGCTACCTTTCTGTGATGGGACTGTACCTGTAGGACTCCCTTTAGTATTTTTTTGTAAGACATGTCTAATAATGATGAACTCCCCTGGCTTTAATTTATTTTGGAATGTTTTCAATTTTTTTTCCCTTCATTTTTAAAGGATAGCTTTACCAGATACAGAACTTTTAGTTCACATCATTTTCTTTTTTTCATCATTATAAATATATCACTGCCTTCTGGCCTCCATAGTTTCAGAGGAGAAATTTCCTGTTAATCTTACTGGAGATTCTTTGTATGTGATGAGTCACTTCTCTTTCGCTACTTCCAAGATTCTTTGTCTTGGCTTTTGACAGTTTGATTAGAATGTTTTTTGGTGTGGATCTCTTTGAGATTATTCTACTTGGAGTTTTTTGAGTTTATTAGGTGTGTATATTTATAGATTTCATCAAATTTAGAAGTCTTATTTTGTTATTTCTTCAACTATTTTTCTTCTCTTTTCTCTCGTCTTCTCCTAGGACTTCCATAAGACATACGTTGTTACACTTGATGGTGTCTTATAGGTCCTTCAGGCACTGTTCATTTTTCTTCATTATATTGTTATTATTTTTTTTTTTTTGGTTCTAAGGATTGGTATTTTCAATTGCCTTATCTTCAAGTTTATAGATTTTTCTGGCTGCTTAAATCTGCCACTAAGCCCTTTAGTTAATTTTTTATTCCAACTTTCATATTTTTTGGCATTTCTATTTTGTTCCTTCTTAAAATTTCTGTCTCTTCATTGATATTTCCTATTTGTTCACACATTGTTCTTCCAATTTCCTTTAGGTCTTTGTCCACGGGTTCCTTCAACTCTTCACATAACATTAACACTGGTAATTTAAAGTCTTGTCTAGTATGTCCAATGTCTGGGCTTCCTCTGAGATATTTTCCATTGTTTGTTTTCCCCTGAGAATAGGTCACACATTTCTAACTTTTTATGTTCTTTGTAATTTTTTGTTCAGCACTGGAGATTTTCAGTATCATAATGTGGTAAGTCTGGGCATCAGAGTATCCTCTTTCTCCAGGAATTGCTGATGTTTCTTGTAGAGAGGTATAGTCATCTGGTTTAGTAAGCTCTCCAAATTAATTTTGGAAGGATTGTATTCCTTGTCATGTGTGGTCAATCACTGAAGTCTCTGTTCTGTTATCTCAGCAGTCAGCTAATGGTCTGACAGAGAGTTTCTTGAATGCATGGATCCATTAAAAAAAGAAAAAGGAAAGAAGTTCTGTTCTTTTAATTCCCCTTGACAGATACTGCTAGGTAAGCTGCTTCAGTCTGAGAAGGATGAAACAATGGCAAACTCCGACACTGGTCCCTCAGTGATCTGCCAAGGAGGTCTACACAGAACCCTGATCCTTGGAGGACAGTGTGCTTATTGTTCAGCCTGGCAGCTTCTAGACACACCAGGAACATAGAGTGCCATCTCCACAGCCACCTGTTGCATGTCTTGGGAATGGAGGATGGTAGCTTCTCTGTAAAATGCAAAATTTACCAAAATTTATCAGCCTCTTACATCACTAAGCACTCCCCTGGATACTACCGGTGTTAGACTAGAATCCAGATTTCCCAGATAGTTGCTTCTGACTATTAATACCTCCTCAATAGCTTCCCCCCACCCCCAATGGCAGGACTGGTTCCTGGAGTTTCCCACTCCATCATCTTCCATGACACCATTATATATCTTCTTTTATAATTACCTTTACTGGCACTCCTTGTTGTTGTTTTTATATATGAATTCAAATTACTTCTTTTCACACTAAAGAACTTCCTTTAGCATTTGTTGTAAGGCAGGTCTGCTATCAACAAATTCTCTCAGTTTTTGTTTACCTGGGAATGTATACATTTTACCTTCATCTTTAAAAGGGTTTGCTGATTCTTGGTTGACAATTTTTAAATTTCATCACTTTAAGTATGTCATTCTATTGCCTTCTGACCTCCATTGTTTGTGATCAAAGGTTGGTGTATAAGGGCCAGTGGAGTGGTGTATAAGAGCTGCCTTGGGACGCCAGCAATCCCGGTTCAGATCCCACATATGAGGGCCAGTGACACTGCCCTCTACAGCTAAGATGGCGAACAACAGCTTCACCTGGAGCTGGGCTGTTGTGTGAGTCCCCAGGGATGGCATAGCTGCAGCCCCTGCTACAGTGAGCTGCCATAGGCTACAATGAGTGGCCCGCAGCCAGCATGAGTGGCTGGCAGCTAATGGGAGCTGCCAAGAGCCACTGTGAGCAGCCGTGCAGAGGACAGCAACCGATCTGCCTCACCCAAGAGTACAATGATGATACCAATATGGGCCAGTGAAGCAATGTCCTCCACAACTGGACTGAAGAACAAAAGGACAGCAACTTGTCTGTCCCTTTCCCTGGTTCCCCAATAAAATCTTAAAAAAAAAAAAAAAGTTGGTGTATAATTTGTTTGAGTTTCTTTGTGTGTAATGAGTGATTTATCCCTTTCAAGGTGTTCTTTTTATATTTGACTTTCAAATATTTTACTATTATGTATTGGAATGTGGTCTATTTGTGTTTATCGTGCTCCTTGAACATCTTAGACGTGTAGATTAACTTTTTAATTAAATTTCAGTTTTCAGCTATAATTTCTTTGAATGTTTTTCTTCCTCTTTTTTTCTTTTCCTAGTATTTCCATTACATATATGTTGATTTGTTTAATGATGACCTACATTTCTCTGATGCTCTGTTCATTTTTCTTTATTCCTCTTTTTTACTGTTTTACAGAATGAGTGATCTCTATTATCTTCAAATTTGCTGATCCTTTTTTTCTGCCAGATAAAATGTACTTTTGAATCTCTCTAGTGAAATTTTCATTTTTGTTATATCTTTCAACTTCATAACTTCTATTTGGCTCAATTTTATAATTCATATCTTTTTATTAATATTCTTTATCGGTAAAAACATTGTCCTATTAACTCCCTTTAATTTTCTAGACATGCTCTCCTTTAGTTCTTTGAACATATTTATAATGGATGCTTTAAAGTCTTTGTCTGCTAAGTCCAACATCTGGGTTCCTTCAAAATAGTTACTAGTGTCTTAATGTCTCCCCTGCAGCACTCCCCCCCCCCACAGTTGTACAGGTCACACTTTTCTGCTTCTTTGAATGTCTTGTAATTTTTTTGTTGAAAACTGGACATTTGAGATAATATATTGCAGCAACTCTAGATTTTGATTCCAGGTCTAGCCTGGCCCCAGGGGTTAATATTGTGGCTGTTGTTTTCTACTTCATTGATTTATTTGTTTAGTTACTTGGCTGAACTAATTCTGTAAAGTCTGTTTCCCTCCAGTCTGAAGTCTCTGGTTCCTTCAGAGACTCCTCCTATTTCTTTCCTTGTTTTTGCCTTTCACCCTGGCTATTTAGTGGTCAATCATGTCATGGCATGAGTCACTTATTGGTCAAAAGTTATGCTTAAGCCCTGTTGGCAATTAGACTTTTGCCTTCACCACTGGATACGGGAGTAGCATGGGGGCTACTATCATAGGTGAAACAATTCACATTTTTGCCCTTGTTAATCCAGGGACTAGTAGCTTTAATTTTCTCTCTCCATTCACCCCTGAGAGAGTGCAGCCTTGGGCATACATACAATTCTATACTGCCAGGGACACATGTGATTTTATTTTTAAGCCTATCTTCTTAGGAGTTGCGCTTGGGTTGTAGTAGCTTATTGCTCAGCCATGTTTGGTTAGAGGTTGTCCCTAGTGCCAGTGATACCTTGCATGCTCTGTGATGGATTTGTGTGCAGCTTGGGAAATATTTTCAAATCTGATCTATGACCTGTTCTGATTGCTCCTGACTGGGTGCAATCTATGACTTGTGTATGGCCTTTTCAACCCCCAAGGTTAACTGCAATTCCAGAAGGGCTCTTAATTGTCTCTTCCCATGTTTCTCTTTGGTAAATTTCTAATTGCTCTATTTTTGCTTACTCATTGCTGCCAATATTGTGGAGTTATGATCTCTCCAAAATCTCCATAGTTTTTGTCAACACCGTAGGCAAGGAATTGATCATACTTTGCTTCAAATAAGATCTCCACTCAGGAAGAGAGATAGTCGCCTGCCTTTCCCCCTGGACTGAAGCTCTATGCCACTATACAGGAGTTCAGAATGGGGAGAGAGGGCCACTTCTCCTGGAGTGTCACCCCTGTTCTATAAGCAGGCACTGCAGAGGGATGGTGGCCCCTGTTCTTGGCTTGACTATCCTGGCATGGGACTCCTGCTCTACCAGTAGGTGCTCAGGGATGATTGGAGTCAACATTGTTGGCCACCATATCTGGCATATAACTGCCACAAGTGGGTTTCAGGTGGAGGAATAGAGCCCTAGTCCTCTCTGAATAGAGCTTCTGCAAAATGGGGCTTTGGGAGGATGAAAATTTCTTGTAGTCTGTCCCTACCATGGTAATTCCATTGATATAGCCGGAAGGAGGGTTGTCTCATGACTCAAATATCACAGACTCTCACTGTTCTTACTGAAATTTAGTAATTTATTTGAATGACTATTTCTCAATTTGCTGTATGCCCTCAGGACAGTTTCCAGAGACTTAAAGGATTTTAAGTGTGTGTGTGTGTGTGTGTGTGTATAATTTTATATATTTTATATAATACTACACATTTATAGAATTTTATTAGATAGAGATAGACATATAGATATATGAAGTGTGATGAAAAATACAGTGAATGTTTACATTTAAAAAATTATTACAGTAAAAGACACATTGCCATTAATCCCCTTTCAAAATACTCCCCCTCACTTCAAACACATGTATCCCATCATTCTTGCCACTTTCTGAAGCAGTTTTGAAAGTCCTCTTTCATGAGTGTCTTTAGCTGTGCTGTCATGGCTGCCTCAATGTCCTGAATAGATTCAAAACGTTTTGTTTCATGGTCATTAAGACTTTGAGGAAGGGCCTTAGTTGCATGGTGAATAAGGTGGATGAGGACACACCGCAATGTTTTATTTGACAGAAATTGATGTACCAGAAGCGATATGTGACATGCAGCCTTTCCATTGTAATCAAAATATAGAGTTAATGCTGGTACCAAGTGCCATCCAATGGAAAGGCAGGGATCTTCAATACGGGAAGTGGTGCATCGAACCTTAGTAACAGTGTGTGACAAATTTCAATTTATTCAGTGCAGTCAGTCAGGTATAAGCTATGGTTGAGCGAAGGTGTATTTTAAAATGTTCTTCAAATCATCCTCCATCATGACAATGCTCCGTGTCACACATCGGTTCTGGTATACATCAATTTCTGTCAAATAAAAACAATACAGTGTGTTCTCATCCACCTTATTCCCCGGATCTGGCACCGTGTGACTCCTGGCTCTTCCCCAAAGTCAAAATGATTCAGGACATCGAGACAGCCATGACAGTGCAACTAGACACTCATGAAAGAGGACTTCCAAAACTGCTTCAAAAAGTGGCAAAACTGATGGGATAAGTTTGTTCGAAGCGAAGGGGAGTATTTTGAGGAGGATCAATGACAATATGTCTTTTACTGGAATTAATTTTTTTTTTATTCAAACCTTCACCATATTATTTGATCACACTTTGTACATACATAGGTATATATAACTATGTAGATAGGTAGATAGGTAGGTAGGTAGGTAGGTAGGTAGGTAGGTAGGTAGGTAAGCAGGTAGGTAGGTAGATAGATGACAGATTTTCTTCAGTTAAATGGTTGTTTTGTTGGGGAGAAAGTTTGCTGTGCTCTTTATCATTCAAGAAATTGGTGTCCTATTTTATCTTTTAAATCTCATCTGTGAGCTAATGATGCCCATGTGCCTATCTCCAACCCAGCCTTTCATCTGGACTCCAGATTTCCATATCTAGCAAACTACTTGTCATCAAGAAGTTTGGGGTTTTCTTTCTCAAAAATGTTTTCCATGGGTCTTCTTTATTTCAGGAAATGAAACTACCATTCACCCAGTTAATCAAGTCAAAATCCTGAGCATCAGCCTGGATGCCTCCCTCTTATCAACCACATGTAATCCATCAGCAAGTCTCATTAATTCTATCTGTCAAATATATCTAGAAACTGCTCATTTCTCCTCACTTCCATGCCTAATGCTCAAATCTAAATCATTCCTCCTTTCCTTGGTCTCTTGAAATAGCCTTCTAATGCACTCTGTTTTCATTCCTGTGAGCCCCACCCCCAATTTGTGCCTCACACAGTTCCCAGAGTGATCATTTTACATATAACGTAAATATATGTCCCTTGACACATACTCTTTACTACTGGCTTCAGCTCTGTATATACTGGCTGTTCTTTACCTCACTTTCCTTTGTTATCTGGAACCCCTCCTTCCCTTCTCTGTTATAGTCACATTGGCCTCTTTCTCTGCCTGGGGTTCTCAGTCCTTCTTTTCCCTTTGCATGGCTGTCATCTCTCCTCTTTTTCCCCTATTTTTTATGTTTAGCTTAAACATTACCTCCTCTAAGAAGCTTCCTAGCTAACTTTTCCTCTGTTGTTCTCTGTTACTTCATCCCATTTATTTACTTTGCAGTTTTTACATAGTTTATAATTACTAATATGGTTAATTATTTATTATCTACTGCTCCCACTAGATGGTAAATTCCAGAACAGCAGGAACCATAGTTGTTTCGTTCATTGCTCCGTAATAAATACCTACCACTACTAATAAGCCCCATTCATCAAGCACTGAATATGTATCAAGATACATATGACTATAAATATATATATATATATATATATATATATATATATATATATATACACCCCACTAATGCATATATGTGTGTGTGTGTGTATATACACACACACATATATGCATTATTGGGTTGTTGGAAAAGACATGACGTGGACTTCCGGTAAAATGGTGCAATAGACAGATGCTGTGCTAACTGTCTCCCAGGATCACACCAAAATTACAAAAAAATTATACAGCATTCAACCCTGGTGGTCCCCAGAACACTAGATGAACAGAACCACTAAACGAAGAACTTAAAGAGGAGGCCATGTCCGGTCTGGTAGGACAGGCTGAGACGAGAGAGGGCGAGCCCCATGAGGGAAGCCCCAGCCATGGGAAGCTTCTCTGGTTGGGGGAGAGACCCTCTGGCCGCACACCAAGCTCACCAGCCCAGAGTTCCTTTGCCAGGAAAAGGAGTTCTAAGATAGCCTGCAGTAAATTAGTGAGGACTCTCTTTGCTCAGCTCAGTGAGGCTGAGAACGGCTGGAGAATCAGTGGGGCCAGCGCCCAGGCTTGCTCGCCAGTGAGCACTTACCTGGTTCCTGGTGGAGGGAGTGGCTGTGTGAGCCGGACCTGGGAGCCTGCAGGGACAGATGGAACTGAGCACCGTTGGTGCAAAGGCTGGAGGTGATTGGATGGTTGTTCCCATGGTGTGGAGCCCACACACGAGTGGTGTAGGGAGGGCGCCATTTTGTCAGGGTTGGGCCCTCCCATGGAGGATCAGGTCCGAGACCTCATTGGTCTGGTAAAATTGGCGCAGAAGTACGTGTGTGCGTGTGCGCGCATGCAGCCTTGGATCCACACCCTCTGCCCGACTTTATACTGCATTGCCAGGAAAACACTGGGCGGGTGCCCTTGGGCTCCCACAGGCTGCTCACTGAGACCCCGGAGTGCGCGAGCCACCTCGGATCCCCAACCTCCGCACGGCTTGTGCTGCATTGCCAAGGAAACGCCTAGTGGGAGTGATCCGGCTCCAACAGGCTGCTCACTGAGATGCGGAAGTGCACAAGCCCGCTCTCCGCACTGCGCTTGCAGAGTTGCCAGGCTGGTGATTGGTTGTCAGGCTAGTTGGCCTGATCTGCAAGTGGCTGATTGGGTCAGGCTGAGACTGGAAGTTTTCCTGGGAGTGTTGTGCCGGGAGCTGTGTGCCTGCATGATCCAGCCAGGGCTCTCCTGGTGATCTATCTAATACATCAAAGCAATCCCAAAGTGACAGCCAGAATGGGGAAACAAAGAAACATGTCTCAAGTAAAAGATCAGAAGAATCCTCTAGAAATGGAAATAAATGAAACAGAGGGAGCCAACCTTTCAGAGACAGAGTTTAGAACACTGATGATAAGAATGTTTAAGGAACTTAGCAAGGACATAAAGAAAGATAGGGAAACCATAAAAAACAACCTGTTAGAACTAAAGAATACAATAACTGAAATGAAGAACACACTTGAAGGAATCACCAGTAGAGTAGATGAAGCAAAGGAGCGGATCAGCGATTTGGAAGATAAAATAGCAGAAATCACCCAGTTGGCACAGCAAAAAGACCAAAGAATAAAACAATGAAAAGAGTTTAAGAGCCCTATGGGATACGGTGAAACGCATCCACCTTCGACTGATAGAAATACCAGAAGGAGAAGAGAAGAAGCAAGGGGTCGAGAATGTATTTGAAAAAATAATGACTGAAAACTTCCCTACCATGGTGAAGGAATTCAACATACATGCCCAGGAAGTGCACAGGGTTCCAAATAAGCTGAACCCAAACAGGCCCACACCAAGACACATCATAAGTAAAATGGCAAACGTTAACGACAGAGACAGAATCCTAGAGGCTGCAAGAGAAAGACAGCAGGTTACATACAAAGGAACTCCTGTTAGATTAACAGCTGACTTGTCTACAGAAACTCTGCAGGCCAGAAGGGAGTGACAGGAGATATTCAAAGTGAGACAAAAGAACAGCCTACAACCAAGATTGCTCTACCCAGCATGGCTATCACTTAAAATTGAAAGAGAAATAAAGAGCTTCTCAGAAAAGAATAAGCTTAAGGAATTCATTACCACCAAGCCCACACTGCAAGAAATGCTAAAAGGGCTTTTTTAAACAAAAGAAAGGGTTAAACAAGCTAACCCAGGGAGACCAGGAATAAAATAACAAAATGGCAATACATATGCACCTATCAATAATCATTTTAAATGTGAATGGGCTAAATGCTCCAATCAAAAGACAGAGAGTGACTGAGTGGATAAGAAAATAGGACACATGTATATGCTGTTTACAGATGAAATAAAATATTTCATGCAAATGGAAATTAGAAAAAAAAAAAAAAGCTGGAGTACCAATACTTATTTTGGACAAAATAGACTTTAAAATGACTACAATAAAAGACAAAGAAGGGCAGTATAACCATAATAAACATCTATGCACCCAACACAGGAACTCCTAATTACATATAACAGATTTTAACAGACATAAAGACAGAGATAAACAGTAACACTATCATAGTAGGGGACTTAACACCATTGTCACCAATGGACAGACCCTTTAGACAGAAAATCAACACAGAAAGAGAGGCCTTAAATGATACTTTAGACCAGCTGGACTTCGTTGATATTTTTAGAGCATTTCACCCTGAAAAAACAGAATATACATTCTTCTCAAGTACACATGGGACATTTTCCAAGATAGAACATGTTACTCCACAAAACAAGTCTCAGTAAATGTAAGAAGATTGAAGTCATATCAAGTAGATATAAAGGAAAAACTGATGGTTGCTGGCTGGGAGGGAGCGGGGAAGAAGGAGAGGGGGAAGGTTTTGGACAGTGTATGTGGGACTACAATGTTGCTGCAGGGATATGGGGGCAGTTCTGGGAATATAATTGATAATGTTGTGAAGAGACTATTATGTTGCGTGAAATAAGTCAGAGAAAGACAGGTACCATGTGATCTCACTTGTGTGTGGAGTCTGAAGAGCTGAGTGAACGATCAAAGTAAACAGACTCATAGATGTAGAGGGAAAACTGAGGGTTGCTAGTTGGGAGGGGGGCGGGGATGGGGGAAGGGGAAGGGATTAGACAGCATAAATAGGCAACTACAGTATTGCCACAGGGATATGAAACACAGTTCAGGGAATATAATAATGTTGTAATAATTTTGTGGTGTGTCAGATAGTCACATGTCTTGTTAGGAAGACCACTTCATGGATGGAGTAGAGGCTTGATCACTGCACTGTACACCTGAAGCTGATGTTGTATAGTATGGTATGCCAACTGTAACTGAATATGTGGATGGTCACAGGATGTGGAGTATACTGTGGAGGGGAGTCAGGGGAGTTGTGATAGATATGTATGATATGGGGGTGAGTGGGGTGGCAAACTGGGGAAGGAGAGTTGTCACTTTGGGGGGTAAAGAATATAACTATTGCATTGTGTTGTACACCTGAAACTAATAGAAAAAAAAAGAAAAAAAAAGACATGACGTATTTTGTCTATGTTTTTCAAAGGTCATTTGTTTATATAAAGAACAAAGATTATCAATGATATATTGCCCGTTTTGTTCAATAACCTTTTGTCATTTTTCGGTGAGCTTCAAAGTTCCTCGTTCATTTAAGGACCTGTCTTTATTTACGAAAAACTGAACAAGGTGCTGATTTACAGCCTTATCTGAATTGAACGTTATACCACGCAAGGAATTATGAAGAGAGCGAAACAAGTAGAAGTTTGATGGTACAAGGTCAGGCAAGTATGGTGGGTGTGGCAACACATCCCATTCAAGCTCCAATAATTTTTCTTTTTTTAAAAGATTTTACTGGGGAAGGGGAACAGACGAGGTGCTGTCCTTTTGTTCTTCAGTCTAATTGTGGAGGACGTTGCTTCACTGGCCCATTTTGATATTATCATTGCGCTCTTCCCGGGTGAGGCAGATCGGTTGCCGGCCTCTAGCTGGCTGCCCAAGTGGCTCTTGGCAGCTCACGCAGGCTGCTGGCTGCTCACGTTGGCTGTCGGCCACTCACTGTACCTTATGGCAGCCCACTGCAGCAGAGGCTGCAGCCTACACCGTTGCTGGCAACTCATAGCGGACCAGCTCCAGGTGGAGCCATTGTTCACTGTCTTAGCTATAGAGGGCAGTGTCACTGGCCTTCATATGTGGGATCCGAACTGGCGCCCTGCTGCTCAGAGCTGGTGTCCCAAGCCAGCTCTTAACCAATGCACCACTCGGCCGGCCCAAGCTCCAATAATTTTTGACAGGTGATCAAACTTGTGTATGGTCTCGCATTGTAGAGATGGAACACAACTCCTTTATAATTAACAACCTCTGGACATTTCTGGGTGATGGATTTGTTCAAACTGTCAAATAGCTAACAGTACACAATCAAAATAATTGTTTGGTTCCTTGGTAGGAGCTCAAAAACACAAAACACCTTTAAAATCCCACCACACTGAAAGCATAACCTTCCTCTGATGAATGTCTGCTTTTGATGTCATTTGAGGTCAATCATCACATCAGAACCGAGAACGTTCGCACATCACATTGTTGTCAACAACCCACTTCTCATCACCAGTTATCATTTGCTTCAAAAAAGTATTGTTTTCCTCAAGTATAATGAGCATATATGGTAGATGTTTATACACGCCATTAAATTAACTTTAGTTCATGCAGAACCCAAATATCAAGCTTGCTTACGCATCACAGCTTCTTCAAGTGGTCATGAACACTTGAATGGTGGATGTTCAATGTTTCTGCAAACTCTCCTGTCATGCAACGTGGGTTTGACTCGATCAATGCCTTTATTTTGTCATTGTCAATCTCGGTGGGACTCCCTAACCAAGGAGCGTTGCTGAGATCAAAATCACCAGCGTGCTTGGGAAGCCAGCAGCCCCAGTTCGGTCCCACATATGAGGGCCAGTTACAAAATCACCAGCATGGAATTTCGTGAACCATCGTTGGCACTGACGTTCTTGTAGAGCATTGTCACTGAAAACTTTATGCAACTTTTCACAAGCTTGATGCGCGTTTTTCCCTTTATGGAAGTAGAATAGTAAAATATGGCAAAAATGCACAGTTTTGTCTTCCATCTTCAATTTGTTGTAAAATCTCCAAAACTCAACTAAATTGCTCAATTTTTTTTTAGAATGAAGCTAGAACTGTCAGTTGTCAAATGACAGCAATAACATACATGTGAATAACTCCAGTACTTCCAAAAATGAATTAGTGCCATCTGTCACAAACATGCATCATGACTTTTCCAACAACCCAATATATACCTATACACACATGCAAACATAATCATTTAATCCTCACAACAACCCTATGAGATAGATAATTTTATGATGTTTACCTCACAGCTGATTAAACTAAAGCACAGGGAGGTTAAGTGCCTTGCCCAAGGTTACATAGTGAGTGAGCAGCTGAACTAGGCTGTTCCAGAGTCTATGCTCTTAAACATTTCTGTGATGTCTCAATGAAGTGCCAAGACCAAAGTAGGTACTCAGTTAATATTTGTAGAGTGAACAAGGAGTGAAACAAATGAAGAGATCATCATCTCCTAGAGCTTACTGAGATGATGGAAACATTCCACATCTGTGCTGTCCCCCATAGCTGTCAATAGTCACATGTGGCTGCTGAGCACTTGTGGCTCAGGAACTGAATTTTTAATTGTATTTAGTTTTAATGGCCACATGTGGCTACTGACTACCCCACTGGGCATTGCAGTCCAAGACTTTTATGAGGTGGTATTGTTTTCAATGCCTTGAGGTTTATACAGTCTTGATGAATTTAACTCGATGAATTTAACTTGATGAATTTAAGACAGAACACAAAATTCCCTTCGGCACTTCTTTATTCCCTAGTGCCTTCCACCCCCAGTTTTCCAAACATCCTTCATCCTCCCACTGTGCTTCATTCCAGCCTGCAGAAGCTAGCCTCCTCCTTCATGTGCAGCTGTAGGAAAGCCATTTTCTCACTCCCTCAGTAGTACCTTAAACGGTCCTCCAAAAGTATGTAACTAGTCAACAAACATGCAGAGCCTACTTGGACAGAGCACTGGCCCAGGTGGAGGGAGACACAAAACAAATTAAACAAGGTCCCTGTCAGAATGTGAAGAGGGGTGGTGAGATGACAAACTCACTCATAGTAGGCCTGGGTCAAGGGGGAGTAGTGTGTGGGTGGGAGAAGTCTGAGTATCATGGTTTGCAGCCTTAGGGTTACAAATTGAGACTCTGGAGTGTCTACTTCGAAGAAATTGCTGTAAAATGACACCAAATCTACTAGCATCTGGACCAGAAGAATAAAAGGATGGAACCAGGTGTCCTTTCAAAACCGAATTCATGATGGACATGAGAAAATCTTACTGATGTCTAGAAAGAGACAACTGGCTCAGATGAGAGAACTGCAGTTCTATTTTACCCCAATGTCTTGTGCTTGTGGGAGGTGGAGCTAGTTCTTGGAACACAACCCCACCTTATAGAGAACCAGAAATAACCAAAGAAGATAAAAATCAGACTGAGACCCAAATAGCAAAGAAGAGGAAGAAGAAAAAAGTGGCACACATTAATCGTCCAAATTGTGGGCAATTACTACTCATGTTCTAAACAATATCCAATAATTGGGCTAGTGAAAATGCATTTCTTTCTTCCCACCATTTACATACTTGAAATCTCACTTACAATGTATGTTGGTTAGAGCAAAAAGATGTTGCTTTGTTTGGATTTTGCTTCTTCTGTGGAATCCATTATAAAGCAATGTGCTTTTGTGTGTCAAAGAGCAGAACAGCTCCACTTCCTTTTTTCCAAAGCATTTGGGCAGAAATCAACTACTGTATTTACTCCATGCAGCTCTCCTTTTGATTACTAGATTTGTGCTGGCAGTCAATGGCATAGAAAAGCAGTGAATTTTCTTACCACAAAGGATTTTCTATCTTAGGGTGTATCTTACAGCGTCATGCTTCTGAAAGTGAAACTTTTAGTTAGTCATCTAAATGTCACTCTATAAGTAGGAAGCATTTAAACATGTAGAAACACCAAGATGATGCCTAAAGGTTTCTTTTTTCATCCACATATCTGCTATCAGTACACAGGTGGAGTGACCATGTCTTTCATTTCCCCCAAACTTCTTCAATTTACTCTTTTCAGTAAAAGCAGTTCATTAAATGCAAAATGAAATAAGATATCATTGTGATGCCTCTCCAACACTTCTCTTATAAATCACATCACAGATCAGAAAACCAAAATATAAGAATAAAAGAACTAGATCAACTGTCCCTGTCTACACAGGACTGATGGAAATATTGCCTAAGAATTTAGCTTCCTGCTTGTGAGTTAACTCCATACTTTGCCAAAGTGTATTCTGAGAATACTACTTTCATGAATTGTACAGCAAAGAAAGCACTACATGGTGAATGCCATAAGAACATTTGGCCATGCAGAATGGTTTGGTTGTTTTCATACATATTTCCAGCCTTCAGGGGTACACTCCACCTCACATCCCTGTTGCCAAATAAGAAATCCTAATGTAAGCAAGCCTTAGACCAAATTCTGACAAGCATTTCTACTTCCCTTTTGAAAATATCTATCATGTAGATTACAATAGTGGCATCCACAATGTCTGAGTAACTACCTCTGAAGTTAGATTCTTGTTGATTTTCCCTACTGGTTATGCTAACAGTAGTTTACACATGCATGTGCCCACATATAAAACATTAGTCTGTTACGTTAAATGCTTACTAAAGTGAATCACCACGTTGATTCAGTAGTGTATGCTTGGGTAAATTTGGAAATCCTCTTGTGAATTCACAGCACTTATAAACATGCTAAACATTCTGACAAGTCCTGCAAAAAGGAACGCTTGTGTAAATTCAAAGATTTCAGTTTATTTGGTCTTAGAAATGTCAGGACACAAGCATTTGAGGCAAATACCTACTAAATGCAACCTACTAAACTAATATTGTTTCCAAAGTGAATTCTGTTTTTTTTTTTTTTTTTTTGAGGGCAGTGTCACTGGCCCTCATATGTGGGACCCAAACTGGGGCTGCTGGCTTCCCAAGCCAGCGCTTAACCACCGCGCCACTCTGCCGGCCCTCCAAAGTGAATTCTGAATAAGAACTGATGTTAGATGTCATTTCAAGTCTAATCAATTCTTTATATGATGAAGTGGACATTCTTATTTGTCAGTTATTCTCTTGTGAGTATAATGTACAAGCAGTTATCCTTCAGAGTCTAATATCCTCTGTCTAACATGGTAAAACTGAGTTTCTGAATAAGCAAAATTGACAGGTCAGAGCAACCCTTCATTGAGGTTGTAGCATGGTGTACACCAGGAATGTACTATGATAATAACATAACATCTATCATTCAATTTACTTTCAATAATATATAAAAAAAGATACTACTGTCCTTTTATAGAAGAGGAAATTGAATCACTGAAAGGCTAAAGAAGCTTGTAAAATCATTAAGCAAATCAATAGTAACATTACAATTAGTATACAGACCGGGCCTAGTCAAAAGTGTGAACTCGGCCTCCCTTGAGTCTAGGCTTCAGCAGTGAATGATTCACCATCAGCCAAGGCTGACTCTGTGGACATGTAATCAGTGCAATTGTCCAGAACCCTATGCTTGGTTTAATGCTTTGCTCTTGCCATCTTGAAATTCTTATTTCTTTTTTTAACAAGGAGCCCTACATTTTTATTTTGGACTGAATTTTACAAATTACATAGCCAGCACTGTCCATAGCACATAAGCTATTTTTGACAAAAGCATTAAAAGCTGTATAGAATTCAGCCAACATTGCTACCTAGTCTGAAGGAAAGTCCTGGAAGCTAATGTTGGAACATACTGTCAAGTTCTAGGTTATGATAAAAGATTTGCCTTATTACAACTCTTAGGGAAACAGATAAGACAATTTTTAGTCTATTAACTTCTCTGGGAAGAGTTTTCAAAACTCATGAGTGACAGGGCAGGAATTCCCCAGCTTCTGACATGTGACCCAGTTCTATATGATTCACTCCAACAAACTGACCAATTAATGATTGTGTGGTCACAAATGATTGGTCACAGTACTTAGTGATATGTTATAGATGCTCCAAACATATCACACTCTTTCACATTGTGGCAGAAACTGTTGGTTAGATAATGCAGAGCCATTTCTATCTCCCTTGTCCATTTTGCTCTATGGAACTTAGAAAAAAGTGGAATACTTGCTTGTTTCCTGTCCTCCCTTCTGGATAAATGTCATCATGTGATCAATTCTGGATAATGAGATGAAAAGGGAAAGCTTCTGGGAGACTTCTGGAAAACACTTTTCCCTTTGTTACTAAAAGGAGAGTGTCACTACAGGAAAAGTTTCTTTCACTCTCACTCTACTTCCCACCATAGTGTTGTTTGGAACCACAGCAAGCATCTTGTGACAATGAGGTAAAATGAATGACTAGGAAATGCCACCAACTAAAACAGCAGAGTAGACAGACAGAAGGAGACTGGTGCCACTGGAGAAACTGAGCCAGTGCTGTTGACCCCCTGGTCAACCTACTACTTGTCTAAACCTCTGCTATGTTTTTTTCTGTTTGTTTTCTTAATTTGTAACCAAAGATTTTTTCACTAAGCACACAATTTTGCAAAATCTGATCCCTTTGATTAGAGAGCAAGTCTTCGACTACCTGCTGGAGAAGACGCAGTTCACTGGCTGTCATGGGTAGCTCAGACTGGGTCCCTTTGCATGTTGGTGTACCCTATATTTCAAAACTCAAAACACGGCCCTACACTTATCTGTATTCATATCACCAAACTGTGTGCATTCTTTTGGAGCTGTCAGTGTCTTACCACACACCTCAGTGCCTAGCACAGAACATAACACCAGCAGCCTCTTAGGAAATTTGTTGAATGAACTGACAATGTAGCATTCTGTCACATTCCTCAGTGATAGAATCTCACTCTTCAAAACTTGTGTGCTTCGCAAGTGAATTTAAAAATGAAATACCTGCCATTTAAAGTTTTATTATGTTATGGCCTAAAAAAATAAAAGGGAAAACACTGTTGCATGACAATTGAGGAACACTAAGTTTAAAATGAATTGGGTTCCAGTAGGGAACCATTGGTTCTGGCCAGTGACTGATAGGACCCAGTGTGTCATGGCATGCTGTGTGATGTGACACAGAGGTCAAAGCAAAGGTTACGGAGCCAAACTACCTGGGCTCAGCTCTCAGTGCTGTCACTTACTTACTGGATGACCGTAAGCAAGTGTCTTCTCTGCTTAAGGCGTTGGTTTCCTTATTCTAAAATGAGGATGGTATCTAACTCTGGAACTTTGTACGAGGATTAAATAAATAATATAATGAAAACATGTAAAGTGCTTAACACAAGGCATGTTACTTAGCAATCAGTAACACAAGGCATGTCACTTAGCAATCAGTCAATATGTTTTAGTTATTGTTACTTTTCATCTCAGCTGCTATCTGGGAGTCATTTTTCAAAAATTTTTAAAGCATTGCATGCATCTAGTATCTAGCACTTAGAAGGCGTACAATACATATTCAATGAAGAATCATATTTTTAAAACAGCAGGTTAGTACACCTATTAGAATGGCCAATATTTGGACACTGACAACACCAAATGCTGGTGAGGATGTAGAGCAACAGGAACTCTCATTATTGCTGGTGGGGATGCAAAACGGTACAGCCCCTTTGGAAGACAGGTTGTGCTCTCTTACAAAACCAAACGTACTCTGTCCCATATGATCCAGACATCATACTCTTTGGTATTTTCCCAAAGGGGTTAAAAAACTTACGTCTATACAAAAACCTGCACATGGGTCCTTATAGCAGCTTTATTCACAATTGCCCAAACTTGGAAGCAACCAAGATGTCCTTCAGTAGGTGAATGAACAAATAAACTGTGATACATCCAGGCAATGGAATATTATTCAGCACTAAATAGAAATGAGCTCTCAAGCCATAAAAAGACTTGGAGGAACCTTAAATTTGTGTTATTACGTGAAATAAGCATATTTGAAAAGGTTACATACTGCATGGTTCCAACTCTATGACATTCTGGAAAAGACAAAAAAAATTTAGTGGTTGCTAGGGTTGGGTGGAGGAAGGGCTGTGGGAAGGGACGAATAGATAGAGAACAGAGGATTTGGGGGATTTTTAGTGAAAATACTCAGTGTGATATTGCAATGACAGATACTTGTCATTATACATTTGTCCAAACCCTGGAACATACAACACCAAGAATGAACTGTAACGTGAACCATGGGTTCTGGGTGATAAGGATTTGTCAGTGTGGGTTTATCAGTTGTGGCAACTGTATCAGTCTGGTGGGGATGCTGACAGTGGGAAAGACTATGCATGTGGGGGTGGAGGTGGGGTGGGTAGGGGGGTATATGGAAAAATCTCTGTACTTTTCTCTCAATTTTACTGTGAACCTAAAAATGTTCTAACACATAAAATTTTAAAAAACCCAAAATAAAAGGTAGCCATGGATAATTTCTAAATAGCTAAACTGATCATGGCATCAGACATATGTAGCATGTTAGAGCTTGGAGTCTAGGGTTCAATGGCCTGAAGTTCCCTCGTGGTCCGGCTATGTCACAAAAACAAGTCAGTTAACCTCATAGTTCCTCAGTTTCCATAACTGAAAAATGGGAATAATAACAGTACCTTCCCTGTAGGGTGTTTGGAGGAGTGAATGGGTTCTTCCGAGTATCTGACACTTAGTAAGCAGTCAATAAATATTAATTTAAAGACATAAACCCTATAGAAGGTTCTGATGCACTGTGTTGAATGAAAATATACATTGTATTAAAACGTCTTTTTTTTTAAAAGATTTTATTGGGGAATTGGGGGAGGGAAAGAGCGTTGGGGAATCTGGGAAGGGGAACAGACAAGTTGTTGTCTTTTTGTTCTTCAGTCTAGTTGTGGAGGACATTACTTCACTGGCCCATGTTGGTATCATCATTGCGCTCTTCCCAGATGTGGCAGATTGGTCGCCGGCCTCTGGATGGTTGCTCACTGCGGCTATTGGCAGCTCGCGCTGGCTGCCAGCCACTTACTGTAGCCTATGGTAGCCCACTGCAGCAGAGGCTGCAGCCTACACCATTGCCGGGGCTCGCACAGCCCAGCTCCAGGTGGAGCTGTTGTTAGCTGTAGAGGGCAGTGTCTCTGGCCCTCATACATGGGATCCGAACCAGGGCCACTGGCGTCCCAAGCCAGCTCTAGACCAATGCGCCACTTGGCCGGCCCTAAAATGTCCCTTTTTTGCTGTCTGAGGCTCTTTCCAAACCTTGTGACATTCAACTATCCATTGAGCACTGGTCAGTCTGGGAGCTTTCCCACTATCTGTGTAACTGTGAACCTTAATGTGCTAAGCACATAACATATACCATATCATTTCTCACTTAATAAAGCCAATTGCTTCATGCAAGGATAGCAATTCTCATGTGTAAATGCATATATAATTAGCTCTTTAAGTTCAATTTGCAGATGGGATTCAAGCAAATCATCCTGCTGTATTGCTCTGGTGAAGTCAGATGTACTGTGGGCCCATTCTGCAGTTTGCCAGAGAATCTGAATACGGTGGCAAAATCATGTCTACATGTTTCCCGGGAAATCCTAGAACAACCTCTTCCTGGTTGCCTGCAATGATGGGCACTGTCCTTCTTTCCAAGTTATAAGAGGATTGCAAGACTTTAGTGACACACTTATGGAGATTAAGAAGGCAAAGGGGAGCCAGTGTGACAAAAAGAAAATCTCAAAGTGACACTTAATCACATGGGGAGAGATAGTCAGCAGCTAGAACTGAGATTTCGCTGAGGTTCATGTGGTACAGAAAAAGTAAAGGATGGCCAAGTGAACATCATTTGTGGGCAAGACGCAGATCTCTTGTGAGTAGCTGATAATGGCGTGTGAAAGTTTTATTCTAGGAAAACGGCATAAAGCAGTAATGGGAAACAGAATCCTGAGTTAGAGGAAGAGGATGGAAGGATATTTGCTGCATTTCCCTGCCCGGGGTCCATGCCCTCCTCTTTTGATATCAATGTCTCCATTTCCTTTGGGGAGCCTTCTGGTCCATGCAGCTCAGGTGATGCTGAGATCCGTCAGTTGAGTGGTCAGCATGGAAGAGACAAACGACCCAGGCCTACCCAGAGGGAATTTTCAGAGCTTTTGCTTAAACACTTTGGAAAATCACTTTCTGTATGAATGCCAAGCTGGCAGAATATGAGCCCAGGCTACCCAAAAGGGGAGCCTGCTTGAGAATAAAACCAACACAGAGGAATGAGAGTAAGGAGGTGAAGACAGCTGCCTTCTCTGGGTCACTGACTGAGGATCTGCATCCATCCAGCCATGAATCCTGTGGAATTTTCAGTTACAAGAGCCAGGGAATTCCCTGTTTGCCTCCACTGGTTTGAGTTTGTTTCTGTCACTTGCCACTGAACAAAGTCTGACTCATTACTGAGGTAAAGGGGAAGTCAAATCTACTTTTTTTTTTTTTTTTTTAAAGATTGTATTGGGGAGTTAGGGGAGAGGAACAGACAAGTTGCTGTCCTTTTGTTCTTCAGTCTAATTGTGGAGGACGTTGCTTCACTGGCCCATGTGGTATCATTGCGTTCTTCCCGGTTGAGGCAGTCTCTCGCTGGCTGCTCACAGAGGCTCACAGCAGCTCAGGAAAGCTCATGCCAGCTGCCCACCAGCCCCACTGCAGCCTACACTGTCACTGGTGACTCATGGCAGCCCAGCTCCAAGTCGAACTATTGTTCACCATCTTAGCTGTAGAAGGTGCAGCATCACTGGCCCTCTATGTGCGATCTGAACCAGGGCCCTCCTGCTCAGAGCTGGCGTCCCAAGCCAACTCTTAACCAATGCGCTATTCAGCTGGTCCAAGTCTACTTTTAATACAAAGCACTTTTTCCTCAAACACCAGGTATCTTGATGTGATCTCCATATCAGTCTAGCCCACCGTGGTCATATTTTCCCAACCATGGCTCCCTTAAAGCAGCATATCTGCTCAGACAAGTAGAATTTGATTCATAGAACAGAGCAGAATGTTTGAAAATCAGGGGTGTTCTGAAAACCTGGAATATATGAAGAAAGCATACTTCCTGATAGTAATAAACACTCAGTCTTGTTCCCCTAGTGAACTCCTGAGGCATGCATTTCAAACGCACATTTCTCCATTTAGTAATCAAGCTAAAAATATCTTTCCTACACTCTCTGGGTAAAGAATGAAACACATTGCTCAAAGCTGTTGCACCACATATCTGCAACAAACTGCGAGCTGGCTAGTCAATATTTGGACGCTGTGGAGAGAATCCCAGGGGAGAATTCAGCCCATCCATCCCTCCTGCCATCTTGTCTGTCAGGAGTGACCCACTCTAGTCACTTGGTTCCTCAGTATCTCAGTAACCACTTTACTATACAAGGGGAAGACACACCTTATGCTATAGAAAGGTTCTCCTGAGAAGTTGTGCAAATTCAAGTTTTTTTACTCCAGACCTACAGTCTACTCATATGTAATGTACACAGCTCATTTCAGAGATGGTCCATTTCTAATTCTTAAGGATTGGCAGTTATCAAAGGATTCTACTGCTGTGGTTTTGGTGTGACTGATGGAATCATGATCTTGCTTTTGTAACCTAGAGAGCTATCACTGGATTTAGCAAATTCTATGTATCAGGCACCATGTTAAACATTTCACATGCACTGACAAACTAAATATTCACAAAACCCCATGACATAGATCTATTGATGTCTCCAATTTACAGATGAGGAAACTGAGGCTCAGAGCAGTTGAGCAAAACTCCCACAATCATATACTTAGTAAATATTGGAGCCAGAGGTAAATTCTAGGGCCACCCCCTCTACACCCCAAAGTCCACATTCTGAAAGCCTATTATATTTTGACTCTTATAAGAATGCTGGCATTTTATCTGGGAACGTCAATTTTCATTCTTATAACTTGAAAATATTTAGTAAGAGAATTTGAAGATAATCGATTAGGCACAAGCATAGCAGGAATACACAACAGTCAGAGTTACTAAGCACATTCCCTGTGCCAGGCACGGGTTAGGCTTTGGGAATACAGCAGAAGACAAGAGAGACCTGGTCTCTGGCCTCAGGAAGCAGCACAGACAGAGATGCAATGACAAAGAAGGCCCAGGGTGTTCTGGGGAAGCTGAAGGTTAGGAAGTCAGATATTCCTGTTTTGGTGTTTGCTCCGCTCTGCTGCCAGCTGGTGATGGGCACCTGGCAGAACTGTTTGCCCTTTGGGAGCTCTAATCAATAAAAGAGTAGTACTAGGCTAGATGGTCTCCAAACCCTACTCCAGCCCTGGCATTTGTTGAGTCTCAGGCTCTCTTTCTGGTCTGGAAGGGTAAGATATGTAGACAAGCACATGCTAGAGCATAGTTCTCAAATTTAGCAAACAGCAGAAAAAGCTAGGAAACTTGTAAAAAAGAAAGACTTCCAGACCCACAACCAGAGGGTGGCATCCAGGATGGGGCCCCAAGATCTGCATTTTTAAGTCTCCTCAGGAGGGAGGTGTTGATATATGAATTGTGATTTGAAATCCTGGTATTCAAAGCACTGGCAGCGTTTGGGTGCTTATCAGAAAGGCAGATTGTGGGTCCCAAGATCCACCGAATCAGAACCTACATTTTTCCAAGGTCCCTGGATCACGCTGGTGTATACTAAAGCACCCCTAGAAATGGGCCAACCCAGTTAATCTTGATACCATGCTCAATCTTGATACCAAAGATCATTTGGTATTTCTGATTAGTTTAATTTCTCTTGTGGTACGTTTTCTTAATCAGGAGAGATCTATAATTGCTACTCCAAAAAGCATCATCTGGAAGAATGTTTTTCAAGTTAAATTTGGCAGAGCCTTAGGCTTCAGTCCTCCAGGGCCATCTGGGGGTAGGGATTCTATGAGGCAGCCTGGACTGAGCTGGCCTCCAGGCTACAAACTCTACTTCAAACAGAGCTGCTCCACTTTGATCAGTTTTAGGAATTGAGATTACAGTTTTATTTCCTTTGAAAAGAGGATTTTGCTGCTTTAATTATTTTTCAACCAACGTCATGCTACATAGCACCCATCAATGCCATTGGTACTTTTCCTGTGTTACCCAAAAGATGGGCTTGGGGAATAACCCAGGCTCCATTTTCTTACATGCTTCCCTTGGGGCAGAGGTGTGACCTTCAAAATGTCAAAACCCTATCCTGTTCCCAGGAGGACTATTAAGTTTCTTTCCTATTCTACTTTAATATGAAATGACCAAGAAAGACACTAATGTAGAAAATTCTGAATTCAGCTTATATGCTATCTCTAGTTTTTATTCTAACAAAAGATCCATGTATCTTTTCTTATAAACCAAAATGTTCCCACCAGTCAATGGGAATTTGATCCTTAAGGCAAACATGAGCAGCCCAGATCTTTCTTTAGATCAAGTATTTTGGAGGATATCCTTAATGATTAATTAGCATTGCCTGTTATAGAGTTAAAGAGTCTCAGAATTTACTGAACAAAGAAGTCACAAGAAACCCAAGAAAAGATTACTTCAGTTTTTATAATACCTAATAAGTAGTTCCCAGTCAGGTGCTCATAATACTCACCTAGGGAGCTTTGAAAAAACTTGACTCCTACACCACATCCCAACAAATTACAACAGAATTTCTGGCAGCTGACCTCAGGCTTCATTGGGACCTTAGATGGTTACAATGTGCAGTGGAGGTGGAGACCCAATGACCAGGGCATGAGGTTTGGGAGCACTAGAAACGTAGTGCTGCAAGACACATGCTCATCCAGGATCTCTCGGTCCCCTTCTCTGTGTCCAGATGACCATTCATTCATTTATTCAGCATTTACTTGTTGAAAATCTACTAGGTACCATATGGAGCTGGGAATTCGATATTCAAAAATCCTGTCTTTATGAAGCTAATAATATTACAAACACAATAGATTTTTTTTTAACTTTAGGTATTAATAGGTGCTATAAAGAAAATAAAATAGGATGTTAGTATAACATGCAGGCATAGACTCTCTGAGGAAGTGACATCTGGGTTCTGGGTTGACATCTGAATTTGGGGAAGGACAGAACTCCAGGAAGATCTAGGTAATAAAATCTTAAGAGGAAGGAATAATAAGTACAAATGTTCCCAATCGGGAATGTGCTTGGTAAATTGAAAGGACAGATATTAAAAAAAAAAAAAGTCAAAATGGCAAGAGCAAAGTGAGTGAGGCGTAAAGTTAAAGGAAATGAGATCATAGTAGTAGCCAAGAACCAGATGGTGTAGGTGTTTATAGGCCATAAAAAAAAGAGAGTGGGGGCCAGCTGAGTGGCGTGTTGGTTAGGAGCTGGCTTGTGATGCCAGCTCTGAGCAGCGGCCCGGGTTCGGATCCCATACATGAGGGCCAGTAACACTGCCCTCTATAGCTAAGGTGGTGAACAACAGCTCCACCTGGTTGCCTCTATAGCTGAGATGGCTGGTGATGGTGTCGGCTGCAGCTCCTGCTGCAGTGGATTGCCATAGGCTACAGTGAGTGGCTGGCAGCCAGCATGAGCAACCAAGAGCTGCTGTGAGCAGCCGTCTAGAGGCCGGCAACCGATCTGCCTCACCCAGGAAGAGCACAATGACGATACCAACATGGGACAGTGAAGCAACTTCCTCCACAACTATACTGAAGAACAAAAAAGTACCACAACTTGTCTGTTCCTCTTCCCCGATTCCCCAATGCTGTTCCCCTCTCCCAATTCCCCAATAAAATCTTTAAAAAAAAAAAAGAGTGAAAGAGATCATTTGATCAATAACTGTAACAGTGAGAAAATATCTACGTGAAAGACCATAATAATCACATGAACAATGGCCTATATTGTAACATATAATGGCTTTGATTTTAGTTTAGTTTTTGGCTAGAGGGTGGCAGATTTAGTACTGTTCCTTGGGGACATGTATTAGAATTGCCTGGGAAAATGGTTCATTCAAGCTTTATGGCACTCATTGTCCCTTTTCCCCATAGGCGCAAGTCTCTTACACTCACTGAAGGGTGTGACCCCCGCTAATGAACAACTACTACCAAAAGAAGTGGGCCATATTCAATGGTGTCAAATCCAATAATGCACACACTCATGATTTTCAGGCCTATACGCTCAGTCCAATTCATTCATCCTAAACTTTAAACATCTGCATTCTACAAATACCTCTATCAGGATGTCCCACAGTGCCTCAAACACAATACAACCCAAACTGAACTCATCTTTATTCATAGATAGGCTGATTTCATCTCCTATAATTTCTAAGTTAGTTGGTATCCAAGAATGTCAGTTGAGGCTGGATCACCTGATGGCTCTGTCACTTACTTGTCTGGAGCCTGGGCCAGGATGGCCAATATAGGTGAATGAGAGCTAGTCAGATCTTTCTGTTCCTTTATGGCTACCTTTCACTTCCTCATGGAATGGCAGTACAATCTCAGGATTGTTGGACTTTTTATATGGCAGGTGGCTTCTCCCTGAATGAGTGTTCCAAGAGACAGGAAGTGGAAGTTAACAGCCTATTAAACCTGGGGCTAAACAGCATCTCTTCCTCCACATCTTCCTGCTCAAAGTAGTTTTAGAGCTCACTCAGATTCAAGGGGAGGTAAGTCATAGATTCATCTCTCAATGGGGGCAATGTTGATAAACTAAGGGCCACGTTTTGTCCACCAGAATATTTTGGGTTGTCCAAAAAGTCCTGACTCATTTTTTCTGTTTTTCATTGCAAAAATGCATCGTGTCTTTTCTGACAACCCAATATTTTACACACAACACACACACACACACACACACACACACACAATTGGGTACATATTAAGTTATAATCCTTCAAATAGAGTCTACTATACTAGTAACTAAATGCCATCCTAATCACTTCATAGTGATGTCCTCCAATCTTTTCAGAAACTTATTGTAAGATAGGTTCAGCAAATGTAATGGGAACATAGAGAAAGAGTGACCCATATAAGCCCTGCAAAGAAACATTAACTTCCCTGTCAATGCATGAGTCACCCTCCATTTCTTGAGTACTACAGGACTGTGGGAGGTCGCTGTCATAGTCATTTAAATGCAATCATCGTGAGGTCGCATACTAGAAGGGGCAGCCAAGGAGACTCATCTCATTTTCTATGCAAGACATTCTGAATGCTTTTGTGTAAAAGGTGGCACCATCAGCAGGGAACAGGATATGCCAATGTGCCAATGAGTCACCGAGTGAAATCATGACTACTCAGGTTCTAATGCTTGCCAAACTGGGAGCAATGAAATTGTCTCACTGTCTCATCCTCTCCATGAGAAAAAAGACATTTCATCTTAGGGCATACATTAGCAGAGGAGAGAACTTGGTACCTCAACTATTTTCATATGAGAGTATTATTGGATTCTTTTTTTTCAAATTCTTTTCTTTTTTTAAATTAGTTGCAGGTGTACAACACAATGGAATAGTTATACTCTTTAACCCCCAAAGTGAAAAACCCCCTTCCCCAGTTCGCCACCCCACTCCCCCCCCCATATCATACATATCCATCACAACTCCCCTGACTCCCCTCCACAGTATACTCCACATCCCGTGACCATCCACATATTCAGTTGCAGTTGGCATACAATACTATACAACGTCAGCTTCAGGTGTACAGTGCAGTGATCAAGCCTCTACTCCATCCATGAAGTGGTCTCCCTAACAAGACATGAGACTATCTGACATGCCACAAAATTTTTACAACATTATTATATTCCCTGAACTGTGTTTCATATCCCTGTGGCAATATTTTAATTGTCTATTTATGCTGTCTAATCCCTTCCCCTTCCCCCCATCCCCACCCCCCTCCCAACTAGCCACCCTCAGTTTTTCCTCTACATCTACAAGTCTGTTTACTTTGATCGTTCGCTCAGCTCTTCAGACTCCACACACAAGTGAGATCATATGATACCTGTCCTTCTCCGACTGACTTATTTCTCGCAACATAATAGTCTCTTCACAACATTATCGATTACATTACCAGAACAGCCCCCATATCCCTGCGGCAACATTGTAGTCCCACATACACTGTCCAAAACCTTCCCCCTCTCCCTCTTCCCCACTCCCTCCCAGCCAGCAACCATCAGTTTTTCCTTTATATCTGCTTGATGTGACTTCAATCTTCTTAAATTGTCTCTCTGGGTTATCTTGTTTACCCCTTTCTTTTGTTTAAAAAAGCCCTTTGAACATTTCTTGCAATGCTGGCTTGGTGGTAATGAATTCCTTAAGCTTATTCTTTTCTGAGAAGCTCTTTATTTCTCCTTCAATTTTAAGTGATAGCCGTGCTGGGTAGAGCAATCTTGGTTGTAGGCCGTTTTTTTGTGTCACTTTGAATATCTCCTGCCACTCCCTTCTGTCCTGCAGAGTTTCTGTAGACAAGTCAGCTGTTAGTCTAACAGGAGTTCCTTTGTATGTAACCTGCTGTCTTTCTCTTGCAGCCTCTAGGATTCTGTCTCTGTCTTTAACCTTTGCCATTTTAACTATGATGTGTCTTGATGTGGGCCTGTTTGGGTTCAGCTTGTTTGGAACCCTCTGCACTTCCTGGGCATGTATGTTGAATTCCTTCACCAGGGTAGGGAAGTTTTCAGTCATTATTTTTTCAAATACATTCTCGACCCCTTGCTTCTTCTCTTCTCCTTCTGGTATTCCTGTCAGTCGAAGGTGGATGCGTTTCACCGTGTCCCATAGGGCTCTTAAACTATTTTCATTGTTTTTTATTCTTTGGTCTTTTTGCTGTGCCAACTGGGTGATTTCTGCTATTTTATCTTCCAAATCGCTGATCCGCTCCTCTGCTTCATCTACTCTATTGGTGATTCCTTCAAGTGTGTTCTTCATTTCAGTTATTGTATTCTTTAGTTCTAACAGGTTCTTTTTTATGGTTTCCCTATCTTTCTTTATGTCCTCACTAAGTTTCTTAAACATTCTTATCATTAGTGTTCTAAACTCTTTCTCTGAAAGGTTGGATCCCTCTGTTTCATTTGGTTCCATTTCTGGAGGTTTCTTCTGATCTTTTACTTGTGACATGTTTCTTTGTTTCCCCATTCTGGCTGTCACTCTGGGATTGCTTTGATGTATTAAATAGATCACCAGGAGAGCCCTGGCTGGATGACGCAGGCACATGGCTCATGGCCCAACACTCCCAGGAAAACTTCCAGTCTCAGCCTGACCCAATCAGCCACTTGCAGATCAGGCCGACTAGCCCGACAACCAATCACCAGCCTGGAAACTCTGTAAGTGGAGTGCGGAGAGCGGGGACTCGAGGCGGCTTGCGCACTCCCGGGTCTCAGTGAGCAGCCTGTTGGAGCCGGAGGGCACCCATCCTGCGTTTCCCGTATAAGCCGGGCAGAGGGTGGGGATCCAAGGCCGCAGGCATGCACGCGCACCCACGTACTTCTGCGCCAATTCCACCAGACCAATGAGGTCTTGGACCTGATCCTTCGTGGGAGGGCCCAAGCCCGACAAAATGGTGATCTCCCTACAACACTCGCGTGTAGGCTCCGTTCCACGGGAACAACAGTTCAAAAACCTCCAGCCTTTGCACCAAAGGTGCTCAGTTCAGTCTGTCCCCGCTGGCTCCCGGCTCACATAGCCACTCCCTCCACCAGAAACCAGGTTAAGTGCTCACCAGTGAGCAAGCCCAGGAGCCGGCCCCACTAATTCTCCAGCCGCTCTTAGCTTCACTGAGCTGAGCAGAGAGAGTCCTTACTAATTTACTGCCGGCTATCTTAGAACTTCTCTTCCCGGCAAAGGAACTCTGGGCTGGTGAGCTTGGTGTGCGGCCGGAGGGTCTCTCCCCCAACCGGAGAAGCCTCTCCACAGCTGAGACCTCCCTCACAGGGCTCGCCCTCTCTCGTCTCCGTCTGTCCTACCAGACCCGACATGGCCTCCTCTTTAAGTTCTTCATTTAGTGGTTCTGTTCATCTAGTGTTCCGGGGACCTCCAGGGTTGAATGCTGTATATTTTGCTTGTAATTTTGGTGTGATCCTGGGAGGCAGTTAGCACAGCGTCTGTCTATTGCGCCATTTTACCGGAAGTCTCCTGGATTCTTTTTAAGGGCAAGGATGACCCACAATTTCATCAAATATATTACTAGGAAAAAATAGAAATGAGACAAGCTAAGCAAGTAATATGTTAGATTTAAAAATAATTGTGACCAACTTGGGTTTATTCCAAATATGTAAGGCTAGCAGAGATTAGAAAATAGAATCGATGTGATTTGCCACATGAATATATTGTGGTAGCTGGTCTCTAAAGATCCCTCTTCGCATCCTATGCTTGTGTAGCCTCTCTCTCACTGAATCTATGCTGGCTGGCCTATGACTTACATTAACCAATTGAACATGGCAGAAGTAATGCTGTGCCAATTCCAGGAATACACCATAAGGAGGCCTGGGCACTCCTGTTTTGCACTTTGTGCCACCCTGTAAGTAGTCAGCTACCCAGCTAGAGGAATCTCATGGAGACCACAGAGAAAGAAAGAGGTCCTGAGGCTATAGGGAGAGAAACAGGCCTAGCCACCCCAGCATCACAGCTGCACTGGGACTTCCAGCCATTTTCACCAAGGTGCCAGACATGTAACGAGCCATCTGGGATCTTCTAACACCCAAGGTGACCAATGACTCCAGCCCCAAAGACAATCCCACTGCAGCTACATGAGCTCACTCAAACCAGAGTGGCAAAAGAATCACCTTGCTGAGCCCTTTCAACTCACAGATGTGTAAAAGGTAATAAAATGGTAACTCTTTTAATCCACTAAATACTATTATGACTTGTTATAGAAGAATAGATAACAGACATTAAAAGGGAAAATTCATAAATTATCACAAAATATGCAGAAATGCAGAAAAAGCATTTAAAAACATTTCTGTATTATTCATGATAAAAAGGAATAAAAGGGACCTAAATCCTTTAATCTGATAAAGGAGATCTACAAAACAAAACAAAACAAAACAAACCACAGCAGTCATTATACTTAAAGGTGCATACCCATTTTGAGATTAAGAAAAACACAAAGATGTGTACTATCACCACTTCTAATCAAAATTACACTGAAGGTTTCAGTTAGGGCAGTGAGGCAAGAAATCAAAGGCATAGGATTAGAAAGGGAGAAACAAATCTGACGCTTAAAAATGATATGATATATATAACCCCAATGAAACCACAGTATGTTATTTGGATCAATAAGAGAATTAAATATATTTTCTAGGTATAATATCAACAATAGAGAAAATCAATCATACTACTATATATTAGCAAACAAAAAATACTTTTAAAAGCTAGTATTCATAATAGCATCAAAAATATGCAAGAATGGGCCGGCCGAGTGGCGCGTTGGTTAAGAGCTGGCTTGCGAAGCCAGCGGTCCCGGTTTGGATCCCACATTTGAGGGCTAGTGACACTGCCCTCTACAGCTAAGATAGTGAATAACAGCTCCACCTGGAGCTGGGCTGCTGTGAGTCCTTGGGGATGGCATAGCTGCAGCCCCTGCGGCAGTGAGCTGCCATAGGCTACAGTGAGTAGCCAAGAGCCACTGTGAGCGGCCGTCCAGAGGCTGATGATTGATCTGCCTCACCAGAGAAGAGCGCAATGACAATACCAACATGGGCCAGTGAAGCAATGTCCTCCACAACTAGACCGAAGAACAAAAGGACAACAACTTGTCTGTTCCCCTTCCCCAGTTCCCCAGTGCTGTTCCGCATCCCTAATTCCCCAATAAAATCTTTAAAAGAAAAAAAAATATGCAAGAATAAATCTAATAAAACTTAAGAATTGTACTAAGTAAATTATAAAATATTATTAACAGACGTTAAAGAGGATCTAAATAGATGATCATAGATTGAAAGCCTCAATATTGTAAAGACATAAATCTTCCTCCAAAGTTACCCCAATGAAATCCCCAAATTTTTCAACAATATGATAAGCTGAATCCAAAAATGTATATGGAATTGCAAAGGATAATAAGATGACTAAGCACGAAGAAGAATGACTATATGGGAAGTATGCCCCAGCAAGGGTCAAGAATTACTATGATGTTAGAATCAACTGTGGATCAGGGTTAGGCAAATAGACCATTGCAACAGAACAGAGAGCCCAGAAACAGTCCCATGCGTGTAATATGAACATTCATTATATGGCAGAGGTAGCCTGAACGTTGGTAAGGAAAGAACAAATTTCAATAAATGTTGCTAAGACAATTGAGTATCCGTATATTTTAAAAAAGAAGAAAAAAATTATACCTCTACCTTATATTATATAAAAAATAATCTTAATTAGTTTATGATCCAAATAGGATAGGATCAACTATAAAACTTAGAAAATAATATAGAAGAATATTTTCATGAGTGCATGGTAGATAAAAGGGTCTTAAACAAAATACAGGGAACTAAAAGAAATATGTATATTTCACTACATTTTAAAACACTTTTTGTCAAAAGACACCACTAAAAAAGTGAAAAGAAAAGCTATAGATTGGGAAAACACATATAACCAACAAAGAGCTTATTTTCAGAAGATATAAAGAACTCTTCCAAAACAGTAAGGAAAATAAATAATATAATAGGAAAACATCAACAAAAGCCTTGTCTTTTCCTTTTGACAAAATAGAAGGTCCAATATATATTTCATATATAATAAATATATGAAAAGGTATTCAACCTCATTAATAATCTGACATATGCAAATAAAAATGAAAATGAAATACTATTGTACACCTACTATATTGACAAAAAATTTTATACTCTGAAAATACCATAAATGTTGGGAGAATGTAGAACATTGAGAATCCTCATACACTGGCATAAATAATATAATCACATATTTTGGCATTATCTACTCAAGTTAAAGATATACTTATTCCATGACTCAATGATGTCAGTCTTGGGTGTATACCTTAGAGAAATGGGCACAAATGTTTCCTAGGAATATTGCAGATGTTTGTAGTAGTGTAAATCTGAGATGCCCATCTTTACTAGAACAGATAAACTATGGTGTTATCATACAATGTTATGGATGCAAACAATGTAAATGAAAAAACTACAGTGATAAATTTCATATACATATTAAGCCAAAAAAATTTGTCTTTCTTTTTTTGTTGTGGTAAAATATACATAAAAAAATTTACCATTGTAACTATTTTTAAGTGTATGGTACTGTTGCATTAAGTACATTTATATTGTTATGCAATGATTGTTGTTCATTTTTAGTTATTCAAATAACTGTAAAAATGTTTCATGCTTTGTTTTGCCTTTTTTTGTCTATCTTGTATTTCATAAGAAATAAAGCAAAAATAGTACAAAGTCAAAGGTGTGTCTGTGCCAACATTTAATTATAAAGGTATTAACCATAACACTATTTGTAATAGGAAGCAAACAACCTGAACATTGAACCACTACTTTGGATTACATGAAGGAATGCATCAAACATATATAACACATGGAACCACAGGAGAGTTCACGCAACATCCAGAAATGATATCACACAATATTTCTTGGTATGTATAGACAAATGAGATATATAGTAAGATGGAAATATATGTTTATAATACATTATGTACAGATATTCTAATGTTTTAAAATAAACTAAAAATATTTATGCAAGAAAAAAGATTGGGAGAAACACATTATAATGTTAATTGTGATTCTTTTTGGGTGGTGGTTTTATGAATGATTTTTGTTTCCTTTGTTTTGTTCATTTGTGTAATTTCAATTTTGAGAAATTAATATAGATTACTTCTTAAGGGTCCAAAAAGGAGAGAATAAGAGAGATCCAAGATGACAGAGTAGAAAAACATTGTGGCTGTGTCCTTCAATGAACACATTAAAATTATAACTAAATTATACAACAATTAACCTGGAGAACCGTCTGAAGTCTAGCCAAACAAAAGTCTAATAACTAAAAATACAGAGAAGAAGCCACGTTGAGACTGGTAGGAAGAGCAGCGACACAGAACATGCCCCAAACCTCCATGTGGTTGTTGAGAATCAGGAGGGATATCTCAGTCATGGAGGTTCCCCCGGAGGAGTGAGGGACCCCAGCCCCCCCACACCAGTCTCCCCAGCTTGGAGTACTGGTGCCAGGAGGAGATGCCCCCACAACATCTGGCTGTGAAAAGCAGTGGGAATTCCATGTATTTGAGTGGGATGGAAAGGTTCGGGAAACTCAGACATCCTCTTAAACAATCCATGCACACACCCACTCACTCGCAGGCACTCACCCTGGGTTCCAACAGAGGGACAGTGACTCAGGGGGCCTCAGAGACATATGGGGAGAAGACTGAGGTGTGTGGCTTCAGGGGAAGGACTGGAGAACAGTCGGCATTTTCCTGGTGAGGTGTCCTTCTCCCACACAGCTGGCAAGAGGGCGCCATGTTTCCTATGTTGAGCCTGCTCCCTCTGGCCAAATCTGATTTTGACTGGCCTGGTGAGCTCTGCTGCTCCTCCCTGCTGACTCAGCTGGGACCCTGTCCTACCCAATTCACCCACAACTGGAAGCACTTTCTCTGCCAGCAGCCAGCCCCTCCCACATTGCACTCTTTTGGAAAACTATCTGAGTCCACAGTCAGTGACTGGCCTTGGTGTCCTCCGAGACTTTTGTTGAGTGGCTCCAGGCTCCGCACTGGCACCAAACCAGGGTCTACATTAACCTGGTGACCAGAACTCTTACCACTCTAATGACTCCCTGAGACCCTGCCTCACCCAACTCACGTACCACATGAGGCTTTATCAGTGGCTGAACCTTAAGGGAGCTGGCAGATGGCAGCAGGCCTCCGGGTATCCTGGCTTTTCACAGAGTTACCCCAGACCTGGTACTGGTGGCAGACATCCTCAGTTCACAGTGTGGCCTCTCCCACACACCTCCAGGTTTAGCACAGGCAGCAAACAACCACGGATCATTTTGTAGCTCCTACCAGGTAGCCTCTGGCCAATCACAAGCAGTAGCTGACCAGGGCCTGCATTGGAGCCCCTTCCAAGAGGCCCCAGAACCAAAATACTTGGAGGATGGCTTCAGACCATAGCAGAGCACAGCCCAATTAAAATCACAAAGGGTAGTTTCAATAGGTACCAGAGCCCACTGAGGTAAATACTACTCAGTAGGGTAAGTCTCCTGCACAGCAGCCCATAAACTGTGGATGTGGCCAAACCCCACAGCCAGTCAGCCTGAGGGTGAATCCCACCCACTGATGTGCCAACAGCAATCAAGGCTCAAATATAACAGGAGGGCACACACAACAGACACTCTTGGAGTACCCAGGTGAGGTGACCAGGGAGACTGTGCCACTGGGCTCCACAGGTCACCTAGTACATAAGGCCACCTGGCCAAGACTGGCCTACCTAATACACAGAAACAAACACAGGGAGGCAGCTAAAATGAAGAAACCAAGAAATGTGTCCCAAGTGAAAGAACAGGAAAAAACTCTGTAAAAAGAACTAACCAAATTGGAGTCAAGCAACCTACCAGAGACAGAGTTCAAAACACTGGTTATAAGGATGCTCAAGGAACTTAGTGAGAACTTCAACAGAGAGACAGCAAGATTAAAAGGGACATAAAAACCATAACAAGAACCAGTCAGAAGTGAAGAATACAATTACTGAAATACAGAATGCACTAGAAGGAATCACAGCAGACTAGATGAAGCAGAGGATTGAATTAATGATTTGGAAGATAAGGTAGGAGAAAACACCTAAATGGAACAGCAAAAAGAAAATAGAAATAGAAAAATAAAATTAGGATAGTTAAAGAGACCACCTCTAGGACAACATCAAGCATAACATTTGCATCAGAGGGCTACCAGAAACAGAATAGAGAAAACAAGAAACTGAGACCTATTTGAAGAAATAACGTCTGAAAACTATCCTAACCTGGTGAAGGAAATCTGATATACAAGCCCAGAAAGCACAGAGTCCAAAACAGGAGGAACCCAAACAGGCCCACACCTAGACACATTATAATTAAAACGACAAAGATTAAAGACAAAGAGAGAATCCTAAAAGCAGCAAGAGAAAGGCAACTAGTAACAATTATTAGGGAGCTTTCATAAGACTGTCAGCTGATTTCTCAACAGAAACTTTGCAGGCCAGAAGGGATTGGAAGGAAATATTTAAAGTGATGAAAAGCAAGGATCCACAACCAAGACTACTCTAACCAGCAAGGTTGTCAGTTAGAATCAAAGGATAAAGAGCTTTCCAGCAAGGAAAAGCTAAAGGAATTCATCACCACCAAAGCAGTATTACAAGGAATGTTAGAGGGACTTCCTTAAAACAGAAAAAAATAAAAATAAAAATTATGAATAATAAATGGCAATAGCTACATATCTATTGTAGCTTTTACTTTAAAATTAAATGGATTAAATGCTCTGATCAAAAGATAAGGTGGCTGAATGGATAAGAAAACAAGACCCTTACATATGCTGCTTACAAAAGACTCAGTTCAGATCAGAAGATACACAGAAACTGAAAATAAAGGGGTAGTGGGAAAGATATTTCATGAAAATGGAAATGAAACAAAACAAAACAAAAGCTGTGGTAGCAATACTTATACCAGACAAAATAGACTTTAAAACAAAGGCTACAATAAGAGACAGAGAAGTACCCAGTAATCCTACTTCAGGTTATTTATCCAAAGAAACCCAAAATGCTACTTCAAGGGGACATGTGCATCCATATATTCATTGCAGCATTGTTTACAATGGCCAAGATATTGAGGCAGCCTGGGTGTCTGTTGATGGAAGAATGGATAAAGAGGAGGTAGTACATATATACAACGGACTATTGGTTGGCCATGAAAGGGAATGGGTTCTTGCCATCTGCAGTGGCATGAATGGACCTGGAGGGTGTTGTGCTGAGTGGCGTGTCAGACAGAGAAAGACAGATGCAATGTGATTTCACTTACATGGGGACTCTAAGAACAAAATTAACAAACAAAACAGAAACAAACTCATAGATACAGAAAATATTTTGATGGTTGCCAGCTGGGAGGGTATTAGAGGTGTGGGTGAAAGAAGGGGGAGGGATTAAGAAGTACAAATTGGTTGTTACAAAGTAGTTATGGCAATGTAGGGTATAGCATAAGGAATATTGTCAATAATATTGTAATAACTATAATATGTATGGTGTCAGATGGGTACTAGATTTGTTGGGGTGATAGATGGGAGGGGGTTGGGGGAGAGGGTGAAAAATGTGAAGGGATTAAAAAAATAAAATTGGTAATTACAAAGTAGTCATGGGGATGTAAAGTAAAGCATAGAGAATATAGCCAATGATATGGTAATAACTATATATAGTCCCCTAGACTAGTCAGGGGATCACTTCTTAAATTATACAAATGTCTCACCACAATGCTGTATACCTGAAACTAATATAAAATAATACCAAATGTCAACTGTAACTGATAAATTTAAAAAGGGGGGAGGGGAAAGGAGAAGGGGAATAAGACGTCCAAATTTCCAGACATAAAATAAGTAAGTCATGGGAATGTAATGTACAGCATGGAGAATATAGTCAATAATATTATGATAGCAAGGTATGGTGTCAGATGGTTGCTGGACTTACCATGGTGATCACTTCATTGGGTATACAAATATTGAATAAATATGGTATACCCTTGAAACTAATGTAATATTGTATGTTAGCTATATTTTTAATAAACACCTTTTTAAAAAAGGAGGCAATATATTCTATTGGGAAACAATAACAAAAAAAAAGAGCCTAGAGATCTCAAAATGGGAATAAGAAATGTGGTGTTAGCTAATGCGTATATTTGGAAAACACCTGGAACCCTACCAGCTTGCACCAGTCCATTTAAACATAACTTTTCCCTGCCAGTTACCTCTTTTCTACCTGGTTATCTTTTCCCTAGAGTCTTAGCTCTGATACTAAAATCAAATTCTGGCTATTTGCTTTAGAAGCCAGTAGGGCAGCAGGGACCCAGGATATCCCCTGAGAACAGTTTCTAATTGAAAGGAAGTAGAAATCCCCCAAATGTTGTGAAGTGAGTTGATAGATCATTCTTCAGCTCTCCATCTGGGCTGCTGCCTCTTACAGAAACCAAGACAGGAAAAATGAAGTGTACCTAACACAGGAAATGAGGGTAGTTATTTGGATGATATAGCACAGTTCCCTGTAAAATGTTTGGGGAGGGGTGGGCAGTGAAACAAAAGGCACCAGTCATAGTGTTGGTATCTGACTTGACACGGGGTAAGTAGGCACCTGAGCACACCAAACGAGGGGCAGGTGGAGAGGACTCCACAGTGAGTACACAAATATTTCCAATGCCGGGGTGGGTTCACCTTGTGCATATCTGCTAGCTCATTAGAGTGGAATTCCCGAGTGGTAAGCTGTGGGGCAGTGGTTTCCCCAGGCTACTGCACCCCTCAGCTCTTGGGGCTGGGGTGTCCTGTCTGGGCCAGTGCTTCATAAATTTAGAGTAGAATTCACAGAATACTTTTTGGCAGGTAAAGATAGTCAGAAAATATTAGTGGAGAAAAGGTGTTAATAATCAACTTTGTATGTATGTGGCCCACAACTACTATAATTTGTTTTATCCTTGTCTATGGGTGTCATGACATATAAAAGATTGGAAAGTGTTGGAGTTACTACAGATCATTCATGCATTAAATAAAGTCTGAAGAAAGAAAAGGCTGGGGAGTAAGGGTGAGAGAGGGGTTTGGGGGATGAGGTACTATTTTTCAATGAAAGTCTCATTATCATTAATAGGTATGCTGTAAAATAGAGATCAAATGAATTTGGGGAAAGTTAAGTTAAATAAGAGTATACATGGTTTTAGAAATTCCTAGGGTCTTTAATTAACTAAAATGTATTGTGACTGTCCAAAAGTAGAAATAGTATGCAGTTATTGTGCAAAACCTTTTTGACCATAGAAAATCATCTGAAGAATACACTTTGGAAATTGCTTCAGAAAAGGAATCCTTCTCTTGTTGCTTCATCCACACAGGAGAGAGATAATATAATTTTCTTTCACACAGACTTCATTGAATGTATAGTAAAGAATGGCTTTGTCTCCACAAACCATTTCAATCGTTTTCTACCTGATGATATGGTTGTCCCCTTACTGGGTTTTCCCTGCATTTATAGCAAGTGATAAACCTGATAAAGCTAAAACTACTAACAAGTATCAAGGGCTTTCATGAACCAGACTAAGCCCAGAGCCTTTGCAAAATGACCTCCCAGAAGCCAGGTAGTCTGTTGCTGAAACTGTTAATACTTGCCAGAGAGTACACTCTGTCTTTGTTTTCAATGCATTTTCTTTCCCAGAAGAAAACAATGAATAGAGGAATGTGTAGAAATGCCTTAAAAATGGCATCTCCATATCTTTGCCAGATAAATGAAGAACAAAACCATAATTTATCTAGTTACATTCAGATGTTTGTCACATAACTCTCATTCTATATGGCACTCTTGATTTTCTTTTAAAATAATGCAATGTTAAGTATTCAGTCAGAGGGATTGTGCTGTAGAATTTAGTTAAGTTGGTAGAAGGACTAAATTGATTAAGAACATGGCTAAGCATTATGTAGCCTTCTTACTTCACTTTTTCTAAGCTTCCAGGTAGCCTTTTATTTTGCAGTAATGGAAACTCCAGCCATGTGAGCAAAATTCAAATAAAGTCAATATGCCAAAAGAAATAGAATTTAGCATTTATCCTCTGTTCCTGCTTCCACTTGGAAAGTGTCTTTTCCCCTAAGAAACACTCTTAAAAGAATATAAAAGTGGCTTTCTATTTTTGGCCAGAAAATGGAAGACAATGGAGAAAAAAATATTAGCTCAGCTTTCCCAGACTTGAAATAATGTATGATTTTTTTGCTGTTTTTCCAACTTTTTCTAACTCTGCTAGAGTGCTTAGTTCATTCAGCTGGTGAATCATCTTTCCTTTATGGGACTACTAATGCCAAGCTAAAATTTCTATGAGAAATGAAAAAAAATTGTAATGGAGCAAAGCTGGGAGTAGATGGGCAAATAAAATCATTCTGCCTCTACCTCATTAATTCCTCCTTCATCATTGGGAGGGCCTGTGGGCTGCAGCAGTGCATCATTTAAATGGTGCCTTCAGGTATTTCACAGAGACCTAATTAAAATTGATGTTGTCATCTGACGTTTCCTTGTGCAATTTGTCCAAATCCTTGCAAATGGCAAAACAGAGCTGTTTTTTTATGAACTTTGTCTTTTCTAAAGAAATTGCCCAAGATTTCCTTGAAATGCTTTGGAAAACATTTTGGCCAACTGGTCACCAAGTTCTCTGCAGGGATTTCCCTAGCAATATATCCACGTGGTCCACTTTAATGGACCTGCCATGGCAGGCAAGTAAGTACCCCTAGGACATTCTATTTCATAGTTGAACAGCTCTAATGAATTTTTTTAAATCTTATTTTTATTTATTCCCTCAAAAGATAAATACTATGAACCTCCTACTGGCAATAAAGCTATGATAGGCTACAAAGTCCCATCTCTTAGTGGAGCTCAGTCTAGCAGAAAGACAGATATCAAACTAGTAATTAAGTATAACGCCTGATAAACACACCAACAGGAAGTAACCAGTGCTGTAGATTTAACCTAGGGGTCAGAAAGGTCACCCTCCCGGAGGAAGCGAATTCAAGAAACCTCCTGAAGGATGCTGAGTGAAGATGGGGCTGAAGAAGCTATCATTGGAAATAAAGGAGCTTGGCACTTGCTTTCTGTCTTTCATATTTTGGCCTTAGTTTTTACATATACTAAGACCAATTTCTCCTCAGAGAAGAAAGACTATTAATAAGATTCAGTTTTCTACCATTTTCATTTCTTTTGTGTTTCTTTAGAATACAACAACTTAAAAATAAGAGCTACTATTTTTTTAACATTTGCTTTGTGCCAAGCCTCTTGAATTCTCACACAACTTTTTATTTTATCCGCCTTTGAGGGGAAACTGGGGTTCAGAAGTTTAGCCAGCCAGGCAATGGCTGAGCAAGGGTTCAAAGTCAGATCTGAGATGTTTGAATATAGGATTTTAACCATTTTAATGGGGTTTATTTATGTTCAGATCTACAAACTCTTTCATCAGAATGATTTGGATAGTGGTGGGATGGGGTGTTTCTTAAAAAGACAGATTCGCAGGGCTCACCCAGCTGTTATGAGTCTGAATCTCGAGGATGTGGTCTGGGAATTTGCCTTTTAACAAGTTCCCCAGGTGCTTCCCTTGCATTTGAAAATCACTGAACTTCATCCCAGTTCCATGCCCTAGTGTGTGTGGGGAGGCAGGTGATTGGGGGGAAAGGGGGCAAGGGAAGTCTGAAGAGAAAGGAGACAGACTATTGCTCATGAAGTTCACTGTACTCTGAAAAGCTCTCCTTGGAAAGCTCTCCTGGCCATTTGATGAAATGCTACAATGCAGAATGGTTATGATTTTCAAACTGCAAATAATTTGGCCTCATACATTGGCAAGATGTCGAGGAGGCAGGGCTCTGAGAGTGGCTTATTCAGGTTTCAGCCAAGCTGTGAAAAGTAAGGCTTTTTTAGAGGAAGTGAGATAAGACAAAAACTTACAAAAACAAACATCCTGAGGCTGGTGTTCAAAAGGCCACTGCAAAATCTATAGACTAAATGCGAAGTGAGCTAAACAAACACATTACAGGGCCATCCAGGAAACGTGAAGCAGATGCCTGGAAGAGAATGTGTGTTTTCAACCCGGGTAGAAATATCCTGGGGAGTGATGATATGGAATCAGACACAGAGTTCAGATAAAAACAATAAGGGAGGTTTGCAACAGGCAGTGTATCCAAGGTGGACAGGAGGTGCTCCAGTCAAGTGGTTCAGAGCAAGTTCAGGGTAGGAGGGAGGCTGGTGATCCAGCCTCATTTACAGGTGTATGCCCAACTTTTCTGCTCACCATGGAAATTACCTGATGGCAACTAGTTAACGAAGGAGTGGTGGGGGTGACCCAGTGACCAGGGCCAAAGCTATAGAGCTTTTGAATATTGGAAAGAATGGGGTACTGCCTACCCCCTCCCATGATGTAATTTAAAATAAAAACAATACCCATTGAAAATACGAACAAAGGTAGTTCAGCAACATTCTGGGTTTTCCTCTGAGACTAACTCAATGCTTTTTTGGAAATGCAAAACATCAATTTCTGGCAAAAAAAGTGGGTATGTGTGTGTGCTTTCCTGGTGTCCTATACACGAGCTTAATCTGGTGTGATAGTATACATAAAACACTTATCAAACTCGCTGGCGCAAAGGAAGCACTTACTCAGTGCTAGTTATTATTATTTTTAATAATAGCAACATATGTTCCCAATTACATTTACTGTGGCTTCCTGCCCTTTAAAGGAACGCTAAGGCCCTCCCTTCTGAGGATGCATTTCTGAGAGTATTTTATTATTCGGCAGTTTGAACCTGGTTCTGCAGAAAGGAAGAGCTTGCCCCCTAGCTCCCCTCTCCTTAGGCTCAGAGCCCAATTCCCTGACAGAGTTTTCTACTAAGCCCGCACTTTCCTACACTTTTGCAGTCCCATCATGACATTTAATTACTTATCATTTTTTTGCTTGCTTTTAATTAAAGAAACACTGTTTGCACTCATCCTGGAATCATTCACTGAATGTCATCTAACGCTTGACATTTATTTAGGAAACAGCATTTTGCAGAGTTTTTATAGCATGAATACTTGATGACTAGAGGAATTCAAGTCCCTGTCCAAACACAGACTCACTCCTCTTCTTCTATAAGATAATACCAGTCAGGTCAACCTTTAAATTCATCAAGACTCCACCACATTGAAATTTCAACTGTATTATATTACCAGTAGTAATTGGGAAAATTATATTTTAAAGTATACATATATATTGTTTATGCCTTGAAAAGTTACATATATTTTCTCAGTAAAAAATTTTTCCTTGAGAAATGCTTTCTTTAGCTACCAGCAAAATTTAAACATTGCAGTTGTCATGGTGATATCTAATTATTATTACAAATAAATTTTTCCAGACCTAAATCTGGGTAGAGGCAAGATATACTCCAGAACAAAAAAGAGCGAGAGAGAGAGAGAGAGAGAGAGAGAGAGAGAGAGAGAGAAAAGCAAAAACTCTTAGCCACCATTTCCTTTGTTAAAAAGTTGCATTCAGGTCATTTAATCCTACCCATGACATCAAGGATGCCTATTTTTATGAAAAGCTGGTTTTACAGCAGGAAAATTGGCCCTTTCGTTATGATGCCTAATGATTCATGGTTGTTAGAAAACTCTTTCACAGAACAAAGCAGATTGGCTTCTGTTGGTGGAGTCCGCATTCCACAGCATCTCTTAGGATCTCTATGGGGGTCAGGAATTTAGGTCTTGGAAATTGTGTTTAGGCTCCAAGTTGTCCAGTCCCATTTTCTGCAATCGCTGAGGACAATTGTAAAACTGGTTAAGAGGCAGCAATGTGAGTTGAGGCAAGAACACCACTGCTCATCGAAAGCCCCAGGGGCCACTAAGGGTCCCAGGTCTTCTTAGCAATGAGGCAGCGATGCTGGCTAAGGGACTGAAGCACAGGCAAGAAAGAAAGGTGGCCATAATGGGGGTGACCAAAATGCATGTAGCATGGTTTGAACTTTTAAAAATTACACAGGCATGTTTTCTAAGTCGGCCTTGGGATAGCCTACATTTTCGAGCCTCAGAAGCATCTCCTTGAGGGCAGTGAGAGAATTCTCCCCTGTACACATGTGCTAGTCTCACTTGCATTCGTTCTGTACTTAGGGCCAGATTTGGTAATCTTGGTCAGATCGTGATTTAACAAATTTATTCTGAGTGCTTACTACATCTAGACTGATAAGTGCCCTGCTCCCTAAGTTCTACCAAGGTTATCCATCAAGAAAACATGGGAGTGTGGGGAAAACACCATATTGATATAGTAAAGTGTATACCCAGTCTAGGAACTTTAAAATATGAAAAGAGGGTTATCTTAGAATAAGGTGTTTGTGGGATATTCAAGAAAACAGTTATATTGACAATATGGCTTTAATTGTACAAGTATTTTTTTGTTTTGTTTTTGAGGGCAGTGTCACGGGCCCTCCTATGTAGGACCCGAACCGGGGCCACTGGCTTCCCAGCCCAGGGCTTAACCACTGCGCCACTTGGCCGGCCCTGACAATATAGCTTTAAATCAGACAGAATTCGGTTTAAATCCTGGCTCCACCATAGATGAGAGACTCAACAAGTTATTTAACCTCTCTATGCTTTATATTTTTCATCTTTAAATTGGGGTGATGGGAACTTTACAATTTTTTGAGAGGCTGAAAATAATGTTAGTAAAGTATCAATATCATCAAGTCTGGGCTAGATATTCAAAACTTGATGCTTGTCAACATACAGGGACTAGGTGATTAAGAACTTGATTCCTGGGTTTCAATCTCAGCTCTTCTACTTCCTAGCTATATGAATTTGGGCTTACTTAACTTCTCAAGGCCTTAGTTTTCTTGTTGGTAAATGGGAATAATAATAGCACTGATTTCCAGTAGTTAATATAAGGATTAAATTAATGACTATAATAAATTGATTAGCCTAATGCTTAGTACATGGTAAATATTAAACAATGGCAATTTTTCTTGTTATTATTATACTACATTTATTTTAAAAAACTTTCTATCATGGTAAAATATACATAACAAAATTTACTATTTTAACCATTTTTAACTGTACAATTCAGAGGCATTAAGTACATTCACATTATTGTGTAACCATCACCACCATCCATCTCCAGAATTTTTTCATTTATCCCAAACTGAAACTCTGTGCTCATTAGTAAATTGCCCCTTTCCCCAGCCCCTGTCAACCACCATTCTATTTTCTAGCTCTATGAATTTAATTGTTCTAGGTTCATAGTATAAGTAGAATCAAAACAATATTTGTCCTTTGGCATCTGGCTTATCTGACTTAGCATAATGTTTTCGAGGTTCATCCATGTTGTAGCATGTATCAGGATTTCCTTCCTTTTTGAGGCTGAAGTAACATTCTGTTCTATGTATGTACAACATTTTGTTTATTCATTCATCCAAGGATGAACATTTGGGTCACTTCTACCTTTTGGCTATTGTGAATAATGCTGCTGTGAACATCAGCGTATACAAAATGTATTAAGATACAGCATCGGGAAGTGTGAGAGAGAAGCAGAGCAAAATGGAAAAAACCCTGGAGTGGGCTTCATTTAAAAGGCAGTGTGCTCTGTGCCAGTTCTGAACAAGGTCAAAAACTCATTTCATGTTCAGCAAAGACTCTCCTGAACCCTTATTTCTTGGTACTGTCTATCTTCAAGATGTTTCCAGAATCAAAGGTGGTCCTTTGATTGTCTAATGGCCTTGACACATTTATACTCATAAATTTTTAAATTGTCAAGGAGATCCAAACTATAACTCAGCAACTGATCCCCATCCCCAAACTCCTGATCTTTTCTAAATGTTCATGTTATGCTCTGTGGATCACAGCATGGAAAAGCAATACAAAGAACAGATCAGATGCCAGAAATTTCTCCTGATCATATCCCTCTTCTGTTACAGGTTCTGTAAAACAAGGCAATTCAAATAAGAAAATCACCTCTAATGTCATCTGTTGCCTTCCAAAAATATGAATGTTTATAAATCAGGTGTGTGGCACAATTGTGGAGGGACATGAGCCCCCCCACACACTCTGCATATTTCCTTCTAGAAGTACTGCACATGTGACAGATTTGTTGGTGACTCCTCAATAATTAAGACATTATAACAAGTTGAAAAGCCATTTCAAGAGACTCAACAGGCAAAAAGAATTGAAGTGACAAACATGGTGGCATATGTAAATCTGTTTTATGCATTATAAAGTACCTTCATATGATATACATAAGGGATTATTATGATTTTCATTACAAATAGACCTGTTTTACATGTGATGTTACAAGCTAAATAGCATCAGAATGCTATTGATGTACCACGCTGAAATCTAACTTAAATTAAATTTTTAGCTTTTTCTTTTAGCATGCTTACAAACACAGGAAATTGGCATGTGTGGTTATGGGATTAAAAGGGTGATGTAGACATGGGTTTCTCAACTTGACCACTATCACTATTAACTCTTTGGTCTAGATAATTTTTGTTGTGAGGGCTGTCCTGTGCATTGTTGGAGGTTTAGAAGCTTCCCTGGCTTCTGCCTACCTCCACCCCTAGGTCACAACAATCAAAGTGTCTCAGCATTGTAATGTCTCCTGGGAGGCAAAATTGTCCCAGATTGAGAACCACTGCTCTAGACAATGGAGTTGGAAAGGCTGGCATAGATCTTTCAGTGTTGTTTCTGCTTTATGGGGCAAACTCAATTCAATCCTTCTCCTTGACAAATCTGAGAAATTGAAGTTTCTATAGAGTGGCACTAAATTATATGGCTGACTGCTGAGGCTTTTAGGGGATTAGGCATCCTTGGCTAAATTAGCATTTGGGATTATGTCAGCATGGGCACTCAGAAATCAGCAAAAGTAAAAGCAAATGAGGTCGGGCTTTATTTCTCTGTTCCAAATGCTTTATATTTTTGGGTTAAAAAAAGACAAATGGCCAACAGTGCTCACACACAACTTAATACACACACACACACACACACACACACACACACACACACACACACACAAAATCTCAAAAGTTCTCAAGATCTTGTGCTCTTGTTTTCTAGGCGCAACAACAAAAATTCAAGAGCAAATCAGCCTGCTGAGCAGTAGTTTCTTTTCTTTTCTTTTTCTTTTTTGAACACAAAACTTCACCAAGCTCTCAACCTTTAAGGGGAACTTCAGCAAAGATTCTTGCTGTTGCTACCTATTAAATAAGATATTCTACCAAAGTCTTTGGAGTTATCAGTTTCAGAGACATCTAAGATATAAAATAGGTGTTATATTTGCTATTTCAGTTACATCTTTCCTTGATACGCCCCCAAGGACTCCATAGTTTAATTAAACTTTCAAATTTAGAGAGGGCAGCAAAGGCGTAGATTAAGTGATTCATTCAAGGTCATATAAAAGGAAAATGACACACTAAGAAGTGAACACCAGAGGGAATTTACAGTCCCTTTCTGTAAATTATTTTCATCCCTCTCTCCTAAGTTCTATCTTTTTTTCTTCTCATCCTGCTTCCCTTAGTTTATTACTCAGGATCCTATCAATATACTCCTTGGGTCATAATAGATGCTCAAGAAATATCTATCACTCAGTGAAAGACAGACTTAAACCACAGATACCAAGGGAAATAATTTGAAACAACTTCCCATTGAAGATATTATTTGCCTTAGAAGAAATGTCACTGTGACTGTTTAAAAGTAAAATAGCTGATTAACATCACTTTAAATTCATAGCCACAGATCTCAAATGGATGTTCAACAGTGCCTGGCAATCTTACTGTATAGGACGTCTAATTTCCTACCTTCTCCAAAACAGCAAGTTCAACCTCAGAAGCTCCACAGACATCTCTGGTGGATAATCAAATACTAAACGTAAAAACAAATTTACAGGCAGAGGTTGGTCCAGTGCCACTTAAAGTCCAGCTCGGGGAATGTAGTCAATAATATTGTAAAAACTGTGTATAGTGTCAGATGGATACTAGACTTATTAAGGGGGATGACTTCATATTTTATATAAATGTCTAACCATTATGCTATACACCTGAAAGTAATATAAAACAATATTAAATCTCAACTCTAATTTAAAAATAAAAATACAAAATATAAAAACCAATGTCTGGTTTGATACAGCCTATCTACAAGCAGTGGAACATGCAAAGGCTATTCAAGAATCTCCTCTGGAGCTTTAAAATGAACAGATCTTGAGCCACCGCACACTGCCATTTGAAATCAGATGTCATGCCTTCCTTTCTGTTTAGATATTCCATAAGCATACACACAGAAAAATCGGAAACTCATTGAGCCGGTTATGCTCTGCCTCCTCCATTTAACCTCATGTCAAGAAAATGGAAAAGAGACCAGGGGCAAGTGTACCTTCTGATATCCTTGCTGGAGGAGCTCACTCCCATGGCAACCACGTGCACCACACGTCATATGCAAACACTTGCAGAACTCTAGAAGCTCAAGCATTTTTTTTTCTTAAGATTTTATTGGGGAATTGGGGGAGGGGAACAACTTTGGGGAATCGGGGAAGGGAAACAGACAAATTGCTGTCTTTTTGTTCTTCAGTCTAGTTGCAGAGGACGTTGCTTCACTGGACCATGTAGGTATCGTCATTGCGTTCTTCCCGGATGAGGCAGATTGGTTGCCGGCCTCTGGATGGTCGCTCACCGTGGCTATTGGCAGCTCATGGCTGGCTGCCGGCCACTCACTGTAGCCTATGGCAGCCCACTGCAGCAGGGGCTGCAGCCTACACCGTCCCTGGGGCTCGCACAGCCCAGCTCCAGGTGGAGCTGTTGTTAGCTGTAGAGGGCAGTGTCACTTGCCCCCATATGTGGGATCTGAACCGGGCCGCTGGCATCCCCAAACCAGCTCTTAACCAATGCACCACTTGGCCGGCCCTCAAGCATTTGTGCACACTGCTAGACTCACTGTGCTTTGGGTGTTTGCAGTCTCTGGCAACTGACAAAGCTGAAGCCTCAGTAATGGCCTTCGGGCTTCCTTAATTGTTCCTTCCCATTAGAATGCTTAATAAAATTCATGCAATGCAAACAGACTTATACAAACATTTTACATTCATATCGGCTTTGCTGGAGGTCCAAATGCGTACAACCAATGACAAGGTAACTGATAAATAAATGTATCTCACTTTTGTTCCTCTGCCCTCTCGCATTGGAACTATCACAATCACTCAACTCACTATCTCTGTTCCTGCTTCCACTGTACTTCTTTTCCAACTCTTCTCCTCCCCCGAAGAGAGTGTGAGCATTGCAGCTGGAATGATATTTCTGAAATGTAAATCGGACCACGTCACCTCTTTGTGTAAAACTCTCCAGTGCCATTTCATGGTCTGGAATCATCTGGCCCCTGCTTGAGCCATCCTCCTAATGTTCCAGGACGCTTTCATAGCCTCCAGTCAGCCCAAGCTCTTCCCTGCCTCAGAGCCTTCACAAGAGCAGCCCCCAGCCAGGGAAACTTGGCCCCTGGCTCATTCTGCAAATGTCTCCATTCAGATGGTGCCCCTTCAGACACATCTCCCCCCATGGACTTTATCTACGTGGGTCTCACCCTTTAGTCTTCACCAGAGTGCCCCAATTATTTTCTTCATGACTCAGTTTGCAAAAGTTGTTTACGAATTATTGTGTCTTGCTGTGTCTACTTCTATATATTTCCTTATCTCTTCACTCCAAGACTGTAAGAGATTGTATCCTTTTCACTTTCTGCTCTAGAGCAAGTTTCTAACTGTGCCGGACATGGAATGAGCACAACAGATATTGCTGACATGAACATATATTATTATAGAAACAGGGTGACAGCTTTAAATGGACATGCTCGCCCTAAGAGAGACCCAATTTAAACCTTCTGCATGATGATTATAGACACTCATTTAGCCCTCTTTGTCTTTCTGCTTTGTCCTCTGGCCATTCAACTAAGTTGAGGATTAATAAGAACTCTGGATTTTCCAATGTGGTAAAGCCCGAGGAAACCTGGAATCAGTCCATTGCTTATGTTTCATTCACAGTTTTTTGACCCTTGTATATTTTAAGAGAAATCTAACCTTGATTCATTTCAAGTTGGTGGAAAATATTTCATCTAATTGCTCTCAGTTTTTTTTAAATCAAAACCTTTTTTTGCTGACACAGGAAGTCATATTTTGTCAAGACTAGATGAACTTGAACCCAAAGAGGTTTGAATTCTACTGCAACCTCAAAAACCACAAAAATGGGAGATATTCGGGAAGTCAAATATGTCGTGCCTCATCGATAAGGCCAACCAAACCTTTTGTTCATTTGGGGAAGATTTGTGTGTTACCAGTTTCACCCCTTCCACAGTCCCTTGGTACAGATACGTGATACAATGTGGGGCCCGTGACTTTAGAAGGCAGTTTTCACAGCAGCCCCTTTTAGCCTTTTGAGTTTCTAATGTAATCTTTGAGAACAGCTGGTCCAAATTCCATCTTGTCCCAGACCCACACAGACCTCCTCTGCATTCTGTTCAGTTTGAGGACAAAGAAAGTTCAGGAGGCACACTGAGCTAGATGCAATGTGGCCAAGTGATTACAGCTGCTTTGCAAGCAACCACCCAGAATGCAGATTTTATTGTTGTTTTTATTTTTATTTTTTAATCTTTAAGTGACTTCTGGATCTGTATACTTTTATACTTTCCCCCCCCAAAGCTGGGATAGATGGTTTAATCCTCCTGTGTGTTGTTCTACACATTAAGCTCTCCACAATCAGAAAGGATGATTGTCCTCATGACCAGGCTAATCCCCAGATACACAAAGACAATGATAACCCGTAATTTCCCTCAGTGAGGTACAGTACAATTTCATTAAATAACATATGTGACACCTCCCAACTTTGAATGAGAGTTGTACATAGGCAATACAGGGTAAGAGATAAGAGATCTAGCCTTGAATCTGGAGTCAGATAGTCTTAGGGTTATATCTTTGCTCTTTCACCTATGAATTATATTATGTTGACCTCAGTTTTCTCATCTGCAAAGCTGGGCTAAGTAATAGAAACTTACATGTCAGAGGGTTAGTCTGAAGCTCAAAGAAGTTAATGTGATAAAATACTTAGCACATGGCCTGGCATATCTTATATACTCAATAAATAGAAGCCAGTATCATTATTGCCCACCCCACCCAGCACCATCTGAATGAAGAATAGGTAACAGCAAAGCTGTCTGAGGTAGAATCTGGCCATTTGATGGGGATCATTCAGTAGTTAAGTACACACGGGTGAGCATTGGTCTTGGTACACACAGTTCGAATTTCTGCTTGAGGAAAATGGTGAGTGATTTTCATGGCACAAATCTTAGAGACTGCTTTCAAAGAGACTAAACTGGAAGTATCAAGTGTCTACTATTTTTAAACTTTTATGTACTGGAATTTCACATATGAAACTAATTAAAATTCAACTACATATGAAAATATTTTTTTAATCCCAAAATAAAGAGTTTCCCTTAAAATATCCTGCTTGAAAGATATGAGAAAGAGGTATTCCCATACACAACTAGCGGGAACAGAAATTTGTATAACCATGTTGGAAAACGGTACAAAAATATTTATCTAATTTTAAAGCTTGTGCATCTCAAGACCTAGCAGCCATTCCACTCTATGTATTTAACACCAGATAAACTCTTGCACCCAAGAAGACATGTACAAAATATTCAGCACAGTGTGATTTGAAGCTAGAAACAAACAAAAAAAAAACCCGGTTCTTTCACATTTAAGTAAGAGAAGCTAATTCCTATAAAAATAACACTAAATAAATATTCAACAGATTAACAATTTGATGCAGGGTTCATGTACAGCCTATGTGATGAATCAGTGACCTGGTCTTCCTTCATCTTGTGGATCTGCCACCCTCTAGGACCTTGGAATCTTCTGCTAAATCTTTTGCATCTAGCTGATACATGGGGGATGAGAAAGGGCATGGAAGACTTGATGAAGTTGTAACGAATCAGGCCTGGAAGTATCATACATCACTTCTTTCCGCAATCCGCTGGACAGAACACAGTATACCAGCCATAACTAATTCATGATGTGGTCTAGATGCCAGTTCAGGAAGAAAGAGAACCAGGGCTGTAATGAACAATTACCTAGTTTCTGACATAAATACTACACAAATATTAAAAGAATTAGGTAGATCTATGTTTACTAGTAAATGAGCCCTCCAGTACATAACATTGAGTGAAAAAATAAGCAAGTGACATGTCACTGGATGGGTTCCTTAGGAAGCACACTATGAGATGGAGTTAACTGTTCAGGATACTTGTTAAGGGATATTCTTGCTATTAACATCTGAGGAAGCAGGACTGGGTACGGGGAGAAGTTGAGCTGTGATGCAAGCCCACCAGCAGCTCTGTCACCTCATTAGAGATCTCTGAATTTAGAAAGGTTATTCTGAGTTGTCCTAAGTTGGGCCTACATGGCAAGACATTTATAATCTTGCACTGAACTTACATAAGAACTTTCTTTTTTTTAATTTTTAATTAAAATTTATTGGGGTGACAACAGTTAGTAAAGTTACATAGGTTTCAAGTGTACAATTCTGTAATACGTCTTCTATATATCACATTGTGTGTTCACTACCCAGAGTCAGTTCTCTTTCCATCACCATATATTTGATCCTTTATAACCTCGTCTACCACTCCCCTCCCCCCATACCCTCTGATAACCACTAAACTATTGTCTGTGTCTTTTGAGTTTTTGTTTCTTGTTTGTCTTTTTTCTTTGTTGTTTTCAGTGGGGTTCACCCCAGGGGAACACGATGGTTCAGCATATGCAAATTGATCAATATGATATACCACATAAACAAAATAAAGGACAAAAATCACATGATTATATCAATAGGTGCAGAAAATGGGTTTGACAAGATACAACATCCATTTATGATTAAAACACTTAATAAAATGGGTATAGAAGTAAACTACCTTAACATAATAAAGGCCATATATACGACAAACCCTCAGCTAATCACATAATTATTGGTGAAAAACTGAAGCCCTTCGCTCTACATTCAGGAACAAGACAGGGCTGTCCCCTATCACCACTGCTTTTCAAGATAGTATCCAAAGCCCTAGCCAGAACAATCAGGCAAGAAAAAGTAATGAAAGGTATCCAAATTGGAATGAGGAAGTTAAAATGTCACTTTTTGCAGATGACATATGCTATATATAGAAAACGCTGAAGACTCCATCAAAAAGCTGTAAGAAACCATAAACAAATACGAAAACGTTGCTGGCTACAAAATTAACATACAAAAATTCATTGCATTCCTATATACTAACAATGAAATCTCAGACAAAGAAATTTTAAAAAAGACCCAACAATTCCATTTGCAATTGCAACAAAAGGAATAAAATACCTAGAAATAAACCTAACCAAGGATGTGAAAGACCTATACACTGAAAACTATAAGACATTTTTAAAAGAAATTGAAGACACAATTTCTTGTGTCTTCACAATGTCCATGGATTGGAAGAATCAACATAGTTAAAATGACCATATTACCCAAAGAGATATACAGATTTAATGCAACCCCCATCAAAATCCCAATGGCACATTTTTAAAGGAATAGGAAAAAAAAAATCATCAGATTTGTGTAGAACCACAAAAGACCCTGAATAGCCAAAGCAATCCTAAGACAAAAGAACAAGGCTGGAGGTAACACACTCCCTAACTTCAGCTTGTACTACAGGGCAACAGTAATCAAAACAGCATGGTATTGCAGGAAAACAAACACACAGACTAATGGAATAGAATTGAAAACCCAGAAATAAACCCACATAAATATGGACAGATAATTTTCAACAAAGAAGCCAAAAACATACAATGGAGAAAAGACAGCCTCTTCAATAAATGATGCTGGGAGAATTTCAAAGCCACGTGCAAAAGAATGAAACTAGGCTGCTATCTGTCACTGTATCAAAATTAACTCAAAATGCATCAAAGACCTAAATATAAGACCTGAAACAATAACCTGCATAGAAGAAAACATAGGTACTAAACTTATGGACCTTGGGTTCAAAGAGGATTTTATGAATTTGACCTTAAAGGCAAGGAAACTAAAAGCTAAAATAAATGAATGGGACTATATCAAATGAGAAAACGTCTGCACAATTAAAGAAGCCAGTGACAAAATAAAGAGGCAACCAAATGAATGGGAGAAGATTTTTGCAAACAATGCCTCTGATAAGGGGCTAATATCCAAAATATATAGGAAGTCATACAACTCAACAACAAAAAAACAAACAATCCAATTAAAAAATGGGCAGCAGACCTGAATAGACATTTCTCCAAAGAGGACATACAGATGGCTAATAGACATATGAAAAGATGCTCAGCATCACTAATTATCAGGGAAATGCAAATCAAAACCACAATGATATATCACCTCATACCAGTTAGAATGACTGTCATCAAAAAGACAAATGATAACACGTATTGGAGAGGCTCTGGAGAATAAGGAATCCTGATACACTGTTGGTGGGAATGCAGATTGGGGCAGCCACTATGGAAGGCAGTGTGGATATTCCTCAAAAAATTAAAAATAGAGATACCATATGACCCAGTAATACATCTTCTGAGTATTTACCAAAAAAAATCTGAAAACATATCTGTAAAGATACATGTGCTCCGAGGTTCATTGCAACTTTATTTACGGTGGCCAAGACGTGGAAACAACAAAGTGTCCTTCCATAGATGATTGGATAAAGAAGATGTGATATACATACAGAATGGAATACTATTCTGCCAATGTCATTTGTGACAACATGGATGGACCTTGAGATTATTATGCTAAGCAAAATAAGTCAGATAGAGAAAGTTGAGAACCACATAATTTCACTGATATGTGGGATTAAAACTGAAAGCAACAAAGAACTTTCGTATTGGTATCTGATGGAAATAAACCAGTTATTGGCTGTTGGCTGCCTCTGGAAGGGGCAAGGCTGAGGTCTGAGGTGCCTCTGTAGAACTGAGGCAGACCCTGCAGGGGCCAAGCTGAAGGCTGTCTGGTGACAACATTCCCCTCTGAGGCAATGAGTCCTTCATTGAAGAGGGACTTGGGCAGCACATCAGTGTCTGCTACATAGCTAAGCAATATATAGTCTATTATGAAACAAAAGAACATGCTTATTTTCTCTGACTAAATTTCTATATAAATACACAGAAAAAACTGGACAGATGGAAAACTAGAAATTTTATATAACAATAAATAGGTATCAGGATTGTTGTGTTCCTTTTGAGAAAAGGAGGCAGTTCTGAAGCTGAGAGTAAAGATCAAAGCAAACCTCAACCCTATCTGTAATGTTTAATATTTTTAAACCAAGTGAATTGATATTTTACTTACATGATAGGAATTTTAATAATATTGTATTTGAGATGTGCATATTGTATACATGTGTGTGTGATAGGGATATTAATCAAAAGAATATTCTACGAGGAGCAAGATCTTTTATTTCGAAAACATCACATTAAAATAGCTTCTATTTTTTAAAAGGATTGATAGACTTTCCTTCCCTTTTATTCCTCCCACAGCTCTTTGGCCATTTCATTGCTCACTGACATCTCCAGTAAAGGGTGACTGGGATTGAGGGCACTGGGTGTGGGGAGGAAAGGAAGGAAACTAGAACCAGCAATTTCCATTACTTGCTAGCAACTCTGGTAAATAGGTTTAGTGGGGGAAATGCTGAAAATCAGTTATTTGGATTATCTGAGCCTGTCAACCATCCATGTTACACCCTCTTCCCATTAACACAGGCTCATGAGAATTGGCCATAATTGCTTTTGCAGTGATGGTGACAGAAACAAGATTATTTTCAATGATTATGTGGCTCTGATTAAACTAGTTTGTTTTTTTTTCTCTTTCAAATGGCACATCTTAACAAAACATTTGAGGAAAGAGACATTTCCTATTGTATTTTCACCTGTTATACATCTATACATTATCAGGATGAGATAATTAACCTAAATGGACCAAGACAATTTCCTTGAATTTAAAAGGGAACTTTCTTTTTTGTTTTGGTCTGGTATAGAATATGGTTTATTTGGGATGTTGAAGTAGCAAAAGGCATAATATAATCAATAAAAAGACATGCAATAAATGTTTGAATAAATATTTGTTGAATTTAATTGAATTAAATAATTTTATAATGCTGTGTTTTAACTCTGTCCTTAAAATTCTCTGTATTATGACTACTCATACACTCGGTTTTAACTATATAACCCAAGCTAATGCAGAGATGAACAATTTTTTCTTGGAATTAAAATACTGTGGTGGAAAAACCTTGGAATACAATTCAAAAGACCAGGGTTCCAATTCAGACTGTGGATTAATTTACTTAGTAATTTTGAGGCAAATTCCATACACTCTACCTCAGTTTGCTTGGCTATAACATGAATATATAAGGACAAATCCTATGCTTAATGTTTTATACATATTTTTGTATTTATGATTTTTACCTAATGCTGATATTAATGAGCTATAGAAAGGTTTGATTGTCATCAATTGGAACTGAATCTTGATTTACATACATATTAGCTATTTGATGTTAGGGAAGCTAAGTAACCACTCCAAAATTGTTTGTCTATATCCTCATTTGTAAAATCACTGGGTTGCTGTGAAGGTCAAAGTGAAAAAGCATGTTAAGTGCATAACACAATGTCTGGGACATAGCAAGTCCATAATAAAAGGGAATTATCCTCAAGTCTCAGCTATCCTTTTAATAAGACCCACTCTGTTTTTCTCCTTTTCTAAGGAAAAACACATATTGTAAAATAAGCATTCTTCAAAGACAACTTGAAGACGTCTGGGAATTTCAAAGGCTGAAAATTCCATGAGTTCATAGCAGCTTTCATTAATTCCACTGATCTAAAGACAACAAGGAGAGAGTCAACTGTGTGCCCAAACTCATTTCTGATGATTTCTTCCATCCTATCCTTTCTGCCTTTCTGGGGGTGGTTGTGCCTGTAAAAAGCATCTAAGTTGTCAGCAGCAGAATTAGCTTTCAAGGTTGGAATGTCACACTACAGACTTCTTTTCCTCACACCAGAAGGGGCTGGGTTGGGTAAGAGTTTCCTGGTCTGAAAAGAGACAGAGCTGAGATATAGAAACTGATACAGATAAACAGCACCATCACCTTGGGAGAGTGACATATCAAGAGAGCTGAAAACAGGGCAGGAACAAGATCATGAAGCAAGATGAGATAAGAAACCAAAAGACCCTGTCTACAAGCTCTAATGTGTGTTGCAACCAGAGGCTGACTATATCCTAAAGAATTTCAAATTATATAATTATAATGGATAATGGGCATTTTCTCATAAAAAAGAGAGATTTGTTTTCCCTTTTATAGTTAAAGCAAAAAGCTCTCATAGTAGCCCCATTAGGAAGTAGGAAGTATCATCATGAGAGATGGGATATTACAGGTGAGTTAGACTGAAATAATTATTAAAATGGGTTGATTTTACGTAGAGTAAGCCCCTATTTCTAAAGATGTTGAAGGACAAGATGGGGACAAGTGCTGTATTTTGCTGTGAATAGGTCACTAAATAATATGCTATTGGACACAGAACCAAAACAAAAAGGAGTTCTATTTCTCAGTAAAATGTAAGCTCTGAGACGGCTTGTCTGTTTTGTTCAATGCTGTATTCTCGGCTCCTTGATAAGTTGCTGTTGAATTAATTAACCAGCTATGAGGCCTTGCTTGGAAAGAAACCATTCCATCTGTAAGACTCCTCGTATGTGAAGTGAGGGGTTTGGATTAGACATTCTCTAAACTCATTCTTGCTTTACAATTGCATGGTTCTATCAGAAACTACATATGAAAAATGGTCATTTTTAAATCTCCATCACGTATATCACATCTTCGTTCAATGCCTCTGTGATCTGTTCCATTATGACTAGGTGTAGCAAAGTCCAAGTGATGGGATACAAGATGCCTTCAGTAGTCCAAAGATACATCTTGTTTTTATTTTATTTTATTTTATTTTTTGGATAAATTTTTTCACTTTATTTATAAACATTCAATGTTATTTTATATTAATTTCAGGTATACAGCATAGCGGTTAGACATTTATATAATTTAAGATGTGATGTCTTGTTTATTTTTAAAGAGTCATTAGCTTATTTTAATATGTATTAGAAAAATACTATTAGTTTCTCAACTTGACTTATGATAATGCTGTAGTGGTTACTTTTCAAATAAATTTAAGTTCCCAATGAGTGAACTTAAAGAAAATATTTTAAATAATTTAGAATACAAGCGGTCCATAACAAAAATAAAAAAGGTGGCATGCTAGCAACTGCTGTTTGGGAAATAGTCATCTCCATCAGGACTTATGGCATCTATCTTAAAGCCTAATTTTGACTAGTACTCTCAAAGGAAATAAATCACACATGAAGTAACCATAACATTTACTTGGGACCCACTAGCACTATATCCCTGTTTGTGGTACAGCAACTGCTTTAGTTGTACTTTTAAAAATATATACTTGTTCTGTTTCTGGTCATGATGGACAAACTGCCATTGAAGAGATCACCCACCAAAATCAATTATAAAACTGGAAAGAAAAACACATGAAACCATTGTTTTTAGAAAGTGGACAATAGGCAGCACAAGGCTATGATCCCTGAGAGAAAGGAGACAAGGGAGGCAATAATAGCCCAGACTTTTTTGCCTAGAGATACAGTCTTCTCCCTTATCTGAAAGAGATACATTCCTGGGCCAGCCGAGTGGCGCAGTGGTTAAGCACTGGCCTTGGAAGCCAGCGGCCCCGGTTGGGTCCCACATATGAGGGCCAGTGACACTGCCCTCAAGAAAAAAACAAACAAAAAAAAACTTGAAAGAGATACATTCCTAAGCCCCCAGTGGATGCCTGAAACTGTGGATAGTACCAAACCCCATATATAACATGCTTCTCTTATACATACATACCTATGATAAAGTTTAATGTATAAATTAGGCACAGTAAGAGGTGAGCAACAATAAGTAACAATAAAAGAGAACAATTATTGGGGCTGTATGGCTCAGTTGGTTAGAGCACATACTCTGAGCAACAGCATTACTGGTTCGATTCCCACATGGGCCAGTGAGCTGTGCCCTGCGCAACTAGGTTGAAGACAATGACTTGAGCTGAGCTGCTGATGGGCTGCCAGGTGGCCCAATTGTTTAGAGTGCATGCTCTTAACAACAAGGTTGCTGTTCAACTCCTGCATGGGATGGTGGGATGGTGGGCTATGCACCCCTCCTACCCCCACCCCCAACTAGATTGAAAACGGTGACTGGACTTGGAGCTGAGCTGTGCCCTCCACAACTAAGACTGAAGGTCAACAACTTGACTTGGAGCTGATGGGTCCTGGAATATAAATATAAATATGTGTAAATATAAATATATATATATATATATATATATATATATATATATATAGTAATAAAAGTTATGTGAATGCTTTTGAGCCATTATTAAGTATAAGGTTTATGGAACACAAGCACTGCCATACTACAGTTGATCTGATAACTGAGATAGTTACTAAGTGACTAATAGGCAGGTAGTGTATACAGCATGGATAAACTGTACGAAAGGATGATTCATGTTCTGGGCGGGACAGAGTGGAACATGGCAAGATTTCATCATGCCATTTAAAAGTTATGAATTGTTTATTTCTGGAATTTCCTATTTAATATTTTTGGACCGTGGTTGACCATGGGTAACTGAAATCGCAAGTGCAAAAACATGGATAAGCGGGGGCTATGACTACTGTACTTTCCATACTGCCACTCAGGGTATGGAAACCCAAGTAGAACATGGGCCTTGTTGAATAAAGACAGAGGTCAAAGACTGAGGAACCCAAAGTGACTGGAATTTGTAGGGCAGAATATTAGAAAGGAGGGAGATATGTAAAAAAAGAGTTCAATAAGTATGCTGTCTTTGGCTGATAGTAAGCTGTATAGGGTAAGAGTCCACAAAACAAAGAACTGGGGAAAGGACAGCAACTGAAGAACTGTAAACCAAAGGATTACCATATCTCACATTGGGCTGAGAAACATTAAATAAAGTTCCAGCCAGCCAGAGTGAAGACACAGCACTGAATCTACGCAGCATTCAGTAGATACCCCAGAATGTCCATGTCTCAGGAGTGAAGCAAAATTGTCACTAGGATAAAGACTATATCTTCCTTAATAAGTCTCAAAATGATTAAATTGGTCAATAGAAAATTGTACTGCTTGCCAGATCAAAGAACAACACTTCCTAAAGGAATATAATAAAATCCATATATTCAACAATGTAACATCAACTAGGCATAGCATTCAATCAGAAATTCCTAGAGATGCCAACTATTAGAGAAAAATACATTTTCTCTATAACGAGGAGAAAAATTAGTCAATAGAAATAGGCCCAGAAATGAAAGAGATGATGGCATTAGCAGACAAAGACTTTAAAACAGCTATTATTAGTTTAATTATTCATTTTTAAAAATGAATGCAGTAAGAGAAATTAAAACTTTTAAAAAATAACCAATGAAACTTCTAAAACAGAAAAATATAATATCTGAAGTTAAAAGTTCACTACATGGTTGTAATAGCAATTTGAGGCTGCAGAAGAAAAGGTCAGTGAGCTTGAACAGAACACAGAAGAAAAAAATCTTTTCAAAATTTGGTGCTGTAACAATCAAATGTCTGTACTGAAAAATACAACTTTGAGCCCTACCTCTTACCACATACAAAAATAAACTAGAAATATATAGAACTGAGTGTAAAAATCAAAACAATATTTTATGACTTTGCATAGGCAAAGATTTCTTAAAACACAAAAAGTACTAACCACTTTACAAAATTGATAAATTGGATTTTATCAAAAGTAAAATCTTTTGCTACTTAAAAGATATCATTAAGGAAAAAAGATGTCAAATCAAAGATTGAAAGAAAATATTCACAATATACATCTTAACATAAAATTGTATGCAGAATATAAAAGAACTCTTATAACTCAACAATAAAAAGACAACCCACTTTTTAAAACGAGCAAAAGTTTTGCACATATACTTCACAAAAGAAAAAATGACTGACTAATAAAAGCTAAAAGATACTCATCATCATAGGCACCATAGCTACGCAATATTAAACCAAAATAAGGTATCACTCTACACCCATAAGATGGTTGAAATGAAAAAGACTGACATTATCAAGGGTTGGAAGGATGAAGATCTGCAAATGTCACACATTGGTGATAGGAGTGTGAAATGGCATAAATATCTTAGAACACATTTTGGTAGTTTCTTATAAAGTTAAAGATAAACTTACCATAGAACCTATCAATTCATCTTCTAGGTGTGAACCAAAGAAAAATGCAAACATATGCCTACACAGACTGCTTATATATGTGTATGTTAATATTTGTTGATGCACACAATATGAATGAATCTCACAAACATTTTGCTGAGCTAAAGCAGCTAAACACTTAAGAGTAGATACCACATAATTCTATTTGTATGTAGATCTAAAACAGCTAAACCTAATCTATATTGACAGAAATGTAATGGCAGCTGGGGTTGGGTTGGGAGGTTATCTCAGCAGGAGCAAAAGAGAATATTTTAGTGCATTGAAAATTTTCTGTCTTGACTTCTGTGATGGTTACATGTATTTATGCACATAAAAAAACTCATTGAACTGGGCCAGCTGAGTGGCGCGTTGGTTAAGAGTTAGCTTGGGACGCCAGCTCTGAGCAGCAGGGCCCCAATTCGGATCCCACATGAGGGCCAGTGATGCTTTGCCCTCTACTGCTAAGATGGTGAACAACAGCTTGACCTGGAGCTGGGCTGCCGTGAGTCACTGGTGACAGCGTAGACTGCAGTGGGGCTAGTGGGCAGCTGGTGTGTGCTTTCATGAGCTGCCATGAGCCACCATGAGTGGCTATCCAATGGCCAGAGAGCGACTGCCTCACCCGGCAAGAGCTCAGTGATCACAATACCAACATGGGCCAGTGAAGCAACGTCCTCCACAACTAGACTGAAGAACAAAAGGACAGCAACTTGTCTGTTCCCCCTCCCAAATTCCCCAACATTGTTCCCCTTCCCCAATTCCCCAATAAAATCTTCAAAAAAAACCCAAAAAACCTCATTGAACTGTACATTTAAAATGAATACAATTTTCTTGCGTGTAAATTATACTTCAATAAATTTGATAATATATGCATATTTACACTCATAGGATAGTTATTGTAGATTTCTGTCTATACACTTTTGTATCATATACCTTTTTCATATTTTTTTTAATCAGATTTATGTTATTCTGTGTCTATCCTTTCCTATTCCTGGTAAGTTTTAGCCCCTGTCCCCATAATGTTGTATGAACAACACAGACCAACACATTAAGTGATAGCTGTTGTCATGTCTATAAATACTTTCAGTTGTACAAAAAGAAAATGTCACAGACTGTTCCCAATTTGGTGGTTCACCTGTAAAAGGTTTGTGGTATACCAACTGAGACCCACAAATCTATAATCTTCTAGCTCATATTAATGCTATAATGCTTAAGTTAATTATTACTTATGAAGATCTTTAACAATTCTGCTTTTTTTCTTCTTCTAAACACAGAAAATTAAGGATATTATCCCAAGTCTCTGCTCTCCAATGCCATGCACTGGTGAAGGGAAGTGGAAAGAAGCTTGGAGTAACACTCAACATGCTTTTCATCATCTGAAAGCCTGTTTGCACCAAAGATAATACAGACTGTGGATTTTGTTGCCAAAAACATCAGATTTTTGGTTTCAGCTCATGCTCCAGAAGCTGAAAGTGTGTCAACTGGGTAATAGTATCCAGGAATAATTCAGTCCAGTAGTCTTTGTAGAGTGATGGACAAAATGAATGTCAAGAACATTAAACAGCCAGAAAACAGAAGTACATTGTCAGCTAGCAACAATAAGAGAATCCTAACAGATGTAATTTATAGCATTGCTGTTGATGAAGTTAGTAACCTTTAGCAAGGAGACAAAAAAATCAATAGCTGCTTGAGAGTGTGCAGTGACAGAAATTTAAGTGGGAATTGACCAGGAAGTCAAGTGAAAGAGGTGCTGGCAGAATATTTAAATGAAATTAAGATTAATTATAAATAAGTGACCAAAAATATGGCATTAGAATAATGATTTCTTCAACTTCCTAAAAAATGGAACTCATGTTTATTAAAAGTATAGCAAATTTAGAGAATTATACATTGATTGATTCATGGAAAGGACTTTTAGGTAAACTGTGGCTTTGAAAGTGCAGAATGGGGAAATATCTTTTTTAAATTCAGTGCATGAGCTTCTCTTTATCAGTGCACCATCTATTTCTCTGCTTAGGTTTTATGGCGTTATTGTTGAAATGCTTATTAAAAAGCCTACTCAATTGGACCATGGTATATTGATGTACAGAGTTAATCAACAGACTAGATAAGTGATAAGGCCTCAGGGAAGCAGCACATTAGAGCTAAATTCCAACACAATGAGTTGCCAACACCCTTGGGAATGTATAGCTCTTAAACAAAACAAAGAGGCCACCATGCTCAGTGAATTCAATGGGATCTAATGGGAATTTCAGAGTAAATCTATTTTTAAGATGTGTGGTAAGCTTGGTAATTCAAAGTGATTTTTCTATTTTAAAGCAAATCATCCCACCACATCTTGTCATTCACCACTGATCAGTTTGCTTAAAATATTATGAAGGGAAAGGTGCACTCCAACTAGGGATCCTTCTTATCTTTAATTTTGCATTTGAAACTCCTTCACAGCCTCCTGAGATTCTACATTATCTCTGCTGTCACACTTAAGTAATTTGGGGGGTGGGCAGGTTAGGATGCTCCCTTTTTACAGTATAAAACACTCCTACAAACAAGCAAAAGGCTTAGTAAAAATGTAATGCTATCAAACTGACAAAATAATCAGTAATTCTGAGTAACTGCAATACTTAGTGCAGTAAATATGTTAGATTCTCAAACATTCCATATGCCTGTTTCCAGTTGCTTCTTTAAAAAGTGATGCTCGGGCCGGCTGAGTGGCGCGGTGGTTAAGCGCTGGCCTGGGAAGCCAGCGGCCCCAGTTCGGTCCCACATATGAGGGCCAGTTACACTGCCCTAAAAAAATAAAAAATAAAAAAAAAATTGATGCTCAACTAAACCTTGATGATTTACAATGTTATGCTGTTTATCCCCCTAACAACCTTTACAGGTATATCAATTTGAAGGCAAAAGTGAATAATATCCTGTGGATTTTAAAAAACAGTAACTATTTCATTTGATATTCAAGGTCCAAAGATGAGCTGACTATGAATAACTGAGTAACATTCCATAGAAGGCTTTCTCACTTTTGTCATATTCAGAAAACACAGATAAAATGTGGCATTGAAATGAAATTATGAATGACTTTTATGAAAGAGGATAACATTTTTAACAGTTACATTTTTGACTTGGGAATATTTCTTTTCTTTTTTTACTCTTTTTTTCTGTGTACAGTGCAGTGATCAAGCCTTTACTCCATTCATGAAGTGGTCTCCCTAACAATACATGTGACCATCTGACACCCCACAAAATTTTTACAACATTATTATATTCCCCGAACTGTGTTTCATATCCCTATGGCAATATTATAGTTACCTATTTATGCTGTCTAATCCCTTCCCCTTCTTCCTCATCCCCACCCCTCTCTCAACTAGCAAACATCAGTTTTTCCTCTATATCTATGAGACTGTTTCTGTTTCCTTTGCTTGTTCATTCAGTTTTTCAGATTCCACATATAAGTGAGATCATATATTTGTCTTTCTCTGACTGACTTATTTCACTTTATGTAAGTCTCTAGGTCCATCCATATCGTTGCAAATGGTACGATTTCATTCATCTTTATAGTGGAGTAATACTCCATTGTATAAATGTACCACAGTTTCTTAATCCAGTCATCGAACGATGGGCATTTCAGTTGTTTCCAAGTCTTGGCTATTGTAATTAGCACTGCAATAAACATAGGGGTGCATATATTTTTTGCATATATTTTTTCGAATTAGCGTCTTGGATTCATCTAGGTAGATACCCAAGAGTATAATTGCTGGGTCATACGGCAGTTCCATTTCCAGTTTTTGAGATACCTCCATACTGATTTCCATAATGGCTGCACCAATCTGCAGTCCCACCAACAGTGCACCAGGGTTCTCGTTTCTCCACAAACTTGCCAGCACTTGTTGTTTGTTGATTTACTGATGATAGCCATTCTGACTGGAGTGAGGTGGTATCTCATTCTGGTTTTTATTTGCATTTCTCTAATGATTAGTGAGGTTGAACATTTTTTCATATGCCTGTTGTGATCTGTGTGTCCTCTTTAGACAAATGTCTTCATATCCTCTGCGCATTTTTTAATTGGGTTGTTTGTTTTTTTGGTGTTGAATTTCATGAGTGTTTTATAAATTTTGGATATTAACTCCTTATCAGATATATCATTGGCAAATATCTTCTCCCATTCAGTAGGCTGTCTTTTTGTTTTATTGAAGATTTCCCTTGCTGTGAAAAAACTTTTAAGTTTGATGTAATCCCATTTATTCATTTTTTCTTTTATTTCCCTTGCCTGAGGGGATATATAAGTAAAAATATCATTCAGGGTAATGTCTGCAAATTTACTCTGTATGTTTTCTTCTAGGAGTTTTATGGTTTCAGGTCTTACATTTAAGTCTTTAATCTATTTTGAGTTTGTTCTCATATATGGTGTAAGTAGGTGGTCCATTTTCATTTTTTTACACGTGTCAGTCCAATTTTCCCAGCACCATTTATTAAATAGTCTATCTACCATGAATATGGTATGTACTTCCATTTATTTGTATCTTCTTTGATTTCTCTCTTCAGTGTCTCATAATTTTCTGAGCACAGATCTTTTAGTTCTTTAGTTAAATTTATTCCTACATATTTTATGGTTTTTGAAGCAATTGTAAAAGTGATTGACTTTCTGATTTCTTCTTCTCATAGTTTATTATTGGTGTATACAAATACATCTGATTTCTGAATATTAATTTTGTATCCTGCTACCTTACTAAATTCATTTATCAGTTCTAACAGTTTTTTGGAGGAGCCTTTGGGATTCTCTACATATAGTATCATGTCATCTGCATATAATGACAATTTTACTTCCTCCTTTCCACTTTGGATGCCTTTTATTTCATTTTCTTGTCTGATTGCTGTGGCTAGAACTTCCAGAATGATGTTAAATAGAAGTGGTGAAAGTGGGCAGCCTTGTTTTGTTCCTGATCTTAAGTGGAAAGCTTTTAGCCTTGCCCCATTGAGCACGATGTTTGCTGTGGGCTTATCACCTGTGGCCTTTATTATGTTGAGATATGATCCCACTATGCCCACTTTGCTAAGAGTTTTTATCATAAATGGCTGCTGGATTTTGTCAAATGCTTTTTTTTTCCCCATTTATTTTTTTTTGTATTAGTTTCAGGTGTACAACACAATGCAATAGTTATATTCTTTACCCCCCAAAGTGACAACCCCCCACCCCCAGTTTGCCACCCCACTCCCCCCCATATCATACATATCTATCACAACTCCCCTGACTCCCCTCCACAGTATACTCCACGTCCCGTGACCATCCACATATTCAGTTACAGTTGGCATACCATACTATACAACCTCAGCTTCAGGTGTACAGTGCAGTGATCAAGCCTCTACTCCATCCATGAAGTGGTCTCCCTAACAAGACATGTGACTATCTGACACACCACAAAATTTTTACAACATTACTATATTCCCTGAATTGTGTTTCATATCCCTGTGGCAATATTGTAGTTGCCTATTTATGCTGTCTAATCCCTTCCCCTTCCCCCCCATCCCCACCCCCTTCCCAACTAGCAACCCTCAGTTTTCCCTCTATATCTACGAGTCTGTTTACTTTGATTGTTCACTCAGCTCTTCATACTCCACACACAAGTGAGATCACATGGTACCTGTTTTTCTCCGACTGACTTATTTCACACAACATAATAGTCTCTTCACAACATTATCAATTACATTCCCAGAACTGCCCCCATATCCCTGCGGCAACATTGTAGTCCCATCTACACTGTCCAAAACCTTCCCCCTCTCCCTCTTCCCCACTCCCTCCCAGCCAGCAACCATCAGTTTTTCCTTTATATCTACTTGATATGACTTCAATCTTCTTACATTTACTGAGACTTGTTTTGTGGCCTAACATGGTCTATCTTGGAAAATGTCCCATGTGTACTTGAGAAGAATGGATATTCTGTTTTTTCAGTGTGAAATGCTCTAAAAATATCAATGAAGTACAGCTGGTCTAAAGTATCATTTAAGGCCCCTCTTTCTGTGTTGATTTTCTGTCGAAAGGGTCTGTCCATTGGTGACAATGGGGTGTTGAAGTCCCCTACTATGATAGTGTTACTGTTGATCTCTGTCTTTATGTCTGTCAAAATCTGTTATATGTAATTAGGTGTTCCTATGTTGGGTACATAGATGTTTATTAGGGTTCTAGTGCCATTCTTTGTCTTTTATTGTAATCATTTAAAAGTCTATTTTGTCCAAAATAAGTTTTGGTACTCCAGCTTTTTTTTTTTCTCATTTCCATTTGCATGAAATATTTTATTCCATCTGTAAACAGCATATACATGTGTCCTATTTTCTTATCCACTTAGCCACTCTCTGTCTTTTGATTGGAGCATTTAGTCCATTCACATTTAAAATGATTATTGATAGGTGCATATGTATTGCCCCTTTGTTATTTGTATTCCTGGTCTCCCTGGATTAGCTTGTTTACCCCTTTCTTTTGTTTAAAAAAGCCCTTTTAACATTTCTTGCAATGCTGGCTTGGTGGTAATGAATTCCTTAAGCTTATTCTTTTCTGAGAAGCTCTTTATTTCTCCTTCAATTTTAAATGATAGCCGTGCTGCGTAGAGCAATCTTGGTTGTAGGCCGTTTTTTTGTGTCACTTTGAATACCTCCTGCCACTCCCTTCTGGCCTGCAGAGTTTCTGTAGACAAGTCAGCTGTTAGTCTAACAGGAGTTCCTTTGTATATAACCTGCTGTCTTTCTCATGCAGCCTCTAGGATTCTGTCTCTGTCTTTAACCTTTGCCATTTTAACTCTGATGTGTCTTGGTGTGGACCTGTTTGGGTTCAGCTTGTTTGGAACCCTCTGCACTTCCTGGGCATGTATGTTGATTTCCTTCACCAGGGTAGGGAAGTTTTCAGTCATTATTTTTTCAAATACATTCTCGACCCCTTGCTTCTTCTCTTCTCCTTCTGGTATTCCTATGAGTCTTAGGTGGTTGCGTTTCACCTTGTCCCATAGGGCTCTTAAACTATTTTCATTGTTTTTTATTCTTTGGTCTTTTTACTGTGCCAACTGGGTGATTTATGCTATTTTATCTTCCAAATTGCTGATCCGCTCCTCTGCTTCATCTACTCTACTGGTGATTCCTTTGAGTGTGTTCTTCATTTCAGTTATTGTAGTCTTTAGTTCTAACAGGTTGTTTCTTATGGTTTCCCTATCCTTCTTTATGTCCTTGCTAAGTTCCTTAAACATTCTTATCATCAGTGTTCTAAACTGTGTCTCTGAAATGTTGAACCCCTCCGTTTAATTTAGTTCCATTTCTAGAGGATTCTTCTGATCTTTTACTTGAGACATGTTTCTTTGTTTCCCCATTCTGGCTGTCACTTTGGGATTGGTTTGATGTATTAGATAGATCACCAGGAGAGCCATGGCTGGATCACGCAGGCACAGAGCTCATGGCCCAACACTCCCAGGAAAACTCCCAGTCTCAGCCTGACCCAATCAGCTGCTCGCAGATCAGGCTGAGCAGCTCGACAACCAGACACTAGCCTGGCAACACTGTAAGCGCAGTGCGGAGGGTGGGACCCGAGGCGGCTTGCACGCTTCCACGTCTCAGTGAGCAGCCTGTTGGAGCCAGAGGGCACCCACCCAGTGTTTCCCTGGCAACGCAGTATAAGCCGGGCAGAGGGTGGGGATCCAAGGTCGCCTGCGCACGCGCACGCACACACATATTTCTGCGCCAATTTCACCAGACCAATGAGGTCTCGGACCTGATCCTCCGTGGGAGGGCCCAAACCCAACAATATGGCGCCCTCCCTACACCACTCGCATGCAGGCTCCACACCATGGGAACAATAGTCCAAACACCTCCAGCCTTTGCACCAAAGGTGCTCAGTTCAGTCCGTCCCCGCAGGCTCCTGGGTCCGGCTCACACAGCCACTCCCTCCACCAGTAACCAGGTAAGTGCTCACCGGCGAGCAAGCCCGGGCGCTGGCCCCACTGATTCTCCAGCCGCTCTTAGCTTCACCGAACTGAGCAAAGAGTCCTCACTAATTTACTGCCGGCTATCTTGGAACTCCTCTTCCTGGCAAAGGAACTCTGGGCTGGTGAGCTTGGTGTGCGGCTGGAGAGTCTCTCCCCCAACCGGAAAAGCCTCCCCACAGCTGGGGCTTCCCTCATGGGTTTCACCCTTTCTCATCTCCGCCCATCCTACAGAACGGACATGACCTCCTCTTTAAGTTCTTCGTTTAGTGGTTCTGTTCCTCCAGTGTTCCAGGGACCTCCAGGGTTGAATGCTGTATAATTTGCTTGTAATTTTGGTGTGATCCTGGGAGGCAGTTAGCACAGCGTCTGTCTATTGCGCCATTTTACTGGAAGTCCTCGTCAAATGCTTTTTTTGCATCTATTGATATGATCATAGGATTTTTATTTTTTATTTTGTTAATGTGATGTATTATGTTAATTGGTTTGCAGATATTGAACCAACCTTGCATGCCAGGAATGAATTCCACTTGATCATGGTGTATGATCTTTTTAATGTGATGCTGAATTCAGTTTGCTAGTATTTTGTTGAGGATTTTTGCATCTATGTTCATTAGGGATATCAGCCTGTAGTTTTCCTTTTTTGTAATATCTTGACTTTGGAATATTGCGGATTTTGTTTTGTTTTGTTTTAAAGATTTTATTGGGGAATTGAGGGAAGGGAACAGCGTTAGGGAATTGGGGAAGTGGAAATGACAAGTTACTGTCCTTTTGTTCTACAGTCTAGTTGTTGAGGATGTTGCTTCACTGGCCCATATTGGTATCATTGGACATCCGCACAGGGTGGCTCATGACGGCTCACGAAAGCACACACCAGCTGCCTGCCAGCCCCACTGCATCCTGTGTCTTTGCCAGCAACTCAGGGCAGTCCAGCTCCAGGTTGAGTTGTTTTTCACCATCTTAGCTGTAGAGGGTGCAGCGTCACTGGCCCTCATGTGGGATCCGAACTAGGGCCCTGCTGCTCAGAGATTGTGTCCCAAGCCAACTCTTTACCAATGCGCCTCTCGGTCAGCCTAGAAGATTGAGGGTTTGAATGCTGTTATGCACACTCTTTCCATTGAGACCAACTCTACTGTCAGTTGCCTACATTTGTTCCAGTAATAAGAACCACCACAACTACAACTTTTTTCTCTGTTCAAGTCACTGTACTAAGTCCTCTACATGTAACTCACTGAGTTCTCTGAATACTCTTCTACATTAGCACAGTCTCCATTTTGCTATTGAAGAAAGTGAAGCACAAAGAATAATTAACTTACTCTAGATCACATAGCTTAGGAAGAGATGAAATGGGTTTGAACTCTGTTCAAAATGATGTCCTTAAACACACAAGGAACACAACAGGAGTGGGCCCATGAAGCACTGCCTGTGGATGTCCTTCAGCTAAAAATATATTGTAGCCAGGTTGAAACAGCAAAAACCTAATCAACTGATGGTCATGTAGGGTCAATATCTTTCTACGTCCAATTGTAGAACTGAAAAGATATTATCTCTTATAGTCTACAAGAATTTGTGTTAAAGAAGGAATAAATTCCAAAAGCAGGACAGGGCACCTTTTGAAATACAAGAAGGAAATGTTAGAATCATTTTCTTGTTGGTACTTCTTATTGCTAAAAATGGATCTCCATCAGGAAGACACTTTAAAAAAATCGCCAACAGTTTGTGGCTTACTAAATGGTGATCTGGTCAAAGATGATGGATTCTCTGGTCTATTTTATGGAGTGGGGTGTAGTATTTGCTAAGCAGGCACTGAGATCGGCACTTTACATGTGGCATGGCATGTAATGTTAGGAATAGTGTCCATTTTACAGATTTGGAACCCACGTCTCAAATGTGTTAAGGTCACACAGCTCCTAGGAGGTGATGTTGAGATGCATCTCCTGGTCTATCTGATGACAAAAGCTCTCACCCTTTCTATTATCCTGAGGTTTGAATGCCATCACAGAAGCCCTAAAACCAAATAAGAACAAATATTATTGTCCAAGATGAGTTTCAACTGTCACCTCATCTACTGAGGTAGACATTTGAGTTTTGGGAAAGAAAATCCCAAACTGGTTGTTAGTCTCTCACCCTATTTTAATCTCTTCTTTTTCAACTTACACATGAGATGAGGACCTTACAATTTTAATGTCTGCAAATAAATCTGGTGATATCAGGTTAGCTATAGTTTCCAAACAAACAGGTATAAGAAGGATGGGAAAAAAACCTGGCCTTGTTCTTGAGATGGAAGATGCTTAAAGTCATGTGTGAAAAGCCCCTGGGGAGTGTGTGTGGGGGAATATTCACTATTTTTTACCAGTGCAACTCACTTTCTGTTGCCTAATCATTTTCTTATCAGCAAATATTATGTATTTTCACAGGTGCTTCTCCAATTTAATTGTCCGGAAGCGGTCACTGGAAGCAAAGCTACGTGACTCAGCTTTGTGATGCAGTCCAGCTGGGGGCTGACAGGTAAATAATTACCACTAATCAAAGCCTAAATGAATTCAGGTCCTTCAAAGTCAGATGGGGGTGGCAGATGGGAAAGGAGGTAGGGGTTATATATGAACTGTTAGGGATATCAGAGAAATGGGGCTAGGCGTTCTAGTCTTAGACAAAAACAACAAAGAGAAGAGTTAACGATAGTAAGACCTTGGCTGCCACATGTGTTATAGTGCCAAGACCTCTGCTGAGGCTCTCTTATTCCCCATTCCAGCATAGTTAGCTTGTGGTTCATTGCAGCCTCAGTCTGTAAAACTGAGTCTGATGATAAGGTAGGTCCTTTTCAATCCTTGCAAGGTATAACCTCATGATTTCATTGTGCAGAATTCAGATTTCTTGACATAAAGGGGGGAAAATTTCTTTCTTTGCCTCTGTATCAGTAAGTACTATTTAAAATAAAAATTAAGAATGAACACATTTGCTCCTTTAGAGCAAACCACATGCTCTGAATGCTAAGTGAACAGAGTTAGGTGGGAGGCTATTCATCGTCTATGGGTGAGAGGCTTTCAGTAGAGATTTCCATGGAGTTATTATGAAGGATGCCTTCCCCAAGGTCTGACCTCCTACATGATGTATCCATGAGTGTTGAGGACATTTGTCTAAAAGTCAGCCTGTACTGGCTGTAGAAAGCCTCAGCCTTTTTTGCTGGTCATTTTTCAGCTTCCTCGTAATGAACAAAACAGGGCTGATAATTTTCAATAATATACTCAGGAAGTGTGTGGTGCAGGTCTGCAGTTTTCAAGCAGTTGACACAGAAATCTGGTTTAATCAGTGTTGAGAGCCCTGCCTGAAGACGCCTTCTGTGTTTTGGGACCAGCCAGGATGGCTGTGTCAGCCATATTTTGACTGGTTTTCATCAGTTTGACTCAGGCATTTTTTTTCTGCCTTTTGTAAAAGCATTTGGCTCCAAAGCAGCAGAAGAATTTTTTATTTGTAACTCAGAGTACTCTCTTATTGTCTCTCATAAAATGTGGGTTGGAGAATTTACCTTTTGGTTTGGCTCCTGGCTACAAGTAAGCAAGAGTCAAACATCAGAGTAAAATAGTAATTGAATACTTGAGTTTCTTGTATTGACTCTCTCCTTTAGTCTAAAATTATGATGCACACCCCTTCTCCCTGAGAATTACCACCATGACCTTAAATGTGAGGGTTTGGAAGAAACATAGGCTCTCTTTTGTCAGAATGAGCACCCCAAATATCACCCCAAAGAAAAATACCAACATCTTAAGGAAATGGTTGTGACTGACTGAGATCTTCCAAGATGCAATACTATGTGCTGACTCAGGGAAGCTTAGGGCAACATGCTGAAAACATTTGCAGGCCTGGAAAATAACTGGTTTAATAATTCAAGATGCCTTTCAGTTACAAAAAAATACATAAAAACAAATAAACCTCCCTTTCCAAAGTAACATTGAAGGGTAAGCTACTCCCAAAATGAAAAAACAGAGCCCACAATCAAATGCAAATTCAGCTTCGTGAAACTTTTAAACAATTGTCAGAGAACCATACTTCCAATGGATGAATGGAAATATCTATTAGGTGAGTTCAAAATATTTATATGAAAAGTGAAATATTTAGTCAATACCCCAGATGTAGTTTCATCTGTGTGCTATTCATTACAGTGCTTCCAAAGGGATTTTCCTAGTGTTTCATATTCCTGGATGATTTTAGGATTTTTTTTTTTGTATTGCTACACAACAGACACTAGGACGTATACAACATTTTCTAATCTTGGCACTATTAACTCATTGGGCTGGATAATTCTCTGCTGAGGGGGATGTCTGTGAATGATAGGGTATTTCAAATCATCTATAGTCAGTGCTCACTATATGCCAGTCTCATCCATCCAGCTGTAACAACTGAAAATGTCTCCACACGTTGCTACATATCACCTGGGGTAGTAAATTGCCACCAGTTAAGAACAGACTTTACTTACTTTTACTATTGGGTTGTTTTAAAAGTCATGAAGCATTTTTGCTATAAAAAACAGAAAAAATATACATCATGACTTTTCCAACAACCCAATACTTTCATCCCAAGTACACCTTATAAGGTAGGAGCTATTATGATCCCCCTCTTTCTTATCATTTATAAATTACGAGAATGTGGCTTGGAGTGCATTAGGTGATCTGTTCAATTTCATAGTCTAGTCAGTGGCAAAGGAAAGACTTCAACCAGATCTGTACAGTTTAGACTTTTTATCCTGATGCTGTGAACACCCTAGATTTGAGTTGAACAATACTGTGGGTGCTTTCTCTATAGTCTAAGGCTTCTAAAAATATAGAAATACATGAACACTTTTTTGAAAGAGTCTTAAAATGACTGTATTCAAATTTCCTCCCATTCAAAGATGTTCATTATAAGGCATGGAAAGACCACATAGTTGCAAACCTGAATGGGGGTGACTGAGCTATAAGTATTTACTTTCATTTGCTCCTTTCCTCTTGCTAATTATTCCAGTTACTTGAATGGACAGATAACTCTAAAGAGCTTGCCAATTTCTCCACAAAGCAGGCCACCGTAACAGTGGTGGGTAATAATTACACCTTAACAATGGAACTTGGGAGTTGGACACATCTAGGGTTTTCTGCTCACTAGCTCTGGGAATTTGGGGAAATTGATTAACTTCCTTTAGCTTCTCATTCCTTATCTGAAAAAGGACAATCATAACTATCTTGCAAGATGATTGTAAGGAGAAGTTAATATGCGTACAGCCCAGGACATAGAATTTGGTATGCAATAGGCACTCAATATGTGGCAGCCATTGTCACGGTTCATGTAATGGTTATGAAACATTAATTTTTAATTTTCATTAGCGATTTGGTAAGGGATAGGGACTTGATAATATTTATTGAGCTCTTAGTATATAACAAGCACTGTGCCAAGTGCTATATATGAATTATTTAATTTCATTCATGAAGTTCATTGCCTGCTGGACATATCAGGCACCCCTTTTTTGGTTTGTTTACTTATCTGTCACTTTAACTTACAGGAGACCAAAGAATATATCTACTTAATTCATTGTCATAGCCATAGTGCCTCATACTTCAATGTTGGTTGAATTAATAAATTAATGAACCAATGAAAGAAGATCACTCTCAGAAGGATCTTTGACTCTATCCTTCTATCAAGCACTCCTGATTCTTTCCTGGCTACATTTTTGGGATTTATTTATTTCTCCTCATTCTTCTAGCTATGAGCCTGCTCCTGACCCCCACTGCCTTGAATCTGGACAATTGCAGCCATATCATAATCCTCCTGGGGTTTATAGCCTCCTCTCACTCTCATCCATGCTTCTCACTGCTGCCACAGGACTCTCCCTCACACACCTCCATCAATGAATCATTGTTGACCAGGTACAGATCAGCATGTTCAACTCAAAAGCAAGCCTTTCATTACTGATCCCAGCTTGCCCTAACCCTCCTCACTTTCTGCTTTTTACTAATGTTATCATCTATTTCAGGCAGATCATTACCTACTTGAACACTCTGGTATGTGGACTTGAAAATCGTCCGACTATTTATTTAGCATATACCTTATTGAGTGCCTGCCTCCTTTGTACCAGGCACTATATACTACGTATGCTACAACACAAAACATGATTCCTGTCCTTTTGAGGTTAAAATATAGTTAAGAAGGAAATCACTAAAACAACTGCAAAGAAAATCAATTGACTTTTAAAAGGTCTGTACAGGGTACTAGATAGGTACCAGGAAGTGTCTGTTACCCACATTTGGGAGGTCAGAGAAAGGTTCCCAGGGGAAGGAGGATATAACCTGACATCTGATACCTGAAAGACAAGATAGCTTTGCTAGAAAAAAATAGTGTAGAGAGAATAGCATGTGTGAATCCTCCAGAAGGAAGACTATGGCTCATTTGGCAAACTAAAAATAGTTGAGAACATCTGAAAAGTAGAGTGCAAAGGAGGTAGAGGGGAGGGGAGGGATGAAAGATGGTTTGCAATCACTGTTATGGGTTTGTAAGACATTTGAACCCCACCCTCAAGACAATGAGGAATCACAAAGAAATTTTGAGTAGGTTAATTGAAATGTTACCATTTGAGATTAAATGTTACCATTTGAGATGACACTGCCAGGGGCACCTAGATCATATAAGTTACCATTTCTTCTTTATAAAATGTAGCTGTATAAAGCAAATACATTTCCTAGCAGAAAAGGGGATGTCAACTCCAGTGTAGCAACTGATTTTTATCCCAGGAATCTGAAAGAGATCTGAAAGATCTACATTCAAGCCTTCCTTGAGCTGTCCACCACTTGGGCACTTCACTGTGCCTCAGTTTCCTCCTTTGTCAAATGACGGAAATTGACTATATGATTTCCCAGGCCTCTCCCAGCTCCTTCCTCCTCCGAATCCTAGCCTCTTGCAGATAGTTATTTTAAAGCTAAAAATTTGCTGAGAAGAAACATCTGAGGAACTTGTTAAAATCATAGAAACCCACACCTCATCCTCTGAAATATGGGTATTGTAAGTGTGAAGTGGGAACATTAAAAAATAACATGTCCCAAGTAAATCTTAAACACTGGTCCTCAGAGCAAACTTTCTAGAAACCCTATGATAGAAGGATGGGTCCCCACATTTAAATAGAAAAGAGGTTGGGGTTGGCCACTCTTTCTGGAATTGACCCCTATACAGTTAATCAAAAAGAACCCCAAGAATCTAATTATATATTTAGAATGTAGAAGCCAAGCTAGAAGAGATCACATCATGGAACTGAAATGAACCAAATAAATATTGCCCCTTATTGATTTCGTGCTGTGTGCCCTGCCCTGTGCCAGGTACTTGACACCCATTAGCTCCTCTAATTGTCACAACCAGAGGGGCAGCATCACTAGGTTCCAACATTAGGGGCTAACATGTGGAGAAGAAGGCCTGTGGTATTTGTGGGTGAGGAGTAAGCATCACAATGGTGAGACTTGGGTTATCTTTTCTGGTTACCCATCATCTTGTCATTGGTATTCCAACCATCTATGGAACATATTCACTCTTTGCTTTAGTGTTGTTTCCCCAACATTTGAAAATTTTAACCAAATCGACTATCTTGTGAATATATTACCATAATACATGATTGAAAATATGCCATTCCTTTAGAACACACTCAAGGAAATCAATTTCCCACCGCTGCCTTGCCTTTCAGATATGCTCAAAGTACGTAAGATGAAAATAAAATGCATCAAATAATTCATCTATGGAAATCTTTGCAGGAAATAATCCATCACCCTTTGAGACAGTCAGGCTCTTAAATCAGGGTGAGTGCCTGCATATAAAACCACAATTAATATCAAATTAGAACAAGCCTAACACCAGGTACTCTCAAACAATGAAAGAAATGAAACAAGGAGAATTTGATTCCTAAAGCTAAGTGGGGATTCAGAATTAACCAAGGAAACAGGTGTTCTGACATTAAGAACCGTTCCTTGTTATCACCATAACATGTTCTTGGCATAGAGGAAAATGACACTGTAGCAAGGATACCATGGTGTACAAAGCTTTAAAGCAATGCTTGCCATGAATTTTAGTTCAAGGTCACTCTGTATCCTTCCACTGCAAAGGTTAGTTTCCAGAGAGAACTCACTCATCAGTGCTCACTACCAATCACTTTGCCAGTGAAACTCCCATGGAAAAAAAAACAAGAAAACTCTCATCTTAGATGACAAGATGGCCTGGTGGGGCAAAATAGACTTTAGAAACGGGCAGAACTGGGTTGAAGTCCACGCTCCACTACTCTCTAGCTCTGTGCCTTGGTAAGTTGCAAAACTTCTCCCGGCCTGTGCTTCCTCATTTGTAATGGGGATAATAACCAGTACTTTAAAGGCAGATCATAAAAATGAGAGATAACAGGTGTAATAAGCCCAGGACACAGATTGGTAAAGGAAGGCATTCCATAGACAGTAACCATGATAACTGACTGGTATTCCAGTGGATTGGCTTCCTTGAGCTGAAGCACAAACAGCACCCTCCCCTGAACACAAGGGTCTGTTACAAAGTGAGTTTCTGAGCCTGCAAAGCTGTGCGTTGTTCTACAGACATGCTCAACACTCAGCTAAAAATGGGCTTCAACTTTCAACAATCTCCACTGTGGTACAAAGCCTTCCTTACAATTTAGTAGTAGGCATTGTTCTACACAGGGATTTTCAACTTTTTGTTGCCAAAAACCCCAAGAAACCATGTTTTGAGACTCTCGTGTATCAAAAGGTGGCACATATTAAATAATAAACTTATTGTCCCACTCTATTACTCCTATCATTAATAATTTGCTCACATTCGTTTTGAACTGGCATCATTCATTCAGCAATGGATATCTATAGAATACAATGTGTTAAACACCTGGGACACAATGCTGACCAGGAGTTGTTCCCTGCTCACAGTTTAATGAGGAGACAGACAAGTTAAAGGACTGAAGGATGAATGAGAACTAACCAAGGAAGGAGACACAAGAAGAATGCTTTGGGCCAAGGGAGCAACAAGTGCACTCCTGATTATAGGGGAATTATTTTCAAGGCTTCGAGGTGAGAGAACAAGGTGAGTTCCATAAAGGGCAGACTTGGTGTGGCTGGAACATGACCTTCCCATCATAGTTAGTCCTGCAACGACTCATGTTGGTCAAACATTTGATTCCATTAGACTTACTCCAAATGTCCCCCAGACCACTGGTGCTTTCACAGACCTCTAAGAGTTTGCAGAATCCAACTAAGAGTAACAAAGGGCTTTAGGCCAAACAAATCCAAGCTAAATTCCCAGCTCCACAGTTGAGTGCCTACACAAACTTGGACAGGTCACATGTCATCTCTGAGCCTCAATTTTGACATCTATCCACAGAAGAATAATAACTACCTTGTTGAGTAGTTGTGACCATTAAATACAGCAATGATTCAGTTAAAGTGCCTAATGCGTGCCCTGATACACGGTCGGCACTCAGTTATAGCCATTAGCTATTATCAATAGCTGAAATCCATAAATTTTCAATTGGCAAACACTGAAAAGTGCTTGTGGTCAGAAACCAAGTATATCAAATTTAGAGTTTTCTTTTTGGAGACCAAAACCCCTTATTAATAATAATCATACAATGATAATACTATTACTGAGTACTTACTCTGGGCCAAACACCATGGGAGGCATTTATCTTAAATTCTTAATCAAGTCTTGCAACCATCCTATGAGGTCACTTGCATTTCATGAAACACTGCTCCCATTTTCTACAAAAATAAAAGAAAAAGTTCATGAACTCAAATGTATTTTGACATTTTAGATCAAAGAAAGTTAAACAGGATTATTTCCTTCGGAACTTCTCAAGGACTTTAACAATATGCATTATCAAATCCAAGATAGAGAAGAAGAATCTAAAGGGTTTTCTAAATGTATTTGACCATTAAATCCCTTTTTGGTTGGATGCATATTAAAATACCTTTCAAACATACATTGTGAAAGGCTAAAATAAGAATTATCAGCTCCATTTTATACCTCAGAAAATGGGGGCTCCGAGAAGTTAAGTAACATGCCTGATGTCCCACAATTAGCAAGCTGGATGGGCTATGACTTGATACCAGGTCTTTTTTTAATTCCCAAAATACCATTCTTAATCATAGAACAATTATTTTCAACATTGCCTCAGTTCTTGGAAACTATTTAGGATGCAAACGAAGCTCAGGTTATTCTGGGTAGGATGGCTTCCTGAATAAGACCAAAGAAAATCGTAAGGTATCAAGTAAGTCAGCTGCCTGAGCCTAACTGGATAGGGGTTATCCCCTGTGCTGTAGAAACGCAGAAGGGATCCCAGAACCAATTATCTTCTACTGTAAACTTGTTAAGCCCCAGGAGAACCCAGCTAGAATTCTAACCTTATTATCTCTAGCCATAGTCTAGGCTGTTTCTCCTAACTCATAACACTACATAACACACACTGTATGTGGCCCAATTCTTCTTCATACTGCTCACTATTATAGTGGTGGTTAGTGACAGGTCACACCTGGCTGTTCCCTCGGCAAAGGCAATTGCTGCCCACCACTGACATATTGCTAAAGTAAATAACTCACTTAGCTTAAACCTAATAATCCTTCCATGAAACTCAGAGAATATGAAAAAGAATTACCCCATCCAGTTCCCTAGGCATTATGGGAACAGGCGAGATTTTCATTGACTCCAGCAGACCATATGTTTGAAGGTCAAACAACACCTGGGGATTTCTTTGAAATACACTAATTGAGCCTGGATGATTTAGAGTCAGTCTTGCTGAAAGGCTCATGGATCACCAATGGGAAGGCAAGACCTGGTTTTGAAAACTCTGGCTTCTCCAACTTTAGCTTTGTCAATTGGCAATGAATAGTTGATGCTGTTCGAAGATTAAAACCTGGACCACACTGAGTAAAGAGAAAAAGAAAAGATGGCTTTCAAACGTGCTATGAAAAAGAGATTTGGCCCCAGGTGTTAAGGGTGGTAAAGAAATCAGAACCAGCCAAAGGAAAATCAGGCAGAGAGCCGAAAAAGGAATAGCTCTCAACCACCAAATGTGCACCTAAAGCACCTGGGAAATAAGTTAACAATGCGAGCTTCCCAGCTGTCCTTTTCCTTTTGTTCCCCTTTTAGTTGGTTTTCATTGAAACCTTGTTTGTAAGAACAACACAGAGTTGTCACATACAGAGACCAGTTTGATTCAGACTGGGAAAACAAAACAAAACAAAACAAAACATGGAGTTCACCTACCTGGTTTACATCACAGGCCACCAGTTAGTTGATTTGCTTTGTGCACAGGCAGCTCCTACCTAACAGCCAAAGGTGGGAGTGGAAGGGGCTCTTCTTGCTTAGGCTAGGCCTCCTGGTTTCTCACACACAGCACCTTGTAATTCTTAGCATTCATAGGCATTGGGGTGAAATACTTCCCCAGTGGACTGTTAATATGTTTTTCCCTACTAGACTGTCGACTATATGAGGGGCACACCATCTTGGTCACTGCCCCATCTCTGGGACCTAGCACAGTACACCTAGGTGCTCCCTAATTATTTGCTAAATAAATAAATGAATGGCATGAGGAACCAATGACAAGGCTCATATGAATTTCCTGGAGAAAAAATATGGAAAGATACATAATTTTTGAAGAAAAAAATTGAGACATTGCACAGGCATTTGTTTTTGTCTAATAATTTTAAAATGTACATTCATGTCAAGAATTACACTATTTGGTCTTAACCACATTCAATCATTACAACTGCAGGAGATTTTGGAAATTGGAATAATGATAACAGTGGAGTTGTAAAAATAATGATGATCCATAATGATGATGAACTGAACTTGTAAGCCTGGACCTGTGCTACGTTTTGTCCATGTATTACCTCATTTAATTGTCTCAACAACCTATGAGATAGGTATCCCCATTTTATAAATGAGGGGGCTGGGAGCTGACCATAAGAAATCCAGTCTGTGTGTATTCTCAAACAGTATTCAAGATACTGTATGGAAAAGCTTATTGATTTCTGCATTCATTTATTCAAAAAATACCTGAGCACAGGCTCTAGCCTAGTACTAGACACTGTAGACAGTAAGCAAAACAGATAATTTACCAATTCTTTTGGAGTTTACAATCTAGTGGGAGAGACAGAGATTAATCAGTTACCATACAAATAAGAGAAAAAAATCAACAACAACAACTAAGTGCTAGGAAGGAGAAGTATATAGTATTAGGAGGAATTAGTCCTGGCCAGCTTTCTTGAGCTAAGTCCTGAAGGAAGAATGGAAGAAGAGAAAGGAAGAGAGGGAGGAGCTTTCAAGAAAGAGGAAAGAGCTGTGCAAAGGCCCTGTGGTAGAAAGACACATGGTGCTATATAAGGGAGTTAAGAAAGCTATCAGAGGTGAGAATGGAAGGGCAAGAAGCCAGATGTAGCCAGAAAGGTAGGCTCGAGAGCAGTGATTTTCAAGCTTGAGTGTAGATATCAGAATCATCTGAAGGACTTGTTAAAACACAATCTGCTGGATCCCATCCCCAATTGCTGACATGTTAGATCTGGGATGGGGCCAAGGCTTTACATTTCAAACCACACACTAGGATAATACTGCTGCACACTGAGAACCACTGCCCTGCTCTATACAGCACCTGGGGGGCCAGGGGATGGACTCCTGATTCTGTTCTACAGAGAATGAAAAATCACTGAAGGAGAGTCCAAGCATGGAGATGACATAACCCTGCTTATATTTTGGAGGGAAGAGAAAGTCCCTCTAATTGTAGGGTGGGGGAAAGAGTATATGTAGCGAGGCCACTGTGGGTGCAGGCAGGCCAATCAGAAGGTATGTTGTTGTTCAAAAAAGAGATAATTGTAACTTGGACTAGGTATGACAGTGGAGACAGAGAGAGGATGGTGAGTTTAAGAGAGACTTAGGAGGGTGAAACCAATAAGGCTTGGTGACGACTATGACAGTCAAGGGAGAGAACAGCTCCTTGGCCTCTCCTTGAGCAATGAAACCCTGAGAGAGACCCGTGATGAGGACCAGGCCTGGAGATCACAAGCTCAGTCTAAGGCTTGATGAATGGGAGGTACCTCTGAGGCATTCAAAAGATGGCAAGCAGACAATTAATAAATATATGGGTCTGGAGTTAAGTGGCAAGATCAAGACTGGAGATAAAAATTGTTAGTCATCTGAGAATGTGTGTGATATGAAACCATGAGGGTAGATGAGATCACCAGGCAAAGGAGTCAGAATAAGAAAAGCAAAGGGCCTAGGATCTCCAACATTTAACCTCTGGATAGAAGATGAGCCAACAAAGGAGAAAGACAAGGAGCAATGATAATAGGACAAAACTCAGAGGGAATTGTGCCCTGAAGCCAAAGTAGGGAAAGCAGCACTAGGCAATAATGCAAGTGCTTCTCGGAAGTCAACTGAGGTGAGGACTAAGCAACATCTACATGATTTAGGAAGATGGAGGTGACCATAATGAAAGCTGATTTGGCAAAGGCAGAGAGGAGATATGGGGACTAGGGTATAGGTGAAGTTGGGGAGAGAGAGTGTTTCATCCCCAGCCTTCCTTTGGTATTAGTTTCACTCTCCTCCTTTTCCAGTTAAGCCCAAACTCATTATTTCTCCTCCCTGTTTACTTCCAAGTGAATCAGGAGTTCACTCTTTCCCTTTTTTTATTTTTTACCTCTCATTTTCTCTTCCTAACACTCTAACTTGACTTGTGGTCCCATTACATTCTTATTAAATACAGTATATGTTTTTAATTTGTTGTACCAACCCACAGAATAGTTGCAAAAATTGACCTACTCCGATCAAGAAAGATCCCATCTCCTATTTTTTGTTAAAGGAGATCTCAAGAATGCAAGACCCCACATCCTGTTCTTATTACTCTCACTGAATTTTGGAGAATGGACAGTCATAGAAAGATGTGCTGACTAGGTCAGCAGAAGATAAAAGCAACGTACAGAACCCCTGTACTTACACGAGGAGTCTGTGTTTACATGAGAAAAATTTTTTTTGCGGAGCCCCAAATCGCTCCCTGCTTAACTAGGACACAAACCTTGGCTCTGCAACTTACCAGCTGTGTAACCTTAGACAAGACACTCAACCTCTCTGAGACTCATTTTTTTACTCATGCATAAAATAGACACAAACCTTAAAGTATGCTTGTAAAGGAGTCACTCTTTGATACAATACCTAACTCATGTTAAGCAATTAACACATTCCAATAGTAACTATAGTGGGCCAAGCAAACACAGAGAAGGATGAAAAGCAGTACTTCAAGAATGTATTGTTTTCCAGAAATTATTCTTAAATTCCAAGTATTTCTTTGGGCTTTTCTATACGAATGCCTTTAAAGAACTTTAAAATCCATTACACTTTTAAATTCATTCACTATGGATTGTGCCTTCTTTGTTCAATATTGTACTCTTCCCAAAAAAGAGGTTGTAGAAGGTGCTTTTTAAAATTAAATACTCCCAAGCTTTAAATATTTAGCTGCTATTTCAATAAAGACAAGTGATGAGGTGGTTATAAAACAATGAGAAAATACATGAATTGTACTGTTTGGTTTTATTTAAGGATAGGCAGATAAAACAAACAAAAGGGGTTGGGGGAAAGCATGGCCTAGTACATTTCCTTAGGGAAAAGAACCGGAATAGACAATGGAAGTGTATACCATTCATTCATTCATTCATTCATTCATTCAACAAATCAGCTCTGAACACTTACTTAGTAGTAAGGCCCTGGGGTAGCATCAAAACCAAAGGATTCAGATTTTGTTTTGTTTTTTTCCAGCTCTCATCCTGTCAAATGCAGCCTTGACTCATTGTTTAAAGTAGAAGTAGAGTCAACAGATCAGATGCCAAAGAGAGAAGAAATGTGATTTATACAAGGATTTTCTGCAGCTATTCACAAGGAAACCATGAAATTGCTGCATCAGAAGTTTCACATCAAGTTCATGATCTGTCTATTGCCAAAAGAAATGTTTTCTAGAAAAATTCTCCATCCAGTAGCGCCACTAAGAAACTCACAAGAATAATAGTAATAATGATACAAACTTTTACCTTCCGTATTTTAAAGCAGTGTGCATGTGTTTGCCTGTTATCAACTGGGGCAGCCACTATAGAAAACAGTTTGGAGGTTCTTCAAAAAATTAAAAATGAATCCAGTAATTCCTCTTCTGGGTATTTATCCAAGACATCCAACACGCTAATGCAAAAAGATATACATACCCCTATGGTAATTGCAGCACTATTTGCAATAGCCAAGATATGGAAGCAGCCCAAGTGCCAGTCAATAGATGGTTGGATAAAGAAGATATGGTTACATATATACAGTAGAATATTATACAGCCATAAAAAAGAATGAAATCTTACCATCTGTGACAACATGGATGGACCTCAAGGGCATCATGCTAAATGAAATAAGTCAGACTGAAAAAGACAAATACCATGTGATCTCACTTATATGTGGAATCTAAAGAACAGAATAAACAAACACACAAAACAGAAATAGACTCATTGATACAGAGAGCAAACTGATGGTTGCCAGGTGGGAGGGGAATAGGGGAGTTGGGTACAAAAAATGTGAAAGGATTAAGAAATACAATTGGTAGTTACAAAATAGTCATGGGATGTAAATTATAGCATAAGGAATATAGTCCATAATATTGTAATAACTATGGATGTTGTCAGATGGGTCCTAGATTTATTGAGGTGATCACTTCATAAGTTATTTAAATGTCTAATCACTATATTGCATACTTGAAACTAACATAATATCATATGTCAACTGTAATTGAAAAATAAAACTTAGTTTTTAAAAAGAAACTAGGAATTGGTGGTTACAAAATAGTTACAGGGAATGTAAAGTACAGCACAGATGTAGTCAGTAATGTTGCAACAATGATGTATAGTGTCAGGTGGGTGCTAGACTAATCAGTGAGATCACTGCATAAATTCTATAAATGTTTACCCACTATGCACCTGAAGCTAATATAAAATGATATTGAGTGTCCACTGTAACTGAGAAAAATAAGTACTTTTGAAAAACCTTCATGAAAGAGACAGACATTATTATCCCCATTTTAGAGACAAGGAAACTAAAGCTAGGCTGATTTAAGAAATTTGTCCAACATCACAAAGTTTAAGAGGCAGAACTGAGCACTAACTAAAAGCATGTGCTCAGTGGTATACCTTTTCTTTTTAAAATTAACTTGCTTTTGAGTCCAAAAAGAAAAAAAAAACCCTCTAGTTTTGGGTTTAAAAAATTCTACATTTGTATGTACCCTCTCCATACAAATCTAGTGTGAAACTACTTTTTCTCCACCAGCACATTTTCACTTTCTTTTTTTTTTTTTTTTTTTTTTAGCTTCTCTGCAAAAAAGCATTGGGTACCCAGCTCATTTTTCATCTTCCCAAACCCGTTTTCCCCACCACCTCTCCACACAGGGGAGCCCATCTAATTGGCATTTGAGTACTTTCTACAAATTAATCACTGAATCCTGAAGCTCAGGAAAGTTTCTCATTCTAACCCAAGAGCAACAACTATTTTTGGCACCAAAACAATGTTTTCACTTACTATCATGAAGGCCTCTGAGAATCAAAGGAAATGGCAGGACTGTTAACTGTGAGGTCATCTAATGCTGGTGGCCCGGAGACCTAAGGAAAAAGGATATTCTTTTCTTGGAAAAAGGATATTCTTTCCTTGGGGTAAGGTTTTCTTGCCATAAACTTGGTCTTTTATTGTACCCACTGTTTTTTCAAGGACAGCCATCTTCCTAAGGAACTTTTTGAAAAAGGCTTTCATGGGTCATTTGGAATTTTCACTAAGACATAATAACCCTGGTTAAATAAGCAGCAGATTTCTGTGCTATTTGGGGGGTTACTTTCTTATACAAGATCTAATCATTTCATACTAAGGGTCTGTATGTTTTGTGAAGTTCTGAGGTCAGGAAAAACACAAAGATCCTGTTTTCCACTTAGCATAGGTTGTATCTTAAACCAGAGGTATTTTTCTTTTAAATTTGAATAAACTTTTTGGAGCATTTATTATATGCCAGTCTCTGTGCTAAAAGGTCATATATACCATTGCTGTGATAATCCTTACAAGAACTCTTGGATGTGTGAATTATAATTATTGTAGTCCCCCGTTATTCACAGTGGATACGTTCTAAGATCCCCAGTGGATGCCTGAAACCACGGATGTACAAAACCCTATATATACCAGGGGTGCCAAAAAAAAGTGTACAAGTGGACTCTCCGGTCAGTGTTGTGCAAGCAATAGTTCACTATAATCATAAGTGTCTGGACGCTGATGGGAAGCACTTTGAGCACCTCTTGGAATTGCAGATGTCAAACATGACTTGTATGCATCTTTTGTTATTGATATATACTGAGTATTACAATTTTAATACAGTTTTTTTCCTTTCTTAAAATGTGTATACTTTTTTTGGCACCCTCTATACTATGTTTTTTCCTATACATTTGTTCCTGTGACAAAGTTTAATTTATAGGTTAGTCACAGTAAGAGATTAACAATAATAACTAATAATAAAATAAAACAATTATAGCAATATACTGTAATAAAAGTTGTGTGAATGTGGTCTCTCACTCTCTCAAAATATCTTACTGTACTGTACTCACCTTTTCACTTAAAAGAAGCACTGTATGGCTTCTCTTTGGCATAACTGAATTGCCAGCATCACTACTCTTCTGCTTTGGGTCCATTAGTAAAGAAAAAAGGGTTACTTGACAACAAGCTCTGTGGTACCACTGAGCCAGCTACTAAGTGACTGATGGGTGGGGAGTGTATATAATGTGGAAACTTTGGACAAAGGGATGATTAACATACAGGACAGGGCTGGGGGGACAAGGTGAGATTTTAGCACATTACTCAGAACAGTGCACAATTTAAAATTTATGAATTCTTTATTTCTTGAATTTTGCATTTAATATTTTTGGACTACAGTTGATCACAGGTGACTGAAAACTACAGAAAGCAAAACCATGCATGAGGGATACTACTGTCTTCTCATTTTACTGCTGCAAACATTAAGTAACTTGCTCAAAATGACAATTTTTGAAGCTGGGTGACAGATACAGTAAGAGTTTATTGTACAGCAGGTCCTTGAATAACATTGTTTCCTTCAACATTGTTCTGTTACAACGTTGGTGAGAAAAAATAATCAAATCCCATCGGCACCACTCACTTGTCTGTGTATAGTTCACACATTCTCCCCATGTCTGTGTGGGTTTTCTCTGGGGATTCTGGTTTCCTCCCACGTCCTAAAGATGGCTATGTGAGATGAACTGGCCTGTCCACATTGTCCAAGTCTGAGTGAGCATGTGGAAGATGGGAGTTTTCCCTATGATGGAAGGGCTTCCTACCCCGGGCTAGTCTCCATGACCCTGAACTGGAATAACTGAGTTGGAAAATAATTATCTTACTGGTATTTAATAATCTTTTTGAAATATATGTATAGCCCACATTTATTTTACTGTTTAATATTAAAAATGTTTGGGATCTTTATTTAGAAGTTTGGTGATATTTTTGTGACCAGAGATATGCTGTAGATACTTAACTCTTGTTCATATCAATTAGCCTGTGATAAAATTGGTTTTATTATACATAATTTTGCTTGAGTCCCAGTTTCCAAGAACCAATTACTTATGTTAAGTGAAGACTTATTGTACTATTTTCTCTAATTTTATTTGTGTTTAAAACATCTCACAATACAATATTGTATAATTGCTATTGATTTTACATTAACTCCCCCAAAGGCATCCAGCTCATGAGTAGAGCTTGTGGTTTCAAATCCAAGTCTATTAGCCTGCAAAGCCCAGGCTCCTAAACTTGAACATAGTGTTGACTATTGCCCAGTGGATAATATTAGCTAATGTCTACTTGATTTCAAAACAACTTCCTAGAAAACCAAAACCAAAACCAAAATTATTAGTCCATTTTATGTACTCAGCAGCAGGCACCCCTTCTAAAATGACACTTGGATTGAAATCCTGGAGATACCATGTTACAAAAAACATTTCCTAGATAAAATCGATGAGAGTTTTTTAAGACCAAAGCTGCATGCTCACCATGAATAAGCTTACTTGCTTTATTTATTTATTTATTTATTTATTTATTTATTTATTTAGCTTGCCATCTGTGGTATAAACAGCCCCTTCTTAATGGGTATTGCAGGCCCAAGAAGAGCAAACATGGCATCTGGTTTCAATTCCCCCAAAAAAGTAAGCGCCACATTTTCTGTTTCCTGGTTATTTATTTCTCAAGAGAGAAAATCATCTCAAATATGATCAGAGGATCTTTGAGAATGGATCTAGATGATTCTTTTATTAAACACCTAACAACAATACACAGCTCATGTTTCTTTATAAGCAATCACTATTTTGATTTTATTTTATGGTTTCATTCTTTCGCTTCTTAAAGTGACATAGAAAATATATTTGTTTTCTAAGCAAAAGCAATGTTTATTTTCTCCTGGTAGAATCTCACAAGCCCCTAAGGTACATGCTGCCATCCTCAGATATTGGGAAACCAGGGCTAGGACTTACCCTGGCACCAACTCTCTAACAGCATTTATGAACAACTGCTTAGCCCCAACTGTTGGAGGCTTTATGCCATGCTTTGTCATTCCATTATGTCCTTGAGGAAACATGAGATTTTTTCCTCCCACCAAAGTTTGGTTTAAATGGAACTCAGACTTGCCTGAGGAATAGTTTCTGGAGAAGCATGGAGTTCTGGGAAGCATCAACCATATGTCAGGGAGTGGGGGAAGCATTACTTTGTTTGTAAAAAGAAGAGAAAGAAACGCTGTAGAGCTTAAGAACATAAACTGGCAGGGAGGGGATGTTGTTGGGTTGCGTTCTTTACTTATCACTAAAATGGCTTATTCAGATAAATCTTCTCAGTGGAGACACTTCTGATACTGTGCTTTCTAAACATGAGGAAAACATTTTGAGCCACTGAAAATACTGATAAGGCCGTCTTACAACAGCTGTTTTCTTGGCCAAATTGGTTATTCCATAAACACCCACACCAGATATAAGTCATTTAAATATTGCAAAAAATATTAAAAGGCCCATCTACCTCTTGTTAAAACAGATGACTAATATTTGAGCAAATATTATGTTGGTGCTAGAAAAGTAAGATCAAAAGTCGAGCAAAGGTTCACCTCCACTCCACTCGCAGTCCAGCCCCAACCCCCAGTGAATTTAAGCAAACATGTCCTGTAATTCTCAGGCTCGATGTCTTAACCCAGGAGCTTTGTTCTTATCAAACCCTGCATCCCTTTTCTATTACAAACTTCTCATAACGTAACCAAACTACACACACAGTTTGAGAATATTAACATGACCTCCCTACAATAAAGAGGAGAAATAAAGAAAATTAATTTATAATAAAAAAAACACATTTGAAAGTATAAGTGCTCAGGCATGATTATACTAAAAATCATACTGATGCTTTCATCCACTTACTAGCATATTTTGGATTTAAGAAAAGTGGGAGTGCTCACAGGATGTGTCTATTCTTTTTCTTTCAGTTTCACATTTTGAAATGAGAACTAAGTAAGTATCTTTGCATAGAATTACTATGAGTGTGACAGCCACAAACTCAAACTGATACTCAAAACCAAATTGTCACAAGTGGCATTGTCATCAGTGATACGATTTTCTGAAATGGTGAACAATGCTTGGTAAAACTCTGAAGGTAATTAACTACAACCTACCCTATGTAGTTGCATTCCTGGAAGATATAGTGATATTAAATCTTTATCTATCTATCTATCTATCTATCTATCTATCTATCTATCTATCTATCTATCATCGATCTACCTATCATCTATCCAGTCTAGGTTCTACATAAGATAATCATATGCACCTTTTTCAACCAAATGAATGTCCAATAAGATATTTTAAAGTCATACAGGTCACAGGAAAATTTCCTATTTTGTGTGTCCACCTCATCCACTCACTGCAGGTTGGCTAGCATCCCGAGACTCTTCCCACTAAGTGCCAGTAGTATTCCCCCAGTTGTGACTACCTAAATCATTCCTGTAAATTTCCAAAAATCTTTCTGGTGGTTGAGCTCCATTTGAGAACCAATGTCTAATGGAAACACCAAGGCAACACCCTCCATTGCTTTCCTGCACAATTCATACTGCAGTTGCCCCAGGGATGCTCTATTTTCACCTTCATCCTTCATCCCTTTTACAGCTCAAACAGGTTGGTCCTTCACCTTTGACTTTGCCTGCCACTAACTCTTTTATCTGGAACAGATCTCTCCTACTTCTGAATTCCCATTCCATTGATTATCTTTGGGTTTACGTAATTATCTACTAGACCATGCTGATATTTCAAAGTTTCATAGAAACATGTTTTGTCTCTCTAAATCAACTGTAAACTCCTTAATAGCAGTCTTTTATAGCATCCTTTTATAGTTATTACAGAATAACACAATTCTGTAGAGGCACCTATGGACTGAGGTTGAGTTAAAAAAGCTAAAAGTCTAGGAATGTAGATTTTATACTTTTGGGACTCATGAAAATGCAAATTTGGAGCAACCGACTGTAACTCAAACTTCCAAGTCATTATTCCACCTGAATATTATTCCCATAGTACAAATTCACTCTGATTCCAATTCACAGCTCTGGTAATCTTACTCAGACCCATTTTGAACTTATTTCTGTCACTCTCAGATACAAATCCATCTATATTCTCTAAGTCAGTTTCTCAAGCTGTGGTCTACCTGTGCCAGAATCAACTGGAATACTTGTAAAAACAAGATAAAACAAACAAAACAAAAAATCAATATTGGGTGCTGACCTTAGAATCTACACTTTAAGTAACACAGCTCTATATAATATACATCCATTCAATGAAACTAGTTTCTTCATCATAAAACCATTCATCTATATTTCTTAAATGTTAATAGGCCTTTTAGATCAAATAGGGAATCCAGTCAAAGTAGTAAGACAGCCTCTAATACGACGCTTAAAATCCTCCAGACCACAAATCTCATGAAAACCAAGGTCAAGGAGTGGACTCATTTTTGCACTTGACTTTTAGTTAACTGACTAATTTATTTCAGGGTTGTAACATTTGGCATTTGTTCATTATTCCATCATTGTTTTGTCTATGTAATGCATCATTCTGCTAGTCAAAATCATATTCATTACCTAATGTATTCAAATATATAAAGTTGAAAAAAATAAATTCATGCCAAAAGTACTTCAGAAGACTTATTCCAGGCGGGGGTGGTGGTGGTGGTGGTGGTGGTGAAGAATAGGTATTTCCTTGCAATGCATTTCTTCAGGACTGTTTATCCTGCTTACTCCTATCCCCTCTTCCCTACTTGGGCCTGGCATATATTGGACAAGTCATAAGAATGAATGAGTGAAACATTCATATAAAAATGTGGACTGGAACACAACATTTAACAAGTGACAACTCATTCATTTGATAAATATGTGTACATTTCTTACTGTGTGGATTTAGCTTCATGAGGCCACTGCCACTGTGTGCAAGAAGTTAAACCTTCCAATAATCACAATAGCTATATTTGTGGATTTAATCCGTGTCAGGTGCCATGTTGAGTATTTCACAGATATTATTTCATTTAATCCTTATAGAGACCCCAAGGAAGCAGCCATTACTCTTCCCATTTTGCAGGAGAAAACTAAAGCTTAGAGAAGTGAAGTATCTTTCCACATAGAAGTGGAATTCCAGCCCAGGTCTGTCCACCTCGAAAGTCTATGCTCTTAATCATTTCACCCTTCTCTTTAAGTTGGGGTGATGGGAGATGTGTGTATCAAAAAAGACAATGATCAGAAAGCTGGAGGTCACAGAGTCAAACAGGCTGAAGTTTCAAGGTGATGATAATAACCTTATAAGGAATGAGTTCAGAGCCAGAAGTGAGGATAGAAGGCAGCAATGGAGGTGTGGGGGTTGAGGTCACTCTTGGAAGCAGAGTGGGATATATCAAATAAGAAAGGGCATTCTGGGAATGGAGACCACGGAGGAGTCAGCACCGTGCCCACTAAACATACAAGTGGGAGTGGAAGCCTGCAGGGAGGAAACAGAGTGTATGACTCAGAAGCTTGCCGCATATTCAGCTGGAAGCAAACAACACCAGGGGAGCCCACACAGCTCCCTGCACTAAAGCCTCAAGTCTCCGCAAACAACTTGCCTGCATCTCAGGTAACCCTGTCTTCTTTGTTTCCTAGCTCAGCTACCAAACTCTGCGAGTCACACCCTGGCCCCTCACATTTGTTCTTAGCCAGTTGTCTGCAGCTACCCAAAAGGAAGGAGGATGGAAGATGACATTACCTATCTGGGCTTCACTGCAGGCTGGGCCACCTGCCATCACTGAGAGGGAAGCCTCTGGAATTCAGGCTTAGTTTAGAGAGTCACCAAGAAGTAGGATACAGCTGCAGAGGGCTTAGCTGACCTACCCTACCACCAAGGGCAACAGACTACACCCTAGACGGACTGTGGAACAGTCACATTATGGTCCTTGTCCCTTCCTGAGTCCAGAGAGCCACTGATGGCATTTCTTCACCCTGCCTCTTCCCATGAAGACATGGCCTCCAGCTTCCCTCCTCAGGGCTGTTTGAGAAACAGGAGTAGAAGACTTGGGGTGTGTATCGGGAATGTGCAGTAAGGTGCACCTCTGTCAAGCTCTGTGCAACAAGATGAATCCCTTACTCACCAAGAAGTGACACTTGTTCTCCAGTAAAAATCCCCAAATCAAATTTAATATGGCATGCAATGTTAAATGCTTAGGGAAAAGGCACCAAATGTCTATGTCAGGCCCAGTATTAGGCATTTTGTATGGATCCATCTTGTGGAGTTATGATCACAACCACTCTGTGAGGCCAGCACTATAATCATCCCCATTTACAGCTGAGAGAAGAGAGGCAGAGCAAGGATAAATGCATGCAGTTCTACTATAATGCTTCTTTACTCTAGCATAACTGATATGTTAGGGAACAATTGGAGCCTAATGGGAATCTGTGATTTTCCTGTTTGCTTATGCTCAAGCCTCACTGCAAGAAACACTGGGTGAATGCAGAAACTACACCTGGCTGAACTGGACGGCATGAAAATGCACAAAATGCACACCTGCATCCCTCTCGACCATCCGCCATTCACCTCAGTTCACCTCATGTGTGATGAGCCACACCACCCACATCTGGCGTCTCAAATTTCCCTCTTATTCCAGATAACCCTGCTTCCAGCACTTGACAATTGCCCTAAAGCTGCGCCCCTTCCAAAGCCCACTTCCATGAGCAAACACCAGGTCTTTTTCAGGGCAAGTATTTATTGTCACATTTATGCATTTCCCAGTTATTTCACAAGTGTAAACTACCACTTATTAGATTCCTATCTTTTTTTAAAGTTATCACTGACAAGTTTTTACATGGTGTCCCTAGTCTCATTTCCCCCATAGCCTCTGTAGTTCTTATTGCCCAATTTTGCAAAGCACATGATTTTTAGGAACACGTATGTTGTGTTATAGCATAGCTATCTGTAACTTGCCCAAGGTCACATGATTAAGTAGTGGCCCAGGAGAGATTCAGACACGATCCGTGAAATGACCCAGCCTAGCTTCTTTTTTTTTGTTTTTTTGAGGGCAGTGTCACTGGCCCTCATATGTGGGATCCGAACTGGGGCCGCTGGCATCCCAAGCCAGCTCTTTTTTTTTTTTTTTAATTGGGGGATTGGGGGAGGGGAACAGCATTGGGGAATCTGGGAAGGGGAACAGACAAGTTGCTGTCTTTTTATTCTTCAGTCTAGTTGCAGAGGACGTTGCTTCACTGGCCCATGTTGGCATCGTCATTGCGCTCTTCCCGGATGAGGCAGATCAGTTGCCGGCCTCTGGATGGTTGCTCACCGCGGCTATTGGCAGCTCACTCTAGCTGCCAGCCACTCACGCTGGCTGCTGGCCACTCACTGTAGCCTATGGCAGCCCACTGCAGCAGGGACTGCAGCCTACACCGTCGCTGGGGCTTGCACAGCCCAGCTCCAGGTGGAGCTGTTGTTAGCTGTAGAGGGCAGTGTCACTGGCCCTCATATGTGGGATCCAAACCGGGGCCACTGGTGTCCCAAACCCAGCTCTTAACCAATGCGCCACTTGACCAGCTCCAGCCCAGCTTCTTAACCCCTGTATTATTCTGCTTTGACATATATGATTTCTTCTAATCTTCATGGCAGCTTTAAGAGGATCTCATACTTCCCATTTTACAATTGAAGAAATTGAGATTAAGAAAGTAACTCGCTCCAGGAAACCCTGGATTAAGTGAACTGTAAGGGGCAACTTTGAGATTCACTCTCGGGTCTGTTTTTCTCTAAGTACATAGCCAGATCAGGATTCCACAGTCTGTATAAATAGGAAGAGTTTGTGGTGAAGTTGTAACGCCCCAGGCCTAAACAGGTCTTCCCTAACAGTTCATTAATTCAGTTCTCCTTGATTAGGTGAGGAATAGGTCCTCAAAATTTGGAGCCATTACCTGAACTATTTATTTATTCACTTGCCTTTTTGTTGTTATTGTTGTTCTTTTATTCATTCCTTTATTGAGCAGTATTATGTTTCCTCTGTCTAAAATGCTCTAATACCAGACCTTTAGGTCTTACCTTGAACATCACTCGCAGGGCTGCCTTCCACAGATAAGGTAGGAGGTCCCCTTATATTTAATAGCATCCTTCCCAATACAACTACTAGCAAAGATGGCATGATTATTTTTGAAGAGTTCTTTGATCATTTTCCCCCAGGTAATGGCAAGCTCAATGAGAGCAGACCATGTTTGATTTTACTCTACGTGTACCCCGGATCCAGTGCCATACTACAAACATGGTAGGTACTCAATAAACACTTGACTGTTTGACTGATAATCTTGGACCTGGCCCTGATAGAAAAAGAAGCCCAGAGTACAGAGAACATCTTCAACCTAGACAGGCACCTCTTCAGCAAATAAAGTTTTAAAGGTTATTGAAATTCTTGAGCTGGAAGGATATGTCCCTGCAGTGTGTGCACAGAAGGACTATAAAGAAAAAATAGCTGACAGACAGAAAACTGATCCAAAACAGCTTCTATAAAGTGACTATGAAATCAGCAGGTTCCTTAGTCTTTTATCTGTTTCTGGATGGAATCCCAGGCAGAAAAGATAACCTTTGTCTCGGAACAATGTGGCACATCATATGTAAATGTAATGAGAGGATGAATTATTCCAGTCATTATGCCCATGATTTTCGGGAGACACTATCTGCTAAAAGCCCAGACTGAAAGAATATTGATTTCACTTTTACTAAGATAGACATTTAAGACTTTTTAAGACAGCAAATGATTGTTTGAAAGACCGACTTCAAAAAAACACCAGTTTCAAACCAGTTGGTGGGGAGAGGTGGGAGGAAGCAGAAATGGTGATGCAGCTACTTTAAGAGCCATATAGACAAGTTAGATCCTCTAGCTCTAGATTCTTCTGGAACACTTTGCATTTCTTCTCAGCATTTGGCTGTACTCACAGGATTTTATATCAAATTTTGTTTTAGGACCACTTCTAGGTTCAAAGCTGAATTTTACTTTTTCTGGGCAAATAATTTTCTTTATTCTTCTCACCTGATTTGTTTTGAAATCCAGAAGCCGCAGGTTGATGCCTTTTGGTAGTATTGGTAGTATAATAGTAGTGGTGGTAGGGAGTTTTCCCATCTCCATTAAATAGGACAATTTTCTAAATTACACACTATTGTGCTGATAGTAAATTATGCCTCCCGCAGAATGTGGAGGAGAGCATACGTGGTGAATTTTTAAAAATGAGAAAATGACAATATAGAACAGAAAGGTAGATTTGGGTCTATGCTAGTGAATTTGAACAATTATTTTCTTGTACTCTATAGCATCTTAAACTGTATGGCTGGGTTTTCTGCCACACAAAAGGAAGGAAGGAAATTAATGATTCTGAGTACCTTAAATATGCCAGGCATACTTATAGCCATAATCTTCCCAACATATTTTCAGGATAGCTCTATTGTCTTTATTTATAAATAAGGCAACAGAAGGAATGGTGAGTTCAGGGTTAGAGTAACAGTTGACAGAGGCTGAATTGGTACCCAGGACTATTTGATTCCTAAATGTCTTGCTCTTTACAGCACTTTCTTTGCCTCTTAGTTCATAAGATCAGGTGCACTCAGCAAGGAGGAAATTTTAGTCTTCAGATGGTGTTTTTTTTAAGTTTGGGGTTAGCAAACAATTTTTTCTCTTTCTCTACCTAGGTATGTTGGCATAGCTTTAATCCCCATTTTCCCATAGTGTTGGAAATTATATATATATATATATATATATATATATATATATATATATATATTCATATTCACTCATCATTTGTTGGTCCCTTTTTTGGGGGCCAGTCTTCTTTAATATCTGCCATAAAATGAAAATCCTGAAGCTGAAGAAGATCTTAGGGAGAATCTATTTTATGTGCCACGAATTGGTTGTATATGGGCTGAATGTAACTCCAGGCATGTTTTTTGTTGTTGTAGTTGTCCACTGGTCATTCTCTTTTAGCTAGTATAGCCATATATATGATGAGGTGTGATCACAAAATACAGTGAATACTGCTGCCGAGTGCCATCCAATGGAAAGGTAGGGATCTTCAATATGGGAAGTGGCACATCAAACCTCAGTAACAGTGTGTGACAAGTTTCAACTTGTTTAGTGCAATCAGTTGGGTGTGAGCTACGGTTGAGAGGTGTGTTTTAAAGTGCTGTGAATCATCCTCCATCATGACAATGCTCCATGTCACACATTGCTTCGGGTACGGCAATTTCTGTCAAAAAACATTACAATGTGTCCTCATCCACTTATTTACTGGATCTGGAACAATGCAATTTTTGGCTTTTCCCCAATGTCAAAATGATTCAGGACATACAGACAGCCACAACAGTGCAACTAAAGACACTCACGTAAGAGGACTTCCAGAACTGCTTCAGAAAGTGGCCAGAATCAGGATAAGTGTGTTTGAAGTGAGGGGGAGTATTTTGAGGGGGATTAATGGCAATGTGTCTCTTACTGTAATAAAAAATTTTTTATTGAAACATTTGCCATATGTTTTGATCACACCTCTTGTGTGTGTTTGTGTGTGTGTGTATGCTGATTGAGATATAATTCACATATGATACAATTCATCCATTTAAAATGTACAATTCATGGGCCAGCTGAGTGGCGCAGTGGTTAAGAGCTGGACTGGGAAGCCAGCAGCCCCGGTTCGGTCCCACATATGAGGGCCAGTGACACTGCCCTCAAAAAAAATAAAAAATAAAAAATAAAATAAAAAATAAAATGTGCAATTCAATTGCTTTAGTATATTTACAAAGTTGTATAACCATCACCACAGTCAGTTTTAGAACATTTTCTTATACCAATCAACAGTCATTTTCAATCTATCCCCCACAACCAAATCCCCCAGCCCTAGGCAACAAGTAATCCAATTTCTGTATCTATATATTTGCCTATTCTGAACATTTTATATCACGGGAACCATACAATGTATTACTGTTATTTCTGACTTGCTTTTTCACTTAGCACAGTGTTTTCAAGGTTTACCCATAATGTACCATATTATTATCATTTCATTTTATGGCTGTATACAACAATATTCCATTGTATGAATATACCATATATTATTTATCCCTTCATTCAGCTGATAGACATTTGGGCTGCTTCTGCCTTTTGGCCATTATGAACAAGGCTGCTATGAACATTGTTGTTGTGTGAACATGTTTTCATTTCTCTTGGGTGTGTATTTAACAGTGGAATTGCCAGACCATATGGCAACTGTACGTTTAACCTATTGAGGAACTGCCAGACTGTGTTTCAAAGTGGCTTCACATTTTTAATTTCCCCCAGAAGTGTATGAGGATTCTCATTTCTCCACATACTCACCAACATTGTTACTGGGTTTTTTTTATAGTCATCTTAATGGGTGTTAAATGATAGCTCATTATAGTTTTCATTTGTATTTCCCTGATGGCTAAAGATCTTTGCATATGTGTTTGGCAATTCACATATTTCCTTTGAAGAAATGTCTGTGTAAATCCTTTACCCATTGTTAAATTGGAGTATTTATCATTTTATTGTTGTTGTAAGAGGGTTTATATAATTTAGATGCAAGTCCCCTATCAGATATATAATTTGCAAATGTTTTCTCCCATTTTATGAGTTATCTTTTCATTTTCTTGAAGGTATTCTTTGAGCACAACAGTTTTTAATTATGATAATGTCCTAGTTATTTGTTTTTTATTGTTGCTTCCTGCATTTTGATGTCATATCTAAGAAGCCATTGCCTAGCAAAGTCATAAATGTGTACTCCTATATTTTCTCCTAAAAGTTTTATAGTTTTAGCTCTTGCATTTAGGTCTGTGATCTATTTTGTTTTAATTTTTATATATAGAATGAGGAACAGGTCCAACTTCACTCTTTTGCATGTGGACACCAAGTTGTTTCAGCATCATTTGTTGAAAAGACTATTTTTACTTCCATTGAATTCTCCTCATGACATTGTAAAAAATAATTAACTTACTGTAAATGTGAAGATTTACTTATAGATTCTCAATTTAATTCTATGTAACTATATATTTATCCTTATGCCAGTACATGTTGTCTTGATTACTAACTTTGTAGCAAGTTTTTAAAATTTGTGTGAGTCTTCCAGCTTTGTTCTTCTTTTCATGGTTGTTTTGCCTAGTCTGGATCCCTTGAACTTTCATACAAATATTGGTTCATCTTGTCAACTTCTGTGAAAATGCCATTATGGATTTTGAAAAGGATTGCATTAAATTTGTGGATCAATTTGGAGAATATAACCATCTTAACAATTTGTGTTAAGATGGTAATATTCTCCAATATTATAAACTACCCAGTACATGAACATAGAATGACTTGCCATTTATTTTGGTCTTCTTTAGTTTCTTTCAGCAATGCTTTATAGTTTTTGGAGTGTAAGTTTTGTACTTCTTTTGTTAAATTTATCCTTATTCTTTTTGATGCAACTGTAAATGGGATTCATTTCATATTACCACTTTCGCTTTGTCCACTGCTACTGTATAGATATATAATTGATTTTTGTGTATTTATCTGTGTCCTACAAACTTGCTAACCTCTATTAGTTTTTATGTAATTTTAACTTCTTTTACAGTTTTCTACATAAAAGATCATGTCATCTGCAAACAGAGATAGTTACTTCTTTCTTTTCAATTTGAATGCCATTGTTTCTTTTTTTTTTTAACCTAACTTTCCTGACTGAAATTTCAAGTATAATTTTTGAATTAAAGTGACAGAAGTGGACATTATTGTCTTGTTCATGATCTTAGAGGGAAAGCTTTCAGTCTTTCACCTATAGTATGATGTTAGCAATTTTTTTTTTTTTTGGTAGATGCCCTTCATCAGGTTGAGGAAATTTCTTTCTATTCTTTTTTTTTTTTTAATTTTTTGGGGGAATTGGGGGAGGGGAACAGCATTGGGGAACCAGGGAAGGGGAACAGACAAGTTGCTGTCCTTTTGTTCTTCAGTCTAGTTGTGGAGGACATTGCTTCACTGGCCCATGTTGGTATCATCATTGCACTCTTCTCGGGTGAGGCAGATCAGTCGCTGGCTTCTGGACAGCTGCTCACAGCGGCTCTTGGCAGCTCGCACCGGCTGCTGACCTCTCACGCTGGCTGCCGGCCACTCACTGTAGCCTATGGCAGCCCACTGCAGCAGGAGCTGCAGCTATGCCACCCCAGAGGATTCACAGCAGCCCAGCTCCAGGTGGAGCTGTTGTTCACCATCTAGCTATAGGGGGCAGTGTCACTGGCCCTCATATGTGGGATCCAAACCGGGGTCGCTGGTGTCCCAAGCCAGCTCTTAACCAATGCGCCACTAGGCTGGCTCAATATCTTTCTATTCTTAGTTTATTGAATATTTTTGTCATGAGGTGGTTTTAGACTTTGTCAAATGCTTTTTCTGCATCTATTGAGATGATTATGTGTTTTTCTGTCCTTGACTCTTGATATAGTATATTATTGGGCTATCAGAAAAGTCATGACACATTTTTGCAGTGAAAAACATAGAAAAATATGTCATGACTTTTCCAACAACCCAATACATTGATTATTGTGTATTAAATTAAACTTGCATTCTTGGAAAATAAATCCCATTTTGTTAAGGTATATACTACTTTTTAATATTGCTGGATTCAGTTTGCCAGTATTTCCTTGAAGATTATTTCTATATTAATAAGGGAGATTTACTGTAGTGTTCTTTTCTTGTGATGTCTTTGACAGTTTTTGGTATCAGTTAATACTGGCCTCATAAATTGAATTAGGAAATGCTCCCTTCTATGCTGTAAAATAATTTATAAAGAATTGGTATTAATTCCTTAAATTTTGCTAGAATTTGTCTGTGATGCCATCTGGCCCTGTGCTTTTCTTTCTGGGAATTGTTTTACCTACTAATTCAATCTCTTTACTTGTTATAGGTCTAATCAGGTTTTCTATTTCTTCTTGAGTCAGTTTTGATGGTGTAACCTTCTATGAATTTGTCTATTTCATCTAGGTTGTATAATTTCGTGACATAGACTTGTGTATAATATTCTTTTCAAATCATTTTTATTTCTCTAAATTTAGTAGTAATATTCTCTCTTTAATTCTTTAATTTAGTAGTTTGTGTTCCCACTCTCTTTTTCCTTGGTCAGACTTGCTGAAATCTTATCTTTTGTGGGCTTTTTGCCTAAGAGGCTAGGGGAGAATCTATTTCCTTGCCTTTTCCAGTTTCTAGAGCTACATTACTTGGTTCAGGGCTCCTTCCTCCATTTTCAAAGTCAGCAGTATAGTATTTTACTTCAGTTAGCACGTTGTCTTCTGTCTCTGCTATGGTGAAATCTCCCTCTGCCTCCCTTTTCAAGGACATTTGTGGGTACATTTAGGGTTTGCCTGCATAATTCAGGATAATCTCATTTTAAGACCTATAATTTAATCTGTATTTTAAGGTCTTTAATTACCCACATCTGCAAAGTACCTCTTGATATATATGGTAACACTCACAGGTTCTGGGGATTAGGACATGGACATGTTGAAGGACTATTATCCAGCCTCCCACAACCTCCTGCTTGCTGGGCTCAACATGTAATGGCTAAAAGTCTAGCAGCTCCTTGGACCATGCTGATGAGGGCAATGGCCTAGGGAAGACTTAGCAGGAAAGTTGGAGAAATCCGGTTTCTTAATGAGTTTTAAGCACCACCGGAGCAGCTTGAAACTATAGCAAAACTTAATCCTAATATACCACACTAATCCTTTGATTTAGTGACTGATGGTTACCCAGTGGCTCCCTTCATAAATAAGGAAGTTGAGACATAGAGAAGAGAAATAACTTGTTCAAGGTCACTTCTATTACAAAGAATGGGGTCCAGCAGCCAAGTTTCCTAACTCCAGGTCATCTTTCTTCCATTACTTCATGTGAATTCAAGAAAAGCACATTCATTTTAATATTTTCCTAAGCTAAACCTGAATACAAGTTAAAGTTACTGTAGCAACTTTACTACATAAATGGCTGTAGGTTTTCACTTCTCCTTGACTCAATGCCATCTGTAGTGTGACTGTATAGCACCTCCGATTAAGAAGCACAGTCCATTTCCTTATCACTTGAGTATGGGCTGGCACTGCAATTTCCTTTGGCCAATAAAATATGGCAAAAGTGAAGTGGTTCCAGTTCCCAGACTAGACCTCAAGATACCTTGTGTCTTCTGCTTTCTCTTGTAACCTTGAAACTTGAGAACAGGCCTAGCATAGGCTATTGAAAGATAAAAGACATGTGGTCCAGTTAATAAATTTATCCCAAGGCAATAGCCAGGAACCACCAGAGATGTGAGTGAAGCCATCCTTGACCAGCTAGCCCCAGCCAGCCTGCCAGATGACCATGGACATATGAGCAAGCCAGCCAAGAACAGCCAAACCTGGACCAATCAGCTGAACCACCCAGCTCATACACAGACCCTTAAGTAATAATAAATTATTATTGTTCTAAACCTCTGAGTTTTGAAGAGTTTGTTATACTGCAACAGCACCTTGATAAAGCTGCCAGAAGAATAGCATCAAAGTGTGTTATACATAAAACATAAACCGTCTGGGGATTTTATGCAATTTTGAATTATATTTACTTGTGACCTCACCTAAATATGACATTCATACCCTGGTGGTATGCAAGATAATTTAAAAATAACATGAGAAAAAGTAAAAATTTAATAGGTATGTATGTATATTAACATACATTAGAAAATGCTGGTTTTCTACAAACAATAGTCATACAAAGCTTTTGTTCTAAATAAAATTTTTAAAGAAAAAAGTATCCCAATTTAAGATATTAAGTAAATAATGGTACAAGTAGTAAAGCAGCAGTAGCAAAATCTGTGAAGTTGGAAAACAAATGTCTGAGGTTTGGGAAACATTGTAGAAAGGCAGGTGATCTGAGATTGGTTGTGGCATTTCACATTTAACCGAGGAGGCTTTCCTAACCATTTGGCAATCCTTTGAGAATCCTGGCCTAAAGGGACTTATATTCTAGGTGTGGGAAAACAAAACTAGTGTGAGGCAGGTTGCTGTGATGAAGAAAGCAATTTTGTAGATAATTCAGTTTTGTCAACCCAGGTCTGTATCTGTAAGTGGTGAGTATGTATACAGACGTACATTACCTAGTGTTTGCACAGTCTTATCTGAGGATCTTATTACCCTTCACAGGCTTTAATTACACCCCACAATACTGATGAAACAGCTATTATTTTAGACGGGTAAATTGAGACACTCTTAATCAAGACTCCTCAAACTGATGAAGCAATCTGCCTAAGGACAAGCAGGAAATAGTTATTTAAACTGCGAACAGAAGCTGCTCATCTCCCTCCTTGGTTCTACCTCTAACCACCTTACCGCAGAGCCTGAGGGAGGAGAGAATTATCTTTTCATAGCCATTTCTCAGGGGAGTGTGAGATGCTCTCTCTCCCTGGACCTTACTCATGTTCAAGTAGGAAGAACAGCTTGCTTGTCTTTTGTTTTTTCATTTTTTAATCACAGATAAATAAGTTCCTTATTCCTCTCCATGGATAGTAGCCCAAACAAAGGCCTTTTTCTGAAGTGTTCTGGAATGATGTACCTGTTGCATCGGCAGACCCGAAACTCTACTTTTAGTGAGCTCTTTAATTCCTTATTTTAAAAAGCATTGTGTGCAGACAAGCCTGATGCTATGCATTTTCCCCACCAGGGGTAATAATCCATGGACAAGCATTCTCTTTGGCTCATTTAGACTTTCGGAAACCACGAGTTCAATTCCTGCCCTGTCAGCTTGGGCCTTCACCCTTCCAAATTAGACAAATGCAGCAAAAGACAGTTTACCACATTGGAGTTCTTGGCTAAGACTTTGGAAACCAAGGGTCTAATTTAAAGTTCTTGAGATGTTTTTTCTAGAAAAAAACGTTGTTGACTTTACCTTGGATCAGCATATCAAAGCTAAATGCTGTTAGGTAAGCATCTCTTTAAAAGGACTAATAATACTTTCTTTTGGAAATTTTTGCCATATATATATCATGATTGTTGTCTAGGCTATCATATTATTTTTCTTATAATTTTTACCTTGCACTGAAACACACACACACACACACACACACACACACACACAAATTGTTTTCAATGTACATCACTTACTTACTTATATCTTTTGTTAAATGTTTGTACCGAACTGGAACCAGGGACTTGCAGAGGCTCATAGGAAACAGTCACAAGGATCCAATGGCAGTGTAAGGAGGAAGATGGTTTTGATTATGACCCTTCAGATCACTTTCGTTGACTTTGGAGAAGTCTCTCTCTAATCTATATCTTAATTTCCTCATATAAACTGAGGATGATAATCATCATCCATCTCACACAGCTACTGTGAATAGAATGTATACAAAGGCATTTTGTGAAGCATGGAGAATCATAGAGCTATAGAGGTTAGATATTTAGGTAATGATTCTTAGTGCATTCATTACTTCTATGTTAATGTATGCTGTCAAAGTTTGTCTGAACAAAATATGTGTTACTCCTAAATAAATCCTCTCGAGTTTTATTCATCATACTACTTTGGTTGTAATAGAAACTTACTGTTTAATCATCTTAACCTGTCTTAAACACAGGGAGTTGTTTGGTTTGTGGCAGAGCCTGATTCAGTGATCAAGATACAATTGGGATAACAGAATTATTATTAATTTTACTATGAATGTTAGTATTGTAGTTATGCTTTTATGTAGTTATCTGATGGAGATACAACTTACTGTACTTATGGAGAAATGAAATGATGTGTAATATTTGCTTTAAAATTCTTCAGAAAGAAAAAAAGTGTGAGAAATGTTGAGGAAATGGGGGATATTTGATAAAATGTTGATAATTGCTAAACTTGCACAATGGGCATGAGTCAAAGTGGGAATTTTACTATACTTATCACTCTACTTTTATGTATATTTGAAAATATTCATAATTGTAAGTTAAAATATAATATTTTTAAATGCCACCACCCAAAATTGGTTACCACTTCTTCAACCTTAGCTCTGTCTTCTACACTTGGTTCTGTTCTCTCTGAGGTGATCTCTTTTCTTTGACAATAAACATAGGATGCTGGAGCTGACATTTTTCATATAACTAGGATCCTTGAGAGAAGATAGTGTGATTCCCCCCCACACACACACACACACTGGCTTCACAAATTTCCAGAAGCGTCTAAATGGCTGAGTTGTGCCACACCCCCTCTGTACAGTAAACATTGTGGCCTTGGGACAAAAGTGCTCTGATGTGATGGTCTAGAGATGTGAGGCAGGAGAGTGCAATGGTTACATCAGGCTGGACAACCCGAATTCAGATTCTGCCTCTGTCACTCATCATTGCTGGGCAAATATTTGACTTCCCTGGACCTCAGTTTTCTCACCTGTAAAATAAGGATAAGAATAGAAGCACCTGCCTCATGCTATTCATGTGAGGATTAAACAAGTTACCCATATCAAGTGATTGGGCTAGTGCCTGGAATGTAGCGAGTCTGTTAATATTAAATAAGTTAAAATATATCATTATCTGTCAATCCCTGTAGAGTTAAAAGTAAAGGCATATTCCTATGAGTACCATGTAGGATGGGTTACCATGGGTAAAATAAAGGTTAATTTCCAGGAGATGGAAATAAGAGAAAGCATGCTGGTCAGATAGGAATTCTACAAATTGTAGTCACCCACACCATCATATGCACATGCTCCATCTGTGTAGCAAATCTTTTCTGTGATCCTTGCTGTAGGAGATCTAAGAGGTGCATTCTCTGGGCCAGCACATCTAGATTGCTGTATACCTAAATCGTTCCAGGTGAGAAAGGACTGGGACTCTTAAATCACAAGCTGTATCCAAGTGCAGTCAGACCTTGGAGATACCAGAGGTCCAGTTCCAGACCATACAATAAAGCAAGTACTGCAGTAAAGCGAGTCCATGAATTTTTTGTTTTCCCAGTGCATATTACAGTTAGGTTTATACTGTACTGTAGTCTATTAAGTGTGCAATAGCATTATGTCTGAAATATGAACATAACTCACTTAAAAAAACTTAATTGCTAAAAAAACCTAACCATCATCTGAGCCTTCAGTGAGTTGTAATCTTGCCTTGATGTTCATGGCTGCTCACTGATCAGGGTGGTGGTTGCTGAAAGTTGGGGTGGCTGAGGCAATTTCTTAAAACAAGATAACAGTGAAGTTTCCTGCCTCAACTGACTCTTCCTTTCATGAATGATTTCTGTTGGGGACCAAGAGACCCTCAAGGAGCTGTAAAGGAGGGGTGTTTGCACACCTCTGGCTGTTGCAAGGCTGGCACAGCACTTCAGCATCCACAGGCGACCTTGGTGTCTGTGCTGGCAAAGCACCTCAGTGCACAGTGGTTTCGATACATGGGGTACAGAACATTCTGGGTTTGATACATTGGGTGCAGATATCCTGCAGCTGATGCACGGAATGGTCCCTGCTCAAGGCCGTTGCCTCTCCTCTCCTCCTGCCACTTTAGCAAAGTTTATATCAATAAATCATGGCCGCTAGACTGGGTCACTGTCCTCCCATCAGGAGACAGCTGTCCGCCCAGCCCCTCGCTTTCAAGTATTTCTTAATCCTCCATCATCTCCCCTCTGGCCCGTTCGACTGGCCGCACTGGATGGGGCAGATTTCTCTGTAGTATGCAATGCTGTTAGGTAACATTTTACCCACACAACTTCTTTTCATTTAATTTGAAATGTGGTGTTGGAGGAGAGCTCTACGGATACCCTGGACGACCAGAACGATGAACAAGTGGATCCTAGAGCAAAGTAAGCCTGGTACATTGCTGGTGGCAAAAAATGACAAACCAGAAGCTGTCCTACTCTGTGAACATCATGAGGAAGAGAGGGTTCTCTGGAAAAGAACAATAACACTGGGAAAAAGAGAAGGCAGCAGGAAAAAAAAGAAGACAAAATATGAGATGGATTGAGTCCATGAAGAAGCTAGAGGCATGAGTCTATAGGAGCTGAGCAGGACTGTTGAGGACAGGACACGGTGTCTATCATTCACTCATAGGATCACCAGGTGTTGCAGCTGACTCAATGGCATGTTACACACAGAACTTCTTTCAAAATTGGAATCAAACCTCTGAAACTCTGCCACTGCTTTATGAAGTAAATTTATGTAATATTCTAATCCCTTGTAGTCATTTCAGTTATCTTCACCAGGGGCAGATTCCATCTTAAGAAGCCACTTTTCTTTGTTCATCCATAAGAAGTGATTCCTCATTCGTGAAACTTTCATCATGAGATTGCAGCAATTCAGTCATAAGTTCAGGCTGCACTTCTAATTCTCTTTCTCCTGCTATTTCCACCACATCTGCAGTTACTTCCTCCACTGAAGTCTTGAATCCCTCAAATTCATCTATTAGTATTGGCATCAATTTTTTTTCAACCCCTTTTAATGTTGATATTTTGACCTCTTCCCATAAATCACAAATGTTCTTAATGGCATCTAGTATGGTGAATCCTTTCCAGAATGTTTTCAATTTACTTTGCCCAGGTCCATCAGAGCAATCACTATTTATGGCAGCTATAGCCTTATGAAATGTATTTCTTAAATAATAAGACTTGAAAGTTGAAATTACTCCTTGATCCATGCTCTGCAGAATGGATATATAGCAGGCATGAAAACATTAATCTCGTTGTCTATCTCCATCCGAGCTCTTGGGTGACCAGCTACGTTGTCAATGAGCAGTCATATTTTGAAAGGAATCTTTTTTCTGAGCAGTAGGTCTCAACAGTAGGATTAAAATACTCAGTAAACCATGTTATAAACAGATGTGCTGTCATCCAGGCTTGGCTGTTGCATTTATAAAGCACAGAGTAGATTTAGCATAGTTTTTAAGGGCCCTAGGATTTTTAGGATGGTAAATGAGCATTAGCTGCAACTTAAAGTCACCTCTGCTAGTTTCAAACTTTTCTTCTGGAGCTTCCTCACTTCTCTCAATCTTCATAGAACTGAAGAGAGTTAGGGTCTTGCTCTGGATTAGGCTTTGGTTTAAGGGAATGTTGTGGTTGGTTTGATCTTCTATCCAGACTACTAAAATTTTCTCCATGTCAGCAATAAGGCTGTTTGACTTTCTTATCATTCCTGTGTCTACCAGAGGAGTATGTTTAACTTCCTTCACCAGTTTTTCCTTTACATTCTCAAATTGGCTAACTGCATGGCACAAGAGGTCTAGCTTTCAGCCCTTCTCTGCTTTTGACATGCCGTCCTCATTGAACTTAATCATTTCTAGCTTTTGATTTACAATTAGAGATATACAACACTTTGAAGTGATCACAGGGTTAATAACTAGCCTAATTTCAATATTGTTGTGTCTCAGGGAACAGGGAGACCTGAGGACAGGGTGAGAGACGGGGAACAGCCAGTTGGTGGAGCAGTCAGAACACACAGTATTTATCAATTAAGCCTGTTAAATATTTGATAATATGGGCATAATTCCTGGTGCCCCAAAATAATTATAGTAATAACATCAAAGATCCCTGATCACTGATCACCATAACAAATGTAATAATAATGAAAAAGTTTGAAACATTGAGAGAATTACCAAAACGTGACATAGAAACATGAAGCAAGCAAATTCTCACTTCCTCAATGCAGGTCTGTCACACCTTTTTAATTTGTAAAAAAAACAAAAACAATACAATATCTGCGAAGCCCAATAAAATGAAGTGCAATAAAACTAGGTAAGCCTGTATGTAGTATCCCATCACTGACCTGATAAAATACTAGTTTGTTCAGAGGAAGCTTATGGAATATGTTGGCAAGCTGCCTTTCCACCCTGTACATTGTTACTGCAACAAGGTGCTTTCAGGTTTTCCTACTCCTTAAGCTCTTCTCATACATGTGTTTTTTCTGCCTGGAGTGAGTCTGCTCCACCATTTCCCCAGATCAATTTCTTAAATTCCCACTTACCTGTCTCTCCACAAAAGAGTAGTCATCCTACTGGATTCTTAGTTCTTTTTAATATTGTCCTTTTGTCTACTAAATGTATGACCCATGAAGGCATCTCTCATTTATCATTGCATTCCCAGAGTCAGGCAGAGCCAATTAATATTTCTTGAATAAATGAACACTTTATGCCAGATATGCTAAAATAAAAAAGATAAATAATGCAGCCCTTACCTTCAATATGCTTAAAACTTAAGACAGGGTTCTCAGCAGAAGGTGACATGAAACTATTGGAATTGATCAACTATCTGAATTAAAGGGTTTTCAGAAGGCTTGAAGTTTCAATTTTCTAAGTCAAGGATCAATAGCCAGTAGGATGTTAAATTAGAATTCCACCATTCCCACTTTAATAGTAGATAAGGCTGATGTTGATGAGTGTTCTATCTGCATGTAAATGAATAATCCTAGGAAGACTTTTAAATGACCTCTAGGAAAGTGACTTTAGTTTATAGCCTTTTAATATGGAATTTGAGGTCATTTCACCAGAAAGCACAGCTGGTCATAGGTTGTAGCATTTGAGCTTTGACCTGCCAACACATTACCCTGAGGCCATTCTTCCCATTGGCTTCCAGCCAATGACTGAGCATAGCAGGGGCATGGATGCAGACCTGTTCCTGGGAGATGGAGCTCTTCTGCTGGGAAGCTGTGGATCAAGGATTCCCCTTCAGCCATACTGAAAAGCACTGCAGTCTAGATTCTTCCTTCCTGGGCTTCCTTCCTTCCCTCTTTTCTCACAGCTTCACACACTTGCATGCAGTCTGATGGCTCTTCCCACCTCCTCCAGCTCCTTCCTCATTTTTCTTCATAGGTGTTTCTCCCAATAAAGTGTTTGCACATCTAATCTTGTCTGGTGCCTGCTCTTAAGAGAATCCAAACTGACACTTCAGACAACCACATACGTATCTTATCCTGTAAAGGAAGATGGCATAGTTATAAATATTTATCCCTGCTAGTCAGTTAGGCATAGATGTGGAATCCCATAAAATATTTAATGAGTTCTTTTCTTAAGGTAGAAGAAATAATCCTGGGCGAGTTTGTAGAGGGTTTGTAACCCAAGAGATAAGGAGAGATAGGTGAAATGGAAAGGGAGGAAATAAGAGGACCACAGGAGGGGAGGAGAAGGAAGAGAAAGGGTGGAGAGGCAGAAAGGGAAAAGTGGGGGGAGGGCAACTTGCAAACAAAAGAAGTTTGGTGGAGGAAAAGGAAGGAAAAATATATAATTTATCCTGCTGGAAGGACAATCTCCTGTCCTTGGAAGGCCCAGTTTTCTCTTTAGGAAGAAGGTTCCATCACTGTAATAGAAAGGACCTTGTGTGATAACTTAAGTCTAGTATAGAGAGAGGCAATCTTTTAGGAAAATGATATACAGGAGACCAGTTTTTATATCACATAGATTTATAAATCCAGAGTCTAACGTTTAGAGTTTAAACTACCCCATTTTCTCTTTGGAAGCCAGGTCACTTGGGAATCTCTTTCCTCACCTTTCCTTTAGATTCTGAATGTCCATCTCCAAAGAATCAGAAACAAAATGTGAGGGAATTGAAAGGGTGACCATGTATGACTGATGGCAGACCCAAGAAGAGATTTAACCTAGAGAGGTGGGAGTGAGGTTGTGAAATCTGCAATGTCCACTCTGATAGCCACTAGCCACATGTGGCTATTTGCTTTTAAACTTAATTAAAATCAAATGAAATTTAAAACTCAGTTCCACAGGCTCACTAGTGACATTTCAAGTACATAATAGCCACATGTTAGCTAATAGCTACCCTACTGGAAAACATACATGGAAAACATTTTCAAATCAAAGAAAGTTTTATTGGACAAAGATGTGTTAAATAAACAAAAGTGCAGTTGTGAAAGGAAGAGGGGGATGGAAAAGTGAGGGTCCAAGGGAATCTTCCTCTCTGAAAGCTGGGTTAGCCCTATGCCATGACCAAAAATTCATGGAGAAGTAACAGAGATTAAGAAAGTCCCTCCAATATATTTAGCCTGTTGTGGGTTCTCTGTGAATTAGATTATATAACTTGAACCTTAAATTCAAATGTATTAAATATTCTTAGGTATTCCATATATAGGCTAACAGAAAAAAAATTAACTGAATGTGGCATAATTTTCTTCTAGAACAGTTTCTTGACCTTGGCACCACTGACATTTTGGGCCAGATAATTCTTTGCTGTGGATTAATTTTTTTTTTATTGTAAGGTTATTCTATACATTGTAGGATATTTAGCAGCATCCCTGGCCTTTACTCACTAGCGGTCAGTAGTATTTCCATCTCCCTTTTCTAATAATTATAACTATCTCCAGACACTGTCCAATGTCCACTGGAGGGAAAAATCACTGTACACCCATTGAGAACTGTATAGTATATAGTTTCTGTAATATCTTTGATATGGCTTTGAACCTGGTCAGAAAGTGCCACTTCCTACCCTGAGCTACAGCCAAGCAGTGACCTTTGACAGACCTGGCAAAATAACACTTTGTTTAGAGGAAGCTCATAAAATAATTTTGGCCAGGAGGGTGAGCTAACCTCATAATAAGTACTTGAAAAGAAAAACCTACCCCCCAAATGTATGATGTGTGTCGTGACTGGGATTGACGTAACAAGGGTGAAGAAATTATGTAATCTGCTGTGTCTACAGATATGTAAGTAACCCAAATGCACGTTTTGGTATCAAAAGATAATTCTAAAATACAATTCATTGTCACAGTCATTTTAAAGTCCATCCACATTGTCAAAAGTCTAAATAACTATGTTTTTCATTGTCTTCTAAAAATGGAAGTAACTAAATAATACAACTCTGTTTTAACCTGAAGATTTTCATACTCAATTCTAACTATAAAATGTACCTGCTGACATTCATGCTTTATAAAATAATTTCCATGTTAAATTATGTACCTTGAGCACAATTACCAATGCATTTGTCTTAAACATTTAATGTATTCTATGGTAAATGTCTTGAGAATTTTCAATTCTGTTGCTGCCAAGAAAAAGAGATATGAACCATTCAGAATGAGACAGTCACATTAGATTTTGTGCATAAAGAAAATCACAACTAAGGCTTTAAGGCTTAAATAGATTTTTCTCCAGACCCTACTATTAACTACTATTGAAAGACTATAGATTACTGAAAGATAGGGACTGTGTGTTCTCTCAATCCCTCTAAAAGTGTCCTGCACATATTAGGCACTCAATAAATTATTTTTTCATGACTACACTAACTCACAACTAACCCTCTGAATATACTGCTATAAAACATGGGCCAGGATATGTCTCTCGATTTCCAACCTATCTTATTTTAAATATATACAAAGAGGAATTATGGTTAAGAGACTGTGCCATTTTGTATCTAAGGGCCCAAGTCTATTTATAGTTTCCCTATTTCCCCCATTGGTTATGCATTAGGTGACATTATGAGTTCCATAATTTTTCTGGCTTTCAATTTTCTCACCAATAAATTGAGACTAATTTAATAATGCCATATTATTTTCAGGTCTAAATGAGAAAATCTATGCAAGGCTTTTAGTATACATACTGCCTGGCACATAAAAAGTGCTAAGTGTTAGCTAGTGTTTTTTATAACTTATTTTTCCCATAGACTCCAAAAGACTTTTATTCTTATTAGAAAATGATGGCTGCATTTTAAAAACTATTACTTTTTATCTTTTGAAAGTTAAACTTCTCAACACTTAGCTTGAGACTTACAATGAATTTGGGAATCTGAGAAAAAATCTTTTTTAGATAGTTATAGGATATTTAGAAACAAGTACAGTAATAGTGAGAGGCCATTTTTTTAGTAAAAATCTATTTATAGTCTTTAAAAAAAATTTAAAAAGCAACCCATATCAAATATGCGAAGTCTGACAATTAAGTTTGCGAACTTGCCAACATGTGCTTACATTGGCAGCACTGTACAAACAACTCGGTAAGTTTTCAAAACTTGGTATATCAGTGTCTCACAGCTGTGTTCATGTCGACATGTGGCGGTGTCTTGCTGAGTGGAGTTCATTATTATTGTTACATGTTTTTGTGTGCCATTGCAAAAATGTCTGAGATTGAATTAGAGCAACAAACAAATACTAAATTTCTTGTTAAACTTGGCAAAAGTGGAAGTGAAATCAAAGATGTGTTAGTACAAGTTTTGGGGATAATACCATGAAGAAAATGGCAGTGTACAAATAGATTAAAAGTTTTTCTGATGGGAGAGAACATATCACCAATGAAGAGAGGTCAGGGTGGCCAGTAACAAGCAGAACTGATGAAAACATTGCAAAAATTCATTGAATTGTGAGTCAAAATTGTTGGCTGACTGAGAAGCATGGCAGACCAAGTAAACACTGATAGAGAAACAGTTAGGAAAATCTTAACTGAAAATCTTGGCATTAGAAAGGTGTGTGCAAAAATGGTCCTGAAGGAGCTTTTGCATCATGACAATGCACTGGCTCACACGGCACTGTCAGTGAGGGAGTGATTATACAGTAAACAAATAACTACATTGAAACACCCTCCTTACTCACATGATCTGGCCCCCAATGACCTTTTCCTTTACCCAAAGATAAAGTAAAATATTGAAAGGAAGACATTTTGATGCCATTCATGACATCAAGGGCAATACAATGACAGCTCTGATGGCCATTCCAGAAAAAGAGTTCCAAAATTGCTTTGAAGAGTGGACTAGGCACTGGTGTTGGTGCATTGCTTCCCAAGGGGAACACTTCGAAGGTGACCATAGTGATATTCAGCAGTGAGGTATGTAGCACGTTTTCTAGCAAGGGTTTGTGAATTTAATTGTCTAACTTTGTACCATTCTCCAAGACTAAATCAAGAAGAAACAGAAAATCTGAATAAACTGATTACTACTAATAAAGTCAAATCAGTAATCAAAATACTTCCCAACAGACAAAAGTCCTAGACTGGATGGCCTCACCAATGAATTTTATTAAATATTCAAAGAAGATATCACCTATCCTTCTCAACTGTTCCAAAAAGTTCAAGAGAAGGAAAGACTCCCAAGTTCATTTTACCAGGCCACCAACATTCTGATTCTGAAACCAAAGACATTCAAGGAAAAAGAAAAAAAGAAAAGAAATTGTAGGCCAATATCCCTGATGAATATAATTGTAAAAATCGTGAACAAAATATTAGCAGACTGAACTCAGCAATACATAAAAAGATCAAGTGGGATTTATTAATGGGATTCAAGATTGGTTCCAATATCTACAAATCAAAATGTGATACACCACATAAACAAAACAAAGGATAAAAATCATATGATCATATCAATAGATGCATAAAAAGCATCTGACAAATCTAACATCCATTTATGATGAAAACTTCCAGCAAAATGGGAATAGGAGAAACATACTTCAACATAATAAAGGCCACATATGACAAACCTATAGCACTAACATCATACTCAATGGGGAAAAGCTAAAAGTGTTCTCCTTAAGATCAGGAACGAGACAGGAATGTCCACTTTTCCCACTTTTATTCAACATAGTATTAGAAGTCCTAGTCACCTCAATCAGACAAGAAAAAGAAATAAAAGACATCCAGATTGGAAAGGAAGAAATAAAACTGTCATTATTAGCAGATGACACGATACAATATATAGAGAACCTTAAAGATTCCATAAAAAAAAACTATTAGAACTGATAAATGAATAAAGTAGCAAAATATAAAATTAACATTCAGCAATTGGTTGAATTTTTATACACCAATTTCAAACTAAGAGAAAGAGAAATTAAGAAAACAATTCCATTTACAATTGCACATACACACACACAAACCTGGGAATAAATTTAACCAATGAAGTAAAAGGTGTGTGCTTAGAAAATTATAAGACATTAAAGAAGAAATTGAAGAAGACACAAATAAATGGAAGCATATATGGTGCTCATGAATAGGAAGAATTAACATTGTTAAAATGTCCCTACTACCCAAAGCAATCTATAGATTCAGTGCAATCTCTATCAAAATACCAATGGCATTTTTCACAGAAATAGAACAAATAATCCTAAAATTTATACAGAACCATAAAAACCCCAAATTAACCACAGCAATCTTAAGAAAGGTGCACAAAGTTGGAAGTATTGCGCTACCTGATATCAAGCTATACTACAAGCCTACAGTAATCAAAACAGCATGGTACTGGCATAAAAACAGACACACAGATCAATAGAACAGAATAGAGAACCCAGAAATAAACCCATGCCTATATGGTCAATTAATCATATAGAAAATATACAATGGGGTAAAGGCAGTCTGTTCAATAAATGGTGTTGGGAAAACTGGACAGATACCTACAAAAAAAATGAAACTAGACTGCCTTCTTACATCATATACAAGAATAAACTCAAAATGGATTAAAGACTTAAATGTAAGACCCGAAACCATAAAACTCCTAGAAGAAAACATAGGCAGTAAACTCTGACATTGCTGTTAGTAATATTTTTTCTGATATATCTCCTCAGGCAAGGGAAACACACACAAAAAAAGTAAACAAATGGGAATAACATCAAACTAAAAAGTTTTTGCACAGCAAAGGAAACCTTCAACAAAACAAAGACAACCTACCAGCTGAGAGCAGATAGTTGCCAATAACACATCTGAATATGCGTTAATATCCAAAATGTAAAAAGAACTCATAAACCATAACACCTAAAAAACAATTGAATTTTAAAATGGGCGGAAGACCTGAATAGGCATTTCTCCAAAGAGAACATACAGATGGCCAATAGACATATGAAAAGATGCTCAACATCACTAATCATCAGAGAAATGCAAATTAAAACCACAATTAAATATCACCTCACACCTGTCAGAATGGCCATAATCAATACATCAACATACAACAGTGTTGGCGAGGATGTAGAGAAAAGGGAACCTTTGTGTACTGTTGGTAGAGTTTCAGATTGGTGAAGCCACTATGAAAAATGGTTTGGAGGTTTCAAAACTTAAAAATAAAACTACCTTAGGACTCAGCAATTTCACTTCTGGGTATTTATCCAAAGAAATCCAAAAATATATGTACACCCCTATGTTCATTGCATCACTATGTACAATAGCCAAGATATAGAAGCAACCTTAGTGCCCATTCATAGATAGCTGGATAAAGAAGAGGTGATTTTTTTATATATCTATATAAATATAGAGAGATCCATATATATAGATCTATATGGATGTATATTTCTATACCTATATCATCTATATCTATATCTATATCTATATTTATACTGGAATATTACTCAGCCATACAAAAGAATGAAATTGTACTATTTTGGGACAACATGGGTGAACCTAGAGGATATTATGCTAAGTGAAATAAGTCAGACTGAGAAAGACAAATGCCATACGATCTCACTTATATGTGGAATCTACAGAACAAAATAAACGAACAAACAAAACAGAAACAGACGCATAGACACATAGATACGCATAGAGAACAAACTGATGGTTGCCAGATGGGAGGGGGGTTGAGAGGCAGGGTGAAAATGGTAAAGGGATTAGGAAGTACAAATTGATAGTTACAAAATAGTGACAAGGATGTAAAGTACAGCATAGGGAATATAGTCAATAATATTGTAATAACTATGTATGGTGCCAGGTGGGTACTAGACTAGTCAGGGTGAGCACTTCATAAATTATATACATGTCTAACCACTATGCTGTACACCTGAAACTAATATAAAGTAATATTGAATGTCAACTGTAATTGAAAAGAAAAACAGGATTTAAGGAGGTTTTTCTTCTGCATAGTGTTAAACAATTCATAGAAGCTAGAAGTTATTTGTTTGGTTAACGGTGTGGTAAAGCTCAACTGGAAAACCATCTGGGACATGAGTGGAGGCAGGGGGAGAGGAGAAGGTGGGTAGATGTTTGACTCCTAAATCAAGTGCTTTAACAGCTTTATAAGGCCTTTTTCCCTGCTCAAATCAATGTTGGTAATTTATATTTTTTCTAAAAATATCAATTTTATATAAGTTTTCACATTTATTGGCATATAATTATTCATATTATCCCTTACAATGTTTTAAGTCACTATCCTGTATTTAGTCATTCCCCTTTCTTTCTCAGTTTGGTTTTGTGTGTGCCTTCCTTTTGTGTTTCAGTCTTGTTAGATGTTTATCCCCTTCATTAATTTTTCCAAAGAACTGCCATTTGTTTTTGCAGATCATCTCTATTGCTTGTTTTCTATTTCATTATTGGTTGCTCTTATCTTTATCAGTCTCTTCTTTTACTTTCTTTGGATTTAATCTTTTCTTTTTCTAACTCTTAAGGTGAGTTCTTGGCTCATTAGTTTTCTATTACATTTTTTAAAAAAATATATACATTCAAGATTATAAACTTTCCCTCTGAGCATTGATTTAGCTGCATCGCATATGTTTTGACTAAATGTGAGAGAGATTTTCAGTTGTCTTACAATTTCCATCCTGTTCTTCTTCCTTTCATAAAAAAGTAAAAACACTCAATTTTAAGATAATCATATGACTTCCCAACTAAAGATAACATTTCTCAGCCTCTCTTTCAGCTAGGGTGGCCATATTCTGAAAACCGATAGAGACATGGATTTCCAAGGCATTTGTTCCAGAACTTTCTGAGGACTTGGCCAATCTGTAAGTAGAAATAAATGAGTAACAGCACCCCCAGGGTGGTCAGCCATACATACTGCCTAGTGGGCTTTGAGACCTGGGAGCTTTGTCAGGCCAGGAGAGTGCGAGAAAAGTTACTGGCTACATCCCAGGACTGCTGCAAGGGAGGCAGCAGAATGTAGACTTTTGCCTGAAAGCCCATTTATCCAGTGATAATGTAGGGAACCCATTGCTGAACAGAAAAGGGAAGAATGAACATTGGGTAGCTATTAATAATGTTGGCCATAACAGCATGCCAACACACAGGGAATGCAGCTATATGATTTTGCTTTGGACAATGGAGATGTGAGCAAAGTGATATATATACCTTTCAATTCATGTCTTTAAAGAGAATGAGCATACCCTCTCCTTCCTGTTTTTTCCTTGCTTACTGGCTGGGAGTCAGGATGATGGCTGGAGCTGAAAGTTATGTTAGAACTGGAGATGAAAAGAGTATTTGAAGATGGTCAAACTACAGGCTAAAGGCTCTGAGAAAGACAAGACCTAGTTAGAATCCTCCTGGAGGCTTCCCAGCTTAAGAAATGAGTGTCAAGCATTGCCAGGGTGAGCCTCAGGCCCTGATCATCATGGGGTACCAGCAGAAAGGCCGGGAAAGTGGTATCTAGTGGTGACAGACAAAGCAAACTATAGCTTTACCAGCAGTGTTTTATTTTATTTTTTAAAGAAAAGTTACTTATATCTTGCTTGCAAAATAAACATTGATTTTTAAAACCTAAAAGAAATCAAGAAAGAAAGATTTGAAGATATTCAGAGGTCTGACACATTACTGTTACATAAGTTATAAACACCGCATCCTGGTTTGTAGCATAGCAAGTGTTACAAGATGAGGTTTCAGGGCACCCCCAATGTAGCAGAGGGTTCACAAGCTCTGATACACCTGAATAGATTCTGCCCCACTCTTTCTAGCTTTGAAACCATAGGGAGGCCTCTGTTTTCCAGAACCATAGGGCTATTCTGAGGTGTTTAATGATATTGTAACTATAGAGTGTTCTATTGTGCCTGCCTCCTAGTGAGTACTCAGTTAGTGACAGATATTTTTATTTCCAGAACTTATCCAGCTCTGGAGTAGTCTTCTGGATATTGTCTCAAGTCCCTTAGCCTCCTTTCTCTTTTCCCATCCCAACATTGACCCATTTTGGCCACCAAATTCTCTCTCACAAGGTTTTTTAAATTTAAGGATTTAGCTTCTAAAAGAAAAAAAGAATCAATACCCTGTTTTATGGAAGCTTTAGGATCAAATTTCTACAAAACAGGTTTACAATTAATGACAAGTACCTGTGTCATGAACATGTCATTGTTAACATTTGTTTCTATGGTGAACTGCACTGAACAATAAGGTATTCAGAATATAACCTGATGTTGGAGGGGGGAAAAAAGCCTTCTTTACTCATTAATTCTTGACTCCAAGTGCCCTCTGCACCTCTTGGCTCACCATTAGATCAGAGTAGTTATTATTATTACTGAAACATAAGGTTAACATTTCCATCATCAGTGGGGTTAAAATTTGCATACTTCTGCATAATTATTGTGCACAGCTGCGTGTATGCTTCGTCTTTTATCTTGGTTTGCACAATTCATCTGGAATTTCTTAAAACTAGACTATTCATAATAACAGTCTTGAAAGAACTTCAGGGAGAATGTTGAGTTCAACATTTTAACAGCATCTTTCACTTAAATAAAAAGCTTCAGAGCCTCCTGAAAGACATGAACAGTTTTGACTGAAAAGTCTAATATTAACCACATGGGTTAAATGATTACAGAACAAATTTTTTAGTGCATTATAAATCTGCCGGAAACAACAACAAAAAAGGTCATCAATGTCTTCTTTACTTCTTGTTGGCATTTTGAAATTGCCCTCTTTTCCTTCCTTATTTCCCAAAGGCATGGTATTCAACATTGTCACAAATTCTATTTGTCAATGATGTTCCTTCAGTAAACTGTTGAAACTCATAGGTCAGATGAGAAGAAATCACATAAAAACTGAAACCATTTTTAAAAAAATCAAGATTGACTAAAAGGACTAAATGACTTCAACTTTATAGCAGAATCAAAGGAAATTGGTCAACAGCCATTATGTGCAATAAAGGAAAGGCAGCATCATAGAATAGCTTAAAAGGAAAGACATCTGAATTTTAGCTCTGACTTTGTCTACAACTTGATGCATTTACTTTAGCATATCACTGAACTTGGCATTAGTCAGGCCTCTAGGTTTCAAGTGACAAAACCCAACCATATGGTAAAATAACAGTTAAAAGCAAGGGCTACACATGAAAGGTCCAGGGATATATTTGATTCATGTGTGGCTGGATCCAGGTGCTTAAATGATATCGAGAACATGGTTATCCCCACCCCTCAGCTCATTTTCCTGTGGGTTGGCTCCACTCTCAGGCAGGCTTTGCACATCCTGTGGAAAGTTGGTTATCAGAAGTTCTAGCTGTTCGGCAATCGCAGGGAAATGAGGCACCACTTTCTACATTATTCCTTGAAAGTCCAATAGCCTTCGGAGAACCCCTTTGGATCTCAGGCCCAACCCTAAACCAACGGAAAATGTAAATTGGCCCAGTCTAGGCTACACATGCCACACAGCACATGGGCTAAAATTCGGGAGGTGGTATTTGCTCAAAGGACAATCAGGGCACTGTTACCAGAAAAAGTGGAGAATGCATGATCAATGGTGGGCAGGCAAAAACAATACACTTCCACTGCAACCACTCTTGGATTTCAAAGTACTCAATAAAATACAGAATTTAGGGTTGATGATGTAAAGCTTTTTACTCTATGGGGCAAACTACACCATTTCCAAAAATCTTCTGGAGAGGACATGGCTGATTGAAAAATATTTATTCATTCTCCTCCAGTCACCAAAATCTGGGATATTCAAGGAGACTATCCCTTAGAGCCTCAAGGAGGAGTGTGGCCATGTGGACACTTCAATTTTAGCTCAGTGAAACTGAGAGAACTATGAAAGTATACATTTCTGTTGTTTTAAGCCACTAAATTTGTGGTTATTTGTTATAGCAGCCATAGGCAATGTAATGTAATAAGAGTTCTGGAAAATCAAATATGTGCAGAAAGGAGGGTGTCCAACTTCCAGCTCGTGCCCTTCAAGGGTAAAGTACGAGCCTGCCTTCCTCTCTCCTTTACCCAGTTGGGTGGCATGCAGACATGCTAGTGAGCCATCTTGTGCTACCACTCATTATGTGGAAAATGGTAATATGCAACAAGATGAAAGGAGCTTGGGTCCCCAATATGCATCTTGAAATCCCAATTTGAAAGATAAATGAAGTTCTCTGTGGTTAAAGCTACTGTATTCTGGGGATCTCTTACTAGAGCTAATCTATAGCTTAATGAAATTACCATGTTTGTCTGACATGAGACTGCACTTCAAAGACTTCCAACTACAGGGAGTATAATTAACTAAAACCTACAGGCTGCAGTCTGAAACCCACCACCACATTTGCACCCAGCCCACCACTTCCCTCAAACTGCCCCACAATCTGGGCATGGTGAGGATACTAAAGCTGTCCCATTCCTGGGAGACATGGGACTCCTCTAACAGCCAACTTTGGCCTGAAGACTCCTTAGTGGCTTTGCCAAACCTTCCTTATACAGCATGGCAACCTAAGATGCTTCCACCCACCCTTCCTTCTCTCTTCCTTCACTTGGGACAGATGGTTTCACCATCTGATAGTACTCCCAACCTTACTAGTTCCTTCCCATTTTTTCTCACAGATGTTTTTCCTAATTAAATCCTTTTTCATTTAATCCCATCTTGGCATCTGCTTTTCAGACTAACACATCATCTTTTTCCATAAGAACAATGAGGTCCTCTGGGAAAGTAAAAAACAAAAACAAAAACAAAAACAAAAACATGAGTCTTATCAAGTAGTAAATGCATCTTGTCATAAACATGTTTGCACAAGGTAACTCTCTGTGAAACCAAGGTGACTTGGTTACATTTCACACTTTGCTTTCCCCAGACAACCTCTTGATTACTTCAAAATTTTCTCCTGTCATTTGAAAGTAAATTAGGAGGGCAACAGAGTTTTCTCTCAAGATTCAACAAACTGCATATTATTGACTATTCCAAAAAACTGAATGAAAAGTAAAATTCCATCAATTATACAATTGCTTTGTCTAAATATCAACCATATTGATGGTGAGCAGGTAAAGGATTCAGGATGACTGAATTTTTCATTAATCTATGGCTTGATTTAACCTAGAGTAGATGCAGTCCATTAGCTTTGAATTTCTACATGCCTGGCATGTTTTCGTCTTGGTGGATGCTAATCATTTAGTTTAGTTGTGCAAGTGTCCACACAATGTGAAGCCTGGCCTAACCCCCACCTCTCCCAATTAGAAGTCACTGTCCTATTGGGTCATCAGGAAAGTCATGATGTATTTTTCTATGTTTTTCAATGCAAAAGTGTGTCGTGGCTTTCTTGACGACCCAATATTTCACCTTAGTCCATCACTTGCACCTTTAGTTATAACATTTCTTTCTGCTTCATATGTTTGTCTCTTGGATTGTCATAGTTTTTATTCATTTTAGTAGTCCCATAACTATTTCTTGCACCTCTGTTTTCATCACATATTTGCTGAACTGAATCAAACATGAGAGTTGAAAAATAATGTGCATTCATATTGCTGGAGACTAACATTATTTCAATAGATTCTGGCACAGGAATTGGGAATGTCCTACCAGGAGTGATTACTAGAATGAGAAAATATGCCATTGAGAGGATCTCAAGGAAAAAAATGTCTGCTCTTGATAAAGGCTTTGAACATAAAACAGAACAGGAAAAATTTGAATGATGAGTTCTAATCCTTCCACATATGGTATATTTATAACTGTGCCAACTGAGGGAAGACTCTCAGAAGCACAGTCGGTGGAAAGGAAGGGTGTGTGTGTGTGTGTGTGTGTGTGTGTGTGTGTGTGTGTGTGTTTGTGTGTGTGTGTGTGTTCTGCGGGGGGGGGAGAGCTGTGCACTGCTCTTTTGTCTACTGTTAGAGAGAAAAACCAAATTTCTCTACCATACTTCTGAAAATCGATTAGATATTCCCTTTTAAATGATTACAGTGGAGAACTCGTACTGACATAATTCCCAAATAAACATTTGTTTATGTCTCAAAGGTTGTTTTGTTTTGTTCCAATATTAAAGGGAAACACAGTATCTGTTCATGGTAATAAGACAATATTATTAGCAAAACAGTGAATTCTTAGAATTTGTTATATTAGTATTTTAAACTAGGAGGTGAAAAGCACAGATTCCAATTCCTAGTTCTAAGTCTGCCACAAACTAACAATGAAACCTAGGATTATTCACCTAAACTCTCTTATACTTGTCAACTTTACATATATAAACGAGAGTTGAAGTATTTCAGAGGTTAAAAATTGATGGTTGATGGACCAAGTATGGCCTAAAAATGTATTTTCTCTGGGTAGTCAGAATTTTTTATACTGAGTTAGTTGCCTAAATACAAAAAGAAAAAAAGAAAAAAAATTCTGGCTTCTTTTGAAATACCAAAATATATGACCAACCTGATCCTATATTCCCATATGACAACCATTGGGTAAAGCTAATGTCCCCAAGTACACCTGGCCCACTGCATTCATTTATGCCTGACTACACTTGACAGCCATCTGAGTGCATGACTCATATACTCCATGACCAAAATGGCCTGTCTAGTTCTAAAAGTCCATGAGCCTGGAATATAATTAAGAATCCAGAAACAAACCCATGTATTTAGAGTTAATTGATTTTTCAGTAAGTGTGTCATGGCAACTCAGTGGGAAAATAATACTTTTATTCAATAAATGCTGCTGAGGCAACTTGATAGCCCCATGCAACAAAATGAAGTTGGACCCCTTCCTCACACTGTACACAAAAATTAATTCAAAATGCATAACATACCTAAATATAAGAGAAGAAACTATAAAAACATTAGGAGAAAATCTTCTCATTTGTGAACATGCTAAAAAAACACTGAATTATACACTTTTAAAGGTGGATTTTATGGTATTTGAATTATATCTCAATTTAAAAATTACATGAGCCTCCTGTAAGGATCTATAACTTCATCTTCTTTGTCCTTGTTAACATTACCAATATCATCAAATGACTTTCCCAGTCATAAGTTAAACAGTATGAACTATTCACTTCACATTAGCATAAAACACAGTAAATTATGGTCAATGGTAAAATAAATTTTATTCATGAAAAACTAAGTCTTTAACAGTTGGTCAAGATGGCAGAGAAGGTAAATGCTGTGCTCACCTCCTCTCATGACCACATCAAAATGACAACCAAATTACAGAACAGCCATCATGGAGAATCACCTGAAGTCTAGCTGAACTGAAGCCCTACAACCATGGTCATACAGAAAAAGCCACTTCAAAACTGGTAGGAGGGGCAGAGACATGGAATGGGCTAGTCCCATACCCGTGTGTGACCGTTAAAAATCAAGAGAGTTATTGCAGCTGCGGAGGTACCCCCCCAGAGGAGCAACGGGTACCAGCCATTCTCCAGCCCAGGATTTCAGGGCAGAAAAAGAAGTACCCATAACTTTTGGCTATGAAAACTAGCAGAGATTGTGGCTGAGTGAGATGGAGGGTGCTGGAGTCCTATGCACTCCTATTAAAGGGATCACACCAGACTTGCTCATGGATGGAATCGCTGGCTCTGAGCTCCAGTACTGGGGCAGCAGCTCGAAAAATGCCAGGAACATACAGGGAGGAACTGAGCTGTTTGGCTTCAGAACGAGGGCTGCAGGGGCAGCTTTCTTTTGGATGGAGGAACTGGCAGAAGCCATTGTTTCTTTGTTGAGGTCTTCCTCCCCCCCACCCCCCCCGGTATGCAGACACAGGAAGCCATCATATCTGTGTCTCCACCAACCTGGCTACACCACTCATTCACCCTGCCCTGGTGATTCTGAAACCTCACCTCACCCAAATTTGGGCTACAACAAAGTTGCTTCCATTGGCTTTCCTGTACAAATGGCCTAACTTGCCTCATGCTGCAGACTTTCCTAAAATCTCTCAATGGTTCACAAAACACAAACAAGCAGCACCTGGCTTTAGCATGTCCCATACCTCTGGCTGAGCAGCTCTATGCCCAAAACTAGTGACTGCTGGCCTCGGTTCATGGCTTGGCCTTTTGAGGGACCTCCAAGAACAGCACACATGGTGGCCACCTGACGATTGCTTTGTGGCTTAGACCAGGTGGTCCAGGGCAGGCAGCACAGACTGTGGCTGAACTGGGCCTGCAGCAGGTCCCCTCCCAGCAGGCCCCAGGGCTGGCATGCCAGGTGACCAGGTTTGGACCCACCTGGAGCATCACCTAGCTGCCTTCAAGGCTGACATACATAAAGGGCAGATTAGGCAGACACCAGAGCCCTGCCAAGGTGAATACTGCTCCATAGGGTCAGCCCTATCACAACAGGTCCTCAACTGTAGGCATGAGTCCTCACAACCAATCAGCCTGAGGGGCAATCTCTCCCACTGACATGCAAACAGCAACCAAGGCTCAACTACAACAGAAAGGCAACACAACCCACACAAGAGACACACCTGGAGCATCTGGCACTGGTGACCAGGGAGACTGTGCCACTGGGTCCCACAGGACACCTACTATATAAGGCCACATTACTAAGACTGAGAGACATAACAGATCTACCTAATACATAGAAACAAACACAGGAAGGAAGCCAAAATGGGGAGACAAAAAACATGTCCTAAATAAAAAAATAGAATAAGACTTCAGAAAAAAAAAAAATTAACAAAATGGAGACAAGAATATACCAGATACAGAGATCCAAATACTGGTTATAAGGATGCTCAGTGACCTCAGGAAGAACTTCAACAAACAGATAGAAAACATAAAAAAGAACCAATCAGAAATAAAGAATGCAGTAACTGAAATGAAGAATACATTAGAGGGAATCAACAGTAGATTAGATGAAACAGAGGATCAAATAAGTGATTTAACAGATAAGGTAGCAGAAAACACTCAATCAAAACAGGAAAAAGAAAAAGAATCCAAAAAAATGAGATTGTTTTAGGGTACTCTGGGACAACATCAAGCATACCAACAATCACATCATAGGGAAAGAAAAGAGAAGGAAAAGAGAGAGAGCAAGGACAGAAAACCTATTTGAAGAAATAATGATGGAAATCTTTTCTAGCTTGGTGAAGGAAATGGATATTCAAGCCCAGGAAGTGCAGAGTCCCAAACAAGATGAACCCAAAGAGGCCCATATCCACACTAAAACACATTATAATTAAAATGCCAAAAGTTAAAGACAAGTAGAGAATCTTAAAAGCAGCAAGAGAAAAGCAGTTAGTTACCTACAAGGGAGCTCCCATGGGACTGTCACCTGATTTTTCATCAGAAATTTTGCAGGCCAGAAGGGATTGGCATGAAATATTCAACATAATGAAAAGTAGGGACCTATAATCAAGACTGCTCAACTCAGCAAAGCTATCATTTAAGAATGAAGCACGGATAAGGAGCTTCGCAGACAAGAAAAAGCTAAAAGAGTTCATCACCACCAAACCAGTATTACAAGGAATGTTAGAGGGGCTTGTTTACAACAAAAAATGTTTAAAGATAAAAAATATGAATACTAAAATGGCATTAACTACAAATCTACCAATGATTATGTTAAATATAAATAGATTAAGTGCTCCAATCAAAAAATAGGGTTGCTGAATGGATAAGAAAATAAGACCCTTGAGACTTCCGGTAAAATGGTGCAATAGACAGATGCTGTGCTAACTGCCTCCCAGGATCACACCAAAATTACAAACAAATTATACAGCATTCAACCCTGGAGGTCCCTGGAACACTAGATGAACAGAACCACTAAACGAAGAACTTAAAGAGGAGGCCACGTCGGGTCTGGTAGGATGGGCAGAGACGAAAGAGGGCAAACACCGTGAGGGAAGCCCTAGCCGTGGGAAGCTTGGCTGGTTGGGGGAGAGACCCTCTGGCCGCACTCCAAGCTCACCAGCCCAGAGTTCCTTTGCCGGGAAGAGGAGTTCTAATATAGCTGGCAGTAAATTAGTGAGGACTCTCTTTGCTCAGTTCGGTGAGGCTAACAGCGGCTGGAGAATCAGTGGGGCTGGCGCCCAGGGCTTGTTCGCTGGTGAGCACTGACCTGGTTCCTGGTGGAGGGAGTAGCTGTGTGAGCCGGACCCAGGAGCCGGCAGGGATGGACTGAACTGAACACCTTTGGTACAAAGGCTGGAGGTTTTTGGACTGTTGTTCCCATGGTGTGGAGCCTGCATACGAGTGGTGTAGGGAGGACGCCATTTTGTCGGGCTTGGGCCCTCCCACGGAGGATCAGGTCCGAGACCTCATTGGTCTGGTGGAATTGGCGCAGAAGTACGTGTGTGCGTGTGCGCCTGCGGCCTTGGATCCCCACCCTCTGCCCGGCTTATACTGCATTGCCAGGGAAATGCTGAGCAGGTGCCCTCTGGCTCCAAAAGGCTGCTCACTGAGACACGGGAGTGCGCAAGCCGCCTCGGATCCCCAACCTCCAGACAGCTTGTGCTGCATTGCCAGGGAAACACCTGGTGTGTGTGCTCCAGTTCCAACAGGCTGCTCATTGAGATACGGGAGTGTGCAAGCAGCCTCGGGTCCCGCTCTCCGCACTGCGCTTGCAGAGTTTCCAGGCTGGTGATTGGTTGTCGGGCTGCTCTGCCTGATCTGCGAGCAGCTGATTGGGACAGGCTGAGACTGGGAGTTTTCCTGGGAGTGTTGTGCCGTAAGCTGTGTGCCTGCGTGATCCAGCCATGGCTCTCCTGGTGATCTATCTAATACATCAAACCAATCCCAGAGCGACAGCCAGAATGGGGAAACGAAGAAACATGTCACAAGTAAAAGATCAGAAGAAACCTCTAGAAATGGAACTAAATGAAACAGAGGGAGCCAACCTTTCAGAGACAGAGTTTAGAACACTGATGAAAAGAATGTTTAAGGAAATTAGCGAGGACATAAAGGATAGGGAAACCATAAAAAACAACCTGTTAGATCTAAAGAATACAATAACTGAAATGAAGAACACACTCGAAGGAATCACCAGTAGAGTAGATGAAGCAGAGGAGCGGATCAGCAATTTGGAAGATAAAATAGAAGAAATCACCCAGTTGGCACAGCAAAAAGACCAAAGAATAAAAAACAATGAAAATAGTTTAAGAGCCCTATGGGACAAGGTGAAACGCAACCACCTTAGACTCATAGGAATACCAGAAGGAGAAGAGAAGAAGCATGGGGTCGAGAATGTATTTGAAAAAATAATGAATGAACACTTCCCTACCCTGATGAAGGAAATAGACATACATGCCCAGGAAGTGCAGAGGGTTCCAAACAAGCTGAACCCAAACAGGTCCACACCAAGACACATCATAGTTAAAATGGCAAAGGTTAAAGACAGAGACAGAATCCTGGAGGCAGCAAGAGAAAGACAGCAGGTTACATACAAAGGAACTCCTGTTAGACTAACAGCTGACTTGTCTACAGAAACTCTGCAGGCCAGAAGGGAGTGGCAGGAGATATTCAAAGTGACACAAAATAAAGGCCTACAACCAAGATTGCTCTACCCAGCATGGCTATCACTTAAAATTGACGGAGAAATAAAGAGCTTCTCAGAAAAGAATAAGCTTAAGGAATTCATTACCACCAAGCCAGCATTGCAAGAAATGTTCAAAGGGCTTTTTTAAACAAAAGAAAGGGGTAAACAAGCTAACCCAGGAAGACCAGGAATACAAATAACAAAATGGCAATACATATGCACCTATCAATAATCATTTTAAATGTGAATGGGCTAAATGCTCCAATCAGAAGACAGAGAGTGGCTGAGTAGATAAGAAAATAGGACACATGTATATACTGTTTACAGATGGAATAAGATATTTCATGCAAATGGAAATGAGAGAGAAAAAAAGCTGGAGTACCAATACTTATTTTGGACAAAATAGACTTTAAAATGACTACAATAAAAGACAAAGAAGGGCACTATAACCCTAATAAACGTCTATGCACCCAACATAGGAACTCCTAATTACATATAACAGATTTTGACAGACATAAAGACAGAGATCAACAGTAATACTATCATAGTAGGGGACTTCCACACCCCATTGTCACCAATGGACAGACCCTTTAGACAGAAAATCAACACGGAAAGAGTTGATATAAAGGAAAAACTGATGGTTGTTGGCTGGGAGGGAGTGGGGAAGAGGGAGAGGGGGGAAGGTTTTGGACAGTGTAGATGGGACTACAATGTTGCCGCAGGGAGATGGGGGCAGTTCTGGGAATGTAATTGATAATGTTGTGAAGAGACTATTACGTTGTGTGAAATAAGTCAGTCAGAGAAGGACAGGTACCATGTGATCTCACTTGTGTGTGGAGTCTGAAGAGCTGAGTGAAAGATCAAAGTAAACAGACTCATAGATGTAGAGGAAAAACTGAGGGTGGCTAGTTGGGAGGGGGGTGGGGATGGGGGGGAAAGGAAGGGATTAGACAGCATAAATAGGCAACTACAATATTGCCACAGGGATTTGATACACAGTTCGGGGAATATAATAATGTAAAAATTTTGTGACGTGTCAGATAGTCACATGTCTTGTTAAGGAGACCACATCATGGATGGAGTAGAGGCTTGATCACTGCACTGTACACCTGAAACTGATGTTGTATAGTATTGTATGCCAACTGTAACTGAATATGTGGATGGTCACGGGATGTGGAGTATACTGTGGAGGGGAGTCAGGGGAGTTGTGATAGATATGTATAATATGGAGGCGGAGTGTGGTGGCGAACTGGGGAAGGGGGGTTGTCACATTGGGGGTAAAGAGTATAACTATTGCATTGTGTTGGACACCTGAAACTAATAAAAATAAATAAATTAATTAATTAATAAAAAATAAAATAAGACCCTTACTTATGCTGCCTATAAGAGACTCACTTCAGATTAAAAGACATTCACAGGCTGAAAGTAAAGGGATGGTAAAAAGATATTTCTTAAAATTAGAAATAAAAAGGAAAAGCTGGAATAACAATACTTTATCAAAGAAAACAGACTTCAAAAGCTTCAAAACAAAGGCTATAAACAAGAGACAAAGAAGAACCCAGTAATCCCACTTCTGGGTATTTATCTGAAGAAACCCAAAACACTACTTTGAGGGGATGTGTGCACCCATATTTTCATTGCAGCATTGTTTACAATGGCCAAGATATGGAGGCAGCCTGGGTGTTCATCAGTGGATGAATGGATAAATAAGACGTGGTACGTGTATACAATGAAATATTACTCAGCCATAAGAAAAAGAATGAAATTGTGCCATCTGCAATAACTTGGATGGACCTAGAAGGTATTGTATGAGTGTAGTAAGTCAGACAGAGAAAGGCAAGTGTCATATGATTTCACTTATAAGTGGAATCTAAAGACCAAACAAATGAAATAGAAACAAACTCATAGATACAGAGAACATTTTAATGGTTACCAGATGAGAGGGGTTCGGGGAGGGTCAATGAAAAAGAGGAAGAGATTGAAAAGTACAAATTGGTTGTTACACAGTAGTCATGGGCATGTAATGTATAGCATAAAAAATATATAGTCAATAACATTGTAATAACTATGTATGATGTCAGATGGGTACTAGATTTATTGGGATGATAGTTGAAGGTTAGGTACAGGGTGAAAAATGTCAAGGGATTAAGAAATACAAATTGGTATTTACAAAATAGTCATGTGGATATAAAGTAAAGCACAGGGATTATAGTGAATGTTATGGTAATAACTGCATAGTGCCAGATAGGTACTACACTACTTGGGATCATTTCTTAAATAAATCTAACCACTGTGCTGTACACCTGAAATTAATATAAAATGATATTGAATGTCAACTGTAATTGAAAATTTTTAAAAGGAGAAGGGGAGTAAGAGGTACAAATTTCCAGGTATAAAACAAAGTCATAGGGATGTGATGTACAGCATAGGGAATACAGTCAATAATAGTGTGATAGTGTGGTATGGTGTCAGGTGGTTGCTGGACTTATCATGGTGATCAATTATTTAGTTATATAGATGATGAATATCTATATAGTGTACCCCTGAAACTAATATAATATTGTATGTTACCTATATTTTAATAAAAATCTTTAAAAGAAAGAATAAGACTTGGGCCTCCTATTTCAAAAAAGGAAACTTCATGGAAATTTTCAAAAAGGTATATGTTTTACTGCCCTTTGAAGGTGAAATTTTTTTAATATTTTATTTTCTCAAATGAAAGTCTTAACTCTATAGGACCATGTGAAATATCACTCCTCTTATTTGCAGACTATTTCTGGGCAGGGAAGATAAATCCTAATCAGTGATAAATTGATTCCTTTAAGTTTTAATATCCTTTTGTATAATTACCCTTAAGACTATGAGCTCATGGGCCCTTCTGAATTTCAAATCAAGCTGGGGCCTCTGGAAAATCAGCAGAGGCTCATTTCATGTCACTTTCCATCCCCATCTCCCCACCCCACTACAGTATTTAAACATTAGAAGTAAATGGCTCGTTGTCTTATAATATGACTATAAAAAAAAACGAGTCTACTAATTGAAGGGGAAGTGTATAAGCAACTGAATTGTACCATTGTCTCAGTATTTCTCTCTTATACCTTGGCATAACTGAAGAAGAGACATGCATCACCATAAAAAAAGAAAACCCTAATATTTTCTCAGCTTTAACATCATTGAAGTTCCAAAAGTATTGTCTCCCTATGTTGACCAAGCATAAAAGGTAGTGAGTTATTTAACATTATCCAACCAATTTCAGCAAAATTCAAGCATTAAAGATGAAACATGTTTGCCCTTAGAAAGGAGTTCATATGGAAGTGACTACGAATATACGTGCACGTATAACGAAAAATGGAGAAAATATAATTTTCTAAGTTGGTGGTTGTTTGAATTGGACTAGGAGTGCAGTTCCTCTTTTGTAGCAACAAATTTCCCTTTGCTTAGAAAAGCCCCTTTTATATCTCTCAGCCTAGATAAAAGTGATCCAGAAAGAGAATAAAGTTGATTTATATAATAAAATAAAAACAGTTCCATAAAAAATGATTTCTCCAGTGGTGTTGGGCAGGAGGCTGCCTACACCCATCTGTCCACACTGCCCCACGCTGCTGTGTTCAATCCCCTCTGTGGAGACATTAAACAGACTCCCTGGCCCATTGGCTCCCCGTTGGGTTCTGCCAATAGGAGGTAACCACCAAAGATTGGAGAGTGGCAGAAGGGAGAGGTCAGGATGTTCACTCCACAGGCTCCTTTATGCTGGGCCTCTGGCTAGCAGAATTCTGGAAACCCTCTTCTACAGCTCCTCCCCACCTCCCACTCCCACCCCAGGTTCCAGAGACTGCTTCTCTGATCTTGTCCTTCAGGCCTAAAAGTGTAACAGCCCCCTCCTCTTGCCAGCCACAGAGTGCTTCAACATACAGTCAGTTCTGCTGTAACATACGTGTTCTCGAACTTCATCATGTTATGCAAAATTGCACAAGGAAAACCATGGGGCTTATGAGAAAATGGGGTTAGAGGCACATGCACAAAACTGTATCTGTGACATTTAGAAAAGGTAGGAACCCAATAAAAATGGCATTACACTTGTTACATGATTAAGAAATACAGAAATACAATGAACACTGCATTTTACCTTGAAAAAGACCTGGAAATTTGCTTCTGGAAGTGAGCTCCAGGAAGGTTACAGTTGTGAGTTATAGTGAAATAGCAGTAGGAGGCTTACCTGAAGTGGGACTGAAAGTTGTCGCACTGCATGGGGATGGCATGATGTAACAACATGGTAAGCTGACGTGGATGGTGGAGGTTTGGGGTGTGCATTTTGGTTATTCCTATACTTCTTGGTTCAACTGGTGCAGATTTCTGTGTTCAACCAAAGTTTTTCACAGATGAAATCACACATACATGAATTCAAAACAATGCTCAAATTGTTCCCAAATACATCAACAGCATTGAAACAAATCGGTGTTTTCAAAACAAGTGTTACAACACAACTGACTGTGTATATTGTAGTTTGTGTCTCTAAACCTGGCCTCTGACCTCAAGTAATAGTCCCTTCACTGCATGCTTCTCAATGACCATATTGGAGTATGTCCCTTGTTTCCTGTCAAAACACCTAAAGAGAAACTTAGGGTGTTCTGGGGATAAGAGCCCTGGCAATGTGGTGGGAGTTCAGGACCTGAGGCTCCAAACAGCCTGTAAGAAATTCCTTCTGGAAGCAGTGGCCAAGGAACTTTGATGATAATGATGTGTGTTAAAATTTGAGCTGCTTCATGTTCTACGCTATCTTACAGTCCCCACCACAGCCTGCCCCAGCTCCCAGCACATTATTTGCAACAGCTCCAGGTTAGTGGGGCTTTGGGAAATGACAGGAAGGAGAGTGGTGTGTGGGTCATGAAGATGAGCAGAAAAGACAGGGGTCACAACCGCTGAGAAAAACAACTGAGACACAAGCCCCCTTCCCCAGAATCAACCAAAGAAAAGTCACCTTTGAAAGGCACTAGACAGGCCCCATTCTGTTAGCATGCTTGTAGGTAGTTCTTCTGCTAGAGGCTATTCCCTTGACAGAGAGTTGGACTCCACATACAAGAATAGTGAATATGGCTTTTACTTCCACATTGTCTGCCAAGAAAAGCTTCTCAACAAGAATTTCCATTCCAAAGACACTCATTCTACATGTAACAAAAATCTAGGAGTGAAAATATTCAATTTTTTCTCTCCTCAACAAGCCCTTTTATTTTTTACCTGAGTCAGAACATAAATATAACCTGGTCTTTGCCCAACAATATTACATTAACCATAGGAACACACCCACATGAAGGGATTATTAATCCTCAAAAAAGCCTTGGCAGAATTTGATGAAAGCTGAAATGTATTTTCACAGATGGTTGTGCTATGGTATATTTGATTCAAAAAATATTAAATAAAGCAATACTCCATTTCTGTTTTATTCCCTGAAAGCAATTATTACATGAAAAGGTAGACAGGCAGGACACAGTTAACAAACAAAGACTAAAGAGTTGTCATCAGCTTAGAAATGGTCTGAAAAATAAATGAGGGCTACTTGCCAATAATATGACTGTAAAATACAGAAATGAAAAATCTGTATTGTGAACATACACATACCTATAGCCCACATCACAGTTTGATGAGGCAAGAGATAAATGGCCCAACATTGATTGTTTTTACAGGAATATGACAACCTCCCAAAGAAGAGAAACAGAACATCTCTCCCTTCACATAAAAAGCAAATTACAGATGGAAAAAAAAAATCACTACTCTCAGAGCAAGATTCAATTAAAAAAATATGTCTGGCTTTGACAGGGCAAATTCCAGGCGTAGTGTATTTTCATAGAACATGGTCCTAGAGGAAAGATTTGAGTGCTACAAAAGCCTATGGAACTTTTCATGGCTTGTCATAATTTCTCTGCAATATTAAGCAAGGATTTCTGCCTCTTTAGCTCATATTTTCCCCGTAACTGATCCTGCAAGGTGTTGTTATGCTTTTTACAATGTATTTCCTTCCAGAAAATCACATTGTGTAATAGTTGCACCATAGATACCGAATAATAATACTGCCTAAGAGCAATGCCACAATGTACAGTGCTTTATCAAGGAGTGTGTGTGTGTGTGTTTGTGTGTGTGTGTGTGTGTGTGTGTGTGTGTGACACAGAGTGAGAGACAGAGAGAGGGAGAGAGAGAACACGTGGTTAAATGGTAGGATGAGACTACAGAAAGGAAGATCAGAGGCAGCTTGCCACGTCCCATGCAATGCTACAAGGAGAACACAAACGGCATTATTTGAAGAGAAGGCAATTCTAACTCTGGGATATCCAATTTTATCTTCAGAAACATTAGGCAGGAACTATTTATTGTCTTTGTGTTGTTTAAAGTTTGAAGCCAACAAAGAGGACTTCTGAAAGTCACACAATTTTTGAGCCAAAACTTCGGCTCGTGCTCCTCTCTGCCTTGTCACCTTTCATCCACTTTGTACAGAATATCATTAAGGGTTTCTAGACATCAAGTTCTGGATCTTGTTATAATATTCAGAATGGCTGTCAGCAGACAGGAAAGGAGCTCCAATAGTCAGGCTTGAACTGTGTGAATCAATACACACATTTGGGTGTTATCAAGCTGTTCCATTTGTCTTATCATTTCATTCTTCAGTTGACATTGTAACCCTTGGAAAACCAAAGAAGGCATTTCTTCAGTTCTTTCCCCTTGACCTGGGGGCAACTCGACCTTTATTCTCTGTCCCCTCTTGCCCTTTCGAGATAATTGTCCACATTTGGGTGCCTAAGATACATATGTTTCAACCTGCTCTCCAAGCGTTAACTGTTTGGAATTAAAATAGTTTCTAAGAAACATTTTCAGCCTTTCCTTGAAGTCCTGCCAATCTATGGCTCTGCACAAAAAGGAAAATGCTGAGCACTGAAAACAAAATGAGGATTAGTGGGAAGGAGATAATAAATAGCATATTACTCCATGTGGCAGAAGCAAAAGAAAGAAAGAAAACAACAATTTGTTTGTATTTTAATGGTTTAACCATGATAACTTTGAGATCTTAGTAAAGGTAACAGGAACATTTGGTTTGTGTCAAGAAGTAAGAAAAGATAAGAGAAAAACTTTACCATGAAAATCATATCAGCTCATTCATATGGTTTATGCAACCAAATTGAGAGTCATTTTAAGTATTCCCACAATGCATTGTTTGCAATGCAAATATTAATCAAAGTAATAAATGAGGTAATAAATCACAGATGAAGATGATAACTAGGAGTTAGACTGAAGTCTGCAGGATGCAATTTTCTGAATATTATGCTAGTGCAGGGTGGAACAAATTCTCTTTAGACCTTTGTCAGAGTCTCTGCAGGTTGGGGTAGGGAATGGATTGGCTCCCCTTTGGGAAGAGAAAACCATAGTGGTAAAATAATAACAAACATTACCACTGCAACTAATTTAAACTTTAAAAAAAGCCCTCTGAAGTTGATATACAGTTTTTATCCCCAGATTACAGATGAGAAAATCAAGAAAGACAGGTTAAGCAATTTGCCAAAGTTTACACAGTTGCTAGATGGTGGAGCAAAGATCTAATCCAAAGCAGTGTAGCTCATAAGAATGTCCACTCAATCCCACACTCTTTTGCCTTCATGAATGAGCTGGGAAAGTTGTGGCCTTTCTACCATGGACCACCACAGAAGTAAGCATTTAGCCAACCACTCATGTGCTCCACAAACACATACTGAGCACCCACTATGTACCAGGTGTCAATGCTGGAGACGGGGGTGGGGTGGGGGTGGGTGGGGGTGGGTTATTGTTTAATAAGCAGATGAACTCCCTGCTCTTTTGGAATTTACAGTCTGGTTGGGGAGTTGGTTGGAAAAATCCCGGCTGCCTACAAAGCTTTGAGGGGGAGTATACCAAAGTGGGTCTGGAAGTTTAACATGCCTCGGAATTGCCGAGAAGGCTTATTAAAACACACATTGCTGGGCCGGCCGAGTGGCCCGGTGGTTAAGCGCTGGCTTGGGAAGGCAGCGGTCCCAATTCGGGTCCCACATATGACGGCCAGTGACACTGCCCTCAAAAAAAAACAAAACAAAAACAAAACACATTGCTGGGTCATCCCACAGTTTCTGATTCAATAGGTCTGTGTTTAGACCCCAAAATTTGCATTTCTGACAAGTTCTCAGATGAGGCTGATAACTGCTAGGGTAGGAACTATGCTTTGAGACCAGTGCTCTAGAGACTTATTTGGTTGGGTGAGAAATATTTATGCTGTATTGTGAATCTATTGGGGGTGATCTCATGCTTAGAAAAAAGTTACTGACCTACATAAATATAATTTGAGGCATGCCAGAAAGTATCTTTCACCTGTCTTAAAATGTCAAATGCTCCCTAGCATGGGTAAAACATCCAGCCACCAACAGCCATTCACACATGAGATCTGACAGAATGAGAGATAAATTAGGTAAGTTTTGATATCATAGAGTTTAAAGGAAAGCAAAATATGAGGCCAGAGAGTGATATGTTGAGTACATTTTTGAGGAATAGGAAGGTAACAAGATATTGACACTTTAAAGGGGTGGGGTGCTAAGGGGAAGATGAGAACCACTGTAGGGGAACAGTTTACCCATCAGTCTAAGAAACAGTTTCCTTCTTACAGATAATGATATACTATCATTTAATTGACATGATGACTTTATTTGCCTCCAATTTCTTGGGTCTGGATTCAACAAAGGTGAAAAAAAAAAGCCTAAGTATTTCTTGCCTATAAAAGGGATTATCTAGATTCATGGCCTTCTGGTCTATTGGAAAGATCCATGGCAAGAGTAAAAGGAAACATTGGGAAAAGGTCAATTTCTTTGAAAACAACATGTGGGTATAAAAAGCAGCATTATCTATGAGCAGAATAATATATACAATATATATTATATATTATATATATTTTATATATATATAATATATTATATATATATACATATATATATAATATATTATATATATATATTTTTTTTTCCCCAAAATAGAGTCGATAGAACAGGACAGGAGGACTTCCAATGCAGAAAAGAGCAACACAAGTGTTGGCATTTGGCTGACCTTCCTTCCAGATCAAGTAGAATGAATTTCTAACATCAGCGATTCCGTTTTGTTGTACTCTGTAAATGGCTTTACGCTAAAGTCATGAAAGAGCATAACTAGTTGGGTAATTAAATATCCAACCTTAAAGACAAATGTGAGTGCGTAGGGAGGTCATTTAGGCATTTGTCTTGTATAATACCAGCTATCTGGTTATCCATTCTTAGTCTTGGCCTAGGTAATTAAATCTAGCTAGTTTTGTTAGTAACCGAGTTCCTAAGATGACACCCCCCAGGCCAGATCTGATCAGTGGATGTGATTTGTTTAACTTGCGTATTTTGCTCCTTGTTGCTGTGCCTTTAAATGTTTAACTCAAATGTCTTCAATGGAACTCTTGCTTTTCTGTTTGCAACCTTGCCCACAGCTCTCCAATATCTTTCACCTGGACTGGGTGACACCTTTAAGTGACTGGCCAATCCCCTGGAGACACTTGAGGTTTTGACCCCTGCTATATAATTTACAAAATCTCCCTTCAACTCCAGCATTACTTTCCTATAAATTCTAACTACCTCATAGTTTGTCTTCATTTCACTATGGAGAGGACAGTTTTTACCCAAAATATTTTAATTATTCCTGGGTGAGTGATATAATACTATAGGAAACTTTGGAAGGAAATAAGTTTCTCAGAAAAAGTGCAGAATTATCTCATATGATTCATAGTACAGTCCAGATTGTTGATCTGTTTTCAATAGGCTTGGAAATTTTGAGCCAATTAAATGAAACATCAAGACTGGGAAGTGTGTTGATTTTAGCAAAACGGGCATATCACCACCAGACATGAATTAGCTCAGAGAATCCATTAAGTTTTAGGAGGTTCAGAGAATGGGCTTTAAGAAAAACAGTTGAGAAGGCTGAGAGAATGTGAAATGCCCCAAGGCATATTCATTTTTAGTCTGCAATGAATAGGAAATCTACTGCAGTGAAAGCCAGAATTACTGACTCAAAAGCAGCTGGAGATATTGAAACAGAAATTAATCCTACTTACCTTACTCTTAAAATTGGCAAAGGGGCAGGTGGGGTTGAAAACTGGCACTTAAAGGGAAATGGAAGGATGACATTAAGAACCCGTGACCAGTCATTTGTAGGTCATTCACACAAAATCTCAGCAAACCCTGTAAGTGGCAAATCTCACTAATGGAGAATAACTGGGGTGATAGACACTTCGAATCACTGTGAAATCTGAAGTGTGGACACTTTTTAAGGAGAAATAGCAGTACTGCTTTCAAGGACACAGATGAACAGCAAATGAGTTTCCGAGGACGTCGAGGTCCCACTGGAGCTGCTAAGGTGTAAAATCATTTGTCCTTGGCACTTTCATTATAGGCCAGGGGCTACTGCTCAGGTTGTGTCAATCACTGCATAACGATTTGATGTTAAAAACTAAACATATCTCCTGCTATCTTATCCATACCATTTATGTGACCATTTTATTCAAAGATCATAGAAAAGTTTATTTTAGCCAAAGCTCTTTCCTGAGTGACAAATTTCACAATATTGGTTGTCCAGTTGTACTAAAGTTGTCCAGTGATATTAAAAGTTCTTACTATTACACTTCGGAAAGGGCTAAGAATTGAAACACATATATATGTATGTATGAGTGTGTGTAAAACCTATTCTTGCCATCTCCTATATTGCTATAACTTTTTTTGATTGAATAGACTGAATTCTGGGAGGCAAATTTGGCCTCTAATTTGTGTTTTCTTATTCCCCTGGGCATATTGGGAAGCTATGGGCCTCTTGACCCGGGTCTTTCCTCACTAACGAATTTGCTGGTGACTTTTGAGCTAACAGATATTCATCTGGCAGCTCTATTTTACCATCATATATATCCATAAACCTATTTTGGATGGGAAAACTGTATTCATGTCCAAACCTATTTCAACATCAGCTCTTAAATCTAAAAAAAAATGGTCTTAATAGAATTTCCAAGTCCAAAGTGCTTGTTTAATTTCATACTCAATGACTTTCAAGAGTGAGGTGCCTGTGAAATAAAACACCAACTCAGGATGTTTGCAAATGTCTTTGTGTGTTTGGTTGGGGTCAATGTACAAATGGCTTGCTCAGAGATGCTGGAGAAGAAGACTGTCTGAGACTGTCTAAGGAGCAAAGGAAAGAACTCACATCAGGTACCCAGGTCCTGACTGACAAGCTTTATGTTTGTAACATGTGAAATGTCACCTTTCTTAGTGAGCCTTTGCTGACCAACCTGTTTAAAACCACCGTCCTCCTCCTTAATTTCTCTCTTTAGCTTTTATCACTTTACACTATAATATTTACATATTTTGTTTATTTCTGTCTTCTTCCAGGAAAAGACAAGCTTCCTGAGGGTAGGAATTTTGCATTTCTCACTGCTCTATCTCTAGTACCTAGACTTATCTGGCAGGTAATAGATTCTCAACAAATCAGTGTTGAATAAGGGAATAATGAATGAATATAAACATCTATGGATATGATCTCATTATCTTGTGTGTCAAGGACTCTGCTTCAGGAAGATGTGGGCTGGAATTCTAGCTCTGCCATTTATGAGCTAAGTAGCCGTAGTAAGGGACAATCTCTTGAGTCTCAGCTTCCTCATCACTGAAAGGCAGATAGTGATAGTTCTTTCCCCACTAAGCTATTGTAATGACAAAAAAGGGACATGCCAGGATACCCAAATTGTTGGCTGATATTACTGCTGTTGTCTTTATTCTTAAACCATAAACTAATGCAGAATAATAATTCATGGAATATATAGAATTTCACACCTCCATATTTTTCTCCCATCTTTTCTGAGAGCTCTGACACAAAGCTAGGAAGAAACTGATTGGTGAAGAAGCTGCCTTATACTTGCTCATGTGTTACAAATCCCTTTTCTGTGGGTTGGGGAGCAGGGCAGGACTCCTAGATGTGACCCCAGGAAGGGCAGTCTCCAGCAGCTGGCCCCTTGCCTCTGAGCTGTGTGCTTTGTAAATCAATAGGGCATTTGAATCTCAGCCTGTCCACTCTGTTACCTTCCTAAAATCTTAAACACACTTTAAAAGCAATTATTTTGCTTCTAGCTTTGGGAAGGAGGACATGAAGAGAGGCCGGACTGAGGCAAAGCTCGTATTTCAAGGCATGTCAGGTACAGAGATGGATGATGTGCAGACAATGGAGATGAATGTAAACCATAACCTCAAGTAGACTCATGTGCAGGCCCACACAGGGTTCTCCCTGCTTCAGAATCCAGAGGAAGTGGAGCCACAACATGCAAACACAGGAACACAGAGTTTCAGAAGAAAGGAAGGCTCACTACGCTTGGTATTTGAGGTTCCTGGAAATAATGCTAATAACTCTGCTTTGTGCTGCTCTGGAGTTTGGGGGACAAATATGCTTCCAAATGGTGTCTGTTTCCTACTTCTTGTCTCTATATTTAATTGCTTGGTTAGAATTAAAAGTAAGGGCTTCTTTTTAAAAGCACTTATTCTGTATCTAAGTGCTTCTTTGGTTCTTTCAGCAAGCCGCTGAAATAGAAATAGGTATTCATGTGGGGCCGACCGAGTGGCACGGTGGTTAAGCGCAAGCCAGCGGCCCCAGTTCAGGTCCCACATGTGAGGGTCAGTGACACTGCCCTCAAAAACAACAACAACAACAACAACAACAAAAAGCAATATGTATTCATGTGCCCATTTCACAGATTGGGGTTTAAAGAAGTTAAGTCTCTTTTCTGTGGTCATAAAGCAAGTAAGTAGCACAATCAGAATTGGTACTAGGTCTATCTGATTCCATTTCCTGCACAATTAAACACACTAATCTGTATCATAAAATCATCAACCAAATCAGGTCCCCTGTGATACTCTCATAGCTCCTTGTACTTTTTCTTCATAGCACTGAACTTAATTTCTAAATAAATATACTATAAATATGTGATTATTTGCATAACACATGAATCAGTACTAGACATCTTTTTTCTTTTCTTCCGTTTTTTTTTTCTTTTGGTATCACTGTATTTGCAGCAGAGAGCACACACCTAATTCATGACAGAAGCTCAGAAAATATCTGTTGAATATGTGAATAAATACAAAGGGGAGATAAATTGAGATTTCAGGTTAAGTTTGAAATTCATTGATTTTTTTTAAAATAAGTAAAAAAATGCTTAAAAGTCATTTATGCAGTGATTTTCCCTCTTCTAAGGATAAAATCAATATGTAAAAGTTTGTAATAATCCTTCTGTTATTGTAGTTATTCCACAATAACATGGGAAATTCAAGTAATTGTGCAATTTATCTATTTATTGTTTTACTTCTCCACTAAACAGCTACCAGTATACATCCATCTTGTATCCTCTTACCTCTTTTCATTTAGTGACACTCAACTAATATTTGTGGAACAAGCTAATCAAAAACACTGCTGATATTTTAATGGAAGTAAAAAGTTGGCACCTTTCTAACCATATATAAATCTTTTCTGATCAATATAAATTTGGAGATTTTCAAAGAGAGTTAGTTACTCTGTGACTTTGTAACATTCAAGACACAATAGAACAATGTAAACCTGATTCAAGAAAGAAATTCTGTGGTTATGAGCCCGGGCTAAAGAGAAAAAAAAAGCCTTGCTGTTTTCCTTTGGTTTCCCCAAACAAAGTCGGGAGGTAAGCCACAGCTTCTGACCACTTATTTAAACATTTGGAAAACTGGCTGAAGTTGCTTACATGTAAACAGCAAGAGATTAATACTGTGCTTTTGAAACTGACTTTAATGAATTCTGTGAGATTTCACCACACAAAAAGCTAAAATGATTGTTCCCAGAAATAAAAGGGAAGTAATATAAGAACATATCATATCCTTCATTTATCCTTCTCCAAGCAAACAAAAACAAAAAGGAAACAAAAGCAACAACAAAAACCCAAACCAGACAAAACAAACAAAAAGCAAAAGAACAAAAGAATCTGGGAGGAACAGAGTGGTGCTGAAGTATATAAGAATGGAGAAATGTGCTGTGAAGCAGGAAGAAAAGCATTTCAGGAAAACGAAAAGGAAATGCTAAGTGAAATACATTATGAGAATCAAAGAATGGTAAGAGTCTGGATACAGAAGTAGAGGAATCAAACTCCTGGCTGGTGAGTCAAATGCTGCAATAATCCAATTTTAATTATACATGAGTCTTATCTCTGCCATTTGTTTAATTTTATTCCCCTCTACAAATTCAGAAACAGCTGTTTCTCTTTTAAGACAATTGTCTGTATCTAGAAGCTTTTGAAATGTCCCTTTGAAAGATTTGCAAAACTTACAAGAAGTCTGAACATATTAAATGGCAGATCTTTTGGATTTTTGATAAGGAAAATATTTTACTCAGTGTTTGAATCTAAAGAGAAAGGATAAAGGATGATGGAAAGAAAACACTTTGAGATTCAAAGTAGGGTGAATCAAAGCATGTATTTGATATTGGAAGTCAACAACCTGATCATTAGCTTAACTACACTAAGAGTAAAAAATTAACTCAAGGTGTGAACCCATTGGCTGACCAGCAACCAATCAGATTGTGATTATTGAGAGTTTTAACTAAGATATTCAGAATCTATAGTCAAGTGTTGATGGGCACAGGAACATAAAGTCAAATAGATTTAGTACTAGTGGTCAGGTTGGGCATGTTGGTCAAAAGACAGAAAGAAAAATTTGAGGCAGTCAGTTGAGAAAGTGAAGACCAAAAAACACAAGAGGAAAAGACCATAAAGGAGACAAAAAGACTGAATGTGTGGCCCCCGAGAGATAGAAGTGTCTTCCATTCCTGTTAACTTTCCACCACCTGTCTCACAAAGACTCAGTATCCAAACTTGTAACAAATAAGTAATTACCAATATTGTTAGTGAACACAAGACATATATACATTGCTTCATTTCATCCTCAAACAATAGTAAGAACTATTATTCCCATACCATAGATGACAAAACAGCTTTAGAGAGATTAAATAATTTGCCCACAAGTCTCATGATTAGTGACTAGTAGCTATAGGATTAAAACCCAATTCTGATTCCAAAGCTGTCACTCTTAAACCCAAATATACACTGCTAGTTGTATCCTTAAATTACCTTCCTCTTTTCTTGAACAAGCTTGAGAGTTTCTTTTTAGAGAAATCAGCCTGATCCCTGATTAAGACAGAAATCAAAAATTGAAGACATTGTGCAAGGAGGGAGCCCTCACTAGATACTGAGGTTGACATGGAGGCAATTCTGTGGTGTAAAAGCCCATTACCAACTATAGAGACAGTAAAAAGATGAGTGGTTGCCAGGAGCAGGAGGTGGGAGGGATGAATCGGTAGAGCGCAGATTTTCAGGTCACTGAAACTGTTCTGTACATACTGCACTGGTGGGTACATGTCATTTGTTCAAACACATGGAATGTACAACAGCAAGTGTGAACCCTAATGTAAACTGTGGACTTGGGGTGATAATCATGTGTCAATATTGGTCATCAATGGTAACAAATGTAGCACTCTGGTGGGGGATGTTTAAGGGAGGCTGTGTGTGTGAGGGGGACGGGATGGGGGATACAGGAGCTCTGTACTTTCTATTCCATTTTGCTGTGAACCCAAACTGCTCTAAAAAATAGTTCATTAATATTTAAAATTACTTTTGAGTGTAAGGATTCAGTTGTTTAATATTATTTTTCTACTTAACTTTTCTCATTTCTAAGTTTTTACAGTTTGCAAGTTGATTTGTATCAAACACTTTTTACTAAACTGGGTGTTCTATTGTTTCCCCAAATAGTGTTCTGACACTTTAAAAAAGATATGAAGTAATTTAATGAAATAATTTTCACTGGGTATGAACAAGAGAGGGAGAAAATTATACTTTCAGTAATAAAGCATATGAAGTGGAGAAAGTTCGATACTTGTGTTTACTACCAAGTATATGTCAGAGGCCATTTACAATTGCCAAGCTCTTTACGTGTAGATCTTTAAAGCTGTCTGGATGCATCAGATGAACACAGTATGACAATGGTTATGCTCTCTGGTCTGAATTTCACTTCTGTACATTGGATCACCTGCATATAAATGATGGTCTGAGTGTCCATTTAAATATGGTACTGGGCGTGCTTTTTGAACAAACTGTCTAATGAAATATTCTTTTGCACACACTAAATTTCCCACCTCTTTTCTTTGGCAATGTAGGGTTTCTGTTGTAGAGAAGTGATGAGAAATTTGAAGGAAGTGAAAGAATATTCTGTTTGGGCCTGAAGTGGTCATTGGCTAGCTGTGTGACCTTGGGCCAGGCACTTAACTCATGAACTTGGAAACTATATTATTTACACGACAGGGCAAGGTAATACAGTCGTCCCCCCTTGGGTGATATGTTCCAAGTCCCCCAGTGGATGCCTGAAACCATGGGTAGTACCAAATTCTATATAGCTGGTTTTCTTCCCTATTCATACATACCTTTTCTCTGAAAGGAAGCACTTCACAGCTTCTCTTTGGCATATCCAAATTGCCAGCATCACTACTCTTGCAATTTGTGGCCATTATGAGGTAAAATAAGGGTTACTTGAATGCAAGTCCTGTGGTACTGTGACAGCAGATCTGATAACTTAGACAGCTACCAAGTGATTAATGGGCAAGTAATATATATATACATACACACACATCATGGACATGCTGGACCAAAGGGTGATTCATATCCCAGGTAGGACAGAGGCTTGAGATTTCATCTCACTCAGAATGGTGTGCACAATTTAAAACTTATGAATTGTTTATTTCTGGGATTTTCCACTTAATATTTTGAGAGTCTAGTGACTGAAAACAAGGAAAACAAAACTGTAGATAAGGGGGGACTACTACTATAATATGACTATAACTGGGATAGAGATATCATTGGTTATCATTAGTGTCTTTAAATGTTTATGGAATTTATTGGGTGATGTTAAAAATCATTTCAAAGAAGAGCTACTTTAAACTCCACCTTAGATTATGTCACAAAAAGATGGCAGCATGAGGAGTGCTTCTTGAAAACCCCCCTGAAAATTACAACAAATTGAACAACTATAATTCAACAAAGGATAACCTAAGCAACACACACTCACATCTGAGAGATGAGCACATTGAATCATCTGAAGGTGGGCAAATCAGGGGAGGAGGGAAGGGAGAAGTGCAAAGACACAGTCCACGGGCCACAGTCCAGAGCTCACTGTAGTCTAGGGAGAGGGAAGAATCCAGGCTGCAGGTGCATTCCCTGTGGCCCAGAGTCCTCCCTGAGGGATCAACATATAATCAGCATTTGGGGCAAAGACTTTGGAGCAAAGACTGAATACAGAAGGGTGAAAACTGTGGTTTAAGCCCTCACTGCCAGGCAGAAAACAAATAACAAAGACACGGAGCCGGGCCACCCCCCTGCACTCTCCCAGTGTTAGAAGTCGGCTCTAGAAGAAATGGTAGCAGTGTCAAATCAAAGAACAGAATATCTACAGCCGTGAGAACAGGAGAGACAATCCTGTAGCTGTTGATGCATAGTGTAACTAATTCCTGTGATAGAGAAGAAACTATAGGGGCAAAGAGCTGTGAGCTAGAAGTCTCCATTGCTCAGAGCCACAAACACACCATCTGCTTCTCACAGCCCACTCCACCCCACCTTTCCTGGTGGATCCCTGCAGGGGCAACGAGAGCTGCTGAGACACAAAAGCTCTCCATTGGGCTGCAGGGGAAGCACTGGGGTTTCAGAAGCTCAGAGCTCTATCACCCTCTGAGATTCAGGCAACCTACTCACAGAGGACAAGCCCATCTTCCAGAAAACCCTCCTATCATGTGAGAAGCCAGAACATCAGAAGAGAAAATAAACACTACAGGATGACAGAAAATAAAAGGCTGTAGCAGGAAAAAAAATAAAACATTCCACCAACACCTACTAGAAAACAAAAGAAAGACTTCTTCATATCAACCTGGTGCAGAACCCACTCTTATAGATTCCCAGGAAGAGAAATAATAATTTATTAATTGCCATAAATAACCAAGGTAACAGGGCAGCTCAGAAAGAAAATGAAAACTTTCCAGAAAATGAAATGTGTGATGTACATGACAGAGAATTCAAGATCACAATTCTGAAAAACTCAACAAGATGCAAAAAACACAGATAGGCAGTTTAATGAACTCAGAAACAAAATCAATGAACAAAATGAATATTTTACCAAAAAGACTGAAATTTTTAAAAGGAATCAAATATAAATTCTGGAGATGAAGAGCTCAGTAAAAGAAATGAAGAATGAAATAGCCAGCTTAGGAAAGAGAGCTGGCCAATGGAGGAAAGAATTAATGATATCGAAGATAGAAATCTGGAAATGACACAGATGGAAGAAGAGAGAGCCTTGAGAGTTAAAAGAAATGAAAGAACTCTACAAAACCTTTCTGACTCTGTCAGAAAGAGCAACATGAGAATAAAAGGTATACCAGAAAAAGAAGAGACAGAGTAGGGAACAGAGAGCCTATTCAAACAAATAGTAGATGAGAACTTCCTAAGCCTGTGGAAAGAACTGGATCCTCGAATCCAAGAAGCAAACAGAACACCTAATTACCTCAATGCCAACAGGCCTTCTCCTCGGCACATTGTATTGAAGATGTCAAAAATTAATGACAAAGAAAGAATTCTCAAGGCAGCCAGTGAAAGAAAAGCAGCAACCTATAAGGGAAAGCCCATTAGATTATCATCGGATTTTTCAGCAGCTCTATAAGCCAGGAGGAAGTGGGTCAAACTATTGAAAAGAAAGAAATTGTCAGCCAAGAATAATATATTCAGCAAAGATATCCTTTAGATATGAAGGAGGAATAAAACCTTTCCAGACATATAGAAGCTGAAGGAAATTTCTAATATATGACCTGCATTACAGGAAACACTGAAGGAGGATGTCCGACCTGAAACAAAAAAAATCAAAAGAATACAAAACCATAGGCAAGATTACTAACAGATAGAAGCAGGAAGTGGCAATCGCTATACAAAATAGGGCACTAGACACTAAAACATAACATAAAGGACAAAGAAGACAAAAATCTTTTTAAAAAAGGAAAAAGAGAGAAAAAGACAACTTGCTACAGCAACTCAGAAATCAACTCAGGCATAAGTATGGATAACTTGTGACAACAAAAACATAAAAAAGGAGAGAGTAAAGGTCTGAACCTATAAAGGAGAATGGAGATAAGAAGCATGCTGAAGAAAAAGGACTACTATATGACACTTTATGTTATATAAACTTAAAAGTAACCACTCAATAAAAAAATCCAGAACTGAGAGGTATAACATAAAAAAGAAGAAACAGAGGACACCATCATAGAATCCCACCACACTAAAGTAACAGACAGCAACAAAAAGGCAAAGAAACAATGGAGATACCAAGATACGAGAAAGAAAAGATAGAATGGCTATAGAAAATACTCACATATCAATAATCACCCTAAATGTAAATGGACTGAACTCATCAGTAAAAAGGCACAGCATACCAGGCTGGATCAAAAAACAAAACCCAACCATATGCTGCTTCCAAGAGACACACCTCAACTACAAGGACAAATAGAGCCTCAAAGTGAAAGGGTGAAAATTGATACTCCAAGCAAATGGTATCCAGAGAGAAGCAGGTGTATTCGTACTTATATCAGATGAAACAGACTTCAGGATAATAAAAAGGTAACAAGACACAAAGATGGACATTTCTTAGTGATAAAGGGGACAACACAACAAAAAGGCATAACACCAATGTAGGGGACAAGCCTCCGCAGTCCAGGGTTTCCCTCAGGTGGAGACAGCGTCAACAGGGGAATAAAATAAAGAAGGGAGACAGTGGAGACACCGGGGGAGTTTCAGAGAAGAAGTGTCACACTTTATTGCCAGAGCATGTTCTTTTTATAGGGATTCTTGACCATTATCTCAATCACAAAGCATTTTACATGAGTTTGGTGGTTTCTAGTTCCCAGGATTTATTCAATCTTTACTTCTCTGTAATTGTCCTCTCCAGGGTACACTGGCCTATTCTATGTTAAGGATTCACCTATCTCTACATATCGCCTAAAGAGTGGTTACCATGACTACCTAGGCATTATCCCAAATTTCAGCAGCTAGACTCACAGGGCATATACTAAAAGACTAGGAGTGGCTGTGTTTAGGGTAAAAGCATCTAAAATCTATTCCTATGTAAATACAATACTTAGTAGCTAAAGGGAGTCTTAAATATCTTTTGTCATATGGAGGGCTACATATGTACAATAGAGGGTAGCATCTGTTTCTCAGTCAAAGCTTCAGTATCTGTTGCTACAACAAGGCACTAGGCAAAGAATTCAAACAACGTTGTTGATTAACATACCCTATAGTCAGCAAGTTGCCTCTTACCAGAACTCTCATGGCCTGAAGACTTTTAATCTTCAAGGAGACTATTCACAGCAGGGCCCTTAGGCCACAGGCAGGCTTCTTGGCCTATGTGACCAGAGGTCTGTGCCTCAGTTTCTAAGGGGTTTGAGTCCTCAATATCTCAGTTCAGGGGTCCCCTAAGGTTGTAGCCTGTTTTAGGGAGCTTCCTTTTCTTTAGGAAATCTTGCCCCGTTGTTGACTTACACAACCAGCTATCATCAGGGTACCACAGAAACTTGTCACAAATGCAGTGAGTGTATTGTCTCCTATAGGAGGAAAGGCACATAGGTTCATAGAGGCAGGGGATATTACATGACCAACCATAAGGCAACACTCCAAACATCCAGTGCTGAGCAGGGCAATGTGACCTTGTCAGACACTGAAGAGCTGTCAGCTCCCGGCACACCAATATATATGCCCCCAATCAGGGAACACTGAAATATATAAAACAGTTACTAACAGAACTAAAGGAAGAAATTGATGAAAACACAATTATAGTAGGGGACCTAAATACATCATTGACAGCTATGGATAGGTCATCCAAACAGAAAATAAGGAAATATCAGCCCTAAATGACACATTAGGTCAAATGGACATAGTTGACATTTATAGAGAGCACTTCATCCTAGAACACCAGGCTATTCATTCTTTTCTAGTGCACATGGAACATTCCCAAGGATAGACAATATGTTGGGATATAAAATTAGCAAAAGCAAATCTTAAAAAGATTGAAATTATACCAAGTATATTCTCTGTTCACAAGGCTTTAAAATTGGATATCAACTGTGAAAAGAAAGCAGAGAAAATTGCACATATGTGGAGATTAAACAACATGCTATTAAAGAATGACTGAGTCAAAGAAGAAATAAAAGGAGACATCAAGTGATATGTAGAAGCAGATGAGAATGAAAATATATCCTATCAAAATTATTGGGATGCAGTGAAAGCAGTAATAAGAGAGAAAATTACATCATTACAGGCCTATCTCAAGAAACAAGAAAAATCCCAAATAAACAATGTAACATTACACTTTAAAAAACTATAATAGAAATAGAAGAACAAATGAAATGCAAATGAAGGAAGGAAATAATAAAAACTGGAGAACTAAATGAAATAGAGAACAAAAAGACAACAGAAAAATTAATGCAACAAAGAACTGGTTCTTTGAAAAGATTCATGCAATTGACAAACTCTTAGCTAGACTCACTAAGATAAAAACAGAAAAGACACAAATAAACAAAATCAGAAATGAAAGAGAAGTTACCTCAATACCACAGAAATATAAAGGATTTGTATTTAAATACAAAACACAAAGGATTTTGTATTTAAATACAAGAATACTATGAAGGACTATATGCTACCAAAATCAATAACCTAGAAGAAATGCACAAATTCTTAGAATCACGAAGAACTGGAAAATCTAAGTAGACCGATCAACAGTAATAAAATTGAATCAGTCATCCAAAGCCTTCCCCAAAGCAAAAGTCCAAGACCAGATGGTTTCACTAGTGAATTCTACCAAACATTCAAAGAGGACCTAACACCTGTCTTCCTGAAACCCTTCCAAAAATTGAAGAAGAAGAAATACTTACTAACTCATTTTATGAGGCCAACATCACCCTAATACCAAAACCTGGTAAGGATAACACAAAAAAGAAAATTACAGACCAAGATCTCTGATGGAAACAGTTTCAAAAATCCTAAACAAAAAAATACAACAATACGTTAAAAAGATTACACATCACAATCAAGTGGTGTTCATCTCAGGGGCATAAGGATGGTTCCACATATGCAAATTGATCAATGTAATAACACCACATAAACAAAATAAAAGATAAAAACCATATTATTACATCAATAAATGCAGAAAAACCTTTTGACACAGTACAACACCCATTTATGATTAAAATACTTTAAAAAATGGGTATAGATGGGAAATACCTCAACACAATAAAGGCCATATATGACATACCCTCAGCTAAAATCATAATTAAAGGTGAAAAACTGAAGCTCTTTTCTCTACATTCAGGCACAAGACAGGAATGCTCCCTCTCACCACTGTTATTTAACATAGTATTGGAATTCCTAGCCAGAGCAATCAGGCAAGAGAAAGGAATAAAAGACATCCGAATTGGGAATGAATAAGTTAATAGTCACTTTTTGCAGGTGACATGATTCTTTATATGGAAAACCCTAAAGACTCCACCAAAAATTCCTTTGCAATTGCAACAAAAACAATAAAATACCTAGGAATAAACCTAATAAAGTGTGTGAAGAACCTATACATGGAAAAATATAGAACGTTTTTTAAAAGAAATTGAAGATGACACAAAGAACTAGAAAGACATTTCATGTTCATTGATTGGAAGAATCAACATAGTTAAATGGCTGTATTACCCAAAGCAATACACAGATGTAATGCAATCCCCATCAAAATCCCAATGGCATTTTTTAAAGAAATAGAACAGGGGACTTTCGGTAAGATGGCAGAATAGACAGACACTGTGACAATTGCCTCTTAGGATCACACCAAAATTACAAATAATTTGTACAACATTCAATCCCAGAAGTCCCTCTAAATGAAGAACTTAAAGAGGAGGCCACGTGGAGTCTGGTAGGAAGGGTGGAGACAAGAGAGGGTGAACCCTGTGAGGGACACCTCAGCAGTGGGGAGGCTTCTCTGGTTGGGGGAGAGACCCTCGGTCCACACACCAAGCTTACCATCCCAGAGTTACTTTGCCAGGAAGAGGAGTTCTATAATAGCTGGCAGTAGAAATTAGTGAGGACCCTCTTCGCTCAATTCGGTGAGGTTCAAGCAACTATAGAACCAATGGGGATGATGCACGGATTCACTTGCCGGTGACCACTCACTCGGTTCCTGGTGGAGGGAGTAGCTGTGCGAGCGGGACCCAGAAGCCTGTGGGGAAGGACTGAACTGAGCACCTTTGGCATGGGAGCTGGAGGTTTGGGGACTATTGTTCCCCTGGTGTGGAGCTTGCACACGAGTAGTATATAGGAGGGCACTATTTTGTCAGGATTGGGCCCTCCCACAAGAGTCAGGTCCAGGATCGCATCAGTCTGTGAAATTGGTGCAGGAGTGAGTGTGTGCATGCACGTGCATGGTGCCTTGGAGCCCCCTCCCTCCACACGGCTTGTGCTGTGTTGCCAGGGAAATGCCTGGTGGGCGCACTCCAGCTCCAGCAGGTTGTTCATTGAGAAGCGGGAGTGTGCGAGCCACTTTGGGTCCCTGGTCTCTGCACTGCATATGCAGAGTTGCGAGGCTGGTGATCAGTTGTAGGGCTGCTTGGCCTGATCTGCGAGCAGCTGATTGGGACAGGCTGAGAATGGGAGTTTTCCTGGGAGTGTTGGCTGTGAGCTGTGCGCCTGTGTGATCCAGCCAGGGCTTTCCTGGTGATCTACCTAACACATCGAAGCAATCCCAGAGCAACAGCCAGAATGAGGAAACAAAGAAACATGTCCCAAGTAAAAGATCAGAAGAAACCTCTAGAAATGGAACCAAATGAAACAGAGGGATCCAACCCTTCAGAGATGGACTTTAGACCACTGATGATAAGAATGTTTAACGAACTTAGTGAGGACATAAGGAAGGATAGAGAAATCATAAAAAACAACCAGTTAGAACTAAAGAATACAATAACTGAAATGAAGAACACACTCGAAGGAATCACCAGTAGAGTAGATGAAGCAGAGGATCGGATCAGCAATTTGGAAGACGAAATAGCAGAAATCACCCAGTTGGAACAACAAACAGACAAAAGAATAAAAAACAATGAAAATATTTTAAGAGCCCTGTGGGACAAGATGATGTGAAACAATCAAGCGCATCATAGGAATACTAAAGGGAGAAGAGAAGAAGCAAGGGGTTGAGAATGTAACTGAAGAAATAATGACTGAAAACTTCCCTACCCTGGTGAAGGAAATTGACATATAAGCCCTGGAAGTGCAGAGAGTTCAAAACAAGCTGAACCCAAACAGGCCCACACCAAAACACATCATAGTTAAAATGGCAAAGGTTAAAGACAAAGACAGAATCCTAAAAGCAGCGAAAGACAGCAGGTTACATACAAAGGAACTCCTATAAGACTAACAGCTGACTTTTCTACAGAAACTCGGCACGCCAGAAGGGAGTGGCAGGAGATATTCAAAGTGATGCAAAATAAAGGTCCACAAGCAAGATTGCTCTACCCAGCATGGCTATCACTTAAAATTGAAGGAGAGATAAAGAGCATCCCAAAAAAGAATAAGCTAAAGGAATTCATTACCACCAAGCCAGCATTGCAGGAAATGTTAAAAGGGATTTTTTAAACAGAAGAAAGGTGAAAACAAGTTAACCCAGGAAGACAAGAAATAAAAATAACAAAATGGCAATAATAACGCACCTATCAATAATCATTTTAAATGTGAATGGGCTAAATCCTCAATCAAAAGACATAGAGTGACTGAGTGGATAAGAAAACAGGACCCATGCATATGCTGTTTACAAGAGACTCATCTCAGATCAGAAGACACACACAGACTGAAAGTAAAGTGATGGAATAAGGTATTTCATGCAGATGGAAATTGGAATAAAAGCTGGAGTAGCAATAATCATTTTGGACAAAATAGACTTTAAAATGAAGACTACAATAAAAGACAAAGAAGGGCACTACATAATAATAAAGAGATTGATTCAACAAGAGGACATAACCCTAGTAAACATCTATGCACCCAACATAGGAGCTCCTGAATATATAAAACAGATTTGACAGACAGAAAGACAGACATCAACAGTAACACTACCATAGTAGGGGACTTCAACATCCCATTGTCATCAATGGACAGGTCCTCTAGACAGGAAATCAATATGGAAAGAGTGGCCTTAAATAACACATTAGACCAGCTGGATTTCATCAATATTTTTAGAGCATTTCACCCCAAAGCAACAGAATATACATTCTTCTCAGGTGCACATGGAACATTTTCCAAGATAGACCACATGTTAGGCCACAAAACAAGTCTCAATAAATTTAAGAAGATTATAATCATATCAAGCAGATATAGAGGGAAAACTGATGGTTGCTAGCTGGGAGGGGGTGGAGATGAGGGAGAAGGGAATGGGATTAGACAGTATAAATAGGTAACTACAATATTGCCATAGGGATATGAAAGGCAGTTCTGGGGATATAATTAATAATGTTGTGAATATTTTGTAGGGTGTCAGATGGTCGTATGTTTTGTTAGGGAGACCACTTCAGGGATGGGGGAGAGGCTTGATCACTGTGCTGTACACCTAAAGCTGATGTTGTATAATATTGTATGTTAACTGTGATTGAATATATAAATATGGTCACGGGATGTGGAATACAGTGTGGGAGTGGAGTCAAGGGAATCGTAATAGATACGTATGGCATGGGGGGGAGGGTGAAAAATTGGGGGAGGGGGCTGTCACTTTGAGGGGTAAAAAATATAATTTGTGCTGTGCTGTAAAAAATAAATTAAGAAAAATTTTTAAAAAATAAGAATAATAAATGAATAAAAGAAATAGAATAAAAATCATCAGATTTGTATGGAATCACAAAAGACCCTGAATAGCGAAAGCAATCATAAGACAAAAGAATAAGGCTGGAAGTATCACACTCCCTAACTTCAGCTTGTACTACAGAGCAACATTAATCAAAACAGTATGGTGTTGGCAGAAAAACAGACACATAGACCAGTGGAATAGAATTGAAAACCCAGAAACAAAGCCACATAAATATGGACAGGTAATTTTTGAGAAAGAAGCCAAAAACATACAATGGAGAAAAGACAGCCTATTCAAGAAACGGTGCTATAAATTGGAAAGCCACGTACGTGCACAAGAATGAAACTAGACTGCTGTCTGTCACCATACACAAAAATTAACTCAAAATGGATCAAAGACCAAAACATAAGACCTGAAACAATAAACTACATAGAAGAAAACATGGATACTAAACTTATGGGCCTTGTGTTCAAAGAGGGTTTTATGAATTTGACCTCAAGGGCAAGGGAAGTAAAAGCTAAAATAAATGAATGAGACTATATCAAACTTAAAAGCTTCTGCACAGCAAAAGATACCATTAACAAAACAAAGCAGCAATCAACCAAATGGAAGAAGGTATTTGCAAACAATGCCTCTGATAAGGGGTTAATATCCAAAATATATAAAGAACTCATAGAACTCAACAACAAAAAACAAACAATCCAATTAAAAAATGGGCAGAGGACCTAAACAGACACTTCTCCCAAGAAGACATACAAATGGCCAACAGATATATGAAAATATGCTCAATCTCACTAGCTATAAGGGAAATGCAAATAAAAAACACAATGAGATACCATCTCACACCTGTTAGAATGGCTGTCATCAACAAGACAAATAACAAGTGTTGGAGAGGCTCTGGAGAAAAAGGAACCCTCATACACTGCTAGTAGGAATGTAAATTGGTACAGGAAAGCAACATGGAGTTTCTTCAATAAATTAAGAATAAAATTACCATATGACCCAGCAACCCTTCTCCTGGGTACTACCCCAAAACCCGAAGACATTTATCTGTAAGGATATATGAGATATGACAATTAAGTTCGCAAACTTGTTGCAATGATGTTGCTAACTTTTTTTTTAATATTAATGGGATTATTCATTATGAATTTATACCAACTAGACAAACAGTTAACCAAGATGACTATTTGGAAGTGCTGAAAAGGCTGCGTGGAAAAGTTACATGACCTGAACTTTTCGCCAACAACTCATGGCTCTTGCATCACGACAATGTACCAGACCAGGTCACACGGCACTGTCTGTGAGGGAGTTTTTAGCCAGGAGACAAACAACTGTATTGGAACACCCTCGCTACTTACCTGATCTGGCCCCCAATGACTTATTTCTTTATCCAAAGATAAAGGAAATACTGAAAGGAAGACATTTTGATGACATTCAGGACATCAAGTATAATATGATGACAGCTCTGATGGCCATTCGAGAAAGAGTTCCCAAATTGCTTTGAGGGTGTACTAGGCACTGGTGTCAGTGCATAGCTTCCCAAGGGGAGGACTGCAAAGGTGACCTTAGTGATATTCAGCAATGAGGTATGTAGCACTTTTTCTAGGATCAGTTCGTGAACTTAATTGTCAGACCTCGAGTGTACTTCAATGTTCATTGCAGCATTATTTACAGTGGCCAAGACATGGAAACAACCAAAATATCCTTTGATAGATGACTGGAAAAAGAAGATGTGGTACATAAACACAATGGAATACTACTCTTCCACAAGAAAGAGTAGTGACAACATGGATGGATCTTGAGATTATTATGCTAAGCGAAATAAGTCAAATGGAAAAAGTCAAGAACCATATGATTTTACTCATATGTGAGATATAAAACTGAAAGCAACAAATGAACAAAACCAACAAATAAATTCATAGACATAGATAACAGTTTAGTGGTTACCAGAGGGTGAGGGGGAAGGAGGTGGCAGAAAAGGGAAAAGGTGGTCAAATATATGGTGATGGAAAAAGAGCTGACTCTGGGCAGTGAGCACACAATATGATATATAGATGATGTATTATAGAAATGCACACTTGAAATCTCTGTAATCTTACTAACCAATGTCACCTCGATAAATTTTTTTAAAATTTGTTTATTTTTAATTAGTTTCAGGTGTACAACACAGTGCAATAGTTATACTTTTTACCCCTCAAAGTGACAAGCCCCTCCCCCAACTTGCCACCCCACTCCTCCCCCCCATATCATATATATCTATTACACTTCTCTGACTTCCTTCCACAGTGTAATCCACATCCCGTGACTATCTATATATATACAATTACAGTTGGTATACAACCTCCACTTCAGGTGTACAGTGCAATGATTAAGCCTCTACTCCATCCATGAAATGGTCTCCCCAACAAGACATGTGACCATCTGACACGCCACAAAATATTTACAGCATTATTAATTATATTCCCCGAACTGTCTTTCATATCCCTGTGGCAATATTGTAGTTGCCTATTTTTGCTGTCTAATCCCTTCCCCTTCTCCCTCATCCCTACCCTCACCTCTATAAATTTAATGTTTTAAAAAAGAAATGTTTTTAGAAAAAAGAAAGACTGAGGTGGGTTTTTTTTATTTCAGTTGCTATACTTTAAGCTGTAATTAAATTGAATTCAAATTGTCTCAATAAATAAAGACATTTAAAAAAAAAAACCTCTGCCTTAGCTGAAGGAACAAATGTAGGTATTTACAATGCGTGTACCACTTGCTTTCTCTTGTGATGATATTCACCCTGTTACAGTCGCACTTAAAGTTTGGGTTCCTTGAATCATAAAATAACAGAGGATGCAGCACATCTGAAGGTGATTGCAATGAAAGGAGTTACCCCGTATTCTTCCCCTGCCTCCGAATCTTCAGCCTCAGGCCCCTGTGCAGAAATGGAACAGGTTCCCTCTGCAAAGGGAGGATGACAGAGAGGACTCGGTTGCGTCCCAGTGGATGTGACTGGGAGCAAAGAGGGTTTGCTTTTCCTCCTGTAACTGGGTCTAAATGGTAGGTTTCTTGTCCCAATCTTACATTCTTTTCTTGTAACATCAGAGGCAAGTTTTCCATAAGTTAGAGATACATACACAATAATATGAAAAAAAGACATTTTGTAAAAGAACAATTTTTAAACAAATGAGACTTTCAGCAGAGAATATTTAGGTATTCAATGTTCTCCTTCCCCTTGGCAGATGGACAGCGTATTTCTAAGGAGGGACACCAAGCTTGAGAATATTTTTATAGTTTGTGATCATCAGCTTCTCATGAAAGGAAACAAAATCACAAAGCCAAGTCAGGATGTATCAAAAGCAAAGCAGAGGATTTTCTGGAATCAGGGGGTATGTGTGCATGGAGCTGAGGAGAAAATGCCAGAAGTCCCACCCAAAGAGATGACTGCAGTCATCCCCAAACTAAGGCCACTATGTGGGCAGTGGCCATCAAGGCATAGTGACAGAATTGGCGGAGAAACCCAAAAGATGAATGAAGGGTATCACAGTGGGCAGAGCACAAATTATAGCATCTACAAAGGCGTATGCAGTTCTGCAGACACTTTGGCATTAAAAGGTGCCAATGTGGAGGAGTGGAGAAAGCTTGGGGCATTGTATGACACCTGGTATCTCGGGGAGTGATCCTAAATGTAGATATGAGACCCAATGAGAGATGGGGATAAAGAGAAACAGAAGACTAGGGAGACCATAAAATTTGTCATCCAGACAAGGCCAGGACAATTTGGGAGTAGTAGTAGGCACTGTTAATAATCATACCAGGCATAAGCTGGACTGTCGGGCAACTTGGAACACATGGGTTTGCTACCAAAAGCAAAACAATTGGCCCTCATCAAGCCATTGAGGCTAAGATTTAGGACTTTAGCGTCAACTGCCCTCATTCAAATACAAACACTACTGCTTACTGATGGTGTAATCTTGGGCAGATTGTTTTACTTCTCTGTACCGAACTTCCCCACTGGTACTAACTGTACCTGCATAACAGTTGTGGACAAGATTAAAGAAGTTAGTTGAAAAGGCTGAGCACAGTGCCTGGCACTTAGAAGTCACTTAAGAACAACAACAATATTATTATCATAAGTTTAGTTAAGTGCTTCCATGCAAGTATATATATGGTTCCTGTAATCCCAACTGAGAAGAATTTAATTCAAATGGTTGAGAGATGGGGAAGGAGTAGAGGAGTCAAGGGACAAGAAAAGTATCAAAAATTTTCCTAGAAAAAAAGTGAAGCAATACTTTATGGATTATGACAAACAAAAATCTTATTAATTGCACTCTCATTAAAAAAATGTTTTAATTATGTGGCTACTTAAACAAGTGTGAAGTAAAGTTATCAATGCAAAATTTATGATTATCATGTTTATAAGTATAAATGTACAATAACCCAAATTAGGGTTATTGTGGGAAAAATTAAACTCTAGGAAAAAAAATTGCCTTGTAGGATCGGTATTCAGCATTCATACTTCAGTGTTCCACCATGTCATCAAAGCAGGAAACCCTAAATGATGAGGCAATCCTTAGGTGGTTTCAGAGTGCCGACTACTCATGAAACACATGAAATTGTCCTCTTTCATTTTGGCATTTCAAAAACTCAATCTGGAAAAAACAAACAAACGACAACTCAATCTGATTTCCCATCACTTTTTTTCTTTAGCTCTTCGGTTTCTGAGCATTCACTCTGAAAACAGCAGTTCAAATTCAGCCCTGACAATGGGTAGTACTTATGAAGCAATTACTATGCACCAAATGGAATGCTAGATGTTTATATAAATTATTTCAGTCAATCTGTGATATTGGGACCATTTAACCCCGATTTTAGTGGGAGAGCACTGAGGCCCAAGAGTTGTGTAGTAAGTCACTGTGGGTCACTGAGCTAGGAAGCAGACATAATTCAGTCTTAAAGCAAACTCAAGCTCCTAAACAGGAACTGCACTATGCAACCAGCTGCAGCCTGTGTGTGAGCTTATTCACGATGAGCAACCCTAGATAGACCCATACATGTAAGCTCTAACTATTTTTCTCCTTGACCAATATTTTTGGAATCAAAAACATATATCTCTCCCCAACTCTGTAATGCCCTCTAGGGATACCCCCTCCAAATCTCACTGTGGAAGGTTTTACTGAAAATCTGCTGTTCCCTCTACCAACAATTCCCCTGCTTAAGAATGTTCTCTTCCTGGCCACAGAAAGAAGGTATCTGTTTGATTTTAATGACTCTCCTTACAATCCCAGCTTAAGGGGATACAGGTAAAAACAAGAAACGGAATCAACTGAAAAGACAAAAGTTCTTGGCTCCAAATTAAAAACAATTCTGAACAATCTACATCCAAAAAACGTGCAAACGATTCCTAGGTGGGACTTAGAAAATAACTTGCTTCTTACAGTAATATATTAACTGTCAGCTTCTTAACACTGGAGGTTTAAAGATACACACTGTTCTGATTACAGAAGGTGTGTTCTTGGGGGTACATCTATAGCAATTTATGAGTACTTCAAATCAGTACTTGCAAATTCATCTGTTTTTAAAATCCAGCATTCATGTGTGTTTTAGGAGGCATATAAGATGATATAAAATGAGATGACACGTGTAAAAGCCAGTGAAATGTTATAAATGTAAATATTGCTGTTATTTGAAGAACAGAGTTGTGTGATACATGTCAATCTCTTATACAGCCTTCTCCCGGAGAAATGGGTAATGCTTTGAAAACTATTCCAGTAAATCTGACTTTAAATGAAACATAGACATTATTTCCCTATCTCTTCTTTTCTTTCTTTGAGTGTTAACATATTTCAGATCAGAGAGTGAATCCATAAGGTGCTCAAATGAAACAGTGTGGTCTTCTCCCTCCTGATCACTGTCACCAGTTATCCACACTACAGATAGCTGACAGGACAAGAAACACAAAAAGCAACTCTTTATTATCATCTGTATAGCCTTTGCAGCTCAGATCCCACTAATCTGAACACTGCAATTATTCAATTGAATCTGTGCTGACCTTTTTCTTTCTGCTCTCTCTGATGAAACTAGTTGATAAAACTAGTTGTTCAGCAAATTTTCATATAAATAAAATGAGTGTTCCAAAGAGAAAGTTAATACTTTTGCATATATCCCCATGCAAAAGATCAACAAACATAATGATGAAATACAGTCAATCTCACATTACCTAAATTTTTGTACCTTTTGAAGAATTTTTAGTGGTTGCCCACAGGTTTACAATATACATGTTCAATTAATCAATCTGCCTTCAAATAAAATTCTTCTGTATCACATGACATGCAAGATGGCATTTAGATTGTTTTCCTTATCTAATAGATGGAAGTGAAAATATATAATTTGTTATAATGCTCTACATTTCAGACTATTTTCATTAATCCTGATTGACCACTCACTTTCCCTCCCTTTACTCTTACTCTTAGATTCTATGGTACTAGTAATGTTCTATGTCTTTATTTAGGTGATGGTTACATGGGTGAATACGTATGTAAAAATTCATTGTATGCTTTATTATATGTACGCTACACTTCAATTTTGAAAACGTGATGCGCGGTCTAATCACTGTTCTCCCAGGAGGCAGTGCTACATTTAGAAGGCTGTATAGGCTCCCTGTGTCAACACTCAGAGCTCAAGAAGCTGAGTTTCTGTTGATCAGTTATCATCACTCTAATCCTAGAATGCTTTGAATCCTGCCAGCCAGAATAGAGATGCTGTCCATTGCTCAAAAAATCCAAAGTCCTATCAAGGAAAAAGTAGCTTAACCAATAAAACAGTAACTAACATCCCACATTGCGACTGGAGGATGGTGACAGGTATTTTGTATTCCCATCAGGCATGAAGAACACCATCTAATTAATGATGGGAAATTCCAGCAAATTGAGAGCCATTCACATTTACTTACTCATTAAGCATTTATTGCACATTCATCATGTGCCAGGCTCTGTGCATGAATGAATAGACATGACCCCTAGGAGCTCACTGTATTTGGGAATATACAAGCAATTACAACTCAGCAACATGCTAAACGGAGGACAGGGAATTGCAGGGTGCCATCACAGGGTAGAGCTGGGGCTCTCCTCAAGCAGAGAGGAGCAAAGGGTAATGATATGGAGTCTTCTTGGAGGATATGAAACATGATGATCAGAAATAGTCTATCAATCTCACGCCAAAATTCTTAATTTCCATTTTCTTCCCCTTGTTGGATTTACTACATCATCATTATTGCTAAAGTAAAAAAATCTAGGAGTCCTGCAAAGGGGCATAAAGAACTGTTTAGGATTGGTAGATTAGTATATATTTCCCTATTGTGGTGGTGGTTTCATAAATGTAAACATCTGTCTACACTCATCTAGTTGAACACTTTAAAAGGGTGAAGTTTAATCAATAAAGTTGATTAAATATTTGTTATCCATGATTAATCCTTTCCTCTCATCCCAAACTTATCTATAAGTGAGATCCATTTGATATCTAAAAAATATGCCAATCCATCCACTCCTCCCCATCGCTACCATTTTTGTCCAAGCCACCACCACATGTGGCCTAGGTGACTAGTAGCCTTGTGACTGATCTGCCTGGATTCTTGCTGTCTATAATCTATACTCTATATCTGTTTATAATGTCAATCTGCTTATCTTGTCTCTTTGCTTTAAATTCTGAAAGGGCTTTCGATTACACTTAGGATAAAACCCAAATTATTTACTGGGCCTTTAAGATGCTACATCAACAATTCTAAAACATTTTGGTCTCAGGACCCCTTACACTCCTAAAAATGAGTGAGAAACACAAAGAGTTGGATTAATTCTATTGATACTTATTACACTACAAATTAAAGATGAGATACTTTTATGCCTCTTTTAATATATTTTTTAGTAATTTCCCTAGAATTTACAAGCTATATCTTTAGTATATCTTCAAATAATATAATACGCTTCATGTGTCTTGCAAGAAACTTAAAACAGTAGTCTTCTACTTCTACCTTCTTTTTGTGTTATTGTTTTATACATTTTATTTATAGATATGCTATAAATACAAAATATATTATTACTTGCTTTAGAAAGTTATCTTTTAGAACAATTTAAAGTGAAAAAAAAATGAATTTTATATTTACCTTCATTAACGTCATTTCCAGTGCTCTTTATTTCTTCATATAGATCCAAGTATATTCTTCTGCTTGAAGAACTTCCTTTAACACTTTTACTAGAACAAATCTGCTGGTAATGAATCTCTCAGTTTCTATTTGTCTGAAAAGGTCTACTTCTTCCATTTTTAAATATATTTTTGCTGGGTATAGTATTCTGGGTTAACTTTTTTTTCAGTGCTTTAAAGATGTTACTCTATGGTCTTCTGGCTTGCAGAATCCTGATGAGTAGTCTCTTGTAATTTTTATTTTTGTTCCTGTTATGTAAGGTGTCTTTTTTCTTGCCTAAAGATTTCATCTTTATCTTTAGTCTTAGAAGTTTGAATATGATATGTCTAGGTTTTTTCTTTTGGGGGTGGGGGTTGTTTTGTTTTTTGTTTTTTAACCAGTTCTTTAACCAGTTCTTTAACTATGTTCTCAAGCTTCTTAGATCTGCAGTTTGGCATCCTTCATTAATTTTAGAAAATTCTCAGCTATATATTTCATATATTGTTCCTGTCCTGTTTTTCATCTTTTCTCTTTCTAGGATTCTAATCATTTGTATATTAAATTGTTTGATATTGTTCCACAACTCTTGGATGCTTGTTTCTTTTTCTTTTTCCCATTTGTATTTCAGACTGGGTGATTTCTAATAGCCTATCTTCAATTAAACTGATTCTTTCCATAGCTATATTGAGCCTACTGATAAGCTTGTCAATGATATTTGTTATCTCTTTTTTTTTTATTTCTAGCATTTTCATTTGACTGTTTTCTATAATTTCCATCTTTCTGCTAAAATTCATCACCTATATATTATATATTTTGTATTGTATACTTTGTATATTGTCCATTTTCTCTACTAGACCCTTAAACATATTATTTATATTTAAATTTCTTGTCTGATAGTTCCAACTGGAGGACTTGGTTGGGGCCCTTTTTCCACAGAGGTTGTTGTTCCCCTCTTCCAGGCCTGCAAACACCAGTGAGATTTGCTTTAGACTCTCAGTCTGTTTCCAGTCTTTCTTAAGAGTATCCAGTGAAGACCATGAAAAAGAGCCTGTGAGTGTGTGTCAAGTCCTCTTGAGTCTGAGGCTCTCATGTTTTAATCATGCTATTAGCCAGGCACATCAGCCTTTAGCTTACTTATTAAATATTAACTGAAATTTTTCCTATCAGCTTGTATTGCTCATGTCTCTTCTCTTTTTGAAGGCACATGTCTTACCTTAGATTACAGATTAGTTGGTTGCCCTGAGACCTCAGAAATCTGAGGGATTCAAAGAAAGTTATGTGTATCCTCTGGAAAACTCTAGTATATGCTCATGAGAGACTGAAAGTGAAAAGAGAAAATAACAGTATTATTATGAAAATCATTTTAACATTGTGGACTCTGAAAAGTTTTGGGAATTTTCAGTCGAGTGTTTGAGGCCTGTTGTCCTACCTGATTCAATCTTCACCTTTCTGACATCATCACCAAACACTATCCCTCTTTACTCACTACACTGAGCAATGCTGGCCTTTTAATTCTACCTGCGCACCAAGCTCTTTGATGACCTAGATTTTTGGCAGTCACTATTTTCCCCACATAGCATACTGTTCCCTGGGCCTTTGCATGACTGGATCCTTATTATTTTTCCAAATTTCAGCTTTAAAGCATCTCCTGCAAGAGGTCTTCCCTGATTACCTTGTATACATATACCCACTCTAAGTCATTTTCTGTCACATAATGCTATTTCTTTTCTTCTATCAAAATTATTTTGATTTTCAATATATTTATTTATTTTCTTTTTTTTTAAGATTTTATTGGGGAATTGGGGGAGGGGAACAGCATTGGGGAATTGGGGAAGGGGAACAGACAAGTTGCTGTCTTTTTGTTCTTCAGTCTAGTTGCGGAGGATGTTGCTTCACTGGTCCATGTTGGTATCGTCATTGCGTTCTTCCCGGATGAGGCAGATCGGTGGCCGGCCTCTGGATGGTCACTCACCGCGGCTATTGGCAGCTCATGCTGGCTGCCGGCCGCTCACGCTGGCTGCCAGTCACTCATTGTAGCCTATGGCAGCCCACTGCAGCAGAGGCTGAGCCTGCACCGTTGCTGGGGCTTGCACAGCCCAGCTCCAGGTGGAGCTGTTGTTAGCTGTAGAGGGCAGTATCACTGGCCCTCATATATGGGATCCATACTGGGGCCACTGGCATCCCAAAACCAGCTCTTAACCAGTGCGCCACTTGGCTGACCCTATTTATTTATTTTCTTATTTCCTATCTTTTCCCAACTTTTTGGTTTGTTTGCTTCAATATCTAGAGTACCTAAAACAGCACCTGTTGCATAGGAGCTCTTCAAAATATATGTGAATAAAACATCTTAGACTATTTTAGTGACCAAATTGTATCAATCAATATCAAGCTAATTGTGCTTTTTAAAATGATTAAAAACAATAACAACAACACAAACGAGATTCCCTTGGGGTTGTTTCACTGGCCAGGTATAGGTGCAAATACGCTTTGAACTAAGTTGGATTTTAACCTAAGCCCAGTTGAACTCACTTCAGAAACAAGTTTAGCCATAAGAGACATGGAAGCACGTCTGAGAATCTAAAATATGATTTCAACACAGAATCTAAAATATGATTTCAACATATGATAAAGCAAGGCTGTTTCAACGGCGTGGGAGGTGCAATCCTCTGAACACCCAAAACTGGCTTTCCATATCACATTACCTGGCAAACCATTGTTTTCTTTTCAATGATCTTTAGTTTACAGTCCTTAGGCAATGTGAAAAACTAAAAATGTTACTTCAAGCCAGGAGGCTAGTGGAAATCCCCAGGTTTCAATTCTGCTCTACTTGGATCCCCAAAATGATATTTCCATAAATAAAGATGTCAAGAGTTAGTATAGACTCCAGAAGTTGGCAAAAAAAAACATGATTATGTACCTGATTAATCTCAAGGTACTTTTTCTTCTTATGGAAGACTACGGAAAATTGGAAATAAAGAAAATCATGGTTGTTTTTTCATTTGGATTTCTTTGGCAAAAAGTTATGTGCTGTTATTTTGGATTTATTTTTCACACATTAAATAGATGTTTTAGAAATTAACTCTTACTCAACTCTCCTTATATAATTGATTGCCTTTCCTCTGGTGTCTGATTCTAAATATATGTTACCAAGTGGCTGAATCTTTTCTCTATATGCTCTTGATAAGGCACATACAGGAACAAAAGAACTACAATGGTAGTGGCCCATGTCAGCCTTCCATGGTCTGAAAAGGCCCTAATTCAGTCCAAGAAAAAAGGTATGACACAGTAGAGAATGAAAAATATGGGGCCAAAAGTCTAAGTCATATTCATATATATATATATATATATATATATATATATATATATATATATATGCATCTGTATTAATTAATTCAATAAACATTATTAAACTTTTACTGTATGACCTGCGCTATGCTAGGTGAACAATGGAACACACAGATATTGTTTCTTCCTTAATAGGTTTCAGAGTCCAAGAAGAAAATGAGGATATAATTATATATGAAAATTACTATGTAATATAAAAAGGAATATGCTATGAGTAAAATGAATAATTGGATATATAAGGCTGAAATTCAGAGGAGAGATTAATAATGGAGATGAAAATTTGGGGGGAATCAACATAGGTGTTTTCTTAATGCTGTGATGAGCAGATTTCTGATCTAGGTTGAGAGATTAAATACAAGACATAAGGAACCAAAGAACACTATGATTTAGAGTGTGGCTCAGAGGTGGAGAAATCAGCAAATAAGTTTAATTAAAAGATGTAGGGGAAAAGTCATGAAAGAACCATACCACAGAAGGCAAGCCAATGATTTCAAGGAGTGGACATTAGTGTCAAACACTGTGGAGAGGTCCAATGAAATGAGTACCTAAAATGGATGTTGAATTAGACAATGTGGCACTCACTAGTGACCTAAATAAAATAATTTATTGGTTCAACATAAGCAGAAACCAGATCAAAGCAAGTTGAAGCATAATGGGTATTGTCTGGACCAAGGTGATAGACTGAACCCACATCTAATTCACTTCTTCCAAAACTTTAGTAAGACTGTAATAAGAGGTTTTGTTTTGTTTTATTTTGTTTTGTGTTAAGACAAGGATGGGGAGAAAAGACAAAAACAACAAAATTTTGGAAGCTTGAAATCAAATGGATGAGTGGTAAGTGGCTTAGCTGACTCAGGAAAGCTAAATTACAAGTTAGTCATGAGGAAATCTGAGCACAAACCAATTTATACCACAGAGTCCTCAACAGACACAGGAATTAGCAACAGCTGGTAACTCGAGAAGCAGGGGGCTTGGGAAGTTTACTAAAATGAAAAGCACTGGGTGAAAGTTGTTTGAAAAACAGATTCCTAGACCTCCTCCTCCATTTCACCTTGTTGGGTAACTGTCCCTTCACTATTCCACAGAAGTCGAGAGGTAGAAAATAAAACAGAGATCTCTGGATGGCTGAGAAAGTGAATGCTGTATTGAAAACAAGGCAGATTAAGAGACCCCCATATTTCTTTTCCCGTTTGGCTCCAAGGTTACTGGGATTCAGAACCTACTCCTTAAGGCAGGAGATGGGAAGACACTTACCTGGGGAACCTGATCAAATCAAAGGAAAAGGATCTAAAGATATTTACTTACATTTATTTACACTGAGGTCCCAGAATGACCCACCTGAATGCCTTGAAGCAGAGCTCAAAGTTGAAAAGCCTTACCAATGCACTCAAGTCATCCCATCAATTCAGGCCCTGCCATTCTTAATTGTGAGCATATAGTCAAGAATTGCCATATGAGAGAAAATTTCTAACATGGTAGACAGAGATCATTAAAATACATTAAAAAAAAAGGAACTTAGAGGAACAGATACTGTGCACAAGTAAACATCAAAAAATTATCATTTAAATACCTTTCAAATGGTAAAAGAAAGGTATCCCTTCCATAAGCAAAACGTGATGCTCTTGAAAATTAAATACATGATAATGAAAATGAAAAATTATGTAGAAGAATTGAAAGATAAAATTAAGGAAATCACTCATAAAGAATAGCAAAGAAGGCTGGCAGAGTGGCTCAGTTGGTTAAGAACTTGCTCAAGAGTGCAAGCTGAGCTCTGAGCAACAGCAGTTTGATGCCCATTCCGAGCTGAGCTGCCGCGGAGCTGGATGACTCAGCTAAAAAAAAAAAAAAAAAAGAATAGCCAAGATAAATAAATAAATAAAGAAAGCAGAAAAGTAAAAAATAAGAAAACTAGAAAAAAGAAGTCCAGAAAATCCAACATCCAAGAAACAGGAGTGCCATAAACAAAGAAAAGAATGCAGTAAAAATCATCAACAAAATATGCAAGGTTTCCTTAGGATATTAGTAATTAGACTGAAAGGGCCCTCTGAGTTCCCCAAATAAAAGATGAAAATAAACACGTAACTGTGGATGAAGATAAGAGTGAATCTATAAAATTTCAGGAGAAAAGGGAAAAAAAATAGATCAGAAACAGAAGTTCAGAAATCAGAATAGCTTTAAATTCAACCCAGCACTGGAAGCAAGGAAAATGATTTTCAACCTAAAACTGCACTTAGATATCAGTCAAGTTGAGGGTAGGAGGATCATGGTTAAATATGCATACCCTCAAAAAAAAGAACCTACTATGTAACATTTCTTTTAAAACTACCAAAAAATGAGTTCCATCCAAAATGAAAAAATAAAATAAGAAAGAGAATGAAATAGGTAGAGGTGATCCAATCACAGGAGAGAGGCAAAGGGGATAATCGGGGGATGACAGTGATGAGAGATCCCAGAGTGACAGCATGCACCAACCATAGAAGACCCTGAGCCCCGACTGGATCAGCATGACTATGGAAGCAGAAATACTGAGGCTGGCATCACCATGATAGCTGCTGCCTGTTTATTCTGACAAAAGGATAGAATGCCCCAGATTCTTAATTGTACTTGGCCAGCATTAAAAAACATGCTGATGAGTTCCTGCTCTCCCTCCTATCCTTGCTGCCTGGACCAGCTGAGGACATTTCACCACCCAGAACAATTCTGCCTTGACATACTCCTCACAGGGAAGTCAGAGTTCACATAAATGCAGAATGCACAGAATAGCCCAAAGCTTTTGAACATATATCTGCTGATGTCAGAACCTGTTCCAAGTGCCAAATGTTTCCCTGGTCCTCTTCTGCCATTGCTCACTTACTCCTCAAGAAGAGACTTTTAAAGTTGAAGCCAGACTATGACTCAGGAACACTGTTGAGCTTCTCTTCCCCTGAGCCCTTCCCCAAATAATGAAAATATTGTCCTTTTTTTTGCATAGCCAAGCTGTGCTCACTTCTAAGGTTTTCAAAAACAAACAGGTTAATACATATAAAGATGGGTAAGAGGATGATTAACACAAATGCAATATGCTTACTTTGGAAGTAGGAAATAGAAGGTGGGGGCTTAATTGAGGAAGGACACTAAAGAGGATTCTAAGATATGGATAGTATTCTATTTCTTAAGTTAAACTAATGGGTTTATGGATATTCATGTTAGTTTATTTTTTAAAAGATTTTTATTAAAATATAGCTAACATAGAATATTACCATATTTTGCCATGTATAATGCATACTTTTTTGCCCAAATTTGTGAGGGAAAAATAAGGATGTGCATTATACATGGGTAGTACTAATTCCATATCTATATAAATGTTTTTAATTCTTACATTTATGCTTATGAGTAAAAAGTGTAACTCTAAAAACCAATAACAATATCCATATGTACAAATAATACCCTAGAATACGATAGTCTGTTTTGTTGAACTTATGATGAACTTGCAATGATGAAGAGTTCTTGGGCTTCTATGATGTGTAAATATCACAAATTTGCTACTGATACATAAAATTTCTTGTACCTTGTATCTGTTCTTGTGTTTTGTAATTAATTGTTACATAAAATTTCTTGTATCATAATATATTTAAAACTAAATGCTAAAATTCCTTTATAATACAAAAGAAAACAAGTACCTAAATGTAAATAAATAAAAATTTGAATTAAAAAATTAAAATGAGGGCCAGCCAAGTGGCGCATTGGTTAGCAGTTGGCTTGGGATGCCAGCTCTGAGCAGCAGGGCCCTTGTTCGGATCCCACTTATGAGGGCAAGTGACGCTGCGCCCTCTACAACTAAGATGGTGAACAACAGTTCCACCTGGAGCTGGGCTGCCTTGAGTCTACCGCCACGGCATAGGCTGCGGTGGCGCTGGCTGACAGCTGGCTTGTGCTTCCGTGAGCTGCCATGAGCTGCCATGAGCAGCCATCCAATGGCCTGTGTACGACTGCCTCAGCCTGGAAGAGTGCAATGATAATACCAACATGGGCCAGTGAAGCGATGTCCTCCACAACTAGACTGAAGGACACAAAGATAGCAACTTGTCTGTTCCCCTTCCCCGATTCCTCAACGCTGTTCCCCTCCCCCCGATTCCCCAATAAAATCTTTTTTAAAAAAAATTAAAGATATTTTTTTCCCTGAAAGTTTGGGCCAAAAACATGGGTGTGCATTATACACGGGAGTACATTATACATGGCAAAATATGGTACATTAGTTTCAGGTGTACACCATAGTTATTCAACAATTACATACCTAAAGAAGTGATCACCATGGTAAGTCCAGCAACCATCTGACTCTGTACCAGAACGAGCAAGTCTATGTGCAGGCACTTTAAGAGGAGCACCAGGAACTGCAGCTGCCCTCCATCCCGCTCAGCCACAATCTTCCCTGGTTTTCACAGGCATGTGGGCACATCTTTCCCTGGCACTGAAATCCTGGGCTGAGGAGCCTGGTGTGAGGCTGGGACCCCTCACTCCTCTGGAAAGGGGGGACCATTATAGCCAAGATACCCCTCCCAATTTTTAATGGTCACACGCAGGTGTGGGACCAGCCCATTCCACATCTCTGCCCCTTTTACCAGTCTCAAAGTGGCTTCCTCTGTATGTCTTTAGTTGTAAGGCTTCAGTTCAGCAAGACTTTAGACGATTCTCTATTCAGGTTACTTTCATCCTGTAAACTGCATAAATACATTTTATATACTCTTCTGTATATGCAGTACATTTGAAAGTTTCAAGAAAAAAAAACTTTATCATAAAAAAAGTAAGAAAGGGAACTTAAGAATTGGAGTTATTATTGTTTGCTTATAAAGGGAAGCAAAGAAATGAGGTGGCAGCCAGAGGAGAAGGTGGAATCAAGAGAAGGTTTTATTATGATGGCAGATTTGAGAGTGTTTTTATGCTGAAGGTTTTATGCAACAGAGAATTTGGAGATGTCAGGAAGAGCAGGACCACCAAAGAACCACAGCCCTTTTGTAATCCCATTGCCTATTGCTCTATAATATAAACCATCAACTATAGTCATTTGTTCCATTGTATTTAATTGACTTGAAAATATTTTAAAAGGTCCTATAACATACAGGTGTATGTGTTTGAATGAAATCTAATCTAGAATCTAGGGTCAACTGATTAAATCTGAAGAATTTTAATTGGGTGATCATTTGAAAGGGTAATCAGGAGTCCTTAATCAAGTGGCTCTGCAGCAGGATTCATGAATCAGCATAACAGATGTTGGAAGTAATTTTTTCTTAGGAGAAGTGAATGGTATTCAAGGTGTGTAGTAGATTTAATATGGCTTCACCCTTACAAAGATGGGTTGTACAAATCTGGAGAGCCCAATAGCCTAACAATGTTACTATGGGGTGCCATTCAGTTGTATGGAGGTGCACATCATGGCTGTTTCTCCTGCCTGACACACCTAAGCTAGTTAATCCTACCATCACAGTATGGCCACCCTTGTCTTGGAGTGACCATTTCACTCCAGGTGTTGTTTAGAGAACTGAAACAAAGTAGAAAAGGTTCACCAAAGGATTACAGAAGTGGCTTGTTAGTAAGTGTTCATACTTGAGGCAGAAATTAGTTTGAGCCTTGTTCTCATTAATGACATACCACCTGATAGGAAAATTTATATGGAGGGAAAGAGACATCCACTCCCTATCCAGCTTTTATTGTCAGAGGCTACCAATGTTTACTGAATGGTCTTGGCATGTGTGAACAAACACACTAAGTCCATTTGCAACTTGTGTCCAGCTTACTCACTGGATAAACAATGATCAAATTCAACTTTCTTTTTGGATTCGACTCTTTCTTTTACAGCTTCCTGCTCAAAATGTCCTGTCTTCTCTTGCACACCAAACCCACTAACCTCATTACATTATTGGAACCATTCAAATAATTTTATAATTCATGTTGTAACATCTCTTGAGAAATCAACTATATGATCAATTATCTAACAGTAATAACAATTAGAATAAGAAGAAACAGTCCCTATCTCTATCTCTGTTATGATTACAATGTGCCAGACATTGATCTGTGTGCTTAATATGAATTAGCTCCTATAATCTTCACAATAGTCTTAAGTGGCAGGTACCATCAATATCCTCATTTTACAAAAGAAGAAACTGAGTCACAGAATAGTTAGGTAAGTTGTCCAAAAGTCAAAGAGTTGTCATTCAAACTAAGCCAGTTGAGGTCTAGAGTTCAAGATATTAACTAATATTTTGAGACTTCAAACCTGCAGGACTATAGATTTAAATTTGTACTGTTTTAAGCCACTAAATTTGTCACTGTCTGTTATATCAGCAATGGGAAATGAATAAAACTATACTCCCCCCATACCTAGTCAAACCACAAGCACAATTTTCTGCATATAATAAACTTTATTTATTTATTTATTTATTTATTTATTTATTTATTTATTTATTTATTTATTTTTAGAGGGCCGTGTCACTGGCCCTCATATGTGGAACCCGAACCGGGGCCCCTGGCGTCCCAACCAGCTCTTAACCACCGTGCCACTCGGCTGGCTCCAGCATATAATAAACTTTAAAACTTAAAAGTTGAATGAATATATATTTAATTTATCGCAACTACCAAAAAGGACTTAGGGATGGAAAAAAACACAAAAATACAGTTATTGTTAGGAAAAATTACAAAAACATGAATTTCAAAGAAGTGGCAAGGACACCAATTGTAGAGACCAGAGACCTTGATTCTGGACCTCATTTTTTCTAGAAATACCTGTATTACTTGAGCACAATTCTAATTTCTCTGGGCCTCAGCTTATATGTTGAAGAAAAAGAAGGTTGGACCAGGTCATCTTGGACTTCTTTTTAGGATTAGAATGTCTTTCTAAACATAGTTTTCTTTCTTTCTATTTATTTGGATCAAATTACAATATGCCCAATATTTCCTCTGAGATACCCAAAATATATTATCCTAAGCAGTGCTGATAATCAGATTCATGATGAAATAAATGCACAAGGGAATACCCAAAGCTGACCTCAAGGACCACTATCTAATATAAACCTGAGGTTTCCTCCAACTTGAATTGATTCTGCTTAGTGGCTTGCTATTCATCACAGGAACTGATCACACATACCACAAGAGTGTCAATCATATTTCTTGAGTCTATGCATTTGTATAACCTCATTGTCTCTATAGAATTCAGAGAATAAAAATTTCTGACAACATCTTTCTCTACTAAAAAATAATAGACGTTTGTATAATAGTAGTGATACAGGTCTTCTGAGGGCTGCTCAGTGGTTTACAGTTTCCAATAGAATATGCTTTTATGTATTGTTTTTCTAACAGTACTGTTACTGTAAAAAATAATGGGGGACTGTGTGGGGAGAAGAAAGAGGATAGAGAAAGAATGAAAGAGAGGAAGTAGAGGCTACAGTTGAGGGGGCTGGAAGATGCTGGAAGCTATTTGGCCTTACATTCACAACTGACAAAACCATTTAAATTTTTGTGGGTTCTGCAGCTCCAGCTAGAATGTAGTTGACATAATGAAAAATATACATGAAAATTAGATGCAGAGAATTGAGCAAAATAATCATTATGTGCAGAAGACTGGTCCTCAGGAACAACTTCTGTTGCAAATGTTTAGGCAGACAACATGGTTTGGGCACAGTGTGTATCCCTCACAACCAAAGAGCAGCAAGTGATAAATGGAACATTCAGACAAAGGGAACTCCTGCAAGTTATGTGAAATTACTTTCTCAGCAAACAATTGGATTACATACAGTTTTTCTTTCTTTAAGTATCTTATATAATGAAGGGGTAAGGATGTGGCATGGGGAAAGAGAAGGTGAAAACTTTATTGGAGACACAAACCTTATTGGATGGCTAGGCATAAAAGACATAGGATAACAGGGATTCCTACAAGTGGATGTTTTGGGTACCAAAAGTCAGCAAAAGTATAGGCTGAGAAGTAAATAAACACCAGAAGGACAAAGAAGTGGGAGAAAATAGTGATAAAGAAGCTTGAAAAATAGAAAAAAGAACATCAAAAGGGAAGAAAGGAAACAGAAAAAAGAGAAGATGGAGGCTCACTTTCTGTCCTTCCAGCGGTGTATATTAGCACATTAAGGATCTGTCTTTTTATTTTTTTTAAGATTTTTATTAAAATATATATAACATACATTATATTAATTTCATAGTTATTCAACATTTATATACCTAAAGAAGTGGCCACCATAAGTCCAGCAACCATCTGACACCATACCACGTTATCACAATATTAGTGACTATACTCCCCATGATGTACATTAAATCCCCATGACTTATGTGTATACGTTTTATTCCTGGAAATTTGAACCTCCTATTCTCCTTCATCTTCCTCCCCACTTTTTAAATTTTCAATTACAGTTGGTATTTAATATTATTTTATATTCATTTCAGGTGTACAGCATATGGTCAGACATTTACATAATTTATGAAGTACTAACCCTGACTAGTCTAGTATCTACCTGGCACTATACATAGTGGTTGCCATATTATTGACTACATTTCCTGTGTTTTACTTTACATCCCCATGACTATTTTGTAACTACTAGTTTGTACTTCTTAATCCCTTCACCTTTTTCACTCTGCCCCCAACACCCCTCCCAACTATCAACTTGATAAATCTAGTACCCATCTAACATCATATGTAGTTGTTACATTATTGACTATATTCTTTGCTATATATCCTACATCCCCATGACTACTTTGTAATAACCAATTTGTACTTCTTAATCCTTTCCCCTTTTTTGCCCTCCAAACCCCCTCCAAACTGACAATCATTAAAACGTTGTCTATATCTATGAATTTGTTTCTATTTTGTTTGTCTGTTTGTTTATTTTGTTCTTTAGATTCCATACATAAGCAAAATCACATTACATCTGTCTTTCTCTGTCTGACATACTCAAGTCAGCACAGTATCCCCCAGGTCCATCCATGCCTCCTCAGATGGCAAAAATCCATTCCCTTCCATGGCTAAGCAATATTTCATTATTTATATATATATATATATATATATATATATATATATATATATATATATATATATATATATATGCCATAGCTGTCTTTAGTTGTAGGGCTTTGGTTTGGCTAGAGTTCAGGCAATTCTCAATGATGGTTGCTCTGTAATTTAGTGTAATTTTGCTGTGGTCATGAGAGGAGGCAAGCACAGCATTTACCTACTCTGCCATCTTGACTGGAAATCTCAAAGATTTGTTTTTTTTTCTGTCTGATCCATTATTGCCCCCACTTTTTTTTTTCCAATTTTTCCCACACCAGGATAGGGGGAAATAAGCTGATAGAGATGCTTCCAGGCTCCCCTTTATTTACACAATGACGGGAACGCACAACTTGATTTTCTATCCCACCAAGACAGCAAAAAAATGGGGTCTCTGCAAAAGGTACTATTATAAACCAGCATACAATGGGGTTCCCCCAAAAGAAATCAGGATGCTTTTATCTTACACTGATATCTAACCACTCACAACTTAATTATGGAGAACTGATAAGCAGAGATACTTAAAAGATATATTTAAAGCTTTGTGAAGGATGAAGAAATAAGTTTTTCCTTGACCTAACCTCATAGATCAAATAAATATAAATAAAATCTCAACATAGCTTTTCTACTTCCAAAGCTATGCCTGTCTATTCCTACATTACAATTCCTAGATTAATTGAACTCTGACTTGTTAAAACTTCCATTGAGAATGTAAAAACATTGTTTTATCATTCTTTGAAAATTAAAATTGTCTATAGCCTCAGTCATTTTTGTAGCTTATATATTTATGTTTTCCTTGTGTCTTATGCAGCCCACCCATTTTTAAAAATTATAGATGCTAAACTTTATTATGCAAAAATAAATTGATGTTTTTCCATGCCATTTCCTAAAAGACAGGGAACTTTTTTTTTTGCTTTTGATTCAGTGTTCATTGCATTTAAAAAATTTTATCTTAAAACAAATTTCTTTCAACATTTTTGCTTCATTGGAATGTAGAACCTGTCATGGTTCTGCCAGAACCTGTCATGTATATTATTTTATACCTAAGATTATATACAATTATTGTAAAATGCATTTACAAATAACTAAATAGCAACTATTTACATATGTACTTGCAGACAGGTATATATTCAGTATTTAGCTTATACATAAATTTTGTCAGACTGTGATAAGTGAATGGCTATTAAAATGTCAAAATTTGGTTCTAAGATTATAGTTTTACAACTATGGGATAATTATGTATTGACAAGGATCGCTATCCAGATAGGTTAAGTGAAAAAAAAAAAATGAGCTTCAAATCAATATCCAGAGTTTGATCTCAATTTTGAAAAAAAGCACTAATTGTAGATATATGTATTACTAAGGTTATGATTTGTTTTGCTGGGGTAGCTAATTAACCTTGAAATCTTAAGGTAAACACAGTGGAGGTATATTTTGCTTATGGTACACATATAATAGATGTGCAGAATAAGAGAGGAGCTCTAATCCATACAGTCACTCAGCAACCCAGGATGGCAGAAGTTCAACCATTTTGCATCTGTACTATTTAGAATATGGGGCCTCCTCAGTCTTTGCAACAAAAGAAGAAAGCTCATGGAGAACTCATTTTACTATTATATGCATCAGCCCAGCAATGACAAACGGCTCCCTTTGTTTATAGCATACAAGCCTAAGCTAGTCTCATGGCTCATTTGAGCTACAAGGAAACTGGGAATGGAAAGAGCACATGGGTATATATAGTTAGCAGTAAATATTTTTGACATAATATATATGGATATAAAATGCAAATAAAAATCTCCAGAAGGAAAAACAATATTTAATGGAGAGGGGAAAGGGAATCAGATTAGGGTAAGAATGAAGATAAAGTCCACATTGTATATTATGTGTTTCTAATTTGTTTCATTTGTAAAATAAAAAAAAGCAAGTTTTACATTTGTTATTAAATAAAAACGACTTAAAAACTGTTAATTATGAGTTGTTCTGAGATAATCCAGTTAAAAAGAAACTGGTAAATAAGTGGTTAAAAAGCAATATTCAAAGAGTTTCCTTCAATGGCTCAGCATCAAGAATGGGCATAGTTTTCAGGGATCGGCCAGGGCTTTTTATGATTTAGTGGCTGTTGTTTGATCAATGGCCGAAATGATAAAGTAGTGAGCTTGCTGAGTGAGTTCACGGATAAAGCTATGTTAACTAAAACTTTGGGAACCATGATTAAGATCCAATCAGGCCTGTCAGAAGTGAGCTATAGCCAAGTGTGGGGTAGGAGTGTACTTGGGAGTGAAGAATGAATCTCTGAAGACTGCAGGGGTCAGACCACAGTACCTCAGTGCTGCTGGATTCCATGTAAATCACACGCCAGATAAATGTCTGGAATAAATGGAGTTGTTCCAAGAAATGTGGCACTGCTCAGGCATTTCAAGTGTTAAGAGGAGATAGGAGTAGGAAGACAGAATAATCAGGGTTTGCTATATTTATGGTCAGGAAAAAAATATATTTACTGAACATGGTCCACTGTGTAAAGCCACATGATACAGTGGTAAATAAAGCAGACATAACCAGGTAATCCCTGGAGTTATAGTCCAGCTACGTTGTTTTACACAGGGGTCTTCTCTCTCAGTACCTAGTGGGACTGTTCAAATAGCTTTGTTATTGGAAGTGTGGTCCAGGAGCTAGCAGAAACAGGCTCCCCTGGGAGCTGATTAGAAATGCAGAATCTAAGGCCCAATCTCAGACCCACTGAGTTGGAATCTGCTTTTTAAACAAGGTTCCCCTGGTGGTTCATGTGAACATTCAAATATGGGCAGCACAGGCCTTGGTTCTATCTGCCTACTCCCTACCTACCTGCCCCCACCCACCACAACACACACACCTTATTAAGGAGAAAGGCTGCTTACTTACTTTGCAAGTCTCCTTGCCTTTGATTTTGTCTAAAATGGATAACAAGGAAGCTGAAAGAGACATGAGAGGCTAAACAGACATACATAATGAGGAGATGAGCAGAGGGAGGAAATGCAAAGGGAAAGATTCAGGCAGGGTGAGCCTGTGAGTCGATTTTAGGGAAATACTGAGACAGAAAAGAGAGAGCTAGAGGGCAGTCATAAATAAATATGGAGAGAGATAAGGAAAGCAAATTCAAAGTAGAATTGCTGTGCAGTGTTAAATGGGTATCCATCAGCCATTTTTTGAGAGACTTCATAAAAGATTTACATTTCTTCTTCACTGTCTTTAGGTGTCATAACTCTGTGATTCCTCTCTGTGAAACCAGATGAGAGGGGGCCACTATGGTCTCTGACTTTAGATGAGATGCATATTTGTGAGCTTCCCTTGTCTGTGTTTTAGGCAGAAGGATAGAGACAACAATAAAAAATTCAAGGCAACTACAATCTAAGAATTATATGCAGTTAACATTCTATACCATTCGCAAAATGGGTGTTTTTCTTTCATTCTTTCACAATGTTTTGATTTTCACCCAGGTTTGCACTATTTAATAACACCAAATTGAAGCTGGATCTCCAAGGAGCTGTAATTTATTAGTTACAATAAAATCAGAGGGACAAGATAGATCTTTAAGGGTAACTTTAGCTCTGTTTTTTTCTAAGGCTAGTGTAAATGAAAATAATCTCTAACTCGTGAAACTAAAATATCAGTAAGACTATTTCAGCCTTGCTTTTTATTTCAGTGAATTGTTTGAGCATCCAAAGTATTATTCTTTCTGTGTACAGCAGAGTATTGATTTTGGAGCCTAAATGAATGAAGGTGATAGTGGAAAAGGAAATTTATAAACCACTTGGTAAAATATAACCCCAGGACTTGTGACTGCTGGGTATAATCTGTGCATATCAAAAAAAATTCTAAAACAGAAAAATCTGTCATGAAAAATCTTTAAAAGTTACTGGAGATAAAGTGATTGTTCTCCTCAGAAAAGAGCTCTCATAACATTTATTTTTAAAATAGTTTTAAGATTGGAGCAGGGAGGGAATCAGACAAACTCTTCCTGGCTCTTTTTGGTGACTGATTTGAACTCAAGGTTGGATATTTTTATGACAACAAAAATAAAGGTTTTTGTTTTAATTTAAGCATAGCCTTTGATGGTGAATTACCTACATGTGGTAACACACGATCCTGCTTGAATTAAATATATTACTATGTATTTAACTACAGAACAATTTCAAAGCCCTTCATAGGACTAGATGCCCTTTCTCTCTGGGGTGGTATTTAATTAGCTCATGGAAAGAGGCCTTTAAAATGCACACTCACACACAAACACATATATGGTGTGTATGTGAGATAGCATTGAACTTCATCAAAATATGTTATGAGTACTCAAATTTCATGAGAGTTATTATCACTAATTGCTGGTGTGGATATTACTGAAGTCTTCCAGGAGGGAGGGAGAGAGAGAGAGGGAGGGAGGGAGAGAGAGAGAGAGAGAGAATATCTCATGTGTTTTGCAGGCTATAATACAAACATGGTGAAGGCAAAAGTCTGTGTTGGGTTGATTGCCATTCTCAAAGCTAACTATGTAAAACCTCCAAGACATGGGCACTGTATCTCTTAGTAGCCTTTTATTTTATTTTATTTTATTTTTTTAAGATTTTTTTTTAAATTGGGGAATTGGGGGAGGGGAACAGTGTTGGGGAATTGGGGAAGTGGAACAGACAAGTTGCTGTCTTTTTGTTCTTCAGTCTAGTTGTGGAGGACATTGCTTCACTGGCCCATGTTGGTATCATCATTGCACTCTTCCTGGCTGAAGCAGATTGTTCGCTGGCCTCTGGCTGGTCGCTCACCATGGCTATTGGCAGCTCACGCTGGCTGCCAGCCACTCACGCTGGCTGCTGGCCACTCTGTAGCTTATGGTAGCCCACTGCAGCAGGGGCTGCAGCTATGCTATCGCCAGGACTCACGCAGCCCAGCTCCAGATCGAGCTGTTGTTCACCATCTTAGCTGTAAAGGGCAGTGTCACTGGCCCTCTATGTGGGGTCTGAACCGGGGCCACTGGCATCCCAAGCCAGCTCTTAACCAACACGCCACTCGACTGGCAGCTTAGTAAACTTTTAAATCCTCAGGTCATGCTCTACTGTCAGTGTGTTTTCTGGCTTGGGATGGTAGTAGAATAGAATTCATACTCTAATTACAGTTAGTCCACTAATCCTAGTTACAGATCTCCAGTCCCTTAACTACCAAATGCCTTGCAAAAATTGGCCAAAAGTCAAGGCAAGGGAGTTTTCAGGGAAAATAAAATGCTGAAAGGTACAAAATCTTGCCCATCTCCTACCTAAATGGTTTCACATGGCTCTTGAGATTAAGGTCAAAATCTTGAGGATAAATTACATGATCCTGCACCTCCTGGCAGTTTCCTAGCCATGCTGCACCCATTCTTCCCTTAGCTTCCTATTCTTCAGCTATACTGGCTTTCTCTACAGTAGGGTCTTTGCCCAGATCACTGCCCGTTGACTGCTGTCTTTCTAACTCTCCTTCATCCTCAAGTTATAGTGTAAATGTCAAGTCCTCAGGAGAAGTCCACCTTCAACACTAGGTACTTTGTTCCCTGTGTAATATGATCCAATAGGACCCTAAACATTTTCGTGATAACATATACCACAATTGCAGTTATATTGATATATATGCAATTATTTTAATTGCCTCCTCTTCTGGGCTTTAAGCTTCAAATTCCCAGTACTGTCTGTCACACAGACTCAATAAATATTTGTTAAATGAATGAATGAATGAATGAATGAATGAATAAAATGGAGAAGAGATATGAGTCAGTCTCATAAGTTACTTTAATACTTTATCTGTACATCTCTAAGAGCCCCTTTTACCAATATTGAAATGTCTTGTTTCTTAATCTGTTGCCCCCATTTAATTGTATGAGCTTCAGGCAGGGGTTCTTGTCTGCCTGTACGCATAGCTCAGGGCCTGGCACATATAAAGTAGCTCAAAGATAAACTGCTTGGAGACCAATGGGAGGGAGACATAGAGACAGAAGGTGGATTACAAGAAGAAAGAAGAAAAGGTAGAGATGTGGTAGAAACAAAAAAAGGAAAACAATAAAGGGTAGCATTTCTAAGGTCTCAAAAGATTATCATAATCTAGATAACAATTAGTAAGTCCTTAAAACAAGTTAGATGAAATATAAATACAAGAGAAGATTCATAATTAAAACCTTCCTTTGGAAGAAGGCTTATGCAATCCTACTGAAGTGCATGCCAAACAAATGTGGCATGCTGACAACCTATTATAAATACTACTGATTGAAAATTATTTCTATCAAGACAAACAGAAGGCTAAAATTCCTGCTGCTAATACTCAAACTATTAATATTAATTCCATTGCATTACTTTCTTGGGAAAGAATAGAGGACTTCGGAGGGCATTTTAAATAGTTAGAAACCAATATATTACCACTAGTATTGAAGATTCTTGGGAAAATTCATGATGTCACTTGCTTTGAGCAATATGAGGATCAACTGTGAGTCGAACAGAGTGAAGACTCACAACTAACTGTTCATATGCAAATTCAGACTTGTTGGAGAGCACTTCTTAGGCAGCACCAGATTGCTAGGCTAACTTATTAGCTCATCTAATTGAAAGTGTGAAAAGACATTCCATTTTGATAGATGGTACTCAGCCAGACATCTGACTCTTAGCTGAAAGAACCTCACCCAAAGAGTTGTTAGGGCATCAGAGCTTTCAACTGTATGTTGTAGATGTTTTACTGTTAATATAAGATGTGTTCACAATATATTTGGCCATATTCAATAAAAGATTCTCCCCCAAAAGTCCTTAATCATCTAATATTTTACTTTTTTTTATACTCACTTATCCAAGACAATATATTTGTTCACTGTCCCCTTCTCAGAGGAGATGAGTATTACTAACCTGCCTTAACCACTTGGATTTTTTAATTCCCAGGTAATACACTTTTGTCGACAATCTTATGCTTTCTAGAGAAAAAAAGGAAACTTGAGGAAATCTCTTAGTAAGTGCTCACATTCAAGAAAAGACGCTGGAAAATCTTGGTTTGACAGAGTCTCTTAAGTGAAGCCTGATGAGTTTTTAACATAATTAGTCAGACTTTTGCCAAAAATAGGCAAAAGTTTGCTAAACTCTGCATGTAATGGCAGATGATACCAACGAGTTGGATTTAGAATAATTGGGCAAGTGTCCACATTTGAATTCTGGGTCACAGGAATGATATCTCACACAGAAGCTGCTGATTCCTCCCTTTTCTTCACCCCTCCCTATATTTAATCAAACTCCAATCCTATTCATTTTACTTCCAAAACACATTTTGCATCCACCCTTTTCCCACTACCTGAGCTACTACAACGGCCTTCTTCCTGGTTTATATCCTTTCCCTCTTCAATCCGTGCTCCACATGGCAGCCCAAGAGATCTTTTGAAAACACAAATTGGATCATATCACCCTCAATAATTTTCCTTGCACATAAGATAAAGCAAAACTCTTTATCCTTACCTAAAATGTCTTGCCATCCTCCCAAACTCATCTTGCGTTACTCTCCACTGATCCTCATTTTCATCTTAAAAGTTAAGATTTATTAACACCATTCACACATTTACCCTGGTGTCCTCAGTCATCCTGTGTCACTCACCTGGGCAGTAATTGTGGCACTTATCTGGGTGAGACCCAGCTCCTGTTGGCTTTAGCGGTCAGCAGAAGGAGTTTGGATACAATTTTAAATGAGAGGGGGAGCCGTTAGAGTTCACTCTAGCTCTGTGTGGAGGATGGAATGTAAAGGCACAAAAATGGCAGCAGGTGAGAACCACTCTGATAGACACTAAGGTCTTTAACACCAAATGCCAAGCACAGAACTAAAGGGAGAGTAATACAGTAATACCTTGGTTTGTGAGGATAATTCATTCCGGTAACAAACTACTCATATTGCAAGACATCACTTGTTTACCACATTAAAATGTATTAGAAATGTTTGCTCATCTTGCAGAACACTCGCAAACCATGTTACTTGCATTCCAAGGTTTTACTGTACTTGGCTGTTGAATGAACCAATTAACAATGAAGAATTAATATACAGTAGAACCAAAGAATGAGTCAAAATCAGGGGAGACTTATAGCCCATAGACACTCACCCCATATCCATCTGTGAACCTTCCAGTCAGAAATCAGGACCACTGACCACTCCTGTTCAGGATGTCAGCCAGCCTTCTGCTCCTATATCAGACTGAGTGCATGTTATGATTAATCTTAATACTCCCATCTTCCATAGAAGTAAATCATCTAAATGTTTTACCCAGGGGAAGAGAGATGGTACATGATCTCTCCAAACATCCCCTTTAAACTTCTTTTAATGAAGCAAATTCCCAAACTCACACATTTAAGTGGGAACTAAATGGTGGTAAACAAATACCCTACTTCTGCCTGTGAGATCTCAGAGGTGACCCCCATGTAAGTCATCACTGAACAAAGGCTGTAACACAGACAAGTTTTCTACCCTCATGCTTGCCTTCACTTTCAACTCTAATCCACAAGACAGAAGTTGCCCAGCTTAAAATATGAGGTTTCTGTGGTCTTGTCCATTTGAGTCTTCACATACATTGTTTCTTTATTGAGCCTCCCTTTTTCACTCCTGACATGGATACTTGTCCCTGATTTGCAAATCTCCTTCTAGGGTCTCTCTAAATGGCAAGCTTCTTTGATCTATAGCTCAGTCAGAGGTAGGATCTGTATTCCCAACACTCAGCACAGGCTGCCTCCCTGTTGACATTAATCTTCTCCTGTCTTTGCCAGGTCTAGACAATAGGATTTAGAGAGTGTTAATCTAAAAATTCACCAGACACCAAGGCATAAATCTGCCTGGGGGTAGGTACACTTGTGGCATTTTCTACTCTCTTCTCTCAGAAGACTTCAGGATCTGTTTGATCCTCCATTGCCTTTGCCCTGAAAGACTGAATTACTCACGATGTTGAAATTCAGTCCTTTCAGAGCATCTCATCGTATCCAGCAAAGCCGAGAAGGAGAACAAAGGCTCCATCCATTCACTTCAGAAACAGTCAGAAATTCCAAGGGGACACATTGCAGAGATATGATAACTGTTTGAAGAAGCTTTGTTTTCTAATAGAATAAAATCAAGGGAGATGGTTCTCATTTTATAGTTGTCCCTAATGAGCAATGCTCATTTTCCTGCTTGCAGTATTCATAGATGCTTTTTAAAAAAAGTTTACGTAAGGGTGAAAGTTCTCAATTAGAATCCAGATTATAAGGTGTTTACAAGAGAATATTACCAATAAACTGGATATCTGCAGTATATTTTCACAAAATCCAATTGTTAAAGAGCAAACCTGATGTTTCCATATACAAAATGATAGATTAGGCAATTGTGCCTGCAAAATCAAAGGCATCATTATATCTTGTCTATAAGCACAACTGATAAATGATTTCCCTTGCCAAGTGATTCCATATTTTTGTTTTGACTTTTGTTTCCCTTTGAGATTAACTGGCCTGTAAACATGTGGCTACAGACTTAAGGATCATTTTTCCTCTCTCACTCTCTCCTTTTTTTCATCAAAGAAATCTTAGACATACTAAATAAGTTATATCTCCCAACCTTTTCTACTTGTTCTGACTTAAGAAAACCTCTATTTTAGGATTCGGGTCCTATGGACCAGCTGAGAGCTCGAGACACCTTCCAGTGCTAAAGTTTGTAATTAGTAGGCAATTCTCTGTATCAGTTGAAGGAATTTTTTCTTGCACCTCTCCAGATAAACGTTGTGCTCCTTAATACTCTTGAAATCATCTATACGCTGACATCACTTAAAAGGGACACCTTAACGTGTACACAAAGAAATGTTTCATTTTGTGTGCTAACAGTGAATTGGTAATGGATTCTTGAACTCAGTGTTTAGAAGGATTCTGAGGCTACATCCTTCCTTAATAGGAAAGAGGGTCAATGTCATCAAGGCCGTCTTCCACAGGAATGGGAAGTTTCCCAAGGGCACAAGTTCCCTCTTCACATTCTGACCTCTAATGTATGTTTTCTATAGATAGACTTCATCTTGAACAGCTCATTTTGCTCCATCTTTAAACCAAACATTTTTACTTCATTTTTGTGTATGTGTCAGTTTACCTCCACATCAGGGAACAGACCCTGGACACTCACTTCAATCTCAACTTACCTGCAATATGGCTTCTTCTTTGTGCTTCGGTTTCCAGGCTAATTTTGTAAATAATTTGTATTAGCCTAAGCCTAAGTTCATAATGAATTATGCTTCCCAGGTCATATATTTACATTTTAACTCAAATTTGGGGTTTTAACAAGTATGAGAAATAGGGCCGGCCGAGTGGCACGGTGGTTAAGCGCTGGCCTGGGAAGCCAACGGCCCCGGTTCGGTCCCACATATGAGGGCCAGGGACACTGCCCTAAAAAAAAAAAAAAAAAAAAAAAAGCATGAGGAATAGACTTTCCCCACACATATGCACACACAGAGTTTTGTGGCTCACTGCATCATACCAAAATGGCCAGCCCTCCCTTATTATGTCAGCCCTAGAGATATACTCTGACTTTTTCTTTGCTCATGAAAGCAATGCCCAAGACAGTCTTGTAACCTCAGGATTAAGGTCCTATAAGAAATGAGCTGTAAACCTATGCACAGAAGAGGCTAGTATCTTTTCATAAGCACACAGAAAAGATTTTGGTTACATTTTTTACTACAATGCACTTCGCTGAATAAAACTAGCTCAGCATTCCACCTTAAATACTCATGTAGATTTCAGGTCTTTCAAAAATTGGTAACCAAGAAACACAGCTTAAGAAATCAAGCTCCCATACAAAAATAACCTGGGAGGAAGGGAAACAGTCACATATGGTAAATACACATTTGTTGTCAGTGCAGTAAATCATGAAACAGATTAATTATCCAGAAACATATAAAATTGTTCTCTAAATTGTTCTCTGAATGTGCCAACTCTCCATTGACTCATTACTAAATTATTTGCCAGTGAATGAATTTTCTTTTCTTCAAGTAATTTTTGAGCTGAAAAGAGTTGGCACTGATGCAACGCTTTCTGAAAGGAGAAAGGTTGTACCCACACAACCCTAAATCCGCTGGTTATAAAGTTGAAAAATTATGTTGAACCACAAGAAAGTTTCCTTTTTGTGTAAACCACTGGTTATCAGCCATTTATTTTGCAACATCTTCTTTACTATTCTGAAATAAAATTCATAAACAATATAACATAAACATATCATTTAAATAAACAAATAAATACATAATTATGTTCTAAGAGCAAAAAAAAATCACTTATCACAATATATTACATATTTCAATATTTGTAAACTTAGGCACTAAACTTCATAATAAAGTTGTCAGAAGATTTCATTTGTGCAAAGGAGCACAAAAGCTAGAAGTGCTCTCAACCCTGGAACAGCCAAAATTGTACCTAGATATTTCCCACGCTACCCCTAGATGGATGTGCTTTTATTGGGAGGCACTGTTTCTACAACACTAAATGGTCAGTCTGATAACATTGGTTCTGGTTTGATTCATTATTAGATGAGTTAGTACTATCATAGCCATTGATGAGAACTTAGAACCACAAGCCTTAAGTTTTTCATCTCTGTTTCTAAGAATAATTCTCTGTTGGTAACAATTCTAATGAACAGAGCTTAGAAACTTGCCCAGTTCCATGGCCTGTCACATAATTGTACCAATAGAGACAAACAGCAAAAACCTACGGAAAACAGTCCACTCAGACATCCTGAGGATTGTCTTTTAGGCAGAAGTTACAAGGTGTTCTCTATTCGCCTGAGCTGAAACTCCCAAAAACTTCTTCCTCATCATATGAGTCTGGACAATGACTTACTAGTGTCCAAACATGGACAGTGTCATTCTTGAGTTTCCACACTCCATTCCAGTTCTGACCAGGGAGTAAAGTATTTAAACTTCTTTGTATGTCACCTGTGAAATGAAGGTTGGAGGTGGTATAAATGCTCTTACTTGTTCTAAAAGGGGATGAGTAAATTCTCTCTATTAGGTTTTCCTAGGCTTAAGACAGAGAAGTAAATTATTCCCTCTGGGTTGTTCTGCTTAAGTTACCCTGGAATGAAAATCAGTTTGAATTTGTCTTCAGGTGAATCACAGAGATAAAACAAAAATAAATCAAAGCATGCCAATATGCCAACAGAATACTTCCTTCCTAGCATAGACCTGTGATAAGATCTCATACTTGCTAAAGATATCATTGATGTGTATATATTTATATCATATATATTCTATATCACATTATTCTATACACATGATCCAGGTACTCAGGCTATGAATACTTTGTTCTTTCCATTTCACCACTAATTTACAAGAAGATACCCTCCAGTCCCTTGGATAATTTTCCTCCTGAAGAGAATAGGTAATTTCCATGATTGGCTCTTAAAGTAGACAACTAAAAATAACAAAACTCAAATTCTATATTTTTAACATTGGAAGAGCAGAGCAGGTACACATTTATGTTATGTCAGGACCCAAGTGACTTGTGAAGCAGATTTCAAGAGAATCACTCAGCATGTGCCTTAGAAAATTCGTTTTCTCTGGCTTCTATTACTTTTTAAATTTTTTATTAATTTTTACTAAATTTATTGGGGTGCCATTGGTTAATGAAATTATATAGGTTTTAAGCATACAATTGTATAATACATCATCTATATATTGCATTGTGTGTTCACCACCCAGAGTCAGCTCTCCTTCTGTCACCATACATTTGACCCCCTTTTCCCTCTTCTACCCCCCCACCCCCTTAACCTCTGGTAACCACTAAACTGTTGTCTGTGTCTATGAGTTTTTGTTTGTCTTGTTCCTTTGTTGCTTTCAGTTTTATGTGCCACATATGTGTGAAGTCATATGGTTCTCAATTTTTTTCTGTCTGACTTATTTCACTTAGCATGATAATCTCAACATTGTGCTAAATGCTTCCCATACATGAACTTTTTTAAACATAGTACCTCAGAGGAAGGTAGTATTTTATCATTCTTTGATAAAGAAACTGAGACTCAGGGAGCTTGCTCAAGTTCACACAGTTAAAAATGGCAGAACAAATCTTTAAACCCATGCTTATCTGACTCCACAATCCATGCTTAATTGTGGTTTGGCATCTTTTTTCAGATTAGAAGCTGTAGTGAATGAGTTGATATAATGATTGATGGACTTCCATGTTCATAATTACCCATAGCTCCTACCTTCCTAACAGCTAAGTGAGTATAAACATTACGATATCCTGTTCTCAGAGTTCCTGAGAATGGGGAGTGGGCTGGTGTCATTACCAGAATGGCTAAAGGTCATCAGATGAGTGAATCAGAGGAAGAGTTTAGAACTGAAACAGTCTTCTGACTGAGGCCAGGGTTCTCCTAATAGATCACAAATGCCTTATCCAAGAAATAAGCCATTCTTCAATAAAGTTCAGGGGTTCTTCACATCCCAGTCCAAGTAACCTCCTCATGGATCCCCAGTAAATACTAGGTAGTGATGTTAACCTTGAGAAAAAGAAACACACTCCATAAAGGAGAAATGTGGTGTTTTTTCCATGGTAATGAGACAAAGCAGAGCTTATGGATAGGAACCACAGTCATAACAGTATTGAAACACCCCTTCCAAGTCCTGGTTACAGAAGTCCTTCTTATAAAATTTGTTGTCTCAGAGACAAGAGAAGTATACTAGCTGGTTTTATTTTGTCCGCAGGACAAGAGTGCTCATGTCACATCTGTTTTCTAATCAATCAAAAGAGCATCTTTGTCAGCCCCACTGAATAAGATAAAGTGATGCTGTTGTGCTCAGCAAAGGAGAAAACCAAGTCAGGAGAGGTAAACCATACACACCAATGGGCCTCTAGTCCAATAACTAAAGGGTTAATTCCAGAGTGCTGAGGAAACAGCATCCTTTGCTGGTAGGTGAAGCGCAGCTTCTCTGTGGGAAAGGAGCATGCACTAATCATGGCTTTCTCTTCTCAAGTATCTAATAGCCCCTTTCCAAACATTAGTCAGTTACCACACGGGGTAATGCCATTGTGTTTGTCTAAAATCTATGATTTGCAAATGGAAAATGAACCATAAGGTCAATCGTCAAATGTAGCATGTATGCACTTACATCTAGTCACTGGCTCCAATTCAGGGCAGACTTCACCTGTGGCTGGGAGATTAGAGAGACACTTTGGTAACTGTTATGAGTGTAGAGGTGCAGGCTTAATGAGATGACGCAACTTTGGATTTATATTTGAAGTATTTGTATGTTGGAGTATTTGTGTAGTTAGAAGGTGGTATTTGTACATTAGGGGATGTTTTATGCAGTTAACTCAGTGTGTAGGGCTTGATCTTAGAAAACCATCATAAGTCAGACCTGTACCTTCTAACCTATTGATCCCCTTCATAACCCATTTGTAACACCTCAGCCAGCAATCTTTCACAAAACCTGTCATGTCACAGTTTAACTGTCACTTCTTCAAAAAGATCCTCTTGAACCATTAATCTAACATAGACATCCAGCATTAATTTTTTTACTGTGCTTATCTCCAAATGACTTTCATTTGTTTATGACCTATTTCCCCACAATAGAGTGTAAACTCCATGAGAACTGGAATCTTATCTATTGTAAAGGTTAAAAAGAGCTTCCTCTGCTATCATGGAAAATCCAAACTAACTGTGGCTTACACAAGATAACTTATTTCTTTCACATAGAGGAAATCCAGAAATAAGCAGTCCAGGGGTGGTAATGTGGCTCCAAGATGTTTAGGAGACTCAGGTTCCTTTAATTCTTTAAATATGCTGCCTTCAAAAGGTTTTCCACTTCAGGTTTAGTCATAGCTTCATGTTTCCAGGAAGGAAGACTAGGTGGAAAAAGCAAGGTCCTCCCTCCTTTATGGCTCCACTTACATCTTATTGATCTAAACCAAGTCACATGGTCATAACTTCTGCAAGAGACACTGGGAAATGTAGTTATTAATTTTTAACAGGCCCAACCAAAATCCAGGAGTTTTATTAACAAAGAAGGGGAAACTAATACCACAGTGCAATTAGCAGACTCAGACACATCTGTCTTATTTTCTGCTCTAAACCTCGTACCAGGCCAATGCTTAGAATATTAAAAAGGCTCAAAAGGCACCTGTTGAAGGAAAATGAATGAATGAATTGTATTCCTGAGTTTACACACTCTTAGACCTCTCATTGCCTGTAAGATGAGGACCCAAAACCTTAACACGGCCATCAAAGACTTTCATGATCTGAATCCTAATACTTCTCCAGCCTTCTACCATGGTTCCTTCTCTCTTTTGGCTTCAGCAATGTTGATTTTCCTCAGTTCCTGAAATACCCCGAGCTCTCTCCAGGTCACTACACATGTCCTGCCTTTGCCTGGGATGGTCTTCCCCATTCTATTTATCTAAGTATTTCCTACTCTTGTTCTTTTTCTATCCCCAATTCATGGCAAAGGTCCAAGAAAATAGGAGATGCTCAATAATTATTTCTAGATTGACTGAATTTAAACATGTACTTTCTCAGGGAGGGCTCTATGACTGTCCAGACCAAGTTAAGATCCCTAATATATATGTATTTCAGAGCATCCTGAACTTTTCCTCTGTGATACTATGTACTCTTAAAAAGAATTTACTCATATAAAGGAAAAACTGATGGTTGCTGGCTGGGAGGGAGGGGGATGAGGGAGAGGGGGAAGGTTTTGGACAGTGTAGATGGGACTACAATGTTGCCGCAGGGATATGGGGGCAGTTCTGGGAATGTAATTGATAATGTTGTGAAGAGACTATTATGTTGTGTGAAATAAGTCAGTCGGAGAAGGACAAGTAACATATGATCTCACTTATATGTGGAATCTGAAAATCTGAATGAATGAGCAAAGTAAACAGAAACAGACTCATAGATATAGAGGAAAAACTGAGGGTTGCTAGTTGGGAGGGGGGTGGGAATGAGGGAGAAGGGGAAGGGATTAGACAGCATAAACGGGCAACTACAATATTGCCCAGGGATATGAAACACAGTTCGGAGAATATAATAATGTTGTAAAAATTTTGTGGCGTGTCAGATGGTCACATGTCTTGTTAGGGAGACCACTTCATGGATGGAGTAGAGGTTGATCACTGCACTGTACACCTGAAACTGATGTTGTATAGTATTGTATGCCAACTGTAATTGAATATATAGATAGTCACGGGATGTGGATTATACTGTGGAAGGGAGTCAAAGGAATTGTAATAGATATGTATGATATGGGGGGGAGTGGGGTGGCAGACTGGGGGAGGGAGATTGTCACTTTGAGGGGTTAAAAGGATAATTATTGCACTGTGTTGTACACCTGAAACTAATTTTTTAAAAAAAATATTTATTTCACAATAAAAGAATTAAAAAAAAAGAATTTACTCAATTAGTTAGATGTATTCAATAAATATTTGCATTCCTGTTTAGATAAACATCCTAAAGGGCAAGGATAACATCAGTCTCATTCTCTGCTATCTCACCAAAGCCTAGAAAAAGTATGTGGCACATAGTGGGTGTTTTATAAATACCTGTTGATTATGGGTGAATGCCTAATTTGTGCAAGCTATGACATGAAGCTTTCAGTGAATCAATTAAAACAACCATTCCTGTTCTCATGAGGCTGATGTTCTAAGGACAACACATGAGCATAAATGCACATTCAAAAAAAAGACTATACAATAATATTTTGCATTGATTGAATTAAACAGACATTTAAGGACCACCTGCTTTTTGCAAGTGAACAAAAGTATTGCCCCTCAAGGAGCTCACAGTGTAATGAGGAGTATGAATTGCTAATCATTTTGCAGCATCTATTCTCCATTTTTCCCTGTAACAATAGAATCTCCACCCACCCACCAAAGTGTCAGCAGGGCACATGGCTGCCTTGCTAGAGATTCCTTTTCCAGTCACCCTTTAATCAGATATGGACATATGACAAAAATCTGGCCAGTGGGATGTGAGCAGCAATGATGCATGCAACTCTAGATTATGATCTTCTAAAGAAAGCCGCTCACCATCCTTTTCCCCTTTTAAATTTTCAGGTGGCTGGGAGATAACAATGACTAGAGCTACTTTCTTGGACCTGGAGGTGGAAGCTCCACATTTGGGATGGTACAGCCACTCTGGACTGTTCATTCTTTGACTGTTTGGTGACAGAAAAAGAAAATTTCCATCTTATTTCAGTCACCATATTTTTGAGTCTCTTTCTGTTACTGCAACTTAACTTATATCCAAATAAAGGGGTTGAACAAATATAATGTTGTATGTTAAGTGTAACAAAAACAGAAGTATAGAGGTAAAGGCTAATTTTACCAAGATATTAGCGTCTAAAAAAATTTTTTTACATCATCTAAATGAGCTCTAAATCACCCAGAAAGCAGAGCAATAGCCAATGTTTATCATGGCTTTTATTTTATTTTTTTTTTTTAGCTGAGCCATCCTGCTACCTGTTGGCAGCTCAGCGGCTGCTCAGCTCGGGCTGGGCATCGAACTGCTGTTGCTCAGAGCTCAGCTCGCACTCTTGAGTGAGCTCTTAACCAACTGAGCCACTCAGCCGGCCCCTCATGGCCTTTAAATTCGTCTTTAATTCCTTCAGAATGTTGAGGAAGTCTCAGCTACCTCCTGAACAAAATGCCACACATCAATGTCTATGTTGGTAAAAACCCTGAAATCATTCACTCATTCTTTCTCTATGTTTTGCTTTCATGCTTCGCTTAAATTCATCCACTGTCTGTTTATGAATGAAGCATGGGGGCCTTACCAGTTGTGTGCACTTGAACTCATATATGTCAGGTGGGCATATGAAGGTCCTCATGGAGGTGGCCTAGAGAACTAAGTGCTTAATTCTGTGTCTGAGTGGAGGAGTGGGGCATGGAATGCTTCATAGAAGAGCTTAGCACATGAAAGGAAAGTGAATCTGCCCATATCTATATATCAAGACATAAGATTCAAGATGTTTAGCATACTGGATTTGTTGAGGCTCCTTCCCATCTGATCCCATCTTGGATGATTTTGTATATCCCATCACTCCTGGGCTCCTCAGTAGAAGCTCTGATGCATCTCAGCAACCATGGTCATGGGTGCACCTCCACTGGGTTGATGTACTCATGACACGTGTAACATGCTGTGACACAGTCTTTATCAAAAGCACTGAACAGAAAAATATTTCACGTTGTCTACAATAAGCCTTGTACAAAAACAACCTGCAAGCTCCTGATTTTTCAGGTAAGTTGACTTTATTTCAAACTCATTCCTGTAATAATAATTTTTTTAACCCTATTGGAAATCAAATTATATTTCAGATGATTATGAGGGAATAGCTTTTTGGAAAGCTTAGCATGTCCCAGCCTTTGAAGGAAACAAAATGTTACCTAAATAGATGTTTTAATTTTTTATTTTAGTACATTCAGTTGGCTTATAATGAGGGTTTACTGCCAGTGAATTTACACCCGGGTCCAATTCTGCATTTCCCCTCAAAACAGAATTCCAGAGTCTCTGTCTGTTATATTTTTTTCCTGACAGCTCATGAAGTTGTGGTCAGGATAAGACAGACCAGCTACCTCAACAACCCAATTACCTCCCTGTGGTAGACTGTTGGCAAAAATAGCCTCCCACAATTCCACCCATCACTGACACACATGCCATTCCTCCCACCAAGAAGTGGAGACTATTCTCATTTCACTGAATCTGGGCTGGCCTCATGGCTCTCTTTGACCAGTAAAATGCAGCTGAAATGGTGCCATGTAACTTCTGGGCCTACACCTTCAGACTTGGCAGGTTCAGCTTTTGCACTCTTGGGATCCAGCCAGCATGTTAAAAAGTGGGCTAGATTGTTGAATGATGAGAGATCATGGAGAGACAGAAAGAGAGGTAATTCAGTCCCTTCTTGTTCTCTTCACTCCAGCTGATGACCCGTGCATGTGAAAGAGGCCATCTTGGCCTCTCCAGTTCCGGTCAAGCCCCTCTAGCCAGCTGCACATGGAACAGAGATGAGCCATTCATGCCAAGTCCCAGCCCACGTACAGGACTCTGAGCAACTAAGTAGCTGTGGTTATTTTAAGCCACTAATTTGTGGGGTGGCTCATTATATAGCCATAGGTAACTAAAACAGATGAAAAAACCAAAGTACAAAAGGTCACCACAGCTCATCAAGTAGCAAACCAAGGACCTGAAAACAGGCAGCTCAGCCTCAGAAGCCACACCTTTAACCACTATTCTATGTTGACTGCTTAAGTATAAACAAAAAGCAAAGCAGAATGAGAAGGTAGATCAAAGCCACAGCCTAAGAGGTGGGTACAAATAAAGGAAGGGAAAAAGAACACAAACAAAACAAAAAAAGATCAGGCCAGGGATCTGAGATAATGGAGCCAAGAAAAGTATATAGGAAACAGAATGGTTTTCAACATGTGTTTTTGCCCTTTAGCCCCTGTTTGAGGCAGAACACATTTACCTTGACCTTCATGCACATATACTGTCCCTTAGGAGTTCCACAGGAAAGGCAGCAGGAAAGAGCTTCAACTCTGGGTGAGTTAGGCATCACCAGTCTCAGTCCTTTTCACCCCAGCTGTGTGCTCTTGTCACGTCACTTAACATTGCTGAGACTTCGACTATCCATCTGTACAACAGACACAATAATTTGGTCTAACTCATAATTTAGTGTAAAGATTAATTCAAATAATATATTTTTGGTTAACTCTCAATAAATAAATGAGTTATTATTTTGATGGAAACCTACTCCACACGATGGCCCAGAAACCTTCTTCCTTACATTTTTGGCATTGTATTTCGTTTGGTTTGGTTTCAAATCTTCCACATTCCATCTCCAAATCCATGTGTAGCATCAGCCACCAGATGTCTGTCCTCCCACATGGCTGTAGTTAATTCCTCCTTATATACACACTGCTAAACTACCATACCTATTTGGCCTACAGATTTAGAAAATTCTGTTTTAAGCCCTCAATTGATTGCCAAATCTGAAATCCCCCTTTCCAACTCAGGAATCTCATTTTGCATCTCTTGCCATGTTAAGCAGTAAATAAATTACTGACTGATCAAGGCAAAATCTCTTTCAAAGGGTCCTTCCCTTTCCTTTATTCTTATCATCAATCTTTGTTGCTAGTCAGCTCATTTTTTTTTTTAATAATGACATCTAAGGTCTCTGCTCCCTCTTAGCCTGTAATGCCCCAGTCCTCCCTCTCTTTTCCCATTATCTCAAATGCCCCAACCACCAGAGTGATACCAATAAGCCAGCGACTCCCTTGGCTGCCAGACCTCTTCCAGGCACTCATTAATTTGGCTGGTTTGAGAGTAACATGCCTCATGACCAGATGAAATTCCTTTCCTTCACTTTTCATTTTCCAGGCAAGGTGCCTGCACCTTTGAGTGGTCGTGATGGATGGATTGGTTTTTACTTTAATTTATTCCAACATGCATAAAGAAAGCATGAGGGTCCCAATTCCCTTGATTAATGTACCAATCCACCCAAGAGTCTTCAATCCACCCAAGAGCCTTCATTATTTTTTAAATTTACTCATAATCAAGTTTAGAAAGATTCACCCATGACGTGGAATATTGGTAGTTGCCACATTCTACGTGGGGCGATGTTTTTTCCCCTGAGTTGCCTCGGACCCTCTGTGGAGCTTCATCCTCTGCGATGGGGTGTCTTGAAAACCATCCCTCACTTTAAGTTCTGTCATGAGTTTTGTACCTTCACCTTTTTCTTGGGATATCATGAAACATTTGACTTTTAGAAGAAACATAGAACACACTTTAAGATAATCTGGCCCAATCAAATAATAATGCCTCACATTTCCAGCAGGGAGAAACAATTTCTACAGCATAAAGCATTGGTGGCTTCTACCAAAAATACTGGTAACACTTCCAGAGGGTTCCCATAGAGATCGAAAGGACAATTTACTCAGGAAAGGAATGGGGAACAAAGTCCAATGACATTAGCTCACTTTCTGAAACCTTGAAAAACAATAGATGAAAAGACAAGTCAAAAGTCTCTTCACAAACCTATTTTCCTTAAATAGATGAGACATATGGAGGCCCACTTAGAGTTAGCCCAACACTGCCAGCTAGTAGAAAAGATCAGGAATATTAGATGAAAATGTCAGAAAAATAATAGGATATTTTTGTTTCAAAGCCCTTTTTCCATATTTTTACTATAAAGTGTACGAAAATTATAGACTAGGTCTGGGGGAGTGGAAGAAAAGACTTTCTTTGTTCAGTGCATACCAGGTGAACAGATTACAAAAATGTAAGCATCTCTTTCTTTGGGATCTGGTGCTCTGAAAGTGGGAGGAGCCAAGCATAGAAAGGGAGAGTGGGGCAGAGATTACGAATCTGGTGATACAATGCAAGCATCTGTCTAGTTAAAGATGATTCTATTATCAGCAGCTTAACACTGGAGACAGTCCCTCATGGGGATTCTCATGTCTGTCTCACTCCCTTTCTGCTGGCCTGGCCACGTGCAATTCTCTTCCTTTACAGGTGACATTATGATGCCTTGGGAACACTGCTCATATTAGTCCCTTTTTTTTAAATTCCCCACATCCTCCTTCCTGACTACTATCTCTATTCCTAAAATCCTATGTGTCTTATGTAGACAGTTCAAATGCATTCTCCATTGTTGTGAAGACTTTCTTAGTGCATCTAGCTGCAATTTCTTGCTCCTTCACTAGAATTACATCATCATCATCATCATCATCATCATCATCATCATCATTATCATCACATCACTCATTGAATGCTGGCTTTGTTTTCTTTGTGTTCTGTTATTCACCAAACATGTTATTCAGGGTATTGACGGTGCTAATTATTACTTATTTGTTGTGGAAGGGGAGATGGGTGTGAGGGATAAAGAAGAATGAAACTTAGGCTCTCAAGGAACTATCAGAATGTCACTACCACCACCACCATCATTATCATCATCATCCATTATTTAATCACTGCAGTCATTCCATGGCTGATAAATTTGCTGCCCACTGAAATCCGTGTGCTCTCCCTGCATTGCCCTGTCCTCTTGCATAAGAGGGAGCTATGTAACTTGTTCTAACAAATAGGCTATGAGCAGATATGACATGTGTCTTTTCCAATCCGAAATATTAAGAGCCGAGGAACGATGATCCCCCTTTCCTCCAGCTCTCTCTCCTTTTCCTGGAAGCCGTGCATTGAAGTGATGATGTCAAGAGATTGGGGTGACCTAGACCACTGCTGAGTCAGTGAATGGACAGTTGCCCCGGGGAAACAACTGACGTTCAGCAGATATTGTGTACATGAGAAATCAACCTTTGTTAGTGCAGCACAGCATATTCAAACCAATGTATACCTAAGAGGTATGTGCTCTGATCATCCCCATTTCTAAATTAGAAAATTGATGCATGGGAGTGCAGCCATTTGCGCAAAGTAAGAACAGAACCACAATCCCTCAAGTGCTTGATCAGATCAAAATGGACCAAAATAGTCAATTAGGGAAATGTAAAACTAACCAATAAACTAATTGTAATTGAATACTAAGAGATAACCACATTCTCACTAATATGGAGAATGGACTTATTATTAAGCCAAGTCTAAATAACAACAACAAAAATCATGTTAGAAGTGAAAATGAAATCTTTCATAGACACATTGATTCACTAGGTTGCTCCTCTCTCACTATTTTTTAAATCATCTAGCATTTGCAAGTATTTCATGCGAATACAAAGTAAACTAGGTATATTGTATCACCCTAGTAAAACTATTAATTTTTTTATATCAGAACATTCATTGACACAATCATTCATTCAACATGTGTTTATTAAGTGTCCATGATATCCTGAGCACTCAGATCACTTTAGAGGGTTTGGTAATGCAAAATATAGGCATGATCTCTACCCTCAGGAAGTACTTGTAGTGTAGTGAAGAAGAAGAGGGAAGATCATAGGTCATCAGATAAAGACAAGAACGGGTGCATAATTGAAGACAGTGACCAATGCTTTCAGGAAAGGGAACATGCTCCTATGAGAACAATGATTACACAACCTTGCAGCATGGGACCAGAGAAGTTCTCCTTAAGGATATGAAACTTGACTATGGTCTAGAAGACAAGTCAGAGTTTCATATGGAGTTGGGGTGGGAAAAGAGGAGCGCATTCGAGACTGAAAAAAACAGTACAGGTGAAGGCTCACTGCCAGGAAACAATAGTCTGAGGAGCTGAAAGTCAAGAAATCAAAGATTAGAATATTTCTGAGGATATTATTGAAAAATGAGGCTAAAATGGTAAGCAGAACTAGATAATGGAGGAAATTTTAGGCCAGGTTGGGGCAGTCTTCTATTTATTCAGCAGCCCACTTGGCTTGGGGCACGGTGCTTGAGGAAGGGGTACTAAATGTCTCTTAAAATCCTTTCTATCTTTCTCTCAGTAAAAAAACACTTGTTTTTTATGGGATCTAAGCAGAAGTGGTATGTGCAACTTTTAGGAAGCTTTCTTAAAGAAAGGGGGAATGCCCTTTGTTGATCCTTTCCTTTACTCTTGGTTAGAATATGGATGTAAAGGCTAAAAGTGAGCAGCCACCTTGGACCATGAGATATACATGGAAAAGTAAACCACATGTGACTGAAAAATAGGATAGAAGAAATCTTGTTTTCTAATGCTATACACCATCATGCCATCCCATAGATGGATTTACTCCAGCTTCTTAAGTACAAGAATGATGTTCACATCAACCTAGGTAAAGCCACTGCTATTTGGGGATTTTTTTGTTGTTATTTCCATTGAAATGTAATCTAATCCAGTGCTGACTATTAAATAAACACATCAAACTCCTCAAAAATGTTATTGTACAATTTTAAAAATTGGCATAATCATAATTGTAAGATAAATTTTCCCTCAATAATTCTAAGCAAGGAAATTTTTTCCTTAAAATACAGTTTTTATTTTTAAGGATTTGAGGCATGACAAGTTAAGAGATGTCCATTTAAAAGAGAATCCCTTTAAAAAAAAAAAAACATTCTTCAAGTCACTGGATACTACTGAGCAGGTCAGTTTCTTTAAAAACTAACTTACCGAGTATGGAAACAAATAGACATCTTTCCACAATCTGAGCAGGTCTGCCCAGACCACAATAACAAATGACCGAAGCAGAGGACATCTTTTGTTTCTATCTTTCCAACACCTGAGAAACTTTGGGAAAATACGATTCTATCTTTGTGTATAATTTGGGGCACAGCTAATTTGGAGACAAGGATGGGTATAGTCCCAAACTACTCTTAATTGCCCTTTGATGCCATGTGTTTTCCTACCTGATAAGCCACACACAGGAAAAAAGGCACTGCGAGACATGTGTCACTGAACCCAGGAATTCTACCAGGAGATTGAGACATGGAGGGTAGAAAGGAGAACATACAACATCGCTTACTTCAAGGACACTGAATAAAAGATGTTTGGAGGAATTACCACCAGACCATAGTACAGAGCATTTGAGGTTTCAGCCTCTAGACATGGGGAAGATAAACAGCAGGCACAAAACAAACACATTATTCCTTAACTTGTAAGGAGGTACCAACGATCAGCTGCTGATGTGGATCTGAGCAAAGGCCATACTTTTCTTCCATGCTTCCAAAGAAATACCCAAGCCTGAGAAAGGTGGAAAGGATTGTGGGTTTAACAAACAAACTTTTACAAAAGTCTCACTGCTCTTTGGCTGAGCTATCTCTGTATCAATCAATGAAAGTAAGGGCAGAAGAGGGCTACACAAACACAGGTCTAATTTTCTGACAGTACCAGAAGCTTCTGGGGTACAGAGAGGAGATCAGCCCCCTGTGATCCCACAGCTGGAGACTGCTGAGCTAGATCCCTGAGAGGGGTATTCTGCTCCTCAGCCTTCTCCATGGTGCCAGGTGGCAGTGCCCCCACCCCCACTGCTTTCTTCTCTTGCACCAGGCCCACTCATTGTGCAATACCACAGTGTCGTCAGGAGTCCTGAAAACCCAAGTCAGTGCAAAGTCATGCTGGCTGCTGCCAGCACCTTTCCCAGCCTTCTCCTGAACTTGTGAGAAGGGCTAAGTCCTGACACTTGCCTGGGAATGACAGAAGTGGGAGAAAGAGCCATTATCATTAACTGGCAGGCTCTGCCTGTGGCAGGAATGGCCGATGCTGCTCAGAGCCTCCACACTTCCTTTGCTTAGCAAGGCCTGTAAGCAAAGGAAGAGAAAAATGGGATACCAGACCACTGCTCCTGCTACCTTCATTTTACCAAGTAATGGTGGGACTAAAGCATTCCCAGGATTCCAACTGTGGTCTCTGATTTCCAATGTAGTGCTCTTCCCATTATGATACTCTGCTTCCAGAAAAACTTCAGTAATCTCAATAATTTAAGAATGCAGAAAAGTCCCCAATGCTAACAAAACAAAATAGCGTCCTGTTATGGGTTAAATTGTGTTCCCCAAAAAGAATATGTTGAAGTCCTAACAGCTGGTACCTCACAACGTGACCTTATTTGGAAATAAGATCATTGCAGATATAATTAGTTAAGATTAGGTCATACTAGGATATGCTTGGCCCCTAATGCAATATGATTGTTGTCCTCATAGGAAGGAAGCCATGTGAACACAAAGCACAAAGGGAGAACACCATACCATGGTGAGTATTGGAATCTACAAACCAAGAATGCCAAAGATTGCCAGCAAATCACTAGAAGCTATGAAGAGGTAAGGAGGGATTCTCCCCTACTGATATCAGAGGAAGCACGGCCCTGTGGGCACTGGCCTCCAGAGCTGCTAGACAATGAATACCTGCTGCCCTAAGCCACCCCCACTTGTGGTAGTGTGTTATGGCTGCCCTAGGGAATTAACACTGCTCCCATTTAGGCAATTCACAAACAAGGGAAAAGCATAAACAGTTTAGTGTCTGGTAGAGAGTGAGAAGCACCCAAGTGGGATCACTTGGCCTCAGGCTACAACATCAACGCCCTGTATGACTTTGGATACATCACTTGCCTTCTCTTTGTCTTCATTTTAACAACAATAAAATAGAGATGGTAATAGTACCTCCCTTGTAGTTTGAAGTAAGATTAAATGAAGTAATGCGTGTTAAAACACATAGAACAGACAACTCATGGCACATGATATAGACTCAAAAATGCTATTATCACCATTATTAATTTTTCAAGGCCAATTTAAACACAACAGAATAATTTAAAAATATAACAGAAGTCTCAATAATCAACCTTCTGTTCATGAATATCACAGCTTGCCCAATAAGGTAGCTACTAGACACATGTGAGTATTTAAATTTAACTTAATAAAAGGAACACTAGCCACATTTCAAATGCTCAATAGCTACATGTGGCTAACAGCTACCATACTGGATGGCACAAAACAGAACATTTCTAGCATTGCTGAAAATCCTATTGCAAAGTGATGTCACCACCCCACACCACCCCCACTTTGCTATTTTCAGGCCTAAGGTGGAGACTTTGCAGAGACAGAGGCTGAGATGTCAGGGTATGTTGTTTTTCTTTCAGCTTATAAAAAATTTCCAATGCTGCATCAGTAAGTGGACATTTATCAGCAGAAAACATAAAAGTCAGTTCTTATCACAACTTCTAACACAAGGCATAGCTACCAAGAATTTTTCGTCTACAGTTGGAGATCTTAGAAGCCATGAAATGGAGTGTGTATGAATCATGTGAATATCAGGATATGAATAGCTTCCTTAGCAGTATCCATAAAAATGGAAAGGGCTTTGAATTTTCGAAGCAAGAATTGGTACAAACACATGTAAACTGAACTTCAACCTCACCCCAGGTTGAGAGGCCATTCTGCTGTAAACATGTTGACCACACAAATACATTTTTAAAGTTCAGCACCTGGGATGGATTAAAAACCACATGGGGGATTGTAGCCAAAGCAGAGAAAATACAATAAAAAGTGACAGAACAGAAATCAAAGTGACAATACAGTTTGCAAGTCTGGTTGAATGTCACCTAAAATGCGTCGTTCACGTTAATTGTCCTATCAAGAAGACATGCAACGACCACCTCAAGAGATACCCCATGTTGTGTCCAGTCTTGATATAATTTCTGGGAAGGGAGAGAGTCTAATAAGCAAATCGTTTGCTGATTCAATCAAGAGGGGGAAATTGTAGTTCAAGAAAAAGCAAATCAAAATAGAGAAAGTTGGGTTTCCTACTAATCAGAGACAACATTGAAAAGGATGATTGAACTCTTAGATGAAAGCTCAAAACTCTAAAGAAGTCACTTAATTCCAAGCATGAGCAGGCAATATAGGGTCATCGTGCTGCTTAGTAGAGGTACAGCGTTTAGGTCCCACTGAGCCTTTTCTGGTAAGAAAAAGACTTGACCAACAGATGTGATAAGGCATAGACCTGTGCTGGAAGTAAACCCATAGGGGTCACTGTGGAAGCCCAGTGGCCTCTTAGCATCCAGCCATGCCTAACTTAGCTCACAGACTCAGCCCACCATCAAACAAGCTCCTAGGACAGACAGAGAAGACCAAGCATGAGTGCCTGCCAGTCACCCTGTAGAGATTTCCCCCCACTCAGGAAATGATTGCATCCTTCAGTCATTCACATCAACTTTTACGGGCTCTCTGGGCTATCTTCTTTCTGTCTCATAAATGTCAGCATGGGAGGTGGGAAAGTCTGGGCAGCAAGACTCAGTAAACTTCTTCCTGAAACTACTGTCTATAGAGCCCTCTCCCTGAAAAGAAAAAATAAATACATTAATGAAAGAGAAGATGATCCACACAAAGAAAGGAGTCAAAAAGAGAACAGTTGAAGACAGAGCCTTTCTTAAGGAGAAGGGACCCTCTCCATACAAATTCACCACTGCCTCTCTGACAGTTCAAAGAGAAATTACCATGATTTCAACATAAAGGCAACAACCCACCAAAGTCTCCACATTCCTTCCCCATTACACCTGCCTACCACCTGGAGAGACACGTTCATCTCCTTTCCTGAGAGAGTTTCTGCACATGGCAAAGTGGCCTCAAGTCAAAAGAAAGCTGCAGGTCAGAGACATACAGTACAGGCCTTTGAGAAGTCAGATACTGAGCTGGTTCTCCTGCCATGTATTATACAGTAGCAGTAGCTACCACTGCTATTTGCACTGTTAAGAAACACAAACATCATATTGAATTATTTATTTCTGGATACCCCTCTCTAGATAAAATGATTTGTTCCTCTACTTGAGCAGGAGGCCTCAGTTGTACAACCAGCTAGAACATACATATATTAAGATAGTGTATATGTGTTTGCAACATAATGGTTAAACTGAGGTTAGTAAAAACAATGGTATCAGAAAATTACTCCAAAGATATTAAAACTCCTTAGTCGAAATTCTAAAAACACTGAAGAGCCCAATCACACATCACAGCAACAGAGGAGGCTGTTTTTAATGGAGTGTTGGTGATAAGATCAGAAATAGGTGGCAGTCTGGCTTAAAAAAGGGCTCAGCTTTAAATCAGTGGGGATCCCTGTCTCAGAACTTCAGAAACCACTTCTGGAGGGTCTCATCCCCCAGTTCTATTTTTTATTTTTATTTACCAGTGTCTACATAGTCTGGTGGATTCCTGCTCCCCACAAAAGGATATCCTAATAAGAAGACCTGGGGATTATGTTTGTCTACTCTTTACCCTCATCTGCCTTCATGCTATAAAGAGTAGTGCATACAGCCCACTTTTGTTCAGCTGTGAATCACATAAGGGACAAAATCAATGGGTAGATCCTAGGGTAAGCACAATTCACTAGCCCAAAGTAATCCTAAAAATAGCAAAAATTACTGTGTGCTTACTATGTATCTGATACTACTCTAAGCAATTTACATGTAATTCAATAAATCCTTGCAATAATCCTCTGAAGTGGGTACTATTATTATCTCAATTTGACATGTAAAGAAACCAAGCATGGCAAGATTAAGTGACTTGCCTAATGCCAATCATATATCCAGGCAGAAAGTTTCTGGAGACTCTATCTTGACCATAAGTCTGCTAGTTGCAAAGGGACATAAATGTAAGTACATCCTTGTTTCTTCTCTTCATAAATCACAACCAAAAGCAAAGAGAGTGAGAGGTAGCATTACAGTGAGAACACTAAGTTCACACAAAGATATTTTTAGAAAGAAAATTATCTTTCAATGCTGGAGTAGAAAAGCAAAGATTAGTAGCAAGTGACTTGACACACCACTTACCCTTGGTATATCTTAGCTCTGTGATGAAGTTCAATGGAAGTTGCCAGTGAGAACCTGTAAGCAGGTCTTGAATATATGTGCTATTTAGTCCACATAATATTTTTAAGATTTAAAAAAATTTTCCGCCAACATGCAAAAGCTGAAAATTTTTACATAGATAACCAGATTTTAGACTTTTCTAAGAGAAGTGGGTTTGTCAATACTTCCTCATGCAACATTTGGTGAGCGCCAAAATGTAGGCTTGTCCTTTAGACAGAGTATGTGCTCTAGTTTGCCATACTCACCACTACTCCCTATTGTCTCATACCTGGCAACTTCTCTCATTTATATTTCCTACTAGGACTTCATAAGGCATTTGAATATGAGAGCCCTGATTTAGAGAAAAGAAGTCATAGAGGAAAGGATTCTGAACCAAGAGGTGAAATAAAGGGACTTGAGCTGTGGGACTTGTAGCACTACCTCATTTCCCATGAGGCCATGGTAGATACTAAGGTTGCACAAGTTTTAAAACTCAGGTAGGAGATTGAGGCAATAAAGGTAATGTCAGAACAATGATAAATGAGCTTGTTAATGTTTCAAAGGCTGCCTAGGACAGGCCCTTCCTACATACAGCAAGACAAAGGGAAGAAATGGCCTGAGCTGGTTAGATAAGACATTCACCCACCTTTGGGACACAAGAGGCAATTCCCAACATTGTTTCTCATTGGTGTATTTAGTATATTCTTCAAATTAGAGAAAATAAATCTTTCACTCTATAATATTCAAAGTGTCTCAATTTCATCTTGGTATTCATAGGTAAATGGTTTTGCTTTTTATTTATTCATGCATATATGCACAAATTCATTAATTCATTCAATAAATGAAAATGGAGCTCTGGGCACTGTGCCAGGCACTCTGATATACATCTACAAGGTGAAATAGTGGGCAAATGGGAACCAAAATAAACTTCCCCAGATGGCTACCACTGTGGGGAAGTTTACTTGCACTGCCTGAAGGTCACTTGTAGTTAGCCATGGATGACTAATGCATCGTTTTTCTGGGGTGCACCCCAACTCGTCAGGGAAATCACTAGTGTGTCACAAAATACTGAGGGTGATAGACTTTTTATGAAAAAATAAGACTCATAACTTCATGTTAAGATCAAACATAAGACAAACAAACTCTGGAAGGCTGAGTAGATTCAGAAAGCAGAAAGTGATAGGCAGAAGCACTCAGTGCTCAAAACAATGGGGAAGACTTAGAGCTTCCTTGAGCTGTGGAAGATTCATCATCTCATCAGAACACACAACAGAAGCTCTTAATGATGCCATTTTCTGATCAAAATCAAAGTTTATCTGGACTGTGCAGCTTACATTCTGACTCCAGTCTTACAATCCAGAATTGCCCAGGGCATCATCCAGGTGGAACTAAGAGACCTCTGCTTCATGCTGAGTGTCATTCCATACACAGAAGGGTACTCATTTCTGTCCTGCTTCTAGGGGTCCCTTTGAATTTACAGTAGCTCTGGGAGAGTTGTGGGAATTTATACGCACAGGTCCTCAGACAGAGGTAGCGAAAGGGGTTGTGGCTTGGCTCAGGTACTGTTCCTGCTAGATAGTCAGTGCTATGTATAGCATACCCTCTTAGGAAGATTGGATTGTCCATCAGCTGGAGCTCTTAGCATAGGTCATGTGAAATTACTGATTTTGTGGGTGTAAGCAGTGTCCTGATAGATGTTCAACTCAATCAGGGGCCAATCACTAAGCACCTGCTAAGTGGATCCTAGGTACCATCAAATCCCAGAGTCACAGGTATTAGGCTTCTTTCTCTATGCTTTTCTTCTCATAGACTACCACTCTCCACCCCTGAATTCTATTCTCTTTATTTGGCCCACTTAGGAAATATCACTGCCTCATTTAAAGCAAAATCTGAAGTCAGCATGCAAGAATTTGGTTGGCATTCCCTTCAAAGAAGGAGGGTTTGGTCATTAAAACAGAATTCTTTAATTACACTTCGTAGAAGCAAGAGGGAAATATTTCTATACTTGCCATCCTTCAGGAAGATACCTCGTTCTCAGATGTGTTAAATCACCTCTTCCAAAGTAACAGCAGCAACAACAAACGTTCTTCCATATTAGACCAGGTTGAACATTTACCTACAATTTTATTTGTACTGTGTTATGTAAGCTTACTCTCTGGCTAAGCTAATTGAATTAGAAGAAAATGTTACTTTTCTTTTTTAAATTATTTATTTTGCTGGAGCCAAGTGAAAACTTCAATGTGGACCAACAAAAACTTCTTATAGACTAGCCTGAGTTTACAGGCCAGGGTACAATCATAAGGACAAAGCAATACCTTGAATTCAGATACATCTAAATCCCAGTTCAGACCTTAATTTAGATACTTAACTGTTGAGTGTCCTTAGACAAGTTACTTAATTTCTTGAAGCCTCCAATTTCTAATCCAGAGACTGGGAATCATAAAGTCTCCCTACTCTGCATGGCACTAGACACTACACCAGTGCTGATGGATGGACAAACACCCAGAACATGCATGGAACAGAGCAGAGGCAGGGCACATAAGTAATATTAATGCATTGACATGGAAGAGACAACAATTAAAACAAGGAGGGATATCTCTCACTTATTGCATCAATATTGAACAGAGCACCTAGATAAAGACTAAAGTTTCAACTATTCGCACAAATTATTCTTAAAAATTAATTTTTGGGGAAAATATGACCAAAAAAATTTAAAAATTCATAAATGACTAAATAAATATAGATTTTCCATGTTAATAGATAGGAAGACTCAATACTATCAAGATGTCAGTTCTTCCCACTTTGATCTATAGATTTAATGCAATCCCAATCAAAATCCCAGAGAGGTATTTTATGGAATATCGACAAACTGATTCTAAAGTTCATAGAGAGGCAAAAGAACCAGAGTAACCAAAACAATATTGAAGAAGAACAAAGACGGAAGAATGACACTACCTGACATCAAGACTTGCTATGAAGCTATAGTAAAATAGTGTGATATTCATGAAAAAACTAATAGATGAATGAAACAGAAGAGAGAGCCCAAAAATAGACCCACACAAATATAGTCAATTGATCTTTGACAAAGGAGCAAAGGCAATGCAATGGAGCAAAGATAGTCTTCTCAACAAGTGGTGCCGGAACAACTGCACATTCATATGCAAAAAAAAAAAAAAAAAGAAAAAGAATCTAGACACAGACCTTACACCCTTCACAAAAATTAACACAGAATGGATCACAAACCTAAATGTAAAACACAAAACTAAAAATTTCTAGGAGACAACATAGGAGAAAATCTAGATGATCTTGGGTATGGCTATGACTTTTTAGATACAACACGAAAGCACAATCACTGAAATAAATCATTGAGAAGCAGGACCTCATTAAAATTTAAAACTTCTTCTCTGTGAAAGACAATGCCAAGAGAATAAGAAACCAAGCCACAGACATGGAGAAAATATTTGCAAAAGGTACATCTGATAAAGAAATGCTATTCGAATGTATACAAAGAACCCTCAAATCTCAACATTAAGAAAAAAATTTTGATTAAAAAATAGGCCAAAGACCTTGACATTTCACCAAAGATATACAGATGGCCAATAAGCTTCTGAAAAGATTCTTCACATCTTATGTCATCAGGGAAACACAAATTGAAACAATAATGAGATACCAATACACCCTAATTAGAATGACAAAATCCAGAACACTGACAAAACCAAATGCTGGTAAAGATGTGGACCAACAACATTCATTCACTGCTGGTGGGAATGCAGAATGGGGCAGCCACTTTGGAAGACAGTTTGGCAATTTCTTACAGAACTAAACATATTCTCACCATATGATCCAGCAATCATGTTCCTTGGTATTCACCCAAAGGAGTTGAAAATGTTTGTCTACACAAAAACCTGCACAAGGACGTTTATAAAATCTTTATTCATAATTGCAAAACTAGGAAGACACCAAGATGTTCTTCCATCACTGAAAGGACACACTCTGTTCCATCAATAGAATATTATTCAGCACTAAAAGGAAATGAGCTATCAAGCCATGAAAAAACATGGAGGAACTTGAAGTGCATGTTACTAATCAAAGAGGCCAATCTGAAAAGGCTATGTTCTGTATGTTTCCAACTATATGACATCCTGGAAAAAGTAAAATATGGAGACAGTAAAAAGACAGATCAGTGGTTGCTGGGAGTGGGGCAAAGGATAAATATACTGAGCACAGAGGATGTTTAGGGCAGGTAAAATACTCTGTATGATACCAAAATGATGGATATATGTCATTATACAGTAATCCGAACAGCAAGAGTAAACTGTAATGTAAACTATGGATGTTGGGCTGATAATGATATGTCAGTGTAGGTTCATCAATTGTAACAAACATAGCACTCTAGTTGGGGATGTTGATAATGGGGGACATTGTGCATATGTGCAGACAGGGGTATGTGGGATATCTCTGTACCTTCCTTTCAATTTTACTGTGAACCTAAAACTGTGCTGCTTTTTTTTTAAATAGTCTTAATTTTAAAAAATTCCATTGTTAAAAAACATTGATTCCTTTGGCCAATCTATACTGAGTAATGACTTTATATCAGATGAAGGCTAAGCACTGGGGGAATAATGCTGAAAAGATCCAGTTAGTTTCTGTTAACATGGATCTGCGAGCAGACAGAGGTAAATAAACACTTGACAATATTAAATTGGGGTAGTGCTCCGGAAAATAGAGGATGTTCTGGAAACAGATGCCTAACACAGACCCTGCTGGAAAAGCAGCTTTTCCAGAGAAGGCTACCACAGTTGGACTCTGCAGAGCCAAGAGGAATTAGGAAGGTGAAGAAGTTAAGTAACAACAGGTACAAATGACTAGAAATGAAAGCAAATGAGCCCTTTCAAAGAACTGAAAGAATTAGAGAAAGTCATAGAATGTAAAGGGGCCAACAGCTGTGTCCGGAGCTTAGTGCCTTGTAGGTTAGGTGGTGGTGGTGGGCCAGGCTCAGGGGAGGGGATTTGATCCCAAGTGAATGGAAAGCCATCAGAGAGATTTCAGCAGAAGAGTGGCTTATCTTAGGGTAGCAGAACTATAGAAGATATTGTCCACGTTAATATTTTTTGTTTTTTAAAATCTCTATAATGAACAAGTACTAGCTGTGTAATTTTTATAAAGTATTCTAACCTGTTCACTTTGAAAAGAAACAAATATTGTATTGTCAGAAAAGTCATGATGTATTTTTTCTGTTTTCATTGCAAAACTGCATCATGACTTTTCTGACAACCCAATAGAATAAACCATTCATCAGATAAGCTCTTTCTGGGGAGGTCAGTGATCAAAACATTGTTAACATTACCTAGAAAGCAAACCAACAATTTAGAAATGAGAGGGGTAAACACAGCATCTTTGGCTCAATACATCAATCAAGAGATTTAGCTCAGCGGAGATGCAGGCCAGGCGCTACATCCTTCAGTGTCCAGAGTGCTAACCATTAGGCTATGGAACCTCTCGCTACATCCTTCAACATGAAGTTCTCAGAGATTAGTATCTTGAAGATGTCAGAGGCACAAGCTGGAAGGAAACTTACTTAGAGACCTCTAAGTGAATTTTAAACATTTGTAAGAAAAAGCCTTTGTTTTTTCTTTTTTCTTTTTCCAATGCAATGTTAAACATAAAATAAGTAAAAGATGACTTTCAGGTGAAACAGGACAGAGAATGTGGTAGGGACACCCAAACTGTGATGACTTGACTCCTTTTCCTAAGGTTAATTCCTCCCCCAAGACCTCCAAGCAGGGGCTCCTCAGAATGGTATGAATTTGCTGACCTAGATTCAACATCGAAGAAACTGCAGCCCACATGGAGTTTTTAGCAAAAACCAGAAAGGATCTGCACAGGTTGTGGGTTCGTGCAGAGCAGGAGAAGGACCCAGACACATGGTCTACATTCTCTCTGGCTTCCTTCACCCCAAAAAATGAATAAAAAATAATTGCCAGAAATTAGGGTGTTTGAGTCAAGGAACTGGAGAGTGCAAGAGTAGGGCATCTCTTTATGGATCTTCCTACCGCACTTCTCTGGACCAGGTCAAGTCTGCAGGAAGTCACATTCTACCCTGCAAAGGATCTCCCAGGCAGTTCTGGATATTAGTTTGGATTGCCATGCGCAGAGCTTACACAGCAAGGGGTCTCACTAGCTCCTTTATAGGAAAACACTGCGGTCAGTTGTTCCTGGTACGACCAAATCTCAGAAGGACTCTGTCTCACCATCTTTTGGCTCAGCTTCCCTCTGGATTTTTCATATTGAAGGCAGATTCTCTCCACCAATGTGGCCACTGACAACTCTGAGTTTAGGCTTCCTGACATTTAATATCCTGGAGAGAAGTGCAACTCTTACCTGATAATTCCAGCAAAGTCCTCAGGAAGGCTTTGATCAGCCTGATTTAGGACAGGTGCACATACACCCTTATGCCAACAATCATTGCGATCAGGGGAAATTGGATCTTTGTATTGGCCCAGTCTGAGTCTTGATCCCACCCCTAGAGCCTCAGAGTAGAATTATCCTCAACTGGGAGGTGATGAGGAAGCCTGGGGGTTAGAGGTGGCTCCCAAATGGAGATTTGGGTTGCTGTTTTCTAAGCAAAGGAGCAGGAATACTTGGACAGCAAATACAAGACATATCCTTGACATTTCATAGCTATACCAGGTCACTTCCTACTTACTGAAAGGGGTCAATTTATGTAGAAGGGCACTCTCAGAGATATACATGACACTAATTTTCTACTCACTGTTGTGAATAGTCAAATATTTCTTACAACCCCCAAAACTAGGTTGTGTCAACTAGAACTGAAGCCAAGGGAAATAAGTTGAATTAGAAGATTTCTGTTTTACTTGAAGTCAGATAGGTCCCAAACCATTACTGAAAATGCAAATCCTAAATTTGATACTGCCATTTTATTTTTGGTCTCTACTACAGGTAGCTATAGAAAGAAAGAGTATTTGAATACATTTTATTAGATTTATTGAATTGACCTTTAGGAAGAATAAAATCATTCAAAAGTTACAAACATGATATAAATTTTTAACACCGAATTTTAAGGATTTATACAAAGAACACAGTAGAAAATGTGTGTGCCTATATGTATGTGAAGGCCTGACAATTAATTTCGCAAACTTGTTGCAACGATGTTGCTAACCTTTTTAGATATCAGAAGAATTATTCATTGAATTTGATGGACAAGGAGTTAACCAAGTTTACTATTTGGAAGTACTGAAAAGGCTGTGTGAAAAAGTTAGACGACCTGAACTTTTCACCAACAATTCATGGTTCTTGCATCATGACAATGTGCCAGTTCACATAGCACTGTCTGTGAGGGAGTTTTTAGCCAGTAAATAAATAACTGTATTGGAACACCCTCCCTACTCACATGCTCTGGCCCCCAATGACTTCTTTCTTTATCCGAAGATAAAGGAAATACTGAAAGGAAGACATTTTGATGACATTCAGGACATCAAGGGTGATATGACAACAGCTCTGATGGCCATTCCAGAAAGAGTTCCCAAATTGCTTTGAAGGGTGGACTAGGCACTGGTGTCGGTGCATAGCTTCTCAAGGGGGGTACTTTTAAAGGTGACTGTAGTGATATTCAACAATGAGGTAGGTATGTAGTACTTGGTCTAGGATGAGTTCGCGAACTTAATTGTCTGACCTTGGGGTGGGTGTGGGTGTGTGTGTGTGTGTGTGTGTGTATTAGAATTAATGGCTGGTTTGTTTAAAGAAATATCATCTTTTAGAGCACAAAAAAATACTTATATCTGCCTTTGCCTTTCCTGCACCATGGGCAGGGGAATAAGGTCAAAAGCATATTTTGGAGCTTAGGCATTTCAAGTTTTCTACTCCTTAGGTTACCAAAATAGCTCTCACGTTTCCTCAAAGGTTTATTCACAAAACAAAGCTAAAGTGTAATGAGAAAAGGCTGAAAGAAAAGCTCTAACCAGGGACATCAGGTGGTAGTTTTGAGAAGCACTTTAATGACAAAGCTGAAATCGACATCTGTTAGCACCTTTAATAATGCCCCATGGAAAAATGCACTGAATCCATTTAACTCTTGGCATCCAACAAGAGGGGATTCTCCAGGTCCGAAACTAATAGATGCTCTAAACATAAGCCATGGAGTGGCTCTGATGGGATAAAAACAAAACAAAGCAAAGCAAAGCAAAACAAAACAAAAAGCCAAAATGAAACTCACTTCTCTTCTCTTTGCTTGCCCTGCCCTGAAGGGAAATATGAGGAAATCCACACAGGCTAAATCACCATACAAATGAACCATGGATAAGGGCCTCAGGTCAAACCAGGATAGGAGAATGACATCTGTTAATGTTTGGGGATGGTAACATCCCCCAAAGGACCTTCAGAAACAATGCCAGCTTTGAAATACTGCTGGTCACTTCTCCCCTTTCCCCCCATATAAACATCATCCTTGAAACTTAATAGGAACCAAACCTCACGCCACACTTACCATGGCATGACTTTGCGATGGATAGTCCATTTATTTTTTTTATTTATTTTTATTTTTTTATTTATTTAGTTTTATTTAGTTTTATTTAGTTTTATTTTTTTAGCTGAGCCATCCTGCCACCTATTGGCAGCTCAGCGGCAGCTCAGCTCAGGCTGGGCATTGAACTGCTGTTGCTCAGAGCTCAGCTCCCACTCTTGAGCGAGCTCTTAACAAACTGAGCCACTTGGCTGCCCCAGTCCATTTTTTTTTTAAAGCAAAAATGTTTCTCTATGGAGCCAGTAGAATAAAACAGTTTTAAAAAAATGCATATGGTAAGTAAATTCAAATATTGAATGGCTTAAGGCTTAAAATGCTGGCTTCCCAAACTCAGTTTAGCAGAATCTTTCTTCTCACTTAGATTACTCCTATACAGAGCAGTCCAAGTAATCCAAAATTAATGCATGTTTCTTTTATCCAGAATAATGCATATGTCTGTGAATACTTCTGTAGGGAGAATCAATGCTGGGAGAATATTGTGGACACTGAAGAGCTTTCTACCTTGACCTTATATCCTCCAGTCTTGCTTGTGTAGCTCAAGTTTTTTGAGGACCTAATAATATATTGCAAACATTAGAAATACAGAAATGAGCAAAAGTTCACAGGCAAGTCAGGGAGATAAACACATAACAAAATGATTACAATCCATGTAACCATTGAAAGCAGGGGACCAGCGAAGAAAGGGAGGCTAACTCAGCCAGGCAAAGGGGGCATTATTAGGGAAGGTTCACTGGGTAGGTAACCTCTGACCTTTGAGAGTTAAGTAAAAATTCACCAGGTGGAAAGTGGTGTTGAGTGCAGGGGACAGAACAAAGAGTGGGGGAGTATATTCTAGAGTAGGGAAGGCAAGTGGACTTCATCTCAAATCACAACTCTAATTGATTGGGAGTGGCTGCTCCAAGTGTGGCAATGAAAAAGACTGTGAAGCTATGTGGAAGACAGACATTATTGAAATCCCACTCTATAATCTACCCCATAATCCATTGAGTCCACCCCAGAGGTCACATGTAGCCCCCTGAACCCTTCTTTCACATGCTGACAGCCTCCCATTTCAACCCCCTGCAGCTTTCTGCTTTTCTGATTGAGGATTTTCTCTGATTCTTTAGAAGCCTAAGGACAAGGCAGCCTGGAATATTAAGGATTTAATGCCACCACAGCAACCTTCAGCCAATGAGGAATGGGAGTCGATGGGAAAATACACAAGCTTCCCCATCCCTTTGGGACACACTTCTCAGGTAGGAACTGAACAATCCTCAGAGGCTGTCCGATGGGATGGAGACCAGCTGCCCACATTAACAGGCCCTTTACTGGCTTATCTCTGCCCTGGCTCATTGCCCTGGCTCATTTTCCTGGCTCCCTCATTTAAGCTTCCTAGGATCACCTTTCACACATTCCACATCAGTTATCTATGTATTGCTTGCTAACAAAATATCCCCAAATCGACCAGCTTCAAACAACCATAAACATTATTATCTCTTGTATTTTCTATAGGTCAGGAAATAAGGAGAAGCTCCACTGTGTGGTTCTGGCTCAGGGCCTCTCATGAGATTGTTGTCCCTTGAAGGTGTGGCCGGAACTGGAAGATCCATGTCCAAGATGGCACACTAGGATGACTGGCAAGTTGGTGCTGACAGTTAGCAGGAGGTCTCACCCCATGGGATTCTCCATAGCTTGAGGGTCTTCATGGCATGGCAGCTGGCTGTCCGCAGAAGAAAGGGGTCCACGAGGAGCAAGGCAGTAGTCACAATGTCCTTATGACTTAGCCTTAGAAGTCACATGTTTCTGTACTTCACTTCTGCAGTGTTCTTTTGGTAAAACAGGCCAGACTTATGCAAAAAGGGATGGAATTACACAAAGGCATGGGTACACACAGGAGGCTAGGATCATTGGGAGATATCTTGGGGGCTGACTATCATATTTTATCTTAGGGTTTAACAAGAAAGTTTGTCCTCTTCTCTTAGTGATGTCTGCCTTGAATGGGACATGGGAATGTTGTTACACATTCATGCATGCATGCTGGGGATCTATTACCCTAACATTCCTGGGTTTTATCTGCAAAACTTAATTCGATTCTGACCAAGGTCTGAAAATGCACTCCCATTTTAGATGCAATGGTTCCAAAATTAAGCCAATCCTAATTTCCTACTAATTTATTTTTCCTTTTCTGATTCATGTTGCTGAACAGGTCTGGGACAATATCTTTCAGATCTTTTTGTTGTTTATGACAACGCTAGGCAATTTCAGTCACCAACACAAGTTCAAAATTCTAAAGACATTGTTCCTTCTAATTTGTAATTTATATGCATTCTTTAGCAAAAACCAGTCATTGGGGAAAAGCAACAGAAAATCTAAATTACCCTTCAAGATTACCATATGCATAGCCACATGGGAATTCCACAGTATCAGCCAGATCTAAAGAAACAATTTCTGCCTCAAATGTATAAATGATATCAGATAATTCAGTTTGCAGATGACAGTTCAAAGCCTTCTTCTTTGTCCTCTTATGACAAACCTAAGATAAATATGTCCAAAGTAGAATAATTGGCAAATGGCAAAAGAGGTTCACTGGGAGGAGGAGTTATACTTGATCTATGTTTCAACCTCTCCCTGAAATAACTTGTCAATCCATAGAATGAACAATATCATTAGTTTGCTTCCACGTAACAGTTAAAGTATAATCCAACTTTACAATTACATTTCCTCAGGTGTACAGCCTTGGTACACAAAGACCATATTAGCATATAAGCATATAGGACTTAAGCTAGAAAACACAGAGCTGAATATAAATATTTATGCATATGCAACCTAAAAACTAAACTATTGAAACTCAAAATGTGGAATTTTCCTATGTGTCCCTCTTTTTAATAATATACCTAATTATATCTAATGGCAATTAAAAGCACTCCGGCAGGATATTACCTACTTATAATATATTCTTGTGCATCCAAGAGGCTGGCGATAAAATGTGAATATAGAATGTTAGCATAAAATGTGAACATTAAATAAATGAAGGTATTTACCTGGAAAGGAACAGAGCAGACTAACAAGAAATACAGAGAACCGTTCAAGTTTAAAGTCATCGTCACTGCCAAAAGCTCAACTCTTTTGTTGATTATCATCTTTTATTATAACACTAGATAGAAGAGTCTGCATTTTTCTTTCTCAGGGACACACCAGTCTTTTTAACTATTCTCCGACTAAAGAAAAAAATGCTTAAACTCTCACAGGTATAGGCTTTATTCAGGATGCCAGGGAGACAGATTTTAATTAATTTAATCACAGTTAAATCTCATAATCTAAAATAATTACCAATACCTCGCCAACAAACTATTATCTGTTGAAGGTAATCTGTAGAGGGAGCCAGGCTGGCCAGTTAAGGCTCTAACAAAAGCCTTTTTATCATTAGTCAAGACCAGAATCACAGGCCTAGATTATTCTGCCTCAACCTCCCTTTCTCTTTTCCCTGCCAATGCAAGTTCAGTGTAAAATGACCAAAACAATTTGGATATATTTATGGGTGAATCCCATCTCTATATGGCATCTGTGAAGAAACTTGTTTTTTTTTTTACCTAGTTTATAACAGTGATATGTGATGATTATATGCTGTTTAATATGTTTGTTGTGTTGCAAAATAGTTTGGCATTCTTAAAAATGTAAGTTACAAACTACTGAATTCTGCCGAATCATTCATCCACAGATGACCTGAAAGCATTAATTGAGAACAGCTGGGGGATGCCTTTTTTTAAATAGCTTTATTGCAATATAATTCACATACCATAAAGTCCATCCTTTAAAAATATACAATCAGTGTTTGTAGTATATTCACACAATTGTGCAACCATCACCACTATCTGATTCCAGAACATTTTTATCACCCCCAAAAGAATCCTCATGCCCATTAAAAGTCACCTCTCACCTCCTCCTCCACCCAACCCCTGTAGTAATTAACTTTATGTCTCTACAAAGTTGCCTATGGACAATTTATATAAACAAAATGCTACAATTTGGCATTTGTGAATTATTCTTTCACTTAACATATGTTTCAAGGTTCATCCATATTGTAGCATATAGCAGAAAACACTTTATGGCTGGATAATATTCTATTGTATGCATATACCAGGCTTTCTTTATACATTCATTAATTGATGGACACTTGGTTTGTTTCAACTTTTGGATATAATGAATAATGCTGTAATGAACATTCATATAAACATTTTTTGCATGGACATATGTTTTCAATTCTCTATGGTATATACCCAGTGGTGGTATTTCTGGGCCATATGGTACCTCTATGTTGAATTTTTGAGAAACTGTCAAACTGTCTTCGAAATGGCTGCACCATTTTATATTCTCATCAGCAAGAAATTTCCTGTTTTCCTACATCCTTGGTAACACTTGCTACTGTTCATCTTTTTTATTATAGACATTCTAGTGGGTATGAAATGATATCTCACTGAGATTTGGATTTGCATTTCCCTAATGACTAATGATATTGAGCATGTTTTTATATGCTTATTGAGTATTTGTATATCTTTTTTGGAGAAAGATCTATTCATATTGTTTGTCTATCTTTTAATGAGTTTGTCTTTTTATTGTAGAGTTGTAAGAGTTCTCTATATATTGGGGATACTTGACACTTACCAGATATATGATTTGCAAATATATTCTCCCATTGTCTGGGTTGTCTTTTTACTTTATTGATGGCATCCTTTGAAGCATAAAAGTTCTTAGTTTTGAAGATATCCAATTTATATATATACATTCTATTGTTGCACATTCTTTTGTTGTTATTTCTGAGAAGTCATGCCTAACCCAATGTTGCAAAGATTTTGCTTAAGTTCTTACGGTTAGATATAAAACCCATTGTGAACTAATTTTTGTATATGTTGGGAGGCAGGGATACAATTACATTCTATTCCATATGGGTATCCAGTTGTCCCAACATCAGTTGTTGAAAAGGCTATACTTTCCTATTAAATTGTCTTAGCACTCTTGTCAAAACTCAAACAAATTTCAGGGCTGATTTCTGGACTTTCAGTTCTCTTCCATCAATTTATATGTCTATCCTTATGCCAGTTCCACCCAGTCTCAATTATTATAGATTTGTAGTAAGATTTGAAATCCGGAAGTGTGAATTCTCCAACTTGTTCTTTTTCAAGATTGGTTTAGCTGTTCTGAGTCCCTTGCATTTCCATATGAATTTCAGGATCAGCTTACCCATTTCTGCAAAGGAAGCTTGGATTTTGTAAGAGATTACATTAAGTCTATAGATCAATTTGGGAAGTATTGCCTTCTAAACAATATTAATTCTTCCAATCCATGAACATGGGATGTCTTTCCACTTATTTAGGTATTTGTTAGCTTTAATTAATGATGTTATATAGTTTTCCATGTACAGGTATACAGTGTACAAGTCTTACATGTATTTTGTTAAATTTATTCCTAAATATTTTATTATTTTGATGTATTGTAAAATAAATGGCTTTTTAAATTTCATTTTCAAATTTTGCATTGCTAAATATAGAAATACAATAGATTTTTGTATACATTAGTTCCCCCATATCTGTGGGGATACATCCAAGACCCCTTGTGGATACCTGAAACCATAGACAGTACTGAACTCTATATATACTATGTTTTTTTCCTAGACATATATATCTTTTCACTTAAAAGAAGCACTTTACAACTTCTCTTTATCATATCCAAATTGCCAGAATCCCCACTCTTGTGCTTTGGGGCCATTATTACATTAAATAAGCGTTACTTGTACACAAAGATGGTCATCCAGAGATGTTGTTCTATTAACCAAGATGGCTACTAAGTGACTAATGGGCATGTCAAGCAAACAGCATGGATATGCTAGACAAAGATGATTCACATCCTGAGTGGGACAGAGTAAAATGGTATAAAAATTCATTACAGTATTCAGAACAACGTGCAACTTATAACTTATGACTTCTTTATTTCTGGAATTTCCCATTTAGTATCTTCAGACCATAATTGACCACAGATAAATGAAACTGTGAAAAGTGAAAACATAGATAAGAGAAAGTATTGTATAGATTTTGTGTCTTACGACCTTGCTGAACACATTTATCAGTTTTGGAGAATCCTTAAGATTTTCTACATAGAATATGTGGCCTTCTAGATTCCCAGGAATATGTCAAAGATTTTCAAAGCCTCCTATGGGCCTTCCATTTCTTGATTTTTCCTTTCAAGTTTTTTGGTCAACCTCTTATATCCCCAACTAGTAAGGGTACCTCAGGGAGCTGTAACGTTAAACAATTGCCACTGATTATTTCCAACAAATACCCCAGAAATAATGCTCTTTATACAGATTTCTGAATCAAGTTAAATAAAAACAAGCCCTGAGAACAGAGTTTTTCAGCAAGCTTCCAGGCAGGTGAAATAGTAGAAATTCTCTGAGGTCTGAGCTTTAGCAGAGCTTCAAACCCTTTCCCCCATTCCAACAGTAGGCAGGCTGCTGGTTTTCACAGTTGTTATAGTTCAAGGCTGTTAGTTTTAAAGGCTACCAGAACTGAAGAAGGGGGTAGAATTATAGTCAGTTTTAAAATGCCACAAATCCTGTTCTTGCCAAGATTCAGCCATTTCTCTTGAATAAACACTTCCCAGATTGTTGCAAGGCTTTAGCTAATTTCCATAGTTCCAAAAGTTGAAATATACACAGTTTTTGCTAATGTTCTCATTTCTTATATGGATGAGTGAATTTTTGGATGTCCGAACTCCACCATTCCAGAAGTTGGCCCAATGTCTTTTTTTTTTAGATTCCTAGTACAGAATTCTGAAAAGAATGATCAAAGATAAGACTTGAGCCAGTTTGCTTGGAAAATGCATTTAATAGGAAGTAGGCAAATGAAATAGTGGTCAATTTTAAAAAATAAAGAAAATGTAATGTGCCAATTAATCTGAAATATCGGAAATCTTTTTTCTGTGTAATGCAGCACAGTCTTTGTACTTATAGATTTTTTTCCCCCTTTCTTACTAATAATTCAGAACCAGAGCTGGAAATCTTAATAATTATACTAAGCATGCAAGTCCTTAATTATATTTCTTCATGGTACTAACTATTGGGAGGGAGGAGAGGAGATTCCCTATTTTTGTTACTTTTTCCATTCCAAAAGGATGTCTAAACTTCTGTGCTACCAAAATGAGGCATGTTGTGGCAGCTACCAGAGATGAGGCAAAGTGTTGAGAAAATTAAACTCTTTCATACTTGTCCTAAAAAAACTTAACCCTTTAGTGTGATAGTAACGTTTCAGGGATTACTCCCAAATTCACTGGAGCGGAAATAAAACCCCATTGCTAATAATGATACATACATTTTTGCAGTCTGGAATTTTTTAAAAATTTTACAATAGCACTTGATATTCAACTTTCAAGGTCATGTGGAATCTAAACATCTGTGGAAAGTACAGTATGAATAGCAACATTTTGATATAATTATTATATTTCATGGCCCATTATATAGTAACTGATGGTCCTAGGGAATCCACCCTTCTCACTTCCAAAATTAGTTGGTGATATTAGTGGAGAGAGGGTAGCAGAAGTTATCCCCTTCAGAAGTATCCAAAGAGCAGCACTTACTCATGTGTTTATAGTCCAGGCACTCAAACCAACAGTTGCTGCAATGTGAAGGAAGCAAAGCAAGATTCTTAACTTAGATATGGACAAACTTTGAGGCAGAATAATAGTGTACTATGTTCCTTTTTTGATTCAGTTCATTGCTGAATGACATTTTAATAAGCACCAGAAATAGGACAAACCTGCTATTTATATTAAAATCATCCTGGAGCTGCAAACAAGAATATAGAAACCAGAAGGAATGCCTAGATATCAAGGCAGAGCAAAAGAAAAACACCCTAAATCACTGGATATCCTTGAAGTCCATAACCTAGAGATAGAAAAACTTGCTCCCATTTCCATAAGAAGAATCAATTCTAAAGGCTGGAGCAAAGATAATTTTCCTACATGCTGTTAAAATCCTAATTAGACATTTCAATTGGAAGATTCTGATAGTTCTTTGCTCTCATTTTATCTGAACTAACATTTTATATGATTGGTTTGTGATCTTCCAGAAAACCTTGTTTCAAGATAAGCCCTTTCATCTTTCAAATGGCTTTGGGGCATCTTTCTCAGTGCCAGGAACACAGCCATCCATTTCACAAAGGAGGCTGAATAATGACATTATTTGGCCTTCCTTTCACAAACATTCTTCCCATCCATGGCAAAGCAGTGACTGTTTCAATGGCATCTGAGGCCTACAAATTGTCTTTGTAAATCTCCCCATAGGAGGAAATCAATAGATGTTTTCAGAAAGTCAAAGAGTTCCCCTATATACTAATAAGCTGAACACAATGGGAAAAAGAAGTGTTGGAGAATTCCACCTCTGTAATGAGTCTTATTAGGATCCCTTGGCCTGTTTTCTCACCCTAAGACTGAATCCTGGGAGAAGATAATTACCCTCCAAAACAGGCAAGGCAGTCCTTAGGAATGTGACCTTGAACAAATCACCTAAGCCTTATTTGCTTCAATCTCCTTATATACAAATAGGAATAATAACAATACCTACCCCAATAGGCTGTACTGAGGCATAAGTAAAATGCCCAACCCAGTGCCTGGCTCCTATAAATTCTCAATAAAATGATAGCTCTGATGATAACAGGGATTAGATTAATTATTAGTAAAAAAGATGGTACTGATAACTGGCTGACATTGAAATTTAGCTCAGAAACTCCCTGTTCTTTTGATCATCTCCTTTCTCTCTACCTTAAACAATGTTCTTTACTAAGCACTCAAGGAGTTCAGATCCCCCAGAAAGAAGAGAGTATCAACTGTCTAATAAGTTTAAATGTCTGTAATTTCTAGAAGGTTGCAAAAAGAAAAAAACAATGAGTAAGTACTCAACACGGTAAATTCAGGTGCTGGAACATCTACCTGGAGCAACTTTTTGTGGGTAGCCATGGAGAAAGGAATGAATGACAACAAGTGAAAAGTAGAAGAAACAGAGCTCAATTCAGGGCCCACCTGGATAGATGGTCTTTGCGAAGTCAATTCATAGATATCACTACAATAAGCACCTTTGTTGGAAGAGCTATGCCATGGCAACTTTCTCCAGTGTTGCACGATTAGACAATTACACGAAGCAGCACAAATGTAGCCTTCCCTTCTTTCCCCAACCCTCTTCCTCTTAATTTTGCAGGTTGATTTGATTACTCAAGTTAACTTTTCAGTTAATTAAGGTATTTCTTCCATGCATTGGGGTTATCCTATTTATTAACTGATAATACAATTCATTTGAAAAGCAAAAGAGAAGCATTAAATTCTAATTCATGTAAGGAAGTGTGTTTGTAGATATTGTGAAGAAAAGTAAGGGCTGACTCTAACATTTAAATTCCAAGGTTTTTATGGTAGGGCAGTGGTAGGTTTTGTTTCTGTTCGTTTTCAAATATGTAGGTATTAACGATTACACCAATTTTTTTTCTGATAAGGAGGTCCAAACTTATATAGGAGTAATCATACAAAGTTGAATTCCAAAGACCTAGATTCAAATTCCATCCCTGGTTCTAATAAATTGTGTTACCATGAGAAAGTCATTTAATATCTCCATGCTCAGTTCTCTCGCTTGTAAAATGAGAAAGCTTGATAACCTATTTTCTTTTGTCCACATGCATTTTAAAATCTTTATATATGCTCACCAAAAAAAAATACAGGGGTAACAGCAAAAGCTCCCACCTCCAATTCATTACTCACAATTCTCACTACTCACAAGTAACTACAGTTTGCATGCATTCATATATATGAGATAAAGATATATAATTTACAAAAAAAAAATCATTCTACTATATCAACTATTATGCAATTGCTTTTTGATTCTTAATAATATCTCATGAACCTCATTACAAGTGAGTCCAGATAAATCTGCATCATCCTTTTCAAATGTTACATAGCATTACCTTGTGCTTTTGCTTACTTAACTTTTCATCTATTTGAAAATTTGGGTGTTATTATTTTTGTTTTTTTAGCTTTTACAAATAACGGAGCAATGAATATAATTGGCCAAATATTTGTGTGCACTTAAGCTCATATGCCTATTGATACCGGATATTACACAATGCTTCTAAGAAATTCATTTTTTTTCTTTTTTCCTAAACCATATTTTTTGGTCCACAAACATGTTGTAGGGAGCTTTAGCAAGTGATTCTGAATGACCTCTTTCTCTTAAAGAAATAAAGATGCAAATATAATTACATTTTATTGAAAATATGACAGAAAGTTTGAAGACGGGTTTTCAAAATGTGTTATTTAATATCGTCAATAATGGGATACAGTTTAACCTGTCAAGCCCCTCAGAATTTTAAAGAAATATTTAGAATTTGATGAATGAGAATAATAACACAGTAATGGCATAGTACAAGAGGGAAAGAGATGTTAATTACACAAAGAAAACCACATAGAGCTCAGCTGAGAAGAAAAATCTCCCTTCTGACTGACATAACTGAGCAAAGAGAATAATTCAACTTCAAAGCCAAAACAAAAAAATTCACTACTCACCATAATTTAGGAGTAAAGATTGACAGTTTTGCTACAAAAGTTAATCTCCTGATTCATGTTCAAGGCATTGACTCAGTAGAATACCACCACTTATAGTCTTGCCCAAGAACTAATGAAATTTGCTATTGAAGATTTTACAACTTCCTGTATTTAAGAACAAAGGCCCTTAAAAAAATGAGATGTCATTTCAGTTGTTCATGCACCTTTCAACTCAGATACTGAATATTATATCAAGTCAACAAAATGTGGTAATTAAAACCAGTCAAATTTACTACAAAGGAAATGTAAAATATGATAGATGGCATGTTCACCTGTTTCTGAAGGTGGAGTATCAAGTCAAAGAAGGGGAAATCGGGTCAAATGACATTACCACCATCTTGTTTTCTTCCAACAATGCTGTTTTTCAACAATGTCCATTTACATTTCACTTGCTTTATTTTTATTGTAAGCATCCATCTTCCTCTCAGAATGTTACATATTTCCTAGGTATGAAGGAAGATTTTCAAATTAATAAGTTATCATGCATAAAAGTTTTCTGAGAGAAAGGAATAAGAAAAGTGCAATCAGAAAATTACCAAACCCAAATCTTTCAATAAATAGAATGAATACATTTTATTTTTAAGAAAACTTCTCGTAAAGGGGAGGTGAAAAAAATGATTCCAAGGATTATTCTGGCTGGGCCAATTAGTTACCACAACAGTGTGTTTTTTTCCTCCATTCTTGCATCAATGAGAAAGTTCTGAATGTGGAATCAAGGGTCTAGTTTCATAAAAATCAAAGTTTTCATGGCTCTGAAATTATTTATATTAATGTGCTCAGAACGAAATCCTGAGTTCATAGTAAGACTATATAACAAGTGACTGAAACTGAAGTCGTTATGATTTCATAATAGTCAATCCTTACTTTCTCAGCATTATGCTTGTGAACCAAAAGTTTTCTATAAGTTTCTAACATTTTCAATGTTTCAGATCTATTCCTGTTATTGTGAAATTTCCAATAGAGAGAAACAGGTATGTTTTCTGTAAATCTCACAGAAATATTTAGCTTGGGCAATAATGTTTCACTTGGAAATATATCATTAAAGGAGTTTGGATTTCTATAGTTTTTACTTTAGAGAGAACTCTAGCCTGCATGTGTTCTGTTGCTACCTGTCTGACTTCCACTCATTAATCTTTTGTATCCTGAGTTTCCTTGTACTGCCCTTTCCATAATCTCAGTAGAGTGGTGTCCTTCATTTCTATAGTGCCAAAGGTGGACATGGGATTCAAGCCTGACCAATCACAGCATCTCTGTGATTCAAGCCTGACCAATCACATCCCTGGAACATAGTGATTAGTTCAGGGATGAACAAAGGAGCTCAATTCAGGCTGATTATAGACAATGGGTTTCATTGTCAGGACTCTACTTTGGAAGAGAGAATTTCTGTTACCATAGGGGTTGCTTTTAATTAATGCATACCTTCCCAAGCAAGTTTTTCCTTATTGTGATTTTGGCCAACTTCTCAATTTGCTTGGAACTTTTAGCAAATGAAATCAACCTCAAACTTGGGTATTTCACTCCTTTTTTGTTTTACTTTGCTTTCATCATTTCTATTACCTTCAGGTTGCTGACTTATTTTCTTAAATTTTAGTTTGGTCAGCTCTCTCCATGTCGCATTCTTTTAGAACCACAGTATCCAGGAATCATCCAGAGACTAGACAAAACTTTTTTTTTTTCTTCAAAAGGATCAGGATCTAAGCACCAAGTGGAATTTAACTGGAGAGTTTTTTTACATGTTCTTTACAAAAATAACAAAATGAAAAATAAGTTAAACAACTACAATAAAAAATACAGCCAACACAGCACTTCTTTTTTCTTGAAGTTTGACTGGACATCTTGCAAAAGAAAGCAATTTACTGGCAGTGTGAAGTTCATGTAACAGTTAAAAAGTTAACTCTTTCTCTTGCATGGGGCTGAATACTCAACTTCAACTGAATTAAGTTAAAAAAAAAAAAGTTATTGGCCCCTTTTCCCTGAAATTTCTGGGGTAGAGGTTGACTTCAGGATCAATGGATTCTAGATCCAAATGATATTATCAGGACCCATTTTCATCATTTTCATTCCTTCTCTTCTCTGTCTTTCATACTGTTGGCTTTATAGTGAGAATCCACATGATGTCACTGAAAACTCAGGGCTCAAGCACTCCTTATAGCTATAAAAAGAGAAAGCATAGGGCCGGCCGAGTGGCTCAGTTGGTTAAGAGCTCGCTCAAGAGTGCGAGCTGAGCTCTGAGCAACAGCTGTTCGAGGCCAGCCCGAGCTGAGTTGCCGTTGAGCTGCCAATAGGTGGCAGGATGGCTCAGCTAAAAAAAAAAAAAAAAAAAAAAAGAGAAAGCATATGCAATCCATTCATTGATCCCTGTTTCTCTCCACACAGTTGTTTTTGTATTACAAACACATATCTGATCATGGCATCTTTAAAATGGTGGCTTCAGATGACAAGTCTATAGGACTTTCCAACTCATCTTTCCAAAGTTAACTAATTCAAACATTATGCATAATTGCAAAACTCTTGAGAGAGGCTCTGATAGGGACCATTGGTGTCCCCCTCTAGTCAAATAAGAGGAGCCATGAACACTTTTCTGGGTTGTAAGTCACAGTCTCTACAAAAGTTGAACAGCAAAAGAGGAAACGATAGACCTATCAAGTATAAACAGTCCCCATCACAACACACACACACACACACACACACACACACACACACTTTTCAAAGCCACTTAGGAGGTCTTCCTAGTATGCCTGCCTATTCCCTCATGTGATATAGAAATGGAGAAGAGGTTGGGCAATTCTCTCCATTCAGGTTAAGCAGAATTCCCATTTCCAGCCTGTCCCACGTGCTCCCAAAGTACAAGCTTCCTCACTGAAGGAGGGTTAGCAAATCTCTTGGAATACACTAAACACAGATGAGTCCAGGAAAATCCTTGGCCAACTCCAGTTTAACTTTTAACTAATAGAAATTAAGATTCTAACTAGTAGTATGTAACAGGCCAGATAAGAGTTCAAATCTTGATTCCATAAGTTATTAGCTATGTTGCCTTCAGCATGTCACTCAACTTCTCTTTGCCGTGTTTTCTTTGACTGTAACATGCAACCTTCACAATCTTTGTGGTCCCTCCTCTATAACCTTCTGTGGGTCGTGATTTACCACAGGGGGTCTATTTAGTAGTATTTTTTACACTTAAACCCCTGTTAATGCTCTAAGTTTTCAACTATCATGTAGCATCCAAATGATTGATGTCAAGAGTTGAAAGAGCATCACTAGAAATACTAACCAGAGTTCTCAGCCCAGCCCTGACCCTAATCTTAGTGTTGCCTTAAGAAGGCACTCAAATTGGGTCCTCAAATTGTCACATATAAAATGAAGGAATTGGAATAGTTGTCTCTATGTTTCTTTTCAGCTTTAGTCTGATAATACCTCTAAGTGTAACAATTATTATTCTTCTATTTTATTTTATTTTTTTAAGATTTTTATTGGGGAATTGGGGGAGGGGAACAGTGTTGGGGAATCGGAGAAGGGGAACAGACAAGTTGCTGTCCTTTTGCTCTTCAGTCTAGTTGTGGAGGATGCTGCTTCACTGGCCCATGTTGGTATTATCATTGCACTCTTCCCGGGCGAGGCAGATCAGTCACTGGCCTCTGGATGGCCATTCACGGCGGCTATTGGCAGCTCACTCTGGCTGCCGGTTGCTCACGCTGGCTGCCTGCCCCTCACTGTAGCTTATGGCAACCCATTGCAGCAGGGGCTGCAGCCTACACCATCACCAGGACTCACACAGCCCAGCTCCAGATCGAGCTGTTGTTCACCATCTTAGCTGTAGAGGGCACAGCGTCACTGGCCCTCATATGTGGTATATGGGTTCCGAACCAGGGCCATGCTGCTCAGAGTTGGCATCTCAAGCCAGCTCTTAACCAACGTGCCACTCGGCTGGCCTGTGACAATTATTTTAACATGGCACTTGAGGTAACTTCAGTGTTACCATCATGAAAAAATTAAGATGCCTTTGTACCCAAAAGAAGTACCTGAGTGTTGTCAAGTATGGAATTTTCTATATGCATGTGGCTGGAGAAAAACAATTAAGAAAGCAACCTCTTTGCCAGGCTTCTGGTAAACTCCCTGAGGTAATATCCAGAGAGAACACAGTTCCTCATTCAGATGCCTGGGCCCAACTCAGCAGAAAGAGAAAGAAGAACGCAGAACATTTTCCCTTGTGATATATTGCTGTGGGCCTGCAATCCCCGCCCCCCCTTGATTCCATTTGTTGTTTAACTACTAATAGTTTCCTTGGCCAGGTTGTAAGTCCCATTTGTGATTTATAAAATGGATTCCAAAGCAATCTTTGTTTTGTTGCAGGCAAAGAAATTAGCTTGCTATACCTATGGCCGTTGGGGTTCTAAACGAAGCTTAACCTGAGCAGAATATTATGTCTGAGTAAGGAGCCAAGCAGTCCCTAGACAGCTGTATATTCATGGTATGGCAGGAAATATGCTTTGGTTCAAGAATCACTTTCAAGTCATTGCCCAGGCCTCTCCACAGAATCAAATGCCGTTCTGTCATTACTTTCTCTCTGACCTGTGCTTGAGCACAAATACATTTTCCCACAGCATCATACACTCCTTGCTGGAGGTTCCAGCCTCAAACCATCCTATCAAGATTTGGACAGATGATGCCTAGCTTCACAGTGGAACTAGTTTTGAGTATGTGCCCCTTTTTGTGTGAATCTAATCACACCTTCCTTGTAAAAAGCAAAAAACCAATTAGAGAAGCAAAATTCATAGATGGGTATGAAACAGTATGATATCTGACACTCTAGAGAAATAAGGAGGATGGAAAAGTCTTTCTCTGGGCACATACTGCTGATTGATTTTTAAATGCATTGTCTAATTAAATTCAAATAAGAACCCTAACGGCAGGCTTTCCTTTTTCCCTTGTACACGGCTATGAAGCAACTTGCCCAAGGTCACTAAGCCAGTAAGTAGCTGACTGGGAACTGACCCCAGGTTTGTTTGGCTTCAAAGCCTATGCTTTTCTCCTTACCCTCAAAAGCTGAAATGCCATTTGATATAGTTGGGAAAGCATTTGTTTCATTTCCTAATTTAGATACACGCTGATGCATATTATGTGATGTTTCCTGTAGAATGACCAGGGTTCCCTTCTACAGCATTTTCATAATGCCCCAGAAGGTGAAATTTTTTTCTAAAAGAAACTCTTAGAGAGAATATTAATATCTTGCTACGGTGAAAAAGCAGATTACACTCTGCATTCAAAACAAAATAGCTCCCCCTACAGTTTTTGTCCTATCCACGTCTGAGCTTTGGCAAAGGAAGCCGAGAACTCTCAGGGCACATGCCAGAAGGCGGAGCTGTGCCTTTGCCCTTTAGCGATGAGAATGATTCGTCCATCTGCTCAGAGAGGATCAGCGGTACTACTCAGGACAAGGGGACGTCCCTTTAGTATTTTCCTCACTTTCAGCAGAATGAATCTGAGTTTTGTGGTGATTTTGACCAGCTCTAGGCTGGAGCGAAAGTGTGCTTTCTGGAGGCCAAATTCCCCTCTGACTCCCAGAGTGGAGTTGGCAAAGGCAGTCTGTCAGCCTTCCAAGTGCTGAGGTTTCTCTGTGACATCACGAGTCCCAGCTCGGCCCGGTGCCCACCACCTCTTCGGGACTATTTGGAACCTCACAGGGCTGTGCGTCAGCATCACCTCGGGACAGGGCACCAACGAGCTCTCCCACGGGGCTGCCACTAGGAAGCCACTGATGATGCAAGGGCTGGTGGGAATTTCTCTACAGTGTCATGGGTGTCAGGGGGCCTGGGAACATCACGAATTTGAAGTGGCCTAATGTCATTTGCTTGCATCATTATTCCTTCCACCAACAAGCCCTCTCCAACCCTCTCCCATTTGATTCTGTCTTCTAGAGCAGTTCTCAGAGAACATGGAGCATGTGTGTGTGGGGTGGGGTGGGGGTGGGGGGGGTAGAGATTCTTCATTAATCCATGCAAAACCTACCTAAGTGGATAAATGAAATAAGATAGATAATAAACAGACCTTCCATATACCTTATTAGTAATGTTAAGGATGATTAAATGAGCAAATGCACCTGAAAACTGCTGTGTAAAATTTAAAGCAGATAGAAATAGTAAGAGCTAGCATGTCCTGAGTTCTTCACATTAACTAACCACTGTCTTAACAGCTTTCCATGTAATAATTCATTTAATCCTCAAAACATGCTTATGAGGTCAGTTCTGCCAATAGACCCATTTTGCAGAGGAGGAAACTGAGATTCAGAGGAGTTAAATAATTTCACCAAGGTCATCCAGGTGTCAAAGTGCAGAACACAGAATTGAACCTATGTCTGTGTAGCTGCAAAGTCCAGAATTCTTGGCCCTCTGCAGTACTGCTTCCACAAAATAGAAACGCCAGCTCTTAAGTGGCTACTTACAATGGGAAGTACAGATCCGAGGAATGATACTTAGATATACAGATACTTGAGAAAACTGAAATTTTAAAATATGAGCGTGCTCTCCCCATGAACTGTCCTTTGCATCCACAAATTGTTTCTCATCTCGATGACTAGACATGACAGTTAGTGTGTACAGAATGATTTGTGGCTTTTTAAGCATTTCCACATTCTATTAGCTACTTCCAGAAATCTATGAGAAACAGAAGGCAGGAATTATGATTATTCCCACTTTCTAGACAAAACTATGAGGCTTCAGGAGATTAAGTGACAAGGCCACAGCCCCACAGTGTAAAAAGAAGAGTCTCCTGATTCTCGTTTCACAGCCTTTCTACTTCTCTGGATGCCCAACTTGAGAATACATGACAGCTTCAATCCTCCCATCTCCCACCTCCGGCAAACCTGGTCAGTCAGACTTACCTTCCTCCATCTCAATTAAAGGAATAACTGTCTTTTCACTCAGCCACCACTGTCAATGGACAAAGTAAAGTCACTGATTTGTACTAACCCTCCCTGTCTGCCCTATTTGATGAGTGCCTTCTTCAGAAAATTCCCCAAGTTTTCTTGACCAGCTGAAACTAATAAGAAATGGAGAAGATTTCAAGGCAGGATGGTTGAGTGGGAGTGTGGCAGACTAAACATCTGGGGATAATATTGCCTAAATTGGTAAATGTATTTTAATCAAGTAGCTTAGTTCAAGCCATGATTAGCTCCCCCATGTCAATGGTATCAATGGAATGACTTCCTACAAGTTCTGCTGACTCAGTCTGGCCACTTGCATTCATTTGTCAGTGAAGCCAGTGTAATCTTATAAAAATGCAAGTCCCTCTCCAGCTTTAAGCCTTTGAAATGCTTTCTAAGGCTTTTAGGATTAAGATACTGAATCCTTATAATATACAATCCTGGCTTGCCTGTCAACTTCTTAGGTCATCCCCCACACGCTGCCTTTCCCCTCTAAGTCTTCATGTTGTCCTCTGTGGTCAGTGTACAAGAATTCTATTTACAACATCCCTGACAATAACCCTCAACCCAGGCATGGGCATCTCCAGAAGCAGGCTGGCTACTTGATAAATGCATCAAATTATCATGCACTAGTTGAATCCCAATCCACTCCTGAAGTCACAGAGATCTGGGTCCAAATACCATTCTCCTACAGACTATCTATGTGAGCTCTATCTCGGAGCCTCAGTTTCCTCATCTGAGAGATGGGCAACCGCATGAAGTTGTTGCTGCAATTAAATGAGAATATATGTAGAGTGCTTCAAACAATGTCTTACATATAGTAAGTGTTCAATAAGTATTATCCATCATCATTATTATCATTACTTCTCCCACATAACTTACATTCACTTGGCTACATACCCCAAGTTTCTTCAACCAATGTATAGTAATATTAACTGTTAAAAAAATCTAGTCCTCACAGAACATAGGGCCCAAGGCCTTTTCATAGTGGCAGAAAATATCCTGGATTATGGTTAAAGATTCCCTAGCAGTGCTGCCAAGTTTATGATTTTCCTGACCAGGGTCATGAGCCTACTACTCCCACAACTCCTTCCACTAAACCATGCCCACATCTCACACCCATGCACCCGGACCAAATGGTAAATCAATTTCCCAGTTCAGTTGCCTTTAGAACTTGATTTCTAATTCAGTTTGAGTTTATACTATATCTACCCTAAGGTATATATGGGATAGATGAGAGGAGAGATAGTAAGCTAAGACCAGGGGCAGCTGTACAAGAACTTTCATTTTTGACAGAAGGATAGAGAAGTAAAATAAAATAAATAACATGAAAAAAACAACAACACTGATGCAGTACTCTCATTTGTGTTTCAGGTTCACAGTGAAAAATCAATAGGGCCTCTGTCTTTTCTTTCCAGAATTCAAATGCTTCCTACTTCAAAGCCTATCATCTGCTTAGTTACTGCCTTTCACAATGACACAAAATGAGATATTAATTTGTGAAGCAGGAACTGAATTTCCAAAAGAAATACAGGGGGAGTGCACATCAGCAGAACCTATGGGTGCCAAAGAATGAAGCCCAGGACCCTGCCATGAGGATGGGAGCAAGCACACTCAGCTGGGCGTGTGTGGACACCATCACTGTTTCATCACGCTCATATTGCCAGCCTGAAAACTGCACCAGCTGTGTCGTGAAGAAGCATCAGATTTTCTCTGTACCTACAACTCCCTCTAACCATAAAGAAATGGTTAAAACAGGCAACTTATAAAACCCATGGGCCTGCATTTTTTTTTTACCCAAATATAGTATACTGATCACAGTGATGAAAAAGATCAGAAGAGAAAAAGATCAATCTTTAAAACATATATTGAAGAGATTAAAAATCAAAACACCAACCCAGGAATGCAGCTCTTCTTGCCTTATCATCTCAGGACAGCATACTCAGGGTGAAGAGAAGAAATTAATTTCTCAGTCCCCACTCACTTTACAATCCCCACCCCCTTCTCACACTATCAGGCTCTGCTTTGAGCCAATAGTGTTGATGAGGAAGTCGACAGCAACACATTCTCTCTCCATCCTCATGGCCTTCCTCTGTCATCACTGCCATGTGCACCTCTGTGTCCTCAGCATTCAGAAAGTTGCTGGAGGGCCGGCCGAGTGGCGCGGTGGTTGGACGCTGGCTTGGGAAGCCAGCAGCCCCGGTTCAGTCCCACATGTGAGGGCTAGTGACACCGCCTTCCAAAAACAAAAAACAAAAAAAACAAAACAAAACAGAAAGTTGCTGGATAACTCATTGGGGCTCCTTTGGTTACAAATGACAGAAACTAAAATTAGTTAAGCTAAGCTGGAATGATTGGCTCAAATAATGGAGAAGCCCAGAGGTAAGCTAGCCTCAGGTTGCCCAGTAACACAGATAATGTGATTAAGTTTTACCATCTCCCTTCATGTCCCAGCTCAGATTCTACCTAATGTCTTCCTTCTCCATGGTAGCTTGGCTTCTTTTTTTGGGCCAGATTGAGGAATGAAATGACAAAACAAGTGTGAGAACAGACAAGTCGAGCTTAGTCACACCAGAGCTCTCCTGCTTAGTCACACCAGAGCTCTCCATTCCATCATCTGTCTATACAAAATAGCAGGGAAGGACACTGATTGGGCTAAAGAAGGTCACGTGCTCATCCCTGTAGCCATGGAACAGGTTGCTATGATTGGCCAGGCCTACTTGTGTGCCCATTCTTGTGGTCACAGGGCTATGTCCTGTGATTGGCAGTTCCTTAGAACTTCCTGGGGTGGAAGAACAGTTACTGGATGGAGGGTGTTTGTTGTTCTGAGAGGATGGGTGGAAAGCCAAAAATAATAGACCAGATCATCCCAGTAAGCCTTTATTTCCAGGATAATCTCATCCTCTGACTCTCTTTCACCTAATGTACAACCTCTACTTCCCAATAAATATTCCCTATAATAACACTTATAAAAACAGGCCTTTGGGATCCCACCTTAAAACTCCACTTTTAATCTCATTTTCATATTGAAAGACATTTATCTTAGCAATCACAAGTAAATAAAAAACAATTTAAATGTTTATTACAGTTTGATAAGGAAAAATATCAGTTTACCAGTTAATCTCATAACACCCAGAAAATATTTTCTTACCAAGTATTCCCACTTTTTCAAACTCCAAGATGCATGAAGGCTAATGTCAAGGTCATTCACCTGCCCTGCTCAAACACCAACAATTGCTCTCCAAACCAGTCCCACTTGTCATTTTCCTCTTAATATTTCTATGATTTTTCTCCTACCATTTGCTCTTTGACCTCATCAGAGTAACTAGCTAGCAACTCCAGACTTTACCATTTACAGTGATGTATATTAAAGACCTAGAAGCTAGTGATCAAGAGACAAATATATTTGGTGAATTACAAGAGGTGGAACCAAGCTGGCAAAGTCAGGTTTTCCTTGAGCAGATGAAGGAGGAAGAGGTCTATGAATAGTCACATGTTGATATATTCTCCCTGGCACATCCTATTTACTTTAAACACTTGACAGCTGACAACACCCACTATTTCACAAACTCATTCATCGTCAGGCAGAGTTACACAAAGAATGTAGCATAGACCATCTTCTCATGAGATGGTACACCATAAAAGGCTGTGTAATGAAATAAATTTGGGAAATGTTTTCTATTATATTCCTTCATTTGAGATTTATGATGTGTCTTAAAGACTCTGATAATTCTGCAGTAAGGAAATGTGTTTAATTTGTTTTACCTGGCATTTCAAAACTAGTTTGTTGATAAAAATCGTCAACAGTTTTTAGAATATACTTTGAGAATATAACACCAGGAGATTTGTAGTAATGATTCCATCTCTGGGAACATTTTTGGAAGGCTCACCCAAACAACAAAGCTCTAATGGTGGAGATGCTGGGCATGCGGCTGGCAGTGGCAGGTGCATGGACGCAGGACCGTCTGATACTGGTCTTCCCCTGACTGTGTCTGGCTTGGAATTGTTTTCTGTTACTTGGTACCACAGGGAAGAGAAGAATAACTGTGATCACACTGGAAGGCTGCCCTCCCATCAACCAGTTTAGTGCCTTTACAGCCCCCATTTTACCTCATGCTTGTTAGATGTTTCCTACAAAAGCCACAAGGCACTGTTATCAGTGTTTCAGGAACCTTCTCCAGGCTCTTCCATTATTGCTCCTTTTGAGTATGCTTCCTCCATCCTGCTATTTCTGGTTGAGAACTTCTGTCTTCAGACTGGGTTCCCATCTTTCTGCCTAGTCCCATTAGATTTGATGTTTTGTTCCAGAGATCTAGCTCCAACTCCAAACTGCTCTCAAACCCCCAAACTATAGGTCAGCTTTTCCCTATTAAATTCAGATTCAAGAATTCCAGCTCAGGGGTGAACTTCTAACCCACCACTGGTCTGCATAGGAAAAGTAAAAAAGTTCCTCTTTGACACATCCTATAAAATTTTACCTTTCTTTGTCAAACTCAGTGCTTCCTACTTGTATTTATAGTTATGTGTATACATAACCTAAATCCCCACTCAACTCCCTCTCACATCTCAAGCTTCTCGAGGACAAAAATCTGAATCATTTTTTTCTGTATTTTTCACTATGCCTGGGTAAAGTTGATCGCATGTGGTAAGCACTCAATGAATGTTTATTCATTCATGAAATAGCAGAATAAATGGCCTTTTATATAGCATATGGAATTTTGCTTTTGGGGATCAAGAGAAAAGACAACATGTTTACAAATGCAACATATAAAAGTAAGATAACATTACCCTTTGTTAATTTAGAATTCCCTAATTCAAAAGCTGTGCTAATTCCCATTTTCCCTGCTCCTTCCCCCACAACCCCAGGTTCATCTAGCAATGCCTGGAAACATATTTCCTTGTTAACTGGGATTGGGAGAGCAGAGCTATTGGCATCTAGTGAGCCAAAGCCAGGAATACTATTAAACATCTTACAATGTGCAGGACAGTGCCCCACAAAAAAGAATTATGTGATGCAAAATATTCATAGTGCCACTACTAAGAAACCCTGCAAAGGAGGTCAGGCAAAAGCCCCAGTTTTCACTCAACAAGAAAAGCTTACTAAACAAATTAATAGCCTGAAAAGATTGCAAATAGAGTTCAAGCTTTTTCAAGTGCTTTAAGCCACCTGATTTGTTTTCATCAAAGTGTGGTTTTCATTATTGTTATTATTATTGTACCTTGTCATCACCCAGAATGCTTTGCTCATGCTATGTGTTTCACCAATTAATTGATGAATTGAATTGCTTAAATGCTTTCTCTTCTTAGTGATGTTTTTGTCTATATTACAGGATAGAAACCAAATTTAATTCCCTAGTCATATGACAAATATTAACCACAAACAATAGCATTTCAACAGTTTGAACCCCTAAGTGCCAGAAGGGCTTCTATAAAAGAGATTGTAAGCACAAATACTCAGTATTTTAAGACCTGATTGCTCATAAGCCAGACAGCACATGCACAAATTATCACTTTCTTCACTTGATAGCTGCTGTTTTTATCTTGACACATCCACTTAAAAATTACCTCTGATAAGAATCTTAATAGCTTTAAATCAGTCTAATTAAAGGCAATACATTTTTGCTATAAAAGCGTTTGAAATTATACAGTATTGCACAGTTCACTTTTCAAATCAAGTTACTGAGTGCATTAGTAAATGCCAAAAACACCTCTATTGACATATGGCCTTCTGTCAAAGGAAAACATTTCTATTATTCTTATGGAAGTTCGTAACTATAAAGTTATAGATGGCAAATAAAATGCTTAGAGATTTGTTTATAGTGTATCAGCACAGTAGCACCATTTCCTCAAATATTACTTTACATATATATGGTAGTCAGCTTGTGACCCAGCTCCCACTGACGCCTAACTCCTGGGACCCACACCCTGTCTAATCCCCTTCCCATGACCATATATGGGACCTAGTGACTCACATCTAGCAAACAGAATCTAGCACAAGTTATGGGCTGTCATTTCCATGACAAGGTTATAACAGAGTCTGACTTCCATCTTGCTGGCTTTCTCTCTGTTGCTGGCACTTTCTATTACCTTCTTGATCCTTGCTGCCGTGTTGTCGGTTTCCCTATGAAGAGACACACATGGTAGCAACCAACGGTGTCAACAGCTCCTGAGGAACTAGAGCTCCTCACAAGGAGCTCTACAAATCCACAAGGAGCTGCATCCTGGCAACAACCAGGAGAGTGAGCTTGGAAGTGAGTCCTCTTAAGATGCCTGTAGCCCTGTGCCAGACCCAGAGCAGAGGGCCCAGCTAAGCTGCACGTGGATTCCTGAGCCACAGGATCTGTAAAACAGTAAATAAATTGTCATTTTCAACCTCTAAGCTTTGGGCTAATCTGTTGTGCAGCAATAATATATAACTAATACATGATATGACCTCCAAATCTTTATCTCTTTTCTTAAATCTAATCATACACAAAACTCCCATTTCTCTTACTCTTTGATAGGTTTTTTTGTTTTTGTTTTTGTTTTTGGAGGGCAGTGTCACTGGCCCTCATATGTGGGACCCGAACCAGGGCGCTGTCTTTGATAGGTTTTTTAATGGTTCCACCATGCTCTTAAACTGAACTATAAGCATCTCCTTACCCCCACACATGTGTTTCATTTGATGTATGTATTTTTCAAAAGCATGCTTCTTTATACTCTTTTTTCCTCTTCCCCAAAACCCAAATGAATTGAACTGAGAAATGTAACCCCAGCCATTTGAGTTCAGAACATTGGTGTCATCATTATCTTCTCCATTTCCTGCACTGACAATCCCACACACAGCCACAATGCCGTCAAGCTGAGCCTCTTTCCTTCACAGAAGGTCTCACATTCACCCCTCTCTTCTTATTTTTTAAATGTCAGAACTATTGTAATTGTTCAAAACAGATTTCTTCTCTAATTTGTTTTTTATATAAAAAGCCAGATTACACCTCCTAATACCTTTCTCATTTTACATGAAACTTTTGCCTAAAAATCTAGAGAACACTCATTTGTATTTGGAAAATTACTTTTGACCATGACATTCAATCTGACACCTGACATGCCAGTTTCTGTCCCTCTAGTGACCAGGGCCTTATGAAAACTTGACATCAAAGGTTTAGTTTTTCTAAGTCTTATAGAAAAATAAAACAGCACAGCCAATTTGATATAATAAATCCATTGAGAATGTTGGGGCAGGTCAGGTTCCCAGGAAGTAGAGATGGAGATTATTACCAGGAGAGAAGATTATTAGGGAATCCTTCAAGACTGACAGTGATGGGAGGAGGGAAGGCAGCAGGTCTGGGCAGGGAGAGAAGTTGGATGACAGTGCAGTTACTAAAAAGACCTCATCCTTATTCAGAGTGGTGTCTTTATTCATAGAAGCCTAAAACTGGGCAAAACCCCAAATTGTCCATAACAAAATCAACTGTGGTGTATTCAGACAAGAAATGCTATGGAGCAATTAAAATAATAATAATAAAAAGAACAAACTACTTCAATTCAACAACATGGATGACTTTTACAGACATAATATTGATCCAAAGAAATCAGACACCAAAGGATAATTACTGTATGATTCCACGTATATGAAGTTCAAGAAGTGACAAAACTAATCTATGGTGATGAAGTTAGGACAGTGGTTTCCTATTGAGGGAGGAGGCTGACTAAGAAGGGTCATGAGGGAATCGTTGGAGGTGTGGGGCACTGAAAACATTCTGTCTTGATCTGGGTGGTTATTATATACATATGTAAGAATTTCTCAAACTGTACACTTAATATTTTTAGACTATAATGTATGCATGTTATAACTTCTTTGAAAGGAGAAAAATAAGTGTTAGCCTAAACCAAACAACAATTATCTCAAACAAATACATCTCTCTTCCCTGACCAACCAGCTAGAGTTACGGCCAAATAAATCTTCACAGCTATAAGGCTATATGTATAGCTCGATTATTAAAGTATAGGACACATGTGATAATACAAAGAGAAGACACTTGCATAACACCAATAATAATTTCTGCCCACTTTAATTGCACATAATTTTTATTTTCTCTTTTTACCTCTTTGATATTTTAAAAATGAATATTGATTTTTTGTTGTTATGGGCAAGGGTGATTATTCTTTTAAAATATATTATAATTCATTGAAGATAGGCTGAAAAAGAAAGTCAATGCCAATAGTGAGGTTATAAGCACTGTATTTACTTAGAACATCTGTTAAACAGAAAGGTGAAAGACAGCATTTTTTTTCAGTAACTGAGAGTACAGATCAGTATAGAATGTTGGTTAAAAACCAGCTGATGGACTTCCAGTAAAATGGCAGAATAGATGGATGCTGTGCTAACCACCTCTCAGGATCACACTAAAATTACAAACAATTTATACAACATTCAACCCTGGAGGTCCCGGAACACTAGATGAACAGAACCACTAAACGAAGAACTTTAAGAGGAGGCCACATCGGGTCTGGTAGGACGGGCGGAGATGAGAGAGGGCGAGCCCCGTTAGGGAGGCCCAGCTGTGGGGAGGCTTCTCCGGTTGGGGGAGAGACCCTCCAGCCGCACACCAAGCTCACCAGCCCAGAGTTCCTTTGCCGGGAAGAGGAGTTCCAAGATAGCCGGCAGTAAATTAGTGAGGACTCTCTTTGCTCAGCTCGGTGAGGCTAAGAGCAGCTGGAGAATCAGTGGGGCTGGTGCACGGGCTTGCTCACCGGTGAGCACTTACCGGGTTTCTGGTGGAGGGAGTAGCTGTGTGAGCCGGACCAGGGAGTTGGTGGGGACGGACTGAACTGAGCACCTTTGGTGCAAAGGCTGGAGGTTTTTGGACTGTTGTTCCCGTGGTGTGGAGACTGCACGCTAGTGGTGTAGGGAGGGTGCCATTTTGTCCCACAGAGGGTCAGGTCCGGGAACTCACTGGACTGGTGGAATTGGCACAGAAGTGTGCACCATGCAGCCTTGGATCCTCACCCTCCACCCAGCTTATACTGGGTTGCCAGGGAAACACTTGGTGGGCGTGCTCTGGCTCCAACAGGCTGCTCACTGAGACGCGGGAGTGCGCGAGCTGCCTCGAGTTCCCATTCTCTGCACTGCACTTGCAGAGTTGCCAATCTGGTGATTGGTTGTCGGGCTGCTCGGCCTGATCTGCGAGCAGCTGATTGGGACAGGCTGAGACTGGGAGTTTTCCTGGGAATGTTGGGCCGTGAGCTGTGTGTCTGCATGATCCAGCCAGGGCTCTCCTGGTTATCTATCTAATACACCAAAGCAATCCCAGAGCGACAGCCAGAATGGGGAAACAAAGAAACATGTCAGAAGTGAAAGCTCAGAAGAAACCTCTAGAAATGGAACTAAATGAAACAGAGGGATCCAACCTTTTAGATACAGAGTTTAGAACACTGACGATAAGAATGTTTAACAAACTTAGTGAGGACATAAGGAAGATAGAGAAATCATAAAAAAAAAAACAACCAGTTAGAACTAAAGAATACAATAACTGAAATGAAGAACACACTCGAAGGAATCATCAGTACAGTAGATGAAGCAGAGGAGCGGATCAGCGATTTGGAAGACAAAATAGCAGAAATCATCCAGTTGGAACAACAAAAAGACCAAAGAATGTAAACAATGAAAATAGTTTAAGAGCCCTACAGGACAAGATGATGATGCACAACCACCATCGTATCATAGGAATACTAGAAGGAGAAGAGAAGAAGCAAGGGGTCAAGAATGTATTTGAAAAAATAATGACTGAAAACTTCCCTACCCTGGTGAAGGAAATCAATATACATGCCCAGGAAGTGCAGAGGATTCCAAACAAGCTGAACCCAAACAGGTCCACACCAAGACACATCATAGTGAAAATGGCAAAGGTTAAAGACAGAGACAGAATACTAGAGGCTGCAAGAGAAAGACAGCAGGTTACATACAAAGGAACTCCTGTTAGACCAACAGCTGACTTGTCTACAGAAACTCTGCAGGACAGAAGGGAGTGGCAGGAGATATTCAAAGTGACACAAAATAAAGGCCTACAACCAAGATTGTTCTACCCAGCACGGCTATCACTTAAAATTGAAGGAGAAATAAAGAGCTTCTTAGAAAAGAATAAGCTTAAGGAATTCATTACCACCAAGCCAGCATTCCAAGAAATGTTCAAAGGGCTTTTTTAAACAAAAGAAAGGGGTAAACAAGCTAACCCAGGAAAACCAGGAATACAAATAACAAAATTGCAATACATATGCACCTATCAATAATCATTTTAAATGTGAATGGGCTAAATGCTCCAATCAAAAAACAGAGAGTGGCTGAGTGGATAAGAAAATAGGACACATGTATATGCTGTTTACAGATGGAATAAGATATGTCATGCAAATGGAAATGAGAGAGAAAAAAAGCTGGAGTACCAATACTTATTTTGGACAAAATTGATTTTAAAATGAGTACAATAAAAGACAAAGAAGGGCACTATAACCCTAATAAACATCTATGCACCCAACAGAGGAATTCCTAATTATACATAACAGATTTTGACAGACATAAAGACAGAGATCAACAGTAACACTATCATAGTAGGGGACTTAAACACCCCATTGTCAACAATGGACAGACCCTTTAGACAGAAAATCAACACAGAAAGAGTGGTTTTAAATGACACTTTAGACCAGCTGGACTTCATCGATATTTTTAAAGCATTTCACCCTGAAAAACCAGAATATACATTCTTCTCAAGTGCACATGGGACATTTTCCAAGATAGACCACGTTAGGCCACAAAAGAAGTCTCAGTAAATTTAAGAAGATTGAAATCATATCAAGCAGATATAAAGGAAAAACTGATGGTTGCTGGCTGGGAGTGAGTGGGGATGAGGGAGAGGGGGAAGGTTTTGGACAGCGTAGGTGGGTGACTACAATGTTGCCGCAGGGATATGGGGGCAGTTCTGGGAATGTAATTGATAATGTTGTGAAGAGACTATTATGTCAAATGAAATAAGTCAGTTGGAGAAAGACAAGTACCATATGAGCTCATTTATATGTGGAATCTGAAAAACTGAATGAACGAGCAAAGTAAACAGACTCAGATATAGAGAAAAAACTGAGGGTTGCTAGTTGGGAGAGGGGTGGGGATAAGGGAGAAGGGGAAGGGATTAGACAGCATAAACAGACAACTACAATATTGCCACAGGGATATGAAACACCGTTCAGGGAATATAATAATGTTGTAAATATTTTGTGGGGTGTCAGATGGTCACATGTCTTGTTAGAGAGACCACTTTATGGATGGAGTAGAGGCTTGATCACTGCACATACACCTGAAGCTGATGTTGTATAATATTGTATGCCAACTGTAACTGAATATATAGTTACGGGATGTGGAGTATACTGTGGAAGGGAGTCAAAGGAATTGTAATAGATATGTATGATATGGGGGGGGGGAGTGGGGTCGTGAACTGGGGGAGGGGGATTGTCACTTTGAGGGGTAAATAGTATAATTATTGCATTGTGTTGTACACCTGAAACTGATTTTTTTTTTAAATATTTATTTCACAATAAAAGATTTAAAAAAAAACAAACGCTGAAAATGATCCAAACTGAAATGACAATGCATTCGAAAGGGGCCATCCCATATGAAGCACCACAGCATCATCGTGACAGCCAGTTAGGGATTTCTGGCAAGCAGCAGACAGAGCCAGAGGAGCTGTCGCCGCAACATGGCTCTGATTTCCCAGAAGGCCAAGAGAGAGCCCCATCCTCTGATAATGACAGGCTCTTCCCAGGGTGGCAGCCTCTTCTGGCCAGAATACAGGCTAGACAGATGCAAAGCAAGAAAACATTTCTGTCATTTGCAGGTGCCAGAATAACCAGGATGTCAGCCCTGTTTCCTGGGAATACCCACAGTGACACGTAAATAAAGAAAGGTGTGAAGCTGTCAGATTCCAAAGGCTTCCAGCCACTCTGATTCAGTGCCTACTGAAATCATTTCATGATGATCAGACTATTCCCAGAACCCCTAAGGTGAAGCATCCCATCTCTGCCAGTGAAACTCAGGATCCTGAATCCCCAGGGGTTGCCCAAGCAACACAGACATTTTCATGCATCATTTTTATAATAGGAGGGAAAAGAGTCTTTCTTTCCCAAAGTATGCTGAAATCTCACAAAAAGAAAAAAGTTTAATTTCTCTATCACCTAGTAGAAGTAAAACAACAATAAATAATTTAAGGATTTATATTTGGGGAAAGAACAGAGAGAGAGGGTGGTGGCTGTGAAAGGTTCCATTTGCCTTTGTGGAAGCAAAACTCATCTTGTGATTAAAAGCACTAGTGCTGATTGCATGACCTTGGGCAATTTACGTCACCATGCTTGCATCAACTTCCTCCTGTACAAAGTGGGAGAATAACACCCATCCCACAGATTGTTGTGAGTGAGGAGTAATGGAATTAGCATATATCAGGTGCGCTCAGGGCAATGCCTGGCACTTGGCAGGCACTTATGAATAACACCTGTATGTAATGCATGCCATTGTGATTCTCACTATATATTGGCAGTTCTCATTATAGCCTCTTCTGACATTTCATTCCAGTTTCACTCCTGATATAAAGTCATCTTCCATGCCTCTTATGGCATGCTCTTCTTCCTAAAATAGAGTCCAGCCTATAAAAGGTATACATGACAAGGGCTAGCCCAAGCCAACTGGCACGAAGTCACAGTACATGGATTGGATGTAGCACATTGCAAACCCAGATAGATAGAAGCCTAGTTAAGATAATTATGCAAAGTCTACTTACATGGTTTTTCCCATTGGAGAGACATCAGAATCTTGACTCATAAAGGCTGGTATGATCCATTTGTCTAAGTACCTACATAAGAGAATGTCCAGATGTGTTCTTTAATCACAAAACCTGAGAGGCTCATATAGATAAATGAAATCCATATTCTACAAGGAAATCCACATTCTATAAAATTGATAATAAAAGATGCATAGTCTAGCCCAGGGGTTGGCAAACTGCAGCTCGCGAGTCACATGTGGCTCTTTGGGTATGATCTGTCTCAAAAGTTTGCCAAGCCCTGGAAGAGCCAATCCTGTCCCTCACAACAATTTAAAAATTATTCGAGAGCCATAAATATATTTTTACATAATCACTATTGTGTGAATAATATCCTTTAAAAATTTTATAAATGAAGGGCCGGCCGAGTGGCTCAGTTGGTTAAGAGCTCGGTCAAGAGTGCGAGCTGAGCTCTGAACAATGGCAGTTCGATGCCCAGCCTGAGCTGAGCTGCCGCTAAGCTGCCAACAGGTGGCAGGATGGCTCAGCTAAAAAAAAAAATCTATAAATGAAACTATGATAGTTTTATTTTCATTTTCAATTTTACTTCAGATCCACATGTATATACCCAAACAGCCACATTTGGCTCGTGAGCAGCAGTTTGCTGACCCCTGGCGGCTCTTCCATCTCAAAAGTTTGCCGATCCCTTGTCTAGCCACTCCTCACTAAGAACTGGCAATCCTAAACAGTGAAGTTGAGGAAACAGTCCCATACCATGCCTGGTCATAGAGAAACGTTTTACTACTTTTGGCTTAGGTATTTTCTAGAAATGTAGTGTCATAGTTCAGAGTGTGGACTTCGGGTATCACACTGCCTGGGATTCTGAACCCAGCACCAACATTTGCTAGATGTGTGACTTGGGTGTGTTAACATCTCTGTGCCTCAATTTTGTCAACAGTCAATGGGATTCACAGTAATATCAGTCTCAGAAGATGACTATCAGTATTAAACTTAGTTATAATAAGGTCAAGATAACACTTAGCACCTGGCACACAGTACTTAAATCTTCAGCTATTTTTATTAATTCATTTTGATCAATGGCTGCCTTTTATCAAGTTTTTACTTATATTCACGTTAGAAACTTCAGAAAAATAAAAAAAGGAAAAAGAAATTAAAAGGAAGTACATTAAAAATCTTATTATCAAACCTTTCACAGATCGTCACTGGTAACATTTTGGAAAAGTGTTCTTTTCAAATATATAATTTCAGAACTAATACCAAAGTGTACTTGGTATTCTGTAAACTAATTTGTTTCAACATAATCACCAATTATTGGGGGGGAAACGTTCTACTTTTCTTTAATCATAGTTAATGGGGAAAAAAGTTTTATCATTAAATATTTTTCTATAGCATCATTATGCCTAATGCAGAGTGTTGTATTGCCTAGGCATGTTTAGCCATTCCTCCATTACTCATGGAGCTAAATGTTTATGCAGATCTATGATTTTTTTCTTCAGATAAATTCCTAGGAATGTTCACTATCCAAAGGAAAAACATTGTTAAACTTTTGGTATATTTGGTGGATTTATACTGTAATACATTATTTTTTCAAAAACACTGAAAAAATCTGGCTGGGAATATGTGATACCATAGGTCTTTGTCTCTCTAACCAACAGGATCTTTTTTCAGTTCCATTGTGAGACCCACATTCCCTTTTGTGTGGCAATTGGGAAAGCTGTTAAAACTCCTGATAGAAAATAACCCTTTCCTGTTGCCATTAAACAGTAATTGGATTATGCAAAAATATGACACCCAAGATACTTGTAGCCTCTGGCAATAGCATCCCTAGATGTTATCCTTTCATCACTAGAAGCTCAGTATTTTGTGTGTTTCATTGTTTACCAGTTTGATGCTCAGCTAGAGTAAAGAGCTTCCACTCCTCTTGACCATCACTACACTTTTCCCTTTTTTACTTTCTGGACTGGTAATATTACTTTTATAGACCAAACTAAAATTTAAAAACATGAAACCCCAAAACTTCAACAAATTTACAAACCAATGTTCATGTCAAATTTCCTCTAGTAGCTTCTTCTTGGAATTAGAATAAATCTCCACCACTCACACCGGCATGCAAAAACACAAAAGATCTAGCCCCTGGTTATGTCTCCAGAGGCTCTGCTGCCTCTCTTGCCCTTGCCTACCAAATCCTAGCCACACTAAACATTCTTTAGGCCCTTTAACACGCCAAACACTTCTGACAATAGAATCTGTGCATTAGCTGCTCCCTCTGCCTTGCATGAATTTTTGCTCCTTCTTGTCATTCAGATCACTGCTCAAATGACATCTCATCACAGAACTTGCCTGCCCATTCAATATTAAGATGCCTCTCACTCACTCTTTCTGACATCACCCAATTTAAGTCCCTTCACTGCACTTGTCATTTTCTGATCTTGAATAACATCAATGACCTCAACTGTCTTGTTCCCTGATGTGTCCATTGCAATGACTACCTGGTACAAGGTAGGTGCTCAATAAATATTTACTGGAAAATTTTGTTGAATGAATTATGATAAAAAATCCTTGCTATATCTTGCTTAAAACTGCCAGCAAGCCTTGAGTTCTGGAAGGGGAGGAATGTTGTAATGAGAATAGGATGAACCACTGTAAGAACAATATCTATTACATAACCAGTCTTACAAAACCAACTGTGAGCAAATCTGTAGATACTGGGTAGGATGAGACAGGTTTAGAGACTTTAAAGTTGGCAGAGATGCTTCCTTCTCATTGTCAAAAAGGGTGGAAAGAGAGAAGGAACAGGAGTTGGAGAAGAAGAAAGGAAAGGCAGAAAGAAAGAAGGAAGGAAATGAGGGAGGGGGAAAAGAGTGAATTCAAAGCAGGTCTTTGAAATTCTATGTGGTTGAGATATTACAGAACTACATGCCACATGTTATAAATGGGCCCACAGAAAGCAAGAATGATGTATTATAAGGCCAGGAAACCAAGGAGTGTTTCAAGGAGAAATTTGACCTGAGCTCATAGAATTAGTAATTTTTTTTTTCTAGTGGAAAGAGATGGAAAAGAAAAACATAGCAGAGCCTGAACAGAGGCAAGTAGAAATAAAAGTTGCATGGCTGGTTCAAAGAAATGGAAGTCATTTTGTGGGGCTGGTGTGGGAGGTACAGGGGGTGATATGGAGAGAATACTGATAGCTAGTATGTATATATTCAGCACATTCATTCCCCAGGAGCCATGGCAAGGCCTGGCCAGCTCTAACCTGTAACAAGAAGAGAAGTGAGTCGATATAGTACACATACCACACAATCCACCCATGCAAGTGTACAATTCAATGGCTTTTAGTATATTCACTGGGTTGTGGAACCATTAGTACAATCTAATTCCAAAACCTTTTCATCACCCACAAAAGAAAGCCCATACCATTAACAGTCAGCCTTCATCCCCACCCTCCATCGCCAGGAGAACACTAGCCACTTTATATCTCTATGGATTTGCCTATTCTGAACATTTTATGTAAAGGAATCTCACAATTTATGGTCTTTTCTGACTGGCTTCTCTTACTTAAGATAATGCTTTCAAGGTTCATCCTGTTGTAGCTTGTAGTGGTACTTCGGCCCTTTTTGTGGCTCAGTGATATTCCATTATATGGATAGACAACATTTGATAGAGCCATCCATCAGTTCACTGTGGTATTCATTCCAGTTTTGATTTGCATTTCCCTAATGACTAATGCTGCTGAGCATCTTTTATTATGCTATTGGCTATTCTATTCTGCCTAATCTATTCTTCACACACTAGCAAAAGTATCATCTTTAACCTGCACTAGATCTTAATACTCCCGTACGAAAAACTTTCAAAGGTTACCCATTACACTGAAGAGTAAAATCCAAAAGCCCCCTACAATATAGTAAGCTCTGCATGGTGCTACAACTTGCAATGATGTTACTAATTCACATGTACCATTTTGGAGTACATGTCAATCTTCCCCAATGAGGAATCATGTCTGCCTGTCCTCCATGCGTCCCCATGCCTAGAACAATGCATCGCATATGGTAAAACAAATGCTCACCAATTGCATGAAAAACTAGGAAATTTTTAAAAAATGATGCCACCAACATATAGCTAAATGATGTACAGTACTATGAGAATAAAAAGTGAAATAAATGTTTACCCTTCATTTATTTAGGTGGAACAATAAGTTTATTAACTTTTCTCATAACTATACACTAGCTGATCTAGAAGTAGAGAGTAGACTATAATGAAAGTAGACATATTTATTGTAGCTAATTCAATCAATCACAGCCTCTAAAGAGTGTTGTCAGCTATTGTGATATTCTCAACCAGCACAACTCATATCCACGTGCTATACATCTGTCACTCAGAAATATAAAAAAGAATAAATTAGTCAGACAACAGGCCAATTACCATTATGCAGATTTATAATGCAGGCTCTTTTGCATAGGTTGTTGTTCATGTGTCTATTCTGATTCTGTTAACAATGAACTTGTAACAGACAAATGAAAGTGTCAGCAGCTCCATTGTAAGTCTGTGTCTTAACACACTCCAAGGGTATTGTGATTCTCCCACAAGTCAAACTTTGTTCAATAAAACATAAAAGTGATTTTGAACTATGCTATAAAATTTAAGTTTCTTTGGGATTTTTGAGGTTGCTATTGCCACACCCTAATTAATTTAAAGGAATTAGAAGTTGATAGAGAAAGAAATTATTCATGCCATATGTTACTTAAAAATGAAAAACCGTCAATTCAACGGCTGGTGATATTTTACATGGAAAGCAACTTTTTTCCTTTGCCTTGCTAAATGCATGGCTTCAAGGATTCAAAACAAAATAAAACAGAAAGTAAGTCCCACCTAAGCCTCACTGTCTTCTCATACTTTTCTTCATATTAAAGAACTCATCTTGTTCTTTAATAATTTAAACTTGTTTTACCTCTCCCATAAAATTTCTAGTCAGTCCATTCGATCTTATCTTGAATCATCCACTTCTTCCCAAATTCTCATTCACCACCATGGTCAAGGACACCCTCATTTCTTTCAAGGATGATGGCAACCACCACCCTGCCCTCCCCATCTACACTCATGCTTCCCTTCAGCCTACCCCACTCCCCAGAAAGTCAGATCGTGTCACTTCCATCATTATTGAACAAATGAACCAGCGAATAAATGATTAATTCCCAAGGGAAGAAGCAACAACTCTAATAATAATCTTCTCATGTATAAAGCATTTGTTCATATCTTCAAACCGGCATTTTGATGAGGATGGGTGGGAATTATTATTATTTCCATTTCACAGGTGAAGAAACTGTGACCAGAGCAATGGGATGATTTGCCCAGGGTTATAAAACTAGTTTGGGGGCAGAGCCAAGATGCTAACTTGGAATTCTAAATTCCCTGTCCTGTGTTCTTTCCATGGCACTGTTTCTTCTGCCTTCCCCACCAACACACACACACACACACACACACACACACACACACCAATCCAATAAAACCTAGGGTGCCTAATCTGTTTCAAAACAAATCTAAAAGCTATTTATATTTTTCTGTCTTTACACTGAGAGAAGCTATTGCTTGAACATCTGCAATAGCAGAAGTGTACAAGTGAGAAATGATTTCATTTCCAAGATAGAGCCAATCATGCTGTCCCCAAAACCGCCCAAGAAGAAACTCCCAATCTCAGATCATGCACACAACTCAAATTATCAGGAAAGCCATTGAGATAAGAAAGCCATGAACTCCTTTCTAAAGAGCTGCCTCAAATTAATGTTCAGCTGAGTGAACCTGAAAAATGGGAAAGATTAAAATGGTCCTTGACACTTTTCTTCCCTTCAAGCAAGTTATTAAATGAGACAGAGCTCTTTGTGAGGCCTGTTTTTCTTATGGCTCACAGGAGGAACTTATAACATGATGAAAGGATGCTCTGATTAGGCAGGGCAAAGGAGACTGAAGAAAATTTAATGAAAAAAGAAGGGAATCATAGGGTGTCTCCATAACAAAATACATCTTGGGACAGAAGGCAGGCAGGGTACACAGTGTAAAAAAACTATTTCACTGTGTCACCTTATTTCTTACGAAGCATCTTAATCTCCTTTCTCATTCAGGACAAGAGTGACACCCACATCCTCCGGGGGAAGGCAGTTAGGTAAGGGCAAAGGAGCCAACATTTCTATGTGTGATTTGCAGAAGCTGGTTATATGGTACATTTTCTATTACTCTGGTCAAAAAGTGAGCTCAGGGACTAATGGGAACTAAAGGGTAATCAAATAAAATTATCCTAGATCAAGGAGTCAAGCACAAAAAAGAAAAAGGATGAATCAGGGCTTGAATCAAAAATACATAGGATGTGGAAAATCCTTCCTCCAGACAACCCTCCTTGTTTCCTCAGGTGTGTGTTCCCTCCTCCCAGTCACCTTACAATTTTTGCTTTGTCAGTACCACACCCCTCCCAGTTCAGTTCCACTTTTTTTTCTTTTGAGTTCCAAGTATGGGAAGTTGAAACAAAACAACTTTCAGAAGCCTAGGTAAGTGAAAACAGTGAAGTCCTGATCTGCCCGGACCCAGCTGAATCCCATGTTTGTCATAAGTCACTGCTGTGCTGTACCCCACTTCCACCAGGGAGAAGGATCTCTCTCTCTCTCTCTCTCTCTCTCTCTCTCTCTCTCTCTCTCCCCCCCCCTCCCTCTCTCTCTCCCTCTCCCTCTGTTCTTTAAACACTCCATACTTTTGATTCCTCGGGACATTCAGAAATGTTTCTTTCCTCCTCCTGGAATGTTTTGTTTTTCTTCTCATCCTTCTTTGGATGCCTGCCTTGACCCAGCCCCCTCTCCCCCTGATAACCAGACCTGATTAGTTCACTTTGTCTTGCTCTCACGGTATTTATCACAGAAACAAATGTAATTAATGAGGTAATTATAATTATTTATTGTTTGTCTCTCCTAGTAGACTGGGCATTCCAACAGGGCAGGAACATGATCTAATTTTCCTTGTGCTGGAATCCCAACGCTTAACTCATTGCCTGGCACATACTACGTGCTCGAAACATTTTGTTGTTCTTCTTGCTTCCTGTCACCTTCCAAAATCTTCCCACTGCATCATCTTTCTCAAATTATAGCTCAGTGTATATGGACTTGGAGCTAAGACACAGGTGCCCAAAGGTAGGCTGTAAGGCTAATGGCCAAGATGCAATAGGGCTGCCCCTCCTCCATAGTCCATGTTCCACCGTCCCTCCTGCTGCATAGCCAGAAATATAAGCATCATTGTTCATACTGTCTCTCCCTCACCTTCATATCTAACCCATCACATAGGACTGTCAGACTTCTCTCCTATTTAATGCTCTGTCAATCACTCTCCAAGTCCTCTTGACAAGACAAGTCCAAGCCACTGTTCTCTCCCAGCTTTCTCTTATCTGGTCTCACTACGTCTCTCTTGATCCTTTTCCTTCCATTCTCCACTTAACAGCCGAAGCATTCCTTATGAAACATCTACAATGCTTCGGCTCTATCTTCAATGACTTCCTATTGTTCTTAGTATAAACAACAAGAGCCTTAATTAATCCACAAGACCCTTGTAGAGATGTCTGCTGTGCACCTAACCCACCTCCATTAGAGCCAATTCCCTATATACTCAGCCACTCTGGCCATCCTACTGTCCTGTGGCTATGCCAAGCCCATGGTGTCACATGAACTTACATGAATGTTCCCTCAGTTCCCTCAGTCTACAGTGCTTTCTCCACTCTCCTCTGCCCCATTTACTTCAATATTCACCAATGATAACTCTGACAAGGGGTTAATATCTGAAACTTATTAAGAACTCATGCAAGTCAATACCAAAAAAAACTAACAATCTAATTTTTAAATGGGCAGAAAACCTGAAGAGACATTTCTCCAAAGAGGACACACAGCTGACCAACAGACATATGAAAAAATGCTCAATGTCACTAATCATCAGAGAAATGCAAATCAAAACCACAATGAGATACCATCTCACTCCAGTCAGAATCCCTACCATCAATAAAGCAACAAACAATAAGTGTTGGCAAGAAAGTAAAGGGAACCCTCATGCACTATTGGTGGGATTGCAAATTTTTGCAGCCACCATGAAAAACAGTATGGAAGTTCCTCAAAAAATTAAAAATAGAACTACATTATGACCCAGCAATTTCACTTCTGGATATTTATCTAAAGAAATCCAATGTACCAATTTGAAAAGATATATGCACCCCATGCTCATTGCAGCATTTCTTAATAGCCAAGATATGGAAGCAACTTAAGTGTCCATCAGTAGACAATTGGATGTAGAAGAGGTGGTACATATATACAATGGAATATTACTCAGCCATAAAAAAGAATGAAATCTTATCATTTGCAACAACATGGATGGACCTGGAAGATATTAGGCTAAGTGAAATAAGTCAAATAGAGAAATGCAAATACCATATGATCTCACTTATATGTGGAAGCTAAAGAACAAAATAAACAAATACACAAAACAGAAATAGACTCATTGATACAGGGAACAAATTGATGGTTGCCAGATGGGAGCAGGTTTGGGGGCTGGGTTAAAACAGGTGAAGGGATTAAGAAGTACTAATTGGTAGCTTTGAAATAGTGAAGGGGATGTAAAATACAGCATAGGGAATATAGTCAATAATATTATAATAACTGTATAGTACCAGGGGGGTACTAGACTTACCAGGGGATCACTTCATAAATATACACGTCTAACTGCTATGCTGTACACCTGAAATTAATATAAAGTAATATTGAATGTTAACTATAATTGAAAAAAATAAAAACTTTTGTGGATGTATGGATAAACAAATGGAAGGGTGGATAAATGAATGAATAGCTTGAGGTACCATTTATCTATCATCTAAGCATTACAAAGTCCCCACAGGGGCTAACTGGGTTGCATAACTGTGTGCATTATGCTGGGGGTTAGTAAAAAAAAAAAAAAGTGGCGAGTACACTGAACTTTAAAGTATTCTTGAAACCTTAGGTTGGCAAAACAAAATGTTTGCCCACTTTTCTGCAGCTTTTAATTTATGTCTTTGAGAAGACTGTTCCAGGTAGCTCCTCCCTCAAGTCCAGCCTACTTAGTCCTCAGATAGAAAGGAGGGCTTTGCGGCCGATAGGTCATGATCACCTGACCTCTGCTTTCAGAAGGCAGGTTCTGTTCAGAGGAAGCAAAGGATGTTCACACAAGTCAGTCCAGTAAAGAAGGCTCTCACATAACCCAGAAGACAGATACTGGAGTCCCCACATCCACTTATTTCAATTCATTTCATGGAATTTAAATGACTAAAAGAGGTTTAACACTTAAACATGTGGTATAACTACAGCAATTCATTTGTTCATTTTTTTCAAGAAAAATGACAGAAATAAAATGTTCAAGTCTGTAACAATAGACTGAAAACAAAAACATTTCCTGGCAACAAAAGGAGAATTGTGGCTTTGAAATTCTGTCTTTTACCTTCATGGGAAAAGCAAAAACTCGCAAGCTGAAAAAAGAAAAAAAAGAAATTTCCTTTTGGTAAACTCACAGGACCTTGGCTATCGCTTCCGCACAACGTCAACTGTTCTTTGCTAATCTATGTCTTGACCGTGTTCAAATGAAAAACCTCAAGGTCATTTTCACTTATCCTTCTCAATCTTTTCTGTGAAGAGAACTAAATATAGTCTAGGTTTACATGTGATTTTACAAGACTTTTGCCATTACAAATCTGTTTTCCTTTAACTGCAAACCACCTGATTGTGATTTTCCCTTGCCATAAATCTGAATTTTTACTACATATTATCTGGGATTCACAGCAGATGGGCTGTGAACCAAGAAAAGTACAATGGGAAGAAAGAAAAGATAAAAATTATTGGGCAAAACTACACAGACTATGAAACAACTCTCAGATAGGCTATAATGGGGTTGGAAGAGGTAGTCCTACCAAAACAAAAAATGATCTGACAACTAACTTTAATGGAAAAAAGAAAACATTTTCTTAATAAAACTGTAGAAACAGTTGCATCACCTTTAGTGTTGTTGCAACCAAGAAAGAGAGAAGAAACCCTGCCATTATGTCAACCGTATTTTTATGGCCTGCCATCAAAAATTGCTTTCCACATTCTCTGTTCATAAAAGAGAGCAACCATTTTCAATGATGTTACTGTAGATCCACCAACTTCCATACCCCTGACCCAACACTGCATGTTTCTCTGCAGCCAAACTCACTTTTAATCTGCCATACAGAAAGGTCTTATAGAAACCAGTGTCCACCAAACTGAAGTCTAGCCCAGCCAAACGTTTTAGAGAAAGGACAGAAAGGATCATAAATGACTAAAGAAGCACTTACAATTTTAAAAGTGATGCTAACATGCATGATTAAAGCAGAAGAACAATTTATACTTGATACAAAATACTTAAATAGGAAAAGTTTATTTTATCAGATATGTACTCTGAACGCTGTCTACATGATGTCAAACAGTGACTTCAAAGTTGTACATTAAAACAGCTGTCTCCATGTTAGCAACTTGTATCTAATTTCTAGAGGGTTCTGGCCTGCAAAACTCCTCTGATGTACACTATTGTCTTGTTTCTTAAAACCTATTAGTAGAAATTCAACAATTGCCTTTGCCTTTATCTGACAGAACTCCATTTCTCATTTAAACAGCCACTGATAAAAGTTGACTTTCAATCAAAACCAAACCTTCATTTCTAAAAATCACATAGCTTTCAGCAAACTTAAAAAGACATTCATATTAGTTTTTGTTGTTAGTTTTTAGAAGGATTTATCCCTTTTTATGTTAAAAGCTCATTTGCTCACAAGTGACAGAAATTGTTTGACTCTTACTTTGGGGTGGGGAATGAAGAAGAATATACTGTGGAACTCAAGGGCAGAAAACAGGAAGGATGGGACCCAAAAAACTAGACAGACAGCCTCTGGACCTTTTGGCCTTTCTGCCGGAAGCCCTGTCATCCCTCCATCTCCCTACAGTCAGCTTCAGGCTCCTCTCTGTAGAACAGCATTCTCTGCTCTCCAGGCATACTTGACAGAAACTGATCATTCCCTCAGCTCACAAATTGTGGGTTCCCAATTCAAATGACTGGATCAACTACCTTTTCTGACACTACATTTCCAGATGAAATTCAACTGCCAATCATCTTTCAGCAGAAGAGCATGTTTTCAGAGTAGAGCAATCTGGAACAACTCAGTCAAATTATGTATATGCATTTCCTGTGACCTAGACAGTCTACTCCAAGGGAAATTTCACACAGGTTTGTAAATGTACATGAATAAGGCTGTTCTTTGTACTGTTTGTCATGGCAGAAGGTAGGGGTTCATTACTGGGAGAGGAGGCTAGGTAAGGTTCAGTGGATGCGCATCACAGAGGATTATGCAGCATATAGAGCTACATGGGAGATCTCTGTTGAATTTAGGGTGTCGTCACACACTATGGAAGCCATCATATGGACAGAATAGCAGTCCCAGGGAGTGGGGCTGCAGCAGGATGGTGGCCATGCAGTTGTCCTTTACAACAGCATCCCATGGGGAGATGTGCTTGGGCCAGAGTCCAGCCAAGTATATTATGGGTTGTGCTTCGGGAGAGAGATCAACCCCTTCTTACAAGGCTTGTGAGAGCTGCCCTGCATCCAGGCAAAACAGGGCCCAAACAGGCTGTGTGTAGGGGTTGGCTATTCAGGGAAGTTGTAGGCTCATACTGATAGCACCTGGAGAAACTTCTGGGAAATTGAGGCTGGGTGCAGCCCACTCCAATGGGGAGAAGGGAGGAGCCCCCGAATCCCAGCTAGCTTCCAGTTAATGGGAAGAGACACTGGATCCTGCAGCTGACACCCGACTGGTCACTGCAAATCTTAAATACACAGTGTTTAGTGAAAAAAGATAGAAAATAGAAAAAAAGAACTACAAAATAATAAAGAGTACCATTTGCATAAAGAATGGGGCATGTATGAATGAAATGGAGTGAATGATGAACAAATAGCAGAAAAGAGGATCTTCCACAGAACAATGACAATGATGTGGTAACAACAGACCAGTACTCAACTGAACCCTTTCTACTGGGGGACCCACAACAACAACAACCAAAAAATTTTTTAAAATAGATAAATAAAAGACTTACATGGCTGCAGTTTCAGAAAGGCTGCAGGTCTCAGGCTGATAAGACAACCTCCAAGCTGTATATAAAAACTTGTCATGAATCATTTGTATAGACATTAAATACTTATTCTGAACCAGAAATGAGTGTTGTTTTACATTGGAGCTGGAATGACCTTTAAATAACAGACTCTCTTGACCACCAAGATAGTTTTCACTGAATGGTAGTCTGCTAAGACATAACCTTAACCCTTCTTTGAAGGTGGTAGTGATGATGAGATCAAATATCCTCTTGACCTCAAAAATCACATAAATAACAGCTCAGCAACATAATGCTTCATTGTTGTCAAGGAAAATCTTGTCCATGAGCTGTTAAGCATTTGTAGAGAAAGAGGAAAAACAATGTACCCAGCAAATGTTTTAATAAATCACTACATCTTGGTTTGATGGCATGTGGCATAAATTGATTTCTAGATTCCTGATCTTAAAGTCTTGAACACATTCAATATCTACAAAAACATATCTAGTTCAGTGCTCATCACCTTTTCAAATCAACATGAAATGAATCTAAGATAGACTAATGTCTGAGAGTGTCTTTGACTAACACGGAACAAGGTAAATTTTCTGTCAGAGAACAATTACACACTGGATTTTTAATGACAAACTTTCAGTTATACACCAACTTATATCTCCAGCTTTTGCCTTGTGTCAACAGAACAGCATTACCAGAGGGAAGGTTTCAGGGGGAAAATGCCAATTAAAGCCAAGCTGGGGTTGGAAGAGCAGTTGAAAACAGGACTGCTCAAAAAACACAGATGATTGGGTCTGCAGGAGAGAGGCTCCTGGCCCCCAACAGGCAAGCAGGAGGTCACTAGTTTAATGATGTACACAATGTCATGGTGACCCTTTGCTTGGGTATCAGGCTCCACAATTTATAGTTTGGTTGTTATGTGAGCTCTGGGAGTTTATTGAGAATCATTAGTTCTCATTAGGAGACTTTTTTTTTAGCTCCAAGTTTTTTATAGCTCATCTCCAGAATTCTTACAAAGGGCACTATGTTTATAAAACATCTCAATATCCAAGAATTTGGCTCAGCCAAGGCAACCCTGGGAAGTAACATCTGTTCTTGTATTCCAAACCTATCAGCCTTCTGTCCAGTACCACTCTGTTATTAAACTCTTCCCTCCACAAATAGATAGCTAGTCATATACCCTGCATGCTTGGTCCCCAAACACTCTTAAGGTCTCCCCTCCCTTCCCCTTATTTGGGTTTTTGCTAGGAAATAATGGGATGAATTCACAGTGTGCAAGAATCAGTAGCTGCCAGTGTCCTAATACCCAGATTTTCAAAGTTAGGGGCATATCAATGAGCAGGCATGATATTGAGTAGCTAAGTGCCCATGCCACATTGGCTGTCAGTACTGTAACATCACCCTGCACATGAAGCTTCTTCAAGCTACATATGCCATTCCTTCTCCTCCCTCTAGTTTCTCTGTTCCCTTACCCCAACCCAAGATTCTGTCTCATGAATCAATGTCAGAGTGAGTCACTGTGACCGATGAAGGTGTGTGGTAATCTGTAGTTTTTTTGATTCAAAAAAAAAAAAAATCAAGGACCAGAGCTTAAATTGTTATTACAATTGTTTTCAAGTCTGGTTGCAGGTTAGAAAATTATGTGAGAAAGTTTTTGTTTTTGTTTTTGTTTTAAATACTGATGCCCAGTTCCACCCAATGACAATTAAATTATGTTTCCTTGTAGATATTGAATGGCATCAATATATATTTTTTAAAACTTTCCACATGATTCTAATTTGCAGTCAAGGTTGACAACCACTGGCTTTGCCATTTCCAAATAGAATATTATATTTGTACTTTAGGATCTACCGTGCTTTAACTCAAAGGAAAATTTCACAGGGAAATTTCAGTTACTCTGGCTATGTGGAAGAGATATTTTTGATTAGTTTGGATATCACATGATGTAATCAGTTTTTTTTCTTCCATCTAGGCTTGGGATGACAGCATTGTGTCTTAAATTCTCATCTTATTTAACCAACAGGGAAATCAGACTGGCTGAAGGCTCTGGTGAGAGGTGCTCTGATACCCACTGGGGTGTGTCTGATGAAAGCCTTCTTCTCGCAGTTAAGTTCATGCATGGAAAAGCAAACTCTATGGTACTGTGCTGTTAAACATGGAAATTGAAAAAAAAAAAAAACGAAGAAAGAAAAAAAGCCAAACCTATGCCCTTAAGACACTCTATTTCTGCTTTATTTACTCTACTTAAGTTTACTCCATGCTGGCATTTTTATATTAAATTATTTTTCCTGCTGTCTTGTATTTTAAAGCCCTTTGAGAAGTCCGACATTAAATTGGCCACACAATAGAAAAACTGGAAGAAGCAGACTCCCTCCCACTCTCTTTTGTTAGTATGATTGTTTTTTATTAAGTTAAGTCCAAAATGAAAACCACAGGGGCCTTCCATCACAGACATCCATCGTGAGCCATGTTGAAGGCATTCTTCGAATCCTATTAGAAGTCCTGCTCAAGTAAACAGAAACAGTCTCGTAGATATAGAGGGAAAACAAGGTTGCTAGTTGGGAGCGGGTGGGGATGAGGGAGAAGGGGAAGGGATTAGACAGCATAAATAGGGAACTACAATATTGCCACAGGGATATGAAAGACAGTTCGGGGAATGTAATAATGTTGTAAATATTTTGTGGGGTGTCAGATGGTCACATGTCTTGTTAGGGAGACCACTTCATGGATGGAGTAGAGGCTTGATCACTGCACTGTACACCTGAAACTGATGTTGTATAATATTGTATGCCAACTGTAATTGAATATATAGATAGTCACGGGATGTGGATTATACTGTGGAAGGGAGTCAAAGCAATTGTAATAGATATGTATGATATGGGGGGGAGTGGGGTGGCAAACTCGGGGAGGGGGTTGTCACTTTGACGGGTAAAAAGTATAACTATTGCATTGTGTTGTACACCTGAAGCTAGTTTTTTTTATGCTTATTTCACAATAAAAGAATAAAATAAAATAAAATAAAATGAAAAAGAAGTCCTGCTCATGTGAACATAGAAACTTGCTTGAAAATACTGATATCTCAGAAAGATTTCTGAGGAGTCAGTCTGGCAATGGAGGTACAGGAAAGGATCCCTAAGCTAAATCACTCATGATTAGAGAAATACCTCCCTAAGACAGCAGATTTTTTCCTATTAGAGTTATCCCAAAATGATATCGCAAAAAGTGATTGTTTAATTTTTTTATGGGTTTGCATTTCTTCTCCTCTCAGTTGCTATTGTGTGTAATTATTTTCTGTCTTAATTCCAATGTCTCCGTGCCAAACATCATATACCATACATAAAGCAAAGTTTTTCCTCAGAGAGGAAGGTAGTCAAGGGATCTTTATTTGACATAGAAACTGCCATATATTTTCCTAACCACCGACAATAAAAATACTAAATGCAGCAATTGCTCATTCTGCTTAGTACAGATGCTCACTGACAGTGAATGTTGAAAGGTTCAGTTATGGGGTCTAGTTCTAGCTTTGTCACACAATTGTCACGTATTAGGTCCTACTATGGGCTAGGCAGCATGTTTTCATTTTCAGTCTAGTTTATTGTGTAATCCTCACCATGGAGACTATTCCCCTCATTTTACAAATAAAGAAAACCTACTTGCTTTAGGCCACACAGCTAATTTTCGGCAGACCCAAAGACTGGAACTCCACTTTGTCTCACTCCAAAGCCTATTAGTTCTCAATAACAACTCTATATCTCCTCGTGTGACAGAGACTATTAAAGAAAATCTGAAAGGAAAACAAATGCATACATATCTTCTGGCCCAAATCCTCCCGAGGCCTTGAAGTAGAGGCCTAGGATGGGGAGTGAGTGCAGAGATCTTGTCATTCACGTCCAACAGGGTTTCTCTACTTCTCGCTATAAATAGTTTGGGCCAGATAATTCTTTGTTGTGGGGGGCTGTCCTATGTATGCTAGGATGTTAGCATCCTTGGTCTCTACCTGCTAGATGACAGGAGAAATCTCTCCCAGTTGTGACAACCTAAAATGACTTGAGACTTGTAAAAATGTCTTCTGTGGTCAAAATCATCCCCAGTTGAGAACCAGTGACACAGGCTCAAATGAGAAGGGGAGCCTGGCATTATGCAAAGGCAGCAGCCCTGCTCCATCCCACGCATTTCCAAAGGCTCCAAGTGAAAACTGAGATCCAACTAGAGTGAGTCAAATCAAAGATGAATGGATGCTGCTAGAACAGAGGGATATGAGACTCCTCTAAAGCATTTATGCGCCGTCAAACTGACTGGATGGAGTCTGTAGCACTATCCAAGTCAGTGAATCATTGTTTTACAGATAGCCCCTGTCACATTCTTCCAGGATCAATCCAGATGGCATCACCTTGCAATGTCTGGTTTATGTCACACCCTGAGAGGTCTACTGTCTGCTCTGTGCTGTGGTCTACATTTCCTCTTTCAAAAGCAGAACAGAAAATGGAGGCAGTAATTACGCAGGCAGAGTGAAGTCTTGAGGTCAATGTGTAAAGTCTTGCTACTAGTCTGGTTTCCTTCACAGCATAAAGGTTATTCCTGTTCTACAAAATATTCCTGCATCATATATTCCAAGGACTTTTCACCTAACATTATGCAAATGATAGACATTGCCCCTCCTATTCTCACCCCTGCCAAGGAAAAATAAGCCACAAAAGGCAGTTCTTTAAATCTTGAAATGTTAAGACTTACATTAGAATTAAGACCTTGAGAGGCTCTGTGTAATGAATTTTAACCTGAGCGCCAAGCCATGTTAGCAAAACAGAGTAACCATGACACAGATTTAATTTATTTGTTGGTCTTGGCGCACTGATCTTATCTCCCCAATTGTTGGTCCTGGTAGAATTGCAGACACTTTCAACTCCAGTTCAAGGCAATACCTAGGATGAATGCAAGCCATTTCATTAACAGTTGATTGGGGGGTGGGGGAGTACAACGGGAGGTGGGGGAGGGAGTGGCAGGAATGTTCTAAGATTCCAAAGGTATTTTTTCCAGAGCAGCTCTCTGGAAGTCCGTCTGCAATTCATTTTCTGTTTCAAACAAGCTCAAGACAGTAGGCTCTGCCAGTTTACACACAGCATTGAAAAGCTTTTATAGCTTGGTTTTTGGGGGGTCCTTTTGCCTCCTGCCATCGCTGGATGTCACAGGAGGGGTGATCCCCTCATTGTCCTGACAACAGGATGCAACTAGGTTGGCTGCCAGCCATTGGGGCTTGGGAATGGTATTAATGCTATATGGACACCTCTCCCTTGGCACTTTGGGGTCCCAAACTGAAGCAATGGCATTTTGTCCCTGCTAGCAACAACTCCAGGGGCTTTCCTCATGTGAACTTCCAGAACGTGGCCTGGAAAGCTCTTTCTGCCACTGAAATGAGCCAACACAATGAGTTGTTTAAGGCAGAAAAGCCCCCCTAGAGCTCAGGACCTCTCTGTCCCTGCCTGATAACTCAAAGGATCAATCTGATTTCCCCTCCTTCTTGCTAATCTTCCTCCTGATGTTCAGGCCATGTGTGTCTCACAAACACTTTTTACAAGCAGGAGAACAAGGGGAAAAAAAAAGCGGCTTATTCTCTCACCCCACCAGTTACATTTTTTTTCTAGTATATAAGCCTCAGGGAACTTAGAGATCATTGGTTGAAACAGGAACATCTGAAAACTTGTGAGTTTTTCCTATTCAGGGTTATGCAGTCCTTTGGTTTTATCAATAATTATGGCTTGGCTAGTTCTAGCCTTGGCCCTGGGCATTGAGGCTGGTGTATCGGGAGTATGTGATGCACATGTAAACCAAGTGAGTCCCATGGCCCAGGATGGTCAGCCTGTCACTGTTTAGAGAAAAGTCAATGGAACACAGACCAGAAATCAAAAAGGAACTCAAGCACATCATCAACTCTTCACACAGCAACCCAAAGAAATGCCACAAGAGGAGCCACCTAACTGGTCCCTCTGCTTTCTCTCTTAATCTTCCGCTGTCTATTTTCCATAAAGCAATCAGAATGACTATGTGGAGATCAGGCCATGTTGCCCCTCTGCTCACCACTATGAAATCCTAAGTGTGATCATGGCCCCCATGACCTGGCCCATGATCAGCTACCTCTCTTATCTCATCCCCAACCTTTGCCCTTGTGGTGACTCCAGTCCAGACCCCTGGCTTTCGTTCTTTTCTTTTATGAATGAGAAAGGAGCTATGCAATAAAGCTGACAAGCTCAAGAAGCCACATGGCAGGCCTGACAAGCTCAGTGACCAAAAGTTATGACACAGAATGGCCTGATCAAAAATTTCCAGCTGGGCACATCAGAGCAGATAGCCAGGCCTCCAGCTTCCTCAGCAAAGGTCAGTCTTTACCTTAAGTGAGCCCAGACCATTGTTGTTATGATCTATGATAGCATACCTTTGAAATGTCAGAGTCATTTTGTTCCACAACCCTCAAAGACATAACTGTAGACAAAAGAGCACAAGATCGACAGACCACAGATCCTCTCAGTGTTATCTTTGTGTCGGCATACCATCTGTATTTACTGTAAATGTTAAATGTTAATTGTCCTATACCCATCCATGTAAAAGAAGTATGTCTTTCTCCATTTTGCTTTCTATCCAATCCTAGAGATTTCCCCACTTTGCTTTCTCCTGTCTTTTTAATCTACCACCAATTTTAGCAGGGGTCGGCAAACTGTGACTCGCAAGCCACACGCGGCTCTTTGGGTACGTTCCATCTTAAAACTTTGCCAACCCCTGGAAGAGCCAATCCTGTCCTTCACAACAATTTAAAAAGAATTTGAGAGCCATAAATATACTTTTAAATAATCACCATCATGTGAATAATATCCTTGAAAAATTTTATAAATGAAACTATGATAGTTTTATTTTCATTTTCAATTTTATTTCAGAGCCTGCAGCTCGTGAGCCGCAGTTTGCTGACCCCTGGTGGCCCTTTAGTCTCAGAAGTTTGCCGACCCCTGCTCTAGAGCATTTGAGACCTTGCTTCTTGGCATATGTCATCAGTTTCGCTCATGTAAATTCATAAAAATTCTCCACAGATTTGGATGCTTCTTAGGTTGACACTTTCAATGCACAGAGCAAACTTCTGTCTTTACCTGTAATAGTCACTGATCAGGGAGGGCTTTGCTGACTGGTCCATATGGCCCTGTCCCAGCCTCCCACTGAGATTATTCTCTCTCCCTCACCCTTATTTGGTTTCTTATCATATTACACATTAATTGTTAACCAATTTATTTGTCGTCCCCTCCCTAAAAGGTCAGCTCTGGGAGAGCATAGGCTTTGTCAATAGGCTGACCGAGGAAGGCTCCTCTAAGGAGGTGACATCTGAGCAGAGACCTCAATGGCCCCGAATAACTGGAGTGATCAAGCTTGGGGAAGAGAGCTGTCATCAGAGCATAAACACAAAGACTCCAAGGCAGGACCAGGCTTGGCAATTCTACGAAACAACAAGGAAAAACATTTTCAATAATTCTTTAATGTTGACTTCTTTTCTTTCTGGAAAAAAACAAACATCTCTTTCCAATGTTGTTCATTATATTTGATAGAGTTAGATGAGGCCTTTGTGTTCTTACGGATTTATAAATTCCCTCCCCTGAGTATGAACATTCTCTATAGTAAGACATGTGGGGCCAATAGGTATTTTGTGAATGACTGTGTATCTGGAGGAAGAAAGCATCAGCTGGTAGCCATCCCTCTTCTCATCCCAGGAAGATTCTTATCTGGGCTTTTTAAATGTTTCTCCCAATCTAAGTTCATCTCTAACCTTTTTAGAAATTAGGGACTAAGCAACTGCACTGTCATCTTGACCAATCTCTAAAAGATTAGTTTATAGAGCAAACAGGCTAAGGCCTAATTCTCTAAAAGAATTTAAAAAGACAGCCCAGAGGCCTATCCGTAGCGAGGCTAAGGGCTAATTAGTGGTTACTCCATCTCTGCATCTTGTGTGTAATTTCCTTTATTAAGGAGAGAGATTATTCGAGGTGTTGCGAATCCTTAAAATGCATGTGAGATATATACACCAAAGCTTAGTTTAGAGCAAGGAATTATCTGCCAGGTAATACCTTTGGGGTGGGTGGGAGAATTTAAGCCAGGCATCTATAATTCAATTATGTCAAAAGATCTGGGTTGGTCATGTTTTCTAAGAAACTTTGACTTCCTTATGTGCCTCTGACTGTGGAGCCATAGGGGATTCCAGGCCCATCTATCATCCAGCATTCAGGAAAGGACCTTTGATGCTATTTCACCCCAAGTTGATGGCAACTTAATCTGCTTTCTCTCCCACAGAGGTTTGCATTACAATTTCATTTTGCTGAAAAATTTATTAAGCACTTGCTATGAACAAGGCTTTCTGCTCACCTATTAAACCTGTCTTATTTCAGTGATTCTTAATAGGATGAGGCTATCAGATTTAAGTTAGGGAGTGGACATAAGTAGTTTTAAAAATATGTGTAATAACTTTATTATTTTCATGGTACAAACTATAGAAATTAAAGCTCAACCAAAATGCTCTTGGCTAGTGGCCTTGTGCCAGTTAACCCTAGGCCATGAACTTCAGTCATTCTGCCTCTTTTCCTTGTCCCTCAAACCTCCTGCTGATGCTGTCTGATTGCCAACTCCTGTTGGCTTTTCAGTCTCTCTTCCATCACTCATATAACCAATTCTCTGCATTATATTTCCTTGATTTTAAATACATAGAGTGTTCTATTTTTCTGGTTGGATCCTAATTGATACAGAGACTATATGTAACATGTCCAAGGCCATACTTAAAAGAGGTAGAGCTGGGAATGAAACGCCAGTCTGTGTGCATCCAATAGCCATACTCTTTCCACTCCTTCTTGCTGCTTAGATAAATTAACTCATTCAATGCATATTTATTGAGCTACCACTGTTTGCTAGGCACTGCGCTAGGAAGTAGATAAATAAGATCTTGCAAGGGAAGGCTTGTGACTGACAAAGACCTCAAAGGTGGCCCTAGCTTAGACCCTGTGTTTTTGGAAAAAGGCGTTAAGGGTTCCCTTCCTGAGAGTCAGCTTGGTTCATTGCTCTGCCTGCACTTATGGCCACATCCCCCAAAAGGGCAACTCAGGTACTGAGGGAGTGCTTCACAGACTTCAGTGTCCAAGGAATGAATCACAAGAATCTCCTAATCCTTGGAAATTATAATGTTCATTTACCATAACATCAGGAGTGGCACCTACGCTCAGAGATGGTCAGAGCAGTACCTGAACTCCATAGTTCTCACCACCCCAATTATGGATACACATTGTCTGAGTGGTGGTGGCCACTGCGACTTTGGAGGAGGCTGCAGCGCTAGGATGAACACCCCTCCCGCCTTCGAGTCATTCTTGCTGTTCGAAGGCGAAAAGAAGATCACCATTAACAAGGACACCAGGGTCCCCAATGTCTATTTGTTCACCATCAACAAAGAAGATCACACACTAGGAAACATTATTAAATCACAGCTGCTGAAGGAGCCACAGATGCTGTTTGCTGGCTACAAAGTCCCCCAGCTTTGGAGCACAAAATCATCCGCGTGCAGACCACACTAGGAGGCCTTTACCAATGCCATCACAGACCTCATCAGCGAGCTCTCCCTGCTGGAAGAGCGATTCCGGGTGGCCATCAAAAACAAGCAAGAAGGAATTGAATAGTGGGCTGGAAGGAGTCTTGCTTGGCCAGTACCTACCCTGCACCCAGCCCTTCTCCAGCACCAAGTGGAAGAGAGCAGCTTGTCGGAGTGGTGGGCCTCCCTGGAGATACCTGGAGAGCCTTTCACCCTTAACACCAGTGTGTCCTCTACATAGATTGTTTCATCTTCCTAATAAAGCGTGGAGGGAAAGAAAACAAAAACAAAACTGGGATCTCCCAGATGGTTGAGCTCTTCCTCAGAGCCTTCCTGCCCTCCCACCTCCCCTGAGGAGATACACTGGAAGGGAGTCTGCCTGAGTACCACAAGGTTGTCATAAAATTCATAAAATTGTCCCCTGCTTCCATAGCAGGCTACCCCCAAATGATATTATGAAATCCATCTTGCTTTTCCTCATCTTCCTATATCTCACCAGTAGGGGAATAGGGGATCATAAAACCATCTCTTCCTATATCTTATCAGCAGGGGAAGAGTGGAAATATATGACAAGAACATAGAGGCAGTGGGGAATTCTTGAGAGGCTGAGTGTATTCATTTTAAGATCTATGGGGATTAGGTACCTAGAAGGATTGTGGTGAAATACATATATAGGAGGGTTTTGTTCTGTGTATATGAGGCTAAACACCCCAGGCTTTAAGGTTTATGGGTTTTAGATGTGAGCTTCTAAATACGTGAAACTCCATGTCCAGTGTAGCCCAACAGAGAATCTAAGGCACATAAAGATGACATGATTTACCCAAAGTCATAATACAAATTTATTGCAAATAGAATTGACAAAGCCAGCCATTAAAGTTTTTTGCAAGCAGGAAAAGGGGCCTGCTTCATTTATTTTTGCTAATAAAATATTTTAAACCATTTATTTACACACACACACACACACACACACACACACACACACACACACACACAAATGTAAGTTTAGAAACCCTTAGGAAATATACTACAAATAAAGCATGAAAGGAGATCAGATAACTTTAGAGAGCAAAAGCCCTTCTACCACTTGGCATATCATTCCTCAATAAAAATGATTATTTACACAAGAAAGCAAACTCCCAACAATATCCAGGATCCTCTGCAGGAACAGGAAATACCAAGGCTTATAACTGATTAGTATGCTGCCCTCCCTTTACCGGGAGGTTCACTGAAGCCAGCAAATTAAAAAACACACTTATTGGTGCATGTATAAATTCTCAGTATGAAGTCATATGTTTCTTTGGGATTTGGAGTCCTCCTTAAGAAAATATATGTAATTTTTTCTAGTCTAGAAATTAAAAACCTTCATCCTTGGATTCCGTGGCTTTATCACCTTCCTCTGTCAAATACATGTAGGTCTCAGTCAAACCTTAGACTCAACCAGAAACAATACTCAATTAAGTTCTGGCTTAGGAAGACAAAAAAATAATAATAATTTTAAAAATTCTCATGTGATGGTTTAAAAATGTATCCACAAATTCTTCAATGCTCCTCTCATCAAGAGTAGACTCTCATTCCACTCCCCTTAGGAAGAGAACTCTTCAGGAGTGTCTCTGTGTGACTTCTGAGGCTACATTCATAAAAAGAACCTGTTCTTTCTCCTCTGGAGCCCTGAGTCATGGTGTAAGAAGTCTGGATACCTTATAAACTGCCATATTCGGGGTACCACATAGAGGGAGAGAGAAATGAACAAGGAATTCCACCTATTTGAGTCTTCCCAGCCCAGGCACCAAATCTGTGAATGACGAGGCCTGTAAGATAATTCTAGGTTAGACACCATCTGACTGCAACTGCTTTGATGGTCCTGAGTGGAAACCATCTAGCTGAGCCCTGTCAGGTCACACGACTGTGAGAGACAATAAAAATAAATGATTATTATTGGGCCGGCCGAGTGATGCATTGGTTAAGAGCTGGCTTGGGATGCCAGCGGCCCTGGTTCAGATCCCACATATGAGGGCCAGTGACACGGCCCTCTACAGCTAAGATGGTGAACAGCAGCTCCACCTGGAGCTTGGCTGCTGCAAGTCCCCAGGATGGAATAGCTGCAGCCCCTGCTGCAGTGGGCTGCCATAGGCTACAGTGAGTGGCCGGCAGCCAGTGTGAGCAGCTGGCAGCTGGTGTGAGCTGCCAAGAGCTGCTGTGAGTGGCCATCCAGAAGCCGGCGACCAATCGGCCTCACCCAAGAAGAGCACAATAATGATACCAACATGGGCCAGTGAAGCAATGTCCTCCACAACTAGAGTGAAGAACAGAAGGACAGCAACTTGTCTTTTCCCCTTCCCCGGTTCCCCAGTGCTGTTCCCCTCCCCCAATTCCCCAATAAAATCTTTAAAAATAAATAAACAAATGATTATTATTGTTATATGCCATGAAGTTGGGATGATTTGTTATACAGTCAAGCACTGCATAACCTACTTTTGGTCAAAGACAGACCACATATACAACAGCAGTCCCATAAGATTATAATGGAGCTGAATTTCCTGTAAGAAATGGAAGAATATGTGGTTCAGGAGGAATTATTTTTCTCTGATAGGAGAAATGTCTGTGGAGCTTGGCAATAGATTCCTTTGCACTCACAGCACCTCAATTTAAGCTCACAGATTACAACCCAGTCAGCCACTGAGCTGTTTCAGCACAGAGGAGCTTAACCCCCAGAGCTAACCTGATGGTCTTCATGGCTTTAAATTCTTTGTTGAGGACCTAAGATCCTGCACAAGGACACAGGGCCACAGGTGCTATCTTAACAAGTATTAAGTGCCACTGCAGTAAAAGGTGTCTATGATGGTGTGGAGCCAGCCTGTCCCTGTACTTCGGAAATATTTTCAGGTTGTAATGATGGAAAGCATAGCATTGACAAGTTTTATTCTTCCATCAGTTCAATACCAGAGAGTCTTTCATGCCTGGTAGGGTCAGTAGACCCAAAAATAAATTTCTAAACTCAATATGGAGTCCTCAGTTCTATACAGTATCCATGTTAAACAACTGTCTTGTTTATGAATACCACCAAGTTCTTAACCTGACCGCTGCTCCCACATGCAGTAGCTGAAACCACACTGCCATGTCAGTCCCCTCTGTGCCTTTATCTCTCCATCTTGATTTTTTATTTCTGCAGACTCAGACCAGGCCATCTTTCACTCCCTCCTGACTATTGTGATCCACACCTTATCCAGCCTGTTTCTCCTTGGTATTACTAATCAAACCAGCCCATATCCCTGTTCATTAAGCAGCATTGACAGATTTGATGTTTTATTTCTGACCTTATTAGAAGGGAAAAAAGGAAGGCCTTATGGGACAGTGTTTATAAAGTGTCCAGTAGTGTACAGTTATATCTTAGCCTTCACATTCACTCCCCACTCACTCACTGACTCACCCAGAGCAACTTCCAGTCCTGTGGCTCCATTCATGGTAAGTGCCCTGTACAGGTGCACCATTTTTTATCTTTTACACCACATTTTGACTGTACCTTTTCTATGTGTAGATATATTTAGATACACAAGCACCATTGTGATACAACTGTCTACAGTATTCAGAACAGTAACATGCTGTACAGGCTTGTAGGACCAATAGGCTATATACCATACAGCCTGGGTGTGTAGTAGGTTTGTGTATGTGCACTCTGTGATGTTTGCCTAACAAAATTTCCTAATGACACATTTTTCAGAATGTATCCTCTACATTAAACAATCTCTCACTTTCTAAATAAATAACCATAACATTTTAAGAAATAAATTTTTTATCTTTCTACTTAGTGGACTTCCAGTATTTTTACCTGCCTGGAAATTTTTTCCTTTCAGAGGCTCTCCCCCTTCCCAATTCACATGATTTTTCTGGAGTTGTCCACCAGGTAATTCAGAGTCCCCTGCCTCAGGGGCAGATATGTGGCCAAACCTCGCCTATCACAGTATCACATCTGCAGATAGTTATTTGCCCAAGACACGGGACAAGTGACCCAACACGGCCAATCAGAGACCTTTGGGAGAATCAATGCAGACTCTATGCCCTTTCCTCTATGTTTTCTAACTTTGGGGTGACATCTTTGTTAAGAGGAAGAAAGAGTTGGCGTGGAAACACAGAATGGACAAGAGAATGCAGAGATAGAGATGTGGAAAACAGTGAGTTGGGGAACTGGAGAGATAGAGTCATGGTATCTGATTTGAACCCTCACATCTAGTAATGTTGAAGGCAGGACCCACCTCCTTAGGCTTTTCATACATATGAATAAATAAATTCTCCTTTTTGCTTAAGCTTGAGTTTGGTTTCTGACACTTGCGGGATGAATTCTGTTTAATTCAATATTATTTTATAAAGAAGGGATCAGGAAAGAGCTAGAGAGATGAATACAACTTTAGCCAAAAACAAATTATAATTATTCATATAAATGCTACATGTCAATGATGGAAAACTAAATATACAATTCATTTTAAATATACTTAATCCAACTGAAAACAAAGGAATAAAAGTACAAAATTGAGGGGTCAGGATAAAGACTGGAATTTGACTTAAGAATTATTTTAGGATGTAAATATTACCTTAAGAGCCAAACTGAGTGGTTTAAAAAATTTATTATCTCACATTTCTATGGGCTAGGTGTGCAGAAGCAGCTTAGCTGGGTCATCTGCCTCAGGATCTCTCAAAATGTTGGTTGGAGCTGGGGTCTCATCCGAAGGCTCAAATGAGGAAGGATCTACTTTCAAGTTCACTTATGTAATTACTGACAGGATTCATATCCCCAGGGACTGTGGACTGAGGGTCTCAGTTTCTCCTTGGGTATTGGCAAGTGGATACCTTCAGTTCCTAGCAATGTGCACTTCACTAAAGGGCAGCTAACAGTATGGCAGCCAGCTACCATCCGATAAGCAAATGAAAAAGAGTGAGAGAGTGAGAGCAAGATAGAAGCCACAGTCTTTTATCACCCAATCTTAGAAGTGACATCCCATCACTTGGCCTTATTCTATTCCTTAGATGCAAGTCACTAGGTCTGGTCCACTCTTATACAGGACATGACAACTGGTAGGAATCATTGGGAGTCATGTTAGAATACTTCTCAGGGGTATTCTCACTTCACAGAGGGCCTCCACATGCTCTGAGCCTAAATTAAAGCCACAAGGGTCTGATGATAAAGTTCTTGGTATGGAAAGTAATGATGACAGAAAATCCTTTCAGGAAATTGAAGGCTCGGAGTTTCTGAAACCCAGTCTGCTCTAGATTTCCTATGTATCAGAGAATTATGTTCAACAGTCTTAGAAAATGAAAATTAGACCTTTTTCTTTCAGCTCATTGGTGAGCAGTTGAGGAATGAGAACAGTGGATGGAGAGTATGATGATACTAGACCTTCTTCAAGCAACAGGTGTGCCAGTATCAGAACTTTTGAGTCATAACGCAAAATCCACAACTTTCTTGGTCTCAAGGAAGATTGGCCTTTGACCAAGGCTTTCCATTGTGGCCATTCTTACCTGGCACCAGTGCTGAGGAATACAGGTGCATTTGGGTCTGTAGGAATGGTAGCTCTAAAGTTCAGAGTGGATGAATTGGTGAAATGGGTAGAACATCACCAACTATCTGTTCATCAGAAGTACTTGGCTCCCCTCTATTTCAAAAACAGTTTGTTCCTCCTTCTTTCTAACCACTGCTCCATAAAATCCTGTTTGGCTATCATATACATATTCCTCCAGCTAAATGAATCCATAAAACAAAACTGACATCATTGGAAGAGGTCATTGTTAAGCTTTAGAAAAAGACTATAATTATTCTTGTATGGCACAAGAAAGAGGATAAAACCATTTGCATAAAAATTATTCACTGCAGAATTTTTAAAGAGGCTTTAGGGTCCAGAGTACTTTATTCCAAAAATAGTTTCACTTTTCATAGAGAAGTATCTATAGAAGGAGTTGTTTATTATTTTTTAGTTACTTTTTCCTCACATAGAGTGGTATATTCTAGATTTTACATGTTTGATACTAATTCTTGAATAAGTGCCTCCATTTTTCTGTCTTTGTAAAAGGCAGTATGAGATTATACCTGAGAACAAGAGACACTAGCCAGTAGCCTGAAGAGCTCTCTTGTGAGCATGTTTGCTGCATGGGAAGGCCAAGGTAGAGTGTACAGTAACCATAGAGAATTTTCTCAGCTTGATTCAAGTTGCAAATGTGTCAAGTTCATTCAAGAACACACAAAAATAACCTACCATCTAGCTATTAAGCCAAGACATGTGAGCTACAAAAAAAAAAAATTGTGTCAGCAGAGAGCTGTGCTACAAAACTCCTCCCATTACCAAAACACTAATATAATAATTGATTTTTTTTAAAGATTTTTATTGGGGACGTGGGGGAGGGGAATAGCATTGGGGGATTGGGGAAGGGAAATAGACAAGTTGCTGTCCTTTTGTGCTTCAGTCTAGTTTTGGAGGATGTTACTTCACTGGCCTATGTTGGCATTATCTTTGTGCTCTTCCCGGTGAAGCAGATCAGTCACTGGCCTCTGGACTGCCACTCATGGTGGCTCTTGGCAGTTCACGCTGGCTGCCGGATGCTCACACTGGCTGCTGGCCACTCACTGTGGCTTATGGAAGCTCACTGCAGCAGAAGTTGCAGCCTACGCCATCGCCTGTGACTCAAGGCAGCCCTGCTCCAGGTAAAGTTGTTGTTCACCATCTTAGCTGTAGAGGGCGCACATCACTGGCCCTAATGTGGGATCCAAACCGGGGCCCTGCTGCTCAGAGCTGGCGTCCTAAGCCAGCTCTTAACCAACATGCCACTCAGCGGGCCCCAATTGATTCTTTATGGTTTGTTCTGACCTTCAAAATTGTAATCAAGCTCCTTTCATGTGCCTTCCCAAGTTGGTATGAAAAACATGAGCACAAAGTCTGAAACAAGGAGTTTTTCCATGAGAAGTGCCTTGAAAGCTCCTCCCCATTTCTGTAGCCTTCAAACCAAAGTATAGAAACAAGGTCAGAAAGGACACGTCTCCACTCTGTAGTCTCACTCACTGTTATCCATGAAAGGCATTTCACATGTGTTGATTAGAACAGCTCTCAAGTCTTGTGGCTAAAGGAGTGACACCATAGGTATACAACTCCAGGAACTCCAAGGCAGAAAATGTTCTTGAAGCCATTTTCAACTGGCTTGCTTCAATACATAATTCCTTTAGATGCAAGTATGACAGGGGACATGAGAGAGAGAAAAATGCCTGTTGGTCTTTATTCTCAGATCCTCCAACTCCATTGGGAGAGTCTATCCTTTCCACCTGCTCATGGGAACATTATACTTATATTTTCTCTTTCCTAGCCCCCTGCCTTGATAGTTGATTCTCAGGTATGTATTACTGATAACTTTCTATCTGGACTTAAGTTATTTTTAGCTATTTTATCTAAAATCCCAGATTAGACATTATGGTTATCTCCAAATATTAATTTCATTCCTCATCCATTGGGAAGCTGATGCACAGTTTAGGAGATGGACTTCATGCCCAAGACCCCCACTCCAGATAAGCTGTGCTGAAGCTTTTCAGTTTTCATTTCTTATGGGAGACAGCCTGGTGGCTAAGAGCACAGCTTTTGGTATCAGAGAGCCTGAGTTCTAATCCTAGTTCTGCCTCTTACTCTATCTGGCCTTCATTTTCATTATATCACATTAGAGATAACAATGGTATCCACTTTATAGGCATGCTGCAAGGATTAAATGAGACAAACTATGTAAATTTCTTTTAATAGTCATATAGTAGATGTTCAAAACTTGTCATAACATTAGAATACAGTACAAGTAGGATTCAAAACAAGGCACCAAATGCCATCATTATATTGGCAATACCAAGTTTGTGGAAACAGAGGGTTCTTGCATTTGGAAAGAAAAAAAAAACCTCAGGGAGTAACAAGGCAAAAGGTTTCAGAGTGTAAAAGTTAGGTGGGAAAAAGAAGCTTGGATGGGCTAGTAACTGGATAATTGGTTTGTGTGTCCTGTGGCTGGAATAATGGTGAAACAAGGAAAGCACAAACTCTTATACCTTTTGAATTCTTCTCCCAACCTCTCTTCGTCTGATGAAGCCATAACCAAATCTTAGTCCTAAGGTCATAGAAACCTGGAAGCATCAAGTACAACCCTCTCATTTTACAGATGGAGCAATGGAGATCTAACAAGGAGAAATGACTTCCCCACAGTCGTGTAACTGGTTTGTCATAGAAGTAGTGATGCAATAAGATCTCACTGCAGCCAGTCCAGTGCCTCTTATCCACCAACCAGACTCTAATTAGCTTTGATTATGATACTATCATGGAAGTGTCCCCAGATGTCATGACCTGCAGGTCAACTTTATATGTAATTAAAACCCAGTTTGAGGTTTTACTACTGAGAAGGCACATTCCATCAAAGAGAAAACAGTAAACAAATATTATTATTCTAACATCTCCAAGCCATTGAATCATCAAATAGAAGGTACTGACACTAGGCCATCAGTCTATATCAGGGATCCCCAAACTTTTGACATGGAAGAGTAAATCCTGTCCCTCACAACAATTTAAAAATTATTCAAGAGCCATAAAACAAATGAAATCACCATGATGTGAATCCTTTTAAAATTTTATAAATGGAACTATGATGGTTTTATTTTCATTTTCAATTTTATTTCAGAGCCACATGTACGTACCCAAAGAGCCGCATGTGGCTGGTGAGCTGCAGTTTGCCAACCCCTGGTCTATACATAAAACAGAGCAAATAAATGAAACATAAACAGGGCACAGGGAAGGGGAGGGATGTTGACTAATAAAAATGATGCAAGATGAACCAAGAGAACTAAAGATGCGCTCGCCACCCCACATTTACCATTTTGACCTTACGACTGTCATGAGACCCAGAACACAAAGACCTGCATTTCAACTCTCTCCCACTTACTAGCCGTGTGACTGGAGCCAGTGACCTAAACTCTCAGGCTCCAGGTTCTGCTTCTATAAACAGGAGATAGTCTGACTCACAGGAATGTTTTCATGAGGCATTAGAGAGAAATTGCTGATGATGTCCAGAGTAGGGCCTGGCCAACAGGGTTTGGCACTGCCTCTCCCAATCCAGGTATATCCAAAGATATTCATTTTCTGCGAAAGCAGTAATTATCTGTTATGCAGAAGGTCTTTTCTAATTGGGCTTTTGTTTTGTTTTGCTTTAATGATTTTTTCCAAATTAAATAGAGAGGAAAGAACTGGTTTAGATTATAGGGTCACCACAAAATAACTGAGCCTGTAGATATGACCTATTTTTATGCTGTCACAGCATAATTGTGAATATTTTCTTTGTTTTGGGAAAAAAACAGAGCTGGAAGGCTTCTCTCCTCTGCTTTGTAGGTCATACCAGGAAAGGCAGCTACTCTGACAGCTCTGGGGTCCTAGTCTGTGCCTGATTACTTCCTCTGACCTTCCTGGGGTTCCTCCCCAGAAGGCTTGCTTAGCACACTGCCCAACATTATTGAAATTTTTCTACTTATAATTAAAGCTCCAATCAAAGTTATCATAAGCGCATCTATGTTACTATTAAGAAACCTCGATACTATCTGTTGCTGGTGGGTAGAGTCCGGTGCATGCCTTTGTTGAATTCCACAACAATTTGTGGTAGATTATCTCCAAAAATTGTCACTAACTCACCTTACAAGAAATACTAAAAGAGGTTTGATAGGCTGCAAAAAAGTATTCCAAGATAGTACTTTGAATCCACATAAATAAAGTACACACCAGTTACAGTAATTATGTAATTATAAAAGATAGCATGAATGCTTACTGCTTTTACTTTCTTCTCTTAATTAATTTAAAAGGCAACTGTAAATATATATAATTGTATTGTTGAGTCAATAATATATTGAAGTATAGAATATTTGACAATAGCACAAAGGTAGTGGATTGGAGCAAAGCTACACTGAAATAAGGAAATGACAACAGATGGTAACTCAAATCCACAGAAATGAAAAGAAATATAAATGGCAAATAGGAAGGTTAATATAACAAGCTTTATAAATATATACTTGTGTCCTTTTTTCTCTTTGTTTTTATAGATTTGTTTATAGATGTAAGTTATATAAAACAATAATTATAACAATGAACTGTAACATAGATAGATGTAATATAACAGCTGTACAAAGGGAGAACAGAGAATAGAGGTATACAGGAGTAATAGTTCTATATCTGACTGGAATTGCATTTGTACAAATCTAAAGTCAATTCTGATAAGTGCTGATGCATGTGGTAAGCCCTAAAGCAATCACTAAGAAAATGACTCAAAAAAAATAGTAGAAAGGTTATTAAGGAATTGAAATGTTTCACTACAAAATATTCACTTAACACAGAAGAAAGCAGTAAAACAAAAATAATAGAGGGCAAGAAAGACATACACCACATACAAAACAAAACATAAAGTGTCATACATAAATCTAACTATATAATAATAACATTAAATGTGAATGAATCAAGCAATCTAATTAAAAGGCAGATATTGTCAGACTAGACAAAAGAACAAGATACAACTATGTACTGACTACAGGAGACATACTTTAAATTCAAAGATAAATATATAGAAAGTAAAAATATGGAAGAAAAGATATGCTATGCAAACAGCAATCATAAAAAACCTTGAGTAGCTATCCTAATATTGGACAAAATATATTTTAAACACAAAATGTTACTAGAGACAAAAAAGGACATTTTACAATGGCAAATTATAAATTTTCTTTGACAGTCAATCGGGAAGATAATTATAAACATCTATGTACCTAATAACAGAGCCCCAAAATACAGGAAGCAAAACTAAAACTTGAAAAAAGAAACAGACAACTTAACAATAATAGTTGGGATTTCAATACTTCCCTTTCAATAATGGTTATAACCAGGATATCAACAAGGACGTAGAAGACTTGAATAACTGATATACCAAGTAGACCTGACAGACATCTATAAAACACTCTAACCAAGAGCAGAGAAGACACACCTTTCTCAAAAAAACACAGACTACATACTAGGCCATAAAGTAAGCCTCAAAAAAATTAAAGGGATTGAAATAATACATAGTATGTTGTATGAGCACAACGGAATGAAATTAGAAATCAATAACAGAAAAATTTTGGAAATTTACAAATATATGGAAATTAAACAACCCACTCCTAAATTACCAATGGATCAAAGAAGAAATCACAACTGAAATTAGAAAATACTTTGCAATGGATGAAAAAGAAGACAGAATGCACCAAAATGCACGGGATGCAGCTAAAACAGTGTTTAAAGGGAAATTTAGCTATAAATTTTTTTTAAAAAAAAAGATCTGAAATTGATAACAATTTCCACCTTAAGGCACTGGGGGAAAAAAGAGTAAACTAATCTGAAAACAAGCAAAGGTAGAAAATAATAAAGATTAGAGCAGAAATTAATGAAGTAGGGAGTGGAAAAACAGTAAAGAAAATCAATGAAGTCAAAGTAAGCCACCGATAATCTCTTCCTGTACACACAGGTAGCTCCTCCCATCAAGAGGTGGGGGTCTATTTCTCTTCCTTTTGAATCTTGACTGTCATTGTAATTTGTACCAACCAGTCAAATAAGGCAGAAATGACACTTAAAGAGGCCACCATACTGTATAAATTCAGGATAGCCTGCTGTGAGAGAGGCCTAATGGAGAGGCCTGAGAGGATGAGAGGATACAGAGTGAAGATCCAAGCTTTCCTAACCATCAACTGAGAAATCAAACAAGGGAGGTAGGACTTCTGGAGCCTTAGAGGCCCCCCTACCCCCAACCACCAGCTAAATGTCACTTCATGAGGAATTTCTGCCAACACCATGTGGAGCAAAAGAGCCATTCGGCCAACCAATAGAACATTAAGGAATAGCACATGGTGTGTTAAGCCACTAAGTGGTGTATGACTGAAAACAGTTTTTAGATTTAGAGCTCATAAGTAGAGGAACTTACAATAAATGTTAGCTGAATCTCAATCTCATGCCTCTGTAATGTTTAAGATAGGACCTGATCTTCGAGTCCAGTGGTCTTCAGCCTCCCATAGATGAAATTAAATGAAAGTGAAGTTTCCCTGGTTCAAGTACAGATAGTGATGTTTGACCTCTCTAATGACCCCTCAGAATTTCCTCACAGCCAGAAATTTGAATAACCTAACATCATTAACACCATTTGAAGACCCATGATTTTAGTCGGTACTGTAATTTTACAAATAGGCAGCTCTGTAAAGGAGAGAAAGGAAGCTGCCCAAGTTACATAAAAAGTTACTGGCTGAGTTGTAATCAAAGTCAGGTCTCCTGGGCTCATTCAGTACCTCAACATCAGGGTTTTTTTGAAAACTACTTCATTTTGTGTCACTTTTGGGGCCATCTCTCACTATTGTAGGCCAGACAGAGTGTAACAGTTAAGACAGGCTTTGCAGCCACATTCCCATACTTGTGTGTGCTGGAAGCTCTCCCAGCAGCAGAGACCAACACTGAGTCCCTGGTATGGCACCATTCCCCAGGGTGATCAGCCAGTTACCTCATAGCAGGTTGACTGGACCACTTCTGTCATGGAAGGGGCAACATTATGTTCTTACTGGAATAGACATGTATTCTGGATACGAATTTGCCTTCTCTGCAATCAGTGCTTCTGCCAAAACTACCATCTGTGAACTGACAGAATGCCTTATCACATTCATGCTGCTCTACACAGCATTGCTCCTGATCAAGGAACTCACTTCCCAGCCAGTGACGTGCAGCAAATGGGCTCATGCTCATGGAGTTGACTGGTCTTGCCGTGTTCCCCGCCATCCTGATGTGGTTGACTTGGTAGGCTGGTGGAATGACCTATTGAAGACTCAGTTACAGTGCTTGCTCAGTGGCAGTGCTTTGCAGGGTGGGGGCAAGGTTCTCCAAGAGGCTATAATATGCTATGAATCAGCATGAGATATATGGTGCTCTTTCTCCCACAGCCAAGATTGGTGGGTCCAGGAGGAGTCAAGGTGTGATCTAGCTATAATAGTACTCCTCATAATCCACCAGCAATTTGTGTGCTTTCCGTCCCTACAACCTTATGGTCTGTGGATCTCAAAGTCTTAGTTCAGGAGGGGTCAATACTTTCATCAGGAGAAACAACAATGCTTCCACTGAACTGGAACTTAAGACTGCCTCCCAGTCATTCTGGGCTCATCATGCCTCTGAATCAACAGGCAAAGAAGATAGTTACTTTGCTAGCTAGGATGATTGATCCTGACCACCCAGGGGAAAGTGGACTCCTATGCCACAATGGAGGTAAGGGAGAGTAGGTATGAATTAGAGGGGATCCCTTAGTGTGTTTCTTAGAGCTCTTTTGCTTTGTGATTAAAGTAAATGAAAAACTATAACAAGTAAATTCAGGACTACATATGGCCCAGATCCTTCAGGAATAAAGGTTTGAGTCACCCCACCAGGTAAAGAACCACAACCAGTTAAAGTGCTTGCTGAGGATAAAGGGAATATGGAATGGGTAGTGGAGGAACGTAGTTGTACTCACAAATACCAGCTATGACCATGTGACTAGTTATAAAAGAAACAGGGACCATAATTGTCCTGTACTTCCTCATTTGTTATAAATGTATGTGTATACTAAGCAAATATTTTTCTTCCCTCTATTATTCTCTTATGATACAAAATAAGATGTATTAACTTTACATCATGGTAATTAATTATAGTTAACTTTATATAATAATATTCAAGCTTTAGGAAGTCACAAAGGGTGAACATCACCCAAGCATTTTGTACCTTTTCTGGGGAAAGTAATAGCGTATTTTTGGTGATAAGTGGGTTATTTGTATCATGGTATGCAGATGTATGGCCTTGTTATTGTCTTTATTTGGAGATTCAGTATGGTTTAAGAGGATGTGCGTAGGTGCCAAGTTGACAAGGGGTGGACTGTGATGGTTAATTTTATGTATCAGCTTGGCCAACTAACCAGAACTGTGATGGCTGATTTTATGGTTCCCAGTTTTTGTTCTAATACCAGTCCAAGTGTTGTTGTGAAGGCGTATTTTAGATGTAGCTAATATTTAAATTAGTAGATTCTGAATAATGCAAATTATCCTCCACAATATGGGTGGGCCCCATACAATCCATTGAAGGCCCTAAGAAAGAAAGACTGAAGTCCTCTAAAAAAGAAGGAATTCTGTAACCAGACCGCCTTTGGACTAAAGCTGCAACATCAACTCTTCCCTGGGTCTCCAGCCTGCTACCCTGCCCTGCAGATTTTGGACTTGCCAGCCTCCAAAACTTGTGAGCCAATTCCTTAAAAAATTTCTTTCTCTCTCTTTCTCTCTCTCTCTCTCTCTCTCTCCCCCCCCGTCCCCCTCGTTTTTTCTTTCTCTCCCAATATAAGATGATAGATGATGATAGATAGATCATACATACATACATACATATGTACGTACATTTTCTCCTATTGGCTCTGGTTTTCTGGAGAACCCTCACTGATAGAAACATTACATGAGCATGTGCTATTATTATAGTGTACTTTATTATTTTAAGTATCTTTATACGCCATCTCAATTTTCCTTTAGACTATTACATCAATTTTTGTCCATGGAACACTTCAAATCATATTATAGGTTTCATTATCCCTTTACTAAAATATAAGATCTTGAGTACAAAAACTGTTATATTCATCTTTTCATTCCCATAGCAAACAGCAGATGATCAATAAATAATTTTGAGTGAATGAATGCATGAATGGATGAACGAATTCTGCCTTACAGCAGACACAGAAATCCACTTGCTCTTAGATCATGTCACATTAGTCTGATCAACTCTGTCAATGTAACTGATGGCTAAGCTCTGATTATGCCAAAGGAAAGAAAGCTTGAAAACAACTATTTCAGTGATGAATCACTTATCATAGAATCCATAACTGCCTTGTCATCCTTCAGTTACCATCTATTAACTAAAATTTCCCAAAAGACCTTAATCATAACACAAAAATAATCTATTCAGGTGTCCAAAGTCAGTTACTATAATTCACAAGTAAGTTATCATCAGGCTGAAGGTGCTTAAGAACTATGAGAACATGCTTTCAAGAAACATGAGCAGCTCTTAAGACTTCATGATTTCTATGAAGCAAAGAGCCAGAAAGAATGCAGAGCTCAATAATCCTGAGTCCATCATCCTTCTATAACTTGATGGTGTACAATTAGTATAGTGAGCACTTATCTTACTACACCCAGCTTACCTATTCTTAGCTTGTTCTGTCTTACAATTTTAGCATATTTGCTGAATTGGTGCAAACCAAAAGACAAGCAGTATATTCAAAACAATCAGTACATACTTCCATGGGCAAGTGAAAATCAATTGCTGGAATTTCAACAGATATAGTCTTGTAATTATCATTATAATTAACAGTAATAATGATAAGTAATTTTCTAACTAGCAAAGGTAAAATCAATCATTCAACACTCAAAATTGACACATAATCTGAGTAGGAATTATAGGCTCAACTTTTTAGCTGTTTGGGAATCTAACAGGTCTCCTGTGACTTTGAGGAAATAAGCTTGAGGATTTGGGAAATTTAGTACATACTGAATCAGAGAATCCTATCACATTATAGCCTGCCTGTCTACCTCCATGTACCTCTCCATAAAGACAGATCATAACTTCAATATTATGCTTACTGTATGTGTCCCCACTTGGCACCAAAGGATGGCCGGTTAGTCAATGATGGATCAGATCCCACAAGAGGGACAACCCAAGCCAGACACAGTCACGTGGGTGCCAGTGGGTACCAGTGTGTACCAATAGGAGGAATCAGGAGTTGACAGAAATAGAGCATGAACCCTATTGCTTCAGGATCTGGCAGCCTGCCTGTGAAATGACCTATTGATGTAATAATATCTGTCCTCCTTGCATTCTTATCAGTAAGCCTTGGCAGAGGAGGTTCTGTCTCTTAAGGGGTGCATGACAATAACTTTATGGGACCTCCAGTAATGGCAGCTTACAGGTGTGGGTGATTTGGCCTTGAGCTATGTTTTTGGGTGTAAGATTCACAGACCATGGAAGCTATATTGACCATTGCTTATGTGTAAGATAATAAAAGGAACAGTTAGGCCCGATTTGGGGCTCTAGTCCACGAGGCTGGGGTCCCCTGGCCCCAAACTCTTTTCTCTCCTATTTTGTGTGTGTGTCTCTCTCTCTTTCTTAACCTTTCGCCATCCCTTCTCCACTCCCACCTGCTCAGTCATGCAGGAATGTGACAGAATCCCAGCATATCAGAAGATCAGAGATAAGAAAATTATCTACATTCAATCTCTTGAGAAAAGGTCAATATGCACAGATGTGGAAATATGCTCAAGGTATATTGTCACATTAAAAACAATAAATTGCAAGACAACACATATAATATCAGTTTTCCATAAGCATAACAACCACAAAAATAAAAACAAATAGAAAATAAGTTTTCTGGAAAATATATATTCTCCAAAATACAAATAAATAGAAGATATGTATTCTGGATAAATCCAGAAGAATATAAATCAAAATATCCACAGTGATTATTTCTGAGGGAATAAAGTGATGTAATGATTACAAAAATAGCACCAATTATTCTCTCTTCCTGTATGTAAGCTGTTTGCAATGTGATTTTGCAACTCCCACCAACATGTGGAGTCAGATTCTCCTTCCCTTGAACCTTGGCTGGTCTTGTGACTTGTGATGGCCAATAGAAGCAGCCGTAGTAGAGGTGTACCACTTACAAACCTAGACCTTAATCAGCTTCCACTTGCTCTTGTAAGGCTCTGCTCAGTTACGATGAGAACAAGCCCCAGACTAGCCTGTTGTGTGATGAGAGACATAGCCCTGACACTCATTGCCCTAACTGACAGCCAGCCCCACCAGATTGCAAATGAGGCTATCCTAGACCAGTCAGCTCCCAGCCAATATACCAGATGACCACAGACATATAAGTAACCTCAAGTGTGATCTTCTAAGCTTGATCAGCAGAACCACCCAACTAACAATTAGAATCATGAGCAATAATTAACATTTATTATTTCAAGTCACTGAATTTGGGTGTGACTTGTTATGCAGCAATTGTTCACTGATACACCCTAATAATGGTGTTGTAGACACAACCTAATAATCCTTTTCTATAATGTTACAATTTTACAATGCATATATTGCTTTTTAAATCAGAAAGTAAGATAAAGATTTTTTAAATACCTAGCCCTTTAAAGAGAAACAACCTAAAGGCCTGAAAGGAAATTGCCCAATTGGTTAGAACTCTGGCTGCAAGTGACAAAAACTTAATTCAAAGTTTAAGTAAATCAATTAACTTACTGATTCACAGGAATTCTGAGGCCAAGAGTGGAGTGTTCCCACTTTTGGTAACAGTTGAATTTAGGTGATCAAATCATATTTCTCTGGAGCATGTTTTGTTTTGTTTTTACATTGCTTTTCTTCGGGTTTGTCTTCATTCTCACGCAGGCACTCCTAAAAGAGAGAAGATGGACATCTATAGCTTTAGCAGCCTTCCATGTAAAAGAGAATCCTCCCTTCCTAAAAATTCTAGCAAAATCTCAGGATTCCTTCCAGTTGGCTCCTTTTGGGTCACATGCCCACCTGTTATTCATTGACTCTTGTTCTCACTGGCCAGGTCTATTCATATCCCATCCCTTAATCAGGGATGTGCACTGAATGGGAAAAGGGCAGTTACTCAAATGAAAATTGGGGCCCTGTTACTCTAAGAAGGGAAAAGTGAGAATTTGTCAGGGAAACAAAAACAAAGGCTCATAACACCCAAGGATAAGTAACTAGTAAGTGACCAAGCTGAGATGAACTCTCAGGACCTTCTAACCCCAGCACAGCCCAGGAAAATGCCATTCCACATCCTGGAACAATACAGTATATTCATTTCTTCCCTTGCAGGTTTCCTCTACCTAGACAACAGTCTTATAAATTATGAAATAGTCTACTGCTGTGAAACCTCATAACAAAATTTTGTGCTTTCGTAAATTAAAACGAAGTATTATAGCTATCGCCTGTTACTGGGAAGAAACACAATTTGCATTCGTTCATTCAATAACTATCTTGTGGCCAATACTACAGGCCTTAGACTGTTCTATGACTCCATCAGCCTATAAATTAAAACCAGTATAGACACCCTAAAAGGAGGTTAAGTTTAATTATCATCTCACAACCCATCTGTTTCACAGACCTTCCCAAGTAGAGAGGGACAGATACCTTATTACAGCAGAAGCATAGGGAGGCCATCATTTGATATGTGGAATGAACTGAGTCTGAGAAAATAAAACCTTTAAATGGGCTTTTCCTATAAATAACCTTCCTGCCTGTCGTGAAGTTTCAGAACATGCATGTATTATCCTTAGCCACAACCTCTCAGAGCAGTCTCCTGACTCAATATAAAGTGAAAGAAAATGGCCAGAAAGAGAAACCAACACACTCAGGTTCAGTGTTTGACTAGAAGTATGTCAGTTCTGGTCACCCACGAATGGAAAGGATTCTGACCCACAAAGTGGGAGGCAGAAACGTTTTTCTTCCACATATTTTGACATCACACAGACAAAGCTGGTGCTTATTGGAAGATATTTGATGTATTCCTCCTCCAATGCATTTGGTAATTAACCACAGACTGACTTGTAATGTTTCTTCTTTCTTTCGTTAGTTTGAACTGGAAAGTTAATCTTTATACTATGCTTTTCTCATGTTTGCTGCGTCTCCCCATTAGATCCATTGCCCTAGGGACTAGGACTCTGTATGAAGCCAGCAAAGACCAGTGGATTGCTCCCTGTGTGCTCTCTCCAATCGGCTGCTGCTAACTGATAGGATGTCAGAAATTTTGATGCCAGGGCTCTGTGAGAAAGAGGGCTGAATCCCCTAGTAACACCTACCATGAGTTTCATATGGTGGGGAATGGAGGATCCCAAGTCAGCCAGGCACTTGCCACATTGCAACCCCAACCCCTAGCTCCCTCCTCAGTTGATCCCACAACTTCATGTCTTTCATGAAACATTGATCTGTATTCTTTATCCAAGATTTAACCATTTGTATTAGTATGGATAAATAAATGTTAGGCTAGTATCCAACACATATGCAGATATTCTTTTAAAAAACAATTTGTTTTGTTTTCCAATCAAAAAGTTATCATGTGCTTTGTGCAGTAAATTTAAAAAATAAAGACTACAATAAATATAATATGATAAATAAAAATGACTGTAATTATGTTACCCAGAGATAACCACTGATAATATTTTACAAGTGTTCCTTGCTAGACAATTTATTTTTCTGTTTGGCTTCCCCTCAAATTTGGTTCATGCCAGTATATATTTTTAAATTATTTTTATAACAGCATTGTATCTTGAACATTTTAAATGTAATATACAATGTAAAAATAAAAACAGTGTTTATGCCAAATAATATTCCATTACGTGGATTTCCATATGTTGATTTTTAATTTATCTGAGGCTTTAGTTGTATTAAAATATACTGGTTTTGATGATTTAGGTAGCTATTTATAACTTTCCTGATAGCAGTAGGACTTCTCACTGCATTATTACAATAAATAAAACATTCTCAGAGGTTCTGTTTCCAAGCAGGAAAACATCTTGAATTAAAACCCAGCCAAGATAAGAGTCTGCCTTGGCATTACTGTTGGAAAAACAGATAATTTTATAAGGAAAGGAGAATAATGGTTGGGTTATGTGCATCTATTGGAATATGATTTGGAAATATATTATACTTTCATTTCTCTTACTGAATTAAGAATACACATAAAAGCTATCTAGTTAAATTCTTTTCTTTTTTTAATTAGTTTCAGGAGTACAAAACAATGTAATAGTTAGACATTTATATCCCTCACAAAGTTTATTGAGTGCTATTCACAATAGCCAAGACATGAAAACAATCGGAATGCCCTTCGGTAGACGACTGGATTAAGAAACAGTGATACATTTATACAGTGGAGTATTACTGGGCCATAAAGAAAAATGGTTAAATTCTTTTTTCCTTTAATTGCCCTTAGAGCCTCCACATCCTTGAATCCACAGGAAACGATTCATATTACCAGTAGGGAATTTCCCTTTAATCTCATGGCAGGTAACACAATCTTCACGTTTCATTCAGTCAATATTCCACAGAAGCAGCAGTTAGGAGTAAGATCAGGGAGAAAGGAGAGCCTGCAAGATCCAGAACATTCTAACAGTTATCCAAGTGATCACTTGTAGGCATCCTATGTTTCATAGACTTCAAAAGAAACTTTAAACCTAATTTTTATTAGTTTTGTTGTTACTTAATGTTGATCTACATTAGAAGTTCCTAAATTTAACTGTGCTTAATAATTACCTGGGGGCTTGTTAAAATTACAGATTCTTGGGCATATTAAATCGGAATTGTGGAGTAGAGAAGAAGGAAGCCAGAGAATCTGTAGTGCAAAAAGTTTCCCAGGTGATTCTAATGCAACTTATGGAAAACCACTTTCTCAAAACAAATAGAACTGAAAATCTCAGTCAATAACCTGCTACTTGGCCTGCTTGATTTGAGTCAAACATATTGAATAACTTATCTCAATGAAATAGAACCCTCCTCCCCAATGTTTATATATTAAACATTAACATTGTATTCAACTATGTTCTCAGCCAATGGTTTGTAATTCTTTCACTATCAAATCATAGATCTCTAAACTGGCCCTCCATATACAACCCAGAAATTTCTATAGTGGCCTCAGCAGCAAACTGGTATGTCTGGCAAACAAGAAATAACTAAGATTATTACCCTGTTCATATTATTACAACCAAGAGCAAAAAAAAAAATGACATTTTGGTTGGCCTAAATGGCTCTAGGATGGGAAAATACATCATGTCTGGTTGACATTTTGAAATACTAAAAATAGGTCAAGAATTCTCATCCACTACTGTACTCATGAATCCCTAGCGGGTTTGGGTTTGCTAGAAAGGAAAAGCATAAAGCATGTCCTGACTTAAGAAAATCCCAATATGATGAGAAGAACAGAATTTATTTCAAATAACGAAAAGAGAAGAATCGAAGATACCACATAAGCAAGGACTGGATCGGGAAGAAAGGATCTTAAGTACCAGAGGAATCTAGTGACGAGAAAAACTACATGAGAAATGGTTTATATAATGACATTAGCCTTGCAGATGGCAACTTGCCTACAATTGAGTACTTTCTCATGATCTTTATTTTAAATGTCTCATTGTAATACCACCTCTGGAGCCTGAATAGGTTAACCATTTTTGTCTGCTAATATGTTTGGGGAAATTTCTTCAAAATTTGATTTCAACCATAAATCAGTCAGAACACTCAACATAAAATCCACTTAAAGAAGCAATTATAATTCATTCTGTCCTGCCTGTTCTAACTTTTCACTGCAGTAATCCAATTGTGAATTATCCAAAAGATGTCACTTGCAGAACAGTTTGTCACATATAATAAAGAGGAGACTGATCAGTTAGCCAACATCATTTCTCTATCTCATTTTGGAAAAAAAAATTGTTTTAATGTAATGGAAACATCAGCATTTAGAAAACAAACCATATTGAACATTGCCATTAATATAAATATATTTTAATATTACATATAACTTCAGATTATTTTTGTTACAAAAAAAGAATTTTTATTACATTTACTGGGATGACTTTGGTTAATAAAATTTTATAGGTTTGAAGTACACAATCATATATCATCTATAATATATCATCTGTGTATTTGCCTTGTGTGTTTATCACCCAAAGTCAAATCTCCTTATCAACCCCTTTTAGCCTTTTCTACCTCTTCCTCTCCCCACTTTCCCTCTGTTGTCTGTGTCTATGAGTTTTTGTTTGTTTGTCTTGTTCATTTGCTGCTTTCAGCTTTATATTCCACATAAGAGTGAAATCATATGGCCTGACTTATTTCACATAGAATGATAATCTCAAGATCTATCCATGTTGTGAATGGCAGTCTCTCATCTTTTCTTATGGCCCAGTAATATTCCATTGTATATATGTACCACATCTTCTTTATCCAGTCATCTACCAAAGGATACTTCAGTTGTTTCTATGTTTTGGCCACCGTGAATAATGCTGTAATGAACATAGGGATATATATATATATATCTTTATGGATAAATGTTTTCAAATTTTTCAGGTAAATCTACAATGAAATACTACCTCACACCAGTTAGAATGGCTATTATCAACAAGACAAGTAATAGCAAGTATGGAGAGGTTGTGGGGAAAATGTAACCCTCATACACTGCTGGTGGGAGTGTATATTGGTACAGCTGCTGTGGAAAAAAGAATGGATGCTCCTCAAAAAAAAAAAAAAAAAAAAGAATAGAATCACCATATCACCCATCAAAATAAAAAAAAAAATTATGCTACAATTCCACCAACCAGAGAGAAGCACAGTTAACACCTTGGTGTACGTAACCTTCCAAATCTTTTCCTAAGTGTATCACATGAACACGCACGTGTGCGCGCACACACACACACACACACACACACAGAGTTACATTTGTATAACATATGATAAAAATTTAGAATATAAAATTATACATGTATTTTTATAAATAAGGGATTATACTATACATACATTTTGCAATCTGCTTTTCTTACTCTACATGTGAATATATTTTTCCCATATCAAAATATTCATCTACAATATTATTTTTAATGGATAACTTGAATTCTACTACACAACTCCAAAACATTCATTCAACCAGTTCCACATTGTGAGACATTTAGATTTTTTTCATAAATTGTTTGCTATTATACAAAACACAGTAAAAACATCAAAAATATAAAAGATTTTTTTACCAGTATTGATTACATTCTTAGGATAAATTTCTGAATGTGGTATTTTGGGGCCAAGTGTGAGCTCACAATATATGTAATGCCAAGTGTTACCTGGCCCCAGCCCAGCCCAGAACCATTTACCTGAGTTCTTTACATGAGGAGGAGTAACTATGAGGCAAGCCAATCTTCGCTAAATAATGTGGGTCTCCTTTCCTAGCACACACTATAGTGCTAGCACTTACTGAGCAGAAAGACCTCCCCTCACAGGTGAGACTGGGCAGGATCAATGAGGTGAGGCAGGGGAGAACCTCACCAGGAATATTCCATTCATTCATCCCATAAGCAGGTATTAAGCATATACTTTGTGCCAGGCACTATGCTTGTGCTAGTTATTCAGTTTACTGACAAGCATTTTGAACAGAGGTAATCATGGATATTCACAGAAAATCCTGGAAGGGTGTGATAGGTGCTGTGAGAGGGTCTTGTGTAGAGTTCCCTGGAAACAGAAAGGACAAGGTGGCAGGCTCTACATGAAATGTCAGAGTTTGGGTCATAAAGAAGATCATCTATTCTGAGCCTAAAGGAACAGTAGAAGTTTCCCAAGTAATCAAGCAGACAAGGCAAGGACATGACAGCCAGAGGGAACAGATATGCAAAGGCTCAGAGGCCTGCATAAGAATGGCACATTCTGGGAAATGGCAATAAAATTACAGCTACAGTAAGGGAGCACAGATCCCAGCTATAGACAGGACATGAGGATGGCTTTGTAACTGGGGCAAGACCTCAAAGGCTACTAAAATGCCATGTTAGTGACTCCAGGCAATAAAAGGTTTTTGAGAAATCTTTTTCCAAGAAAAACAAAATGAGAAGGAGATTTTTCATCTTCAAAGGCATGATCTCATCTGACCATACTGTGAGTGTTAAACATAAGGCTTTGGAGCCACCTTAAGCTGGAGATAATAGTATCTATCCGACAGGATTGTTGAGATGGTTAAATAAGTTGACATTTGTAAAGAACTCAGCAACTGCCTGAGCTATATTTTGCACTCAGTAAATAGCCGATGACACAATGATAGGCATCATATATTATTATTAATCCTCACAGCAACCACTTGGAGGAGGCTAACAGGAAAGGAAAGTTCTAAAGGGCCAAGTGTCTTGCCGAAATTCCAGAAGATAGATAGTGGAGAGGCTTGAATTCAGCATCAGGTTTTGTGTCTCAAGGTCCACTGCTCTCTTGTTTTTTTAACATCACAATGTGTTGCCTCCACAGTGACCTAACTGGCTGGTACAATTTCCCTTGATATTCAGCCCAGATACAGCTATCTGGAACTCCTTGTAAAAGACCCTCTCTCCAACCCCTCCAGGAGAACAAGGCTAAGAAAAAAAACACAGAGTTGGGCTAACCATGAGCCTGGTTTAAAATAACATCATTGTAAGACATTGTAACATCAATGCAGCAGTAATAACAAGAGCATTACAATTGCTAACTGTTACTGAGCACTTACTAGGCGCCAGGCATCACACTCTACATACCTTATACAATGTAACAACCCCCACCCGAAATTAAGTAGTGTTGTACGGATGGACAAACTGAAATTTACAGAGGTTAAACAATTTACCCAAAGCTACAAAAAAAGTTAAGTGGTAGATTCAAACATAAACCACATCATTCCTAAGCCAGTATGTTTAACCTCTGTAAACATTTTGTCTAAACAATCCAGATAGCCCACCTTTTCAACAACAACAAAAAGAAAATTCTACATCTTGACAGAAGTGATCATCAGCTTTGATACGGGCTTTTTCCAGAGCTGACACTTCTGTCCTGGTCCCAGGAATCCCTGGCTTATTAGGCCGCAGGGTGACCCTGGCATGTGGCCATGCTGTCTCTTGCAGGAGGGCAACCTGCCATTTGAAAGGCTACAGTGGAAAGGCACTTTGCTACTGTAATGGGCTGAAAAGAACATCTGCAATGGAGTACCACTGCCTGGTGGTGATGAATAGCAGACGAGAGTGACATTTCCTCTATCAGGTCGTATCCTCCATGCAGAGGAGCAAGGAGCACCTGAAAGCAAGAATGATTCAGTGAACTTGCTTTGGCAATCTGCAAAGACTTGATTCTAGACTCACAGCAGGGAAAAACATACTTAAATCTTGCCCATGGAGCTCCCCAGGAATAAAATCTATCATATCGCTGTAGGGGGAGAGAGAGATCAGCTCTGTAATTGTGTGCTGCGCCCAGTGACCAGTCACTGCTGTCAATATCAAAACTTCCCCTCAATGTGTAAATAGATGCTACCAGCACCACCTGTGCATGCAACACAGTGCTGACCAACGGGAAGGGGAGGCTCCACTGAGCCCTGAGCAGCTTTGATTGGATAGGAAACAACCTCCATACACAGAGGATGAGAGGAGGTGTCAGTTAAAGGCTACAAACTGTCAGGAGGAATAAAAGCAGGATTCTAAGAGGAAGAACACACTGAATCCATCTTCCCTCATGGTCAGCCATTGTCTCCCTAAAGTGAATGTGAGCTCGCTCTGACACCCAGCCTCCTGTGCTGTGGAGGCAGGTCAGGTGCATAATGGTACTCATATGGAGGGGAGGGGTGGGCGCAGAAAAGCTTTAGCAACTCCTTAGCACCCCATCCCCTTCTCTAACTGTATTTCCCACCATAAGTCCTAATCTTTGTGGAGACCTCACCATGTGCTAGGCACTGTGCCAAGTGAACTTCAAGTGCAAAACAGCCCTCCCAAGTGGAGACTACTATTACCCCTGTTTTACAGATGAGCTCTTAATAACTTGCTTGGGGTCATCCAAATCATTGTAGCTTTGCCAAGGTTTACATAGAGCCTTTTAATCTGAGCACTAGGCTCTCCTACCTCAAGTGCCCACACTGGGTTCTGCCCTCGAAGATCAGTGCTAAATCACTATTTGTCCAGAATGGGGTGATACTGAGCCTTTCTTGATTTCCCAGTTAATTTCCTGCATAACATTCATCACAATGTGGGACATATTTTAGACATATTGTATTGCCTCTTTGTTTACTTATAATCATTCTGTTTTCCTCAATAGACTGTAAGCTCCCAAACAGCAGAAATCTTATGTGTCATGTTTACCAACAACTCACCAGCACCCAAAACCATGCCCAGCATGTAAAAGGATTTGATTATGTATTTGTTGAACGAATGGTTTGCAATGAACACTCTTGGTTTAAGTAGTTGTAAAGATCATGATCCTCTGAGAGGCAGGGCCCATGTTTCATTCATCTCTGTGCCCTGTAGTCTAACTCAGCGCCTGACCCCTAATGAGTAAGCAATTCATGCTCATTGCCATGTGCTATAATTTTAAGAGTAGACAACTACTGGGTTGTCAGAAAAGTCATAACATATTTTTTTTATTTTTTCATTGCAAAAATGGGTCATGACTTTTCCGACAACCAATACTTTCTGGAGCAGACAGGCCTGAGCTCAATCATGCTAATTGTGTAACTTTGAGAAATTTACTTAAATAATCTGTTCCACCATTGTAACCTCTATAAAATGATAGGGTTAAATGATAGGGTTTGGGAGAGAATTAAATGATAAAAAAGCCTGGCACTTAGTAATATGCTAACATTAGCTGTTAAGTTCTTTACTTTCTGTGTCTGGGGTAATGTCACACATTATAGGCTCAAAAAATGTTTGTGGAATGACAGGAGGGAAAAATCAGTTCCCAGAGGGGATCCCCGGGGGCTCCTGGTCATGTGGCCAAGAGCACGCAGTGCAGGGGTATGGGTGGTCTTAGCCCATGGTTGTTGGTTGAATAGCAGTCTCCTCTCCAAAATTCATGTCTACCCAGAACCTCAGAATGTGATCCATCTGGAAATAGGGTCTTTGAAGATATAATTAATTAAAGATCTCAAGATTAAAAAAAAATGTCCTGGATATAGGGTGGACTCTCTTCCTTCTAAGAGGAGAAGACACGGAGCCACACAGAGGGCAAGGCCATGTGAAGACACAGAGACAGAGCTTGGAGTGATGCTGCCATGAGCCAACGTGTCCCTGGAGCCATTGGCAGGTGGAAAGGCCAAGGATTCTCCCCTGGAGCCCTCACAGGGAGCAGAGCACCACTGAATACCTGGATTTCAGACTTCTGATCTTCAGAATTGTAATAGAATACTTTTCCATTGTTTTAAGCTTTCCAGAAGTTTGAAGTAATTTGTTATGGCAGCCCTAGGAAATGAATACAGTAGGGAATATAAATGCTATTTGAGAACGCAGCTTAACTTTAAATATATAAACAAGCAAACAAACAAATAAATTCAGAACAACAGCAAACAACCTGTATTTAAATCAGTTCAGGTGCTTCTCTCTGGGAGCAAGCTTAATGAGTAAAAGTCTTACTTAATTCATAGACAAGATGAATTAGAGAGCCAGGACCTTATCAAAATGATCCATCACAAGGTCTCCTTAAAAAAACAAAATTCAATTTAGCAAAATGTGTTTGCCCACAAATTTTCACCCCACACTTAGCAAGCAAACTAAGACATAATTATAAAAACCATTGTCCTTGAATCAATCATGTTCCTTTTCTTCGCCTGATGAAATGAGATGGCCTCCTTATTTATCAGATATCTCCTTGTGACCTTTTTTTAGTAAATGATTTCATTAAAGTATAACAGATACAGAAAAATGCCCAACATATATATGTGTGTGGCTCAATGAATTTTTCAAATTGTTCACACCCATATAATCCCATATAATCCCCATATAATCTTGCCATATAATCAGGCAAGAAATAGAGTGTGCCAGCATTCTAGAAATCTCTCTCCTGCCCCCTCCAAGCCACTGTCTAGATCTCTAACACCTTTGATCAGTTTAGTCTGTTTTGAATATGTATATTGGAATCATACAGTACTTACTCTATGTCTGCTTGTTTGTCCAATATTACATCTCTGAGGTCATCCATATTGATGCATGCATGGTAGTTTGTTCTTCTATATTTCTATGTAAATATAACACAATTTATTTATCCGTTCTGCTGATAAAATTTAGGTGGGGTGATTCCAATTTTGTGGCCATTAAAACAGTGCTTCTATAAACATTTTTATATCAGCCTTTTGATGCACACGTGAACACATTCCTTTGAGGTAGTCAACACACCAGTGCTGAATTATTGGGTCATTTCTAATACATACACATGTTCAGCTTTCTGACATGTAGTCAACTGTAGCCATTTTGGTGGATTTGTAGTAGTATTTCACTGGGATTTTAATTTGCATTGCTATGGTAATTAATGATGTTGGGCACCTTTCAAATACTGATTGTCCTCTTTTGTAGAGTGCCTATACAAGTCTTTCCATTTAACAAAAAAAATCAGATTTCTATTCCTTAATATATTTTTAGTTTCAGGTTTCCCACATAACCATTTTACATCATGTGACAAACATTTATTCTGCTGGAGTACTATAAATAAGAGGTAGACTACAGGAATTCCATTTTGCCATGTGGTCAGACTACTTCCCTTTGTTGTTTGACAGACAAAAGCCTTAAATAAGGCTGCTGGGTCTTAAGACAAGAGGTCTATTTGGGGTCACAAAACTGGAGATACTGCTGCAAACAAGCTGTGGACTTCCTCTGGGAGCCAGTGGGAAACTATTTTAAGTTTCTCTCTCTCATCTTTCTCATAAGTAATTTGAATGCATCACATGATTCAGGGTCCTTATAATGAAATGGATTTAAGACCTCCAAAATTCTCATCTTTTTCTCAGCTTGTGGGGAGCTCATCCACCAGTGATGACGTTGTCTTGATGGGTGCATGTGAAGTTTTCCACCTGCAATCCTTGCAATGTTTTTCTATGTCTTTTTTTCCAAGGAAAAAGAATTGATATTCTTTCTAATTTTCACTTTGCTTTCAAAGAAAATATTTTGTTATAATCAGTAAATTGGTTGGCCTAGATCTGATTTCCGTCCTTACTGGTGCTTTCTCTACTAATCACTGGATCTACCAATTTGGACTAGTTTGTCTTCATTGATGGTACAACGATTCAGTTTTCCAGGACTTTGTGTAAAAGGCACTTAAAATAGTAATTTGAGTTCTCTTGAAGAGTGGAGAAACTTTTATGCTCAATAGAGATCATGGTTCCCATTGACATCTTAGACTTTGGGTCTAGAGGCAGCTGTGTAGAAAAACCCTTGGGAAAAGATCTGCAGAACTGAAAATGCAGTCCTTAGTGGTATTCCCAAATACCATTGAAAATGCAGTCCTTAGTGGTATTCCCAAATAACATTCTGAAATGTTACCTCTGGGACACCCCAGAGCACACAGAGTCTCAGAGGAAACTAGATATAAATCAGGAAGGGCAAATTTTTACCACTTATCAAGCCCTTCCCTCAATGACAGACCTAAGTTTCTACCTGGGGTTTATACCCTGAAGCTAGTGGTAGAGATCTGAGCCTAAACTGGTGACAAATAGCTTTGTTGGTTCTGCTTACAAATTATATCCTAATTAAATAATTAAAAATATATACAAAGATTTGCAGTCAAGGATGATCATATCAGCATTATTTATAATGGTAACATATTGCCAATACCTAAATATTAAACAATAAAATATTGGAGTTATGTTTTTCCTTATTTTTGCTTATATGTTTTCTTCCTATTTTCCCACAAAAATATGCATTTCTTGTTTAATTAAAATACATTTTTAAAAATTAAGTGATATTAAAAATCAGGTTAGATAAATAAAGAAGAGAATACAGCAGCATAACTGCAAATAAGTATTTCATAATCTTTGAAACAGGACTCTATGATGAGGCAGGATGGGGCTGGGTGGAACTAGGCTTCCAGTTGAAGTAACTTCCTTTAGAAAAGGAGGGTAATGGTTACAACAATAGGTGAGGCAGCTAGTTCTTGCAGAGACTCTTGTTCAATAAAAAAGAGTAACAATAGATTTGTCCTTGGGTCTAGTGATAGTTACTATTTAAGTGCAATTAGATGTCAGATCATGTGCCAGACATGATAATTATGTGCAGCACTTAATTTGGGCAAAGATGTGATGCAGACACATTTTATGGTCTACAGCTCCATCTCCCCAACAACTCCAATCTTCCCATCTACACTATTCCTCCCCACCCCCATTCCCCACCCCCAATCCTTATTCCATACCTTATTCCCAGCCCTCTGAGTTAGGGGCTGAGTGTCACCATACTGCCCTCCTGTTCACCGGAATTATTACCTCATCTCTGCTATTCATCTCGAGAATTCTGGACCTTCTCACCTACCCCTGCAGCCATGATATGTACAGCTAAGACACTTATTCATTCATTCTTCCATTCAACATTGAGTCAAGACCCAAACTCAAGTAGGCCAACTCCAGGATTATGCTCTTCACCTTTCTGTTCTACTAGCCTTGGCACACACATGAACTTTGAGCTATAGACAGGGCTTCAAATCCCTGTGCTGCCAATTTCTAGCTGGATAGAAGCTTGGACAAATCACTAAGCTCCCTAAGTCACACTGCCCCTATTCGTAAAATTGGGTTTGCTGATGAGTTTACTGGAAGAGTTAAATTAAATAAGGCAATGTAACAAAAGTTTTTGCACAAATACTGACATACAGACAAATGAGCTTGATTGATTATAATCGAACTGAAAAATTGGCCCATCAAATCAGGTTTCTGAAAGAAAAATTTACTAAGTGTTAATTGCAACATTTGGAAAGTGTCAGAAAATGAACCATGTAAATGAAGCTTTTTGGTAAGAACATAAATACAGGTTTCTATTGAGGTCAGTTTGTCCCTAATTATCCCAAATCATCATTTTATAAAGAACTAATTGAGGGTCTTCTGTTCTGAGAATTAAGTGTCCCCTCTACCAATTTTTTTCTGACCTGCCTCTCTCTCTCTGAGATATTATCCTCTGATCTCCTTGATTCCTCCCCGTAAGATTTAAAATGGGATATTGTGTTATCACTATATCATACTCAAAAGTTTGACACAATATTTGAAAGAAGAAAGGTCCCTCTGAGATCATCCCTCCCGGTGCTCCTCAGTCATTAACGTGCAGACAAATAACATGGGGCTCCTATTAAATAAAACGCAATTTCCGATTCAGGTCTGAGGTTGGGCCTGAGAGACTGCATTTTTACGCAGCTCCCATGTGTTGTGATGCTGCTGGACTAAGGCTCACACCTTGAGCACAACAACAGAGCCCTAGTCCTCAAATGTCCCCATATATCTGACTCACTTGGAGCTGTTGAAATATTAATGCCTGGTGCTCTTCCCCAGAGATTCTCATTTCACTAATGCAGGGTGCAGCCTGGAGGGTGGGTGTTTCGTTGTTAGTAGCTATACATACAAGGTTTTTAGGAAATGGTAGCACATTTTTCTTGAAGTATTCATATATCCTTAGTGTACAGAATGTGCTGTGATCCCCAGAAACAAAACAATAGATGTGTGCACATACAGTACAGGTTGCTTTCTGTCAGGTGAAGTCCCCACTCTAGGGCAGCTGCTACTTATTAGGGAATGTACTCTGCACCAAGTACTTTGCTGAAAGGTTCATATATTTCACATGACTCTAAGACAACCATCTAGGGTAGGTATAACTGTACCCATTCACATTTCACAATAAAAAAAATTAAGTGATTTTCCAAGCTAATATTATCAGTGAGAGACAAAGCTGGCATTCAAAACCAAGTCTGTCCGATGGCAAGTTTTGGCAAAGTGTGTGTTTTTTTTATTTTTTAACAGTTTTGTTGAGGTATAACTGACATACCATAAACTGTGCATATTTAAAGGGTATGATTTGATGAGTTTTGAAATATGTCTACATCTGTCAAATTATCACCACAATCAAGAAAATGCCTCTATCTATCTCCTCTAGAAGGTTTCTTATGACTTTTGTCATTCCTGTCCCTGTCCCCACCCCACCCCCAGGCAGCCAATATCTTTCGGTTACTATACCTTGATTTGCATTTTCTAGAGCTTTACATAAATAGAATCACAGACTGCCTTTTAGTTTGGTGGATTTCTTTTACTCAGCATATTGATTTGAGATGCATCCATGTTGTTCAGTGTATTAATGGTTCTCTCCTTTTTATTGCTGAGTAATATTCCATTTTATGGATATACCACAATTTATTTATCCATTCAATTGCTGATAAAGATTTAAATTGTTTCCAGCTTGAGACTACTATAAATAACACTGCTGAAAGCATTCACGTAATATATTTTTGTGAATACATGCTCTCATTTCTCCTAGATAAATAAGTAGGAGTGGAACAGCAGGGTCATATCTTATCTGAATTTAACTTTTTGAGGAACAGTGAGATTGTTTTCCAAAGTGGCTGCACCATTTTACAGTCTCACCGGCAGTATATGAGAGTTCCAGTTGCTATTCATTTTCGCCAACACTTGGTATGATTTAGTCTCGTTAATTCTAACAATTCTGATGGATATGTAATGACATCTCATTGCAGTTTTAATCTTCATTTCCCCAGTGACTAATGATGTTAAGCATCTTTTCATGTTCTTATTTCAAGTGCAAGGTTTTATACTCAACATCACTGTTTCTCAAACAAATATGACTCTTTTTAAATGAAAAAATAAAATTATACCAATCCCTGAACTTTACTTAAATAACTTTTATAGTGACATTTAGTTTTATTATAATATTAATAAAATACCAATATAAAACCAGGAAAACATTTCTTTTACTTATAAATTTTATATGACTATAAAAAAATTAAAAATTAAATCCAAACAAAACTAAAAATTCACACTAATATAAATACTAATGAGAAATGATGATGTTTGCTGACCCTAAGTCACCACTTGTACGTTTCCTTGAATTGTCCATATAGGTAATGCAGGTGACCTCCCTTGGCAGGAATTCATAATTTATGTGTAAGGTCTGCCTTCATGCTTCAGCCTGTGATAATCAGGGTAGTTCTTCTTGGCTCCAACACAGTCCTAAGCACCAACGCAAATGTGGGCCCTGGCATTACATGGCAATACTTGGTTATAAGGAGAACCAGATGATTCAAAACATGCTTATATGTTGTGCCATTTCCATCAAAATGAAAAACATAATATTGAAATACCCTCACAGCAAACAAGTCATCCCCTAAAGACAGGGCTGTGGGTTTCAGCTTTGGTGCCCATCATTTTTAGAAGAGCTCTATGATGTGACACAGTGTCCTGTGCTTGACCTGACCACCCACTCCCTTGCATCCTGGGTCCAATACTCCTTGCCCTGTCCCACAGCTCTAATGGTTCTCCCAACAACTTATATTTCATTATGTCACTTGATTCCCCTCCCCCTACCAAAGCCCTGCAAAGAAGGCAGGGCACCACCCTGATTTACAGCTGAGGCAACTGAGGCCCATAAACTTAGGTGGGCACTTTCATGTTTACATGACGGAACCCGGTGGAATGGAGAGTAAAGCCAGTTCACCCAAGACCAACTTATATCTTTTTTCCTGCATCAGATGACTTCTCTGGCATTATTACTAGAAGAAACATTCTGGAGAACATACACACCTGGAACCTTTTTAACAGCTCTTCTTATGATCAAACAACCAAATGTTTTCCACCCATTTCATTTCCATGAATCCAAAACAGACTCAGTGCACTTTTCCCTATAATTCATTTCCTTTCTTTTTAGCTGTCTCTTTATCCTCTTCAATAGGAAACACATAACCCTAGGCACACAACTGGGTATGACACAATCCAGCTGCCACCCACCATGAAGCTCTCCCATCATGTAAAAATAAGGATCCCTTCCTCCCCCATCCCTATAGACAGAACCCTGGTGTTTTCACAATCACACCAGCTTTCCTTGTCCTCTGTGTGCTCACAAATGTCATTAAGGATGTCATATTGCTTTTCTAAGTGGAACTTTTCAAATAAAGCTCTAAAAACTATTACAACAAAAACAATGACATCTGCCATTCATCAAGCTTCTGTTTCATGACAGGCACTATGCTAAAACTCACATGGACCTCATTTCCACATCATGGCCCGGACAGGTAGATACTATCTTACTCCCATTTGGGAGATACTGCAATGAGTGCAGAGTGACAGTTTTTCACAGCTAATAACTAGTGGAGCCAAGAATGAAACCCTAGTCTTTTAAGTGCCAGTAATGCATACATTTCATCATTATGCTAATATCACTTCTGATAAGTCTTCCCAATTTCTGCTGGCTGTAAGGGAATAGTTTCTCCCTCTGAAAATTCATAGCCCTTCAATTATATCTCTCCTACCCTACTTAGCACTTCTTACCTTGTACTATCTTGAATCATGGGTCTCATACAGGGCTTAGCACACTGCTGTACCTGTAATACACTTTTAGCAAATGTCTATTTGTTGTTTACTTGTTTGTTGATTTGCTTGCTTGGCTAGCTAGCTGGGTGGGTAGAAACGTAAACGAAGAGAACCCAGTTGCTTCCATCTGCCTAGTATCCTTATTTCTGGAACTGGCACCCACCACCATCATCACCTACTCCATGAGTAGTCAATCATTGTGCCCACTCCCTTCCCTGTCACGTGAACAGAATGATTCCTGAATTTCCCTGCAATAGCAGTTGATCCAGAATGGGTAGTTGACCCAAGCAGACTCTTTTCCTGAAGCCATACATGGACACAGGCAGAGAGAAGTACCTCTTCCTTCTGGAATGGTTTAACAGGGACAATGTGACTCTGAAATGATCAGAGCTCATGTTTCCTCTTGAGGAGATAGCTTGCATGTAGGATGATAGAAATGTCATTTGAACTCTGGATTCAGCCAGCCATGCCTGAAGCATGAACTCCACCAGACATATTAATTAAGTGTGCTTTGTTTGGCTTATACTTATTTTGAGTATTGACCACTTCCAATTTCAAGTGTACTGAAAATTACAAAGGCCTAGATAAGGACAGTTTTGTTTATATAACCTATAACTCTTTGTATTAATACTATGAAACCAGCAACAGTATATAAGAAAGGTAGACATGACACATGAGTTTTATGCAATTTATCATCATTCATAGGACAAATACCATTTAACACGCCTTTGCTATCACGGCACTCATAGAAGTCTTCCTCTCTACTCTTTTATTTATATTCTTATGCATTGAAAAGGACAATTTATTTTCTCACCTAAATGAAATGTCCAGGAGTAAAGCTGATTTCAAGGTAGACTCAAACAATACCATCCAGGACCTGGCTTCTCCCACTCTTCTATCTGATTCCCCCCTTGTTGCCTTTACCCTCAGGCTTCACATGGAGCCATTTGACAGCTCCAACCTCTTCCTTCATGAATGCAAAATCACTGCAGCTGTTCTAGCTTCACCACCTCATATTACACCACACCAAGAGGAAAGAAGAGAATTTTTTTGTAGCTCTTACAAGAGAGCTTGATATAAATGAGGTTGTCAGACTCCCATAATCACATGATTAAAAAGGGGAAATCCATTTTCCCCAAAGCAAAACCCATGTATTTTACCATGGGGAGAGGGCAGGACACACACATGGGGGAGAAGGGGTAGGAGGGATATGGAACACAAGTATGGTGAAATTAACCATTGATGAGTCTAGGTGTGGAATGCATTTATATGTTCACTTCAGTATATGATTTCTCAACAATTCTATATGTCTGTAATTTTCATGATAAAAAGTTGGTGAAAAAAAAGATGTGGAGGTCGCTAATGCTGTTCACCAAGTGTACTCAGCTCTTTGCCTTCAAGGCACATGGTGAGTTTACTTTTTCCCCTTTCTTTGAATTTAGATGTGGGCAAGTGACTTGCTTTGGCCTGTGAGATGTGAGCTAGTGTCACTTCTGAAAGGAGCTTTGTAGGCTGATTTGTGAGTCACCATGTCCCCTTCCCACTGTTGCAGTGATGAAGGAACCAGAAGTTAGGATGAAACCTTCCTCAACCTACGTCTCTGAGAGACTGTACCGGGACAACCCTCAGGCAAACCATGGTGGGTATGCATTTAAGCAAGAGATAAAGGTTTCTTATCACGCATCTCTAAGATCTGAGGGCTGTTTGTTATAGAAGCAACACTTAGATCATCCTGACTGATACAAAAATCGATTCTATGTAGGAAAAACAATACTCCTTCATCTTAATAACAGGAGGCTTTAACCATAAAGTTTTAACTCTGAGACCATTCTTAAATAGGAGCTTTCAAGCACACACTCAGAGCAGGATAAAAATATTGATTTTGCTTTTGTTTCAAATGATCAGTTAAATTGTGGCCCAGATACAAGGTGCTCACTCTTCTAAGATATCTGTGCTGTTAAATAATATTGGGGAAACATTTCCAGTTGCTGTATTTCCTTCTTTCCTATGCTCCAAGAATGCGTCCCAAAATTGTGTCACAGCAGTAGGCAAGAACCTCTGCAAAACAATAGACTGTGTCCTATTAGCTGATTATTGGTGACTCGGATGGGAAACATGAGCCGCCAGCTCATCCTAAGGCAGACCACTGCCCATTAAATGTAACTGGAAACAAATAAAAGGGGCAAATGTACCTGGGAAGTTTCAAAGAAGTTATAATAGGCAAATGGAATTAGAATGAATTCATCAGCACTACCAACCAGGGAAGTAAAAGTCTTCTCTTCACTACTTAGAGGAAATCTGTCTTACTACTCAACCAATTCCACAAGCGTTATTACCTGTTGTGGCAAGTGGCACTTGATAGGTCATTATTGAATTTTTTAAAGTAGCTCAAGTGACCTCTCCAAAGAGAAATCATTTAAAAGTGGAGGAGTCACCTGGAGTCCAAATTCAACATGAAAAAAATACTCTCTGAGAACAGAGAAATAGATAAATGGCTTGATGAGTAGGTCTGTGGTTTGGAGCAGTAAAGAACCACAGAATTCTGGGTTAATGATGGCTCCATGTTAGCTGCATTATAGTTGTGACTCTCACCCACCTTTGAGACCCACCTCCTGTGTTATCTCTCAGTAATTCCCTCAGCAGTTTTGTCTGAAACCTTTGTATCTGTCTAAATTGACTGAGCAGCCATATTGTCTTTGGTAAGTTAATGAAAATCTCTGACTCTCAGTTTCCCCATCTATAAACCAGGAATAAGACTATTGTGAAGATTAAACAAAATTAAAATATAAAGTGCTTAGCAAGGCCTGGCACATAGAAAGAGCTCAGTAAATGTTTAGTTGCTATAATTATAATTTTTATGTCTTCCTTGGACATCTTCTGTGTCTTTCTGTGTGTTGGCTAGCCTTTTCCTTTCTAACTCTTCAGGGGCTCAAGTCATCATTTTCTTTTCTCTTTAATTCAAGGACATTGAATTATGTGCCAGCACTCTCCTCATAGGTTGGCGACAATGATGAATGAGGCAGATTTCCTTGTTCTCAATAGACAATACACAGAATGTAATGTGATCAGCATGTAATGCGAAAAAGGGCTGTGGCACCACAGAGGAGGGGCACCTGAGGTAGCCTGGGTTCTGGTAGGCCTACCCTGAGTTGTTGATAATTTGAATGGCATCCTCTCCCCAGGCTCAGCTCCACACCCAGCAGGAGCTGCAACACCACTCTACAAATTAGGAAACGAAAGCAAAACTCCCCACCCAGCTTTCAGGGGTATGAAAACTGGCCTGAAGAAAGAGCACTGGGGGGCCTAGGTAAACCCTAGACTCTAAGGCATTGGGACTGGGGGTGGGGAGGCATAACTTCTGCTTGTATATTGGACATATTCATACCAAAACCCATAAGGATAGAGTTTCTATTCTAATAATATTGGGAAAACAATTCTAATTGCTGTATTTCCTTCTTTGTGTATTTTTGGAGTAGACATTTCTCATAGCCTGCTTGTGTCATAAAGCCTCACCTGACAGTCTCCCTGCATTTCAATCTAAATTTATTGTTTCAGAAAAACCTATACATCATATTAGTGTGAACATACATCTTGATTTGGTTGGGGCAGTCCTGCTTTATGCCTACTATCCAAGTGTAATTATTAATAGCATTACCTTTCACTTTCAAAGGTGTCCCAGCTTAAATAATAAATTACAATAATATATTCAACCTAATTTTAGTAAATCTCTCAAAAAAAAATTAAGGATATTTTGATGTTGAAGAATCTTTAAAATTATAAGAGTTGAACTCATTTTCAATATTATTCATATCACAGATTGACAGAACCATAGTGATAATAAAATTATATACCATTTATTAAAAAGCAAATATGCTAGTCATTATGCCAGGGACTTTCCTCATTTTATGTCATATATAGACATTATAGTTTCATTTTTGGCTACTTTCTACAGATGTGAAAATGAAGCACAAGACAGGGAAGTGGCTTGAGGAATCATCAAGGGATAGATGGAAGTATGTCATGGAGGGAAGACAAAGTCATGGTCTCCAGAGGGAACAGGAAAGATGCTAGAAGAGGTAGGCAAATAGCAACAAAGCAGGGACAATGAAGTCTGCTTGTTTTAAGGCCAAACACGCTCCTTGGCTAACACCTTGCTGAAGTTGAAACACAAATGCTTCTTGGCTTTGGAGCCTGAGTCAAACATACAACTGCCCAGGTACTTAAGTCCAATGATCTTAGAACACTGAGATACAAACGTCAGCAATAATGAAGTCTCATCTCATCTCAACTACCCATCTCCACAGCTCCAACCCTGAGCTTTTCCTTGGCCTTGAGTCAGCTGTCAAGAGCTCTGTAGAGCAATATCAAATTATAAAGATAAGCATGACTGTTTAAATCCAAGGGTCATTACAAATGGATTTGAGAGTTGTCAAGGCCTGCAAAATGCCTCATATGGCTCAGTTGCTGACGACTAATTTCCTACCTCTGCTCAGAGAGTCTACTAGCAAATATGAAGCATGGTAAGTTGGTCTGAGCACTGGGATATGGATTCACATTCTCACTGCCACCAGCACAACAGTCTCATCCCCAATAGCATCATTAATCTAATTCCTCCAGCTTTTCACTACTAATCACATCTTCATAAAGTTTAATTTAATGTAATTTAACGTAATACTGCCCTCTTGTGCCTCACCACACAAGGGGCCTTTTTGGGGAAAGATGTATTTTTAATTAAAAATAAAATTTATAATTTCACTTTCTTGAACATTAGGCTGGGGACGAGGAGGGCATATTTGTTTATCTGCCTTCATCATTTACCTCAGTCTTTTGTTACATTGGTTTCCTTCAGTGATAACTGCAGGCCAAGGAAATCAATTCTAAGGGCAGACTTCAACATAAATCCACATGTGATTATTTTAAAGTGGCATATGACAGAAATAGCAAACAATGAATCCAGGCTGCCCAGGAATGAGGCGATCAGGAGAAACTGAGTAAGAAATCAGGAAATGAAAAGAAAGTTATTAAATAGGTTGCCACAGCTGGCTTAGTGATTTCAATAGACTTGGTTAATGGGAAAAACAATCATAAAGAGCCCTTTAATTGCTTTTCTGCTGAGTTTCTATCCACATCTCCACATTTGCAGAGATTAATTAGGAGTCCCAATCACAAACTAAAACTAAACCCAGTAATACAGATCAGAGAATTTTTTTTAGATGATGGCATGCTCCAGAGACTTCTGAGCAGTGTGGCTTATAAAATTGATGGTCATTGGTTCTGGTTCGCAAAAAATTACTTACAAGGAATAAGTAATGTAAGCACAGAACCTAACATCAATTAACAAACAAATCCCCACTTTCTGAGCCTTATTCTTCACTCAAAAATTAGGTCTTCTTATTTTTCTCCTAATTAGCCACTCACTACTCAGCAGTCAGGACAAAAAATAATGGGAAGGAAAATCATCCAGAAAAACCTTGTATGTTCTATAAATCACCGAAGAAGAAGGAATGCAGCCAAGCTGACCTGTAAGATAAGGTGAAACAGACAGGGTCTGTATAAACACCTCTGAGGTGTGCTCGTCACTCTTGCAGGGACAGACCTTCTGAAAATCGTTTCATTTCCATTTGTTTTTTTAACTCCAGCATCTATCTCTGTGTTTATCTCAGAAGATGGACATACTGGCCAGTGATGGATATCTGAGGAATGGGTACATAATAAGGGTGCCTGAAAAGACAGTCCATGTGTTTCTTTTTCCCTCCCTTACTCATTCCTTCTTAGGCCATACTTTGCTTTCTGAGGACCTCTCTTTACCAAGTCCAGAAGTTTCTGCTTTGCCTAAGGCTCTAAACATTCTCAATGTCTTGAACTACCAAGAGGTCCCCTTTCCCTTTATCTTCTATTCCTTTTTCTGTTTTTGTTTTAAGTAGTGTGTCCCCTGCTGGTCGGTTTCACTCAGAACCCCACTAGGGCTCCATGACAAACAAGCAAACATGTCCTGAGAGGTTATGAGGTCATCTTACCTAGTTTAGCAGGTGGAGACAGGTTTTCCTAAGGAACATTCACTCTCTCTGAGGAAGGGGACCCTGATGGTGAGCAGAGAAAGAGGTAGAGGAAAGGGGAGGAGGATCAGTTCCAATGGGAGGCACAGCAAAGGGGAAAATCAGAATAAAAGGAGCTCAGTGTGTTGGGAGAATTTTAGAAACACAGCTAAAAGCAGATATGCAGGAGGGTGACAGTGTCACAAGATGAACCTGGGAAGGTATGTTTTATGCCATTTTTCAGGAAAGAGTAAAAACTCTTCTTATCGTTATACTATTAGACTCCCCTTTCTTGATCCTTGGTACCCACTATCTCAGGGCACACAAAGTCCTGCATCCGGCAGTACCCTCCACCTATCAAAACCACATCTCCACCACACAGCTGATATAACTCGGTCACATGGAGAAGTGACTATGAAAGCATGGTGAATCACAGGACTTTCTGATGTTTCAGTAGACTACAGAATCCATAGAATCTGTAGATGGCCTGACTTCAAATCCAGCGCTTCACTCTGACCTTCACAGCAGGATAGTCTTAGCTATTATTTGCATTCTGATCATGGGACAAAGCTTTAAGCAGAAGGAATAAATCCCGGTGTCATTTTAGGTAAGAGTGAGCAGGAAAAGGGATATGCCTTTTGCTCATCTTGGAGACATGAGCAGATCTCCAACTTGGCACATCTCATGAAGCAAAGTGAGGCATATTTCATAAACCAAGTAGTCTGCTTTGCATGGAAATGACAACACATTATTTATCTTGGAGTGGGCACTAAAAGCATTTCTGTGGGTTTTTTTTCTGACTAGCTTATATTTGTTGATCTTTTGGTAATAAACATGAAAGGCTTTGCAATTAAGAAAAAACATGTGTTAACATTTAAAATTTATTAAGGAATGAATTTTTAAAGAGCTTGAATACTTGTAATTTTTTTCTTTAAGAATTTTGTACCAAATTTTGGATGTTGAAATCATTTCACTCTTTTTATCATATATTATGAACATTTTTCTTTCACAGCAGTATCTATTACTATTTAATGTAGGGCAATAATCATATTGGCCCAATAAATCATTACCTATGGTGTATATAGCAGTGTTGTAGACAATGTACATGTGGTAGGGTGAGAGAAGGGAAAGAAGGGGCAGAGACTGATGAGATTTTAAATCTAGAGATTGACAACTTTTAAAGTCAGAAGGGAAGAGTCATGTCCACAGTTAACTGTTTCACAAGGTGGGGAAAAATCAGTACTGTCAGAGGCGGGGATCAGTGGTTCTTAGCCTTTAGTATTCATCAGAACGATTGGGAGTTTTTAAAAAATCACAGATGTCCCTGTCCCACCCCTAGAGATCCTGCTTCCATCTGTCTGAGGGCAAGGCCCTAAGTATTTGTGATTTTTTTTAAAGGACCCTTACATGATTCTGATGTGTAGCCAACATTGAGAACTATTAGTATAGCTAGATAGATATGGAGATTTGGAAGAATATGAGGCTATTTGCCCTTGGAAATAATGAGAAAGTGGCTTCAGAGAAGAGATGGCATTTTACATGTTGTTATCGGAAATGTCACTTTCAGCCTTTCAGCTAAGAGAAGGGGGCAGATGGATGATGTGAACATGGCAGCCGTACTGACTATGATACGCTTGTCTCCCGCAAGTATCCCAACGTGAAAAGAGGGAGCTCTGATTGCTTCTCTAAGGCTTCTGCTTTGCTGAGGTGAGGAAACAAGAGGAGACTGCCCAAACTCTGCCATTGAAACCACTCTGTGTTTTTGTCCCTTTCCATTCTACCTCAACCACGTTTCTATTTTTATTTGAATCTATTGAAATGGCAATGGGCATCTTTGAGATTGGACTAAAGTTGGAAATACATTTAGCTTGGATCTAGTGGGTCAGATTTATGTGTTCACAGTGATTTCTATGTAGTGACATGAAGATATAGGGCCAGAGGTCATACCCCAATATAAACTTGTCCTACAGTACCCTGCACCACAAACATGTAGAAAAGAAAAAAAAATTGAATTGTATAAAGCCAGAGACATGCATGTACAAAATTCTTTCCATTTTTATAGCTTATACATAAAGGAAATTAGAGCTTTTTCCAAATTTGATAATTCTAAAAATGTATAATATTGCCAAAAATTATGTGAAGCTGAAATTAATTTTTAAAAACCACAAATAATAAAAACTAAATGTTGATCAAATATTCTAGAGAAAAGACTAACAACAATATTATAAACTTAAATGAAGAGGAAGTCAACTGTAGAGAGGCGTCAGGCAGTTAACTAATAAAAGTATATTGTTATTTTTCTGTATTTTGTTTGATGTTTGTGGCATTTGTCATGTTTTTGAAATCTATAATTTGTTGTGATTTTTCTCATTCTAAAAGAACTAAAAATGATATAATAGTGTTTATATCACTATGACTTTTTTTACTCTCCTGAATTTCAGAGAAGCATCAAGGTGAAACTTCTAAATGTTACAAGAATACATCTAGTCCTTATCTCAGGATAGCAAGAAATGTCATATATATATGGATAGATGAACAAATAGATAGTGAATGAATCAGGAGCAGATCAGTCTATTGATGTAAACACATGTAAGTCATACTTGAATGAAATTCACTGCAGTCATTTAAAATATATTTAGGTAAATGCATAGTTATATGCATATATATAATTATCTGATTCCCAGTGCCCGGTTTGTCATGGGATTAGGAAATTGTCAGTCATTATTGGCATTTCTGCTCTCCCAGGGTTGTGCCGATGTCCCAGGATATTATCCAACCCTCAGCATGGGGGAAAGGGGAAGGGGGTGACACTGTCCATGCCCTAGGCTCTGTGGCCCACTGCTTCCAAGGAGAGGTTCCATGGCTGCCACGCTATGCTGGGGACATGGAAACCTTGGACTAGCTTTTGATCCTTTCCCTGGGCAGATATCACTCCTCCCCCGCCCAGGGGCACAGCCTTGGATGAATCTGCTAATCTCACTCCCCACTGAGCTTCACCATGTTTCAATACTTCCCAGTTCTTAGAAATACTCCCTTATTCTCTATCCTTGACCTCAAACACCTTCCGTCTGGCCACAAGGTTGGGCCCTTAGTCCCGTCTCTTCTGAAAACTCAGGCTTTTCAAAACAACAGGAATACTGTTGTCTTCAAGCAACTTAGCTATGAATCTAGGAGGTGAGGGGAGAATTGGACTGAAAAGGAAATATTAAGGGCCTGGCTACTTCTTGGAACAAAGAGAAGGGAAAATAAAGGTAGAATACTAGCTAAAAATATGTAACTAATATTAATATCTCAAATTTAAAGAGCAAATCTGACCACACAACTCCCTAAACTGTATCTAAACCACTAAAATGGCTTGCCATCACTTGTTAGATAAAGCATATAGCCATTACAGACAAGAACATTTAGGATATTTCCCCACCCAATAAACCCCATAGAACTCCTTTAAAAACTTTAATGTGCATTAAATTGCTTGAGGGTCCTCTCAAAATGCAGATTCTGATTCAGAAGGTCTGGAGTGAGGTCTGAGGTTCTGCATTTCTAACAAGTTCCCACTGATGCCAAGGCTCCTACTTCCAGGACCACACACATGGAGTAGCAAGGGATACAGCTTCCCCTTCTGAGCCTTCCAAGGTTTCTTGACCTACTGCCAACTTGGAGTGAGGACTTCTGTGCTGCTTTCAAGCATCCCATGAATAATATTCTGTCTACTTGTATGTCTTCCTCACAGCTTGTGAGCTACTTGCGAACAGAAAATTCTTTATCATTTATACACCATGGATATTACCCATTACCAGGGATGGATGGATGGATGGATGGATGGATGGATGGATGGATGGATGGATACATACATGAACAAATAGATAGTGAATGAATCAGGGGCACATCAGTCTGTTGATGTAAACACATGTAAGTCATACTTGAATGAAATTCATTGGAGTCATTTAAAATGCATTTAGCTAAATGCATAGTGACAAAGTCACAATGTGTGCTCATTAAAACCTCACCAAAAAATGTCAAGCATCTCAGAAGCAGGCTGCTTTCTCCCAAGAAGGGTTCTGTGCCCTCTGTTTTGGCCTTCAGCCTTGCTAAAGAGGTGACAATATAATTTGCTCTTAAAAAGTCATTTAAGGGTCTTCTTCTGCTGTCCTGTGTGTATACTTTTATTTAACCTTATGTCTTCCACAAAGCGCACCTTGGTTTCTATCAACCATAGCTGCTGTGTTATAACTAAATTATAGCAACAAGATCAGCTAGACTTTAAAAAGCACTTTTTACCATCCTGGGACCTTGTTGGTCACTTTTACTTGAAATAGCTCTCATAAACTGCACAATAACATTAATATATGTTGCAGATGAGGAAACTGAGATTAAAGAGCTTAAATTAGCTACCTGAGATCAAACAGCTGGAAGTAGAATGGAACCTGGAACTCAGAACTCTCTGACAAAGGAGGCCATACTTTTAACCTCTACGTCACAGCAGCTCCCTGGCACCCATAGGCGCATGGTTCAAAGCTCTTGGGACATTCATTTGGATAGAACACAGGATTTGTTGCCATTTCATTGGATAACTATTGGGAATTTTCATCACTGAAAACTCCTTGAAAAAGGAATCTTTGAGTTACTTCCTGCGTATAAATCACACTAAAATTATCCCCAGCTCCAGTCCAGGCTCTGGGATCCTCACACTCTTGGGCAGTCTTGCATTTCTTCACTTCATTGACTTATTTATTAAAGCACAGGGAGAGAGTCAACATGTGGTTAGTAAGTGGTATATTAAACTACCCAAAGAATTGCACAAAGCATACAGTCTCCCCCAGGCTCAAGGTGTTTTTCCTAGTGTTAGTTGCTGAAAAGATGATGCTTTCAGGTAAAAATCCACAAAGCCTACAGCTTACCTCTAGTTACAATTGTGGCTGCTGAGACCTCTCTGCCTCTGAGGTTTAGATGAGCTCAGCTTAAATCCATGCTTATGCTGCCCTCCCAATGGCTTCTGCCAAGTCCCCATTTCCCTTATATCCCCACTTCCTGTATGTTTCTGTTTCCCTCTTTGTCAATCCAGATGAGAAATTCAGTCCCTTGCAGTTTCTATAAAAGCATTCTAAGCATAAGGAAGAATGTATTAGCATACAGGAAACCAAGGAAACAGCCACCTCAGAGCTCCTCCCACATCACTAATGCTTCTCCTTACTGCCCTCCTCACTCATTGCACAGAGAAGCCAACTTAGCCCCTTCTGAGTATGAAAAATAAACATATTAGACACTGATGCTTGGAGAATCAGCAACATTTCCCTCTTTTGCATCTTAATAGAGCCCTGAAATGCTTAACAATCCACCTGTACAAGCAACTGTGTGCTTCAGAGGATGCCCCTCTCCCCAGCTCCGGAGACAGGTTTGGCTTGTTAAAGAGGAATCGCATTTCTCGTGCAGTGATTGGAGCTAGTAGGGGCAGCCATCAATGGCCAGTGAGAGGTGAGGGAAGGTTTGCTGGGAGGCTGCTGAGAAAAGTGTCTCATTCATAGGAGACAGCCAAAAAAAATGAGGCAGTCTCTCTTCTTCCCTGAGCCATGGTGGTGTTTGGACATGACACCGGAAACTGCTGCAGCCATCTTGCTGCCAAGAGAAGGAAGGCGACTGACAATGACAGAGTAGGAAAATGGAAAGAGCTCCTGAGAAAGATATTTTCCTCCTGGGCACAAGGCAAGCCTAAATTAACACACTCCCCTGAAGTTAGTGACAAAAAATTGAGTCCTGACTAGTGGATGATGGAATTGAGTGACGTTTATAGCTCCTAGACCTAGCCTCTAAGATGCCCTGCTTGATCCTTCACATTGCTTCTCTTTCTCCATCTGCAGGCTGGATCATGCCACGGTGATTCTGACGCCATGTTCAAGATGGAATGGCTACGGCATAGAAGCTGAGGCCCTTGGATGTAGTCGAAGCCTCCATTTCCAAAGGATTACATGAATGAGCAGTAATGTCACATTGTGTTAAGCCACTGAGATCTCAGGACTAGTTTGTTACAGCTTGTTATAGGCTGAATGTCTCTATCCTCCCCAAATTCGTGTTGAAATCTAATCCCCAGTGTAATTCTATTAGGAGTCGAGGCCTTTGGGTGCGCTTAGGTCATGAGGGTGGAGCCCTCATCAATGGGATTAGTGCCCTTTAAGAAGAGGCCAAATAGCTAGTCCTCTCTTTTTCTGCCACGCGAGGAAATAATGACAAGTCGGCAGTCTGCAACCCAGAAGAGGGCCCTCAACAAAATCTGGCCATGCTGCCACCTTCATCTTGGACTTTCAGTCTCCAAAACTTTGAGAAATAAATTCCTGGTGTTTTTCAGCTGCCCAGTTTTTGGCCTTTTGTTACAGAAGCATGAGCTAAGACATAGCACATGGTATTTCTTACACTGATTAATACAACTTTTGAATCCTGGAGTTCTTCTACCTCTAGATTTCCTCTTATGAGCTAAGTCTTCCTTAATCTTTAAGCCCATTTGGGGTAACATCTTTTGTTATATTCAGCACAAAACATCTTAAGAGAGAAATTCATATTTCAACAGCTCCTACTTTCATATTTGCATAAACAAACCCACAAAGATGTTCACAGAACCAATGCCAGGATCCACTATGTTAAAGACTATCGATGCATATAGAACCTTTCAAAACACTCTCCAGGGGTGGTCTGCTTTTTCAACCTTATGGTGGTTTTTCTGCCCTCTGTGAACAAGATCTATTTATGTACTTATTTCTGCTTGATGAATCCAGTGAATACTCCTACCTAGCATTCAGCCAGGGTACCTACAGCAGTGTGGGTTTTAGCAGTATGCATTCTGGAAAATTGCTCTAGATAAATCCACTGATCAGAACTCCTTGAGCAGTTCCCTCCAGTCTGGCAATAAATTAGATTTTCTCCTGAGTGTTATCCTCTCTGGCCTCCTTTTAAGAGGAGTGTCTTTGAGTGATGCTATCCTCCTTCCTTTATATGCACACTTTTATTTGCCCCTAGATGAAGGGCCACACCCTTGGCCTTTCTCCCACCACAGGTGTTCCATACTTCTCAGCCTGGTGGCTCCATTGTCCCACTGGGAACGGATGTATCAGTGGATCCACCCACACTTCAAGGGATACCAGACTACCTCAATTGGTCTTCCTGCAGCTCCCATGAGCTATGCAGATATGGAAGATCTAAAGAAGAAATAAAGCATTCCTAACAAACAGGAGATGCAGCACTTCGTGTATGTGTGACAAGTGTCTATGTGGTCTCCTTCCTTAAGTGTTTTCCCTTACAGGATGAAATGGATTTGTCTGAGCTCCAAAGCCTCTCCTGACACTCCTCTTCCTTACTCCCGACATTAGAATTCATCACTTCCTCCTTAATGTACACTATTATGGTTTCTACTGTCCTTTGACATGCTCATTGATATAGCAGGGTATGGAAGTTAAGAGCTCAGACTCTGGAGCCAGGAGGCCTTGGCTAGATTCCTAGTTCTATCAATTACTTGGCCAAGGTAATCTCTCTGGGCCTCAGTCTCCTCACTGTAGAAAGGGATAATAATAATAATAATACAGACTTCATCAGGTAGTGGGAACGTTAATTGAGGAAATTGGCTTAAAGTGATTAGAAGAGTACCTGGAACAAAGTAAGTGCTTCCATGCCCATCCTCAATCCCCTATTCTGCCCCCTGTACTGGGTGAAAACATCCTGCCTATAAGTGAAACCATACATGAGGCCATTAAAAAAAGAGGTTAGCTATCTCATCCTTCTGTGGAAAGATATTTGTAATAACTGTTAAGTGATAAAATCAGGTTCTAAAACTGTATTATAGTTGCCCATTTTGGTGAAATATATGTTTTATATACTAAATGTTTAGACCTGTGGTTTTCACCTGCACATAACACCTTAAAAACATGATCCCTGCATAGGCCCACTTCAGGCCAATTGAGTCTGACTCTCTCAGGGGTAATGTACAGGGATTGGTACAGCAGTCCACCCCTTATCCAGAGTTTCACTTTTTGCAGTGTCATTTATCTGGGGTTGAAAAACACTAAATGGAAAATTCCACAAATAAACAATTCATAAGTTTTAAATTGTGTGCAGTTCTGAGTAGTATGATGAAATTTCATGCTGTCCCACTTTTTCCAGGCCAGAAAGCAAGTCATCCCTTTGTCCAGAGTATCAATCCTGTATACACTCCCCAACAGTTAGTCACTTAGCAGCTGTGTCGGTTATCACATCGACTAACATGGTATCACAGTGCTTTTGTTCAAGTCACCCTTATTTTACTTAATCATGGCCCCAAAACTCAAGAGTAGTGATGCTGGCAATTCAGATATGCCAAAGAGAAGCCATCTAGTGCTTCCTCTCAGTGAAAAAAGTGAGTACAGTACAGTAAGATATTTTGAGAGAGTGAGAGAGAGACCACATTCACATAACTTTTATTACAGTATATTGTTATACTTGTTTTATGTTATTATTAGGTATTATTGTAAATGCCTTACTGCACCTAATTTTAAATTAAACTTTATCATAGGAATGTATCATAGGAAAACCAGTATAGGCATCCAGTTTCAGGCATTCACTGGGGGTCTTGGAATGTATTCCCTATAGATAAGGGGGAACTGCTGTATTTCCTTAAAGCCCCCCAAGTGATTCAATAGATATAAACTGATATGTTTATCAGCAGTTGTCTCTCCCTGGTGTGATGGTTAGTGTTTCTATTTTCTTCTCTTTGCTTATCTCTTTTTTCCTCCCATGAACATGTATTGCTTTTATGATAAGGAAAAAATCCCACATTCAATCACAGCAAAGGTGCAGAGAAGGGTAGAGTGGAGACAATTTTTAATATCAGTTAGCTCCTTCCTAGAAGGGAGAGAGCTGTACCGCCTGCACACTGCGCTGTTTAAATTGTCTTCTGCAGGAACCCATGGGAAAGCCAGGGGCACCTTTGTACTACCCACCCACACCAACCAGTGGAAGATAATTAAACAATAACCAGGGCAACTCTAAAATACTTGGCTCCCTTTTCAAGTTTATTAACCTTCTTGATAGTTGGATCCGGCTTTAACTGTCAAGTGCCATCAGCCTTTCACTAAAAGAAGATAGAGTGCACACAGGAGCCCCTGATGCCCACAAGGCTGTCTAAAAGAAAGCGGATGGCAGTGGCTACTATACAGGCCAGCAAATGCAATCTTCTCTAATGTATAGACCTTAGAAATAATGTCTGAGTTTTCTCTGGAGTTCAAGATCATAAAATTTAGTCATTATATAAATAGTGAGTTGGATAAGGAAATCTGAGAGAGCTCACCTCTAACATTTGAAGTGCCTGGGGCAAGAGTACAAATTGAAGTCCACATACTATATGTCTATGTTATAAGACAATCTAACAAACTGTTTAATACAAGGAGACAAAAGAGACAAGACAACCAAATGTAACATGTGATTCAGGCCAAGATCCTTTTGCTATAAAAGACACGAATGGAACAATTGATGAAACTTGAATGGGGCTATGGATAAAATGGTAGTCATTTATGAGTGTAATTTCCTGATGTTATCGGATGTATGGTGGTTATAAATGACAGTGACCTTGTTTAGGTCAAACATATTCTGGTATTGGGGGATGAGAGGGCACGATGCTTGCCACCTACTTTCAAGTGGTTCAGGGAGGAAACAAAGTTATTTGTACTCTTCCTTCAACTTTTCTGTAAGGTAGAAATTTAAACATTGTTTTTAAATCACCCCTCCCCCTGAAATTTCACTATTATTGCATGATTAATTATCTCCACTAGAAGAAAGCTTTATCTTCTCTTCACTCCTCTTTTTAAACTACTAATGTTCCTGATGGGGATCAACATGTTCTATTATCCATGGCTGATTGATTTATTCAATAAAAATTTACCCATCTATTCAGTAAATATTGTCAGCCCATATTATGTGTTGGGGACTATATGAGACAGTAGAATATGTTGGTAAGTAAAATTAGTCTTGATCCTAGCCCTTTTAGGCTTTTGATCTAGTCAAGACACAAATTAATTCAAAAGTCATACAAGCAGCTATAAAGTTCTATCATGACAAATACTGCAAAGAAAATGTGATGCCACAACAGAATATGATAGAAGAATTCATCTAGTTAGTTTGCACTGAAGATAACAGGGTGAATGGAATACACACTTACTCATAGTGTAATAAAGGGAAAAACATATCAAATAATTTGATTATGATGTGATAAGCCTAATAAGAGTAATGTGAAAATATACATTGGGAGCTCAAAGGAGCATTTGATCTTAATGTAAAAATTAGGTCATGGAATAAATGCCACCTGATCCAAATCTTTAAAAAAAACGAATAGGCAAGAAAGTGCACCCATATCCAAGAGATGAGCAAAGGCAGTGGTGGTAGCAGGGGGAGGGGAACCAAGGAAAATATCACAGGGTGCCTGCCAAAAAGACTGTCTGAGAAAGAATGGTTGGAGCTATGGCTTCAAAGGCAGGTTGGGATTGGATTATGAAGGGCCCAGAATTTGACTGTTTTTCTAGGCAATGTGAACCCATTAAAAGTTTGTAAACAGTGGAGTTATACAGCCACTTCTTTGTTTGAAAGGTAACTGCACTATTCACAGAGTTGAGATTCCAAAATGTTGCATGAATAAATGAATGAATAAACTAGTCTCACACCTAAACCGGTGACTATTGGAAAGACTCCTGAGAAAAGTACAAGACACAATCTAATGTTTATTGCTAATGTGGTCACCCCAGTTTTAAACAACACAACCTTACTCAGCCAATACCCACTCTACTACCACAAAGGGCTGAATTGTCCAGACGTCCACCTACAGGGAGCTCCAGTTTATGTCTGAACTGGATCCCTTCTATAAACCTTCTATCAATGAAGTGGGGATTTCTATGAGAAATAAGGTGCGAGGGTGTTATACAATCTTTATGGCCATTTTTACAAAAAAGGGATGGTTTCTAGCTATAAATACAGGAGGAGACATGTCAAAATATGTTGATTCACATAACTATGAGTCGGGACTCTGTTTTGTAAGTGACAGACACCCAACTGAAACTAGCATAAGCAAAAGGGAATTTATAGGAAAATATAACTGAGCAATCAAAAGGTTAACATATGGGCATAGTTTGATCCAGAGGTCAAGCAAAATCAAAGGAATCCTGTATCTCTCTCTCTTTCTTACATCTTCCTGCATCTGTTTGGCTTCATTTTCATATAGATCCTGTCTTCATGGTGGCAAACCATCTCTAGCAGCCTCACATGTTTAGGATTCTCAGGAGAAAAAACAAGCTTAGTTTCATAGCTTGAGCAGAAGAGGCTTGGGGAAGACTCTTACAGAATGAAGATGGATCGAGTGCACATCTATAAACTAATCACAGTGTCTAGGGGACAGGTTCATCTAATTGGCAGGTCTGAGTCAGTGTCTACCATTAAGTGAATTGTTCCCTTACAGTTACATAAATACTAAAAATAAATAGATGTAAAAATTTATTTATTTATTTATTTATTTATTTATTTATTTATGTAAATTCTGTTTCCAGAAAAAGCAGGATGATGTGGTACCAGGCAAACAAGAACACCCGATGTGGAAGATGTTCACAGATTGCCTTTCCACTTCAACAGCTTTGTAGTATGCCCTCCTGTATGCTAGAGGCTGGAAATCTAAAAACTACCCATCTCAGACTTCCTTACAGCTCAGATTTGCACAAGGAAGTTTCTGCTAGAAGACATACTCATGCAAAATTTTGCAACTTATGTTGTTTATTCTGGCACATGCTTTCATGGAGGCATTTTGGTGAGATAATTATAGACAGTCCCCAGCTTCATGGGTAGCAGGAAAAATAGTTCAGGGCATCTAATTTGCTGGAAAGGGTCACGGCTGAGACAATCTGGCCTTGGAGACAATAACTGTGGTGGTGCCTTTCTCATCACTGCAGTGGTAACAGCTCCTTTGGTAAACCACTTTTGCGATGTAGTCTTGGAGACCTTCCATGAAAGCCCAGCCTACAGCCTGTTCCTCCAGTCCTTCCAAGGATCTTGTAGCCTGTAAATCTCTCTATATTTAATCCCTTTTTATTTAAATCAGGTACATTATTTTCTGTTATCTGCAACTAAACCCTGACCAATACAGTTATCTACTACAGTTTCTGAACAATGCTCCTCAAGCCAAAACTTTTTTTCAACTTTGATTTTTCACTTACAGTTGACATTCAATATTATATTAGTTTCAGGTGTATGGCATAATGGTTAGACTTTTATATAACTTACAAAGTGATTCCTTTGATACAAAATCGTTCTTAGGAATTCTTTACATAAATGGAATCCAGCTTACTGAAGTAATCTGTACTTTCCATGAGCTCATTCCATTACTGGTGGACCTCAGCAGTGTGAGAGGTACTTTTTTATTCTGACATATTACAGTTCACCAAGTCTCTCTTCATTTGTATCTAATTTGCTGTTAAACTCATCTCTTAAGGTGTTAATTTTGATTATTAGAATTTTCAATTTCCATGTTTGTATTTAGTTCTTCTAAAATCCATTGTATCATTTTTCCAGTTTTCTGACAAGATTTTTGATTTTTCAGGCATAGTTACTTTAAAATGTGTTTAATTTTTCCAACATTTGGGTAGGACCTAACTATTTTCTATTGTTCTGTCTGTAATTAGTCATATGCAGTCTCTTTGTGTGTCTGATTATCTGTGGATATAAATGTATTTAAAAGTGTTCAGATAAATAATTTGAGAACTCAAATCATGTTACCTTCTTCCAGAGAGGATTTTCCATTTACTTTCGTAAAGCAACTAGAAGAATCAGAAATCTAGACTCACTTCTATCCAATTTTGGGAATCACCCAGATAATCCAAAAATGGGCTGCAGGGCTGGCCGGATGGCGCAGTTCGTTAGAACGTGAGCTCTGAGCAACAGGGTTGCCGGTTCAATTCTCACATGGGATGGTGAGCTGTGCCCCTGGAACTAGATTGAAAAACAGCGACAGAGCTTGGAGCTGAGCTGTACCCTTCACAACTAAGATTGAAGGACAACATCTGGAGCTGATGGGTCCAGGAAAAACACAATGTTCCCTTCCCCAATTCCCAACACTATTCCCTTCCCCAATTCTCCAATAAAATCTTTTAAAAAATAAAAATTGGGGCCAGTCGAGTGGCGTTTTGGTTAAGAGTTGGCTTGGGATGCCAGTCTGAGCAGCAGGGCCCCAGTTCAGATCCCACATGAGGGCCAGTGGCGCTATGCCCTCTACAGCTAAGATGGTGAACAACAGCTCAACCTGGAGCTGGGCTGCCGTGAGTCGCTGGCCATGATGTAGGCTGCAGTGGGGCTGGCCAGCAGCTGGTGTGACTTTTCATGAGCGGCCATCCAATGGCCAACAAGAGACTGCCCCAGCTGGGAAGAGTGCAATGACATACCAACATGGGCCAGTGACATGACATCCTCCACAACTAGACTGAAGACCAAAAGGACAGCAACTTGCCTGTTCCCCTTTCCCGATTCCCCAACGCTGTTCCTTTCCCCCAATTCCCCAATATAATCTTTAAATAAATAAATAAATAAATAAATAAATAAATAAATAAATAAATAAATAAAAATTGGCTGCAGACTCTAAGAGGGCAGATTTGCTCCCGGGCTATCTTTTCTAATTAAGGAGTAGCCCTTTATGTTTCCAACCCAACATGTGGAGCTTTTACTAGTTCTCTACCCTTAGTGGGTCCTGAATTCCAATTTTTGTCCCCCTAGCCCTGTCAGACTGTCAGGAGCAGTGCTCAGCTCTCAGATGCCTCTTCCAGAATCAGCAAGTGCATCCAGAGTTAAGGAAGCCAAAAATGCTGGTTTCACCTCTCTAAAGTGCTTCTTTCTCCTGCATCTTGGCCCAATAGTTTCTCATAACATAGTTAGCTTTCCTAAGCCTTCAAACAGAAATTTTTATATACGAGGTCTGACAATTAAGATTGTAAATGTGTTGCAATGATGTTGCTAACCTTTTTTTGATATCAGAGAGACTATTCATTATGAATTTGTCCAACTGGACAAACAGTTAACTAAGTTTGTTATTTGGAAGTGCTGAAAAGGCTGCAAGAAAAAGTTAGACGGCCTGATCTTTTTGCCAATTCACAGCTCTTGCATATCGACAATGCACCAGCTTACATGGCACTGTCTGTGAGGGAGTTTTTAGCCAGTAAACAAATAACTGTATTGGAACACCCTCCCTATTCACCTGATCGCCTGGCCCCCATTATTTCTTTACCCGAAGATAAAGTAAATATTGAAAGGAAGACATTTTGATGACATTTAGGAGATCAAGAGTAATACAATGACAGTTCAGACAGACATTCCAGAAAAAGAGTTCTAAAATTACTTTGAAAGGTGGACTTACTAATGGTTGCCATCTTTCCTCAAAGGCCAGTTGCTATGAAGAGCTTAGAATAGCCTTTGTCATAGAGTGAGTGATCAATATTGTTATTGTTGATATTAGCACATTATTATTAAGTCAGTTCACCATGAAATCCAAAGTACAAATGGCAAATGAAGTGGTTCCTAGACAAACTGGTACAAGCCAAGGAGGAAGAGAGTACAGTGTTTTAAGTCATTATGATAAAACATCTTTAAATCAAAATCCACTACTTCAGATTCAGTAGTGTTAAGAAAAATGCCTCACTAACATTTCCCTTTGGAAGTAAAAGAAAAAAATGAACATATGGGATTACATCAAACTTAAAAGTTTTTTCAAACAAAGGAAACCACCAATAAAACAAAAAGGCAGCCTACTGAATAGAAGAAGATATTTGTCAATGATATATCTGATAAGGGGTTAATATCCAAAATTTATAAAACACTCAACTCAATACCAAAAAAACAAACAACCTAATTAAAAAATGGGCAGAGGATATGAAGAGATATTTTTCTAAAGAGGATATACAGATGGCCAACAGGCATAAGAAAAAATGTTCAACCTCACTAATCATCAGAGAAATGCAAATAAAAACCACAATGAGATACCAACTCACTCCGGTCAGAATGGCTATCATCAATAAATCAACAAACAACAAGTGCAGGCGAGGATGTGGAGAAAAGGGAACCCTCATGCACTGTTGGTGGGATTGCAAATTGGTGCAGCCATTATGGAAATCAGTATGGAGGTATCTCAAAAAACTGGAAATTGAACTACCCTTTGACCCAGCAATTCCACTCCTAGGTATTTGTCCTGAAAAACCCAAGACACTAACTTGAAAAAATATATGCACCCCTATGTTCATTGCAGCGCTATTTACAATAGCCAAGACTTGGATACAATGGAAATGCCCAGCGGTAGATGACTGGATTAAGAAACTGTGGTACATTTACACAATGGCGTATTATGCAGCTATAAAGAAGAAAGAAATCGTACCATTTGCAACGATATGGATGGACCTAGAGAACATTATACTAAGTGAAATAAGTCAGTCAGAGAAAGACAAATACCATATGATCTCACTTATATGTGGAATCTAAAGAACTGAATAAATGAGCAATGTAAACAGAAATAGTTTTAGAGACACAAAGAAAATACTGATGAGGGCTAGATGGGATGGGGGTGGGCATGAGGGAGAAGGGGAAGGGATGAGGCAACATAAACTGGTAACTACAATACTACTGCAGAGACAGAAGAGACAGTTTAGGGAATATCATCAATAAGGTTATAAATATTTTTCTTAGGGGATCAGAAAGACTCATGTCTTGTCAGGGAGACCACTTCATGGACGGTGTAGTGGCCTTACCACTGCACTGTACATCTGAAGCTGCCGCTGAATAATATTAGATGTTGACTATAATTTAACACATATATAGTCTTGGGATGTGGAATATAGTGTGGGGATGGAGTCAATGGAATTGTAATAGATATATGATATCGCGGGTGGGGTTGCAGGGGAGGGGTAGTCACTTTGTAAGAGGTGAAAAGGATAACTATTGCATAGTTTTGTACATCTGTAACTATTAATAATAATAAAAGAAACCATTTCCCTTTGAACTGCTGATTTTTAAAAAGTGTTTTTAAACAAAACAGTGGAAAGAAGATTATGTAAATAGAATATGACCAACTTCAACAGAAATAGGAATCTATGTGCCTGGTCAGTATGCAAATATGACTCTGCTTTCAGACTCACTTTAGAGAATAAATTACATTCACCTCAGCAGAGAGCTCTTTGTACAAGCAGCAAAGGTTGTCCTCTTATTTCTCTGAACATTTCTATCTTCATATCCTTGGCAAAGTTCTCTACATCCACTTGCCTCTTAAGTTGTATTGTTCCCAAAAATCCTACTGGCTTACTCTACTGGATAAGATGTACTAGCCAGGTTCCCTCACTTTCACATGTCCCTCACCTTGACTTGACTTAAACTGAAAGGGGTATCATTGCTCATGTTACTAAAAACGTCAAGGAGTCTATCAGCACAGTGGAGTCCAGCTGATCACATGATACCCATTAGGAATCTGTTTTTGTCATGTCTCAACTCTGTTTTCCAAGATGGTAGCTGGTTCTCCTCACAGTAGCAAGCTGACCACCAGATGCTGATCTACTTAGCAACACCAGCAGAAAGAGAGAAAAACTTCTTTTTCTAATATATTCATCACATGTCTTGAAGCTGACTCTTAATGAATTGACTTGGGTCCCATGCCCATCACTGAATCAATCACTGTGTCAAGGGGAAAGAAGATACTTTTAACCAGATCTCTATTACATGTCCATCCCAAAAAACCGGAAGTGGGAGTCAATCACATCAAAACTACCAGTCTGAGATTGAGGGTACAGTAACCCAAAAGAAAGAGATACGTTCTACTAGCAGAAGGAATGCTATGCAGACAGAATAATGATTATTGCATACAACAGGTCTTCCCTGATCTGGCTCACCCTCTTCTCCCATTCCTCTGGGCAATTCCTGCCAGGAAAACCCATGGAGCCCTCCCTTCACCTCCACCCCTCACAAAGGTAACCCTCACTCATCCTGTAAGGTTCTTCTCAGTTATTACTTCCTCCAAGAAGTCCTCCCTAACTATTCACATCACCATAACCCCAGGCTGGATTAGGAGCCCTCAATGATACTACAATTTCTTTTGCTCTCATCATGGTACTTACACATTTATGTGCTACTCTCTACTCATCAACTGAACTCCTTGAGTACAGGAACTATCTAAGTCAATTTCATATGCCCTGAATTTAGCAGAGTAACTCACATATAGTGGCATTCAGTTAGTCTTTGTTGAGTGAATGAATTGATGAAAGAAATTTCAACATAGGGTCAGATGCCAAATAATTATACACACACAAACACACAGATGATATTCAAAATAGTTAATTACCTGTATATTTACAGACCAATCAGAAAGGACATGTTGGCTGTTGGATTGGGACAGGGTCCTGGAGGTACCCTCCAAGAGCCAAATGTACTCAATTTAGCTGCTGAATCATGGGGAGACCAAGAGTTATAAGGGGGTGGCAAGAAAGCATGCAAACATGCAAAGGCAGTGGCTATTTACCATGTGCTATGAATATACTTCAAAATTTCCTCAGCTGGGATATTTGTACTGGTATAAACTTGGTGATGACCAGCTGTATATGTGCTTGACTGTATTTAAATGTACAATACAGTTAACATACATATTTATGTATGAAATATAGAATTTATATCAGTTTCCATTTTACACATTTTCTTATCCAAAATCTTTCAACAGTATCCAGGCAGGTATTCAGGTTTCTGAGAAATGTATCTTTGCCTGGAAAGACATTGTATCTCTCTTTCCCATTATACTTTCCACCAAAGAAGCATCTACTCTGACTTCAGCTCCCAAAGCAATAGAATGGAAAGATCCCTTGGAGGTGACTCAAAGATGATGCTAGTCTCTATGATACCTGCTCCTATCCATAGCAATCTAAACTTGCATTCATATCCCAAAAGGCTTCAAAACCCTCCTCTAAAAAGATGGAACACACATTAAGAGTCTTAAGTGATCTAAAGGCAACCAGGTTGGGAAAACCTTCAGAAAAGCTAATTTTGCATTCACACAGGAGGCAGCAGTAGTCAGTTCCTGCCAGTGGGTGAATTTATAACGTATAATTCTTTCAGAATGAGATATGCAAATTAAATCAATTAAACCCTGGCTGTGCTTGGCCATTCTAATGCACACACTGATCGCCACATTAATTGAAATGGCACTGAAAGAGTCTTAAATTCAGGGTAATAAGTTGTGTCTGAGATAATCAACAGGCAATGCATTCATATTAGGACTGATAGGAAGAGCTGATTCTAAATCATTCAAGAATCCAGCATCACATGTGAGCGACGCTAGTCACGTGGGGGTGATAACCTGCCCCCCCGAAGAAAAGGAGCTCCATTTTTCAATTTTATTGACAAAAGGCTCAACTCACTCAGAAAAGAAGTTTCCCACTCCCCCCACCTTCCAGACACCAAGCAGGCATGAGGGTGACGAAAAGCAGTGACTGAGATCTTGATTTAGCAAGAGTTCAAAAGAATAAAATTTCATAATAACACTGGGCCAGTAGTTAGAAGGCAAGCCAGACAATGGCTCTACCACACACCAGTAAGAGCTCAAGACAGAAGCCTATCAAGACAGAGTGCTATCCTGGATTCCTACCATTCTAATGACCCACCATCCCTTCCACCAGCCAGTCTATCACCTCAACCTCCTTTCTGTGCCTCCTATTTATACTCTTAATCCATCAGCCTTTCTCAGCCTCCACTGGCACCATCCTAGACGGAGCCATTACCATGTCTCCCCTGGACTTTTGTAATTGCTTCCTCACTGGCTTGCCTGATTCCACTTGCGTTTCTCTCCAACCCAGTCTCCTTGTAGGAGCCATAGTGGCTTTTATAAATACAAATCCAATCATGTTACTTCTTTCCTTAAAACCCCTCAATGAGTTTCCTATTGCACTTTGAGTAGGATCCAAACTTTGCATCATGGTCCAGTTGGCCCCTTCCTGCCTTCCTGATCATGTCTGGGTGTCCAATCACCCCACTTCCCTCTCCCCCAATCCTCCCCCACTCACTCATTATAGCCACACTAGCCTCTTTTCAGTACCTCAAATATACCAAGCTCTTTGCTCACTCAGAGTATTTGCAATGCTAATCCCTCGCCTGGAACAATTTTCCTTACTCCCCAACCCTCCCCCCCCCCCGCCCCATCCCTAATCTCTTTTTATGGCTGGCTCCTTCTGATTTTACTGGCCTCACCCTAAGTATGAACTTCTCAATGAGCTCTTCTCTGACCACCCTACCCAAAAAACATTCCTTTCCTACTCCAAAGCCCAACACCATGCAAAACCACCTCCCCAAAAGAAAGTGTGATACCTCCTCCTACGGTTTCCACATTACCCCCTTTAGCTTGTTTCAAGAACTGAGAAATATAAGCTCTAATTCTTTTTTTTTTTAACTTTATTGGGGAACAATGTGTTTTTTCTGTGAACAATGTGTTTTTTTCCAGGAACCATCAGCTCCAAGTCAAGTTGTTGTCCTTCAATCTAGTTGTAGAGTGCACAGCCCACCATTCCATGCGGGAGTTGAACTGGTAACCTTGTTGTTAAGAGCACACACTCTAACCTACTGAGCCATCTGGCTACCCTTAAAGTCCCAATTCTTACCCTGGCCATCTCAGGCTAGTCAGTGTTGCTGCAGTAGCAGTGGCAGATGAAATATTCAGGGATCTGCTCCTGCTGGGATCCATTTCCTCTACCAGCAGGCATGCTCCAAAAAGGACAGCGTTTTGATGGCAAGGACCTACTTCAGCTGATTTGTCTTCAACCCAGTCAACAAGGCAAAGCAATTTAGCCTCACACTTAGTACCACTTGCTTTGCTAAGTACATGCTAACAACTTTTAATGATCTAACCAAGGGAGCACTCTATCTAGTTAATTGGTTGAGAACTTTGATTTTTCCCTACTGGAGGCCTCACGATTAATCCATCATTTATTAAGCAATTAGTCAAAGATTTCAACACCCCAAACATACTGTCATTGATACTTTAGCTACCCTCCTATCTCTTTCCCTCTGTTCCACCACTGGGAATGACTTCTGGGGGCAGCTGTCTCTAAGTATCTGCCCTCAAAACCACTGGCATCCCCACCTCACCCCAGGTTCTATACACATTCTTCAGCCTTGAACTCTGAATTATCCAGAGGCCTTGACAGAATTGCTGTTATAGTCTTTAACCAAGTTCTATACTTCTTAATTGGATTTCACCCATCTTGGCCCTGTAAGGGTTTTTAATATGCCCAGTGACAGCTTCCCATTTTTCTCAATTAATTAGCCTAACCCACTTAATCAGATCTATCTCCTGACAACACATGCGTTTTGCAAATATGCTTGAGAATTATGATGCAAAAGATATATATATAATGGATGCCACCTCTCTACTAAATATAATCCATCAAATTGCTAATTGTATATATTTGTTTTTAAATTTTTTAAAAACAGAATCTTACCTCTTTTTTAATCCTTCCCTGGTGTTAAAGAAGTGAAGTCTGTGGGTTCAGGGTGTTATAATAATTAATTTATTATTACCATTGTTATATTCTGTTAAAAAGATACCTTCTTCATACTAATATTAGTATAGATAATAAGCATTATTTTAGAATTTGTAATTTATTTCCTCATTTGTAATTTATTTCCTTTATCAACCAGAGTTTCTAGTTTCAAGAAACCAAACCAACTCTCAATGCCTGGAGATAAAATAGAGTTAATTGGAAGGAAACAGGAAACTCACAGAATCAACCAAAAATTCAAGGATTGATTTTTTTGTCCCAGGAAACATGGGACACTGGGGAGATGTGTGTCAGGAATATTTTGGCCAGTTACTATTGTCACAAAGCTCCAAAGACAACCATGCTTACTGCTGCTGCTGCCATTCTATCTGGATGCTAATGGACCCTTCTTCTTTGTGTTCTTCATTCAAGATTGCAAGTCCTTAGAGAAGGTGATGAGTTGCGCTAGCTCATGTGCACATGCCCTAGCAGCCAGACAACATGGAGACAGGGAAGCTGGCCCCTGGAGCGAGGGCAGTGGCATATGACCAGGCCCTCATCCCCCAGCCATCAGGGGTGTTGCCTGCTGGTGGCTCACAGACACCTTCCCCCCAAAACCCCACAAGCAATCATCCTTCACAGGGAGGAGCTGCCTCACCCATGGGTACAATCTGTCCTGGGGGCAGCCTACATTCAATGCCTGGCTGATACAGGGACACAAAGACCTGACTGCTGTGCCTCAATTTGGGACATCTCTGAAGGACTGTCCTGGACTCAGTGCTCCCGTGGAGTTGGCTGGCATTCTAATGCAAACTACATCACCATTGAAAGTCATCATCATCTGCCCAGTCCTGCTTTCCTCACTCCTTTACAGGGTTGTTCCTAAGGTACTCCCCATTGAAACACCTATAGTTAAATGTCTATCTCTATATCTGCCTTCCAACTATGACAGCCCCACCCTCTCAGCTTCCCCAAAAGAACCACACATAATAGAAGAGTCTGTCATAAAGAAGATAGGTCTTGGAATACTGGGTAACCAAATAAAATGTCATAATGTTCACTGCATATTCAAATACTTTCCCATTGTAGTTAGATTAGACATTGCCATCAGCAAATAGTTTGCAATTTATAGTTCTGTTTTTCAAATCCTAGAAAATTCCTATCCAGTCCAGTGAGTTTCCTTACATGCCTTCATCCCCCCACCCCATTCTCCCTCCTATATCTCACTCCTGTCTATAGCTATATATTTCTATATCTCTCTATGTATCTATCTCTATCTCTAGAGATAATTGGGATGAAGATGAAATTGGAGATTGACTAAAGAGGGAGAGGGAGATACAGATACAAATACAGATGAGAGATATCAGAAGCTATTTTACTTCTGTCTGTCCTCATGCTCTCCTCCCTTCCTGGAATCCCTTCTTTCTTTCTCTCTCTGCTGGTATAAGTCCTATCTATTGTTATTTATAAAACCAATCCCTCACATTTGAAAAGCACTTGGATAATTCAAAGTGCTTTAATATACTTTAACTCATTATATCTCACAAAATCACTACAAAGAAAGCAGAGGAGATATTACTGTTCCCAGTTTACTCATGGCAAAACTGGTCCTGGAGATGTGAGACACTCATCTAGACTCATTTCTTCATCATATCCTCTGAGAATCTTCCAATCCATTTTGACCCTTCTCTAAACTACTGTAATGATTATAGTCTGTACACTAAACTTGATTCAGAGTGTCAGGTCTCATCCTCCTGGTATTCCTTGCATGGATGTATTTTGTTTCTGCCCATCACTCCCATCTTCCAATCCACCCCTACTCAGACCCAGGCTAGATGTATGCTTCCTGAGGATCAGGGAACCATCTTCACTCCTACTGTGCATCTAGCAATGTAAAAGGTTAGAGACCCAGTACTGGCTTTGGCTCTTTCTTGGTGGGTGACCTTGAACAAGTTGTTTAATCTTTCTGAGCCTTAGATTCCTCATTTATAAAGGGACAAATGACTACTTTGCAAAATCATTGTGAGAATTAAATGAAATAAGGCATTTGGAAAAACTTCTAACATCAGTCACACAGTGCCCACTTAAAAAAGAATATTTTTTTTCCTTTATTTTCATTTTCTCAGTCCTAGACACACCAAGATTATTTTTATGAATATTTATTAAGTTACTGTTAAAAGAAATGATGGACATGATCATAATAGGAAGAAAAGATATATTTAAAATGGGCAATGGTCTTGAAAACAGTTACTAAAAATGTGTTTAGTTTTTACTACATGCAAGCCCAAGTATATATTTCAATCACATCATCTTTTACAAAACACCAGCTAATCCCTCTGCCTCTCCACCAGCCATGTATCAAAAAATGACACACATTTGTGCATCTGTTATTGTTACAGACTATCACAGTCTATTAACACATATTGTGTTGCACATATTACCAAAACACAGTATTTTAAACCAGGAATACTCTCATTTTGAAGATGTGGTAACTTTGCTCAGAAAATAAAGTGATTGTCCAAAGCCACACAGTCAAAAAGTAGCAGAATGGAAGCTAAAATTCAGATTTGTGAGTTCGGGATCAATATCTCTTTCTCTAGTCCACAAATGGAATGTTATTTTATAAGCAGTTTATCTTTTTCACAGGCCCATGGTGAAAATTCTGGGTTGAGCATCAACAACAACAATAAAAGATTAGATTAATGTTAGTGTCCTTTTAGCAAAGGTTCAAAGTCATTTGGATGCCAGGAATGGAAACCCACTCAAGCGGCCTTAAGAAGAGATAGGATTTTTTTTGTTTTTTGGGTTTTTTTTTCTTTTTGAATCAGGGGTATCTTATGGAATTATAAGACTGTTGAGAAACAGAGAACTAGAAAAGCTAGTCCAAGCCAAGTAAGGTATTTCCTCTGTCTCACACTCCTCCATTCTTCACTGTCACATTATCTCCTGGTTTCTCACTTCTGTTTCTCCGCCCACATGTGCACATTCTTCTCAAACCCAGTTTTCCCTGCTTCTTCATAAGCATGATTGAAACATGACTGCCTGGATGCTTACACGGCTTCCCAGTTCCAGTGCCACCAACTAGCTCACTACAATTCCTGTGTCCAAATTCCAGTTTCCCAGGTGAGAACATCTGATTGGCTGAACCCAAGCAATGGAAGAACTCACTTTACTCAGATGTCTATCCTCAATCAATCTGATGGAGTCATGGAGGATAGTTATGTGATATAACTTTTTTGTGTGTGAAGAGGGACAATTTCTCAGAGAAGGAGCAAGACAAAAGTAGCTACTAGAATAACCCTGGATATTAAAATGACTGCCTTGTCCCAATCATCTGGCATCTCCCAAACTTCTCCATGATGGACATCTCTATGTATGCATTATGGCAATTTATCCAAAAAGAGACGTGAGATCTAACAGTGCTGCAGTCACAGGGGTGCAACACTCAGATCTGCCTTAAGAGAGACCCTGGCATCTCAAGGAGATACTGTACTCCCATGTTTATTGCAACATTATTCACAATAGTCAACAGGTAGAATCAACCCAATTGGCCATCAACAGATGAATGCGTTTAAAAAATGTGGTATAAACATACAATGAAATATTATTCAGCCTGAAAAAAAAGAATGAAATTCTGATGCATGCTACAACATGGGTGAACCTTGAGAACAGTATGCTAAAGTGAAATGATTCAGTCACAAAAATACAAATGCTGCATGATTCCACTTACATGAGGTATCTAAAACAGTCAAACTCTTAGAAACAGAAAGTAGAATAGTAGATGCCAGGGGCTGCAGGAAGAGGAAAAGGGGGAGTTGTTCAATGAATATCAAATTTCCATTTTGCAAGACAAGGAAGTTCTAGAGATCCATTGTACAAGAATATGCACATAGTTAACATTACTGTACACTTCAAAATGGTTAAAATGGTAAATTTTATTTTATGTGGTTTTTTTTTTTTGAGAGAGAGAGAGAGAGAGAGAGAGAGAGAGAGAGAGAGAGAGAGAGAGTGAGAGAGAGAGAGAGAGAGAGAGAGAGAGAGAGAGAGAGAGAGAGAGAGAGAATGGCTTTCAGTCTCCACCATGGGTACCTTTAGCATCTGCTCAAGTTTTCAGCAGAGGCCACCCAGTCCCCAGGCATACTCCAGCCAATGACAGAGCACCATGATGACACAGGGTTCACCAACTTAGGATATCTTTATGGTGATCTTTGTACCAGTGCTCCCTTTGAGCTGGATAAAACTTTCTCAGAGCTGTCCTACATTCTGGGGTTCTTTCTCCTTCCTTTCCCCTTACCTTTCATAGGTGTCAGCCCTACTTCACAGTCTAAGGGCCCCCCCTGACTACTCTTTCTCCCTTCAGAGGCAAATATTTCATAGGCAATGTCCCCAGTAAATCTCTCACACTTCTCCATCTATCTGGCATCTGCTTCCCAAGGAACCTACCTGCCATAAATCACTGAAATTGCACACAAACAAGTTCTCCCCTACACTCTGTGCATGCACACTTAGGGTTCAGAACACTACACAAGAGAGTCCCCCTGGGAGCTAATGTGACTCTCCCAGACAGCATGAGCTCTCCTCTGTTCCCACTGCATCTTTCATACCTCCATTATCACACTTAACAGACTGTCATAGTTGTTTACAAGTCCGTGATGCCATTATGAATACTCTCCTTGAAGGCTAAGGTCTTATCCTCATTTATTTCAGTATTCCCTGTCAGGGTGCCTGACAGACAGGTCATACTCAGAAAATGTTTGAGGAAGGAAAGAAGAAATGGTAGGACAGAAAGAGTAGAGGAGGAAGGGTTAAAGGACAGGGACCATTTTGGGTATATCTCAGTACATGATTGACATTCAAAAACACTTACCCACAAGCTGCATGTATACAGTAAACCACCCCTTCCTGTGATCCACCCAATAGATAACAAGTACATAATATTGAGTGCTTACTGTGTGCTGTTTGGAGAGAGACTGTCTCCACGTGACTTATGCATGTTCTCGGCAGCCTGAGCATTAAAACACAAGGACATTTGTTTATACTGCAATCAGTTGATATCCATATTTCCCTGAAGCTATTTAGTCAACAAAGCATCCTGTGTACACTGTGTGTTTTGACAGACGTGAAGAAGGGTGAGGGTCATTGCTTGGGGAAATGGACATTGATGTCACTGCTGGTTCTCCCAGGATGGTACGAGAAAACATTTCACTTAATGAGCCATTTGTCATTTTCAGGTATAGCCTAAGCTTTCTCTGCACTAATTATGTTGACCTTTCTGGAGGCAAAGATTTACACTGTGAATATATTACCGGTTAGAAAAATCATCAGTTTATAAATGAAAGGGTGCCATGGTGCCTGGGGAGGTGCCTGGAGATGTGGTGACTCGAGCATTCCTTCCATTTGGAAAATTTCACCACATTTAAATCATTTAAGGTTTTAAAAACAATTGTCTCAACCATTACAAAACCTGGTAACTTTTTTCAAGAACAAATACTACTAACTATAGCCCAATTGTAGCTCAGTCTTTAAAATTTGTTTTGCTGACTCATCTTGCTTTGGGTAGATTTCTGAGTTTCATAGTGGAGTGACCGGTAAATGATGGAGATTGGACAGCTCAGTGTCCCTTAGCAACCATAATTTCACTTTCCTGTTGCCATAACAACTATAGCATGAACATCAAGGTCATCAAGCCCACTGAGCCTTTCTCAAGAAGCTGAGTCTCTCACACTCTCCAGGCTTCTGTTCTCTGATTGCTCTCACAGGAGACGTTTTATGGAAAATGACATTTGCTTCTCTGGTCCTCCACTCCGTGTTACTTTAGAAAGCAATGTATTTCAATAAACAAGATAAGCCATAATACAGAAGGTGCAAAGACCTCCTTACAAACCTCTAGATTGATAGAGCCACTGCCATTAAACTTGTGATACATCTTCAAATGGTGCTGTTTTCAAAGAATGGAGGGACAACATGGCAGGGGGGAGGATTTTGAAATTCTATAAATCTTGGGTTCCAGTGACATTTGTCATGATCTTAGTACTCTAGCTTAGTACTCAAGCCCTCTAGCTTGTAGTTTCTGGAAAAAGAAGGGGAGGCTGAACTTCATGATCTCCAAGGTCCTTTTTAGTTTTTACACTTGTGGATCCACATTTCAATGCATCACATTTTGAAAATACTTGTTTGTAAGTGGTAACTGGAGCTAGTCAAAGCAGAGGGAGGCTTGTCTACCTCTCAGGGGAAAAAAAAATCAGCTTCTTTAAACAAAGGAAAATGCCCCTCCAGATATGAGCTTTTGTGTTCATTTCTAGGAGTGTGGGGTAGAGTTGGCACTCCAGAAATGTGGAATCACCATGAATAATCATCAGCAGGAAAACTTTCCCTTCTTTGTGTTCTCTAAGAATTATAAATAGTCAACATTAAAAATGCCTTTTTGCCTCAGCTCTCACCCCCAAATCAGAGGAATTAGCTAGATATTAACACTTTGAAGATGGTATAATTTTGCAGCTCTGTTAAGGCAGACACAAATCTCCCAGCAAAACTGATCTACTTTGGGAGAAAGGTGGATCTACTCAGGGCCCAACAAGAATAGTGATCCTTAGCATGGTCCAAGTAAACACCACCTGCCAAGCTTTCCAAGTCGTTATTGTTAACTACAACCATTTTGTGAAATTCTGCACTGCTGATCATGCAGCATAAGTTTTAATGTATATCAGACAAATTTGATTTTAGGATATGTGCATTGTGCTTATGCAATGACCTGAAGAGCTCACCTTTCTCCTCTTACTTTTTATTGTTTTTTTGTTGTTAGAAAAAAGATTTCATTAGTTGAGGATAGTTCTTGTGGTATTGTGCCTTTGTCTACTGGCCAAAATATTTATGACACTGTTATATGGTTTTTCTTTTCTTTGTTTTCCCAAAAAATAGTGATAGCTGAGGTAGAGGTTTGAAATTATCATTCGCCCCCTTGCTGGTTCTGCCAAACCATGCTGACATCAAAGGCTTAATGCTTGCTAGTCATGGCCTTTTCCCCCAACCAGCATGTACACCTTGAAAAGCTACTGGGGAAATATGGCACCAAGAAGGCCATGTATATAGTTGAAAATTTTTTCTTTGGGATAAGGAAGGACATTGTAAGGAACAATGGCTGCTTCTTGGTTGCCCTGGGTTTGTCAGTGCCTCCTCAAGAGGAAAAAAATGGCGCTTGGCAAAGGAGGCAGGACCTCTGGAAAGTAGTCAATAATTTCCCCCTGTAGGCATGGAGGTCTGAGTAGTATGCTCTGAAGAATTGGAAGGAGATCACAGATACACAGCAAATGATAAATTCTTTATAAAAATGCTAATTAGAACCCTGTGCCTGGCACATGGTGGACACTTGATAAATATCTCTAGAATATATGCATGAATCCCAATGTCAGTAATTAGCATGTGCTGAGGAGGTAGAACAAAGCTGCAACACTGAAGAATTAAATCAAATTCATCCACTCATGGATGATCCACTTAATTCTATCCCAAGTTTATAATGTAGGTGGCATTTTGGCTTTTCAGTTCTCTGCCACACACTCCCATTGGCACTCATATCTCTGTGTGCAGAAAAATGTCCTACTCCCATTTTATAGATGAAGAAACTGAAATGGACATTAAACAACTTACTGGAAATCATAGAGCTAAATGATATTGAACTGGGGAGATATTAGTTCTCCTGACTCCAAGCCTAGTGGCTTTACCCTAATGTGGAAATTTTTCTACAAAGTGAATGAATTTGGAATTAGAATTCCTTACCTATAATATAGAGTTAAAGAAAAAAAAATTTAACAAAGCATCAGTTAGGATTCTGTATGCAGGCAAGATACACCAGTGTGACCTGACCACCTTTAGCCAGAAGGATTAGTTGGAAGGATGTAAATGACTCAGTACAATGGGTGGCTGAAATGAAAAATGAGGTTTGGGAATGACAAGGGCTCAGAGAGCTGATTTGCTAGAAGCAGGAAGCACAGCAACTCTCTCTCTCTTCAGAAATAGTCTGGTCAGAACATCATATGTGACACCACTCTTATCGTTGCCATTGCTATCAATGGCCATGAAAATCCTTCCAAATATTTTCTTTATGCCTATATCACTATCTCAAGATTAAAGTCCCAGGAAAAAAGGTCTGATTGGCTGAGCTCAAGTCACACATCCAGCACCTGGCTCTTTCAGAGAGCAAGGGAAGTTTCTGTAGCAGAAGATGAGTGATTACTGCTCCAAAAATGAAAGTCAAGTGCTTGCTATTCTAGATTACAGATAAATATATTATCTGGGAGAATTTTACTAGGAAGTTAAAGTCTAAATGTAGAAAGCTGGGCCACCTCCCATCATTTAGGCCTTCTTGGGATCCCTGGGGTAACATAGTAAAAATAGAAGCTAGTAGGACATGTCAAATCCTAGACAACCTGTAGACTTCATGAGATGTCCAGGTATCATGGAAGAAGACACCTGAAGTCCTGCTTATAAGAGCACATCTACAAAGGCTTGTGTTGGTAAGCTCTGCTCCACACTGCACTCTTCTCTTAATGGCCTCCCAGTTCTGGATACTTCTCTTCACCTCTTCACATAATAAGTCACCGCTCATACCTACAGGGGAGTTCTTATTAGGAAGGAAGAGAAGAGCAAGCTGGCACAGATCATTTCTGCTTTTAATTTGGGTTTGCCACTGTGAGCCTCACCTGGTGATCTACTGCGCTCTTTGGATCAATTATCTCATCTTTCTAAAGCTGTTTCTCTTCTTGGCTTCACAGATACTTACCACTCTTAGAGGCATTTTGGCACCAAAATAATAACTGCTGGTTTTGTCTATCCAGCACCCTTTCTTCTTTCTTCCAGACATAGCATCTGGGTTCTGCCATTAGGAACAACACCTCTTCTATCTCAAACCACATGATCCTCGTGGGGCTGACCACATCATCCTTCAACCCTGGAATGGGCATGACCAAAGGTTGGACAACTCCAATAATCCTCCCTCCTTGCAATAATGATTGGTTCAGGAAATGGGCGTGCCACTCAAGTTGGGCCAGTGATATTCAAGTCTGGGGCTTCTTATGAAAGAATCAAGTAACAGTAGTTTTTTTACACTGAGGTGACTGAATTGTGAGGATACCCTCCTGCAGCTGGTGGCAGTCTATTCACCATAAGGTAGCAGATTAGCCCAGGCATGTAGAGAACAGAGAGAAGCAGAACTGAGAGAGAGAGAAAAGCAGAGCTTGATCCTCACTGTTTGAGCACTTGGTTGCGGTCATTCCCGCATCCATTCCTGAATCTACACCTGAATTTTCAATTATGTGGGTCAGTGATTCCCTTTTCATAACTGAGTCCATTTAAGTTGCATTTATCTCCATGCTTGTTCTCCACAAATAAAAAAATGATAAATCCATCCATTCAGTCAGCAAATATTGAGAGCCAGGTGCTCTGATAGGTACTGGCTATACTGTCATGTGTGAAATAGACATGGACTTGACAGCCTAGGAGCGGAGCATTAATCAAGGAAACACAGAGAAAAATAAGTTTTAAAAAATTGTGATGAGTGCTAAGAAGAAAAATATAGAGTGCTATGATACTGTAAGGCCTACTGAATACTGCCTGAACATAAAACTGATCATGAAATGTCTACAGGTTGGTCATCTGCAGGAGAGACCAAGGACAGCAAGGCAGATCAAACCAACTGGGTAAGGCAGTTTTACCCCAAGTTTATGTGAGTATCTCTCTCTCTTTTTTAATAATTATGATGAGAACACTTAACATGAGACCTACCCTCTAAACAACGTAAGTACACAATACAGTATTGTAAGCTATATAGGCACAGTGCTGTATAGCAAATCTCTAGAACTGACTCATCCTGCATGACTGAAATTATACCTGTTGAAAAGCAACTTCCCATTTTCCCCTTCTCCCAGCCCTTGGCAATCACCATTCTACTCTCTGAGTTTCTATGAGTTTGATCATTTTAGATACCTTATGTAAGTGGAATCATGCTATATTTGTCCTGTGACTGACTTATTTCACTTAGCGTAATGTCCTCCAAGTTCATCTGTCACAAATGGCAGTATTCCCTTTCTTTTTAAGGCTAGATAATAGTCCATTGTATTTATATACCACATTTTCATTATTTATTCATCCTAGATGGGCATTTAGGTTGTTTACACTTTTGGCTTTTGTAATATAATGCTATGATGAATATGGAGCGTAGATATCTCTTTGAGCCCTAATTTCAATTCTTTCAGGTCTTTTTAAGACTCCTCAACATAGAAGTCGAGATTGAGAAAATTTAAGTCTTCCAGAACAGGGAATATGGTCCTAACTCTAAATAAACAAATTTCAGAGATAAACTCCTAAATGAACCCAAATCCTGTCAGTCTGTTTTCAATAAAGGACTCCATGAGCATGTGCCCATGATCTCTTATTTCCCCAGCATTGGGACAGGCCCTGAGGGAGGCAAAAGGAGCACCATAAAACACCCCCAGAGTCCTTAAGATGCTCACATTGTGGTACAGATGAAACAATAAGAGTAGTCAGTTTATCCAAGGGCATGGCTGCATGAAGCAGACGAGCCATGTTCAAGGACCGTGATTCTCAGTAGAAAAGATGTTTGAATCTGAGAAAGCATTCAACACCACAGAAACAAGTCTTCCCTAAATAAGTTTGTGGCTGAAATAGATACACAGAAAACAGTGAAAAGTACCAAGGAAACATAGGTTTCCAAAACATCTAAAAATTCTTCATCTAGAGAAGAGGTTCAGGGCAGCAGCAATGGAAGGTAGCACTTTTTCAGTACCAGAGCTTTGGAGTCAGAGGGTCCAGGGTTCAAATCCCAGCACTGCCACACACTAGCTATAAGGAATGAAAGGTACTCTGGGCACATGGCTTCACTTTCTGATCATGAGACGCCTCTTCTTTTAAACAACAGAGATAATAGTATTGCCCTCTTTAGAAAGTAGTTGTGATAACAAGATGAGATAATTATTGGGTAGAACTTTGTATTATTTGGTACACAGTAAATACTAAATAACTTTTAGCTATTATCATTACTATCATTGCTTTGGGTTTTGATAGATGGGGAAGGTGTGGATAGATTTGACTCTTAAAGACTAATATTGCCCTAAGAGCTAATAATAATAGTCATCTTACATAGCATATGGACTTGCATTCCAGGCATTATACTGGGCTCATAGCACAATGGGGAGGTACTGATATCACCCTCATCTAACATGTGACAGCACTGAAGCACAGACACTTTAAGTTACCTTTCCTGGCTCACACAGTTCACAGGGAACAAAGCAGAGATTACCCCTATACAGCCTAACTCAAAGTCCCCACACTTCACCACTATGCAGTGCTACAGAGGCCTAGAACTTACAGCTCTGCAGGGGGCTCTGAAGATCAAAAGAATTTAGAAAACCCAGCCTTAGAGGACCATGAGCCTGATGACCCTGGCTGGGAGTTAACTGTAGCGGCCCAGCCCCATGGCCTTTGGAATAGACAGTATTGTATCTCTCACCAACAGCAAAAAACTGTTTTCCTGCAGCATAAACTCATCTGGGACCAGATGTAACTCAGTAGGCAGGTGCTGGTTTCCTGCATCAAAGTGAAGAGCTTTCTTTGCCCAGGTTTAAGGGCCACTCAAATATTGATTTCAGTTCCATTATAAGTCATGGGTTGTAGCACGTGCTGACAGTCTCTCAAAATATCTTGAGCTTCCCAGACCAATGAAATCTGTGACCCAGCTCCCCCTCAAGTTACCCCATACCCTCCCGGAATGTTAGGCTGTCCATTAATGACCATCCCTGGGCTCCCAGCTCATGGTCAGGAACCAGGCTCTCAAATACTGCCAAAGAGATAGTGACTATTCTTCCTGCGGTTCAGAGCCAACAGGCCCCACCATAATTCACTGTGCAGGCTCAGAGCAAAGGAGTTAACTGCTTAAGTGGTCTCATTATATGCTTGGCACAGGCTCACTACAAGTAAAAGCGCTATTTGGTTTTCTGGGAACTTTTTTTTTTATAGTACTGGGGATTATGATTCTTGAAAACTACGCCAGGTGACTGCTAACAAATCCAGATGAGGAAAGTGAATTTAAGCTATGAATTAAACCCAGTTGACCTACTGCCATTATTAACTTGCTTCAGGAGAACTGGACAGGAAGTCCTAAACGGATCAAAAACAAAGCAGGGATTTTAGACACTTTGAAATCATCTGGCAAAATAAAAGCTGGTACCATACTCAATTCCAAATGTTCTAAATCCTAGAGAAAAAGCACTGTGGGCCAGAAAAGACTGTTCTCTCCTCTTTTTGATCCAAGACCCACATGTCTGCTGCACATGCATAGAAAAACAAATGGCAGTAGAGCATGAATTCTCTGAGTTAATGGAGAATATTCAAAGTCACCATGATAGGAGGTGAAAAAAAGCATAGGATAAGAAGGTCCTGAGAATCATTCCAGATCTAATACTGACATCAAGAAAAATGAACACAAGACACACTTCTATATGCACAGAAGCTTCTATCTGACCAAGATACAGATTTTGTCCTATTTAGCTCTAAGTCCATTTGTCTGGGAACATTTGGAATGAATGCTGCTCTCAGAAGGTCACCTAACCAAGACTGAAAGTTGTTCCCTATTGTCTGTGAAAATCCCCAGAAGTGAGAGCTCTCAGCACATGATCGTCAGCTCAGTCCAAACAAAGCTATCACTTCACTAATGATTCCAACAAGTCATTAATGATATATGGTATGCATACCTAGAGATTACTAATTTGGGCTAATACATCCAACAGCATCCCAAATGGAGGGGCACCAAGTAAACATTTAATCCAGGCCGGGAATTTATATGCAGTGAAACTATTCAGCTGCTAAACTCTTTTCTCCTTTGTCCTGTATGATATCCCAGCAGCCATTGCTGCCACCTGAAGCAACAACAAACCTTATTTAGACACGTGTTTGAAGCACATTGTTCACACAACAATGAAGAGATACTGAGCAAAAGCTCTATGATTGACTGATGTGTGATAGTCTAAGGTGACATAAAATATTTAATTGAAACAATGCACATAGCTGGAACTCTTCTGCAAATATAAACACTAGCACCTTCATAGCAACTTCCTCATTATCTGCTGGTGGCTTCCTGCACTATTGCCTTTGCTCCATTCTTCTTGATAGAGTACTTTTTGGGACTTCCTTCACTGGTTTTCATGTGCTTTTAATATAAATTTTTAACTTTATTTAAGATAGATGTTTACCTCTGTTCAAGAAGCCTAAGGCAATGTTCTTTGAAATCCAAAAAAACCTTATTTTCTACCCAAGGGGAGGTATAAGGGTAAGCAATGCTATTTGGTAGCAATTGCCTTCCATCTGTGAAATAGGTCTCTTCAGATGTATGTGGACAAACAGAAAAATGAACTGCCTTTCAGCTCACCTCCCACAACCCCCTTGCCCTGGAAAATGTATTTAAAACAAATTATCAGCATATTAAGCACCCTATCCCTGAATTCCAGATGAGCAAGCAAACTATGAAATAAAATGGAAGCAGGTGAACTTGGGGAAGGTCTTCTCTAAAATTTTTGTCTCCCTATTTCTGATTTCTTTCCAAAAATGTATTAAATATAACTATGTGCTGTTATTCATGTGTCCTAAAACTTATACTTTTGTGCCATTGGGAAAACGTATTCCCTTTTAGTAACAGTTATTTCCATATTTTTACAATTTATTCTTTGCCCCCATTTTTCTTGGTTAATGGTACATCAAGATCACTTAGCAGAGCCTGTTTAATTCTCAGTGCTGCAGTGATTAAACTTATTCAAATGACAAACATGCATTGAGCATATCCTTTATGATGAAGACACAGCCTCTACTCACTCTCTCCTCTCTCTCGCTCTCTCACTCTCTCTGTCTCTGTCTGTCTGTCTGTCTCTCTTTCCTTCTCTTTCCTTCTCTCTCTCTCTCTCTCTCTCTCTCTCTCTCTCTCTCTCTCTCTCTCTCTCTCTTTCTCATACACACACACACACACACACACACACACACACACCCTAAAATCAAAATAAGGCATGCTTTCATTCTTCCTTCATCCTCCCAAAGGAGCAGCACGCCTTCCACAGTGGTCACCAAATTTGTGTGTCACCCTTTTCTAAGATGTTCTGAACACCTCCAGGTTTTTGTTGTTTATCTGTTTGGGCTATTTAAAGCCAACAGTGATCCCTGTGTTGTAGGCAAAGTTGTTGGTCATGGGACTTAAAACCAGAACAATAGAGACAGGAAAAGAAAGCTTGGTGGGCAATTGGTGGTAGTTTCCTAAGCTTCCTTCCTTTCCTTTTTCAACAGCCTTCCATTTGTATTTGGAGATCCACATGGTTCTGAGAAGCTGACTCTACCCCGAACTCCAGCAGAGGAGCATGTGGTCTCAGCTGAACCAATCCGCACATACCATTCTCCTGGTCAGTGATTGGTTCAGGAGTAGGTAAGTGTTTAAAAAAGGATGTGGTTCTAAATGGGTCAGAGACCCAAAATTCACAGTGACTTAAACAAAATCAAAATTTATTTCTCTGTCACATAAAACTTAAGCTGGTATGATGACTCTGAACTTTAGAGGCATCTGGGGCCTGAGCTCCTTCTGTCTCGTTGCTCCTTCATTCTCATAGTCCTGCTCTTGTGGGCATGGTGCCAAGATTGCCTACAGCTAGGAAAGCTCTCATGTTTCCTCTTCTTTACTTTAAGGGCAAAACACCATATTTCCACAGAATAATTTCACTCACATCTCATTGACTGGAATTTAGTCACATGGCCACACTAGCAGCAAAGGAAGGTGGAAAATACTATCTCTTTTCAGGAATATATGTGCCCAGCTAAAATGCTATCACTAGGAAAGTAGGGGAGACTAGATACTAGAGGTCAACCAGTAAGTAGCTTTTGCCTGGCATGTCACATACGATTCCAGATGCTCATGTTTTGTCTTGGAATTCAGGAAAACAGGTGCATATTCACCCACTAAACAAATGGTTTGCTGAAGTGGGAATCTGAGTGACAGTAGGAATTTTTGCAACCATAAGGGAACCAATAGTAAGATGAAACTGATACACAGAAGGGGGCAAAGTCAAATGAATCTCAGAGAAATGAACCTAGATATCTAGTGATATCATAAAATTCTGGATCAAACCACATCTGAAACTCTGTCTCTAGGCTTTCACTTTTGTAAGCCAGTAAATTTTCTGAAAATATATTTTCCGAAGCAGCTTGAATTGGGGTTTTCTTATTTTTAATCAAAAGCTATAGAATGAAAAAGGGACAGGGAAAGAGACAGGGAGAAAGACTATAAGATAAATACAAAGATACCAGATAGTCATTAACATGAAATAGTGACAAAAGTCACTTTCAGAGTCTTGAAGGGTATAAATGATTTAAAGAGAGGGAGTGAATATTAATAAAAGCAGGAATGACCCAAATATTATCAAAACTTCTTAGAACAAAGAATAGAGGACAAAGAATAGCCAGTATTGAGCAGCCAAGAAGTATGTTTTAAATAATTATTTAGAAACTGCTAACTTAGATTGAACTCTACTGTCACATCACACTCTACTTCACCCTCTTCCATAGAAAAGTGTTTGTTGGGTCAAATAATGCCTTGAATATAAAGCCTCATTAGGTTGGCAGTTATTCTAATCAAAGCCTTAGGTAGATTTTTCAACAAATTCTACTGTGGTGGTCAATGTGAAGCCTTGAAAACTAGCTTTGTAACTGTCCAAGTATTCAGTCTAAGGCTCTTGTCATTGAGGGCCAGACAAAGCAATTATGACCTTTATTATATGGCTTTTATTTTCCCTAAGATCATCATCAGAAGTTAATAAGAAAAAATAGAATAAAAATGAAGGTGAAATAGGCACAATTTTTAGGAAACTAAAAGGAGTGTTTTTTTTTCTACAAGAAAGTTGAGTAACACAAAGTGTTTGAATAAGGAAATTTCAGAGATTAGAAAAAATAAGATGAAAAAGATTGTATTCTTCAAAGTCACAGATTAGAGTACAGCCAAAATTAGAATTCATATTTACTTGTTATAATAGATATCCTTCCAAAAAGTCCTTTCACTTTATTGATTTCTAGACTGAGAAGGCATGTATAGTAGGGGTAAGTATTGACAGAAATATGGCTTAAAATTGGCTTAAACTGCCTCCTACTGCAAAGGGTCATTCAAATTCAAAAACTAAAGCCAGACATTTCAGTAGATATTTATATATATATTATTTTTCATGTGAGACAGGTGAGGGTTAGAGCAACACTGCTAAGAGTAGAGATTATGGAACAAGACATTCATTTGTTCGTTCCACAAATATTGATTGTCCCGACTACATGCCATAAACTGCTCTGGGAATAAGGATATAGCATTAAATAAAACAGACAAGAAACCCCTGTCCTCAGTCAGAGCCCTCAGGTGGTGATAAAAGCTAAGGAGAAGAAAAGGTTACAAGGGAGCTAGGGAGTTTTGTGATAGCAGGGGAGTCAGTTTTAAGTAGGGTAGTCAGGGAAAGACTCCGTGAGAATGTGACTGTATAGGTCGTCTATTATGCCACAGAAAATTGCTTCCAAAACTTTGCATCTTAAAACAACAAACGTTTATTATTTCACCATTTCTGTGGGTCAGAAATTCAAGAGCAGCTTAGTTGGATAATTCTGACTCAGGGACTCTCATGAAATTGCTGTCAGCTGGGAATCCAGGCATCTGAGATTTGCCTAGGGCTGAAGTATCTGCTTGTATGGCTGTCATGGTTGCTGGCAGCCTCAGTTTCTGCATGGACTTGTTATATGAACTTCTCTTTATATATGCTTTGGAGAGCCTTCACAACATGGCAGTTAGCTTCCCCCAGAGCAGATGATGATGATGATGATGATGATGATGATGATGATGATGAGAGATAAAGATAGAGAAAGAACCCAAAATGGAAGCCACAGTTTTTCATAACCTGATCCTACAAGTGACATAGCATCTGTTCTGTTATATGCTCTCGGTCACACCAATTAAACCTGGAACACAGGGGTGTGACTATCAGGAGGCTAGGTTTGCTGGGGGCCTTTTTGGAGGCTGGCTAGCACTAAAATTGAGTAAATACCTGAAGTAGGTAAATTCAAAGTCTCATAACTTTAGACAAGTCACTTAACTTTTATAAATTTCAGTTTTCTCATCTACACAGTAGAAATTTTTTTTAACTATCTACACTGTAATCATGTTGAAAGACTTAGATAAAGCAAATACATTTCTTTAGCTCAGTGCTTGGCATTCCATAAATGAGCAATACATGCTAGCTACCATTATTATTATTGTTGATGTGGTTGTCATTATCATCCTCATTTTACTGATGATGAAATTGAGGCTTCAAAATTTAAATCCTTACTGATGGTCATATCATTGAAACAGATAATAATTTATTCAAGCTTTCTGAATTCAATACCTTCATTCTTCATTTCATTGTGCTGCCTCACACATACCATGGGAAGGGTGAATTAAAGTTTTAAAGATTAATCCAAAGCAGGAATTTGAAAATTAGAATTATATAAGGGAATAAAGGGGAAAGAAGATTCAAAGTCTACTCTATTGGTAATAGCCAAACAGGGCTGTCAAAATTGCTTTTGAGCTGAGGAGATCCAAGATGGCAGAGTAGGTAAACGCTATACTTGCCTCATCCCACATCAAAATTACAATTAAATTACAGAACAATCAACCTGGAGAACCATCTGACATCTGGCTGAACAAAAGTTTTATAACTAATGATATAAATAAGAAGCCATGTCAAGACTGGTAGGAGGGGCAAAGACACAAAACAGCCTGGTCCCACACCCACATGTGGCAGTTGAAAATCAAGAGAGATATCTCTGCCACAGAGGTTCCCCAAGAAAAAGAGAGGCACCTCAGGCTCCCATACCATGTTCTCCAGCTCGGAGTATTGGTGCCAGGAAGAAGAGCCCCACAAATTCAGGCTGTGAAAAACACCACTGTTTTTCAACCACCTAGGTGAAATGAAAGCCTGTGAGAAATCCAGGCATTCTCTTAAAGGGCCTGCACAGGCACTTACCCTGGGCTCCAGCGGAGGAACGGTGACTCAGGAGGCCTCAAAGACAAATGGGAAGAGACTGAGTTGTGTAAACTCAGGAAAAGGACTGGAGAGACAGACCCCATCTTCTCTGTGTCGGACCCTCCTCCTATGCAGCCAGCAGGTGGGCACCATCTTCCCTGTGTTAAGCCTACTCCCACAGGCCAACTCTGAATCTGATTGGCATGATAAGTTCCATTGCTTCAACCTGCTGACTCACTGAGACCCTGCCTCACCCAAATTTCATGCAGCTGAAGACTTTATCAGCAGCTGAACCTGACAGAAGCTGGCAGGTGGTAGCAGGTCTCAGGGTGGCCTGGCTTTTTGTACAGCTACCCCAGGCCCCATACTGGTGGCAGCTGTCTTCAGTTCGCAGCATGGACTCTTCCACATGCCTCCAGGTTCATCACAGGCAAAGACCAACCACAGATCGCATTGTAGCTCCTACCAGGTACTTCTGGCCAGTCACAGGCAGTGGCTGACCTGGGCCTGCACCAGAGCCCCTCCCAAGAAGCCCGAAAACCAATATACTTAGAAGTTGGCTTCATACCACAGCAGAGCACCACCGAATTAGCCCCATAAGCACACACACCAAGGACTGTCTCAACAGGCACCAGAGCCCACTGAGGAAAACCCTGCTCCATGGGGTAAGCCCTCCTGCACAGCATCTCATAAGCTGTGGACATGGCCAAACTTTATAATCAGTCAGTCTGAGGGTCAATATGACCCACTGATATGCTAAAAGCAATCAAGACTCAACTATAACAGGACAGCACACACAACCCACACAAGGGACACTCCTGGAGAACCAGGCTCAGGTGACCAAGACGACTTACCAGGGCCCCACAGGGCACCTACTACACAGGGCCACCCAGCAAGACTGGGAAATGTAGCAGACCTACCTAATACATAGAAACAAACACAGAGAGGCAGCCAAAATGAGGAAACAAAGAAATACATCCCAAATGAAAGAACAGGAGAAAACTTCAGAAAAAGAACTAAACAAGATGGATGGAAGCAACCTCCCAGAGACAGAGTTCAAAACAATGGGCATAAGGATGCTCAAAGAACTTAGTGAGAACTTCAACAAACAGATAACAAGCATAAAAAAGGACATAGAACTAGTTAGAAGTGAAGAATACAATAACTGAAATGCAGAATGCACTAGAAGAAATCACCAGTAGACTAGGTGAAGCGGAGGATTGAAACAGCAATTTGGAATATAAAGTAGCAGAAAATACCCAATCGGAACAGCAAAATGAAAAAAAAAATCCAAAAAACTGAGGATAGTTTAAGAGACCTCTGGGACAACATCAAGCATAACAACAGTCAAATTATAGGAGTACCAGAAGGAGAAGAGAGAAAGCAAGGGATTGAAGAAGTAATGACTGAAAACTTTTCTAACCTGATGAAGGAGATAGACATGCAATCTTAGGAAGTGTAGAGAATCCCAAACAAGATGAACCCAAATAGGCCCACATCAAGACACATTGTAATTAAAATGGCAAAGGTTAAAGACAAAGAGAGAATCCTAAAAGCAACAAGAGAAAGGCAGTTAGTTACATACAAGGAAGCTCCCATAAGACTGTCAGCTGATTTCTCAACAGAAACTTTGCAGGCCAGAAGGGATTGGCACAAAATATTCAAAGTGAGAACCTACAACCAAGGGTACTCTACCCAGCAAGGCTATCATTTAGAATCCAAGGACAGCTTCCCAGACAAGAAAAATCTTAAGGAGTTCATTACTACCAAATCAGTATTTCAAGGAATGTTAGAGGAACTACTATACGACAGGGAAAAAAATATGAATAATATAATGGCAATAGCTATGTATCTATCAACAATTACTTTCAATGTAAGTGTATTAAACACTCTAATAAAAAACATGTGATGGCTGGGCCAGCCAAGTGGCACGGTGGTTAAGCGCTGGCTTGGGAAGCCAGCGGCCCTGGTTCGGGTCCCACATATGAGGGTCAGTGACACTGCCCTCAAAAAAAAAACAAAAACAAAACATGTGATGGCTGAATGGGTAAGGAAAACAAAACCCTTACATATGCTGCCCACAATAGACTCACTTCAGATCAAAAGATGCACACAAACTGAAAGTAAAGGGATAGAAAAAGTTATTTCATGAAAATGGAAACAAACAAAGAAAAAGCTGGGTTAGCAATATTTACACCACACAAAATAGGCTTTAAAACAAAGGCTACAACAAAAGACAAAGAAAGACCCAGTAATCCGACTTCCTGGTCTTTATCCAAAGAAACCCAAAAGGCCACTTCAAGGGGATGTGTGCATCCATATGTTTATTACAGCATTGTTTACAATGGCCAAGATGTGAAGGCAGCCTGGGTGTCCGCTGATGGAAGAATGGATAAAGAGGAGGTGGTACATATATACAATGGGATATTGCTCAGCCAGGGAATGGGTTTTTGCCATCTGAGGCAGCATGGATGGACCTGGAGGGTGTTGTGCTGAGTGTAGTGTGAGATAGTGAAAGACAGATGCGATGTGATTTTGCTTATATGTGAATCTAAAGAACAAAATAAACAAACAAATAAAACAGAAACAAACTCATAAATATGGAGAACATTTTGATGATTGCCACATGGGAGGGGGTTTGGGGGCTGGGTGAAAAAAGGGAAGAGATTAAGAAGTACAAATTGATTGTTACTAAGTAGGCATGGGGATGTAAGTAATAGCATAAGGACTGTATTCAATAATATTGTGATAACTGTGTATGGTGTCAGATGGGTACTAGATTTGTTGGGGTGATAGATGGGAGGGGGTTGGGGGCAGGGTGTAAAAGGAGAAGGCATTAAGAAGTATAGATTGGTAGTTATAAAACAGTCATGGGAGTGTAAAGCATAGGGATTATAGTCAATAATATGTTAATAACTATGTATGATGCCAGATGGGTACTAGACTAGTCAGGGGGATCACTTCATAAATTATATAAATGTCTAACCACTATGCTGTACACCTGAAGTTAATATAAAATAATATTGAATGTCAACTGTAACTGAAAAATTAAGTAGGGGGGGGAAAGGTGAAGGGGAATAAGAGGTTAAAATTTCCAGGTATAAAACAAATAAGTCATGGGGATGTAACATACAACATAGGGAATATAGTCAATAACATTGTGATAGTGTGGTATGGTATCAGATGGTTGTTGGACTCACCGTGGTGATCACTTCTTTAGGTATATAAATGTTGAATAAATATGTTGTACACCTACAATGAATATAATATTGTGTGTTAACTATATTTTTAATAAAAATCTTTTTTAAAAAGAGTGCTTTTGGCTTAAAGTAATAGAATACCCAATTTCTCCCTGACTCAAATAAGAAATAAAAAGGTAGATAATTGCTAGTCTTGATTCTGACAGTTACCTTTTGGTTTTCTGTCTTCATGCTTGTTTCCATATTGTTACAAGATGGCTGGTGTAGCTTCTGGCATCATATCCACTGTGCAGGAAGAGTGAAGAGTGGTGCCCATAAACTGCTTTCTAAGATGCCTCAGCTGACTTTCATTTACACCTAATTGGCTAGAACTGTGTTGATGACTATCCTAGTACAAGAATAGGTGGTAAATTTATAGCTTAAACCAATCATGATGCACCCCCAGGCCCAGACACAGTAATACCCAAATAAAATCTGGGTTCTGCTTTGGAAAAGAGAAATATCTTTGTCTTTCTGAGGCAATTGATAGGTTCTGCCACTGTGTGGATTCCCCAACAGGAACGCACCTATAAAGCATGGTTGTTTGTTCCATACTTACAGGTTAAATCCATTCAAAGTGAAATACTTTCATGAGAACTGAGAAGAGCTACCATAATTTACTAGCTTCTAGGTCAGAGATATAAAAATTGCAGGAAGCCCCTGGGCAAATGTGCACCTGCCCATTGGAAGCACTTAACCTTGTTTATATAAGGTCTCAGAGAGGCAGGTAAAAGAAACATATCTTCATCTTGATGAAGCCTGTTAAAGGGCACCAAGCAAAAGAAAAAGAAAAAAAGAAAAAAAAAACACTTTGGCAACTCAACCAGAGTATACTGTCACTGCCCCACAGGCTTCTAGCCTTACCTCCCTCACCACGTGATGGCACTGCCCAGTGCTTTATTTCATGATAATTCAGGACACCACTTCTTGCTCTCAGTAGCTAATAACAACTGTTTTCACTATTCCAAATGACAGATATCATGCTCATCAACATTTAACACAGAATGAATCATTTTTTTCACTGTTTTTCAAATGCGATATTTTTGTGACTATGATTATTTTCCCGACTTTGTGGGGCCAGAGAGACCCCAGCAATACCTTCTACAGAAGAAAAGGTTTCACAAGGACAAGACAGACTTTTTAAAAAATAAAACTTATTCTCAGATGATCAAATGAAATCAAAATTCAGAGGACTTTTAAAAATTAATTCAAAGAAAGCAGAGGATTTTTTAAAAATTTCTTTACCATTGAAGTCGTGAGGTGGTGTGATGTATTTGAAAGAGCAAAGCACATCAGGGTTCCTGAATTCGAAGCCCTGTTTGTTCAGCCATAAGCCCTCAGGCATGAAACTACTCACCCTAGCAGAGGCTGAGGTACTTTCTGCCAACACCACAAGGTTGAATGATGGGCATCAGGTTAACCAAAAACAAGGTTTTTTGTGTGGAAGTGCTTTCTAGGTGGCTACATTTCATTGTGTGACAAGTTTGTGGAAAATGCTACAAATGCACACTTTACCCTTATCTTATTTGAGCCCAATTTTACATGGTAGATACTATTGTCACTATTTTAAAGTTGGGGAAATGGGGGAATCTGAGGAGTTATAGTGACTTAGTCTTGATTATATAGACAGAAAATCATAGAACTAGGATTCAAAATTGGATCTGTATGGCCCTTTCTACCATGAAATTATTATTTTCAGCTCAGAATCTCTCTCTCTCTCTCTCTCTCTCTCTCTCTCTCTCTCTCTCTCTCTCTCTCACACACACACACACACACACACACACACACACAAAATGCAGTGCCCGTATTTGTGCTTTCTAGTCTTGCCTGCTTTCCAAAACATCTCATTGTCTTTCAGATCTGCCAGTAGAATCTTTAAACAAAACCCAACAACTTACTCCAGTATTCTGTCCTCCACCAACAAATCCTTGATTTCAGAAACACACACACACACACACACACACACACACATACACACACACACGACAAACACAAACCAATTCGGATCTTATAGTTTGGGATGAGCTCTCATAAAAAGAACAAAGTGACTGAAACACACTAAACTGAAAAAAAAAAAAAAAAAAAAAGAAAAATTTGCTAAAGCTACAAAATGTTTAGAAGCCAATAATCTTGGGACAGAGACGTTTATTGACATTTTGATAGATATGGGAAATTAAAAAGCTGAGAATTGTGAGAAGAAAATGATTATGCCTTTTAAAAATGTGAAGAAGCGGGGGGAAAGAGCAGCATGAGCTAGGGAAGTAATTATACTAGGATACATTTAGTATCAGAAAAATGTTCTTTGATAGCCAGAAAACACCACATGATAAAGTTAGAGCTTTAATACTCATAGGCCCATTACAGATAGAATCTTTACCACACTGGAAATAATTGGAAAACATAGTCATGCAATTGACCTCTTTATGGCTTCTTTGATTTCTCCAGGCTGTTTGAAGAGTTGAATTCTGGAAAGGATTTGAAAACTGGGCATACCAACCCTGACTATCTAATTGCCAATGAAGAAGAATGAATTACTCTGCAATTATATTAAAGGTGAAAGAGGTCCCAGGGAACAATTCTAACAAAAAATGGACTGACATGGGATAAAAGCTTGATTGGTGACAGCTATGACTATTAAGATGTTGAGCCTGAGTTCAAAGGAAGGACAAGAACAACTTTATGTTTGACAATCTTTAGACAAGGTCACCACCCTCCACCACATGCATGCCAACATATTCAGATATGATATTTCATTTCATATATCCTTTCTTCACCCACCAAAGTTTTTAAAATGCTATCAGATTTGCTTACCATGACTTCTACTTGGATTTGTCCATAAAGTTTTACATCCAAGTCATTGGTTTGGCCATTGTCAAGTTACAGATAAATTTATGACAGAGCAGCACACATAGACATTCTTTGGGACCTGAAGGTGGTTAGTCACCTTATGGAACTCATTAATCCCCAAAGCTGATAGAACTTGAAAATAGAGATAGATTGCAAACAGGTTTTGATAATTCTTAGATGGCAGATCATAATGGGCTATTAAGAAAAAGGAGGTCCAACAATTATCTATTGAGCTTCTATTAGGGCTACCACACAAAATACAGGACATTCAATTAAATTTGAGTTTCAGATAAAAAAAATGAACAACATTTTAGTATAAGTATATCTCATGCAGTATTTAAGACTTACTTATTCTAAAAAAGGTATTGTTTATCTGAAATGTACATGTAACTCATCATCCTGATTCGTTTGTTGTTTTGCTTGTTTGTTTGCTTGCTTACTTGTTTTTGCTAAATCTGGAAACCCTAGTGTCTCTTGTTATAGAGTCCTGTCATATGGGGTTAGTTTCTTAGTTGGTAAGTAAGGAAAAAATTTAAAACTATCATGGAAAATCTCTTAAATCACTCAAAGTCAACTCTACTTGGTTTTATGTCATTGTACCATCTCTCAGTGATTCCAGAGCATACCATTTTCCCTCAGTGTTCAAAAGTTCTCTGGTACTTAATATTTCCCAAATGCTCCAACATCTCTGCCACACACCTATGAATAATATTTTCCATTTACTCACATACATCAGCTCCATATTTTTCTTCTTCAAACACCTTCCTTCTGGAGCTTTCCACTCACTTTCCTCCATCCTTTACCTTCCTTTCTAGGTCTGCTATTCAACTGGTATTCTGGGTCTTTTCCTTTGCAATTATCCTGTGTTGGAGTGCCAATTCCTGAACTCCATGTTTGCTTTTGTTGTTGTTTACTCAATTGTTTATAAGAGCACACCCTCCAGAATCATTCTGCAGTGCAACTCTCCCATTAGCCAACTCCATTCTTATATACAGAGATTCCAATTTGCTTTTTTTAGTATCCCACTTTTTAGTAAGAACAGAAAAGGATCACCACACATTTAAGGAAATCCTTCAACCTGACAGAGAGAGACATTTTCATCTTCCTGGAAGAAACAGAGACAAAGCTTTAAAAACTGTAACAAAGCAGAGGCAATAACAGCCAGTAATTAATATCTCAGATATATTAAAAGATATTGCATCCATGATATGAGAACAAGAGGCTATTAAAAAATGAAAATCTAAGAAAGAGAAAAGACTTAGTGTGTGGATATGTGAGATAAATATATATTAGTTATATATATATATATATATATATATATATATATATATTATATAAGTCAATCTTAAAAAATTCATTAAACAGAGGATAACACATCATATGTAACAGTCTCATAATAACAAAACAGAGATCCTAAGTGCATTTCATGAAGCATGAAAAAATATAGACAAAAGTTAATGAAGAGCTAAAATGAAGGAAGTTCATTGTAAGACCTGCAAAATCTATGCAATCTAGAATTGCATTCATATTAAGGAATTGGATGGCTCATACTTCCCTTCCCAATTTATCTCTTTTTGTACCAGTTTAATACAACTTAGATCACTTTTTAAAATGGAAACATGTAAAATAAGTTGAATAAATTAGCCAATTTGGTCGATTTTATAGAAAAATGGTGATTATGTATGCAATCCCACCTCCGGAATAGAGAAGAGTAAAGGCCCAAATTTCACTGCAGCACTTACCATATGCTCACTTCATCACCCCTTAGCACTCTGAAGTTGATGGTAACATTGGAAAAAAAAGTATGGATTCCAAGAAGGTAGAAATTTATCTCAAAATATAAAAGAGAAAGAAAGAGAATAGGGTATAAGTAAAAAAAATTTTTTTGAATTTCTTAGTTTTGTTTCTGATTAAAAAGGAAAAGTTATTAAAGATGATTCTTTAAAAAGTTGATGGGGCCGGCCACGTGGCATGGTGGTTAAGTGCTGGCTTGGGAAGCCAGAGGTCCTAGTTCGGGTCCCACATATGAAGGCCAGTGACACTGCCCTCAAAAATTAAAATAAAATAAAATAAAAAGTTGATGAAGTGGCAAAGACAGACCAGATTACTTTGACTATCTGTCCCTGTGAAAAGAAACAAAACTGCTGCATTAAACAATTTTAGTCCTTTTAACAGCATCAAAGAGCTGACAAAATAGAAATGAAATATTAAATAAGTACTGAAATGAAAAAGGTAAATAGAAAACTTTATAGTTGCTATAGCTCTGGAGCCATTTGACAGTCCGAAAGAAACTTAGCTGTGTTTTTTTTGATGGCCCTGTGGGATGAGGAAAAAAGTTACAACATGGGCCCCATTCAGTGTTGTGTGTCTTGTAAACCACCTGCCAGATGCATTAAGTTGAGTTCTCAAGTCTGCAGCAACAGGAAAAGGATAAACCAGGAGTATACCTACCCCCCCACTTTTTCCACCCTGGTAGTTTTGAGAGACGTCCTTTGGTATTGTGTACAGCAGGAGAAAAGAAAGGAAGGAAGAAACAAAGAGAACTGTCCCTGAGAGGATATAAACCATGGATAGGCTCTCTCAAGGATTTACAGCCCCAATTTTGGAGCACCTAAGTGATCCAAAAAATACAGACCATGATTTTCACTTAAAATGGTTCTTCAATCTTCAGGAACCTACACACACACACACACACACACACACACACACAGACACACACACACACACAAATAGTTGTTTACAGGCAGTGAGAAATACACAGACAACAAGTACATAAGGAAATAATATACCACAAGTGAGAACAAGCAGAAATAATAGACACCAAAATATTTCAGATACTGTAATTATCAGACAAGGATAAAAAAAACTATCTTTCTCTGAAAGGTACAAGAAATTATAAAAAGTGTTACAGAAGATTTGGAAAAGAACTAAACTGAACTTGCACAAATAAAAAATACAATTACCAAAATTTAATGAATAGATTGGGCAGCAGATCACATAAGAAGAGAGTACATGAACTAGAAGTGAGAGTAGAAGGCACTTTTCCAGAATGTAACACATAGAAAAAAAATAACTGTAAAAGAAAGAGATGCTTAGGAGAGTCCTAGCTTATAACTAGAATTCAAGAAATATTTGTTGAATGTCCTTAAAACTGAAGACATTCTAACATTTGAGATCTTGCTCCCCAGGATGTGTCATCAGTTTGGCTCAAATAAACTCATAAAAATTCTTTAAAAAAGAAAAATGAAGACAATCTAATTTTACTGATGTGATTATTGTCTGGCTTCAGATAAGAGCTGGCTCTTCTAGACTGGGACTTCAAGAGGATCCTGGAAAAAGTCTATCCATTTCTTTGGCGGCAACTGGAAAAGTTGATATGATCAACAGATACTTACTGAGAGCTCACTAATTGCAAAACACTGGGCTGAGCATCATAGTTGAAAATATATATGTTATGGGCCGGCTGAGTGGTGCATTGGTTAAGAGCTTGCTTGGGACGCCAGCAGCCCCAGTTCGGATCCCACATATGAGGGCCAGTGACACTGTCCTCTACAGCTAAGATGGTGAACAACAGCTCCACCTGGAGATGGGCTGCTGTGAGTCCCTGGGACGGCATAGCTGCAGCCCCTGCTGCAGTGGGCTGCCATAGGCTACAGTGAGTGGCCGACAGCCAGCATGAGCTGCCAAGAGCCGCTGTGAGTGGCCGTCCAGAGACCAACGACCCATCTGCCTCACTTGTGAAGAGTGCAATGATGATACTAACATGGGCCAGTGAAGCGATATCCTCCGCAACTAGACTGAGGAACAAAAAGACAGCAACTTGTCTGTTCCCCTTCCCTGGTTCCCCAATGCTGTTCCCCTCCCCCAATTCCCCAATAAAATCTTTAAATAAAATATATGATCTTTCCTATAACAACATGAGTTTCATAAGAGTTTTGTAAGGGTTACATGGACCTGAATTCTAATGTGATTCTTCTACTTGCTTGCTGTGCAGTTTAAACAACGTATGTAGAAAGTCTCTCTGAGGCTCATTTGCTCTATTTGTAAAATTCAGACCACAGAATCAAAAGAGAACACACAGAAAGCAATGGCAGTGTGAAGGGCATTTGGTATATGCACAGTAAATGTGAATATGCTTGCATCATTAAGTGAAATCATTTTTTGATGCACTGGGCTTAGAGAAACTTACATACAACATTTAATTTCAAATTAATTGTGAATCCTCATAATCTACAAAGCCAATGAAGTACTGAACTCTAGCTTTTGATTTTTACATAGTTACCTGACAATTTGTGGGAAATATTGCCAGTGCCCTACCCAATTTCTAGCTAACAGAATCTTCCTTACAATATCTTCCTAACAGAACCCAAAATGCACTTGTGGCAGTAATGTGATGAGTTAATATTATAGTTTACCTCCCAGACCCTCAGAAGCCAGGGTGCCCATGTAGCATAACTCTGGTCAATAAGGCATTAGCCATGCTGCCACACGAGGTTCCCCACAAGACCCTTTGGTCTTTGTCCCTCCATCACCTTTCTGCTTAGAATGCAGATGAAACTTCTAGATGTGCATCAGCGGCCTTGTGAGCATGAGAACAAAGCCACACAGAAAGGCAAGGAAGGCTTACAGGCGGATCCTAAGTCTTTCATCAGTGAGTTTCCATCTTGTTCCAGTATTGCTGACTCCAGACTACTTCTCATGTGAGAAAAATAGATCTCTTAGTTATTTAAGTTTTATAGGTTTTTTTCATTAGAAGCTGTATTAGTACAGTTCTCCAGACAAACAGAACCAACAGGATATATATATATACATATGTATAAATACAGAGATAGATGAGGGAGAGACAGACAGACAGACAGAGAGACAGAGAGAGAGAGAGGCACACACAAGATGGACAGATTTATTATAGGAATTGGCTCCAATGAGTATGGAGACTGAGATGTCACACAAGATCTGCAGTCAGCAAGCTGGAGGCTAAGGAGAGCCAGTGGTGTAAGCTCCAGGCCAACAGCTGGCAGCCTGGAGCCCTAAGAGCCAATGTTTCAATTCAAGACCAAAGGCAGAAAAAGACTGATGTTCCAGCTCAAATAGTCAGACATGAGAAGTTCCCCCTTATTCATGGAAAGGTCAGTCTTTTTGTTCTATTCAGGCCTTCAAGTGACTAAATGACGCCCACCCACATTGAGTAGGGCAATCTGCTTTACTCAGTCTACTGCTTCAATACTAATCTCATCCAAACACACACACACACACACACAGAGATACACTCAGGGTAATGTTTAGCCAAATATCTGGGCACCTCGTGGTCCAGTCAAGTTGACACATAAAATTAACCATCACATAAGCAATCAGATACAATCCCGATACACCAGTCCAGACCTCCCCATGGGCGGCTATAAAAGAAAATCCAAGGCCTCATTTAAGAACAAGCTTCAGGCCGGCCGAGTGGCGCGGTGGTTAAGCGCTGGCTTGGAAAGCCAACAGCCCGGGTTCAGGTCCCACATACGAGGGCCAGTGACAATGCCCTCAAAAAAAAAAAATAAGCTTCTTTCTGAAGTGTCTCCTCAGAAAATTTTATTACATTTGTAATACAGTTAGAAAGGTACACAGGAAGGGTAGAGAAACTTGAACAGAAACATTAAGGGAGTTAACAGCAGTAAAGGAAATTGGCTATTATAGCTTAAAAATGTTAACTTACCCTCAAAGAATAGCTGTAGTAAAAGTCTTGGGAGCAGGTAGAGAAAACACTGCCAGCCCCTTCCCCAATGTGACCTTCGTAATTGCTCCCAAAGGAATTTTGAAATCTTTAGCACTCAGCACAGAAGAATGAGATATGGGCCACAGGTGCCACCACTGGCCCCAAAAGAAAGAACAGAACTGTGTACCTCATCAGTATTACAAAAGTTTTTATGATGTGAAATTCAACATTTGAATCTGTGTATAATGAGTATGTGATGCACAAAGTTATTTATACATTAAATTGGTTTCATGAGCCAAAGGAAAGGTCCTAATTTACATGTGACGCTTGCTCATTCATTCATTCACTTGTCAGATAAATTATTGAGTGCATTCTCCCATGTCAGTCTCTGGGGACACAAAGCCAGGCACTTAGTAAAGAGGTTTAAGGAGGCAGTTCCGTCCTCTAAGAGTTAATAACCTAATATTAACACTGACATACATGCAAATACCTCGTGGCACAGAATAAAAGAATTAATTCAGGACATTCTCAGATAGTGATGTATTTATGTCACAGACAAATTAGCTTAGCATTGAAGTTAATGTTTGCAAATAAGAGTAATTGGAAATGTAATGAAATGTGTTTCTGCGTAAACTTCCATTTCCAGTCTAGTTGAACGACCTTGGGCGATTTGCAGAGCCTCTGTGAACCTCGTTCTCATAAAGAAAACAAAGATAACATGTAGCATTGCAGATATTTAGATGATTAAATAACAGCTTATAAAATATATAACACATCTAGCACAGTATCCATCGCAGAGGAAGTGGAAAATGCTATTAATAGCTGCTTCTACAATTATGACGATTTTCGGAACAATAGTAACCTCACTAGAAAAGTAAAGGGTTCACATACTACATGCACATTTAAATTTCACAGACTTACCTTTCTGCTACCAAAGAATTGAGGTCACTAAACTTAGTTCTCATCAAGGCAAAATGTTATTTTTGAGCAAATAGTATGGGGACTCCAAGTATAAAAGCAACCAAACTACACGATTCTTTCAAATGCCTTTGCCAGTCAGGGAATTAATTATGTCTGTTATGTGTTATCAGCCACAGGCCTTCTGAAACCCTTCAGGCAGTTCACCTTCTGAAGATGAGCAGCAATTTTGTATTGCTAATCATTATTTTCTAGGTCCTCCTCTTAATACATTCATATTTTTGTTTAATATAATACCATTTTATTTATTTGTTCACTCATTCATTAAAAATATGTTTTATGGGCCAGCCGAGTGGCGCATTGGTTAAGAGTTGGTTTGGGGATGCCAGCAGCCCCGGTTCAGATCCCACCTATGAGGGCCAGTGACACTGCCCTCTACAGCTAACAACAGCTCCACCTGGAGCTGGGCTGCGTGAGCGCTGGCAATGGTGTAGGCTGCAGCCCCTGCTGCAGTGGGCTGCCATAGGCTACAGTGAGTGGCCGGCAGCCAGTGTGAGCTGCCAATAGCGGCAGTGAGCAACCATCCAGGGGCCAGCAACCGATCTGCCTCATCTGGGAAGAGCGCAATGACGATACCAACATGGGCCAGTGAAGCAACGTCCTCCGCAACTAGACTGAAGAAAAAAAAAAAGACAGCAACTTGTCTGTTCCCTTTCCCCAGTTCCCCAACGCTGTTTCCCTCCCCTAATTCCCCAATAAAATCTTTATATATATATATATATATATATATATATATATATATATATATATATATAGTGCACCTACTAAGAGCCAGGCACTGTTCTGAATTTAACATGTTAAATAATATTAGTATCACCAGGACAGACACAGTTCCTAATCCCAGCTGCCTAGTCTAGGTCCGTGGCCCAAAATGTCTCCCAGATCCTTTCATATTATGCACTTTCCTGGCCATTCATTGTAAAGTTTCATAGCTCAAAGATGGTTCATTACGTAAGTATCCATTAAACTCCCATCTTCATTTATAGGCTACAATTCATCATTATTTTGATCTCTGCTTCTATTATCTAATCCACAGTTTCTCAAGTTAGTGGGTCCCCGGATAGACGGAAGTATTGATGCCTAATTTTGTGGTTGGGAAACTGTGTCAAGGTTTGATTGAATAATAGGTCATTCCTCTGACACAAAATGCAATGTGATTATGACACATGAAAAGAAGGCTTTCCAGTAAATTCTTCCAAGTTTTCATCCACTCAGCATGTAGGAGAGATTGAATGTCTGTTCAAAGCATGTGTTTATCAGGAACATAGGCACTAAGATGTGAGCTATCATTTTTCCAAGCAAGATTTTAAACTCCAAATACTTTCATGTTACAAGACATTAAAGGCTCTGAACACTCACTGTGTGAATTATAGCCATTTACTGTGTGGGGAAGCAGCAAGGACTTCTGTTCACATCAAAAGCTATTGCCACCAAATTTCCCATCTCTCTAGACCTTCAGGTGGGCCTTGGCGGATCCCCCATGAAAGACTAATATAATGTTTTTCTAAATGGCTTTTTGTCTTACGTAAATTCACAAACTCAGTATTCAGAAAAACCTTAGCAAATTTCTATGAAGAGTTGAAAGCATGTTTCTGTTTTAGATATTCAGCCTCTGGTTCATGGAGAGATGAGGTAAACACATTTCCAAAAGTTCAGCAAAACTTTCTCAGAAGTTCAACAGAAACCTCCTGGAAAGCTGAGACATATGGATTCCTTCCAGCCCAGCAGTGCAGTCCCAGACAAGTGTGTAACAAAATGGTGACTATTGATGTCCTTTCCAAATCACCTAATTTATACCCAGGAAGCAACTCACCCAATGGGCCTGGCCTCTTTGTTTAATCATCCACCAGTTCTGTTGCGATGACAAAGCACATTGCTGGTGCCCAAAGCTGATCAGCAGGTAGGCACGCCCCGGGCTGCTTACAGGAGGGAAGCGCCTCGCACTTTGCATGCTTCGTGCTCATCTGTCAGTCTCCACAACAACCTGACTGATTGACTCCTCTCTGTGTCTATCTCTATACCTGATTCTTCATCCCTCCCTGTTTGTCTGTCACTACGTGAGTGTCTCTCTGTTTGCATGCCTCTCTCTTTATGTGCCTCTTTATATGTATCTCACTCTGTCTCTCTTCCTCTCTCTGTGTCTTTCTCTGTTTTTCTATCTCTGTGTGTGTTAGCGTGTGAGCTTTTCTCTCTTTCTGTCTCTGTCTCTCTGTCCTTTTCAAACATGTGTTATTTTTCAGTCTAATAAGTACACATCTACCATCACATATTTTTTGCAAATATATATAATTTAAGTCTTCTTAAAGTAGAATCCACAGATGTCCACAATGGATGCCTATAATTTTCTGCCTGTAAGCATTTTTCAGGAGGAAAGTCCATGGATTTCAACAAGATTCCCAAAGGAGTCCTCATTACACAGACAAAACAAATTTAATCACCAACGTGGCTGTCATTTTCAATAAATTATAAATGTAGTGTAAAGGTTTCACTTTTGGTCAACATACACCCTAATCAACCAAATGATACTAATAAGCACACACCCACCATCATATGGAAGTTCACAAAAAATCTTTGACATTTAAAACAGTACAAATAACTTTCAGAGGCTTATAAATTCTTCCTACAGGGAACTTCTTCATTTTGCACTGCTGTTAGTTTTCAATCTTTTCTATAATATTTGAGAACTATTTATTCCATACTCCAATGAGATCCATCTCCATAAATTTTTACCTTCCTGAATACTTCCACAAGAATCTTTCCTAACATAGCTCCAAAAACAGATAGATAGTCATAGGAGAGGATATAGACACGATGCATTCATTTGTCAAGTAGTGCATTCTATTCTCTACAGTTTGTCCCGTAGAGGAGTTGTGCTAGAGAAAAGGTTGCAAAGCTCATATAGTGTCTTGCTCCTCAAGGCAGGATGAGCTTGTGTGCTTGGCTCAGTAACTCCCAAAATGATGAAACCATAGAAAGTAGTCAAGGTCAATTCAATGTAGATACTTGACTTTAAATGCAATTGTCATTTCATTTCTAAAACATTTCTAAAAAGGAATGATTGCTTGGAAAATGAGTATCTGAGCAGAGAATTGAAAACAAAAATGGGTTTCTTAGTAAGGATGCTGGCTTCAGGAAGCAATATGAGACCAAGGATAGAGATGTTCTTTAATAGGTTCCACGATGCCAAAGGGGCAAATACCTCAAACTAGACTTCAAGGTTCCCTAGAATGGAGCACCACTCTTCATATCCATCCTGATCTCCAATATTCTTCAACAGCCAATTTATCTCTCTCCTTCCCTTTTGAACCCAATATTCTAATATCCCTTCATGTCTTTGATGCTGTGCCAGGCAGACTACAAGGTGGCTACCAAGATCTCCAATGTGCCTTATGTTCACATTGTATCATCCTATGCTGAGTGTGTGCTTCCAACCAACAGAATATGACAAAGGGGATGGGATGTTACTCCCATGGTTATATTATGCTATGTAAGGCTCTCAGTTGCTAGCCAATTCATTCTGAGACACTTCTCTCTCTCTCTCTCTCTCTCTCTCTCTCTCTCTCTCTCTCTCTCTCTCTCTCTCCCCCATTCACTTTGAAAAAGCAAGCTGCCATGAACTCTATCTCCAAGGAAATGAATTCTGCCAACAACTTCATGAAACTTTGAAGTATATCCTACCCTCTGATGAGAACCCAGCGCTGGTCAACACCTTGATTGCAGCCTTGTGAGATCCTGAGATGAGAACCCCATCAAGTTGTCTCCAAATTCCTGACCCACAGAAACTGTGAGGTAACAAATGTGTGTTGTTTAAAATTGCTAAGTTTGTTACACAGCAAAGAAAATTAATACAATTAGTACTGCACTGTCTTTCTAGAATGTTCTCATTCCTCCTTTGAAATCCTGTCCCTTTGTCAAGAATCAGATCCAAAATGTCTCCTTCATCTTTTTCTCACCAAAAGGCTTACAATTTACCCCAGGCCTTCCTCACAGTTCGATTTTCAGCCTCTTCCCAATACCCGTTTCCCACGTGGGAGACTCTGGGCCTTGTTGTCTTGTAGGGACGTCTCTGCAAGTTTCATTGTGGATCAACATGACACAAATACACATCTACATAATCTACTCCCTCTACCTGCTAAGTTCTTCATGGCTTTTACAGTCCTGCTTCCTTGGAACCATCACTACTCCATTCCCTACCACTCAACTCTTCCTTTCTCCACAACAAAGCACTCCCTACCATCTCCCTGAACTTTTGTGAGACCCCCACTTTAGAACATGCCTGTTTTTTTCCCGGCTCTGAACCCAGACTGATCAAACCCTCTGGCACAAGTTTGAAAGGTGTGAGGTCTTGACTTTGAATCTTTCCATCACTGGGTACAGTTCTCTAATCGAATCACAACATCCCTCACCACTGGTACACTGGCGTGACAGCTGACACCAGCCCCTCATCAGGCCCCATTCACCTTTTTCAACACTCAGCACTAAGATACATGAAAGATGAACCCATGTTTTGGTCCACACCCAGACCACATTAGATATACCTCACTTTACCTGCACCCACTAAACATCAGGTGAGTGTAGATCTGGCCTTCAATGCCCACAAGATATTATCCAGTGCACATCAGGATGGGTGGGAGTGTAAACTGAGAATGCCTTTTTGGAGGACACTCTGTAGTATCTATCTAAATAAAAGAGTCTATACCCTGTGGCCAAGTAATTCCACCTTGATTAATATCATAGAAAAATATCTTCACAGGTGCAAAAAGACATGTACAAGGCCATTCAGTGGAGCATGGTTTTTAGAGTAAAAATTTGGAAAAATGTAGAAGATGGATGAAATACTTGTAATTATGATACAGCCATACATTCATACTATAAGATCATCTTCAGCAGTTAAAAAGAATGCTGGGACTTCTGCTTCCAGGAAAAGTAAATAGACATACTTTTCCCTATTCCTCTTACTTACTATAATTAATAACCTTGGACATTATGTATAAAACAAGCATAAGGAAACTCTGAAAGGAATGAAGAAGGCAGATAAGCTAGGAATGACGGGCAGTAAACGCTCTGGGTTTTTTTACATGCAACATCCTGAAAGAATGTTCAGAGAATTATGCTGAGAGAAAAGAGCTGATCTCAAAAGGTTACAAATTGTAATATTTATATGACATTCTTGAAAAGACAAACTTATAGAAATGGAGAACAGATTAGTAATTACAGGGTTTAAGGAGGGGTAGGGACAGGAGAGAAGTAGATGCAGGATAAGAAGGCAACATTAGGGATCCCTGTGGTGATGGAAATATTCTGGACCTTGAAGGCAACAATGTCAGTATTTTGGTTTTGATATTGTACTTTACTTTTACAAGATGTTACCATTGGGTGACACCTGTGAAAGGGCACACAGGGTCTCTGCATTTTTTCTGCATGTGAATCCATAATTATCTCAAAATAAAAATATTATTTGTTTTAAAAAAGGAAATCTAGTCTCTAATCTTTCCAAGATGTATTTTCAAAAAAAGTAAGTTGTAGATCTACAGTATGACCCCATTTATGTTAACAATATTAACTAAAATTTATAGAGACTCCTGGATGGCAGGCCTGTCCCAAGTCCTTTACATACATTCACTCATTTTACTTTCACTATACCTCTAGGAAGTAGGCACTATTATCTTCATTCCTCACAGAAAGAAACTGAGGCTCAGAGAGGTCAGCCAAGTCCACTTAGCATAGGATAGAGTTAGGATTTGAATTCAAGACACTTAACTCCAAGGTTCATGCTCTAAACCACTTACTTACTGCACTTTTTTAGCTGTCAGTCTGAAATATACTTTTACATGTAAATAAGTAGAAATGGGTCTTAATAGATACACATGACCAGTGGTGTCCTTGTGAACAATCTTTGCAAGGTCCCCCTCTGACTCATAGCCTGTGCCAGTTTCCACAGCGCAGACATGCCCGGTTTCAAACTACTAATGTGATGCCCTTAAACCGAGGGTTGGTAGAAGCCAGGTCCCGCACATCACTGTTCATTGTGTGCTGTATGTAATATAACAAACCAAAGTGTGATGCCCTTGTGGAGAGGAAAGGAGGGGTAAAAAATACAAAGGGTGACTTTTACTGTGTATTAATGAACCGCTCACAATGAGAATACATACATTGCTCATGCATTTTAAAAATACAAAATAAAAACAATTTAAGGGTGCATCCTGTTGGCTTAGAACTTAAAATCCTATATGAATACAGCCCCTTCCAGCATATTCTAGGTGCTCATATTCAGTGCACCCATTATCCCCTGGAAACTCCCACAGTCCCCTTCTCAGGACATACACATTCCCTCAAGGGTTTCGCCTCGGCCTGGTCCTAGCCTCGGCTCCTGCCTCTCGCTTCCACAAAACCTGTGCCTCAGACTACCTGCCATGCGCTGTCATGGAACTACACTTTCGTTCATGCCACTTCCTGTCCTGGGAATGCCTTTTCCAGTGCATGTTCACACTCAAGCTCCTTGGCTGACATAAACCTCCCACTTGGCTGTACTCTCCTTGATAAGAAGAATCATTTCTTACTCATCTTTTTCTCACGTAGTCCTCACAGCAACCCTCCATGAGAAGGTCATTTATTATCCACATTTTACAGGTAAGGAAAATCATTAAGAAATCATTCAAGATATATATATATATTGCTACGTAACAAATTTCCTTAAGAGTTAACCACTTAAAACATATTTATCTGTCACAGATTCTGTGGGTCAGAAATCCGAGTACCATTGAATCCTGGCCCACATTCTCTCACAAGGGTGTAATCAGTGTTCCCTGGGGCTGCAGTCTCATCTCAAAGCTTAACTGGGGAAGTGTCCACTTCTAAGCCACTCATCATCATTGGCAGTATTGTTCCCTGTAAGCTCTTGGACTCAGGGGCCCCGTTCACCACTGACTGTCAGCAGGAAGCTGGGTTTGGTTCCTTGCCACATGAGCCTCTTCACAGGGCAGCTCACATCATGGCAGGTTGCTTTATCAGGGGGAGCCAGTGAGAGGAGTCAGAGAGAGAAAGTGTCTCTGGCTTTCTTTTAAAACCTCTGCTTGGAACTCTCTTCCCTACATCTCCACACGCCTTGCTGCCTCACTTCCTTCACATATCTGCTCAGAGAGGCTGTCTTCGAACATTACTTCTCTCAACATCTCTTTATTCTCTTACCTTTTTTATCACCTAATATAATCTACACTTTTCAGTTTGTGTGTTTATCCCCTACTGTCCCTCAGTCCCTGAGACAGTGCCTGGAACACTGCAGGCATCCAATACATATTTGTTAAAAGGAGGCTTGCAGCAACCTAGAGAATACTAGCCACATGCAAAGGAAATGAAAGATGCTGTGGGTCACGGTACAATACGGGAAATGTTACGCCCCATGGCAGCTGTGTAACACAAATGGCGCCCCATCATCCCTGCCTCCTGGCATTCATGCCCTCGTGACATCCTCTCCCTTTGAGTGAAGATGGACCAACAAATAAAATGTGGCCCAACTGATGGGATACCCCTCCAAGATAAGTAAATGATGAATATGGCCTCTCTGGGCAGAGACATGAAGGAAGTGGCAGAGCGAGCCATGTGGAAATGAAGGGAAGAGAGTTCCAAGCAGAGGGAACAGCAGAGGCAAAGCCCCTCAGGTGGGGCTATGCCTGAGGTGTTCCAGGAACTGAGAGGAAGCCAGGGAGGCGCAAGGGAGAGAGAAGTCCAGAAGTGTTGGCAGGGCCACGCAGACCATGGTAAGAATGGTGGTGTTTTGCTTTAAGCATGTCGGGAAGCCACTGCAGGGTTAAAAGATTTCTTTTCAAGACCCTGTCGTGTAATGAGAGACCAAAGTATTTTCTGAGCCTCTTTCTGAATCTCACCATTGTTCTGACTAGCAGTTTTTCTTTTATGTTTCAAATGAAGCAGAATTCACAAATCATCAGCCATGACATACCCACATGTCAGGCTCACCACCAGGAACCTCCTTTAGGACTGAGGCCTTCACTTCTTTTCTTTTTTTGGCTTCATTTGGGAGGTCAACTGCAAGTTGCCAACAATGCAGCAAAGATATTTTTTTTCCCTTTCTAAACCTCTTGATTTTTCTCTAAACAAACACCATCCAGTTTGACTAAGAACACAAATACTGGCCAAAATGAAGTCCAAAGCCCCATAAGATGAAAACAAAGCTAAGCCATCCAGAACACCTGTGTAAGCAAATGCTCCCACACCGTCCAGTGTGCACACAGGGAGTCCTTCCAGTTTAAAGAGGCTTTGTGTTAAATGTTTCTAGAACTGTACTTCTTACTTCAGATCTGAAGTAAGTAAATCTAAGCCCTGATGCTCTACATGGCAAGAATAAAACCGGTTCCTGGCCTCTGCGCTGTGGACATTTTGACCTGCACGATTCATTGCCATGATGGATGTTTAATAGCATCCCTGGTCTCTGCTCATTAGATGTCAGCAACACGTCCCAGTGTGACACCCAAAATGTCTCTAGACATTGCCAAATGTCCCTCGGAGGCCAAAATTGCCCCATTTGAAAATATAATTCCCTAAGGGCTCAGGTATGTGTCCTTAGGGGAAGTTTTTAATCCTTTTTGGCCCTCACGTGTTTTCCTAGACAGTGAAAAGAATATTATCCTACATGCCTAAGGATAGGAAGTTACACAATATGATTCTCTGAGAATTCTGTGCAAGCTTCATGTGTATGTGAATCTGTGATACTCAATGAAACCATTACATTTGATTGAGAGTGTCCCTGTGATACTCTGAGCTACCTGAGGGCCAGAATAAAATCATACGCAGCTCTCTGTACCAGTGTCTAGCCCAATATATGACATACAGTATGTTCTCAATAAATGTTGGCTTAATTAAGGTTAAATATTATCCATATTATTCTACGCATGATTGGGACTACTAGACCTCCTGTTCCCAGCACACAGTAGATGCTTAATAAATGCTTAATAGTGTTATTTAATGTGGTAAGGTGATCTTAAAATCAGGTCCATTGTTAATTCAAAAATGTGCAAGTTAACCAACTTTATTGATCATTGAATGGTCCAAGTACTGGAAAGATATATATAGAATGGAACATGGCTCTTGACCTTCAGAGAATCATGTTACAATGCTATAAGTCAGCTGTACATCATAAGAGATTCCACTCTACAAGGAAAGATGGCAGAGGGTTCAAGATTACATTCTAAGAATGGTCCACCATCTTAGTAAATGAAAACTCCATCATTTGAATTGCCTGAGCCAAAATCCTTGGAATCATCCTAGATTCCATTTTCATTCTTACAAGCCACATCTAAATTATCAACAAATGTTAATAGCTCGATTAGCAACATATATTCACCATGTTTCCACCCTGGTACAAGTCACCATTATCTATTTCTATCTCCAACTACTGTCCTTTCCATCAAACTTACCCAATAGTTATTCTGTGAACCTGCCAGGGAACCTCACAAACTCAGGACTTTTGAGCTTCTAGTTCCCTCTAGCTAGCATGCTCTTTCACCAGGTAACTTCAGAGCTTGATGCCTCTCCTCCTCCACCTTCTCAATGAGGCCTTCCCTGGCCTTCCTATTTATAATTGTAACTCCCACTCCACCCCCTGCCCTTCTCTCTATCCCTTTTCCCTGACTTGTAGGTATCACTCATCATCAGTTGACATCCTATATATTGTTATTATTTATTTAGTGGAGACACAACTCACTAAAATACGAACTGCATAAGGATAAAGATTTCTCTCCATTCTGTTCACTATTATACCTCTAGCACCTAGAATAATGCAAGTACATGGTGTTTAATTAATATTTATTAAATGAAAAGTAGATAAACAAGTGAATGATTAGGGCTATAATTCAATGATACTCAGCGATTGTTGGTACGTTAAGAATCTCTTTGTCCCTCCACTAAATAATCCAATACAAGAACTCTTTAGTTATTTCACTATAGCCAGTGACCCTGTTCAGAGCTGTACCATCCAATAGAATAGCTACTAGCCACATGTAGCTCTTCAGATTTAAATTTACACTAATGAAAATTAAGTAAAATAAAAAATTCAGTTCCTCAGTCACATCAGTCATATTTCAAGTGCCCAACAGCCATGTGTGGCTGGCAGCTGCCATACTGGACAGCACAGATATGGAACACTTTCATCACAGCAGAAAGTTCTATTGGCCAGATCATTCTGAAACACCTACTCTGACTATCCAAAAATAATTACTATAATTAATCTGCTCATTTAAAAGACCAACTGAATCAGCTTGCTAAAATTACATACAAGAGGAAATTGAATATCAATAGAATCCTAAAGAATTTTCCCATGAGATTGTGTGGATGGGCTGATCTATACTTTATCCCTTAGAATCTTTTCTTTCTTCATTATGGCTTTTCATTGCTGTTCTAAAGTCATGAATTTGCTGGGTAGATGGCCTATAGTTAAAAGAGTTGCTACAGTATCACCTCTACCACATAAAAATTACCTCCTTAACTCAGAACTCTGTTTTGTCAATATTAGAAGATGAAGGACACATGACACAACTGTCAGGAATAAAGATAGGAGTGAAATAATGTTTTCTTTGTGCCTGGAGATTGGAAGAGGGGTAAGTGGATAGGAAGATAGGAAGTGGACCAATTATGAAGATAGGTGGACAGAACATTGCAACATTAATGGTAGTTGACATTCACACTGTGAGATAAACAAGTAGAGGAACATGGTGTACATTTACTATTTACAGCATGAGAATTCTTGGCACTCAGGAAGACAAGGCACAAAAATTTGAATGTCTGTCAACAATTTTTTTTTCAGTAGATCGTGATGCTTCATCATTGATCCCTTTCATATATATTACCTGGCCATTTGATAGGCATCTGTGATGAGTCTCATCATCTAGTTATTCTGTATTCATTCATTCTTTCTTTCATTCATACAATCAGTAAAAAAGTTGCACACCAATTAATGGTCACATTCTCTCAAGATTTTTTTTTTTTTACTTTTCTGATTGTATCTTTATTATTTTTAAAATTTATTTATTTATTTTTTTACAACAGCGCAAGTTATACTTTTACCTCTTAAAGTGACAACCCCCTCCCTCAACCCCCCACCCCACTCCCCCCATATCATACATATCTATTACAATTTCTTTGACTCCACTCCCACACTGTACTCCACATCCCATGACTATATAAATATTCATTTATAGTTGACATACAATATTATACAACATCAACTTCAGGTGTACAGTGCAGTGATCAAGCCTCTACCCCATCCCTGAAGTGGTCTCCCCAACAAGACATCTGATCATCTGATGTCCGACGAAATATTCACATTATTAATTATATTCCCTGAACTGCTTTTCATATCCATCCCTGTGGCAATATTGTAGTTACCTATTTATGCTGTCTAATCCCTTCCCCTTCTCCCTAACCCCCACCCCATCCCAGCTAGTAACCATCAGTTTTTCCTCTATATAATTTCAATCTTCTTAAATTTACTGAAACATTTTGTGGCCTAACATGTGGTCTATCTTGGAAAATGTTCCATGTGCACTTGAGAAGAATGTATATTCTATTGCTTTGGGGTGAAATGCTCTAAAAATATTGATTAAATCCAGCTGCTCTAAAGTGTGATTTAAGGCCACTCTTTCCATGTTGATTTTCTGTCTGGAGGATCTGTCCATTGGTGACAACAGGGTGTTGAAGTCCCCTACTACGATAGTGTTACTGTTGATCTCTGTCTTTATGTCTGTCAAAATCTGTTTTATATATTTAAGATCTCTATGGTGGGTGCATAGATGTTTACTAGGGTTGTGTCCTCTTGTTGAATCGATCCCTTCATTATTATGTAGTGCCCTTCTTTGTCTTTTATTGTAGTCTTCATTTTAAAGTCTATTTTGTCAAAATAAGTATTGCTACTCCAGCTTTTTTCTCATTTCCATTTGCGAAGATTTCTTGAATACTTTCTTCAATAGTCAAGAAACTTTTGTTTAGATAGGAGTGCCCATCCTTCATATAAATATCAGTTTACAGATCATTGCCTATTTAATAGAAAGGTTAGAGCTGGAAGCCACTGCTAATTGATGATCAATCACAAAGAGATGAAACAACTTTGATGATATAATGGAAGTCAATGGAAAGATGGTTTGGTTTGCCAAAATTTGATTGACTTGCAGCTTTTCAGTATATATATTGCATAGAGTACAGTACACCAGGAATAGATCAACTTTAACCCAAGGTGGCTTCCATTCAATTTGACTGAGTGAAATAAAACATTATAATAGCATTCCTTCTTCCATGCATGCAGTAAATCTTGTCTTCCATGTAGTGTGAAAGGTCTTTCCAGGAGTATCTACATTAGTCTAAGAATGCACCCTCTTGGAAGTCTGTCTATTTAAAAAGTATTAAATAATCTAGCCAAGCCACCTGCAAAAGTCAGGGTGGGCAAACCTCTCTGGAAAGGAAGTATTTACTCTGCCTGCCATCAGCTTTCTCCTCTCCTAAGGACAACAGATCTGTCACTGCTGAGGGAGGTCTGCACTTCAACACTTATAAATTTCACCTCAGAAAAAACCTCAGTTTCTCTCTCACTTCTTGCTTAATTACAAACTGCTTTCAGATCCATCTAAGGAACTGGACCTCTCTCTGAGTGACAATAAGCCTTGAGGTCCCTCAAGGCTAAGACCAGAGGTTGAGTTTGAATGAGCTACCAGTACAATCTGACCTAATTTTAACTCTGTTAAATAACTAAAGGAAAAAAATTAAGCAAACTTTAAAAAAAAAGAAAAAAAACTCAAGATGGTCTTTTAACTTACAATGAAAAGTTATTTATTTTAAAAATGGGCCATGTTTTATCCCTCTCTTTTTTCTAGTCTGAGGAATACTTTGGTATTTCACAGCCAAAATGTTCTTATTGTTTTCTGAAGGACAAAATTTTAACAGGATGACTTTCAACTATTTAATGTTTGTTTCATAACTAAGAGGATTGTGTCCTAATTTCATTTCATGATTAGTCGGTTCTTCCCTTAGCTATGTCTCAGTTCCATATTTTAGAAAGCTGGCCAGTGGATCTTTGGGGATTCTGAATTGCTCACCTTTTGTGTTCCCTATGGTGCCTTGAGAATCTGACCATGAATTGGTGTCCAATTCTTGAATGAATGTATAAATGAAAGAATGAACAAGTGAACACAGAATAACTAGGTGAAGACTCATCACAGGTACCTGTCAAATGGCTAGTCTTGTCTGTGTGTCTTCACTTCAAGAATGCACTCAGATCCTGCAGCCAGAAACACCTTTACCAATGAGACTTGGTTATGTGCGGGATAATCCAGATTGCCCAGCTCAAGAATAATGGGGAGCAGATGAAGGAGACATACCATGAGAACACTGGGATGCAACACATCATTTAAACAGTAATAAAGGCCCAGACATGTGCCATGTTTGTGATTGGGTTAAAAGAAGAAGAAGAAGAAGAAGAAGAAGAAGAAGAAGAAGAAGAAGAAGAAGAAGAAGAAGAAGAAGAAGCCGAGTGCATTTGCAATAAGTGGAACATACCAGGGAACAAAGACAACCTGAAAATGCTCCCCTTTAAGCCACATACTGGCAGCTGGGTGATCTTGACTGAGGTGGCTCCCAGCCACTGCTCTGTTGGTTTCTAGAGCGGCACAGTGAAATGCAATCTGAGCTCTAACTTAGCAGGCCACCATGCACATGCAAACACCAAAGTGCCTAAGTATCAGAGACTCTGGAAAGATGAACTACTGGTAGAGGAATGAGTATGGTCTAAGAAGCCAGATCATACTTGGCCGTGAGACCCAGCCAAACTACTCAACACCTCCCTGTTTCAGTTTTCTCGGATGCAAAGTGGGGACAGTAATTGTGCCTACCTCATGGGTTTGTTGTACAGATAGAACAAGCTGAAAAATACAAAGCACTGAGAAGAGTGCCAGGCATGTAGTATGCCATCTAGAAGTTATTGATGTTATGACAATGATGACAATGATGTTGGGAAAGGAGTATTTCAATTATAGATTCTCATTCTAGGACACAGCTTATAACATGGACATATCTGGATTGCGTTCACAATCCATATGTCCTATTATACTTTACAGGTCAAGGGTTCCACTGTACTTCCACATGTTCACATGTTAGATGGTCCTATAACACATACGTTCTGGGCCAGCACCATAAAAATGGGAGGCAATAGAATGTAGTGTTTATGAGTCAAACTGGCATGAGCGCAAACCTCAGTTATATCACTTTTCCATGCAGCATGGATAAATTAGTCAACCTTACTCTCTTTCCTCTTCTACAAAATAGAGATAAAAGCATTTACTGTTTTTCTAGTATTGCTGTGACAATTAAATAAAATATCGCATATAAACTTTTCAGTCTTTGGTGCAGAGGAAGCATTCAATAGAAGGTAGCTATCATAATTTATTATTTTGGTTAAGGTGCTGGTTGTAAACAGGGACCTGCTTCTTTGAATCCATCACAAGACTAATTCAAAGAACCTTCAACTTCTGAGCTGGAAGGGGCCTCCAGTATTAATCACCCCATGCTCCCTTCTTCACAGATGAGAAAATCAGAGGCCCAGAGAAGGAAAGATACTTGCCCAGGATTACCGATCTGGATGAAATCAGAACAGGGATTAGAACACATTTCTCCTGATTTCCTGGTCTGGGGCTCTTTCAGCTGACTCCCTGCATGAACACAGCTTTCCTCATTCTCAGACACTCCTCTTCACCATGTCCCACTGCAGCAGGTGCTATTACTGCCACCCTTCATCCCTCAGCACTCATTGCCCAGATGATAGCATCCACTGTGGGGGAACATCTCTGAGGATGTTCCACGCTGTCTCCTGGGGATTCCCCCAGGACTCGGCCCTAGTTGCCCCAGAGGTCTCCTGTTCACTAATGTACCTTGTGTTGAAGTCATTCTTTTCTCTGCCTCACTTCCTCATCACCTTTCCAGGGCTTCCTGGGATCACCTTCCAAATAAACTACTTGAACTCAGAGGCTTACCTCATGGTCAGCCTCTGGAAAACACAACCTAAGACACTTGCAAATAGGACGATTGTTTGAAGACAGGGGGAAAAAATGGAGGAACCAAATAATAGGAAAAAATAATACAAAATAAAACACGTTGCTTGCAGAGTATATAGATACAATCTGGGCACCATATAGAATTGAATGAGAAAGTACAAACTGATCATTGGGAGTCACACAGACTAGATAGCTTCAGGTTCAAGTGCCCTGGTATGTTTCTGGGTCAGACCCTCAGTCGATAGAAAAGTCCCTGTATCCCTTTATGGACAGTCCTACAGCAAAATACAGCACGTCTCTCCATCATCAAGCACCCATAAATCTGCCAACCCATAAAATATCCTCTTGTTTTCCTTCTCCCCAAAAAACCTTTCTCCCCTCATGTACTCTTCAAACATAAATTCCTAACCTCAATAAATAATCCCTCATTTGCTTTCCTGAATACATGAATGGTAAGGGAGATCATTCAGAAAGAATCTGAGCTCAAGCTTTGGAGCTGTGAAAGCTGGTTTGTCTCCAGGCTTCAGAGCTACTGCTAAATAGCTAAGCTATTTCACCATTATGAGCGTCTGTTTTCTCACCTGTAAAAGACAGTAGTGTTACCTGCTTCAAATAACGTGATTGAACAATACAATGTCTGTAATACACATACTGGCATATGGAAAATGTTCAACAAACTAAAGGAACAGAGCTGTGCCTGTGTTGTTATTGTTATATAATGGCCTCATTTGTCCCCACTGTCACGGCCTGCTGAGACTTTCCTGGGTGGCGGGGGTTCTTCAGTCAAGCCTGCCTCCCCTTTCATCATGAAAGGCTCATTTGGAGGTTTTTAGCCACTGAGGGAGGAGAGAAATAGAGAGTACTCTAAAAATGGAGACAGCGTGCTAACAAACCTGAAGAGGAGAGACCTTGAGAACCGAGGATCACGAAAAAAAAAAAGACAAAAAAAAAAAAAAAAAAACAAGACAAAAGCTATTGTGATGAAGTTTAAAGCTTCCTTGCAAAAATGATTCATGGCTGTCTGCTTCTAATTTAAGTTTCACTATAGTTTGCTGGAGATCTTGAAGAAATAATGTCATTTCTCCTTCGTTGTCTTTGGAATCAGGACAAGTCAACTCACACAGGAAATTCAACAAAGAGATAAACAGCATGATATCTGCTTCCAAATATGATCCCCTTTGAGTTGGAATTCCTCTATTTTGCATTGAGAGAAGAAAGTGTTATTTGTAATCCCACAGAAGCCCATCTAACACAATGAGCATAGTATAGCAAAACAAATTAACAAACAATGTCTGTCTGAGGTGAGCTAACTGCTGTAACAAATAGACCCTAAAACATGTAGAAGCACACACACAATGAGGCTTATTTCTGGCTTGTATAACAGGTCTGGGCAGATAAACAGGGTGCATCCTTACCATGCAGTCATCTGGGGACTCAGGTTAATGGAGGTTGGTTTCTCTACCATCATCCACACATGACTTACACGGATGCCTGGGAGCAATCTCCATTTGGCCCAGCTGGCAGGGAAAAAACATGGAGGAATGTGTGTGGGGGTTAATGGGCCAGTGCTGAAGTGGTGCTCATGGCTTCTACCCACAGTTCACTGACTAGAACTTGATGTCATGGTCTCACAGTACTTGAAGGGAAGGAAATGTTGGTGTGTAGTTAGTCATCCCCTCCAGAGAACCCCAGATTTTGATTTAAGAGCTGTGACTCCTAGACCTCGCTACTAACAAACAGTGAAAAAGTAACTCAACATCACTGAGTCAAAATGAGAGCTGCTGAGACTGTTTTTTCAACATGGATGGAGAGTCTATGAAAGTCACCAGGGGGAATTTCTCAAACTACACAGTGAGATTCCAGCATGGCTGCTGTAGTCCTAGGCACATGTGAGATTCTAATGTGGCTCTACAGGGCTGTGTCACTGTTTGAGAATCACTGGCATTGGGCTCCTAGCACAAGTGGCATCACAGGTTGCTGAAGTTGAAATAATCTGGCAAGAGTAGATCCCTAAGGCTGTTTCCAGCTCTTACTTTCTACTGTTAATGCTTATACATATAAAGACAATGCAGCAGGTCACTCCACTAACAAGATATCAGTTTTTATACACCTGAGTAGAAGCCATAGTCAGTGCTTATCCAGCATGTTCTTTCCTCTGTCTCCTTCTGGTCACAGAACACAGAGATCTGAAGCCAGGACTGCATGCAAGCAGGAGCTATAATAGGTGAGGAAAGAGGGAGAAAGATCCCTGTCGTCATGATTTGAGATCCTGGAGTTGAATGTGAAGGCAGCAAATGTCCTGACTTCTCAGGGTTACAAGATAACAATTTTTGTTTTACTGTATTATCTTGAATTGGATTTCTGTCATTAGCAAAGAAGAGTACTAACTAATATAAGTTCTTCGGTTATTAATGAACTTAAAAAAAGTATAACTTGAACAAAAAATAAATATAATGAAAGGATCTTAGGCAGAGGCAGAGGAAGAACAAAACAACCAGGGAAGCTTAAGGAACAGTATCATCAGATGCTCACTGACCTCCTTTCTGGGATACCATTGAAATGTGACTTGCCTCTAGCAGCCTTCCATCTATAAGAGGCGCAATTTGGATTTTCAAATTCCTTGGAGAAAATAATCTAATTGGCCCTAGTTCAGAAAGATGCCTGTACACTTTCACAAGAGTTTCTCAACCTCAGCACTATCGACATTTTGGTCTGGATAACTCTTCACTGTGGGAACTGTCCTGTACATTGTAGGATGTTTATCAGCATCTGGCCTCTCCCCACTAAACCCCAGTAGCACCCACTCTAGACATTGACCAATATACCCTGTAGGGCAAAATCATCCCTGGCTGAGAACCACTGTCTTAGACTGATCAGCTATGACAGGGAGCACGTAACACCAATACGGTCACTGGAGGAAATGGGGTAAGCTAGCCAAGTTTGTGTCTACTAAAAAGATTTCTCCCTGAACTTCAAACTCTTACCCTCAGATACCTTCTGGACATCTCTATCTAGTTGTAGTATTTTTTTTTTAAATGCAGTACTTCCTCTTGAACCTATCTTTCCTATTTATTTATTTATTTATTTATTTATTTATTTATTTATTTATTTATTTTTGGTATTTGCTATCTTTTAAAAAAATATCGCATATCATCATAATGATATTTTTATTGTAATTAATACTTTCTACAAAGAAGTGTGAAATTAACATGCCAGTATTCTGATTAACCATCTAATAGAATTTTCATTTAAATCACTTGAAAAGATGGATGATAATCTTTGGGAAAATTAAGTTTTAATTTGAAATCAGAATATTTTTCCTACTGAATAGAAAGGAAGTCCCTGGGTCTGGCGCGGTGGTTAAGCACTGGCTTCGAAAGCCAGCGGCCCTGGTTCGGGTCCCACATATGAGGGCCAGTGACACTGCCCTCAAAAAAAAAAAAGAAAGAAAGAAAGAAAAGAAGTCTCTGTAATTTGATAAGGTTCTCGAGTTCATTTTCTTTTCCCACCTATATATATATTTTATTATATAAGTTTTAGAGGGGAGACTTCTGGTAAAATGGCGCAATAGACAGACGCTGTGCTAACTGCCTCCCAGGATCACACCAAAATTACAAACAAATTATATAGCATTCAACCCTGGAGGTCCCCGGAACACTAGATGAACAGAACCACTAAACGAAGAACTTAAAGAGGAGGCCACGTTGGGTCTGGTAGGATGGGCGGAGACAAGAGAGGGCAAGCCGCGTGAGGGAAGCCCCAGCTGTGGGAAGCTTGTCTCATTGGGGGAGAGACCCTCCAGCTGCACACCAAGCTCACCAGCCTAGAGTTCCATTGCCGGGAAGAGGAGTTCTAATATAGCCGGCAGTAAATTAGTGAGGACTCTCTTTGCTCAGCTTGGTGAAGCTAAGAGCGGCTGCAGAATCAGTGGGGCCGGCGCCCGGACTTGCTCGCCGGTGAGCACTTACCTGATTCCTGGTGGAGGGAATGGCTATGTGAGCCGGGACCCTGTGGGGACGGACTGAACTGAGCACCTTTGGTGCAAAGGTTGGAGGTTTCGGGACTGTTGTTCCCGTGGTGTGGAGCCTGCATGCAGGTGGGGTAAGGAGGCAGCCATTTTGTCAGGGTTGGGCCCTCCCATGGAGGATCAGGTCCGAGACCTCATTCCACCTGGTCTGGTGGAATTGACGCAGAAGTGCGTGTGAGCATGATTGCGCATGTGGCCTTGGATCCCCACCCTCCACCCAGCTTATACTGTGTTGTCAGAGAAATGCTGGGCGGGTGCCCTCCGGCTCCAACAGGCTGCTCACTGAGACCCGGGAGTGCAGGAGCCACCTCAGATCCCCACCCTCCACCCAGCTTATACTGCGTTCCCAGGGAAACGCTGGGCAGGTGCCCTCCAGCTCCAACAGGCTGCTCACTGAGACTCAGGAGTGCACAAGCCGCCTCGGATCCCTACCCTCTGCATGGCTTGTGCTGCGTTGCCAGGGAAATGCCTGGTGGGTGTGCTCTGGCTCCAACAGGCTGCTCACTGAGACGCGGGAGTGCGCAAGCCTCCTCGGGTCCCCACTCTCTGCACTGCGCTTGCAGAGTTTCCAGGCTGGTGATTGTTTGTCGGGCTGCTTGGCCTGATCTGCGAGCAGCTGATTGGGACAGGCTGAGACTGGGAGTTTTCCTGGGAGTGTTGGGCCATGAGCTGTGTGCCTGCGTGATCCAGCCAGGGCTCTCCTGGTGATCTATCTAATACAACAAAGCAATTCTAGAGCGACAACCAGAATGGGGAAACAAAGAAACATGTCACAAGTAAAAGATCAGAAGAAACCTCTAGAAATGGAACTAAATGAAACAGAGGCAGCCAACCTTTCAGAGACAGAGTTTAGAACCCTGATGATAAGAATGTTTAAGGAACTTAGCGAGGACATAAAGAAAGATAGGGAAATCATAAAAAACAACCTGTTGGGCCGGTCGAGTGGCTCAGTTGGTTAAGAGCTCGCTCAAGAGTGCGAGCTGAGCTCTGAGCAACAGCTGTTCGAGGCCAGCCCGAGCTGAGTTGCTGTTGAGCTGCCAACAGGTGGCAGCTTAAAAAACAAAAAACAAAAAAACAACCTGTTAGATCAAAAGAATACAATAACTGAAATGAAGAACACACTCGAAGGAATCACCAGTAGAGTAGATGAAGCAGAGGAGCGGATCAGCGATTTGGAAGATAAAATAGCAGAACTCACCCAGTTGGCACAGCAAAAAGACCAAAGAAAAAAAACAATGAAAATAGTTTAAGAGCCCTATGGAACAAGGTGAAACGCAACTATCTTCGAATCATAGGAATACCAGAAGGAGAAGAGAAGAAGCAAGGGGTCGAGAATGTATTTGAAAAAATAATGACTGAAAACTTCTCTACCCTGTTGAAGGAAATCAACATACATGCCCAGGAAGTGCAGAGAGTTCCAAACAAGCTGAACCCAAACAGGTCCACACCAAGACACATCATAGTGAAAATGGCAAAGGTTAAAGACAGAGACAGAATCCTAGAGGCAGCAAGAGAAAGACAGCAGGTTACATACAAAGGAACTCCTGTTATACCAACAGCTGACTTGTCTACAGAAACTCTGCAGGCCAGAAGGGAATGGCAGGAGATACTCAAAGTGACACAAAATAAAGGCCTACAACCAAGATTGTTCTACCCAGCACGGCTATCACTTAAAATTGAAGGAGAGATAAAGAGCTTCTCAGAAAAGAATAAGCTTAAGGAATTCATTAGCACCAAGCCATCATTGCAAGAAATATTAAAAGGGCTTTTTTAAACAAAAGAAAGGGGTAAACAAGCTAACCCAGGGAGACCAGGAATACAAATAACAAAATGACAATACATATGCACCTATCAATAATCATTTTAAATGTGAATGGGCTAAATGCTGCAATCAAAAGACAGAGAGTGGCTGAGTGGATAAGAAAATAGGACACATGTATATGCTGTTTACAGATGGAATAAGATATTTCACGCAAATGGAAATGAGGGGGAAAAAAAGCTGGAGTACCAATACTTATTTTGGACAAAATAGACTTTAAAATGACTACAATAAAAGACAAAGAAGGGCACTATAACTCTAATAAACATCTATGCACCCAACAGAGGAACTCCTAATTACATATAACAGATTTTGACAGACATAAAGACAGAGATCAACAGTAACACTACCATAGTAGGGGACTTCAACACCATTGTCACCAATGGACAGACCCTTTTGACAGAAAATCAACACAGAAAGAGGGGCCTTAAATGATACTTTAGACCAGCTGGACTTCGTTGATATTTTTAGAGCATTTCACCCTGAAAAAAACAGAATATACATTCTTCTCAAGTACACATGGGACATTTTCCAAGATAGACCATGTTAGGCCACAAAACAAGTCTCAGTAAATGTAAGAAGATTGAAGTCATATCAAGCAGATATAAAGGAAAAACTTATGGTTGCTGGCTGGGAGGGAGTGGGGAAGAGAGGGGGGGAAGGTTTTGGACAGTGTATGTGGGACTACAATGTTGCCGCAGGGATATGGGGGCAGTTCTGGGAATGTAATTGATAATGTTGTGAAGAGACTATTACGTTGCATGAAATAAGTCATTTGGAGAAGGACAGGTTCCATGTGATCTCACTTGTGTGTGGAGTCTGAAGAGCTGAGTGAATGATCAAAGTAAACAGACTCGTAGATGTAGAGGAAAAACTGAGGGTTGCTAGTTGGGAGGGGGGTGGGGATGGGGGGAAGGGATTAGACAGCATAAATAGACAACTACAATATTGCTACAGGGATATGAAACACAGTTCGGGGAATGTAATAATGCTGTAAAAATTCTGTGGCGTGTCAGATAGTCACATGTCTTGTTAGGGAGACCACTTCATGAATGGAGTAGAGGCTTGATCACTGCACTGTACACCTGAAACTGATGTATAGTATTGTATGCCAACTGTAACTGAATATGTGGATGGTCACGGGATGTGAAGTATACTGTGGAGGGGACTCAGGGGAGTTGTGATAAATATGAAAGATATGGGGGGGGTGGCGAACTGGGGGAGGGGTTGTCACTTTGGGGGATAAAGAGTATAACTATTGCCTTGTGTTGTACACCTGAAACTAATAAAATAAAATAAAATAAAATAAAATAAAATAAAATAAAATAAAATAAAATAAAATAAATAAATAAATTAAAATAAAATAAAAAAATAAGTTTTAGAGGTACAACACTGTCATTCGACATCTGTATACACTACAAAGTGATCACCACTACAAATCTAGTTAGCATTCATCACCATACAGTTCACCCCTTTAATGCATTTTGCCCTCCCCTTCCCTCTGGTAATCAATAATCTGTTCTCTGTATCCAGAAGTTTGTTTTTCTTTCACTTTGTTTGTTCACTTGTTTTGCTTCTTTTAGATTCCACATATGAGTGAAATCATATGGTTTTTGTCTTTCTCTGTCTGACTTATTTCACTTAGCATAATACTCTCAAGGTCCATTCATGTTGTTGCAAATAACAAGATTTCATTCTTTTTTGTACTGAGTCATATTCCATTGTATGTATGTACCACACGTTCTTTATCCAATCATCCATCAGTGAATACTTAGGTTGTTTCCATATCCTGGCTACTGTACATAATGCTGCAATGAACATGGGGTACAGATATCTTTTTTTTTTTTTTTTGAGGGCAGTGTCACTGGCCCTCATATGTGGGAGTGAACCAGGGCCTCTGGCTTCCCAAGCCAGCGCTTAACCACCACGCCACTCGGCCAGCCCTATCTTTTTGAATTAATGTTTTCATATTCTTCAGATAGATATCCAGGAGTGGGTTGTATTTACTATCTTGACGAATAATAAAACCATCTACCCATTCTCTGCAAGCTGGCGCATGATTCTTGCCTCAGCTTCTTCATCTCTCCCACCTGACTTCCATGCCAACAAACTCTGCCCCGTGTGTTTCACAATTCTCTTTTCTTTGTCCTCTAATTCCCACCACCTTAGATCCAGCCCACATTCTTTTTTGCTGGGCTTTGACAATAGCCTGCTGAACCGGCTCTCTATCATCATTCCCCTTTGCTGTCCACCTTCCAGTCAATAGAATGATCTCCCAAAAATTGTTTCTCATTCTGGCACTCACCTGCCCAAAATATTGTGTGCTCGTAATTCTTTAAGTTACCAGTCCAAATTTCTAGATTGGTATCTAATGTTATTCCCTGTCTTGCCTCAGATTATTTTTCTCCATTTATTTTTCTTTTCCTCTCCTTTTCCTATTTCTTGTGTTTCAGCCATACCACTCACCCTCCATACACACACACACACACACACACACACACACACACACACACACACACACACACAGATATATACATACACACAAATCAATATTTCAAAAAATATGCAATGCTTTTACCATGTCTTTATATATATTATTGTTCTTCCTTGGAACACATTTTGCTTCTCCTCCAACTAAACCTCTAATTCTCAAGTGTCTCTAAGACATTGTCCCTAACATTCTCAGAAAGAGTTACTTGTTCCCTTCTCTGTGTCCTTGTAATTCTTTGGGCCCTGTCTACTATAACACTTAATTAGTAGATTTTAACAAACCTGCTTATCTGCCTTCCCCACAATTTCATAGCTTCTCCAATCATTGGTAACCTCTGCTCACCACCTAATAGAATACTGGGCATCTAGCAGACACACAGAAGAGTCTTGTTAAATGGGTTTGTCCATTGAAAGCTTAGGATGTTATTTCAAGGGCAGCATAAAATTAAGTGTATGGGCTCTGGAATAAAAAAAGAAAAGCCAAGTTCCCATCATGGCTCTTCCACACACATGCTGTGTGGTACTGAACAAGTTACCCTGCCTTTCTACCCCAGTTTTGTCATCTGTCACATGGGGATAGACAGACCAAGTTCTGTATAGGATTGCTATGAAACTTGTTAAATGAAGGTTAAATAAGGTCACTTCTGTTAAGCACTTACATAGTGCTTTTGCAAGCCCTGAATAAATATTAGCTGTTATTAACTTCATCATCACTGTCATTATTATCCATTCATACTTTGACAAAAGACATTCAGGTCCTATGTTGAAAGCCATTACTAACTACAAGTTGGAAGAGAGCCAGAAACAACTACTCATATTTGAAGGGATGTGGCCTGTAGACATTATCTAACGCAAGCTGTGCAGACAGTGCTTTAATGAGGCTGAACATCAGCATAATGCCAGGCTGTTCTGAGGCTGAAGACAATGGGGCATCCCTCATAGTATAGTGAGGAGGCATGTGGAGATGAGAAATCTGGCTTTAATCCTCCACCCATAAAACTTTGGGTTAATTGGATCTGAAGTGTGGCTGAACAGAACTCCTATAACTAAGGATATAAAGAAGCCACATGAAGATTGGTAGTAGGGGCAGAGATGCCAAATGGGCTGGCCCCAAACCTGCATATGGCAAATAAAAATTGGGAGGAGGGCCGGCTGAATGGCGCGGTGGTTAAGCACTGACTTGGGAAGCCAGTGGCCCTGGTTCGGTCCAACATATGAGGGCCAGTGACACTGCCCTCAAAAACAAACAAAAAACAAACAAACAAAAATTGGGAGGGATACCTCAGCTGCGGAGGTTCCCGCTGGAGGAGCAAAGGACCCCATCCCCACTGCAGTCTCCCCAGTCTGGAGTATTAGTGCAGGGAAGAGGAGCCACCACATCTGGCTGTGAAAAACAGTGGGAATTCAGACCACCCAGGTAAGACAGAAGGCTGCAGAAAACCCAGATATCCTTTTAAAGGGCCCACACAGGCTTTCTCATAGGCACTCACCTTGGGCTTCAGGGGAGGGATGGTGACTCAGGGGGCCTCATAGACATACAGGGGACCTCCAAGACATATGGTGGGGGGCAGACTGAGGTGTGTGGCTTCAGATGAGGGATGGAATACAGTTGGCATTTCTCCTGTGTGGATCCTCCTCCCCTGCAGTCAGCAGGTGGGTCCCATCTTTCCTGTGTTTAGCCCACCCACAGACAGCCAAATCTGAATCTGATTGGTCTGGTACACTCAACTATGTACCACACAAGGCTTTATCAGCATCTGAGCCTTATAGGAGGCAGCAACCTGCAGCAAGCCTCCGTGTGTCCTGGTTTTTGGGGAGCTACCCCAGGCCCAGTACTGGTGGCAGATATCTTCCACTCAGAGCATTGCCTCTCCCACACCCCTCCAAGTGTAGCACAGGCAGCGACCAACCATGGATCTCTTTGTAGCACCTACCTGATAGTCCCCTGCAGGTCACAGGCAGTGACTGATCTGAGCCTGCACTGAAGTCCCACCCAAGAGGCACCAGAACCAACATACTTGAAGGTTGGCTTCAGACCACAGCAGAGCACCACCCAATTAGCCCCAAAGGTGGCACACCCAAAGGGAGGCACAAGAGCCCGCTGGGGTAAATCTCACTCCATGTGGTAAGCACCCCTGCACAGTAGATCGTAAGCTTTGGATGTGGCCAAGCCCCACAGCCAGTCAGCCTGAGGGTCAATCCCACCCACTGATGTGCCAACAGCAATCAAGGCCCAACAGTAACAGAAGGGCACACATGACCCACACAAGAGACACTCCTGGAGCACACAGAACAAGTGACCTCAGAAATTGTGCCATGGAGCCCCAACGAGGAACCTACTACATAAGGCCACTGGCAAAAATGGGAGACACAGATCTACCAAATACATAGAAACGAACTTAGAGGGGCAGCCAAAATAATGAAACAAAGAAATACACCCAATTGAGAGGATAGGAGAAAACTCCACAAGGAACAAAAAGAAATGAAGGCAAACAACCTCCCAGAGACAGAGTTCAAAACACTGGTTATAAGGATGCTCAAGGAACTTAGTGAGAACTTCAACAAAGAGATAGCAAGTATAAAAAGGGGCATAGAAACCATAAAAAGAACCAGTCAGAGGTAGAGAATAAAATAACTGAAATAAATAACACACTAGAAGGAATCACCAGCAGACTAGATGAAGCAGAGGATCAAATCAGTGATTTGAAAGACAAAATAGCAGAAAACACTCAATCAGAACAGCAAAAAGAAAAAATAATTTTAAAAACTCAGAATAGTTTAAGAGACCTCTGGGACAACATCAAGCATAAAAAATTCACATCATAGGGTACCAGAAAAGAAAGAGAGAGAGCAAGGGATTGAGAACCTATTTGAAGGAATAATGACTGACTACTTCCCTAACCTGATAAAGGAAATAGACATACAAGCACAAGAAGTGCAGAGTGTCCCAACAAGATGAACCCAAACAGACCCACAACAAGACACATCATAATTAAAATAGCAAAGGTTAAAGACAGAAAGGAGAATCCTAAAAGCAGCAAGAGAAAGGCAGTTAGTTACCTATGAGGGAGCTCCCAGAAGACTGTCAGCTGATTTCTCAACAGAAACTTTGCTGGCCAGAAGGGATTGGCAGGAAATACTCAAAGTGATGAAAAGCAAGGACCTATAACCAAGATTGCTCTACCCAACGAAGCTATTGTTTAGGATCAAAGGACAGATAAAGAGCTTTCCAGGCAAGTAAAAGCTAAAGGAGTTCATCACCACCAAAGCAGTATTGCAAGGAATGTTAGAGGGACTTCTTTAGGATGAAAAAAAAAATCAAAATTAAGAATAATAAAATGGAATAGCTACATATCTATCAATAATTACTTTCAATGTAAATGGATTAAATGTTCCAATCAAAAGATAGGGTGGCTAAATGGATAAGGAAACAGGACCCCTTACATATGCTGTCTATAAGAGACTCATTTCAGATCAAAAGACACACATGGACTGAAAGTAAAGGAATTGGAAAAAGATATTTCATGAAAATGGAAATGGAACAAAACAAAAGCTGGGGTAGCAATACTTTTACTAGATAAAATAGACTTTAAAACAAAGGCTATAGCAAGAAACAGAGAAGGACCCAGTAATCCCACTTCTGGGTAATTATTCAAAGAAACCAAAAACGCCACTTTGAGGAGATGTGTGCATCCATATGTTTACTACAACATTGTTTTCGATGGCCAAGATAGGGAGGCAGTCTGGGTGTCCATAGATAGATGAATGGATAGAGAAGAGATGACACATATATACAATGGAATATTACTTGGCCATGGAAGGGAATGAGTTTTCTCCACCTGCAGCAACATGGATGGACCTGGAGGGTATTATGCTGAGTGAAGTATGTCAGACAGTGAACGACAGATGAAATGTGATTTCACTTATTTGTGGAATCTAAAGAACAAAATAAACAAAGTGGAAACAAACTCATAGCTACAGAGAACATTTTGATGGTTGCCAGATGGGAGGGGGATTGGGAATGGGTGAAAAAGGGGAAGGGATTAAGAAGTACACATTGGTTGTTACACAGTAGTCATGGTGATGTAGGATATAGCACAAGGACTATAGACAATGATATTGTAATAACTATGTATGGTGTCAGATGGGTACTAGATTTGCTTGGATGGTAGATGGGAGGGAGGTTGGGGGACAGGGTGAAAAAGGTGAAGGGATTAAGAAGTACAAATTGGCAGTTACAAAATAGTCAGGGGGTGTAAAGTAAAGCACAGGGAATATAGTCAATGTTATGGTAATAACTATATATAATGCCAGGAGGGTACTAGACTAGTCAGGGGGATCCCTTCTTAAATTATATAAGTGTCTAACCACTATGCTGTACACTTGAAATTAATACAAAATAATACTAAATGTTAACTGCAATTGAAAAATTTTTAAAAGGAGGGAAATATGAAGGTGAATAAGAGGTTCAAATTTCCAGGTATAAAACAAATAAGTCATGGGGCTCTAATGTACAGCATGGGGAATATAGTCAATAATATTATGATAGTGTGGTACAGTGTCAGCTGGTTGCTGGACTTATGATGATTACTTCTTTTGGTATAAATGTTGAACAACTATGGTGTACACCTGGAACTGAAACTAATATAAAATTAGATGTTAGCTATAATTTTTAATAAAAATCTTTTAAAAAACAATAATTGCTGCTGTTGATATTACTTGGTTTTCTGTCATTTCTCTTATCCTAAATATCATTAAACATTTTATTTAAAAACTCAAAAAAGGAAAACTTTGGACAAATTGCTTCTAGGTCTCAGTTTCCTCATCTATAAAATGGGCACAGGGCCGGCCGAGTGGCTTGGTGGTTAAGCGCTGGCTTGGGAAGCCAGTGGCCCCAGTTCAGTCCCACATGTGAGGGCCAGTGACACTGCCCTCAAAAAAAAAACAACCACAAAACAATGGGCACAAAATTATCATATACACCTCCCAGCAATTTGGGTAACTATAAATGAGACATGTTGTTGTCATGTCACTTTGCAAAGCTTTAGAATTCAGTGCAAATATAGGGATGTAGCTTTTCAAAGTCAGTTGTTATTCTTCTTCTTCTTCAGGTGTCCAGAAGAGTGGGCTGGGCTGAGAGAATCCAACTACCTGCAGGACCACAGTGCTCAGAGAGTCAGGCTAGAAACTAGGCCTGTCACTCAAATGCTTTGGCTTACACAAGGCCACAAAGCTAATGGGATCCACATCGGTCCACACACTAAAAAGGCACTTTAGATTCCTTAAATATGAGCATTTCAGAGCCCAGGGAGGGAAAGCTTGTGATTGCCTCATGTTCAATCTATACCTCCTTGAAATGTTAATTGCCTCAGTTACTTTCTCCTAGCCTGAGCTAATTTAAATTTTGCAGCTAACACAACAGCTGCTGGAGTATGATTTAAAGACCTTCAGGGCTTCTCTCAAATTGACTACCACAGGGGGATTATGGAGAGGGAACAAATGCAGATTGTCTCCTAAGGAAAAGGTAATGAGGACTAAGCCAGGCTGGAGTCAGGCAAGACCACAGCCTATTTTCCCAGCCAGAGCCATGCAAGGTCAAGGTTGACTGGAAATCCCAAATGAGAAACTGAAGTACTCAGCCACAAGAAGGTTGCCAAGAAATTAATTCATTAAAGAATAGGCTTCAGTGCCATGAAAAGCACAAAGCTTTTGAGAAGGGCAAAAAGGCAAGCCCATGGCTAAAACTCCGGGAATCTCCTTTCAAGGAGGAAGGAGGAAGTGGCTTCCTCCATTTTGCAGCCTTTGTGGTATCCAGCTAAGGACTCCATTTGCCTACCTGTTCCCCCTGGTCAAGACCATTTTCATGATTACAATGGTTATTTATTCTGCATCAGCAATGAGTAGTCAGTTGTGTGTGTGTGTGTGTGTGTGTGTGTGTGTGTATGTGTGTGCGCGCGCTTGTGTGTATGTGCGTGTGTATGTGTGGACTGTGTCAACAGAGATGGAACTGAAAATAATCTAGAGAAATGGGGAAAGCTCAAAGTGAGAATAACCAATGTTAATATATAGAAATGCCGAGTCTTTTAAAAATAAAATTTGAAGTTAAAAAGGAAAAGTAAATGACTTTTTTTTTAAAGCTCATGGCTTTTGCAAGAACAGAGAACACTCACTATTTTCTGTTCGTAAAAAAGAACCAGGAATTCATGTTATGTGTAAATTAGGATAATCATTTCAAGTCTTCCTCTGTTATTGCCAAGTTGGTGCTGAAGGAGACTGGTAATTTTGTCTGGGAGGGAAAAGCTACAGAGAACTCGAGGTTAAGCAAGCAATTAATCCAATATTGACAGTGGGATTTGCTGACAGGCTGACAGCTCATGTGTGATCTGTCTCTTGGCCGCCTAGCATTTCCACCTCACTTCTATCAGCCATTCTGGGATTAGAAAAGGAAATCAGAGAGAAACAAGAAACAAGTGTTTGTCCAGGGGTCAGAGGATCTGGGTTTTAATGGATCTAGAATTTCTACATAGGAAGGACTTGCAGTAAGGCATGGGTAGAGTGTGGAAAATTAGAAGAGGAAAGCTGAGAAAATTGTCTTGAAACTGCATTTGCAGAACCAGCATATAGCTGTGCCTTGGATTATATGTGTCTCTGCAGTGGTTTAAAGGGGTGGATGGACAAATGGGTGGCTTTACTTCTTATCAGCCACATGTGATGTTAGGCAAGTTACTTCACCTTTCTGAACTTCAGAGATCTATCAATATTTACTGAAGGTCAACCATGTGCAGGCACTGCTCTAGACACTGAAGAATCAGATGGAACCCCTATCCTCAGGAAGCTTACACTCAAGTGGGGGTGAGGGACAAAAAGCATAAATATATACTCTAATTCTAGATAGTATTAAGTTGGATAAGAGAATAAGGAATGAGTGGAGTTAGAAGAGGGGAAAAGCTGTTTCCTAAGGAGTGCGTCAAAAGTTTTCTATGAGGAGAAAACAACTGAGCAGAGAACGACTCAGGGCAGGGTTTCTCATCTTCGGTACTACTGACATTTTGGGACCAGATCATTCCTTGTCATGAGGGCTGTCCTGGGTAACACAGGATGGTGAGCAGCATCCCCAGCTTCTACCCACTAGATGCCAGTAGCACCCTTCCTCAGTTGTGACAATCAAATATTTCTTGAGACATTTGCCAAATGTCCTCTGGAGTGCTAAATTCCCCAACTGAGAACCACTGGAGAAGGAGGGAGACAGCAATGCGGTTGCTCAAGGGTCGAGTCTTCCAGGCAGAAGAAGGGCAAGTGCAAAGGCACCTAAGGGGTGGAAATAAGCCCGTGGTTTGAAAGGACAGGAAGTCTAGATGGCTTGACTGCTGAAACCAGAGTAGTGAGGGGCTGGATCACACAGGGCCGTAGAGATGGCAGGAAGAGGTTTGGAATTTGAGTGGCAAGAAAAGCTATTAGAGGTTAGGGGCAAGATGGCGGCTGTGAGGAGGGCTCCATGAAATCTCCCCTGGAACTATCCACAATTTGAACTTCTAATACGCTTCGGGGAGACGTCTGCTCATCACACAGAGCGACTAAGAGTTCCACACAAGGATTGCTGGAAGGTGGGCAGGCCGGGCGAGTAGGGGAGGAAGGCGGCAAGGCGCGTGAGGTGCAGCCCGCACCCGCGGCTGCTGAGTCACGGTGAGTGTTGCCCGGCTCGCTCCCTGCGGCCCGCGGCCCACCTAGAGTTCAGCCAGAGCGCGTTGGTTTGCAGTCTGAGGCAGAGGCCTCAGGCCGGGCGAGTGCGGGAGGAGAGAGAGGAGACGATTGTGCAGAGGGACGAGCTGCACCCGCGGCTCGCCAGGTCCCCAGGAAGCAGGGTGCGGAGCCCCGCAGCGACAGGGCAAGATCAGTCCCTGCACCCTCCCGGTTCAGGGATCAGTCTCTGTGCCCACCGGGTCCCGCGGAGCGCAGAAGCCTGAAACCCGGGAGCAGGGGAAAACAGAGGACTCGGCCGCGGCGAAGCAGCGCGCGCTGGGCGGAGACGCAGGTCCCGGAGGGACGGAGCGGGGAGCGGAGCCGCGTGGAAGGGTGCGCGCAGTCCCCTGAACCCCGGCGGCAGTCCCTCCAGGAGCGCAGCAGGAGAACGGCGCGGGCGCGCGCCGGCTCCAAGGCAGAAGCCTTAAACCCGAGAGCAGGGGAAACACAGGACTTGCCCGCGGAGACGCAGCGCGCCGGCCGGAGTCACAGATCCCGGAGAGACAGAGCGGGGATCGGAGCCACGCGGCACGGTGCGCGCAGTCCCCTAAATCCCGACAGACCGTTTGGGAGAGCAGCAGGAGAGCCGTGCGGGCGTGCCGGCTCCCAGGCAGAAGCCTGGAACCCGGGAGCAGGGGAAAAAGAGGACTCGCTCGGACAAGCAGTGCGCCGGGTGGAGACGCAGGTCCCCGAGAGACGTGGAGCGGGGATCTTGGCCACACGGTAGGGTGCGCGCAATTCCCTAAATCCCGGCAGACCCTTTGGGAGAGCAGCAGGAACTCCGCTGGAGCATAAGAGGCAAAGGCCTTAGATTGAAACAGTGTTGGAACTGTGGCTTTGTTTATTTTTATGTTTTTTATTTTTTTTCCCTTTTTCTACTCTTGAACAGAAAGCAAAAAAAAAAACAACCCAATAACTCACCCACTCCCACAAACTTTGTCCCCTGCCAAGATAGTCTTGAACTGACTCCTGAAGGGAGCAATAGGGGCAGACTAGGAAGATATCCTTACCTGCAGGGGGTTGAGAATTTCCACCCAGTGAAGGCAGCAGAGTGAGACTACCCACCCCGCCCCCACCTTTAGGCAAGGCTTGGGAGGCAGGGCAGGTTCATCTGCTGAGGCACTAATTAACAGATTCTTAGCAGCAGGCTTTTGGTAGTGAGGAATTCTTTAATTCTCCACGGCTGTCAACCCAAAGGGTGCCCAGAGACACTCATTGAGCCTTTGGGGGTGCAGCCTGCCTTGGGGACAGGCAAAAGCAAAAGGCAGTGACTTTGTAAAAACCACCAATCACACGTCACAACCACACTCAAGTACAGCAAACCTGCAGTGCCAGGATCACGCTAGGCATCAGGTGGCCTACTGTTCCCACAAGACGCACAGGAATTTTTGTACAGCAGACAAACTGAAGAGAGCTTGGTGGACTTTAGCCTAGACCAGCACGGGTATTTTTGGTTTTGTTTGGTTTTATTCTGTTTTGTTTTCCCTTTATTGGCTGCTTATCTTGGTTGTTTTTGGTTTTTATTTCTATTTCATTATAATCATATTGTAGTTTTTAATATAGGCATATATATATATAGGTGTATATAAGTGAATATATGTCCATATATATGGGTGTGTAGACAAATATATATATATATATTTTTTTTTTCCTTTTTTCTTTTTCTTTTTCTTTCTTTTCTTTTTCTTTTTTCCCCACCCTCACTTTCTCTCTTATTTTATTCATTCTTCTCACTGCTATACTTTTCCTCTTTTCCTTTTTTCTGCAAATTTTATTTTTTAAATTTTTCTTACTTTTTTTATTATTATTTTAGTTTATTTTTATTTTTTATTTTTTAGGTATAGCTAATCGGTTTCTCATGTTTATTCTATTTTTTATTTTAGGATATTGTATTTTATTTTGTTTCCTCTTCTGTTATTATTGAGTATGTGGTTTTTGTTTTGTTTCTGTTTGTTTTCTTCATTAGTATGATTGATATTTCTGTACAAGTTGACAGTAGTTTGATGGTTGGTTGTTTTTAATTGTGCGAGCATTTGGTTTCCTTTGGTGGCTGCGGAGGTTGTTCTTGTTGATCTGTTATGCTCTAAAATCACTCTGCAGCAGTGGGTCCAAACAAACAGACACAAGAATCATCATACCCGGAGGCCAACTTTTAGATAAAACCAGAGCATTTCTGGGTTTGATATACAAGAGTCACACCCAAAAAGAAGTTACTACAGGTACTAAGACCCATAGGGTCCAAGTTTCATCAGAGGGGTCAATCCTCTCACAGCAGCTCATAAACTGCAGAAGCTGCTGATCCTCACAGCTAATCAATCTGGGAGTCAATCCCACCTACTGACAAACCAAAAGTAATCAAAACTAAAACTTCAACAAGTGAGGACGCACACGACACAAGGAACACCTCAGATACAAGCACAGGAGAATAGGGAGACTGAGTAATTCAAATATAAAGGACACACACCATATAAGTTTACCCAGAAAAGACTGAGAAATCTGGGGGATCTATCTGTTATATTGAAGCAAACACAAAGAGTAAGCCAGAATGGGGAGACAAAGAAACATAACACAAATAAAAGAGAACAGAAGAAACTTCCTGAATCAGTGGAAATAGAGGAAATAGAGGTAACCAACCTATCGGAGACAGAGTTCAGAACACTGATTATTAGAATGTTCAAGGAAATTAATGAAAATATAAAGAAGGATAGAGAAATCATGAAAAGCAACCAGCTAGAACTTAAGAACACAATTACTGAATTAAATAACAAACTTGATGGAATCACTAGCAGACTGGATGAAGCAGAAAATCGAATCAGTGACTTAGAAGACAAAATAGCAGAGATCACCCATGCGGTACAACAAAAAGAAAAAAAGAATGAAAAACATGGAAAATAGTTTAAGAGAGCTGGGGGACAACATCAGACGCAATAACCTAAGGGTCATTGGAGTACCAGAAGGAGAAGAGAGGGAGCAAGGGATTGAGAATATATTTGAAGTAATAATGTCTGAAAACTTCCCTAACCTGGCAAAGGACATTGAAATACAAGCCCAGGAAGTGCAGAGAGTTCCAAACAGGCCCACTCCAAGACACATTATAGTGAAAATGGCAAGGGTTAAGGACAAAGACAGAATCCTTAAAGCAGCAAGGGAAAGGCAGCAAGTTACTTACAAGGGTACCCCCATAAGATTATCAGCTGACTTTTCTACAGAAACTTTGCAGGCCAGAAGAGAGTGGCAGGAGGTTTTCAAAGTGATGAAAAATAAAGGCCTACAACCAAGATTGCTGTATCCAGCAAGGTTATCATTTAAAATCTAAGTCTAGATAAGGAGCTTTGAATAAAAAAATAAGTTAAGTTAATTCATTACCACCAAGCCAGCTTTGCAGGAAATGCTAAAAGGGCTTCTTTAAGTAGAAGAGAAAAACAACCTATGAAAGACTACGAACACAAATAAGAAAATGGCAATAAATACACACCTATCAATAATCACATTAAATGTAAATGGATTAAATGCTCCGATAAAAAAGACAGAGGGTGGCTGAATGGATAAGAAAGCAAGACCCCAGTATATGCTGTATACAAGAGACTCACCTCAGATCCAAAGACTCATACAGGCTGAAAGTAAAGGGATGGAGTAAAATATTTCATGCAAATGGTACTGAGAAAAAAGCTGGAGTAGCGATACTTATATCAGATAAAATGGACTTTAAATTGAAGAATATAACAAAGGACAAAGAAGGACACTTCATAGTAATGAAGGGATCGATCCAACAAGAGGACATAACTCTAGTAAACATCTATGCACCTAACATAGGAGCCCCTAAATATATAAAACAGATATTGTCAGACATAAAGACAGAGATCAACAGTAACACTATCATAGTAGGGGATTTCAACACCCGCTGTCACTAATGGACAGATCCTCCAGACAGAAAATCAATGTGGAAACAGCGACCTTAAATGACACATTAGACCAGCTGGATTTAACAGACATTTTCAGAGCATTTCATCCCAAAGCTACAGAATATACGTTCTTTTCAGGTGCACATGGAACATTTTCTAAGATAGACCACATGTTAGGCCACAAAACAAGTCTCAATAAATTTAAGAAGATTGAAATCATTTCAACTGTATTCTCTGACCACAATGCTATGAAACTAGAAATCAATTATAAGAAGAAATCCGGGAAGCTGACAAATAAATGGAGGCTAAACAATATGCTATTAAATAGTGAGTGGGTCACAAATGAGATCAAGGAGGAAATCAAAAGATACCTCGAGACAAACGAAAATGAAAACACCACGACCCAAAATCTCTGGGATGCTGCGAAAGCAGTCCTAAGAGGGAAGTTTATAGCAGTGCAGGCCTACCTAAAGAAGGAAGAAAAAATCTCAAATCAACAGGTTATCCTTACACCTAAGGGAACTGGAAAAAAGAACAGCAAAAAGAGGCCCAAGGGAGTACAAGAAAGGAGATAATAAAGACCAGAGCAGAAATAAACAATATAGAGAACAGAAAAACAATTCAAAGATCAATGAAACCAAGAGCTGGTTTCTTGAGAAGATAAACAAAATTGACAAACCTCTAGCCAGGCTCATCAAAAAAAAAGAGAGGGGCCTCAAATTAGCAACATCTGGACTGACAGAGGTGAAATGACTACCGACATCACAGAAATACAAAAAATTCTAAGAAATTACTATGAGCAACTATATGCCAACAAATTTGACAATCTGGATGAAATGGATAATTTTCTAGAAGCATACAACCTTCCAAAGCTAACGCAAGAAGAAACAGAAAATCTAAATACCCTGATTACTACCAAGGAAATTGAATCAGTAATTGACAAGCTCCCAAAAAACAAAAGCCCTGGACCAGACGGCTTCACAAGTGAATTTTATCAAACATTCAAAAAAGAACTATCACCTATTCTTCTCAAACTATTCCAAAAATCCAGAAGGAGGAAGGCTCCCAAACTCTTTTTATGAAGCCTCTATCACCCTGATTCCAAAACCAGATAAAGACATCACAAAAAAGGAAAACTACAGGCCAATCTCCCTGATGAATATAGATGCAAAAATTCTCAATAAAATATTAGCAAACAGAATTCAGCAATATATTAAGAAGATCATACATCATGATCAAGTGGGATTCATCCCTAGTGCGCAAGGCTGGTTCAACATCCGTAAATCAATTAATGTGATACACCACATCAACAAAATGAAGGATAAAGATCACATGGTCATTTCAATAGATGCAGAAAAAGCATTTGACAAAATCCAACAGCCATTTATGTTAAAAACCCTTAGCAAAGTGGGAATACAGGGATCATATCTCAACATAATAAAAGCCATATATGATAAACCTACAGCTAACATCATACTCAATGGGGAAAAGCTAAAACCATTCCCCTTAAGATCAGGAACAAGACAAGGCTGTCCACTTTCTCCTCTTTTATTCAACATAGTGCTGGAAGTTCTAGCCACAGCAATCAGACAACAAAAAGAAATAAAAGGCATCCAAATTGGCAAGGAAGAAGTAAAATTGTCACTATATGCAGATGACATGATACTGTATATAGAGAACCCCAAAGACTCCATCAAAAAACTATTGGAACTGATAGGCAATTCAGTAAAGTAGCAGGATATAAAATCAATGTTCAGAAATCAGTGGCATTTGCATATACCAATAATAAACTAATGGAAAGCGAAATTAAGAAAAACTGTCCCATTTACAATTGCGTCAAGAACATAAAATACCTAGGAATAAATTTAACCAAAGAAGTGAAAGATCTGTACTCAGAAAATTATAAGACATTGAAGAAAGAAATCATAGAAGATACAAATAAATGGAAACACCTACCATGCTCATGGATAGGAAGAATTAATATAGTTAAAATGTCCATACTGCCTAAAGCAATATATAGATTCAATGCAATTCCTATCAAACTACCAAGGGCATTTTTCACAGAAATAGAAAATATAATCCTAAAGTTTATATGGAATCATAAAAGACCCAGAATAGCCTCGGCAATTCTGAGGAATAAAAACAAAGTTGGGGGGATCACGCTACCAGACATCAAAACCTACTACAAGGCCACAGTAATCAAGACAGTTTGGTATTGGCATAAAAACAGGCACATCGATCAATGGAACAGAACAGAGAGCCCAGAAATAAATCCAAGCATTTACGGACAGTTAATCTATGACAAGGGAAGCAAGAATTTACACTGGAGTAAAGATAGTCTATTCAATAAATGGTGCTGGGAAAATTGGACTGCCACATGCAAAAAAATGAAACTGGATCATCTCCTTACGCCTTATACAAGAACAAATTCAAAATGGATTAAAGACTTAAATGTAAGACCTGAAACCATAAAAATCCTAAATGAAAATATAGGGAGTACATTTGCAGACATTACTCTGAGCAATATTTTTACTGATACATCCCCATGGGCAAGGGAAGTAAAAGAAAAAATGAACATATGGGATTATATCAGACTTAAAAGTTTTTTTCACAACAAAGGAAACCATTAATAAAACAAAAAGGAAGCCTACTGAATGGGAGAATATATTTGCCAACGATATATCTGATAAGGGGTTAATATCCAAAATTTATAAAACACTCATGAAACTCAACACCAAAAAAACAAACAACCCAATTAAAAAATGGGCAGAAGATATGAAGAGACATTTCTCTAAAGAGGACATACAGATGGCCAACAGGCATATGAAAAAAGTTCAACCTCACTGGTCATTAGGGAAATGCAAATAAAAACCACCATGAGATACCACCTCACTCCAGTCAGAATGGCTATCATCAACAAATCAACAAACAACAAGTGCTGGCGGGGCTGTGGGGAAGAGGGGACCCTGCTGCACTGTTGGTGGGACTGCAGATTGGTGCAGCCACTATGGAAGTCAGTATGGAGGTATCTCAAAGAACTGGAAATAGAGCTACCCTTTGACCCAGCAATTCCACTCCTAGGTATTTATCCTGAAAAAAAACCAAGACACTTATTCAAAAAAGTTATGCACCCCGATGTTCATAGCAGCACAATTTACAATAGCTAAGACTTGGAAACAACCAAAATGCCCGTCAGTAGATGACTGGATTAAGAAACTGTGGTATATTTATACAATGGAGTATTACTCCGCTATAAAGAAAAGAATGAAATCTTGCCATTTGCAATGATATGGATGGACCTAGAGACTATAATGTTGAGTGAAATAAGTCAGTCAGAGAAGGACAAATACCATATGATCTCACTTATATGTGGAATATAAAAACTGTATGAATGAGCAAAGTAAACAGAAACTGTCTCATAGATATAGAGGAAAAATCAGGGTTGCTAATTTGGAGAGGAATGGGAATGAGGGAGAAGGGGAAGGGATTAGACAGCAAAAATAGGCAACTACAATATTGCTACTGGGATAGGAAAAACAGTTTGGGGAATATAATTAATAATGTTGTAAATATTCTGTGGAATGTCAGATGATCATAGGTCTTGTTAGGAGACCATTTCATGGATGGAGTAGAGGTTTGATCACTGCACTGTATTACTAAAGTGGAGGTGGTATACCTACTGTAATTGAATATATATGGATAGTCACGGGATGTGGATTATACTGTGGAAGAGAGTCATAGGAAGAGTAATAGATATATATGATATGGGGGTGTGGGGTGGTGTATTGGGGTGGGGGTTTGTCACTTTGAGGGGTAAAATGTATAACTATTGCACTGTGTTGTACACCTGAAACTATTGGGGGTGGGGGGGTTGTCACTTTGAGGGGTAAAATGTCTAACTATTGCACTGTGTTGTACACCTGAAACTAATTAAAAATAAAATAAAATTTAAAAAAAAAAAACAAAACCAAAAACAAAAACAAAAAAAGAAAAGCTATTAGAAAGGAATCAAATCAGGGAAACAGTTTGACCAGATTTTCATCCTGAAAAGATCATGCTGGCTGCTATGGGAAAACTGACCCTAGAGGGTAGAACAGAAGCAATGGGACCTCTTATAGATAGACGCCCAGGCATCTAAGGAGAGATGCGCTGAAGATGATGGTGATGGCGACAGGGACATGGAGAAGTTGTCAGGTATAGGTTGCATTTCCATGGAAGAACTGACAGAATTTGACGATACAGGACAAGAGAAATAAGGTAACAGAAGCCAAAGAAGCTCTGAGTTTGAGGTGTGAACAACCAGCTGGGGCTGCTGCCATTATTATTGGCTAAGGAAGACTGGGCAGAGGCAGGCTGGGGTGGGGGAGCCAACAGTGCCGACTAGCACCTGTTGACTTTGACATGCTTTTCCATTGTTCAGGTGGAGGGTTTGCACAATGCTTGGCAAATAGCAAGAGTTCAGTCAACGGAGCAAGAGATGAGTGGGCAAGGAAACACACGTGGAAAATCACAGCACAGAATTATTTCCTTTACAAAAGTTTAGAAACTGTTCATTTAAATGCTCCATTTCCCCATACATTTCAATTAAGACAACTTTGGGACAAAAATTGTATCCATGTCATTTACCCATACCCTTTTATCCCCAATATTTTCATGCTAACATGGAGCAGTTGATAAGAGGAGTTATTTGAGTCCCTGGGATCCACCATCCATGAGAAGCTTGGTTAATCTTCATGACTCTCCCCTGTATTTATTTATTAGACAGTAAGTCAATGGCGGAGTTAATTGGAACCAACCTCTTTACAATAATTTCCTTTATGGTTTCTTACGTTCCAAAAAAAGTTGTACTCCAGAGAAAAGGATTACAGACTCTGAGATGTTGTCTACAGAGAAAAGTGATTTTTCAAGGAGCTTAAGGGTGACGTTTATATTTAGAACAAGCTGGGCTCCCTGTTGTTGAGTAGAGAAATTGCAATCGGTCAGTAAATAAAGCCCTGCTGTTTTTCTCCAAGGAGCCTGCTGCACGCATGTGTCCGTGTGAAAAGCACCTCCACCACAGGTGGGTGGCTGCCATTTGGAGCAGCTACCTCTGCAGCTTCAGGTTTTGCTTCTTATTTGAAATTGCTGCTTTCTCTGCCCTTGCCTTCATCATCCATATGGCACATCTCTTCTAATTATTAACACATAGAACCTTCATTTTAGATTCTCTAAATCTGGGATTGGCAAGCTTTTTCTGTAAGGGCCAGATATTATAGTATTTATTATTGACATTGCAGGCCTCAAAATCTCTGTCAATACTATACAACTCTACCATTGTGGCACAAAGGCAACCATAGATAATATAAACAAATGAGTGTGACTGGGTTCCAATACACTTTTATTTCCCAAAACTAGTGATGGGTGGGATTTGGCCTATGGACTGTAGTTTGCCAAGCTCTGCTCTGTAGGATTAATCTCTTGCAGAAACACCGAAGTCATTTGTAGAGTGACTTTCATGTATACAACACAGCCCATGTTAAGACAGTCGTTTGGAATATAGCCTCCAACACTGTCTAAAATCTATAGTATAATAACACATAGACAAAACTATAATATCATTTCCTTTTAAGTTTTATGTTACAGACTTAAGCATTTAAAATTCCAATAGAAAAAATTTTTGCTAGCATATCAGCTGTATCTATTACTACAATGAGGTAATGTAACAGATCACTGCAAAACTTAGTAGCTTAAAACAACAGCCAGCTATCATTTCTCCAAAGTCTATGGGTCACGTGGATGGTTCTGCTAATTGAGCTGGGTTTGCTGACTTCGGCTGGACTTGCTTATGTGTCTGTAGTTAGCTGCTGAGTTGGCTGGGACTGGCTGACCTCAGATGGCCCTGACTAAAATGACTTGGGTCTGCTCCACCTGGTCTCTCATCCTCCAGAATTGACAGAGGTGAGGGCTGGTTCTCATGGCTTGGCTGGAGTCCAAGCATGAGTAGGACCAAGTGTGCAAGACAGCAAGTGAAGTGTGCAAGGCCCCTTGAGATTTAGGCTCCAAGCTGTCATGCTGTGATTTCTACTACATTCTTTAGGCTAAAGAAAGTATCAAAGCTAGCCCAGAATGATATTGAAATGGAACTATAAAGTTTCAGGGCAGAGGAATGAACAGAGAGAAATCATTACCTGGGATCATCCATGCAGCTGTCTACCACTATGGTCACTCCAATACCAGATTATATTGGCCTGCTTTCTTGGGATTGCAATTCTTCAAAGTGTCACTTAAGCAGGGGAAGGGTGAAGGAAATCAACTCATTGATTCAGAATCTTTGAAAACATGTGTTCCAATAGATCAAGTTTTTAGAATAGCTGAAAGATGCCATTGCTTATTTTCTCTATTTAACCATGCTTAAGAGAAGTACTTTATCATTTCAAGGGTGGTTGCCACAACATATAGTTTTCCCCCAAAGTTAGAAATTTCCCCCAAAGTTAGAGAAAAGAAGTCTTAAGATGTAAAATGGCACCAAAATACTCTAGTTGGATGGGCAAACTAAAGGAAAAAATAAATAATCCAAAAACCAAAAGGCTATTAGAAATCAAAAGCACAAAGCACTGTGCTCACCACCTTCATTCAGACAGTCCCGAGAGCACAGGATGCTTATTATTAGGCCACCTAAGTGGTTTAAACAAAAATCTACCACCAGGACAGTGCATCAAAGATGTTTCACTTCTTTTGTAGCAAGCTCCATGGGAAATGTATTCACTCAAACCCTTTAGTTGCAAGTAACAGAAATCAACTTGAGCAAGCTAATGCATTTTTTTAAGCTTTATAAGGATATAGGCTGTCTCTCAGAACCCATGGACAGAAATGCCACTGAACTTCATGGAAAATTAGTCAGGAACCATGATAGTTCTCTAGTTCTCTCATCTCTCCCTGCTTTATTTTCCTCTCTCTGCAAACTAGTGTTTTCTGTTACTTAGCCCATGTGGTAGAATATATGGAGTAGACAGTCATCCCATTGTTCCTATGTTTTACTTTTCTTATCTGAACTAGAATGTCTGAGTCCAAACTCCATAGTTCCAAAAGAGTGGATTGTATTGGTCCAGCTTGGGTCACTGGATCACTCTGATCCAATCACCTATGACCAGTGTTTGAGACTATGAACATGGTTCCCAGGGCCCCAAGTTTTGTGGGTGAAGGGAGCACTTAAGGAGTTGCTGGGAGTTGTTTAGGCATAGCCCAAAAGAGCTTTATGGATGAGTTTCAAAAAGGAAGAGGAAAGCAGCCAATATTGTGATATTATAAAAAGGCATCATTCAAACTCTCTTGATTCTGTGTAGTCCTTCAGTTCTTTATGTTCTCCTATTCATCAAACACAAATGGCTATTAATGATCTAACACACTGAGAAAAGACTACTAAAAGTTTACCACTGTCATGGTTTGGGGACCCCCTCAGTAACAGATCCTGAATCAAGGATTTGAGGGCAAATAGCTTATTTGGGAGGTGATCCCAGGAAATATCAATATAGGAATGAGAAAATTATACAGAGACCAGAAGGAATCCATGAATTGTGAGTTAACATGCAAACTACCACTGTAAGCAACTGACACTTAATTCTGCTGGGGAACTCTGAGAAACGGTGTAGGCCATACACTCAAGGCTTGCCAAGCATTGATTGAGGGCTTTCTGGGGTTGGGATGTTTAGTTCTCTGGCACTGCCAGCCTACTGCTTACATAGTAAGAATTGGGTCCACTGACCAGAGAAAGCACACAAGCATTGAAATTCAGGTTCTGGCCATTGGAATTCCAGCTGGTATGTGCTGAAATGGTTATCAACAAGGGGAGTGGATGTGATGAATTAGGGAGGGGCCACCCAGGCAGATAAGGAACAAGATCTGACCTATGTCTTAAAAGATCCACATTAGGGAGATCACGATGGCAGAGTAGATGAACACTGTGCCTGCTTTCTTCCATGAGCACATTAAAATTACAACTAAATTATACAACAATAAACCTGGAGAACCATCTGAAGTTTGGCTGAACAGAAATTTTATAACTAATGATATAAAGAAGAAGCCACATCAAAACTAGTAGGAGGGGCACAGATGTGAAATAGGCTAACCCCAAGCCTCCTTGTGGTGGTTGAGAACTGGGAGGGATATCTCAGCCATGGAATTTCCCCCTGGAGGAGCAAGAGACCCCCAATGCACACCAGTCTCCCCAGCCTGGAGTACTGGTGCCAGGAAAAGGAGCTCTACAACATTTGACTGCGAAGCACAGTGGGAATTTCTGACCATCAGGTTGGGACAGGGGGTGACAGGAAACCCAGGCTTCTTCTTAAAGGACTCGCACACAGAATCTCTCACTCCAGGCACTCACCTTGGGCTACAGCGGAGGGGCAGTAACTTGGGGGTGTTGGAGACATATGAGGGCCAGAATGAGTTGCATGGCTTTGGACAAGGGCTGGAGGAGAATTGGCACTTTCTCTTTGAGGGGTCTCCTCCTGTGCAGCCAGAAGGCTGGTGCCATCTTTCCTGTGTTGAACCCTCCCCCACATGGCCAAATCCAACTTTGATTGGTCTGGTGAGCTCTGCTGCTCTGCGCTGCTGACTCACTGGGACCCCACCCTACCCAACTCCCTCAACGCTGGAGGTATTTTCTCCAGGAGTAACCAGCTCCTCCTGCATTGCACTCTTGGAAAACTATCAGAGTTCCACATTTCTCAGGCAGGTGGCTACTGGCTTCAGTGTGCTCTGAGACTTTTGCTGATTACCTTCAGGCTCAGCACTGGCACAAAGCAAACTCATAGTTACACAAAACATATTGATGGTTACCAGATGTGAGGGAGGTTGGGGATGAGTGAAAAAAGGGAAAGGATTAAGAAGTGTAAATGGGTTGTTACAAAGTAGTCCTACACATGTAGGATATAACATAAGGAGTATAGTAAATAATATGTAATAACTATGTATGGTGCTATATTGGTATTAGATTTGTTGAGATGATAGATGGGAGGGGGTTTGGGGGACAAACTGGTAGTTACTAAATAGTCATGAGATGTAAGTAAAACATAGGGAATATAGTAAATAGTATAACTATGTATAATACCAGGTGGATACTACACTAGTCAAGTCTAGTATTCTTAAATTATGTAAATGTATAATCATATGCTGTATGCCTGAAATTAATATAAAATAATATTGAATGTCAACTGTAATTGAAAATTTTAAAAAAGGAAAAAGGTGAAAGGGAATAAGAGACTCAAATTTCCAGGTATAAAACAAATAAGTCATGGGGATGTAACGTACAGCATGGAGAACATTGTCAGTAATATTGTGATAGCGTGGTATGGTTTCAGCTGGTTACTGGATTAATCATTGTGATCACTTCTTTAGGTATATAAATGTTGAATACTATGGTGTACCCCTGAAACTAATACAATGTTGTAAGTTAGCTATATTTTAATAAAAATTTTAAGAGAAATAAAATAAAAAGATTCATACTAGAAGGGGGCAATTATGGAATTAGTAAGAAAAGTTAGAAAGCTATTAGTCCAAGATCAAGACACTGGTATCTTGAAAGAGCATTGGTGGTAATGATGGGGAGAAGTGTTTGACAGCTGGTAAGAGTTATAAGGAACTTTAATTGGCTAGAAAGTGACAAGGATGACTTCAAGGTGGGTTTGAATTTTTTTTTGTTAGGAAGGGGGAGGCATTCAAGGCCAAGCACTAGCCCATAGCATAGGCAAGTACCATGACATGATTTCTTTAAGACTGGATGCCCAGGGCCTCTGGGGTGGGGAGCGCCTGGAAAGGTAGGTTGGGCTCTGATTCTCAGAAGTATGTACTGCATTGTCTTTTTAGAAGCTTTTACAGGGTAGAATGACATGATCAGGTCTGTGTTTTATAAAGTTATTCTGGCAAATCATGGAAATCAGATTATCAGAGCAAAGAGTGTAAAAGCAAAGGGGTCCAGTTAGAAAACTAACATAATCCTAAAAGTACAGAGACTAGGGCAGACTAGGAGGCAGAAGTGTTGACAAAGAAATGAGAAGGAAAGCTTTGAGAAGCATTTTAGGATTTCAAAGAAGAGTCAAAATACTTGGCATTTGTGGGGCTGGAAGAGAAAGTCCTGGGTCAAAGAAGGCTCTGAGGTTCACCACTGGGTTTGTTGGAAGGATAGTGAAGCTCTTTCCTGAGCTAACGGACATACGGGCAAAGAGACAATTCAAAGAGAAATAACTTTCTCTTCTGCAGGCTTGCCAGATGAAATGCAGGGGGCCCAGATATGTTTGAATTTCAGATAAACAACAAATAGTTTTTTAGGATAAGTACATCCCATATAATACTTAGAACATACTTATACTAAAAAAGTTATTTATTGTTTATTTGAAAAACAAATGTAATGGAGTTTTCTGTAGTTTTACTTGCTAAATTTGGCAATCCTGTTCTTTGGAGGTACTGTTTGAGGTGTTCATGGGACACAGGAAGCAGGTCATATGGAGAACTTAAAAAACAAAAACAAAAACAAAAAAACACTGATGGTCAGAATTCTGATTTAATTAGTCTGAGGTGCAATCTGGGCACTGGGATGTTGTAAAGCTCCCCCAGGTGATTCTCATATGCAGCAAAGTTAGGAACTACAGATCTAAACCATGGAAATAAATGAAATCACCAAAGTGGAAAAGAATGCACAAGGCAAGATGGTTCCCTGGGGAACCATTTCTGTCTGAAGGTACATAGGGACAAGGAGACAACAAAGTGGGGAGGTATCAGAGTAGAGGTCAGCAGGAGGGGGAGGCAATAGCAAACGTAAAGGGGAGAATCGATGGTGTGGTCAGCTGTGTTCAGTGCTGCAGATGGAAGAGGGGAGAACAGGAAAGTACCACTGGACCTGTCTATTAGGCCAACTGGCCTTTGTGGGCTCAGGGTCACAAGGGGTCAGTGTAGCAACCAAATTGCAGGGGTTGAATAGTGTATGAGAGATGAGCAAGGTGAATTCACTGATGGACTTGTAGGCAAATCCGTTATCTATGATTGCTATCTGAAGAACAGAGACAAGGCCACCTTTCCTGTAGACTCCCAGGAGGACAAAAGCTGCATGAGAAAAAGTTACAGTGAAATTTCTTTCAACTTGAGGTTCTAGAAAGAATAAACATTGATTTTGAAACAATCAGGCCCAGTGCCACTTCCCAGCTCTGTGACCATGGTCGAGATAGCAGCCTCTGTGAGCTACAGTTATCGCAACTATAAATCGGGAATAACCGGACCTATCTTAGTAGGTGTTGTGAGGATTAGATGGGGTATTCAGCCTCCGGAACAGTGTCTGGCACATTTTGGCCTCAGTTTATTTTCCAAACTACAAACGACTATGCAAATATAATCTGGTGATGACAATGACAATGGTGATGGCTATAAGGAAAGAAGGAAGCAAACTCCAAAGGTGTTAAAAGGTAGAGTATACACAGAAAATAAAGATTTCCCTTGGTTTACTTGAGATATTTTTAGCAGAGTCTCAAAATCATACTTTCCTCTTGGCAAGGGCAGGGGTGGAGGTGGTAGAAAGGCGAAGAGAAGAGACAATGAATGAGTGAATGTGAATGAGAGAACACACCATTTCTCTAATTTACTTATTGGTAGTTCAGAGGTAATGCCCTGAAATCTTCCATCACTCCTAAAGGATTTTAATTTCCTTTGGGGATGTTTTACTCCGCAACTTACCTCTAAAAGAGAATCTGGAAATAGCCGTCACAAATGAAGTTTGCATTTTTCCACTGTGGGCACTACTGCTTGTTCCAATATCTTTCCTCCCCGTGAACTAACTGCTTGGGCAAGTGAGAAGGCAGGCAGGATCAACGCCATTTGTGATGGCTAAAAAGTGCTTAGTTACAATAGTTATAACTCAAAGCGATTTTTTTTTTTATCTTTGAAGCACCTTACAAAACTTAACTAATTAATCCTCATTACATCTTCTGAAGGCATGTATTATTTTTTAACTCAATATGAAGCTTCTGTTGGTGGCTGAAATTTAAATCAAAGCCACTTGATAGTGACAAGTAATACAGCAATATTCAACCAAGCTTAGGTTGGCTATCAGTATCACTAACTGTTCTCCAAAGATCCTGTGTGTATGACTATGAAATTTAACAGGCTGCTTCAGTAGCCAACATACAAAAACAAAAGGAAATTGTTTACTGAGATACCCATTTCAAAGAAACATTTAAATCAGCAATGTTGGGGAAATGCAGACTTATCCAGGAATTACATCTTCTGCAAAATTAAGACATAAATATTCTTAAAAATATTTTCCCATCTGCAAGGCCCCAGCAAACCTCTATCATTTGGCTTAGAGCAGTTTTTTTCAATCTTGGCATTTCTGATATTTTGGGGCAGATAATTCTTTGCTGTGGAGACTGTCCTGTGCATTGTAGAATGTTTAGCAGCATCCCTGGCCTTTGCTTATTAGATACAAGTAGCACACACACACACACCTCTCCCCGTTGTGACAATCAAAATGTCTCCAGACATTGCTAACTATGCCCTGAGGGGCAAAATTGCCCCTGGGTGAGAGCCACTGCCTTAGAGAAGTCAAAGTACTTTTCTCCAATTTGCACATATCCAGAAGGCTTTCAAAGTACTAAAAAAAAAAAAGCAAATTTTTTTTTCTCCCCTGGGTCTCACTCTCTGATCTCAAAGAACAAAGAATGCCAGATTTCTCTATGGCATAAAGTGACAGGTGTATGCACACAGAGGGTTCCTAAAAGATGCACAGAATTGTGAGATTTGCATTTGGTAACTGGAACCAAATTCCCCTGGACAACTCTGGGTAGTGGCTGGAAACTGAGCTGGGGGTGTCTGCCTGTGGCCTGGAACCTTTTCAGTCTTCCCAGGTTTCCCACTGGCAATGCTAATTTTCAAGGAAGGCATGGCAGCCCACACAGGCCATTTCTGCCTGCCTCCTCCAACTTTGCATCCTCAAATGCCAGATTTTCCCACTTCCTTAGCAGGGAGAGAAAAAGCTGAAAACTCAGTGGGTTAGTGAGAATGAGTAATTGGATATCAGCCTTTTAGAAATCAGTCTCTCTCTTCCCTATCCCTCTCCATCTCCATTCCCTTTCTTTGCCTTCCAACACCCCCTCAAAGTAAAGGAAACCTTGGTGTCATTTAGACCAATCAGACAAAATCATGCTGTAGTTAAGCTTAAAAAAATGTAAAGATATTTATCCCATGGCAGGTAAATTTAAAGGGATTAAATATAATATATTCATACTATGTGTGATGGACTGAATTGTGCACCTCCCAAATTCTTACATTGAAACCTGTATCTGGAGATAGGGCCTTTAAGGAGGTTAAGTTAAATGAGGTCCTAAGAATGGGGCCCTAATCAGAAAGGACTGGTGTCCTTAAAGGAGAGGAAGAGACAAGAGGAGAGTTCACACACAGAGGAGGCCATGTGAGGACCCAGTGAGAAGGTGGCTGTCTGCAAGCCAGGAAAAGAGCTCTCACCAAGAACCAACCCTGACACCTGATCTTGGACTTCCAGCCTCCACAAATATGAGAAAATAAATTGCTGTTGTTTAAGCCTCCCAGTCTGCGGTATTCTGTTATGGTGGCCTGAGCAGACTAAGATATGATAGAATACTATAAGATATTTTTTTTCAAAAGAGGGGAAAAGGCATGAGAATATTCACTAACCTGGTAAGATCTATTCATACGAGATGTATTAAGCGGTAGAAAACAAATAACATCACCAAACAATGTATACATTGTCATGTACTTGCCATCTGCAGACCCCACAGATAAAAACTATTGTCTATCTATTTATCTATCATCTACTATCACCTATCTATCTATCCATGCTTCTATTATCTATCTATCTAGCTATCATCTATTTACTATCTATCTATCTATCTATCTATCTATCTATCTATCTATCTATCTATCTATCTATCATCTATCTATCCATCCTTCTTTTATCTATCTATTATCTATCTATCTATCTATCTATCTATCTATCTATCTATCTATCTATCTATCTATCTTCTATCTATGTATATATACTTTTATGCATTTGCACAGGTATAGTGGTGTGTCTGGGAGAAGAGCCCCAATTTGACAACAGCAGCTTTGGGGGAAGACTGGGATTGGGAAATGTGTGGTCAAGAGGGGCTTTTATCTTCTACTATTTAGATTATTTATACAAAGTTAAGGTGGTATGTATTAATTTGTCTCATAAAACAAATTAAAAATGAAGCATTTTTTGGTTTCACCTGTTCTTCTTAGTCTTTTCAAAGCCTGAATCATGTTTTCAGTGACGCCCACACCTGGACCCTCCTAAAAGTAGCATAAGATCATAGAGAATCTGAAATTTTTTGGATCTAAATCTCATAAATGAACCAAACAATTTCCCAACATTTGAGTTTAGCTTTCCAAGATGCCATAGGGGAGAAGCACAAAGGAATAACCCCTTTCTCAAAATACAAATTAAAGTTTATTAATAGGAAGATAAATTAATAGGAAAGAAAAAGATGTTTTCATTCTCTAGGCATGTGCCGTTGGGATTCTCTTTTTCTTTTCAATGGAATTCAGGAGAGAGAAAAAACAAATTTTTAATAAAAATGAAAAGTAAAACAAAAACAATCCAGACAAAATACACCAAAGTAATAAAAACAAACTCCCATGAAATAGATTACTAAAATAAAACTGAAATCTGTTGACAGGAACAGACATTGGAAGCCAGACTGGGTGATTTCATGGGGTTCATGACATTGCTCAATAATTTTTCCCATCTAACTACAGAAAATGTTTCCTTGTGTTATAAATCTACAATAAGACCTGCCTGGTAAAAGGAAGTGATTGGCAGTAAAGGTAATTCCAGCATAAGTGTACTTTCTATTACCCACATGTTTGCTCATGCAGGAAGAATAAATAAAATATTTGCTCTTTTGTGAAAAGGAGACCAACACATGATTTTTCCTTCATATAGCTGTGGTTATTCTAATAGATTATAGGATTTTAGAGATATAGAATGTGGGCCCTTCTCACTGCTTTTTGTTGTAGGACTTGTTTTAGTATGAGGGGGATGAATAAATTTACGGTGGTTTCCTGTTAATTGCTCCTTTGGTCTCTCTTTTCTCTCCCAATGGGAATAGGCAGCAGCAGTGGGCCTCTCTCCTAAGACTCACATACACATTCCAGGTCTTGCTTCTCTCTCTTCCTGCTTTGTTATGCTAATCCTTTAGTCCCATGGATCTTTGTTTCACTCCTGGAATAAGCCATGAGGCCTTTGCCCAGGTCTTGCTTTCTCCTTCTCCTCCTTGCCTCCCTTCTCTGCACCATCCAGACTAAGCCCTCTTATAGACAATTATGGGCACCATGTACATCTCCATAGTTCTTACCATAATTTAACTCAATTTTTTAATGTCTGCCTGTCCTGCTAGACTCTAAACTTCATAAAGGCTGGGGTTTTATTGCCTTTGTTTGACAGAGTGTCCAGTACCATGCCTGAAAAACAGTCCTCAGTATACCTATTTAATTATTTATGTTTTTCAGTTATAGTTGACATTCAATATTATTTTACATTAGTTTCAGGTGTACAAAATAGAGGCAAGACATTTATATAGTTTATGCAGTGATTCCCCTGATTAATCTAGTACCCATCTGGCACTATATACAGTTGTTGCAACATTACTGACTGTGTTCACTATGCTGTATTTTACATCCCTGTGACTATTTTATTAACTACCAATCTGTACCTCTTAATCCCTTCACCTTTTTCACCCAGCACCCCAATCCTCCTCCCCTCTGAAAAGAATATATATTCTGCTGCTTGGAGTGAAATGCTCTCAAAATATCAACTAAATCCATCTGATCTAGTGTGTCATTTGAGGCTGCTGTTTGCTTGTTGATTTTCTGCCTGGATGATCTATCCACTGATGACAATGGGATGTTAAAATCCCCTACTTTGTATGACTGTCGATCTCTCCATTTATGTTGGTCAATATTTGCTTTATATATTTAGGTGCTCATATGTCAGGTGCATAGATGTTTACAAGGGTTATATCTTATTGTTGGATTGATCCCTTTATCATTATGTAATGTTCCTCTCTTTCTCTTATTATAACCATTATTTTAAGTCTATTTTGTCTGATAGAAGTATTGCTACTCCAGCTTTTTCTTCATTTACATTAGCATGAAATATCTTTTTCCATTCCTTTACTTACAATCTGTGTGTGTCTTGATCTGAAGTGGGTCTCTTGTAGGCAGCATAGGTCTTTTGATTGGAGCATTCAATTCATTTACATTTAAAGTGATTATTGATAGGTATGTAGTTATTGCGATTTTGTTCTTCATATTTATGTTCTTCCCCCCTCCCACTCCCACCCCTTTCTTCTTCTTAAAGAAGTCCCTTTATCATTTTTTGTAATACTGGTTTGGTGGTGATGAACTCCTTTAGCGTTTTGTCTGGGAAGCTCTTAATTTCAGACGATACCTTTGCTGGTAGAGTAGTCTTGGTTGTAGGTCCTTGCTTTTCATCACTTTAAATTTTTTGTGCCAATCCCTTCTTGTCTGCAAAGTTTCTGTTGAGATATTAGCTGATAATCTTATGGGAGCTGTTTATAATTAGTTGCCTTTCTCTTGCTGCTTTTAGGATTCTACCTTTGTCTTTAACCTTTGCCATTTTAATTATGTTTCTTGGTGTGGGACTGTTTGGGTTCATCTTGTTTGGGACTCTCTGCACTTCCTAGAGTTGTATGTCTATTTCCTTCAGCAAATTAGAAAAGTTTTCAGTCATTATTTCTTCAAATAGATTCTCAATCCCTTACTTTCTCTCTTTTCTTTCTGGTAACCCTATGATGCAAATGTTGTTTTGCTTGATGTTGTCCCAGAGACCCCTTAAATTTTCTTTTTTCTTTTTGCTGTTCTTGTTGGGTGTTTTATGCTACCTTATCTTCCAAATAATTGATTTGATCCTGTTTCATCTCTTCTGTGTTGATTTCTTCTAAAGAATTTTTCATTTCGTTATTGTGTTCTTCATTTCTGACTGGTTCTTTTTTATGGTTTTATGTCCTTGCTATCTCTTTGTTGAAGTTCTCACTAAGTTCCTTGAGCATCCTTATTCCCATTGTTTTGAACTGTGTCTTTGGTAGGTTGCTTGCTTCCGTTTTTGTTTAGTTCTTTTTCTGGAATTTTCTCTTGTTCTTTCATTTGGGACATATTTCTTTGTTTCCTCATTTTGGCTGCCTCTCTGTGTTTGCTTTTATGTATTAGGTATATCTGCTATGTCTCCCAGTCTCAGTCAAGTGGCCTTATGTAGTAGGTACACTGTGAACTCCAGTGATGCAGTCTCCCTTGTCACCTGAGTCAGGTACCCCAGGAGTGTCCCTTGTGTGGGTTGTGTGTGTCCTCCCATTATGGTTGAGCCTTGATTGCTGTTGGCACATCAGTGGTTAGGACTGACCCTCAGGCTGACTGGCTGTGGGGTTTGGCCATGCCTAGGTTATGGGCTGCTGTGTGTGGAGCAATATTCACTTCCAAAGACTGTGGTGCCTTCAGAGGCCACCCTTTGGTGTGACTCTCATGGGGCTAATTGGGTAGTGCTCTGCTATGGTCTGAAGCTGACCTCCGAGTACGTTGGTTCTAGGGCCTCTTGTGAGGGGCTCCAGGGCAGGCCCAGGTCAGCCAGTGCCTATGATGAATTGGGATTACCTGGTAGGAGCAACAAAGTGATTCACAGTTGGTTGCTTACTATGCTGGACCTGGAGGCAAGTGAGAGAGGCCATGCTATAAACTGAGGATGGCTACCACCAGTACCCGGCCTCAGGTAGTTCCAAAAAGGTCCAGGACACCCCAAGGTCTACTGCTGCCTGCCAGCTCCTGTAAGGTTCAGCAGCATTTGAACCCTAATAGAGCAACATCTTAGGGGGGGTCACCAGAGTGGTATCCACCAGGTTAATGTAAATTCTGGTTTGGTGCCAGTGCTGAGACTGGAACTACTCAGAAAAAGTTTTGGGGGCCAGCTGCCACCCACATTGGGCCTACAAACCCCTGAGAATTGTCTAATTAAGGGTCTAAGAAAGACTGGGCTGTCTGCTGTCTGAGAAAGTGCCTCTGGCATAGTGCGAGTTTGGTGGGGCTGGGTCCCAGGGTGGGGTGAGCGAAGTTTACCAGGCCAGTGCAGATTCAGATTTGGCCTTGTCAGGGAGGGCTCAACAAAGGAAGATGGTGCCCATCCACTGGCTTAACGGGAATAGAATTCTACACAGGGAAAATGGTGACTGTCCTTCTAGTCCTTGCCCTGCAGCCACACAATGAGTCTCTTCCTGTATGTCTCCGACACCTCCCAAGTCACCATCCCTCCACTAGAGCCCAGGGTGAGTGCCTTCACCTGAGTGAGTCTGTGAGCAGACCCTTTAAGAGGATGTCTGGGTTTCCCACAGCTTTTTGTCAAATCTGGATGGTCAGAATCACCACTATTTTTCACAGCCAGATGTTGTGAGGCTCCTCTTCCTGGAACCTGTACTCTGGGCTGGTGTGGGGCTAGGGACACCTTGCTTCTTGGGGGTGGGGGGACCTCTGCTGCCAAGATAGCCCCTCCAATTCTCAACTGCCATGCACAGGTGTGGGGCTGGAAATTTTCGTGTCAGCATTCCTACCAGTCTCGACGTGGCTTCTTTATATCCTTGATTATAAAACTTTTATTCAGCTAGATATCAGAGGATTCTCCAGATTGACTGTTCTATAACTTAGGTGTAATTTTAATGTGGTCATGGGAGGAGGCAAGCACAGCATTTATCTGCTCCCTCATCCTCAGGGATCCCCCTCATCCTCAGTATGTATTTGCTAACAAGCTTCTTTGAACTAAGCTATATTTTCAGGCGATAATAGAAGGAGTTAAAGTCAACTAAGATACAATTTCCAAAGATAAGTGAGGAACCTGTCTCAAAAAACATCCTTCTAAAACGGGTGGTTATAGGGAGGGCTGTCAAATTGATGGGTTGGAGAGACAGATGAAATTTTCACTGGTCTTGCCACAATCAGCAGCCAGTGATAGTGTAGTTCTACATTTCAGTAGTTCTATATTTCAGGACTATTTCAAATGTATTCTTGAGTTTCCCTTTGGTCCAGAGTTAGGGCTAGTCATGTCAATAGTGGATTCTGCAACACTGGCCTGGATTGATGTTAGAGTCTCTTACGTTAACACAGGAGTTTCTAGGTGAGTTGCATTTATTCCCAGCAGTTTTTCCCCAAGAATTTTGTTCCCCTTAAGTTTTAAGGCATGTATGTTGTTTTGATAATAGGAATTATTATCACATCTACTATTCAGCTATGACCCAATTACTTTTCAGCCCCCAAATTGTCTGCTCAAAGCAGTTGAGGAGGGGGAGCAGTATCACATACACTTCAGAAGAACTTGTAAGAAAAGAATCTTTCACCCTCATGACTGCTAATTGCTAATTATTCAATATTCTCTTTCTCATTTGATTTTAACATGTCCCATTTAATAAGAGCAATAAATGTTTCTCAAATGAGTTTAAGTGAAAGGACTTTGGCTAAATCTTGGATAAATGATAGTGCTTTCATCTCTTCTTGTTGAAAATGCAGAAGTCTCTCAATAATTCTTATTAATGAATAGGTTAGCAGTGAAAGGAATATGAAACAGAATTCACAATTGACACATTTGTGCCCATTGTTTATATTTGGGTAATAACTTCCTGGAACCAGGAAGCTGTTTAGTTTACTTTGGGAAAATAATCGCTAACCATCTTTCCGTTGAGCTGATGTTATATTGCAAACCAAAAAAGGCAACAATAAGTAGACAATATAAAGAAGAGAGAGAGAAGCAAAGCAGACCCACTTAATCCCACACAGTCTATGATGTTAAAGAAGACGAAAAATGTAATGGCTGCCTATTACAATCACGCGTGACCTTTAAAAAACCCAGGCCACACCCAAGATTAATTACATAAGGATCTCTGGGGGGTAGGCCTAGGCATCAGCATTTTTAAAGCTCCCAGGAGATTCCAGTGTGTAGCCAAGGCTATGACCTGTTGGTTCAGTGGCTTTGCTGTGCTTGGTAACTCTTACATGATGAGATATAGTCTGTAGCTGCAAGCACTTTGCTAAAAACAGCTGTTTCCAATGAAAGCATGCAAAACCTCAATAATATCAGTGTCATTGGAAATAAAAAAGAACTAGGAGTCACAATGTATCCCTTCAAAAGTATTTAAACCAAACCACTCAAGGGTACCAAGTTTTATGTATAAGGTTATTCACTGCAGCATGTTTTTATAATCCATAAGGGACTAGTTAAATAAATGGTGGTCAACTTCAGAATATGAAATTACTAAGAGAGAAGAATACATCTATTAAATGAGCGCCTACTATGTGCACCTAATATAAGTATGATCCTGTTCCAGGAACTTTGAATTCATCAGAGTTCAGAACTTGAAAGACCCTTGCCCTTGTGAAGCTTATGTTCTAGACGAGGTCAGCTACATAATCTGTGGGACCCAGTGCACATTGAAAAGGTGATTTTGTTCAAAACTTACTTTTTCAACAATTAGTAAAATTTCAAGATGGTGACAGCAGAGCATTAAACCAAGCCCTGGGCCCTTCTGAGGGCAGGCCTTGTGTGACTGCACAGGTTGCATGCCTGTAAAGCCAGCCCAGGTTCTAGATGAGGGAGATGGGTGATAAAAACTAAAGATAATAAATTCACAAATTATTGCATATAAGAAGGTGGTAGGTGCTATGTAGGGGAAAGAATAGAACAAAGAAGGAAAATCAAGTTGCAATTTTAAATAGGGTGGGCAGGGTGGGCCAGAGTGGAAAAGTGAGATTTGAGCAAAGATTTGAAAGAAGTGGGGGAGTCAGCCATGAACATTTGGGGAAAGAACTTTCCAGGCACTTGATTGGCTAAAGCAAAGACCCTAAGTACGGCTGGGAGCATGGCTGGAGTGTGGCTGGAAGAGCATTGGTGAAGGAGGGTCAGAGAGAGAAGTAGAGGCTGGATTACATAGGGTCTTATAACCTGTTTTGAGGACTCTGACCTTTCACTTGACATTTCAAAAGAATCACTCTGGCTACTATGTGGAGAAGAGTCTAGGTGGATGGGCAAGGGTAAAGGAAGGGAGAACAGTAAGGAAGCATCTGTGGTAATCCAGGAGAGAGGGGAGAGAAGGGCAGCTAGAGAACAAGAATAAATTTGGCACATGAGACTATATACATACACACACACACACACACACACACACACACACACACTTTGTATATATACATACATACACACATATTGTAGCATGGAAAATTATCCACAATATGTTAAGATAAAGATGCAGTGCATAAAATAATATGTACTTAATGGTCCATTCTCTTTGTATAAAAACAAAACCCCAAACTACACAGTATTTCCCTGTGGCAGATATGTGCCAAGACCCCCAGGGGATTCCTGAAACCACAGATAGTACTGGACCCTATATATACTGTTTTTTCTGGTATATACATACCTATGATAAAGTTTCATTATAAATTAGGCACAGTAAGAGATTAATAACAACAAATAGTAAAATAGAACAATTATAACAATATACTGTAATAAGTTATGTGAATGTGGTCTCTCTCCATTCATGTCTTCCACCGACACATTTTGTCTTTTCCATCTTAACTAAGCACTTATCATGGACTGTGGCCCTAACTTTTGCAGTTCGCAGTGTGACAGCAAAACTTGCATGCATTTTTTTCCTTCTTTACAATTTCACAGATAGAAGATTCATACTTACTATAGATCTTAGCAACCTCAGCGTTCAATTTTTTCTTTCCTTAAGTTGTGAACTTTCACCTTTTCACCAAAAGGGAGCATTTTACGGCTTCTCTTGGGCACATCTGAATTGTCAGCATTACAACTCTTGTGATAAAGTAAAATAAGGGTTAGTTGAACACAAGAACTGTGATACCCTGACAGGTGACCTCCTCACCAAGACAGACGGCTACTAAGTGACAGGCAGGGAGTGTCTACAGCATGGTGATCCTGGACAAAGGGATGTTTCACATGAGATTTCATCACGCTACTCAGAATGATGTGCAATTTAGAGCTTATGAATTGTTTATTTCTGGATTTTCCATTTAATATTTTCAGATGGCAGTTGACTGTGGGTAACTGAAACTGCAGAAAGTGAAACTGTGGCTAAAGAGGGGCTACTTTATATACATTTATACGTACGCAGAAAAAGATCATAAATGTCATGAACCAAGCTGTTAGTAATAGTTACTTCTGTGGATTGGGATCGAAAGGAACAGAGGCTCCTTTTATTTTATACTCTCCTGACATGCTTGAATATTTTTCTATAAGTATAATTTAGTTTTGTAAATTAAAAAAACGCTGCTTTTCAAAGTAGAATATCATAGGAGCAGTTCCTCTTTCAACACTCAAACATGGGGAATAGCTGACAAAGACTACATAATCCATAATTGAGCTTCTATAGCTTGAGAAAAACGTGGTTAAACCTACAAAAAACAAAAAGTGAAAACAAGATTGCAAGTTTAGAAAGCAGGATCTAAAAAAAAAAAAAGGGTAGTAAGGTGGGAATTTGTAAACCCAGAGAGAACCAGGTAAAATAGTAAATGATTGACTATCACAACAAATCCAGTACAAAGTGTTCTGCATATATTATTATAACAAAGATACAGCGATGGGCCAGCCGAGTGGCGCATTGGTTAAGCGCTGGTTTTGGGATGCCAGCTGCCCTGGTTCGGATCCCACATGAGGGCCAGTGACACTGCCCTCTACAGCTAACAACAGCTCCACCTGGAGCTGGGCTGTGCGAGCCCCGGTGATGGTGTGGGCTGCAGTCCCTGCTGCAGTGAGCTGCCATAGGCTACAGTGAGTGGCCCGCAGCCAGCGTGAGCGGCTGGCAGCCAAGCATGAGCTGCCAGTAGCCGCGGTGAGCGACATCCAGAGGCCAGCGACCGATCTGCCTCATCCGGGAAGAGCGCAATGAAGATACCAACAGTGAAGCAACATCCTCTGCAACTAAACTGAAGAATAAAAAGACAGCAACTTGTCTGTTCCCCTTCCCCGATTCCCCAACGCTGTTCCCCTCCGCCAATTCCCCAATAAAATCTTTAAAAAAAAAAGAAAAGATACAGCGAGAAGGAGGTGGAAGGATTTATGTTGGAAGGAAAATAAATTTTTTAATAAGGTGATGATAAACATGGGCTGAGGAACTTTACAGCTCTGAGAAACCCTGCCTTATTTAGGATGGCTTTTCATGGTAAAGGTGTGGACTTGTGCTAGCGCCTAACTGGATTCACTCCCATCCTCCTCTAATCTGCTGTGTTGCTCTGGGGCCAGCTTTCTGACACTTAAACCTGAGGGGGCCACCACCCCTCCCTGAGCACACACCAAGCTTATTAGGGGCCCAGTTACATTCTTCAATGGTCTCCTGTTACTCTTAAGTCTAAAATTTGAACAAGGCCAGGCTGACCCTTCATGTGGTATAACACCTTCCATTTTGTAGCACACTGTCACCTGTGAATTCCTTCTCTGCTTCTGGAATTAGAACCTTCCTCAATGTGGTTACATCCCCTATCAGTTACCTTCATAGGACTCACTACTTCTGCTGGGTTAGTGTTTATATATATATAACATGCATTTGCCTTTTCCCATCAAGCTATAAGCTCTCAAGACCAGGAAGCAGGTTTCTAGTCCCACCAAATACCTAGAAGCCAGTCCTTAATATGTATAGAAAAAAAATGAGTAATTGAGAAACAAGCCTTGCCTATGATGCATGCCAGGATTAGCAGCCTTTCTGGGGTATTTTCCCTTCCACTCTATTATCCTCTGAGATCAGAGACCAATCCCTGCGGGATAAACATACTTAAAAACACGGTGCTTATTGGTGTGGTTTAGTTCTAGGCTGTGCAGATCAAGTTGTCCTCGAGCAATATGACCAGTACAATGACAACTTTTCAGTTAATTGGAAACATGATAGAGAGTAGCAGTTACCTGCAATGCTTGAATATTTACTGTTAATACCACCTTGCTTACGTCCATGTACTTTCAAAAGGATCCATGCTTTGGATCCGCAATCACCTAGTGCTTGCATTAGAGAAGTGATACCATATTTGTAGTAAGTAGTACCGCTGCTCCTGCAATAGGCACAATGCATGAAGACACCACCAGGTGGAACTGGGAAAATAGTTCATAGAAAGTCCTCCTATGAAAAACCTTCCAAATAATTGTGCTGGTGAGAGCCCAGCTTTGTCATTTCCCTTCTTCAAAGCTTGTAATTACACATATTACAAAAGCACTAGGATCTACTTGTGCTGAACACCCCACCCTCCAATGCTGATGATGTTGCTTTATTATAAGAAAAGTCACCTGGAGGAATTTGAAAGGGCTCTTTCTTCCTTTAATTTCTTCGATTAATGCATACGATCAAAGGTGGTGTCAGACTGCCCACATCAAGAAAAACTGACTCCCAATGCATTATTAGTGTGGCTATTTATGGCAGGCAAAGAAGTTGTGCGACATAAGGGCTTTACAAATAACTTCAAATGTCCATTAAGCCAGGGACCATTTCCAGATGCCATCTTTAACAAAAAGAGATACCAGGGGGCTGGCCGAGTGGCGCATTGGTTAAGAGTTGGCTTGGGACGCCAGCGGCCCCGGTTCGGATCCCACATATGAGGGCCAGTGACACTGCCCTCTACAGATAACAACAGCTCCACCTGGAGCTGGGCTGTGTGAGCCCTGATGATGGTGTAGGCTGCAGCCCCTGCTGCAGTGGGCTGCCATAGGCTACAGTGAGTGGCCGGCAGCAAGCGTGAGTGGCCGGCATCCAGCGTGAGCTGCCAATAGCCGCGGTGAGCGACCATCCAGAGGCCAGCGACCAATCTGCCTCACCCAGGAAGAGCGCAATGACAATACCAACATGGGTCAGTGAAGCAACATCCTCCACAACTACACTGAAGAACAAAAAGACAGCAACTTGTCTGTTCCCCTTCCCCGATTCCCCAACGCTGTTCCCCTCCCCCAATTCCTCAATAAAATCTTAAAAAAAAAAAAAAAAAAAGATACCAGGGAAGTGAGCAATATCCATAATTACCATGTTGGTGACAAAATAAAGCAAAATACAGAAGGTCTACTATTAAACAGAATACTTGTTTGAATGCCTAGGAACTCAGGTTCTGCAGGAAAATCCTAACTACTAAGTCATACGGAAGGGTCAACCCAAAAACCATGAGGTAAACTGGAATGTCATTATAAGGTATATGATCAACCCGGTCAGATATTAAATCACTAATGGGTTAACCTTTTCTTCTGGTATTACTAGCTGAATTATGTTTAACTCCACATACATCTCTATCTCCAAGAGTTATGCTTTGTGGCTATTTTTGTCTTAACTTTCACAGCATAGCCTTTTTGTTTGATATTTCAAAACACTGGTAAGCGTAATTATACTTGTGGCATGAGCTGCATTATTCGCTAAGTTTATAATTAAAACAAAAGGCCTTTCCCCCATTTTAATAGAGAAAATATTTCATTTTGATTAGAAAATAGAATACTGATGACCAGTCATAAAATCTTCCTCAAAAAAAAAAAAAAATTAGTATCTTTTACTGAGGATTTTTTCCGATTGCCAGAGGTGTGCTAAGTGCTTTGCATGTATTCTTACCAACTCTATGAGGTATGGCCTTTTAAAGATGGCCTTAGAAAGAGGTTAAGGGGACAGCCGGGTGGCTCAGTTGGTTCGAGTGTGAGCTCTGAAGCAACAGGGTTGCCAGTTCAACTCCCGCATGGGATGGTGGGCTGTGCCCCCTGCAACTAAGATTGAAGGACTACAACTTGACTTGGAGCTGATGGGTCCTGGGAAAAACACACTGTTGCCCAATAAAGTTTTTTAAAAAAAGATTTAGGAATTAAAAAAAAAAAAAAGGTTAAGGCACTTGCCCAAGATCAGTTAGTAAGTGATGAAGCTCTTTGTTCGGTAGGTTTTCGTTCATTACCAGGGTTCCATGCACTATCACGCTGCTCAAACTTCCACAAGCAAGTGAATTAGCTGGGGATCTTGTTAAATGCACATTCTGACTCAGTAGGTCTAGGGTAGGGCCTGAGTCTGCATTTCTAATAGGCTCTGCAGTGATGATGAGGCAGCTGGTCCATTAACAACTTTGAGTAGCAGGGGACTGCACTATGCCAAGGCATGATTCCTTCTCTTTCAACACAATGGTCTATTCATTGAGCTGGAGCCAGACACTCTCAGTTGATTACTTGACCCTGACACATTTGAGACAACATGGAGACAAGAAAGATACCAAACCAGAAACAATAGTTGCTATGGAATGCATACATTTCCATGTATTTTTACAGTAAAAATTCATTACAAAATCTTTCACAAAAGAAACTTAAAAAATACAAGTAGGGTGCTGAGTTCTCCCCGCAACACTCTTCCAGGCATCAACTGTGTAATGGGTGGGAAGGAAATTCCTAACTGGTTTGATTTAGTCATACAAAATACTCATCCACCATCTCTCATCAAGACATTTACATGACGCGGGGACTAGGGGAAGTAGGCTCACAATATCAGTCTCCAATTTAAGGTTACAGTAGTTCAGAGAAAATTCCATCTTTCTGCTTAATGCATAGTCCCTATACACAGTAACAATATTTCCAAAGCAAATCTGATGTGTGGAATTCAGATGAAACTGCCACACCAAAAGTTTTCAGACTGAGACAAGCCCAGGTGGGTAGCACATAGATTTTAAAATGTCAAATGTCATCTCGGACAACAAGAAAGACATCGAGATATTAACTTCAGGGTGTACTCAAAAAATCCACCTTGATTTCGTTTATTTAAAACTGTTGACCACAGTTGAGAGCATCAATCATTTAACATCACAGATTTTGCTAGAAATAGTGAGAACATTCCTAGCAGGAGAACCTTAGAAATAAAATCCCCAAGTTGGCTCTTAGGAAATGAATGAAAAAGAACATCATTATTCGGTTGTATTCTCCCTCACCATTACTACTACAGCTTAACGTATGCTTTGTATGAAAAACTTTGATAATAAAAATAGCAGTCAGACTTTTCCCTCTTCTTTATCTATAGAATGTCCATTGTGTCTGTTCCAGGAAAGGAACTTGTTTTTTGAATGTCCACACAACTACAGCTACTCATTCTAATGTTATGTATAAACCCATAAGTCAAGTAAAGCTATGAACAATGTAATATTTATATATGCATAGTGTTTTATAAAAAGATTGGCCCACATACTGCTTTTCATCAATACAGAAACAGCATTACATCCATAGCACACTGCAAGAAATGAGTGAAGAACAGAATGCAAACAACTGCTTAATAAGTCACAAGCAGGCTCACCATAGAGGAATTGAGGATATTCAAACCAACTAAAGCTTTAGAGAATTACTTATATAGTATCCCATTTTAAAACAGCTTTACATACCTGATTTAGTTTACATTAAAATATATCCCAATGAATCAATTTGTTCCATATTCAGAAATATAAACACATATCACATTCTTCACTGCTAAATTTTTTTGTCATAAATTCTCTTTTATACAAGAAAAAAAGGCAACAGTTGTTTTTTGTTGTTGTTTTTAAACAGGCTCTATTAATTACAATTTTTAACTCTACATACAATGATTGGCTGGTTTTCTCCTTTTTTCTGTTTTTCCTTTTTTTTCCTTTAACAGTACCATGAGAACAACAGTGATTGACTTTCAAAGTTTTGTGTCTGTATGGAAAATGCACAACAGTACTACGGAAATATACAATGCATTGTAAGCAGCAGTTTGCTGTAGTGGTCCAACAGGTACAAGCAAACATTTTGGCTCAGCTAGGCAGTAATCCATTTCAACCACATCTAGGAGCTATAGCCGACCCAGCCATACCACCTGTGGAATAGCAAAAGGATATTTTCATTTAAAGGAACATCATTTTGTTTTGCTGTTTAAAAATTCAAGGGACAGGGTCATCAGGGTGACGTTTGCTAACTAGATCTAGAACCACTGGGATTGCATCCTTCTTTCCCCTTCAATCATCCTGAAGACTGTCAGGGCTTCAATGGGAAACCGGCATGTCTAAAAACAAGCACCTCCAACCCTCACTTCTTTAAATATCAACAGAGAGTTAACTTCCACCATAGCTCATTCCCTCCTTCCCATTTTTGCAAAGGGCAACTCAGGGCTTATGCTAAAAAGGAGGAACATACTTTCTGTATTGGGCACATTGTCCCCCACTCCATCTACTATTCAGCCTCAAATCAGACAACACAGGTGTTTGTTGTCCATTCCTTCTAGTCGTTGAGCAAAGCTGTGATGGCACTGCCTCAGTGAGATCTTTAGATGTTGATAATGCTAATGAACCTGACCATCTGTGCTTGGGCTGCATTTGGGTAATGGTGACCAACTTTCTCTCTCTGCCTTTCTATGGCCAAGGAGAATACAAACTGTTTTCTGAACCAACTATGACTTGAGAACATAACATTCGTATTATGTAGGTTAGCTATAAATATCCTTCATTTGCAATAGTAGTCTCTTCATACAGTTTGCTTGATTTTGGGATCATCAGCAATCCTAACCCATCCCAAAGAGTCCTCAGCTTTTACAAATATCACTTTTGCCTTTTTTTTTAAGAAAAACTCCTAACTACAGTATAGCACTACATCATTATCTAAGTTTGTATGAAATTAATTAAACTTAATAATTTCCCTTACTTAGAGAAAATGATCAACAGCCCTATTTAACCAGGAGAGAAAAAGATTGCCCAAAAAAGGGGAACAATTCTTGACAATTCTAAGTTACATAGAAACAAAATTTATATCCCTTTGGGGCAACATTTGGCAAATAATTTCCAAAAAAGTATGCATTTAAAAATACTTTCTTTAATATTGTACATCAGGCACAACACTTTTCATATATATATTTTTTTCTGGTAAGATTTCAAATGCATAAAATGTTTGTTGCTATTTATAGGATCATCAGGTGTCAGATGCTTCATTTAAGTAAGAAACTAAATTATTTCAGTTTCGTGACCTTCCCCTTAGAACCTTTGACACGGTAAAGGTTGGACCGTGACTCCCAGCTCAGATGCTGAGGTCCGTGCTGCACTCCTTGTACGGTCGCCTTCTCTGCTCTGCAGGGGGTTTGGAACTTCGGCCGGCCTCCTGTTTCAGGCTTGCCTCGGCCCTGTCTCGGTGGCTGACTTTGTCCTCTCTGTTCCTCTTCTCTAGTGACCGCTCTCTCCTCCGCTCAGGGGACCTGGCTCGCCTCCGGTCGGTCGATTTTGCTCTCCTTTCGGGTGAGCTCGCTCTCCTTCGCTCCGGAGATCGTCTCTGGTCCAAGAGCCTTTCCAGAGACCTCCTCCGCCGGCTGGGGGAGCTGTCCCGCCTGCGGGTCGGGGACCGCTCCCGCCTCCTCTCAGGAGACACGTCCCTCTTCTCCTGCTTCTCCCTCCTCTCCAAAGTGTTGTCCGCGCTGCGGGTGCCTTCCCTCCGCTTCTCAGGAGATCTCTTCTTGGGGCCATTGGCCACCACCCGCTCCGGCGGCGCTTCTCTGCGTCCCTCCGGCGCCCGGTCCTTGGGTCGGCAAGCCCCGCTGTCGGATTTTCTAGAAGTTCCATTCCATGTGTGATGTTCATTAGGTTGTCGGCTATACTCTCTGCTGCCTTTGGCGTCTTTCGCGTGTGCCCGCTTCTCCCCGTGGGGGGACGATCCGTGAGGGTCGGGCGGGGAGCCACACTCCAAGGCCGGGTGCTGCCGACGGCTGGCCGGCCCCGCCCTTACTTCCGGAACGCCGTGCGCGCCGGCGGCGGGGCCCTTCCGGTCGCTGCTGGGGTCTGAGGAGGGGAAAGGAGAATAGCGGTTTGGTAAGAAGGGCCTTCAGCTCCTGTTCCCGCTCCCACACTGGAGATCTCATTAGTCACAAAAGCACACAACTGTTAAAGCAGTCAGAATCAAAGCCAACTGAGTCTTGGATAAGTATAACTGCAACTAGTTGGGGTTAAAAAACTAGTGTTTGTGGCTTTCAGGGTCTAGTTCTCTATATTCAAGACACAGCTCAGTAAAGAACTTGTAACAGTCCTAATTTTACTCTATAAAGGCACAGCCTTAAGTACTCTGTCTAGAAGTATCAAAACTTCCCCACTTTAACTACCCCTTGTCTTCTTTTCCCACCCACCAACCCTTCCCCCTTGTACACCCCTCCCCTGCGCCCATGAAATAAAATATTCTTTCTTATTAAAGAATACTTGTTTTAATCTGCTTAAAAATAATTTGGGCTATTGACCAGGAGGGGCATTAGGGAACCTTCTGGGGGGATGGAAATAGTCTACGTTTTGATCTGGGTAGTGATTTAATAGGTGCACACCGAAGCAAGAAAACTCACTGCACTGTATACGCAGGCTTTATGCATTTTACTGTGTGCAAAGTATACTTCTATTTTAAAAAAAAATCCAGGCTGGTGGGCAAAGGGGATTATAGAGGCAAGACTGCCAGACGTTAGTGACTGGCAAATGTGACATGAATTTGAGAGTCCATTAAACATTTTCTCTGCCTTTGTGCATGTTATTCAACTATTTTGCCTACTTCTGTGTAAATTTGAGGAACTGTTTTTAAAACGTGGAGTCTTCTGACAGAAAACGGAATGGAAGGTCAGGAACACAGTTGACACAGTTGAAATGCCTCTAAGTTTAGAGGCATTTCTCTTTACGCTATATGAAGCAGCTATAATTATATCTATGAGCCATGGAGTCCCTGGAGTGCTGCTTACCACATCGAACTCTCTACATTTAAAAGCAGGGCAACACACAAGGGCTGCTATTTATTATTGCACTATTTGAAATAACACTGCAAATGTTTTAGGTAGCATCCCAAATTTATGAGCACTCTTTTCAAAGCAGGGATGTTTTGTTACAACTAAACCCAACAAGTCATATACATTATACCATGTTAGGCAGGGCACCAGAAGTGATGCTCTGCAGAGTGGAGGCCGGGGGGACAGTCAGAGAGGAAGTGGATTCTCTTTAAGGATCTTTCATGAGGCAGAAAGGTAAACATTAAGCAATACGTATCATGAATGATCTCCCAGAACCCTGGGTGGGTGGTAACAAAAGCAGGAATATAGCTTTGAGCAGGGAGGGCTTGGCAAAGTTTTTCAGTAAAGAGCCCAAGGAATACATATTTTTGGCTTTGTGGGCCACACAGTTTGTTACAACTACTCAGCTCTGGCACTGTAAAAGCAGCCTTAGACAACACATAAAAGAAATGGGTGTGGCTATTGCTACTTACTAAAACTTTACTTACAAGAAACAGGCTGTGGATAGGATCTGGCCTGTGGGATAATGATCAAGCTGGAAATCTCATCTTCCCATCTAGGAAAGTCCTATCTACCTAGGTGAGAGTTCTGTGATAAGAGGTTTATTATTTCTAAATGCTGGGTAGGCTACCAGAATGAACACAGTTATTTTAAGATTTGGGTGAGGGTAGGTACTTAGACCACTATCATAAATCTAACCTTGGGTTTTTTTATACCTATTTTTAAGATAAGGGAGAGCAAGACTTCAACAGGGTCAGTGATGTACTTACAATTCAAAGAACGCAGGGTGCTCAGAATGAATTGCCAAACATATCAAAATAGAGCTAAGCAGAAGCAATGAGGAAATTAGGCCACAGCACAGAAACACCTAGTATTGATTGAGCTACAAACCGTAGTTTGATTATGGCCCATAAGGTAGAAGCAAGCCTCCCCGAGCTTTTCATTTCTCATACATGCAGCGATATTAGGAGGTATCATCGCTGTAGAAGGGAGGGCCCAGCACCAAGAACAGTCAGAGAGAAAGAGAAAGAGAGAAAGAGAAAAAGTTGAACATTTAGATTCCCTATAACAAAGAGGAAAGAAAAAAAAAATCTGCATTTGTTAACATAGGGCAAAGAGAGTTTATTTGTCCAGTCAGACAGTCTAAGGCAACACTCAAATAAGGCTGCAGAGACCGCAATCAGAACAGTGAAGTTTTTAGACAGCCATATAAGGTGACTTGAGGACCCAGACAATGGATGCATCCTTTTCTTTCTTTTTTTTTTTTTCAAACAACTGGAACAATGACAGGCTGGCATAGGAGAGCATTAACAATAAACAACAAAAGAACAAAGTTCCCTCCCACCCACCCGGAAGACCGCGGCAGTTAAATTAAGTACAAAAAACTCATTACAAAAATAGCCTCACAGAGAAGCAGGTTCCAATCAAGTCAGAAAAATATTGGAACTTAACATATTATAACCCATTTGTGACTCTAATCAATAAAATTAGAGAGATTTAGTCCAAATGACACATGGAGACATTACAGCAGCACAACCCTGGCATGTTCAATTCTTCTTGAAAAACTGAGTATTTAAACAATCTTTATTTTTAGCCCAAAGAACATTTGTTAGTGTTGGATAATCATCCTTAGTGCAACAGACATAGGTTTTGAGAAGGTACACAGGTTACTGACGGTGACTCTCAAATGAAATAATCACATCCAACAGAAGCATAGGGAAGACAGAAAAGGGAGACAATGTTACACATTTCAGTGGCATTCATACATCTATCAGTGGTTTAGTACAGTGCACAGCTGTAACATCTTAATGTTGTCGGAATACCTCCCCTGTGATTGGCCATGCTGAAGGGGGCCTCATCTGACACCCACCCAGACCCCACCTTGGGCCCTTCATATTTTGCACCTGTATTAATGTCCAACACCTGGAAAGGCTGTCCTTCAATGGAGTTATCCTTGTCCTTGAGGATTAAAGATCTTGTCCTTGCATCTGAATTAAAGATCTTATCAAGTCCAAAATGCAACTGGGAAGTGTGCAGAATGACTTTCAGAAAAGAGGGTGACAGATAAAATCCCTAATAAAGGGGACTGACGTATATGGGGACCATTCAATCACAGTTTCTATAGAAACTTTTGTAGACCTTTGGTTGGGAAGAAAAGCCCTACATCTAGGGCATAGCTTTTTTACTTTTTAAATTTTAAACAAGAATCTCAAATAAATAAATAGGACATAATTTTTATAATATACAATATCTTGCCACCAGGACACTAAGCTATGTAAAGATCATTGCTGTTTACTCAAATCATGTCTAAAGATATGACAAAGGAACTCTATGTATAACCTGGCTTTCCGAATAGGAAAGGTATAGTAATGTGTTTCCCTCATGATGAGCACTGGGAATCGATTTCATCCTTTATCATGTAAAAACATATGGCTAACGTATCAACAGTTCTGTTTGTTTTAGAGCAGTGGGCTCAGGTGGTCTGATTTGGGGGAGGGACAAGTAAGGGGGATGCAGAAGTGTTTTACACAGAGCATAAAGGAGGTGAGTGAGGCCCCCAAATCATCTGAAAATTTCACGTCTCTTAAATAAGACAGCAAGTAACTAAAAAAGAAAAAAAAAAGAAAGATTTGTGCCTCAACATATCACTCAGGAAACCTGCTTTCCTGCTTCTGAAAAGGAGTAGTCATTTTGTGCTAACAATTGGATCTGAGAAACAGTTTGGCACAGTTCAAACAATCATTCCTTCGCTCTTGGTCGGACCAGACAAAATGTTCTCTCTGATTATCAGAAAGGGGGCTACATAGATCTTGTCCTAGGCCAGGCCCCAGTCCATGTAAGCAAGCAAAAGGATGAAATGTGCAGAAATTTCAGAACAAGCGAGGCAAATTATCACACGGTGCGAAAGGCTGGTAAGACACTGGTGAATGGGGGAAACAAAAAGACTTTCCTGCTGCAGTTCTGGAGACAAATTCATGGAGTCATGCCAGGGAAGGAAGGAATGTTTTCATAGTTTGACCCACCATATTCTGGTACCGAGCCGTCTCCCCGCTTCAGAAAAAGGCGCACTCTGCGGCCACCATTCTTAATCAGTTCTATAGCCCGAGAATGCTTCATGTTTTTGGTGGTCTCACCATTGATCTCTAAAATTTCATCACCAATCTGCCAAAAGCAAGAGAGAACAAAGTGAGATGATTACAAAATGATTTCACCAGCTACTGAGGTGCTTTATGATTTAATATTCTTTTATTGATTGATTTACTAAATATTTATTGGGTATATGCCAGGAAATCTTCTATTGCTTAGGCTTCAGCAGTAAAAAAGAGACCCCCAAAATTCCTGCCCTCATGTAGATGACATTTTAATGGGAGAAAGGTACTTAACAAGAAAATTAGAAAAATACATGTATGTCAGATAGTGTAAGTGCCAAGAAAAAAATAATAAAGCAATAAAGGGAATATTAATTATTGAAGGAAGGAGGATATAGTGAGCAGTTTCTAAGATGGCCCCAATGATCCCCACCCTCCTTGTATTCATATCTTGTGTAATCTTCTTCCCTTTGAATGTGGGTTGAAATTAGTGACTTGCTTCTAACAAACAGAATGTGGCACATGTGATGAGAGGTCAATTCAAAAAGGTTACAAAATCATTTTGGTATCTGTCTTACTTGCCCTCTTTTGTTCTCTTACTTGTTCGCTTTGATGTAGGCTGTGAGCTGCCCTAAAGAATCCCTGGTAAGGAAATGAGGGAGGGCTCAGACCAGCAGCCCAAGAGGACTGTATCCTGCCAGCGATCCTGTGAGTAAGTTTAGAAGCAAATCCTTCCCCAGCTGAGCCTTCAGATGAGACTGCAATACTGGTTGATACATGCACGGCAGTACAGCATTTACTATGTGTCAGCTGCTATTGTAGGCACTGGAGATAGAGGGGTGAATAAGACAGGCCAGACCCATGCTGTCATGAAACTTCTAGAAGGCAGAAGAGAAGCACTAGCTTTGGACTTCAAAGCCTTGAGTTCTATCACTTATTAGCTAAGTGATTTTGCTCAAGTCCTTTTAACTTCTTGGAGTTCACTTCCTCATCCATAGAAGGAGGTGAGAATACCCCATGCCTACCCAGCTGAGGGGGGTCAAATCAGATAACACATGTAAATGTGTCTTGTGATCACTACAGTATTGTACAAAATATGATAACGGTATTTCATGCAATCAGAAACTCTTTTATGTGGGTAAAGAAATGGAAAAGCAGATCCCATGTGTTTGAAATTTAAATAAACAGAATATATTCCACTATATTTTGCCTAGAACATGTAAAAATTGTGCATGTTTATGCATAAAGGAAGGATATATAAGAAACTGGTAGACAGTTTGACACTAGAAACTGTATTTTTACTCATACCATTTTTCACTGCTTGATGTTTTTGATGTTTTAAAACCACCTACATGTCTATTTTCCCAATTAAAAAAAAACTAGTTAAAAAATTCATTCTGAAGAAGCTTAAAAATCAAGATTGTGTCTTAAGTACACATATTAAGTTCCCTATTCTTGATTGCTTTCCCTGACCTGACTCTTGATATCTTTGAATTCTTTGCAAATTGCTCCTTATGTGCATGTCTCAGTCTAGATAACGAACAGATGATTTTCCTTTTTTAAAAATCATCCAATCTGCCCAGGAGAACAACACATTCACACACAGTAACAGATATCCGATATCTAAACAGAGCAGAGTGGACTCTTGGAATGTGTGTATTTAAAATTTGCAGCTTTGACTACCCCAGAGCCACCTGGAATATTCATGCCATGGAGTAACAGACTCTTTGCAGAAGCAGAGTCAACACATTCCTGAGGCTGGGGTACAATGGTTGCTGACTGACTAGAGAAGGAATAGAGCTTCCCACCCAAAACTTATACAACTAAAGGGCTCTCCTGCTTTCTAAGCATCTGGGCACCCCCAGGAATTCTTAGGAAGTGACATGTCTGCCCCATGAAGTATAACAACTGTGGAAATGGGATTCAGGAAAGACCTACTTTACTAAGTTTGTAAGTAATTTTAATCCTTCATTCAACCCCAAAGAGTTGGAAGGGCTCATCTAACTTGAGCAGCTACAGCTAACTATGCTGCGGAAGAAATTTACCCTAGGGTGGGAGTCATGTATTGAGTGTCTTGAAAGCTGCAGAAAATATAATTCTCGTGATCAAGAAGGTCCCAGATATATAATGTCAAAGTCACTGCAGATGACATGTTGATATCTACTCCGACTCCTCTTGCTACTTACCCTCATCTTTCCACACCTTTCTGCAGGACCATCCTCTGCTAAGCGCAGGACATAGAGGTCCATGTTATACTCTCGGCCTCCTCGAAGACTGAAGCCAAATCCCTTGGCTCCTCTTTCCAGCTCCACAGTATAAAAATCCTGCTCCTATTTCAAGAAATTAAATGTAATCATTTCAGGAGAACTTATCTCCACACCTAAGTCTCTCCATCTCTTCCCAAACATTTCTATTGTGATTTCACAAAAAGGCACAATTGCTATCGCCCCTCTTGGTGATCCTCAACTGTTTATTAACATCCATTAACCTTAGAAGTTTGGATATCCCGAATTTGAAAACATTCGTAAATAGACTGCACACCATATGGAAATTTAATTAGTGAGGCTGCAATTTACATGTGTCGAAGTAAATTTCATTATGCGATAGTGTCCTATACATTGCTGGATGTTAGGCCTCCCTGCCTCATGCCTGAAACGTGCCAGCAGTATCCATCACCAGGATACCAAAGGCTCTGAGAAGGTCAGTAAAAAAGGAACCTATTAACTGCACCCCCCAATGTTTCCCAAATGTACTTCACTTGCTATTTGTGCACCCTACCTCATCACCATATAGGACAGGCATTTAGTTCTGTGGGTTCCTCCTGAAATTCACAAGTCTGAGAAACACCTTAAGACATTTTGTTGGTGTAAATATACTTATGAATACCATGAGTAGATAGAAATCAGCTGCCTTGCTCTTCTGTTGATCCCCAATTATGGCTTTTATTTTGTTTGTTTTTTCTCCCTAGAAAAGGATATCTAGGAATGTTTTTCAAAGGTAGTAAAATGTCATTTCCTAGACAACCAAATGTGAGTACATGTTTAGTACATCCCTTTACAAAACGTTATTTGTTTTAATTGAAGGTAATTTGTAAAGGATATCTCGTAAAAATAGCTTCAGAAAACTGGAAGGAAACATTCATAGCCAACAGAGGAAAAAGAGAAACGGCCTTCACCTGTGTTGCCTGGGGTGCTTTGAACTCAAACTGAGATTCCGGCTTTGGTTTGGTGGTATTCCTGCCAAAGTGAGAGAAATAAACATGAGAGCAACCCCTGGGGAAACTGAGAAAGACCCGAGGACCAGTGCCATCATGCCAGGAGTTACTTTTTTCCTTTAAACTAACGGAAGAAACCAAAGCCATGTCTGACCTGGTCTCCTGGGCTCCTTGCTGAGGGGTGTGTGTGGTGGTGATGGTGGCAATCTTCTCTGCATTGGTCAGCAAAGTGGCATTCGAAGACTCTGCAGGATGACACAAAACAAAACAAAATGAGAGCCCCCAAGGAGACATCATCACACCAGGAGGTATGCAGAAGCCCCATATCTGAACAAGTCTGGCTTTGCTGTCACCATTTCAAGCAGGTCTGACTTGAATTTCTAAACAAGAGTTTAAAGGACCACCCTAGGATATTCTATGATGTGAGCCATGTATACCCCCAATACTATCCTCCCAGCCAGACATCCCCACAGATGAAACAGAGTCTGCCCAAGAAAATGCTACTCTGTAGCAAAGATAGGTGTCTCTCACAACTCTCCCACTACTTAAAAACAGCAGGCCCATCAAAACACTGTACCACACAAGAATTATTTGCCAGAATGTCACAGGCTGATAATATCTTTGCTAACATTTTCTGTAATTTATCAGCAATATTTAGTGAGACTGCTTGATTTCCTCATGTGAATATTAAAATTAGGAGTGGGTCAACATATTGTCTCTCACACGCACACGCACACCCACACCCCATCTCTACTTTCTTCCCCACTGCTTTTCATGAAGCACAATCGAAAATGTGGAGTTCTCGACAGATTTTGTCTAGTATCACTCATGAGAAATTAATTTTGAAACCTGCATTTGTCAGAGCCAGAGTTTGTAAATATAAGTTATATAAATCATGAACCTAGCATAATGAACATGATTATATTCTTATGTAAATCGACTTTCTTCTCCACTAACCACATTCATAAGCAACCTCATTAATCTCTAGAAGATTAGAGCTACAGACTTTGAAAACATTCATGAGCAGGCCTATAGACTGCACACCAACATGTGTATAGTAAAATGTAATCATTTATATAGTAATGGTTATATATTCTCTTACAAATTATTGCTCCATTATGATCAAGACAGATAGCAAGCAGCTATGAGCAAGCTGCACTTTAAATATTTATTTTTAGGTTGACTGCTGGGAACATGGCATAAATTTTCTATTTAAGAAAATGCTAAATATGGTGGTTAGGTTCTAAGATTAACCTATAAATGCCCATTTAATTCATAGTGTGCCAGGAAGTCTAGAAGTTTCTAGGAGTCCTATGGTTCACTGGAGGCACTCTAATGTTTGTCAAATACGTGCGCATCTACCCACCACGTATAACAAAGTTTCTAAGGGAAAATATGTTAAGTATCCTCTGGGATACCTGGACCACACCTCTCTTCTCTGCAGTCCTGGGTGACCAGACATCTCTCAGACCCCAATCGCTTGTGGTCCATCTTCCCTTTTAATTTCCTAAGGCTATCACTACTCAGCTTGTTGTTTTCTTTATACATAGTAGTTAAAAGCGTGGGCTTGAGATTCAAACCCGGGTTCAAATCCTCCTTTGCCCACTCATTAGCTGCGTGCCTTACTTTCCTCATCAGATAGAAAGTGATGACATTAATTCCCTTTTCTTGGATAAAAGTATATGAAATGTTTAGTACAGTATCTGACATACAGTATGCACTCAATACACATTTACTGCAGATATGGCTCTATTATTTTTATTTCGTATTTGTTACTGTGGTACTTGTACAAGTTATTTAAATTCTCTGCAAAAGGAGAAAGTGGAACTATGACTTTACCAGTTTGTATTCTAGCCATCAAGCCCATGATTCTTATAGCTAAAGTATGAGATTAGTAAGAAAATGCAACTAGATCAAGTGAAATGAAAATGAATCCTGTTCATGCGTTAGGACAATGTTTCTGATACGGTTTTATCCCAAGTTTCTATAGATTTGGAAGGAAAAGGAACCTCTGGTCAATTAAGGGTGAGAAATAATGGGTAGAACAGAAATGTTTCTGCATGTCTGTGTTTTGCTTTTCTGGTGGACTCCTCAGAGCCTGTAACCATGCCAACATGCCTGGCAACCCTCCGAGTTGGGGACAAGGTGCTTCTCAAGTTTATGAGGAGGCAGTTTATCGTAATGGTTACAACACTAGATTCTCTAGTCATACTATCTGGCTTTTCATCCCAAGCTCTGCCATTTATGGGCTGGGACGTAAACAGTTACTTCAACTTTCTATGCTTCAGTTTCCTCCACCACACGTGTGGGATAACAGCAGTATCTAAGAGAATCGGTGCAAAGATTATCTGAGAGAAAAGTGCTTGGGATAGTACCTGGCACATAAAAACTGCCCTCAAAATGATTGGGATATTTTTTACTGGTAGCAGGTATTTATTACTTTTATCATAATATTAAAAGCATATTAGTACATTTTTATGATTGCAGTTAACTGGTACAACCAAGCTGATAAATCTAAGATATTTCATAAAGTACGCCACTGTGTCAGTACAAAGGACCAAGACTGCACAGCTTGCCATTATAATTCACTAGAAGTTTCATAAATACACGTATTGGTCCGTTAAAAATACTTGTTATTGCTCATTGTAATTAATTTTATGGAGGCTCTCTGGGAAATCACAAGATTGTTCGGGCCATAGGAAAATGATAATCAGGATACCAAAGAGAATGTTTCCTTGTAATTAAAATGATTCTAATTACTGAATTGTTGGTGATTCCCCTTTAGAGTTCTTGTGCGTGTTTGGTAGCTAGAGTTTTCCAAGCAGATTGGAGTCCAGTTTCAAACGATTTTTATTTCTGCTGCTTTAATGATCACTGAGACACAACAGATAATTACTCAATACACATATAAACAAAACTATTTTATTAATTTTGCTCCTATCCTACATTTGTTATTTCTCCCTATTCACATGCAAATCTGTTTTGGGTTCAAGCTTAACTTTAACCATTTTAGAAATTAACATTTGATATGCAAATGCCTATGTGAGCTCCCTGAATTTTGTCATTTTTCGTACTCTGAACCACCATTTCCTCATCGTTTACAATGTGCCAAGTTTATTATCACATGCATTATTTCATTTACTTCTTACAACTCAATGAAATAGGTGCAATTACTACCCCCATTTTGCAGATAGAGACACTGAGGCTTAAAAAAGGCAGGTAACATGTCCAAGGTAATGCAGAGAGCAAGTGGAGGCACCAGCAACTTTTTAAGTCTTCATTTAGAATTAAACCAGTGCTGAAATTCTCTCTAGCTTTTTAAAATACAGGGATGAAGCCCATTATCACAAATTTATAGCTCTATCCCAAAGCAAAATGTGCTCCCTTTAAGAGAAAAACTGTAAAAGAAGGGCCTGGTATAAGGGTATGCTCCAGGAATGGGTGTCAATGCATTTGACTTTTAAAACTCCAAGACAGGTGGGCAGATTGGCTGTTTTATGACACATTCCAGGAAGTACCCTACATCCTTTATTAAGCAGTGTTCACACCTACTTTAGCTCTCCCGGAGGAATGGAAATGGATATTACCACACTTTCCAGAGCAATTGTGTACTGAGAAAAGCATATCCTAGCTCCCAGCCACAGTCACAGCGCTGCTCTAAGTAAGAACCCTAAATGCTGACAGGAGTTTCTAGCTTCGGTTTCAAAGTGTCTGCATGACAAGAGATTACAATTCTAACCTCTCCGTTCCATGGTAATATCCTTAGCCTCCCTGACAGAATCCACATTACGAAGCCAAGCAAATCAACAAAGGATACAATCATTGCTTTCATAAATACTTCAATGCATCAACATGCATGTAATATCTGAAGAAGTGTTTGAAATTTGAATCCCATAAATATTTGTAAAGTTTTGGGAGACTTGAAATGTGTATGACTGAACCCCTGCTCCTTTTGTCGAAGTATCTGCTAGCATCATCTTCACAGAGCCTTCTATTAAGATAACTTCTAGACAATTCTGTGCCCTTGCTAAGGAGATAGTAGTATCTGTGTGGCCAAGCCCTACATTCTATTTAAGCAAATACTTCAAATCAGAGTGATCAAAAGTACACATTTGTGACCATAATGAATATATTTTTACGCTCACAGATATTTTCACTATCTTGAACTTGACTCATTCTGCTGGTTCTGTGTTAGCCTGGCTCAGTCAGTGTCTGCCCTGTCTGACTAGAGTCTTATTCGCACCCAACCTTCACAGGCTATTTGTATACAATACAGGTGGAAGGAAGCGTGTGTGGTTTGACTGTCAGATTTCAAGTTCACATTCAGTATGTGGAGCTATTCTCTAGGCCTTTCTGTGCTGCCATTATGTATTTTCTATCTCTTAGGCATGTCATAGGAGAAAAGATTCTGCCCTCACTCTTCTTCCCACCCTGGTCCCAAAGATAGTAAAAGCAGAGATGGTAGGACTCCCCTCATCTAGGCCTGTCCACAGTCTGTGAAGGCAGCCTTCCAACAACAATAATGCTGATAATGCCAAGTAAACAGGAGTCCTGTTACAGAGCTTTTGTTGTATGGGGCTGGCAGTTAGAGAGGGGAGAGTGGTAGGAGGGGAGAGGGAGGGGAAGGGAGAGGGAGAAAGAGACAGAGGGAGAGGGAGAGAGAGAGAGAGAGAGACAGAGGGAGAGGAAGGGAGAGGGAATGAGAGTGAAGGGGGGGAGGACAGAGAGAGGAAGGGAGGGAGAAGGAATGAGAGTCAGGGAGAAGGTGGGAGGGGGAGGGGGAAAGAGGGAGGGAGGGAGGGAGGGAGAGAGGGAGAGAGAAATGGGAGAAGCAGAGCGAGGAAAACTATAGCTTGACCCAGATAAGTGAAGTTGGAGAAAGAATGAGGTGAAGGATGACAGGAACAAAGAATTAGGCAGCATAAGTAAGATAAAGTGGATTCAGAGTGGGCTCCATTCTGCACCCTCTGGGAGTGGCTCCCAGGGTTTGTGAGAACAGTACTCTGGACAAGATGGATTTCTAAGAGCTCAGAAACCATTCTGAGTAAGAGCTTCAGTCTCCTCCTTAGGATCACAAAACAAACTGTCTTTGGGCTACCTGATGAATTAAACATTAGAGTGAAGGATCTGAATGAGACCAGAGGTTCCTAACAGAGAGAGCACCTCCCTTTTACCCCACAAACTACTGTGTCCAACACACTTTCACAGATAGGAAATTCCCTTCGTCAAAGTGTAATGGTTACTCTGTCTTCTAGGTGTCTGCAAAACTCTCCCGGGTTGCTTTAGCATCTCTCCAGAAATCTAACTCCCTTGTCTCAACTCTATTTTCCAAGATGGCAATTTTCGGCCCCCTTTAAAAGATGAGTATGAAAAATCCACCCTCTGTCAGACCTGCCTGCCTTGTCCTGGCCGCCAAAACTTAACAAAGTAACCGATGAAGAGTTTTATTATCATGGCAACACATCTCTGCAGTATCCTGGGATGAAATCACATCCTCAGCAGTGCATCAATCCTCAACTATAGTGTATCAACTTGAATGTTTACTGTCTTCTAACCAAGGTAGCCTGTGGATATGTCTTAGTTATTCTTTTGAAGTATTCAAGTTTAAACAATGTTTTTTATTATTATTATTATTATTGACAATTGTTACTGGAAATTCACCTTGCATTATATTTTTGTGGGTTCAGGTTTTCCAAAAATATTTTCCATTACACCTTTTAAAAATTAAGTCAACACTAGTATTTACACAGTGGTATAAGTTGCTGCTGCATATTTCTGTCTTTTGTGATTTCAAACTCTTTTTCTAAGCCTTTCACTCAAGGAGTGCTTTCTTTTCTTCCTTCCTTTTTTGGACATTCTCATTTCCACATTAAGTCTGAATAATATAGATCCAGCAAGTCAATCCTTGTGTCCAGTTCTTTTGGATTAGTTTTTTGAAATCTGTCCGTGACATGTAGATAATTGTGTCTAAATTTATACGGTACATTTTGCTCTCTCAACCATTTCTTACTCAATTTTTCTGGCTTTCTCCATCCTTTCCATTAGGAACCTATGTTCTATCATCTTGTGATTACTTTCCTAAATTGTAATGGCTTTCCAGAGTGGTGAATTGGTAGAATGGACTCCAGACCAGATGGTAAATTACTAACCATGCATTTGAGGCAGGCTGAAGGAGACCATCATTCAAGGAGCTATTTTTTCCTCAACATTTGGTATGGGGTATTTTTGGTGCAAAGAAAATTCTCTGTTCTTGGAACCAACAATTTTCAATATTTATTGTTTCGAATTTACTTTTTCTGAAAGGTACAGTTTATACTACTCAAATTTTAAACTATAAGGCTCATTTTCTAACCATTCATATACAAAAATATTCATTTGGTGAATCACGTTTAGATAAAAATCTCTGATTTTCTTATTTTATACATCAATGGCATAGGGTTTTTATCACACTAGTTCCATAAACCACATTTCCTCTTGAGAAATACTCACTGACTTTTAGAATATATATTTTATTGATAACATGTATAGGAAAATGAAAAAAAAAAAGACACTGTAACATTCTGGAACAAGTATCAGTTTTCTCCCATGGGCAAAATCTGCTTAGAATGAAGTCAATATTTAGAACTTAGTTCTCTGAAGAAGAATCTATACTTCATTTTTATAAAATATGAATAATACAGTGAGTATTGATATTTTTGCTGGATAACTTTTTATTGGAGGGGCTGTAGGATGTTCAGAAGTATCCCTGGGTCAACCCCCTATATGCCATTAGCACCCACTCCAAACAATGCCAAATGTCCCCTGGGGGGCAGAATCACTACTGGTGTAAAAGGACCTAAGATTTTAATTTAACCAACCAACCAACCAACCAACCAACCAACCAACCAACCAACCAAGAATAGGCCTAGTTTAATGTATCAATAGATATAAACTACAATTAAATAAAAATATAGATTTAATTCTTTCTTCATTCACATGTAAAATAACGAAAAAAATCAAGGAGGCACAAACCCTAAGACTCTCCAAATGAAATAAAATTATTCTGAAAAAAACATAATACTGGCTCTGCATTGTCATTATGTAGATTTTGTGATATCACCACATTACATAGTTACATTTTAGTGATTATTTAATATCCTCAGTGATTTCCAGATAGAATATCAGCTCTTTATCGCCTGTATTTGAACTATTCTATTGCTTTAAAGCCAATGGCACCAAAACCAAACTAAATTGGGGAAATATGAAGATTTTCTGAAATGTTTCTGTCTGCAGCAAGACAAGTATTAAAGGCTAGAAGATTAAGTCAAGAGGGTGAGGTAGGGTTTAGTAACAATGGCTCACGTTTGTTTGATGGACATGTTCAATTAGGGATGGATAAGGCTGCCTCTAAGTCAACACTATTCAATTACATGAACACTAATGATAAAGAGATCCAGAGAGAGAGACAGAGATACAGAACGAGAGAGAGAGATATAGAGAGAGACACAATAGGTATACTTTACCATCCCCGGGAATGATGCGGAGGGTAACTGTGTTTCCTGCTTCCTTGATTAGGTTGACAATGTCTGAATGGGACTTGTTGGTGATGGAACATCCATTTACTGCCAAGATCCGGTCTCCTACTTTCAGCTTGCCACATCGGTCAGCAGGGCTCCCCTCAATAATCCGACCTATTTTGTGAGGCATAGCCACACATGCATTGCCTGCTTTGATATTGAGGTTTAATTTTTTTTTTTAAGTTACGTGGGAATATAGCAAAGGGAGGAGAAAAAGGGTTGAAAAGGGAAAAAGAAGGTTAAGTGTTAATTAATTAAAGCATTAAGCAAATGTTATTAAAGGAGAGCTCTGCACTGATGCTGAAAACATTGAAACACCCAGGTGCAGGCCCGTGTTAGAAGCTGCAGCCCTCACATGCCACGCAGCTCGCAGCTAGCAGCTCGCTGCAGCAGGCCTTTTCTGATTTAGAAGGGTGGGACAGCCACAGCTCCCCTTTAAATCATGTGGGCTTGTTAGCAACTTCAAAGGTTCTCAAGAGCCCCCAAATAGCTGCCATTGGCTTATTTTGGGACTGCAAATGTGAAGCCCAGAGCTGGGATGGATGCTTTTACGCATTCTGAGTCTGTGTCACTTCCCTTTTGCCAGCTGTTGTCTAAGCTTCTGCACAATGTTTTGTTCTTTCTCCATTTAGAAAAATAATCACTGGGTGTCTGGTGAGGCATGACAGTCTGCTAGCACCAAAAATTCAATCTGAAAACACCTAATGGACAAACACTTAGACTTCCTGCCTTTTATCCAGAATGATGAAAGCTTTAGAAAAGGGGCATAATTACAAAAGATGAGCCAAGAAAGCCCCCAACTTTGACACCTATTTTTGTTTTTATGACCCTGTTCAATTAGCCTATCTCATGTGCTTTCAGGGTAGGGCCCAAATGGCTCACGAGCTCTGAAATCATCCTCCAACCTCACAAAAACCCCTCAAAGGAATATGAAAATCTCGTACCTACTCAGGCTGAGGACAGTGATCCAAAGCTAGGTTCAAATCATTCCTCAGCCCTTTCCTTTGATCACTGCCTTTCTCATTGTCAGTCACTACACATCTACAATATGAAAAACCAGGAAGAGTGCATTTGAAGAGAAAAGTATATTGCGCACTTTGAGGGACTTCATGTCACAACCAAGAGCTAACTTCCAGAGAGAGGTGGAAAATTGGCTTTGAAGCCTGACACAGGGATTTTAGCAAATCATATATTTAGTTTCAAAGTTTCTTATGCACATTCACCTGTTTTTGGAATTTGTCTTTCGGGGGGCTGTGAAGATAGTTAGGCAGTTGAGCAGTCTTTTGGAAAGAGTTGACAAAATTAACATGGGAGACACTGAAACGAAGTAGGCTCTTCCATCATAATTTGGACCTTAAGGATAAAATGTGTGGGAAAATGCGCTATAATTCATTTGAATGTTAGCATATTTGCCTGATGTAATTCACTGAATATAACGTCATGGGCAAAAAAAGTTAAAAAAAAAAAGTTAATCTTTTGGAATTCAATAAGCAGGTATGGTGGAAAGCTTCCATACTCAAATTCAAGGTCTTGATTAAGTTTAGTCCATTTCCCAGGGCAACTCGCATCAGAAAGGTATCAAACAGCAGGTATGAAGAAAGCTCTGCATAGCTCAGAACAGAAGTCTCATGCAAGGTATTAGGGAAAGTTTAATTTGTTCATTGTGAGAGCCAGAGGAAAAGAATCAAAGACCAAACTGAGTGAAGACATTTAATATTCATTACACAACACATAGCCTCCCACCTGACACATCTGCTACTTTTTCTAGACAGTGAAGCTGAGAATTCTGAAATCCCGACAATATCCATGGTGCATGGGGACAGTCAAAATGTAGAGTTGGAGAAAATAATTTGGGATCTCTTTTCCCCCTCTGCCTTTGTTTTTTTTTTTTTTTTGGAAAAGCCTCTAAAATTAATTTTAAAAACAAAACAAAAAAATCTTGCCTTGATGTCATGTCACCCATCCATGACACGTTGTGGAAACTTTATGAAAGCAGCTCACACAAGCACTGTTAGTAATGGGTGTTTGTTACTGCAGCCACACATGCATATAAACCTACTGACTCACTGTCTCCTATTGGGCAAACCTTAGGGAAAATAGCTTTAGCAGGAAGCAATGGACCAAGACTAAATGGAGGCCAGGGAGTTCCAAGGGAGGAGAAAGCTACAGGCAGAGAACACCTTGGTGATCCTGGGCAGCAGGTGACCTGGGCCACTGGTCATCAGACTCCTTGTGGAGAAGTCATTTGGGGATAGAGCTGAGGTAAATTCCAAAGCCTGAACAGCCTTGTCCGCCTCTCATTATATTCCATATTAATCAACAAATGTTCTTGGGGAACAATGAATTACTTTTACCTAATGAAGAAGGTGGATCGTTTTCAGAATATATATTTATAATCCATTCAACTGGAAACAGATTCATAAATTACTAGGTCCAGGAATCACCTGGGTTCCTATTTGTGTCTGCTAACGCACACAGCAGACTTAACCTTCTGACAGGGTGACAATCACGTTTTCTCCATACTTGGAGGTTGGTGAAACCTCCAACACCTGGGTGAGACCGGAAAATCACCCCTGCTAGAATTCAAGGGCAGCGAAGACAAATGACTTTAACTCAGATTTTAATTAGATTCTTAATCAGGCAACAGTAAAAATATTATTTAAAATTAAAACATTTCAGATGGGGATAGAGCAGAGAAAGGACACAGATAAGGTGGAAAAGGCATTTCAGGTAATATTTTAACTCCTAACGCCTCTTTTTTCCTAAACATTTTTACAACCACATGCTTCTTAAAAACCCTTAGACCTTCTGATGCTACTGCTATTAATGATATCCTACTGAGGACCTTGCAAAAAGCTTTCTCTGGCAAGAATTTCTCACGCTCTGTGGTCAAGGGGTTGCTCTCCCAATTTCAGGCAAATTTCACATATGCTTTAAGTGTGTGCGTGTGAACACGCATTCAGAATGGACGCTGACCAGTTTAAAAAAGATAAAAATCGCCAACTTTAGGGAGGGAAAAGCTACCCAATACAATACACTGCATCCCCACGTAGGGCTTAAATTACCTGACGTGAAAAGCACACAAGCCTTTCTGTTAGTGAGATTTGGGCCGCCTTTCACCGGCATCCGTGGAAATGCTGCAGGCAAGAATGGTCAACACTCACCGAAAGTTGTGCCTGCTTCGGGCCTGCTCACCGACGACACGATGACGAAGCCGAAGCCCTCGTTCTCCCCGCGCCGGATCTCCACGTCGTAGGGCTGCACCGCCGTGCTCACCAGGCCGCTGCCGCCGCCCCCGCCGCTGCCGATGCCGCTCGTGCTGCCGCTGCCGGAGCTCACCGTGTTCAAGGAGTTCTGGCTGCCCTGCGGGGTGCGCTTCTCCTCGGTCAGGGAGGCCGGCTGGTTGCTACTGTGATGAGATGAGGCTGGTGAAGGCACCTCGTTCTCTGTTTTGGGGGCTGGACAAGCGATGCACCTCCGTTATCACACTGGGCCGGAAACATGCCCGCCACCCCTCCGTCCCTCCCCCAGCTCCACAGCGTGCAAGAAATGAAGAGTAACCAAGGTAAGACAACACCTGGCCTGGACGCACCGAACTGAGATGCAAGAATTTAGAACAGCTTCTCGATAAAAGTATTTACTTTTCAGTATCTACTGACATCAATCTCACAGGAAAGCCCCCAAATGGACGCCCAAATCGTGTACCATTTACAGCATACTATCTATCAATACCCGCACTCAGACTCAAGTTTGCAGCGAGACCAGCCCCCTCTGAAATGCTTCTGGTGCACAAAACAAACGCCAACGTATATGGAGTAAAGCTGTGGCCCACACCACGACCACCATCTCTCAGAGATAGGACCGTGGCTGCACATTCATATTTTCATTAACCTCAAGTCACCACCGTTCTACGCAGCTTTTCAGTTTTTGCTTTTGCTTTTTCCATCAGGCAAGAGATTGTAAATCAACAGTATCATTCATGTTACCTTACTGAGGGATTCCTGACAAAATGTGTCAGAGTCAGACTCAGTTTCTCTTCCCAGCTTCCAGATGCCAATTAACCACTCTGATTACACAACTGGATACATTAGCCTCCCTCTGAATTCGTTTTACTCAATTCTGGTTTTATTGCTTTGTCAGGTGACAGGGTGAAGCACTCCTAAGTTGCCACAGTAGTTGGTGGAACCAACTTATGTTTCATGCCTAGAGCAAAATGTGTGTTCAGGGTTTCGATACAACTATATTTATTCCCGAAAGCATTTCCTTTCCTAGACTTCTTTTTTATTGTAGTAAAATATTAGAGAACATAACATTTATCCTGTTAACCATTTTTAAGTGTATAATTCAGTGGCATTAAGTATAGTCACACTGTTGTGCCACCATTACCACTGTCCGCCTCCAGAACTTTTTCATCTTCCAAAACTGAAACTCTGTCCCCATTAAACGCTAACTAACCATTTCCCCCTCCCATAGTTCCTGGTAACCACCATTCTCCTTTCTGTCTCTAAAAATGTGACTACTCTAGGTACCTCATGAAAGTAGAATCATATAACATTTGTGCTTTTATGGCTGGCTTATTTCGCTTAGCCTAATGTCTCTTCATGGGTTCAACCTTCATTTGACCCAGAGCTAAAAACCCCAAGTATTTAAGATTTTAAAAATAATTCTGAAACAAACAAAAATCTCATTGCTCTACTATTTTTATTTGGTCCAGGGAAGTAAAAAAGTTTTCTTGGTAGTTCAAAAGCCTTTTCTAACCGGCTGCTATTGGATACATGGGATATGTTAGGAAAGCTTCTAAGGCCAAAAGCGAGCTCTGGGGTCCTAACTGATTCATACTGTTTTCCATAGCTGCAGTAGGTGGGTCTCTCACGCTAGAATCTGATATCTTAATTCTGTAATCAATTATATACCATTTAAATTAGTTTTGCTAGTTCTTTTTTAACAAGGTACCAGTTGATTTTATCTGATAAGTATTTGTTTCACTAATATTAAAGCTATCGGAGAATTCATACTATTTCACATCACACTCCTTCAGTCACTCAACTGACACCTCACTGAATCTGTTCCTACTGAATTCTGGGTTCTATCTTGAATATTTGGAGGTGGGGGCTGCAGACAAAGATGAGCCACCAACATATATGCTTTCGGGAAGCTGATGAGTAATGGGGAGGACACACACAGTGAGCTAGCTGTCTCTAGATGGCAGACTCTGACACAGAAGGAAACCCAGACTCACAAGAATGGCGAGAAGGGAATGCTCAACTCTGGAGCCAGATGGAGAAGGAGGGGATTTCCAAGGGTTTCACAGAGATTATACTTGAGTTGGGCCTGAAGGTACCGAGTATTTAGTATGTATGTAGTATTATTATGTATGCATAAGTACTTGAGAGCTCAAGTACTTTGAAGATTGCAGGAGGAAGCAATTAAGTATGACCCAGAACTGGCCAGTTCTACAACTTTCTTGTAGAGGGAGAAAAGAAAAAAATCTCAGTGTAATACATATGACTGTCAACAACAGTGACTTTTTTTTTTTTTTTTTTTTTTGAGGGCAGTGTCACTGGCCCTCATATGTGGGACCCGAACTGGGGCCGCTGGCTTCCCAAGCCAGCGCTTAACCACTGTGCCACTCAGCCGGCCCAGAGTGACTTTTTTATGAGCTTGTTTTGCAGCATAAACCTACTTTTTGTTCTCTTAATTTGAAGTGACAATTCTCAAGGACTTTCATAATGACCTTGTTTGTTGAGAGTTATCATCAAATGAGGAGACGACTAAGGTCTAGTTGGCAAGGCATTGGGAACAGGTAATATATATTCAACTAACCTTCTTCTAGAAGTCTTTGCTGAACATGGACGGATGGTACATTAAAGTACTTTTGAATTACAGTAGTTTTGCAGGGTTTGAGAGAAGCAAACCATCTCGAAATTCTGAGCTTAATCACATTTGCAGACATTTGCTAAAATAGATGCTTGAGAAGGCAGACGCAGGAAGGGGTCCTTTTCTGTGCATAAAGTAACAGTATACTGTCTGAAGGAAGGAATAAGAAGCATACCCGAAAATACCACTTTACGCCGCACTGTGAGGTTGACATGGCCTTGCTTGGCGGCTTGTTGCATAAGCTGGACCACAAGCTGGTGCGATTTTCCAATGACTGGTGTCCCATCCACACAGATTAATTCGTCCCCAGACCTCAGGCGGCCGTCCGTATCAGCAGCTCCCAGTGGTACGATGTGACCAATATAAATCTGTTGAATAATTGGATGATGGATGAAACACTGACCTTTTATTATACTGATGGCCTTCACATCTCCAAGAACATTTCAATCCCTTCATTCATGTCGGCATCCATACCACAAACATTCACTGAGGGCCCATTGGGTACCAGGTGTTGTGTGTGCTATATGCTACAACAATTCTTCAATGGGGGGAAAAATAACTTTTTCTTGTTTGGTTCCTTGACACTTATCTGTGGTCTGGTGATGGTTCATTCTTTCTCTCCTTTGTAGAAACAAACCACTTCATTCCTTTCATTTGCAGAACTCTTTCTCCTTTTCTAGCTACTTAAGAACCCTCCTTTCAGAACACTCTGCTAATTATACTGCTAATATTATTTTCCTTTAAAGGACCAGCACCATGCCCAGCAATAGCAAATGCACAATAAATACTGCTAAATGAGTCAGGCAGAGTCTGGTTTGATATCTGCATACCTGTACTCTTTTAGCACCTGCATATAAGCAATCTATATTTCGTGTCTTGCTATTATATTTACAATCCATTAAACTTTAGTTAAAATATTCATGTTTTCTTTGCCATCTCACTATATAATAACGCTATAGCTACCTTTACATGACATTTATAGTTTAAAATGAGCTTTGAAAAGAGTGGCTAAGAATATGGACTCTGGAACCAGGCCTTCTCCAGTCCCTCCATTTACTAACTCTGTGATCTTGGGTAAGTTAATTAATCTTTCTGTGTCTTTATGATTTGAAATATAAGGATAAATTCATAGAGTTGATGGATTAATGACAGAATGTATGTTAAAAAGCCTTAGGGATAGCTCTGGCACATAGTAAGAGCTCAATAAATAATAGCCATTTTTATTATGAGGAGGAAATTAACAATGTTTATTTTTAGTTCTCTTTTCCTTCCAGAGGATTCTGTGATGTAATACTAAGTTTATTCCAGAGACGAGGCCCAAGGAGGGTCAACGCCTCCTGACCCTTGCTTAGGGTTCTCTCCATCCTTTTGTAGACAGTGGTCCTCCTTTCTCTAATCTCTCAGATGCCTTGTGAAGCACTCCCAGTGTACTAGCTGCTCAATATATGAAGCCAACCACCCGCTGGCAGGTTTCACAGAACTGGCCAGTGGGATCAGGCCATTGTTTTCTTAGTTGATACCTATTCCTGTTTTGCTTTTTGGTTTCATTTACTTTGATGGGGAGCTCCAGGTGCTCTAGCTGCCACTTTTCAAAAACGCGAACACAAAATTTTTAGAAGGATCTAGTCCCTTCTTCTCTGAGACAAAAAAAAGCTCCATAGAATATAACAAATACCCCCCGCTGCTTGCATCTAGTTGGACTCAAATCCTGATGATCTGTCACTGCTGCCAATCTGCCTCCAAGTCTTAGAAAACAGCACTGGGGGAGAGGTAGACAAATGACTCACAGGCTCCCCTGGTTCATTTCCACCCAGAATCCTAAATCCAAATCCAGTCTCCTTCCTCCAGAGGAAGATGTCCTGTTCTTGGTAGTCTGGAACTGCAGAGGGGAGAAGGAAGAGTGAGATTATTTCTCTGATCAAGGAACCACACTCTTAAAGGTACAGTTACTGGATGAGTACTGATGGTGCTTGAGCAGATGACAGCTTTCCAACACAGACAAGGGAACAAAACCCTCTGGACAGGTGAAACAACAGAGGACGTTGGGAGAATGGAAACAGTGGGAGTAGTCATTGAGCCCTGAGTTTTTTCAAAGGACTAATCACTGTTTGATGATTCCTAATCAAGCCCAAGTTATTACCCCTTACTGAGCTGGAAATCAGCATTGACTGCTCTCCTCGGTGCTGTTGCAGGGGAATTAATAAAATCATCACGTGGGGTACCACAGTGGGTGTCCAGGCCCCAGGAGAGAGCTCATGCTGAGTCAGAGTGACCAGTAAGCCAAGGTTGCTCTGAGGACTTAGCAGGCCTGTTAAATCACCCAATGTTATATCAATGAAAAGAAGAAAGAACAGAGCTTGGGATAAAGAGTTTTCCATTTAAAAAAAAAAAATCATTTCTTTCTTTCTTAAAGTGATCTAGACCAGCAATGCCAAAATTTGATGTGGTACATCATATTTGCCAAAAAAGGTTACTCTGGAACATCCTTATATTGGGTTGTCAGAAGTCATGATGTATTTTTTCTATGTTTTTCATTGCAAAAATGTGTCATGACTTTTCTGACAACCCAATATTTCCAAATTTACAGAGTTTACTATGATTTCAGCACTATTACCAAAATAGTCAGCCTTCCATATCTTTAAGATTAATGGTGGCAAAATTGTTCTATATCAATTAACCACATTTCATCATTAAAATGTCTGTTTTACTCCAGAATTTGCCTATACCGTTTCAACATTATAAGTGTTAATTTATTGTCCAATAACTTGATTTTACTTTTAAAACTGAATAATAGTTCAGGGTTTTACAATGAACAATCTACTTTTTTAAAAGAGAATTTCCATAAAAACATGCTTACTGTACATGAACTTGTTCTATATACCACTCTGTTACTTAACTAAAATAATAAAAGGTTATTTCTATTCAATTCTTATTTAATATTTTAATGTTGTTTTATAGTCTGTAGAATGGCATATCTTTTATTTAAAGAAAAAAAAATAGTTTAGTGGCAGTGAATCTTAAAAAAGGAGATTTTTCAAATACTGTACTGTAGACTTTCTGGCTTATTTAATTGGATTTTAGGCCGAAGGAGCGTGTAGCCTAAGAATTTACTTCTCGCCTTCTCCAATTTTGTACAGTGGACTATGGAAGAAGAAGGTGGTTGTTTAGATTTCAAGTTGGAGAGAGATGTCCATTCTCAATGACTTACCCACAGCTTAAAATGGATAGTGAATTAATATGCCAAGAGAGAAACAGCTAAATAAACAGGTAAGTACAAGTTGGAGGGTTCGAATTTGGTAGTTTTGCTTGAGCTATCTTAATGCCATGGCTTTAAATGGTGCTTTTTATCCAATGCTTCTTTTAAAATTATTATTGCTGAGGCTGAGCTGCCAGACGCCATGGAACATGGCATTAAGCCATATCATAGTACTCCCATAAACACAATTTGAGAATGATATTTTCTTGAGCATGCTAAGGGTAACAATATTTTCTTTCTGTTTGAGTAGCTGGCTAAAGTGTATTTACTGTAATAACCTAATTGAAACAACATATTAAATCAAGTTGAGTCTCCGTCTTCTGTTCACTCAAGCAAGAGGGTTATTACCAAAATAGACCACAAGTGCTTTCCAACCAGCATAAGGTTCCTGGTTCCTGGCAGAACCTGCTTTACGTCTACCCAGCCTTTCTGTGAACAAGGAAAGACTTCTGCAGAGACCTGCTACCCAGATCCATTTTTCTCAGCATCATTTGACACAGGAACACTTGCCCATTCTACAGTGACATGAAACGTACCAAGTTTTGTCTTACATTGCTCATTTGGTGTGAGATATCATGGTATGTTTGGATGGTTATGACCAGCAGATTTAGGCTTATCACACAGTTTAGTCCATAGGAAAAATGCAAGTGTTTCTGAGAATCAGTGGGAAAATGGCAAATTTATTTAAAGAGCTTCCTGTTGAAAAACAAGATGCCCAATGACACCATGGATGCTGAAGACTCCAGTGATGAGACAGGAAAACACAGACACAGACATAATACACCAACACATGGAGATGTTACAAAGAAAGTCTTTTGGCACCTTAACTTTGGCATTTTAACAACTAAACTCCACTACCAACCAAATGCCATGTACACAAGTACATAGCTTGGTGATAAATCAGTTTGCAACATATTATAGAACTACAGAATTTCTCTCTTCTGTGTCCTCTGCTGCCACTCCCTGCCAGGGACAGTGAAGTTTCTAAACTACTTCCCCCAAATGGTTTGTCCTCTTCCTTATTTCAGGCAGATTTTATTATAATTAAATTTTTAGGGGGCAGCTGGGTAGAGCCATCTTTCTGTTTATATTACGCTGTTTCTCTTTTGAGTGAGGCTAAATCAAAAGGAGCTAAGAGAATCTTGTCCAGCTTTCTTTATTTTTAAGCCGTGGCATAGGAGACAATCTCAGCAGTTCATCTTCTTTGGTAATACCAGTGACAGCTTGGTAAGGTGGTCAAAAGACTTCCTTTGATAATTAGAAAGAATGGCATCACCAGGTTTGCAGAGAAACATCCTGGTGTCCCCACTACTACAGACACACTTTTCCAGACTTAGCTAAGATGTGCCCAGCACTTTGTATTTCATCTTGACTTTGGTCTATGCCTGGTCAACAAGAGCACCAAAACACTTTGGTTCATGGCAGTTCCGTTTCTGAGTTTCTCTCCAGCCCCCAGACCAATGGGAACATCAAACAGGATGAATAATAATGGAGAAATAAAAGTTTTCAGTGGATCCTTACTCTGACATTCTCCAAAATTCGTGGAATTGATTTCTCTCTCTCTTTCACCCTTGCTCAATCCCGATGCAGGCGAAGGTGACATAGCTGGAATATTAATTTCACAATTTTGCAATGTTTAATGTATGTGCTTTCTCTTAATTCATTTTAATTTAGCTTTGATTGATAAGAAGCATACAGTTAAGCTTTCACAGTAAAGGTCATGGCTGCTGTGGATTTTAAAAGACTATAGTTTGATTCCGTTTTCCTTTTCCCATTGTGCTTTTCTTGTCAAAAAGCTAGAATTTACAATTGTACTGTTGAAAATTTCATAGAACTCCCATTTAGGCTCTTCAAGTTTAATTATACCCTATAGTGCACATTCTTGTATGACCTTGTTTGAATCATGTCATGAACTCTAGATTTGTCTAAACCCTTATTTCCTTTTGAAAAAAAATTATAGTTTTGTCACTGCCACACTACAGCATTTATTTAAGAGTATCAAGTTCCTGATGGAATTCATGCTTGTGCTAACACCTGTTCAGATGAATTCTAGGCAGTTCAACCAGAACAGCCTTCTAGGAGACAAAAATCATCAGATCTGGCCAAGATCTCTGTGCATGCACACACACACATAAGAACTGTCATAACAGCTCTTAAAATCTACAAGTGCTCCAAGCTCCTTAAACTCACTATGATAAAGGAGCCCATCCACCAGTTCCAAACTTGTAAGTGTGCCTCCCCTGAACAGAACAGGTTTATTTGGTTAATATGACAGTTTTGACATTTTTTCTTTCCAAACTATTTTGTGAACAGGCAAAATTTCAACTGGAAGTTTCAGACTTTCTTTTACAGTACACATGAGTGGACATTAACTGGTCTTCCTGAACATTAATAAGATTGCATCAATGTCATTTTTAAAAACACGTGCACCATTGGCATGTTACCTAGAGAAAATACAAAACCGGCAACATGGCTTTCAAAGGTCTTCCATGCTTGTCTTTGTTTTAAATTAAACATTTCAGCCCTACAAAGGGATTTATTAACACATCTGTAATTCAGATTGATTCATTTGACGCTACTGTTTTAAAAGATGGCCATATCAAGTACATGGCATTCTGCTCAGCATGTGAAGATCACAGACTGTACTAATCTTCACATTGCCTTTCACAGAAAAAGAAATGTAAGGAAAATACCGGGGGTGCCAAAAAAATTGTATACAAGTGGACACTGGTTAACGTTGCTCAAGCAGTAGTTTGCTGTAATCAGAAGTGCCTGGACGCTGACGGTAAACACTTTGAGCATCTCTTGTAATTGCAGAAGTCAAACGTGACTTGTATTCATCTTTCATTATAATACAGTTTTCCTTTCTTAAAATGTGTATACATTTTTTTGGCACCCTCCATATATTTTTCCAAGGGGGAGGGTTCATAACTTAAGAGTACAATTAAGGTGCTATAGCTGACTTCAATTTTCCTGGAGAACTTTGCTCATTTTAATGTCTTGGGGGTAGGGGCAGAAAATCACATCTAACAAACACGACTATACTGTGTGTGTGTGTGTGTGTGTGTGTGTGTGTGTGTGTGTGTTTAAGACAAGATAAAAAATAACCTAAGGGAATGGCATAAACCGATCTGGTATACAGCAAAATACTAATTAAATGACCACAGATTGATGCAGGTTCATTCATAGGTATTGTGAAAAGAAGAAAATCTGTGACAGGTTCTGAATAATGACTACTGGGGAGAAAGGTGTCATCATTATCCTCACTTCGTAGTGAGAAAGAAATCCAAGTGAATCTTAACATCAATTAGGTTTGTACAATCACTCAATTAGAGTCTCCGATCACCAAAAACAAACTGATTCTCATTTGTGCTGCTAGATCTTGCTCCTTGGATGTTAAAAAAAGGGGAAGGTACAAAATTGGCACCCTTCCAAATGTTTCAGCCTGATTGCCTCCTGAACAGTTTTGATTCTTAAAGCAGCCTGTGACAAGATTACAAATTTTCTCTTTTTTTTGGTGGGGGAAGGGTGGAAACTTTAAAAAATTGGATTAAATACCAAATTCTGAAGAAATTTTGCTTCCATAAAGGTGAAATGGCATTTGAACTGGAGCTTCCTATTAATTGGACACATCGAATTGTCTGTGAATCTGCGATGCCCCTGCCAGCCCTTCAGGACACCATTTATTTTATCACAAAACGATTCACACATGGGAACCTCAGTCATAAATGTGTACTGTATTGAGAAAAGCAGAGGCGCAGTCAATACAGCAATATCTCAATATCAACTGAAGTTGGGCCATTGATTGGAGAAGCAACATGGTTAAAGAGAAATGTGAAGAGAATGTGAAAATATTCCTCTTTAGAAAATACTTCTTTAACAAAATTGCTGCAGTTAATGGGAAAACAGTGAGAGCCGACTCCAGGTTCATACTAAGGAACTACTGCTTATGAGAGATGTTCCAAATGGAACTTCACTTCCTGTGGCCTGGCGTCAGGGTGATGCTAGGGGTTTTTCTAGACCAGGGACTAAATCAATCCCTTCTCAAATGATCTGGTTTCTGTCAGCATACTGAACCCTTAGCCATACCAGCCTATTTAATTCCATGCAGTATTATAATAAGAAGGCAGTGATATTTCTCCCCCGAGGAGGAAAATAGTGGAGGGACCCTTCTGTGACCTCTAAAATTTGATATCTTCCAGATTCCAGACTTGCCTTGTGCCCCCAACTGCTGAATCGCACCCAGTAATGTGGCTGACTTCCCTTCTCAGACAAGGATTCTGGCCTCATCCCCCTATTTTGTTTGGGTGGCACAGGAGTTGCTTCAGCCAGCAAAGGAAATGCTTCACAGCCAAGTCTGAGTGGGTGGGCAAGAGGCTGGACCACCCCTACTGTCCACCACCTCTTCCAGGACTCCCTAAAGGGCTTTGTCTGAGAAATCACCACAGCTGAGGCCATGAACCACACCTGTGCTGAGCGGGGAGGGGACAAAGAGGGTGGGCAAAATGATTCTTTTCTCTCCTCCGGTTTTAATCAAGACATTTCACCAACCTCGGCCTCCTCCGTCATTAAACAGTCTGTCTCGTCCCATGCCAAAGAGAGAATATGGAGTCCGTGTACTTCCTAATTGCTTCATCCTGACCAATCAGACTCATGAGAAAATGTCAGGGATAGCCACTGCCAGAAAGGGAGCACAGGTATGCCCTAAGATTAAAGCAGTTTAGGAAATTCCATTGGCAGTGAAAAGATAAATGAATATTATTTATGGTGAATAGTCTTTGGAAATCATTTCATAATAAAAGGTAAGAAGTTAAACATGAAGGCAATATTAAGTTTATAAGAGCCTAAAGTTTATAAGGCATGCCATCACTAGTTCACATTTATCGAAAAGGTGCAGCCAGAGGAAGGGGGACACATTTAGCCATGGTATGAATAATTAAAGCACAAACCACTCACCTTTTTTTTTTAAAGGGGAATGTTTAGAAAGACTGATAAAACGGTGAAAAAAAAATTATCAGTATTGTTAAAAACTAAGAGACTACTAAGAAAGCATTTAATTTCTTCTCATGACTCCTGCAATCCAAATCAATCATATTTATGTTCTATTGTATATCAGAGCTGTTTCTCAAGAGCATGCCGCAGTCTCCACATGGGGGAAGAATTAATGAGATGGCAGCTCTGATCTACCACTTCTTTGAACTGAAAGGAAAAATAAATCCATTTTTATGCAGGCCCTTTATGTGATGACCATCCACATCTACCCCTCCCCAGGCTGAAAGCATAAGGGAGCCTCCACGAATATCTAGTAGATTCCCTCACTGATCTGATAAGCTTTTGCCTCTCACCTTGATTTACCGCTATCCAGTCTACACACTGAAAAATCCATTTTTAATAAGCCTCAAAGCCCTGAGGCGTGGTCACGGAAAGATGGCAGCCAGGGTGCTACTCACGTCGGTTTTCATACATGCTCCTGGACTGCGCCCAGATTTTAAAAGGATCTGGTTTTTTCTGCCCAGAGCTGTCGGTCTGATCTGGAGCTGGGGCCTCTGCAGGTGGGTACTCGGGGAGCACTTGTGTGCTGTGGCTTGGGGATGCTGTGTGCAGGCTTCGGTGGCTGGAAACACTGTGCTGGGAACTATTCTGGCTGTCCTTTCTTTCCAGTGGTTGCTGAAAGTAAGCAGTGAGAGGGGCAAGAAGAGATTATTATTGGTTCTCCGAGTGGGTGTTTTCCATCAGCTTGTCTTTGTTCAGCATTTCTGCACACACATACATAAATATATCAACAACATTTTGGTTTCCACCTTCCTCCAGCTAATGCTGAATGCAGATAAATCCCCAGGTGATTGGCAGACAGAGAGGGGTGGGCCAGATGGAAAGACATAATCACAAACCATACTGCTCTCTGGGCTGTGGCAGAAAACAAATCCAATTTTCATCATAGGTTCTTGGCTAAGACACTGGGCTCATTCATGACAAGACATATTAGTTTTAACATCCTCATGTTTTGGAAAAAAAAAAAAAGTGTGACACAAAATACCACAGGTTTAAATGTAAGGCTGTGGTATCCTAAAGAAATATGATCAAGGCTAAACATGCATTTTGGGATTCCATGTCTTGCACTTTCAATAATAAAATACCTGGCTCCTATCTGAGGGTTTGCCATCAGCTCTTCTAGACCATAGGAAAAAGGGGTCAGATCTTTTAAAAATCATGCCTAACATTTTATGTGCATTTGCATTTATATGTATATAAATAAGTATTATATGAAGAGCTTTCATAACTCTTAGCTAATCAGTTTTGCAGGCCTCACATTTCACCTCTTGGTCTCCTGACGCTGCTGTTGGTTGAAAACTAAGATCAAACTTTATATATAGGCTGACCTCAGGGGTCAGCATTCTTCGATCTGCAACTTGTCTGAAGTCCAAGAAGTATTCAAAGGGAAAGAATTTCACTTAAATTCCAATAAAAGAAGCAGATTCCTGTTCCTTAAAACCTGCCCAGCAAAAGACCTTTCCCTTTTTATAAAACGTTCTTTGTTTGAATGGAGAAACAAAACTAGTGGGAGAAAAAAATGCCTGGTGGGAAATAAAATAATTTCAGTTCCTGTTTCTTCCAGAAGAGCCCAGGTTTCATCTGCCCTATTCAAAGTAAAATTCTGGAGTCCTGCCTGTCATGTAACAGATGCTATGTCCCTACACTTACCTGTTTAAGGGCACCGGAAAGGGGCAGAGGAAAGAAAGGGGTCCTGTACACTTTTAAAAATTCTGTATAGCTCATACTTTTGAAGCAGTTTATAAGATCTTTGCTGCAGAACATTCTAGGTCTCTACAGTTCTTCATAGAATCAAAATTTCCTTTAAGTCTTACAATGAATCCTATCAAAACAGTTCTTTACTGTCTCTCCAGGTATCTTCCATCTTTCATTTCCCATATCGACGGAAATTCCCAAGGTCACTTTCATTTAAATCCCAGATCTCTGTGCTCCCTCTCCTTCCAGTCCTTGATGTGAAATAAGTGTCTGAAGAAACCTCCAGAAGGACAAAGGCTTCGTGTGCCCTTGACTGTTAGATTATAATTTGACTAGAGGTTTTGGCAAGGATTCCAAGTTGAGGACAACTGGGCATGTCTTTAATGAAGGTAGTAAGATAGATCATTTAAAGTTTTATTTGGTGTGCCTATGAGAGAAATTTGAGGAGCATATTCTAAACTAGCAAAGAGGTCTTGGTAAAACTGTATGAGGCATTGAATTTACTTAGACTCAAGGGGACAGCACACTCTGGGGAAGATGCCAGGAAAACACATTGACGTTTGGGCGGTGACAAACACCATCATCACCCCATGTTATCATCATTCTCTTCTGAGGATAAAGTGTTCAGCTCCGCCAGGGCGGAAGAGCATTCCAAAGACTTGGAATAGAACCCAGCTGCCCACAGTGGCCCCTTCAACAGGGAATTGCGCTCTCAGGGCCAGCTTTCCAGTTCCTGCCCCCAGAAGCTCAAGGCCTGCCTTCTCGCTTTCCGTGGAAACATGCTGAAGATGTTCAAAGTCAGAAAATATATGACAGGTAGAATCTCCATTCTCGTTTGCATGTCCAAGGGAACTTGTTTTTCTCCTCACTGTGGTCTTTACAAAGGTCTCCATTATAAACGAGTACAAACAGCATCAGCTCATTTGTGGGGTGTACACACACTAGCATGAATAGAAAAACGTGGGGTTCAGGGTGGGTTTTCCTCCCTACACTTTCCTGTATTGCTTACTTTTTATTGTTATAATGCACAGAGGATGCTTTTTATTATCAAGACAAAATTTAAAGCTATTTTCATCTTGAAATAAACCTTGGTAAAGAGAATTAATAGGAATTGTTACTTTCTATTTTTTACACTTTGGTAGTACTGTAATTTGTTTTTGTTCCCCTTTTGGGAAAGGGATGGAGATATTTTTAAATGTAAAAGCAAATAGATTAAGGACCTCTGAGTTTACCCTGAGAGTTGCATCCCTCCCTTCAAATGCCCACTCTCTCAGTCCCTCAAATGAGTGGCAACTCCCAGACTGTGGGTCTGTCCATTGAAACTAAATTTGTTTCACAGTTACGTCTCTGACCCTTGAAGCTTGGGCCTCCCCTTCCTGTTGAAACCATATTTCACGAAGCCTCACTAGGACTAGAATGAGCAGCACCGTGGGGATTACCTGAGGGCAATGTCACACTTTCTTTCCTGGGGATACTTTCTATTCCCTGGAAACGTCACTTTAACCTCTTCCACTTGTTCTCTCCTCCTGAATTGGAGAAAAATATCTTCCTGGCAACTCTGCCTCACTAAGGGAGTCTGAGAAAGACAGGGTTGGCCTTTCTCCTGCAGAGAAGGCACACGTGCTTTCACATGTGTACCCACAAATGCACACACAGAGTTTGCATGTCACCTCATGGGTTTCCAAGACCCTTTAAAGGCTGTCCCAGTATAACAAATCTCTGGTGTGGAGGACCAGATCTCTAAAATTTAACTGAAGAGATGACTTTATCAAAAACAGAGAGTGCAAATGAAGTCTACTGGAAATGGCTTGAGCCATTTTTCAAATTTTAATACCCCTTTTCACCTCCCCAATAAATGAGTCACTTAGGTCCAATTTAACACAAAATGACAGATACAGTCCGGAACAAGTTTGCAAAACTGCCTTGCAATCAAACTGCACTTCTGCAATCCTTTTATTTATTTTTTTTACTTTTCTATTTTTTTTCGCTGAGCCATCCTGCTATCTGTTGGCAGTTCAACGGCAACTCAGCTGGGGCTGCATCGAACTGCTGTTGCTCAGAGCTCAGCTCGCACTCTTGAGTGAGCTCTTAACCAACTGAGCCACTCGGCTGGCCATCTAAACTTTGTTCCTAAATTTGGAAAATAAAAGTAAAGCAGCATCCTGATAATGTGCTCTAAAAACTGCCATCACTAAACTTTCCCTAAATGGCACATTCTAACCCATGTAAATGGGCTAAACACACAATAATCTGGAAGATTTTTGGATTTTCTCCCAAATAAGACTTAACCTCACTTTGTATTTCCTGTCAACAAGATCAATTATAAAAATTGTTTTGAAGATGCGTTCTGTATTTAATATCTTGTTGGCACTTGGGCTTTCTCAAGCTATGCTCTATGTGGAAAACTTTAAAATATGCCTTTTTATTTTCTGTGAGCATACTAATTAGCTATGACATTGTCTTTTATCTGATTAGAGCCCAGATTGTTCAGGAGAAAAGCCATGTTTATGTGTGTCTCCAATTATAGTCAACTGGCCTGCCTCTTCAATGGTCTGGGTTACCTCCTGGAAGACTTGGGACATGAAAAGGAATTCACTACTGAACTAGTTATACCATAGGACCAAATGTGCATCTAATGTGATTGTCTTTCACCTTATTTGCTAAGTAAAACACTGGCCCAAAGATGAATGTGTACTAAAAGATACACTTTTAAGTCTGTTCAAGTAATTCCATGCTTACCAAGGACATGGATAAAGAAAGCACCTAGTATACCAATGACAGCTTAGGGCCTTGTGACTATCCACTCATCTAATAAATACATACTGATCACCTACTGTGAGCTAGATTCTAAGGGATACAATGTGTAAATAAGAAAAAGATGACAGCTGAGCTCTTAGAATTTATACCTCAGTGTGTATCTAGGGGTGTGTGTGTAGGGGTGTGTGCGTGTGTGTATATGTATGTAGATGGATATTAATCAAATAATCATAACAGACTGATAACAACATATAGCAATGTCTTTAGATAGATGGTAAGGAGAGGCCTCTGGAAGAACATTCTGGTAATGGAAGCAGTGTGTGCTAAATCTTCAAAACAAAAATGAGTTTGGACAGTTTGAAGTACAGTGAGAAGGCTAATGTGGCACAGGAAGGGACTGGGGTGATCTGAGAACTTGGGGACTAAACAATGGAAGGGGCTTGTGGACCACTCTAAGGAGCGTGGGTTTCATTCTTAGTTCAGGGGAGGGGAATCCATTCATGAAGTTAAAGCAGGAATGCACAGGAGCCGACTTAATTCCAGAAAGTTCGGTCCAGCTACTGGGTGGCAAAAAGGTTGGTGGGGACAGGAGTGAAAGCAGAGAGCCACTCAGGAAACTACCGGGCTGTCCACGTGAGGGACCCAGGGTGGTTTATACTTGGGGAGTAGTAATGACGAAGGAGAGGACAAGTGACATTAAAATACATTTTGGTGTCAAAGTCAATAGGCATTGCTGACAGATTGAACAGGGGAAGATAAGGAGGAGGAAGAAGAGATCTTAGAAACATGGACATACACCTCCAGGTCTCCAGCTTGAGCAACTGGTTGGCAAGGGAGGGGGGGCATATATTGAGATAGGTATTTCCAATGCTAGCTTTGCCACTGTACTGATATTTTTAATTCTGTATATGAAATCAGAGCTAAGTAGGAAGAAAGAAATGGGTTTGTTTAATTTTGAAAACCCCATAGAAGTCCTTGGCCACATACTAGCTGTGAACTTGTGCCATAAGACCTTTTAAAATAAAACTATACCAACCTCCCTAGAATGAATGACAAGCCAGGGAAATCAGGAAGATGCAGTAGTTCTCATAAACGGAAAGGGGGGAAAAAAATCAGCTCATCAGTATTTCACAGAATCATTTCAAAATGAAGGTTCTTCTAAAGTGAGCTGGAAGTACTTGCCGGGAAGAGCAAATGAATGCAGACAACACTTAGCAGTTTTAATGATGAAAAGAATTCATGTGGCTTAAAAATGTCAAATCGATCCATTTTAAAGCAAAATTATTTACAGTTCACTTATTCACCAAGATTGAAGGCCACTACAGTGATTTCCATGGACAACAGGAAAAACTCCAAGTGCTGATGAGGTATGAGGCCAGCGTCAGGAAAGGTGGTGTGAGAATCAGAGATGCAAATACAAGGCAAGCAGAGGGCGGACCTTGCTTTTGTCTTTCTTCCATCACTCATGGGTCTAAGTCAAATGATTTCTTCCCAACAGGCCAGCAAGAGGAGTTAATGGAGAAGAAAAGGTAGGTATCGATGGGATATGAAAATGAATGTTAGTCCACACTGAATGTTTTAAAGAAATCCAATCCAACAGTAAAATCTATTTTCTAAGGGTTGAGGGTGTGAGTTGCTTGCTGTAGGAGATGAGAGGCAAGGAGACTTCTGTGAGTAACCCTAATCCTCCTCTCATCTACCCCTCTCTCTGCATTCTGTAGGAGCTCTGGCAGATTGTGTCATCGTCCTGGTTGAAGGACAAGTGGCATCAGGGTGCAGAGCCGACCAGGAGTTTCAGAAGGAGGCAGGAAACATCAAACTGTTTGCTCAGGCCGGGCTCACTCACTGTGCACGTTACCTAAGAGACCTCTCCCTCACATCTCCTAGTGATGAGTCATCAGCGATGTCCTTAGCATCCCTTCCAGGGGCGAATGACAGAAGACGACAGAACAGAAACCTGCCACTATTGCTACCTTTTATCTTGTTGCCTTTGCTGCAAAGAGGTTGTTGAAGAGACTGCCTTGCCCATTATTCAGTTTCCCCCACAGGAAAACTCTGTGTGAGAAGCTTTTCAGCAATTGGAAGCCTTGTGTCTCCCTTGTGAAAATGGTATGTTTCTTTTTTTACCTGACACAGGAAATGAGGTGGTTTCCTACATTACTCAGGTTGCTGGGGAACTCAGAATTCCACATCTCAATCACAGCAACTAACTCAATCTTGGGACTTTTCTATGGCTTTGCATGACTACTTAACTTAGGTCATGGTAATTTAGTGCTGAATGATTTTCATTAAGTGTGTACTTGGTTCTGCTTTAACTTTTTGAAGTATATGGTCATCGGATGTGTATCCCTACAAGGAGGGCCTGTACAGATCTGCCTGTGTGGTTGTTTGTCTCTCCTCAGTTGCAAGAGCAGGGGGTGTTTTCTGTTTCAGTTCCTGTTGTGTACTGGCACTGGGCCTGACACACAGAAGATACTCAGGAAACACTTACTGTTGGAACAAATGCATAAAACAATTTTGGTGATTTGTGACAAAGAATCTTTATTTTGAAAGTGGCAATCAATAAATTGTTTATTTGTAAGCTCCAAAAGGAAAGGAGCCATGACAACATACTTATTATAGTATTTCTAGTGCCTCACACAAATCCTGACACTGAGTAGGTTCTCTGTACTAGTCTGCTGAATAAACAGATAGATGGATGGATTAAGGAATAAAAAATAAGTGTATCTATCGATGGATAAATGGATAATGGATGGACACATAGATAAATGAAGAGATGGACAGATGAGAGAAGGGAGAAATGAAAGCATTAGTGGGAAATGAACTACTGAGAAAACCTAAGTGAACATGAACTTAATATTCAGGGTTTGGTATTACGGTTAAGAGTTTTTTTTAAATTTTTTAATTTTTTTAGAGGGCAGTGTCACTGGCCCTCATATGTGGGATCCGAAATGGGGCTGCTGGCATCCCAAGCCAGCTCTTAACCACCGCGCTACTCGGCCAGCCCCTACAGTTAGAGTTTTAAATTCTCAGACACATAATCCTTGAGAGAGATCTGGATTGAGAATCTCAGCTAAATAAGGTTCCAGTCAGGACGATTAAATCGGGCCACAGAATGACTTTCCTAAAACCTGACAGCAAATATGTCTTATTTTTGTCTCTGCCATTTGGCAGGAAAATCTCTGATGTTATGGATGTCCTGGTATTAAATTAATAAAATTTCATTAAGACACTGCTGTTGTCCTCAGTGAGTACATGAGCCATAAATTCAACATTTAAACTGAATCTTGTAGGTGAAATTGCTTATTAAGAGTAAGTTGTAGAGGCGATCCAGGAGGAGGAACAGATCAAAAAGATAAGTCCTTCTGTTGTAATAAAAACCCAAGTATTCAATTATTGAAAACATTTTTTTTAAAGGTATGAGGGCAAAAGGAAGCTGTGAGTCCCATGAGCAAGCCGACAATGCCAGGAGCCTCTAAGTGAACAACATGGTTCTGGGTTAAGGCGGGGTGCATCCACAGAGCTGATGGGACATCTAAGTGTACCGCCACGCGGGCATTTCACTCCACAGCCTGCATACCTGACCCTGCCTGTCATTATGCAAATGGCTTTCTGGAATCATGACATGCAGCTTCCCCATGGATTCCCCCAGACCCCACCAGAAAAATGACACAATCATCTGTTCCTCTGGCAGGACATCATCAAAATTCAAGCTGGGAAAGGGAACAGCTTTTCACCCACCTGTACAGAGCTCCCGCTGATCACAGATGTGAGCAATACTGTACTGGCAGCAGCAGACCTTGGCTGGTAGCCCCCAAATTTTGCACAGCAGCTGCCAGGGTGTGCCAGCAGTGCTGTGAAAACTGTCATCCCTGTCCTGGCATGGAAATTGGGGAAGGACAAGCCTCCAGCTGGGGGCTCGTTTTTCTCTAATCCAGCAACACACCAGTCTCTTGGCTTGTGGTAATTAAGAGCCAGCAGACTGTGGGCAGAGCAGTTAAGAGAGCTTTTCCCTAGGAACAGCAGCCTGAGTAATTGGCTTGCTGCTTGCTAATGACACGGCTTCTACAAAAATAAACGGTCACCGGGCAGTCTTTCAACTGACTCGGTGAATGCAGGCTGTCTACCTGTTTGATACCTTTTAGTAAAGCAGGGAATTCCAAAAACAGTTTGGGGAAGAAGAGATGCAAACAAATCTATTAAAAACCCTCGTGCACAGTAAGTCTAAAGGGGATGCAAAACCAAAAAGAACCCCATGCTACCTGGAGTCATGCTGCCTGTGCAAAACTGCTATATCTCCCCCAGCACACACCTTCTCAAGCCCCCACTCCATGTGGGGTGTGTAACATAAGTCCACCATCACGTAGCATGGTTGGGGGTCGGGGGAGAGAATAGGATGGCTCCCGCTAACTGAAGCTCACATGACACATCTTCTACATTGGCTTCTGTTTTTCTGAAGGCAGAATAGGTTTTTGACTATGAACCAGGCAGGGATGGGGAGACACATGTGCGCGCGTGCACACACACACACACACACACGTGCGCACATACGACAGGTGTTAGCATCTGGGTGGTTCCAATGGGCACCTACCAGCACTTTTCTGCCTGGACATTAAGAAAACTGACAAGGGGCACAGCTTTGAAGTCACATGTTCCGATCACCATGGCACTATGCCAGTGGAACCATGTCAATTTCTGCAGGTTTTTCTCTTTGCAGAACTTAGGATGGGGCTTCAGCATGCAGGAGGCGCTCCCCCCCTCATCTCCTTAAACAAACTTCTTGCTGCCAGGCGTGGAGACAGGTGCAAAGAATTCAGCTGCAGAACCCTCAGCTGCGAAGTTTTAAACGTTCTCCTTTTCCCAGGTGGCAGAAAGTGGTAAAATTTCCCTCCCCACAATATTCTAAGCCACAGGGACGTGCTCCCCTTTATCCTAGTGTTAATGAATTGGGAAGCCTTTTCCACCCAGATCAATTTCACAGGCATCGGAGTACCAGATTTTGAGTTTTTAAGTAGCATTCTAATTTGTTGTCAGTGCCCTGGGAACAAAAGCTCACACCACCAAGCAAAACACTACAGCCTCCAAGCTATTAGCTAACATGTCAACTAGGTAATGCATCTTCAGGGAAACCAGATTAGAACGGACAGCAAAACATTGATTTTTCTTTCTTTCTTTTTTTTAAAGAATCCTATACCTGCAGCATAATGCTGCGAAAGCTAGCAAAACAACAAAGGGCATTTCCCCAGCCAGGAAATGTCTTATTCTTATTGCTGGGGCACTGAACATTGTTCCATGTGAGCACGGACAGATGGACAGGGCACAGCAGTTCTCTCTCAAAAAATTATTTTGTAAATAATTCATCATTCAGTGCATAAGAAAGCTCGAGGAGAGAATCCACCCATGTGAACCGCTGCGGCTGGAAACACCAGTTGAGAGCAAGGCTACCCGGGAAGCTGTAGAGCTTTTTTATCTTTTTTTTTTTGCCTCCTCCCAAAAGAAACAATAGCGTTTGTATCAAGTTCAAACAACTAAGAAACTCATCCATTTGAATGAGAGTTGTAATGCATTTATATAGAGAAGATTCCAAGCATGCATTCTTTATTCTGGCTCCTGCAGCCTGCCCACAAATCACTAGACAGTTGAAGACAAACCCAAATACCTTCTAAACCAAACAGATCCCCAGAACTTAATATAATGAGCCCCGGCTCCTGAATTCCCCATCCACTCTAAAACACATCTAGTGAAGTCAAACCAGACAGCATCCCCTCCCACCACCAACTGCCCACCCCCACCCCTAAAGAAGCACCAAGTAACTGACAAGTCCTTACCGACTTTGGGCTCTTCTTGGGAACCAGCAGCCCTGGAAAAAATGCAACAAGGAGGGGAGGGGGGAAGAAATCATTAGCATATAAATGTTACCTTTTCCTTAAAGAACCATCCCCAGGTGTTTCATGGCAACCTAGCCATCTGCAGAGTTATGTCAGATTTCTCCCCAGCATCGGAGTTACCAGGCTGTTCATATCGAATCAAAGCAGGGGGAGGAGGAGAGCGAGAGGCAGGAGATCTATCTGCATTAGCTATGCTGACTTGTACTGCAGCAGCCTGGAGGCTGGGAAAAGAAATTCACAGACCTCAGCGGCCTGGGAAATTGAACACTTGGACAGAATCTCTAATGCTCTTCTGGATTAAGAGAGACTTAACTTACAATTAAGTCCAGGATATTTCCTTTCTACAGGATCCACTTGTCAATTGAAGCAGACCAATCAGGACAGAGGAAGGGATGTATATTGAGTTTCAGAGGAGTACATGGTTAAAATCTAATTTTTTTTCTATTTGTTTTTTTCTTTCTTTTGTTCCTCTGCCTTTCAGGGGAGGAAATGCCTTCTTTATTTGGATGAGCTGAACACCAAAACAAAGACAGATGCTCTTTTGCCAGCACAGAACATAAACCCAAGTTGGTCTAGGACCCCCTCGGATCATGGACACACCTCTCCATGTGTCAGTCATCCAAGCAAACTCTTACTCAGCCTGCTGGGAAGGGCTCAGGGGGATGGGCCCCTCAAGGGGAAAGCACGTTACTGAGGTGTGAAAAAGAGGAATTTCACAGAGGGAAGAGAAAAAATAATCATGGAGGAAGAGGAAGGTAAAGGAGACAAGGGGGGTCACTGAACCAAGCTGGCTCTTCCCAAACACTGTTTTTAGTGGGAGGAAGAGAGTTGGAAGGACCTTTGATCTCCCATCTAGGAAAGTCAGAAGGGATTAAGGGCAGACTATGGGAAATCCGGGAGTGTAGCAAAGAAGGGCTAGACAGGAGAATTAAAGCATATAACGGTGTTTCAAAAGGAATCATTTCTGTAAGCTGCCCTCATTTTTTATTGTTCTGGTTTGAGCAAGGGTTAGAATGCAAAATGCAGATTACATCTGTGTCAGACACAAAGATACACTTGGGACCTGATGATTTTTGCACTGGAAATTTCACCCTTCTTTAGAAAACGATTCCTAGGTAGTGTGATGATGTCTACTCGACTTGTCAAACCACGAGACATGGTAAGTTCAGTGCAAGTGACGTGAGGGCATGTAAGTGGGTGAGTAGGCCGAAGCCACCAGAGAGTCACTGGGAATGTGCCTGTGCAAGTGAGGCATGAAAGGGGTCGCTGGTCCTCAAAGGCATGGAGCGCAGCTCTGGCAGGCTCATCACATCACCAAAATGAGGTCACCAGTCTGGCAGAGTGGCACTCTGTCTTTTGGCTTAAGCCACACCTGACAGCTTGTTCAAAACGCAGAATCCCTGGGCCTCACCGGGCAGGGGCCTAGGAGACTCTGAGGACCACAGTTAAGGGTACTAGGACACTATAAAGAGCATTACTCTTCTGAGTCAGGCCAACTCAGAGAGGCAACTTTTCAGTGAGTCGCTCTACAGCCCTCTATGCCTCAGTTTCTCAATTTATGAAGGGGAAGATAACAAGGCTCACTTCACGAGACTGTTATAATTCAATAGACAAAATGTTTAAAAGCCTTGTACCTAGCACTGATGAGGCCCTCAAATGTCCACCCCTCTCACCCTCCTTTGTGAATTTATACCATTCAGGAAGGAGGCGGTTCTGGTTATCTCTAACTAGGGAAAAATCACTTGCCTGGCATATTAAAAATATGTAGGGAAATATTTTACCTATGAATGAGAATATTTAAACATGTCATTATTCTTAACAAACAATAATTATTAGGTGCTTTTATTTCTTCATTAATCTGATTCACTTAAAGAATTTTATCAAGTTATATTAGTATGGGTCACTGTACATATTTGAAAATTATATAATATTACATCCTAAATTTCAGATTTTTCCCCAGTTCACACAGACCTTAGTTAATTGGAATGAACAAAGTTTTACCATAGTTAGCTTTTACTAGACTCGGCTTTACCCAGAATCCCTACTACTCTCTACAAAAATTTATAAAGAATGTCCAACGAGGTAAGAGGAGTCAGGGAAAAAGGCTTCAATCCATGCTCTGCCAGTCATTTATAAGACGATAGCCATCCTAAATCTTAAGATTTTCACATATAAGATACTGGGTACTTTCCATTCTCTATCATAAAGAACACTCATACATACACATTCACAGGTGCCTGTATAAACATGCTCACTATAGCATCGTTGGTACAGAGGAAACCTGGAAAGGACTGGAAGTTCTAAACAAACAGTGAGACAGCCAACCTATTTGAGCAGTCCTCAGAGGTTAAAAGAAATGAGCTACCCCTGAGGGAAAAGACATGGACAGTCTCCAAAACATAACGCTGAGTGTGAATGGGCTGCAGAATGGCAGGTGAGGAAGACACAGGTGTGAACCACACTCAGACACACCCATGGCACTGGTTTCCACGGCCGGCCCCATCAAACTGATAAGTGGGAAATTTCTGGTGGGAAGGGTAGGGATCGGAGGGACGAGTGTAGGCTAAACTTAGCCTTAATCTAGAAATCTTTCCCAAGAAGACCGTATTCACATCTTGCTGAGGCAATAAAATATTAATTTAAAAATCAACATTAATTGTACAAAACCAACCAGTCTGAAGCATAATGGGGTAACCAGTTAGAGTCTGTTTGCTCTGAGGAAGCAGCCCGCAGAGCATTCCAATGGTCGCAGCTCAATTGGGTAAGTTGTATTTTACAACAGATAATGATTTAAAAATGTCTTATCATTTACAGAGGGATTTGTTCCTCTTTGCAAGCTAGTTGCTGTAAACCTTCTTTTTAAAAAGCCGCACCACTTACAGGAGCCCTAGTGGCCACAAATTAGTATTTAAAAAGTCAAAAATAAAGAGACTCCACACAAATATTTGTTTTAGGTCTATATTGCCATTAATTCTTAAAATCTAATGAATATGAATTCTGGAACAAAGCTCCTGATCACAATTTATAATTTATTTTAGCCAAAACTATTCAGATGGATTGAAAATAGCTGGGAGACTTAATGGAAAACACTCAAAAAAGGTGACTGTTTGGCAGAATTCTCCAAGCCCCAGAAATCATAGATGTGGCTCTTGTCTAGCTAGAGTTGACAGCAGGCCATCCCATCCTGGCTGGGTGACAGGAAGCAGCACAGTCCCACTTCATGGCACATGCTGGTTTTCCTTAGGACCATGGCACACTCCATGGTCCCAGTGACAGCAGGAAGCTTATGTTATATAAATTGTGTCCCATGTTACACAGAAGAAATATGGGTAGAAATAGCACCTGTATTAATGGGCTCATCTGCTCCATTCAGGGAAAGAAGGGAATTTTGAGAAGAGGCAGAAGAAAGGGTTCATGGGTAGCGCCATCTGCTCTGAGGGCCCACAAGGTGGCAAATCCCACTTCAAAGGGATCCCAGAAAACTTACGGGTAAGTGTACATTCAAAGTGTGAGTTTAAGTGCAATCTACAGAAGTGAGAAAAGCTTCGGAACTAAATTTCTGAAGTCCCCTATGAAAAAGATGTCCCTTTGGAGGAAACAAATGGCAGATTCTCTGCTTGTGACTGGGACCTGACCAATTAACACAAGGAGGAGAAACCTCATTTCTTTTAAATATCAAGGCCATAAACTAAGCTGTTGAGCATGTTCTCATATAACTAAATGGCAAATGTTATTCTTTATAATGAAAGTGAAACTTTATAATGGCTGAACACAATTTATGTGAAAAAAGTAAAAATATAATATATTTGCCTTTGGAAACAAAGGCTAGAAGATTATACATCAAAACAATACGTTCTTTGGTTCAAAGGATCATGGATGGCTTTGTTGCCATCCATTTTAGTATTTTCTACAATATGCACAATTTTATTTATTTATCAACACATACATACATAGATACACAGATACCACAATAAACAAAACTTCATACTGCCTTTTTAAAGCAAATGCAGCACATTTCAGAACTTTTTATTGCACTTTTAAATCTTTAGAGCCATTACTGCCTTGTCTACATCCTCTAAGAGTTGCTCACATTTTCCCAGTGATATATATAAAGTTCTGACAATTAAGTTTGTAAACTTGTTGCAACGCTGTTGCTAACCTTTTTATATCAGAGGGATTATTCATTAGGAATTTGTACCAACTGGACAAACAGTTAACCAAGTTGACTATTTATTTGGAAGTGTTGAAGAGGCTGCATGAAAAAGTTAGATGACCTGAATTTTTCGCCAACAATTTATGGCTCTTGCATCATGACAATGTAACTACCACCTCACACCGCACTGCCTGTGAGGGAGTTTTTAGCCAGTAAACAAATCACTGTATTGGAACACCCTCCCTACTCACCTGATCTGGCCCCCAGTGACTTCTTTCTTTACCCGAAGATAAAGGAAATACTGAAAGGAAGACATTTTGATGACATTCAGGACATCAAGGGTAATATGATGACAGCTCTGATGGCCATTCCAGAAAAAGTTCCAAAATTGCTTTGAAAGGTGGACTAGGTACTGGTGTCAGTGCATAGCTTCCCAAGGGGAGTGCTTCGAAGGTGACCATAGTGATATTCAGCAATGAGTTCGCACTTTGTCATACCCCATATACATATAGAGTTTAAGCACCCTGTTGAGATTAAGACTTATGTTTGTCCTACTGACTAGATGGAAATAGGGAAAGTGTTGGATAGCTCAGCTGGACTGCTGGGGGAGCCAAACAGAAGACAAGCATGGCCATTTTGGCACTGAGATGAACAAATTCCAAGTTGTAGGCAAAGAGATGGGACTTCCCTTGGCCTAATGTTCTCTAGGTTTAAAGGAAGTGGGAATGTCAGCCAACCTCACTAACTGAAAAAATCAAGAAAAATCCCGCAAAGGGCAGTGAAAGGGTGAATCCTAAAGTCACTGCACTGCCATATGCAAAGTGGATCTACAAATTATGAAAATGCACTTTGTCATTTTGGTTTCTTCCTCAGCTTTCTAACACATTATGTCTATGTCGCTAATCCACATGTCATGGAGCACAGGGGATACGTCAGAGTTTTGCATAGCAAATGTTGCATTAAAAACTGCACTGCACCTGAACCATGTAATGCAGTGTACAAGGAGCAGGGGAACTGTTATATACAGTTAGAGAAACAGAGAGTGAGGGATAGACGGGTAGTTCATGGACACCTCTGAGAAGCCATGGAAAGCAGAAGACTATGAGAGCTTGATGAGGGGCTAGTCTTAGATACCCAAGAGGATGAGGCTACTCCTGATTTTCATCTCAGACCCCAGTCGCCTTCTCTCTTGCTTTATACGTAATGCTAAATGCAGGACCTAAAATTATAGCTGACTATAACTCAGTAAACTCCTCATTAGGAGTTTATATTAAGGAAGTAATCAGTGTGTCTCAAAGATTTACATAAGAGATGTTTAACACAGCATTTTAAAAGATAACAATTGGAAACAATATGAACTTCCATAAATGGAGTACTGAGCAAACTGATTGTGATATCAGTAAGATGAAAAATTATGAATCCATTAAAAATGAGTACAGTGAAAAATATTTAATGTTGTAACAAAATGGTAATGTTATAAGACATGAAAAACAGGACCAAAACTGCAACACAATATAAACTCTTAAAAATACGTATATGTATATGTCACACACATATATCATACATCCAAAGCCTAGAAGGAAATGTACTAAAATTTTGTTTCTGAATTCCAGGATTAATAGGCAATTCATGCTCTTCTCAGTATTTTCCAAACTTCTAAATTTTACATATAATAGAGCTAGAATCATAAAGGGCTAAGCATGATTGAAAATTGCAGCCATATTGAGTGTGCTTAGACAATGTAGGTACTTGCTGGTTTTAGTGCAGTGCTAGATTTAAAAAAATAACTGGTATTTGTTCTAGCTCTTTCTTGATTCATTGACTGCCATTTCTACTCAAGTGTCTGTGCTACTAAATTACTGGGTCCATGGCTTTCATTGAAAATGGGATAAAAAGCTATTAGAGCCTCTCTCAAGCAAAGCTGCACATATTGTGCATATACTCTCGGGCAGTCTCAGGAATGGTGACGAGTGACCTTGAGAAGCCCACTCTTTTGGGGCCTGTGATCCTCAGGTTAAGTCACCCTTGTCCAAGCACATCACTATGGTGTTAGATGCAGTTCCTAGGGTGAGGTTCACATCAGCCCACAGTGTGCCTCTAATAAGGGCAGCATATGTCAAATACTGTATCTGCAAGTAGAAGAGACAATGAGAAGGATGAAGCAGAAAGGGAAACGTTTCATTGGTTGCTTCTCCCCCTTCTTTCAAGGTCAAAAGAGCACATCTTAAAAAAAATTGAGGAGAGCAAGTTCATTAAAAAAAACACCAGAACACTAATATTTATTGCTGAAAATGCTGCCGCATGAAAAATAATGAACCAGGGCTGGCCGAGTGGCGCGGTGGTTAAGTGCTGGCTTGGGACGCCAGCGGCCCCGGTTCGGGTCCCACATATGAGAGTCAGTGACACTGCCTTCAAAAAAAAAAAATAATGAACCTTATAGGTAATGCTTTTATTGGGGAGGGGGAGTAGTATGATGATGGAGCAAAACACTAAGAGATCAATGGGGTACAGGAAAAACAGTGTGAGAAAAATCTATGATTTCCCCAGAAATGCAGAATGAATGATTATTTAACTGCAAACCTGTGGCTCTAAACAGTTAATATCAATGACCAGTAATCCTTCTAAAGAAAGCCACCTACAACATTGCCAACTAGTGTTTTTGTTTGTTTTCTGTGTTTAACACATAATATATAAACCATGAAATACATTTAAACTGCCCTTGCCCTACCAATAAGATGCTTAAGGACAGTCCAGAGAACTGGAAAACATAGGTACAGTCAACCCTAACTTTTTCCACTAAGGGCAGGAAGGAAAACGGAGAAAATACAATCACTAATTTAATTAACTAAACTGTCCTAAGCTACTACTATGTGCTAGGAGTTGGCATGAAATAAAACAATGAAAAAGATCTACAAAGGCCTATTTTCTCAGTGCTCCTGTTTTGTGCAGAAACAGAAAATAAACAACTTGGCCAATAATTTCAGAGTGATAACCTGGGTGAGGGAGGTGAAGTAGGATAATGGAACACGCTGTGTCTGGGAGGCAAACTACCTATCCTGGGTGTAAGCACGTCTTTCTTGAAGAGACAGTATTTGAAGTAAGACCTAAATCATGAGAAGGAACCAACTGTGAGACTATTCACCCATACAAGATTTAGTGAGCTCTGCCATATGCCGAGCGAAGCATTACTGAGGAGATAAAGGTAAATCAGACGATGCCCTGACCTAGATGAGTTCATAGTCTGCCTTAAAAGAGAAAGAAGCGAAGTAACAGTTATAATTCAGTGTGGTTGGTGATAAGTGCCATGATAGAAGGAAGCGCTATTGCTCCTGGGAGCATGAGAAATGAAAGCTAATCCAATGTGAAGAAGGGTGGGAGGGGCTCAGCTAAACACTGAAGGAGGGCCAGCATTGAATCATGGGGCTGGGGGAGCTTGGCAGCAACTGCTGTCATTGATGCTTGATTGCATAATGATGCTGACTGTTGTTTAAGGCTTTTTTGAAGCTAAATCAGTGTGCCAGCATAAACTCAAGGCCAAGTTTAAACTAGAGTACACTTTCATTGAAGGACCTTACAAACACTATACGTCACAAAACTGAATCCATAAAACAAAATGAAAAATGGTTCTAGTTTAAACTTGTTTGATGTTTTTTCTCCTTCTTCTGGCCAAATATCACCATCAACCTTGTGGTATAATTTTTCAATGTAAATATGATACCAGCTGCCAAGAACAGGAGCATCAGACCTGATGTCTCCAAAAAGATGAAGACATTCTTTCTGTCAGGGACCTCTAATGGTCATTATGATATATGATGGCCATCATCATTTAGAGAGAGGTGGTTGGACTTCAGATGTCCGGAATAAGTAGCTCCCAACGCTGTGCCAGTTGGCATTTTGTTAGGAAGATTAAGAATATAGCTGTACAGCTTTACAGCTACGGAGAAGTCTGCTCCAATTACACAGTATGTATAGCCTAATAAATATGTCCTGAAGAAAAATAAATGGTCTGTGAGGCTGGTGATTGTTAACAGCTTACAGAACCTTTCACCTCAAAGTCATAAGCTTCAACTGGCACAGGTGAAGAGAGACCCAAAGTCATTAATACTTTGGGCTTCTCAAAAATCTAGCTAAGAGGGCCAGCCGAGTGGCTCAGTTGGTTAAGAGCTCACTCAAGAGTGTGAGTTGAGCTCTGAGCAACAGCAGTTTGATGCCCAGCCCAAGCTGAGCTGTCGCTGAGCTGCCAAAAGGTGGCAGGGTGGCTCAGCTATAAAACGAAAAAAGATAAAAAATCCAGCTAAGATAGATGAATTGCCATCATGCAATTCCTGAGAGATAAATGGTCATATTAGAAAAAGTGTCATTGAAATAGCACAGATAGTCCTCTTGTTGGTGGCTCTCAAAAACATGTGAAATATGCCTTGAAAGGTTGAAAACTCAGCTTCTTCTCTTTTCATTTCTAAAAAAATTAGTCTTCAAAAGCAAGGGCTGAATGCAATAATAACTAGCAAGTACTGGGAGCTTGCCTTTGACATATGTACTCCTCATAATAGCTGTGTGACTGAAGTACTAATAACATCCCTATTTTACAGAGGAGAAATTTGAGATACTGATGATTAAATAACATGGCCAAGGTCACATCATCAGGTGAGCAGCTGAGAGGAGAGCTGGTCTAATGCCAAGCCTGTGTTTTTTAACACTGAACTGTACAGTCTATTCAAAGGTGCTTAATCTATTTTTGGATCATAACCCACTATAAAGGAAATAAAACAATATGTTTGTACATGCAAAATACATCCACAGAAAATTCTTCATACAGCTTCATGGAATACATGGATATCAATCTATATAGGTCAACAAGGAATCCTGGACCCATAATTGTGATGTAGATTTAGGAAGAGTTTCCTTTCTACAGATAGCATGGAAGACTATGCAGAGTCAATCAAGTTCTTCACATGTCTGATATTTTACTCCAGTACCTAAATCATTTTTTACTCAAGGCTACATATGCTAAAATATAACAAGATGGGTCTCTGATTTTGGGATAATGAAGCAAGTCTTTAAAGCAACAGAACGAATAGGTTGGTTGGCCACCAATCCTTATGAAGTAGTTTCAAAAGTGGGTAGGAACTTTAGCTAGGTTGCAAATGTGTTCAGACAGTACCTAGTACAGGATTTTTTTTTTTTTTAAATTAGGGGTAGGCAAAAGATGTAGTGAGTCAGTAGAGTGAGTTATGACATCTACTGTCCAGAAGGGGAAAGGAAAAGCACTGTCAACTTAAAAAGACCACAACTTTGTCATGATGTACCTACTACAAGGTCAATTTTTCTTTTCTGGGGAATATTTCTACCAAGATCTACTTTTTATGGGTGGATTTAAGCCAGTTTCTCAAACGGTTCCCGGAAATCCCTCTAACTCTAGGTGGGTTGAAAATACTTATAATTAGGGTGTTTGGGCATAGGGTGTTACCTCAGTCTATAAATGCTTCTATCTCTGAGAAAGACTCCCCAGCAGCCAGACTGATGGCTTGCCTTTTCTACCATGTATCCTTCAGATCTGTCACTTTCTGTGCAAATGCTTAAGGGTTAGCCCTGCTACCCATTCCGCTTACAACAACAGTCCATCGAGATCTCCCTGGAAAAGACATGTAGCTGGGAGGCTCCTAGGCAGTGCCTCCAAAGTCAAAAGTTTGACTTTTAGCTGCATAGGATGTATAGGGGGGATATGAAACAAAAGCTCAAAATAGCTCATTGCAAGAAAAAGCCCCATAATGATTCCTTTTCTGGGTTGGAAAAGCAGGATGCTGTGTGAGCCCTATTTTAAGGTCACTAGCCCCAAAGGGAAACCTATCACTGTAATTGGTGCTGAGATGTTTCTAGGTTAAAAAATATTTTAAAAAAAATGCCAGGATCCTTTAATTCAGGATTACGGACTCTTAGAATGATGCTTATCCTGCCTGCTTATTTTTAGCAATCTAAGTTAGGCACTGAACCAAGAAAGAGAGCCAGGAGAGTATCCCAAATCTTATCCTAATGGAAAAACAAACCCCTGAATATAAGGTACTTCTCAAAGCCTTTTGTCTCTCCTACCACATATATCTCCAAAATGTATCCTGAATCCATCATGTCTTTCCATCTCCACTGCCACCGCCTTTTCTTTCTTAAATGGCAACAAAAGCCTAAAAACTGGTCTTTCTGCTTTATTCTTCATCCCTTTTAATCCATTATCTACACAGAGGTCAGAGACATCTTTCTACAGCACAAATCAGATTACATGGCTTCCGGGATACATGTCCTTATGGCTTCCCAACACAGTCTCAATGAAACGCAAACTCTTTTTTCTCCGTCCCACAAGCCCTTCCTAATCTGACCCTGCCTACCGCTTTCATGTGATTTCCGACTACTCTTTTCCCTGCCCATTCGCTCCAGCCAGCCTGGCACCCTCCACTTCCGGGCTAATGCCTTTCATTCTTCGGGACATGTCCACTGGCTGTTCCTTCTGCCTGGAACACCGTGCCTGCAGATCAATGTGTGGGTGGTTTCTCATCACTCAGCGCTCTCCTCAATGTCACTTCTTCAGAAAAGCCGTCCAGGAATACAGGCCATCAGCAGATCTGAAGTGACCCTTCTTGTCACGCTTTATTCACACAGCGCAGTTTCTTTGTTTTCATAGACTGTCTGACTCTCTAGAATTATTTTATTTGTTTACTGTTTATTGTTATCATTTACTTGTTTACTATCTCCATTTCATGGACCTAGTCTCTTATTCTAGGGCTAGTCCCTAGAATTGTATCTGGTCTCCAATTCAATACATACAGAGAGTGCCAAAAAATGTATACACATTTTAAGAAAGGAAAAAACTATTAAAATTCTAATACTCAATATATACCAATAACAAAAGATGAATACAAGTCACACCTGATTTCTGCAATTACAAGAGGTGCTCAAAGTGGTTACTATCAGCGCCCAGACACTTCTGATTACAGTAAACTACTGCTTGAGCAACTGCTGACCGAAGTGTCCACATGTATACATTTTTGGGGGCATATCCCCCCCACCTCCTGGTATCTTTTGAATAAATGTGTGAATGTGTGGAGCTTATGAAGCAAGTTTGTATCTGGAGGGGTTCAGGAAGAGCTGATGAGGGCCAGAGGAGGGGCGGCTGGGCCTTTCTTTTGATCACCATCATGTTGCTGTGCCTACTTCACAGCTCTTGATCCTTGGGCTGCTCCTTGATTGATTGGTGAGTTATCACACTCAGCTCAACTCACCACAGCCTCCCTGCACACAGTGAGGAAGGTTCCACTGTGCCACCTTGTGTTCTAAATTCCCATCACAACAGATGGCTCAAGTCCAGAATTCACTGAAAGCTCACAAAGAAACCCCAGGCCCTATAGCTCTCAGCCCCAGCCAATGGATATGTTCTCAGGAATTCTACGAGAGTCTAAATAATTCTTCAGTTAAAGATACCATTATGTCTTTCCTTGGAAAAGCAACTTTTATGACAAAACTGAGTTAAAAGACTCCAATGCCTCACTCTTCCCCACAAAAAGCAAACAAACACGGATGAAAAACAATATTTCAGGTCCTTTTTTCCAGCCAAATCCATAAATCTCTTGAGCAGGTTTACAACCTCACTGGTGTGACAATCACTTTTCTGTTGCAATGTAATTTTGCAAAATAGGAGGGAAATTTTCCCGTTTGCTCCATAAGAGCATCTATTATTTAGCCATTTCAATTAACTTTATTACCAAACTGCTTAATTGTGACTGAAGCCACCCCTGGCAACATATAAAACTGTATTCCAATCTCTTAAATTTAGGAAATCGTATTAGCCTTAGGAAACACCAATCATGGTTAAAACCCAGGCAGGTGATCGATGTGGGAATCCTACAGCACTGCATTATTCAGTGTCTGGAAGTCAGACCCAAAGAGCCATTTATCGGAGAGTCAGGTTTTTGCAAAGAGCAAAGGACACATGATGAGCAGTCCCATTCATCTCCCATGGAGATATTAAATATCTTCAAAAACCTCTTGCTGAAACAATATCTGAACTGGTCTAAGTGATTATGTGAATTATAGAGGGGAAAAGAAGTGGTTTCCTTGACTTTGTCAATTTCTAATGAATTGCTGCCCAGATAACTATGAGAAGCAGCAGAGGCTTATGCCTTGTTCAACTGTTAAGATTTCAGGTTCCAGTGAGTCAATACTCATTTTGCCAATTGAATTTGCTTAAAGACAGAATATGGGAATAGGTTTTGCCCCCCGCCACACACCAGCAAACACACTGTCCCACTCGGGATAAATCTCAATTAATAATAACTTTTATAAGTCAAGTACCTTTAAGATGGAGGGAAAATTCAAGAACTGCAAGGCTATGTCATGAAATATTTTATCTGGGAACCAGATGTATCACAGGGCACTGCCTTGAAGGCGTACTCTGCATTTTGGGCAGGGAAGAGGAAGTAATAGAAACTCACACTGGAAATGAGATACATGCTCGTTCACCTGGGAAGCATTTACAGTGAGGAAGATGCTTAAGTATCTAACAGTGGAGATTGAACGCTAGGATATCTTTGCTTTCTCTCCTGTCTGATTTTGGCTGTTTCCTGTTGCTTTTTCTAGGTAAATGAGGCTTTAATCAAGCTTAGAGTCAACGCAGATGGAGAAGTGAATGCAAGCAAATAAACTTGAAAAGGATTTTTAAAAGCTGTCTATGTTTTTGCTTGTATGTATAAGAAATCAGACATAGATAATCTGGGGTATCCTGTGCACAGTGAATGTGCACAGTTCACCCTATTATTCTTCCTTCTTAGGACAAAAGAAATTCGTGCTAGAGTGTGACCAATAAAGGTAGCATTACATATGGGCAACACATAGCACAGTGATGAATCAAACCCTAGACCTGAACCTAAACTCAGCTTCTCCCTAAGAGGCCCTGGAAGCAACAGTCAGAGAAAGAGGGGCGTTCCCATTGCCTTTTTCCCAGTTTGGATTCCAGACCCCCACTCTCACATTACTTCCGTGCATCCTCCCTTCTATCCTGTTTCCCCAGCCTCCTGAGGGCCTCCTGTCCTGCAGCAGACATTCCTAGATTTTAAAATTTATGGACCAGCACATTTGTGTAAAATAGACTTAAACAACTGATCATAATTTGCCAATTCCTTATTTTGCAAACTAGGAACATTAAAAAGGGAGAGACAAATAATCAACTACCATTCCATAAGTAAAAGCAGAAAAAAGAGAGGAAGGATAAAATCTACAAAGCAGCATTCTTCACTTTGGAAAAACTTAACTTCATGAAAACCTACTATTCTGTCATGATTTTTCTCATTTCACTGTTTGCTGAAAATCATGCCATCACAGGCCAGAAGGAACACATCTCCACTACCTTTTCCCTGAAGGCTTCTCCTTTTTGTATTCCCTTTTCTCGATCCTGGAAAATTACACTACCAGTATTGAAAACAGTAGGCCCACCTGAGTATCTCCACCACTTCCTTTCTCTTAAGCCCCATCCAATCTGATGGACCAATAAACCCTCCAACTGGGACAGGGTGGCACTGTTTGTATGCACCCTTGTCTCATCTCATCCTCACTCTAGTGCAGAGGAAGGTACAGTTCCACCCATATTTCAGATGATAATGCAGAAGCTTAGGGACATTGCCCATTGCCCACTGCCACTGCCACTGCCCATTGCTAGCTAGTGGCAGAGAGGAGGTCCGAGGGGAGATAGTGACAACTGGCCAAGTTGCTAATTCTATTACTGAGGTGATGCAGAAGCAATGACTGAGAACAGGGAAATTCTCATATGAAATTTCTTCTAAGTTCTACAAAAAATAATACATAAACTGATTTCATTTGCACTTAAAAAAATAAAACAAAGCATTTCTAACAAGCAAAAACAAGATGGGTGTCAAAAGGGTTAAAGCAGTGGTTCTCAATCAAGGCTGACATTGCTCTTCAGGAGACACCTGCCCTGTCTGAACATGCCATTGGATATTACCACCAGAAAGGAGGAGAGGGTACCACTGGCATCTAAAGAGGGGAGGCCAGGGAAGCTGCTAAACAGCCTGTGAAGCGCAGGACAGCCCTCCACAACAAAGAATCATCCAGTCCATGGTATCAATAGTGCCTAGTTTAAGAAACTGTGATAAAAAAAAAAAGCTGCCTCTTCCTCCTCCAAACGCTACAGTCTAAGTGAAAATTGCTTTGCAGGGGCAAACTACATAAACAGAGTCCCATTAATGCAGTCATTTCCCACTTTGGTAAATGGTATCTATGGCAAAAGTAACCACAGAGGACATTTTAAAATTTAGAAACAATGTAGACATTCAAGGAAGCATAGATCTAATTCCAACTATCTCCAAATGATTTAAATAAAAAACAACAACCTGATAAGTGTTTATGTAACTATAAGAAAGCTTTTAAAATACAGCTTTTAGAGCAATACATCATGCTAAGCCCCCTGAACATACCAACTGCCCAAATAAAAGTCTAATAAAAACACAGGTTGCTGAATGAGATGAGTTGATAGCCAACAACAGGGATAGAAAGGGAGTGCCTCTATTAGAGTTTCATCATTGGTCCACGATACAGTGTCCTAGCTATTATGGCTGTTACTCTATGATATAGTGCAAAGGACCGTTTAAACAACTTTGCCTCAAACATTACAATGACAAAATTAGTATATTAGAATTTTTCATTGCAAAGGTAATGTACTAGGTGAGACTTCCAGAAAAAGAATTAAGCAAGAGAAAATGGGGAGGATGTGATTAATCACACTATTTTAAATGTTTACTTGCATGTCATTCATCTACAATGACAGAGTAGCACAGGGCTGGAGTGCACTGAATGAAAGAAAGAATGAATATTGTTTACTGCATATGGTGAGAAACAAAAAACATTTAGAACACCAGAAACACACAAAGAAACAGGAGTTTGAAATAAACCTAGGTAACAATTTGGCACCCACACATACAAAAACCATGTTGCACATTGCCAGGATAAACACTTGTATGGATTCAATGCTATTTTTGAAGAAATTAAGATTCTACCAAGGAACTTTCTGAACCAAAAAAAGGATTATGTTCACAAATAGGGGACATGATTAATATCTGAGCAGGAATACAAATGGGAAATACCAGGTAAGATGTCAGCTGGGGAACTTTTTAAAAATCTGCAGGAGGCAATGAAAAGACAGATTCAATAAAAAGCATGGTGAGTACTTAACTCCAGATGGTGGTAAAGAATGTGTGATATAATTTGAGGGCAGGGAAGGAAGGTGGGAAAAAATTACATATATTAAACTCTCTGCCTCAGATAACAGTTCTGAAAATGTTCAGAACTGAAAAAAACTTAGACCAGACTAGGGGATAGGAAGATACCCTTGCAATACAGAGAAACTCAATGAAATAAGGCTGCGAAACTAGTATCAGAATAGGAAAAAGCTGTCATAACAATGTTCCTCATAGCAAAGGCTTTTCACATAGGAGACACCATCCAAAGAAGGTGATAATTCCTAAATTGATTTTCATATGGAATCAAAGTAAAGGTAGACAATAAATTCCAAAGTTCAGAAAAAAGTATCTGAAGGTATCTTGTTTCTTCTGTTTAAAAAGATGTATAAATTAAACCAAAAAGAAAGGAAAAGTAGCCAGTTCCTGGAATTTTGAGATGATGGTGGTAAAAAGTAACTCCCAGGAGATGGGTCTATGGCAGGTCTGTATCCCTCTCTTTGCCTCCCTGCATACTGTCTTTGGGTCTCAAACTCAGCTGCAAGTGGGGCAAAGGGCAGGTGTTATCCAAGAGGGTGTCAGGTCAGATAAAAGGGAACAGCAGGCCTGTGGCCAATTGGAATTGTGGGTGCCAACTAAATGCATTCAAATTTAAGAATATTTTTTAAAAGAGTTTACCAAAAACATAAATAGATCATGCCCAATACCACCCATGGACCATCAGTTCACAACTCTAACTCCTTCCTATACACCAAAGCTGTAGTCTAGTAGTTCTCAACAGAGAGCTATCTTGCCTGTCAGTGGACATTTGTCAATGTCTGGAGACATTTTTAATTGCCACAATTTTGAGGGGGGCGGGAGGTGGTGTGGAGGCAGGGAAGCTGTTAAACATCCTACAATGCATAGGACTGACTCCTGCAACACAGAATTATCTGCCCCACATGTCAATAGTGCTGAGAATGAGACACCCCACTCTGGCCGCACGTCATTTAAAGACTCCATTGGAAGCCCTGTCTTCTCTGATTCACTTCTTGTCCAAATCTGTACTGCACAGATTCAGATGACATGTTACTGCTGGTAATAGTCCTTCATTAGTCTTATCTCGCTAACCTGTGAGCACCCTGTTTCTCTCTCCTGATCAGAGCTGTGCACAAAGAAAGTGTTCAGTCCTTGATTAACGCCAGGAATGGGTCAACAGGGAAAAAGGCTTGTCGCAAACATTATTAGAACTATGAAATTAAATAGAAAAGAAAAACAGCTACAGTATAACCTCAACTGATTCTGCCAACAGGAAACCTCAGATATAGAAATTTCAAGTTTACTTTTAGGAGAAAAAAAAGAGTGAATAAATCTAGTCCCATTTTCTGCACAGTTTACAAATACTGTCCCAAGGGCCAACCCTTCCTCTCATATGCTGGGCCCGGTTTCCTCCCTCCTCTTAAAGACCTCACTCCTTTAGGTGTTTCCTCTTTCTCCTCAGCAGCTCCAGTTTCTCTGTCTTCTGAACTATTTCTATCAGCACACATAAATGATGAAGGATCTCCATCTTAAAAACCAAACCAAACCCTCTCTATTGACAGCTCTTCCCAGCTAGAACCACCATTCTCCATTCCACTTGACAGGGAAACTCATAAACAGCTTGTCTGAATCCCTACCCCACTTCCTCCTCTCTTCCCACTCCAGTCTGCTGCATATGCACGCTTCACAGAATTGGGTCTCAGACACAGGTAGTGTTTCCATCCTCATATGCCTCCTGATGCCATCCCCACAGCTCAAATCTTCTTGAGACGCTTTCTTCTCTTGGATTTGTAATACCGAATTTCCAGTTTACACTGGCTGTTCCATCTTGATCTCTTTTACTGGTCCCTCCTGTTTAGCCTGACCCCTGAGTGGTGATAAGCCCAAGCGTTCCATCTTGGAGCCTATTCTCTTTCTGCTCTTTCCCTAAGTAATCTCATTCAGCCCTATGGCTCCAAATACTGGATACATGAGTATTTTACTTTTGTGAATATGGTCTACAATGAGAAATACACTTTATTTATTTATTCATTTATTTACTTCAGGGCAGTGTCACTGGCCCTCACATGTGGGACCTGAACCGGGGCCGCTGGTTTCCCAAGTCAGCGCTTAACCACCGCACCACTCGGCCAGCCCGAGAAATACACTTTATAATACATTCATCCACATATACACATTTGTATGTGCGTATGTATGTATACACACATACAAGTATATGTTTTGTGAAAAAGTACTTATCATTACTAACTATAATGTACTCTGATTGTTTCTATTCTATTTGACTTTCAAGAGAAACACTGGTTACAGCCCAATATGTTGGGTCACAGCTCACAGCTTGTAGAACACTCATTGATAAGATAATGACTCATACATTTATATCTCTCCTGCCCTAACCTTGCTAACACTGAACCCCAGGCAGACAACCACCTACGTTTCTGCTCCATTTAGATGTCAAATGGACATTTCATAATTAACATACCTGAGAAGGCGCTCTTGATTCCAGAGTTCGAGACCCACCCACTCCTACCTCAGTATCCAAATCTTCACAGATGGCTTCTCTGTCTATCCAACTGCCTAGGCCAAAAACCCAGGGGTCATTTAGGCTCCTCCCCTTTCCTTTCCTTCTTCGGCGGTGGTTGGCAAACTACAGCTGTGGGCTAAATACTGTTTTCTTGGGACACAGCCAATCCATTTGCTTACATATCGTCTGCTACAAAGGCAGAGTAGAGTACAGGTGACTGAGACCATACAGTCTACAAAAGTAAAACATTTACCATCTGGCCCTTTTCAGATAGAGTTTACTGACCTCTACTCTATAGTAGTCAACCTACCATGTCCTACCGACTCTCCTAAAATCCCTCACTCATCCCAAATCCCCCACTTCCCTGTCTCTACTATAATCATTCTAGACCAAGCTGCCAATACCCTTCTCAAACCACAGCAATGGTCCTAATAGGTCTCTCCCCTGCCACGCTTGAGCCTCTAAAATATATTCTTCACACATACACCAGAGGAAATGTCTAAAATATAATGAGCTCTGGCCCCTTCACGGCGTGAAGCTGGACCCACAATGAAAATGGAATTTGAGTTCTTGATCCTGGTCTCCAGTCTTTGAACTCCATCACTACTTCCTGTGCTCACCATTCTTTATTCACATGATCTTCTGTTCTATTTCTTTCTTGGTGCCTTTGCACTAACTGTCTCTTCTTCCTGGAATGCCATTCCCTTCCCTGTGGTCACTCACATCTCACTACCTAATCGAAAGCAGTCTTCGCACTCCAACCCGTCACTCCCGCTCACTTCACCCAGTTTTATTTTCTTCACAGCACTTCTTTCTGGCTGACGTTTTCTTATTCATCTGTGTATTTCTGCCCTTTCTCTTCTTCCTCTAGAATAAAAGCTTCATGAAATCAGGCACTTGTTTGTTTTGTTTGCAGATGGTTCTACATATTCCCAGGCCAGTGCCTAGACAATTCCTGGCACATGATGTTAATGAATTTGTACCCCCCAAAAGGGAAAACAAAACAACTTCTTTACATTCAAATTCAGCCCTGTAAGTAGACGCAAAGAATGATAATTCTACAGCCTGTGAGCGATGCCAATAATTCTACCTTGAAATTCCTACACTGTTCACCATTCCTTAATGAGAATTATGAATCACACTTATAATAAACAATGCACAATAGCAAATAACTCAGTGCATTAAGTTTAACTTCAAGGAGGATGAGACATTACTTTACAGAAAGAAAAGCAGAACTTTTATGTGTGCCAAACACTCTGTATTATGAATATAATAGAAATAACACTGAAACCATCCAACCAAGTCTAAAACTGCATATAAATGTTAGAATAAATAGTGAAGCTTGCTTAGGTTTAAAAATTATAAGAACAAAACCCCTTAAAAAACTTTAAGGCCCAAACCAGAGCTCCTTAAGATGCTGAAAGTGAGGGGGTAATTTTTATGTTATATAATGAAAGACAGACTTGAAATAGAGACATTTTTATATTTATCTCATCTCTTGCTACAAGTCATCATCTCAAATATAAATATGACCTTACAGTCTATAAAAAAAATTCTCAAACAAAATCCTTGATAACTTTAAACCATGACAATAAACAGAACTAGCAACTTACAGCTGCATGAAGAATAAAGGCCAGAAGGCTCCTTGCTAGCACATGCGATACTATGCTGTTCAGCCCGTGGGGCATGGGAGTGTTAGGAAGTTTGCTGATTCAACTTCAACAACTTTTAATACCTAGAAAGGTATTAGGCAGCATAGTGGATCTGACTAGAGGACTTGACTTCCAAAACTATTAGAAAACTTACCTAAGCACCACAGGTAAGCAGAAAGGTCAATGAGTTTGAGATACCAAATCAGATAAGTGCGCCAAGGACACTTCAACATCTTTTTAAAAGAGAGTTCTGACAAACTTTAAGTTGCCCGTAGCTCATGTAGCAGATTATACATTATTTTATATGGAAGGATTTAAGGTGAATTTTCCTTGTGTTTTAAAGTTTCTTCATCTTTTGGATTTAAGATACTTTACATAATAAGATAATTTAAATTAAGCTTCTTAAACAATGTCAGTCCAATATAAAAGATGATGTTTTTACTTCCTGGTTAGGTGGAGGTCCTAGAATTCCCATTAAAACTTAATAAGCGGTCTTTGTGGGACACAGCAGATTGCCCCAAGTGCTAATACTTTATGTCTTTTTTTTTTTTCAGCTGAGCCATCCTGCCACCTGTTGGCAGCTCAACGGCAACTCAGCTCGGGCTGGCATTGAACCGCTGTTGCTCAGAGCTCAGCTCGCACTCTTGAGCAAGCTCTTAACCAACTGAGCCACTCGGCCGGCCCTATAAGTCTTTTAAGTTCTCTGAGTCTCAATTCCTGGTGACCATCTAACATTTAGTAAACACATATAAAGAGCCTACAGCAGTGCCTACACATGGAAAGAACGGAATAAACAGAACCTATTATTATTATCTGTATTAAAAACAAATCCATTCACAATCAAGTTGCCATCCATTCCATATTTTTCTTTTATTCAAATGTATAAAAATAAAAATAAAATAATAGATATTCAACGTCGCACTTCTGAGGGTAAAATAATCAAAATCTCTAGAGCAGCACTAAGAACACTTTCTGTGAGGACTGAAATGTTCTATTAACTTCGCTGTCCAATATGGCAGACACGAGCCACATGTGGTTATTGAGCTCCTGAAATGTGGCCAGCTGGACCGAAGAACTGAATTTTACACTGCATTTAATTTTAATTAATTAAATAGGCACATGTGGCCAGTGACTACTGCATTGGATGCTGGGGAACATGCTTAATTGGACCAGAATATGGGTCACTGACGTGATTCTCCAGTACCTTGGCCTTAGACATGCCAGTCAATGCATTTCCTTGTCACAGGGAACAGTCTGCAACAGAGAACGTCAGCTTTGCAGGTAACCAGGCCTGGGCTGGGATTCAGGCTCTGTCACATTTCCACTGTGTGATTCTGAGGTAGTTAATCTCTTGGATGGCATTCATTTTCTCAGCTATAATAATAGTGCTCACCTCAGAAAGTTGCTGTTGAGGATTAGTGTTTATGAAAACAAAGGGCCTAATATTAATTCGTATTTTCGTTCTGTGAATGGAAAAGGGGCCACATGTTAAACCTGACAAGCTTGGAGACTGAAAATAACCACAGAAGATGGCGTGAACATAAAAATTCCTAACAAAGGTGGGCCATGGAAGGAAGCAACATCCTTGGCCTGTAGCTTCCTTGACAAAGGTCAATCTTTGCCTTAAGCCTGTCTGCCATCTTTTTGCATCTAAGATAACATACCCTTACAATATCGGAATATCTCTTTTTCCAGAACCCCCCAGGGAGCACAACCCATCACACCAGAGCTGGAAACTACAAAGTCCCTCACTGTTATCTTGTTCCCCAAAACTATCTCTATGTGCTGTAAAATGCTATTAATTATGCTGTACCCACCAATGTAAATGAAGTGTATCTCTCTCTCCATTTTACTTCTTATCCAATCCCAGGGATTTCCCCGCTTTGCTTTCTCCTACCCCCTTAATCTACAACCAGTGGATTTCAGGAAGCCTTCCTCCTTTTATTTTAATTTACTAAACAAGTTGCTAAACGGCCATTTTCTGGAGCATTTTCTCAATCAGTTGAGATTTTGCTTCCCGGCAATTGTCCTCAGTTTGGCTCAAATAAACTCAAATAAGTTTTCTCTTAGGCTGGATATTTTTCATCAACATTACTTGGCATAGTCAGGCAGGATTCCAAAGAAGCCTACCCAGGAGCACCCTGAGGACCCGGATTGGGTGCTTGGTACCAGGCAAGGGCCTACTGTGCCCCATCGGCTCTCTGCTTCGCAACGGGGGAACTTGGGTGAGTTTTTCTTGGAATTTTGGATCTCCCTGTTTTAAGGTAAGAGGCCATAACTTTATTTGAGTTGTTTCTAAATCCTGGAGGTGGCAGGGTTGAGATAACCCAGGTTAAGGACAAGAGTTAAGGTAACTCTTAGAGAGGAGAAAAAAATGTATGGCTGGTTTTAATTTTGGCTTTTCAATTGGAATTGCTTACTGCGAGTCCCAACAAAACTTTTGTGCCAGATAAATGAGAGTCTGAACTTGTTCAGCTCGGAAGATAAGGGGTGTTTACTCCCTCCAGCCTGAGTTTCGGGTATTCTTAGGTGACTAAGAATCTTTGTGGAGGTCTTTGAGGGTACCCCTCAAAACGTTCAGTGACCCCATAGGGATTTCCAAAACAACTGTAATTAAATATTTGACTCGTCCAGGGACGCGCACATAAAGGCTGGTTACCTAGTGCTCTGAGTCCTCATGGTTGTACTAGACAGCTGGGGAGAGAAACTGAGACACGTAAGAGGGTTGAAGTGACTCAGGAGGTGACAGCCCCTTGGAGCTCAACCCATAAACAGCACATTTCAACCCACTACATAATATCACTAGATATTTGTTCAGGCTCTGCAGATCTCAAAAGAAAACTAAAAATTAACATGGAAAATCGTGTCTCAAAGGCTGACAAGCTCCCAGACTCCAGTGCCATTATTCTCCTGCAGACAGAAGTACAGTTCCTAGGAGTTTTTGCAAATACTTACAGACATGGAAAGATTTATCTAGAAGTGATATCAACTTAAGATGGCCAAAATGGAGCTCTTTTGACATCTAAATTTTTGTGTGCACAATCAGAAAAAGCTGGCTTAAAAGTGAAACTAAATGGAATGAGAGGCTTACCTCAATTGGTAAATAGAAACCCCTGAAATGGTACAGAGAGATGTTCTTCTCTCTAGGAAGTTAGTTAAAAAAAAATTTTTGAGACTTCCTCTGAACTAAAGATTTCTGAAGTTGCTAAATGCCAACACACCACTTTATCCTCTCCGACTTTCCCAATATGTGCTTTACTTGCCCAGATTTGCTCTCCTTTTCCTCTGTCTCTCTTCTGCACCTCTGTTGCAGCTCCCTTTGCAGAGGACCTGGTCTTGGGTGGAGGGGAATCCGCAGTTGTATACAGGCAGAACTAAGAAATCTAGAGATTCCCCCAACCCTCTCTAGGGCCCTAATGAGTTCGCAAAAGAATTTCAATTAAGTGTTAGAACGAACTTATGATCCTAGCTTTTCTGTTAAAACACCTACTGGTTTCTGAGAGCAAAGCAGCAGAATTACTAAATAAGTTTTGCTAAGGAAACTCATGTACAGAAATCTGCTTTTATTGTAAAAAGTTGGGTCACCTTAAGGATTGTAGAAAACTGAAATAGGATTTAGAAATAAAAAAAAAAAAAGAAAGAAAGAGAGAAATACAAACAAGCATAGGGCTGCTCCAAGGACTCTGAGGGCATTTCCTCTTCTTACTAACACTGGGGCTACTTTATCTGTTAACACTGACTTAGTTGCCCTCCTCCTTGGCGTAAAGCTTCTGTACAATGGTAGGGACATCTATTAAACCAATGTGTTTTTAAATCAGAACCTGTTCCCTTCCAACTAGGAAATGTTAAGGGGCAACATCTAGTTTTACTACTCAAATCTGCCCCAACTTACCTGATAGTGTGAGACTTTCTAACCAATAATACTCACATTTTACCCTTCCTCCTAGAAGGGTAAAATGTATTTAGGACTACATGAATCAGACTGGGAAAATGATTTTAAAAGAAAGTACATGAGAGGAAACTAGTTTTAAGACTGGATATTTGTTACAGGATGTTCCAATGCAACTTCAGGCTTTTTCCAGTATAGATAACTGACAAGATTAAGTCAGCCACTCCTATTTAAATAACTATTGATAATACTTTTCCTCTACCTTATATTTGCCAATATCCCTTGAGGCCTGATACACTAGCTGAACTGCCTCATTATACAAGATTACCTTTAAAAGTGGGGGCTTATAATTGCTATTCCACCTGGGAAGATCAGAGTTTACTTGGATAGTAATGCCCAGGGGTGTACCAGAGAGTCCCACCTATTTCTCTCAGATACTAAAAGCTGATTTAAATAATGTTAAATTTCCCAGAAATTCTACTCTAATCCAATATGTGGATGATTTACTCTTATGCTCTAGGCCACATTAGATTCCCTAGGAGGACACAACTTACCTTTTACAATAGCTAGTCATCAAAGACATAGGGACTCAACGGACAAGTTTTTATTCTTATTTATACACAAAGTAAAATAACTTGGTTGTCTAATATCTAAAGATAGGCTACTAATTAGCCCTGAAAGACTTGGAGAATAATATCCTTTCCTCTTCCAAGAACAAAAAACAAACTGCTTAGAGGATTCCTGGGTTTGACTGGATACTGTCTCAATTAGGTTCCAAATTTTAAAGTTCAACCTCTATATATCTTAAGATCAGATTAATCTGATCCAACTCAAGGGAAACAAGGTAAGGAAGCTCTAAACAATTAAACTCAGTAGTTAAAGGACTCTCTCTACATAACAGCCATCTCTGCTAATCGTGTTATGCAAACAGAAGAGATAGTTATAGATTCTCCTTTATTTATGTGACTCATTCTGTTGAATCCTTACTAAACTCTCATCAATGCTCAAAACTTCTGTCAGTTGGCTGGCTTCTTATAAAGTACTCTTGCTTTCTGCACCTAATAGTCTATAAGTCAATGTAACAGTCTAACCCAGCAACTTTATTACTCTCTTTACAAGATGCAGACATCCACAACTGTGTTTGACTACTGACCACCTTGTTCCCAGGAATGATTTACAGAAAACCCTTATTGATAATGCTGACTCTTATCTAAAACATGAACAGGGATATTACCAAGCTGGATATATAGTAGTAACTAACATGGTAAATATAAATTTAAGCTTCTTATTTACCTAAATAAGATTTGCCCAATAAGCTAAATTAACTGATCTAACCGGAGCTTGTAAATGAGCCAAAGGTCAAGTGGCCGATGTTTACACTGGCAGTTGCTGTACCTTTGGTGTGGCTAGCAACTTTGGAACTTGTGGAAGCCGAGAGGCTTCTTAATTTCCTCAGGGCAGTCCATAAGAATGGAAAACAGGTTGCAGAATTTAAATTAGATGTCTCACGGGCCAGCCGAGTGGCACGGTGGTTAAGAGCTGGCTTGGGACGCCAGCGGCCCGGGTTCGGATCCCACATATGAGGGCCAGTGACATTGCCCTCAAATAAATAAATAAATAAATAAATAAATAAATAAATGAAATGTCCCACAGCAACCAAGACAATTGACAATTATAAAAATTCCAGGACATTCTAAGGCCGCCATCATGGAAGCAAAAGAAAATTTAGTTGATACTACAGCTAGACAGGCAATAATAAACAGCCAAATTATCCAAATTTGAGAATATTTCTTCTCCCTATTAAATCAATAAAAGACTCTTACAGTTCCAATGGACAGCTACAGAAGAAAAGAAAATATGGCAACAAAAGGGGGAAACTTTGACCCAAACAGATATACCTTAGCATCAACATGAGCTAACGCATTGGTGTCTTGGAAAAATGGTTTCATAGAGTGAAGAACATTATTAAAAACCTATTGTAGCTCATGAAGTGTATAACAGATGTTCTATCTATGTAAAATATAACCTTGGAAAATCACTTCATGGGTCCCAAGGACATTTCTGATTTTCCTTTAGGTCCATTTGAGATATGGTAATTGGAGTTTATCCAAATGCCACCATCTCAAGGATACAAATATATATTAGTAATGATTTGCATGATGTCTCACTGGGTTGAGACATTCTCTTATAGGAGAGAAACAGCCTGAATGGTAGGGAAGTTATTTATCATCATCATCATCATCATCATCATCATCCCCAACTGGAGAATTCTCTGTGAGTTACATAGTAACTGAGAAACTCATTTCACTGGGCCAATAATATAATCTATTTGTAATATTTGGCCTATTTTACAGCATTTTCATTGTGCTTATCACCCCAGTCTTCTGGATTGGTGGAATGTACAAATGGTACAATTAAAAATCAACTAGGTAAATTTTCAGAAGCTTTTAATCTCCCTTGGCCAAAAACTCTCCTTATAGTGCTTCTCAACCTGTAAACTACTTTTGGTCAACACAGACTTCCTTCTCGTTCGTCACTGTTCACTCTATATGAAGGGACATATAAACCAATCTTACTAAAAGGAGACATCTTTCTACATTATTATCAAGGATTTATCAATTATCTTAAAGAAATTAATAAATTAGTAATTAATTCACTTCAGTGTGCTCCCGGGAGATGAAGACTTCAAAGACCACGACTCACAACCAGGAAATTTGTCCACTGGAGAAGACATCAATTAAAGACTCTCCAACCTTGTGGGAAAGGGACCCATCAGTAGATATCAAAGACTTCTCAAGGATGAGAAGCTGCTGACATCAGGGATAGATAGCTAACCCAAGACATTGAGAAGGCCTGTATACCTACATAATTGATACTGAACTTAAAATAGAAAATTTTTTATTGTCTTTACCTGTTTGCTAATAATATTAATAATACTTGTTCTTTAGGTTTTTCTCAAACTCTGTACTTATATAGCCCAACTGTTAATAATTGCTAAAGGCATATAAGATAACTTCTTCATTATCAATATTTTTTATGGTTTTGAAATTTAGAAGGAATGTTATTGTAGAAGTTAAAAAGGGATGTGTGTATATGTTGGAGAGAAGTTAAAAGAAGGTAGTTTGTTCTAGTAAGAATGGGGAGGAAAAGGAGACAGACTGAGAAGGACGAATGAAGTTCTAAAAGGTTAGTGGAAAAGACATTGAGAAAAGGAATTTTATATATAAATATTAAAACCTAATTATACTTACCCCCTAACTCAACAAAGACTACTAACTATATTAATTCAGATAGAAGCTGAAGTGGATATATATTTTTAAAATAGCACTCTATAATGGCTACTAAGAAACAAAAAATTTATTTATAAAACTCTTAACTGTCCTGGCTTCCAGAAATTTTTAGGTAGTAATTGTAATTGATATCATTAGGTTCTTACAGCTTTGGCCCCTATTAAACCTTAAAGTTACAGTTCCCAGTTGTACAATTTACAGAAATCAGATTAATAAATGACACTTGAGTGCTTCCAATATAGAGTAGATAGGCCATAATAAATAGAGAAGGTGAATGATTATGTCTCAAATCTATATAGAATTCTGAATTCACTCAATTCTGGCCTATTGTATCTACCTCAACAAACAATATATGGTACATGGAAAGAGGACTTTTTATTGAGAAGGGTTAGAAAATTCTTCTGTCATACTGATTTCTATTGTAATAACAGCAGGTTTATAGTAAATGCTATGGGAATATGGTGTAATACTAAAATCATGGGCAAATTAACCTTGCCTGAGGTATAAAAACCATAATAATATTGATACTGAAAATCCAATGTATTGGGAAATTGAACTTAATCCTCCCCATGAAGTCATTTCTATGGAAACTAATTGGCCAAAAGAAAAATTAGAACTAGATCATGAAATAATAGAAAGTCTTCACCCAACCAAACTTATCATAAGGTACAAATAACAGTAGACGAGGGAAAAAAAACACCAAAAAACATTATTAGCTTCAGAAAAATTATGATAATTCATGTAAAGCATTCTTTAGATGGCTAGGATGTTTGCTCCCCTCAGACTCATACTTGTCTAATAGACATTTTCTCCTCCTAATCGGTGTTACTGGTTTAATATTATTGCTCTTAGTCCTAGTTTGTACATGTTATACTAGATACAAAAAGGAACATAAGACAGACAAAGGAAAAACTCAGATCATGATAGCTCCAAGATTAGAAATGATCCAGAATATATTTAATGAAGACATATAGGACCTGACTGCCTCCCATTTGCTCACCATTTCTTTTAAACAAATAACTCCTTGAGTGCCATCTGAGGTTACAGTCTTGCTCCACTCCCAATGGTCCAACATTCAGCATGATAAATGCTGCACTGACTTCCTAGGAATGAGCCTTACTACCACTGTGGGACCACGCTAACTATCCAGAAGTTTGGTCATCAATGCATCCTTTGGATTGATTTATGACCAAAAGGGGGAAATGTGGATAGAAAGAAAAGGGGCCACATGTTAAACCTGACAAGCTCAGGAGACTGAAAATAACCAGAGGATGGTGTGAACATAAAAATTCCCAACAAAGGTGGGCCATAGCAGGAAGTCACATCCTTGGCCTGTAGCTTCTTTGACAAAGGTCAATCTTTGCCTTAAGCTTGTCTGCCATCTTTTTGCATCTAAGATAACATACCCTTACAATATCAGAGTAATCTCTTTTTTTGGATCCCCTAGGGGGCACAACTCACCAAACCAGAGCTGGAAACTACAAAGTCCCTCATTGTTATCTTGTTCTCCAAATACTATTTCTATGTGCTGTAAAATGCTATTAATTATGCTGTACCCACCAATGTAAAAGAAGTGTGTTTCTCTTCTCCCACCCCCTTAATCTACAACCAATGAATTTCATGTAACCTTCCTCCTTTGATTCTAATGTATAAAATAAGTTGCAAAAAGGCCATTTTCTGGAGCATTTTCTCGATTCGTTGAGATTTTGCTTCCCGGCAATTGTCGTCAATTTGGCTCAAATAAACTCAAATAAGTTTTCTCTTAGGCTGGATGTTTTTCTTCGACAGTTCAATATATATGATTTTCTGAATACCTACCATGTGCCAGGTGTGGCTGAAGGTGGTGGGGATGAAGGAGTTGTTGAGACCAAGCCCCTGTTCTCAAGGAGATCACAGGGAAGGAAGCGCTATGAGGGAGAAGGGCAGAGCAGGATGTGATGGGGGCGGATGCTATTTTCTTTTCTATGGAGCGGTCAGAGCAGGCTTCTCTGAGGAAAAGATCTTGGAGCAGAAGCCTGAAGGATGCGAGTGAGAGCCCTGTGGCTGTCTGGGAGAAGGAAAATATAGACAGAAGGAAAAGGGCAAGTGCTAGGGCCTTTGGAGTTTACTCTGAATGATGGGAAGCCTTCTGACATGAGGAGTGACTTGATCCAATTGACTCTAAATCACTCCAGCAGGAGAATGGACAGTAGGGAACACTGGGGCCTGTAGGAAGGCCAGGCCCCATAGGGTGGATGGTGGAGACCAGGGATGAGCTGGGAGGTAGATGGAGCTGGCAGGATCTGCTGATGTGAGTATACAGAACTATTAGGATATCACTCTGCAAGCAATCTGAATTGCCTTTCAGAGGCTCTGCAGCTCAATTTGAGAGATTCTGGCAAACACTTAACTGGTGCAATTTGCAATTCATTCTCCAGTCCAAGACCAGAGGGCAAGGCAGGAGAGGCATCACCGGGGTTTAACTCTGGCGCATGGTTCACTGCGGTTCTAATTATGATAGTTTTGCATCATTTCAGAAGGAAAAAAACACACAAAGAAGATGTAATGCCACTGATGTGCTTAGATGAGGAAATCTGATATTGCTGGCCCTATTTGGATTGATGATGATTTAATGGGCTAAATACTATCAGTAAATATTGATGAAAATTAAGTGGCATCAACTGGCCCATGGACTTCAGACCATATCCATTCCTTTATGTACAAGATATACTCCTCAACAGTTATGGTATTAGAGTTTTTTCTCAATAAGCCATAAGACTGTTTAGCATAGTGGTTAAGAGCCCAGTTTCTAGAACCAAAATTCCTGGGTTCAAATCCTTGGCTTTGCCAATAATCAACTATTAGAATAATATATGATTCTGGGTAAATCACTGAACCTCTGTAGTCTCACTGTCCTCCTCTGTAAGATGGAGTTAAGATTTTTACTTAACCTCAGAAGTCTCTTTTGGATTATGATATACAAAATGTTTAGAACCAATGATGCTTAGCACTTTGTGGAAGTCTTTATTATTTTTATTACAAGTGGTTTAAGCAAGGAGGAGTCCCATAAATGCTTACCCAATGAAACCATAAATTCCCCCTTTGCTATATACCAGGGGTGCCAAAAAATGTATACACATTTTAAGAGATGTTAACGCTTTGGTCAACATTGCTCAAACAGTAGTTTGCCATAATCAGAAGTGTTTGGACCCTGATGGTAACCACTTTGAGCACCTCTTGTAATTGCAGAAGTCAAATGTGACTTGTATTCATCTTTTGTTATTGGTATATATTAATACAGCTTTTTCCTTAAAATGTGTATGCATTTTTTTGGTGCCCTCTGTACTAAAGCAAATTTAGTTGTGGAGTTTCAACACTGAAAAGAAAAACAATTCCTTCCATTTGCCCCCCAGCATAGGGGCTAATAATCGCGGCCTTCACTTCCCAGAGGATCCTGCTCAGACTCATACTGCAAATTGGTAGCATCTCCAATGCGGTCACCATGATGGGGTGTTGTGACGTTTCATTTATGTGTGTGTATTGCTTGTAACATGGTAATAAGCCTGGCACATAGTAACTACTCAATCAGTGATCGTGGTAACATTACCATTACCATCACCACCACCATTTTCAGATCTCATTTTTGCCTTTAGCATCTCTTTATCATCTTTCTCAAGTTATGAGGTATGATTATAAGGCTATATTACTAATTTTCTATTGTGACTTGTGGAGTGAGTTTAATTTATTCAGCTAGCGTTACTGAGACTTCACCACATGCCATTTCCCTTTGAGGTACCAGGGACACAGAGTCCAGGGTGGATATCCAAACACATCATTATTTTACACTCAGATCCTAAAATTTTGTCAGTGAGCTGACAAAAGCATTCAGCATACAGTCTGTGCAAACTGGGCAGCAAAACATCACTTCTATTATTGTTGTGATCAGCGAAAGCCACGGGGAGACTGTGCTCAAAATAAACATCAAGATCATGTCCTCTCCTTGTATTCTCTTCTGAAGTAGAAAAATTAGAAATTTGGAGCTGAAATGGACCTTAGGGAAGACTGAGATGTCTGTTGCTTATAAATCAGACTTTAAAGGAAGAATATTACTCAGAAATAAGAATAATTGTTTAGTTTTATAAACTTATCTTCCCAAGTCATACGCCATCAAATCAAAACCATAATAGAAGAATCCACAAAGGTAGGAGCCTGGCATTGGTTAAAACTCTGTACTGTACATCAGAACTGCTAGTGGAGGTTCTGAAAAAATACAGATGCCTGGCAGTCATGTACTGAGATTAGGATACTGTACGTCCAGGCTGGAGCTTTTTTTTTCTTTTTCTTGAGGTCAGTGGCACTGGCCCTAATATGTGGGACCTGAACTGGGGCCGCTGGCTTCCCAAGCCAGTGCTTAACCACTGCGCCACTCGGCCGGCCCCCCTTTTTTAAAAAGAAATAAATTAAAGGTACCCCTAACCCAGTTGCTTTTCATATCGGGTAATATCAGTAAAATACCACTGATTTACTGTGTGACTACTTCTATATCAGAAATTAGCACAAATGCTATCTTATTTTATCTCCATCATGCATAGGTATGTGCAAAGTAAGTATGGAATCCATTCTGTCCAATGACTTGCCTAAGGTCATAAAGCCAATAAAGGTAGGAGCTGGAATTTAAACTTGCATTATTTGGCTCTAGAATCTTGTGCTCATTTCTCTACACATCTGTTAAAAACAGGACAACAGGCGCAAACTAAGGGCACTTATGCTAAGCCCCATGTCACCAAACCCAGGCTTAACATTTTTGGCCTCTCCCAGGGATGGAATCTTAAACCAGTCAATTTGATCAACCTGGTCAGCACTAGTAAAGTCTTCTAAGAAACCCCTGCTGTCCACTAAAGGAAGTTGACTCAATACAACCACTCGGCTTTCTATTAGTACAACTTCCAGTACTGACCCCTTCTGCCTATAAAAGTCTTCCATTTTGTACAGCTCCTCGGAGCTCCTTTCCATCCATTACATGGGATGCTGCCCAATTCACAAATCACTGAAACAAAGCCAATAAGATCTTTAAAATGTACTCAGTTGAAAATTTTTTTAACACATCATGAGGTCATTCTTTGCATAAAATTAGAGCCAAAAGGAGTCACCACCCTAAAGATGATCTAGTTCAAACCATCATTTTTTTTTTATTTTTTTTTTAAATAAAGACATGAGTCTCGGGGCAGGAGTGGTAACCTGAGAAAGGCATGGAGCAACTAAGAGCAGAGTCTGAACCGGAGGTTGGCTCCTGATACCTCCAGTTCAGCTCTCCTTTCAATACACACTTTCTCTCAAAAGCAAAGCATACTTCTCCACTTTCATAAAGCATTGTCAAGTCTTCTCCTGAAACAGAGTATTCTGATTCAACTCAAAATTATATACTAAATTGATGTTGAAGTAGCCAAATATACAAAATATTTTACACAGAGGGGCACAGGAAGTTATATGCTACATATAATTCCTGTCTTGTAATAAGTAAAAAGCCTTTATGGCACAAATTCTATATCTTTATTAAATTGAAAATACAACTATAAAAAAGTAGTAATCACTGTCTAGCGTGATTTCCAATTATCTCAAAACATGTCTCTAGACTCACACTGGTGTCAGATGACAGGCCGTCTGACAGCAAATGCATGTAAAATGCAAAATAAATAAACAAACAGCATTCTCCTGAGTGGACAGCAGAGGGAGAAGGAGGAAAGGACTGGCTATGGGAGATGGGAAGCCAGTCATAGGTAGAAGGCATGGCACCTTAAGGAACCTGACTGAAGACCTGCAGGCAGGGTCACGGTTACGAGAGGAGACTTGTAAACAAGTCAGTAAAGCCCCCAGCTTCCAGTGCATCTGGTGGATGCCAGCAACTCCAAGCCTGACCCAGGAAACTGCCTAACCCCAGAAATTAACAAATAGTATTTCAACCTCTACTGGGTTTCCAGGTTGAGGAGGGTGGGGGTTACGGGGGGGTGGCAGGGGGAGAGCGTGAAATATACTAAAACCCAAAACATACCTGAAAGGAGTAAATATCAAAAATGAGGTTGGGAGATTAAAAATTAAGGCAGTTGTGCCCCAAAGTAGAAAAAGACAGTTTTTTAACGCACAGACAACCTCATCCTAGGAATGTGAATTCCTGAGAATCACAAACTGTGTGGATTTAATGAGTTTATGAACTAGAAGTTATGACAGATGAGCCTCATTAGAAAGAATCAGTGAAGTGGCCATTTACTTTCCCATTTAACCTGGCTGCTGTACTTGTTGTTTCATCAAACCTTCTCATCCCCACCATACAGGAGACATGATTAAAATGTCAGCACAAACAACTAATGTGTGACAGAAACAAATGTATTCATATGCTTTCTAGAAAGATTAATAGTGGCTAACACTAGCCTGCCAACTGCAGATGTACAAACTTTCTATCTGATATGTAAATCAAACACAAGACATATGGTGCATTTTAAAGGCTGCTGATGTTTCAGTGATTTTAAATTACTCAGGTTCTGGAATAAATATATAGATGTTGACTAATGCGGCAATATATTCTGGGTACTTCCATATTAATTTAATGTTATAAAATTTAATGGCATTAACAAAAAGAAGGTCTCAGAAATTAAGAAGAGAAACGCAAAAATATTTGAAATTAAAGGGTATGTTTCTATAATCAGTTGTTTGCTAGTTTGGACATATTCATGATAACATGGTTCTAGAAACCACTGTAAGTTAGTAGAATGCAATGAGATTTTATTTTTTGGTTCCCTTAAAAGTAAATCTAATAAAAAAGAAAAACTGAATATAGTGACAAAAGAAGCGAAGGAGCAAATAATTTAGGGAGGAGAGCAGGATGGTTTGTGACTGTCAAATGAGCAGTGGCTGAATCAGAGATGCCCCTGATGAACTAAGAACTACTGAAAATTTCCCAAGTAGTTGGCTACAGAAATCAGCAATTACGCAAAAATCAGTGTCATTCCGAGTTACATAGGGCAGAGCACTGGACTGGAAACTGCAGATTGGAGGTGAACTTCTCAGGCATATTGTGGGCTGGCACCTTCCTACCTTTCAGGAACATGGTGAAAATGAGATGAGAGGCATGTGCCCATATAAAGTGCTTTTATAAATTGCCAACTTATCTAGAAGTGCTAGGTATCATTGTCATCATCATCATCATTATCGTCATCGTCACCATTTTCATCATCATCCTTACACTCAAGTCACTTCCTACTATATCTCGGTCACTTGAAACAACAGTAATCTGTGCAGTCCAGTGATCTAGGTGCAAGAAAAGACTTCAAAATTATATCGGTAGAAACATTTTTATGAATAAAATCAGCACAATGGCTTTTATAACTGTTCAAGAAGGGTTGAGCATTTCAATTCGCGTTTCAATTCACACAGATAGTTGCTCTGAATTTTACATTTTGTTCCAGTGACCCCAATTGGTTTGATCGCAGGACACACAGCTTCATGAGAGCATGAGAACATGGCTGCAGTGACATAAATGAGCTACTCTGCTGCAACGGAACCAAGAGGAAATACAAGTCTGATTCCTGCTCTCTTTTCAGAGGGCCAGAATATGCCATGTATACAAGAAATCATGTTGGCAAGGATCGGGGGACAACCAATCTCAGGCCCACTGTGTGAGGTGGTCAGTCAGGACTGGTCACAAACACATATCCAAGCAAGGCATTTCAGAAATGTGGAAAATAGTTCTCAGGGGGAGCTCTGGTGGGGCAAGGTTGGGGGATGAAGGCAGGGGAAAGAAGGAAGTTGTTAACATCTCGAGATTTAGAATACCCACTTCTCTGACATCCTTAGCCACTTCAGTAAATTGTGGGTATGTTGAGATATGTTTTTAATATGATTGGTGGAGCTGTTGTTCTTGACAAGTATAATCACACACCCATTCATTCATTCATTCATTCAATACCCATTCATTTGTGAATACCTAGCAGGAGTCAGGTACTGTGTTAAATGCTGGGGATATAGCTGTCAACATGTAGACATGGGCCCTAGCTTTACGGATCTTACATTCTAATGGAAAAGAGAGAGCAGCAAAAATAAACAAAAAAGCAAATCAATTACTTGTGATGCTAATCACAATAAAGCCTATGAAGAAATAGGGTTAAATAAGAGATTACATGGAGGTTTTGGGGGACTACTTTAGATAAGTGATCACCAAAGCCTTCTCTGAGGAGGAGACCTGAATAAGACTGAGCCAGCCAAGGGAGAAGCTGGGAATACAGCATTTCAAGCAGAGGGAACAGGAAGTGCAAAGGCCCTGAGGCAGAAAGGGCCTGGAGCACTAAAGGCACTTCAGAGAAAAGCCAGGTGGCTAAAGCATAGGGAAAGAAGTAAGATGAGGCTGGAAGAGTGGCCACAAGCCACTTTTTGAATACAGGTTTTAAAATCTTAACAGTTACTACAAGGCACAATCTGACTTACATTTAAGAGTATCAGTCTAGCTGCACACATTTAACACAATGTATAAACACAGGCTTTATTCTAAAGATGTTAGCATTTGAAGAAATCAGAAAGCATTCTGAATGTATTTCCAAACATTTAAATAAAAATGATCTTTAAAAAGTAGACATTGAGGGTCGGCCGAGCGGTGCAGTGGTTAAGTGCTGGCTTGGGAAGCCAGTGGCCCCAGATCGGGTCCCACATATGAGGGCCAGTGACACTGCCCTCAAAAAAAAAAAAAAAAAAAGTCGACATTGAAAAAGTCCTGAACAGTCACCCAAAGACCAGTAAGTCAATCAATGGATTGGGTTAAAACAAAACCAAACCAAACCAAAAGCAAAGTTACCAGAATAAACTGACGTACCTCCTCGCTGCACCAACAATGTGACCTCGCTTCCCTTTGGACATTCGATCAGCATATCCACCACCTGGTTGTGAGTCAGCGCCTGCACGTTCTTCTTATTCACTTCCACTATGAGATCTCCTTCTTTCAGGCCCCGGCACCTTGGACTGTCAACAATCTGTTTTACTCTTTGGCCGCCACCACCAGGACTGTCCGCGATAGTAAAACCAAAGCCCATTGGCCCTTTGACTATATGAACAGTTATGAGTTCCGGTTGAGTGGCTATGGAGGAAGCCAAAGAGACAGTGTCATTCGGGTAACCATGGGAACCGTTTGAAGCCACATCAGCAGGGCTGCTTGGCCTGGCATCCTTCATGCCATTGACTTTGCCTGTTTTACTACTGTGACTGGCTGGCGAATCATAGGTCTCTTGCCCATTCACAATAATTGGTTCTTTATCCAAAATGGCCACCGAGGTCACTAAACTCGTATTGGGGTCATCTGGGTCAAAAGGCAGTGGATAACCTCGGCAGAGTTCAAGGTCCACGCTGGCACCAATGGGAATGGACTGGAAGATTTTCACAACTTGCGCATGTGTGTGTCCTAAAACACAGGTGTCATTCACACTGACAATTACATCTCCTGCAAAAGGTAAGAGTTTGGGAGTTACAAAAGAAAACAACAGTACCCAGAAAATTATATATCAATATTATAATATGAAATCCTACTAATAGGAAGCTGAACTGAAGCTGGATTTGGGGGTGGTATCATAGGGCACAAACAGACTGCTTCTATTACTTATCTTAACTGCTAATAAGACATTCTTTGAGCATCTAGTGTCCCTGCCAGTGAGAATATAATGATAATTGAGAGAACATTGGAACTTTCTTCTAAAAAAAATTCTCACCACAGAATTCCAACTGCAGGATTCATTTATTCAAACAGATCTACATTTTTAGGAAATGACTGCTGTCCTGCACTCAATGGCACCGGACAGCTCCCCAAAGTGAAATGGCTTCAGAGGCTTTCCATCTGTACCAGAGATGCATTTATGTAGTGGAGGAATCTTGCTCATTCATAGTTTTTAAAGGACATTTATGAGCTCATGAAATTGTTCATGCTGTTGCTTGGTCTTGTTCGGGTGTCAGGGTAGAAATCTTACCCACCATATAGGACATGCCACCAGGCCATGTAGTGTCTCTACCTGTTTCCATCTTGCCATCCAATGCAGCAGGACCATCTAGGACCAAGCTCTTGATCTGCAGAAACTCATCAGGTTCATCCCCTCCAACGACCGTGAAGCCAAAGCCACGACTACTTTTCCGCAGCTTCGTGTGAATAAACTTGCCTTTCAACTCAGAAGGGTTTCGTGTAAAAAAGGGTTTGCCTAGATTAAAACAAGAAAAATATAAGGAATGTTATTATGAGTGAAAAGGTGATTTAAGTAAGAAATGATGCAACTTATAGATAACTCTCCAAGCTCCTGCATTAGGGCATTTTTGCACAAAGGGGTCTTAAGAAAGTCCTCTCTTGATTTCAGTAATAAGGGTGATCCCAGGCTCCTTTGCTTAAGGAGGAGGATATGGTACATATCACATGTCAGCATGATCCAAAAGAAAACATAAGAGAAGAATGAAATTGGGGTTCATCATCTGACATACTCCCATGATTTCAGTTCATGTAGTTTGACAGGTTCTTCCAGAAAATGGAGTGGGTCTGTCTGTCTTTGGTTTTGTTATACTCTGTATTTTGCAATATAGCTTTCAGTGTGTCGCCTTGGGCTTGGCTTCCTCTTGTAAAACCAATTCAGCAAAATCTTTAGCTGTTAATCAAACAGAAAACTCATTCTGAAAATACATACATAGTACTAAGAAACATATTATGAATAGTCACAAAAAATAATTTGATAAAAGTGTAGAATCACTGCTTTCAAAATGAAGAGTTTTAAGCTTATTTTGAATTCTGAATTCAACTGATTTTTCCTGTTAATTTGCATCTTTTAACAATTTGTTAAATAGCCTGAACATATCCACTGCTAAAATTTATTGCTTAAAAAAAAGTTTATTAGAACATGTGGCTTAGGATATTTAAAAAATAGAACCAAAATATAAAAACCTAAATGAAATAGTTACTAACAAATTCAGTTGTCTTATTTTAAAAAAATTAATATATCTATACATATATAGCTAAATAACTCCCCAAAATGCTACCTAATGTCTCATTGAATTTTCTTCATAACGTTCATAAATAACATTCTGTACAGAAACCAAAAACCTTATTTTGGGTTTTGTTAGCTGAGCATTTCATTGTAATTGAGAAACTCACTGGGATTTCTCTGTTATCCCAAATAGTAGACATAATTTAATGTTTAGACTCTTTCAATTCTCCTAATTATACTTCCTATCTCTTGTCCTTGCCACAGCTTTCATATGTGCCCTATTTCTTTTCTATCAAAAATATTAAAGCAAGAGCAACAACAAAAAAAAAACAGGAGAAAAAGTCCCTATAAGCCCCGCACTGGAGGCTGGCACCCAGAAAGGAAAGTTATTTTTGGTTCGCTATATTCTAAAACACCTTTTTAAAAAGGTCTCTGGACACACATACAACTTCTAATTGCGTATTTCAAAAGTTCCTGGCTCCTAAAAAGGCTCTTTTAAATGGCCTGGAGTCATAGGTCTGCATACTAACCTCCTCCTCTCCAGAGCAGTCTCAAGGCTGGTTGGAAGCTTGACAAACTACAGCCTTGTCACCGTGGCTAAAGAAAGTAAAAACACAGCAGGATTCACCATGTAAGGTCATCTGCCAAGGCACCAGGAAGGTGATGCCAACTGCAGTCAGTGCTTGTGGGGAGACGGAGGCCATGGCAACTATCAGTTGGAAAACTGAGGACATGTGAGATAACACCCAGATTTTACTTTGGGGTATGTGTCAATGCCTACATTCTTGAAGCAGAAGCTGCTAGGGAGGAGTTTGGGGAGCTTGAAAGGAAACACTGTAGTTTTGTAGAGTCACCGACAGTCCATCACTTTCTCGGTTAGGCTTTCCCTAACTACCGCATAAAAGCTGCAACCCTCCAACACTCCCACTTTCCTGCTTTATTTTTTTTCCCTTAGCATTTATCACACGCACACAGTCTGCACTTCACTTGTTGGTCTGCTGTGTTTTCTCACTCCTCCCTACCCCGGCAGAAGGGCACTGCACGTGCACATACATACAGCCACTGGAATGTCAACTCCAGGAGGATTTCTGCTTGTACATCCAGTGTGTAGAATACTGCCCGTTTCATTTTATGTGCTCCAAAAATATGTGCTGAATGACTGACTGAATGAATGAATAAAATGCATAACAGAACACAGAAATGAGATTTAATATGTCTCGGAGAAGGTTGAAAGAGGTAGCTGGGGTTAATTTTCACCCTCATTATAGGCAAAATTAGGAAACATGAATATGTGCTTGGTAGTTTATTTGAATGAATTTTTAAAAAAACATTAGCATATTCTGACCTTAGAATGTTTTCAACTTAATATAGACATGAGTGGAGCTTTGAAATTACACACTGACATCCTTTTTCAATGCTTAACTAGGGAGGAAAGATCAGGTGGTTTCACATTTAGGCACATTTTATGATGTTTTAAGTATGGGCAGGTCATCAGTTAACACAGCTTTGGAAATGAAATGCTTTCCTGCCCATAAGCAGTGAACTCTGGAGCTCTCTGCTGCAGCCCTGTGGTGCATGTAACTTCCTAAGAGATCCTAGTCTGCTGACTGGTTGCCAGCTATAAGATCTGGTTATGTATGAGAATCACACGGGGAGCTTTGTAAAAATGTACTCATTTTTAGGGCCTGCCCTAGATTTACTGAATCAGGATCTCCTGGGTCCCCATATCTGCTTTTGAATAACCCTGAGGTACCTGCTTCCCTGTCAAGCCGGTACTATTCTTGGCACTGCTGTGTGAAGACCCTAGACCACTGCTGTCCAATGGCAGTCCTGAGGCAAAGTTAACTGTTTGAAAGGCAAAGATAGCATGGAGATCACATAGTAGAAAGGTCGTAAGAATCAGGAAGGATTTCCAGGAAGAGTTCAGTGAGCCTCTCCCAAATCTCAAACCACTACAAGACTGAAGAGTCAAGGAAAAGAAAACAACAATGAAAATGCCTAGAAAAACAAGGAATCTGAGATGAAGCTCCCAACACAGATAAACACCATCTGGCCCTTACCTCAGTGGCAGCACTAAGCAAGTGACACCCGGAACCTGAACTTTTAAGACTTCAATTTATTCAGTCTCTTAAGACAATTCTTTAAGGAAGCTGGTCTGCTTCTCATATATGTGTGTATGTATGTTATGTGCACATACATACACTGTTTTATTCTACAATAAATTTCGGCAGAAACTAGATAGCAAAGGGATTCTGCCTTGTTCGGAGTGTCTTACAGTGAAAAAAAACCAGTCTCCTGCCTCTGTGGGATTTCAACTCTAAAGAGGAAACACTGTCAAACAACTGAACACACATTAATACTAATTATAAACTGTTGAAGTCTATAAATGAAAAGAATAAGCCTAGCAATAACCTGAGATGAGTAGGAGTTAGCAAAGCGAACAGTGGTAGGAAAAGAGCTGCAAACAGAGGGAACAGCACACATAAAGGCACGGACATGTCCAAGTTTTGCTGGTTTAAGGAACTGAAAAATCAGTGTGGCTAACTGATCAGGAGACGGGGACATAAGACAACACGAGGCTGCAGAAGGAACTTTATATTTAAAAAAATAAAAAACAAAAATAAATAAAAATAAAAAAATACAGAGGAGGCCACAATCATGTTATTAATCTATGTTCTAACTTTATCAAAGCCATTATCACCATAAAAAAGTATATGCAAGCCAGCAGAAATCATTTTACATAAATTGACATTAAAACTCATGCCAAGGGCCGGCCGAATGGCGTGGTGGTTGAGGGCTGGGGGCTGGCTTGGGATGCCAGCGGCCCCGATTCGGGTCTCACATATGAGGGCCAGTGACACTGCCCTCCAAAAAAAAAAAAAAAAAAAAAACTCATGCCAATATCAGCAAGCAGGGAAACTCTTATGAAAATTATATATAGGAATCAAATTTGAGAAAATAATGATTCTAATTGTCTTTTTACATCTAACACAACTATTATCTCTTTGAAAATGGAGAAAGGACTAATTTGACAGTCATTTTAATAGTTCTGTACCACAAACATTCCCTCGCTCTATCAAATATGACGTTTTTTCTATTTTTCTTATTTAAAAGAAAAAAAAACAAACCCAAGGCTTTTCCATCATCTAAGAGTAATGAGGCCTGAAAGGAGCGAGATTCTGGAGTTTTTGATGTTCAAAAGTGAACGTCTCTGGGGGCTCATCACTATCTGAATGTATATAAGTGAGGCCCAGTAAAAGGCTGTAGAACACACATGAAGGCCAAAGCTGCAGCAAGAATCTGGAGATCAGAATTTAAAATAGTAACATCAAATCATTTTACATTTACAGGAAAATTTAGTTAAAAGCGAATATTTGACTAGAATGTTGAAATATCTAATGCTGAATTTCAATTAATCTTATTTAACACAATAATATCTATGGTCTCTAGATCAGTGGTTCACAATGCCAGGATGGTTGTGCCCCAGCAGGGACATTTTTGATTGATTGTCACAACAGGTGTTACTGGCACCTAGCGGGTGCAGGCCAGGGATGCTGCTAAGCATCCATAGTGCACAGGGCAGCTGCCACGACAAGACATTATCTGGCCCAAAGTGTTAATAGTGCCGAGGTTGACAAACCCAGGTTTAACTGATCCTTAATGACAAATAGTCATTACCTTTAGAGCATTACAAAGGTTGAAGAAATTCATACAGGAAAGTTTCTAATGTTTTTGACAATTCTGATTAATAATATATTTAGAATTTCAATTGTGGTTTTTACTATCAAGGGAATGAGTTGGGAGTTACGAGATTCTACTTCTTTAAATATTTAAAAAAAAATTTTTTTTTTTTGAGAGCAGTGTTACTGGCCCTCATATGGGGGACCAAACCGGGGCCGCTGGCTTCCCAAGCCAGTGCTTAACCACCTAAATATTTTTCTTATTTTTCAATTACAGGTGACACGCAATACCATCTTAGTTTCAGGTGCACAACATAGTGATCAGACATTTATATAACTTATGAGGGTATCACCCGATAAATCTAGCATCACCTGACACCACAGTTATTATAATATTATTGATTATATTCCCTATGCTGCACTTTACATCCCAGTGACTGTTTTGTAACAACCCATTTGTACTTCTTAATTCCTTCCCCTTTTTCATTCTGCCTCCTCACCCCAACACCCCTTCCCTCTAGCAACCATCAAAATGTTCTCTGTATCTATTAGTTTGTTTCTGTTTTGTTCTTTAGATTCCACATATAAGTGAAATCATATGACATTTGTCGTTCTCTGACTTACTCCACTCAGCACAATACCCTCTAGGTCCATCTATGTTGTTGCAGATGGCAAGATTTCATTCTCTTTTTAATGGCTGAGTAATAGTCCACTGTATACATGTTACCACTTCTTCTTTAACAAGATTCCCCTTCTTAAAGTGGAAAATTAGACATCTGAGCTAAAACCAAGATGTGATTGTAAAAATGCTTTACCCTGAAGTGGAGCTTCTCTGGCCGGCTCTAGGTTGCTTGGGGGGTGGTTTGGAATAACAGGAGGCACAAGCGATGAATGGTCTTCTGTCCATTCTACAAGTAAGAGAAGACACAGCTGACTGGTTTCCCTTCAAATGGCTGGTCAAATTCCTTAATATTCATCTTCTTCTTAATTATAAAACTACCCAAAACAATAAAACCAGTAGCAGAGAACTTAAAAAGAATTTGGTATTTTGGCCCACTCTGTGTTAAGAATATCAGGATACCTCTGTCTCAGGCTCTCTTTTCTAAGATCTTTGGGAAAAGAAATATTGTGATAAAACCAATAAATCTCCAGTTCTCTCTGGCTGGGGAGTCCAAAGTGAGACCAAGTAGAAAACATCAGGAAAGCTAGAGTCAACCAAAGCCAGCCCAATATGGGAGACACTTCTCAAATACAACTGAGGCATGGCTAGGCTGTTAAGCTTGCTTGTCTGAGGTAGTGATGGTGAATTTCAGTAGTTTGCTAAGGTGTCATCTTCTATCATCTTTGAACCCAAACGGGACCCATGACCAATGATCCTGGGTCCTAACTATAGGCCTAGTCCTCTTGGAGGCACAGAAATAGCTCACAGTAAGTGACCGTGACATGTGCCCTAGAAGTTCGCTCCAGCTCAGGTGACATATTCAACTGCACATTCGTATTCAAATGTACACTCCCATTCCCCAACTGCACTAACACTACCCAGTTTCACCAGCTCAGAAAGAATATGAAAAGACAATTTTTAAAACTGAAAAGAGATTAGGTAGAAAGGAGAACTTTTCAATAGGTGAATTCTCTCTCTCTCTCAAATATAGTCTATGGAGTGGTTGGTAAATGATGGCCAAAAGGCCAGATTGGGCCCAAATTTTTATACAGCTTGTGAGCCAAAAGTGGTCAAAAAAATAAAAAGAATATTTCATGACACCTGAAAATTACATGAAGTTTACATTTCAGTGTCCATAATAGTGTTGTATGGGAACACACCCATGCCCATTTGTTCACATATCGTCTACAGCTGTTTTCATACTACAAGGGAAGAGATGAATTGCTGTAATAGAGACTGTATGAACCACAAAGCCCCCAAATTTACTATCTGCCCATTTGTAGAAAAAGTTTGTCTTCTAAGATCTTTTGGGAAAGAAAAATTGTAATACAACCAACTTTGAAATATGTGCAAGAAATATATTTAAGTGATAGAAACAGGTCACAAAAACTTACATGTGACTTAGGTTTTTGTTAAAATATGCATATCTGTACATCTCTAGAAAATTTCTGTTCAATATTTAATCACTGAGAATGGTATGGGAGCACATGGGAGAATTCAATGTTTCTATACTCCTGAATTGTTCTTATTAATATTTTTACAAAGAGCATGAATTAACTTGTAATTTTAAAAAATCACTCCAGTCAGTTTTTGGGTGATGCTTACAGGTAATATTCCCAAAATTAAAAGTCTGTTTCAAACCCAACAACTCCTCTTAAAGTCCTAAAAGAAGTTTGGATTTAGACCCCAGCTGGTGTGCAAAGGCTGCTGGGGACAGAGAATTCTTTCACCATCAGAAAGCTCTCCACTCTAAAGATAGCTCCTTTCTAAGTTCAAGTGAAGATTTCGGTGCCTTTGAATTGGGCCCCCACTTGAGCTGTCTGGGTCCCAGGGTCGGGAACTCTGGCCACTCTGCATTTGGCCCCCAGAACATCACACCCTCAGGACATCACATCCTCAGATGGCAAAATGATGGGATCACCCAGGCCAGTTCTGACCACACGGGGGTGTCAGTGCCCAGGCTTTGCCCTGCGTTGCTCTGCCCACAGATGGAGACGAAGCCAACCTTCTGGCTGCTGGGGCTGCGGCTGCTGGGGCTGCGGCTGCTGCGGCTGCGGCTGCTGCTGCTGCTGCTGCTGCTCAAGCTGCTTCTTCCGTTTGGCTTCTAGAACTGGGTTCTCATACTGGGTCTTCCTGTTGATGTGGCTGGAGCAGAGGGCAGATAGTATGCAGTTAGGAAACATTTCATCCCGCAAGTAAAATGCCCATCAGGCCAAGTCCCATGATAAGAACTGAGCAAAAAGCAAGCAGTCTGAGATATTGATCATCTTGTGACAAAATGTGCAGTTAGCAAGAAGAAATAAAAAGGGTTTCCAACACTGACTGCTCTATGTAGCAAGCACTGTGCTGTGACTTTTACATGCTTTTTATTTTAAAATCTCCAATAAATGCCAGGAGTGAGGTCTTATTTTTATTTATATTTTATGGATTAAGAAAAAGTAAATTTCTGAGCAGTGAAGTAATCACTCACCTAACATAACATGGCTAGCAAACAGTAAGGAGGCATGCAAGCTCAGGTCTGTCTGCTCCCAAATGTTTAAGGAATCCCCTGACAGGGCAAGTTGCTTTAATTCAACAAGAAACAGATTACAGAATCATTAACAAATGAGGTTAAAGTGTAGATGTGCTGCTGTCTGTAGCATATAACACCAGGACTGCTGTGTAACTTTCTGTGATAGAGTTCACCAAAGCTTAAGCATTCAGTCTAATGATCAAGTAAGTGACAAAGACCCAAGTACCTCAGAGGGCTCTAAAATTCAAGGCCACAGCCAAACAAACACGCCGTCCCCCTGTCCCACCTCACACATGTACATACACATACATAAAGAGGAACACATGTGGTTTTTAGTCATGGCCCTCTTTATTGTGTATGCATGTACATACACACGTTATATAAACACACACAATTATAAACATAATCCTATTTTTTTCTTCATCAAAATCATACCTCACTAGAAGTTTGGGAACATACTTATCATGTGATTATTTAGGATTGAAATATTTTTGAAGCCAGGCTTTATTTTCTAAAGGCAGTCTCATCAAATAGGGTCGATAGACTAATTCCCGTTGATTCCTACTGCAGGACTACTGGGGTATTTCCTAATTCTCGTAGGCAATTTCATGCTAAGAAACAGTCTAACATTAGTAGGCACGTGGGTCTGTAGAGACACAGGGAGGAGAACAGTATAGTAACACAACAACAGGCCCCTCAAACCAAGTTTCGTCCCCCACCAAAGCTGTCCTTCCCCGTTCCCTTAAAACACAAATTAGTTGAGGAAGAACTCAAAATGAGTCCCAAATAGGCAAGAACCCCACTGTTCATCTGTGAGAAAGATGATTGGAAGGGCACACAAAGGAATTTTATTTTATGAAGGTCAGAGAAACAACTGAGCTGGCCTTCCTGATGCCCCAAGTCACTAATCCTCCTTGTTACAGAAAGAGGTAGCAATATGACACTTGCTATATTGAACTTATAATTCTTACAGTAAGATGCTGAGCATTTTACAACCTAGCCTTTTTGCATCATATGTTATTTATTATACCAATGACTTTTCATGGCCAGCAGTGTGAGGGACAGAAAGCTTGCCAGTGATCGTCATTGTGGCAGACAGAATTATGATGACAGAACATTTATAAGACATTTGTTTCTTTCAAAGGGTCTTTTATTAGTTATTTCTCATCTTTCTCAGAGGAAATGATACGAAGCATATTTATTCAAGGTTTAATCGCTTGAATTTTTTAAACTTTTCATCAAATCCAATAGATTTGATGAAAGGAGAAAATGTATGTCCAATGCTAAAATAAGGCACAGCGTAAAGAGGTCATGAGGAGGGTTTGAGACTCTTAAAAATGGAAAACAGGGGCCATGTGTATGGTCCCCAGGCAAGGGGGAGGCAAAGAGGCATACCAGATCTTGCAGGTTAGGCTATTTCTCAATTTCTTTCCTAATCTTGGCAACATTTCATACTTTATCAAGATTTATCGGACCCTTTTAGAAAGTCTGAAAAAATAAATAATTATGAAGAAGCTCAGACCTGGGAGGGGCAAAAAGTAGGCAAACGTCCTCTTCTTGAAGATAGCCCCTACTCATTTGGTCTGCTGAATCCTTGCTTTTCTCATTCATTCATTCATTCATTCATTCAACTAATACTTACTAAGTACCTGCCATTCCCCAGGACTAGGTTGGGCCTTGTAATATAGTCCTAAACAAAAGACACAACTCTAGCCCTCATGTATTTCAAAATTTGCTATCTTCAGATTCTCTGAATATTTTCTCATTCATTAAAATAAACATATATTTTTCATTATAAAATTGTTGTGAGGACTGACCAAGTGGCTCAGTTGGTTAAGAGCTCACTCAAGAGTGCAAGCTCTGAGCAACAGGGTCGCCGGTTGAATCCCCAACATGGGCCCAAGCTGAGATGCCGCTGACCTGCCAACAGGTGGCAGGATGGCTCAGCTAAAATAAATAAATGAATAACTAAATAACTAACTAAATAAATAAAAACGTGTATTGGGCTGGCCCAGTGGCTCAGTTGGTTAAGAGCTCGCTTAAGAGTGTGAGCTCTGGGCAACGGGGTTGCTGGTTGGATTCCCAGCCTGAGCTCAGCAGCTGCTGAGCTGCCAAGAGGTGGCAGGATGGCTCAGCTAAAAAAAAATAAAAAAAAAAAATTGTTATTATTATTATTTAGTTTAAACCTTATAAGGATGGCAAACTGTGTTCAGCATAACGTACATAATTCCACAGGATACAAACTACAGTGTGGATTAACAGCCACTTACTCTACATAGTAGATACCATAGACAGGGTCTTCAATCTTTTCCCAACCAGCAGGCAGTTCTGAAAAATAAAAGAATATTTAGAACAAGAAGAGCATATTCTTCAAGAACCTAGGGATTTTCAACAAGTTAGGCAAAAAGAGAAAGACATCAAATGCCTTAAATCCAATTAAAACTGTGTGTCCTAAAAGAAAAGCAAGCATTATTTTTATTTTATCAGTGTATTTTTCTACATGAAGAACAATTCTTACTGATATGTTATACAAGCAAATGAAACTACAGTCCCGGGTGCCTTCATTCAAAATCAACTATTATATTAGATTTTCATAAAAATATAGTTAAATTTGCCTTGAATGCCTATCTTAAATATTTATAGCTTTCTCGTTTTATTTCTAGACTTACTACAAAAGCAAAACAGGATACACATTAATGTTTCTATATATTTTCAACACAATACTGCTGTTGTTGCTCTTCCTGGAATAAAATAAAATTTACATCTTATCTTCCTCTTGTTCCTAATTAAAATGCTACTGAGTAAGTAAAAATGCCCAGACAGACTTGGGTTTTTGAATTGCATGCATCTATCACTCAATTGCTATATTTGGACATGCCTATCTTCACCAGCAGTTTACCTATGAAATCCAAAACATGGGTCCCACTCTTCAAGAACTCACTAGATTTTATTCCTCTAAATGTGGTGGTGATATGGCATTGGGGGACATATGTGCCTTTCCTGAAAACTCAACTGCTCTACTGGACTTGACTCTGTAAGGTTTCATATCAAAGGTTTGAACTTTATTAACAAGGTTACAGTGAGTTCTGTTACAGCAAGAATCTACTGTGAAAAGCCCACTGCACCAGGTAATTTGAAGTGGTGAAAGAAGCAACTAGGTTGTGTTTTGTATCCTTAAACAATTCCATCAAGCAGAGAATAATTACTCAATTTAATTTCAAAGCCACCCAGATATAGACATAGGTAAAGCAAGCTCATATAATACAGTGCTCTGAAGTAAATCATTACTTGTAGAAATAGCTATTAAGACCAACTTGAATGGAATCTTACAAATGCTTGAAATATCACTTATTTTGAAATACTACTTTTTTTTTTTTTGAGGGTAGTGTCACTGGCCCTCATATGTGGGACCCGAACCGGGACCGCCAGCTTCCCAAACCAGCGCTTAACCACTGCGCCACTTGGCCAGCCCCTATATTTTTTTTAATTCAAGGAATCATGTGGTCACCACTTTCAAATAGTGACTGTTTCTTTAGTGCACGGGGCTACAAACACCACAAACTCCCACACTGAAATGGAGTCACGCGCGCACACCCAAACACACAGGCTAATTGCTCCAAGTTATGTTTTGCTCAAATTTGGCTGTATATCAAAGCACATTAATGTCATGGTTTTTGTTCCATGTTATATGTTTGCAAACAAAGAGCCAAGCTTTTTTCCCCTTTTCTTTCTTTTTTTTTTTTTTTAAAAAACAGGAGGTTTGAAAGAAGCCTTTGAATCCTGGGAGACATAAGCTACTAAATAAAATGCAAGACAGGTCCAATTTGCAGATGTTGATACAACCTGGCCTTTTTATATGCAGTCTTACAGACTAATGCAAATCAAATGTCAGGGAAATGGTTTCCCTTTACAAAGCTGGAAATTACCATTTAAATTAAAAGGAACCAGAAAAATATTTCCAAAGTGTTGGGAAATCAAAGATAAAAAAATGCAAATTGGTGTACTGCCCTATATTTGTTCTGGCAGCACAGCGCGTGAGTGTGAGGGGCCCGACCACATTATGTTTAATGAACCAAGCCTGTTTTCAAAACCTATAGCCTTAAATATTTGGCCCTATTTAGATAAAATAGGAAAAACATTAAGAATTCAATTCATTTCATTATTACTTTGTCAAACATTTATTGAGTGCCTGCTGTCTACCAGAGAATGTGCTAGGCACCAGGACACAGTGATAATTACAAGGGCACCATCTAAGCAGACAATTCAAACACCACATGATAAGTGCTTTGATGGAGATCTGAGAACAACATAAGAAAAGAAGACACTTCTGACTTTGTTTTGTCACCCAGTCAAAGAGAATGAGGTCAATCAACTAGTATGTCTGGACATCTTCTAGTACAGATTAGCAAACTCCAAAAAATCTGCAGTTTTTCAACCTAAAAATTAAAAGATGAATGTCTCACTTCCAAAATAGAGATTAATTTAATAATAGGAATTAGTCTGCTAATGCTTAAACTGGAAATGGGTCATCCATTTAAAAAAAGATGTTTGTCCTCAAATTTGCCATTTGGTTCTAAAAAACTGAAAATGGAAGAAAATGTTAAAGCTCAGAAAAAGATGACATTACATTTTCTTTTTAAAACTAAACACTCTGAAGATGCCTGAAGAACCACACTCCTCCCCATCAAACCAGACTGTACAACCCGTTGGAGATTTCAGGCAGCTAAGAAGACCCTTTTGGTGTGTCCCAGATCTGGTATCGAACCGTAGCTCTGCCACCTCATAAGTCTGGAGTTGAGCTAGTTATTTAACATTTTGGAACCACATCTTTCTCTGGATTTACCTCAAAGGCCAACTGCAGATTAAATGAGGATGCTTGTAAACATTTTGCACAGCACCGGGCTGGCACATAGGTTCAAAAATGGCAACTGTTCTAGGAAAGTACCACAAGAATGGGACAGATTTGTATAGTCTGCTTGCTTGCTATTCCTACCTCTGAAAATTTCATGCTGTACGAATCATCACCACAGAAGCAAATATGGAGCAGTCACATGTCCTAAGTTCTTTTCAAAAGAGATTTTTTAGCACACAGATTGAAAGTCGTGTTCATAATCAGAGCTAAATTTCAAAACTGTGACTTAGTTTTGGTTGGGAGGAGACCTAATGAACACCCAATAGTTCCAAAGGAAGGTTCTGCAAGTGCTTTTCAATTCTGGGGAGATGTCTACAGAGGATGCGAGGAATTCTGCAAACCAAAAATGCATAATGGAGCTACTGACCCAGCTCAAAAAACAGAGTTCGGAAATGACAACTCTATAATCAAATGATCTGTGTCCAACACCCCTGCCAGCAGCTCCCGCCTCCCACAGGCAGATTATAGAGGGGGTTTCCTTGTCACATCTGGAATTGTATTATTGTTCTCTGAAAACCCGACAGTTGCTATTGTTTGAAATTAGGGCCCTCTTATTAAGAAAATGGGCAATGTGCTGATCAACAGAATCTGGAATGAATGCAAAAGAAAAGTGTGTGTGTGTGTGTGTGTGTGTTCACATGCATGTACACCAGTCTTTACACAGTGGACATGTGCAAGCAAAAACCAACAGTCTTATCTCTACTCTACCTACAGGGACACATTTAGGCCATTTCTACAGTCTACATGTTTCTCTCCTATTCCGTATTAAAGGTAAAAAGAACTACAAGGAAGTACTGAAAGTCCAACAAGAGGAAATTAGTAAATAAATAATAAAACTGGTAAAAACAACAATATGAGCTGACCACAGGGACAAATATCAAGGCACAAACATGAAGTCTCCTTGGCAAGCGCCATGGGAGCTCCTCTTTCAGCTCCTTTTCCAGATAAGGAAAGGGAAGGTGAACGACTCGCCCAAGGTCATGAAGCCAGTGAGCGGGGGAGCCTGGGTATGAGGCCAGGCGCCTGATCTGACCCCAGAGACGGACAGCTCGTCCACTTCACCAAACCACCTCCCAGGTTGTGGCTATGATCATGAGAAGGGATGCTATGTGCCATTAAAACGTATTTTTTAGAGTCTGTAACAGCATAGTTAAAGTCTCACAATATTACAGTTACATGAGGAAAAAGAAAACAGACACTTCTTTCCTAAAAATTTCAACATCAAACTTCCATAGAAGCAAATAAATTTGGGTCCGCGCACACAGCCGCATTGTCTCCCCTGGCTGCCCACAGACAATACTGATGACTCACGCCTGTGAGGCATCTAGCAAGAGTGGTTTAAATTTGTTCAGCAAATGATTAAGGCACTCATTTAATGTCTGGAAAACCTAGTTCTGTCTTTTTCATTTACTTTATCTAATATCACTAGATTGATACATGAAAATAAATAAAATTAGTTTCCAATTGTTCTATTACACAAGCTGAATCTCACAACATCCCGATCACAATGACCACAAAGAGACAACTTATTAAAACATGTTTAAAAATAGGTCTATCAATAGTTATTGACTATCACTGGTATATCCATCAATTACAACAGGATATGTTCCAAACATTAAGAAAAACAGAGGTAAATTCTATTATATCATAACTCTTTTGTTATATGATTATCTTTATATAACAAAACCAACATCGAATGAAAACAATAATCTGTATTAAATATTTGTATTTCAGTTCTTAAGGCAATCTTAAAAATGCTAGGTTGATTCAATAATCTCAGTACAGCTCCATTCATATTGATGTTAAACAATTTTCTATTTTAAAAATATACTATGGTCAATTTTCAATCATTCAGCCTTCCTTGTGAAATTCAGCCAAAACCTGTGCTTTCCCATCTGCAGAGGCATCAGATGGAATGCAAACTATCATTAACATTGTTCAAAGCTGAACATAAAAACATTTAACTTAGCAGGGAACATAATTCAATATATTCCAACAGCAAAGATAAAAGAGTTGGCATTATCTACTAATGTAAATTATTTCTAAACTACAATAGCTAATGTAGTCAAGACTTGATTTACCCTACATACACTCTAAGGAAAACGGCACATTTTCCCAGCATCTGGTTTTCAAGCCATTCACTACAGTTATAAATGACTTAATCACAACACAACACTAAAGATGTTAACTATTCAGTTAATCACTGAAATTACTGTATTGCTGTTACTCCCATAAAGATCCTTAAATCAGTCTGGTAGGTTTTTGTTTGTTTTGCTCTGCTTTTTTGTATTACCCACGTAGATAACTACCCACACCAAACAAATAAAAATACGACGCTGAGATCAATTAGATGAGAGCGTTGGAGGGACACGACAAACATCTATCCCCTCAGTTTCTTCTTAATCTTCAAATTACAAGAATACCTCACACGGATTGGGTAATTCTCGTTCTAGTCTCAATTCACTGATTTTTTTCTTTGTAGACACAATTTATTACAACTCTGTGTGATGCCTGCAGGCGGACACATGGATGGTAAGAGCGACCTTTCATGGATAAACTGGAATGAGAATCATCATTGGAGAAGTACAAACTAAAGAAACGGAGAGATTAAGCAATTCACTGGAGGTGAAAGCATTCAGGGCGAAATCATGCAGCGGCAGCCACAGCAGCAGGCTGGGAGATGTTACCTAGTTCACTGTCCAGCTCCTCGGTGTGGACCCCTTCTTCTCCAAAGGAATAGCAGGAATGAGGCAGAAAAGAGAGAAAGAAAAATTCAGACACCAGCACCAAGAAAGGAATTCCCCTCAGAAAAATAGCAGCAAACACATCACTTTATTTTGTCCTTACCTGCATTGAGGCTTATTTCACTGGCTTGGCTAATAGACTTGAGACCTCAGTGTAAATCACAAAATGGTAAGAGCTGATATCGGTAACATAATTATAGGGCTCATTTCCTTGCATGTCAAAATTGGGTTTGATTGGTTGTAAAAGATGACAAATACCTTTGCGGTTTCAATGTTCTTAAATGAAGAGTCACTTATTACGGACCTTACTTCGAGCAAACAAAGCTGAGACTTTTCAATATTAGTCCTTTTAATCCTTCAATAATCCTCTAATCAGCAAGACAATTATACTCACAATTAGAGCATTACTTAAATTATAAGTAATACTGCTGCCTGAAAAATGGGAGGTGAGGTCAAATTTAGAATGCAGATTGTAAAATGAGCTATTCCTCAATTTCTTTAAAAAGGGGTTAGAAAGATGAATTATTTCATGATGATGTGCATTAGGGAAGCAAAGCTTGAAGGCTGCTCTGAAAGAGGCAGAGTTTACTTTATATAAGATTTTCAAGTCAAATAGCTCAGGAATATTAGAATGAAATGTTCTCAATAATGTCAGTGAGCAAAATAAGTCAAGGTCCTTTCCAATCCTAACCCCTTCCTGCTGTCAGTAAAATATTTTGTTATTGCTGAGGAGAGAGCACAGGACAGCACACAACAAATCACTTCATGTATGAAGTCTCTCCAGCTGAGAGCAGGTGGCTGTCCCCTCCACTGGAAGCGTCACAACGCCAGGGGCTGAGCCTGTTTTTACTACTGCAATTTGCTCATTGCCCAGTGTAGCTTTGGTACATGATAGGGACTAAACATTTCTGAAATCGATGAATGAATACGATAATGAATGAATCCATTATTGACTCTTGTAACCAGCATGGTCCTACATACCTTGTAAACTCTTGATTTAAAAAGTCTACAATTGGCAGTAAGTTTTGACACAGGCATTGTTTCTTAAAAACGGAATTTGATTTACATAAAATCTTCCATGAAAATGCCCATTTGGATATTATTTAATAATCTCGTTGGGAGCATTCATTCATGTCTTCAATAATTATTTAATGAGATCTACTATGTGCCAGTTGCTACAGTAAGTGATAGAGTTATCAAAATGAGTACAATCAGACTTATCTCCATCCTTTTGGAGGAGGAGACAAATCCAAAGTTACATAAATAAAAATTAAATTAAAACTGTGATGTTTTCTAGAGTAAAACACACAATAGAGTGACCTAATCATAATCATATGTGGGGGCAAGGTCACAGAAATACTTCCTGAGTTATAATCTGAAGGATATGAAAAATTTCACAAAAAGTATATAATGACTAGAATTTAAGCTCTCCAAGAGCAGTGCTTTTGTTTATTGCATTAATTGATAATCTGAAGTTCGTAGAACATATGTGACATATAGATGGCACTTAATCAACAGGTATGGAATTTAAAGTATTCTAAGAAGAGAAAACTGCACACCTAACTGGCATAGAGCAGGAACTCGATGAGAACTAGTGGGGTGAAGGGCAGAGAGTGGACAGCAGCAAGAGTGAGATACGCTATAGAGGCTGAACCACAGGAAGCTTGGAGAGGCAAGCTAAGGACTTGGCATTTACTGAGCAGACCAGACAGCCACTGCACATGGCTTAAGGGGTGGTCAGTGATAACACCATCTAAAAGACTGCTCTGAATACAGCATAAGGAGGAGAGTGGGCAAGAGTCCAGGAGAAGATGAGAGTGACCTGGACTAGGATGGTGGAGGTATGAAGAAAATAGAGAATTGACTACAGAGATACCTGGGAGGCAAAGTGAACTCAGCTAGTAGATGGGTTAAAAATGGGTGTGAAGTAAAGAGACAGGTTAAGGGGAGCTTTTAAGTATGCATGACCTTACCCTCAACTGAGATACAAAACACAGAGGATCAGATTTTGGGGGAAAGATCATTAATTGGGTTTTAATCATATTGAGTTTAAAATCTCTTTGGGACAAACAGTTGGTATGATCAATCAGGCAGATTAAAATATTGGCCTGGAGCTCAAAGGCTTCTTAATTGCATTAAATACATAGAAATCACAAAAGGAGTTATACACTGAAAACCAAAATCCTAAACTAGTTTTTCAATTTTTGAGGTAGGAAATGGAAAATAAAATTTTTTTACAGTAAGTATGATGCTATGCTGTTACCTTCTATGTGCATATTATCTACAGAGAGTAGAAAGAAATACAATAACAATTTTTTGACCAACAATGTTATTCTTCTCTGTGACATGATATAAACAACACAAGGCAGCTTTGTGTTAGCCGGCAACAGAAGATGCAAGTATGGGAACCTGTATTTGTCAGTGTGGAACAATCTGGTTATATATTTATATTGTTTGTGTATACAGGCACACAGACATACATATAATTTCTACTATGAAAAGAATATGCGAATCCTAATGTCGAAGGGATAATTACTAAGCGAAGTGCATTTGGTATGAGTACATACTTGTTCCAAAGGAAATAACATTAACATTAATGATAAGAATCCTAAGAATTAAGAATTACTAGATTTGGTAACAAAACCATTCAGTAATTATTTTACTGCATTAACAGTTTTTCTCAGTAAAAGTTATTAGTTTTCTACAACCTATAAAATTATATTAACAGGCATGTCCATACATTTCCAGTATAATTATAATGGATACAGACATTGAAGATCTTATGGCAATGAGAGTGCCTGAAATGCCTTCAAAATCATCAGGTCATCAAGTAAAGTTTAAATTTTGTTCCATGAAGTTTTACAGTTGAACGTATTTTATGTTCTGATCTTTGGAAATTGGGCACCTATGTACTATATATCAAACAAAACATTTGAATAATTAGGATAGTCCATTATCCATCCTGTTAACATGCAAAATAACACAGGTGACAACACCTGTTCCATTCCATCTTCAGGACCAGGACTAAGCAGCCAAAATGCAATGAGTATCTCGGTCCTGCCCGCCTCAGTCAAAAGGATTTGTATTTCCCCTCAAAGTCAGTCACATAAACATAAACGTGAAATTCTATGTTCATTTCACGTAATCTGTGATCCAGGTATAATGATGGATCTTAGATACAAGGTTCTGACAGTATTGTACTTTACTAGCTCACATTTTCAAATAAACTTCAAATTATACAGACACACACATATGTACATATATACTTACACACACACACACACACACACACACACACACACAAAATTCTGCCTCAGGATAAACTAATAAAGATCCAGTATCTTAGAGTAAAATACGTATTCTATAATTGCACTAATTTAAATGCCAGAAATGAATAATGAGTACCAAAGCAAACCATTTCTCTTTTAATTCTTCCATACCAAAAGTAATTTGGGTAGAACATGGGATAGACTTCAATGTACTGAAAAGAAACACATTTGTTCTGTCTCATTTTTTTTTTTTTCCATTTTGGAAAACTAATTAGAAATCCTCAAGCCTTGAAACAAACTTTTTAAAACAGTAACTTTTATAACCAGTTGATTCTTTTTCGAGATTAACAAGCAGGGGGCTAGGGGAACACCTGAGTCTCTTTCTTGAAAGAACACACTTTTCAGATATTTAAGACATACTCTAAGTTACACAGAGCTTCTCAAATAAGTCAACATCTTTTTCCAAGTTCCTGAAGGCAGAGGTTGTATCTTCACTTGAATAGTTTTTGACTGTGTATAGTTCTATTGCCAATGGAGACATCACTATGCATCTGCCTTTATGTATAAACAAATCCTACTTTTATAACAATTCTACTGATTTCCCTTCTGCTTTTGGAAATTAGGCTGCATTTACTAGAAACTGGGTTACCTTTTAAAAACTCATTGTTTGAAACCTGGTTGACCTGGCTACAACTCTTGACAATTTGCACTTGTGAACAAACACCCAACTCACTTTAACCAAGACCTTCCAAGCACCTTACCATCATCTTCACACTCTTCCAGAGGCTTCTGCTGCTTGTTCAGGCACCGAGGGTCTAACCAGGATGTTGTTTTTGTGTTATGGCTGAAATCCAGAAACAAAAACAAGAAATATGTTTGAAAAGAAAAAGGAAAAAGCTCAATGACAAAAGAATTATACGCTCTTGAACATTTGCTCTTCAACCAATCAAAGAAACTATTCAACAGCTAACCCAGGCCAAAAGAGAGCCTGAGTTTGGAATAACAAAATGGGTTAGGAAATATCTTAGGCAGGCCTTTTACTTATCTAAGATATAATCATTCCCTTATTGAAAGCTGAAATTGTAACACCAGTTTTATTTTTGAAAAATGAGTTCCAAATAACACTGCTTGTCTATACTGTCTACCATTGTCTACTTATTTTATTTTTCACATTTGCTTTAGAGCAAACTTCAATTTATTTTCAATTTGCTATGACCTAAATCTTTTTTTTAGCTGAGCCATCCTGCAACCTGTTGGTAGCTCAATGGCAGCTCAGCTCAGACTGGGCATTGAACTACTGTTGCTCAGAGCTCAGCTCCCACTCTTGAGCAAGCTCTTAACCAAGTGAGCCACTCGGCCGGCCACTATGACCTAAATCTTTTTTTTTTTTTTTTGAGTGTCACTGGCCCTCATATGTGGGACTGAACTGGGGCCGCTGGCTTCCGAAGCCAGCGCTTAACCACCGCGCCACTCGGCCAGCCCGTGACCTAAATCTTAAATGCTGGAATTCACAAAGAAGGCTGCTCTTTCATTCATTCTTTTACATAAGGATTCTCATGACAGTGTGAAACTACCTCAATTCATGCAAGTGGCTCACAGCTGCTAACACATATCATTAATCCCAGCGTCCTAAATCACGCTTCAGATATAGTGAAGACAACCCCAAATTATCTATCGTAAATTTCTATTTATGGGCCAAGAAAAACCTTGGAGTAGTTAAACATGTTACCCAACTGCCTTCTCGGGGGGACAGCTGAACTCTAGGTGAAGTGTTTCAACAGACACTGAGGCCTTGAAGGTGAAAGTGCAGGAACATTCCCAAGAATCTGCCCTTCGTTCTATTAGAAATGTCACGAGAATGATGGAAACAATTGATCTGAAACAAAGCAATACACTGGGACAACCTTCTGCCTGAGCTCCCAGCCCTCTGTATGCAAGCTAAACAGGAGGGGCAAAGCACTGCAAGCCCAGTAGTTTACACTGCAAACCAGAAACGAAAGCAAGAAATTAAAAACAAATTTTTTGAAGTTTAGGTAGTAACTGAAATTTTGTTGGAAATCTGAAGTTTAGGTTGTAAACATGTTGAAAAATTGCAAGTTCTTTATCTTAGATTCAAATCTTATTCAATGTAGAAAAATATTATGACTTAAGTGAAAAAAGGAATGTGCAAATACACTGAATTAAAAGAAAAAAAACTGAGTTAAAAGAAAAAAACAGAAAGGTTAGATAGTAACAACTATCACCATTGATACTACTTGTTTGCTCAATTACAAGGTATGATCAAACCAATATGGTGAATGTTTAAATTAAAAAAAAATTATTACAGTAAAAGACACTTTGCCATTAATCCCCCTCGCTTCTAACATACTATCCCATTGTTCTTGCCACTTTCCGAAGCAGTTCTGGAAGTCCTCTTTCATGAGTGTCTTTAGTTGTGCTGTCGTGATTGCCTCGATGTCCTGAGTCAGTTTGATTTTCGGGAAGTCAGAAGTCACACGGTGCCAGGTCCAGTGAATAAGGTGGATGAGGACACACCATAATGTTTTTATTTGACAGGAATTGCGGTTCCAGAAGTGCTGTGTGACACGGAGCATTGTCATGATGGGGGATGATTTAAGGCTGACTTCAAAACACACCTTCTCTCAACTGTAGCTCACAGTCAACTGACTGCACCGAAACAGGTTGAAACTTGTCACACACTGTTACTAAGTTTGATGGTCCACTTCCTGTATTGAAGATCCCTGCCTTTCCATTGGATGGCGCTCAGCAGCAGCATTCGCCATATTTTGTGATCACAGCGGAAAGGCTCCGTGTCACACATAGTTTCTGGTAAGCCAATTTCTGTCAAATAAAAACATTTTGGTGTGTCCTCATCTACCTTATTCACTGGACCTGGCACTGGGCGACTTCTGGCTCTTCCCCAAAGTCAAAGTGATTCAGGACATCGAGGCAGCCATGACAGTGCAACTAAAGACACTCGCCAAAGGGGACTTCCAGAACTGCTTGAGAAAGTGGCAAGTATGATGGGATAAGTGTGTTTGAAGCGGGGGGGGGGGGGGGGAAGGGGGGGAGGGCGGTATTTTTGAGAGGAATTAATGGCAACGTGTGTTCTACTGTAATAATTTTTTTTAAATTTAAACATTCACCATATCTTTTCATCACACCTTGTAGTCCAGAATTTCTGTACATTTCTTGAAATTTTCTACATAATCATATAATCTGCAAATAGGATTGTTCTATTCCTTACTTTCCAATCCTTATGTCTTTTATTTCCTTTTATTGATTTATTATCCATTGTTAGAACTTATAGTATGATGTTGAATAAGAGTGGTGAGAGCTAATATCCTTAACTTATTCTCAATCTTGCAGAAAAAATATTTTGTCTTTCACCATTAAGTATAATGCTAGCTATAGATTTTTTTTGTGGGGGGGAATTGGGGGAGGGGAACAGTGTTGGGGAACCAGGAAGGAGAACAGACAAGTTGCTGTCCTTTTGTTCTTCAGTCTAGTTGCAGAGGACGTTGCTTCACAGGCCCATGTTGGTATCGTCATTGCGCTCTTCCTGGATGAGGCAGATCCATTGCCAGCCTCTGGATGGTAGCTCACAGTGGCTATTGGCAGCTCACGTTGGCTGCCGGCCACTCACTGTAGCCTATGACAGCCCACTGCAGCAGGGGCTGCAGCCTACACCAGTACTAGGGCTCACAGACCAGCTCAGCTCCAGGTGGAGCTGTTGTTAGCTGTAGAGGGCAGTGTCACTGGCCCTCATATGTGGGATCCAAACCAGGGCTGCTGCCATCCCAAGCCAGCTCTTAACCAATGTGCCACTTGGCTGGATCCTAGCTGTAGGTTTTTTGTAGATGCTCTTTATCAAGTCAAGAAAATTACTCCCACTTTTATTTTTCTAATAATTTGTTTCATGAATGAGTGCTGAATTTTGAGTGCTTTTACTGCATTGATGATTATGATCATGCGATTTTCTTTACTCTCTTAATTTGGTTGACAGCATTGATAATAATTTCAAATATTGAACCAGTCTTGCATCCCTGAAATAATTCCTACTTGGTCATGGTGTATAATTCTTTTTCTAAATTACTGAATACTATTTGCTAATGTTTTGTTACACATTTTCTATATTCATGAGGATATTGCTCAGCAGTTTTCTTTTTTCTTGCATTGTCCTTGTTTGTTTTTGGTAACAGGGTAACACTAGCTTCATGAACATATTTGGAAAGTGTCCTTCCTCTTACATTTTCAGGAATAGGTTGTGTAGAAATCGAATTCTTTGAATGTTTCTCCAGTGAAACCATCTTGGCCTAGAAATTTATTTTTTATGAGTATTTAAATTATAAATTCATTTTCCTTAATAGTACAGGGTTATTTATATTATCTGTTCCTTATTGGATGAGTTCTGGTAGTTCAAACTTCCTGAAGAAATGGTCCATTTCATGTAAGTTGTCAAATTTATGTATGTAGACTTGTTGGCAGCATCCTCTTATTACCTTTTTGATGTCTTCAAGGTCTGAGGTGATTCCTTATTTAGTTCCTAATATCGGTAACTTGTGTCTTTAATTTTTTTTTTCTTTGTCAGTTTTGCTAGAGGTTCTTCAATTTCATTAATCTTTTTCAAGAATCAGCTGTTTGCTTCATTAATTTTCTCCATTATTTTTGTTTTTTATTTCATTGAGCTCCGCTCTTTATTATTTCCTTCCATTTACTTATTTCATGTTTAATTTGCTATTGTTTTTCTAGGTTCAAGAGTTGAGTGCCTAGATTGTTTAGTAGAGACTTTTCTTCTTTTCTATTTGTTTAATGCTATAAATTTACTTTTATCACTGCTTTGGCTGTGCCCCACCTATTTTGAGATGCTGTATTTTCATTTTTATTCAGGTCAATGTATTTTTAAAAAATTTCCCTTGAGACTTCCTGTTTAGCCCATACATTATTTAGAAGTATATTGTCTGTTTAGAGATTTTCCTACTTTATCTGATATTAATACACAACTCTTTATTTCTTCTGATTAATGTTGCAAGGTATATTTTTCCAGACTTTTACTTTCAACTTAACGATATTGTTTTATTTGAAATAAGTTTTGGTAAATAGTATATTGTTTGGTCATATTTGTTCATTTCTTTGCCATTCTCTATCTTTTAACTGCTGAATTTAAATTTATTTAATGTAATTATTGATGTTAGAATGTAAGTCTTCTATTTTGTTTTTCATTTTCTATTTGTTCTTTTTTTCCCACCATGTGAGAACACTGATAAGACTGCTGTCTATGAACCAGGAAGTGAACTTTCACCAGACACAGATTCTGCCGTTGCCTTGATCTTGAACTTCCCAACCTCTAGAACTGTGAGAAATGTTTATGGTTTAAGCCACTCAGTCTATGCTATTTTTGTTATAGCACCCCAAACACAGTCACTATATCATCTTTCACAACATATAGTCACTTATATAATCATAAGTATATATAACACACACACATATATCCTTTAACCCTTTCTTATTTATAATAAAATTGTCTTAAATATTTTAGAAACATATTAGATGGTGTCATAATTTTTGCTTCAACCCTGAACCTAATTAGAAAACTTAAGAGGAGACGTGTATTTTATTTACTTATATGTTAACTCTCTCTATTGTTCTTTCTTCCTTTCTGATGTTCCAAGATTATTCTTTTATAATTTTATTTTATTTTACAGAATGTCATTTAGCCATTCATTTAAGACAAGCTTTGACAAATTCTTTTAGTTTTCCTTCATCTAAGAATGTCTTGGTTTCCCCTTCATTTTCACCGGATATTATTTTCACTGGATATAGAACTGTGGGTTGCTTCTTTTCCTTCAGCACCTGAAGAATTCTGTGCCGCTTCCTTCTGACGTGTGGCTTCTGATGAGATATATGCTGTCATCTGAATTGTTTCACTTACATAAGGAATGTGTCATTTCTTTCACTGTTTTCAAGATTTTTCTTTGTTTTCATAAGTTTGACAAAGATGTGTCTTGTTATAGTTTTTTTGAGGAGGACATGGGTTATCTGGTTTGAGTCCACTCAGTTTTCTGTAGGTTTATTTCTTTGGGCAAATTTGGGGAATGTTGTTTTTCAAGTACTTTTTGCAGGTCCACCCACTTTCAATTCTCCTGGAACTCTGATAACACAAATATTAGATATTCTGTTATCGTTTCAAAGTCCCTTGAAGCTCTGTTCAATTTTTTATTTTTTTTTATTTTTTGTGGGCAGTGTCACTGGCCCTCATATGCGGGACCCGAACCGGGGCCACTGGCTTCCCAAGCCGGCGCTTAACTACCGCGCCACTCGGCCGGCCCTCTGTTCAATTTTTATGTAGTTTATTCTCTCTATTGTTCATATTGGGTAATTTCTATTTTCTGTCTTCAAGTTTACTGATTCTTTCCTCTCTCCTCCGTTCTGTGTTGACTCCATCTATTGAGTCTTTTATTTTGGTTATTGTATTTTTCTGTCCTAAAATTTCCATTTTTTAAAAATGTCTTCTGTTGCTTTCCTGAGACTTATTTTTTGCTGAAACTTTCTATTTTTCCATTTGTTTCAAGCATTGCTCATTAAAGACTTTCATGATGGCTGCTTTGAAATCTTTGCCAGATCATTCTAACATTTGTCATCTTGGTGTTGGCATCTACTAGTTATCTTTATTCACTCAATTTGAAATATTTTCTGATTTTTGATCTAACAAGGGGATTTATATTAAAACCTGGACATTTATGTATAGCTTTCTAGAGCTTATTTAAACCTTCTATTTTAGTTGTCTTTCCCTGACACTGCTCAAGCAGGGGGAGGGGCAGTGCCAACTCTTACTTCTCAGTGGGGATTAAAGTCCAGGATCCCAATTTGGCCTTCACTGGCACCCAAGGAGGTGAGGAGCTTCTGGTTACTGCTGGGTGGAGATGGGGTTTCCAGCTTTCTGCTAGATCTCCACTGATACTACCTTACCAGGAAGGGGAAGGGGTGTCTCATTACTGCTCCCAGCTTAATTTTACTGACTCCATGGTGGGGGCGCTTTATCACTGGATGGTGGTAAAAAGTCCTGATGTTCCATCAAACCTCCTCTGGTACCACCCTAGTGAGTAGGGGGAGGCTGCCCATTCCAGCCAGGTCAGGGCAAGAGGCTAAGCTTTACCTGACAAGGTTTCCATTGAGTCCATGTGGGGAAAGGAGGAATGCTCATCACTACCTGGCCACAATCAAAGTCCCAGCTTTTTGAGAGTACCACAGCAGAGAGCTTTGGGCTCCTACTTACAGCCTGTGGAGGGTAGAGGATTAGGCTCTCAATCTGACCTTTGCCTGAAAGGGTGGGGAACACAGGATTGCCTGTGTGCCTGCAGGAGTCCAGCAGTTATTGAATACAAGCGTTCTGTCTGTGGGATGCCCTTTTCCTGGTCCTTTGGCTATAGAGAGTAGGCTTCTATTGGAGCTTTTTTTTTTTTTTTGTCTGTGTATGTGTCTTCATCTGTTGGTATTTCTGGGTTACTGGTTTCTTCAGCTCCAAGTCTGGGGTATATGGGTAAAAAGAAAACTCAGGGAATTCACTCACTGCCTGCATTCCTTTGATCCTAAACTCCCTAGCCAGTCTGCTTTATTTTTCCACTTTTCAAAGTATTATGTTCTATATAATCAGGGTTTGTCAGCCCACACTTGAGTTTTAATGTTCTTTTAAAATTCCAGCATGTCTTAGATTTCTCATCAAGTAAATATTCACAAACATACATAAAGCAAGGAATCTGATTTCACAGAAACTAATTTTGCTATTTAGTGTAAGATACTTGAATATTAAGTTCTTCAAAATGAAGGACATCTGAAAACTAATTAACCTGGATATATAATTTAGGCTAAAATATAAATGGTGTGTAACTAATAACAATATGTATGGAATTTAGTAGTAGCAGACCAAATGCCATTGTTGTCATAAGCCATACTTTTGCATAATTTTTCTAATAAACATTAGGCCAATGTTTAATAGAAAACATTAGCATCAGTTAAAAGCTAAATTAGGTTATGAAAAGTAAGCAAACCACTGCAATCTCCTATGAGTAAACCAGAGTCTTGGGTCTTCACTAACAAGCAAAATAACCAATTTTCTTTTTTCAAATTTATCAAGTCAGTATTTAGCAAAATTATTGGCACATTCTTTTCCAAGAATTTGAGTTTCACATATTATTGTGTACCAGGAATACCTCTATTATACTTTCCTTTGCTGAATACAATGTTTCATTACTAATGGACATAATAGCGAGGTCAATTTATTGTAAAAGTGAAGTACAAAATCCTAAACTTATAGTTGACATCCATCTTTAAAATGTTTAAACTCCTGGGCCGGCTGAGTGGCGCGATGGTTAAGAGCTGGCTTGGGACGCCAGCGGCCCCGGTTCGGATCCCGCATATGAGGGCCAGTGACACTGCCCTCTAAAAAATAAATAAATAAAAAGAAAAAAAAATGTTTAAACTCCTCTGTAATAACCAAATTTTGATGATGAAAATGGTAACAGTAACAATAATGCTCACTAATTAGTACTAGCCGAAGTACTTTACATCCAGGATCTCAACTGATTCTCATGATAGTGACATGGTAGGTATGATTTCATAACATTCATGTCCTTCTACAGATACGGAAAACTGAGATTCAAAGAAGTAAACTCAAGTTCCCAAGGACACACAACTAGTAAGTGGTGGAAACATGAATTTTTAGGTGAGTTCTTAACCAGTATACTTCCCTGACTCCCAGGAAAAAAAAACACAAAAAACTACATCTTCTGTCTCTGTCTTTAAAAAGCATTTGCCGTTAACATGAAGCCAGAATGTGGACTGCCCCCTTCTTCTGAATGGAAAATAACACAGGAGCTCTAGTTCACTAGAAATCTCAGATTTCCTAGGTCAGTTGTGAAAGAGGGTGCTCTGAGCCTTTTCGGTCACTCCCACCTCTTTAAGAAAATTTTACTTTCTTATCCTCAGTGATTTTTCAAGTACAAAATATATACTCAAAAATACATTTGAATGTAAATACAATTCAAGCCACACAGAAATGTATAATGGGGTTATAAGTTACTTCAATTCCTTATTCAAATTCAAGTGTTAAGATATTTCTAGAGTTTTTCTATACATAGATCTATATCTACATATTCACAGAAACAAATGTGCACATATAATACACCTAGCATAATATCTATATATCACCATAATACCCATATATTTTACAGAATTGAGATACTTCATATATTGTTCTGCAATTCCCCCCTTCTTTTGTTCACTGGATACAAGAGTTTCAACTTCAATCTGTTTGAATATAACAGATTATCTATGCTTTTATTTATTTTGTAGTTTAATTGCCATTTTTGTTTTTTCTTTTCAATGGTACATAAAACTATGGTGAATCTTAACAGACAATCTTAATAATAGAGCCAAAGAACAGCATTTTAAAAATTTACTACTGTTGGTTTGGAATTCATACTGTCTTAGATTTTTTAGTATGATTTCCATTGTATGCATTTTTTCCTTTTCAATAAAGGTTATTTATTAAATGTTTAACAATATAATATTAAGTGTTATAATTTTGAAAGACTTTTCATATCTATATATTCTTAAAGTTCAATATATAAAGTTCAATATGTAAAGTTCAATACATGCCTCGCGCCATACAAAAATTAACTTAAAATGAATCATATATCTAAATGTAATATGGAAAATATAAAACTTCTAAAAGAAATACAGCAGACTGCTTTATGACTTTGAGCTAAAGATTTCTTAGCTACTACACTAAAAGCACAATCCACAATAGAAAAAAAATTGATAAATTAGGCTGCATCAAAATTAAGAACTCTGGCTCTTCACAAGACAAAATTAAGACAATGAAAAGAAAACCCTGACTTGGAGAAAATGTTTGCTGATCATAAATACAATAAGACAATTTTATCCAGAATACAAGTAAACTCTTAAAACTCAACCAAAAAAAAACCCAATTAAGAAAAAATAAGCAAAGGATTTACTATTTTTTTAAAAGGCTAAACATATACTTTATATATATACCATAATTTACATATACACCATAATTTAGTTGTGTAAGTCTTTAGGGAAATTATTAACCTTATGTTCCCTCAAGCTATTCAGGCTCAATGATTAGGATGATAATGCCAATTGCTTTTTTGTACAAAGTTTGTTAAACTGTATAAGTGAATAGTATCAGTGTGTGATCAATCCTTTTAGATTTGACCTACATCTATAGTTGCTAGAGCGAGGAAAAGAAGGGGAATAAAAGAGAGGGAGAGGTTCAGGTAGAAATAATGGTATACTTTACTCTATAAAATAGACTTCTCCATTTTCGGTATAGGCCATCTCCCAGTTTTCAGGTAGAGGACCTAAATTATCCTCTGCAGAAAGAGGTAGGTATTGAGGGAACTTCTGAGAAGGGTCCGTGATGGGAGCAGCGATGATGCTACTATTCACAGTCAGTCGTGTTGTTTCTTGGAGAGTGTGCTCTTCTTGGTCACCAGAATCGGCTGTTTAATCAGGGGTAGAGAGAAAGAGAAAAAAAATCATCAATCATATCCCAAACTGGGATACCAGCACAAGCACAGTATGCATCTATACTCTTAAAAGCCCTTACCCTTTCCTAATTTCTGAACATTGACTATATTGTTTTATTTAGATAAAAGTTCTATTAATGAAAAACATCAGAATGATGGACCAAATGTATTTTACCTAAAGAGTAAATGCTCAAATCATGCATCGCTCATAATCTTGGAAATCTCAAAGAAGAAACAAATTCTTGACTCAAACCTTGAAAGTCTCTTAAACTAAGAAGACCATCAAAACACAGACTGAGTGCATTCTCATTCCAGAAGTATCATTCGGTTTCCTGACTGAGAGGACTTTTGAAGGCAATAAAAAGTCCATGTTAACAACAGACATACAGTAGTGCTATTGTCCATTTTGTATAAATTATTGCAAACATTTTTGGCAGAGATCAAAGACACAAATAAAGCTGGAAAGTCTAAAAAATTTTAGAAAATAGAGACACCTATACCACTGAGTCAGACTTGAGTCCCTTTTGCCAAAGTGAAGAAAATGTTCCTGTGAAAACCAAGAGGGTTATCCCCAGAACGGCATCATGTGGGTGGACTGATTTGAGCTGGGTCTTAAAAGAAGGCTCTAAGTACATGAGTATCCTCCTTCTTATTAACTAGAAACATCAAAAGGTGATGTCATCAAAGTTCCACAAAGGGCAATGTTGATACTCTGGTTGAGTTTTTATAGAGGCCAATGATATTAAATGTCACTCTCTATGGGGTTTTAAAAAATAATAATCAGAGGGTGGAGTTATTTTCTATCTCCCACAGTAATTTGCCTGTAGACATTTCTGATTTACTGAAAGCAGACTGAAGAATAATAAAAGGCTGTAATTCAAATTTTTCTCAGATGAGTAACTCCCAATGACACATGAGAATAAAGGTAATCCAACAGTTGGATAGAAGATATGTTGAGCCTATTAAACAATCACTTCCACCAAAATCTCATCACCATTGAGCACACTGCTTGTGGTCTGGTCTTTCCTTACTCTGCATCTATCCCCTCTTCTGGTACCACCACCTAGATCTCCCTTTAAAAATCACCCCATCTAGTGTTCACTTTGGCAGCACATATACTAAAATTGGAATGATAACAGAGAAGATTAGCATGAACCCCACGCAAAGATGACATGCAAATTCGTGAAGCATCCCATATTTTTGCAAACTAATCAGAAACAGTCTCAGAGATATACAGAAAAAACTGAGGGTGGCTAGATGGGAGGCGGTAGGGATGAGGGAGAAGCTAAGGGGATTAGAAAGGACAAATGGGTAACCACAAGACTGCCACGGGGATATGAAACACAGTTTGGGGAATACAATCAATAATGTTGTAAAGATTTTGAAGAGTGTCAGATGGGCACTTGTCTTATTAGGGAGACCACTTCATGGACAGTGTAGACGCCTGACCACTGCAGTGTACACCTGAAGCTGAATAATACTGAGTGTCAACTACAATTTAATATATATGTAGTCACAGGAAGTGGAGTACAGCATAGGGAATAGAGTCAATGGAATTGTAACAGCTATATACGATGTCAGGGGGGTAACAGATTGGGGGAGGGGTTATTACTTTGTGAGGGGTGTAAAATGTCTAACTATTACATTGTTTTGTACACCTGAAACTAATTTAAAAAAAATCGAGAAAAAGAACAATCAGCCCCTGTATTCCAGGTCCAGGTGAAAACTAACTAATCCACTCCTAGCTCATGTGGTGAGCCCAAGTCACACTCTTGTCAGCACATGATCCAAAGCAAATCAATGGATGTCAAACATGGAAGTTTTGTTCTATCAAGCAAGAGGTAGCCTCTTGATGCTGAAGTTATTAAGCTAGTCTGTTCTCATGCCGTTGGTGCTGGTGGCCATCTTAACACAGCATGGTAAGACCTGCCTGAGACTAAGCCTACATAGAGGAACAGAGATGAAAGATATAGGAAGTCACCTGGTACCCCTATTGAGCCTCTGATTTCATTCCTGAAATCAAGGCTACTCCTGGCCTCTTTAACAGCTTAGTCCCCTAAATTCCCTTTCCTGCCTAAGCCAATTTGAATTGGTTTTATAATTTGCACGTAGGAGTGCAGATTAATAAAATAACTGTAAGTTTGAAGGAAAAAGGGAAATTAGGACAACAGAGAAGAAAATTTGAAATTATTAATAAAAAATAAATCCAAAGCTTGGCAAGAATTTAAAGATTTACCCTTAATTTTCTAGGAGCCAACACATATTCATTCCTCGTATATCTTTGGAAGGTTCACTTTTCTCACTTAAGTCTACACAATAATAACCTGGAGAGATTGTTAAAATGCTAGAGTTCATTATGCTGCTGTCACTCTATGCTCAAATTGCTGGATTGTTCCATAAGGTGGTTCAGAGTGAAAAATGCTTTGACACAGATAGTTTGATATATACCATAGACTGGGTAGTGTCAGTTATTTGAAAGAATTGATATAAGTTAGCATACGGCAGGCTGTCAGCTGTCACAGTTGTAGTTTGGTAAATGAGGGGGCATGGATTCAACATATTCTGTATATACTGAGGGTGTCCCATCTCATGTATATTTTGAGACCAGTTTTCTCTGTGCATCCTATCAGCATTCTTGGTAAGATAGGCACCTGAATAAGACAAACAGGTGCCACCTGGCTTTCTTTTTTTGTGCAAAATGTAGTGATGGGACTGACTTTAGCAATGGTGACATGGGCCCAGAAACTTCCCTTTGATGCTAAGATTTCAAGTAGGGATCTTATGGGGACAGGTTTTCTGAAACATGGCTTCTACAGACAGAGATTACAGTAGTCAGAAATAGGAAAAGCATCAAAGCCTGGAGTGAACTACACCTACTTGCTTTCTCTCAAGAAATCTACCTAATAAACACCGGACAAACAAAGGCATATATGGACCATCCAGCTGGCTGGGCAGAACTGTTTCACTGTTTCAGTGCCCACATCTATGCTTTGGGTTATATCATGATTTGCTTTTCTTACTTGTTGAAAGACTAAGACATTAAAATATTAGATATTTTTTTAGAAGAAATACTGACTTTTTAAATAATCTACTTTTGGATCAATGAGCGCTACTATAAATGGATAAAGTATTTATTTCTAAGTGGGTAAAATCAGGTAATTTCAATAAAGGCACATGTAAAAGATGGCAAATTTCCCTTCTCCATTCCAACTATAGGTTAGCCATTGGCTGAATCCATTCTAAATGAGAAAACAGAACTTTTCATGGAATCAAATTCTTAGAGCTGGAAGGAGGAAGTCAGACATGATTTAATCCTGACCAGTCTTATAGATAACAGAGGTTAGATATTTTGTTCATAAGAAGACAACTATCGAGAACCAGAGTAGGATCCAAATCAGCCCTCTTCCTCCTTTTCCCAATGCTTCTTGCAAAAGGCCTGGGCTTCTGTTATGACAAAGGTCATAAAAACATGATTTTAATTGCCATCCTGGAGAATTTTAGGTTTTTGAGCTTAATGAATAAGAAAACCTCAGAAAGGCCCATGCAATCTATAGAAAGCATTCAACTAATACAAACTTTTTCCAAAATATTCTATTAGGCTTGGTAGCACTGGGAGGAAAATACAGAATTTAACTAATTTCCTCTTTATTGGAGCTAGGTCTAACTAAGCAATATGTGAGGTGTGGTGAAGTTAGAAAAACCACTATGAAACAGAAAGATCGCATACGTTGCAAATGGAAACTCCTTAATAACTATAACCGTAAAGTATTAAAGAAAACATTTAAGTATAGGAAAAATACAAGACACAGATATTCTTTAAAGTCAAAACATTATAGGCTGGAGTAACTCATGACTCATGCAGTTGTTACATTTTGAGTGACTACATAAGGTGAAACCCCCGTATAGTAAAAAATATTTTTTAACAGTTCTAGATCATTTCATTAATCCAGGGAACATACCTAAGCACGGGGGTAGATAGCCCTCGATATACATAAATACATAATGCACTGAGTAACATATGCTGGATAATACAGAACATATGCAAGCTATAATCTTAGAGGGTTTATTATTTTTCCATCTTTCTCTCATATAGTAAAATTTGCCTATGTTAACTGGATGTGTAATATATTTCCACTGTATCTCTACTTACAAAGGTATGATAGAAAAGGATGTGCTAGTCTTCCACACAGCATCATTTATTAAACTGTTAAACAAATTTTCATATTTCTCTTTATAAGCAATCAGCCATAATTAAAGAGCCGTGTTAAGGCCAAAAAAATAAATGAACAAAAAGTAAATATTCATATATATATGTATACACACACACACACACACACACAAGTATATACATATATATGTATATATATATATATGTAATTTGGAAGAGAAAGAAACAATGCTGATGATTCTCGACTCCCTTCTACAAGCATTTCGCTCCAGCCCCTTGAAGGTATTTGGTTGAAGTTAAAACAGTCTTGTGGGCTGGCCAAGTGACGTGGTGGTTAAGCACTGCCTTGGGAAGCCAGCGGCCCCGGTTCGGGTCCCACATATGAGGGCCAGTGACACTGCCCTTAAAAGAAAAACAAAAAGCAAACAAACAAACAAACAAACAAAAACAGTCTTGTGAGGAAGCATGAAAAATAGAGCAGGGGAAAGACCCCCTGTTCCAAGCATTGTGTGGTAAGTCTGAATTTTGGCCACCTTTCTGAAGGCTTCTTGAGAACTGAAACCTTCTCATAATCCTTTGCAAAAGCCTCCCATGGCCCCCTTTGGCCAAGTCCACTGAAGGGAACATGGTCAGCTCTTTACCTGTAAAGCTACTGTTCATTTCAGGAACGTCATCGTCCTCCTCATTCTCCGCATGGACTATGCCAGCATTTTGCATATCATTGTAGGACTTGCTTCTCTTCGGGGTCGACTGCTTGGAGCTAGACTGAAGGCTTTGCAAGGCATCCGTTGTGCTCACTTTCCCACTGACTGGCTGGCTAGGAGGTTTGGGTGTCCCATAATAGTTTCCTAGGTGATGGAGAGACACACATTTGCATGGTTCAGAAAGAATACTTTGTTGTTTTCAAGACTTCACATCCAAATCTCTCAGCACATTTAAAAAATGTATTTAAGCTGAAAAAAGAAAAAAGAACAAAATGTATTGCATTTCTGAAAGTGGCGAGGAAAGATGTCATTCCTACCCAGCTAGACGAGATGCTTTCAGAAGCAAGGAGGAAAGCTGCTTTGTTTTGGTGCAAAACACTTATGAGGAGAGCCAAAAACAAAGGCTGCCGTGCTGAATAGCAGAACTTCATCCTTATTACACTGGAATTTCAATTGGGCACCTTTTTACATACGCACACTAGCACAATGTTGAACCCGATTTAGAGTGAGCCTCTCAGAAAATGAAAAATTCATTACCGCTGGCACCCTTCCATGCCTACCAAGCGGAGGTCACTTCCCCTTAATAAGGGAACTAACTCCTCAAGAGGGATCCAGGGCAATACTGAAAAAGGAGGACAGCAAGCCCCACGTGGCGCCTCTGTCACTGAATGGCAGGCTTCACTTTCAGGGTCATTCGGGGTGGGAACAACCTTGCCAAGTTGTAATAGGAAACTCTGACAACGTTGGGACCCCTTAGGGGTCCCTCTTTTAGTAATTGCCCATTTTCTTTCAGCCACTTTTCTCCGAAGTTTGGTTCAGGTCCAACCATAATGTGCTTGGGTACACCAATAGATTTTTGCATTTTAACAAGTGTGCATATTTTTAATGTGCAATAGAATAAAGTCTAACTAGCAAATTATGGCAATAATATGAAGTTGACTTGAAAAAATTCAGTGGAAAAAAAACATACTTTTTTTAAATGGACTTTTTTAACTTGAAGTTTAAAAAGGTAAGTATGTAGAATAAGAAGTTATTCAACTGAATAAAGAATAGCAATGGTAGTGATGAGTTCCTTTTAAAATTGTGTTAGAAAAGTAAGTTTTTTAAAGAAAACTTCAAGTAAATAATACACATTATGTTCAGATATAGACAAAATCATGAAGGTAATTCATAACTGGCCCAAGTTTGAAAAGTATAGCTTATAATCAATACTACTCCGTGACTATATGATAAAAAAAACATTAGCATTAGAATGCCATTGATCCATTCACCATCTCACATCTTTTAGAGTAAGCCCAGGAAGACAAATTATTTTCAGCCCTTAAATAAATCGTAAGCAAGATTTGTAATTCTATGCTGAGTTAAGTAGAATTTGTAAATCACAAGGAAGCCTGTACACACTGTTTCTTTCCAAGGATGTCATCAGAACATGTCTAACCTCAGAACATGATTGCATAAAATATACATTTTTTTATTAGACAAGCACAAAGGCAAAATGAGACAGCAATATATGGCTCTGTATTAGACACAGGTGATGAAGAATTTGCTTCCATTAAGCTTTTTTTTTTTTTTTTTTTTTTTGAGGGCAGTGTCACTGGCCCTCATATGTGGGACCAAACTGGGGCTCCTGGCTTCCCAAGCCAGCGCTTAATCACCGCGCCACTCGGTTGGCCCCCATTAAGTTTTATAATTAAGTTTTCTTTTTTATTAATATTACTTCTTTAAAATATTTTTTAAGTCACCAAACATATGAATATACCCTCCCACTTTCTTTGAGAGTGGTGTGTTGGCGTGTCAGCGGGGGAACTCTGAACACACACATTAAAAAGTACAGTAGGCTAAAGGATACCATGTTTGAATTTGAAGGATACCGGACAGAAACCTGATAAGCACATTATGGTGACTTGTCCTCAATCTTTCTAGTTATTTCACAGGAGGTGATAGGTATATTAATTCTTCAAAAAGGTTATTTCAGGTTTCCATACCTAAAGGTACAGGGGCTGAGTGGAATCAGCCTGAAGAAAGGCAGCCCATGTGTGCTTTTTGGGGCTAAGACAGGTGCAAGGAAGTACGAGCATACGAGCATGTATGAAACCAGCCTTATTTTGCACTTCTACAGAGGTTACATCAAAGGATGTCCCATGCCTTCTTGAAGTTCAAACTTGGCCACAGCGTTGACTTTTTTCATTAACAGAAGACTATAAGGTTTAGGAAAGTAAAGTAACCTAACTGTTAAAAAATCTTTATAGTGAACCAAAAATAGACACAAAGCTCTACTGAATTTAATTGTAATTCCTTCTGATCACTATCACACCAAAACATCATGTATATGTTTGAGTTACAGGTTAAACTAAGGTCAATGTCTACAAATAAGAATCTTTCACTTGGGCCGGCCAAGTGGCGCGTTGGTTAGGAGCTGGCTTGGGACGCCAGCTCTGAGCAGAGAGCGCGGGTTCGGATTTCACATATGAGGGCCAGTGACACTGCCCTCTATAGCTAAGGTGGTGAACAACAGCTCCACCTGGAGCTGGGCTGCTGTGAGTCGCCGGCACAGTGGGCTGCCATAGGCTACAGTGAGTGGCCGGAAGCCAGCATGAGTGGCTGGCAGCCAGCGTGAACTGCCAAGAGCCGCTGTGAGTGGCCGTCCAGTGGCCGGCTAGCGATCTGCCTCACCTGGGAAGAGCGCAATGAGGATACCAACATGGGCCAGTGAAGCAATGTCCTCCACAACTAGACTGAAGAACAAAAGGACAGCAACTTACATGTTTCCATTCCCCAATTCCCCAATGCTGTTCCCCTCCCCCAATTTCCCAATAAAATCTTAAAAAAAAAAAAGAATCTTCCACTAACAGATGTGACTAAAGGATTTATAATTATAATTATAATTTTACAATCATATCACTCTTTTTCAGTGCCATTAAGTAATCATAAAACTACTGTCAATTAGGAATCAATGAAAACTTAGACATCCTTCTGTTTATGACAGAAATAAATGCTTGGAAAATAAAAGTTCTACCTAAATTTGACAACTATGTATGGATTTTCCTCAAATTTTCAAGCTCAGGGTCTTTCTTAAGTTAATAAATGATTAGCAGATTTCTAAATGCAACTGAAAACTCCTCAAAACAATCCACTTATTTATAGTTGTTTCCTGTTTCTGGAAATGAGTTTAAGATTGATTTGAGACATTTAACGTAACTATTATTAGGTTGAAACACATGAAATTGCTGTTATAGACGACGAACGGTCAAACAACAGCAGTTTCATCTGAGTTAATCTAATCTGCAGGCATTAGCACTCAGCATGCTGTGGTAGTAAAAAACTCAGAAGAGACAGCTCATGGTTCAAATCCAAGCTTCACCAGCCACTAATTGGCTATGTGACCCTGGCCAGTTATTTCACCATTCTGTAAAAAGTCTTGTCCTCTTCTGTAAAAGTGGGATTCTAAGAGTACCTAGTTTCTACCTAGAATACCTGTTAGAATGAGATGGTCAACTGAAAGCCTGCAGCCCATGCTAAAGTCTGCCTCTAGGGTGAGGTTTGATAAAAGCTTATTAATGTCGACAGTGTATGTTTCTAATCTTTAAAATGAGGCTCATTACACCTTGTTGGGAGGATTAATGAGACAAAGTGCTGAAGTGCTTGCCACTTGGTAACCCAATATTGTTCTTTGATATAAAGGAAGAAGGGAGCTGACTTGCCAATGACCATGAACCTTGGGCAAGTTTTTTTTTTTTTTACACTCACTCGAATACTTTCTCTATGAAATAGGAAATTTCTCTCTGAAACGGCACCAGCACTATCATCCTCACAGGATTATTTTGAAGATCAAATAATGTACCTTTGTAGACGGTACCCTGTAAACTAGAAGGTGCTATAAATATGAGATGGTGTTATTATTCAAATCACTCCAGCATTTCTCATTTTCCATATTGCCTACAGCCTTTATAGGAAAGCTTCTATGTAGTGGTTTCCTATTTGCAGAAGGTTCAACTTTCCTTTGCAGATATGTTTTATTTTTATATATTAAAAAAATAATTTGAATTAGTGACCAACATTTAAAAATGGTCAGATTATGCACTGACTGTCCCCACTGGCCAGTTACCAGGGGTCTTTCCTGCCTGACTCCACCCCATTCACGCTCACTCTACCCACCTGTCCTCCCTGGCATTTGAGCTCACAACTCCTCCCTTCTGGGAAGCTCTCCACCTTATCAATAGTTTGCACTCTGGTTGTAAATAATAAGGCCAAGCCTAGCCACGGCAGAGACACAAACCTCACAGAGCGTATGCACAAGAGTCGGCCTGTGAAGAATATATGGATATCTTCATGGTATCAGATAAAAATCATGTGAAGAATTACAAATGATTAGAAAATTAATTTGGGTTATCACTGGGCATGTTACACAGTTTCTAGGAGACACGAGGCTGACTGTCCCCCAGTCTCCACCTTAGCGAACACACTCTTCCTGAGGAGGCTGGGCTCCCTCCCAAGTGGAAATGTGTGTGTGTGTGTGTGTGTGTGTGTTGCTATTTTCAGAGCTGGCTCTACAATAAAACTCAATGGGGATGATGGCTGGGGAGAGAGGACGGGCAGGGGAAGATGGAAGAGGAAGCCACTGCTGCCCTTAATTAACAGGCACGATCTTTGGCCACCATCAAGCCAAAGAAAATATTTTCTGACACTCATTTAAAAATTAATGGGGACTGCAAATCAATTTTTAGAGCTTGATAAAATATTTAAGGAGGACCATAACCCTGAGTTTTAAGCCAGAATGAATCAAATCTATAGTGCCTCTCACTTTGGACAAATTTAGTATTCACTCATTTATTTCCTTACAGAGAACTTTTTTCATGCCAGGCACCATGCTGGGCATTCAGAATAAAATGTAAAAATGGGACTCACACGTGATCTTCACAGTTGCTCTGTACGGCATACATCAGTTTTCTCAAACTGTGTGCAAACAACAAAGTTACATACTAAATGCAGATTCTAATTTGGGGTTGGGGGGACCTGAAGTCGCATTTCAATGAGTACTCAAGGGGTGCTGATGCGGTTGGTCCCTGGATGACCCTTTGTGTAGCAAAGGTCAGCAGGACAGAGGAAACGATTCCTCTTCAGCAGATGAGAAATAGTGAGGCCCAAAGCAGCAAAAATGCCTTTCTTAGGGTCTACTTGGCTGGTCCAGGGGAAGCAGTACGCAGGCTCTCTGTCCCTTGGTCCCACATTTTGCATGGGGTCGGGAAGAAACTTAGTCTGTCTTCGTCCTATAGGAGAAGCTTCTCAAAATAAAAACAGGATGGTAGTGACCACCAATAGCTGGAAATCTGAGCACACATTTTCCGTGGGACAATGTCAGACTCAAGGGGGAAAAACAGATTTTTTTTGGGGGGGTGTTAAGAAACCCTCATGCATCTGCTGTGTAAAGCAGAGAAGCATGTTCAGTTACTATATGAAGACATAACCATCCAGGCCAGGGTATCTGTTTTCACTTTAGCTCCAAGGCCGTGCAGGACCAGGCCCTGACAGCTTTGTAGGCACACTTCAGTCGCTCCCCTCTGCTCTTTCTGCTCTAGTCACACTGGTTTTCTTTCAGCCTCCACATGCAAATGGTGCTCCTCTCATCTCACAGCTCTTGCACTCACTCTTCCCTCTGTATAACACTCTTCCCTCTGCTTCCTGCCCCATGGTCACCCATTTATCCTCAGGGACGGTAAATGACCTCACAAACCAAATCAAAGCCACCCTGAGAGATTCTTACATGTTCGCAGGGAACCATGGACCTTTCCTTGCCAGCGTCCTTTGCTATATTTATCAGGCTGCTTAATTAATCAACGCCTGTCTTTATCTCTAAACTGAAAGCTTCATGAGGGCAGGGACCACACCTGTTTTCACATACCTTTGCACCCCACACCTCACACAGTACCAGCCATATACTGTCACTCAGTAATTCTTTGCAGAATGAGTAAATGAACAGGTGGAGACAGTAGCCATGAACTGCAGCCATGAATAACTATAGGTGGGTCTGCTTTTTAATAGCATGACTCAGGGCAGTTCTATTCCAGTCCATCAATTTGGTGTGAATTACCTGAGATTCGCGTCACTTCACTTGCCACTCGCTTGCTCAATACCCGATGGTATCATTCATAAAACTCCCATCACTTTCTTTTTACTCTGCCTCTTCCTACCTACTCCACCCTACAGAAGTATGATTTGTACACGCAGAAGGACAATAAGCCAAAATCCTATAATTAGATGTTTTCTCTTGCCAGTACCATTTGGCTTTAAATGTAAGACCAAAGAGGGCAACATAAGTTAATAGCTTTGTTACCCAGAACAGGTAAGTGCCCTGTCTCTTTCCAGTCTCAGTTCCCACAGTATAAACTAAGATAGGAATAGTACCCATCTAATAGGCCTTTTGTGAAGATTAAATTAGATAATGTATATAAAGCATTCGGCATTGTGCTTGGCACAATGTTAGCATGTAATAAACCTTAGCAGTCTTAAATTGTGCCAGATGTTGTGGGCAGATAAAAGCTTCAAAATGTAGCACAGGGTATTGTTATCAAAATACATATTCAAAGAACATTAACAAAAATTACCTTTATTGTGGGTCTCTCATATGTCATTACCCATTAATTCACTTACTCTATATAATCTTTATTAACAAGCCTACAGAAAAAAAGAGCATCAATATTTCCATTTTCATATAAAGAAACCAAGATTCCCATGATGCCTAAGTGATGACTGGCATTTACACACAGGTTTCTCTGTCTCCAGCACCTATGCTCTCAACCCCAGGAGTCTCTGGGGGAATCTCTGAGCAGGGAATTAAGAGGAACTTCCCTGGCCCCCAGCCTCCTGTACTCAGTCAATAGTAGCATAGGCTCCCTTTGGTTACTGTCATTATTGACAGAGTACATTCCATGGTGGGGTTTGCCAGCAGAGCTTATCACACAGAAGGCTTCCAAGCTGTGTCAAAGAACAGGACTCCAGCCGGTCTCATTTTCGTCAGTGACAAACAAGAACTCCCTTCACCCCTGCTTTACTCTGTGTCCCCCCAAATATACCCATGGCAGCTGCTTTTCTGCAGACCTTCTAGGAAGCAAAACAATAATATTATTGAGTGCTGACATCCCCATTCCTAATTAACATGCAGAAATATGCAACCCTCAACTCCAACTTGAAATGTCACACTGGTACTGTGCTCTCATGCTGAGGAAAAACCTCTGCGAGGCTCAAAGTGAATACTCAGCCTCTCCTACTTAGAGACATTTATAAAACAGGCATGTTTGGAACCACCCTTGTTGAACAGCCATCCCTTGTAAACTGTCTTCCAGAGAAGACCCAAGAGCTGGCTGAGACCTGTCTTGGGGAGAGAGGGAGAGAGGGAGAGAGGGAGAGGGGGAGAGAGAGACAGAGAGACAGAGAGGGAGAGAGAGACAGAGAGAGAGCGAGGGGGGAGGGGGAGGGGAGATAGATAGATAAAGTTGTAAAAGGGAGCTGGTGTAACTGATTGATTTCAGGCACCATATCAAATAAATAAGCTTGGTGCCACAATCAGGAAGTTGGGCCAAGGAGAAAAGACACGTTTATCCTTGTCTTCTTGGCTTGACTTGCCTTGATATTGATTCTGGCTAGTGACAGAATGAGAAGTTGGTTCAAATTGAAAAGCGAACATCAATTACAAGCTCAACGAATAACTGCAATGCCTTCTGATGGGTAATAGCTGGGTTCCTTCTATAGCCAAAAAGGGCCTCTACTCTGTTGGGGGTACATACAACCCTCAGCATTAGAGCTGGTGGGTGGAAAGTTCCAGCTAGGAGGCGTCCCCCGCCCCACCACCACCACCATGAAACCTGGCCTTTTCCAGAGTTTCTTATTTCAGCAAACGGTAGCAGCATCTATCCAGTTATGTAAGACAGATACCAGGAGTCGTCCTAGGAGGATTATCATCATCTGCAATGTTACCTCCTTATTATAACAAATACATTATTAAGTCCAACTTCTCTCGATCACATACATATCTCTAATCCAAAGCTAACTCCAATTAGGGTCGCCAGATAAAATGCAAGATTGGGTATTCTGTATTTTTATTTGCCAATCTAGCAACCTAACTCCAGATCAACAGTTAGAGCTCACCGCAATTACAGCTTCTGCAGGGGAAGGTCTTCCCAACTCCACAGAGGTCAAATCTCCCCAGCCTAAGGTCTCCTTTAGAGATCCCAACACACTTACAATTGTATATTTATTTCTGTGATTATTTGAATTATGTGTCTCGTGCACCAGACTGTAAGACTCGTAAGAATAATGATCCTATCTGGTTTTGTTCAGCATTTCATCTTTAATGAATGAGCAAACTAGTAATAGAGGCTACAAAAGAAAGAAGTGTCAATTTCCAGGCAGCAGACACAGGAAATACTGGCATTCTCGTCCTGCCTGTGACATGACCTGGGTGACTGGCGTTCAGCCAGGCTTTGTCCCCAATTCTTCAATGACTTGATCACTCAATGACTGAGATCACTGGATCTCAGTTCTATAAACAGAAGAAATGAGCTCTACCGCATTTCCATCTTTAAAACCCTGTAACTTTGTAATTCTAATCCTCAAACAAATATTGGGCCTGAAAATATATTTTGAAGATTGTCAGGCCTTGATATTCTACTGATTCACTCTACTTGCCTGCCATGTCACATGTCACATCCACAAAAACACAATAACCACTCCTCTGTAGTGACAGCCTTCTTGGGAGGATTTAAAATTATACTTTTTAAAAAAGGAGTTTAACTCTTAAAGGGGTGCTTTAGCTCTCTGAAGTCAGCTGAGTGAGAAAGGAAAGATGTTTTTGAAGAGGTCCTCACCTTTCCTTGCAGAAGCTTTAATTTTCAAATTACAGTGTAAAATATGGCAGCCACCAGGCACATGTGACTATTTAAGGTTAAATTTGCCTAAGTTAAACTAAATATAAAACTCAGTTTCTCAGTTGCAATAGCCACATGTGACGAGTGGCTGCCATGCTGGCCAGCTCAGAACACTGAACATTCATTTCTATCACTAAAGAAAGTTCTGTTGGATAGCACTGGCGCTAACGGAAGCAGGCCATGGTTCTTTGCCCCCCCTTTTCGAGGACATATCATCCTACCCTTCTCTTTGTTCATCATCTTGCTCTGTTTGGATACAGGCATTATGGCTAGTGCTAACTTCTGAACTAAAACACAGTCGTGAACCTCTCACTTAAACTCATGAAATCCTCTGACACGCTTCAGTTCAAATATCACTTCCTCAACGGGCCTTCCTCTGCAGTGGGATTAGATGGAGTGCTCCTTCTATATGCTTCTGGAGCTTGCTGCAGTTCCCTTAGCAGAACACGCATCGCTCATCTGGAAACTGTTTACATTTAATTGCCTCCAAAGACTGACAGGCTATAGAGTGCAGACCCTGGAGCCAGGCAGCCTGGGTTTGCATCCCAGCTTTAGCTCTGGCTCACATGGGAACGTAAAAAGGATAACTGGCATCTCTGGCTTCATACTCTTTTTCTGTAAAATAGGAATAAGTTAGAACTATCTCATGGGATTGTTGGGTAATTGATTTAGTGAATATAAGGCACTTTGAAGAGCACTCAGCACCTAATACACACTGGACATGTGTTGGTAAAAATAAATAACTAAAAAGCATAAGCACCTTTAAGGTAGAGATGCTTTGGTCTTTTGCCCTGGATATCATACCCTATGGCTCATACAGTGTCTGACCCAAAGTAAATGCTCAATAGATACCTGTTGAAACAAACTGTATTTGTATAAAAGGCTTGCTTTAAAACTGCACTGCCAGCCACTTAGTCTATAGATAGATTCAAAACAGTATAGTAAGGGCCAGCCAAGTGGCATGTTGGTTAAGAGTTGACTTGGGACACCAACTCTGAGCAGCAGGGCCCTGGTTCTGATCTCACATAGAGGCCAGTGATGCTGTGCCCTCTACAGCTAAGATAGTGAACAACAGCTCCACTTGGAGCTGGGCTGCCGTGAGGCAACGGCATAGTCTGCAGTGGGGCTGGCCAGCAGCGGGCGTGAGCTTTTGTGAGCTGCCATGAGCCGCTGTAAGCGGCCGTCCAATGGCCAGCAAGTGACTGCCTTAGTGAGGAAGAGCACAATGATAACACCAACATAGGCCAGTGAAGTGACGTCCTCCGCAACTAGACTGAAGAACAAAAGTACAGCAACTTGTCTGTTCCTCCCCCCACCCATTCCCCAAAGCTGTTCTCCTCCCCCAATTTCCCAATAAAATCTTAAAAAAATAAAAAACCAAACAAAAATAGTGTGAGATATTTGTATTCACTGCAAATTCTCACTGCAGCATTATTTATCAAACACCAAAAATAGAGGGGCTGGAATGGGGTCCATCTTAAGAGTCCATCTACTATAAGGCAACTGGTTAAATAAATGACGTACATTCCTACAGGTAATGGGTTACTGCAGCATTTATAAAGAATGAGATTGAACTATGTGAGGTAATGTGGAAAGATCTCAAAGATACATGTGAAAGGCAAGAACAGAGTGAAACAACAAGAATACGTATGCACATGCCATTTATGTGCAAGTTTTCTGAATCTTTGCACTAGATTCTTTAATAGTGCTTGCCTACAGGGAGGGGGAGCAGCAAATTGTTCTTTACTATCGGCAATATTCCATCATGTCACTTTCTTACTTACAAATGTTTAAAGCACCTTGCTTTACAGAGAGTTTTGTGTTGTGTGGCATACTTTTTCTCTCTGGGAGCAGGACAAGCTGGGAGAAAAAGAATTTGAGCAGGGGAGAAAGGATGATAAGGACCTAGAAAGTAAATAAGGTATATTACTGGCAAATCTGTGGGTTTACTGACTAGAAGGGGGAGGGAAGCCACTCAGGTGGCAATTTTGGACCGCCCCTGCATGTAAATATAAGAGCTGATGCTTGTACACCTGAATCTAATTTTTAAAAAATACTAATGCTTATTTCACAATAAAAGAATTTAAAAAAAAGTAGTTTCTATGAAAAAAAAAGAGCTAATGCTGATTGAGAGCTTACATGTGTCAGACAGTGTGCTTAGCTCTTTTCAATTATTGTCTCATTTAATCCCAACTATGAGGAAGCACTATTATTATCCTCATTTTACAGAAGGGAAAATGGAGACAGGGAGCATTAAGCAGCTTGCTGGAGGGCACACAGCACCACAGCGGAGGGGCTGAGAGTCAAACTCAGGTGGTGCCATAGCCCAGCTTGTACACTGGTCAGTGTCCAAAAGATGGCAGCAGCCCTTGAGGGGTTAGTCCAGTGGAGGCAAAGACTGATGAAGCTCCCTGAAAATCTCTCCAGCCCTGTTCTTGTCACTGTATCTGGCATTTAATAAAAATTCCACTTTGCTTTCAACTTATAAGAGTCAACATAATACACTCTAGTCCATTTCAAAAAGTGAAAAGGCATCTCATATGGCAGGAAAATTATACAGTTAAAAAGGTCAAGGGCTGAAGACACTGCAGTCAAATGCCTTAAAAAATGGAACAGATTAATCCTGGGCATAACGAAATTTCAACTCCAAAATAACTAAGTAACATTCACAGACAGTTTTATATAAGATGATCAGACATTTTCTGAAAAACATTTCTCTGTTGCTTCATACCAGGAAGTTAGGTTAAGATACTAATGGGTTAGTTCTACAACTTTTTAATTACATCTAGGATATTCCTCTTGGGTTTTCAGGAAACAGTGTGTGATCTGAAAGACAAACTGAGCTGGATTTGGTTCTTGGCGCATGCATTCTATTTTTTTTTTTTTTTTTAAGATTTTATTAGGGAATTGGGGGAGGGGGACAGCGTTGGGGAACCGGGAAAGGGGAACAGACAAGAACAAGTCCTTTTTTGTTCTTCAGTCTAGTTGTGGAGAACATTGCTTCACTGGCCCATGTTGGTATGGTCATTGCGTTTTCCCGGGTGAGGCAGATGGGTCGCTGGCCTCAGGACAGCCGCTCACAGCGGCTTGCATTGGCTGCCGGCCAGTGTGAGCTGCTGTTGGCCCATGCATTCTAGAACCAGCTGTACCACCTTGAAAAAGTTCCTAAGTGCTACTTGGCCTCTGCATCCCCATCTAGAAATTGGTGATAATAGCTACCTCTGTCAAAGCAATAAAATTAAATGGGAAAACAAAGTGATTCTACCCATATATCACTTGTAACATAAACACCTCAATAAAATGAGCTATTTTCCTTTCTTCCCAGACCAGTTGTTATCTAAGCCACATGCTTTTCCTTTTCAACCCAACATTCTTTGGTTTTGCACAACCACTCCTACCCTTAACCTCTCCAAAAATGCAAATTGAGGTTTGTTTGTTTTTTATGTTGGAGGACTCAAGCTCCCCAGATGGGCATAATAAGCGATTTCAGATAAGGACCATTCACTTTCTCTAACCAAAGAGGATTCATATTTGCTCTGTTCTCAGCCGCTTGAATTTTTAACTGGATTCACATAGACAAGAAAACAAGCTAAAGAAGCTCTCAGTACTCCTCCATTCCCACCCCTTACTCCCAGGCCTTAATGAACCATTCTTGCTTCAGGCATTCTCAGATCCCCTCCCAGGCGAATTAAGACAAGTGATAATTAGCAACACTCAAAAGAAAAATTCATGAGTTTCCAATCAGAATTTTGATTAACATCTCAACACTGCCCAACATATACTCACAAATTGGAAATGAATAGTAGGTACAAAGCTAATTCTCTTCCCTTTACTCCTCTAAAGAATGTCAAATCAGAATCAGCACAAGAGTCATGGCCAATTACTTACCTGTTACCCAGTGCCTGGAATAGGGCTATTCTCACATCAAAGCAATAACATCCCTAACACAATAGTCAATTTTGTATTTAACTTTTTTTTTAAAGCCTAATCTTGAAAATGCCCCTGTTATCGTCCAATAAATCCCAATTTTCAGAGTTTATAAGGAGATACCATAATAACTTGACCAAGTTAGTAATTTGACCTACGTAATAACAGTATCATATTACTCCCTTCTGTCTCAAATAATAACACTCAAAAGAGCAAACAAATAATACTGTTTTCAGAAAATGGAATTTTAATGTTTTCCCTGCATTTGGCCGACCTGACATCTTATTTGTGGGCTCTCATACTATAGATACACTTTTACCAGTGTGAAATTATTTATGTCCATGTTTTTCAGTGTAGTAGCATTTTGAAATATAAAAAATATTTATCCAAAGGGAACTAGTTAAATAAATTATGGTATGCCCATACAGAAAGATGACATGGCCACTTATAAAAGAAAACAAGAAGTGCTCTATAGCTGAATTGCAAAGACCTGTAAAACATGCTATTGAACAAAGACCAAGGTACTAAATAGCACGTATTGTATTCTACCTTTTATGTAAAACAGGGAATAAGAACACACACACACACACACACACACACACACACACACTTGTATTTACATAAAGAAATTTCAGAATAGTAACCAGAAACTAATAATACTGGGGGCGGGGGGGGGGGGCGGCGGGGGCAAAGACCTGGAAATTAGGCAGGTGGACAATAGGTACATGAAAAAGAGTACTTATTGAATATTTTTGAAATGTTTTGCTTTTTGAACCATGTAAATATATTATTTACTCAAAAGCACATTAAAAATCACCTAGTGGTAAAAATGACATCCCATTCTGTCCAGATTAAAACAACAGTACCTCTAAGGTCACTTTCTAATACAATATATGCCCATATTAAAAAAACAGCACACACACATATTTAAATTAATAGATTAAATCAGAAAACTCCTAGAGGGGAAAAAAAAAAAACCCCACCCAAAACTACTTTTAAAGAGCTCCTCAAAGCCTTATTCCATATATATATGTCATTGTTCATACTGAGGTAAACTGCAGTCTCCCATGGCTGTTGAGACCTTAGTAGCCCACAGAGCTCTTCTGCCTAGATGGCCCTGTATCCTCTGAAGCACTCAAGAGAGAGGCATCCTCTGTGCGGCTACCCTGATCAGCTCACCTTCATAGGTGCCGACTTCCAGTAGTGTACCGCACCGCTCAAGGTCCAAGAACTCCTTCACACTCAGAAAGTTATAGTCCACGCCAGGTGCTTCTCCTTCTCTCGGAGATCGGGTTGTGCCTGCAGCAGACAAACAAAGGCACAAGACACCATCAGTCAACTACAACAGGAAGCGTCAATCTAGGTGTAATTAAAATAACCTGTTCAGTAAGCTGGAGCGTGAAGACACTGAGACAGATCTGCCTGGACAGGGACCTGGAACAAGCAAATTCTTTCCAACAGAACAGCATCCTTACTTCCTCTCTCCACTACCTGGGACTCTCAAAGAGGAGAAAGAAAAAACCACACACAGCGAGGAAACCCAGGGAGAGTTTCATCCTTTTAAAAATTCACTGAATGAGAAAAATGACCGGGATTTGATGCAGAAAACATTCATAATCAGCAGCTTTGAGGACTCTGGTAAATACTACAACGTTATCCGCCTTAAGCTCAGAGCCTAAGGGGTTTATATTTTTATCACAGGCCTTGAGGTTCTTGGTCCTCAGAACATCCGGCAAGCACCAGTGTAATAAGCCTTTTGGAGAAAATGATACCCACTGCGTAAACACGTCACTGGATAAATGTGATTGCCGGGCATCTATGGCTGGATAGCTCCCAGGGACTAAAAACGCTGCTGCACTCCATGTAATTAGTATGTTTGGTGAAAAGAGGCCACCCGTAAGCTCTGACTGGAGAGAAAGGACACTGCATTTGCTAGAAAATTCTGCCCCGGAATTAAGCTGTTTATTCTCTCAATGACTAATGAATACAGACGGTGCCAAAAAAATGTATACACATTATAAGAAAGGAAAAACTATTAAAATTATAATTATATATACTGATAACAAAAGCTGAATACAAGTCACGTCTGACTTCTGCAATTATAAGAGGTACTCAAAGTGGTTCCCATCAGCACCCAGACACTTCTGATTATGGCGAACTACTGCTTGAGCAATGCTGACCAAAGTGTCCACTTGTATACATTTTTTTGGCACCCCTGGTACAACAATTCCTCTCATGAAATAATGAATATAGAGCCTCTAGAGTATTTGCATCCCCTCAGGTGCTGGGCTATATAGACCCATCATTTTAGCTCAGTCTCAACCAGTGTGAAAGCAGTGTGGAAGGAGTGTGGTTTAACACACAAACTCAAAAAAGAAAATAAACCAAGAAGCAGTTATGTAGTGTATACCAGGAACCTAGATTGCATATTATGAAAGACCAAAAAACAGAAAAGCAAAACCCATGATTTCTACTCCTACGTTCAACTTAGGGGATATAATTGACATGACTGATTTTGAAAGGCACCATCACCTATACGTAGTGTTTGAAGGTCAATGTTTCTTAAATAGCGAGCAGGGATTTCCCCCTATTCCTAGGAACTTTAAAGCAATGAAATAACCACTGATGTGTATCTACTGGCTCCGAAGCTCCTAGTTCAGTGCAGTCTCTGATCGCTTGCCTGTGTGACTGATCATATCCACTTACCTACAGTGGATATTCAGAATTAGTATCTGAAATCTGGGGGTTTGAAATGGTTGCAAATTGTCCATAGATTGGTTATATCACAAATGTCTGTTTATCATGACCAACATGCGAGGACTTTCTGGTAAAGCAATCTTTTTGTGTTGTAGCTAGAAGTCTACTCTTGGGCTGTTTTCTAATTTGATGCCATTCCTGGTGTCCCTGGCAGACAATGACAAGACTCTTCAGGTGGCTCACAACTTTTAAATGTATATCTCCAGTGTCAGGCACACAGTAGGTACTCCAGAAACATGAAGAGCATAATATACTGTCGGTGAGCAGGGGTGGAGTGGGAATGACGGGTTCATGGTCTGATTCTGCACCTTGTGGCCTTGGGCATATTCCCTTTTCCCTCAGTTTCCTCATCTGGAAAATAGGGATCATAATAGCACCTACATCATAGATTTGCTGTGTATGTTACATGAAATAATCCTTTTAGAGGACTTAGCTCAATAATCACTAGCAGATATTATGGTTTGTGTTAATGTTAGAATGAAATGAGTTGATAGGAATCTTAGATAGAGTTCATATAATTTATATATTCATTATTGCATAGATCCTATGTTCTGTGTATTTAATAAATATTTACTGAGGTCTCAATATATGCCAGGCACTAATTTAGGCACTAGGGAAATACTGCTGAATAAGATAAAGCTCCTATCCTAATGGAATTTATATTTACTATGAAAGAAAATAAACATGTAAATAGATATAGCATTTAATTTCAGGCACAAATAATTCTTCTGTAAGGAACAGGTAAAAGGGCCAGAAAGTGCCTCAGAGCAACATGAGTGAAAAGGCTTAGTTAGAAGTGTCTTGGAGGAAGGAGGGAAGGAAGGTGGAGAGTAGGAAAGCTATTTTAGATAGGTGATTAGGAAAAGTCTGGCTAAGAAGTTGCCATCTAAATTGAGAGCCCTGCAAAGGTGATGGGAACAGCATTCCAGGAAGGGTTCGGTGCTAGGGCTCTGACGTGGGAATAGGCTTGGCAGGTTGGGGTCAGGGCAAAAAGATCAGAGAAACTGCAGCAAGCAATGGAAATGAGGTTAGAAATGAAAGCGAGGGGCGAAGTTAGGTAGCCCACAGAAAAGCTTCCTATTTTATTCTAAGAATGATGGGAAGCCACTATAGGGTTTTGAGCAGGGTGATGCCACAGTTCAATTTTAAAAGATCACTCAGCTTGACAGAAAATAGGCTATGGGCAGAGTAGTAGGGGGAGGTGGGCAAGAAAAGAAGCAAAAAGACCAAATAGGTGGCTATAGCAGTGCCCCGGGAGAGAAATTCAGGGCACGGACAGGAAGAGTGGGAAGAAGGTGGTAAGAAGCAGTCAGATTCCTATTACGAATTGTAAATAAATAGTTGTAACAAACGTACGTGAGATCAACATATTAAAAGTATGTCTTCTCATTGGGCTAGACCTATATTTTAAAGACAGAGCTTGCTGATAGAGTGGATGTAGTGTGTAAGAAAAATAGAAGAATAAAGACTGACCTGGGAAAATGTTTGGTGCTATTTATAGAGATCAAGAAGTATGGGAAATGATTTTTAGGGAAACAAAATGGAGAGTTTATATGAAGTGTGAGGTGCCTCTCAGACACCTAGGTGTAGACAGTGGTGGCCAGCTGACTATATAACATCTGAAAATGAGAGTGAAGTCTAGGACAAACTTGGGAGTGCTTAGTAAACCCCTGGTACTTAAAGGCAAGAGACAGAAAGATCTAGAGAAAGAGTGCAGAGAAAAGGAAGCCAAGAAGCTTGGGTTGAGCACTGAAACCCTGTAATATGTAGAAGCTGGGGGAAGAAGAACCTGCATGGAGACTAAGAGGCAGCAGTCACAGGGCAGGAGCAAAGATGAGGGTGTGATGTCTTGGAGTCAAGTGAAAAAGCTGTTCAGCCAGCTATTTGGAAAACACAGTCAACATCATATGGGGAAATTCCAGGGCAATGCAAGAATAGAACCTATGAAACTTGCTGTTCAAAGATCTGTCCCAAACATGTTCTATATGGCAACTCTCATACTCGGCCTCCATACCAAAATTCCACGAACTTAATCCATCCCCCCACTCTATCCCCACACAAATGAGGATAAATAAAACCAAACAAAAGATTTGCTGGACTTTTAAAGTCTTCCCAAACCAGACAATGTTGTTTTTTTCTTCCCCCCTGTAGCCATCTTATCTTTGCCATTTCTTTCAACCATGTTTTCAGAACCAATTTGTCCGATTTACTCTAAAGACAACAATCACCCCTGGGTCTTAATTTCCTGCAAGGTTCAAACTAATGAGGAACTTCAAAAATACTACATTTTAGAGGAAAAATGAAACCAGCAGACACCATTTTCCCATGTAAATAAATATGCTTAGATGGCCTTTGAGCTGCAGGGGAAAGGAGTGGAGGCGGTGAGTCTCCACCCACAAAACCTTCAGGGTTTATTACCCAGACAAAACCTTTCCACTCTGCAGGCTAGCAGGAGGTTTACTCCCAGTTATCTTCCGAGCAGCCTGCCCTGGGTCTGGGCCAGCACAACCAGGCTCCATTCAGTGGTGTCAGGGAAAGCACCACTGGGAGGGTCCTCCGCCTCCTCTTTTCTTCTGGCAGAATGACAGGCTGCCGACTGGACACACGCCTGGCAGATGGCATTTCAAAGGATTTTCAGGAGCCATCTGGGGTGGGTACAATTATTACAAACCACGCTTCTAACAAAGCCAGAAGGGTTACTTCCTGGCAGAAGAAAAGTAAAACAAATTCTATCATGTTTCTCAGGGACAGCATGTTATATTTAAAAAAAAAAAAAAAAATTCACCAGGCTGACAAACTGGGGTTTTTTACAGCCTACAACACTGCCTTCTGTTTGTCTAGCTGCAAATCGGGCCAAAACTATCTTGTTGTTATTAGCTTTAAATGAATAAACACTGGTGCCCACCTCCTACTTTCAAAAAGGAAACAAAAAGAGATTATAAAACACTAGGAAAAGAATAATAACTTCCATTTATCGGATGCTTACTTACATATCAAGGTGTTAAACAGTTCATCAATTGTTTTGGATTTCATCTTCACAAGAAATGGAGAAGTAAGGATGGCTCTTTTACTCATTTTATGGACGAGGAAGCTGAGAGTCAAAAGGTCACGTAACAATGAAGCTGGGCAGCGCTCTGATTTGAACGCAGACATTCCGGCTTGAGCATCCCTCACTCTAAACCATGGCTGTCCAACAGAACTTTCTGCCATGAAGGAAATGTTCTATATCTGTGCTAACGTGGTAGCTATGAGCTACCTGTGGCTATTGAGAAGTGGCTAGAATGACCGAGGAACTGAATTTTAAATTTTAAGAACTTTAACCACATGTGGCTGGAAGCAACTGGATTGGCCGGCAAAGCTCTTGGCAATGTTGGTATTTGGGTGGCTTGCCCGCACTGCACTGGGTCTGCACACTGCCCCCAAAGCACTGCTCCCCCCAAAATAGTAAGAAACATCCTTACACCAAGCAGCAGACACCCTGTACTCACCCAGGAAAACCTTCCTTTTAAAAACTCACATACACTGAAAAGTGATCAAGTCGAACTTTGTTTCATACCAAAAATTATATTTGGTTCTTATAGGCTATGGTCTCTCAGAAAAAACCTCCATAGACATTTGTGGTAGCATGGTTTGTAGCAAAACAAAAACAACAAAACCAAAACAAAGCTGTTCTCCAAAACAAAAAACGGAGTGCCCATGAATACGGCAGTGATTGAATAAAATATAGTATTTTCATCCTTAAATTTTCTTTTTACTATAAATAACAGAACTACATAGTTACAAGAAAGAATGTCTATGATATACAGTTGAGTAATAAAACAATCTGTAGAATAAAATGTATAATATCACTGGATTTTATTGAAAAACACAAATGCTGTACATTTTATGATGCTGCATGTTTTATGAGTTAAATAAGAGTTAAAAAGAGTGGAATAATAGTAAACCTTTAACAGCTGTAACCTCAGGAGGGTAGGTTCAGAAATGGAAAGAGACGAAATAATGTTTATTTAAATTCCTCTCACACTCTGAATTATACCAATGTGTATGTAATCATTGTTTTAGCATTTTATAAATTGGATAAAGTAATAATTTAAGGAATCTTGAAAGACTTGAATCTTGGGCATCATTCTCCAATATCTTCAATATTAACTTGCTGCTTGAATATTGCCTCAAGGGTGCCAAAGAATATAGGCTCCAACTGAATCAAACAAACAGTACGTTCCAATTTTCCCATCTCCTAGCAGCCAGCATCTCTGTGAACAACTTGCCTATAGCTATCAAGAAGAACATACTACGGAGAAAGCTGAGAGAAGGTGGTACTGCTTTTCTGCCTGATTTTGTTTTTTAAAACTCAAACTCACTTAAACAGAATCCTTTTTAAATGTTAAATACCTACATGATTTGTATCAGAGTAGTGAACATTATCAACCCTTTCCCCCACCAGATCATAACTTAAATTAATTTGAGCTATGCCCTACTGAGTATCTCAGTATGAATTAGCAATGACCCCAAAGGTTCGCCCCTTAAAGCTTGAGTGGCTGCTTGTTTCTTATACACATTTTATGGTTCATTAACTTTTAGTGTACCTGGCTTGAGTGACTCTTGCTGGGGAATTCAGAAAGTGACCTTCCCTATCATCAAACTCTCAAGCCATGGCTACAGAAAGGAAACCACATTCAGAGCTCACTCACTCTCTCTTCTTATGTTAGAAAGTCTCTTGAAATACCAAGTTGAGGCAGCAAAAAAAAAAAATCCTAGAGGTGAGACACTGATACACCTTTCTGACTGCTAAGCATTCCCAACACCATCAGGTTTCCAGGCAAACACCTGCCCAAACTGTCTCAAGGCTAGACTGCTAATAGAGGAATCATGAGCCTATTAAGATTAAATTACTAATCTTCAATTATATCACCTGATGTTAAATTAATCTGGGTCCTCTTATCAAAATCCAACAAGACCAAAAATTATAGTTGCTTCAACTGCCTCCATGTTAAGAAAAGACCATCACTCTCTATAATAAAACAATTGTTTGCATTGCTTGAAATTGGTTCGATTTCCAGGAGAGCCTCATGCTGCTCATTCCTTAGGTGATGGAGATGGAGCACAGGAGAACTTGTTGTTCCCCCAAATTCACTGTTACCTGCCACTCACACAATTTTTGCAGTATCTCAGGACCAGCACTAGTATTTACTCAATATTTTCCCTTCAAAACAAACTGCTTAAAAAAAAAATACATTCATGTAAAAAGGAAATACTTAATGGCTACACACACATTAGAATTCTTTTTTTAAAGCCTTACAACACCAAATGCTGGCAAAAATATGGCGAAACTGGAAATCTCTACACATATTGTTGGCAAGATGCAAAATGGTACAGCTCTGGGAAAAGAATTTGGAAATTTGCTAAAATGTTAAACATAAATTTACCATATGACCCAAACAACCGCACTCCTAGATATTTATCCCAGAGAACTAGGTACAAACTTATTTTCTATACAGAAACTTATGCACAAATTGGCCTTCAACTGGTGATAAATGGTGGTACATCCATACAATGAACACCACTCAGCAAAACTACGGATGTGTACAACAACATGGATGACTCTCATATACATTGTGCTAAGTGAAAGAAAAGGCTACATACAAGTTGTGTGGGTCCATCCAAATAACATCCTATAAAAGGCAACCTTACAACAGGGATGGAGAATATGCCAGTGGTTGCCAGGTGTGGGGTTGGAGTTGACTACAAGGGAATCTCAAATGAAGAATCAGTTTCACCCTACCATAAACAGTAACTAGAAATAAATACAATAAAAATAAAATAAAGCCATTTCATTTTATCTAGAGCCTACAATCTGAGCCTGAGGTCTGCATTCTGTTATTACAAAGAGAAACTGACAAACATTAGAAAGGTATTACACACCTCTCAGTACCAAATTGAGACTCTCTACTTAGCATAATTATAAGGATTTTTAAAAATTATAAAGAAAAGCAGCTGCTCACTATTGGATTAAATGTTCAAATAGCCTCTACAACACTGCCAAAAATCATCTCACATTATCCTGAAGCTGTTTTGAGACCCACTAGAGCTAAGCCCCTGACATTTGGTAGGACATCAGGACAGAGTGAGGGCTGGAATAAGTGATGCTGAAAAAACCTGGTTTCAAAGTCCAATTCCATCACTTTACTCTCTAAAGAATTTAGGTTGCTAAATCATTCTAGCTCTTAGTTTCCTCACCTACAGGTGAAGATGGAAAAAATAAATAAAAATTTAAAGTAAAAATGCTTTAATGAAAACAATAAAAATATCTACACCCCAGGATTCTGTGTGAGCATCACATCAGGTACCGCCTATGCAGATCTTATCACAGTGTCTAGCATATAGTCAGCATCCGAAACAAACAAGTGGTTGATACTTGCCTGCCTGCTCTGGCTGGCTTGCAAACTGGGATATAAATTTCTAGAAGACTCTTGGAGACAGGCTCATGGAGAAAGAACTCTATGCTTAGGACTTAGATATATTACATATTATTCTTATTCATGTAAAATACCATCAAAGCCAAACCGGCATCATTCTCTGGATTCTGGCCCTCCGTTAATGCAACCTTCTTTACTCTGGCTAGGAGTTGACCTGCCTACATACTACTTCAATCCTCTCTGTTTCAAAAGAAAAATAGAGGAAACATACATCCCACAGCTAAGCCATCTTTATAGTTTCACCCTGAAGGGAACAGCCCTGAGTCGTTGGCTCTGATTTAGATTTTGTCCTCTTTTCACCATCCCAGAAATGCAAATCTCGCAGCACATGCCATTGCAAACATTTTCTATGAATAGATGCCGTTTTCATATGGATCCTGATCAGTCACAAGGAAGGATATAAATATCCTTATTCCCAAAACAAAGATTTGGAAACAAAATATCCTCGAATACTGACCACAGCCATCTGCATTTTATGGATTCAAAAACACTAGCAGCTTTTCTATGGTGCCTTAAACGCGACAGCAGGCATTCGAAAGTGGAGCCACTAGAATTCCACTGCATGTTACCTTCCTGGTTTTTTAATAAGAACCACTGACTTTCATTGAAGCTTTTTTTTTTTTTTTTTTGAGGGCAGTGTCCTCATATGTGGGACCCGAACCGGGGCCGCTGGCTTCCCAAACCAGCGCTTAACTACCGCACCACTCGGCCGGCCCACATTGAAGCTTTTGTATCACTAATACTGCTAGTTAACGTGCAGCATCCACTGAGACCTATGACAGAAGACCAACAGACCTTCTTGCCTAAGAGAATGCATCCATGTTTAGTACAAGTCCACCTGGCTTCCTGCTGTGTCCGTTCAAATCTACATCCCTTGGAAAATGGGATCGAAACTGATTTTCTGTAACCAGGGTGGGGGGTGGGGGGATAAAAGAATCAACCAGAAAGCATTAAAGGAAAGGTTAAGAAGAGCTAACGACAAAAAACCACAAGGCTAGGACATAATACATGACTGTTGAAAGTATCTCCTCATTAAAGATACAGAATATTATGAATAGCTACTATTTATTGAACACTTTTATTATGTGTCTGGGAATTGCTACGTAATTCACAGATGAGGGGATCCCATGCTTAGCAAGAGTAAAAGTCTTTAGAATTACTCCTGTAGTTACCACTTTCTAATGCATGCATGCTCTCTTTTATTCTTCCAACAATTACTTCTCAAGTGCCTGCTATGTATGTGCAAGTTTCTGTGTAAAATAATAGGGGTCAGCAAGTCAGATGCAGGCAGTACCCTGAGGAAGCTTAATGTTTGGCGGGAGGATAAAAGCAAGTAGTCACATTAATGAACAATAAGTGATATGAAGAAGAAGCTAGAGAAGGTTCTGGGGGCTCCTATCAGAGGAATCTAAATGTGAGAAGACCCAGAGATAAGGCAAAGAAGGGTGTGTTAAAGAGTGTAAAAAAATTTCAGTGTTGAGAGAGTTGGACAAAGTGGTCATGGAGCTATGGAAAGGGCTGAAAACATTCTGTGGCTCATACTTGGTGTGTGTGGGGAGTGGGGACAGAACACACAACAGTAGAAAGGGGTGAGAACCCACAATACCGATTGTCTCAGATGTGACAGCTGTGCTACTCAGAATGGCCATAGGAATGGCTGTGTCTCCAACTGTCAATTAGTGTCAGGGAGCACCACACACACACACACACACACACACACGCACGCACGCACGCACACACAGACACCAGTTCTGCTGTGTTCCCAGCAGAGCCAAGCTGAGAAGGTAAGGTCCTTGTGTTCCAAGAGCTCCAAATCGGATTGGGCCTGTGTCCAATCATAATTGATGTCTCATTATAAATGGGAAAGCACCTAAAACACACTTGACTGATTAAAATAAAAAGAAAGAAAGAAGGCTAGCCTAATCCTAAGGGCGCCAGAGCCAAAGCTGTGAAGCTGCCGATGCTCTTGAACACTCCAAACATGGTGCGCTACACATCGCCTCTCTTTCACTTCACAAGGCAATCCCGTGAGGAGGGAAGGTCACACAAGGTGTGAGGATTAATTTCATGTGTCAACCTGTGGGTTCAAAGATCCCCGGCTATGTGGTCAAACATTATTTCTGGGTGTGTCTATGAGAGTATTTCCTGAAGAGCTCAGCATGAAGTAGATGGAGTAAAGAATGCCCTCACTAGGTACGGTGAGCCTCCACCAATCCACTGGGGCCTAAACAGAACAAGGGACAGAGGAAGGGCGAGTGTGCTCTCTGTTAGAGCTCAGACATCCATCTTCTCCTGGTTCTCAGGTTTTCAGACTCACACCAGGACTTACACCATCAGCTGCCCTGGTTCTTAGACCTTGGCCTCAAAACTGAATTACACCACCAGCTTTCAGGGTTCTCCAACAGGCAGAGGGCAGACTATATGATTCCTAGGCCTCCATAACTATGTGAGCCAATTCCTATAATCAGTCTCAATCTCTCTCTCTACACACACACACACACACACACACACACACACACACACACACCCTATTGGTCCTGTTTCTCTGGAGAACCATGACTAATGCACAGGGCAATGTAAATTGATCCTTTCAAGAAACAACATTTTGATTAATTGGGCATTGGCTCTCTCCAAACATCATAACAAAGGTCAGAAACAGTACCCTTATCTTTCTTTCCTGGACTGTAACACAGAATACTCAGTCATTATGTCTTGAATGGAATCCTGCCAGGTTGCTCAACAGTGGGTGTGTAAAGATCATGATCTCATGCCAGCTATAACGCACATGCTTGGGATCCGAAGACCCTCAGGGCTCCAACGTTCGTGTAGGAACTGAGTGATTGATGCACAGGAATCTCATTAATGGATCACACCCAAAACACGTGAAATAAGTAAGGACTTGGCATTTATTCCACTATGTTCAAGATTTGGGAACATGCCCTTGATACCAGAGATGGCAAGCATCTGATCCGGTTTCCATGATCCTACTTCTACCTTTTCTCTCTACAACTGTGACTTATGATAAAGAGGAAGAAGTTTTGAATGCCAGATCCAAGTGAACTACCAAGTTGAAGGTAACTCAACAGGAACTATTCAAATTGCCCCTACATCCTTTTCGTGGACGCCAGGTGTCCTCTATTATAAGTTTGAACATATTATCTTTCAAGGAGATCCACCCAACGGAGGCTGAGTGAATAACATTATGAAACAAAAAGGGTATATGTTTGCCTATGCAAGACTTCGGTAAGCAAATTGCTCCCCAAAATAAACAAAGGCAGCAACTCAAGAGGAAGAAACTGGTGTTAAAAGAATCAGGTTCTAGTTTCAGCTCTGCCACTCAATGTTTGATGTCGCTGACCTAGACAGCTCTTTTCTATGCACTCAGTGTCCTTATTTGTGAAACAGGAAGGGTCACCATTGGCCTGATAATATCACAGAATGATTATGAAGTAACAAATCATCTCCTGTGCAACGACACAAAGTCCTTGGCAAATTTAAGGTATTTTAAATGTATCTAGACAGCAGGTACCATTATTACCCCCACTTCACATATTAGAAAATGAGAGATTAGGTGATTTGCCCCAAATTACCCAGCTGCTAAGTGGCAGAACTAGGATTTGAACCCGGGACTTTATTGTCACATAGCACTTAAATCTACTGCACACAAAGAAGACATTGGAATAGGGGAACAAACTGGTGGCGGAAGGGGACAGCTGAGTCTCCACAGCTCTTCACCTGAGGGTGAAAATCATCACCGGTCCTCATTAAAGAAAGGAAAGGAGTGCTGATGGAGCTGGCTTGTGGGAAAATGTCCGTCCTCCCCCCATGATTTCTTGACTTGAAACCCAAGCTCTCAGGAACTATGTCTTACTATTTCTTAACTAGAATTATGAGATAAATTAGGCCAGAATCCATTGAACAGGAAAGTCAAGTAATGACTTGAACATCAATATTAACCATTCTTGCTCTTTCATGAGAGGGAGGGAACTTTGATACCCATAAACTCATGGAAACCCCGTATTCATTAAAAACAGGAAAGTGGAAACTCTCAAGCTGTCATTGATTCATTCCAAACACTCAGCATTCAAGAAATAAAGGATAAGAATCTCCAGCACTAGATACACGCTTATCCAAAATCAATCTCTGAGGATTATTTGGAGGCATTCTTGTGCAGAAAGGAATTTCAGAAATCCACAATGTCACATCCTAGTACTGAAGGCTATCTATGACAAACAGGATTAGATCACATAGGCTTCCTCCATTGACAGGAAACACTTTTTACTTTCTCTGAATCAATGCCAGTAATTGTCTACATAAAATGTAACAAACTAATTCCAACTATTTCAACCAGGTAATTTCAAAAGCATGTGAAAGAAAATGATTATTTTGCTGTAAAGCTATAATTAAGAAATTAAAAAAGAAATTTCCACAAAGTAGGTGACTTTGTAAACACAATGCTGAATGTACAGTGGTTAAGAGCTGGCTTGGGAGGCCAGCGGCCCCGGTTCGGATCCCACATGTGAGGGCCAGTAACACTGCCCTCAAAAAAAAAAAAAAAATCAAGACTGCAAAAGGGTACAGGGTTTCTTTTGGGGGTTATGAGTATGTTTTAAAATGAGATAGTTGCAATGGTTCCACAGTTATAGAAATATAATAAAAATACTGAATTGTACATTTTAAAGGGGTAAATTTTATAGAATGTGCATTTATATCAATGAAGCTGCTTAAAATAATAATAAACTGCAGAGATAAATAGAAAATAGTCTGTCCTCAAGGATCTCACAATTTAATAGAAGAATTATTACATTTCCATGAACAATATGTGTCTGTTATAATTCATTCTTCAACAGTTTATTATCTGCCTCCATTAGTTCTTCCAATGTAAGAACCAAGAACAAATGTGAGATCAGAAATTAATGACCATGTTATGTCATTTTCCTAAAAATTGCAGTGTAGAGATACTGCTATAAAACCCATAATCAGACTTGGTGAGTTCAAATTCCAGCTGACATTTACAAACTGTGCAACCATAGCCAAGTTAAACATTTGGGGCACTGGTTCCTTATCTCTAAAATAGGAATAATAATAATACCTGCCTCATAAGATTGTGTAAGGATAACAAAAAAGCAACACATATAAAACGCTTAGCATGGTCAGAGTGTACATTCAGAAAACATGGGCCATCACAACAAAGCACCAGCACCACCACCACCACCACCACCACACACTGCTTCTAAAGGGAAACAGTTGTGAAAGAAAGAAAGGAAGCTGGCTAATAATCACTTATTACACTGTTAACATGGAACACAGATTTTCTATAAGTAATGCCTAATTCAGTGCTTCCCAAGAGTGACATTTCGCCCCCTACCTCCACAACATTTTCTATCCTTAAAACCACCATTTTTCAAAGCTTCTCACACAAATGTACACAACTCCCAACTACAACTCTTTAGGTTCTTTTTTGATGAGAAATGACAAAGTCAATACAGTCCTGTAAATACCAAAATTTTAGTTGACCTTTTGGTATTAAATGCAAGCATCTATCTACAAGAAAAATGTTTATTTGTTGGAATACAATGTCTCAATTTGAGGACCTCAAATCCCCTAATTCCATGTTATCATGTTATTGCTCATATGATTAACTTCTAACTGAATGGATGCGACACATGCTTGTTCAACAAATACTATGTGACTGGATATAAAGACAGAAATCAATTTATATCAAGTACTAAGACAATGCAATTACAAGAGCAATTCAAAATGAATAGAGGGAAAAAGGAGTTTGTGATGATTTAATGCACTTCTCAGTGGACTTAGGCATGATCATTCTTGAAGACTTCTCAAGCATATCACCAAATATTCATCACTGTATAGATTTCATTTTGGCTCCCATCAAGTGTGTATACTGCCATGTCAAAGTAAACAAAAGGGAATATTGTGTAATGTGGTATGTTAAGCCTATACCAATGAAAGAAAGATACAGTACTGCACTACTTATGTGTACCCTTACTGAGTACTGCCTTTACAGTATAAAAGAAAACACAGTGGGAACAGTAAAATTTCTAGGATTATATTTCAGCACAGTGTTGAAGGGTTACTGAGTGAAGAGTATTAAAAACTGGATATTTCATTCCATTGTTAAATATGTGTTTCTCTCTCTCTCTCTCTCTCTCTCTCTCTCTCTCTCTCTCTCTCTCTCTCTCTCTCTCTCTCTTTAATACCAGCATTCATCCTGAAAAAGCTTTACTGGCACCAAAAACTCTAATATTCAAAAAATGTCTTAAGAGTGAAGACAGAAACATGAGTATTTGAACATCACTTAAGGGTGGGTTGGTTCCCAGGCAGTTGAATTCACTCTTGAGACTACTGTTCATAAGCCACTTGTGCTTTTCCCCATAAATGATGACATCACCAGATTCCCAGAAAACTGAATTAGCTCTTTGACTTCCCCCACCTGCACTGCCCATTACCTTATCTAATGCTTCCAATTATCTCTGAAACTGTAAGTCAGGATCCAAAGAAGTATGGACTTGGAGCAACTGCAGAATGATCTAGGCTCATTGATTTAGAGTTATTGCCCTCATTTCAATTAGTTCATTTCTCAATGAGCAATGATACGCTCACCTTATGTAGTATTTCTTTTGCCACAACTCTGATTCATTTTGTTATAGACTACACTTTCCTGATAGATGAATCCTATATATTATTATTATTCACTCTGTTAAGCCAAATTAGGTAGCTTTTAGTGGTGAAATTAAAAAAAAAATTACTAATGCTTGAAGAACATTTACTTGGAAAATGTAGGCAGCAATGAATAAGCCCGCACTGATGTGATAAATTAAAAATCTGGTCTTCAGGGCCAGCCGAGTGGCTCAGTTGGTTAAGAGCTCACTCAAAAGTGCGAGCTGAGCTCTGAGCAACAGCAGTTTGATGCCCAGCCCAAGCTGGGCTGCCACTAAGCTGTCAACAGGTGGCAGGATGGCTCAGCTAAAAAAAAAAAAAAAAAGGTCTGGTCTTCACCTACACTCACTTTTAAGAACATTATTTCGAGGCCGGCCAAGTGGCGCGGTGGTTAAGCGCTGGCTTCGGAAGCCAACGGCCCCCGGTTGGGTCCCACATATGAGGGCCAGTGACACTGCCCTCATAAAAAATAAAAAAAAAATAAAAATAAAAACATTATTTCATTAGAATACTGCATGCGGTATTAAAGGTATTATTAGAAAACAAGTGGCCAGTTTTTAAAAAGCAAAATCAAGTAGAAATCGTTATTATTAGAAGTTACTAAGAATAATTACATAAAAACATTAATTATTCTATGCCTTCTAATAGAAGTTAGCCCTTTCAAAAGACAAGCCTTACTTCAGAGATGTCAGGGAGCGAGTGAGTGCATTGCCTTCTAAGGTGGCCACATCATTTTAAGCCTACAGGGTTCTCATTCACCCAAGAATATAAATTATGTCCTGTCAGCTATACAAACTGGACCTAACGTGAGTCCAGATAAAATTGAATCAAGGATCAAATCAATGAGTCTGTATTAGAAACAGAAATTTTAAGATTGATTAATCAGAAGACAATGACATCTTAGTTGTGATATCTGAACAATCTATTCTTAAAGGAAAACATTGAGTGGTTTTCTTACTGTTTTGCTTTATTTTATTTATAGATTAATTAAACGTCCCATCCTATCACGTACTGCTTATTGGTTTTCTCCCTTGGGTTTCATCTAATTTGTCATCCCTGTCAACAGTGCCTGCTGATCAAGGGCAATGGGAGGGTAGAGGCAATCTTTATTTCCTGATATGGCAGCAGGCTGTGACTGCCATTAGCTTCCTGTCAGCAGGTGAAGACCTGGTGAGGTGATAGATGATCCTGGAGTGCCTGCAAGGAGTTTTCACCAGGCACCTGCCTCTTAACCTACTCACCTAGCAGTTAACAGTCTCATCTTCTGCAAACCCACACTTTTGCCCAGAGGGGAACAAAGAATCAAAGTCTTTCATAAACTAAGAGCTACCACCAAGGCCTTCCACAGGCTTGGCTTCTCAAAACAAAACAAAATAAAAAAGAAACCAAACCAAACCAAAAGGGTATTTAAATGAGCCGGCTTGGAAATCCAGAAAGCTTCTTCTAATCTCAATATGTAATAATACATGTTACATTTAAAAAGAGTAATAAAAGATTAAAGCTAGTCACTTTTAAAGTTAGCGACATCACAAAATTTTGTATAAATTTTTGGTTTTACATAGGTAAAACAGGAAATGAGATATTTAAGAGAAAACAACTGGTTTTCTAAGCCTTTAAAGGAGGATCAACTAATGTCAATTTATTTATTTTTATTTAATTAAAAATATAACAAATTAAATGACAACGGAAAATAAAAAATTCACAAAATAGGGCGCAATCAAATTTTGGATAGAAGTGGCTAACTTTAAAAGTAATACTACTAAATCTCTCATATCTTTCTTCAGATATAAACTGTGCATGCTGTGGGAAATATAGAACCCACAAAAGAACATAAAGAAGACAGGCACCCGCACCACCCAGAAATGAACACTATCAGAGCCCCCCAGCCCCACTCCAGTCCCAGAGGCAAAGTATGCAGCCTTCAGGTAAACTCTCAGACCTCAGTATTGCTACCTACCACAGCAGACTTCGTTCCAATCAGCACCCAACAACCTTCAACCAATACTTTGCAAAGAAAAAGCATTGCTGGGTTTTTTGTTTTTTTTCATAACCACATTAGTAGCACATTCAGAAACTTTTACATGGGGTTGAGGAACTGGAATTATAAACACTCCAGGATTTATCAAAAGTAATTTCTTGCCCTAGGTTTTAAGCCCTGGGTCATTAAATAAGTATATTAGTATTAGCAGCAGTACTACTACTACTACTACTACTACTATTAATAATAATAATAATGAGGAGAAAGAGATGGGCAGTAGCAGTAACAGTAGGTGTTGAATCAATAATTCAGGTCTATTATTATCATTGCCACAACCAAATATTAAGTACTCACTATATGTCAGGCACTGTGTAAGTACTTTAACATTCTTTGTCCCCTAAAACCTCTGCACAACCATGAGCACAGTTTTAATGTCCTCACTTCTCAAATGAGGAAAGTGAGGATTGGAAAGGACATATTAACTTGCCTAAGTCTATCACATAGTTAAACAGCGGGATGAACTTGGATTAAAACCCAGGATTTCCTGACTGGAGCCTAAACTCTAAAGTTTGATACCACATGGATTCATGTGTCACTCTGTCAGCCACACTGGTGTCCTTTTTCCTAGAACACTCTAAGCAGGTGCCTGCCTCAGGGCCTTTGCACTTGCAGTAACTCATCCCTACCACACTCTCCCCCTATCCCCTTGTGAGTACACAGCAAGAAAGCAGGCCAGCAAGCCATGAAGAGGGCCCTCACCACAACCCCATCTTGCTGACACAATGACCTTGGGCTTCTAGCCTCTCAGACTATGAGAAAATACATTCCTGCTGTTGCAGCCACCAGTTTACTGTCTTTTGTTGTGGGGACCCAAGCAGACCAGTCATCTTCATCTTCTCAGTAAGGAGACCCCTAATGCTTTATTTTAAATTGCAAGCCTTCTCCCACTTCCCTCCATCCCTGTATTGCCCACCTTGCTTTATCTTTCTCCACAGCACATATCACCACTTTTGCTGGTTATTAAAGTAGTCTCCTAGCTCCAAATCTACCCTTCCATGCCCTGCTCTGTGGAGCTAGGGTTAAGAGTCTGAAAACTGTATTTCCCAGGATTATTGTGCAATCGAGGCCAACTGCGGAACATCAGAAGGCAGGAGGAGAGAAGAAGGGACCCTTCTTCCTGCTCCATTGCTGTTTCTGTCAGGGTGAGCCCAACAACAGGCCCTTCACCTGGTTCCAGGCCACTGCTTCCCAGAGCCAGCCTTGTCCCATCTCAGAGGTCCCAGCACTGGGGGGCAGGAGGCCTATGCTGACTTCTCAGAGGGCTGAGCTCTCCACCCCGAAGCCCTTTCCTCTGAGCCCCCAGAGTTAAACAGCCCCCACTGCTTTATTTTGGTCCTCGCATCCTAAGAGCACAAGCTGCTTTGTGGTGTTCTTTCCTTTGTCTAACCTCAGTTCCCATGGCTTTTTCAGACCTGCAACACCAATTCCCTGTAACATTACAGAGCCCCTCTGTTGAAATACCCAGTGTTTTGTTTTAACACCATACGGACTCAGGTTGTATCTATCCCGCTGTGTCCTCAGTGACCAGCACGGCCCAGCTATGCAGCAGCCGCACAATTATTTGTTGAAAGGAAGGCACACGGGGTTTAGATAACCTCACAAAGCAATACTCCCTTTTAATGTTTCCAGAAAGAGAAAGCAGGAGAAGTTGGGAGTTAGTAGTACTGTCACCTTCAAGCTACTCTGTGTGACTTTGAATCCCAAATGGCTATTTGGTAAGCCACATCTGATGTCCCATGGTATGATGAGACATTAGGTAATGGCCATTAATTAAAGTACTTCATAAACATAAATACCATGAGAAATTAAAACCTGTGTTGAAATCAAGTTCCTCCATGCATTCAACAAATATTTATTAAACACCTACTATGTGCCAAGTAGTGTTCAAGGTCCTGGGAACTACAACAACAAAAAAAATAACAAACGAACAGTCCCCAAGGTTTCTGTCCTCATGGACATTATATTCTAGTGGGTGGAAATACCAATAAATAAGCTAATAAATATGTAATGTGTCACTTAGTGTAAAGGAGAAAAAGCAGAGTAAGAGTGACCAGGAATCACCTGGGTGATGGAAGCAGAATTACAATTTTATACGGTCAGGAATGTCTCACTGAGAAGGTAAAATATGCAGAAAGTTCAAAGAGAAATGAGAGTGGGAGCCACACAGAAAACCCAGAGGTGTGTTCCAGGAACAGCACGGAGAGCCCAACACAAATGCCCCAAGGCAGGAATAGGCATGGCATGTAAGGCACAGTATGAAGCAGACTGGGTGGGGGAAGAGTAAAATTTCAGACCACAGTTAACAGAGACTTGATAAAAAAGAGTGCTAGAGGCCACCACAAGGACGTCAATTCTTTCTCTGAACAAGATGGCAAGACATTGGAGCGTTTTTACCAGGAATGTCATGAGTTTTTACAGACTGATTTTAAAGTGGTCAATCCGACTACTGGATTGAAAATAAACTCCATAATGTACTAGAGAAAGGGGAACAATAGTTAAGAGAATATTACAATAATTGAAGTAATGGATTGTGATAGGGTAAATAAGCCACCAATTCCTCCCATGAGAACAATGTCCAGCTCTCCTCCCCTTGCATCTGAATCTGCTTAGTGACCTGCTTAACCAAGAGAAGATGGAAAAAGTGATGCTGTGTTAGTTCCAAGGCTAGTCAGAAGAATACATGTGGCTTCTGATTTGGCCTCTTAGAACACATGCTCTTGGAATAACATAACTACCATGCTAGGAAGAAGCACGAAAGGCCCATGGGAACAGGGGCTGAAGTTCCCACCCAGCAGGCCCAATGGAGCCCCAGTCAACAGCAAGCGCAATTCTGCAGACACTGGAGTTGGTAGGTAGAAGTGGCCTCTCTAGCTCCACCTGAACCACCCAGTTTACTCTTGGTGGAATAGACACAAGCTACCCGCTGAGCCTTTTCTGCAGAGTCAGTCATTAACAAAACAAATGCTTGTTATTGTTTTAACTCATGAAGTGCTGGAGTGGTTTGTGACACAGCAATAGATAACCAAAACAGTGTTCACGGGAGTCTGGACCAGCCATAAGAGAAAAGCTCCTAAGCACCGATTTGGGAGAGATTATATTAATATGGTTAAGAACTTGAGCTTTGGAGGTAGAAAGACTTGTCTTGAACCCAGTTATGCCACTTAACAGGTGACCTTGGGCAAACTAACCAACTTTTTTGAACTTCAGTTCCCTCATCTGTAAATGGGATTAATAACAGGGCCTGGTTCCTTGAAACATTGTAAGGTTACCTGAGACAATCTGTGTCGAATGGTTTGCAAGTGCCTGACACATAATGAGTACTCTTTAAAAAGTGAGCTAGCAAAAGGATTGATTTTTCACCTTTTTAAAAATGGCATATCCCACTGAATATTTTCAAAATGGAAGCTTCTATGGCATGACTCCAATTCCCATTACACTAAGAGCCCAGATGCAAAAGAATGAATCCCAGGCGCATCAACAACCACAGCTCCACAGCTGACTACCCACCTTCTAAGTAAAAACGGTGTTTGAGATCTTGAATGATTATCAGCCAAACTCCCTTTCAGATAACTCTTGTGACTCATGAAGCATGGTGGTAACGAAAGCAGCTAATTAAATAGTCCAAACTAGCAAGATAATAAGTTTCCCAAAGTTAAAGACCATCACATCTATTCTTGCAAAGATTTTAGTCAACTCAGTAGAAAGCAAACTATAATGACACCAATTTATGATACTTTGTAAATTCATAAAAGAGCATAGTTTTATCATTCCATCAAAATCTTGCTGCAGAAAATTAGTGCAAATTCCATTCTAAAGCCCTAGACATGAGACATAACACCTACCACAGAGAGTGGAAGAGATTCAAACAGAAGGATCGCTTTACCACTTTATTAACCCGAGCTTGATAAAAGATCACTGTTTGAGATACTCACATCCATTTCCACTTTATCACACAGATTACACTGAATAGAGAGCTGATTTTAACAGTAAAAGTCTTTCTCTGGCATTTAGCCAGAAGCAGTAAAATTTTGACCTAATACCTATAACAAAACAGAAAAACCTATTGTCATATATCTCTATATTAAACAACCAATCTTCAAGATACATTGTTGGGAGGACATTGGAAAGGAATGTTGCTTAAATATATCAATAGCCTACAATTTAGGAGCAAGTGCAACAGATGTTCAAAATTGGTTTAATAAATATTTAAATATGTATGCCGACATGCCATTAGCTTGTGAAATATAGATTTCAGAAAATATTGACTTGAGGTCTGCATTACTTACTGAGTAACTACAAAGTACAATGAATATTCATGAACAATGAAAATTCACTATTTTAATGTCAATATGCATACCTGAGTTCCTGAGTGACTTCGCTTCCTATTTGGAGGTTGTTAGATAATGACAAATGTTATATCCCTTAACCACATGTTAATGAGTAATTTAAAGCACAAGAGCTTTATGAAGAATCAAGTTTTCATCTTAAACTACAAAATACAGAAATGCATTACAAAGTCATTACAAACTATTAGTCATAAAACCTCATTTTTACCAAGAAGCCACCATTCATCTGCTGAAGCTTAGACCAAAATTTTGTCATTTTTTTAAAGCAGTAAATAAGTAGTTTATTAGAAGAGATAGTACATTTAAAAGTAAAAGTAGACCTGAGCAGTAGAGGATGGCTCAAGGGTGCATTACTAGAAGTTACATTCCAAAGAGTGTGGAGTGGGCCAAGCGCAAAGGCGAGGCTCATCAGGAAGAAGCCGTTAAAAGGAGCAGGGAAAAAAAAGCAGAAGAAACAGCCAGCATCAGCATCACCAGCAGCTGCAGCAGCAGTAGCCAAAATTTGCCATTTTTAAAAACTTGTATTGCCTATGAAACTTATAATTCATTTCAACAGAATTTAACGTATCTGGGATGTATTTTTCTATCATTTCCATTTGTCTCCTCTATAGCTACATAAGCTTCAGATAGCAATGAGTTCCCCAAATTCTATTGCTAGAGAGGTAGTAATAAAGAGAACACATTATCACAGAGGGGAAAAAAAGTTCCATTCCTCCTTCCCTCTCACATGACCTTCACCAAAAACTCTGCTTTCTCCTACAGCATGGGCTGCAAATGCTAACATAATTTAATCCAATTAAACACAATTGTTTACTGCAAGACTACTTCAAAGTTTTTTATGTATAGATACTCATTGAGTTTCCAAAAAGGATAAACTGCGCTGCATTTACCCAAGTCTTTCTTCACGGGGCATTTCAAGGACTAGTATTCCCTGGCGTACACTTTGGGAAACACCAATGCAGGCTGGGAAGTTTAATACCACTTTCCTTAATCCTATAGGCAGTTTACTCAAGTTTTTAGAGGGACTCATTATCAAGAAAAAATTCCTGTTCTTATTTTCTCCTCCACATGAAGCCAAGATTAGGATGAAATCTCGCAATGATTTACGAGACAGGGCACACTTTCTAGACCCAGGAGAAAACAGCAAACACAAATCTGATTACATCATTCCCGCTTGAAGTCCTCCAATGGCTTTCTAAAATTTGCAAAAGAAAACCCCAATTCTGTAGTTCTTGGAAGTTTTTTCATGACCTGTTTCTTCCCCAGTCCTATCTGTCTGCAATTAGGATCCCAGTTCTGGCACACCTGGCTCCCTGCACCCCTTCCAAGTAAAAGTTCCAAAGGCAGAGATGTCTTGGCTAATTTAGCTGAATGTGGCACCTACCATGATTGTCTAAACTTGGAGATATTACACCTGCTATTCTGTTATCAGAACACATACCGATTCCTGCTGGACTCCTATTTGTTCTGGTGGCATTAGGCTCAGCTAAGAGATTACTTCTTCCAGGAACCTTGCATGATGCAAGGCTGAACTGTGTGTGTATCATTGCTGTGGGTTCTCATAGCGCCCACTCCTTCCCCACACCACAGGATTACCACTCTCAACTGAAATGACCTGTTTACCTATTTCAACCAGCATGCATATTCTTTGGGGACTAACTATGGGGTCTGGGCACATATATCCATTTCTAGTAAAGAGTCCTTTATACCACAAACAATCAATAATGTACGTGTAGTCACTCAGAATGCACTCAGATAGCCCATCATAGTCACTAGCCAGACTGTTATTGACCCTAAGCATGCCCGCCATTTTATCACAAGGGTAGACAGTTCTACTTCAGGTGCTCCTGATACTTAATGAGACGACAATCTGGTTCTACCACTGCAAAGGTGCAATCACTATAAATGCCATTTAATGTGTGCAAACTTAGTGAGTGAAGCTGGGAAAAAATAGGGAGGGAGGGGAAAAAAGGAAGGGAGGTAGAAAAGCAAGCTAAAGAGTGCTATTGTTTCTCCATTAATTGAACTTCTGGCCTGAGTGACCAGGAGATGAGAGGTTGCCCTCCCACTGGCATCTGTTCCATGTGCATCTCCAAGTGAGCATCTTGCCCCATGGAGTGTCATTCACTGCACAACTTAAGAGACTTTCAAGGGAAACCTTGACTAGAAGCAATTTTGTTTGCCTTATATGCTGGAAAATGGACTCATTTGCAAGGTAGGACTCAACTGCATAAGCGTTCTAAGAAAGACTTCTTTTGTTTGTTTGTTCGTTTGTTTTGAGGGCAGTGTCACTGACTCTCATATGTGGGACCCGAACCGGGGCTGCTGGCATCCCAAGCCAGTGCTTAACCAATACGCCACTCGGCGGGCCTGAAAGAATTCTTTCAGTGCTGGCAAAAACTGGAAGTAGTGGCTAGAACTAAAATGCAAATATAAATAGGGGTTGAACTATCCCTTTCATAATTTTGTGTCATTCAAGATAACAAGCATAAATATTTCTAGAGTGCACGTCCTGGGAAATCTCATTACAGAAGAGTCAATGATAGCTTCTTATTCCTGACACCAACAGAAATTCAAATTTAAAGATCATACAAAAAACAGCCCTCCAGTTACTACAGTGGCTGTTACAAAGCAAATCCTCAATGAAACTTTGGGACAGAAAGGAAGGAAATGAGAAAGAAAGGGAATGCAAAGACTAAGGAATGAAGAAAAAGGGAAGAAGTGAAACAGAGGAAGAAAAAGAAAAAGAAAGGTAAAGAAAGGAACATTGGTTTTGGCCTTTGGGAAAGTTTTGTTATTTCATAGCAAACTTTTATAATTAAAATTTTAATCTATACTCTCAAAACACAATGCATGGTATACAATAGAAATTGATAATACAACCCAGTGGAAAATATCTGATATGTTCTATTTGGAAACAGTGGAGCCTCTTACAGATTCCATAAGAAGAAAAAGTGCCATAGGTAAGGCAGAAGTGCTCATTTCTAATCAGCAGCTCATACAATTGTTCTGAGAAGAGATAATGCATAGAATGTTTCTTTGGCAAAGGGCTGCACACTTCATGGGACTTAATGAATGTTTGCCTCTATCTCTATTACTCTGTTTTTGCTTATAGAAAAGTGATAGGCATGTAGATGGGGTCTGTCAAATTTCCAGGGCAGATGCTGACACATTTCAGAGCATCATTCAAGTCCACAGTTGGCCATGCTCGGATAGAATGCGATCAGGTAAAACAAGGACATAGAAAAACTGAGCAACTGCAGCCAGTGCCACAAAATGTTAACACGCCCTGCTTTCTGGCCTGCTATGTGAGTGTCAAAACAAGTAAAAAATATTGAAGTGTGTAGTCCTTATTGCAGTACCAAGTTAAGCCAAACAACAGATAGTGACAGGTGTATATGTGAAAAGTCAGGCCATGCAGAATTCCTTGTGGTCACGCACTCTAACTCTCTCAGCTCCATGGGGCTCTCTCTGGAGGTCAGAGCTCATCCACAAGGTTTTGGCTGTGATCCAGAAAAATGTAATAGGAAAACTGGCAATACTCCCAGCCCACCCCATTAGTAATCTGCAAAATATGCCCTTCAGATCAAGCACTCAAAACCACAGGTCTTGGAGGTGCATATGTCTTCCAGAAAAAAATCACTTTAAAATAGAGGTTCATTTGTGCTACGTGCTAGAAATGGTTCTCTCCTCTCAGCTCCAAACCCCCTCAGTCATCATTTTAAACATCTACTCAGAGCTGCATCTGTAGACTCAAATTTAAACATTCTCATCTCCTAATGAGTCCATGGTCATTTTGCAGGTCACCACCATCAATCAGCAAGTTCCCCAGATGCAGCCATCCCTCTATTCTAACATCATAGATATCTCAATTATGAATAACCTTTCCTGAAAATTTCCACATATGCTGAAAAGAATATGTTCCTCAAATAGGCACCTCCAATTGATATCATCACAAACTCCATCAACTCTCAGTTGTTTTTGTCCCCTCTTCTCCCTTAGAGGATTTATGACCAAGCATACTACCTGCTGTACTGGGGTTATCTGCATGGAACTATCAGTTAACCTTGGGATGCTTTGAAAATCTGCAGAACTGTAGCTATTGCCATTTTATTATTCATATGTTTGATCTTTATTTCTACTTCTTCTTCTTAAAGAAGTCCCTTTAATGTTTCTTGAATACTGGTTTGGTGGCGATAAATTCCTTTAGCTTTTTCTTGTCTGGGAAGCTCTTTATCAGTCCTTCAATTCTAAATGATACCATTGCTGGGTAGAGTAGTCTTGGTTGTAGATCCTTGTTTTTCATCATTTTGAATATTTCCTGCCAATTGCTTCTGGCCTGCAAAGTTTCTGTTGAGAAATCAGCTGACAGTCTTATGGGAGCTCCCTTGTAGGTAATTAAAGTTCTTTTCTCTTGCTGCTTTTAGGATTCTCTCTTTGTTTTTAAGCTTTGGCATTTTATTTATGAAGTACATTGGTGTGGGCCTCTTTGGGTTCATCTTGTTTGAGATTCTCGGTGCTTCCTGGGCTTGTATGTCTAGTTCCTTCACCAGGTTAGGGAAGTTTTCCATCATCATTTCTTGAAATAGGTATTCAATTCCTTGCTCACTCTCCTCTTCTTCTGGTTCCCCTATGATGTGAATGTTGGTATGATGTCATCCCAGAAGCCCCTTAAACTATCCTCATTTTTTTGGATTCTTTTCTCTTTTTGCTGTTCTGATTGGGTGTTTCCTGCTACCTTATCTTCCAAATTGCTGATTTGATCCTCTGCTTCATCTGATAACTGTTAATTCCATTTAAGGTTTTTTTTATTTCTATATTCTATAAAAAGAACCACTTTTGACTGGTTCTTTTTTATGTTTCCTATCTCTTTGTTGAAATTTTCACTAAGCATGCTTATAACCAGTGTTTTGAACTCTGCATGTCTCTGTTTTGTTTAGTACTGTCTCTGTGCCTCTGTTCTGTTCTTTCATTTGGGACATGTTTTGTCTTCTTATTTTGGCTGCCTTCCTGTTGTTTGTTTCTATGTATTAGGCAGAGCTGCTATGTCTCCCAGTTTTGGTACAGTGGTCTATGTAGTAGATGTTCTGTGAGGCCCATATCTATCAACAATTACTTTACATTACATGTAAATGGATTAAAAGCTCCAATCAAAAGACAGGGCAGCTGAATGGATAAGAAAACAAGACCCTTACATATGCTGCCTATGAGAGACTCACTTCAAATTGAAAGACACACAGATTGAAAGAAAGGGATGGAAAAAGATATTTCATGAATATGGAAATGAAACAAATAAAAAAGCTGGAGTAGCAATACTTACACCAGACAATATAGACTTTAAAATGAAGGATATAACAAGAGACAAAAAAGTCCACTTCTGGATACTTATCCAAAGAAACCCAAAGCACTAATTAAAAAAAGACATATGCAGGGCTGGCAGAGTAGTGTGTTGGTTGAGAGCTGGCTTGGGAAGCCAGTGGCCCTGGTTCGGATCCCACATATGAGGGCCGGTGATGCTGCCTTCTGCAGCTGAGATGGTAGACAGCGGCTCCATCTGGAGCTGGGCTGCTGTGAGTTCCCAAGCAGCTGCAGCCCTGATGCAGTGGGCTGCCATAGGCTGCGGTGGGTAGCCGGCAGCCAGCACAAGCGGCTGGCAGCACCGGTTGCCAAGAGCTGTGTGAGCGGCCATCCAGAGGCCAGTGACCGATCTGCCTCACCCGAGAAGAGCCCAGTGGTGATGCAGACATGGGCCAGTGAAGCAACGTCCTCCACAACTAGACAAGAACAAAAGGACAGCAACTTTTCTGTTCCCCTTCCCCGGTTCCCCAATGCTGTTCCCCTCTCCCAATTCCCCAATAAAATCTTTAAAAAAACCCCAAAACATATGCATCCATATGTTCACTGCAGCGTTGTTTACAGTGGCAGTGATATGGAAGCTGCCTAAATGTCCATGAATCAGTGAATGGATAAAGAAGACATGGTACATATATACAATAGAATATTACTCAGCCACAACAAAGAATGAAATCTTGCCATCTGCAACAACATGGATGGATCAAGAGGTTATGGTGTTAAGTGAAATGAGTCAGAGAGAGAAAGACAGGTACCATATGATTTCACTTAAAAGTGGAATCTAAAAAACAAAATAAGCAAATAAAACAGAAACAAACTCATAGATACAGGGAACATTTTGATGGGTAGCCAGATGGCAAGGGGATTGGGGATATGGGTGAAAAGGGGGAATGAATTAAGAAGTACAAATTGGTAGTTACAAAATAGTCATGGGGATATAATTTACAGCATAAAGAATATAGTCAATAATATTGTAATAACTATGTATGGTGTCAGACGGGCACTAGATATACCAGGGTGATTACCTCGTAAGTTATATAAATGTCTAATCACTATGTTGTACATCTAAAACTAATATAATATTGCATATCAATTGTAATTGAAAAAAAAGAAAAAATATTTTAAAAATCCATCAAAAAGATAAACTCATGATACCCAAAGATTTGCCACTAAACGACCAACAGTAATCTGAGAAATATAAATACTACATTAAATTAATGAGGTTTCAAATCCACTAAAATAGTTCTAGGAAGGCAAAATAAAATGACAACTTAAAACATGGACTGCTCTCTGGAATGAATCTATATGCTCCACTGTATTATCTTTTAAGATAATGTCATAGAGTAGTATTTCAATCATACATGCAAAGAAACTGTGATTTGTAAAAATGTATCAAAAAGCAAAAGGAGGACAAAACAATTATCTTGTCACTAATGTATTGTAGCAGGTGCTTAATTCTTAATATCCTCAGGGTCAATGATGAGAATAATTGTCTTTATCATACAAATATTTACTGAACACCTATTATGTTCAATCATCATGCCTGATGAAAGTGACAGAAACAGACATAGTCTCCAGTCCTCACCATGCTCACTTCCCTGGGGACCTCAGTGACTTTATTAAATCACAGTCGGGGTGGGGGGTTGGGGGGACACAACAGATTTTTAAAAAATGTGTATACCAAAAGGCTTCCTAATCTTTGCAATAGAAACAAAGACTCTTTTGTTACAATCAGATTTTCAAAGAACTAATCTTATATCCTCTATTTTCATAATTCTCATTATCCTAATTAATTAGATCTGCAAGTTAATAGTATCTATTGTGTATTCCCAACAACAGGAAGGGATATCTGATTGTTTCTTTTCTTTGTTTCCTGCCCTTCTTGATGTTCAGCTCCCTGGGAAGGTACTATTCACATCATTGCTATATTTTCCCAAAATGGCTGCTCAAATTAAGGTAACTTGGGACGTTATTGCCTGCAAAACAAATGGGGTGTCACTGAAATGGCTACTTCTAGCTTGTATATCATTTGAAACTTAACAAAGTCAGGGAGATGGGTCCCAGGAGCATACCTCTGGTAAAAGCTCAGCTCTTACTGCAACGTATGTTATGCAGTGATTATGCTACCAAGCTGTCCAGGATTCCTTATCTGCATGCAAATTAGTTCACATGTGTTCCAGCTGCTATGATGACAGTATTAAAACAAGACTTTGATAATGAAATTATCCTCTTTTTGCAAACAAAGTTCAATTACTCTAATAACACATTTCGTATACCGGCCATCACTCACCTACCAGAGCCTAATTCCCTCCTCACATGCAGGACCCTGACCCACCTTCTCACTGCTTTAAAGAAATACAAGAACAGCCAAGATGGGGCTTTCTAGGCTGCCTTTTACAGGTCTGACTCTATCAGTGCTGTAATGGGAGTGCTCCCTGCATTGACAATATGGGTAATGGGGTGATTAAATATTCCCACAATCCTCTAAAGGTTAAAAAATTAAATGGCCATCAAACTCACAGCTGTTAGCTCCCAGCTCTGCCATCAATCATTAACATTAAGTCCTGGGACTTTCAAAGGCCACCAGCAGGCAGGAGTAAGTGAAGAAAAAAAGAATATCAAATTCTTAATTCCAGGCCTAAACCACAAGCATAAAGCTAAGAATGCAGGCTTTAAACAGTTTAGAATAATCATTATATTTCAGAAAAGCTAATATTCATGTATATGTTCCATTCCCTGGTGCTTTGCTAGACTTTTCAAACAGTTGTCCTAAATCATTGCTTGTAGGCTGAATGTGCAGAGGAAGAGTAACTGCTGCTTGGTCACACGGGCAGCCCTCGTTCAAGAAAGCGGAGTTCCAGCCAGCAGGCCTGGCATCTATGGCTCGCTGTCCTTGGATGTTACCAGGAAGACACGTAGTCTCCCTCTCACACCTAGATATCGGCACTATTTTTCAACGTTAATTATATTTCATAGAAATTATTAGTAGCATCTGGCAATTTTACAAACAGTGGGGAGGGCTGATCTTTACATAAAATAAAGTTATTTTTATAGACTGCCTTTTCTGGTTGACCGAAAGAATATAAAGATTTTAAGAGGACCTTAAGTTAATCAAAAACTGCTTATTAATTCCTCCTTGCCTCACCTCTATCATTTGCATCACAGAAAAACTGAAAACACCTTGAACAAGGTGGCTTGAAACTTAGGCTTTTTTAAACTAACAGAAATAACATATTTTCTCCTCACTTTCCTTTTACTCTGCCAGTTGATACAGATTCATCTAATGGCACAAAGTTCATCTGTTTCCTCAGAACTGATTTTTTTCAAAGCGCCCAAATGCCATCGCACACCTGAATGCCATCGCATAGCTGAAGGTCTCTGTCCACTCACTGACCAGATTCATCGCAAATACCATGGTGGGGCCAGGGGCCAGGGCCTGAGGTCAGCAGGGTGAACAAGAAGGGGTACCCACCTCCATAGAGCCAACAACCACAGAGACTGCACCCCACTCTGAGAGACCCTGGATGGGCCAGGACCACCTGCACCTCAACTTCTGAATTTCTAACATGGAGGAAGTGCCTCCCAGAACAAAAGGCTGTTGTGATTATTCACATGGGATAACCTAGTAAAGCGCTGCACACAGAGCCTAAAGAGAGCTGGCATCAACTCATATTTCTTCTCCTTCCTCCCAAGGTAAAAACTCACCAAGTGCCAATACATTACTTTTATCTATTGAAAATATTGCCATTAATTGACATCTCATTAGAATGCTCTCTTTTCTACAACTAAAGAAGAAATGCAGGAATTTCCCACTTTAAAAGTAGAAGGTTTTGAATACCTATTGTTATACTGGTAAAATATAAAAACATAAATTTCACCATTTGAACCATTTTAAACTGTACTATTTGGGGCATTTAGTACATTCACAATATTGTGTAACCATCATCACTATCTAGTTCCAGAACATTTTTACCACTACCAAAGGAAATCTCATAACCATTAAACATTCACTCCTATTCTCATCTCCCCACAATTTTTGGCACTACTATGGATTTGCCTACCCTGGAGATTTCACATAAATGAGACCATACAATACGTGGCCTTTATGTGTTTGGCTTCTTTCACTTAGCATGATGTTTCCAAGGGTCATTCATGTGCTAGCATGCATCTTCTTATAGTATATAGAACTTCCTTTTCGTGGCTGAATAATTTTCTCTTGTGTGAATATCCATTTTGTTTATACCGTCATCAGCTGATAAACGTGTGGGTTATTTCCACCTTTCGGCTATTATGAATAGTGTGCTGCATGAACATGCATGTGCAAGTTTTCTTTTAAATATGTTTTTAATTATTTTGAGTATATACCTAAGAGTGGAATAGGTTTTAAATATTTTAAACATACACATATACATATATATGTATATATATATACACACATATTCATAAAACACATATATACATACACATGATCTATACATATGCATAAGTATAATACCTACTGGTAGGTAATATATACAGTTGACCCTTGAACAGCACAGGTTTGAACTGTGCAGGTCCACTTATACCTAGATTTGTTAAAAATGTTTTAGAGATTGCCTTACTACCTTGAACCAATTGTATCTATTACCCTAGGGTACCATAAAGCAATCATATTGCTGCTTCTCCGTTATCAGTGCATGAATACTTGTAAATAAATATTTCTTTTTCATAGTATTTTTTCATTTTGATGTCTAATGTTAGTAATACATATAAAATCTACAGTGTTTTGTATCATATAAGTCAATATTAATGTAACTGAGAAATACAATTCATTTTATACTCAAATCATATAAACTTACAGTATTGATAAATACAATACAGTATTATAAATTTATTTTCTCTTCCTCATGATTTTCTTAATATGTTATCGGTAAGGCCATTAGTAGTTAAGTTTTTGGAGAGTGAAAAGTTACACATGGATTTTGGACTGCGTGGGGGTTGAGGGGTTGCTGTTCCTAACCCCTGCATTGTTCAAGGGTTGACTCCACAGAGATAGAATTAATAGGTATGTAACCAAACTCACACATGCACATAGCAGGTAACTTCTGCAGTATTATACTTGTTTGGTTAAGGCCTTTCCTGTTCCTTTCTCCATCGTTCGCTGATTCTGACCCCCTTCCACCGTCACATTTGTCTCTTACATGTCTTTATGTTCTCTCCAGTCCCCACCTACTTACGTTCCCCATGTATCCAGGAGATTGCCTGGCTAATATTAGGTGTTCACTATGCGTTTACTGAATAAAGGAATGAATGAAGCAGGGCCTTGCATATAGCAAAGATAAAGTGAGCACTTGAGGGAAAATCAGCCCCACAATCATCCAACATTAAAACAAAAGAGGGCATCCTTTAATGTTCAGCGTCCTACCATGAATGTCACTGAATGCTTGTCACCAGTGTCACCATGTTGTTGAATTCGACAAGTGCTAGGACTGACTTTGATTTCTCTCTTCATCACAAAATTCCTCCAGAGTAGTAAAAATGTAAGTTTGGGGACAGACAGCTCAGTGTTGGAATTTCAACTGGTCATGTTACTGTTTGCAGTTTCCAAAACTCTCTATTTGCTTGTTTAAAAGTAAGAACAATAATCCCCATGCCTTTGAGTTGCTGTAGGAATGGAATGACATAATGTGAAGTACCTGGTACATAGGAAGTGCAATTAAAGGTACCTCTTACTATTAATTATATAGGTTCCAAGCATGAACTAAATCTCTCTTAGAGCATGCCAAAATCTCTGGGAAAATCAATGCCAGTTGCTCTACTCCGGACCACATCTATATACTCACAAATCTCAAAATTATACCTCAAATTTAGAGCTAGAGCTGCTGTCTGAGCTGCAGACTTGCCTACATGAAATCTTTAGATCTCTAAGAGACATTTTAGAATTAATATAGCGCCAGCCTAGGATATTATCATTGGGGGAAGCATGCACAGGAATTCTCTGTATTAACTTCGCAAACTTGTGTGTCTTAAAGTATTTCAAAAATTAAAACTTATTAATAATACTAAAACTCACGTGGTCCAAACTGATCTACTCCAGATTTGCTCTCTAGCCCCAATTTCCCCATTCATCTCAGTAGGAAAACACAGAGCACCCAACCACTCAGGTGAAGCACCTGGCATCATCCTTAAGATGGACAGAGGGCAGCATTAAGAGCAGATGCCCTGGGGTCAGATTGCTGGGTTTGAATCATGGCTCCTCCAGTTTCTAGCCAGTTGACCTTTGCAAATTACCTGACCCTCCCAATCTTCCACTGAAGTACTTTGAAGTACACCAAAGTACTTCAAATGGTACACAGTGCATTGTAAGCTGTCAATAATTAGCTATTATTATTTTCCTTTTGCCTTACACCCATACTCAACATGAATTCTAAACCTGCCCTCTTCTGGCTCTCTCAACTGCCAACAGCTCTAGTAGAACCCACCATCCTTATCAATTCCTATAAATCTGCATCTCCTCTTATTACATGTCTTTGTTCCCACTCTCACCCTTCTACAATTTATTTTCCATAGTAGTCAGAGTAAACTTTCTAAAACCTGAATCATATCATCTTATCTTCCACAATACTGGTTTCCATTTAATACTCCAATGGTTTTCCACTGAGAACAATTTTTAAAAAAAAATCCTAACAATAAACTAAAAGGCCCCATATGATTTCACTCCTACTTTCCTCTCAGACCTCATCTGTCCCCACTCTTTTGACTAATCTCCAGCCACAATGGCTTTGAACATGGGAAAGGTTTTGCTGTTAGTGGCAGGGACTGCCACTTGACCTCCAACATCCTCTCTCCCTGTTCTTCCTCAGTAAAAAGAACTCTCAATTTCTCATGGCCACATGGCATCCTAGAATAGAGACTAGATACAGATACAGGTAGCGGACTACATTCTAGCCAAAGAAATCTAAGCAGAAATATTATGTGTGACTCTCAGGAAAAGACCTTAAATTGAGAAAGCACATTTCCCTTTAGTGCTTCCTTGGTCAGACAGGCCACAGCACAAATATGGCAGCTCAGGCTTGGATAGCCATTTTGGAATATGAGGTTGGAAAAATGCAAAGCAACGAGATAGAAGAAGCCCAAAGCTATGGAAGGCAAAGCAAGAACACAGAAAGAATCTGAGTCCAGATCATCAAGCTGCATTATCAGGTCTAGATTACCTACCGCCATATTGGTAATGTGAGAGAGAACACACAATGCATTCCTATTCCGTTTAACCCTAATGAGTTCTCTTGCCATTTCTTTGCAGAACAATTTCCCCTACAGATCCCTGAAAGGCTGGCTGCCTCTTTCTCATCTCAGGTGTCACCGCCTTAGGGAGCCTTTCTGACCACTGTGGTTCAGCCCCTTCTCTATCGCCCAGTGTTTCCACCACATGTCCTGCTTTTTTCTTTGTAGCACTTGATAGCACAAGGAATTACTTCTTTACTTCTTTAATGTATGTCTGTCTTCTTTCACCACAGCTAAGCATTTTGGGGATCCTCTGTATCCCCAGCATTTGGAACAGCTCCTGGTTCACAAAAGGAGTGAAATACTTCTCTTTGTAACTGACTGATTTATGGTATATGTGAATGGCCTGATATATGCTTCCTCCAAATACTGGGTGACTTTCTCATCTCAGATTAGTGGATTATTTAGCTGAACATTTATTGAGCACCTACTGGGTGGAGACAGTGGAGAAACAAAGATAAGTGAGGCAGTCACTGTATCCCCAAGAGCATCATAATGTGACAATAATGTATTCAACATTTCCTAGCATACTATTAAATATTCAAAGAGTAGATAGGAAGTTGATGGTAACCTTTGTTCAGTGTATACTTAGAAAGATGCTTAGACTTTACCCATTATTTTTATTTTTGGATCTAGTTTTGAAACACTGCAATCACTGCGTTAGTGTTTTGACTATCACAAAGTATGAACATCTTCCAAAATACAGTTTCAAAATGTCACCAAACACCCAATTATTGAGAAATTCTGTCATTGCACCATCCTCCCTTCAAAATCACTTTCCAGAATTCCAAGACTCTGACTATGTCCTGAGAACAGTAACAAGTAGGATTCTACCAAGTCTTTGCAATGAGATAAAACATTCCCACAAGAGGCAACTTCGTATAGATCTCTTCCATCAAAACGTTTTCTGTGTATTTGAATAAGGAATTATCCATGTGGTTAAGGTTTGTTGTCTAATTCTACCTGGTGGAAGCCTTGAAAATTAAACCTAAAATGTCTTGTGAAACCATCCCACATATTATATCCATCTAGTCCAAAACTCCCCACTACTATCTAAAATCACCTGTGTAAAAATGTTTTATAGGGGACTTCTGGTAAAATGGCGCAATAGACAGATGCTGTGCTAACTGCCTCCCAGGATCACACCAAAATTACAAGCAAATTATACAGCATTCAACCCTGGAGGTCCCCGGAACACTGGAGGAACAGAACCACTAAACGAAGAACTTAAAGAGGAAGCCGCGTCGGGTCGGGTAGGATGGGCGGAGACAAGAGAGGGCGAGCCCTGTGAGGGAGGTCCCAGCTGTGGAGAGGCTTCTCCGGTTGGGGGAGAGACCCTCCGGCCGCACACCAAGCTCACCAGCCCAGAGCTCCTTTGCCGGGAAGAGAAATTCTAAAATAGCTGGCAGTAAATTAGTGAGGACTCTCTTTGCTCAGCTCGGTGAGGCTAAGAGCGGCTGGAGAATCAGTGGGGCCGGCGCCCGGGCTTGTTCACCAGTGAGCACTTACCTGGTTCCTGGTGGAGGGAGTGGCTGTGTGAGCCGGGAGCCTGCGGGGACGGACTGAACTGAGCACCTTTGGTGCAAAGGCTGGAGGTTTTTAAATTGCTGTTCCTGTGGTGCAGAGCCTGCATGCGAGTGGTGTAGGGAGGATGCCATTTTGTCAGGCTTGGGCCCTCCCACGAAGGATCCGGTCCGAGACCTCATTGGTCTCGTGGAATTGGCGCAGAAGTACATGTGTGCGTGCGCGTGCGCATGCGGCTTTGGATCCCCACCCTCTGCTCGGCTTGTGCTGCATTGCCAGAGAAATGCCTAGTGGGAGTGATCCGGCTCCAACAGGCTGCTCACTGAGACGCGGGAGTGCGCAAGACACCTTGGGTCCCTGCTCTCCGCACTGCGCTTGCAGAGTTGCCAGGCTGGTGATTGGTTGTCGAGCTGCTCGGCCTGATCTGCAAGCGGCTGATTGGGACAGGCTGAGACTGGGAGTTTTCCTGGGAGTGTTGGGCCGTGAGCTGTGTGCCTGCGTGATCCAGCCAGGGCTCTCCTGGTGATCTATCTAATACATCAAAGCAATCCAAGAGCGACAGCCAGAATGGGGAAACAAAGAAACATGTCACAAGTAAAAAGATCAGAAGAAACCTCCAGAAATGGAACCAAATGAAACAGAGGGATCCAACCTTTCAGAGACAGAGTTTAGAACACTGATGATAAGAATGTTTAAGGAACTTAGCGAGGACATAAAGAAGGATAGGGAAACCATAAAAACAACCTGTTAGAACTAAAGAATACAATAACTGAAATGAAGAGCACACTCGAAGGAATCACCAGTAGAGTAGATGAAGCAGAGGAGCGGATCAGCGATTTAGAAGATAAAATAGCAGAACTCACCCAGTTGGCACAGCAAAAAGACCAAAGAATAAAAAACAATGAAAATAGTTTAAGAGCCCTATGAGACAAGGTGAAATGCAACCACTTTCAAATCATAGGGATACCAGAAGGAGAAGAGAAGAAGCAAGGGGTCGAAAATGTATTTGAAAAAATAATGACTGAAAACTTCCCTACCCTGGTGAAGGAAATCAACATACATGCCCAGGAAGTGCAGAGGGTTCCAAACAAGCTGAACCCAAACAGGTCCACACCAAGACACATCATAGTGAAAATGGCAAAGGTTAAAGACAGAGACAGTATCCTAGAGGCTGCAAGAGAAAGACAGCAGGTTACATACAAAGGAACTCCTGTTAGACTAAGAGCTGACTTGTCTACAGAAACTCTGCAGGCCAGAAGGGAGTGGCAGGAGATATTCAAAGTGACACAAAATAAAGGCCTACAACCAAGATTGCTCTACCCAGCACGGCTATCACTTAAAATTGAAGGAGAAATAAAGAGCTTCTCAGAAAAGAATAAGCTTAACGAATTCATTACCACCAAGCCAGCATTGCAAGAAATGTTCAAAGGGCTTTTTTAAACAAAAGAAAGGGGTAAACAAGCTAACCCAGAGAGACAATTTAAGAAGATTGAAGTCATATCAAGCAGATATAAAGGAAAAACTGATGGTTGCTGGCTGGGAGGGAGTAGGGAAGAGGGAGAGGGGGAAGGTTTTGGACAGTGTATGTGGGACTACAATGTTGCCGCAGGGATATGGGGGCAGTTCTGGGAGTGTAATTGATAATGTTGTGAAGAGACTATTACGTTGCGAGAAATAAGTCAGTCGGAGAAGGACAGGTACCATGTGATCTCACTTGTGTGTGGAGTCTGAAGAGCTGAATGAACGATCAAAGTAAATAGACTCGTAGATGTAGAGGAAAAACTGAGGGTTGCTAGTTAGGAGGGGGGTGGGGATGGGGGGAATGGGAAGGGATTAGACAGCATAAATAGACAACTACAATATTGCCACAGGGATATTAACACAGTTCGGGGAATATAATAATGTTGTAAAAATTTTGTAGCGTGTCAGATAGTCACATGTCTTGTTAGGGAGACCACTTCATGGATGGAGTAGAGGCTTGATCACTGCACTGTACACCTGAAGCTGATGTTGTATAGTATTGTATGCCAACTGTAACTGAATATGTGGATGGTCACAGAATGTGGAGTATACTGTGGAGGGGAGTCAGGCGAGTTGTGATGGATATGTATGATATGGGGGGGAGTGGGGTGGCGATCTGGGGGAGGGGGGTTTTCACTTTGGGGGGTAAAGAGTATAACTATTGCATTGTGTTGTACACCTGAAACTAATAATAATAAAAAAAGGTCAAAAAAAAAAAAGATAAAGTTGGGTGCCAGGATATTATAATTGGGATGGAAAGTACAAATTGAATTTTGTCATAGAAAAGTATACATTGAATTCTTGCGCATTTGAAAAGGACATACAAGTTGCGCTATGGACTAATTTTAAAACCAGATATAAAAGAAAGATTTTGATGATTTTATAAAATGTGAACAACTGTGGCAAGGTTGCACATGACAAAATTAGCATATGGTCATTGTTTATTTCCTGAGCATCGCTAAATTTCTTCTACCCAGAGTGGGCGAATGGGTGGACACTGAGCTGTACTTTGTAGCAGTGAAAAGGGAAATATTTGGTTCTGTTTATATTTGGTTCATTTTAGTTCTTTTAGCTAATATATTTTTAATCTCTTACTTAAAACGTCAATCCGATAGTGGAATCCCACATACCACACTATTCCAAGGGTTAGTCTTAAAACATGATCGTAAAATTAAATTTTTAAAAATTATGTTTCAGAGGGCATTTCATTTTCGAATCCCCTTCTTTGCGGTCCTGCAGAGAGCTGTTCTCTTGCTTCTCTCTCACTTTTGCAATAAAACTGCTACTGCTTAAAAAAAAAATGTTTTATAAAAAGTACAATCACTAGTGGTCCTATTTCCAGATTATGTCATGACATGGAATACAGTATAAAAGGACAATTTAATATTGCATGATATTTGAGTTAAAAGGTACTACTGGTTAAGAGTATGGGATTTGCGAAGAGAAAGACCAGAGTTTGAAACTGGGCAAGGCTATGTGACTTGGGCAAACAAGTGCCTTAATAAACATTCCAAGCTTCAGTTCCACAAGAGCTGATGTGATAGATAAATAAGATCAGAATGGGGTTACAGTGCCTGAGCCTGGTGTAAATGCTCACTGTGTTTGTCAGTGAGAACAATGACAGTCACAGCAAGAGGGAGCCAGGATTTGAACCCATGTCTGACTGCCTCCAAAACTCAATCTCATTTCACCCTTTCTTGTTCATTTTTTTTCAATGCTGGTTGCCAATCTAGGGCATCTAAAGGGGGCTTCAGTTCTGATTTTTAAGGCACAGAGGCTGCAAAGCCTCTGGGGAGTTTGTTCAAACCCATTGCCATGGCAAATAATTTGTGCAGCAGAAAGAACAGAGATTGACTGGAGAAAGAGTGCCAACTCTCCATGTGGGGGACAAGGCGCCATATGGCCCTGCAATTAGGGAGGAAAAAGACTGCCAAAGGCAAAAATAACCCTGGCAAAACCCAGTGCGGCTGGTAGGAGATGTTGGCCCAGGTTGACTCCTTCTTGGTGTCGTCCTTGTTCCCCAAGAGATGTTACTGTCATTCCTTACCAGGAATTTGAAAAGGATTTGAAAGATGAAAAGGAAGTCTGAGGATAGTAGATATTTCTAGGGCCAGTTCATTAAAACAACTTTTCCCTTTCCTGAAAGGCTGGTGCATGAACAATTCTTCAAAAGGGAAATTTCCTTCAAGAGATCACTGTGAACTTTGAGGCAGCTTAGCACCCCCGCTCTCCTCTCCTGTAAAAGAACGAGATGAGATGTCTTCTCCCTCGCAGCTCTGACATAAGCTTCTGAACGTAGTCAATCTGCTGGCAATTGGGAGAGGAAGAAGGAAGCTGCATAGACTCATACTACCAGTCCTTATGGGTGAAGTTTATGTTCAAAGGCTAAGGGCAGGGAACACTGAAATAGCATCCATAGGATGTGTATGTGTTCAGACCTCAACTGTACTTCTATCAGCATACAGATTTGTCACACACCAGAAACACAATGAACATGGCAATCTTTTAAACCCAGGAAGCAACCCAAATATCCAGAGTCTGTATTTTGTAATAGACTAAAACAGGGCCGGCCAAGTGGCACGGTGGTTAAGCGCTGGCCTGGGAAGTCAGCAGCCCAGGTTTGGGTCTCATATCTGAGGGCCAGTGACACTGCCCTCCAAAAAAAAAAAAAAAAAAAAAGAAAACCAAAAACATTATAGGGCTGGCCGAGTAGCGCGGTGGTTAAGCGCTGGCTTGGGAAGCCAGAGGCCCCGGTTCAGTCCCACATATAACGGCCAGTGACACTGCCCTCAAAAAAAAAAAAGGAAAGTAATAAAACTATCAAGGCCATTCAAATACCATCATTCATTCAGTTGAAAGCTATTTCATGCATTTGACCACAAGGAATGATTCAAAGAAAAACAGCTGAGGTCTGAATCTGGCAAACCGCAAATTAATATTTCTTAAAATAGAAATCAGTGAAGTAATCTCCATCTTAATTATGACACCTCAGTATTTTTGTCTTGACAGCTTATAGTCCAATCACCATTGATTGCTGCTTCTCTGGTTAAACAGCAGCTGAAAAAGATGGATTGGATTCAAGGACCATGTTGAATTAATTAAAAAATATATATATAACAAGCACTAGAATCACATCCACTTGGTGAGACGCTCACCCGTGAGGAGTACATGGAAACTAAAAACAAATGAAACAGGCTGATTCATGCCTAAATCATGCTTACTCTGAGGTCTTTACCCATTGTTTTGAAAAGCAGCTGGGACAGACTGTAGTATTTATATGTTTTTCCTCATAGATTGTTGATTTCCACATATACTCACATTTCACTCTATATTATTACTTTTGCTCTAATCTTATCTCCCCTACCAAGCTATAAATTCTGTGAATGCAGGATTCATCTTTTTATAATAATCCCTAGCACACTATAAGTTACTCACTTCAAGCACTTCCCACATACGAAGTTCTCAGGAATCTTGCATTGGATAATATGAATGGGGAAAAAAGTGATCTGCTAATGATATATGAGGTTTTTGTTTTTTTTCTTTTTAGAGGGCAGTGTCACTGGCCCTCATATGTGGGATCTGAACTAGGGCCGCTGGCGTCCTAAGCCAGCTCTTAACCACCGCACCACTCGGCCGGCCCTATGAGGTATTTTTTAAATGCTGTGAAAATACTGCTACAGCTTATCCTTTCTAGGGATTTCTACAAACAACAACAACAACAACAACAAACAGGATGAGGCTCTGCCTAGCCCCCTTACAAGTTATGAAGGTAAAATAAATCAGTATTCCAGGGTATTTTCAAAGGAGCCGATCCTTTTGATTGTATGGAGTAGAATTTATAGTATTGGAAATGTACTATATTGGTTTATATAGCTCTACTCCCCATTTGACTGTAACCATCTCCCAGCTTGAGAGATCAGCATGGGACCCCAACCTAGCCAATCAGCCTTATCTGTTTTCAAGCTGACATATTCAGCAGTTGTCCTATGACCCATGTGAATCTAACTGGACTCAATCTTGGGGCTTTGGTTGTAACCTTTAAGAAAACGCAACTCCTTTTCAGAAGGTGCTAAGCTGCAAGAATGGGAGTCCAAAGCTGCCAGGAATAGTCTGAATCCTACCAAAGATGTGAATAAAACCAATATAGCAGAGGGCAGAGGTGAGTCATAGGGACAGTCATGACAACAACCTTCGGATACCTGGATCCAGCCAACCTGAGGGCACTTATAAATCTTTGGATTTTTCATTACATTAGCCAGTAAATTCTCTTTTCTGTTGAGTCAATTTGAGTTTAGATCCTGACTATGGAAGTAATGCAAAGGGTTCTAAGCAAGAAATGGGTGTTACTGAGGTAGCATAGGCTCACAACACTCAGATTCCTCACAGTATACCCCACCCTACTCTAACCTCACCTGCCATCATCCATCATCCAGTCCATACACTTAAATACTAGTTGCACTCTACTATACACTGCCAATGAATAGACCATGCACATTCATGCCAGCATGCCTCTATTCACCATGTTCCCTCTTCCTATGAGATCCTGCCCCCTTTCTCTGCCTGGCAAACTCTTATTGATGCTACAAAACTCACTTTTCTGTGGTAGCCACTCCCAACACTCAAAGCAGAAAAAAACACTCTTTTCTCCGTGTTCCCTTTGCATTTTCCCCATCATTTATGGCATCCCATGACTTTTGCCACATTGGATTATTGTTATTTGTTTCATTTGTCTCTTCCCTGCTCAATAGTCGAAAATTATAACTTATTCACTTTTGTCTCTCTTAATCTAATGTACAGTAAAAAATTGTGGGAAGGAAAAGGAATGAAACGGGGACAGAGAAAAAGGATGTTCTCTGAATAAGGGCGTCTAGGACCTGAACATACCTTGAAATACAAGCAAAAATCAGGAGATCAGTATTGGATTTAAATATTTCCAAAATAACCTTCCCATCTTTTGACTTAACACTAGATTATTAAGTGAATACAAAGGAAACAATCACTGTTAAACTAATAGTCAAATTAAGATTCCATGTCCTTCCCAAAACCTTTGAAAAGTATACATTTAAAGAGACAGAGAATGAAGTTACTGATCTTTTCAATATAATTACAATTGTTTCTCTCCCTCTACTGTTTCCCCTAACCTACAGGCTGGAATATAAAGATGAAACTAGAGGGCAGAATTACAGAAATCAGGAAAGCAATGGCCTCAAGACCTCCAAATTCTAAGAAAATCACCAAAATGCCTCGGCTACGAATAATGCTTTAACTGGGATAGACTCAAATTTCTTGGCCAGACTAAAAGGTACACACACAGCACACTTTTCAGTGCAGTGATGAAACATCAATCTCTCTCTCTCATCTAAAACTGTTTGTCTTATGCTAAGTGTTTTTCTGAAAGAAATAACTTGATCTAGAAATCCCCTACAGATAGATTCTTACTAGGTTAGCGGGGTTTAACTGTAATATTACCAAAGCTCTTTAAAATCTGGAAAATAAAATATTAGAACTATCAAAAGAAGAATGTAATCAAGCTGAAAAATTAATTAGAGACTCTGTAATTCTCTTCAACTGGTTAGATCTGCTAGATCTAACTCTTGCAAGAGATTCATATCAGAACCAGATGGACGTGAAGGGCAGCAATCTAATCCAGAGAAGCCACTTTCTCTCGATTTGATCCTCAGTATTTTTCTTTTATTAAGACTCACATGCCAACTCCTGTCACACAGAAAATGCTCTTCCCTACCATGTTGTCAAGGGGCCATCAGAAATAGATATCTTCACTCTCTCCGGAACACGCACAACAAAAAAAGATGCTTGTGTCCTTTTAACCTGCATCCACATTTGTGATCCCGGGCCAAGGCATATGTGCTCAATAACTGGGGTGTAAGGAAACATATGTTAAATAACTCACTACAGCCCAACACGGATCAAAGGAAGGCAAACTTGTCCATGCTATTCCTAGACACAAAGGCAGCTGGCTTCCTCTGCACGTTAGGGGACTCTGTAGGGCTAGTTAGCATATGAAGAGAGGCCCGTGCCAGTATCCACTTTTTGGAAACAAAGCAGTCTGTCATCAATATAAATATAGTTTACATACCAACGGTTTCTAATTAACCTATCAGCAGTAGTTTTGACCACAAGTGCCTTTTCCTTCTTAGCCTCAGGAACCAGGGAAGGACTAACTCCAGATTTCTTAGACTTGGCCACTGCCACATTTTAAGGGGCTTTAAAAAACAGTCTGGATTTGAATATCAACTCTGCTCTTTAAAAGCTGTGTGAACTTAGGCCAGTGACTTAACCTCACTCACTCCCATACACTTATTTCCATGGAAAAGACATAACAGCTATCTCATAAGAACAGTAGGAATATGAGATTAAATAATATATGGAAAGTGCTTGTTACCAAGATGGGCTCAAAAGGAAAGTCACCAACCACACACAGTGACAACTGGTAATCAGATGTTCATTAACATCTAAGCTATGATGAATATTCTGGATCAATAACACAACCAATAAATAGGAGAGAGGCTTCAGAGTTCTCATTTGCCTTCCTGGACCACTCTATCCGAAATAGGCACCAGCCCTTGACTCTAACTCCTCACCCAGCTTTATTATTTTACATCACAGCATGTATCATTCCCTGGCACTTTATGTTACGTGGGGTTTATTTTCTGTATCCACGCACCATGAAGGATGCTTGTTTGAGCTCACTGCTATATCCCCAGTTCCCTTACTAGCAAAAAGGAGGCCCCTCAAGAAGTATTTGCAGGATGACAGAAGGAATATAAGTCCAAAAATGTAGGGGGTTATAAACTTTTATATTTGGTTTGGGAAGGGAGCTGTATTTTATTAAAAAGATTTTAAAATATCACAGGTCGCTTTAAGTCTGAAACAGGATTATAATCTACTTTGGCAACAAATATGTACTAGACAGCATCTTTTACAAATCTGTCTGCTAGGTGCTGAGGACAAGATAATGATTAATCAGGTGCTGGCCCTAAAGAGGTATTAGAAGAATAGGGTTCATACACACTGGGGTGCATCAATGCATATTAACTCCCCATTCACAGGAACTGCCCTGCTTCCTCCTTCCACATGGTGACAGCAAATGCAGCCATGTTGGTAAATGTAGAAACCAGTGAGCAATGATGGAAGGAAGGAGGGAGAGGGTGTGCAGAGTATCATCAGCAGGCTGAGGCTCCAGGGCTCTCCAGGGGGCTGTAAACCCAGATTCCTGAATGTTACCAAATCTCTGGATGACATAAGTACTAACATTTTTTTTTAAAGTAGACAATACATATGAAGAACTTCTACAAAGTATTTACTTCTCTAAGCAAAGATATCCTAAAGAAATAAACAGTAATTTAAATCCATTAAATCATAAAGATTTTATCACAGGTGTTACAAAGGAAAGAGTGATCATTTTAGAATAATTTGAGAGTATGTGTGTATAGTATAAATGTAGCATATGTTTGTATGCATGTCTATATGGAGAGAGGGATGCAGAAGTAGATGTAGATATATTGGGTTATCGGAAAAATCATGAAGTATTTTTTCTGTTTTTCATTGCAAAAATGCATCCTGACTTTTCTCACAACCCAATAGATATAAAGGAAATATAACTGAATGTTCATAATGATTATTCCTGGATTACAGAATATAAAATTTCCTTTTATTCTTGTAATCTTTTGGTACTTTTCACATTCTCCAGAATGCACTATTACTATTTTACAGACAAAATGCTGTATTTCACTTTAAAATATTACTCAAATACTTCTGGAAATTTCTTGTTTCTAGACAACTAAATAGCAAATGCTTCAAAGACCACCAGGAACATACTGGTAATTGAACGAGTTGGCTTATTACTTATCGCAACCAGAATGTACATTAATGGGGAACTGGGGGGTGAGTCAGTAAAAGGGTATTGCCAAGGGCTTTTATAGGAGTTGGGCATGTGTCAGGTGACTTCAGGTGAACTGAGGAAGGGTTCAAGAAAACAGGGCTTTGTTTTTGACTGGATGCTATCAAGGAGGGGAGGTAATTCTATGCTTGCATATCCTAATAAATCTTACCCAGAATGCAGGAGGAATGAAGAAACACTACAACTATAATTGCAAAATTAAAGAAGCAGAAGTCAGCTATATTAGTTAGGAAGGAAGGATGTTTGGTTATTGTGGTCTAGCCAATTTTTATGTTTCTGTCTGTGTTGTCATCATTAGGAGTGGTCTTGTCCTGTTCCATCAGCAAAGCCTAACATAGAGTGGCAGGACACCTCCAGAATATTAAGAAACATGAGGAAAATATTGCAGTGTGATTAGTATTATCTATGATAACAAACACACTGCAAGTCTGATGAGATTATTTTGTGGGTAAGTAATACCTGTGAGTGTGACTTATAAAATAGAAACTGCCATACATGTTAATATGTTGCAAACACCTTCACTATCATTGTCACCTATATCAATCTGTTTTCAGATATAAGGATCAGTAACTTTGTTTGGAGGGTTATAGTAGACACTTGTGCATTAGTTTTGGTTTATCAAGATAGTTCAGGTTAATAAAAATTAAGACCCAAATCTTAGAAATGAACTCATACTAAAAATTTGGATAACAACTTAAAATATACACTCGTATTTCTTCCAAACTCTAATGTCACTCCAGAAATCCGTAAGAAAGAAAAGAGTGTAGCACCTATCCCAAAATACAGTAACTTAAAAAAAAAAAAGTTGGCAAAGGTGACGTGGCATAATGTGGGCAACTAACTTTCAATGGTTCAGCCAAAAAAAAAAAAAATCAATACAATGAGAGAAAGTAAATACCAAATACTATTAACACTTGGGATATATACGGGGGTGCCAAAAAATGTATACAAGTGGACACTTTGGTCAGTGTTGCTCAACCAGTAGTTCTCCATAATCAGAAGTGTCTGGACGCCGATGGTAACCACTTTGAGCACCTCTTGTAATTGCAGAATTCAAATGTGACTTGTATTTATCTTTTGTTATTGGTATATATTGAGTATTACAATTAATACAGTTTTTCTTTCTTAAGATGTGTATACATTTTTTTGGAACCCTCTGTACATGATATTCAAAAGATAACATTTTTTAATGTACGCAGAACTCTCAATAGTTTCTTCCTGTATTCTCATACGTCATCTTGCACTTTGGAGACCATCTCCCTAATGGACCTATACAGAGGTCGGAATTCTAAAAGTGCATGTACGGTGCTTCTCTAAGACTAGGAAGTACTCATCTAGAAACAACAATTGCTTACTTTAAGACTTGCCCATATTGCTATGCAATTATAAACTCTTGGGTGACTCATACTCTAGCCATCCACTCACTTTGAAATATCTGTGGAGTTCCTGAGAGAGAGCATGCTGTGTAAAGCATGACATCTATGAAGACGGCTCCAAAGGACAACAGCAGGGTGTGCCTCACAAGCAATCTCAGGCAGGGTGATGCACCACTTATTACATAGATGGAATTCCTATGTAATAGGACACTCCCCATCCCCACCAAAATCCATGCTCATCATCCTGTCAAAGGATAGCAGGTATTCTAACAAGGCAAAGAAATTATACAGCCTGTAATAAAGGAGTAACAGGAAGGGTGAATTACATAAGACTAAAAATTAAGACCAAACTCAGGGAAATCATGTCCTCTGGAATGTTTTAATATTTAAATTCTATAAATGTTTTAATTAGTACGTGCACATAGTGAGGTATGTTACAAAAAGCCAACCCACCAACCAACCAAAACAAACACTCCCTCCCCTTCTTCAATCCTCCAGTCCATCCCTGGACACAACCATTGTTTTCTATACACGTGCACACACACATAAATTCACTCATTTAAAAACATACCTGGCAATGACCTACATACACTGTTCAAAACCTTGCTTTGTCTCACTAATACTCACTTATTAAATTATTTATTGAACAACTGATAAGTAGTAAGCACTGTTCTAGTAGGTGCTAAAGAGGTGATGAAAATGGACAAAAATTCTTGACCTCATGAAGTTGATATTGCAGTGGTCCATTCCATACGCTCATATAAGCAACACCTCATTTTCTCAGTGGGGTACATTCACCTCATTGTAAGTATATGAGACAGTTTATTTAACTAGTCTCTTATTGATGGGCATTTGTTTTCCAGTCAATACATTATTTTTTATAAACATTGATCTTACAGCATCTTCTTCATTTATAAACAATTGTCTTAGCCAAATTCTAAACAGCTGTTTAAAACACAATAATCTATGTCAACATTGTATTTTGAAACTGTTTCATTCAATGACTTCTTTTCACTTACTACATCTATAAAACCATATTGGATAAGATACTCACTTTAGAATTCTTTAAGTTAAGATTCTAATTGATTATTTCTAATAGTTTAGCAGAATGTGTTATAGATTTTCAGAGCCTAGGAAGAAAGTAAATGCCATTCTTTTTCCTTGCAACTGTTAGGTGTGGTGCTAATTCTTCCAGCTGGTTTTCAGCTTTAAAATTAACTTTGACGTTTCCCTAGCCCTGAAAAGAGTCATTGCTTTGCCAAGAGCAACAGGGCCGTTACTGAACGAGTCAGAATTCACTAAGTTCTTATAATTTCAAATGTAGACATTCTGGGGTGTGTGTGTATATGATGTGTGCACATGCACACACACACAGGCACTCATACGCAAGAACATCAGTGTGGGTATATATGTGTACAAGCAAACTCCTTAAGCCAAAATTTGTAGAGGGTTTATGATACACTGCAGCCGAATGAGTATTGCTGAACCATACTTACCCAGATATTATAAAACCAAAACAAACCAAATACGGTAACCTATGCTAATTTATAAAACAAAACAAAAAACCAGCAATATCTCTTGAGACTATGTGTGCTAGGCCCTGTGCTGTTTTAAGTGCACCTTCTAATTTGGTTGCAGAACCCACATTCCAAATGTAAAAACTGAGGCTTGTGAGAGGTTGAGGTATACGTATTATGCCAAGTTCATTTAGCCCCTAAGAGAGAGTGGAACATAAGTGCAGACAGCCTCTGTTTAAAAATCTAAAACTGGATATGGCATGGTGCTCTTGCAAGTACAACATACATCTAAAAAATAATAACTGTTTATAAATTATGTGCTAGGGATTTTATATTCATTATTGTATAATATACCATGTAGGATTTATACAGGTTACATTCTGTAAATGTTGCATCCAAGATTCAACCTAAATCTATCTGACCCCACAGCTAAGAGCATAAGCTCTGGAGTGATACTTTCTAGATTCAAATCCCAGCACAGCTATGTGGTTGCTGTGGAAAAATTAATCTCCCTGTGCTTCTGTTTATCTGTTAACTGGGGATTCGAGGTGGCTGTAGGTATCGAAGAGCATAACAGGTGTAAAGAGTGGAGAACAGTGTCTGGCCACTGCTTAGACACTCCATATAGCTCACTGCTGTGGTTTTACTGCCCATATGTATTCTGTAATAGAATTCTGTAACACAATCACACATGTTCTATCACACACACAAACCACCACAGGAGCACTTCAGGGCAGAGCCTGTTGTATTAAGCTTCATTATCAGGAGAGAGAATTCAGGACAATGCTCAACTGAAGAGTAATAAGAATAACTGAAGAACTCCCAAACTACTGTTCAAGAGTTCCATACAAAGGTCTCTAATAACCCCCAACTCAGACTATTATAGAATCCATACAACCCACTGACATGGACCTGCTTTGTTCTGGAGGAAGAAACTGCTCATAGCAGACAGCCAGGATTGCCAAGAGTTGCATTTCCTGTGAGTGGGAAAGCCATGGAAACTAGAGCCAAGGGGTATTGGGGGGCATTCCAGGTAAAACGGGGCTCTCACAGCTTCGGAGCAACCTTTTGCTCACAGAGGGAGAATCCCGGTAGGGGAGAAGAAGGGGCAGCAGCCAGACAGCAAGCCAAGGAGGTCTGGGGTGCCCTACCATCCTTCCGTGTTGGGGACCTCCACAGGCTCGCTGGTGGAGGGGGGAGGGGGAGAGGGCTTTACAATGGGGCTCTGCATAAAAGGACCTCCTCCTTTTCAGATCCTGTCGATTTTCTCCAGCTGAGTCGTCTTATGCAAACAACACTCTCAAAGATGCTCAAACTACACGCTCCTGGGGGTGAGGGTAGGTAAGCCAACAATTCATTAAGTGGCAGCAAGCAGGCCAGTGAAGTGGGGACAGTGGGAGGCAACGAGGAGGAAGGCACCGTGGCTCTCAACCCACTGGGGCAAAGCAAAGCATCCTCCCACGGACCGCCACCCCTAAGCAGGGGAAGCCTGGCGGAGACTGGTCCCTCCCATTTCCTTCCACCTGTCCCCAGGCAGCAGCCAAGGCTGTCCCCGCGAGCGGGGCGGGCCGCGATGCTTGCTCAGAAAACATGGCTGGCTGGAACATCCGCGGAGCGACGCGCGGGAGCATTTCGGGGAGGGATGTGGCAGGCACCCGCGGCGGGGCAAGGTCGGAGATTGGGAACTTGAGCGCCAGGGCTGGAGGCAAGTGCCGCGCGCTTCCCAGCTGCTCCCTGGCGTGGCTCCTTCCTTCCTTCTGCCCTCCCCTTTTTCTTCCTTCCCTTTCCTATTTCAGTCCCTGCTTCCCCTCTTCTTCGTTCCTGCCCAGCCTCCTTCCGGCCTCCCTGACCCCCGCCCTCCCCTCCTCCCGCAGTCACTTCCAAGCCCAAGGACAAACCCCGCGCGGTTACCTGCAGGCCCCCAAGCGCCCCCGAGGTTCGCCTCGGTCACTGCCTGAGCCCAGGCGCGCACTCAGCCGCCTCCCGCCTCATCCCCGCGAGTCTGAACGGCCCGGCGGCAGCTGCTCCTTTTATGGGGTCCGCAGGCAGAGCCACTACCCGGGCGTCTCCAGTCAGCTCGCTCGGGCTGCAGCGGCGTCAATGTGCGCTATTCACCCTCGGGGGTCCCGGGACCCTTGGAGTGCGAGGCCTCCCACCAGCCTCCATTCACATGGTCTGGGTGGGGGTGGGGGTGTAAACATGATTCTCAGGGCACCCAGCAGCGGAGGGTGTCACGTGGTCCCAGCCCAGGGTAGCTATGGAAATGTGGGTCCACTAAGAGTTGCTGCAACCTTGGAAATGGATGTGGAGGTGTGAGTCAAACTGGACAGTTGGATTTACTTTAAATTAAAGCAAGAACAAAGACGAACCTTGCATCATCATTACCATCATCATTTTACTTATAATAACAATTATTAAATGGCACCTGTCATTAAGTGGCTATTATGAACCAAAAAATATTATCTACTGGTGCGGACCATTTTTAAAGCATTGTTCTGGTATTCCCATCTACCACCCCTACTTTGGTTAATACAAATCCAAGTATATTTTCCCTCTTCTGGAAACTTGTATTGACCCCAATCCATGAAATACAAGCCAACCACCTTAGCTTAATATTCAAGGTCGCTTCAAAAATCTATCCTGGCGCTACTTTCCAGCCCAAATACAGATGCCTCTCAGCTTCCTGCAACCCTAGAAAGGGGTAACTATTTGTTTTCCCTTTGAAAGATGAGAAAGATAGGTTTAGAGAGGTTAAGTAACTGCCAAAGTTTACTCAACTAAGAAGAGCTTGGAGGAAGGTCCCAAGTGAGTCCAAGTTCAAAGTCCTCGTCTTGGTCACCCCAAGCTACTGCCTTTTGTAAACTTTAAGGCCAAGAGAACATGCCTTTTGAATTTTGGAAGATGTTGCACCTCTTCTTTGGCAAGGAAAAAACCTGGGGGGCCGGGGTGTATGTGTGGGGGGGAGGACTTCCTGGGCCAAGACAAAAACTCTCAGAGAGCATCTTTGAAGCTGTCACCTCAGGCCAGCTTATCCTTTTGGTTCATATTGAATTTTAGTTCTTATTTTAGGTGGAGCATAGTAATTGTGAGTGGGCATTCAAGGGGAAATAACTGATTTGACTGCACTGGGCTTGGCCCGCAGTGCGCTCACATCACTACCTGGGACAACAAATCATCCACCAAGGCAGAAGCCAAAAAGCTATTATTTGTTATACTTTACATGATGTTAAAATAATATTTCCATGTGAATTATAGAAGAAGAGGACAATAAAAGCCACAGTACACATCTGAAGCAGGCCTCCCCTTGAGGGTATGAAAATGCATGAGCCAAATTAGTGAGTAATATTACATTCACTTGTGTCTTTTTTTTTTTTAAAGCAGCCACAGGGGAGGGATTTGACATGGGGGTTCCCGGGAGCAAAGCTGGTACAATTTCCCTAAGTGGAGCTTATAAGAGGACTAGATAAACCTGATTCTGGTAAGATGCAGAAAAGGAATGTCTAAGTTAGTAACTCCAAAAGAGGGGTTGGGATTGAGACACTCCCATTTGAAGTGAAAGTGATTTTTCAATTTTGAATAATTAGATTAGGTCATTCAGTATGTGGAATGGAGTGTTTGTAGTACAGGCCATTCCTGTTGAGAGGGTTCTCAAAGAGTAAGGGTTAGGTGGCAAAAAGCCTGTACCAGAAGCCAGAAGCACCCACCTCTCCCTGAAGAGGCCTGGAGTACAACCTGCTCTGGTACTGGGATCTGATCGTGTGTGTGTCCGTCCCTATTTCCCAACACTACCATCGAACTATGCCAAGTCTTATGCACTTCAAGGGGGTGGGAAAAGAAGAATTAAAAGCAAAGGGAAACAAAAAAGCCACTTTACAAGACTAAAAAATGAGATTTAGAGAAAGAAATACTTGAGCTCACATCCAAAAGAAGCTTGCATCTAACACAGGAGTGGAAGAGTGGCTCATCCTTTGAAGCAGCCGGCAAAATTCCTAACCACTCTCAGATCCTGAGCTATACAACTCTGGTTTCATTTGCACTGCTGGTAGATTTTTCTTCAAGGTCCTCTCAGTGATACTGGTAGCTGCCAGGAACAAAACAATGAGGACTTGATGGTGATGTCACCATCCCTTTGTCTATCTCTACTCATATACAGAGGGTGCCAAAAACGTGTATATACATTTTAAGAAAGAAAAAAAATATTAAAATTGTAATACTCAGTATATACCGATAACAAAAGATGAATACAAGTCACGTTTGACTTCTGCAGTTTCAAGAGGTGCTCAAAGTGGTTACCGTCAGTGTCCAGACAATTCTGATTATGGTGAACTGCTGTTGACCAAAGTGTCTACTTGTATACATTTTTTTTAGCACCCCGGTATATTAAAATGGGCTTCTTTTGAGCCACTCTAGCCTTCTTGGGCTCTGATCCTTTGAATTACTTACTTTTGGGGAAGGGCCTGTGAAAACTGAAATTTGGATTTACCTTGTAGGGCGTAGTTTGGCAAATCTAACTTAATTCTGTAGCCACTCTTGAACCTTCAACCCAGCTCAAGAAGATATCGTGTTATGCCTCAGTGAGGATTCTAAGATGAATTTAAGTTTTGTGTAATATGCTGATTAATTTATGTTTCCTGTTTACATATGGTAAGTGTAAATTTTCTTAGGGGCGGAAATTTCAAAATTTCTTGTGTATCTTCATACAACTTGGGGTTTTTGCTCATCTGTCCAGTGCAATGAAACATTTCATGTAGGTTTAGTCCCTACCTCAAACATAAATAGCTGTCCTTAATACTCAACTGAAAAGGAAAAGATGTTTTATATTTCACTCAATTATATTGTCACCATTCTATCTCAAACAATAATGTTGTGGGTTTTTTTCAAGCCCCTCAAAGTGGATGGAAAAATTAAGCCTGATTTAATCTGTCAGCTCTACACAGTATAACAATATTAAGTCATAAATTTAGAGTTTGAGTAGCTGGAGGTGGTTTCCACATTAAACTCTACTGGCCACCCAGAACTTATTTTCTCTGTGGTAGGTATGAGTCTTGTCCTACATTTTAGTGGTCGGTGCTTATTTTTTTAAGTGCAAACATCATAGCCCTAACATAAAAGAGAATTAATTCAGTTTGGTTTTGAAATGTTTTTCTTAAAATATATCACTCTTTCCCCTTTATTCATTCAACACATATTTTTTGAGCACTTCCTATGTGTTGCATTGCCATGGCAATGGAGATGCAACAGGAAACAGACAAAGGCCCTGCCGTCATGTAATTATATACCTGTACCTAACTAGAATCCTAACATCAGTATTGCAAATGTATACAGAGCTGACCTACAATTATTAACCCTAATCATAGGGTAATATAACAGGAAATTCCAATGAATAACTAAGCCTAGAAAAATTTTCCTTGGTTTTAGGATACACTATGTAGGTACTTTTTTTTTTTTTTTTTGAGGGCAGTGTCACTTGCCCTCATATGTGGGACTGAACCGGGGCTGCTGGCTTCCAAGGCCAGCGCTTAACCACCGCGCCACTCGGCCGGCCCTGTATGTACTTTTTCTATTGACTTTCTAACTACTTTTTAACATGAATACGGCTACAGATTGACAGGGATGATCACTGTCGAGACCTTGGCCTTTGGAGTCTGGGTGGCTTTCCCTGTCTTACCCTAGGCTCTGTGACCTGGGGCAAATCACTCAATGCCACTAATCCTCAGTTTCCTCATTTGTATTTGTTTAATAGGCATAAGAATTCTTCCCTTGAGGTAATGTTGTAAAATTAAATGAGATAATATAAGCATATCATTTGGCCTAGATCAGCGGTTTTCTACCTTAGTTCATTATCAAGCCCATTAATAAGCTTTCTTAGATTTCCTGTCCCCTAATCAACCTGCCTATGCCATCTTCCAGTGAAATTTTAATACCACAGACATCTGGTGTGCCTGTTTAGGTATTGTAGACCTATCTGTACTTATACATAAAAAGAGTCAGATTTTTCTCACACCTCTCCCAAGAACTAATGTTTGTCCCCTGAGGGATAATATCACTCCCTATTGAGAGGACATGGCCTACAGCGTGGCATGTAGTACTTACTAAATCATAGCAAATATAATAGTCATAATAAAAAATAAATAAATATGAGACCCTATGTCCCCAGACTGGAGAAGGGTGTAAGTCTACCTGGTAAAAAGATGACGAGAAGCACATCAGCTCTGACACCCAGCAAGTTAAAGCCTGAATCCAGTAGCACAGCAGGCAGCATCTGGAGGCAGGGGTTGAGCCCCACTCGAGAAGACCTTCTTGCTGATGGGAGAAAGGCAAGGCTCAAAGCAGCAAGGTGGCTGGACAAAGAGTGATTACAACTCTTAACCAGTCAGCTAAGATGTCCCATTACTTACACATACAAAAAAGAACCAAGACAACACCAAAATGCTCCAGGACAGATACAGTTCATTCTCCTTGCCTGAAAAGTGTCAATCCAAGTCTCACCCTTGCATCAGTCCCACCAAAAGCCCACTTTCTTCATGAAGTCTTTTCCAGCACAAAGTCTTTTCCAGCCCTCAGTCATCAGCTAACCCTAACCTCGGACCATTTTACCAAATAACTGGCTATAACTCTTCCTCAAAAGTATCAAGGTCATGGAAGACAAACACTGAGAAGTGTCCCAAATTGGAGGAAACATGACAACTGAATGCAATGTGGGATCCTAGATTGGATTCTGAAACAGAAGGACATTAGTGGAAAAAATGGTGAAATCCAAATAGTCCTTTGTTTAATAGTGTGCCAATGTTAATTTCCAGTTTCGATCATTGTGCCATGGATACGTGAGATGTTAGGGGAAGCTGGGTAGAGGATTTGGGAGCTCCCCATACTATTTTTGTAACTTTTCTCCAACTCTAAATTATTTCAAAATAAAAAGTAACAAACAAACAAAGAAACCATGGCAATTTCCTCATTCATTCTTTCAACAAATGTATCCTAAGGGTCTATTCCATGCTAGGTTCTTTCCGAGGTTTGGGAATTAGTGAACCAAATAAAACAACAATCTCTAACATCATGGATATGATTATATTCCAGGAATTTTGCCTCCCCACAGAATAGCTACCTCTGGGCCTTATCTTCTCTATTATTGCCATGCCACATTCAGGCCCTATGGTGGGAGTGTAAATTGCTCACAGGCAGGGTATGGCTGTTGCTCTCTGCCACTCAAGGGAATGGATGTGAGAGGAGAGCTCTTACGTCCATTGGCTGGCATACAACATGTTCTTAGAACTGTGCTTGGTATAGAGTAAATCTTTGATGGGTGAGAAAAGGTGCCATTTTTAAAAATATGAAAACCCTTGATACAGAGCCTAGCACAAAGTAGGCGTTCAACGTATTTCTTGCCTAGAATAGAAGAATGATTAGCTGTTGGTTCCCTTAGACTCTCAAATGATATAATTGTATGACATGTCATAATTCTTTGACAAATTAAGAGTGGATGTGTGTGTGAGAGAGTTCATTAGTGAGTTCATTTTGGAGATTGAGGAAAACAGGAATAGAGGTCTGAACTAATATAGCCCAATGACCCTAAAAATTACTTTAAAAAACAAATTAAGCTAGGATTTAAAAGATTTCAACAATTTGCTTTAAAGAATACGAATGATAATCAAAAGAGAAACACCAAGAATTTCCTGCCATAAGTTGCCGGACATTGGAACTCACGTAAGTTAAAACAAAAACCAAAACCTGTCATATGGTTCTAAAAACATGCATGCTTTTGTGAATCAGAGTGGAATTACATTTTCCAGGCAAAGACCTCCCTGCTTGTCTCCATACCTGAATAACCTAATACATTTACTCAACGCATGTAATATCTCTAAATTCAGAGTTAGTTTTCTGTCATTCCATATACCTGGTCCCCTTCAAGGGTTTACTCTGTTGGTGAATGTTACCTCCATCCATCCCGTTCTATAAGTCAGAACTTCTGCAATCATCCTGAATAACATCTTATTTATTTATTTATTTATTTATTTATTTATTTATTTATTTTGAGGGCAGTGTCACTGGCCCTCACATGTGGGACCGAACCAGGGCCGCTGGCTTCCCAAGCCAGCGCTTCACTACAGCGCCACTCGGCCGGCCTTCTGAATAACATCTTAGGTGCATCTCTAAGATCTGACAAGTTTTCCTCCTAAATACATTTCACATCCATCTAGTGCTATCTCTACTGCCAATGTTCTCATCCACCATGATCTTAGGCCTGGACAACTAAATAGCTTCTAAACTGGTTTCCCTACTTATAATCCATTCTGTTCACAGCAGCCAGAGATGTTAAAAAAAAAAAATGTAGGGGGAAATGGGTAAATCTGATTATGTTATTCACCAGTTTCAGTCTCCAAAGAACAAGGTTTTTAATTTGATTTAAAAGGGCATGTATGTGCTGGTCCCTGCCAACCTCTTCAGCATCATCTCTGAGCACATGATTCCCAGCTATTTCTATTCACACCAGTTTTCATTCAGTATCAAAACATACCATGCTGACCACCCAGGAAAGTCTCTCTACCACCCACCCCCCACACCACTTACTCATCCTTTGTATCTCGGCATAAACAGCACCTTCTCAAAAAAGCCTGCAAACAGTCCCCTGGACTCAGTGAGTTGGTGACCTCCAAGATAGCCCTTAATGGTGCCCATTTCCTGGTATTAAGATTTTTGTGTATTCTCTACCCTCAGTGTACCAGGGTTGGTTTGTGTGACCAACAGAATGTAGGAAAGTAATGGTGTACATCACTTCTAAGGTTAGGTTATAAAGAACTACTGCTTCCATCTTGGTGAAGTGCACATTCTCTCTCTGTCTCCTTCTTGGACCACTTGCTCTGGGGGAAAGCCAGCTCTCACGTGTGAGCAGCCCAGAACTAAAGTCTCTTTCTTGCCAGAGCCATATAAGAGATCTTCAAAGTACACCCTTCAGCCCAGCCAAGCCTTCGGATGACTGTAGCCCCAACCAACAGCTTGGCTTCATCCTCATGAGAATCCTTGAGTTAGGACCACCGAGTTATATCATTCCTGGATTCCTGACCCTCAGAAATGTATGAGATTACATATTTGTTGTATTAAATTGCTAAGTTTTGGGGTAATTCTGGGGTGATTTCTTTACAGAAAGAGATAATGAGTATACTTTGTTAGATGCCACTGTCATATCCTGTCACAGAACCTTATTCCTCTCCTTGCTCGTGCTATACCATCTGGTAATTATATATTTCCTGAAGTAAATTGATCAGGGCAAATATCCTCATCATTTTCGACTCTCTATCTTACCATGGTATTTTCAGAACTTTGTGCCAGGCACAGAGTGGACCCTCAAAAACATGAGGTGGTTCAATTTTCCTAGTCTGATATCTGGAAGACATTCCTTCAATAATGTAATCACCTTGTTCAATTTGCTCTAGGTAGGGAGTCATCATTTTTACATGAGTCTTAAAATAAGTCAGTAATTAATATGTGATATCCATATAGACAAGTTCCCTGACCTGACCACAGCCTAGTCCTTTTAATGTCACCCTGCAACATGCCTTCAAAAGGGAACATCCTTCTCCAAACCCCACGGTCTGTTAATAATAATAAAATAGCATCTGATCCAGATCTGGCCATAGTGCAGTCTCTCTCTGTCATTGTCTTGTAGATCTATGGAAGTTCAGGCTTGCCCACCTTTGAAAGACTATCATTGTTCTACATGTTATGTACAATGTCTTGCTAAGAACTACAGGCAGATGCTATCAACACCCAACCAGTACCTAAAAGTTCCATTTTTCAATGGTTGATTTTCATTTCTGACAAATGACAACCACTTCTTTGGCCTCCCCTCTGTAACATCGAGATTGTTGGTCCTAAGTGGAATCAGTGTCTAAGTAATATACAACCACAAAAAGATTTGATAGTCCATCGACACACAATGTTAAATCAAAGTTAGAGATAGATTTTTTTTCCTTGCACCATTTCCTCTCAGCAACTTCCCCAAATTCAGGTCTTATGGTTCAAGAAAGCCCACGTTTTACTTCTAAGAAACACAGGGGTTTAGCCAATGCTTGCACTGGATTAACTGTAGAGGACATGGTGGTCTAACCTTGCTTGAATATAGTTTCAACTGGGGTTCTTTCTTTAAAAAAAAAAAAAAAAAGGCAGATTTGGGATCTATTCAGTCAGAATTTTTATAGGAGTGGCCTAGAAAACTGCATTTTTAACCAGCTACTCAAGAAGTGGGCTATATTACTAGACATAGAAGCTCTATGTGACCTAAAATCACTTCTACTATAAGGAGCTATGATCTCACAAATGTACATATTTACTCTAATGCAAATGATAGAAAATTTAACAGAACAATGACCCTTCTCCAGCAAAACACTTCAGGAATTCCACTCTCGAGGACCACTGCTCTTCTAAATCAGGCTTCTCACAAAGGAACTGAAAGGAGCAGGTTATACACAAACACACGCACTCCATAGCTCAAATCCTTTTCATGGATGAGGGTAAAAAAAAAGTCACTCAACAATGAAAATAACAGTACTTGTCTTGGAGTTTACTTTCCTTACTGAACTCACAAATAAGAGGCCAACTTTAATATCTTCTTGAGAATATCTCCTTCAGGTGACCATTTGAGGGAAATTACCAGAAAGATTTTGTTATGTCACTTATCACCATAAAACTAAATTGTGTTCCAAAGCAGAGGACTTAATCATCTTTATACTTTTCTTAGCTACTCTTTCTAATCCTATCAGGGGTCATGAAGAAGAAGATGTTTTTGACCCCAACTTTCAACCTACTTTAAATAAACCTCCAAAAATATCTGAGAGATATTTTCATGCATTTGGCTGATTTTGTAATATTTTCAGTTTCCAAAATACCAATGATTTATTTGAAAATCTGTCTACATACTATTTAAAATTTTTTTTTTTAAGATTTTTTTTTTAAAGATTTTTTAAAGAACTGGGGGAGGGGACCAACACTGGGGAACCGGGGAAAGGGAACAGACAAGTTGCTGTCCTTTTGTTCCTCAGTCTAGTTGTGGAGGATGTCACTTCACTGGCTCATGTTGGTATTGTGATCATTGCGCTCTTCCCGGCTGAGGCAGATAGGTCGCTGGCCATTGGACAGCCACTCACCGTGGCTCACAGCAGCTCATGCCGGTTGCCGGTTGCTCACACTGGCTGCTGGCCACTCACGGTAGCTTACGGCAGCCCACTGCAGCCTATGCCAGCACCAGCCACTCACAGCAGCCCAGCTTCAGGTCAAGCTACTGTTCACCATCTTAGTTATAGAGGGAGCAGCATCACTGGCCTACGTGGGATCCGAACCGGTGGCCCTACTGCTCATAGCTCATGCTCCCAAGCCAACTCTTAACCAACGATACACTCGGCAGGCCCCACTACTTTAAATTTTTAAATTTTCTTTAATTTTTTTTTTCCTTTGCTCTCTGCTGAAATATCTCTAATATTCTTGTGGTGCTTGCTCAGTATATGCCATGTGCCACACAATGATTTTTAATCCATTCCTTATTTAATCTGCCCTAAACCCTTATAAGAGATTTTCCCTTTTTATAGGTGACAAAATGGAGACTCAAATAGGCTACAAAACTTGTGTAAGTTCACATGGCTCATGGGTAGTTAACAGGTTTAAAATAAATATGAACGATTCCACAATCCCACTTCTGGGTATGTATCCAAAGAAAATGAAATCAATTTTCCAAGGGGATATCATATCTGTACTCACTTCTATGTTCACTGCAGCATTATTCACAATAGCCAAGATACGGAAACAACTGAAGTAAGTATCCATAGATGAATGGATAAAGAAGATGTAAAAAAAAATTTATATGTATATATGTATAATATAGTTATTGTTATATCATTATATAAATATTATGCAGTTATTAAAAAAAAGAAATCTTCCCATTTATGACAAACACGGAGGACAGTATTCTGAGTCAAACAAGCCAGACACAGAAAGATAAACACTGTACGATCATTTATATGTGAATCTAAAAAAGCTGAACTCATAGAACCAAAGAGTAGAACAGTGGCTGCCAAGGGTTGAGGGTTGGAGGAGATGAGGTGATGCTTGTCAAAGAGTACAAACTTTAAGTTATAAAATGAATAAGTTCTGGGGATCTAATGCATAGCCAGGTGGGTATAATTAAAAATTCTGTATTGTATACTTGAAACTTGTAAGAGAGTAGGTTTTTTTTTTGTTTTTTTTTAGCTGAGCCATCCTGCCACCTGTTGGCAGCTCAACGGCAACTCAGCTCGGGCTGGCCTCGAACAGCTGTTGCTCAGAGCTCATCTCGCACTCTTGAGCGAATTCTTAACCAACTGAGCCACTCGGCCGGCCCTAGGTTTTTTTTTTTTAAGTATTCTCACTACACACACACAAAGGTAACTATGTGAGGTGATCGTTATGTTAATTAACTTGATTGTGATAATCATTACACAATTGTCTACTATATCATCACATTGTACAACTTAAATATATATAATTTTTATTTATCAATTATACTTTGATAAATCTGGAAAATTAAAATAAAACAAATGTGACTTCAAAGCTTGTTTTCTTGGCAAAATACCAAATTCCATATATATACAGAATAAAAATAATTAATAGTGTCCCATGGTGACATTAAAAATACTGGTTTGAGACAAACACATAGAGCATTGCCTATCGCATATCAGTGTTGATTTTTCTATAGCTTCAGAGAAAGTGACATAACATTAGCATTAAATCAGCCGCTTTTAAATTAAAATGGTTTATTAGGATAGTGCAATGAAAAATGCACCCCTATCACTTATACTATCCTTTAATACGGAGAGACTATGACTGCTAGACCAAATTCTAAAGGTAGTTTTGGATTAAAAAACAAAACAAAAAACAAACAAACAAAACAAAACAAAAAAACAACATTACCAGATATAAAAAAGATGGAAACATGAAAGAAATGGCACTGCGAAGGAAAAGGCAAAGCCACCAAGGACAAAGCCACGATGCAGACATTTGCTGAAGTGGGAGGGTTTCCTGCTGGGGTGCCCTAAAGGCCATGAGAGACATGGCCAGTCTCCAAACACTGAGAAGTCTGGGATGAAGGCTGCTCAATGATCAATCCAGGGGAGAAGCTGCTACAGTCGATGACTTGAGCATTAAGGTGATCCACTGAGATAAATGTTTGAATCACGACACAGTAAGCCCACTTTTAAAAATGTTCATGCCAGGAGAGCCTTCCTTCAGTAATTCTTATCAGCACAAGACAACCAGAATGGCAGGTATGTAGAGCAAAGATAAAAACAAGCTGTTCAAGCCATTTAAATGCTAGACCTAGTACTTTTCCTATTTCTTTAATGGACTCTAACTGGAGGTTTTATCGAACATTTATATTTCCAGATAGAAAAAGCTTTAGTAAATCTTCAAACACTAGTAAGAAAACTCAAAGTATAACAGCAATCTTTTCTATCAATATCTCTTCCCTATGTGGCAAAGCTCTGAGTGATGGAGATTATTTTATTAAAATATTTTGAGAGCTTCTTTCCCTCCCAAGTTATATTGGCACCTGGCTTTAACATCTATGGCTGGGGCAAATTAAAAGTCAGATCTCTAGCTGGACTAAGGTGGAGGATGCTAGCAGAAGTTTGAGCCTTAAAGAACAATCCATATATTGAGAAGAATTAAAGTCTTACTTTCCATATTTTCACAAAGCAAAAAAAACCACAACCCAGAAAAATCCAAACTCAAAAATCCAAACTCAAGAACATGAAAGAACATAAGGCTGTGCTTAACTTGATGTCCAAGGTCCCTGAGATGGTCAGAAACAAGCTCTGGATGGCCCGGTAACCCCTGAAATCACAGGCAGGCTTTGGGAATGCTCCCTCTGGGTACTGCTGGTGTCTGGGGAGGGTTGATGGATCTCATCCTATTATAAAAGACAGCTGACAGCCCTTAACAGATTAAGAAGTAAATTCTGGTTTCTTCTAGAAGATTCGAGACCCTGAATCTTAGGATGTTCAAGCTGACAGGGCCTTTAGACATACTGGGTCATCAGGAAAGTCATGAAGCATTTTTGTACTGAAAAACATAGAAAAATATGTCATGACTTTCCCAACAACCCAATAACTTATGTCAATGTTCTCATTTTACACATGAGAAAACTGAGACACATAGAGGTGATGTTTACTACCTTCACTTAAAAAAGATAAAATGTGAGTTTCTCACGTTTTAAATCAGCCCATGCTTTATTAATAAATTTAGACAGACTCAGTTAGCCAAACCATATCTGGGCAGATATGCCCACCTCAACTCTAATGAGCAAGTCACATGTATGTAACATATTTTCTAGAAAATAAAATCATAAAACATACCATGTTTAATCGAGTCTAAGACAGTAGATATAATTTATAAAACAGGCAGATGGAATAAAAATATTGCCAATTAAATGAGAACATGCAATGATGGTAGAGTGCAGCATTTCAATTTCTGAAACATTAAAATGTAGAAAATGATGGATCTTAGAATTGGTAAAATAGATATTGCAAAAAAGTAATGCCTTGGGGGAGGGTGGTTATCACTTTGTGAGGGGTGTGAATGTCTATTACATTGTTTTGTACACCTGAAACCAAAAAAAAAGTAATGCTTTTATTTATATGGCTCTTAGAAAAGAATATGGTAAACTTCCTTTTGTAATAATTAATAGGTAAGAGCATGTGGAACATCTCATACTGAAAGCCCAGTTTCCAGCAGATTTGAAACCAGCATAACATGAATTAATCAAAAGAGTTCCAGGGCCAGCCGAGTGGCATGGTGGTTAAGCGCTGGCTTGGGACGCCAGCGGCCCTGGTTTCGGTCCTACATGAAGGCCAGTGACACTGCCCTCCAAAAAAAAAGTTCCACAAAAGAAGAAATCATACCAAATTACTCATATATACATAAAGTATCTTATTTTAACACACACAGTGTTCACTGTTTCACCTTTTAAATTAGATTGAGAACTTTTTTTGAACCTAGGTTCCCTGTTTGGGATTTTATAGAATCTTTCTTGACATAAATTAGTATACTTACAATTTAGAGTCTATGATTTCCAGTTTGGGCTCATTGGAAATGAAGTGATAATGTAAAGACACTTGCAAAGCAATTTGAGTGCTTTAGGGGTTTTGTTTTTGTTTTTTAATGACTTCTCTTTGTATTTTATAGTCCTTCCTATATCTAATTCAGAAATTTTTAAAGCAACCGACCTTTGTCAAGCGTTCCTAAAGGATTCAGGTAAGTTTTCAAGGAAACAAAAGCTCTCGTTTTTTCCCATTTATATATCATTCGTTTATGTAACATTTAGTTAAATTATATAATAATAAAAATATAATAGATATAAGCATGTTTGAGAATAAATAAAAGAGACTAGTTGAAAGCATGCAACCTATATTGGGAAGAGAAGTGTGCAAACATTTGCCAGCTTTCGAGGTGGTGCCCACTGATTCTTACTCGCAGGTAAGTCAAGCTCCTACGTAGCTCCTGCCGCAATGAATGGGACTAACCTGATGTTGCAGAAATGATAGAGTGTGATTTCTGAGATGAGATCACAAAAGACATTACAATTTGCAACTTGTACTCTCTTTGTTCTCTCACTGGAGTGAACCCAGCTATCATGTCATGAGGTCACTTAAACAACCCTCTCGAGAAGTCCATGTGGCCTCCTGCCAACGACCAGCACAAACTCACCAAACATGCGAGTGAGACACTTGGAGGTCCAGCCCCAGCCAAACCTTTCGAACACCACAGCAATACTGGCTGACACCCCGACTGCAATCTCTTGAGATGCCCTGGCTCAGAACCACACAGTTAAGCCATTCCCAGATTCCAGATCTACAGAAGTTGTATGAAGTAACATATGCTTATTGTTTTAAGCCACTAAATTTGGGAACAGTTTGCCATTTAGAAGTGATGACTAATACAGCAGTCTACTAGATAATATGGGCAGTCAGCAAGTGGGCACTTTTTTAGAATGAACAGCAAATACGTGGAGGTTCCTTAAGTAAGGTTCTCTGGATTTCTGGACTACAGGAGGCTACCAAATAGTCCTTTATATATGAGGCTCTTGTCACCTTTCCTAATTCCTCAGTAAGGTGCTAAAGCAAATACGAGTAATATTGGCTTGTTAGAAAAGTCATGATGCATTTTTTTTTTTTTGAGGGCAGTGTCACTGGCCCTCCTATGTGGGACCCGAATCGGGGCCGCTGGCGTCCCAAGCCAGCGCTTAACCACCACACCACTCGACCGGCCCTCATGACGCGTTTTTGCAATGAAAAACATAGAAAAAATATGTCCTGACTTTTTTGACAACCCAATAAATTAAGGGAGAGTAATAATGGCACCAGCAAGCACAGAGCTGGGTTAAAGACGAATGAGCCCTGTACACAAATGGAAGTTGGGAAGTAAAAAGGATACCAGAAAACCAAACCCACCCTGTACCTGTAGGCTTTGTGATGGCAAACCAGTGCCACAGCCAGACATCCCACCTCAACACCTGCACAGAACTTCAATTCCATCTGCTTTCCTCTTTTCTTGCACTGACCGCATTGCACCTCCAAAGGTCTCCATCAGGGAGAGCCCAGCCCTTGCAATTGTCAGGCTCAAAAGAGTGGGTCTCTGAAGCTCACATACAAATATGTTGCATTAACAAAACAAAATCAAGAGCAGAAGAAACATGAGAAAAGGGATCCAGAAAATACCTACATTTCCAAATAGCCTATCCAGTCTATCTTTGTATGCAGAGCAAATCAATTAGGAGAAACTACTGTCATCCTATTCAAATCCCATAGTCAAGTCTGAACTAAATAAATCTGTTTCGTGAAATACAAAAGTAGGCTAACGTATTTTACGAGCATGTGTCAGGTGAGGCAGGATTTCTAAACCTCAAAATTCACAGGAGGACAAGGCTGGGTTTTGATTGGCAATAACAGAAAAGCTATGGTTCTGGGGTGTTCTGAATAGTCTTTATTTCTTACCCAGTAAAGCAATATTATCAGCCCAATTTTACAGATAAGAAAATATGTCATGGAGATTAAGAATTTACCCCAAATCATAGTCTGCTTGACTCCCGCACACCCATTTTTTTTCCCTTCTATACAGTAGGAAGGAGCATCTGATGCCTGGACACTTTGTCCTTGTCCTTTCTGCTTGGGCACCGATCACAGCAGGGGCATTCGGGCTGCTCACTCTCTGGGATGGTCAGGGAGAGGGGTCCCTTGCATAAGAAGGATAGAAAGGTTACAGGGAGAACTGAAGAGGGAAATCAGAGTTGAAATCCAGTTCATAATTAGGAGGCTGATTTTGATAAAAATACAGATAATTCACCCTTCAATTCCTGGGCTTCTGTGACTAAGATGACTGACAGCACTGAAGGTAGAATCAAGAGTTGAATTCAGGGGCAGCCCGGTGACTCAGCTGGTTAGAGAGCATGCTCTGACAACAAGGCTGCAGGTTCGATTCCCACATGGACCAGTGAGCTCCGCCCTCTGCAACTAGACTGAAGACAATGACTTGAGCTGAACTGCCACTGAGCTGCAGGTGGGCAGCTGGATAGCTTATTTGGTTAGAGCGCATGCTGTTAACAACAAGGATATCGGTTCGATTCCCACATGGGATGGTGGACTGCACCCTCCCGCAACTAGATTGAAAACGGTGACTGGACTTAGAGCTGAGCTGCACCCTCCACAACTAGACTGAAGACAACTTGACTTGGAGCTGATGGGTCCTGGAAAAACACACTGTTCCCCAATTAAAAAAAAAAAAAAAGGAGTTGACTTCAAAGCTCAACCCCAGCTCTTGAAAGCTGTGCAATATTGGGTAAGTCAGATAAGACCAACATCACCAGGATGTCGTAAAGATTAGATGAGAATGTCTATAAAATAGTGGCAAAAAGCAAGCACCCATTACAAATGGTACTGATCACTAACATTATCAGTGCTTATGTGCATAAATTTGGTGATCATTGCAACTTGGGTTGGACTCAGCCCCTTATTAGCTGGATAACTTTGGGTGAGATACTCCACTTTCCCTAAGAATCAACATTCTCAGCAGTAAAATGGGGGTGTCCACTCATTGGATTATCACAAGTTGTTAAAATTCAATACAAATGTTGCTAACAAGAAATTGTTACTGAATGCTTACTTATATCAGACTGCTCTGCCAAGCCTTTATATTCATAATCATTATCACAGTGAGAGGCCTTCACAGTCCTTATCTTCTCACCTACTAAGTTAGGTAGTAATGCATGGCCCTTGGGAAGTGCTTAATAAATACAGCTTCCAGCAACAGCCAGATGATAAGGAAGCACATCTGCCACTGGAGGCTGGGCTCCTAGGGAGCAAGACCCTGGTGCTGACTGGCCACGTGGACCACCCAAGCTCCAGTATGTCCCCTCTTCTATTCCCTCTCTCCTACCCAAGCCACCCTCCTGACTTGGTCATTAAAAACCAACCCAGAATGGAGGACTGGCAAGTGACTTCATGAATCCTGGACCAGCTCCCCTGTCTTAAACAAGACTACAAAAATAGATCACAAATCTTTATGGGGAAAAAAAGGGCAGAACAATCTATTTTAAAGATTCGTCCCTTCCTTTTACAATCACAGGGTGCCTTGCAAGTGCCCTGATTTCGATATTTCAACTGACATCTTCTGCCTCTGCAATTGGCTTGCTTCCACATCTAATTCTGATTTTTCTTGCTCACTGAATAGATCTAGTCAAGGCAAAGAGAAAACTAGATGGCATAAGAATGAATGAGATTTCTTTCTTTCTTTTTTTTTTTTCAAAAAAAGATCCCTTATAAATAACACCCAGCAGAAATCTTGAAATAACCATGGACAAGAATTGTCATCTAATTTACAATACTAACATGAAAACCAAAAAAAAAAAAAAAAGTGGGCCATGTAATGGCTATTCCTGAATCCCCTGGGAAATTAACAACAGGCACAGCCTCATCTCATGTTCAACAGCAACCTAAAGATTTATTTGCTTAATATTTTGATGGCCTAACAGTATTCTAACCTGCAGCCATGGTCTTTAGCAGAGAGACTACTTGTCAAAAATGCTCTTAAATAGCATCACTAATGTTTTATCATCATTAAATGCTTGTGAGAGAATAACTTTACTGGTCCCTCAGTGTCAACCAACTCATCAATGGCAGACACACAGTATGTTTCCAAGGGCTTCAGATCAAGTGGGACAACAACTTAAAAATAGAGATGAGCCAGCAGGCTGCATATCCAGAGGACTGGTTCTCGCGAGAACATGTAATAAAAACAACAGACCCTCAGTCAATGCCAGTGGAACTGCTAAGATATGGAGATTATCTAGTTCTTCCTAAATCTAGATACTCGCTGACAGGCACCAACACAAACCCATATGCAGCCATGCACACAAATATACACGTGTGTGCACAAGCTATTAATTAAAGGGTTAAAAACACATCTCTAGTGACAAACAAGCAAGAGAAAAAATGTACATGATTTAAGACACCCTTTTTCACATTAGATGCTGTGATCTCTATCAGATAAGGGCTGACTCTCATAGGAAATAAATATTTTTATCAATGGCCTATCATATTCCTTGCAGTTAATCCAGAGTAGACAGCCAAATCTAGCATGCCAGAGCTAATTAGAAAATATGTAGGAACATGCATGGACAACAAATATCTCACAAGACTTTAGGAATAGTCTAAAAAACAAAAGGCACACAGTGCCCATTTGCATTCATGATAGTTAGACCAAAGCATTTGAGTTGATTTAACATCTCAGATCCTCACTTTGTTTGGTTGGATGGGGTGGTTCAGTTTGGGCAACACTACACATTAAGAAACATTTATGGAAGAACCTACATGCCCCACAGCAGGGCACGGCTTCAAAGTGAAAATCTATCACAAAACAGATTGCAAGGGGGCCCTCCCAATTATGTGGCAGTTACAGGAACTGGAAGAGGAAAATGTCACCACATTTTATGTAAAAAAGAACAAAACGCAATTTTGGTTAATATGGTGCACATGTTACATGTCTACATATGTCATCCATATGTCCACCAGGAGAAAGACAGGAAGGATATCAGTATCAGATCAACAGTTTCTAAGTAGTGGGATTCAAGGTGATTTTTATTTCTCCCATGTTGATCTCGTGTAATTCTTTCCACAAGTAACACAAATGATTTCTGTGATCGTCAAATTAATTGCAAATGGTAGCAAAGGCAAAAAGTAAACCCTTCATACCAAAAACCTGGGGAAATTGGTTTTCAAAGTTTCTTAGGACTTTGGCTAATGTGACATGTTAACTCAGGTGTCAGTTTTCCCAAGTTAATATTACTGGGTTTTGTTTGTTTATTTTGGAATGTGGATCATATGCTTGTGCACAAGCATTTAAGCTTTTAGCAAAAAGCAACCTACAGTACAATATAGTTTTAACTAGCAGTGCTTCTCTGAAAGCAGACAAAATTGACAGGGTCTCTGAGATGTCCAAAGAGGCCCAAAACGCTCAGGATTTTTGTGGCTTTTAGTATAAAACGTCCAGAAATGGTTATAATAATTATGGTTTATCTTTAGATATATTAATTAAAATATTGTGAATATATCTATGTGGCTCCATGTCCACTTTCATTTGGAGATAACATCAAAAGTCTAAATCTGAGGCCATTCTTGCTCCCTCCATAGTTAGTCACCCTGATTCTGTGAAAAGGAAAGCCTGATCCCCTCCATAAAAAATGTCTCAACAAAGGACAGCTCTTAAAATAAAAAATAAAAAAGGAATTTTAAATGTCCTGGTGCTGAAAGCATTTTGTGGAAAGCCCTCTAATTGTGCCCTTGACCGTTTCATCAAACCTAAGTGACTAATTAAAGAAAGAAGAGGATGGGGCCAGCACATGCATTTCATGCGCACTGTAGCACATCCCACTGGCGTGCTATGTTTACACTTAACCTGGGCTGAACACAACTCTAGCAAATCTCTGTAGCAACGGACTGTTCCTTCAAAGGGGCGTCAGGATACAAATCCTGACATCAGCTTCCATATCAACACCAGCACAGAAATCTTTCAAAGCACTTGGGCAGGCTGTGTGGTGCATTGGTTCAAAGCTGGTTTGGGGGCCAGCCCAGTGGCGCGGTGGTTAAGCGCTGGCTTGGGAAGCCAGCGGCTCCGGTTCGGGTCCCACATGAGGGCCAGTGATACTGCCCTCTACAGCTAACAACAGCTCCACCTGGAGCTGGGCTGCAGAAGCCCCGGCAATGGTGTAGGCTGCAGCCCCTGCTGCAGTGGGCTGCCATAGGCTACAGTGAGTGGCCGGCAGCCAGTGTGAGCTGCCAATAGCCATGGTGAGCAACTATCCAGAGGTCGGCAACCGATTTGCCTCATCCGGGAAGAGCACAATGATGATACCAACATGGGCCAGTGAAGCAACGTCCTCCGCAACTAGACTGAAGAACAAAAAAACAGCAACTTGTCTGTTCCCCTTCCCTGATTCCCCAACGCTGTTCTCCTCCCCCAATTCGCCAATTAAAAAAAAAAGAAATCTTTCAAAGCACTGTCCTAAGGAGCCCATTTACCAGGAAAGGGTCACGACGAGAAGGGCAATTAATGTGAAAGACTACTGAAGGGCCAAACACCCGCCTAAGACTAATTCTTCATAAATTCTTCAAGCACCTGATTGAGTAGCAGGTAGTGTTCTGCGAGTAGTGAACAGGAATTATTTCTCCCTCTCCTCCCCAGTTCAGATCCCAAGTTTGGCAATGAAAATAAAATAATTTTCATCTTTGTAAATATGCATTATGTTTCCCTTTTGGTTGTTCACAAGAACTTACAGAGGCCTTGTTATTATATGTGTCTAAGCAATTTGGGTAATGTCTTGCTGTGGTTTCTTAGGTCAATCCTTACCTGTAATCAAATTGGGGCACAGAATACAGTCAGCCTTATGAACTGAGTCAGGAAGCCATTGCACATGAGTAGGGAGCTTTAACGTGATCACTGCTCAGGCTGGTGATGTGCCAGCAGGTGTTGGGTAATAGGGGCTGCACAACTCATGTGTGCACTGTATCCACTCATTCTGCACCTGTTTAGCACCTGCTTTGGGCAAAGTTCTGTGCAAGGTGTTGTCTGTTGGTTCCCAAAGGAGGAGAATTGCTGCCAATTTTGCTTTAAAATTTTAACCACATTGAGTATGAAATATAAGTGGTGTCTTGAAAAGTCTCTGATAATGCTCCATGAATCTCACTTAAAGAATTAGCCAAGTCTTTAAGTAGAAGAAGGCCTATCCCATTAGTGTGATTTCCATGGTTGCTTTACCCTCTGTGCCTCCAAGGATTCGATGGCCTAAAGCAATGAGTTAATAATGTCTAAGTGTAATTTTATTGTCCACAGAGGGCGGCTGACACAAAACGGCAGCCTATGTGCTAAATCCAGCCAGTTGAAAAATTTTTTGTCTGTCTCATACAGTACTTCCAATTCTTTAAAAAAATTAGTTGCCAAGCAACTCAAGTATCCATCAGTGGATGAATGGATCAACAAAATGTTGAATATTCATACGGAATATTACTCATCCTAAAAAGGAAGGAAATTCTGACACATGCTACCACACGGATGAACCTTGAAAATGTTCTCCTAAGTGAAACACACCAGTCACAAAAAGACAAATATTGTATGATTCCATTTACAGGAATTACCAAGAGTAGTCAAATTCATAGAGATAGAAAGTAGAATGGTGGTCACTGGGGCTGCGGGGAGGGGAAATGGAGAGTTGTATAATGGGTAGAGACTTTCAGTTTTACAAGATGAAGAGCTCTGGAGATGGGTGATGAAACAGTGTAAATGTATTTCAAACTGTTTTACATTCAGTGTGAATATAAATGTGACTGAATTGCACTCTTAAAAACGATTAGTAGGGTAAATTTTATATGTATGTTAATTCAATTAAAAATAATTAGTTGCCAATATTTAAATACTGGAATAAGTCACAGAAAAAAAAAATTACATTTCCAGCTTGCCTTTAAAACCATGAAGATCTGACCATGCAGGGCCTGCACAGCTCCCTGTCATGATGGCTGCAGAGGACAGGGAGGCTCCATTTCTGGGCTCCAGCTCTCCCAAGTTCCTGCCATTCCTGCCAACAAATCTGCACCACACGATTCATTTATTTATGTCAGAAGTTCCCAACAGGGAGTATGTATACTGCTTGTATGAATCATGACTCTCAGTTCCAGTTCTAGCCAGAGCACCTTATCAATACTCATAAATAAGAGCTGTGTGTGCCCAGAGAAGGACACCACATCTTATTAGGACCAGGATATTAGGATGGCTTGATTTATGAACACATGACGCCAAACACTAGATGGATGGAAGGAAGAGAGCCAGTAATTGCAATAACTATAACTAAGACCAGTAGATCGGGACTCACTACAGTTGAAAAGCCCCGAGCTTTCACAGCTCAATGACACGCGCTCTCACTGCGGGAGCTTACGCAGCCCTCCATTCTCCTAACGCTGGAAGGCCCAGTCTCTGAGCAGAGGCTCTGGGCCTCGCTCTGTCTAGGGCTCTCATATCTGAGTCAATTCACAGTGATGGCCTCAGCGGTCCCAGGCAACACAGAAATCCTTCTCCTTCTCCATGGTGACTAATGGACCACTGCAGACACCCAATTAGAAGTAATGTCCCTAGCCTGCTTACCCCCACCCCCAAGGATTGTGCATGTGGATGTATTAATAGGAAGATTTAGTTTAGATAGATTCGTTTTATGTTAGAAATCAGTTGTTGTATTGAATAATTAATTCTATAATAATAGAAATCACTTGAAAGGTTACTTCTGGTCAGTTTCCATATTATTTTATGTCTAATTGCAGGAAGTGATTATAAAGTGGTTTTCAGGGTCTTAGCCTCTATAAACTATATAGAGTCAAAGGCCCTGCCTACACCTCTCTCCCCACATCTAAAGCCAGGAAACATTTAGAAAATGTGTGGATATGGTTTTCGTTGTCACTGATGAATGATCTACGGTACTTGTGACAGTGTCACACAATGGAACTGTCCCACCCAAATGGTCCATGAGATCCTCAAATCAAAGAAAGAGGAAGCCATACTGGTATCTGCATACCTCCAGTGTGTAACCCAGGATACAGAACTAGTTTAGCAATGTCAGAATCCTAAAGCTGAGGTCCCAAGGCCTGTATATAAGTGTGAATACCCTATATCTATGTGCAAGCCTATAACCTTCCTGAATCTCAGTTTCCAGATTTGTAAAAATGAGGATAGTGACCCCTGACCACCTTCAAAGTTTTCTGGAGGTTCAGATAAAACATGGATATAAAGGAGTTTTTTAACTATAAAGCAAAGGACACATTTAAAGGAGTACTAAAAAAACAACAACAAAACAAAACAAAACAAAAGCATTAAAAAAACAACAACACAAACCTGTGGAAATATCCCAAATGTCCATCAGTGGATGAACGGATAAAAAAATGTGGAAAAGTGCTGGCTGAGTGGTGCATTGGTTAAGAGCTGGCTTGGGACGCCAGCGGCCCCGGTTCGGATCCCACATATGAGGGCCAGTGACACTGCCCTCTACAGCTAACAACTCCACATGGAGCTGGGCTGTGCGAGCCCTGGAGACGGTGTAGGCTGCAGCTCCTCCTGCAGTGGGCTGCCATGGGCTACAGTGAGTAGCCAGCAGCCAGCGTGAGTGGCTGGCATCCAGCGGGAGCTGCCAATAGCCGCAGTAAGCTACCATCCAGAGGCTGGCGACCGATCTGCCTCATCCGGGAAGAGTGCAATGACGATACCAACATGGGCCAGTGAAGCAACGTCCTCCGCAACTAGACTGAAGAACAAAAGGACAGCAACTTGTCTGTTCCCCTTCCCTGATTCCCCAACGCTGTTCCCCTCCCCCAAATCCCCAAATTTAAAAAAAAAAATGTGGTAAAATACATATATATTGGAATGTGATTCAGTCCCAAAAAGGGACAGAGACATGCTACAAAGGATTAACCTTGAAGACATTATGCTAAGTGAAATAAGTCTCTACAAAGGCCAAATATTATATAATTCCACTTAGTTGAGATACCTTGAATAGTCAAATTCACAGAGACAGAATGGAGAATGGTGGTTATGAACAGCCAATGGTAGGAGGGAATAGGGAATTATTATTTAATGAGTATATAGTTTCAGTTTGGGAAGGCGCAAAAGTTCTATAGATAGATGGTAGTAATGGTTGCACAACAGTGTGAATGTATTTAACGTAAACGAATTGCACACTTAAAAATGATTAAAGTGGTAAATTATGTTACCTATATGTAACCACAGTAAAAATGTTTAAAAATAACATTCTTCATTTATAAAAATGAATATATGTGCATTTATGTGGAATCAGAAAATGCAGATGAGTAAAAGAAAGCATAAATCCTTCCATAATCTGAAATAGCCACACTCATTATTTTGGCTTATATTATAACAGGATATTTTCTTTTAAGATCCCTTAAGATTAAAGATGTTCAAGCACTCTGAAATATTTACAATGAAATTATATGATGTCTAGGATTTGCTTCAAAATGATCCAGTGGCCAAGAGAGCAAACTGGAGTATGTACAGATGACACAAGAGTGACCTCTCACCCACTAATATAGGTGATAGTTATATCTAGATTGATTACACCATTCTTTCTCCCTTGGCGGCGGTGGCAGGGGATGGGGCAGGGGACACAAATCAAGTTAGAAATAGAAAACATAATAAGCAATGAATAGAGACTAACAAATTTTTCCCACCATCTCACTCCATTTCTAGCTGTCTGGTTGTATGGGGATCTCTTTTAAACTCAGTGCTACAGAACAACTACCAAAAAAGAAAAAAACAACAACGACATGCAAACCAAACTGTTAGGTACTGAATGGCAAATTCAATTTGTGCCAATGGTGTCTGTACAAAAGTGTGTTTAAATGTTTTTAAATATCAGGTGCATTTACTATTTCTGTTTCGTTGAAGAGAGCAGGCAGAAAGGTTATATCTCTTTTTCCAGAGACTTCTAAACCAGTTTGATTTTTATTGCTTTTCATTAAAATTTAAACATGAAATACGTTGCAGCAAATGAAAAACCCAATTGTACCTGCCCATGTTAGGGATTAATTCCCTGGAAAATTCCACTTTAAAAATCACTGTGGTTGAAAGGGGCATATTTTCCCCCTTTACTCAAGTGTCTGCAAATTATTTCGTATAACTTTCTATCAAGGCAATAAAAATATAAAATAGGAATTTTCCTCAAATGTTGTGTTTTGGAGAACATTGAAGAAAATAAGTATTCTTTAAATGGATTTCATATCATGAATACATATAATGAAGGCCTATCATACAGAAAATTGTATTTTAAATTGTGTTATTTATAAGGGCATCCAGATGATCTTCAGTTGAATCTGTAGCTAACATTTCCAAAGACTTTATTAAATAGAACTTTCAGCATTTAAAATCATTTTGTCAGTTTAGATAAATATACCCAACATCACAAGAAAAGATTAAAAGATAAAAGTCCTATACTTTGGGTGGATAACAAGAAAAAATATAGCACATATGCACAACTTGAAAAAAAAATTAGGAATAAAAGGGGACAGGAAATTATTCTCTTACAGAGAAGTAATGTAAAAAACAATGAAGGTATTAATCCTACTTAATTTTGACTAATGAGAATGAGGCAGGTCAGACTGCTTTATAATACTGAGTACTTGTGATGTGCCAAGCATCATTCTCAATACTTTACAAATAAACTCTCATCAATTCCACCCAACAAGGAGGATACCACTCTTAACCCATTTTTATGGATAAGTAAATTAAGACTCAAAAGGGTTAAAGGATGGTCTAAGGTTACATGAATTTAAGTGAGAAGAGCTGGGTTTGCTTCCCAGGCTAAGAGAGTACTTAATGAAAACACAAAAAACTAAGAACAAGTTAAAGGAGTTAGAGGGACAGAGAGAACGCCAGTGTTGCTAACACATGGAGTATGGGACAAAATGAGGGGATGCTGAGCAACCAGCTGGAGAGTTATTGCTGACCGCTCCAGTGGAACAGTGAAGACTACAAGGTCATAAACATCTGTCCTTTATAGTGGTTATGACGAGGTAAGAGACCATCTGTCAAACACGGAGACTGGGGTTCAGCATTGAATGAATGTAAAGGTGAACTAGAGACGCAGGGTTTCTTCGATCCCATAAATAGTAGCAAAAGTAGTAGTGGTAGTAGAGATTATCAGTTACTGGAAATGTCATATGCTGGTCTCCTTATATTCTCCTTTATCCTTATAACAGTATTGTCCATTATGTATTATTATGTCTACTTTAAACACAGAAAAATCAAAAGCTCATTGCAAGCCAGTTAACAGGATCAGGATTCAAGGTCAGATGTGTTTAGTTACAAAAATCCATGCCCACTCCACTACTTTCCTTCCTAAATGAGAACCAGGTCCTAGGAATATTTGATTTGTTCAACAGTTTTAGGAAGGATCAAACTGTGGCCCAAAATCAGATTGCTTCTCTACAACTACGCAGTTCCCAGAGATTTACCCTACCCATGAATTTCAATTTAGGCTTACACAGCTTTCAAATAGAAAGAAAGAAAAAAAAAAAGCAAAAAAGGACTGGCCGAGTGGCGCTTTGGTTGAGAGCTGGCTTGGGAAGCCAGCAGCCCTGGTTCAGATCACCTATGAAGGCCAGTGACACTGCCCTCGACAGCTGAGGTGGTGAACAGCAGCTCCACCTGGAGCTGGGCTACTGTGGGTCCCAGGGACAGCATAGCTGCAGCCCCTGCTGCACTGGGCTGCCATAGGCTACAGTGAGTGGCTGGCAGCCAGCATGAGGGGCTGGCAGCTGGTGTGAGCTGCCAAGAGCTGCTATGAGCGGCCGTCCAGAGGCTGGCGACCGATCTGCCTCACCCGAGAAGAGCACAATGATGATGCCAACATGGGCCAGTGCGGCAATGTCCTCCTCCGCAACTGGATTGAAGAGCAGAGGGACAGCAACTTGTCTGTTCCCCTTCCCCGGTTCTCCTCCCCCAATTCCCCAATAAAATCTTTTTAAAAAGCAAAAATGTTGTAAAGATATATGAAGGCAAAATTAACTATTCTATCCCTATTCCCCAATCATATGCTCAAAATAACTATTGTAAAAATCCTGATGTTATCACACCTTTCATACAAAAGTAGAAAAACATAGGTGGCAGCATGGCTCAGCTTAAAAAAAAAAAAAAAAAAAGTAGAAAAACATATATACCCATATATCTAAGGGGTTTCTTTTCATCAAAATAGAATAAAATTGTATGTATTGCACAACAATACCTCACATGAACAGTGATAGAAAAAGCCTAAATAAAATATTAATAAATCAAATCCAACAATAAATAAAAAAATATAATAAGACAAAATGGGGTTTACCCCAGGAATGCAAGGTTGGTGGTTTAAGACAAAAAAAACTATCAATATAATTTGCCTCAGTAATAAATTTTAAGAAAATCAACATGATCATCTAAATAGACACAGAAAAAGCATTTGACAAACTGTCATTGATAATTCCTGATCAAAAACAACCACACCAACAAAAACAAACAAACAAAAAACCTTGGCAAACTGTAAATAGCAGGGAACTTCTTCAACCTGATAAAGGAAATCTATGAGAAACCTACAGCTCACATCATAATTAACGTGAAAGAGCAAACAAGAAAAGAATATCCCACTTCCATTCAACATTTTCTAGAGAGTCTAGCAGTTTGCCGGGGTCGGCAAACTGCTGCTCACAAACCACATGTGACTCTTTGGGTACATTCCATCTCAAAAGTTTGCCGATCCCTGAAAGAGCCAATCCTGTCCTTCACAACAATTTAAACATTATTGGAGACCCATAAATATATTTTTACATATTCATCATTATGTGAATAATATCCTTTAAAATTTTTATAAATGTAACTATGATAGTTTTATTTTCATTTTCAATTTTACTTCAGAGCCACATGTACTACCCAAAGAGCCACATGTGGCCGGCGAGCCACAGTTTGCTGACTCCTGGTGGCTCTTCTGTCTCAAAAGATTGCCGACCCCTGTTCTAGCCAGTGCAATAAAGCAAGAAAAAGAAATAAAACATCCAGATTGAAAAAGAAAGATATAAAACTGTATTTTTTTCTCAGAGGGCATGTTTATGTACGTCAGGGGTTGGCAAACTAAGGCAGCTTTTGTAAATAGAGTTTTATTGGAACAGTCATGCCCAATTTACTTATGTACCGATGGCTGCTTTCCTCCAACAATGGGAAAGAGTTGAAGAGCTGCCACAAAGACCATTTGACTTACAAATCTGAAATATTATCTGGCTTTTTAAGAAAAAATTTGCTGACTCCTGATCTATTGTGTTGTCGGAAAAGTCATGACACATTTTTGCAACGAAAAACATAGAAAAAATACGTCATGAGTTTTCTGACAACCCACTACATAGGAAATCTGATAAAATCTACGATAAAACTATGAAAAGTAATAGGGCAAGTTTAGCAATATTTCAGAATATAACATCAATACACCAGAATCAATTATATTTCTATATACCTACAATTTGTACAGAAATTGAAATTTTAAATATCATTTATAAGAGCATCAAAATTTTAAAAATACTCGGAGAAAGTTTGACTAGAGATGTGAATAGACTGCATGAAAACTTACAAATTTACTGAAGTTTAAAGATATACCCTGTTCATGCTCAATATTTTTAAAATTCAATTCACTCAAAATTGATCTCTTTAAATATTCAATGCAATCCTAATCAAAATCTCACCATACTGCTTTGTAGAAATGGACAAATTCTTCCATCAATCAAGTAACAATTATTAATAACCCATTCAACAATAATTTTGACACATCCTAACACTGGCTCTCTGGAAATTCAGTTCGGAGAACATGGCATTGGTATAGTGACACCAATATCATGATGTATGTGATACAATTAGCACGAAACTAGTGGTGATCCATGGGAATCCCATGCAGACATTGTTACTGATCACTGCGTTCTCCCTCAATGAGCCTGGTTAAAGGGTCCCAGTTAAAATAGCTTGGAGTCAGTACAAAAGGTGAACTCTCTTTGCCATTCCAGACGTCTAGTAGATGCTGCTGATCAAAGTAGGTAAACACTTTTCTATCTTCATTTTTTTTTACCCAGCCTTCTCTGAGCCATTTCATAGCTTCACCAAAATCAAGGAAAATGGGTTCTGTATGGCTGCCTATATTTGGTCTTGCATTTAAATATGTTTACATAATGCTCTTTAAGAACCACAGGACTCACATATTGCTGGAATCTTCCTAGTGACTAAGCTCATGTCACATAATAATTTGATTTCTCTGAATCCTTTCCACACTATATTCTGTCCTAGACAATGCCTTCCTCAGTTATCTGCTGCTTGGATTATTCTCTGAGCCTCACTTTTCTCACCTGTAAAATGGTGAAACTGATATCTGTATTGTAGAGCTGTTGTGAGGACTAGAGATTATGTATAGTTACCACAGGATGTTAGCTCTATAAACACTGGGATTTTGTCTAATTTGTGCATCACTGTAACCCTAGCACCTAGAAAGTGCTAAGCATATAGTACATGTTCAATAAATAGCTATTAAATAAATGAATATGTAAATAGCCTTTCCCACATCATGGCACATGAAAAGAAATTCAATTCATGCATACAGTTAATATTCTGTAAGAATTGGGCTGCTTGAAAACAGTCACCCTAAGTGTTCTTTTTGTCCCCTGGAACCATATTTTACTCAGGGCTTCTCAAATTAGAAATTAAGGCAAACATCATAAACAGAGCCAGACAAGGGTGAAGCAAATAAGGCACAATCTTGCCATGCGGATTTTAAAGAACTGCCAGAAAAACTCAGTAATCAAGAGGAATAGTACACAATATTTTCAAGCAGTATTTTTAAAAATCAAAATAAATGCAAAACATTCACAATGAACAAAATCAGTTTTAAATAAAGATAAGATTAAGTTAACAGTGCCATGCTGAGCCATATTGAGGCCTGGGATAAGAGGGAAAAATATCAGTAACACTGATCCTATCTTTATTTAAAATAACTTTGAATTTTAAAATTGCATTAAAAAATTATTTTTCTTGATTACTACGTTTTTTAGCACCCCTTGAGTTTTGTGCCCCAGGTGAGTGTCTCACTTGCTTCACCTCATCCCAGCCAGGCACAACAGTCAAAATGGCCCTTGAAAAATCCCTGAGACTGTCTATGAAATACAATTCACGCTTAATAAATTCAGCTTAGTTTGTCTCTCCTGTTGGAACAGCTCACAGTTTCTCCAGGCTGATGAAGTTGGCTTACATTTAAGGAACCATGCTATATACAAAATGTGTTTTTAACCAGTGGTGTCACACTCAGCTCAGGGAGGTGCAGGTGCTATAAGAGTCTCCTGGGACTGAAATACTGGGAGCAGAATCATGTCTCCTGTGTCACCCTTATTCCAGGCACAGCTACGTTACTTTATTTGTCTATGTTCATTCTTATTTGTGTTATTATTCTCTCTCTCTCTCTCTCTCTCTCTCTCTCTCTCTCACACACACACACACACACACACACACACACACACACACACTTGACTTGTGCAGTTTGATTGCATAAACAATGTGACTCTACTGGAAAGGCAATGCTGCCCGGCCCTTGGCTCTACCCAGCATGCCTCCTTGTTGATGGACTGTGTCCTCAGCACCCACAAATAGCTAGTGATTTCCTCCTGCCGCTAAGACAAAGGCAACTCTGGCAAGATAGGCTATGTATTTCCTTTGCTTTCCCTAAGTACCCATATCATGTTGCTTCGCACAAATTCACAGTTTTATCCTAAGATGAAATTGTACCATTTCTGCCAGGAATCACACATGGAAACCTGGTTTAGTTTTGCTTCTGGACATACTGTATTTGATAAAATTAGAAGGAAGTCACCATATCAACATGTTCACACAAGAAGAAAGGGAAAAAAAGAGGAAAGTAAAATTCAACCAGCTATGAGATACAGAACAGAGAAGACACTGGAACGTTTCTTAAAGGTTCCAAATCATGAGGTATTAAATAGCCTCGCCTATTTCTTTTTGTTCCTACTTATGGCATCTAGCCAGTCACCAACTAATATAAGAGTGGGATGCCAATCCCATTAAATGTATTTACTCCTAAATGAAGAGACTGTCCTGGGGGAAAATGAAACCTCTCTGGTACAAGTCTCTCCATGAAAACAGACACTCACTACAAGCTCTCAAAAATCAGCTCCATTTTGGGGGTCACTGATACAAAATATCACCTTGGCACTGGGCCTCCCATTACAGAAGGGAGATCCAATAAGTACGTTCACACAAATATCTATTCAGTGACCGTTCTTGAAGTTCAAATCAGACACTGTCCAAAACCCCAAGGTGCAAATTTTGGAGTTATACAGTATCAGGTCAGGTTCCACAAGTTCGACCCAGGTACTTTCCAGGTGAGGTAGGCTTATCAAGACAAAATGACTTGTCTTAGGTCAAACTGACAGCAGGTGCAACCCTCTACCAAAGCTCTGCCAAGGAACCATGATGTGCTCTGCTGCCTTGTAGTAGGACCATTTGAACCCAAACTTAGCTCATGTTCCCTATATAGTTCCTCCCCATGGTGAGGGGAGTAAGGCCCCTCTCCCCACTGTGACAAGACATGACATATTATACAAGTGGCATTAGAAATGCAGCCAGGAGTCACGTAATCACAAATGCCCACTCCTCTGAGACCATATCAGGGAGAACATGGATGGAGAGAGATAGATTAAAAACCCCACTCAGTACTGGTACACTAAAAAGCCAATGAAACACACAAGTTCACTTGCTTTTTTCTTCATTAATTAATGTATCATTTTTCTAATTATAAAACTATAATGATATCACAAAGCTATGAGAGAGAGAGAGAGAGAGAGAGAGAGAGAGAGAGAGAGAGACAAAGAGAGAGAGAGAATCCCCTAAACATGGAGAAATATTTTAAATGAAGCAAAACTCCCATCATTTCACAGCATAGAGATTTACATTTACAGTTACATTTTAGGATATTCTATTCAGCATGTATTCTATACACGCATATACAAGCTTTCAATGTAATTTGACATTAAACCGTATACAGAATTTTGTATCCTTTTTTGCCAACTAACATCATACCTTGATTTTAATTTTAGCTTTCCCTTCCCTTCTCTCCTTCAACTCCAGTGCATTGGCAGCTAAACGTACCAGGAATGAGTAAGTCAATACACAGTGACCCAAAGTCAAACACCAAAGGATCCTCCTGGAGTTCAACAACTTTGGTGGACTAAAAAATGCCCGTCTGAACCAGTTTTTCCTCTCTGCTGACGCAGGTCATTTTTTCAGTTAACAAGTCAAGCAAACATCACACCCACTACAGTCGTACTGAACTTTGTAGTATTACCTGTGCAGAAATGACATATATCTTTCCACCAAAGAACGGATGAAGAATAGTACTGAAGGGTGATACCAAAGATGAGACAGACACAACAATCTGGGTGTGAGATTGATCAAGTACCTCTGAATCCTAAAGACTGACAAGTGATTCCTATAAGAATCACAGCCTTTTTTCTGACTGTTTCACAACGTGCGCATTGGTACCCAAACATAAATTGTGTTCTTCAGCTCTGCAGCATTCCCTATCAATATTGCCGATTAGATATGTAACAGACAGTGAGACCCCAATGCCAAAGTTGAACAACGATCTTCTTCTTCATACCTGCAACCTGCCCCATCTCAGTAAACGATGACTCCAGCTTTCCTTTTGGCTCAGGGCAAAAATCATGATGCCATCCTTTTTGTCTACCTGCCCCAAACCGCTACTTTCAGAATCAACCCAGAATCTGACCACTGCCTAGGCACCCTGGGCAAATGTCCATCACCGCTCACTCTGATGGTGGCATGAACCTCCCAACTGGTCCTGTCACATCCAAGCTTACCTTCCTATAGTCTACTGTCCACAGACCATCTAACATCCAGAACTGTCCTTTAGAATGTTAAGATAACACAGGGGCAGGAAGGAGGAGTTTTTAGAGTAATGGAATGACTGACTCTGTATCCTGGCTGTGATAGTGGCTACACGTCTGTGTGCATTGGTTAAAGCTCATAGAACTGTACACCAATAAAGGGAAATTTTACTGTATGTTAAAAAAATTAGACCAAAACTGTAAGTCAGACCACAGAAGTTCTCTGTGCAAAACCTGTATTATAAAAGTGAAGTTCACACATAATCTATTCCCTATTATGTCTTGACTTCCTCTTCTAATACCCTTTCTCCTCTTTGTACGCTTTAGTCCAGGCACACTGGCCCCCTTGCTGCTCCTTAAACAAGTTAGGCATGCTCCTGCCTTAGTGATTTCCACAGGCTGTTTCCTTTCCCTGGACTGTGTCCCCCGGCGCCCTCCTCCAGATATTTGGAAGGTTAACACCCTCCACCTCTTGAACAAATGTCGCCTTCCCAAATAGGCTGTATTTACAGTTGCCACCCATCTCACATCAGCAGTCCCAATAGCCCTTATCTCGCTCTGATTGCCCTTTTCATTTTATAGTTTTTATCAATTTCATACATACCATGTAACTAACTTAGATTTTGTGGCCATTGTCTGATGCCCCATTACCCACCCCCAGGTGGAATCTAAGCTCATTGAGAACAACAATCTTTCTTCTGTTCACCAATATATCCCTGACACTTGGAAAAGTGCTCAGAACATTGGTAGGTGTTTAATAAATATCTGTTGAATAAATGAGCAGACACAATTTGTGTCTATGTGGGGGGCATTGCACTAGCCCCTGTGTAGATTCAAAATGTAAAATGACACTCATTTTTTTTTAAATGAATGGGTTGGACTACCTAACCCCCATCTAGCTCACGAATTCATCCTAAATGAGTGTTTTAAATTATCTTATAGGCTCCACCGGAATGGAACTCCCCAGAGGCAGGGATTTTAGTCTGCTTTCTTGCTGTTGCAGATTCAGCCCAAGGACAGTTGGCAACACAGAGTGCACAATATTTGCTGGATAAGGAAGCTCCTTGTGGACAAAAATACAGCTCTGGTCTGTTTCACATTTCTGATTCTCTTGGCACAGAGCAGGAACACCAGACATGGGGGAGGGGCTCAGCCCTGGTTATGCTCTGCCTGGTCTGCTCATGGCTGGACCAAAAAGATCCCAGCTGGCAACAATATACATAGGCCTCCCTCGATATTCTTGGGAATAGTAGAGAGAGGGACGATTTTAAACATACCAAAGAGGCGTTTAATGGCAGGTGCTACCTTTGCAATTCCTATCAGGCACATCACATCAGAAATAGACTCACTGATATTGACAGACTTGAGGATTCTGAGAATGAAAATGAGGTCCAATAGGAAGCCCATGGAAAGCAACCTTCTCCAGAGAAATTACTGGGTTTTCCTTAGTATTCTGACCTTGTCACCTCATTTCTTTATCTTGAACTTCACACAAAAGTCATGATAGCCCAAATATGCAGGAAAGAAACTTCAGCCGTCATCCACCCCAAGACCCTGTGATCTGCCAGAGCTCTCAAGGGCTGTGCTTCCATGAATGTGAATTTTCCAACAATAAATATACCTCATTAGCATATGAACACTACCATGAAATACAACTTCAACACCCATAATCACTGTAACACAGTCATTCAGCACCGTCCAACAGAGACATAATGTGAGCCACAGATGTCATCTTAAATTACACATACAACATTAAAAAATAAAAAGGAACAAGTGAAGTTAATTCAATAATTTATCTACTCTAACCCAATATGTCCAAACTACTATTAATATAATGTCAACATGAAATCAATAAAAAATTATTAGCGATCTATTTTACCTTCTTTTCTCATACTAACTTTTCAAAATCTGGTGTACATTTATTTTATACTGACAGTATATCTCAAGTCACAATGGCCACATTAGAAATGCTCCAACAGTCACATGTCTAGTGACTACTGTACTGTACAGGACAACTCTGGATGCCAAACTCCTTTTTTAGGTGCTGTTTTTCCTTTCAGACTCAGACCATTTAAAGATCTTATAACTGATTTTAAAACGTCTTCTAACCTATAATGACATCACTTTCATTACTCACAGCTTCAGAGCACACTTTTTGCAAGGCAATTAAATAAGGCAGAATCGCAGTGGGAATGGGCTGTTAAGTGTGGCAGAGTGAGCCTGCCTCTGTTGTTCACAAATAATATGTGTGTCTCTGTCTTCTAACAAGAGCCCATTTCATTGAATTCCAATGGCTTCCATAAGTTTTTTAAATAGTGGTATTTCTCATTGATGGCAGAGCAAGTGTGTGCTGACTGCAAGGTTTCTTGAAACAGCTATGCCAACAACAACAACAACAACAACAGATAAACTAAACAGCCACCAAAAGTAGGCTTCCTAGAAGCAGGACAAGTCCAAGTGCATTTACCATCTCATTATAATTGCACCACCATAGACCAGCTCTTAGTGTTCTAAGAGGTACAACCAAGATGAGGCTTAAGAAGAACAGGGCTTTTTAAGGATTCAATGTAATGGTCTGAGTTTTTCATGAAGAGGAAATGAAAACACATTCCGATTAGGTGGTGATTCACCAGGTGAGAAGGTTGCTTTGAGAATCTATACCAAGAAGAACTCTGCCATTTTCTCCTTGAAGATGAGATCATTGCGTCTACTAGTCTCTCAAAGTGAAACAGATTACCAGAATACGAACACAGTTCAATTTAGGGACCTTTCCACAGTGACAGTGGTGTGAAGCTAGATGGAACGTAAAATAATTAACACATCACAGAGCATCCAGGCTCTGACATTCTCAATCCCTATTTCCATTTCCCATGGCCTCAAACAACTACTTTTGTAAGAAAAAAAAAAAAAAGCACTAGGTTAAAGTTAACTTTCTCTCTTTCAGTGCCAGATTGGTTTCAAGTATTGCTCAACTTACAGAATGAGATATTCTGGCCCAGTTCTAACAGCTGACTCAGCAGAGACCAGCTGCAACAATGGTTTTCAGGAGACCAGTGATGGAATTAAGGCTCCGAAAGTATCCTGCACAAGTCAGCGATTTCTTAAAAATGGAATCATGATATACGAACACAGATACTATATCTACAGGCTCAATTTCTTGGAGAAAGGGAAGACCAGCTGTAACACACCCACTATCCAAAAAACAGCCAAGAAATAATTGGCAGGAACCTCCATTAGAACTGAGTAATAAGCAGTGTTTGGCACAGAGCTGGGAAGCGATTGATTTATTCTGCAGTTACTTGCAGGTATCACATTGAAGTGGAACAGAAACTCTCATGGGTCATGGCCCATTTAGCCTTTGAAAATGCATAAAAACAGAGAAAAGAAGAAAAACATGTAGCATCCCAAATCCTTATGCCTCAACCTCCCTAAAAATAAATTTGAAGTGTGTGGATAAAAAGATATCAATGACGACAGCACTCAAGTAAATGGAAAACATAAGACAGGTACAACTCCACAAATACTCCTAGATTCAGGACAGTGTCTCACAATAATATGTTTGTGACAGTCTCATTGAGTCAAGCACAAACTGCACTCATTCTTTTCTTCATTTGTGTATTTATTCAGCCAGTTCATCCAAGCCTTTCATACATTGGTACTACACTAGAAACTGGTACTACAAAGGTAAGCTCAACATGACAAGGGCCTGTCTCATAGACCCTACTTATCTGCTTTGGGGTAGGCAGACATGGCTCCATAAATTCACCTGAGTCAGCAATACTGATAATATTTGTAATGAGAATTGTCCCTTACTGAATGCCTAGTATGTACTGGGTTCTAACCAAGGCAATCATTTAAACCTAACAACCATCAGCAACTAGGCATTAAGGCCATTTCACAGATGAGGTAACTGAGTCCTAGAGAGGTCTAATGACTTGCCAAGGTCATCCAGATAGTAAATGACAGAGCCAGGATGTAAACCAAGGTTTGTCTGACTGCTATCATAAACTTCGTGTTGAAAATGAGATGTTTGTATGGGGCTGGCCGAGTGGCTCAGTTGGTTAAGAGTTGACTTGGGAGCACGAGCTCTGAGCAGCAGGGCCACCAGTTTGGTTGGACCAGTGATGCTGTGCCCTCTACAGCTCAACCTAGAGCTGGGCTGCCGTGAGTCACCAGCGATGGCGTGGGCTGCAGTGGGCTGCCATAAGCTACTGTGAGTGGCCGGCAGCCAGCGTGGGAGGCCGGCAGCTGGCAAGAACTGCCATGAGCCACAGTGAGCAGCCATCCAATGGCCGGCGACCGACTGCCTCAGCCGGGAAGACTGCAATGATCATAGTACCAACATGGGCCAGGGAAGTGGTGTCCTCCACAACTAGACTGAAGAACAAAAGGACAGTAACTTGTCTGTTCCCCTTCCCCAATTCCCCAACGCTGTTCCCTCTCCCAATTCCCCAATAAAATCTTTAAAAAAAAAAGAAAGATGTTTGTAAATCATGTTTGAAAATATCATCTTGATATTTTAAACAAATTAGGCAAATCAATGATTAACAGGATTGAGTGATCTTTGTGTACGCCATTAAAATTTGTAATTGAAGAAAAACCAATTTTAAACATGCATAAAGAATTTAAACAGACACTTCTCCAAAGAAGACATACAGGTAGCAAATAAGCCCATGAAAACATGTTCAACATCTTTAATCATTTGGAAAATGCAATTCAAAGTCATAATGAAATACCACCTCACTATTAAAAAAACTAGGGGAAAAGCTTTTTTTTCTTTTTTTTTAATTTGACAACACCAAGTGCTAATGAACACACAGAGCAACTGGAACTCTTATCCATTGCTAAGGGAGAATGCCAAATGGTAATCAGTTTGGAAAAGATTTTGATAGTTTCTTATAAAATTAAACATGAAATATCCTGTGTCTTCAGTCAAGTGGTGGTTACATGACTGTATGCATTTGTCAAAACTCAGACAACTGTATAGCAAAAGGAGTGAATTTTATTGTAGGTAAATTGAAAACATGAATAAAATTGATTTCAAAAATTGTGATTTTAACATGAGAAATTAAACACTTCTCAAAAATACATTAAAACTCATTTAGATTAAAGCCATTTCAAACTACAAGATGTTTTCTTAATGACAAAATGTTGGAACCTACATATTTTCAAACTGTCAAGTAACCAACTTTTTTTTAATGACACCTCTGTGGTTGGTAAGCAAAAAAGTTCCCCTCAACACCTTCACAATGGAAGGTGCAAACACTGTGCAGGGGCGCTTCTGGAATGGGGGTTCAGGTTTCTCTTCAGCCTGTAATAAGTCATGAAATCTGCTGTAGTTAATGTGTGTCTTCACGGAGGGGAAACTGCCAAGAAGCCGGAATTTTCCAAAGGCTTGCTAATTTCCCAGTACAGAAGATGCACCAGAAGAATAACCTGGTCAATTGCCCTGGAAGTTTCTATCCTCATCTACTGCTGGTAAGTGCTTTGCTATCAGAGTCCTGGCTGAACTCCTTTGACATCTTTTTAATTCCCCAGTAAGATATCCTTGGGCCCCAAAGTCTTTCCTTACTTGGCTCCTTTTTCACTGTCATCGGGATGTTAACCACACCCTCCATCCCACTTATCTGCGTGACATATTATAACACAAGGACAGACAGAAGCTCTGAGTCAGTGAATAACTTTATGAAGTGTCTGGTAAGCCAGAGAGAAGCTCACCTTGGCAGTGCTGGGAGAGGAATGTGCTGGATCTCCATTCTCCAGCACACAGGTGGTTCTCTCCCTGGGGCTCCAGAGCCTGTTCTCTTGCTTGCTTTCCTTACAGGTTCTTTTCGTGAACAGCCCCAAAGCTCTGGCTCATATACCTACTAAGGATTCGCTAAAACCTCTATTACAAGCAATTCATAGCATGAAATGAAAATTGGTGCTTTCAACTCCTGTAAAAATGAAAATGGGAAGCTGCCTGCCAGAGATTCTGTGTTCCTTAATTTTTTTTTTTTGTCAGTTTTCAAGAATACAGATCCCAGCATATTATATGAGATAAGAACGTGGACTGGGGCAAAGCTTTCCTCCCTGAATTTGACCCCATTAAGGCAGAGCTTTTGCAGGAAAAGACAAGTCTGGTAGGTTGTACTGAGAGCAAAAAGATAAACTTCAGAATCGACACTCACCAGACTAAAGATGACAAGCCATGCCCTGTATTTAAAGGCACATTAGAACAATGAATTACTATGCTCTTGAATGGGAATCAGATCACATCATTCAATCTGGACAACACAGATGAAAGCCTCACCACTCTTAGTGAGATGGGCAGTTCAAGTTCTATCTCTATTCAATGTAAGCATCTCTAAAATAAGAGAGTTGAGTAAGAATAAAATCTCAGAGTTCTTTTGGAATATTATGCTCTACAGTTTTAGGAATTAGAAAAGCATAAATGGCATTGTATTATCTCTCCTCTATTAAAACATAAGCTCCACGAGGGCAAGCCTTGCACCCTTGGTACCTAGTAGAGAGCCTGGCATATATAATATCATCAATAAGTTTTTGTTGAATGGCTGAATGCATAAAAGGCAGGATAACTTTGCTCTGTGCCATCATTTATCAGGTTCTACAATTAAGTAATAAATATTTAGGGCCAGCTGAATGGCGTGGTGGTTAAGAGCTGGCTTAGGACACCAGAAGCCCTGGTTCGGATCCCACATATGAGGGCCAGTGACACTGCTCTCTCTAAAAAAAAAGAAATAAATATTTATACACCTAAATTGTGATTTCATAGTAAACCTGGTAGGCACGTGTGCACACACACACACACACACACACACACACACACACACACACACAAAGAGACACTGAACTTATCTTTGAAGTTACGAGTCAGGTAGGGAATTCAGAAATATTTCCTTGAGAAAAGAGCCATGGAGGTAGTAAGGAGTCTCCACTGATAGCACGCACACAATGGTTCAGAGCAGGAGTAGGTCACTGTGTGTGTGGTCTGCAGAGTCAGCTTCCTGAAGTGTGGGCACATGAGGACAAGCCTTACTTGACTAGTCACAAAATATTTAAAATGGCAAAGATGGGAGTTCATTTCAAGAATAGCCTATTAGATGGGGCATTGGAAAATGGTGATTCTAAACTTTTATGTATTAGCAAGATACTATGAAGACAGCTCCAAACTTCAACCTTCCATTATGAACACCACTTATGCCACTCCCGGGCTCATTTATCCCACTCTGCTAGACATCTCCATTTGGAGCCCCTTCTGACCTTCCAGCACCTGGTCACTTCGCCCGGGGCTCCGCGTGCCTGCTATCTTGGACCCCTCTCTCCTTCTATCTCCCACTCCATCACTCACTAAGTTCTCTTTCCTGAGCACAGGGAGCTTCCGCCTGTGCCTTTAACTTGGGCTTTTGCTTTGACCATAGCTGCCCTGCTGCTCCTCCTGCATGAATTTCACCCCCTTCATCAAGGGCCAACACACATTTTTTGTAAAGGGCCAGATAAATAGTTTAGGCTTTGGAGGCCACACAGCCTCTGTGTCAACTACTCAGCACTGGCATTGGAGCACAAAAGCAGCCATAGACGATGCATAAACAAAAGGCTGTTGCAATAGAATGTTTTAAACAGAAACAGGCAGTGAGCTGAATTTTGCCCGAGGACCACAGTTTGAGGACCCCCACCTTAGATGACTGCCAGAGTAGTTTACAAAAAATACAAATAGGAACATGCCAGCCTTCTGCCTAAATTTTCCAAGACTCCCACTGCCCCCCAGGATAAGTTCCAGGATTCTTGGCAGGACATACAGGATCTCTGTGTCTCCTCTCCTTGCCTGTTCCTACAACTCTTAGCACTGCACGTTCAACAATCAATGACATGATGCTTCTCAGAAATACCAGCCTCTCATGATATGATTTGCACATGATTGGGTCCTCTTCCTGAGATGTCTCCACTGTCACCTGACAAACTCTTGTCTGTCCTTCAAACCCACAACCAATGTCTCTTCCCTGAAACCCTCCTTGACCTGAATTCTGAACAAAGTCAGGCCAGTTTCTCTATCCCCAAGGAACTTTACATACGTCTATAGCCCACATGACATTGGACTGTCATGTGTCTCCCACTACCACCAGCTCCACTGGACCCCTCTGAGGGTAAAGGCTGTGTTTTGTACATCTTTGTATTCTCTGGATCTAGCAAACTATCTAGCACACCGCTAGGTCAGAGCAACTACTTGTTTCATTCATTAGTAAAAAACAAAAACAAAAAAAAATCATAAATATTCCGATTTGGTGTTCATTTGACCTTGTAAAACTTAAAAGAAATATGAATTCTCTCAACATTCTAACGACTGTGGTTATACCAATGATTTAAATTCAACACTTGGTATTAAAAATTGTCCAAATATCAGAATGCACTGTTCTTTCTTGGGATAGTATAATTCAAAATTTCCCCTTTTAAAAGAGATGTACTTTAAAACTGCTACTTAGCAGTTTTCAATTAACTGCTCAAACAATGCTGAATATGTTACATCCTTTTGCAGAAAGCTTAAATCCTCAAGCAATTAGTCTGTCCTACCAAATACAGGCATACCTCGTTTTATTGTGTGTCACTTTATTCCACATCAGCTTTATTGTACTTTTTATAAAGTAAAGGCCCTCCACCAGCAAAAATATTACAACTCATTGAAGGCTTAGATGATGGTTTGCATTATTTAGTAATAAAGTATTTTTGAATTAAAGTATGTACATTGTTTTTTAGATATAATGCTATTGTACACTTACCAGACTATAGTAGAGTGTAAAAATAACTTTTATATGGACATAACTTTTATATGCACTGGGAAGCCAACAAACTCATGTGACTCACTTTTCTATAGTTGTATTGCAGTGTTCTAGAACCAAACCCACGATATCGCTGAGGCACACCTGTGTAACCTCAGTCACCAAAGTGCCCGCATCAGGCAAACCTTCACAGAGCAGGAAAAATTCCTGTTTTCCAGAAGTTGAATAGAGCCTGAGGCCAGAGGATACATAAGCTTGTAAGTAAAAACTATAAAAAATCTTTCACTTATCAAGCTGGCAAAACTTTAAAAGATTATATTCAGTTTTTGGCAAAGACAAAAGGAAATGAATACCTATACACACTGATGGGAAATGTAAATTATACCATTCTTTTGGGAGAGTGATTTGGAAGCACTTTCTAATCCTAAAATGCACACCCTCTTAAACTCAGTGATCACTTTCAAGAGTTTAACCTATGGGAGGGTTCACCAGCTCTGTGTGCAAGGATGCCCGGTCCAGCAGTGTTTCTAGCATTCCAAACTGGGAAATGATGACTGAAATCCTGGTCCAGCGATGTGCTCCACAAACTCCATACTCTGTGTCCGCTGCCTTCCTAACAGCCCACTTCGGTGTCTAGTAGACATTTCAGACTCATTAAACCCAAAACAAAACTCCAGATAACCAACCAAAAGATGACACAGCCCCAGCTTTCTCCATTCATCAAATGGCAGCTTCATCCTTCCAGTTGTTCAGGTTTAAAAACACCTGGAGTTATTCGTAACTCCTCTCTTTTTCACACCCCTCATCTCATGCATCAGACAATTCTTGTAGGCATATTTTCAAAATATATTTATCACCTCTACCATGACTACTCTGGTCTAGCCACCATCATCTTGCAGCAGGATTTCAATCACAGCTTCCTAACTCTTCTATGTGTCCACCCCTCCATACATCCTTAATGTATTACCTGTGTAACTTCTCAAATGTTAATTGAGGCATGTCACTGTTCCAATCAAGTCCTTGCAATGGCTTTCATTTCACTCCGAGTAAAGTGGTTAAAATGGTCTCAAATGCTTGGCATAATTTGTCCACTCTCTCTTCCACTCTGACCTCCGTTCATAGTTCTACCATTGCTCTCTCTAGTTCAGCCACTATAGCCTCCTTGTGGTTCTGCAGACAATGCAGGCAACACTTCTGCCACAGGGCCTTTGCTCAAGGCCTGTGTGCTTCTGCCACAGGACATTTGTATTTCATCCAGGTACACACATGGCTCCTTCCTTTACTCATTCAAGTCTCTGCTGCAATGCCACTTTCCCTATGAGGTCTACCCTGACAACCCTATTTAAAATTGCAATATACCCACCTCCACAGTCTGGACCACCTTACTCTATTCTGCTTCCCCCTCCCCATATCACTTATCTCCATCTAACATAGAAAATAATTTACTTATTTAATACATCTACTGATTATCTATTTCATGAGGAGAGCATAAACCCCATGTGGGATCTTTATCTGTTTTGGTTAATACTATCCCAAGTACCTGGAACAGTTCCTAGCACATAAAGTTTGCTAAAAAAAAAAAAAAAAAAAATGCTGAATGAGTAAATATATCTTAGAAGTTCTGTGAGAACAAAATGAACCAGCCCTAACAAACAACCACTAATCAATGTAGATTCCAGTTATTACTAGAAAGAATGAAGTAGGCATACACGTAGTGTGGAAAGCTGCCCATACGTAATGGCAATAAGAAAAACCAAGCTGGACACATGTGCAAAGATGGCTATTGTAGCATTGCTAGTAAAACTGAGAAAAATGAAAATAATCTAATCTGCCATCTCTCCATTCAGTCAATGATGAATTCAATTATACAAACCCTCACACCCATGCTTTGGACACCAGGTAGTTGTCACCAAGAATTAGGAATATTTGTATTCTCATATTAAGATGTAAGTTTTGGTGGGGAAAAAAAAGTGGCTTATTGACTAAACAGGATGTAGACTGTGATACCATTTTATTTGAAAGAAAAAGAAAGCTGTGAGTATATGTTAACACTGAAAGTTTTGGAGGGAAACCAAATTAAATATATACGTAATTGTTACTTTTAAGAAGTGCTGGCTAGTGCATAATTTTAAACTGTATTGTTCCATCATGATTGACCCCTTTCCTTTGCAAGCAATCAAGCAAACATCAGTTTTGCCAACCACAGTAATTTTTAGGAACAAACGTCTCACAGCTAAAAGATTCCATTTTAACTAATCACTTCCACCTTATTCCCCCATTCCCTGATCTTCTTAGGACTAAATTACCATGGATTCTAATACGAGATCCAGGAGGGTAGGGGGGTTTTGTTTGCTTCATTCCCTGTGCTATCCCCCAGTTCCTAAAAACGTGCCTGACTCATGGTAGGCACTCAAATACTTAGAAGGTAAGTTAGTTCTGATATGAGATCACCTCCAGGTAAAAATATCAGTAGTGAATTAAAGGGTTCAAAAAGCTACAAAAAGGGCCGGCCCAGTTGGCACGTTGGTTAAGAGCTGGCTTTGGACGCCAGCTCTAAGCAGCAGGGCCCGGATCCCACAAGATGGCCAGTGACACTGCCCTTTACAGCTAAGATAGTGAACAACAGCTCGACCTGGAGCTGGGCTGCCATGAGTTGCCGGCAATGGCGTAGGCTGCAGCCCCTGCTGCAGTGGGCTGCCATAGGCTACCGTTGAATGGCCAGTAGCCAGCGGGAGCAACTAGCAGCGGCGTGAGCTGCCAATAGCCGCTGTAAGCGGCCATCCAGAGGCCGGCGACCGATCTGCCTCACCCGGGAAGAGCGCAATGATGATACCAACATAGGCCAGCGAAGCAATGTCCTCCACAACTAGACTGAAGAACAAAAGGACAGCAACTTGTCTGTTCCCCTTCCCCATTCCCCAACGCTGTTCCCCTCCCCCAGTTCCCCAATAAAATCTTATAAAATAAAATAAAAAAAAAACTACAAAAAGAAGTAGCAAAGGCCTCCATAAACTGGAGTATTAAGCTTCATAAAAGGGTGTTAGACGTTTTAGACCTTTTTGCCTCCCTTTCAGTTCTCTATCTACAATTATTATGTATCTTTAAAGCAACTCTCTTAGGCACTGCACCACAATTAATTTGGAAATTATGGCACTTACTGTCTTATAGGCAAGTTATTTCATATGGTTGTTGTTAAATTTGTAGATTCCCACTGATCTAATCTTTCTTGCAGCAAAGAGATATACCCAGCACGATAATTCAGACCTATGACCTTGAATCAGGAGGACAGCACCAACTTTAAAATCAATTAAACAGTGAGTGGAAATCTAAATGCTTCTCTATTGCCAATAGAACTACAGGATAAACTACCCAATTTCTGGGAAAGGACATGTGTCATTAAATACAAGGGTCTGTTTCCTGGAAAGGTCTGTTTCCTGTTTCTATTTTTAAAACAACTTTACATGGCATTGGACTTTTTGCCCTATTTTGGTAATAGCAAGTCCACTCTAGGAAATAGCTTAAACTTCTTAATGACTGGTCAAAGTTCTAGATGCATCCACTCATTCAAGTATTTACTGAACACATGTTATGTGATAAACATTCTGCTTAGAACTAGGATATGGAAAAAAATGGCAAAACCTTACAGACAAAAGTGTTAAGACTCATAAAATAAAGTGCACTGTGTTTTTATGCTGCCCTTTCAGGTCAGATAACCACAAACATTAAAACTTTAAAAATCTTTTCATGCAAGAACGTTTAGCCTACGATTCATTTTCAAGCCTAAGACTTCCCCTTTACTCTCATGTTTAAGATCTTCTCAAACATCTCAGTAAAAATTAGGTAATATTTTCCCCATTCTGTTTCAATAGGATGGCCTATTGAAACTTTAAGAGATGTCACCCACATTAGAACAAGGAATGAAAATCAGCAACAGCAGCTCAAGGGCTGTATCAGGAAAAGGAAAAGAAACACAGTAGATATCTAGATAGCATTCAGGCATCAGCTCACTAGACTATTGAGGAGTGAACGGATTTAGTACCATCGTTATCATTTTGGAACCACATGTTACACAGGTTTACCAATGAAAAATGGCACATCACACTATCCACAGGCATAATGTAGAATCTGACAATGGCAGAAACTTGTCGTCAAGACCTGGTAAGCCAAGGAAGACCAGCAAGATCATTGTACTTGGTGTTTGTAACACTCAAAAGCCTAAAAGTCACCCAGAGCTGGATTGCAGTCAGACCCAATCATCAGCAGAGTTACTGAATTAATGGCTGGCATTACTGCCTTCTCTTCCCACTAGATTCTCAAAATATGCTATGACAGTTTTTCTGGTGCCAGAGGGTGTCAGTATGACTGCAAGGGATGTGCTTACATTCAAATATTTGGGGTCTGATTATCAACATAAGAAACATTGTTTCAAAAGAAGAAACAAACATGCTGACAAATTGGTGATTACCAAACTAACTGGATTCTGCCACAAAAACAGTTATATAGAAAAAAATGTGGAGCGTTTTGACCAGGGTAGAGAGACTCTTTGGATTTAACTTTTCTATTACTATCATTTCTATATTTACTTTTGACTTTAGAAATCCTTTTACCTTTAGTTATAGGTGTCTCCCAAATTCTTTTCCCTACAGCAACTCAAATAAGCCAACCTCAGAAAAACACATGGGTCTATCTAGTTATTGGCATCAGTAAATGGGCACTCACAGTTGGTATCTCATCAACTGATTTATACAACATGGAATAGGGTCAAACAGAAATTACAATTCAATTTTGCAATAACAGGTGTCAATGAATTGTGCTGGTTGGCTCCTTTGTGACTATGGAGCTTTCTCCTTTTCCTCTCTTTTCCTCTACTCACATCCATATGACAAGAGTGAATGGAAAACAAGGGAGAGAGGAGGAGTATGGGCAGAAGCCTCTGCTAGATGTGTCTGAGTAATATCAGCTATAGCCATGACTCACGGTGCCTTTAACACATGGGTATAGTTTGTTCTTATACATAAGAATGTCAAAGATCCACAGTTGGTTATCACAAAACTGTCCTAGGTATTGGGGGAAAGTACAGTGGCTCAAGGAGATCCTTTTTGTTAATGAAACTGTTGTCTGCAAATTTTTAGAGAACCTGGGTCCAGCAGACACATATGGGGCACATTACAAATTGCTTCTTCTAGCCACAGTTAATTTAAAAGGCAGTGAGTCTCTGAGTTCCCCTGGGGGAGGTCTCACAATAAACACAACTGCCAAAGCATTTTTACTCGGCAAGGAGTAGCAGGTAAGACTCAGGTTAAAGGTAATAATAGGTCCATTCAACAGCCATAATTAAGTGAAAAGAACAACAAATTGACCCTATACCTCTGTATCACAAGCAGAACAAATGCAAACATGAAAACCCAAACATTTTTTTTTTTAAATGCTGCTACAGAAATACAGCTGGAAATATGCAGCTTAAGAAAGCACACAGCCATGCCAATAAATGGATAACTTACATGATTTAAGCTGGTGGGGTGGGGGTGGGAGGATTACAGACCAGTGTCCCCAGCAGGGATCCTTTCCCTGGCCCATCCCCTTACCCAAAACCTTGACAGGAAAGGTGTTGGGAGTCCCTAGCACAAGGCTTCTGTTTGCTCAGTTGAGAAATGGAGGAATCAAGTCTCTGTTGACACCATTAATCTGCTAAAGCTTTCAAAGGCACTAAAATTCACTGGCAAGTGATGAGTTGTGTCTTGTTGACTAGTTACAGTGCAAGTTAAATCATGAAAAGACCTAAGAGCATATCCAATCAATACTTGAGAGCTTCCAAAGTTATCATAAAACACCAATTTTTCAGCCTCACAGATGATGAAAGACAAGCTATTCTCAACTAAGACATGCATATTTTCTGAGAGCCAGAAAGACAATATGTTATTCTGTGGGTTACCAAGTGCATATACATGGGTTCATGTGCATTATATATACACTCACACTTAAGTATTTTTAATATAAAATGTCATAATGCCCTTTGCAAAAGCTTCCAGTTTTATCTGAACCCCCCCCCCCAAAAAAAAAATGTCTGAACCTTTTGAAAGCACTGAATACTTGTTTCAGAGGAATTGTCAAACAAACAAACGGGCAACAACAAAACCCAGTGAGGGCTATTTGGCCAGCACACACAAGTAGTCTCGAAAATGATTCTCAGTTGACAAAGCCCTGATCATGGTAAACTCTAGGAAAGAGAAAAGGGCACTACCCACCTATTTCTTATAAATATGCTGCACATGCCCTCCAATAATTTGGCTCAGGCACAAACGCACTCCCTTTGTGTGAGTCAAAGTGTATGTACCAACACCATGGGCATGATAGCTTCCCTGCACTCAGGTATCCAGGGCAGTTAGACTCAGGACTTACAAATCCCCCAGCCTTCCTGGTTTGGCCCATTCCCTTAAAAAGAACCATAGGGACACTAGCCTCTCAGCTCCCAAGCACTCAGCAAGCCAGATTCTAGATTCCACTCTCTATTTTCTGGATGCCCACAGACATGCATATCTTACCTACATAAGACAGTGCTCTGATACACACATGTTAATCTCCAGGAAGCAAACTTAAAAAGCCTTCTGCAAGTACATTTTTGCTTTTAAAAATGGGGGAAGTGGGAAGGGGCGTGCGGATCGCTGTTCCTTCCTCCTTTATTAATTCCCGGGAGCTTGCAAAGCCCTCGAAAGTGCAAAGGCATTTGCTCGCTGCGCCTGCCCGCCGGGAGTGGCAGCGTTCCCTTTGCCCGCCTTCCCCAGCCTGGGCCCCGGAACAATGCAGCAACATGCATTTACCAACACCTGCTGGAGCCTATTAATATGCAAGGGGACGTATTGATTCACACCCCCCCTTCCTCTGCCCTCCACACTGAGCAGGCTTTCATCTCCTCCTTTACCATCCATCAGGAACTCGTTTCGCTGACTCCCTCCCCCTCCCAACCCCAGTCCCCATTCAGCCGAGCCCCTCACTCTGAAAGCCCAGGCTGACGAGCACACTTTGGAATGCACTTCATTAAAATTTAGCTGCCCCATTCCAACCTGCAATGCGGAGGAGGCAATACAAAGCGCATGCCACACTTCCTCCAGCATCCCCTTCAAAAGCCCCATTGTTTGCCAGGCATCTGCTCCAGAGCCCGGCCTCCCTACCCACTGACCCCTGATTTTCCCCCCTCCCACTCTGCCCGGCCAAACGGGCCTGCCTGGTGAATTAAAACACAGCCTTGGCCATCTGGCCCTCCCAAGCTGGCCCGACTTCTCCCAGCCCTCCTCCCTGGTCCACACACCACGGCATCTTCACCTCCATGGATGCTCCCACAACCCAAGCGCAAACCTCGGGCGGCAGGGCGCCTCTGCCGCTGTCTGCCTGTCCCCAGCCTTCCTCCCGTGGCGGAGCGTTCGAATCCAGAGGTGGGCAGGGGGCGGCGGGTGACGGCAAGAGAGAGACCATGAATCACGGTACTTGCCTGCAAACCCCAGCCCAATCGCCAAGATTAATCCTTCCCTTTGTGAGCCTGAAAGAGCCTTCCACCACGCCGGTCTTGGCTCCGCAGCGGCTGTGAAGAGAGGGGGTGGGGTGGGGGTGGGATCCGAACCCCTTCCTAGGCGAGCTGGGGGCGCCTCGGCCACCTGACCACAGAGCGATTTTGCGAGGGAAGAAGGCGCTGGTGGCAGGAGCAGCTGACGGTGCGAGAAGGGAGAGAAGATGCCCAAGCTTGCGCCTTTTATATTACTGGCGACATTTCTAACACATGACAACAATTTCCATCTGTATTTAAGCCGCGAGTGTGAAAAAAGAGCATTACATCACAGAGCCCGGGTTCCCAGAGGCTGCCGGATATCTAGGCCAGCGGGATTAGGGCCGCACCTGCAGGGCAGGCGGGAGCCAAGGGGGCGGGCACTACTTCTCCCGCCGGCATGTAAGGTCTCCATGGAGTGCGTGGTCCTGGGGGGACGCCCTGGCCAAAGAAAGGTGGGAAATGGGGCTGCTCTGCTAGCAAGATGCAGGAGGTTGGATGGATGGAGGTGGGGACTCCCTTGGTTAGGGGTGCCACCCTGACTTCACAAGAGCCTGGGGCAGAAGGCTTCCAGGTGTGATCCTAGAGGACCCACTTCTGCCCTGTTCTCCAACTCTGGAGGGGATTTCAAAGGCAATAACGCTCAGGTTTGTTATTTGCTTGGAGTTAAGATAAAGGTGGCTGGAGAGGCTTAGAATATTAATTGAAGAATCCACTTTGAAGGAACAGACACTTGAAGAATTAAGGACAGGGCCGGCCGAGTGGAGTGGTGGTTGGGCGCTGGCTTGGGAAGCCAGCGGCCCCGGTTCGGATCCCACATGTGAGGGCCAGTGATGCTGCCCTTAAAAAAAAAAAAATGAATTAAGAGTAGATAGAGTCTGGTCCAGAATCAAGCTGTTTCCCCACTGCTTATCTCTTTATCCAAGCCCACTCTCTAAATGAACTGTAAGAGCCCAGGGGTACTGTCTCCATTTTGTATCTCATGAGACCTGTCTCCCTACTCCTCACCCTTCTTTGTGAGAAAACTTGATTAAGAGACCTCTGGCTTTGGAGAGGTAAGCTCTCTATTGCCACGTGGTCGGTCCTTGGCGACTGCTGAAGCCACTCCTTGTGGTAAGGCAGAGAGAATGCCCACAGACTGTCAGGGAGGAAGTCAGCCCACTGTCTGCCTTCCTCTAAGCCAGGCATTACAGAGCCATGTGCAACCATCCTCCAGGAAGTCACTACTGCAGTTCCAACAGAAGAAAGTAAAGGGGCTGGATGAGGCTCTGAGGTGAAGAATGGTAAGAAAATAGGGCAGGAGGAAAGCAGAAGCAAGGGACCTTTCTCCTTGTGGGGGAAGGGAGGAGAAGGGCAATACAAAACCTAGATTCAAAATGGGTGATGGCCCTGTTTTCTTATGATTGGAAGGTAGTCTTCAGGATGGGAGCAGAATGGTCTAGGACAGCAGAGCCATTCAGCTAACCAGGTAACAGATCTTTCCCTCCAACGCAGTATCAGCTGGATCTTAGAGCAGATGAGAAAACAAAATTTGTTCCTACACATTTGTTACTCATGAACAGTCACTGTGTGCCTATATGTCTGACTGTCTGTTCCCTGAACAACCCAGGGTGTGGAAGGACTGCATTCCTAATGCTCCCTGTCCTCCGGGTGCTCATGATGGTCTAAAGACTCAACTTCACAGTCAGACTCACTGAGCTCCAGCCCCTTCTCTCTGCTTTCCTGCTGCGTGACTGTGGGTAAGTCACCTGCCAGCTCTGCACCTGTTTCTCCATGAATAAAAGATGGAACAGAAATGACTACTTGTTGTGAGGATAACACACACCAAGTGCCTGGCACAGTTCACCATACATAAAAGGTGCTCACCTGCTGTTACTATCATTATTATTATGACTTTATCTCTGTGTGGAGTATCTCCACACCGTGCAAGTCCCCGTCCTGTACTTCTGCAGGACACCTGCAAACTGCTACAGGTCCCAGGGTTTCAGTAAGCAAAATGCACAGCAGCAGCCCGGGTATCATCCAACCTGCCAGTAAAAGGGAAGGAGATGCCTTCGAATAAAGTTTCCTGTGCTTCATTCTTGTTTCACATCTACTTTTAGAAAGGGGAAAAAGCCTTGAGAGCTGAGCACGAAGTACTCGCTCGTATTTTTCGTTTGTTTGACAGAAACCATAAACTTAAGGGAGTTCTGTCTTATCAACCAATGTACATGATACATGCGAATATTTACATCATGTCCCCTCTGCTGCATCCTCATCATCATCATCATCATCATCATCATCAAAAAAAAGCATATTCTACTTAAAACTTTCGAAAATCTTTAGCCACAACCTAATGCTAAAAAGAGGAATTTGTATTTTATTAGTTTTCCACAAGAAAATGATTGTGTAGTATAAATTAATTACCTTTTTGCAAGGAAGCTGCACAGAGACCACACTGACAAGAACAAAAACACAAAAGCCATTTTCTTTATGAAAAGAAGGAAACTTTTATTTGGTAAGTATTCAAGAATGCAGCTTTCCAATCTTCAATAGGGGGAGAAAAATAGCCCTCATTTGGTTTGGAAATATCCCTAACAATAACAAATTATTTTCTGTCCAAGCTCCAAATGCCAGGTTTCTCTATGCATAAGTAAAGCACAAGTAAAAGACTTCCTGAAAGTCTACTTGGTTTTTTTTCAGAGTACACACTTGATTAAAAAAACTGAGCTTCTCTGAGCTTGTGTGGTCTTCAGCATCAGTCAGGAGACATGCTGGACTGCACTTCTGATGCTCTGTTGTCACACACAAAAAATAAAACCCAATAGGTCCTGGGCTAGCATTCCTCCAAGGGTGTCTGACCTCTAAACCTGAAGGTCGAGCTATGCAGTGTCTTGAGGGCACAGTTCAGAGTGGCAGGGAAGTGGAGATACTTCTTTACTATTATAACAATTTTTAACAACTGTGAGAAAACGGCCAAGAATTTCCCTCACTGACCACGTCAGAGAAATGATTAGGAATCAGACCAATTAAATGTTGTGGAAATGTGATCGCTTGTATGAGGCTGGTTCAAAACCCATCCCAGTCTCTTTCTTGGTAGGAATGATAGGGTAAGACACTTTACCAGGCAACACCTCTACTTTCTCACCTGGAATAAAGAGTTCCTTCCTCATAGGATTGTTATGAAAACTGAGTGAATACAGGGCAAAGCACCTAGATGAGTGCCTGGCACAGAGAAAAGTGCTCAGTGAAGGTTGGTCTTTATTTGCCATGTCAACCAGTCTTTATTACCATGTCAACCACTTCTAACACTTAAGTGTGCATTTCTTCTAAAAGCTTGCTCTGTGTGTGTCATTCCACAAATGTGTACTGAACATACACCAAGTACATTGCACCGTTAGATGTAACAAAGAGGTATGGTACATCTACAGGGCTGGAAAAAAGGTTTTACTGTTATTTTTAATACAAATATCCTTTCAATAAAGTTATGTTGAACTGACACAATACAGGTCATGTTCACAAAATAAAATGCAATAAAAATAGACATTAACAGAAAAAAGAAGGCAACATTAACATAATAAAATAATAAAATAAAGTCTGTGGGATGTCAAGTGTATTCCTACACAGAAGAAAATTATAGCATTAAATGCATTTAGTAGAGAATAAGCTATACAAATAAAAATGAAATAAACTTTTTATAAAAGTAGAAAATTCAACATATAGAGTTGGGGCAACTGGATATCAACATGCAAAAGAATGAAGTTGAACCTGTACCTCACACCATACACAAAGAATAACTCAAAATGGATCATAAACCCAAGTGTAAGACCTAAAACTATAAAACTCTTAGACGAAAACATAGGAGTAAGTCTTTATGACCTTGGGCTACACAATGACATCAAAAGTACAAACAACAAATGAAAAACCAGATAAATTAAACTACATCAAAATTAAAAAGTTTTGTGCAGAAAATAATACTTCCAATTGTGAAAAGCCAATCCACAGAGTGGAAGAAAATGTGAATCATATATCTGATAAGAGACATGTATCTAGAATATATAAAGAACCCCTACAATTCAACAATAAAAGGACAAATAATCCAATATAAAAATAGGCAAATGAATAGATATTTCTCCAAATATGATACGCAGGGGGACAATAAGCATATGAAAAGATGCACAATATCATTAGTCATTAAGGAAATGCAAATCAAAACCACAATAAGATACTTCATATCCAGTAGGATGGCTATGATTAAAGAGTCAAGTATTGGTCAGAATGTAGAAAACTGGAACTCTCATCCATAGGAATGTAATGGAAAACAGTTTGGCAATTCCTCAGAAAGTTAAACAGAGTTACAATATAACCCAGCATTTGTACTCTGAGGAATATGCCCATGAGAAATAAAAACATACATCTACACAAAAATTTGTGCACAAATGTTCATAGCAACATTATACATAATGGCCCCAAAATGGGGAAAAAAACCAATGTCCATCAACTGCCAAATGAATAAATAAAATGTTATATCCAATACAATGGACTATTATTCAGTCATAAAAACAAATGAAGTACTGACACATGCTACAACATGGATGAACCTTGAAAGCATTATGCTAAGTAAAAGAAGCCAGACACAAAATATTACATATTACATGATTCCATTTATATGAAATGTCTGGAGTAGGCAAATTTGCAAAAACAGAAAGTAGATTCATGATTACCTAACGCTGTGGGAGTTGGAGAGAAACATAGTATAATAGTTAATAGGAATGTTTTTTTGGGGAGTGGTAAAAATTTTCTAAAATTAGATGACAGTTGTACAATCTTTTGAATATAATAAAAAACACTGTTTTTTTAAATGTGTGAATTATATAGTATGTGAATTATATTTCAATAAAGTTGTTTTTAAAATGTAGAAACAAGGAATAATGAAATTAAGGTATTAACAGAAATACAGATAGGAAACTGTAGGCAGTAAAGAAAAAAATGCAAGAGAAAAAGTTTTTATGAAAGGACTAATAAAATTGAAAATCCTTTTGCAACTATGACCCTGAGTGGATGGAGAAAAAAAATCACAAATAATCAATTTTAGGAACAAATAAAAATCATTACAAATATAGAAGATGTTTATATACTGATTAATTTCAAAATCTAGAACAAGTGGATCATTTTCTAGGATAAATTAATGAAACCATCTCAAGAAGCAGAAATCCTCAGTAGAGCAATGATTATAACTAAAATAAAAGAATTAGAGAATTATCTCCTCCCTCCCTTTTCCAGTTCCTATGAAGGAAGAGAGAGAGAGAGAGAGAGAGAGAGAGAGAGAGAGAGAGAGAGAGAGAGAGAGAGAGAGAAGAAAAGAAAAAAACATGTCCTATGACAAGATGTTTTATGAACAAGACTTCAAATAGAGTGTGGCACTCTTTATGTTAATCCAAACACACACTCTCTCTCTACTATACGTTACCTGTTTTTTATGAGTTCATACATATTTATGAATGATTCAAAAAGATCTCAGAGGAATATGTAAAATGATGATCTATGGTTACCACTGAGGAAGACAAAAGAAAACAGCTTTAGGGTGGGATTGTCAAACGGGATGTTGAAATTCACTGTAATGCTTTTATTTTTAATTTTAAGATTGTACGTTGCTTACGTAATAGAAAAAATAATTTGACATTTGAAATGAAAAAAATAAGTTATTCACTGGAGACTTGGATTAAATTTTCTATCTGGTTGACTGAACCATGGAGTGTAGTTAAGAGGGAGGCATTATTGCCACCTACTGGCCACTTATTCTTATTGCAGGCAAAAGCCCTAAAGAACTAAAAGTCTCCTAAATGATGAATTTGCAAGCCTAAATATAAAGCCAAAGCAGAAGTAACAACTAGTATCAACAGCTTTGCAGTTTTTATAAAAACCTAGTTTTCTTTTGTTTTAATATATCATTAATTATAAGATACATCTTTGATTAAGAGATTTTCAAGGTGGGGGTACTACCACATTAAATATATATATCTAAGTTCAACAACATCCAAGTTCAGAAAAATATATGTATCTGAGAATCAAGAAATATGGTGTATGACCAAAAGAGACACTGATAAAAATGAAAACCACTCTTCCAATGATAACATTTTAAGCTGTGTTGTTTAGATCCTACAGCGAAGTTCTACCTCGGAAATGATGTTTAGTTAGAAATTCATATTTGTTTATAGTGATTATTTAAGTAACAACAAATATTTTTGGTTATTAAGGGAAATATTGTTGGTTAGGAATAAAAGCAAAAGTGCCTAAATATAATAGTGCTTTTTAAATTGACCAAGGGGACTAAATGCAAGATTAACATATAACAGAGGAATGATTCAGGGAGTTGGCTATTGTTGATTTTGATTTTCATGGCTTATGGAATATAATGACTTTTATCTGTCAAAGATAAATGATGAATCACCTCACTTTGGGTATTTAAAGAGATGGGTATTTTCCTTATAATAACCTTTGATTTTCATCATTAAAAAAAAAAAAAAAAGACCTGCTTGAGATGCTGTTTTCCAGGTGAATTTTAACTCGAATTGCAGTGAACATGTGAAGAAGTAACCCCTTTAAGAAGAAATAACTCCATTGACAATTCTCTGGCTTTTCTTAGTCATTTGGGGAACCAAACAGCAAACACGAAGTAAAAGAATTTCCGTGGCTGTAAATTTCAACAAGTAATGGAAATAGAACAGACATGAAATATATACCTTAAAGTGTCACTATTAAAGCATTACTTCTCTTCAACGTTGACCATCTTCATGAATGGTACTCAAATCAGTTTTTTACATGTTTCCCAAGAAAATGCAGGAAAAGCAAGCTTCTATTATGCCCAAAAATGGCTCCTGGGATGCAAACATACTATTTAAGATAGCTAATGAGAGAAGAATGATTTCGCAATGGTACGTACCATCAAAGATGAAAGTTCCAAGAACTTCAAACTTTTATTGCGAAAGGGACACTGTCAAAGCTGACCCTTCGTATTTGTATGACTAGATCTCTCTACAAATGACCTGTTTTACAAGACAACATCCCTCTGCCCTTAAAACTGTGCAACCTACATTGAACCCACAGTATCATCTTTTTGTATTTGACTCTCGCTGGTGTCAGGACATAAATTAGGATTCCCAATGGTATAGTCATCATGGACACGTTAGAACTCTATATACTAGCCAATTGAGCTTCTGAATAAATTGGTCACAATGAATAAATAACAGGGGCATGAAATACAGATTTGATACTTGCCAGGAATGTGATGTAAAAGGCACCTGTGTTTTTTAGGGGCCATCACCACCCAAGGGAGTGCCCCTCTTCTTGCAGACACACCAGACTCGGGGATGAAAAACACAGGAGTTGGTGATAAAAGAAAAACTAGCCCTTGCAGTCCAAGTAGATGCTTCCAGGGTGCCTGTCCTACCTTTAGAGTATGCTAAAGAGCTTTTAGCAGATCAGAGTTAATGAGGGGAAAGAACAAATAAGTCCACCAGACGCACTTGCCATTTGAATGTACCCATCAGTGTGCTTTGTGCAGGTAAATGATAAATGGTCCAACTCAGCCTCCATGGTGTGTTAGTTATACAGCAGGCTGATCTTCGTTGTAAGTGCTCTGATAAACACCAAGCATTTGGGAGGCAGAATTAGGCCAATCTCTGCAATAAACCTATTTTTACCCATGACAGAGATGAGTTGTAGCAAGTCCTACCGCATAGCAGGGTGGTCACACTGAAAAGACCCCTTCCTCCTCCTCTGCTACACTCCACTCTGCTCACTACGTAGTTGTCACGGAAATTGACATGGAATGTGCAGTTCTACTCATCAGATACATGGATATATTTCTGCAGCTTTAACACCTACTGTGTGCCAGGACCTCTCTTGGTGCTTCTCATACATTATGTAACATAACTTTCACCACAATTTTATGGGGATGATACTATTGTCTCGATTTTATAAATTAGGAAACCTCAGCAAAGTAACTTTTCAAGATCACAAAGCCAGAGAATGGAGGGACAGTGGGTTAGACACGGTTCTGTCCATATCCAAAGCCCATGTTTACTCAGCGACCAGAACACTGTGCCTCTCAGTGCCCTGAAAGCTGAAGGAGGCTGCTTCTCCAGGTAGTCCCCGTGAAATCCAGGTTCTAGGCAATGCCAATACGGGTGCTTTAAGGCAAGTGTCAACAACTGCCTGTGCCACTATGACTGTTTTCCATTCTGACTTCTATGTACTTTAGACATCCATAATCAATGACAGTAACATAACTCACTGTAATATGGTTTGGGATACCCAGGTCATCTCCAACGTACATGAATCTAGTGTACAAATGGACATCCCACACTGGGTCCTCTCAGAGCAGAGGACTCTGTGCTCCTTTTTGACCTGTCCACCTCCTGGGCAGGTCACATTAGTCTCTGAAACTGCCACTGTCTCTGCCCATGAAGCAGCTTTTCCCTGTACTGGCAACACGTGTGTTAAGAGAAGTGGCACATTCAGCACCTTTACTATCATCACCAGCCAGCATTATCACCATGATCACCCCAGCACGCCCCAGATGAAAAGTGCTTACAGGAGACCCAGACTGTGCATGTGAGGCCTCATGACAACCCTTTTAAGGGAGGTGTCACTACTCCTATTTTGCAAATGAGGAAACTAAGTCTCCAAGAAGCTAACTGACAAGGGAGGAAGAGAAAATTAAAAAGGCATGTTCCCCATCACTACCCAGGATCCTACATCAACATTGTATCTTATTCTTTCCTTTTCAAAAATTCTCTTTTGGTTCTCATTGGTCTCTGTTGCAAAGACAAATTTCTTATGAGAATAGATATGAATTCTAGTGTTCCTTTGTAAGAAATCCGTCACTCTCGCCTACTGTGTATTGTATACATGGCACTGTCTTTCCTTTTGTACTATAAGTATAAAAAGAAGCAGAGGGCATAGAGAAAGAGAAGGAAGAAAAAAATATTAGAATATCTTAATATGATGTTCATTTACTATCAGAACACATTTATTTTTCAATCTAGATACCAGTCATCCATGCCTTCCTTGTGCTTAGAACTATGCTTAGGGATTAGCATGTGTTTTCTCATATCATTCTTATCACAATCTATAAAGCAGGTATTACCAACCAGCCCCATCCTATAGATGAAGCTCAAAAAGTTAGGCAACCTGTCAAACACAGCAAATTTAAAACCCAGCTCTTTATACAAATCAGCAAGAAAAAGACAAACAACCCAATTTAAAAAAAAAAGGGAAAACACTTGAACAGGAACTTCACAAAAGAGGATATCCAAATAGACAATAAGCATTTGTAAAGGTGCTCAATATCATTGTGCATCAGGAAAATGCAAATTAAAATCACAATGAGAAACCATTGTCCACCAGGATGACAGAATATCAAAAACTGACAATAGCATATGTTGGTGAGGATGAGGAGCAATTGGAACTCTCACACAGTATAATGTGAGTGCAATGGGTAATTGCTTTGGAAACTGTTTGGCAATATTTGTTGCAGCTCAACACACATCTGCATTGTGATCTGGCAATCCTGCTCCTAGGCGGAATTGAGTATGTGTCCACTTGTGTAAGAATGCTGCCAGCAGGAGCTGAAGACTGGAGATAATTCAAATCAGCAGAAAAATGGATAAATAGATCATGGTATATTCATATAATGCAAGACTACCGGCAATAAAAAAAAAATCAAACTTCCCCTACATGCAAACAATATGGATGGAGCTCATAGAAGTAATGTTAGCTAAAGGAGTTAGAACAAAAGAATACCTATTGTATGATTCCGCTTTATATGAACCTCAAGAACAGGCAAGATTAAACTAGGGTGCTAAGTCAGAACCACAGTTACCTCTGGGAGGGAGAAGTGTTTCATGGGAGCAGACATGAGGGAGCCTGCTAGAAGGCTCAAAGTGTTCTGTATATTGATCTGGGTAATGGTCACATAGATGGATGTGTGCGTGTAAATGGGGGTACACGTGTGTAAGTGTGTGTAAAAATGCATCAAGTGCTGCATTAAAGATTTATATAATTTATTATATATGTTTGATACCTTAAATGTTTTTTTAAAAAAACTCTGTTAGAACCCAAATATGCCTAGCTCCAGGAACAAGGAGAAGGAATAGACGAGTTTTGTGGTGGAAGGAAAGGAAGAGAGAGGGAGAAGCAAATGGGGGGAGGGGCAGAGAGTGGAGGGAAGAAAACACAGAGGAAGGGACAGAGAAAGATCATGGGCCAGGCTAGGCCACACCCCTACAGCATATAATATGAATTCAGAATGAGTGTTATATCAACAAGTTGGGTTTTTTCAACTACTCAGTGTTCCTTAGACGTAACATATTTTTAGTTATATATGTCCGACAGTGTGTTTCTCAGTTGGTAAATTATCCACATCTACAGAGAATTGAGAAGATACAGAATTCCCCCACAGGACCCCAGACAGCGGGGGCGTGCATACGGTGTCTAACTCTAGCATGACGAAGGAAGCTAGATGCCCACCTTTCAGCAGGTGGCCTGCGGGAGGGCTAGACTGAGCAGCAAACATGAAACAATCAGGCCTGTATTAGCCACAAGTTTCTATCCCCTGGAGAAACAGCTAGGAGAGCTGGGTCAAATGATCTTCTTGTAGATCCCCAGAATTAGCTATAGTCAAGCAGGCAGGAGTGTCAGAGCTTACAGAATTTCAGTCCACCTGACGCTTTTATACGATGTCTTGTTTCCCAGGCATAGCATATGTGTAAATTATATTTTATCTACAACTCAGGTAACATTTTTTTTCTTCAAAATTCCACTGAAATAGATGTGGTGTCCCCCCCGCCCCCATTACAAATTAAGTGAAGTTGGGGCTGCAAAACCATTTAGAGATGGAAATAAGATATGTGCATCCCTCAAATCAATTGATGACAAAAACAGAGAATACAGCTGTTGTAACTCCTGGCAATCCTATAAGGCCTGTTTGTAATGATTTTGTCACATGAGATGGGGAAAGAGAAAAATGTCAAGTGCATTTATGTACAGCAACTACAATTAGAAATCCAAAGTAATAAATCTTTTTCAGGTCAGCAGCTTGTTGACCTTGAAAATGACTTCATTTCTAGTATAACAAAATTTTGTCTCACTGTTCAAAGCAATGCATTTAAGACCACAGTATGGCCCCACTTCTAACAGGCAGGTCATGAGGATAGAGACGCCCCAACTAGAAATATGGCAACCTCAGAAGAAATGGTCCAAGGAATAAAGAGTTTTCCTTCTGATGACAGGAGTGATGAGAAATGCAACAAGAAAGCTGGGCCCTGGGGAAACTGGGGTTCTTGGGAGGGCCCATCTTGCTTTCTTAGGTAGCTCTAGTCTGTCACTTACCCTATTTAGATTTTTTCCATTGACAAGCACCTGAAGCTGGATCTGAAATAGCCAAGCCTTCCTTCAAAGGTGTCACCCCACAGCATCCCCTACCTATCAAGGTTGGCAAGGACAGGAAGGGGTAAAGTCATTTGACGCAGCTCTCCTAGTCAAAAAGGGCCTCAAATTTAGACTTTTGTTCTTTCCAAAAAGTCATGTCTACAGTTGTAAGGATACACCAAAAGACAGAGATGATATGTCTATTACCAGACTATACTGACTTCAGTGTACTGAGTTAATGTTTTATACATCTTGCCATTAGGGAATAGTACAATTATAATGCATTGCTACATGTATGTTAAAAGCATTAAATGTAAGCATTAACACCATGTCCTAACTTTGCTGTTGCATTGGTTTTTGTTGTTACTGTTTTTAAACATTTCAAGAGACTCAAAAACATAAGTGGTTTCTCAATCTTCGGATGTCCTAAGAAGCAAGCGCCGTCGGAAGGAATACGTTCGAAGATGAGGGTGCTTCATGTATCTATTATGCCGCTAATAAACAGATTCCTTTTTCAAGATGAAACCAGCCTAGAGATGTTAAGTGGGGTTACTTGCCCATGTCACATATGTAGGCCTTTCCTGATTTTCCCTGGAAAAGAGGTTTTACTGCTTTATCTTGCCTCTCCTTTGGCATTTATTTTATTTCCTGATCACACTGATTTGCTGGTCTCAAGATGGAGGCTAGTGCCTGTCCTTGTACGTCATACAGTCCTGGGCTTACCCTATCATGGGGTTTACCTAACTCCATTGTGGCTGCTTCTTGTCTGTCTTCCCCACTCTACTGTAAATGCCCTGAGAGCTGGAAATATGACCTGATCCTAATGTGTAGTATTCAATACACACTTTGTGAATGGACAGATAAGTGGAATAAACGGAGAATGGCTGGGTGAGTAGATGGATCAATTGATCAATGGGAAGAAAAATGAAAGAAATAATAGTTATTACCCAATAAGATCCAATTTTAATACTGTCTCCAGCTTTTAATTAGATGCACTAATGGAGAAATTTAGTAACTGGACTGGATTGGGCTTTTAGTGTTCAAGGATCCACGGATATTATCCTTACTGGAATAAGGCACCATTTCTCCATATTTGGAGAGCGTGGTTGAGGCTGTACCTCCCAAATGGCGATTTGATTCTGTGTCTCAGGCTTTATGTCTAGCTGAGTATCTACTGTTAGAACTCAGCCACTGCACAAAGGCACACAGGGTGCTGCTCGTCACGGCCACCATTCACATAGATTCACACTAAATAGTGCCCCCTAGAGTTGTACAATGTAACGGCTTTGATGTGATCTAAGACTAGGAAGTAATTATCACAGAAAAAAATAACAGAATACACCCCACCCTCCAAAAAGGAAATATGTTTAGTTACTGATTCTTTTTCCTTGTTGTTTTTTTAAAATCTTTTCTAGAGCTATAAAATAGGTAATACGAGCCACCAGTTAAGAGTGAAATTTGAACAACATAGCACAGCTCTACCACTTATTAACTGTGACATCTTGAGTAAGTTGTTTAACCTTTTTGTTTCTTAAATGTGGTAATAGCATCTACATTACAGGACTATTGTGAGGATTAAAGGAATTATTATGCTAATACAGAATAAAACCTAGCACATGGCAAGTACTCAGTATGTTAATAATAATAATAACTATTATTATTATACTTTTATATTCACCTAGACTCTTATTAGCAGATATTTAGGATCCATTTAAAATAATTTTTCCTAACTTATTTTCTACTAAAAATAAGCCTATTACAAGTAGATGTACATAGTCTGAGCAAATAAAATGCGATTTCTAGTGAGAGCTCTAGTATCCATCTTCACTGCCCAGGTTCTAGTCCCACACCACAACTATAAGGCAAATCACTTAATGTTACTATGCCTCAGTTTCCCCATCTGTGAGAATAATAGTAGTACTTACTAAGTAGGATTTCCACATGGATTAAATGAGAAACTATAACTAAAACATGTAGCATACACTTGGCTTTCCATAAGTGTTAAGATTTTTGTTTTACTATATGCACAATGTCTTTCAGGCTAGTATCGCTGTTCTTTAATAGACAAGATATATCAAAGTGCTAACAAAAATCTCAATGATAGGCTAAAAAGACTGATATCAATAAGGGAGGGGAAACAAAAATGTAACCCTTGCACATAAACCCCTCTCCCCAAGTTATATTGGTTGCTTTTTAAAATTTTTTTCATATGGATTTATTTTGAAAATACTTTATTTGGAAATAATTTCAATTCACAGAAAGTTACAAGAATAAGAACACTACAAAGAACACTGTATACCCTTTATCCAGATTCACCTAATATTAACATTTTAAACTACTGGCGTTTCATTTGTTCTCTCTTTCTCTCTCCCCACACATAATATATTTTTAACCATTTTTAACATTTTGTAACCATTTGAAAATAAGTTGTATTTTCCATAGGGATATGTAATTGGTTAATATTAAATGCAATAGGAAACTATGTCGCTGGGTAGTTAATACGTCTACTCACATTATGGCTGAAATAACACAGTGACATTTTATTGTTTAAATTTAAGGTAATAGTTTGGGATAGCTCATTTCACATGCACTTTTGGTAAGCCCATCAAAGTATAACTGGTGAAGTATCTTTATTTGGATCTTATTATAAATGCACATAATCCACTACAGAAGTTTTATTTGTACATATTTTTATGGAACACATTTAATACAAGGAGGTTTCCTTATAAGTACGTTGTGCTTCATTCTCTTAACTTAAATGATTCTTGGGAAGGTAAAATTTAGTCAAACCATCTCTTAAAATAAATAATAGATGGTAAGGATATTGTGAAAACTTCCATGTCCCTACATAAATTGCTGTGGAAACTGCTTTATAATTGCAATAAATCTTGATGAAAAATGTCAGCTAAAATTATAAAGCAATTAAATAAATTAACATGACTGCCAAATAGATATTTTAGTATCCTACACTCAGCCAAGGACTAATCCATATTTTATTAAGACAAGGCTCTTTTTAAATTCAGTATGTTCATTTTAAAAATGGTCTTTAAGGTGACTACACCCAGAGAAATGAACCAAGAGCTTGGACTCTTGGAGGCAGTTAGAAGTGGATTTGAACCTGGGTTCCATTCATTATTAAACTGTGCATCCTTGAACAAGCCACTTACCTAAGCTCTCCACACCTCAACTGCCACACTCATAATACACGGGTGCTAACAGTATGCCTCTTGGGGATTGGAGAGGGTTAAAAGAGACAAAACTTATAAATCACTTAGCACAGTGCCTCGTACATATAGTAACCACTAGATTAATGATAGATGTTGGTTAAGCAGTGAGGTTGGTCTCACATGTTTTCATAAGAAGATTATAAATTACATCAACTCTAATTAAACTTAAATTTAAACTGTTACAGCTTTCTCTTTTTCTACACTCCTGAGAACCTTAGAATAAGGAACACCAACCAAACCATGTTTATATGAATCTATTAACAGGCACATATGAATCAAGTCCAGTGTTACAAGCTTTTAAGTTTGTAGTTTTTCTTTTTTCTTTTCCTCCAATGACTCCATCTACTCAGCAAATATACAGTTGCAATTAGGGTAATAACATATAATAAAAAACACAAAGAAAAATAACATTGGGAAATTAGCTAATGCTGGAAATAGGGCAGAGAATGCACTGTTTGAAGCATGCCTCTTATTGGCTAGAATGTCCAATTATTAACCTTCACTACGTGTTCTCGCCTAGCTTTTATGTTGAGCTGTTACTCAACAAATATTTGAAAATCAGTTTTTTAACTTACCTTGTTTCCTCCTCTCCAAAAGAATCTTATAAATGGTAAAAAAAAAAAAAAAGAAAAGAAAAAAAAAAAGAAAAGACAGAGAGAGAGAGAGACAGAGAGAATCATATAACTAAGGCCCAAAGCCTAACGAGAACTCAAAAAGAGAAAAAGGAGAATGTGGGGCTTGAGAAGTCATGTTAGAAAAGTAAAAGGAAAGGCGGCACGAAGAAAGAGGGCTGATGTAAATAAATGTCCTATGGAATGCCGTGCCCACTGCTCATAAATACCAATAATGGTGATGAGAAAATGGAGTCCCAGAATGCCTCAGTCACCTGCCCAAGTCAACAAAATCGGTAAGCGGTAACACCTGCCAGCCTTCCCCGCCCCCGTTTCTGAAAGCCTATCACACCTGAATGCTCTAGCTCTGAGAAGAACAGAAAATGTCCAATTCAGGAAATGTCTCAGCTCATACTTGCTGGAACAGGAAACTACATATGAGAAGTGATACCGCAAGCATAGGGAAAAAATCCCCATGGCACAGGCACTCCTATGTTTAAAGCATTTTTTGTGGATGCAGTGCCGGACTAAGCACGATCAGAAATACGAGCACAAATCCAAAGCACAAGAATTTATCCCTACTCATGAAACTGAGTTGGCAGAACATGCCATTATACAGGGTGTTTCTAGAAGAACCACATTTAAGCCACCTGTTAAAATATACACATTATATAGAATGGAGAACCCTATGCCACAATATGAATTGAGTCATTTCTTTGTTCCAATTTTTGGCTTTTTGAGGACATGCTGATAGGAAACCAATACAGAAAAAATAAGTCTTGATGGAGAAGGAAGGAAAGGTTAAGCGTAGGTAGTAAAGGGGTAAAAGGGGTCTCCAGATTACAGACCATGAGAAAATATAGCATTGATGGGTAAAAGGAAGGAAGAGAAAGAATCGAGAATTGATGGAGAAGTAATGAAGACAAATACTGATTGTAGGAATATTATAGGCAACAAACATTTGTGACTGAACAGGAAAGAGGCAGGGTTTAACGGTCTAATGGGCTTGAGTTCAGATCCTTAGTAGCCTGTGTGTCCTCAATGAGACCAGAGTTAGAGATTATATATATATATTCATATAAGGATCACGACAGGCCTCCTAGTACACAGGAGAGGCAAAACCGGAAGCGCCATTATTACTGTTACTAGTCACAGTCTCAGATGGGCTAGGTTTTGGAAAGGCTAAAGCGATCCTTTGTCTTAGACAGCACTTACTTGTGTTAGAGGACGAGGGCAATAGCCACAGTGAGAACGTTTCCAGCGACTTTTTATCTCATCAGTCCCAGGGATGCCTGTAGAACTGTCAAGTTCATGCATTACGACCAGAAGCATTCCACTCATGTCAAACACAACCTGAACACTGGGATGCACGTTCCAGGACAGCAGTAGTGCTCCAACACCCAGTTTTTTTTATCCTGGCCTCCTGCTGATAAACTGAACTAGTACATACCATCAACTCAAATTACAGAATGGGTTGATTCTCAGCAAGCAGTGCTGGAAAGAGTGATACTTAAGAGAAACAAATAGGTTCAAATACATTTGAAAATGGCACCTCTGCAAATGAAGACCAGGCTCACCTATGTTTAACACCACATCAAATTTAAATTTGTCTTGTAGATCAAAGAAAGTTAATCCCTTTGTAAACGCCTTTAAGTCAATGATCAGTGCCTTTTGCAAAGATTTCAATGGTCTCAGTATCAGGGAGAGCCTTGATCAACAAAGTGTTAAGCTACAGAACAAAAATGACCCTCCTTTCCTCTTTCATATGACTTCTGCTTGAAAAGATGAGTTCCTTAGAGTTGAGCCCAGAGAAGAGAGGAGGCGGGAGGGGTGTTGTTGAGCATTCCAGAGAACCAGTACTACTGGGTAAGTTGCATCTAGTTCTGACAGCAGCAGTATCATAAAAGACAAGCCCTGTCAAGTAGCGCATCTATCTTCACAGGAAAAGCACCCATTCCGAAGAAAGAATCTCACATGTTGTCATATCAGCGAGGACAAGAAGTCATAAAGCAGGAAGGCTAGCAATGCAGGAGGTAAGGCAATATCTAGACTGCAGTTAAGAGGAGCTGTGAATAGGCACCCCAGCTCCAAACTCACAGGAACCTTAACTTTTCCCCCTCTGGGCCTGGCTTAACAGCTAAGTAATCAGTGGACCCTTATCAGTCTTCCAGGAGCGCAAGCCTCTAAGCTCCCTTTTATTCCAAAACCTTTATGGCAAAAGCAGCTCTTGCTGTTTCTCCCAAATTCTAAGTAACCAAGAAAAAAATAAAATAAAACAAGAAAAACAAAGAACATCATTATCCATCTCTTCATTTGTTCATTCATTCAATAAATACTTACCCTCTGGTCCGGTCCAGGCACTCAGTTAGGTGTGGGCTGGTCACTGAGGTGGTACAGTCCCCAGCCTCAGAAGCATTAGATTCTCATAGGACAGACAGACAGACAGACAAGACGGCATGGTACATGCTTGAAGAGAGTCACAGAGGGTGGTTCTGGGAACAGTGAGGAGGGCAGTAGGTTTACCCTATGGAGGCCTTCTTGGAGGAATTGGCATCTAGGTTAAACCTTAAAAGAAGGTTGTGAACTGGTCACATTGAAAGATAGGGAACGAGGAGGAAATAATGTGTACCCAGTTGCACAAAGGCACCAGATATGTTCAGGGGATGGATGAAATTTGTAGGGAGGTGGGGGTGGGGTGGGGGGAGACTGGGAATTTCAACATAACTTAAGCAGGTTACAGGAATATTATCCAGATGGTTCTGAGGAATGAGAGAAGTCAGTAGCATCGATGACATTCACATGCATTTCAAATCCATTCATTTAAAGGTGGTTTTCAACAGGTATACTGAGAAGAGATCTAATGAAAAATAAGATACACCTAGATATCCCTAGAGAACCCTGTAATGATTTTTTTAAAAGCTGAATAATCATTAAGCAATTATTACAATTCTATTGTACATACCTGTGAATACTTGAAAATCAGAGAGCAGATACTTATTTTTAAAGTACAGCGCCTTACATAGCCCCCACCCACCCAAGACAAAAAAGCCCATGATTTTAAACAGCTAAAACTTACAAAATTCAGCAATGAGAAGCTTCTTTTTTCTTTCACTCTCAATGGTCCATGTTACACTACTCTAATCATAGTATTACTAATTCCAGCTCCCATGGGAGTTTGAGAGAAGTGGTCTAATCCTGACCATGTTACTCGCTAACTGTGTGACTCTAGGTAAGCTGGTCACCTCTCTGAGCATTGGTTTCCTAGAATGGACCCGTCTCTGAGAGCTGCTGTCAGTACCTGCAGACACAATGCTGGAGGGGATATTGCTATTTCAATTTTACCAAAGGGGAAAAGGGTCTCAGAGAGGTTATGCGACTTGCACCAGGCCACCCCGCTGTACCACAGCCCTCAGACCTCACACCAGGACTCCAACTCACTCTATATTGTTCTCTTTGCTGTCATAATTTTTTTCTTTTTTGGTGGTGACTTTCAATGGTAAATATAAATTTCAACTACAATGACTTTTTTATATTGTGGAAATAAAAAAAGTATTTGAATAAAGGCAAAATAAAGGGGGAGTGGAAAATAATACTAACTGTAGCAAAAATAGCACAGGATGAACACTTCAAATGGGTCGATTTTACAGTATGTGACCTATATCTAATAAAGCTGTTAAAAGTTAAAATAGCACTAGATGAGGGACGGCCGAGTGGTGCACTGGTTAAGAGCTGGCTTGGGACATCAGCTCCGAGCTTCCAGGCCCCAGCTCAGATCCCACATGAGGGCCAGCGACACTGCCCTCTGCAGCTAAGATGGTGAATGGCAGCTCCATCAGGAGCAGGGCTGCTGTGAGTCCAAGGGATGGCATAGCTGCAGTGGGCTGCCATAAACTACAGTGAGTGGCCAGCAGCCGGCATGAGATGCCAGTGACTGGCAACCGATCTGCCTCACCCAGGAAGAGCGCAACAATGATACCAACATGGGCCAGTGAAGCGACGTCCTCCACAACTGGACTGAAGAACAAAAGGACAGCAACTTGTCTGTTCCCCTCCCCAATTCCCCAACGCTGTTCCCCTCTCCCAACTCCCCAATAAAATCTTTAAAAAAAAAAAAAAGATAGCACTAGTTAGAAGTGAGTACTGTGGCATTTAGAAGGGGTATGATGTTGAGGAAGTTCCACTTGTTGCTTCATTTTCTTACCTGTACAATGGGGCTGCTATTACCTGCATTGAGTCGGCTTAGGGATTAGGATAAAATGGGATCTTCAGTGGTCCAATCCAGCATTGTACACATAAGGCTCTACTATATACTATGATGACACTAAAGAGAACTTGAGAAAAAGGGACTTTATTCTTTAATTTCTAATGACATGGGTGCCTCCTAAAATGTATAGGAAAGGAAGGCTAGCCAGGCTTGCAAGCACCTGTTCATGAGGTCATCCTTTCTCAAAATACTTAAGTCACTGAAATAGCAGCAGCAGGAAGTTCTGGAAAATACAGATTACATGAGCTTGTTTCCCTACGACACAGTTACCACATAATCAGGAGGATCTATTCACCAATCAAGTGCTTCCTAATCCATTAGCACAAGAGGTTGGTAGAGAGGTTCGGCTTTATCAGTTACATGGGTCAAAGAATCAAAATAAACACAAATGTGGCTGGAGTTACCCAAGCCTATACAAATCCCCAGTCATGCCTGGTCTACTCATGTTCAAAGGCAAACACACTGCACCAGACTTGGAAACAGACCCCTCTGAATTTCCTTCCCGTTTTATGAAGGAAATGTAAAATGGAAGGCCATTTCCATGTTCCAAATTCCTGCTTTGCTGGCTTCATAGAAAGGAAACATCAATACTAAGGGCTTTTATACAACCAAAGATAAAACATGATTCTCCACTGTTTTTAAAAGGCTGAGGTCATTTTCTTGCCCCAGATCCTACATAGTGGTAAGCTTCAAATCAAGCCATTTAGCTCACAGTCAGTTCCAATAAATTAGTGGAAAAAAATAAGTGGGAAAGCATGCCAAAACGTAACCATAGTAACACCACAGATGCATCAAGAAGTGGTGTGCTCATTTGCTTCATTCCCCATTTCTTAAATTGGAATCTAAGTAGGGGAAAAATTACACAGAGAACAATCATGATTCTGCAATTACTAAATTCTGCAAAACTGCATCCAACCTGCTATACGAGAACTTCAGAGGCAGCAATGATATGGCAACAGAAACAGCCTTGGAGGGCTTAGGAGATGCCACTTATCAGTTTCTTGATTTCCCCGTGGCTCCATTTCCTCATCTGTAAAATGGGTATTAAAAATCCCAATCTCAGGGCCCGCCGAGTGGCACAATGGTTAAGAGCTGGCTTGGGAATGCCAGCTCTGAGCAGCAGGGCCCGGTTCGGATCCAACATATGAGGGTCACACTATCCTCTACAGCTAAGATGGTGAACAACAGCTCCACCTGGAGCTGGGCTGTCGTGAGTCGCCGGTGACGGCATAGGCTGCCATAAGCTACAGTGAGTGGCTGGCAGCCAGCGTAAGCGGCCGGCAGTGGATGTGAGCTGCCAAGAGCCGCGGTGAGTGTCCGTCCAGAGGCCAGCAACCGATCTGTCTCACTGGGAAGAGCGCAATGACGATACCAACATGGGCCAGTGAAGCAACGTCCACCACAACTAGACTGAAGAACAAAAGGACGGCAACTTGTCTATTCCCCTCCCCCAATTCCCCAACACTGTTCTCCTCTCCCAATTCCCCAATAAAATCTTCTTTCAATTCCAATGCTGAAAGACTAAGAGACCTGAGGGCCAGAAGATCCTATTAATACATTATTGCAACATTTTCTCTGTCAAATGCAGCTCTGCCACTCACCAGGAAGAGGCAACTTTGGGGCCCGGACTCAAGTTACTCGCAATCAACCTCTTTTCCTCTTGAAGCCTTGGTTTCATTAATATGTAAAATGGAAGGCAGGGAGCTAGTCTAGGATCTGATCTCTAAAGGTCCCAGTCTAGATTTCTGGTTTAAACCCTTGCTATGGCATGCCTTAGATTAGGTCTGTTTATTATTTGGCAGTAGTATCAGGAAACATTTGCACTCTAGCACATTGGGGAAGCGGGGAAGGGGAACAAACAAGTTGCTGTCCTTTTGTTCTTCAGTCTAGTTGTGGAGGACATTGTGGAGGACAGGCCCATGTTGGTATCGTCATTGCCCTCTTCTTGGGTGAGGCAGATCGATTGCCGGCCTCTGGATGGCCGCTCACAGCAGCTCTTGGCAGCTCACACTGGCTGCAGGCCGCTCACTGTAGCCCATGGCAGCCCAGTGCAGCAGGGGCTGCAGCTATGCAGACCCAGGGATCACAGCAGCCCAGCTCCAGGTCAAGCTGCCATTCACCATCTTAGCTGTAGAGGGCAGTGTCACTGGCCCTCATATGTAGGATCCGAACTGGGGCCCCTGGCATCCCAAGCCAGCTCCCAACCAACTTGCACCACTTGGCCGGCACCAAAGTATTATTTTTTTTAAAAAAAAACCATGTGCAGCAAACAAATCACAGCAATAAGCAAGGTACCTTGAACTTTATTCCTTCTTTCTTTTGCTAGTTAAAATATGATATCTCTAAAAAGATATTTCAAACTTTGAGCGATACGGTATTAGAGAGGAGGTAGGAAAACTTCCACGTAATAAAACCAGAATAATTCTTTCTTCTTATTTTGAATGAAATTAAGTAATTGTACACCTTTCCAGGATTCCTACTTATGACCGGCTAGCTGTATAGGGATGTAGTTGGGTAGAACATGTAACACTTCACTACAACTGAGTTGCCACTTTATTTACCTCATAAACTCCCTCCTTCCTTTGTTCCCCTTAATACAAAAACCCTGCTTTCGTAGTCCCTATGTTCTACGTCTTGCTTTCTCAGATTTGGTTTGATCTAATGGGTTTTCACTTTGAGTTTCTCTAATTTGTGGAAACCAATTCTTCAAACACAATTATACATGAAACCCTGGCTTCTGAATCTGATATAGTTGGAGAAGAGAGGCCAATGCAGTGTTCTGTTCACTTGAGGGGCCATTAGGAATCCAGCAAGCTCCAATGTGTAAGTCTGAAGGCCGCAGGCTGGGTCCAACCCATCAGAGATGGTTACCATTTAAGGAGGCTCACACCACGCCCACACTATACAAAACCCACTCACGTAACCTCAGCCCATTTACTCCTCAGAATAGTTTTATGAAGTCATTAGTATGATTGTGATGGCCTTTTCACTGATGCGAAAACTGAACCTTATGTAGGACAAATAATTTGCCCTGCATTATAAGCTAGTAAGTGGCAGAGCCAGAACTCAAAAGCCAAGTAATTCACCTTGTGCTGTGCTGTTTCCCATTGTCAATCAGGACTCCCTGGGCTTACAGTCACTAAGTGAGCAAGCTGCCCAGTGCTCCAGAACCAGCTGTTGAGCTCTGCTTTCTCCTCTCAGTGTTTCACACACCCACTCAGCAATAAGATGTACAAAACTGGCTACTTACAAGGCACAGCATGGCGATACAAGTTATCCCTTATGGTCTGCTGGAGCTCGTGATCAGGAGATCCTTTCTGGAACCGCTGACTAAGAAAATGGCGCAGGTCCTTGGTAAGCTTTCCTCCTGCAGGAAACATAGAACACATAAGGACACATCAACAATAGGGCTTCCGAGAGACCAAGCGGCCTGAGAGCTGTATGGGAAAGCCACATACAGCCATTCTAGTCAGCCACTCTCAGTCTTACTTTAGCTTTTCCTCGGCAGGGGAGAAAGCAAGCAAGAATTTAACAAGATAAAAAAGCACTGCAATAGCATTAATTTGGAGGTTCCATTTTACATAATACTAAAGGGCTGAAATAACAAAGAATTTAAAATAGGCTATTGCATTAAAAATATATACCGCAGACACTATTAGAGGAAGAACAAATGGCTGAAACCGTAAAGAGAGTCGACTATCTAGCAATAGTTGACGAATTAGAAAATGTTATGAACCGGGGATTCAATTGGTAGACATTTACACTATGGATATACTTGCAAAAGCCTGCCAAAAGCTTCAGTATTGTTTACTGCAGCATTTTATGACAGCAAATAAGTAAATATAAAAACAAAACCTAGAAACAGTCACCAGGGGTCAACTAAGGAAAGCATAGTTCATCCAAACAGTAACTGCTCTGCAAAAGCTGAGATCTTCACGTGTTCATATTGTAGAAAAACATGTGGAATAGTGCATGCTGTCAGATCCCTTCTGTGTAGGAAGAAATAAAGAAAAGGAGAGACCGGGCGGCCGAGTGGCACGGTGGTTAAGCGCTGGCTTGGGACGCCAGAGGCCCCGGTTCGGTCTCACATATGAGGGCCAGTGACACTGCCCTCAAAAAACAAACAAAAACAAACAAACAAACAAACAAAAAGAGTCTCGTGTTTAAGGAAATCCTTTGGGCCAGCCGAGTGGCGCAGTGGTTAATCGCTGGCCTGGGAAGCCAGCGGCCCCGGTTCGGTCCCACATATGGGGGCCAGTGACACTGCCCTCAAAAAAAAAAAAAAGAAAAGGAGAGACCATGTATTAATGGAAGGAATCATGAGAAAGTTTTAACAACAGTTCCTTTAGGGAAAAGGACTTGAGCATGGGAAATAAAAGAAGAGATCTCACTCTTCATTCTAGATATAGATAGGTCTTACGATCCCGTGCTAATTCACACACACTAAATACATATTTGTTTTTTATTATTGCTGTTGTTTCAGCGATAGTTAAATGGGCGGAGCTATGACTTTATTCCTTTGTAATTTTCTACATTTAACAGAACAAAAAAAAAAAGCCTAAAAATTATAATGTTACAAATATGTATCATAGAAAGAAGGTAACTAAATGTTTTTTAATTATAAATACAAATTATAGTCTACAAGATCAACAGAAAGCTTGTAGATCAAACCTAGCTCACATCCATTCTTAATGAAGAAAGACGCTTCGGTGACAGCTAAAAATAACAAGGCTGAGATTGTCCTTCCATTTTTAGACAAGATAAAAATTAGGTAAGAGTATTTCTAGCCTTAGAGAAACAATGTGGCAATGATGAGAACATCCCCATGGTCAAAAAGAATAAATCATGAGGATGATAGGAAGAGTTAGGATAATGACTGTCACACCTAGGGCAGGAAACAACACATCTTTAGTCTAATATCAAGATCAAAACAAGATTCTCTGCTACAGTCCATCATTTCAGAATATACTAACAAAACTCAATTTGAATAATTGTATTTGAGTTGCATTATACCTATGGTTTCAAGTGGCCGAAAGGAAAATACATATATTCAAGTCAAACTTAAGTCATTCAATAAATATTCAATTACTTTTCAAATATTTTTTGAGTGAAGAAGACAAACACCCACACACCCCACTCACCTACCCCTAAAATGGGCACAAGGTTTGAACAGACATTTTACAAAGGAGTATATATGATTGGGCATTCAGCACATGAAAAGATAGTCAATATCATTAATTATCAGAGAAAGGAAAATTAAAAACCATGCTATTCCACTTCATACCCAATACAATGGCAAAAAGACTGACAATATCAAGAGTTAGCAAAGTTGTAGTGCAACAGGAACTTTCATACACTGTTAGTGGGTATATAAAATGGTTCATTCTTTTGTGAAAACAGTTTGGCAGCATTATATAAAGTTACAACTTCACTAACCAAATGACCTAGTAATTTGCACTCTTATTTATGCAAGCAAAATGAAAACAAGTCCACACACACACACACACACACACACACACACACACAGGTGAATCTTCATAACAACTTTATTCATTACATAATAGCCCCAAATTGGCAACAACCCAAATGTTCCATGAACAGGTGAATGGATAAGCAAACTGTATTATATTCAAATAATTGCATGCAACACCTCAATTAAAAGGAGCACATATGTAATACTGATAAATGTCAAACACATACTGCTAGGCAAAAAAAAAATGACACAAAAGAGAACTTACAATTCTATCACTATAAAAAGTTTTAATAATGATGAAACAAATTTATAGTGACAAAAGGCAGTTCAATGGTTACCTGAGAGCAGACAAAGACCAACTGCCAATGGGCACAGGACTTTAATATCTAGGGAGTGTACCATGTCAATTACCTGGCTTTGCAATTGTACTGTAGTTATGGAAGATATTACCATTGCAGAAACTGGGTGAAGGGTACATGGGACTGCTGTACTATTTTTTACAACTTCCTGGGCATCTACAATGATTCCAAAATAAAATGTTTTAAAAGGAGGGAGCGCCGGCAGAGTGGCTCAGTTGATTAAGAGCTCGCTCAAGAGTGCAAGCTGAGCTCTGAGCAACAGCGGTTCAATGTCCAGTCAGAGCTGAGCTGCTGCTGAGCTGCCAACAGGTGGCAGGATGGCTCAGCTAAAAAGAAATAAATAAATAAAAGGAGGGAGAACAAGGAAACTTTTGGGGGGTGATGGCAATAGAATATACCTTGATTATGATAGTGATATCATAGGTTTATACAACTGTCAAAACTTAAAGCACTGTGTAATGGGTGCATTTTATAGTACGCAAATTTTACTGTAATAAAATCTATTTCAAAATGTTTAAAATATACATAATTATTGAATGACTATGTGGTAGGCACTGTTCTAAATGGTTGCTTCTCAAACTTCCCTTAGAAAATTGAACTAAGAATAGCAGAATAAACTTTGGTACCTAAGACAGACAGGCTGGATTTAAACCCTGGCTCCATCTATTAGCTGGAAAGTCAAGCATGTTGCTTCCTCTTGGAACTGCACTTGTCTCATCTGCAAAAACAGCACTGATGTGTCAGTAGCTCCATCACATGATTGTTGTGAGGATTAAACGAGATTCAGACAGGGTCGGCCGAGTGGCGCGGTGGTTAAGCGCTGGCTTGGGAAGCCAGCGGCCCTGGTTCGGGTCCCACATATGAGGGCCAGTGACACTGCCCCCCCCAAAAAAAAGAATAAAAAGAATGAGATTCAGACAGTGATTGGCAAAGAGAAAGCACTCATGGAATGATGGAAATGACCATTATGAGAATGTACAGTGGACAACTGTTTGAGGTGAGTAGGAAAGGATAGGGATTGATCTGAAGATGCACTGTTATTTTATAAAAAAAAATGCACATAAACTTAAAACCCATCCTATGAGCTTAGAAACAGAAACAAAATACCGGCCTAAGGAAACTTAGATTATAGGATATTTCTAGAGCTTCTGAAAGGGAATAAAATTCTACTTGTGTTCAAATGGTCTGGACGTATGCAAACTGGTCAACAAACATTTAGTACATATGTAATATATAACAGGCACCAGTGCTGGAGCTGAAGTTCAGGAAATGAAACCAACTGGTAAATCACTGATACTTGATAGTCAAACCTGCCAACCCTACCTCTAGGTATAAAGCACTCTGGAATTTCACCAAAAGAATAACAATGTTTACCAGCAAAATCTCTATTATCTAGAATCTAGGGTTTTATATTCCCCTTAGGAGACCACAATTCTAGACATTAAAAAAGACACTGCCAGGTAGGTACTAGATTTATAGGGGGAATCACTTCATAAGTTCTATAAATGTCTAACCACTGTTATATACCTGAAATTAATATAATATTGAATGTCAATTGTTATTGAAAATAACTTTAAAAAAAGATGCTGACAGTTATAATTTAAACCAAAGATGTCTATGGGGTCCAAACATACTGCTTGAGTCAACAGCAAATTTCCAAAGAAGATTCAGAATACAATCTCTCTTCATCCCAGATATAACACAGGTTCACACATCCTTATGGATCACACCTGGTACCTATCAAGATAAACCAGGGATTTACAGATTGGAAGGCATTAAGACACTCTTGGTTTACACTTGAGCTTTGCGTTAAAACTAGCCAAGCTACAGTTGATGATCATCAGACTAAAACTGCTCTCTACTGTGGATAAGCGAAAGGGCAGGGTTAACTATGCTGCTGACTAACATTTACTCTGTGTTCTATGATATTTGTGAAAATGTAAGTGAAAAGCTTCAACCTTCGCATCACATTAAGAATACTGTACCTTTTGGCACCTAATCTCAAATTAATTGCCAATTATTTAGGGAACATGTCGATAAATCTTCTCCTAATTGTCCAGGGCAGTGAGCCAATGAAATAATAAATTGCAAGAGAGAGTTTGTCATACCATCTGCACTTTCTTTGAAATTCAAGATTTGTTTTGCAAATGGAAAAGAAAACATAGGTCAGGAATATGTGAAACATTTTCCAAGAGAAGAGGTGAGAGCTTATTTTAAGACAATTTTATAATAAAAGTGGGAAAAATAGGGCTGAGACTGCCCTAGATTTGTCATTATTTTATATTATATTTTCATATTTTATCTATACATCATTTAAGTTCACATCAGTTTAGAAAAATTTAATCATGTCAATTGACATAATTTTTAATTATTTTAAATGTTGTATAATATCCCATTCAAAAACTATACCAAAATATATTTCTCCTTTATGAACTATTAGGCTAATTAGGCTATCCCCATTGTTTCCGACAATGCAACAGTGCTGCAATGTCATTCATTGTAATGCTTTTTGTTTTTTTAATAAATGTGTTACTTTTTTTTCCTCTAGACCAGGGGTTGGCAAACTGCAGCTCGCAAGCCACATCAGCTCTTTGGGTACATTCCATCTCAAAAGTTTTCCAACCCCTGGAAGAGCCAATCCTATCCCTCACAACAATTTAAAAATTATTTGAAAACAATATATTTTTACATAATCACCATTATGTGAATAATAGCCTTTAAAAATGTTATAAATGAAACTACAGTATGATGGTTTTATTTTCATTTTCCATTTTACTTCAGAGCTACATGTATGTACCCAAAGAGCCACATGTAGCCCATGAGCTGCAGTTTGCCAACCTCTGGCAGCTCTTCCATCTCAAAAGTTTGCCGACCCCTGCTCTCTGCTCTAGACTATCTAAACCAGGAAACAGACATCTTCAGTTTATAATAATTTGATATTACTAACTTCTTCTCCAAAATGGTGGTGCCAATTTACCTTACCACTAACAGTTTTAGAGGTCCTGTTTCCCACACACACACTAAAATTTGCTATTATTAGTGTATCCAGGGTCCCCTAGACCATGCCCAGATTTGATGATTCACTAGCAGGATTCCCAGGACTCAGTAAACAGGTAAGCTGATAGCTATGGTTTATTAGAGCAAAAGGGTACAAAGCAATACCAGCAAAGGGAAAGATTCATGGAGTCACAGAGTCCAGGGGAACTCAAGTGCAAGCTTCCCAGAGTCCTCTTCCACTGGAGTCACACACTTAATTGCAATGAATTTGACAACACTTGTGAAATGTTGTCCATTAGACATTCAGGGAAGCTGTTAGAACATCAGGGCCCACAGCTTTTATTAGGCACTGGTCATGTAGGCAGCCTCTGTCTGGTATGGAACAAAACTCTAGACTCGCTGAAAGAAAACATAAAACGTATCTTTTGCACCAATAGTTAAAGCATAGCAAGCCACTCTTACTATGGAATGGACAGAACCCTTCTGAAATCCAATGTCTCTGATTCCAGCCAACCTGATAAGCAGGCTTTCCAACTAACAGTCATTAACTCTTCTACACAGTCCATCTTTTAAAAATCTTCCTAAGCTAATAAAGGTAAAATGATATTTTGCTGCTCTGCTAATTTACAATTACAGATTACAAGTAAAATTGACTATTCCATCCTTTTTTTATCTTTTATATTTTCTCTCCTGTAACTTCCTGTTCATACTCTTTGTGCATTTTCCTAATGGGTTGTCTTGTTATTCTTGATAAGATGCTCTTTACATATTCTGAATATGATTCCTTTATAAATTATTTCTGTTGCACATTTTGTTTATTATTATTTAAACAGGAAATGTTCTCCTAATATAATTGAGTGGGGTAGTTTCTCCAACTTTTCCTCTCCCATGCTAGACACTTTTCTGACAACTCAACCAGAAGCATCATTTTCAAGGCGATGGATTACAAGGGGACTCTACTTGATCTGATCTCTCTGTCTCCTTAGACACAGATCCTAAGAGAGAACGCCAGTCAGCACAAATCATCTTCATGGTCAAGAAACTAGGTTTCCTATGAGAACCCTGCTGAGTGCTCTGATATCACATCCGTTTCTGACCAAGAAGGCAAAACACAACTCTCCCTGTGTCACATGAGCTCCAGAATATCCACTTCCAGAAGGTCACAGAGCAGTGTTTCATTACAATTAGAATTTAGACTTTCATACATTTCCAGTTTTCACTGTTGAGAGAAACTTGTATAAGGATATTAAACTAACCACATTTCCAGGTGACTCTGCTTTAGCACACAATGTCTTCAAGAAATGATTAGAGTTGTAGGAAAGACATTTATTAAGGCAACACAAATGGTTTCCACGGCAGTGGAGCTATTGCAGAAAAAGAAAGGAAGGGAAAGAAAGGAAAGGAAGGAAGAAAGGAAGGAAAGGATGGAAGGAAGGAAGGAAGGAAGGAAGGAAGGAAGGAAGGAAGGAAGGAAGGAAGGAAGGAAGGAAGGAAGAAAGAAAAAAAGAAAGAAAGAAAGAAAGAAAGAAAGAAAGAAAGAAAGAAAGAAAGAAAGAAATCTGTCAGTTCAGCAGTTTAGATTTACAAAGGATACTTTTTTCTATTTTCAAAATTATAATTGAAATACAAATTAACTAGCTTTAAAGTCACTCAAACTTAAAATCCAAAATACAATGAAATGAGCTTTGCCAGAAAAAGATGTTTGCTACATATTTGTTTCTCTTGAATACATTTTTCTTACTGTAAAAATAATATAAATTATTGAGAACGTAGTGTTTACTAGGTACAGAGTTTCACTTAAAAAAGATGAAAAAGGTCTGCGATGGATGGGGTGATGGCTCTACAGCACTGTGAATACACTTAATGTCACAGAACTGTACACTTAAAAATGGTTAAAATGAGGGCTGGCCGAATGGCTCATTGGTTGAGTTGGCTTGGGAGCGCAAGCTCTGAGCAGCAGGGCCACAAGTTCGGATCCCATATGGGCCAGTGATACTGCGCCCTCAGCAGCTAAGATGGTGAACAACAGCTTGACTTGGAGCTGGGCTGCTGTGAGTTGCCCACCACCGCGAACGCTGCAGTGGGGCTGCAGTGGGCTGCCATGAGTTACCGTGAGTGGCCAGCAGCCAGCCTGAGCTGCCGTGAGCAGCTGTCCAATGGCCGGCGACTGATCTGCCTCAGCTGGGAAGAGCACAATGATCACAACAACAACATGGGCAAGTGAAGCGACGTCCTCCACAACTAGTCTGAAGAATGCTGTTCCCTCCCCCATTTCCCCAATAAAATCTTTATAAAAGGTTAAAATAATAAATTTCATATTATATATATTTTACCACAATATAAAGGCAATACAGACTAATTACAATTTTTGAAAAATATACAAAAGCACAACAGAGAAAGTAAAAAATGAACTGTAACGTGATTTGTATCACCATTAATATTCCCATTGTGTATGCATACACTTACACACATTTATAATACACTTAGATATTTGGGAAGATTCATTCACTCATTCAACAAGTATTTATTAAGTGCATGCAGCAGATCCTATATTATGGGCCCTTATGATCCAACATGCAGTACAGAATTCCTGAGCAGGGGCTGACATGTGTATTTTAGGTAGGGGAGACAGGGCTAGCCTGTGGACAGAGGTCATTGTTAAGATGCGAACTGAAGGAAGATAAGAAAGAGGCTGGCTGGCTCTGCAAAAGGTAGGGGAAAGGGGATTTTATGTAGAGGGAACAGTATGCACAAATGGTTGGGAAGTAGCAAAGAGGCTGGTATGTTAGTGAAACAGCATGAAGTTCAGACAAGGGGTGGCACAGACTAAAGTTAAGAAGAGAAGCAGAGGCTGGACAATTCTGAGCCTCACAGGCCATGATAAAGTGTTTGCACTTTATTCTAAGCTCAGTAGGAATCCACTGAAGGGATTTTAGTCAGGGAGGTGGGAAGGCCTGGTCTAGATTTTGAGATTACTTTTGCAGCTTTGCAGTGGGTCAGGAGCAGAGGCAGGTGACAGAATGAAACCAGTGGAGCTGACCACAGGAGCCCTGACGTGGCCTGGACTCAGGAAATGGCCAGGACAAGGGGGAGAGGGGGACAGACAGGAGATGCAATTTAAAGCGGGAACTGACAGGGTTTGTTGACATGATGGAGGAAGATACCAAACGCACGGGAGGCGTCCGTCTGAATCCAATGTTTGGGCTTAACTGGTGATGTACAGGTTGGGGTGGAATACAGAGTTCCTATTACATTTGAGATGTGTAAGATCATGTCATATATGTATATTTACATCCAAATGTTCTAACACATAATTCATAACATTTCCAGTATACTACTTGTGCTCAAAAATATAATTTTAACAGCTGCATAGTATTTTATCTTATTCCATCATAACGTATTTAACCATTACCAACAAATAAGCATATGCATTGTTTTTACTATCTTCTTTATATAAAATACATCTGTATTTCTGATTACTTTTTTGCAATCCTTGAAATTGGATTAAGGCTTTTATACAATTTTTTTCCAAAACGATTGTATCAGTTCCCCTTCATCCAGCTTGATTTTATTTATTTATTTTTATTTTTAAAAAGATTTTATTGGGGAATTGGGGGAGGGGAACAGCATTGTGGAATTAGGGAAGGGGAACAGATAAGTTGCAGTCCTTTTTTGTTCTTCAGTCTAGTTGTGGAGGATGTTGCTTCACTGGCCCATGTTGGTATCATCATTGCGCTCTTCCCAGATGAGGCAGATAGGTCATCGGCTTCTGGACGGCCACTCACAGTGCCTCTTGGCAGCTCACGCTGGCTGCCAGCCACTCACTGTAACCTAAGGCAGTCCACTGCAGCAGAGGCTGCAGCCCACACCGTCGCCAGCCATCTTAGCTATAGAGGAACCAGATGGAGCTGTTATTCACCACCTTAGCTATAGAGGGCAGTGTAACTAACCCTCATGTGGGATCCGAACCGGGGTCCCACTGCTCAGAGCTGGCGTCCCAAGCCAGCTTCTAACCAATGCGCCACTTGGCCGGCCCCATCCAGCTTGATTTTAAATGGCCCCAAAGTAGCAGTGTGGATCCATAATAATATTATCGGTTTTGTGTTAATAGACATTTAGATGTTTTTCCTTTTCTAAAAAAACTACTATAAACATTGCTGAAATGAAAAATCTTGAACATGAATTTTTGTTGGAATTTCCTAAAAGAGGAATTACCAGAGTAATAAGTATGAACACTATTTTAAAGACTCTTGATACATATTGTAAAACAGCTTTCCCGAAAGGTTGTACTGGTTGCTATTAAAGTCTAAAAGAGGTACAATATCACTAATCTGACGATTACAGTGTCAAAATAACAATGATTTTCCCCTTTTAATTAGGAGATTTTTAAAATTTTCCGCCAATAATTCAAATAGATGCCAACAGTGTATTAGTGAGGCAATGTGGGTGGTAAAAGTGTGTCTCTTCATTTTGAGAAACTGCTGATTCCAATAAGAAAATTAATTTGGAGAATGGCCTGTTGAGAAGTAATAAATGAATCCCAATATCATATATATTTAAGTAAGAAAATAAAAACAAACAAAAACGTCCTTACTTCTAAAAAACACACAAATTGGGAACACTCTGAGCCAGTTCCTTATAAAATTACTTGTAGGCCCCTTCTCCCAAATGGCATGCAAGGACTGGGAGATTAGGAGTCGGCGGCATTTTTCTGTAACAGGCCAAGGGCCAGATACACGTTTTCCAGCTTTGGGAGCACATCTGGACTCTGTCCAACTACTTTGTAGTATGAAAGCAGCCACAGTCGTATGTAAACAAGGCTGTTTTCCCATAAAACTTTATTTGCAGAAATAGGCAGGTATGGCCTCTGGGCCACAGTTTGTTAAATTCTTGGCCTAGATGTTAGCCCTGCATCTCCACATGAGCAATTCTCCAGTAATTCTTGGGGCAGAAGTGGAGGGTATCCATTTCTCCAAGGGTACCCAGAGGGATCACCCAGAAATGTTAAATGCAAATTTGGGGACCCATCCCAGGCTGACTGAAATTAGAAACTGTGAGGTTCGGGCTCAGTCATCTGTTGTAACAAGCCTTCTAGGTGATTCTTATACACGCTAAAGTTTGTGAATAAACAGTCTAAACCACAGCAAAGTCCCCTGACAAAATGTGGGTGCTGTGCTTTCAGAATGAGCCTATTTCCCAATGTCTCACAAGGGTTCCCCATCTCTGGCAAACCTCAGGCACTGGCATTCCATCACTGGGCTCATAACACCTTATAATAATAACAGGTGCAGCAGAAATGACTTGGCAGGGGGTCCTCATCAGACATGTGGAGGTTGGCTCCATTCCCCCAGTGCTACAAGAACAGTTGTTCTTTCAGTCATGTTTCTATAGAACTTAAATAAAAGGAAAAGGAAAAATGTGCAGTGTGTCTGAGATGTGCAGTAGAGGCTGTGGGACAGATTTATATATGCTGATGAAACTCTAGAAACTACTATTTACATACAACTCCCCACGAGGACAGGCACAAAACATTTTGCTAGCACTTCAGGACATTCGCTTTATATTATATCCTGACTGCTTTCTCTGCTCTTTTTCTCCTGGTGAATCTTTATATGACAAATTTCATTCCACAGTGAAAAGGAACTTGAATTAAGCACGGCAAGAAAAACAAGGTTTAAATTCCATCATCTCCATTTTTTTCATTATTTCCAGCCTTTTGTGCTTCTTATATTTATTTTATTCCAGTTGAACTAGGGTAGTAGAATAATATCTGTTCAAAAATAAGTAACAGATCTGCACAGAGGAAGCAGAGGCCAAAGAGCTCATTGGTAAAGTGGCATAGATGACAATGAGTTTATGTCCAGCCCCAAACAACAAACAGCTGTGTGAATGTGACCTCACCAAAAGCTGATGTCTGGTGTCAATACACTCAGAACCTTGAATGGAATCTGAAGGGTGTGTGTGTGTGTGTGTGTGTGTGTGTGTGTGCATGCACATGTGCCCTCTAAGTAAACACTATATTTTTTAAAAGACACTCCCCATGGGAATCTAAAAGTGGTCTAAAAGACCACTGACTGCTCAGGTGACCTGCTGGACTCCAGAGATGACAGTGAACATTTCTTGAGCACTTTTGACAGCCCAGACACTTTACAATCCTCACTCCACCCCAAAGAGATTGGTTCCATTTCCAGTCCCATTTTACAGAAGAATAAACTAAGGCTCGCGGATTGCCCCTCACACAGGTAATTTGGCAAAATGGAACTATGTATAAATATAGAGAGATGGGATGGGTACGTCAAGATGTTAATAGCTGGTCAGTCTTGATGATGAGCATATACGTTATGCCGTTCTTCCAGTGGCAGTATAGGTTTCCAATTTTTCAAAATAAAAAAGTAAAATAAAATTATGTTTCTAAAGCCATGCCACTAGAAAACATTGATGTGAATCGAATCTCAATACAAAAATAAAGACTAACTTCCAGCCTAAACTGAAACATTGTAAAGTTGTCCTGATAGTCTTCTCAATGCTTAACATTTATAGAAACCGAAAAAGTAACATCTAAAGGGCAATGGCTTCCAGAGATCACTCAGCCAGATGTACAATATATGCTGGTTCCTTCCCAGCACCTGTACTACTGGGTGTTAGGACAGTGCTGACAAAAAGATGTTTAAATGCTTTTATGCAAATGCAAACAAAGATCCCGTTGACATTTCAGAGCCTGAAACATCTATAGTAATTAAAACAGCTGTTACCCTACCCTCCCAGCTTCACCCTAATTTATCCTCAGACAGAAACAGATAATCTGGGTCACAAACTGTATTTTAATATGGTATTATTCACACAACAATAGACTGAGACCAGAGTGCCAGACACTCTGACCCACACTGGGAAACCTCACACAAACAGGGTTACACTAGAGTGAGAGTAGAGGCCACCAGCCTTAGTCAGCCACATCATTTGATGGGTCTGAAAAAGATAAGGCCATTTATCACCAGCAGAGCATCCTTAGGAACTGATTCTTGTACAGCGTCCCTCGTTAAATAGAGTTCAAAACTGGAAACAAAAGAACAAATCCCATGCTCCCAGACAGGTGAGAATGGAAAGAAAAACATCTCAGCATCAGTAGGCTTCTAGGGCAGGTACAAGCAGAACTTTTCTGAAAGGCCAGGTAATAAATATTTTAGGCTTTGCAAGGCTGGAAGATCTATATTCCAACTACTGAACTCTGCTTTTTCAGCAGGACATCAGCCATAAACAGTATGTAAATGACTGCAAGGCTGTATTCTAATAAAACTTTATTACGAAAACAGGCTGTGGGGTAGATTTAGCCCATAAGCTGTACTTTGCTACTCCCTGTTCGAGGGGACTGTGTCTCTCTCAAAAACATGCTACATTTTCCTAACATTGCCTGGGTGTGCATGTGTGTGCATCTGTGCATGAGTGCAGGTAGCTCAGGGTGTGCAAACCATCCCCTTAGTAAAGGAGTAGGAAGGTGGCCCATGGGTCTTCTCTGTGGGGCTTTCACAGAATAAAAAACAGGTTAAAAATACCCCACCTCACGTTCCCTAGAAAGCAGACTAACGTCACATAGTTAAAGACCTGGATAGCTTTCAAAGAAACTTATCAAACGGCTCCTGGAATAAAATCTGTGGCTGATGTCACCTTTCAGTTTCTACAAGCACGCAGAATAGGACTCACATATTACACACTTCCCTTAGATGATCATAAATTTGATGCTTCATCATAAATTGCTTTTATGAACATTATCTCATTTCAACCTTATAAAACCCAGGGAGGAAGGCGGCATCATTCCCACTTTCAAGCAGATGAGGAAAGCGAGGCTCCCAGTGCTGAATAATCAGACGCAGGAGTACAGCCCGGAAGACAGACACTTTCCCCTCTCAGCCTGTGTGACCCCAAACAAGGTGTTCATCCAGCAGTGAAGAGAGAAACCGTTGTGTTAAAACTATATACTGATGTTCTTTAAAATTATCAAGGTCATGGAAACACAAGGAAAGAATAAGAACCTGGCACAAACTAGAAGAGTTAAAGAAGTCATGACAACTAAATGCACGATACAGTCCTGCACTGGATCCAGGGACAGAAAAAGGACACGTGTGAGTGGTGGGAGTGGTGGGGGAGGGGCTGGTGAAATCTGAGTGAAGACTAGGGTTAAAAGCAATGGACCAATGTTAACTTCTTACTTTGACAAATGTGCCACGATTATGCAAGGTGTCAGCATTAGGGAAAATTAGGTGAAGGACATTCAGGAACTCTGACTTTGCAACTTTTTTGCATCTTAAATATTCCAAACTTGAGTTCATTGATTTAAAAGATGCATCCAGCATACCAATTACGGGAATGTGGCTGTGTGCAAGGTTCTCGGGATATTTTGTATGTTGCACACAGGCTAAGGTAAGATTTCTTATAGAGATTAGTCTCTCTGTATTGACCACAGTTCTCATTTTTTTTTTTTTGAGGGCAGTGTCACTGGCCCTCATATGTGGGTCCTGAACTGGGGCCGCTGGTGTCCCAAGCCAGCTCCCAACCACCGTGCCACTCGGCCCACAGTTCTCATTTTTAAAGAGTGTGGTATGCAGTATACGTGGTTAAAAAATATTTGGGAGAGAGCTCTTACCTCACTGACTGACCATCGGACATTTCTAATCTCTATAATTCCATAAGCGATTATCATTTTCACACTCTATTTTCATCCCGTCTCATTGTAATCTTTTAGCTGCTATTCAAAAGTGATTATAAATTATGGGGCTATAAAAGCCATTCAATAATGAGGACACTCATTGGCCATATGCCCCCCTCAACAATGGAGGGTGATTTATGCAAAACAACACCACATCTATGAGCCTGGTTTCATCTCTACTGGCTCTCCAGTCGCACATTAACATGCTCTTAAGGGCACCTTTTTCTTCACAAGAGAACAGACCCGCAAGCCAAAGTGCTGCAGTTTTTTAAATTGTATATACAAGGAAAGAGAAACAAATCCCATAAACCATTTTCTGTCTTGCCTTTTCACATATCCAGAGAACAGGAAGAAAGCACAGAACATACAAAATTCAATCAAGTCAAAGTCCTGGCTCTTGTCACAGAATGGGAGAGACTTAAGTGAAATTCAAGGACAAAAGAAGTCAGATGCTGCCGACTCAGTCTCGCCCCTCCACGCAGGAGCCTTCAGTGCACAGGCCTAAGTGCACAGCACGACTCCCCACGTGTTTCTCATCAGAGGCCCACTGGCATCTCGGGTGGGAGAGTCCTCTGTGGCTGTGGGTTTGCCCTCTGGACATCAGCGCTCCTATGCTTGGCAGCCCTCAAAGAAATGCCTGAAGTGCTCTCCAGTCACTGGGACAACCCTAGGGGAGCAGTTCCACCAGGGAGGTCAGTAAATGGATAGCAGTCAGTGACAGTTATTGCTGTATTGTTGATTTTTTTTTTTCATTTAGATCCAAGAGTATATTAGAAAAAAATATTGCAAAAGGGCCCATATTGGGGATGATTCCAATCTGCTAAGATTTTATTTGTTGTGCACTGTCTTACGTAAACACATGTCTCCTGTGCAGGCTCCTGACTCAAAGCCTGCAGAGCTTGGTGCTGGGACCAGAGCTTTGAGCTGACCCTTACATTGGCCCAGCAGCGCCTGTCTCTCACAAGGCCGGCTACAGGAGGCCGCTCTATTAGCATCTGTCCCATAGCTCTGGTTTATTATGTTCATAGCCGTTATCGTTCTTTGAGATAATTTATTTTCCTTTTTCTTGTTTATGATCTGTGGTCTCCCCCACCATAAGACTTTAGCTAAGACCCTCTCAGATTAGAGGAGATGTTGGCATAGAGTTAATGGATGATTGAATGAATAAAGAATGATAATACTCATTTTAAAAATACAAGCACTGGGGCCGGCCGAGTGGCGCATTCGTTAAGAGCTGGTTTTGGGATGCCAGCAGCCCCGGTTCGGATCCCACGTATGAGAACTAGTGACACTGCCCTCTACAGCTAACAACAGCTCCACCTGGAGCTGGAGCTGGGCTGCTGTGAGTCCCCGGAGACAGCATAGCTGCAGCCCCTGCTGCAGTGGGCTGCCATAGGCTACACGTGAGTGCCGGCAGCCAGCGTGAGCTGCCAATAGCCATGGTAAGTGACCATCCAGAGGCCGGCGACCAATTTATCTCATCCGGGAAGAGCGCAATGATGACACCAACATGGGCCAGTGAAGCAACGTCCTCCACAACTAGACTGAAGAACAAAAGGACAGCAACTTGTCTGTTCCCCTCCCCCAATTCCCCAATAAAATCTTTCAAAAAAAAACCAAGCACTGACTAAACCAAAACCAGGTAAACCTATGTTCTCATCCTGAGTTTGTCATTTGCTACCTCTGTTTTCTTAGGCAAGTTCCTTAATCACTCTGAGTCTCAATCAGTAAAATGGGGATAATGTACCTACCTGGCAGGGCTGTCATGAGGAAGAAGTAAGAACACACAAGGAAATGCTCAGTAAATGTTAGCTACTCTCCCCCTCATTATCTGACTTGAAAGTGATGAATTTCAAAAACACCTTTCATGGAATGCTGTTTGTTCTCAAGGAGAGACATTTTTTAAGATTTGTGACTACAATGAAATATATAAAACAAACAAGTTAAATAAGCCAGGCTTTCCATATCACTAGACTGCAGACTGATTAAAGCCTGTATGTTATCACCAGATTGCTGTCACACACCCACTTCTGTTCATAGTATAGTGTACGGCTGAAGGTGTGCAAGCAAAGAAGTAGATTTCCAGGTTTTTGTGAATTGTGACAACAGTGCAAAGTATCAAACAATTGCCCTCCTCCATTTAGACCAGATGTCAGGGCATCCGGCATTTTTTTTTTTCCAATTGGGGAATTGGGGGAGGGGAATAGCATTGGGGAACCGGGGAAAGGGAACAGACAAGTTGCTGTCTTTTTGTTCTTCAGTCTAGTTGCGGAGGACGTTGCTTCACTGGCCCATGTTGGTATCGTCATTGCGCACTTCCCAGATGAGGCAGATCAGTCGCCGGCCTCTGGATGGTCACTCATTGCAGCTATTGGCAGCTCACGCTGGCGGCCAGCCACTCACTGTAGCCTATGGCAGCCCACTGCAGCAGGGGCTGCAGCCTACACCATTGCTGGGGCTCGCACAGCCCAGCTCCAGGTGCAGCTGTTGTTCATCATCTTAGCTGTAGAGGGCAGTGTCACTGGCCCTCATATGTGGGATCCAAACCGGGGCCTCTGGCGTCCCAAGCCAGCTCTTAACCAATGCGCCACTCAGCCAGCCCCAGCATTTCTTTTTTATTTCACCATTTATTTGTATGTTCTTTATATATGTGTTATATTGTTTATTCATTATTTTATTTTGAATATCCAAATGATAATGATGCTAGGCCTCCTGTCATGCACTAATGGAATGTCTCTATTCATCTGTGAAGCTTCTATTCAAATTGGTTGCTGATTTTCTATTAGGTTGCCTTCTTAATATTGACTTGTAAGAGTTGCTTATGCATCCTGAATACCAGTCCTTTGTCAGAAATATATTTTGCAAATATCTTCTCCCAGTCTGTGCCTTATTTATTCACTTTCTTGATGATGTCTTTTGATGAATGGAAGTTTTGATTGTTAACGAAGTCTTAACTTATCAATTTTATCGATACTATTCATTTATTACAGATGAGTCAGGAAACAGATAATGAAGTAGATAGAAGAATTCTGGGAAGGGTTAGGATCTCTGGACAAATCTGTGTCATATTTGTGTTTGGGGGAATCATCTGTGACCGTTAATTTTATGTGTCAACTTGACTGGGCCATGAAGGTGCCCAGATATTTAATCAAATATTATACTGCATGTTTCTGTGAGAATGCTTTTGGGTAAATTTAACATTTAAATTGATATGCTGAGCACAGCAGATTACTCACCCCAGTGTGGGTGGGCCTCACCCAATCAGTTGAAGATCTGACTAGAACAAAAGGCCTGACCATCCCAAGAGTTTGAGGGAACCCCTCCTGCCTGAGTCATGGAGCTGGGACATTGGCTTTTGCTTGCCGTTAAACTTGAACTGAAACATTGGCCCTTCCTTGGTCTCAAGCCTGCCAGCCTTCAAACTGGAGCTTACACCATCAGTTCTCCTTGCTGTCAGGCTTTCACACTCCAACTAGAACTATACTATCGTCTCTCCTGGGTCTCTAGCTTGCCAACAGCACATCTTGGGATTTGTCAGCCTCTATAATTGCAAAAGCAAATTTTTTACACTAAATCTTTTTATACACACACACGCGCACACACACACACGCTATTGGCTCAGTTTTTCTGGAGAACTCTGAGTAACACATCATCTACGTCATTCTAATAGGTGCTTAATGAATATTGCTGGAATCTCTAATAAATTGGCCTAGCTCGCACATCTATAAATGAATAGGCTGAATTCAACAATCCCAGAGGCCTCTCCCACCTAACACTCTGACACTTACCTTCGTGTCATCTTTTCATTCCAGCAATGCCTTCTCCCTCAAGTGTCCTCTTCCTAAATTCACTTAGCTGTGCCTCTCAGAAAAAATGAGAAAGCACCCTCCTGGCTAATCAACTTAGCAGTCATTCTGACAGGCCCCTGCTCCACAGGTTTCTATACTGGCTTGCTCATCCCACACTGTGAATGTGATGCTAAAGTGTGCAAACAGTTCAAAGTTATTTGAGACTTTATTCACAATAGGTGTGGTAGCCGCAGAATTCTCTCAAGTTTCTCCTCTAAGTACACTGCTTATATACGAGTGGAGACATACTCACACTTTTAAAATAACATTTAAAAAACTGCAACAAAGATGCCAAATGAGCCAACAAACCCGATTACTGACCCAGAATTGGGCAAACAAGTCCCTGACACTCCAGAGTTACCAAATCATAAAAAGGGCCCAACATTTGTCAGAGGCCAAACTGAAACACGTCAAAACCTCAGCCTGTGGGCACTGGTGACACCCTCTTTTTTACTTCTTGATTTCAGACCAATCCTTATGAGAAAGAAATTTATCTTTAGAAATTAGTGACCTTAAAGAAATTTTGCAGTGCCTTTTGAGACGAGTCTATACCTCAGGGAGATGCTGAATCACAACTGAGAATTCTTGCTTTTTAATAAATCTATATTAAAAAAGAAAACTAGGTGATGGTAATTGAGAGTTACAGTGAGAACATGAAGGAATTCAGTTCACTGGATTCCCACACATGGCTCTAACAAAAGCAGAGGACTGCTCTCTCCTTGGGTCCTGGAACATTCTAATACCAGGGAGCCAACCAGGCTTATTCAGCATGTAAGTGGTAACTGGGTGTTACCTCCAAGGGAGGGGTCTGATCCTTGCTGAATGTTAGAATCACCTGGGATACATCTAAAATAATACGGGTGCCTAGGACCCATCTCAGGCCAATTAACTAAGAACCTATGGGAAGAGACTAGGCATTTTTTTGTTTTTTGGTCATCTTTGGCAGTGATTCCAGTGTGTAGCCTAGTCTCCTTCTCTGATCCTGACTTCTCAGTGGATTCACTTAACAGGAGAATATCTACAAAGAACCTTCTGTTTATAGAGCACCCTGTAGGATCTCCTAAGATAAAGTGCCCTGAGCTTCAAAGTGGAAATACAAGACTCGGAACCAGAAGCAGAAAGGGATGGATGGGAATGAAGAACATCAAGAGGGAAGATAGCCAAGAAAATCTTAACACCCTCTTAGAATCACAGCCCTGGAGATTTAAACTGGGTTTCTGCTTGCCCTGACCAGGGAAGAAAACTCAAATTAGCCGGGTAGAAATTTCATCTCCAAGGATTAGGGGGATAAGGGTGACCTGTACTTTGATGTCTCTCCCTGCGGCTAAGCCACACTTTCATTTTCACACCACTTCCTGAGAAAAGTTATGTTACTTATATTTAGTTTGAAGAACACACATCAAATGTAAAGCGTGGGAGAGGGGCTGGGGGGACAGGGTTTCCACCTGGCTATAATCTATGACAAAGTGCAAGGTGAGAAAGGGCCTGCTGAGAGCACAAATGTGGGGCTTTCCGTCACTGAAATAACATTACTGATGTCTTACAGTGGCACAGGCCTAATTCCAAAGCTAAATAAAGCACCAACATATTTAGAAAGTGCTAGAGAAGATGAAAGAACAAAGAGAAGTCTCCCCCAAATGAACGACAACTCAAAGGTGACTGCTGTGAATGGAGTAATTATCCTGTTGATGGATTCTCGACACAAGTTAACACTGAACCATGTGCTACCTCAAAGGTTTCTTCCAGTACCAACACCAACTGGTGCTTTCAGCCACTCCCAGATCCTGATCAATACCTTCAGTGCTCACAGAAACAATCAATTTCCCTTAATGAGATATGATTCTGCCACTGGTCACAGATACAGGAGCTATTACAGCCATGCTCTCTCTCCAAAAGGCTCACAAGGAACGAGCGAAAAGACTTCAAAAATTTTCCATCAGCAAACTAAAAATATTTAAGCCCAAGAGAAAATCCTTTCTTCATCCAGGCACCAATATTTTCCAAAAGTGTTTCTACACTGACTGACCTAGACATCTACTTTATCTATAATCTTGATATATAATATATGTAATATATATGTACTTGATATGTCATACACACACACACACACACACACACACACACACACACACACACACACTGAAAGCACACTGGTATTTTAAAAGTTCAAGCAAAATCAAATTATGAAAATAGGGCAGATGTATGTCCCTCCCTTTTTCTTGTTAAAAGAAAACTAGCTTAACATTTGCTTTTCTCCCCATAATTATAAAGATTCTATAAAGAGAAAATGTAGTCAAACAGGCTTGAGCAGAAAATAGCAAAAAAAATAATTCCCATAAATAAAAGAACAACAATTAAAGAATGAAAGCTCCATCTCTCATGGTATCGGTATTACCTGTCCGGAAAGGAAAACAGACTTTGTGCCATCTCCAGAGAAGACTTCTGTTCCAAAACAAGGGTTTAATGTTTGAATTGTGCAAGCCAAATCAGCTTTAAGAAACAGAAGGCTCTGCTAAGCTTTAGCAGAACAAGTCCTAACATAATATGCCAAAGAACACGTTTGACAAAACAGAAGTAGAAAAATATTTTCAAAATCAACTCTTGGTTTAAATATAGCATTTGGCACCTCCAGTAAACACAGAGAAGAGGAACGAACTTGGTGGCGCCATGTGGCTTTGGGAACTGCAGCAAGCCAGATGGCGGGGTAGGCTATTCGTTTACCAGCTCCTCACTTTCTGTGCCTTTCCATTAGTGACTTCCCAGTTCAGGGGTTCTTAGAAGGACTGGAAAGAAAAGAACTGGATAAATGCATATTACCAATTTCCTTAGTAATTATTATCTCCTTTAAAACCATGCTGATAGCACACATTTCATGCCAACTCAACAGCTCTCATTGTTATATGTTCTGCATTACAGAGCCAAGTCCATGTCTCACCTGCCGACTATAAAAAGTAAAGAGGAGCACTTTCCCATCCTGGAAGATAGGCCAGATGTACATTTCTCTATTCCTCCCACTAAGTGCAACAACAGACCTTGGACGCCACCTATAAAACATAAAGAAGTCTGCAACGTAAACAGACGAAGGCAGAGAAACCAGGCATCTCAGGACAGCCCTCAGCATTAACGTGAGTTCCATGGGTTTTCTTTATGCCTCATAAATCCCAGAACTGCAGCTGAATAGCCAGCAAGTGGTAAATGTCAATGAATGCAGAGAAAAAATAATGCAACAAAAGCCTTTTATCTCTGAACCAGAAAAGAGGTAGACTAACAAGAAAAAAAATATTTAGACAATAGCTGCTCTACTCTAGCCAAATACTGTAAGAAAATTAACTATGGTCCCACCAATACCCAATCTAGAAATGACGGAGTAGGGAGCTTAGACATTCACCCTCTGCAGGCTGCAATGGGGTGTCCCAATCTCCCCTCCCCATGTCAGGGTGATGTCAGAGAACACTGAGCAGAGAGACAGAATTTTCAAGCCCACTGAGATAAAATGAACCCTTTCTTCTCCTTACTGACTCCCTCCCCATATTTGTCTCATAGGAAATCACAACTCCTGCCCAATCTGGAAGCCACTCCACCCATCAAGCATCAATGGAAGAAGAGTGAAGACACTCAACTTCTACCCAGCCCTGGCAGTAACAAAGTATCTTACCCCTTCCTCTGCCAAAACAGTGTCAAACCAAACCATGTTAAACAGCAAGATTAAATAAGTTTCTAGGTCTCATTATATAATATCCAAAATGTCCAGATTTCAATTGAAAATCACTCATTATAACAAGATCCAGAAAAATCTCAACCAGAATGAAGACAATCAATAGATGCCAACACTGAGATGACAGATATCTTGGAATTTTCTGATAAAGATTTTAAAACATTGATTATAAAAACAATTCAATTAGCACACATGAAACAAATGAAAATGTATAAAGTCTCAACAAAACAACAGAAGATAAAAGGTAAAACAAATAGAGATTTTGGAACTACAAATTACAATCAATTAAATTTATAAAAAAATCCTCAATGGATAATGGAGGGGGGGGTGGGGTAGAGGAAACAATCAACTTGAAGGTAAAACTTTAGAAATTATCCATCCTGAAAAAGTGAGACAATGACAGGAAAAAAATAAACAGGACCTCGAGGGCATCTGTAGGAGTATAACAACAACAAAACACCTTAACATGTGCATCACTGGAGTACTGAAGGAAAGGAAAAAGAAGGCAGTATTAAATACTCATTTGAAGAAATAATGACTAAAACTTCTCAAATTTAGCAAAAGACATAAATATACAGATTCAAGAAGGTGAGCAAACACCAGAAACAGAATAAAGTTTTAAAAATACACATCAAAACATATCATAATGAAAATTTTTGAAAACTAAAGGAAAAGAAAAATCTTGAAACTAGTGAAGTAAATAAAACCTTACCTAGAGGAGAAAAATAATTCAAATAACAGTGGATTTTTCATAAGAAACTATAGAGACCAGAAAGAAAATGGTATAACATTTTTCAAGGGCAGGATAAAAAGTACTGCTAAGCATGAATTCGCTATCAAGAATGAAGTGGAAATCAAGACATTCTCAGGTGAAGGAAAATTAAAGACTTCGTAGACAGCAGACCTATCCTAAAAGGATGGCTAAAGAAGTTCTCTAAATTAAAAAGAAGTTATAAAATTAAGAATTTTGGAATAGGAGGAAAGAAAAAAGAACAACCAAAAAGCAAAAATATGGATAAATATGATGTATTTTCATACTCCCTTTGAGTTTTCCAATTAGATTTGATGGTGAAAAAAGAAGTATAACACTGTCTGAGGTGGTTTTAAGTGTATACATGAAGAAAATATTTAAGACAATGATGTTATAAACAGGATAAAAAGAAGATAAAATTTCAATGGTTCACTCAAATGAACTGGTAAAATGACAATAACAGTAGACTGTGAAAAAGTATGCATCTAAAGCAACCAAAGGCTGTAAAAAGAGAGATACTCAAAAACATTATAGATAAATCAAAATAGAATGCTAAAAAGTGTTACAATAACCCACAGGAAAGCAAAAAAAAAAAAAAATAATAAGAGAGAGACCAAACTCAAAAGGAAAACAATATGTCAGACTTAAAATCTAATTTGTCAATAATTACATTAAATGCAAATCATCTAAATATCTCAATTTAAAAGACAGATGTTAATACAGTAGATTATAAAACATAACCCAACAATATGCTGTCTATAAGAAACTCACTTCAAATATAATGCTATAGGTATGTTCAAAGTAAAAGGATGGAAAAAGATTTATCATGCAAACATTAATCAAAAGAAATCAGGACTGCTATATTAATCTCAGATAAAACAGACTTCAGAGCAAGTAAAGTTAACATAGACAGAAAAAGCATTATGTAATGATTAAAAGGGTCAAACCACCAAGAAGACAGCAATCCTAAACATGTATGTACCAAGTAAGACTGTTGCAAAATACATAAAGCAAAATTGATGGCACTGAAAGGAAAAGGAAAAAATCCACAATTATAGGTGGAGACTTCAACCTCCCTCTCTCAACAATTGATAGAATTAGAAATCAGCAAGATATAGAAAAACTCACCTTGAAACAACAGGATCAAGTGGGCATTTATAAAACAATCCACCGAGAAACAGCAGAACGCAAATGTTTTCAAGTGTCCACCAAACATATACCATAACAGGCAATATTGTGGATGATAAAACAAACACAAACAACTTTTAAAGAAGTTAAACCATACAGAGTGTATTCTCTGAGCACAATGGAACCAAGCTTGAAATCAATAAAAGAAAGATAAGATGAAAACCACTAAACACTAAAAAACAATACACTTCTTTTTTAAAAAATGGGTCAAAGCGAAGAAGGCTCAAAGGGAAATAAAATATAGTGAGATGAATGAAAAATAAAAATACAACATATCAAAATTTCTGAGACACAGCTAAAGCAGTGCTGAGAGGAAAATGTATAGTACCAAAGGATTTATATTAGTAAAGAAAAAAATAGTTTCAAATCAAAAGTCTCAGTTATTACCTCAAGAACGTACAAAATGAGCAAAATAAACCCAATTAAAGAAAAGGAAAATGTAAAGATAAGAGTTGAAATCAATGAAATAAAAAAAAAACCCAATGGTGAAAAAATCAATGAAACTATCAGCTAGTTCTTTGCAAAGATCAAACAACTGACACATTTCTAGCAAGAATGAGAAGGAAAAAAAGGACTTAAGACAAATTGCCAGTAATAGAAAATAAACAGGGTTTCACTAAGGACCCTGCATAAATCAAAAGTAGAAGGAGGGGACTTCCAGTAAAATGGCGCAATAGACAGATGCTGTGCTAACTGTCTCCCAGGATCACACCAAAATTACAAGCAAATTATACAGCATTCAACCCTGGAGGTCCCTGGAACACTGGAGGAACAGAACCACTAAACAAAGAACTTAAAGAGGAGGCGGCCACATCGGGTCTGGAAGGATGGGCGGAGACCAGAGAAGGCGAACCCTGTGAGGGAAGCCCCATCTGTGGGGAGGCTTCTCCGGTTGGGGGAGAGACCCTCCAGCCCAACACCGAGCTCACCAGCCCGGAGTTCCTTTGCCGGGAAGAGGAGTTCCATGATAGCTGGCAGTAAATTAGTGAGGACTCTCTTTGCTCAGCTCAGTGAGGCTGAGAGCGGCTAGAGAATCAGTGGGGCCGGCGGACGGGCTCGCTTGCCGGTGAGCACTTACCTGGTTCCTGGTGGAGGGAGTAGCTGTGTGAGCCGGCCTGGGGGCCTGCAGGGATGGACTGAATGAGCGCCTTTGGCATGGGAGCTGGAGGTTTGGGGACTATTGTTCCCCTGATGTGGAGCAGCTTGCATGAGAGTAGAATACAGAAGGGCACCATTTTGTCAAGGTTGGGCCCTCCCACTGAGGGTCAGATCCGGGATCCCATTGGTCTGGTGGAATTGGCGCAGAAGTGCATGTGCGCATGCAAGCGCATGCAGCCTTGGATCCCCACCCTCTCCACGGCTTGTGCTGCGGTGCATTGCCAGGGAAATGCCTGGTGGGCGTGCTCCGGCTCCAATAGGCTGCTCACTGAGACGCGGGAGTGCACAAGCCGCCTGGGGTCCCCGCTCTCCACACTGCGCTTGCAGAGTTGCCAGGCTGGTGACTAGTTGTCGGGCTGCTCGGCCTGATCTGCCAGCGGCTGATTGGGACAGGCTGAGACTGGGAGTTTTCCTGGGAGTTGTTGGGCCATGAGCTGTGTGCCTGGTGATCCCGCCAGGGCTCTCCTGGTGATCTATCTAATACATCAAAGCAATCCCAGAGCGACAGTCAGAATGAGGAAACAAAGAAACATGTCCCAAGTAAAAGATCAGAAGAAACCTCTACAAATGGTACTAAATGAAACAGAGGGATCCAACCTTTCAGAGACAGAGTTTAGAACACTGATGATAAGAATGTTTAACAAACTTAGTGAGGACATAAGGAAGGATAGAGAAATCATAAAAAAACAACCAGTTAGAACTGAAGAATACAATAACTGAAATGAAGAACACACTCGAAGGAATCACCAGTAGAGTAGATGAAGCAGAGGAGTGGAGCAGCGATTTGGAGGACAAAATAGCAGAAATCATCCAAATGGAACAACAAAAAGACCAAAGAATATAAACAATGAACATAGTTTAAGAGCCCTACGGGATAAGATGCAGCTCAACAACCTTTGCATCATAGGAATACAAGAAGGAGAAGAATGTATTTGAAAAAATAATGACTGAAAACTTCCCGACCCTGGTGAAGGAAATCAACATACATGCCCAGGAAGTGCAGAGGGTTCCAAACAAGCTGAACCCAAACAGCTCCACACCAAAACACATCATAGTTAAAATGGCAAAGGTTAAAGACAGAGACAGAATCCTAGAGGCTGCAAGAGAAAGACAGCAGGTTACAAACAAAGGAACTCCTATTAGACTATCAGCAGACCTGTCTACAGAAACTCTGCAGGCCAGAAGGGAGTGGCAGGAGATACTCAAAGTGACACAAAGTAAAGGCCTACAACCAAGATTGCTCTACCCAGCACGGCTATCACTTAAAATTGAAGGAGAAATAAAGAGCTTCTCAGAAAAGAATAAGCTTAAGGAATTCATTACCACCAAGCCAGCATTGCAAGAAATGTTAAAAGGGCTTTTTTAAACAAAAGAAAGGGGTAAACAAGCTAACCCAGGGAGACCAGGAATACAAATAACAAAATGGCAATACATATGCACCTATCAATAATCATTTTAAATGTGAATGGGGTAAATGCTCCAATCAAAAGACAGTGGCTGAGTGGTTAAGAAAATAGGACCCATGTATATGCTGTTTACAGATGGAATAAGATATTTCATGCAAATGGAAATGAGGGAAAAAAAAGCTGGAGTAGCAGTACTTATTTTGGACAAAATAGAATTTAAAATGACTACAATAAAAGACAAAGAAGGGCACTAAAACCCTAATAAACGTCTATGTACCCAACATAGGAACTCCTTATTATATATAACAGATTTTGACAAACAAACACAGAGATCAACAGTAATACTATCATAGTAGGGGACTTCAATACCCCATTGTCACCAATGGTCAGATCCTCTAGGCAGAAAATCAACATGGAAAGAGTGGCGTTAAATGACACTTTAGACCAGCTGGACTTCGTCAATATTTTTAGAGCATTTCCCTGAAACAACAGAATATACATTCTTCTCAAGTGCACATGGGACATTTTCCAAGATAGACCACGTTAGGCCACAAAACAAGTCTCAGTAAATGTAAGAAGATTGACATCATAACAAGTAGATATAAAGGAAAAACTGATGGTTGCTGGCTGGGAGGGAGTGGGGATGAGGGAGAGGGGGAAGGTTTTGGACAGCGTAGATGGGTGACTACAATGTTGCCACAGGGATATGGGTGGCAGTTCTGGGAATGTAACTGATAATGTGAAGAGACTATTATGTTACATGAAATAAGTCAGTTGGAGAAAGACAAATACCATATGATCTCACTTATATGTGGAATCTGAAAAACTGAATGAATGGACAAAGTAAACAGACTCATAGATATAGAGGAAAAACTGAGGGTTGCTAGTTGGGAGGAGGGTAGGGATGAGGGAGAAGGGGAAGGGGTTAGACAGCATAAATAGGTAACTACAATATTGCCACAGGGATATGAAAGACAGTTCAGGGAATATAATAATGTTGTAAATATTTTGTGGGATGTCAGATGGTCACATGACTTGTTAGGGGAGACCACTTCATGGATGGAGTAGAGGCTTGATCACTGCACTGTACACCTGAAGCTGATGTTGTATAATATTGTATGCCAACTGTAACTGAATATATAGATAGTCACGGGATGTGGAGTATACTGTGGAAGGGAGTCAAAGGAATTGCAATAGATATGTATGATATGGGGGGGAGGAGTAGGGTGGCGAACTGGGGGAGGGGGTTTGTCACTTTGACAGGTAAAAAGTATAACTATTGCATTGGGTTGTACAGATGAAACTAATTTAAAAAAATGTTTATTTCACAATAAAAGATTTAAAATAAAAACAAAACAAAAACAAACAAACAAAAAAGTAGAAGGAAATATTATGAACAAATCTACAGAGGAATATTGGACAACTTAGATTAAATAGACAAATGCCTTAAAAAAAAAACCAAACTACTATACTCAATGTGAAATATATAATTTGGATAACCCTAGACTTATAAAGGAATTTGAATTTGCGAATTAAATACTGAAAAAGGAAATCTCCCAGCCCACACTCTTTTGCTGGATCAGCCTATCTAGTTTTTAAAAATTAACACCAATTCTACACAATTTCTTCTAGAAAAATGAAAAGTAAAGAACATTTTACAATTCATTTTATGAGGCTCATATAATAACAAAACAAAGGCAAAACTAAAAAAAAAGAAAGAACAAACTTAGACTAATATCTCTCATGAACTTAGAGATATAAAAATCCTCAAAAACACTATAGAAAATCGAATCTAGCAACATATAAAATGAATTATACATCATGACCAAATGAGGGTACATATTTGAAACTCAATCACAAATATTCTGATTCAGAATATTTGATAAAATTCAATACCCATTCATGACAAAAACTCTCAGAAAATTATGAATAGAGAGGAACTTCTTCAAATTGATTTAAAAAAAAAAAAAACACCTACAAAAACCTGTAACTACTTTAGACTTAATGGTGAAAGCCTAAATTAATTTCCTTCCTAAGACTGTAGACAGCTCAAGGCTTCTGCACCTCTCATTCAACAAAATGCTGGAAGTTCTTGCAAAACTGCTACAAAAAAGACCAGAACAGGAAACAGAAGGCATACAGATCATAAAGGAAGGAATGAAACTGTCCTTATGTGCAGATGACATGATTGTCTGCATAGAAAATCCCAAGGAATCTATTAAAAAAATAAAAAGTAAAAACAACCTCTTGGTAATAATAAGTGACTTCAGAAAGATTACAGGATGTAAGAAACACATCCAAAAATCAATTGTATTTCTATACACTAGAACACAGGGAGATCTAAATTAAAAATATAAAATATTTTATAATTGCTCAGAAAAGATGGAAACCTCAGCTGTAAATCTAGCAAACCATGTATAAGACTTGTTTGCTAAAAATTAGAAAACAGTGAAATAATTGAAACAAATCAAAGGAGACCTAAATAAATGTAATTATGTGCCATATTCATGGAATGAAAGAGTCAACATAGCAAAGATATCAATTCTCCTGCAATTCCTATCAAAATCCCATGAATTTTTTTTGTAGATATATATTGGGCTGTCAGAAAAGTCATGACATATTTTTCCTATGTTTTCCATTGCAAAAATGCGTCATGACTTTTCCGACAAGCCAATACAAGATTATTCTAAAATTCATATGGAAAGGCAAAGAAAATAGACTAGCAAAAACTTTTTGGAAAAGAATAATAAAGGAAGAATCAATTTACTTAATTTCAAGATTTATTATATAGCTAACTATTCAAGACTGTACAGTATCAATAGAGGCTGGACATATAGATCAATGGGACAGAATACAGAACTCAGACATAGATCCACACAAATGTGCCCAAGTGATTTTTCACAAAGGAACAAAATCAATGCAGTGGAGAAAGGATAACCCTTCAACAAATGGTGCTGAAACAATTGAAAAACCATATTGGGGTTGGGGGGAGAGATGAACCTCAACTTAAACATTATACCTTACATAAAAATTAACTCAAAATGGACGACAGACTTAAATGTAAAATATACTCATAAAACTATAAAATGTTTATAGGAGAAAAAAAATGAAGAAAATCTTTGGTATCGAGAGCTAGGCAAGGAGTACTTAGGCTTGACACCAAAACAATGATCCACCAAAGGAAAACTTAATATACTGGGCTTCATCAAAGTTAACAACTATTTTTCTGCAAAAAATCCCCATTAAGGGATGGCTGAATGGTGCGCTGGTTAAGAGCTGGCCTGGGACACCAGCTCTGAGCAGCAGGGCCACAGTTTGGATTCCATATATGAGGGCACACTGCCCTCTACAGCTAAGATGGTGAACAACAGCTCCACCTGGAGCTGGGCTGCCATGAGTCGCCAGCGACGGCATAGGCTGCAGCCCCTGCTGCAGTGGGCTGCCCTGAGCTACCCTGAGTGGCCAGCAGCTGCCGTGAGCAGCTGTCCAGAGGCCAGCAACTGATCTGCCTCACCCAGGAAAAGCGCAATGATAATACCAACACGGGCCAGTGAAGCAATGTCCTCCACAATCAGACTGAAGAACAAAAGGACAGCAACTTGTCTGTTCCCCTTCCCTGATTTCCCAATGCTGTTCCCCAATTCCCCAATAAAATCTTTAGAAAAAAAGAAAACATTAAGAGGATGAAAAGACTAGAAAAAAATTTGCAAAGCATATATCTGACAAAATACCAATATCTAGAAAATTCTTTAACTCTACTCGACAGTAAACACAACAATAACAACCCAAGTAGAAAACAGACAAAAGACATGAACAGATACCAGACATCAAATAAGAACATTTTACTGAAAAAGATATACAGATGGGAAATTAGCATATGAAAAGACCATCACTATCATTAGTGACCAGGGAAATGCAAATTAAAACCTCCAGCTATTGCCACACACCTATCAGAATGGCTAAAAGAACACCTGATGCTCTCTAGGATACAGAGAAACAATCACGTACACACTGCTGGTGGGAATGCAAACTGATACAACTACTCTGGGAAAGTCTGGCAGCTTCTTAAACATGCAGCTATCATGTGGCTTAGCAATTGTACTCCTGGGCATATATTCCAGAAAAATAAAAAATTAAGCTCATACAAAAACCTGTGCATGAATGTTTATAGTATCTTTCCTTGTGATAACTAAAAAATGAACAAACCAGATGTTCTTCAGTGGGTGGACGGTCAAACAAACTGGTAAATCCATACCATGGAATACTACTCAGCAATAAATAGGAAGGAATTACTGATACATGTGACAACCTAGCAGAATCTCCAGAGAATTATAATGTGTGTGAACAATGCCAATCCCAAATGGTCACTTCCTGTATGATTCCACTTATATAACTTCTTGAAATGACAAGAGGTAGGAAGAGGTTCTCCACCACAACCTGTGAAGGAAGCATATCTCTGCAAAAACCTGATGTCTAACTTCTGGCTTCCAAAACCGTAAGAGAATAAACTGCTGTGGGTTTTAGCCACTCGGTTTGGGTAATTTGTTACAGTAGCCACAGGAACCTAACATGCCTGCCCTATCAGCAGCTTGTGGGAACACGCTGGGAATCCAGATTCTCAGGCCAGGGAATCAGAATCAGCATCAAAACCACGTTCCCAGGTGATGAGAATGTGATTAAGCCCTGATATAAACTAAACTGCTAACAGTTATTGACTTATCATAGTGATGACTTTGTACCGAAGTCGAAAGCAGTATATCAATGTCTGTAAAGTAAGTAGGGTACATATTTGAAATTCCATATTGTTAGTGTGATTTTGGGGATATGTGTATAGTCAAGGTCTGAATAGAAATAAAACATAAAAATAGCTCTTGGGGGGACAGAGGGATTGTGACTCCTTCCCCGCAAAGCCGCTACTTTGTACTCAACACTTCTTATAATTCTGCTGATATGTTTTATGATCATCTTAAAGGCCAATGTAGGTTTTTATGGGGATCCACATTTGTCTTTTTTGCTCATTGCTCTCTGAAGGTCATGATGACCTGGTGGAATAAAATCCCACACAATGGGCTTCCCCAGGCTCATTAATGACCAGGTTTCCAAGAGCTCCACCACGCTCTGGAGGGAAGGTCTATTCTCTTCAACTGGCCCACCGCTTCCCATCACAACTTTCATTGCTGGAGTATTACGAAAGCCTCTTAAATTGTCAGTTTTAGCCCCTTCCATGGGACATAAAGCAGTCTTTCAAAAGCACAAGTCTGATTGACGTTCTCCAGCTTGTATCCTCCATGGACATCCCAATGTGCTTACATGAAATCCAAACACCTTCAAGCTTCTGTGTGATCTGAACCATGATTTAAGATAAAATGGGGTAGAAAGGGACATGGAAAACAATGTCAAGCACAATGCAATCACACCTTATACAGAGTTCGGTACTAAAAGAGTGTAAGAAGCCAGAATCATTGATAATCCAAATTACACCTAAAACTCACTCTACACTGCCAGGACCTGGGTTTTTGGAAGCTCAAAGGCTGAGAATCAACCTCTCTGTTTCTCTCTGAATTTTTCTTGTGACTTTCCTCTCCCAGAGACAGTGAGAAGGAACTAGGTCAAGGTTAGTTTAAATCTGGCAGAGGGGAGGGTGAGGAAGTTACATGAACTTTATTTACAATGTGACTCCAGGATACAAAACACAAAGCCAACTATGTTCAAAATATACATGTGTATATGCATTATAGTTCAATGCAGTCAAAGGAGGGGTAAGGGGCTATTACACTCAGAGTTATATGTAAGGGAAATGAGCTGGAAAGAAACACAGACATATGTTAGCAGGACTATCTCTGGCTGGTGAGATTAGAGAGGATTAATTTGATTCTCAATAATTTCATGTAGTTTTCACCATCAATAATGAAATAAAAACAGATAAAAACTCTAAAAGGTTACTTTAACAAAAAATAGGTCTTTATGTATTTATAGACTGATACAGAACAGTTTGCAAAGGTAGCATCAAACTGTTTTAGAAAGGAAAGATTTACCACTTACCCTTATTGCTTCTAAGCTACAGAAATTTGTGTCTAGATAACAGGGCACAGAATGGAAATCATTGTCATTTGGTGCTTTCACAACTTATACCTCCAAATCAATCATCCCTAAGGTTTTTAACACCCACACAAACATACAAAAAATTGAGAGCATAGAAATTTCCAGTAAAATTGTTAATGTTTGCAGAATACTAACACGTGTTAAAGGTATAGAGAGGGGTGTGGCATGCTGACCCATCTTGAATATAAACGAAGGGAGAAGTATGGTTTTGATGCATAGCCGCCTTGTAGCAATCAGTGAAAGGGGTGCCCTGCCACTTTCAAATCAAAGGTTCCATGAATATTAAAAGCTTCAAATTCACAGGTTCATTTGATACATACAATTGAGACTCTTTCTGGGTGCTAGTAACAGGAGTAGTGGCTATTTTTTTTGTCCTGATGAGTGTCTTTTTCATTATGGGATGGTGATATATCCATTTACCAAATTTTACCTCCTCTTACCTTTACTTACCCAAAAGCTGCAGCATGAATCTTGGTTGGGGAATGAAATGAACATTTGTGTAGGGACCATCGACCGCTCTGTCTTGTTCTGCCCACTGCGTTTCTTTCCCTAAGTTTCTTACTGTTGGGCTTCAAGTATAAGAATATAAACTACATTGACTTTACTGCCAAGTTGCTTAGAAATGTAAAATCTTAAGCATAGATTGCATGCGAAGTGATTATATGTATTTTGCAATTGTCAAATAACTTCAATTTAAACATGAAGATGCCTCTTGCCATTTTACCCCATTTCTTTCATATCAATTTCAAAAAGTGAAAATTGTCACCTGCTTTAGAATAGCAAGGACAGTTGCAATCATCTCAGGGGCCTTTATAGCTTCCCTTTATTACACACACGCGTTATACTACCAATGTGAAGGCCACGTGTGGGGAAGGGAGGGTGCCTCATTCCACTCCCTGGCGTTCTGGGAGTACAGACATGGGCGAGGGTGGGGAGGCTGGGGAGGCGGGGTAATCTCACCACCTGTAGTCCCAGCTCACACTGAAAGACACTTCACCGAAAACCCATAAAGCCTTTAAAAATATATAAAGCAATTCACTAATTAAAATACAAAATTTACATCCAGCCATACAGAGTTACAGTGAAGATTATTATATACATAACCAACTGTGACTTCTGAAATAGAACTGAGTCAAACTCCTGCAAAACACGCATGAGCAAATGAAGAGCTCTTTTGTTCCGGCCTTCATCCATCACCACGATGCCTGCAAGTTATTATGGGACTGTGCTAAGCACTTACATACATATACACATTACTGAATTCAACCCTCTCCATGCTTTGAAATGGGAACTATCACTATCTGTTTTAGAAATGAGACACTAAGGCACACATGAGTTGAGAAAGTTGCCAAAGTTCACACAGCTTAGTAAGAAGGAGAAACTGTATTTGAATTTAGGCAGTTGAATTCTAGTGTTTTGCCTCTTTCACACTCTGTGTAAATAGAAACAATTTAACAAAGAAATAACCTTCTTAGGTTTTTCGTTTGTTTGTTTGTTTTTGTTTTTTGTCTCTTCTCAAATCTTGGCTATACCTTAAGTTCACTGACAACGCAGAAAGTTTTCTGTGTCAAAGACATTTGAACCATCTCTGCACAAAAGTGTGGGTCTCCCAGCTGACCATTCCAGATTTCAGTTTTGTAATGAAAATATAATTCTCTAATGTCATCAAGTCTACATAGGGGGAAGAGAGATGTTTAAGGGGTGCTAAATTTAAAAAAAAAAAGTTTCCCTTAATATTACCATGGAAATTCAAAGCCATACATTGAGGAAATTCATTCTTCTTTATCAAAAGTTAGAAAACTTGCATCATCTCAAAGCCCTTGATGCATTTTACTCTCTTAAACTACATATGATACTGATATGGAAAGTGTCTGCTTTGTTTATGTTTTCCAGTTGGCCTCCCAGGAGGCTTAATATTGGAAATGAATGCGATCTGGTGTCAGTTTTCAAAGGAGTCAAATTCTATATGCTAAGCCATCATTAGACACGAACAATATACATCTTTTAAGCAAATTTCAATACCAAATCTCATGCATATTAAGTATTACAGACTATAAAAGTAGCTAATGGAATTAAGATAACAATCAAAGATAAAAGCACAATGGAATCCATTAGTACATAATTCTTATTCCAGTGGAGAAAAATGACACGGGGCTATCTAATAAAAGATGGGAATAAATGAAAGAATATCTATTGCGTCCCACAACAAACATACAGTTCACCAGGAAGCATCAAAACATGACATGATACAACAGCTGACATTATCTGCTCAGTGGAATCAAACCCCATCCCCACCTCTGTACATAGCCACCCAGTTCCTACTCCCTCTCCCTTTATTTCCTCTTGCTTTGAGTATGATATGAATGTGTTTTACTGGTTACAGTGATGTGGGGCTCCAGCAAACTTGAAGACTCTGGTTGAGGAGCTTCAAGGGAAGAGGAGGTGCTAGGCTGATCCCATCCTCCTAGAAGCCCTGCCCCTAGTGCGGCATCCACAGAAGCCCTGCCCACCCAGGGATCCAGTCTCTGCCAAGAGCCTCTGGGCTTGTCTATTCCCAATAAATTGACTGGTCACAGGCAAAAAAAAAAAAAAAAAAAAAAAATGACATGATAGCAAACATGAAGATAATGAGGATGAGGACAATGATATTGACAGCTAATATTTATGGAATGCCTACTACCTGCCAACTATTGGGTTAAGAACTTCATACGCAGCCCTGCTTTCAAACCTCACACATTTCTAGGAGATAAATACCAGTATTACCCACAATTTAAAGAGAAGGAAACAGGGGATGAGGTGTCCAAGGTGCACACCTGTCCAAGGTGTACAGTAAGTGTGGGGCTGGGGTTTGAACTCCAGGGTCTGTGCTGGCAAATTCAAGATATACAAATTCTGTATATACAAGAGTAGGCAATGTGGAAAGCCAGATGCTGCCAGTTATGTCAGGAGCAAAATGTACTAATTTCCCAAATAAACACTTTTATTAAAGGGGAGAGTAAGTTGGATCCCCAAGCAGTTGGGGGGGGGGGGTGACAGTGCAGTGAAATCCACCTGGCTACAATAGCCAGATTGAACTTCGGTTTCTATTCGAATCTCTACTTGGTAGCATCTTTAGTAGCCTGAGATTTGTGCAGCCAAAATCTGGTAGCGATGAAACTTGCTCTCAAGTCTGGAGCGAAGTTCAATAAAAATCAACCTTGCACAATCCCCCACAATAGACACAATAACACTAAAATCTTGGTTTAAATCTCAAGACTTCCATAGAGCAGCAGCTTCCTGCTACTGGGAAGGTCACCTGTATTCTCTGAGTGTAATTTCCTCATCTATCAAACCAGCATAACAATACCTTCCGTAGAGGGTCGTTGCTGATTGAGATAATACATGTAAAATGCTTAGCACCATGAAAGATGTCTTTATCGTGAATCATTAAGTGCACACACAGAAAATAATTTGAGGTTTAACGTTCATTCAATATGCTAGGACTTTAAAATGACCAGAAGCCACATCAAAGACAATCACTGGTTATATCACAAGTTCCCTAGGGAAAGAGATTTAATGTTGAAAAGAACAATATATGTATTAAGAATGTAGAACAAGGTGATAGTTCATTAAAATTAACTGATTCTGTTTTTTTGGCTCAAAATCACTTATAAAACCTCTCTGTTGGGCTGTAAAGAATTGTACAGCTCTCTTCATAGATATCACTGCTGTGTTTAATAAGGACATGATGGAGCAAATATCAATGTGTCAGTGCGGGAATGAAAGCTCTAGTTTGTATTCAATTAAACACCAGTGGTCAGGTGGAATGCTACTATTTGACCAAGCAAGATTAACTTTAAAAATATTTTTACTTTCTCTGTCCTCCAATACTATCTATGAGTATAAACATCAAGATTACAGCATAATAGTAACCAAATTAATATAATGAACAAATGAGTTTTGTAAGACGGGTCTTCTCTGCATTTCTAATAGGCTCCCAGGGATGCCAATGCTGCTGGTCCATGGACCACACTTTGAGTAACAAGGATGTGAGACACAAGTCATCCCTATTTATCTATCTGTCTATCTATCTATCTATCTATCTATCTATCTATCTATCTATCTATCTATCTATCCATCCAGCTATCCAGCTATGTATCTCTTTCTCTCTTATTTAGCTTCACATTTTTTAATCAGGTCAGATGCAACTTTTTGTCCTCCTACTTCAGAGGATGTTTCTGTCCAATGCAAAACCAAATAAAATACCTACAAAACAACTATGTAGGGTATCAGATAGGTACTGGACTTATTGGGAGAAACATTCACAGATTATATAAATGCCAAACCACTGCATTGTGTGTGTGTGTGTGTGTGTATGTATATATATATATATATATATATATATGTGTATATATATATATATATATATATATATATATATATATAGTCACGGGATGTAAAGTACAGCAAAGGGGATCTAGTCAATGGTCTTGTAACAGCTATATACAATATCAGCTGGATAGTAGTGGATTTGGTAGGGTTATCGTTTTGTGAGGGGTGGAAATGTCTAATCATTAAGCTGTTTTGGACACCTAAAACTAATTTTAGAAAGAGTTATCTTATTCATATAAATGTACACAGTTAATAAGACCCTTGTGTGTTCATCCAAGAACAGAGTTTGGCCCACTGTGTATGCCACTCACTGCCTTCATTTACATTATAAATGACCACATTTTATTATATCTACTTCCATACCATTTCCATATAGTCTATTATTTTAATATGATATATTAAAATTGAACTAGCATTTAAAAGTACAACATATTCATACAAAAAAACAAAACAAAACTAGAAAACACAAAATTGTTCTGGGTCTAAATCGGAGTGTTTTCCTGCCCTGTACTTTGATATAACTACATCAGGATGAAGACACATTAAATACTAGAAATCAACCAGAACTTATATCCACACCTCCTTTCTTTAAGGATTAATGATAGCTGCTCCCTTTTTATATGTTTCATGCCAGTCCTTTATGCTTATCTAATCCCAACAACTACTAGATACATCCTATTTTTGTCCCTGTTTTATAGAAGAGGAAAGTTAGGCTCAGCCAGATTAAATAACTTGTCTGTGTCATTCAGGTAGAAGTACAGAGTCTGTTTGACTCCCAAGTCCATACTTGTAACAACCGTTATGATGTACAATTATCCCAGAACTTTCCATTCTGCTTTAGGAGTACAAGGGCATCAAACTACTCCCCATGTCATACTGATTTCGGTCCAGGTTCTACATTTCCCATCCCTTGAATCTCTGAATGACTGTGTGGTTAAGAAAGCAGGTTTCCAGAGTTTGGTTGCTCTCTCTTCATGTGCTGGATAGCACGTGGTTTATAGCCCGCCCAGAATAATACTGAAGAGACACCAATTGTAAGTTGACCACATATTAATCACTCAGCGATCCAATTTAACTGGTGCTTACAAAATGACTCCTTTATGCTGTCTTGTGATATAAATATAAGAAAGAGAAAGGGGTCAGATAGAAAAAGACAAATACCTTATGATTTCCCTTTGTATGTGGAATCTAAAAAACACAACAAATAAAAAACAAACTCATAAATAGAAAAAACAAATTGATGGTTGCCAGATGGGGGTGTGGGGTGTGGGGGTGAGGGGATGGGTGAAAAGCTGAAGGGGAATAACAAGTACAAACTTACAGTTATAAAGTAAGTCACAGGGATGTAAAGTAAAGCATAGGGAATACAGACAATAATATCATAATAACTATATATAGTGACAAATGGTTACTAGACTTGTGGTGATCACTTCGTAAGGTATATAAATATCTAATCACTATGTTGAACACCTGAAACTAATATAAACTTGTATGTCAACTATAGTTTAAAAGTAAATTTTAGGAAGGAAGGAAGGAAGGAAGGAAGGAAGGAAGGAAGGAAGGAAGGAAGGAAGGAAAGAAGGAAAGAAGAAGGAAGGATTATTGTTCTTTGAAAAAGTTTCCAGATTTCATTAGAAAATGGACCAGATTTCTGCTCTTATCACATGATTACTTCAAACCATGCTTAGAATCACAGAAAGCTACAGTGTCAAAAAGTTTTCTGCCATCTGTCTCCTAATGATGCTTTTCACTTTCATATTAAACAAATTGTGCTATAATGAAACAAGATGAACAGGGAATATCATCTCTATGGGAGGCCACAATGCCTAGTCTTCCATAATAAGCTATTACAAAACGTTGGATTCATCTATACACTGTCAAAGGACCAATTATTACTAGAACTTGATTCTGGGAATAAGATTAGTAGGGAGAAAGGCATCACATTCAAACAAAAATACACTCATCACACTGGCACCTCACAGGGATATCAAACAAAACACTAAACTACACCCCAGGAGTCCAGCATGCAGGCTTATTTTCCGAAGTAAATCAGGCACCCTTCAGGACACAGAACTATCTTTCCTGACATTGTTTAGAGCTGAAGAAAACAAAAAAAAACACAACAAATTGGAAGCCTGAATGCATTGTCTTGTGCACATTTGCTCACCGGATGATTTGCAACTAGATTAATTGTGGGTATATATCCTCAGGGGACAGAAATAGCCCCTTTTGGATCCCCAGTCTAGAATCTGGAATGAGTAGGGAGAAAAGCAAATGTCAAAGATACCTCCATTATCATATTTAAATTACAGAATAAATGATTTCCTGTCAATAAAATAAAAATTTTGTATGTGTTGTGGATGCGGCATCTTATAAAATACACAAGCCATTTTCATAATTAAACAAGGATATGTTCAGCGGAAAACAGCCATTTTAAATGACATCTTGGTTTTTCAAGGAAAAAAGCCTGAATATTAACATTTTAAAATATGTGGTAAAACCTAAACCACATCTATAATCAACAGGTCCTCTGTCTAAGGGTTAAAACTGGACTCAGCTCAAGACATATGAGTCAGAATTCCCGCTCTGATCCTTCTGAGATGGGAGACCTTGGGCAAGCTGCTTCTCTCTGAGCCTCAGTTTCCTCATCGGAAAATAGGGGACAATAGACTTGCTATGACGTGAAATCTAAAAGGTATGTAGCCTGGCACCTGATATTTATAATTATTACCTGTTATTATTATTCGTATAATCATCTTTGTATTTCTTTATTATTAACACCAAAACAGCAGGGCCACTGACATACTGAAAAAATGGAATTACAAAAATTTTACTAACAAGCTCATAATAGAAGCTCAATTCGATCAAACCAAAAGGTGAATTAAAAAGAAAAAAAAAGTTTAAATCAGAAGCTTGGGTCCACCCTCACCCCCTAACCCTGCACCTCCAACCTTAACAAGTAGGACATATTCAGTCTGAGAAGAAGCCAGATTGTACATCTGAGATGCAAATGAGCAGCCTAGGCTGACAGTCTATGAAAAAATACTCTTTTAAATTAGGGATCAACAAACGTTTCCTGTAAAAGGCCAGCACCAATTAATTTAGGATTTGCGGACCCTCCGGGTTCTCTAGCAGCTCCCGGAATCAGAGTCTCAGCTTGAAGGCAGCCAGGGGCACTGCAGATGAACAGGCACGGCTGTATTCCAATCACAGTTGACTGAAACGAAGGTAGTTTACCCCGATCTACATGGAAATTTGAGAGGTCAGCATTTGAGAAGTAGCTACGTTCTTTTTGTGGTTTTCCTAGCAGTTGCTTCTGTCTACTTCCTGAGATCCCACCATCAGGTGAGGGTCAGGGAATGGATCGTGGGGCAGACAGGTGGGTGCTGGGCAGGGCACTGAAGAACCTGGCCAAAAGAAGGGCGCCTCCTGTGCCTGGCACATGCTGCACGTTCAATAAACATGTCCGTAAAGTTTTAGTTCTAAAAAAAAAAACAGAAGAGTGAAAGCCAATGGCTATAAAAACGTCTAAGCTTATCCTCTCACTTTCTTTGCTGGCCTCCTTGTGGACTGATATCACTTTGTACACTGGCACCAATCCACGGGCCACACTTAGAGCACCGCTTATACTATTTTCTGTGTTCTCCTTATGAATGAAATATGGCACAACTGAGATTTTTAAAACAAAACCAGAAAGGAGGGGATGAGTCAGACTGAATCTTAAAATGTGGAGGTCATGAGCAGTCGGCAGACATGCCAAACTAAAGGGCTAAGTGTGCTGCAAATTCCTTCCTGCAAGAGGTTTATCTATAGGGGGCCCACTGGGTATCCACTCTGCGCCAGGGGGAAAGGGAGTCACACAGCCTGTCTTCCAGGAGCATTCAGTTTAGTTCAGGGGTTTTCGCCTGGGCAATACTGACATTTTAAGCCCGATAGTTATTTGCTGTAGACAGCTGTCCTGTACATTGTAGGGCATTTAGCAGCATTCCTGGGCTCCACCCACTAGATGCCAGTAGCACCCCCTCCAGTTCTGACAAAAGGTGTCTCCGGACATTGCCAAATGCATCCAGCATCAAAATCACTCCCATTATTACCACTAGCCTAAAGCAAAGGAATGACAATTACAGTTAACAAGAACTATAACATGCCAAATGGGGCAAAAGGAGTTTTAATCCCCAAAGTTAAATCCTCCCAGGAAAATAATGTCCATTACAAAATGTAAATTCCAACTAAGTGATGGTTGCAATCATTAGGAAAATTGTAGGCTGCGTTCGTACTGCTCCATGACATTGCAACAGTTCTTGTGTTGGGCTTCAGAACTGACCAAAATCTGTCACCTATGGTATGTCGTGGAATGGTCAGTACAGCCCTACTAAGTATTATAGTATGCGTTGCATGGAAGAGAAAACAGATCCAAAAAAATTCAGCCATTTGTGTAAAGTAGCTCTGGCAGGCACTGTACCCAGGTTTACCTTCTCCACATCTAATATCATATCACCACCAGTAACACAAAAGGTAACATTTATTCAGTGAGTGTGTATATCTGTAAACTACTGTTCGAACGCCATACCTCATTTAATGCTCACGACAATCCTATGACAATCCAGGCATCTGATACTGCACATTTTACACATGAAAAAATATGTCCATGGTCACACCACTCCTAAGTGGTGGAAAAGGGATTTCAATTCTCCCACACCAGGGGTTCCCCAATCTAGCTTCACTTGTAGAAATACAGTCAATCCTACTTATTCGCAGAGTATGGATTTACATCCCCAGAATTAACACTTGTGGCACTTTTGCAATCATTCGCAGACACGCACAAATCGGTGGAAAATTTTAGTCAATCAACATGCATGTTATCAATGAGATAAAATAAAATGATGCTCTGCCTTCCTGTTTCTCTTTTGAGAGTATTTTATTTAGTGGCATATTTTAACACTTTTGTGCTTTTTGTTTGTGATTTCTCTATTTAAGGTGCAGTGCTAAAATCTGTCTAGTGTCCTTAAGGGGTAACAAGGCTGTGAGGTGCCTTACAGAAAAAATACACATTAGGCAACCTTCATTTAGACATGGATTATAGCGCTGTTGACTGGAAGTTCCATGTTATCAAGAGTAAGGTACATCCAGAAAAAGGTACATCTTGAGATGATAAGCAATTTAAAAAAAAATATAATAAGGGCCACCCGAGTGGCTCAGTTGGTTAAGAGCTCGCAAGAGTGTGAGCTGAGCTCTGAGCAACAGCAGTTTGATGCCCAGCCCAAGCTGAGTTGCCGCTGAGCTGCCAACAGGTGGCAGGATGGCTCAGCTAAAAAACAAAACAAAACAAAACAAAAAACACGTAATAGACAGCATCATCAGCCTGAAAGCCAAAGAAATTTAGTCACATTATCCAGGGTCAGGAAAATGTTAAATTTTTCTCATCTACTGTTTTATTATAAAGAAATGCTGCATATGTGATTTGTTAAGCAATATATATTACATAAAGTATCTTTAAACAGAAGCACAAATAAAGCAAGCATATGTATTGAACGGCTGATGAACACGTTGTGATTAGAAGCTCACAGGAATCTAACCGTGTATTTCTTCCAGGAGGAATGACTCAGTTTTTGCTAACTCCGTGTTCATGGCAACTCTACAGAACATAGCTGAGAAAAATGAGCATCTCCTGGACCTGGACCACTCTTAGAAATTACATATTTTGGGGCTTCACCTCCCAGATTGTGAATGAAAATTTTCAGCCATTCAGCTCCGAAATCGGAATGTTGTAAAGCTTTTATCCATAGACCTGTGTTTATGAGTCACTGTGATGATACATGACGCTCTCTAACGAAACTTAACTATTCATCCTAGCTTTTAGTAGCATCCTAAATGGGATTTGTATCAAATACAGAGCTGCCTACAGTCATACAAGGCTCATGCTGTGAAATTATGTGACTTATAGCTTTGCTTCCAGGCAACAATTTCCTTAAACCATTAGGGGAAAACATACAAACACCTTCTATATGGTCATTGGAAAAGTAACCCCGCTTAAAATTCTAGCCAGAAGTCTACCTGTTGAGGCAGAAGGCTTTTGTAGTAACCATAGTTACACTGACTCATGTTGATCAATACACAACATGGGTTCATTATGGACTCCTGTCACTCTCAGCAAGCTTTAATTTCCTACCTATTTAAAACTTTCTATTTGTGTGTTTGTTTACCATATACCATTATATTAGTAATTGGAGCCATGTACAAATAGCATTTAATGATAATCAGAGACCCTGACATGACTGTGAACAGTGACTTGGAAATGTACCTTCTTCAGAGGACAATGACTGTCATCCCATGAGCCCAACAATTTTTATCTCCAATACAGAATTCCCCAGAGGCTGTTCTGCTGAACACAAGTCACAGAAAATACTTTGAGAAGAAAGAATTCTACAGCAGGTGAGTCTGGAAAATGCTGGATAAAACCTTGTACACACTCAATCACGCATCTGTGTAACAGAAGCTCGGAGAAGCCCAGAAGGGAACATGGGAATAGTATATATCCATAATATGTCTCAATGAGCAATTCCCAGGCTTATTTGACAATGCATTTCTTTTAAACACTTATAAATTCCAGGGAACAATGTTGAGAAATGTTGTTTGAATATCTTTGTGGCAGAGGCCACAGAGAAAAATGAAATAATCCATCACTGATGGCCTCTTCAATGCTCTTGTGGATCCTCTATTACCACTCTCTCTCCTTTCCTCCATGTAAGGATTCATTGCAGATCAATCACTACAGAGTTGTGGGCTCCTTCGGAAATCCAAGCTGCACCATTTGCTACATGACAAGTTCAGGCAGCTTTACTACCTACCCTTTCCTCCATGACAATAGCCATCCCAAACTAGACAACATGACCCAGATTAAACCTTTTAGAAATACCTACTACTATCCCACTGGGAGAGACGAGCATAAGAAAATAATTCTCATTTAAGAAAAATGTCAGTGTACTGTTTGTTCACAGTGAGTGAAAATGGCTTCCTCTGTTGAGAATAAGAACAGAGGAGAAAAGTCTTCAAATTAAGACATTTTCAGTTTCAAAAGGCCTTTATTTAAATTATTTAGTGATATCAGGAGAGTCCCATGAAGGAGGGAGCAATGTGCTATTGTCCCCTGAGGGGCAGCTCCACATGGTAAGCGGGAATAGAATATGTGGTGTATGCGACATGCTGGGCTGGGAGAAGGGGAAGATTTCAAAGTGGTTTAAATAGAAGGAACAAATGTAACGCAGGGAAGAGTTTGATTCATCAGAATTCCACAGTGGCCAACTCCTGTGAGAAAAGCAGCCAGAAGGTAAAACTTAATTATACTTTTCAAGGCCATTTGAGACATTCCTGCCTGAGGAGTGTGATGTGTACTTGGCACTGGCTGAGGAAGGAAGGACCGCATGTGTGGGAGAACAGAGCGAGCCAAGGGGAATGAGTGTCTCTTCAGAAGTAACTCCACGCTCTTCAGGAACATTTAAATAAATAACATTCGAATTTTCGGAGCAAAAATAGTATAATGCTGAATGCTGAGGTACAGAGCATGAGGCACAAAGCCATTCCTGGCTTTTATACAGGTTACACGAAAATTCTGAGTTTGTCCCCACATCCTCAACCCAACAACAAATGTTTATGGAGTGCCAGCCACACGCATGGCACAGCTTAGTCATGAGGGACTACAGACAAAGCATAACAAAGGTCATTCCCCTCCTCCTACCCCAGTGATTTTCAGCCTACCCAAGATTTTCTGCAAAGACATAAAAATCAAACTCGCCCCACCTCCCCTGCTCTCTCACCCCTTATTCATCTCTCACAGGATTAAAGGAAGATCACGTAGGAATCTGGCACCAAGTCACTGGTGACCAATGCTTTCCCTGGGATCATTTTGAGTACCACTGGGGCTTATCTGCTTTCCCCAAGAATCTTAGCTGCTTCCACAGTTACTTTGGAAAATAAACACAGCCATTGCCCTGAGGCTCTGCATGTTTGCTACTCATCCCTTTTATTAGATATATGCCAAAAAAGCAACATATAGACACACACAGACATACACACACTTTCAATTTAAATCAACAAGTCTGTATTAAGCCCTTGAAATGTGTGAGAGAGCTTTTTGTGACTTTTTATGCTTGGGAGCTATTCTTTACTGTTTTTGATGTATCAAAACTAAAATGTATGCACTGTAATGGTAGTCGATTATTACACCTAATGTTCATGGAGAATTTCCTAGCAGCCATACATTCTTCTATGCACCTTACCCAACTCCCCACAACCCTGTGAAGTATAGTGCTAGTACCCTCATTTTACAGATGGGAAAGCTTCAAGAGATTAAATAACTTGCCTAGCGTCACAGGGATGGTAAGAACTAAAACCACTCTGGAGTCCGGCAGACTGTAGTTCTGTATTTCCGAGTCTTGGCACTATTGGCACTGAGGGCTGGACGGCTTCTTGCTGTGCCCTGCTATGCACTGTGGACGTTTAGCAGCTCCTCTGGCCTCCACTGAATAGATACCAGGAGCAAGTCCCATTTGTGACAATTAATATTCTCTTGAGTAAGAAACAAGCTCACCCAAATGAGTGTGCCAAATGTCCCTCCTGGACAAAAACAGCCCGTTTGAGAACTTCTGTTGTAAATAAAGATAAGCAGAGTAGAGGAATTTCTAAACCTGACTGACTACATGTTAGAAATGGCTTGGGGTACTTCTGAAAATTAGTTAAACATGGAGATGCCAGGCCCTGCTGCTGACTCAAAGAATCGGAACTCCTAGGGGTCCAGCATAATAGTCCAGGAAAACTACTAGAGGATACACCTGCCACCCATTAGTTATGTCACCTTGGGAAATTACTGGCCTTCCCTGTGCCTCATTCCCTTGGCTATAAATTGAGTGGGCAGAGCTGGACTGTACGGCCTCTCCACAGCTCACAATCCATTCTGTGAAATCACCTGATAATCCTCGCTTTCCTCCTGGACAGGCTTCCACTCCATACTGCACACAGTGGGTCAAATCCTCAAAGGGAAAAAGTTTGTATCACTCCAATCCTCACATAACTATGAGACAATCTGGCCACAGACAGATTCCCTGATGGAAATACAATCTCTATGGTAGATACAAAACTGGAGCAGTATCATTACTAGAAAAAGGCTGGTTTCCACTTCAAATATGAGGGAAGTAAAAATGTAATACCAAATTAAAAATGCATATTTCCATTATTCAAAGTGTCTGCTGTATCCCTGAGGGGAAAAATACCCAAATCGTTACTACCATAAACTGTATTTACTAGAAATCTTTGATTGGAAGTGATGCAGGGGAATGTGCTCATGCTTCTGGGTTTATGAGGTACATTCATGGCCTTTGTGGAATAAAAGGCAAAAGAGAAAAGTGGGGTACACTCTACACTATAGAAGGGTAGGCTGTAGTCTGAAAATCCCAGGTCCTATCCCCAACCTGACAAAATTCATCCCATGACAAGGGAGTCCTTTAGAGAATCAAACAATCACTGTTATGCCTGTATAAACTAGTTAAGGCCCAAATGAGAAAACTGTTGAGGGATCATACCAACAGTGTAAAAGAAAACATTTTTCTTTGCTTTTACCAATTTGTGGATAATCTGCAGGTTACATCAGTTTAGGTCACTTTTACTTTATATACCCATATGTAGAAATGGAATGAAATGGTTACATTTCAAAGTGTCTAAGGTTGCTAAGGTAAAAATGAGAACGCCATTCTTTGAGTAGGAGAGGTTAAAATCCCCAAAAGAATGTTGACTGGAAGGGAATTTTCATGGGGGAGAGAACAAGGGGGAGATTTCCTGGACTATAACACCATGATACAGTCTTCTGCCAAGAAATTGCTTGTTATCAATTAATTAAGAGATGATCAGATACTGCAAAATCAATGTGCTAGAAATTGATCTCACAGGAAACAGATTAGTAGCTGTAATTTCAAATCCATTCTTGTAAATATGTACTATAAGTACACTCTATCAAGGGCAGGCCTTACTCAATATTAAAGTGTTAAATCATTCCAACTTCCTTGGTGAATATGGAATTATAGAAGGGCATCAGTTGACCTTCAGGGATATGCTGCCATCAAGTATGAAAAAGTGCTCTCTTCTATCTCATATTTTCAATTGATGTGTTAGGCAGGTCCTGTTGATGTGTTAGGCAGGTTCTGAAAAGGTGAGTGCTAAAAAATGCTTGTTCCGAAGCCCAATGGGACATCCATGACATAACCACTACCGCCATCTGTTGGTGATAGGCAGAGTTGCACATTTACTGGGGCTTGCAAGTTTCTTCGTTCACATTGGATCAAAGTGCCTTGGTTGAAGTTTCACATGTGGAGGGGCATCTTTATATTACTCTTAATGGTGTAGTGCAGAAATTCCTATACATTTCTCCTAATGTTTGTACCCCTTACATGACCAGGCCCTAAATGAATTAATTCCCTATAGTGATCTGGAGGTCAAGTCTAAAGTTAACCGCTTCAAATTTCCCAATGTCTAATATTGTATCTTAAAATTTCATCTGAACTTTGTATTGTACACCAGAGTAATCCATGTCTGGTTCCAACTAAAAAATATTTAACATTATTTACAGTTTATTTATGTTTTATCACCAAATATTCAGATGAAATTGATGATTCATTTGGGTACCATATTTAACCCCTGGTTTCATGTAACCCTGGATACTGAAATATGCTTGCCCCAATTTCAGAAGAATCAGCATGAACTCAAGCTCAGCTCTGGCACAGCCTGCTGTGTCCCCATGCTGAGCCTCAGTTTCCTTACTGGTAAGGTAAGAACTTTGGACAGGCTCTCAAAGTGTGCTTCCAGCTCTGGCATTCTCTGCAACAATGACTGTCAGACCTCCAGACACAATCGTCACTCCTGTCTCTCTACTGGTGAGCCATAGGAACACATTCTTATAAAATGTGAGCCCAGAAAAATGTAATAACTCTGTTATTTTATATCATATGTAATTAAACTAATAAATACTATAGACATTTCCTATTTCATCTACATTTCTAAAAGCTTATGTATTCAAGTTGGGAAATAAAAGCTCCTCCCCCATTCTTTTCATTAGCAAAATGAGGAAATGCCTTACATGTAGGGTCACCTCATATTTCAGCATGCACAGTAACTCAGATTTAGGGTTCAAGCAGGGAACAAAAGATGACACTACAGACATAAGCAATGACCATATCAAAAGAGGTCTCAAAAATGATGTTATGATCCAAAATATACAAAGAACTCTTAAACTCAACAATAACAAAACAGCCCAATTAAAAATGGGCCAAAGACCTTAAGAAACACCTCATGAAAGATGATATACAGATAGACAAGAAGCACATGAAAAATGCTCCACATCATTTGTCATCAGGGAAATGCAAATTAAAACAAAAAGATAGCACTACACACCAATTAGAATGGCCAATCTGGCACACTGACAAAACCAAATGCTGGAGAGGACGGTGCACCAACAGGAGCTCTCATTCATTGCAGATAAGAATGAAAAATGGTACAACCACTTTAAAAGACAGTATGGCAGTTTCTTACAAAACTAAAATACTCTTTACCCAAAGGAGCTAACAAATTATGTCCATACAAAACCTGCACATGGATGTTTATAGCAGCTTCAGTCATAATTGCCAAATCATGGAAGCAACCAAAATGTCCTTCAGAAGGTGAATACACAACTAAACTGTGGTCCATCCAGACAGTGGAGCATTACTCAGGACTAAAACGAAGAACTATCAAGGCACGGAAAGACATGTAGGAACCTTAAATGCACATGACTAAGTAAAGGTCAATCCGAAAAGCCACATCCTATATGATTCCAAATATATGTCATTCTGGAAAAGGCAAAACGATGGAGACAGTACAAATATCAGGGTTGGTGGAGGGGGAGAGATGAAGAGCAGGGCACAGAGGACTTTTAGGGCAATAAAAATACTCGATATTGCACTATCATGATGAATACGTGTCATTACACATTTGTCCAAATCCACAGAAAGTACAACACCAAGAATGAAGCCCAATGTAAACTACGGACATTGGGTGATTATGACGTGTCAGTGTTTGCTCAGCAATTGTAACAAATGTCCCACTCTGGTGGGAAAAGTTTATAATGAGGGAGGCTGTGCAAGTGTGGGGGTAGAGGGCACACAGGAACTCCGTATCTTCCTCTCAATCCTGCTATGAACCTAAAACTGTTCTATAAAAAATAAGTACTTATATATTCATACATATACATGTATAAAGAAAAAAATCTATAATGTACTATTAATAAATTTTCAAGTAGTATTTTTGGCACTATGTTCCCCCTGCGTTTAAATTGCATTTATGCTTTGGCAGAAATTACTTTGAGACTGATGAGTGCAGCTTTCCTAATTTATATAGATGCATACAAAGAAAAAAGATGTTAAGGAGCTTAGATTTCCCTACTTGGTGGCCTGTGGATGTTTACACTCTGACAAGCCCAATGAGATGCTGCAGCAGCATGGAGAGGCCGATGGCAGCCTGATTGGCGTGAGGCTTTCCATTACCATTCTTGCAAACACTGAACGTAAAGCCCTCACATGAAGTTTCAAGAACAAGACCAGTCATTTTGTTTCTTCCCTGAAATCACAGATATCCCAGCCCATGGAGGTGCATGTAAAACTCCACATATGGGAACTCCATTTTCAGGAAAAAGGCCCAAGTGTCAGTGGCCATGTATCACAAAAATAACTCCTTCTCTTTTACTGACACAATTCAGCGTTCCCCAGTTTTTATAGCAGCTATTTCCAAAGCTTCACATTCTCAGACAGGTTTCAAAGCCACCTTTCCCCAAGTCACCACCAACAAAAATTTAGTAATAATAATAATAATAATAATAATAATAACAACAACAAATTTCCCATGTGCTCTTCACCTTTTCAATGTTCCCACTCCAGCCCCTGCCTACCACATGGCCTGCTGTATAATTCGGAATCTGGTACACACCCCAGTCACATCGGTGGTCAATGAAAGCTTCAAGCAGTTAATCAGTTGCAAATCAAATATTAAAATGAGGATGAATCTCATCATTGCAGCCCAACAGATGTGTTTAGTTTTGATACATAAACTTGCAAGTTCCTGCAGACACTGTAGAGTACATTCCCAATGTGCTTTTGCGCCTGGGTCGTAATGGAAAGAACAGGGAGAGCCGCACTGATATTCAAAGGCTGCATGACCCACGTGCTCAAGCAGCCAGTCCTGCTGTATCTCATAAGATAAAAGAATCAGACACTAGAAGGGGAGAAACATTCTGACCTGATGCTCTCTGACCTCCCTAACAAATCTTCAATCATACTGTCATTCTCAATCACATGGTGTGGGCAGGGAGATTCATGAGGCCAAATAAAAATAAAATTATGAGTCACTGATGTGTGTGGTGGAAGGATAGATGAAAAGCTCCACATGTTTAGAGTTTTCAGCATAATTTGAAACAGCAACGTATCAGCCTTAAAAATGGAACCCCCATGGCCCCTAAACTTCAAGGATAATGGAAGGTGCGTGCTTAGAATAAATCAGTTTGGAAAGCTGCACTCACTCATCAGTCTCAAAGTAATTTCTGCCAAAGCATAAATGACAATTTAAACACAGGAAAAAAAAATGCCAGAAAAACATTACTTGAACTTTCATTACCAGTACATTATAGAACACATATAAAAGTTTTAAGTAACATGGGAAAAATACAGGTAAACTCATATGAAATCATATGAACTCATATAAAAATGTAGCACAGTGAATTCAAAAGTATTGCCACAGGGATATGAAAGACAGTTCAGGGAATATAATTAATAATGTTGTAAATATTTTGTGGGGTGTCCGATGGTCACATGTCTTGTTGGGGAGACCATTTCATGGATGGAGTAGAGGCTTGATCACTGCACTGTACACCTGAAGCAGAGGTTGTATAATATTGTATGCCAACTATAATTGAATATATATAGATAGTCACGGGATGTGGATTATACTGTAGAAGGGAGTCAAAGGAAGTGTAATAGATATATATGATATGGGGGGGAGGAAGGGGTGGCGAATTGGGGGAGGGGGTTGTCACTTTGAGGGGTAAAAAGTATAACTATTGCACTGTGTTGTACACCTGAAACTAATTAAAAATAAATAAATTTAGAAAAAAAAAAGTATGTTAAAAACAAAAGCAAATCTACCACAGACCAAATAGGGAGTAATCCAAAAATTATATTACAATGGTAGGGTACCATGTGTATCTCTTAACTTATGAATTTCAACTGTATAACTGAGCTAAAAACAAAACAACAACAATTACATAACCAAGAACAATTGTCTTTGATAAAAGATAGTTCTATGACACAAGCCAACCATTTCATATGGTTCAATCAAAGAAACAATAATCTATTCCAATACTGGAGGAAAATTTGGCTGAGCTATTCTCACTAAGAAATGCCTGAGCAGAAATGGGGATGATTTCATGGGTTTTCAAAGGTAATTATAGCAGTCCTCAATTTTCACCTTATTTGATGACTTTAAACTTTAATACCCTCTAGATATCAATTGTTTAGAGGGAAAAAAACCATATGGTTACCTCAGTATATAGTGTTAAAAAAGCATTTGATAAAATTGAGCACATATTCTTGACACATTTGTAGTAAAGCACACAGATATGTGGAACATTATATTTAATACGTAGTAAATTTTGGAAACAACCCAGTATACATCTATATGAGAGCAAAATCATGGTATATCTACACAAATTCTGAGTAACTATCAAAAGTAAAAAGCATGAAAAGGCATTCATCAAAGCATTAATAGTGGTTGCTTTGGGGAAACACACTGGAGCAGAGGATTTCCCTTTTTACTTCATATCTTTCTGAAAACTGGGATTTTTTTTTAAACAAACATTACTTTTGTAATTAAAAAAAGTTATGGAGGATAAGGAAGAAAAAAAAACAAAACACAAAAAATGTGAATTAAAAACACAGAAGAAATGGAACCATCACAGAAGTCATCTAGGAAAGGCTATGTCTGCCATCTCCATCAAAGAAGACACTCCTTTTATAAAGATTCTTGGGAAGGAGATGACAAAGTTCCTGGATAATCCAGTTAATTGTTCATTGCTTTTACCTGAACAGTAAAAAAAATCCTTTTATCTATTCCCTTTTTCTTATTCTCAGCTGAAGGGTTAATCCTTTAGTTCTTTCCTCAGGGGCTATAGAAAACAGATGGTCATACCATCCTTTGAATTCATCACAGAATCAAACAAAAACAACAGTGTTGTTCTGAAGGGACAATATTGTGTTCAACAACACAGAGTGACATATCCCAGTTTTCTGCCCACACAGAAACTTAACAGACTTCATTACTAATCAGCTATTGAAATGGATTTTACCAGAGATATTTAATTTAATTCCACAAATATTAAATCAGGGTCTCCCATGCACTTAGCATTTTATTGTGACCTGTGGAGGGCCCATTATAACTTTAAAATTTCACGGTGGGGAGGAAAAATAATAAGAAGCAGATAAGCAAATTCAGGGAAGTTTAAGGTTAACTAGGAGAATGCACTCATTTATTGTTGTTATTATTACAACATAAACAAGATCTTTAGAGTTGAGACTAGGCTAAACAGGGTGAGGACAGAGAACTTTTATGACCTTTTTTAAACTATTTTTTTTTTGTCTTCCTTAAAAAATTTTTGTTTTGTTTTGTTTTGTTTTGAACATTTCAGCCAAGGTTATTCATTTAAAATTTTTTTTTATATATATATTTACTATTTGCTAGCAAGGTGAGATGAACTTTGGAGAGGTCAGGACGGGGCGTACAGAAAATGGGGGCAGGAAGACAAAACGAGGCTTTCTGAGTCACTAAGGCATCAGTGATGACAGCTGCGGGTTGAGGGTATTGAAGTCAACATACATAAGAAGACTGGACCTGACTTGATGACAGACTAGCAGGGGTTGGGCCTCAAGGACAAAAAGGGCTGTTCCTGTAACTGACAGAAAGAGTGAAAAAAAAGGTTGAATTTGAGAAGGGTGCTTAAGGTAACACAGAAGACATTATCAGAATGTGAAAGCAAGAAGTCAGTTTAAAAAGCTGAAATTGGACCCAGATTTACCACTTACCACTTAGTGCTGCCTCTTCACTTTCTACACCTTACAGCTTTCCGCAGTTCACATAAAAGTTTGGTGGCAACTCCAATTTCTCTCACTTTTTCGTATCCACATCAAAAGGTAAAACTCTTTACTCCCCAAGCAACCCACTTCTGCCTAATCCAAATCCGCAAAGTAATGCACTAAAGAATAGATACCAGGGCATATAAGGACAAAAATGCAACACTGCTGTAATCATTGGGAGGCTGTGTACATTTTCTTCCTATTAAAAAAAGTAGCTACTCATACTGCAAAGTGGTGGTATTTTTGTATTTTTTTATAAAGTACCTACCTTGGGAATGCAGAAATTAAATCAAACATCCTCGCTAACAAAATCAAAGTGTTACTAGAGATCCAGTAACAACATAACGGGATTGAGGGAAACCTACAGACAGACCTCCTTTGGCCCCAAGTGGAGGGAGCGGATAACTGACACTTCCTCACATCCACTCTGTGATCTCAGGCTTTCTGAAGACATGGGGACGTGCATTTGTATTTGGTTACACTGACAGTAACCCACAGGAAGCTAAACACAGGAAGCTCAGAGCCATCTTTTTTTCTTTTGCTTATCAGCGCTGTTCTTTTCAGGTTTTGCCAGCCTGTTGTGCTAACACTCTGTGAACAAGAAAAGTGTCAATTGATGTAACATTTCTCTGCAATTCTAAAACACAACAGGCTTCTGAAAATCTGCAAAATTTCACACATACTTATTCTAGGGATTTTAATAATTCTCTTATTCATTTCAATTTACCATTTTACTTCTGAGAAAGTTATCTTCTACCTCATTGACACCCAAATGAATAATTAAGAGCCAATCTAATCTTTTGACATGAATAATGGGCTAAGTGGTGACAGAATTCATTTTTATTTCCATGTTCCATTTACTCAGCTTTACCTCCTCAATCATATTGTTTAATTCCTCATCAGCCTAGCATACCTTCAGACTTATAAAGCAATTTTCCCCCACAGTGTGTCATTTCTACAGTGAAGGTTTTCTGTTTACCTGCTGACATGCTTGCACTCAAAAACATGAATGAGCCCTACTTAACTGTCTCAAATATTACATACTTGCATTGTGTTTGATACATGAATTACACAGAGTGAGCCATGTCTTAACATCTAATGTGTAGAGATTACTTCATCTAGGGACCATCTTTTTACAGGCATCCATGGTGCTCAGAACTGTAGTTGAGGTCTCCCTGGGGATTCTTTCCTAAATCTTACCATCTCCTTCACAGCATTCCCACAGCCTAATGAAAACCTCCCCTGGGTCAAATTCATAAAAAATAAGAGAGAACAAGTCCAAAGCACAGGACCATGCAGAGGAAGCTTCCTTCCAACGGTTCTGCTCGTTAACCATACAGGGGGCTCAAGGCCCACACTAGGTAATGTCTCCATTCTCGATCAGCAGTTCTCAGACCCCACTGTCTGCCCACAAGGGTAGAAAGAATGTCACCAGAAACTTTTAAGAATCAAATATTCAAGTTTGTAAATTATTTTCTATTTTTCATATGAGCTAGAATGAATGGAGGCATGTTTATAAAAAAGATACTTTCAGGTCCGCATTCTAATATGTCTTCTGGAGTTAAATGAGAAGTGTGTGAATTTATAACAAAATGTGAAATGTTACACAGAGTCCATTTTTAAACTGGAACCAACAGTACCAAATACTTCTCAACTTAATTTTCTTCTAAAATGACACTTTTTGAGATATGAAATGCCATATCATTACTTAGGTGCTTAAAAAAATACTGCTAAAAATTCTACACCAAATCAGGGTGAAGGCAATGATGCCACCTAACCTTGTTTTGCCTTGGAAATGCATCATAATGTCACACATTCTTTAGAGGTAGGAGAATGACCAGGCCCCAATGCTATATACATCATGACCAGGAGAAGGGCATGGCTTTTAAGAAAACCCCTCATTTCTCCTATCTTCACACTATCCTCCAGAAAGAGACTACTGCAATGGTTGGGGAAGGTAAGGACGTGTTAGTGGTCCCCAGGACTTGGTGGGTTTCATTCTACTTGTCAGAAATTTGAAAGCATGGGGCTGCAGAATCTTTCCCAACTCCCTGGTTATCATGAGGCAGTGGCTGAGCTAAGGCTGCTATCGGACAAGGACATACTCAGACAACTCTGACCTTTTGGCCTCCTTTATTGTCTTGATCAAGTGGGAAGAAGGCAGAGTTCAACTACAGCTAAAGCGCAGAGTTCCCCTTTAATCCCAAAGCTTTCTTCTAAATGTGGGGAAGAGAGCAGGAAGGGCATGCTAGAGGAAAACACCTTACATCTCACACTTTTTCTTCGTATACTTTCTAATCTTCCATGAAATTAGGTAGAACAGGTCTGCAGGTATGTCCTTTGGATTTCCATGCTCTACCCCAAACTCACCTCTGTCAAGAGGTACCAGTAGACAGCAGCCTGGGATAGCTCTCGCCCAGACATGAAGGCAGTCTGTCGTCATTCCTTCTTCCTTCTGATGTGTCTCTGACTCAGTGTGCTAAGACTACAGTGAGCACATTAATTTTCATCCAAATAGGGACACTCTTGAGACTAAACGGGCATCTTTTAATAATCAAACTGGGACAACCAGAGATATATACTAGAATCATTTCAGGCAAATCAGGGAATTATGGTATGACTTTTTTTTCATTATGGAGTGGAAAGGTTGAATATTTGAGTTTGGGCTTTGGGAAGGAGGAAGAACTGGATTTGACCTACTTCAGTTTTTAAGCCATTCTGGAGCACTAACAGGGCTCAGGAAAGGAGTTCACAAGTCCATAGGGCCAGATGTTCTCACAATCTTCAGTGGGGCTTGGGGCACAGCATCTGTGCTCTTGTACTTTGATTAATGATCTATGCCTAAGTGTCTCAGGGACACTGAGAAAAAAATGCAGGTACTCCTTGATCTACTGGCTAAAACACCATCACAGACACTTAAGAGCATCCATTCCATTATTTACAACACAAGAAATAATTTTAAATCCTTTCTTACCAAATTTATTCCCTCTCTCTTCCAGAGGCCTGGGTCTCACTCATAGTCCACAATCTAGAAATATCTGCCCAAGGCTAGCTATTCCCTCAGAGTCCCTGAAAAGTAACAAAGGGTTTATATGACTCTGGAAGATAAAATCATTATTTTATCCTGATATTATTTTTTTATTATGAGCTATATCATTTTCAATCTAAATGAACAACCCAAATATTTTTAAGAAAAAGGGTCTTCATATGTTTATATATCCAACTGGGACAGACATTACAATTTACATTATAATTTTGCTGTCACATTGTTTGGAAACATTTTCTAAAGACGATAACTCCAAAAAACTTTCTGTTTAAATAAACACCAGCAGACCCTCTGCACTTATACTTACACTCAAATTTAGTGAGACTCCAATGCCAAAGCATCTTGCTTTTTGAACAGAACACCGGCCAGTGAGTCATTCCTGTCTCTTCATTGCCTACCCCAGTCATGTAAATGAAGTTGAACGAAATGAAAAGAACTAAAGAGCCACATGCCCAAGGGAGCAGATGATGCAAAAGCTGAACAAGTCCATGGCAAGTTGTTTAAGAGGTTGGCAGGGTAGGTGGGCATTTAAAAAAAAAATCATTCACAATTTTAATTTTTAGGACACTCAAGGAAAAAAAACAGAGAGGATTCCCTGAGAAAGGGAAAATGTTCCCTTAGTAAAACAAAATACCTCTGGAGGGAAAACTGGAAAGTGAGTCCAGGGCTAAAAATGAGCATCATGAACAGACATGCAATACCAGAAGAGAGGACCAAGCCACCGCAAGTCCGAGACTAACTAAGACAATCCTGACAAAGAAGAAAGAAGAATCACTCTACCCAATATTAAGGTTTATTATATATCCACAATAATCAAGACAATGTGGTATTGGCAGAGGGATAGAAACATAAACCAATGGAACATAATACAGAACACAGAAACAGACCTACACAGATATGCCTACCTGATTTTTGACAAAGGCACAAAAAATATTCAATGGAGGAAGGATAATCTTTGCAACAAATGGTGCTAGGCAAGTAAACATCCACAGGCAGAAAAATGAGTATTGACCTAAACCTCACACCTCATACAAAAACTTACTCAAGATGGGTCATGGACTTAAAAGTAAAACATAATATTAGGTTTGACACCAAAGACATCATTGATCATTTAAATCTTATCAAAATTAAAAACTTCTACTCTGTGCAAGCCCATATAAAGAGAATGAAAAAAAAAAAGACAACCTATAGACTGGAAGAAAATATTTGCAAATCACATTTTAACTGAAAAATAGAAAAGCCTTTGAAAGTGAGAGGCAACAAGCATTTTTTTGAGATCCAAGAATAGCTATTCAGGAAGCAATGGTTCAGGTAAAAGCCCAAATAATGTTCCAATTAGGAGACAAAGGCAAGGGATGTTTATGAGAAAGAGAAGGGAATAATGACATCAATAGAAGCAAGGCATTTCCATGGGTGCAGATAACATAACATAGTGATGATAAATCCGAACAATTTTTAAATTTTTAGTCCAGTAACCATCAGTTCGGTAGTCACAATATTGGCTTTCTTGCTATTCTTGCAAACTGTTCTTTTGGACACAGGATTGCTTTAGGCCCAGTCCAAACGATATTTTGCTCTGTTTTAACATTCCAAACATTTAAGGAAATAAGAAGTATAAGGCAGTTCCTCTGTCATGACAGCTCTAACTCCATTTTAAAGTGGGTCCATTTATACATATATTTTTTGACACACATGACAAAATGTATCTAGAACATTTAAAGAACTTTCAAACTTCAACATTTTTTAAAAATCTAATTTGAAAATGGGCAAAAGATCTGAACAGACATCTGACTGAAGAGAATATGTGGATGGCAAGCACATGAAAAGATGTTCAATGTTATTTATTAGGTGTTCAGGAAATGAAAATTTTAATTATAAGACCACTTTACAGCTATCAGAATGGATAAAATGAAAACAGTGACACTACCATATGCTGGTAAGGATGTGAAAAAACTGAGTTACACTCATATATTGCTGGTGAGAAGGCAAAATGGTACAGCAACCTTGGAAAATAGTTTGTCAGTTTACCATAAACTAAACATTTGACCAGCAATTGCACTCATGTATTTATCTCGGGGAAAAAAAGGAAAACACTGATTCAAAAATGGGAAAAAGAGGGGCCGGCCGAGTGGCGCGGTGGTTAAGCGCTGGCTTGGGAAGCCAGCGGCCCCGGTTCGGTCCCACATGTGAGGGCCAGTGACACTGCCCTCAAGAAAAAAAAAAAGAAAAGAAAAGATAAAAAGGGAAAAAGAAAGAAAAAACTCTGTGCACTGTGCACGAATGTTCACAGCAACTTGATTTGTAATAGCCAAAAACTGGAATCAGCCAAGATGTCTTTCAACAGGTGAGTGGTTCAGCAAACTGTGGTATATATACTAAGTATATATAAAATAAATTAAAAGAGACAGACTATTGATACAACTTGGATGAATCGCCAGATAATTATGGGGGAAAATAAAACAATTACAAAAGGTTAATATGTATTACTCCATTAATAAAATTTTTCAAATGACAAAATTTTAGAAATTGAGGACAGGTTTGGTTGTCAGGGTTGAAAGTAGAGGCGGAGGGAGGCTGGTGTGACTGTAAAGCGGCAACAGGAGGAGTCCTTGTGGGGCTGACTTCAGCATCTTCACTGTGATCTGAGATGGACTCATGAACACACACAGATGATGAAGTAGCATGAAACTACAAACATACATCCACACCAATGAGTGCAAGAAAAATTTAAGAAATCTGAAGAATACTGGGAGATTGTATCAATGTCAACAGTTTTGTAAAATGGTACACTGGTGGAAACTGGGCAAAATATTTCAGGGATCTTGCTGTACTACTTCGTGAAATTAAAAATGAATCTACAATTGCCTCCAAAATTTTCTATTAATAAAAAAGTAATTGCTAAAAATAAAGCATCACTAAGATGTATACTTTATAATATTAAGCAAAAATACTAACATACAAAACTAGTGGAACTATGCTAATTTTGTTAAAATGTAAGCATGTGCTCATATATTTATGCATTAGGAAAAAAGATTAGGGGGAAATACTGTACTTGTGAGTGGCTATCATTTCTGAGATTATACATACTGTTACTTGTTTTTTAATCTTTTTTTTCCAAATTTTAATTTATTTTTCAAATAATCTATAATGAATATATTGCCTTTATATACCAGTGGTATTAAAAATGCTTGATATCAAAAAGGGGAAAATCATCATATATATCTCTTATCAAACACAATGTCAAAGGATGCAGCTTGCCTGAGGATTAAGATATTTTAAGAAACGATTTGAGGCAGTAATGTTGAATTTAGAAGTAATAATCCCTTGAATATAAACAGCTCTTGTGATGCAACTAATAAAACCCACTCTTTATATTCCTATTTTCATGCAGTCAATCCCATCACCTCCTCTACTTTAGAAATAAGGTTTTCAGTAGAATTATAAGGTACAAATGTAGATCTTCAGAGGATTATGCAGCCCTGCTTAATTGCCCTCTCCCTTTCTGATGCCAGGAGAACATCAATGGTCTCTGACACTGGAAATAAGAGCCACCAGGAGAAGGTGAAACGAAGCTGCAAAAACACAAATCAGTCTGTGGTTACTAGAAAGTTAACATTCGCTTTTTTTTTTTCCTTCCCAAAATTATCTTCATTTGCTTCACAGGCCTCCACTTAACACCCTCTCACAACACTGCAAAACAAATCTGTCAGCTGCAAATATGGCCATAGCAACTTCTCCCCCAATTTCTGGGGTAACAAAGTGAACAGCAGAGAAAACACCTCCGAAAAGCATGCACTACTCTGCTCGTGACATGCGGTGCAATGACTGTGACTCTTTTCTTTGGGCCCAGCTTGTGGGACAATTTGCCTAAATAAATGACAAGTAGTCATATCACACCTACGAGCCTCCCTGAGGCTTATTCCCATTTATTGGTCTTTGGGTTCAGAGGCTCTCAAGAGATGGTAGTTTCTCCTGTGAGGCATCTTGGAAATCCATGGGAGTGTTTTCTAAATATGGAGAGGATGAGAGTTGTCTCAGCAACTGGAAGGCAAAACTGGGGGTTCGTGGGCAGGGTTACTATGGCATGCCTTACTCAAAACTGCCCCAGTGGCCAGTAAATGAAATGCCAAGCCTCTGAGCCTAGAACCTTCCTCTGGTTCATGTAAATGCAGAGAATGTTTTTTACAGTTTTAATATACAAAGCATGCGAAATTGTGTTACGTGAGAAGCAACTGCTACTTTTCTTTATTGGGAGCTTTGATTTGTTTACCATTTCAGAAAACAGCATCATCACACACAGCAACACTGCTTCTAGTTTTCAGCAGCCTATTCATTGCATCTATAGTAGTGGGTTTTATAGTTCAAATATTTGCAGGGATTTCTGTGCCAAAAAATGTATACACATTTTAAGAGATGTTATCTATGCTCAAGCAGTAGTTCGCCATAATCAGAAGTGTCTGGATGCTGACGGTAACCACTCTGAGCACCTCTTGTAATTGCAGAAGTCAAACATGACTTGTATTCATTTTTTGTTATCTGTATATATTGAGTATTACAATTAATACAACTTTTTCCTTTCTTAAAATCTGTAAATGTTTTTTGGCACCCTCTGTAGAAGTGTAAGTGGCTGATACTTCATTATGTCCTCTAGAGCCTTGCCCTTCAAAGTGGGATCCAAGACCTGTGGTACTGGCATTACCTGGGAGTTTGTTGGAAATGCAGAGATTCAGGCTCCACGCCAGAGCTGCTGCATCATAACTTGCACTTTACCAAGATTCCCAAGATAAGCAATGCTCTTGAGTAAAAGTATGCATTACATATGCATCATTTGCTATAAACCACTTTCCTTTCATTTATATTTTCTATAGTTAGGTCTCTATATGATTTTAAGAATTAGGTTTACTAAAGGATGTATTACCTATTTATTTTATTTTAGGATAATAAAGGAAACACTAAAAATATGTATTATATGTGTAAAACAGAGAATCACTGAGTTGAGAACTACTGAATAAGAAACTATTTACACATTGCCAGCTTTGTTTGTAGTTTTATTTTTCGACATTATCCCTACCCTTGGAAAAATAGTTGAACTGCAGCTAACGACAAGAGAAACAAATCTGAATTTCCCTCACCTATGATTTTTGTGCCCCAAATTGTCCTCGTTCAGGCAATGTGATGTTATGACACTACAATGTGCCATCAGATGCATTTGCCACTCACAAATGGAAATCTTTGAAAACACATCATCCCTCTGAGACCCAGGCATCAATGACTTTGAGAAAACAAATTCTCCATAAACACTTCCCTTGTACAGTGCACTGTGGAAAAAAGCATTCTACCTACTATTTCTCATGAGGAAATATGCCTACATATTCATCAGAGAAAATCTGGTTTTGCACTGAAGTAAAGACAAGATTAGGTTTTCCTATGAAACAATCACATCAACAGCTCCAATGCATTTCACTTTCAAATTCACACTTAGTATCTTCTCTCCTAAATGTTTTTTTCTTCTTTGTGCCCTTTTTTCAGACACTCCCTCCCCCAAATCCCAATCGCCTAATTCTACAACCATGAAAAAAAAATCCCTGAAAATTAACTATGCCAGGCAGTGGTGACACCACAGTGAAAGGGACATAGTCCCCCTGGTGGAGAAGCTCACAGACAAGGAAAGCTCATTGTCTAGTCACATCATCTGGAACATTTTAAGTCATCTTAAATCCTCCTTCTCATTTGTTCCCACATTGAATCCATTGTCAGGACCTGTTGATTTTGTTTCTGTGATATCTTTTCCATTTGTTTACTCACACAGCACCTAATCTAACAAACTTAATTAGCTGCATCTGAACTATCTAGAAGCTCAATTAATTGAAATCCTTTTCATTCAACTTAGAAAAAAGAGGTATTCACAAGTCAACAAGCTAAAGGTAGAAGAATGGAATACCTGTTATTTTTACCCGCCAGGCATACATTTCTACTTCTTTGGGCCACAGCACTTCCATTTCCTTCAGGGGGGTCCCATCTTTCATGTCCCTGGCTCAGTGCATTGGGATTTCAATGGGGTTGACCCTTCCCCTTGGAGTAATAGAGAGCACACAATCTAGCCTGGCCCATCACAGGGCTAGGGGGGCATGGGAGGAAGGAGTCACAGGACCCAAACCGGTGAGACAAAGAAAAGTTCAATTTGTACTGCAAATGCCATGTGAGTAGACCTGCTGAAGTGCATTTGCTTACAGAGGCAAAGCTCTTCCTTGAGAATCAAATGACTGTAAAGGGAGAGAAAGTCTAGCAGATGGAGTGGGAATGAATTCTGATGACACTCTCTGAGTTAATAAATCCCTCTCCTGATACTTTTACACTATTTTTTGCTTAATCCAGTTGGAGTTGACCTTTTGACCCTTGTAACACAAAATACAGATGCTACGAGTTATTTTTTAATTGCTGACTTCAGTAAAAAAAAAATAATAAATAATAACTTACAGGTAGATCTATTGCAATATAAAACTTTAACCACTATATAATGGTCTAAGTTAAAAATTGATATTTGGAATGATGCCTGTGAAATACCAAGACACAATACTATGATATCTTGAATGGTAAAAGACAACATTCTGATAAAAATACCCCACTTACCAAACCAACAAAATGTGTGAGCTGTTTGAGACAGTCTAGCAAGACCACTCTCAGAGAGCATTTCTCAGGATACCAGTCCCTTAAGAAAAAAAGTCTGGGGGCAGATGTGTGCGGAAGTCTGAACACTGTATTCCCTACGTGCAAAGTCACACATACACTAGCATATCAAGTTCTGTGTTTAAGAAATCTGATTTCCAGTGCTCTCTGACCACATAACTTTCTTTTTATTATTATAATTTTACTTATTTAATTTTAGGAACACCCAATAACATGTAACGAGGGAAAACCCTGCGCTCTAGGGCCCACCAGCTCCAGCTGAAGAACATATGTATTCTTGTTCTCCCCAGCTCACTACTGTATTGACAAAAATGTAAGCACCTCGGTTTTCAAAAATCTAACAGAATTTAAATCCCACTATCACAGCCTACCCCAACATAATATACTTCGAGAAGTTATGCTGTCAGCATCGTGTTACATTTCTCAACTTTGAACTTGAGGCTGTTACGGCTACTTGTGCTGACATGTGAGCAAAAGGAAAAAAATACCAAATAAATAAATATAAATAAAGGGGCTGGCCGAGTGGCACGGTGGTTAAGAGCTGGCTTGGGAAGCCAGCGGGCCCAGTTCGGGTCCCACATATGAGGGCCAGTGACACTACCCTCAAAAAGAAAAAAAAGAAAGAAAGAAAGAAAAAAAGAAAAAAAAATGCCTAACTAGACTGAAACAACCCAGAAAATAGGGGATTAAACCAATTCCAAGATAATTAGTTTCTCACAGATCTAAAAACCTGCTTTATAGAACCACATAGCTATTATTAAATCAAAGTGCTGCATTTCAGAACAGAATAAAATTCAGGTTGTAACTAACCACTCCAGAGTGGAGATTTGAATATGTGTACTCTGTATTTGTGATTTAATTACATGACTCTCACACTGCTTGAGCTGAATCAAGTAGACAAGTATAGGTACATGAGATCTTTTCCTTCATATGACCTGGACATTCCTAGATCAGATACATTAATTTAGGAACAGTGAAGAACAGAACTCAAAAAAGAAGCTCAATTTTAAAACATGTGATACAAATGCATGTTTTAAATGTTTCAATGGTCAACAAAGTATGGTATCATTCATTCATACTTGCATGAATATTCATTCATTGTTTACTGATGGCCTACACTGGGTTACATGCTATGCTAGGTGATGGGGATAGAGTGGTGAACAAAATCACACTTCTTCCCTTCCCTCATGTTATTAACTGAATTTGGCCCCACCCCTGCCAAATTCATATGCTGAAGTCTTCCCCCACTATCTCGAAATGTGACTGTATTTGGAGACAGGGCCTTTAGAGGGGTAACTAAGTTAAAATGAGATCACTGGGGTGAGCCCTACTCCAATAGAACTGGTGTCTTTATAAGAAGAGGAAATTAGGACAGAGGCACATACAGAGCGAACACCATGTGAAACCACGAAACAAAGATGGTCATTTACAAGCCAAGGAATGAAGACTCAGAAAAAATCATCCTTGCTGAGACCTTGATCTTGGACTTCAAGACTCCAGAATTATGAGAAAATAAATTTCTGTTGTTTAAGCCACCCTGGTCTGGAATACTTTGTTATGACAACCCTTGCACTCATGAAGGTTAAATGCTATTTGAAGAGACAGACCTTGATCAAGTAATCACACTAATAAACCCAGACCTGTAGTTCTGACTTGATGTGTGAGATCCAACAATAGGTGCTGTAATAGAGGAGACCTGGTACCGGAGATCAAGGAGGACTTCCCTGTGAAAGTGACAGTTGAAAGGAGATGGGAAGTGAGAAGGGATAGAAGTATATATAGGCAGAGGAATCAGAATGTGCAAAGGTCCTGTGGGAAAGAATGAAGGACCAGAGGTAAGTTGTGTGGCTGTGAAGCCAAAAGCAAGAGGGTGTGGCAGGAGATATGTGGCTGCAAGGTGATCAGAGGCCACGCTACAGTGTTCAAGGAAGGAGTTATTATTAAGCTCATGTACCAAGGGTCGGAGAAGTTGGATAGAAAAAAATCACATTCTTATTTTCAATAACCTCTAAATAAAATTCAGTATTCCCTTCTGTTATGAATGTAAGCAAGTCAAGTATTACAGTAATATTTGTTATTTTTTTCACCAATAGGAATTAGTAATATTTTCATATCACATTGGGGTACTTGCAGACACCTTGAAATTAAGTTGTGTTCATCACTACTGTGAAATTACAGAGTTACTATGCCTGTCTCTAGATCTGGTTACTTAATGCATTTAAAGAAATTTATATATGATTCCTATACTCCATATGCTACAAATTTATTTAAAATATTTTGCTAACTGCATTTAAATATAATTTTTTTCTTTGTAATATTATGTTGTCTTATGCAGTTAAAAATAGTATTCTGAGATGGTTTCCATAGGTTTTACCAGAATGCCAGAGGGTTCCAGGCACAAAAAGTATAAGAACCCTTAAGATCCCTGTTTTGTCTTTATTCTAAGATTAATTAGTAGCTCTATCACTTGGGCAAGTTTTTTAACATCTCTGAACCTTGGTTCCCTCATCAGTAAAATGGAGATTTAGAACACCCTCTATCCAATATAGAGAATCAAATGAGTTAATACATATAAAGTGCTTAGAATGCTGTAGGACTTAGTAATGACTAATAAATGGTAGATATTGTTTTTAGTATTAATGAGAATTCATTGTGGTGTTTGCAGTAGAAGGAGGGATATGATGGTTAGGTTTCTACTTTGAAAGATGATTCTGGCTCCAATGTGGTGAATGCCCAACAGGAGTCAGAGAGGAGACCAAAGTAGACTACTAGAGCAGTGCTGCATTTGAAGGATTTTTCTAATCTAATACTAAACTTTTTAGTAGAGGAAACCATTCTTCAAATCAGATCTTAAGTAGAAACCAGATATATAAATTAGATCAAAGCAGTGCCACTCTGATTGAAGTTGGGTGTGGGAGTAAGAGACACATCGGCTCAGCATTTCTCTTCTCTCAGAAAATCAACCCAGACACATTTCTTTTTTTTTTTCTTTTTTTTTTTTTTTTTTGAGAGCAGTGTCACTGGCCCTCATATGTGGGACCCGAACTGGGGCTGCTGGCTTCCCAAGGCAGCACTTAACCACCACGCCACTCGGCTGGCCCCAGACACATTTATAAGAAACTCCCGAATCTACAAAGACCATAATTTGAAAACTGTTCACAGTTATCTTCTGAGAGGACAATTTTGAAACTGTGCAAACTGTTAAATAACCCCATCTTATGAACTGTAGGGTCATCCATTTCTTGATTTGCCTGCATGTTAAGTTTCAGTAGAGATTCATTCATTTATTCAAAAGTATCTGTTGAGTGCTACTCAGTGCCAGACACTGTTCTAGGCACTGGAGATACAGCTGCATTTACAGCATTAAGTGAAAAATCTAGAGGTGAGACAGAAAATAAACACAATACAATAGGAGAAATGTATATGTAGATGATACAGAGAGAATGCCAAAAAAAAATGTATACACATTTTAAGAAAGGAAAAAAAACTATTAAAATTGCAATACTCAATATATACTGATAACAAAAGATGAATACAAGTCATATTTGACTTCTGCAATTACAAGAGGTGCTCAAAGTGGTTACCATCAGTGTCCAAACACTTCTGATTTCAGCGAACTACTGCTTGAGCAACGTTGACCAAAGTTTCCACTTGTTTACATTTTTTTGGCACCTCCAGTATATGTTTATGTATCATTTTAATATAGATTAATATCTAAATGGCCATAACATTGGAAATGGTGACAAGCATATCTTACTTCTTGACATCACAGCCTAATATTGATGACATCCTAGACCAGCTCCTGGAAGTTCTTATGCCTAATGTTCTTCTCTTTTGTCATAACATCCATTGCTTTTTAATTCCTCATGTACATTCCCATTTGTCTATCCTATCTTTATTTCAAATGTGCTTGGGCAGTGATGCTTAGTCTCTATTCCTTCCATTTTCCCTCTTCTCCTAATATGTTTTGTGTGCTTGGCATTCTTTTACAAATTCCTCCTCTATTTTCAACTCCTAGCCAAGCAAGGAGCTCGGTACCTCCTGCTGAAGTGGCATGGCAGATAGCTCCATTTTCAAGCCAGCTGCAGTGTTCTCGGAAAACCAGCCAATGGGCTTCCATTTCTCCAAACTCTGATCCCCCTTTACAGGATAAAATCTTATTTAAATTACTTGTACAAAGGGATTGTGTGGGAAAGAAAGTAAGCTCTATGAAGATAGGGGCTGCATCCATTTTGTTACTGTTGTATGCCCAGGCTTCCAAAGGGCATTTCGTAAAAGTGGTACTCAAGGTTGAGGAGAAGGATGGATGAATGGACAGACAGGCAAATGGAAGGGTAGGTCGATGGAAGGGTGGATGGATGACTGGACAGACGGAAGAAAGGAAAGAATGGAAGAAGAGGGGTGTAGGAAGGCACATCATGAAGAAAACTAGATATTGAAGGAAAAGTAGAAAACAGAAAATGAAATATGTATATCATTTGAGAGGAGGAAAAACAACCTATAGTGGCTTTGACTTAGTTTTATATAATCTGTATTACCCTCTGAGATTATATGACAAAAATGAGATCCGTGTAACCCTATAATACTGTAGTATCACCATCGAATTCACCACCACCACCATCCCCATTTTGTAGACATGGGAGCTAAGACTCTAAAACATTGAGAGTCCTTCTTCAGATCAGCAACCTTTCAATGCAGAGCTGAGACCTGGACCCTTGTCTTCACTGCCCCACCCTCCTGGGTTCCAAGGCACCTAGAGCATAAAAAATAACACAGAAATTGGCCATGCTTTCAAAAAAAGCCAAGGGAGATGCTGAGAACACTGAAAATGAGAAGTGGAAGGAATGCCCACAATCATAATTTCCTGGAGGGTCTTTCTTAACTTATTTGAAATGTCTACTCTCCTAGCACCAAAGAAGGGTCTGGGTAAGTCTTCCCAGAGGGAACAAAGAAGGTCTGATCTAAGAAGACCAGGGGATGCTGTATTCTCACAGGATGCTCACAGGCAGAGCACTTACAGGAGGGAAAAATATATATTTAAAAAACGCTTTTTATCAGCGGAAGAACAATAAAGATGAAAATTAGTGCTGTGAAATGGAGCCAGATAACTAAACAAACAAGACAAGAGGTACTAAGAATCTGACCTCCTACACTCTAATATATTCGCATGATGTTTTTTAGTTAATCTAAACTGTAGCAACTGTAGTTGTTTCCTTTATACTAACACTTAATGTGTGTCAGGTGTTGGACTCAGCAGGGTGTCGCTGAGCAGCTCACTTAATTTTCCCATGTCATGGTTCCCTGAGTAGGGGTGTGGCCAGTGTCTATTCACCAGGTTGTTCAGGGATGAATGGAAACAGTGTCTCTAAAGCACTTCGGAAAATGCCTGGCACATAGTAAGTGCTCAAATGTGAGCTGTTCTCATCACCACCACCCAGGGCTCATCCTCACAGAATCCAATAAGGCAGGTTCAATCAACTCCACTTTACAGATGAGTAAACCAAAGCTTGGGAAGCCATCCTCAGGGGATGGGGAACAGAAAGGACACACCAGAAAATACCTTTAATCCAGGCAGTCGCTGACAACGCCAACAATTGCTTCTGGCTGACCTCTGGGCTTTTCCCCACCACACCTGGAAAAGCTTACTCTGCAAACAGCAGGTGCCCTGACACCTCCCCCTAACTCCTGCTCCTATGATTACCCCCCTCAGCTGCACTTCTCAAAGCAAGGCCCTCTAATGGGCAATCAAATGTGTATTAAAATGCAGAAATCCATTATTTACAACCAAAGACTTCCATGACAAATATACTGCAATTACGACTCACTAATCTGCTTGGATGACTCTCTGAACAGATGAAATAATTGGTTTCCTTTATGTTTTATTTTTCCTATTTTAGCAACTACCACATCAGGGTGCAAAATGAGAAATTTCTTTTGTCTATAAGGTCGCTTGTGCTCAAGGGAAAATTTAGTAAATTGGATGGGTACTTATTATGAAAAATAATTTTAGAGGAAAAGGGGGAGGGAAAAAGGTCACCAAACTAATAAGCTTATTAATACTTAAATGCCATATGAAATCCATTCTCATATGTTTCCACAGACAATCCTTTTCAACATAGGTAACTGGTAAGACAAATAAAGGAGGATAAGAGATAACTAAATTAAAGGAAGACAAAGTGGAAATGAATGCAGGAGAAGAGAGATGTTTTGGAGCGCCTGAGTGTTAAGAGGAAGCCCATTATGATTTAGGCACCACCTGAGGAAACAATGCAGAGACTTGCCTATCATGTCACAGGGAGGGTGCTGCAGAGCTCACACTCTGCATGGATACAAGTGAACAAGGAGAAAACAGGAAACGCGTCCTGGACACGCTCCTCTTCAGTCCATCTTGCCGCGGAGGCCTTGAACCTGCTGCTCCCCTGCACCAAAAGCTATTATTTAAAAAGCGAACTCCTTGGGGGTGGGGGGTTGTCACTTTGAGGGGTAAAATGTATAACTATTGCACTGTGTTGTATACCTGAAACTAATTAAAAATAAAAAGAGAGTTGCAAAAAAAAAAAAGCGAACTCCTCGCTTTTCAGGTCTCAATCATGTCATTTTTCTTAATAGCACTAATGATCTGAAATTATCAAGTTTATTTATTCATGGATTTTTTTTTATTGTCTGCCTCACAATGCTTAATGTATATTGTTGATGACTTGAATGAACCTAGAGCCTAGATGCCTAGACCTCTTCTAAGGATAAATAATACATTCAAAATAAATAAGACCTAAGTATAAATAATGCATTCAATATATGAAATGTTGGGAGAGATACAGAGATCTCATTTCATGTGCAGACTCCAAGAGCTCAGTTCTGGCTGAATGATGTGTTGGAAAGTCATCCCAATCAACATCCAAACCTCTGTGATTGATTTGTGATGTCTGCCATGTATGTGGCAACAAGTATGCCAGCGTTTTACTAGTGCTTTACTCATTCTACATGCTTCCTTAGGATGCTTTCTTGTTTCCACTCTCCACAAGCAGCCAGACCACTCCTCCTTCTGAAGGTAAGGCAGATCCGATTGTTGCACTTCTCAAAACCCTCCAATGACACCATTTCTCACTCAGAATAAAATCCAGTGGCTATTCATCATCCACTTTCCCTCTCATGCACTGGGTTCTAACTGCACTGAACTCCTAGCTCTTCTTAAATACGAAGTATGATGACAAAATAAGGTGAATGGTTAAATTTAAAAAAAATTATTACAGTGAAAGACACATTGCCATTAATCCCCCTTAAAATACTCCACCTCACTTCACACACACTTTTCCCATCATTCTTGCCATTATCTGAAGAAGTTTTAGAAGTCCTCTTTCATGAGTGTCTTTTGTTGTGCTGTCGTGGCTGCCTCCATGTCCTGAATCAATTCAAAATGTTTACCTTTCATGGTCATTTTGACTTTAGGGAAGAGCCAGAAGTTAGCATGGTGTCAAATCCAGTGAATAAGGTGGATGAGGACACACCATAATATTTTTATTTGACAGAAATTTCCATACCAGAAGCAATGTGTGACACAGAGCCTCTCATTGTGATTACAAAATACAGAGAATGCTGCTGCCAAGTGCCATCTAATGGAAAGGCAGGGATCTTCAATATGGGAAGTGGAGCGTCGAACCTTAGTAACAGTGTTTGACAAGTTTCAACTTGTTCGGTCCAGTCAGTCGGGTGTGAGCTACGGTTGAGGGAAGGTGTGTTTTAAAGTGTGTCATGAATCATCATCCACTATGACAACACTCAGTGTCACGCATTGCTTCTGGTATATGGCAATTTTTGTCAAAAAAAAAAAAAAAACTAACCAAAAATATTATGGTGTGTCCTCATAGACTTTATTCACCAGATCTGGTACTGTGTGACTGCTGGTCCTTCTCCAAAGTCAAAATGAGTCAGGACATCGAGGCAGCCATGACAGCGCAACCAAAGACACTCACAAAGAGGACTTCCAGAACTGCTTCAGAAAGTGGCAAGAATGATGGGATAAGTGTGTTCAAAGTGAGGAGGAGTATTTTGAGGGGGATTAATGGCAATGTGTCTTACTGTAATAATTTTTTTTTATTTAAACATTCACCATATTGTTTGATCACACCTCATACAGCAAGGACAGTCCTGCCTCCTGGTCCTGAAATCATTTTCCTCCATCAGAAACATCCTCCTTCCCCAAATATCCATGAGCACAGATTCCTTACTTCCTGCAGCAACTATCAGTGAATGCTTGTGGCCTCTCTTGCTTGTCCGACATAAAACAGCCCTCCCTCAGCATCACTTTCCGTAATTTCACGCAGCTTTATTTTTCTTTATAACATTTTCTACTTGACATGTATTTACATTGGGTTGTCGGAAAAGTCATGATGCATTTTTGCAATGAAAAATAGAAAAAATACGTCATGGCTTTTCCGACAACCCAATATTTACTGTCTACTTCTTCCCTCCATGCCTTCCCATGCCCAAGCCAATACCTAAATCCCATTAGGAAAGGAATTTTATTATCTTTATTCATGGAGTATCCAGAACACTTAGAACAATTTTTGGTACATAAGAGTTCCCAGTTAATGTGTTGAATGAATGAACAAATGAGTTCCCCACTGATAATTACAATGATTAAGGCCTATTTTCATCTAAGGAACAGCTTATCCACCCATCAAAACATGTCTATGTGAGCCTCATACCATGCTACCTATCCTCCTGCCAGATACCCTAAACCTAATTTCCCAACTTGAAACAACTGTGGTGAAAAGACAAACAGAAACACACACTTAGATTCTCAGCAAAAAGCAGTGCATCTCACTATGAAACACATAATAAAGAAACAACTGGGCCAGCCGAGTGGCTCATTGGTTAAGAGCTGGTTTTAGGATGCCAGCAGCCCCAGTTCGGATCCCACATATGAGGGCCAGTGACACTGCCCTCCACAGCTAACAACAGCTCCACCTGGCACTGGGCTGTGTGAGCCCTGGCAACGGTGTAGACTGCAGCCCCTGCTGCAGTGGGCTGCCATAGGCTACAGTGAGTGGCCAGCAGAAAAGCATGAGCGGCTGGCAGCCAGCACAAGCTGCCAATAGCTGCGGTGAGCGACCATCCAGAAGCCAGCGACTGATCTGCCTCACCCGGGAAGAATGCAATGACGATACCAACATGGGCCAGTGAAGCAATGTCCTCCACAACTAGCCTGAAGAACAAAAAGACAGCAACTTGTTTGTTCCCCTCCCCCAATTCCCCAATAAAATCTTTAAAAAAAAAAAAAAAGAAGCAGGACAGAGGGCAAAGCTCTCCCATGTAACCCTTGATACATTTTCCCTAAAGTGGTGATTCCCTAATGTGGCCCCTGGACTCAGCATCAAAACCAGCAGGACGCTTGCTAGAAATGCAGATTCTTGGGCCCTATTCCAGTCCCCTTGAATCAAAAACTTCGAAGGTGGGAGCCCAGAAATCTGTGTTTCCAGACATCCTTCAAAGGATTCTGATGCACACTCAAGTTTGAGAATCACTGCCCTGAAGGAAGATGTGAGATTTTAGAAATTTATTTTAATTAGGAACAATTTTGCTCTTTTGACTTGTAAACTAACAATATGATTATAAGGTGGGTGAGAGAGCCCTTAAATAATAAACAGCAAATTTTATCCTGTCAACTTAATGGAACTGTCATTTTGGCTGGTAAATGTACACAAATGGAGCTAATGTTTTAGATATTTATTTTAAATATTTTTTAAAATAAAGCTTTGTGTTCCATGGCTGCCTTGAGTCTACTTATAAATAGAACTGAACAACCACATCAAATTTCATCTTAATGTTGTGACTGTTGCAGATTGCAGTTCTGATAATTAGCAGGAACCAGCAAATTAAAAAGTCACTATGAAATGTCGTATAACAAACCCTCCAAGGATAGAAAACGTGAATGTCTTAACAGCCCGACGAAAAGAAATATCAAAAAAATCTGTACCTGGAGCTGTTTCTTTAATTGCTTCTAATGAAGTCAGTGCATGTGTTAACTACACATTAAGTGCAAAAGTGAGTACTTACAAGATGCAGCACAGCTCCTCACATCACCAAAGTGCTCGAGCCACTCCCCACGTCTAAAGAACAGGGAGAACTGGGACCCTCCATCACTTAATTCATGGTCCCTCCTTAATGCCTGGCGGCCACCATCACAGAGCTCATTACCAAATTTCAGACACAAAAAATATGCCCACTATAAACGTGAGGACAATTTATATAAACAGGTTGGCAATATGAACTGCTGGCCTTGTGCTAAGCACTACATACATATTATTTAATTTTCACAAGAGCCCATGAAGTTTATATTTATTTGCAGTGATGAATGAAAAACTGAGGTCTCAATAGACAAAGTAACTTATCTAAAAATGCACAATTCATAAGAATAAAGCCAGAACTTGAATCCAAGTGGTTTTTAATGCAGGAATCACTTTTTTTTTTCTATCACATATATGGCTCCCTTGAGCTTTCAAGACAAGCCCCAAATAAAGGCACTTTTACTGTAGGACTAAGAAAGATGGGACTAGCAAGGGATTGAATACCAACTTCATTTGTCAAGAAATGGTCTTTTTTTTTTTTTTGGTGGACCCAGATATTCCCCTTTTTTCTTCATTAATGCGCTGAATCACAGCTGAAATTTTCCAACAGAAAGAAATATATGAATTACAGTCAATACGAAAAAAGAATAAAATAGAGAGGGAAATATTAAAAAATGGCTGCATGGGTAGGCATGATAAAATTTTAATTTGAACATTTTCTGAGACCATATTTCAGCTTATCAAGCGCTATGCAAGTTACATGCAAATTGCACACAATGCCTGCATATATTCCCCATGCCTGGTTTTTGTGGTTTGTTTGTTTGTTTTTTCCTTCTCCCTAGGATATGGCCCTCGAGAAATCCCAGCAGAAACGGCAGAGCTCTGGTGACCCTCTTGGCTCAGTGCTGTGGATGGAACATTTGCTGTGGTGGAGATGACAAATCTGAAGCAGGTTTTTGATTGGTATTCCATACATATGTTCAAAAATGAGCCCATTGGTCTCCTACAATGGCAGCATTAAATCCAAATGTCAAGAAAAGTCTGTATACAAACATTTTTTAACCATCAGTTTAAAAGTCCTCGGCTCCATTACAGGCCAACTTTTGCCACCCTCCCTGTTTAAAAATCAAAGCACAACACACAACAAACCACTTTTGGGTGGTACTCATTAGGAGAGGGGCATTTCACAGTTGAACACAATGTTTTTGAAATGAGGACCAAAATGGAATCAAAGGAAAGTCCAATGCCACCACAGCCTTTTGGGTCACTCTTGTAATTTATCATAGAGCAATATGCAGGTTCCCCCAGGAGACACCTGTCAGATGACACACTCCTCTCACTTTCTAGAATCACCAAGTCCTCTCCTCCTTGGCCTTTTCACTTGTTCTTTCTCTTCTTGATTCTTCTATTCCCTTTGCTTCCTTCAGAACTCAGCTTGAATGTCCCCTCCTCTGAGAGGCTTTCTCTGGCTAAAGATGGCTATCCAATTATTTTCTATCTGAATACCTCAACTGCTTGTAATTATTTTATTTATTTTATTAATGTATCAATTCCAGATCTGAACTCCTTGAAAGCAAGGGTATCTCTAATGTCTTGTTCTTTAATGCATGCTTGTCAAATAAATGAATAAATTAGCAGCTCCTTTTTTTCTTTTTTACTTCTACTCCTAAAAGCTTGGGCCCAACATATGGTGGTGAGAAACTTTCTTCCTTAGATCTGAGAGGCAGGGCTCCCTCCCTGCTAAAAATGATGGAACGTTACTTGCCTTCACAGAATACTGTCAAGCAGAATCTGGAGCACAGACACTGAGAGGAGGGGTCTAGGAGAGGGAGCCCACTCTCCAAGTTCAGGAGCTCCATGCAGCACTTGACAATCTGTCTCACACGGGCTTCAAGGCATGATGTGTTTCTCCTGCTGTTCAGGCAGAGGGTTGGCTGGCTTTCAGTTTTCGCTGCTGTACTACTGAACGAGAAGATGAGTAAGTCTGACAGCTGCTCTAATGCTGAGTGTGTTTAACTAGAGTAATGAACTCCAGGAGGCCATTCACTGAACCCGGAGTAGGGTGTGTGAGGACCCATGACTAGTGAGTCAATTACCTATTCAAATGCTAGCAAGACTGCCCTGGACAACTTTTCTCACTGATTAAAATAAAAGCCCAATAAAAACTTGTCCAAGAAAATGTGAAAACACTCCCAGTATGCCTTTTCACGTTTCATTAGATGCACTGTCCTTAAGCGATTCTATCCAAGCCCAAGGCTTCAATTACTATCTCTGTGCTGATGATGAATCTTCGGGCTGGACCTTTCTCCTGAGCAACTCTCACATATCCAATGCCATTTGGACACTGCTACTTGGATTTCTTGTAGGCATTTCCAACTCGAAATTGTGCAAAGCTTACCTAAGGGTATACAGATAGAAAATAGAAGGCTAATTTCAGGTTTAGAGGACACCAAAGAATATAAACTGTCTTTCCCCCTCGCTGATGGGGATGCCTGTAGGACAGTGGGAGGGAGGGTGCGACAGTGCCAATTTGCTCGGGTAAATGAACAGAGTTCTAGATTAGTAATAGCAGTGAAGGCTGTCAATAACGCTACACAACCTCCCATTAACCCGGGAATTGTTAATGTAACTTCAGTGTTCACTGGGGATTTCTGATACATTGATGGGCTTAGAGTTGTTTCAAGAAATTCACTTGCCTAGAATTCAGTGGGGTTTTGGGGGAAGCTGGTACAATCTGAAGTCTTTTATTGCTTACTTTGCTTTTTAAGAGTCTCAGTTAATGAAGTACCTCCCCGCGCAGGGGGTGAGGAGGGGCGGAAGAAGGAAGGGGGTTGCCAACTCACTGTTATCTTTTAATACTCCTCATAGGAAAATAGCATTTCTTGAGCAACATTCTACAAGTCCAGCTGACGATGTGTTCTGCCTCATTCCCTTTATGTTTTAGTTTACCAACACAAATAGTTTAGTTAGCCCCCATCCCTGAATGGAACTTTGTCATCCTTAGGAAACACAATTCATCTGCAGTTTGTTTCCAAGCTTCAACCCTTTCCAATTTTCTCAGACACAGCTCTCACCAAACAAGCATCAGCCCCAAGTATCAACTCAGCCAACCTGCTCAGAGACAACCATCCATCCTTCCCAGTGGGAGGCTCCGATCAGATGGGCTGTCCTATATTGCCTCATTTCCACATGTTTCCTCAGGATTTTTTGGACATTACTACTTGCCAGGTTTCTCCTGCCCTTGATCTTCTCTGTTTCCAATTATCTTTGTCCAGACAGATTATTTTGATGTTGATTTTTTTTTTCTCCACTGACTTGGCACCAAGAACTTGTACTTTTGACAAACGAGTCAATGGGGATTATGTGATTTGTAAATTTAGGAATGCTACTTAGGTCCATTTTCTTTTTTCAACAGTTATTTTAATCAGGTCCTGAAAATTTCTGTGCATCTGAATGCATGACCATATAATGATTCATTTTCTTAATGACACAAATAGCATTAGAGTGCTAACCCTTTGCAGAGCTGCACCAATATGGTAAGCTAAGTATCTCTCCGCAATTTCAGTCATGCCCTACAGACCTCATCTTGTTGCATTCTGCAGCAGATACGCGCTGTGTGCAACTTCTCAGATTCATCGACTCTTCTCAATAAGTCCTATTATTTTCCTTCTAAACTCAAAACATGGCTTTCTCTGGCTGCACAGATTCCTCAGTGGCTCTCCCAAATCCCCGAACAATTAAAAATGGCTCTGCCTGGCTGAGTTTTTGGAGACCTTTACTGAGGTAAAGGATCAGTCACAATTCATTTCATATTACTTTCACATAAATATTGGGTAGGACACTGACGTAGAGAATTTCAGGGGATTTTATAAAAACTCTCATTCTCATGGTGTTATGTCAAGCTATACATAGCTGAAGTAAGAGAAAAGGATTTCTAAGCTTACATCTGGATAATAAAGTATTGTTATAAATAATTTAATGTTTTTAGAGTGTGTTAGCTTAACTGAGTCTTTTTCCTGCTCTATGAAATGTCACAAAGCAGTTAGCATTCAGTGGCATACCAAGACCAACTAGGAGGTACTTTCGTAATTTACCAAAACTCTAATTAAAGAGAGAGAGCGCATTTTGATAACCCCCTAAGAAGACCAATACCAACTGTACACCTAATCTCTTAAAAACCAACTGTGTGCATACACTTTAAAATGGTTAATTTTATGTTACATGAATTTTAGCTCATTTTGTTTTATCCTTTTTTTTTTTGAGGGCAGTATCACTGGCCCTCATATGTGGGACCCAAACCGGGGCCGCTGGCTTCCCAAACCAGCGTTTAACCACCACGCCACTCGGCCAGCCCAGCTCATTTTGTTTTAAAAAAAAGCAATTGTGTAAAGTGCTAAGTCAGTCAAAACTATGTCTGATGTTGATGCTTCTTCCTTCACATGGAAACAACCTATGACTATCATATTCAATTCCAGAACCTCCAATTTATGGCTGTGGCTATTTCTCTAAAGCTAAGTCATAATAGATCTTGGACATTTCACACCCTCCTACAGGATTAGAACTCAGCTACTCCAATTCCAAAGATCACTTGTGTACGGAAAAGGAATTTCAAAATCAATGACTATTTTCTTGTTCATATAGGGGTAACATATTGGTTTGGAGCTATATGTCCTTTCAATATGGAACCTAGCGGGAGGTTAACACTGATATTCTTATTAATTAACAAAGGAAAATTCTTATGGTGGAGAGTTTATTTCCTCATTGTAGTATATTTCTGCTTGAATTGTAGCTTTAGCATAAAACCCATCCCAAGTCTATGAATTAACAAATTCTTCTCTAAAAGGACAAACTCTAATTGTGTTTGTAAGGATATGCCTTTCAGTACTTTCTATTCAACACACAGTTCAGTAGTTCCAAACTAATTTCTCCAATTAATTTTTTCTAATAGAAACAATGAAAATGTTTGTTACATTGTGTTGAGAAAGGCATTAGTAAATGGTACACAGGCAAGTTCAAATTACACCTTGCTTTGCAAGTGGGATTTAAAACAAAATAATCTTAACTTTGTACCAAATTGATGCCTATGTTCAAAAAAAAAAAATTTGTTTAAAACAAAACACAAAACTCTGAAATAGCAAACCATGACAACTGTTGGCATGAATGAGCAAAATCTGAGCAGCATTTTTAAAAACCTCAGTGGAATATTTAGTGCCTGTTCCAGAAAGAATACGGAGCCATAGAAAAGCTGTCTTCCCTCGGTTTACCCTGGCTCCATTCACTGAGTCCACAAACATGCACTGAGCACTGCCTACCTGCCAAGCAGAGTACCATCTGCCAAGGGATAAGCACAGAGGAAAGCCTGGGGTGTTAGGAGAGAAGCTGGTATCGTTTTGAGTGGAGTGAGAGGTGAGAGGGATCCAGTCACATGGGGAGAAGGCAGAGATTGAAGAAGAGGGAAGTGGAAAAACAAAGTCAGTCTCACAGCATCACTGTCTTTCTGTTGACTATGGTATATTGAAGGTTGGGTGTGTGTGTGTGTGTGTTGGGGGCGGGGGAGTCATAGCATGAGATGAAACTGAAAAAGCAAGAAAGGGCTAGATACCACAGGGCTTTGTTGCCACAGTAATAAGTTTCTGCACGTTATTGTAATTTCAACAGGAAGACACTGAAGTTCTTTATTCAGGATGCTCAATTTGCTTTAAATCCAGTCTATAATTCCATCTTCGCAAGGCATAAACAAAGAATTTCCATACCAAAACCACTTGTGGGTTTCATTCATCATTTCAAGTGAACCACTGTTTCAGCATGGCAACAGGATAAACTAAAGACTTGGCAGAGCATTTTGGGAGATGACAGCTCATTGATCAAACATGAATGTGTTTGCTGCAGTTACTATAGATGGAGAAGGATCCTCTACATCCAAAGGTTGGCTGAATCTTAGATGTAGGAAACTTTTCTTCGATGCTGACTGGCAGGGCTCCTAAGGTGTAACTTTCAAATTAAGCCTGCCATTTCACTTCCAAATTAAATATTTCATTACTCATATGCTTCAGGGTTGATGCTATGCCACATGGAAGGACTTTGTAAATACTCAAAAATATGCAATCAAGATGGCAAAAGCATCCCTGAAGAAGAAAGAGTTATTAAGCCACAAAGATAAAAGACATTTCACCAACCATGGATTTCAAACTTCCCTCTCAAGTTTCTTTTTCAGTAAAGCCTTTAAACTACATCAATAGCTGAACCAGAGGAAAGCAAGTCAATAAAATATTGACTATTAGAAGGCCTGTGAAAACCTACGGTTACGGTCATGCCAATCCAACATGGGGCTGTGACTGTATGAAGCATATAAAGATAACTCGGTACAAAGAGTTAAGCATCATTGATAGAGCATCAATGTATATATACCAAAAGAAAAAAGAAAAGGCATTTCATTGTCCAATAATACAGAATAGGGTGCAGTTCTGCATATTGTCCTATGTACCAAAGTATCAATCCTACAAATGCATCCCACTTTCTAGAGTGGAAAAACAATCTTTAGAACTAGCCTGATAAAATCAATGTCTCTCCCACAACCAATCTTCCACCAATCTGAAGTTCAACATTGCTCCAACCATTTATAGATGAGATATAATCTAGCTTTTTCTCCTTTAAAAAAAAAAATCAATCCCAATTAAATATTGAAATGGCTTAAAAATGACAAAGCCAACAAGGAAAAAATAACGAAGGTCAGGAGGGAAAGAAGGCCGGCTTTCATTGACATAAGTATCCTCTGTACACTGGCAGTTAAAAGTGAAGAGTGTGAGTAGAGCTCTTCTGTTACTGCGGAAAGAGAGGTAACATGCTCAGAGGAGCAGCATGGTTGCTCACTGAAGGAGCAAAGAATGCTTCATAGATGGGACAAAGAGAGACACCATTTTGTCATTAATCCAGAAAAAATTTATCTTCTTTTTTTTTTAAGATTTTATTGGAGAATTGGGGGAGGGTAACAGCATTGGGGAATTGGGGAATCAGGGAAGGGGAACAGACAAGTTGCTGTCCTTTTGTTCTTCAGTCTAGTTGTAGAGGATGTCGCTTCACTGGCCCATGTTGGTATCATCATTGTGCTTTTTGCGGGTGAGGCAGTTGCTTCCCGGCCATTGGATTGCGGCTCACGGCAGCTCATGGCAGCTCACGGCAGCCCCCCTGCAGCTTACAACAGACCCCCTGCAGCCTTCGCCGTCGCCGGTGACTCACAGCATCCCAGTTCCAGGTCAAACTGTTGTTCACCATCTTAGCTGTATAGGGTGCAGCATTACTGGCCCGCATATGGGATCCAAACCAGGGCTCTGCTGCTCAGAGTTGGCATCCCAAGCCAACTCTTAAATGTGCCACTCGGCCGGCCAGAAAAGCTTTATTTTCTTAAAAAAATGAATGTGGGAAAAAACGTTCAATTATTTCTTCTAATTAGAATTTAAGTAAACAGCGAGGTTGGCAAGTGGGATATTGGTAGGGGATATGCGGAGAAGAGGGAAAAAAGACGGGGGAGAAGAGTAAAAGGATGGGAGTAGAGAAGAAAGAAAAAGAGGAAAGAAAAGAGAGAAAGAGGAAGGAAAGAGAAAGACTAGACAGAAGATGGCATTCCATTTGTTCTGACAGCTCCCAAAGAGACCATGATATTCTTCTCAATTAGTACTTCCCTTATTTCCTCTTCTTCCCCACCAAATGCCAAGGTATCTAAAGGACGTGAAAAGTAAGGAGGGAGAATAAACCCAGCCAACCACGGAAGAATAATTTCCAACTTTCTCACCCTGTCTCTCAATGCCCTACAGGCTCTATGACCTTAGAAAGGGAAACCAGAGGTTTCATGAGAGTTAACAAATCATTCTAATTTAACCAGAATCCAGAAGATCAGTCAGACCCACACATCCCAGCTTTGGCATGACAGAAATTACATTTCAAACTTGTCAATCCTTTTCAAATTAAGATGTGTGTATATAGAATATATATTAAATATGTTATATATACAATAGATCTCTGCTCTTTTCTGTGTGACAGAAATTTGCTCTGCAGTCACATTACTATCTCTCAGTGTTTTCCAAGTGTAAAAACAGGGTGAAATAAAAAAAAAAAAAAGTGCAGCCTGACATATTTCTTAAACCAATCTCTGAGGCAGAGGCTGTTAGTGACATACCAGAAAATGAAAGCCTTTTAGTCACATATGAGAAAATGAAAATCTCTCTCTTTGTTTCCAGTCCAGTGCTTAGAACACTGGATTACAGAGCCTGCAAAAGTTTTAAGAAAACTTATTTTTGAAACTGTCTTTGGCCAAGTCTCTCTGTCTTTAACAGTTGAGTTGAGGGCCGGCCAAGTGGTACGTTGGTTAGGAGTTGGCTTGGGACGCCAGCTCTGAGCAGCAGGGCCCCAGTTTGGATCCCACATGAGGGCCAGGGATACTGTGCCCTCTACAGCTAAGATGGTGAACAACAGCTCGACCTGGAGCTGGGCTGCCGTGAGTCGCCAGCGATGGCGTAGGCTGCAGTGGGCCTGAACTGCAGCTGGCATGAACTTTCGTGAGCTGCGGTAAGCCTCCATGAGCGTCTGTCCAATGACCTGTGAATGACTGTCTCACCCGGGAAGAGAGCAATGATAATACCAACATGGACCATTGAAGCGACATCCTCCACAACTAGACTGAAGAACAAAAGGACAGCAACTTGTCTGTTCCCCTTCCCCCGATTCCCCAGTGCTGTTCCCCTCCCTCAATTCCCCAATAAAAAATAAAAAAAATCTTTAAAAAAAAAAAGTGAGTTGATTCACCCACCTCTATTAATACTTTAGAGGTCTATCTCCATGTTGAAGGGCTGCTCAAAGAGCCAGGGTGGAGGACAAAATATGTCAGCCTCTTTTAGAAACATCATAAATGAGTCTTAGGACAATAAAGATGCCAAATTAGAAACAAAGGGAAAAATATCAGCAGTCTTCATGTATTTCTGTGCCAATGTAAGCTTTTAGCAAGACCAGATACATTTAATACCTCCCTTTCCATATCTTACCTATTAGAGATGTGTGTAAGCAAGCTGACACCCAATTTTGCCACTTCAATCAGCATGTAAAGAAAGTGCTCATTTCATATGTTGCACAGGTTCGAAATTCAAGATCTGCTTTTGTCAAGCAATTTGAAAAGAATTTGAATGGCTCTAGCCTCTATGTTAATTGAAACGCAAACGGTAACTGTTACTTATCAGGTCATGCTTGATGTATTGCCTAGAAGTATCTGGTGCTTTAAGTTCTGAGGAGGAACTATGTCCCAAACTAATTATCTTATGATTAAAGCTCCTCCAAAAAGCCTGCATGATAGAAAAATAGTGAACTGTGGCACATAAAAACGTTAAGTTTTTAACTTCTGAAAGTTCTCTTTGTAGATCACCTCATCATTAAAGAATGTTAAGAAGTTATTCCCCAAGATTTCACAAGACTTTCGAGTCTTGGTTTTAGAAGAGCAAAAATATTACTATGTGGCAGAACAGGAGGGAGATATTAAAGGCATAATTTAAAGACATAGGCTTAAACTGGGTACATTTAGAAGATTCTTGATTTTGAGCATCATTTTTCCCTTTACACGCTTAGACCACCAGTAGTTTTTAGATTTCTCTCAACACCATTATCTCCTTTGAAGGCCCCGTACCCTAGTAGGTAGACAGTTGCAAACAGATACAATTACTCCCATTTCAAATATGAACAAATTGATTTTTAAAGGCTAATTTGCCCAAGATCACACAACTAACCAAGAGTAGACTCAAAACTTAAACTACTGTTTTCTCATTTCCAACCGTTCACATCTTTCAGCCACACACTTCTCCACTAGCAGTTCCTTCGTGAATGTCTTCTTCCTACATGTCCAGAGACACGGACTTACTTGAAATCCTGCCGCCCTGCCATCTCTCTAATGTGGCTTTTTCTCTCTGCTTACTCTCCTTGCTCTATCCCCTAAATATGGTGTGATGATTAATTGTATGTGTCAGTTTAACTGGGCTAAGGGATGCCCAAAGAGTTGTTAAAACATTATTTCTGGGTGGATCTGTGAGGGTGTTTCTGGAAGAGATTGGCATTTAATTTGGTAGACTGAGTAAAGAAGATCTGCCTTCCCCAATGCAGGCAGGCATCTCCCAATCCAATGAGGGCCCAAACAGAACAAAAAGGCAAAGGAAGGGCAAATTCCCTTCCTCTCTTCCTGAGCTGAGACATCCCTCTTTTTCTGCTCTTGAGCATCCACACTCCTGGTCCTTCATCCTTTGAACTCCAAGACGTACATCAGTGGTCCTCAGGCCTGCAGTCGCAGACTGGGAGTTATACCCAGGGCACCCATTGTTCTCAGACCTTTGTTGAACTCAAGCTGAATTATCACCAGCTTTCCTGGATCTCCAGTTTGCAGATGGCAAATTGTGGTACTTCTTGGCCTCCATAACAACGTGAGCCAATTCCTATATTCATTCTCTGTCTGTCTGTCTGTCTGTTTGTCTGTCTGTCTGTCTCTCTCTCTCTCTCTCTCTCTCTCTCTCCCTGCCTCCCTCCCCACGCCCACCCCCAATTTATACAAATGGACCTTTCGCTCTTTCTTTTTATGCTCATTCCTCCTGATGTTCCCACACATTTTCATGACCTCCATGTAGATGATTTTCAAATCTATTGGTTCCAGTCAATAACCTGAATCCCAGGACCACACAAATGCCAACTATGTTCTTAGTATAGTCATAGGTTTCAGGGATGATGCTATGAATGAGAATGGAAGTTCCTGACTTTATGGAGCTTGCAGTCTAACAGAGAAGAAACAATTCATAGTGGGAAACAATTACTACAGAGTCCACAATGCCATGATCAGTGGATGTAACCAATTCTTTATGAGTGTACAGATGGGACCAGTCAGATAACTGACTGCCGGAGAAAATGAGGTTAAAGTCTGGAAGCTAGGCTTCTCTGAATATACTTTACTTAGATTTTACTTTGAAACTATGTAAACATTTTATTTAACCATAAAACAAAATTATATTAAAAAGCAAGCCTAAAAATAAAGACTGATTTAAAACTTGGTAATTTGAGTTTCTATCATAGCAAGATGTATCTACAGACAAAAAGACCAGCAAAAAACTTTAAAGAATCAAATCCCTATTATGAGCTTAACTATGTCCCTCCAAAATTCATATGTTGAGGTCTTCATTCCCAGCACCTCAGAATGTGACTATATTTGGAGATGGGGTCTTTAAAAAGGTGATTAGGGTCACATGGGTGGGCCCTAATCTAATATGACTGATGTCCTTATAAAAAGAGGAGATTAAGACACAGACATGCATGCACAGAATACAGACCATGTGAGGACACAGTGAGAAGGCAGCCATCTGCAAGCCAAGGGGACAGGCCTCAGAAGACACCAAAACTGCCAACACTGTGAACTTGGGAGTGCCAACCTGCAGAAGTGTGCGAAAATACATTTCTGTTGCTTAAGGCCCCCAGTCTGTGGTATTTTGTTACGGCAGTCTGAACAAGCTAATCTGGTCCCTATGTTGTAGACACTCTGAGTACATCCCCACCATGGCCTACACCATACTGCAATTTACCTTTTGGGTGATTTTAGATTGAAGTCTATCTCCCAGGCTATAAACTCCATGAGGGGAGAAACAGGGTGTGTTTCTCCAAAGTCCAGCACATAGTTGGCACCTGTGCTGGTTTAAAAACACAACCTACAAATTGTTTGGCATTCCTTCTTTTGAAAGGTAGGATCTACTCATATGTGGGCTTCTTTAATGTGGGCTTGAGGACAACATGACCACAAGAACATGGCAGAAGTGATGCTGTGCCCATTTCTAGGCTGAGGGCTTAAGAGGCATCTAGTCCTCTCTTGTGGACACTCCCTCTTGGAATCTAGCACCATGCTGTGAAGAAGTCAGGCCATGCAATGAGGCCACGAGCCTATGTTCTGGCTGACAGTCCCAGTTGAAGTCCCAATAGCCAGCATCGACTGCCACCCGTGTGAGTTAGGAATCCCTCATGGTGAATCCAGTGCAGCTGCCATCTGAAATGCACCAACATGGGAGACCACAAGCGAAAGCCACCTCTGAACCACGAGTGATAATAATAAAATCACTGTTTTAAGCCACTATGTTTTTGGATTGTTTGTCATGTAGCAATATATTACCTGAATAGCACTCTAAAAATATCTGCTAAATGAAATTCTTTCTGGGATATTTCTATAATTTTGTCCCTAAGTGCTTTGGGTTCTCTCTAGGGATCTCAGCAGGTCAGCATCATTATGCCTCGATTCTGTCACTGATAGACCCTCCAACTATATATGCATTCAGTCAAGTCAAAGTGAGGAAAGTAATCCTACTGTTAATTCTTGACCCCTAATATAGTATCTCTAAAAAATACAATAAGGAAAGAAAGCTTCACAGACAAAAACTGCTTTTCAGGACCCATTCCCTCCACTCATGGACCAGTTTCTGCCCATTGTCATAGGCTTCAGACCCTACTGTTGGTGGTCATAAAGGATTTTGGTTACTTTGTGATAAATCATCACCTTGTCTAATGCTTCCTCTGCCTGCCACACCAGCCCTATCAAAGCTGCAACCACCACCATGGAAACTAGCCTGGGAAGGAGCTCAACATCTTTCATTAAACCCTCTATGCTGCCACCCACAGAGGGCTCTAGAAAGAGAGGCTTGTATTTAAGTAAAAATGGTTACTTTTTATCCTGAGAGGTACCATTGCTTTCTCCCATTATTTTCTCCCTATCAAGCTGCAAGAGAGATTAAAAATAAACAGTAAAAATAAATGAAGCTCTTTTATTTCTAACTGACTTCCAACATTATGGGAACTACTAAAACAATCCATACAAAACCCTAAGCAACAAGGATGTTTGAGCATTGGGCTGATTCCACCACTAACTGAGAAGGACAGAGATTAATAATAGTTAAGTACGAGGCTTCAGAGCTAGACAGAACTCAGATCCAGTCCTGACTCCATTACTCAGGATCTGGGCAAACTCATTAATTCATGTATATGTTAATATTCAACAAATGTTTTCATGCACCTACTTGGTCACAAGCACTTAGCTAACCACTGAGAAAACGCTTAAGTACAAAACAGACACAACCCCGAAAATTTACCCCATGCCTCCCATGCACCAACAGGCACTAATCCAGCTAACAAAGGTGAACAAAGGAAAGTCCTTGCCTTTAAAGAGCTTTCATTTCAGTGGTGGAGATAAAGGAAAACATTTAAATAACATGGCATATCATTACGGTGACCATAAAAGAGATATATATACAATGGGCTAGAAAACAGAAGGAGTCTCACCTTAGAGCAGCAGTCAGAACAGGCAAGGTTGTTTCAACTCTTAAGTCTCGTTCTGCTCTGAGTATCTATAAACAGGTGAACTACAACATTGCGTTGTTGCAAATTAACCCGCATAGGGCATGTGCACTGTGCTGGAGTGTGTGATATCCAGTAAATGGAAGGTGGCATTAATGATATGAAAGTACATGGGCAACGCCTGGGACTGACAACCCGCCATGGGCCCTGAGCCTGTATCCCTGCAAATGATGCTAAGCCCTGACTTCTCTTTGTCTGGGCCATCACCCAGAATCCTGTCTGCAGGGAGTAATCTTGAAGGATAATGTCAAGTCTCCCTAAAGGGCAAAGAGCAGATATGCCATAAAAGACATGGATTTCCCAAGCTCAGGGTCCTAGGCTTCCAAGCAAGCCCAGTGTGCAGAATATTCACCTGGGCCCCTTTGCATCACCCCCTTGGGATCTGGGGAGCTTGGGAACTGACATAAAATGACGCTGATTCTGCTTGCTGTGTGAGGAGTGATTAAGTCCTTCATCTCCCATGGTTTTCTGTCAGCATGCATGAAACCATAACAGGTGAACTTACTGGCTTCCAAGCAGAGTAAATTCCAGACCCTGAGAGTGCTCCTCAAGAACCACCAGTGACCCTTGACTTAGTCTTCTGCAGTTAAGTCTTCAGTCACTTCCTCTCTGATAGAATAGTATCTTCAATGGCAGTGCTTAGGTACCATCATCATGAGATACACACTGACACACACACACAACACCAATCTAAATCATCCTAAATTTCTGTTCATCATTACCACTGAATCAGGAAGTTTCTTTTGTTCCTCATCACTGGAGAACTATAATAGGGATTAATGATGGTGTTTTGTTCTCCCACAAAGTCAGAAAGAACAGTGACCATATACATAGCTTCAGAATCAGCAGAAAAGATGGTGACAAGACGAGGGAGGGAGGGATGGAGACAGGGAAACAGGGAGGGAGGAGGGAGGGAAAGAGGGAGGGAGGGAAAGAAGGAGGGAGGGAGGGAGAGCCAAAGGATCACAAAAACAAAGAAGGTTGAAAATTTGCAAATGTGATATAGTGCATAGATCTACTCTTAAAATGGAGACTTATGCAAAAAGAAAAATGATCTCAGACAAGTTTTAATCCACAAGACTTTGCAAAAATGCACTTGTCAAGGCTATATCACTTTTATCATTTGATAAAAATATGTATAACAATCTTATGTAACCCAAGTAAAGTAAAAAATGCACAGGAAGCAGTTACAATTTTTGCAGCGTCATAAAGGTTTTCTTGGTCCTCTTGTAGCATTTTCTTTCTTCTCTCCAGGCCAAATTTTTCTTTTTTTTTAAAGCAAAGGTACAAGTTGAATTTGCTAACTCTTGTGATATAAGGCAAAAGCTCATAATTTGTAATGCATTTTTAATTAAGTATACTGCTGGGCGTTTGGAAATCCCAATTGGACCAGCATTTGTCTATTTCATCTTTACTGCAAAAAGCAACTCTGCTTTCCACTTACTCGTAAGAGTAACATGCACATTCCAGGGGGGAAGTGGCAGGTACAAAGAGACATGTATGAGGGCCGGCTGAGTGGCTCAGTTGGTTAAGAGCTCGCTCAAGAGTGCGAGCTGAGCTCTGAGCAACAGCGGTTCGATGCCAGCCCGAGCTGAGTTGCCATTGAGCTGCCAACAGGTGGCAGGATGGCTCAGCTAATAAAAAAAAAAAAAAAAGAACAAAGAGACATGTATGTACATGAACCACAGTTTCAGATACACATTTTACTTGTTTAAAAAAGAAACCACCTAGAGAAAGGAAACAGATTTATCACTTCTCCCAGGCACTAACCATACTGTGGAATTATATCACACCAAAGATAATTGCATCGATGAAATATTTACGTGCACTCATTATAGGAAAACACTCCATTTTATAACCAAGATTTTGTGCTGCTTAAATATAAAAGCAGGAAGAGTTTAGGTTGTAGAAATCACTCTGGTTTGGATTTTTTAATTTAGTAAACTAAAGCCAGGGTAGTTCTCCTCTCAGCTCAAATGTCCTTTGGGCAACCAAGGGTGCTGGAAGCAGTTTGTGAGAGTAGAGCTTTCAAAAAGTTCCATGTTTAGTAAGCCGGGGAAGATGGCGGCTGTGAGGCAGACTCCCTGAGTTCTCCCCTGGAAATAGCCATAATTTGAACTTCTGTAACACTTCCAAAGAACCTCTATTCATCACACAGAGCAACTAAGAATCTCACATGACAATTGCTGGAGGGTGGGCAGAAGGGGTGAGTGGCGGAAGAGGGAGGCAAGAGGTGTGGAGGTGCAGCCCGCACACCCAGCTGCGGAGGCACGGGGCTTCAGGGAGCTGATCAGTGAGTGTTCCCGCTGCTGACTCCCTGCGCCAGTGGCCGGCCTAGAGTGCAGCAAGAGTGCCATGGTTTGCAGTCTGAGGAAGAAGCCTCAGGCCCAGCAAGTGGATGAAAAGAGAGAGGAGACATGCATGCAGAAGTGTGATCCACAACCCTGAGTGTGGAGCTGCGGGACCCCAGGAAACAGAGCGGAGAGCATAGCAGTTGCAAGGTGGGATCAGTCCCTGCACCCACCAGGTCCAGCAGGGAGCACAGTCTCCAAGGCAGAAGCCTCAAACGGGGTGAGCAAGGGAAGCAAGACTCATGGAGACGCAGCCCACACCTGCAGATGTGGAGACGCAGGACCCCAGAAGGCAGAGTGGAGATGTGAGCAGTTACAGGGTATTCACAGTCCCCTAAGCCCCGACAGTTCCTCCAGCACAGCAGGAGCTCTGCTGCAGCTTATGAGGCAGAGGACTCAGCTCAAAACAGCAGTGGGACGGTTTTGTGTGTGTGTGTGTGTTTCTCCGACAGTAAACAAAAACCAACTCCAGAAATCAGAACCCAGCCTCACCCTCCCTCAGAAACCTTGGCCTCTCGCCAGGACAGAGTCTTAAGCTGACCCCTCAAAGCAGGAGTAGTATCAGATTACAGAGGTATTCCTACCCACAATGGGTTAAGAACCTCTGCCAAAGGAGAGGCTACCAAGTGTGAGCCTACCTACCCAGCCCCAACCTTTCCTGCAAGGCTTGGGAGGCAGGGCAGGTTCAGCTGCTGAGGCACTCACACACCCCTGGCAGGTGGCTTTTAGCAGCTCTGAAATCTCACATCCCCCATAGCCTCCAGTAGAAAGAGTGCCCAAAGCCACACATTGAGACTTCTGGATGCGCAGCGTGACTTAGGACAGGCAAGAGCAAAATGGCAGTAACTTTGTAAAAACTACCGATCACACCTCATAACCCCACTCATCTACAATATACCTGCAGTGCCAGCCAGGGTCACTGCCAAGTGGTTGGCTCAGCCCCCACAAGATGCAGAGGAGATTTTGTACAGCAGAACACAACGTGGAGAGAGCTTGGTGGACTGTAGCCAAGCCCCATAGGAGGGGTCAACCCTCAAACAGCACCTCATAAACTGTGGACACAGCTAATCCTCACAACTAGTCAGCCGGGGAGTCAATCCCACCTATTGACAAGCCAAAAGTAATCAGAGCTCAACTTCAACAGGAGAAGATACACAATACAAGGAACACCTATGGTACATACGCACAGGAGAATAGGGAGACTAAGCAATTCAAATATAAAGGACATACATCACATAAGTTCACCCAGAAAAGACTGAGAGACCTAGGGGATCTACCTATTACATTGCAGCAAGCACAAAGAGTAAGCCAGAATGGGGAAACAAAGAAACACATCCCAAATAAAAGAACAGAAGAAACCTCCTGAATCACTAGAATTAGAGCAAATAGAGGTAAACAACCTACCAGAGGCAGAGTTCAGAACACTGATAATTAGAATGTTCAAGGAAATTAATGAGAATATAAAGAAGGATAGAAAAATCATGAAAAGCAACCAGCTAGAACTATAGAACACAATTACTGAATTAAATAACAAACTCAATGGAATTACCAGCAGATTGGATGAAGCAGAGGATCGAATCAGTGACTCAGAAGACAAGACAGCAGAGATCATCCAAGTGGAACAACAAAAAGAAAAAAGAATGAAAAACATTGAAAACTGTTTAAGAGAGCTGGGTGATAACATCAAGCACATCACAGGAGTACCAGAAGGAGAAGAGAGGGAGCAAGGGATCGAGAACATATTTGAAGTAATAATGTCTGAAACCTTCCCTAACCTGGCAAAGGTAATTGACATGCAAGCCCAGGAAGTGCAGAGAGATCCAAACAAGATGATCCCAAACAGGCCCACCCAAGACACATTATAGTGAAAATGGCAAGGGTTAAGGACAAAGACAGAATCCTAAAAGCAGCAAGGGAAAGGTAGCAAGTAACTTACAAGGGCACCCCTATAAGATGATCAGCCGACTTTTCTACAGAAACTTTGCAGGCCAGAAGGGAGTGGCAGGAGGTTTTCAAAGTGATGAAAAACAAAGGCCTACAACCTAGATTGCTTTATCCAGCAAGGTTATCATTTAAAATTGAAGGAGAAATAGAGAGATTCCTAGAAAAGAATAAGCTAAAGGAATTCATTACCACCAAGCCAGCATTGCAGGAAATGTTAAAAGGGCTTCTTTAAGAAGAAGAGAAAACCAACCTAACTAAGGAAGACCAGGAACACAAATAACAAAATGGCAATAACTATGCACCTATCAATAATCACATTAAATGTAAATGGATTAAATGCTCCAATCAAAATACATAGGGTGGCTGAATGGATAAGAAAGCAAGATCCTTGCATATGCTGTATACAAGAGACTCACCTCAGATCAAAAGACACATACAAGCTGAAAGTAAAGGGATGAAGTAAAATATTTCATGCAAATGGAACTGAGAAAAAAAGCTGGAGTAGTGATACTTATATCAGATAAAATGAACTTTAAATTGAAGAATATAATAGAGGACAAAGAAGGACATTTCATAATAATAAAGGGATTGATCCAACAAGAGGACATAACCCTAGTAAACATCTATGCACCCAGCATAGGAGCTCCTAAATATATAAAACAGATTTTGACAGACATAAAGATGGAGATCAACAGTGACACTATCATAGTAGGGGACTTCAACACCCTACCATCACCAATGGACAGATCCTCCAGACAGAAACTCAATGTGGAAACAGAGACCTTAAATGTCACATTAGACCAGCTAGATTTAACTGATATCTTCAGAACATTTCACCCCAAAGCTTTAGAATATACATTCTTCTCAAGTGGACATAGAACATTTTCCAAGAAAAACTACATGTTCAGCCACAAAACAAGTCTCAATAAATTTAAGAAGACTGAAATCATTTCAAGTGTCTTCTCTGACCACAATGCTATGAAACTAGAAATCAATTATAAGAAGAAATCCGGAAAGCTGACAAATACATGGAGGCTGAATAACACGTTACTAAATAGCGAGTGTGTCAAAAATGGGATCAAGGAGGAAATCAAAAGACACCTCGAGACAAACAAAAATGAAAACACAACAACCCAAAATCTCTGGGATGCAGCAAAAGCACTCCTAAGAGGGAAGTTCACAACAGAGCAGACCTACCTAATGAAGCAAGAAAAATCTCAAATCACCAGGTTATCCTTACACCTCAGGGAACTGAAAAAAGAAGAGCAAAACAAGCCCAAAGGGAGTACAAGGAAGGAGATAATAAAGACCAGAGTGGAAATAAATAAAATGGAGACCAGAAAAACAATACAAAGGATCAACAAAACCAAGAGCTGGTTTTTTGAAAGGATAAACAAAATTGACAAACCTCTAGCCAGGCTCATCAAAAAAAAGAGAGAGGGCTTAAATTAGTAAAATCAGTAATGAACAAGGTATAGTGACAACAGACACCACAGAAATACAAAAAAATTTAAGAAATTACTATGAGCAACTATATGCCAACAAATTTGACAATCTGGAGGAAATGGATAATTTTCTAGTAGCATACAATCTTCCAAAGCTAACTCAAGAGGAAACAGAAAATCTGAATAGACTGATTACTACCAAGAAAATTGAATCAGTTATCGAAAAGCTCCAAACAAATAAAAGCCCTAGATTAGATTGCTTCACAAGTGAATTTTACCAAACATTCAAAAAAGAATTATCACCTAGTCTTCTCAAACTATTCAAAAAAATCTAGAAGGAGGGAAGGCTCCCAAACTCTTTCTATGAAGCCACTATCACCCTGATTCCAAAACCAGATAAAAACAGCACAAAAAAGGCAAACCACAGGCCTGATGAACAATGATGCAAAAATCCTCAACAAAATATTAGCAAACAGAATTCAGCAATATATTAAGAAGATCATACGTCATGATCAAGTGGGTTTCATCCCTAGTATTCAAGGTTGGTTCAACATCTGCAAATCAATTAATGTCATATACCACATCAACAAAATGAAGAATAAAAATCTTAGTCATATCAATAGATGCAGAAAAAGCATTTGACAAAATCCAGCAGCATTTATGATAAAAACTCTTAGCACAGTAGGAATAAAGTGATCATATCTCAACATAATAAAGGCTATATATGATAAGCCCACAGCTAAGATCATACTCAATGGGGAAAAGCTAAAACCATTCCTCTTAAAATCAGGAACAAGACAAGGCTGTCTACTTTCTCCACTTTTATTCAACATAGTTCTGGACGTTCTAGCCAGAGCAATCAGACAAGAAAAAGAAATAAAAGACATCTAAATTGGCAAGGAGGAAGTAAAATTGTCATTATATGCAGATAACATGATACTATATATAGAGAACCCCAAAGACTCCATCAAAAAACTATTGGAACTGATAGACAAATGCAGTAAGGTAGCAGGATACAAAACCAATATTCAGAAATCGGTTGCATTTGCATATATCAATAATAAACTATCAGAAGCTGAAATTAAGAAAACAGTCCTGGGCCAGCCGAGTGGCGCGGTGGTTAAGCGCTGGCCTGAGAAGCCAGCGGCCCCGGTTCAGTCCCATATATGAGGGCTAGTGACACTACCCTCAAAAAAAAAAAAGAAAACAGTCCTATTTACAATTGCTTCAAGGACTATAAATACTTAGGAATAAATTTAACCAAAGAAGTAAAAGATCTGTACTCAGAAAATTACAAGACACTGAGGAAAGAAATCAAAGAAGATACAAATAAATGGAAATACCTGCCATGCTCATGGATAGGAAGAATTAATATAGTTAAAATGTCCATACTGCCTAAAGCAATATATAGATTCAATGCAATTCCTATCAAGCTACCAAGGGCATTTTTCACAGAAAGAGAAAATATAATCCTAAAACTCATATGGAACCATAAAAGACCCCGAATAGCCATGCCAATCCTGAGAAATAAGAACAAAGCCAGGATTATCAGGTTACCAGGCATCAAAACATAAAACCTGAAAACAAAAAACCGAATTCCAAGACAACGTTTGCTGAACTAAACCATTCAGGCTCCCTTGGATTGTTCTAAATTAAGGCATCCCCTGGTCCTCATCTTTGGGAGCGCATCTACCCAGGAGTGAGGCATTACATGAGATGCAGGACCACTCTGAGAACCTGGGAGTTTCAGGGGACACAGAAGCATAGTAGGGACGGCCAGTGAACTCTAATCCCAAAGGGATTTGTGTCATCTCCAGATTAGAAAACCCACAGACTCCAGAACACACAAAGACATTTCATCTTGAGAAACTGCTCTGAGAAAGAAAATAAAAATAATAAATTCTCCCCACCCAGGATTGATTTATCAGTCACTCGATGTGCAATGCACAAAAAACAAAGGGACCAGAGAGCAGCAATTAGGACAACACAAAAACAGACTATCTGATTTCACAGAGTGGTGGGAACAGTGGGAAACTGCAATTTGTTCCCTGCTACCTGACTCAGAAATCCCCAGCTCTTTAAAATCACTTAATTGCTTATCTTTGCAGGGAATGTTTACTTCTTTTCTCTGCATTCTCTCTCCCAAAGCCCTGCCTATTCATATGGTAGAGTTTCTAACAATTCTTCTCATGGGGCCCAAGACAAATGGAAAGGATAAACGCACATTCAGTGAGTCCACACAGAGGACCCACTGTGCACTGTCCACATGGGCTCTGTGTGAGGGGCTGGGGGAAAGAAAAATCTGATTCCATACACTGTAGCATGACTTCAAAGGAGGTTTTGAATACTAGGTTTCAAACATTTTATTCTTAACTCTAGCTTGCAGTAACTGCAAGTGAAGTCCAACCAGCTCAAGCAAAACATAAATTTATCATTTTATGTGGCAAGCAGAATAATGCCCTCCCCCCAGCATGTCTATGACCTACCCCCTGAACTTGTGAATATGTCACCTCACATGGTGAAACGGACTTGGCAGGTGTGATTAAGTGAAGAGCCTCGACATGGGGAGACTATTCTGGGTTATCTGATGGGCCAATCTAATCACATGAATCCTAAAAAGAGAAGTGCCTTTCCTGGCTTTAGTGCAGACATGTGACAGAAGCAGGGTTGTACAGACAGAGGCACTAGAAAACTAATACAGTATAAATAACCAAAAAGTCAGAGATGCCTTCAAACCCAGATAGACCTAGGTATTTCAATCAATACTTCTCAACTGGAGAAAATTTTGTCCCTCAAAGGACATTTGGCAAAGCCTGGAAACAAGTGTAGTTATCACCTGGTGCTATGGGGTTGGTGCTATTAACATCTAGCAGGTAGAGGCCAGGGATGCTGTTAAACATTCTACATTGCATAAGACACCCCCTACAACAAAGAATTATCCAGCCCCAAATGTCAGTTTTACTCTGTATTTTTATTTTATTTTTTTAGCTGAGCCATCCTGCCACCTGTTGGCAGCTCAGCGGCAGATCAGCTCAGGCTGGGCATTGAACTGCTGTTGCTCAGAGCTCAGCTCGCACTCTTGAGCAAGATTTTAACCAACTGAGCCACTTGGCCGGCCCCCCAGTTTTACTCTGTCTTAAACAGCGTAATATTTACACCTTTTCTCTATAGGTCTTGGATTTACTTGGCTTTATTCTCCAGTTAAAATCTCCCTAGGTGGTAGTAATGTGGCTGCACACAGCTTCAAGTCTACAACTGTCAATCTCAGAAATCCTTTCCTTGATAGGTCTGGCAAAAGTCCTTGTATTTATTCTGATTGGCGCATCTTGGATCACTCCCTGATTCTTGAACTAATCGCAATGGCTATGAGGATGGGGTACTGTCCTGATTGCCTGAGCTTGGTCATATTCCCTTCCAGGCCAAAAGAACTGAGTCAGAGCCAGCTCCACATACACCAAAATGCAATAGCGGAAGGTAGTCACCAAAAGGAAACAAAGTAAGAAAGACTTTTTTTAAGTGTCTGCTATAGCAATAGATTCTGCTGCAAAGTGGGCAAAGTTATTCTGGAGGGCTTTCTGAACACTGTATAACAACGCTTTCTGAACACTGTATAACAATGCCCTTCACACACAGGTCTCTGTACCTCCACATCTCCACTTGGGAGTCTGAACTGATGGGTCTATGAATCTAACTCACTATCAAGGTGTTTTTTAAGAGGTCACAATGACATACAGCTAATGACTTGCAGACTTCCTTCTAAGAATGCTTCTAAGAATGTGGCCAGGCACTCTAGCGGTAGAAGCAAGCTCTACAGTACTGTAGGAAGCATTGTGGCTGGATCTAAAAGATAGCTTTCTAAAATGGGGAAAAAAAAAAAAGGTTGCTATACGAACTTAATACAATTCTCTTCACAATACATGTTTCTACAACGAGAGGGAGATGACCCAGTCTTTGACCAGTTGCAATGTTGAGTATTCGCTTTACCATTTCAAATCATTTTTCCTATCACACTTCATCTCGCTGCAAAGCACAGGCAGTTCACTTTAGTTAAGCACTAGATGTGCCTTGACTTCAAATTTCTTCACAGTTTCATAACTGTGGTATAAATCGTCAAAGTGGCCTGTGATCAAGGATGACATAGATTTCTGGGCACATCTGAGATCAAATTATTATAGGATTCACATATAAACACGGTAGATGAACCTGGAAATTGGTATATGACTAAAGAGGACAACATAAAAATTGAAATGAATAAAATCCTCTTTGTTTGAATCTATCAGAAACAATATGTTGGTCATTTGGGGATTCAAGTTTCCTAGGTCGGGTATCACTAGGCATCCTTCAGGCTTCCATCTGTTTTGTTCAACTGGGCTTTCCTGTTTGTTTCTCCTTCCTGCCTTCTTTCCTAAAACCACTAAGAGATATTGTCAGCTCCTCCCCTTGCCGCCTCTCTGCTCCTCACACTGTCCCATATGCTCCCTTCCAGAATTTCCACCCAACAGTGTAAATGCCCTTAATTGTTGGATACGAAAAATGTTTTTTAAAAATCCTTTCAAAAATAACTTTAAACCAAAACATTATATATTCATACGAGAAACATCAGAAGACACAGATACAAAGAGATGTGCAAAGAGTAATGCGTCCACATAAAAATAACCTCTGTAAACACACTGCTATAAATTTGTTCAAACTGTGCATGTATGTATGTGTGGATTTTATTATTTGTTATATAAAATAGATATGATATATGTATACACATACATATATCTGGACTTACTATATATAATTCCATTTGTATAAAACAGATATACTACATGTGATATACATTAAATATTTTAATAAGCAATAGAATAGTATGTGCTATTTTATAACTAGCTTTTTATAACTTACACTACATTGTAAATAATGTTCTATTCCAATTAATATTAACCTATGACATCATTGTTAATACATGGTGTTTTATTCAAGATATAGCAGAATTTACCCACAAAATCTCTTATTCTTATAGGTTTTTTTGCTAATTTTATGATTGTAGTGTCAAATTTTTAAATGTTACTATTCAGATTGTAAAACTAAATGCATCTTCCTAACTTTATATAGTTTATTTAGCCTCCCTTAAGAGTTCTCATCTCATCCACACACTAAGTAGTATTAATTTATTGTTAAGAGTATTTCCATTTTTATGGTCTAAGTGAGGTCCTTGGGTAAGCCATCAAAATGTAAGTTCCACAGAGGCAGGGATTTTTGCCAGTTTTATTTACTGACGTACCCCAGTATGCAGAGCAGTGCCTGACCCAGGGTAAGTGTTCAATAAATATATTTTAAATGAAAGAATCATCCCGTTCATGAGAATGCAAACTCCATCCCCTCAGTTTTCTTCCTGTCCCTGCTAATCCCCAAAATGGCATCGTTGTATAGCAGGCTTACACAATCCTGTGGCAGTAGGAAGTGGGGACCAGTGCCGGTCCCCAGATCCTCCGCTCTCTGCTGGGAAGCACCTTACCTACCCAGGTTAAGCAGTGCTGGACACTGAAGTCGGCCCCGGGGGGATGTAGCTCTGCTCTCCAAGCTAAGACTGAACTTGTGGCCTCTTTTTTGTGGGACTGGAAGATTGAGCCCCACCTCACTTTACCTCCTCTGGGGCAGGGACTGTCCTTACCTATCATTTATCGTCCAAAGCAGAACATATTTGTGAGTAAAAGAGATGCTACCAATACTTAGGCCAGGACAATGCACCTGCACTGGAGCTGTCCTAGGCGAGCTGCTAAGCGTGCTCACTCTGGCTATACTTTCTCTGACACTCAGCCTCCTAGTTCTCGATCCGGTCATGGAGACTTAAGGGATTCAGAGAATCTTAATTTGGCAGACAAAACTTGAGCACTGATTCATTCTTTCCTCTCTGCTCTAAAAATCCTAATTTCCTGAGGCAAATTGATATCTCTGAGTGATGAGGAAGGTGGTCCCATACACAGACATACAGAACAGGAAAGCATATGAATATACTCAAAATGACTGGCCCTCTTATGTATATTATTCTAAACAATACAGTGCAGGACACACATGGAATTAAATCACTGTACACTTGCTCAGTGACTTTCTTAAGCCTTTTTTAAGAAAGTGGGTTTACAAAGTCTTGATAATAACTAAATTGGCTTGTGGGGAAAAACACACTGGAAGCCTTTTAAGCAACTTGTCATTTCCTACTTACCACAGTGTTTCTCAACTCATGGCTGCTGCTTCTTTCTGGAATGCCCTCCTACCATCCAGTTCCACCCTGAAAACTTGCTCTCCATGGGGGAACCTTTACTGACTGCCCTCCGGCCCCCACCCCCAACTACCCATTCTCCCCACCCCCACCCTCCCCCCACCCTGTCATCCTCTTCATGGTCACTTATTCTCCTGTGTTACTTACTATACAACGAGAGTACTTTCCACAGGTTAAGAACTGAGTCAGTGAATCTGCAACAAACTGAGAGGTAGGTACAGTATCTCCATTTTGCAGATTAGGAAACTGAATTTAGTAAATTGTGCTACAATTTAATATTCTAATCAAGATTTACTCAACATTGTCTACCCGGTCTTTTGTCATTGTTTGCTTTTGGATTTTAAGGTTTAAATGACCTAGTGAATGTGAAAGCTCTTGGAAACAACTGAGAAGCTGAGCAAATATAACAAATTACCTACTTTGGACTCATCTTCTTTCTACCTAGCTGTTAAACTCTTTGATAAGAAAGACTAAATTTTATCTAAATTCCAAAATACTAGCATGACATGAAAAGCCACCAGAAATTCTTAATAAATGTTAGCAGAGGTCTCACATGAGCAAACACAATTTGGCCCTCCATACAAGGCCACACTTCTGGAAAGAAACAAGAGCATCACCATGTGAGTTTCCTGGCATTTCTGTTTCTAGAATTGGATGCTTGGTGGGGAAGCGGGAGACACTTGAATGATATCTTTGACTTGTATAGATACAGGAAGTATGTATCCACTGTTCTGAAGGGAGATTGTAAATGAGAATTTGAAGCTCAAAAATCCCTGAGCAGGAACAATAATTACTCATTATTCAGACACCCCTGATGGACTAATCTTGTCTATACTGTGGTCACAAATCAGAAAAGGATGTCAGGGAGGCCCAAGTTAAAAATCACCTTAGGGTTTGGACTAGTGACCAGTGCTCAACAAAACAGATATGGACTGAGAGAAGGAAGTAAAGTATGGATCATAGTGAAACCCCCTGTGACATTGTGAATATACCATGGGGAGGAAATGGGTGTGTGCGTGTATAGGTGTGTGTGTAACAGTGAGCCACATCACCAAGAACTTTAATACTGGACCTTCCATGCAGAACATCCAGCATCTGAGGCCCTACCCCCAAGGTGGCTCCAAAACGATGCTGTGAACCTGCAGATGGCAGGAACAACAGCAGGGGGAATAGACTGGCATCTCCAGCTGTAGAAAATCTTGGCACAGCAGTTCTTAGAATTTCAGTGCCCGTTTATATTCTTCAAAATTATTCTATCAAGCCCTCCCCACTGTTCAGTGCTCCTCACGAAGGTGGTTGGATTCTATAGATGAGACATTTGTAACACACCCAGTCCCTTCAGTCATATAATAAATGGATTCATCTCTCTAGTACATACCTCCTCTTCAAGAAGTAACTTCTCATTAATGTTAGGAAGTTAAGAACAACAAGAAAAGATGACAAAATTAGTAATTCTGACATGTAAAATACCCATCATAGTCACAGTTTTGGTGGAGAACTTGTGTTAACGTGAGAATAATGGAATCTTAATCACATAGGAGGGCCTCATTCGAGCCTCAAGTGTTTCTTTCATCTTCAGTGAGATGCAGTGTGTCAGGGAACTTTGGATAAAAATTAGTGTGTTTTTGGATTAGGAAAAGTGTGAATTTTCTAGGTGTACCTGTGAATATCTATATTTTTAAAATCCCATTGCGGGCTGGCCGAGTGGCGCAGTGGTTGAGAGCTGGCTTGGGGTGAGAGTGGCCCAGGTTCGGATCCCACATATGAGGGCCAGTGACACTGCCCTCTAAAAAAATAATAATAATAAAAATTAAAAAATCCCATCACTGGCAGACACACGAACATTTCAAACAAAGCAATTTAATACACCAAGCAAAGCACTGACAATTATAAGCCTGTACAGATAGGTTTAATTATTAGCCTGAACACTGTGTATCTTAAAAAATACAATACATACATTAGAGCTCTCTTCCACTCCACCCAGGCTTTATGAAAGCACATGTGTTTGTATATAAACTCACATTGTCCTGTCAAAATTCTGATGTAGCAGTGGAAAGAGATGCTAAGAAAAGTGGTTACCATAGCAACGAAAAACTGCCACCACACTGGAGACATCTGAGCGGTTCTGTCTCATCTCTGAGGTACTTGCCAGAGCCACTTACTCAAGTTATTCTTCAGTAGTCTGGAGGAAGGTCCTTCAGGCCCAGGACTTGATTGTTCTGGGTCACCTGAGTATGGCATGACTACAAAGTCTCCAGGTAGGGAACTGACTGCACCCTGGCTCAGAAGACCAATCATACCCCCACTGGAGTGGATGTTGTCTGAGAGAAGGGAGCTTTCCCTGATTTTTTTCTTTGATGAATCTCCATTATCTAGATAATGCCTGGCATACACTAGGTACTCAGTAAATATATGTTAAACGAATGAATGAATGATCACTATGAAAAACACAGCACTAAAGAAAACCTCAGCTCGGGCCGGCCGAGAGGCGCATTGGTTAAGAGCTGGTTTTGGGATGCTAGCTGCCCCGGTTCGGATCCCACATATGAAGGCCAGTGACGCTGCCCTCTACAGCTAACAACAGCTCCACCTGGAGCTGGGCTGCGAGCCCCAGCAATGGTGTAGGCTGCAGCCCCTGCTGCAGTGGGCTGCCATAGGCTACAGTGAGTGGACGGCAGCCAGCGTGAGCAGCTCACAGTCAGCGTGAGCTGCCGATAGCCACGGTGAGCGACCATCCAGGGGCCGGTGACCGACCATCCAGGGGCCGGTGACCAATCTGTCTCACCCAGGAAGAGTGCAATGATGATACCAACATGGGCCAGTAAAACAACGTCTTCCACAACTAGACTGAAGAACAAAAAGATGGCAACTTGTCTGTTCCCCTCCCCTGATTCACCAACGCTGTTCTCCTCCCCCAGTTTCCCAATAAACTCTTAAAAAAAAAAAAAATCCGGTTCCCAACTGTAGGAAAATGTACAACAGTTTTTGCTGACTCGAGACAATGGAAGGCATACAGAAAGATATATAATACCGTGTGGGTGGTGCTGTAGTAAGAACTCTGGATGTTTCATTCATCTTTTTATCTATATCTATAGTGTATGCTCAATTATAATATTGAACACTGGAGGTAGGTCCTATTTACTCTCTCTCTGTTTCTCAGATGGAGACCCTGGGGCACATAGAAGTGAAGTGATCCCTTCAAGGTCACACAGTGGTAGAACCAGGGTTCAAATCCAGGTGTTATGGATCCAGAGTCCATGCACTTAACCACTGTACTATCCTGTCTCAGTTGAATGACTTCACGATAATTGGAAGAGATACATTATCTAATTACTGAACTATGTAGTATTGGAATCTTATCTGGAGTTCTTTTGAGCAGATTGAAAAACTGAGTTCTTTTGACCCAAATCGTGGTCCTTGAGACTTTAAAATAAAGAATGGAGATTTGAGCTGAGGTTTTCATTTTTTTTTTTTTTAAGATTGAGGCAGATCGGTCACCGGTCTCTGGATGGTCGCTCACCGAGACTATTGGCAGTTCACACTAGCTGCCGGCCATTCACTGTAGCCTATTGCAGCCCACTGCAGCAGGGGCTACAGCCTACACCATCGCCGGGGCTCACAACCCAGCTCCAGGTGGAGCTGTTGTTAGCTGTAGAGGGCAGCGTCACTGGCCTTCATATGTGGGATCTGAACCAGGGCCGTTGGCATCTCAAAACCAGCTCTTAACTAAGGCGCCACTGGGTCGGCCCGGGAAGCAGATTTTAAAGCTACCAAATCTTTAAAGATCATACCATGATAATCACATTTATACCTCCACTACACATTCAGAAACAAAGCCTGGAAAGCAAACACGTAGGCTAGCTTTTTTATCCTCTGTATAGCATGGAAAAGGATGAATACAAGGCACCTCAGTGACACCAAGCTACAGGAGTGGCAAGGCGGGACTTAGTGAATCCTTTCTCCCTGCGCATATCCTGAAATGAGGGGCAGCACCTTCACTCTAACTTAAAACTGGGAGCCACACAGCCTTAGCAAGTGATCCAACGACCCAGAGGTTAGGAGTCCAAGATGCTCAGTTGCTCCAACATCAGAAAAGTCTGGGCCTAATGGGAGAAATGGAGAAATTCATCTTCTCAAAACACTTGATTACAGGTGATTTAATTAATAATATAAAAAGGGGAGCAGGGAGAAGAGAAACAATTACTTGAAGGGTTAATAGTCTCATTGCTGTTCAAACATTTTCTGAAGTCAGTTTAGCAAAGGAAATGTGATTTATATTAACATATTCTTGGCAAAGAGAGAATAGTAGCGAAATGTAAAATTATGCAAAGACCTGTTGAAATTAAATGAATTACTGCTACACATGAATCAGTCTTCTTAGAAGAAGCTATACAGTATAAAATTGACATAGTTTTGTAGTTGATTAGATTTATACTTCCATCCTTATTTAAACTATGCCACCTGGAGAATAAAATAATTCAATGCCTTTCATATAAAACAGCTTAGCTTAATATTTCACAGTGAGAAACCTTGCTTTTGCATTAAATTATGCCACAATAGGAATCTAGGAAAAAAGAATATTCACTGTGAAGGATGCTAGCCATTCAATCTGGCAAAGACATTGATTCTCTGGCATTGGATTGGATATACATGTATACTGCAATGTACATTTTCCCCCCGTTGAGAAGTTGATTTAGAAACTCTACCAAATCTTTGATGATCCCACCACATGGCATAAACTGCCATGTTTTCTTCTACGGGCACCAAGTTTCTACAGCATTCACAAAGCCTAGAAATCTCTGAGTAATGCCATTCTCAGTTCCCAGGTGATCTCTCGAAAATAGAGAGAATTATGGTCTTCTATACACACCAATAGGAAAGAAGGCCAGAAACAATTGCCAGAAAAGACCATCATCCATCCATAAGTGTGCTACAGCCACAGCATGGTCTCATCCTATGTGCCTATTGTCAGGGCTCTAAATTCCCTCCAAAGGGTCATGCGAATATCTCCATTGTCTATTTCAGCCATAGCGAGCAAAGGTGGGAGGCAGATGGAGAGGAGATAGTTCCATACAATGTTAACAGGAATTTGGAAAAAAACAAAACACATGGGGACAGAGGAGATTCTGTGCCCAATAAGCATAGTAAGTAGTGAGACAAAGTAATAGAGATTTCCTCACTGCAAGACTTGAGAAATTCTTTAATATGCTAAGGGCATATGCTAAAGGACTATGATCCTGCTGTATTTCACCAATTTATTGGACAGCACACTCATTTTAATAGAGTTTCATCAGGGTTAAGAAATGCACAGAGCACAGGTTGAGAAGGGCTGCTTTAAGGACTTATGTTACCCGGTAAAGGGGCTTCGATAAGCACTTGTGTTATGTCTGAATTTTTTTTTTTAATACATAAAAAAAGAAAGGAGTGTTATTCCCTACGGAGTTCCTAATGAGGTAGATGTTTTATGATAAAACAGACTGAATGTGATCAGGGAGAAGTGAGTAGTAGTATATTTAGATAGCTTAAATTAATTCTGCCACTTTATTTCTAAAATACTCCAGGTATATTTGCACATTGCTTCTGTTCCTTTCCCTTCATTCAAGGAATGTGTACGAATAGCCACTGTGTGCTCCAGGTACTGGGGAGTCCAGTCTCCCTTTTAGAGATAGACAAGATGAGGAAACACAGTAGAAAAGATGGAACTTCCATTTTCACAGAGGGAGACAGGCTATAGGAAGGTTGGTATATAACAAATTCAGAAGTAAAATGATGTTCTGCTTCTAAGTGTGATCTGTCACCCTGGGTGATGATAGAGAAAGACTGGCTGTGGCTACTCTAAGCAGGAGACTGAAGCAGGCGCTGAACCTGAGGCTGCGAGAAGACAGTGAAGCAAAGATCTGGGGAGAGAGATTTCCTTCCCCAGCAAACAGATGCAAATGCTTCTGAGATAGAAATGAGCACAAGGGGAATGACAAATAGAATAACTGTAGCTGGAGCACAGCATGAGACTGAAGGAGAGATAGATCATGTGGGCCAGCGCAGCCCAATGGGATGGAATTTGGATGTTCACTGAAAAGAAGCTACTTGGCAGGTTTTAGCCCAAAAATGCCATGACATGATTTCTGTAGTTAAAAACGGGTACCAGAAGGTAAAGGGGGGAGTGGTAGACAAGGATAAAGGGGTTCAAATATATGGTGATGGAAGGAGAACTGACTCTGGGTGGTGAACACACAATGTGATATATAGATGATGTATTAGAGAATTGTATACTTGAAACCTATATAATTTTACTAACCTATGTCACCTCAATAAACTTAATAATAATAATTTTTAAAAAACAAGTGCTGCTGTGTGCAAAACAGCAGGAGGCAGGCTCCAGAAATGAAGCCCTCACATGGTAGACCAACTCCTCAAACCTCAGGGCCTAGAATTCCAAATCCTAGAGGAATGAGTCAAACTGGATATTCACCCAGCTAAGGAAGGGACAGATGTTCTGTCACTTTACCTTTCAAGCAGTATTGTCATAAGAGACACGGTCATCCCAAAGAAACGATGCAAAGAAAAATCACATGCGCTTTAACAGTATTTTGTCTAGGGCACCATTATTCTTAATAACCTTCTTTTGAATCTTAAAGACAAAAAAAAGAACTTGAGGATAAAACTTCAAATTTTAACTACATAAGCATTATTCCTCTAGTAGAACTCAAGTGTGTATCGAAGCCAATTATTTGTTAAAATAGCAAGACTTTACCTTGATTCCTAATCAATACCCATATGACAGCTCCTCACAAAATGATAATTAACCATGTTTAAATACTCTTGAGATTAAAAAGAAATGACATGCAGTAAAACCTGATTAATTCTGACCCTATTAAATCAGAGTTTGTAAAAATTTAGATCTGGGTAATCTAAATCTGTATTTAGCTTTATCCAGTAAAAAAATCCTGGCCTACACATTAGCAATTAACAGGCCATGGGGGAGGGGCAGATTCAATCTGAAGAGAACAAATTACACTGAAGCCTATTTACATAAAAACAATACGCTGTTTACAAAGTGCTTATCCATCCATTATAACAGGCCCCACAAGATCTCTATTACATTGTCAGCTTACCTTAAGGTTGCTGACACCTGTACCTTATAGTAAATGAGTGCATCCACTTAAAAATATTTCCTAGTCCAAAGTTTTCAGTAATTCTAGCTGGCAGTATAATATAATTAGTACAAAAGTGTGAGGTTGGCTCAAATCACACGAAATAAGTGTGTTTCCACATTTTGGGTACAACAACATGCACAATCGATAATATAAAACAGACATATTTTATCCAGTCACTTGTAGATTCATTTTTTTCTGAACTTATAGGTGGATTAAGCTCCAGCCATTAGGTTTAGAAATGATGCTGTACACCTGAAATTACTTAAAAATAAATAAATAAATAAATAAATAAAGCAATAAATAAATAAATAAATAAATAAATTTTTTAAAATAAAAATTCTAGAGAAGAGGGGAAGTCAAATAAAAAACAACCAATGGTCAATTTTCTTTTATTTGCATCCTGAGGCCTCACAATTAAAGATACTTTCTCTTCTCTTAAGAAAAAAAAAAAAAAAAAGAAAAAAAAATGATGCTGACCTAAAGCCGAGAGGAACCACTGCTAACCTAGCTTTACCTAAACATGATAGCCACTCCCCAGCAAGGCCAAATTCCTTGAGCAAACCTGTGCCTGCCCTCTCGGGAACCCATCATGGAGGCTCGGCATCACTAACAAAAGTGAACTCACCCCCTGACCTTTGCAGCTGCTCCGGGAACCCAACCATAACCACAGCCTCCTGACAGAGCCTCCGAATCAGTTTACTGTAAATACAGTACTTCAGTCTTAGCAGCAGACTGGACCAGATCTTAAAACAAGCAGTGAGCAACAAAAGACAGCAGCACTAAAATCACCATGTAATGCAATCACACTATCTCGGATCTTTAGTTACACAGTAGTATGAGATGAGATGATTTAATTAAATAAGAAATGCCGAATTATTTTCTTTCTGTTGCCAAATATTCTAGGGCCTCCTGTGCAATTAAAATTTAAAACTTGGCCACATATACTAATAGTCTAATTACATTTCTCAACATCTGTCTTTCATTCCGGGCAAAAAGAAAATAATATTTACATAATAGCAGATTGAAATAAAATATACTGCTGTTTTTTCATCTCATTGAATTGGTGAATGTCTCCATTACATGCTTTGCCTTTTAGGTGGTGTATCAGTTAGGAATGCTTTTGGGTGCAAGTAAGAGAATCCCTGAATGACAGTGCTTAAATAATGAGTGGTTTATTTTTCTCATAGAAATCTGGAGGGAGGTGGTCCCTGGGGTTGATTCGGCTATTAACAGTGCTGTCAAAGACACAGCTCCTTCCTTCTGTTCCACCACCCTCAGCATGTTCTTTTTCTTCTTCAAGCCTGTTACCTCATTGTTACAACATAGCTGCTTTATTGCAAAGCAACATATCCTCATTCAAAACAAAAACAGGAGAGGCAAAAGAATTTATCTGCATGGGTGGCTGCTGCCATTTTTATTCAGGAAGGGCATCTCTCCTACTTCCCCTCATGCATCATTGGCCAGAGTGGCTCCCATGTACAACTCTAGAAGTCACTGTGGAAGTAGAATGGGCTGACCAGACTGCCTAAGATCAATCATGATTCATCAAGCATGACTGGGGACAGGCCTGCTCTGCCTGAGACCAAGTAACTGCACTGACTAAACACAAAAATCAGGATTCCATTAGGAACATGGGGGAGATAGCTGCTGGGGAGGCAAGAATAGTGGTGTGCCCCACAAGAGTTTCACAGAATTGAAGTACCCATGAATAAACAAACAAATGACCATTAAAGGAGAAAAGTAATCTCATGTCTTCTGTTTCCACTAAAGCCTGAATCTGTGGGAAGCTGAAGTGTCAGAGCTATAGAGTGGAATGAATTATTGTCAATACTTCTCCTCAGGTTTCTATTTATTATTTTTAATAAGAGGGATGGTCCTCTCCAAAGCAAGTTTCACCATATTCACCACAAAGAAGCAGGATGAATCAAATTACCTCTGGAAATATCTTCCATCCCCTAAATTCACTGACTAGAAAACTCAAAAGATAATCAAAGTGCAAAGGGGTGTGTCATCCAGTTTTCCTGGATGGTGATTTAAATGTCCATTTTGAATGTGCCGTTTAATACCCCAATGATATAAGTGGTATATAAAGAAGAGGTAAAACTCACAAATACCCTCCTGAAGGAAGCCTGTTCTCAGAGCGGTAGAGCTCCAATCAAAATATGAGGGTGTTTGTTTACCAAGTCAGACACACATACCAGTAGTGTCCATGTTACAGCTAAAACACCATCACACAGCCAAACTTGACATTTGGCTGCCGCCTGGCTACAACTGAATTCTAGCAACAAAGAAAGAAATTTACATGATCATGCATAAATTAGCAATTTTTAGTAGATAATAAATGGTACTTCTTATAACTCAGGCATTAAGCAAACTGTACATATTTATCCCCAGAAATCAAAGACTGATGCTAAGATGAAAATTAAATGTTGACTGTAACCAAAATTTGAACGTAACGTGTGATCTCCATTCTTGCTAAGTTTACAAGCACAGGGCAGAATGAGTCTCCAAATTTTAGAGACTGCCAAATGGAATATTATCAGCAGTGATTATTTGGGGTTCAGATGTAATATTAAGACAATAATAAATTGTCACAATAAAATTTCAGAAGTCTAAGTCTTGTGAAAACTTTACATCGTTTCCTAGTAGAAAATAACCATGTAAATCAATTCAGCAAAGTAGCTCTTGCTATCATGTTCAGCAATAAAATTAATTCAGACTTGGCTTCAAAAAGAGGCCACAAACCTAGAGAGACAATGGAATCTAGAGTGGGAAAGCTGCCTCTCTTGTCAGTGTCTCTTTTCTAGAATTACAGTCCAGTTGTTTGGCACTCAGCAGCCAAACCAACACACGTGTAGGCTGTATTTGGCTACTCTGATTTAAGACACAAAGACTTGCAAATACTTTGCATACCCACACACACTTCTTATTTGATTGATTCCTAGGGACATTAATAAACAATACCCAGCAGAGAATACAACCTTCATCTCTCTTCCCACATCTTCCAAGACCTCTCTGTACTCCCAGGATTTGCCATGAGAAGATGACAGGAAGAAGCAAAGGTTTCTGAATTATTCCAAACCAGTATCCCTTTCCCAGATTCCAACCTCAAGATGCTCTCTATTGCCTTCCAGAGGATCTCAGGATTACAGCAGGAAAAGAAGAAATCAAAATGCTAAACTTTCACATCATTGCACACTTACTATTCACTTATTTCTAATGACTGAGAAAACAAGACTGTGAAATTGATTTAAAATTAGGATTTATTTTATATAACATTCAGAACTCCTGAGACTTAGGTTTTTACATATCGACTATCATAAGGAAATCATGTAAAAATCTTGCTACAGGTTGTACATCACAATTAAGCATAATTAACCCATTACCCTATCCCCCCAGGTCTGGGCCACTTCCTAGCATTTACACACCCACTATCTGAAGTTAATAGACTAGACTATCTACTCTCTAAAAAACGTCTCTAAGGTCTAAAAAACTACGACTCAATCATTCGTTGATTAGAAACTCAATTGAAAGAAATAAACTGAGTATAACATTAGGGAATGGTGAGGACTGTGGCAAACTGAAGATCTCATACCCATTAAAGAAGTGAGGATCTACTTAGTTCTTGCTGATTATGTGGGTCCAGTGTTGCTATATTACCTTATTTTTTTTAAAAAAAAAAGGAAAATAAAAAAATCAAATTTTTTTTTCCATAAAAATCTTCATTTTTTTAAATGTTTAAATTACCTCAAGACACTTCATTGGGAAAAAGAAATCATGACAATAGGTTGAATTTAGCCCACCAAAACAGACATCTCTGCTGTAAGATCATCTATCAATGGCAACAGTAAACCAAGAGAAAAACCAGAGAAGGAAAACTCATTCATCTCCCCTACAATGAGATTCACCCTATCAAAAAACCATCTGGCTAATAGGGACAGATGTAGCAGATGTGGTAATTTGAAGACTGCTTAAATTTTCAACCAGTCCCTTCATTGGGTATTCCATCTTAATTTTGAAACAAAGTGGCTTTCTATGGCATATTAAAGCATAAATAAATCACTTCTGTAGTCTGGGCTATTTCTTCCCCTGCTGGCTCAGTCCAGAGTCTCAGAATACAGACACTCAGATGGACACTCCCAAGGAGGAAATGGAAGCAATGGGAGAGACTCAGGTTTGCAGGACACCACATCAACACTGCTGTCAGTACTCCTCTCCCAGGGAAGGCCAATCAATGCAGGTCTAGGTCTGGCTAAACACACATTTTAGCCTTCATTCCTACTGTTACTTTTCCCCACCTTGGCTCAAATTTCAACACCAATCTACTCTTTCTATCAGCATAATGGCCCTTCCTCACATCCATTTATCTTTTCCAAAAATAAGTACATATTCTCAGTCCATTTTCTCCACAGCTGACAGACGAAGGGATATAGAATGGATTCAGTAAATGAAGACAAGCTGACAAGATGCCAACTCATTTTCATTTGCAGGTTAAACAGACTGTCTTAGCTATATAACCTCTACTATCATTAGTCAAATCTCTATTTCAGCAGCATTAAAAACACCTTAGTGACTATTCCCAACTCAAATATAGGACCTTTGAAAATTCCTGAAGAAAGCAGAGTTCCTAAAATCTAATAAAAAGACCCAATCCCTTTTGGTATATTGATTCATTTATTAGAAATAAATTCTTGGGATGCTAAATCCAGTATCATATCTTGATTAACAATTCTGAAAAAGAGGGAGACAGAGAGAGCAAGAGAGCAAGTGAAAGAGAGAGAACAAATCCTAAAATTACCCTACGGACCATGGAAATTCACAGGAGAGTTCCTCTCTATATATTAAAGAAAGGATGTACATGTGCATGCAATTTACTTGAAAATCTGGCCGAACCTTCACTGATTATCCAATAATAAATTATTCCTGAAGGAGATACAAAGTTAAGTTTAAATGAATATCATTTAACATCCAAAGGTTAAATCCCTATTGGAATTGTGATGTATTTTCAGCATTTCATTTTTTTCCCCTTGAAAATGAATGAATGAAAGCCACACAGACTGCTTTGTTTAAAATTTCACTTTATCAATTGCTGTCTGCAAGTGTTCTAGGCAAACAAGGGCACAATTTATGTATTGTTTTAGCTTCTCATTGTAAAAGTGGATAAAGCCCATTTTTTAAAGTTTTGTTTGATTGTCAATGGAGGGCAATGGAAAATATAAATGTTGGAGGTAATACCTAAGGTTATGTAAGGCAGTAAGAACAAAACAGGGCCTAGTGAGAACGGTGGGATCGGTGGGATTCCATGGATTCATGTGGACATCATAAATCAGAATAATCAGTAATGTCATCAAAGGGTCAAGGGCAAGCTGAAGACTGCATTGATGCTCAGACAGCACTGAGTTTGGTATCAACAGCTCTTGCTAGGGATCCTTCTGACTCAGTGGACACCCCCTGAGCTGGTGTAAACAGCAATCCCCAGGCCTCAGAGCAGCAAATCAATGGTGATTATTGTCAACAGCCCACTGAAGACCAAGAAAAATGCAAGACGTACTATACAAGGAGGCTCCAAATTAAAGATCCCTCCTCTGCTAATTCTCATTTACAACAAAAGCAATTAAGACATTTCAATACAAATAAATAGTTTATCAATGATAACTGCCACCACCAATTAAATATTCAGACTGTAAGGCACCATGCCCAGCAGTTACAAGCACTATGTCAATAAGTCCTCAGGACATCTTTGTGAGGCTGCTGCTCTTATCCCCATTGTCAGGTTTCACGGAGGCCCATGTTGATGAGATGGCCCAATCAAGGTCATGCCACAGTGAGAATTCAGCTACAAGTAAACCCATGCCTGTACCTCCAAAACCACACAAGTTTCACTTAAGATGCTCCAACAATTGAAACTGACATGTACAAAATTTTCAGGAATAACATTGATATTTTTTTAAGTGAATCCAGAGAGGAAATGGTTGGCTATCCACCCATCCTTCGATTCTATGTCCATCATGGGACTTTCCTACGGTTTATATGGATCTTACCACAGGAGGACTTTTATTGCTATCATTCTGTCTCAAACCCATAAGAAACGCTCCCAGAAACAGCAGCAGCCTCACCTATGTGGGATTCGCAGGTGGTGATTTTTAGATTAACAGAGCGCCAGGTGATAAGAACAGAGCTCCCATTGAATAGAATACTATTAATTTCAAAGATATCATTTACCAAATATTACAAACACCTGTGTTCCCACCAGCCAGACCTGATTTTTAATACTGTTTACTTCAAGCCTTCTAAAATGGATTGATGAGTGGGTGGAAGGATGAATGGATGGATGAATGGATGGACAGACAGATCGGCTCCAAAATTAATAATAAAAGCAATTTCTGCAGGTCAGAGACAAGTCAATCTCTGGAATTAATTCATTTATTCACCAAGCATGCCTTGATGAATACTAGCAGTGTACTAGTAGGCACTGGGGACCCAAAAGGGCAAGAGACAATTACGTAACATTGCTCCAGTTGTACAGCTGTGCCAACAGTAGTGAGCAGAGAGCACTGTGGGAGTGTAGCAACCGGGAGCTATAACCCTGTGAAGACACCAATGGCATCTTCCATCACAAGTGGCCAATGTCCATGATGCTGGGTGACAGTGATAAGCTGTGGGACTTGAATACCTGGTCTAAGGGCTTCGGCAACTTCTCACTCACAACCACTTGCATCCACATGTGGCCAAGCCTTCCAACTCTTGTGAAAGGCAGGAAATGAAGATTTTTAGGTGAGTAGGTGGCTGGGGTCAGATTACAAAGGCCCAGGTAAGTCATGTGAAATTAGAGCCAAGGAAAGGTTTCGATAAAGAAGTTGGGTCATCAGACTCCACTAAGAACATCACTCTACCTACATGTCACAAGTGGGCTTGAAAGGGGTAAAAGTAGATGTCTGAAGTGTCACTTCACCAATTACTGAAACTACACACCAACTCATACATATCATTAGCGCATGAAACCAGCCTCATTAGATTACATTCTGCATTTCCTTACAATTTTCTAACTTAATAAGAAAACTCATTGCAAGTAACAGTGCTTTCAAAAGCTCTCTTGTTTTCTTTCTTCTTTGTGCCAATGGCTTCAGGCCACAAATTCTCACTACAGTACCAAAGTGTTTATTCACAGGTTTATGCTGAAAGTGGTACTCATCCTATCAATATCCTCTGAGAAGACTTGTAATGGTTTTTGTGTTCTTCCAAAGCTTCTGATCAGTACGATCAGTACACACAGGTACTCCCACCTGCACGCACACACAGCCAACCAGCAACCCACATTCACACTTCTGCCAGGAAACACCATGGATCAGCTTCCACTGGGGGCGCCTTTTAGGTTTTTATGACAATTAACTGACAATGACACTATTGACTGATAATGATGCTAAAAATATATTCTAAGTGCCAGACATTGTGCAAGGTACATTATGTGTATTACCCTAACATTTAATTTAATCCTCACATGACTCCTAGGAAGTTAGGACAATTATTGTTCCCACTGTACAGGTACAAAGGGCAATGCTTTGACTGGTTAAGAACTTGCAAGGTCACACACCCAGTAAACTAAGACATGAAATATTACCCTGAGAGCCTGACTCCAACACGTGTGTTTCTAAATGACACGCCCATTTTATCTAGTGCAAGAACAACAAAAGTTGTTCTTCAAAGGCTTCTGTGGTTATGTATCAATAACAAAAACAATATTAACAGCAGGCATTACATATGGAGGACTTCTGATGCATCACGTGCCATATCAAATATTCTACATCATCTTAGTTAATTTGAAGGGATGATTCTCAGATTTTTTTATGCCCGTGTTTTGAGACAATGCGTGTATTTTTTCCTTTCAGAAAAATCTAACACACTCTTGAACATGCATCTCATTTCAGTAGACCTTTTTTCTATGGAGAGCGAGTTAGGGCATTGGAGCATGGTGCTTCAGAACGTGAATTGTGGCTGTGCCACGGATTTTTCAGGCGGACTCTGGCAAGTTCTATGGTCTCTGATATTCTCTATTCTCACCTATGAGAAGGAGATTCCAGTCTCTTTCCCAGAACGCTTCAGAGGATAAGATACCACATATGTATGAATGTGTATGTGCATGGCTCAGCACCTAGCATGTAAGGACATGATAGCTGAGCACTATCTTATTCAAGACAAGACTGACAACCAAACTGTTGCATGCTCTCACCCTTCTAATGAATTCCATTCGATGAGAATTGTCCTGAGCCGGCCAAGTGGCGCGGTGGTTAAGCGCTGGCTTGGGAAGCCAGTGGCCCCGGTTCAGGTCCCACATATGAGGGCCAGTGACACTGCCCTCAAAAAAAAAAAAAAAGAATTGTCCTAAGATTCATTATCTGATTTCCACCGGATTCCGATAAGTTGGTAAGCTTCTCTGTCCTTGCATCTCTGGAAACCTATAGGTTTTGTCATATAATTGGAATGTAGAAAACAGGCTTAAGGAGCTGCTATTAATTGAAGAAACGTGCTGATCAACAACATGTTGGAAAATGTTTGCAAATAAACTCTGAAACATCTGCCCATATAAACAACTGAAAACAGATATGAAAATTAGCTTTTTAAAAATGGGGTAGGCATAAATGGGAGGTACAGTAAAATAAGTCCAATTTATCAATCACTAAAAAAAGCATCCTATGTGCTTTCTGTATACAAAGGTATCTGAACATATTCCTGGATGCTAGATACATATATGCATACAAACATGACTCATACCATCCCATTATTACCTTTCCAATTTTCTTGAAATCATGTGTTAAAATAAGTAATAAATCTTTATTCCCATGGTGATAATATTCATATCCTAGCATTAAAGTTCTATCCTTTCAAAATCTATTCATTCATTGAACTGCATATTGAGTTCCTACTATGTGCCTGGTACTATACAAGCAGGAGATAGTCTGGAAGATTTCTGAGTGTCTGTCCATCCATTTTTTTGTATTCAACCATCTCCTTTCTAATCAGCCAATAAAAATGTTTCTGAAGCACTCCTAATACCCTCTCTGCCAGTATTTAAAAAGTCTAAAGAGCATTTCTACTAGTTAGGGTTTTTGTAAAAGTAATCTTTTTTTGTATCTATATTTAGTATATCATTTTCTTATGTTGATTCTTAAATCTTATGTTGGATATATTTTAATATAAGAAAAGAAAGTCTGGGGACACTTAATTTACACATAAGAAAGATATTCATTCACAAGACATTGTATTGTGTGTGGGCTTTGTCCTACTTCTTAGAAAATGAGACCTCACACTTCTTCATGAGAATTCTAGTAAGGGGATGCACTTGGTTTTTTCTTTTCTTTTTTTTTTTTAACAACTCTTTCAAATTGTTCATTATATTACAAATTAGTTTTAAGGAGAGATCAAAAATATCATGAACATCTACTAACAAAGAAAAAAAGGAGATCTGAGAATGGAAAATGCTTGCAGTGGTTTATTCATGGCCAGGTTACTTTCCAATAGTTTTCAAATATGAGAATTGAATGCCCTATATGAAAGAATTTTTGGGCTAGACGAATGGTATAGAATCATAGGCCATCCAGCCCAGTGTCTCCCAAAATACATATATCCCACAAAGCTAGTTTGCATAGGTCAGATGATGTGACTCCACTGCTCAAGCCCCAGTCCTGGCTTTCCCCTCACTCAGAGGGCCCAGAAAGGTGAGTGGCACAGAGTGAGAGCTCAAGAATTACCCAAAAACTGTGTGCTACTGAATGAAGTGCATAAGTCAGCATAAACACAAATAGGCTGAGAAAGGTCACTGTGGCTATTGGTCTTTAATGAAAGTGTCTGATTAGAACAAAAATCTTATGTAGCTGACAATATTTATGCAAAGGTTTCAATGGTATGAAAAAATACTTCTGAAAAGTTGACTTTTAAAAAGTAAGATGTAGAATTTATTGTACTATAGAATCTTTTTTATATTTTCATTACAGTTGACATACAATATTATATTAGTTTCAGGTGCACAACATAGTGATCAGACATTTATATAACTTATAGTGATTAGGCATTTACGAGTGTATAACTTACGAGGATATCATCTGACAAATCTAGTACCCATCTGACATCATACATAGATATTACTATGTTCCTTATGCTATAGCCTACATCCCCATGACTATTTTGTAACTACCAATTTGTATTTCTTAATCCCTTCCCCTTTTCACTCATACCCCAACCCCCTTCCTATCTGGCAACCAACAAAATGTTCTAGTATCTATGAGTTTCTTTCCATTATATTTTGTTTGTTCCTTTATGTTGTCCTTTAGATTTTACATATAAGTGAAATCATATGGCATTTGTCTTTCTCTGTCTGACATACTCCACTCAGCATAATACTTTCTAGGTACATCCATGTTGTTACAGATGACATTTCATTCTTTTTTATGACTGAGTAAAATTCTATTGCATATTCAAGTATGTATATACTCTACCTTATCCATATCCACCTCCACTTTATCCATTCATTCATCCATGGACACCCAGGCTGCCTCCACATCTTAGCCATTGTAAACAATGCTGCAATGAACATATGGATGCACATGTTCCCTCAAAGTAGTGTTGTGGGTTTCTTCGGATAAATACCCAGAAGTGGGATAACTGGGTCTTTCTTTGTCTCCTGTTATCACCTTTGTTTTACATTCTATTTTGTCTGGTATGAGTACTGCTAACCCAGCTTTTTTTGTTTGTTTGTTTCCAATTTCATGAAATATCTTTTCCCATCCCTTTACTTTTAATCTGTGTCTTTCAACCTGAAGTGAGTCTCCTGTAGGCAGCATGTGTAAGGGTCTTGTTTTCTCATCCATTCAGCCATCCTAGCTTTTGATTAGAGCATTTAATCCATCTATATGGAAAGTAATTGTTGGCAGATATGTAGTTATTGCCATTTTATTATTCATATTTTTGTTTTGTTTTTTTGTCTTAAAGATGTCCCCCTAAGATTCCTTGTAATACTGGTTTGGTGGTGATGAACTCCTTTAGCTTTTTCTTGTCTGGGAAGCTCTTTATCTCTTCTTCAATTTTAAATGACAACCCTGCTGGGTAGAGCTTAGTCTTGGTTGCGGATCCTTTTCATCACTTTGAATATTTCCTGCCAATCCCTTCTGGCTTGCAAAGTCTGTGTTAAGAAATCAGCTGACAGTCTAATGGGGATGCTATTATGGGTAATTAATTGCAACTTCTCTTGCTCCTTTTAAGATTCTCTCTTTGTCTTCAAGCTTTGCCATTTAAATTATGATGTGTCTTGGTGAGGGCCTCTTTAGGTGCATTTTGGTTAGGACTCTCAGTGCTTCCCCGGCTTGTATGCCTATTTCTTTTGCTGGTTAGGGAAGTTTTCAGACATCATTTCTTCAAATAATGTCTTGCTCTCTCTCTTGCTCCTTCTGGCATCCCAAAATACAAATGTTGGTATGCTTGGTCTTGTCCCAGAGACCCCTTAACTATCCTAATTTTTTTGGATTCTTTTTCCTTTTTGCTATTCTGATTGGGTGTTTTCTGCTACCTTATCTTACAAATCACTGATTCAATCCTCTGCTTCATCTAATCTACTCTTGATTCTCTCTAATATATTCTTCATTTCTGTTACTGTATTCTTCATTTCTCCCTGGTTCTTTTTTGTTTTCTATCTCCATTTTTATGTTTCCTGTCTCTTCGTTGAAGTTCTTTTTTGAGATCATTGAACATCCTTATAAACAGTGTTTTGAACTCTGCATTTGGTAAATTGCTTGTCTCCATTTTGTTTAGTTCTCTTTCTGGAGCTTTGTTCTCTTCTTTTATTTGGGACATCTTTCTTTGTCTTCCCATTTTGGATGCCTCCCTATGCTTGTTTCTATGTGTTACGCAGAGCTGCTATATTTCCTGATCTTAGTGGAATGGCCTTATGTAGTAGGTGTCCTATGGGACCCAGTGGCGCAGTCTCCCTGGTCACCTGAGCCAGGTGCTCCAGGTGTGTCCTTTGTGTGGGTTGTGTGTGCCCTCTTGTTGTAGTTGAGCCTTGGTTGCTGTTGACATGTCAATGGGAGGGACTGACTCAGGCTGACTGGTTGTGAGGACTGGTTGTGACTATAGTGGAGGACCTGCTGTGCAGGGGCAGATCTGACATGCAGGATTTGCTTTAGCAGGACTCTGGTGCTGGCCCAGGCTGCACTACAGGCCTTTTGTATGGAAAAGCTACTAGAAGCACCTTGGATGTACCTGAAATTTGGGTGGGACAGGGTCTCAGGGAATCACGAGGGCTGTATGAACAGTGTTAGCCAGATTGATGGAGACTCAGATATGGCAGCTTCCTGCGTCTGCACACTGGATGGGCAGAGGGATGAAAAAAGGAACAATAATTTCTGCCAGTACTTCTGTCTGGGGAAAAAGCTGCCCCTGTAGACCTCGCCCTGAGGCCAGACAATTCAGTTCCTCCCCATATGTCCCTGGTGCTTTCAGGCTATTGCCCTAGCACTGGAGCTCAGAACGAGTGAGTCCATCAGCAAGTAGTCTGTGTGTGGGCCCTTTAAGAGGAATGCCTGGGACTCCAACAACCCTCTGTCCTACTCAGCTTCAATCTTCACTGGTTTTCACAGCTAGAAGTTGTGGGGACTTCTCTTCCCTGCACTGGAACACAGGGCTGGGAGCCTGGTGTGGGGCTTGGACCCCTCTCTCCTCAGAAACCTCTGAAGCCAACATATCCGCATCTCTACCCCTCCTACCAGTCTCGAGGTAGCTTCCTCTGTATATACAAGTTAAAGGACTTCTGTTCAGCTAGACTTCAGGCAATTCTCAAAGATGGTTTTTCTGCAGTTTAGTTGTAATTTTGATGGAGTTATGAAAGAGGCAAGCACAGCATTTATCTACTCCATGATTTTGACTGGAAATCTGTGCTATAGAATCTTAACTTCAATAATAAGAAAGACTATAAGCAATACATTAAAGACCTAAAAAGTAAGAAAATTTCACCCAAGTATTAACAGTGAAATCTTTGAGGGGTGGGATTAAGATTGATTTAATTTTTCATTTTTTAATTTTTGATAAAATATATATAACCTAAAATTAGCCATTTTAACCATTTAAGTATACAACTGAGTGGCAGCCATTACATTCACATTGTTGTACAACCATCACCACTATCTATTTCTCAAACTTTTAAAAATTATATCTCAATAAAATGTGGGGGAGCTCTTTTTCATCACATCAAACAGAAATTCTGTATTTATTAAGCAATAGTTCCACATTCCTTCTGTTCTCCCATCCCCTGGTACCCTCTTGTCTGCTTTCTATCTTTAGGTTTTTGTCCACTCTAGAGATTTTATATAAATGGAATCATATAATATCGGTCCTTGGTGTGTGGCTTATTTCAATTAGCATAATGTTTTCAAGGTTCATCTACAACTGATATTTTTTTAAAATATATTTTTGTGTATTTGATTTTTTTTTTTTTACAACGCCAATGTTATATATAGGAAGTCGTTAGGCTTTGTGTTTGAAATAATGAGTAAGGTAGAAAGGAAGGCACCTCTGCAGGAAGAGTAGGTAGACAATGCATAGCCGAGTCTCCACAATGATGTGGGGATTGGAGCTAATGCTGAGTGGTCAGTACATCAGACTGCTACTCTGCAATCAGCCTAACCAATAATAGAACCCAAGTATCTTCCATAGCTCTTACGTCCAGATCCACTCCACTGACAAATGCACAGAGCATGTTACTTACAATCGGAGCCCTAATTTTGCAGGCGAGCATATTTTGCATGATTTGGTAGGTTACAAACGAACACAAGGAGACAGCATCTGTCAAGTTCTTTAGGAAAACAGGCAGAAGTAATTCCTTACCTGAAAAACATGAACACATAACACATATTAAAATTCCACTGGCATAACTTTATGACTTTCTTAGTTTAAGCCACATGTTTAATCAATTATTTCTTCTTCTCATGGCAGGCTGGCAATGGCATGTGGATATTCAATTCTTAATTCAATGCACATTTATTCCTGAGTCAAGGCTATTTTCATGTAAACATTCCCATCTTGGTTGTATATTTGATAAGTGCTCCTACTGCAAGTACATCAAGTCATTGTGTCAAACATAACTCAGAGTCGACAACAATTAACAGTATAATGAGTCATTTCCAGGACACAACAATCACATGATCAAATGGACCCTCAACTACCACTTGAAATCCATCTAACCTCTGAATCCATCCATTCACTAGTTGAGTACCCATCCATTCACTCAGCATGACAACTACTGAGCACAAACTATGTCTGTTGATGATACACGGAGAAAAAGCATGATTCCAGCCATTAAAGACTTTATAATCTAATGTAGAAATAAATTATGTTCCAACCTCTTCCCTCTTTACTAGTAAATTCCCAGACAATAATTACATTAGTTTCCACTTCTTCGGCCTAGTCAATCATCAATTCAATAAGGATGTGCAGAACATCTGTGCTACGAATATGCCATACAGCAGTGAAGAGGGCCCAAATCTCTGCCCTTGGGGAACTTACAGTCTAGGAGCAAATACAAATATTCTAATATAAGCATGTGTGATGGAAGAGCAGAACAGGAAGATCTAGTCTGGGGTAGGAGAAGGCCTCCTTGATGACAAACATCTAAACAGTGACCTAAAAGATGACTAGGAGTTAAAGGGAGTGTCATTTAAGTGTATGGAAGTAGTTCTCAAAGCATGGTCAAGGGGGCTCCCAACACCCTTTTGGAAGATACACAAGCTGAAAACCATTTCCTAATAATACTAACATGTATATGTCCTTTTCACTCTCATTCTCTCACATGTATATAGTGGTGTTTTCAGAGGCTATGTGACTAGTGACATCACAACAGAATGAAGGCAGAGCAATTATGAGAATCCCGCTGTCTTCTATCAAACCAGACCATAAAGAGATTGGCAAAAATGTGAAGAAATGCCATTTATACTTTTTTAATTTCTCAGATTAATTTCTATAAAGGTAAATATTCAAGAAACAAAAGCCCTTTGGTATTCTCAAATATATTTATGAGTGTAAAGGGATTAACTATGGCCTTTAAATAATATATTGATATGGGTTTATTAATTGTAACAAAAGTATACACTAACACAATAGAGTGGTAAGAAAACAGTTGGGTACAGGGAGAAAGGATATGTGGGAACTCTATGTACTTTCTGTGCAATTTTTCTATAAACCTAAAACTGCTTTAAAAAATAAAGTCTTTAAAAGGGAGATGAGTACAAAAGAATGCTGAGATCAAAAAGTTTGAGAACACCTGACCTATAGAAAAGCAGAATTGAAGCTAGTGAGGGAGGATGGCAGAAAAACCAGTGAGCAGAGTGTCGTCTAACCAAGATGGGAAGTGATGGTTGTTAGAGCTAAAGAGTGACTCTAAAGGACGCTTTCAACCAGACGCCTCTCTCCTAAAATAATGACAGCTAAGAGGGACAAAGAAAACATAAAAGTCTCAGATAATCCAGCTACAATCAAAGGCAGCATGCTTAGTAGCAGAAGTTAGACAGTCAGACTTTTCAGGCTTGCTCTTGTCAAAATGAAAAGAATTAGGATTTGTGCAAGAACTCAGATATTGTTGTTGTTTAATATATACCAGGTAACTCGAAAGGGTCCTCAAAGACTCAGGGAGGAGCAGCACTACGCCAGCCCGTGCCCACTAAAGTTACCCTCTCCTGTAGCAAAGAGAAGGAAACGAAAGCCACGAGTGCAGAGACATTCCAATTCTCAAGTTCAAGTCTTCTCAAGTTGATTAATGCAAAGCCCAGAGCAGGGTATGAGCCTTTAGCTCTTCCGGCTCTTTTCTGGGTTAGGGTTTTTTAAAACTAAGCAGCAATTCCCAGAGAGTGAGGGACACAAGGGAAATGCAATTATGTATTATTTCAGACACAGGATGATATAAATTTCTACCTGCTGCTTTGTACTGCTACACAGTACCGGACATGCTAGGCTCAGCTGGCCATTCATTCTTCCAAATGATATTTAATAAACCCCTACTGTGTACCAGACCTGACATTAAGACCTGGTGATCAAGTTCGAGGAACTGATTTAAAAAACAGAGACCACAATTACAAAGTTTGCTATGTTATAAGAGGAATAAAGAAAGGATGCTATAAGCGCCCAAAGGAAGGACATGAGAAACATGTCTTTCTGGAGGAGATCCTGTCAAAAAGGAGGCCTGGTTGACAAGTAATATTTGGCCAGATGATGAGTAGAAGGATGGAATGCACAGCAGCATTGAGATGGTGGGGAAACCACATGTGCAAAAGGGCAGAAGGAACACAGGATCTCAAAGCTGCCCTGGGAAGGAGTGAGGGGGCTACACTAGAGGCAGGATATTAGATGGGAATGGTGACAGCCGTCCAGACGGCATCCTCAGCTAGGCCACAACAGTGGGTTCAGAGAAGTGGATGGAGTCAGACATGTTTTGGAATAGCACTGATGGGGCTCTGGGAATAACTCAGTGCATGGAATGAAAGAGAGAAACACAACACAGAGTTCTCTATAGTGGAAGAGCTAATGGGCTTCTACAACTTGGGCACATAAGAGTGGAAGGTGCTTGCTGGTAGCCAGAAAACCCTAGCAAAGGTAGTGTAGAAGATTAAATGGAAGTGCCTGAGAAATGCAATTAATAATAGTTGCTATTAGTACTATTATCATAGCTATCCTTTTAACTGAGAACCAAGCCAAATAAATGAGATGACTTTGATTCTATTCTACGCAAAACATGACCAAAATCAGCTATAAAACTGTGCGGTTGGCCAATCATCTATTATGTGAGTGAGGTGGAAGGTTCCATCCAAGAAGAGCTAATATTACAGAATCGAATATGGCTGAGTAAACAAAGGGAGGCCTCAGGTTATACTCCAGAATTTTTATTTTAAAATATAAGTGTTGTTTGGGCCTCCTTAGTCAAGGTCCAGGTGATACAGACAGAGCATAGTCTTTCCACCTGTTCCATAACCTTGCGGGGAGCATTTCAAGTCACAGTGGTGGTGAAGGTAGACGGGGTAGGAAGGCTGCAACATATGGGAAGAAAATCCAGCCTCCTGGAGGCACAGTCTCCAGTGAAGGGCAGACAGGACAGGAAGGGGTCCAGTGCTTGCCAAAGCTGGGACACATGCCACAAATTTAAATCAGAAGGCTGGTGCCTGTCGGCAAATGCTAGAGCAAGATGAGTGGGTAATCAGCAAAATAATGCTCGGGGACTGCAAAGCAGCCATCCTGTAATTCTGCAAAGTGTGCTGGTGGAGACGGGGACAGAAATCGGGATAAGCTGAGAGGAGTTCCAAAGGGAGGTACACATGGAACAAAGAGGATGGGAAAACAGGCTGTTATAGAAGGGACTGAGGAATTGGGATTTAAAAACAAGGAGGTGCGAAAGGAACCTTTAATACTGTGTCTCATGTACAAATGCATCTCCAAGTCAAATCCGGCATTAACAATCAAATTAACAAACTACATGAATGAGAGAATGAGTTCATAAAGTTTATAAAATACCTCAAAACATGGCTCCTCTACATCATGATTTATTTAACAAATGCTGGTTTATTCACATTTTAGAAACCTATGCAATGTAATTAGTGACTGGGAATCACAATTAGTTCTAAATTTGCTATGTATATCAGAATTTCTCCAAATATGGTCAGCGGACAGCCCGTATCTCTTTCACTTGAGGTATTTGTGAAAAGTGCACACTTTCAGGCACAAATTCTGATCCATTCCATTAGACTCTCTGGGTCACAGGAACGTGCATTTTTCACAAACTCCCCTAAGGTATTTTACATACACTGAAATTTAAAAGTCCCCAGGGGAAAGCAAACAGACCTTGAAAGAAGGGCTCTTACCTACTCAACTGTTCTCAATCAACACAAAAAGAAAGTACTACTTGGAATTTTGAAGCCAAAGGGAGAATTTTACAATAGGAGGTGTCACTGAACATTGAAATGAGTTACCAAAAATGCTTATAAAAATCTCTGAACCTTTATTTATGTAAAATGCAGTGGGAAAATTATTTAATCTCATTGAACCTCAGTTTCCTCATCTTTATAACAGGGATTAAAAATAACATCATAAATCTGTTATAGAATTGACCCAGCTAATACATTTACTGAGTGCACAGTGGCAGGCACACAGGAAGTATTTAAGCTATGAGCTATACAGCACAAGCTATAATTATTAAGATAAAACATCTCATTAAAATGGTATATCTACTCTCGCATTCAAAAGAAAAGGGTCGATTATTTATGCCTTTACACTTACCCTGACAAACTCAGAGACTGAAACAAAAAAAAAGTAAGGATCTTCAGCAGGAGGCAGCTCCGGAAAAAACAAACAGTCCTGCCCCCTACTGGACAACAGAGAATTAACAGAGAGAGAAAGAGAAAACACGTAGCATCAGAGCCAGGCTGCAGCGTTTTCATTGGGTGTCAGGGTCAGCTTCAAAGAACAAACAGTGTCTCCCTTTGTCTACTTTGATGTCCCTTTTCAATAGAAGATTATGATGTTGCACTGACCTTTGGAGAAAAGGGCACTGTTCTACACGGTTCTGATAAGCTGCTTTCTAAAAAACACTTCCTAGATGCTAGCAGTGACTCTCACCAAGAGAACAAGATGATGATCATGTCATTTAATAGTGGCCTTAGGTAAGAGAGACAGAAGACAGAGGCTGTTTCCAAATGTCACTGAAAATGGTCTTCGCAGGGATCACTGAGTCAAATGTGACAGTATGCGTGTAAGGATGTGTCTGTATGTGTGCATGTATATATGCGTGTGCATATTACGTATTTTTTCTGTCCCTGGTTGGAAAACATAAAAAGTCTACAGTCAAGTTCATGGAAGGCTTTTACAGTTTAGAATAAGATGTATCATATTTAGAGTCAAAAGACTCAATCATTAACCATTTTTTTTTTTTTTTGCTTCGTTTTTTATCCTGTTCAGTCTCTTACAAATACAGAATTCCTTACGGAAGAATTTTTAAGTATCCTTAAAGATATTTAGTTTTATTAAAGGTATTTATCTTTAAATATGTCTTTAAAAATCTTAAAGGTATTTTTAAGACCTACAGTTAATAGCCAGGTTTTGTCAATTAGTTAGATATGATGTTAGACAAGTTTCTTAGCCTCTCTAAGCTTCGGTTTTCTTCTCTAAGATGGGGAAATGCCCACTTAGGTTTCTGTTGGGGAATAAGTGAAATAATGTATGATAAAGTGCTTTGAAAATAGTGACCAATCACATAAATGTAATTTAGAGTCAAAGTTAAATCATGTAATTAATCCAAATGGTTGCTCTCTGCAGAATTTAGAAATGATCTTGCACAGTTACAACTGCAAGCCCAGCGGTGTGGCTCTTTAGCACAGGACCAAGCTACAAAGGGGATGGTGTCATGCAGGCATCTAGTTATGGCTGAGTACATGACCTGGATGTATGCCTGTGTATCAACCAAGATTCCTTCCTTGAGCAAACTTCAGTTAGACTCCGCTAAAACCCCCTTTTGATTTGGCCCCCATCTTGTCTTTGGCTTGGCTAGCCCCATTTTACCAAAGAACCCTACTGAGTCACACACACACACACACACACACACACACACACACACACACACACAGCCGCACCACTGATATCTGATCACCTTGAGCTACCTTCAGCCAGAAAACTATTAAGTTAGTTTAGCATGAAGCACCCTATCCTGAATATTTCGTCTTAGTAATTTTCCATCCACTAACTCCTCTCACTCTACTCATTAGTTATAAATCCCCACTTGTCCTTCCAATATTAAGAGTTGTGGTCAATACCTCTCCCCTATTGTAAACCCTCATTGTAACAGTCCAGAATAGTTTCCTGAACCGTTTTAACAAGTGTCAGAATAACTTTTTCTTTAACAGTATGTAAAAGAGAAATAGGGAGAAAAGGCATGAGTTTATGCCATTGGGCAGGGACAAAGATGACGGAAACAAATATAAGAAAATCAGGAAAAGCCCGTTATATCCTAAATTTAAATTGAGTGTCTGAGAACTACAGGGAAGCATTTGCAAAAGTGTGCACACACATATACACACATACACACACACACACACACACACACACTCAGTAGTGTGTGTGAGGCTTAAATTGCCCAGGGTCATAGAAATTGGCAGTGGTCTAGACACACCGCCATCATCACCCGATGAGAAAACACATGAAACAATTACTAATATGAAGCACTCCTATGCTATCTCACTGAATCTTCACAGAAAACCTATGCAGTAGGTGTTTAATTAAACAAGGAGGTCATTAGACTGAGGGGCTTTAAAGCCTTAGCCTACATAAGCTAAGCCTGTAACACCTCAAGGCTAAGAAATCGAAACCAAAGGACAATCTACTACAAACAGCCCACTAGGCTTTCCTAAATAATGCAACTGCCCAAGGCTAATCCAATAATTTCCTTGCTTTGCTTCTGCCTCTTCTCTATAAAAGCCTCTCCCCTGGCTCCTGTTGGTAGAGCACTCCCAACCACTTCCAAATTGGCTAGGCCCAAGTGAATCAACTTTTGCTCAAAAAAAACTCTTCAAATTTTTAATATGTCTCAGTTTATCTTTTAACATAGGTATCATTATTGTCCCCATTTTATCTGTCAAAAAACTAGTCAAGTTTTTAGACAAGTAAAGTAGGGGCAGGGGTCAAGGGGCACGTTGGTTAAGAGTTGGCTTGGGACACCAGCTCTGAGTAGCAGGGCCCCGGTTCAGATCCTACATGAGGGGCCAGTAATGCTGCGCCCTCTACAGCTAAGATAGTGAACAACAGCTCAACTTGGAGCTGGGCTGCTGTGAGTCGCTGGCGACGGCATAGGCTGCAGCTGCAATTGCAGTTGGGCTGGTGGGCAGCTGGCGTGAGCTTTCGTGAGCTGCCATGAGCTGCCATCCAATGGCCAAAGAGCAACTGCCTCACCAGGGACGAGCGCAATGATAATACCATGATAATACCAAAATGGGCCGGTGAAGCAATGTCCTCCACAACTAGACTGAAGAACAAAAGGACAGCAACTTGTCTGTTCCCTTTCCCCGATTCCCCAACGCTGTTTCCCTCCCTCAATTCCCCAATAAAAACCTTGGGGGAAAAAAGAAAGGAAGAGAAGAAAAGTAAAGTAATTTGTACCAAGATATACAGACAGCAAGTAGCAAAGCCTAGAATCAAACACAGGCAATGAAGCCCTTGAATCGGAAGCCCATTCTTTTACCATCAAGCAAAACTGATGCCCTGGGAGCAATATCCAGGAGAAAAAAGGAAAAGGAAAATTGAAATACCAGGAGAAGTAAGGGGGCCTAGAACTAGAGAGCCACCCAAACCCAACCTCATAGGCATGGGAACTGACCACATGGATTCAGGCAATTTTTGAATGGATATTTAGTGTCTAACAGAACAAAGAAGTTAGTTTGCCCTCCTCATTAGATATAATCACACAAAATCTTCCCCATTATTCTTTGATTGTCCCTCCCAAAGAACTCTCTTCTCCTCCCTACCCCATTTACTGTTTGCTTGAAATTTATCACATGACGGCTATTGCTGTAGCACAGTAACTTTTTAGCCAACTATTTTAAAGCATAAAAGCAACACTCACATTTACTACTTATGGCCAAAATACAATTTTGATCACTACCACAAAGAGTGAATCAAGCAAATATACCAGGATCTGTTGCAAAAACAAGGACACATTAAAAAATAATGTTCATCCCCATCAAAGTGACAGTTGCAAGAGGGAAAAAAATAAGGAGCTAGTTTGTGATGAAATGAAAAACAAATTTTTTAAACTATTTAAAGCATCTAAGGCTTATTAATATTCAGAGCACATGAAAACATATTCGCCCAATTTTACGCTCACTCACTTGTGCTAGTGCTCAGATTTCTACCCTCATCATCAGTTTTGAAGAGCAAGAAAATTACTTCACAAGCTCCAAAACAAGCATTTTATCAGATGTATTTCATGAGGCACTCATTTATGTTATTGTGTCTACCTTCTTGTCAGTGCCATTGTAAACAGCCATGCCTTAAGGAAAACAGTCTTGTATAAACCAGTGCCCATCCTCCACAAAGGCAGTGTTAGTTCCAAGCATCTGAAAGAAGTAAAATTTTGGAGAAGCCCCACCGGGTTTCAAATTCTTTATTTTCATTATTTGAAACCAAGTATGCCAAGGTACAGATGGCAAATTCCTAGCCATCCAGTAATTTGGAGGCTAAACCTATTTGGAGCACATATCAGTTGATGGATGGTTGTCATGTCCATATTTTAAAAAGAGGGACAAGTTAGATACTTATTATACACCAAAACACAGTGCATTTACATTATCTCAATTTTCCTTTTACCTATTTCCTCCACCCCATCCACAGCCTCTGGCAACCACCAAATTGTACTCTGTCTCTATGAATTCCGTTTTTTTCAGATTCCATATATAAATGAGATTGTACAGTATTTGTCTTTCTCTGACTTATTTTACTTAGCATAATACCCTCAAGATACATCCATATTGTCACAAATGGCAGGATTTCCTTCTTTTTATGGCTGAATAGTATTCCACTGTGTGTGTATATCACAATTTTTTTATCCATTCATCGATCAGTGGACACTTAGGTTGTTTCCATGTCTTTGCTATACTGAATAAATGCTACAGTGAACATACGGGTACAGATATCTTTTCGAGATAGTGATTTCATTTCCTTTAGATAAATACCCAGAAGTGGACTTGCTGGATCATAAGGTAGTTCTTTTTTCAATTTTTTGAGGAGCCTCTATGCTATTTTCCACAGTGGCTGCACCAATTTACACATAATCTCAATTAATGCTTACAACAATTCACCCAACGAGGTAGTTATCTCCTTTAGCCAATTAAAAAGAAACAGCTTAGAAAGGTTAAGTAACTTGGCCAGTTTGTGGTCCTTTCTGACCAAGTCCAGCCCATATTCTTTCCACTATACCTGTGGTCTCTTACACTGGCATATTTGAACAAGCATGTGGGAGTTTGAAATAGAAATCACTACATTGTATAGAGTCATACAGGAGGCAAGGAAAAGAGTGTGGGTGGAATTAGAATTAATTTCTTCCAGTCTGTGATGGGATTCAGCATGAGGTGGTAGGAATTTACATATAGGCATATAAAATCAATGTCTTCTATGAAAATGTAAATGAGACACAAGGATATATATATATATATATATATATATATATATATATATATATAGCCTCCAGTAAGGTCAACGATGCTTTAATATTTTCTCATGTGAATAATGAAATTAACTTACCACAATCAAGTAAGTCCAAAAAAAAAAAAAATTAAGGCAACAGCTATTCTTCAAAGTTATCATAATTAGTAAAATAAAATCTCATTAACCCTGTGCCAATTTATTTCAGATAGTACCAATTTGAGAAAACTGTTACCCCAAAGGCAACTTTATGCATTATTATGCTATAATACAAGTAATGAATAATCTGAGCATGGATAATTCAAAATCTTTCATTTCTAATCTCTTACATTTAAAATTTATATAGTTTTACCATTATCACTTCTCCATTTATGAATAAGCTCTCCCCTTAAATCTTTAAAATACTTTCAACTTGAAAGATAATCTAAATCTGGGAACAAACTACACAATATCGTGTGGTGAAACCATTAATATGGGGAGGTTTAAGGATTTCTTCCTCTCTTTCTCAACTGTGTTTCATCCCTAATCCCCCACTTGCTGAGAAGATAAAGGACAGTCTGATGTCGTTTCCCACTATTGGATCCTTGAGGGGAAAAAAGGAGTTAGAATGGAGGCTGTCTTCCCCTGGGGGAAACACAACCTGTTGGGAAGAAATTGTGCACATTTTGTGCAGCCCAGCTAAGGAACTGATAGGGTAGTTCATGATGGTGTAAATAGGAGCCAAGTTCTCAAGTGTTAAGAAGCTAGAGAAAATAGAGGCCAGAAAATTTCAGTGAGACTTGTCATGGAGTCGGTCATTTTGGACCACCTTTAATATCTCATAAACACATGAGTGAAGGTCAAAATTCTTGTGGGGATCATGTTTCTTTAAATGCAACACTCCTCTGAGAATGGACAGCAGGAGCACAGCCTTATAAACACTACATGCCCATTCCAGCCTCCGGTACCTGCTGTCAAGCCTTTCATAAGTATCTCTATATATCATGAGATATGTCCTTTGCCCACTATACACACTCCAATGTGAATGATGGTGGCACAGTCTCTTCCTATGAATTACATTTATGAAAAATTATCATCATATTCCCAAGTGACATTTTGAGGTCATTGGTAGAGATCATCTTCAATACTCAGAGGACAGAGCTAAATGAAAACTATATACAATGTCTACAATTCAGCCTTAACTAAAACAAAATATCCACAACCGCAATCATACAAATAGGACACTTAACTCTATTATCTACCGTTGATGGACAGTAGAATTCTGTTGGTAATGAGGGCCTTATATCTAAACCTGTACATGAAAGGCCAAGTTTGAAAGCATTTCAGTTCAAGAAAATAACTCTTAAACCATAATAATATAATTCTATTACAGGCACTTCAGAACATATACTTCAAATCCCGTACTGTATCATAGCTTCGGGTTGTTACCTTTTTCAATGCAAAGTTTATAAAATCATTGAAAAGCCCTTACATAGCTTTCCATTTGCTATTTTTTAACAGTAACTTGGAGAGAAAAACATATTTGATAGTCTATGGAGACTCTTAATCTTCACTGAGTTTGAACTCACAATAAGTGCTGATTTATCACCATGTTAGAGGACCAAAGCTGAGGGTGGGAGAGAAGGCTTTTATAGAAAAGAGATTCTCTGAAACATGGACACAAAGAGACTCCACTGTAGCTATATAACCAGTTGATTTTTTTAAATGTAGTGTATTTCTATATCTAAAATTAAATTTCTGTAAATAAAACCATAACAACCTAGTGACTTACACCATCTTCTCAGAAGTGTTTCACTTTATGCAGGGACAACTAACTACTCCAGGCTTCTCTGCCAGTTTCTCTGCCACCTGATCCATAAGAGGAATCATAGAATAAATTATTTTAGAAATTAAAAAGAGGGAGAAAAACTTGAAAAATACTCATTTCTACTTTCTCTGGTTTGCAAGTTGAGCTTTTTTCATCACTGATATAGAAAGCAAGACACACTTGAATTTTAACTAAATGAATCACCTAATTTCCTTTGAAAAAATAGAGAGAAACATTCTGTTCCAGGGAGATCCTTCAGAGCACTTCTTCTCTTGCCAGAAACTTCTCTCAGGAAGAGGTAACTTGAACGGCCCCTACTCTGTGGCTTCTTGGCACCTGAAATCCTAGAACCTGATTAAGTGGGTTTTAACCCCAAAAAAGGACACTTGCTGACTTCAAGAGTGTACTCATTTTCAAGGAGATAAATTTCCCAGTACTAGCTCTCACGGAGGCACAGACACGACCTCCTAAAATGGAATTGTTGAACCAATTACCTTCCCATGTTATGAAAACAAGGCAGAGCATGAAGGGGGTTAGGCAAGATAAGATATAAACAAAACTAAGGGAAGGGAGAGAAAGAAAGGTTAGTCATTCTTTTAGGGATGCTTCCTGATAATGATTTGATTATATTCAAAACTTTCCACATATGAGCTAGTCCATCTCACTGCTTTTTTCTTTTAACCACATGGAGCTCATTCCCAAGAAAGGCACTTTTGACATACCTGAAACAAAATCCCCTTTTGTCTGCAGTGGACCAGATTTTGTAAACTGTCCACATTGTGCCCATTATCACATTTACACAGGCTGCAGTATATTTATTTTTAAGTGAATTCCTTGCCAATATATAATCCCAGAGCAATGGTTCTCAACTGGGGTTGACATCGCCCCCCCCCCCAGGTGACATTTGGCAATGTCTGGAAACATATTTGGTTGTCACAATCAGGGGGATGCGGCTGACATCTAATGGACAGAGGCCAAGGGTATTGCTAAACATTCTACAATGCAGAGACTTCCCATTACAGAAAGTACCTGGCCTATAGTGCTAAGGGTGAGAAACTCCATCCAAAGAAGTCAATAGCATTCGTAGCACCTTCACTCACTGAGGGCAGTACTTCCCAAAAGGGTAAATTTTCTGACTCAAGACACTTCATTGACTCCAACATGTCTCTTCAAGAAGTCTGAACAATAGGCAAATATTTACTTATTTCCCACATTTAAAAAATAAGACACTCAATAAACACATACAGTAAAACCTTGGATTGTGAGTAACGTGGTTTGCAAGTGTTCCACAAGATGAGCAAGCATTTCTAATACATTTTAATGTGGTACAGGAGCGATGTTTTGCAATACAAGTATTGGGTTGTTGGAAAAGTCATGACGTATTTTTTCTATGTTTTCCGTTGCAAAAATGGGTCATGACTTTTCAGACAACCCAATAGTTTCTCTCCAGAATGAATTATGTATGCAAACCAAGATATTACTGTATGCTGTGAATGTTAGCAGAATTCACATTTTCAACCCATCAAACACTTGCAAACTTTTTTATGTGTTCCCTCATACACATATATACCTTACCACAGCCCCATAATGGGGAAGATTATGTCCATTGTGAAAAAAAAGGAAACTGAGCAGGAGAGAAATAAAGCAATTTGTCTGGACTTTCCCAGTGGGTGCACAGGACAGCATAGAATTGAATCTTGTCCTAATCTGGATGCTCTTCCTCCTAGTGCTATAATGATGTTCTCCTCCAGGATAGTTTTGTAACTAAAGAACCAACCCACTAAAATGGTAACCATCCGCACCAATGCCCAGACATTAACCTATGCAAGTCTCAACTTCCTTACCTATGAAATAGAGATATGTTGTGAGGAGTTATGTTGTGAGGAGTAAATGAGATAGTAATGTTCCTTAGGTGTGTACTTAGCACAAAATGAGCTTTCAGAAAGAACAGACAGCTGCTGTTGTTATTCTCATTAGTGAGATCTGGGCCCATGTGTGTAATCACAGCAGAGTAATATTTGAGCAAGCAACCAAAAAGTTGGGAGAAGAAAGCCAATGCAAGAAACATCGATTGCAAAATAAGATCAGAGCAAGCAGTTGAAGGGGCAGGGGGGCAAGGCTGCTTTCCAGTCACACGGGGCACAGGAAAACAAATGGGAGCCCTTGGCATTCATCTTTATTTCCGTTTCTGCTACTAAAGACACAGAATCATGGGGCAAAGCTGTGGCTAACAAATGTGTGGAGGTCTTTGTTCCAGTAAAATGGAATCTCTGACTCCCTACTTAAGTGGATTGTAATAAGTGGAAGAGACTCAAATGGAGCTCGGTTTTATGAGTGATGTGGCTCTGAAATTAAAACTCAAGGTTCTAGAAATAGACAGCCTGGATTCAAATCTTGGCTGTACCACTTACTAGCTCTGACCAAAAGAAAGTTACCTAATCTTTCTAACCTTCAAGTTCCTTGGCAAATTTGAGATTACAACAGTATCTCCTTCGTAGAATTGTTCTGAGATTCAAATGCTATAATGCATGTCAAACTCTTAACAGTCTTGCAGACTGTACATGTAGAATAAATGTGAAGCATCACTACCGTTGCTGCTGTTGTCATCAGTATCTTCATCGTCATCCATAATGGCCAGCTCTGTGCCTAGCTCATGGGGTAGGCTCACAATAAATGTCTGCTGATTAATAACTGTTAACATATAATAATTGTTTACTATGCTCCAGACAAGGTTCTATAAGGTACTTACTATTTACATTAAGAAGAAATTGAACACGAGAGAGGCTAAGAAACTTGCCCAAGGTCACACAGCCAGAAAGTAGTAGCGCTGATATTTGAGCCCAGGCTGTGAGGCTGGGCTACCACGCAATGCTGCTTTATAACAGAGAAAAAGTAAGAGAGAGAAAGGTTGCAAAATTTCTTATAATCTGGGATCCCAATTACTGAAATAGGCAGGTATTTGAGGATGAAAAGATAGAGCCTTTCCACAGGGCAGATGAAGCGAAATAACTGTGATTTGAAATCCTCAACTTATCTTGACTCTCACTGGGTAAGTCCAATTTCCAGGGTGTCCCTGAGACGTAGAAGGCAAAAGATGGTACATCTATGAGAGAACAGCTTTCAGATATCACAACTTTGCAGCCATACGACTTCACCATCGAGTCACAGACTAGAATCAGAGGAATGATTACTGTATTTTGCCATGCATAATGCACTCCCATTTATAACGTGCACCAACATTTTTGGCACAAACTTTCAGGGAAAAAAAACCTTTCGTTTTAATTTTTTAATTCAAATTTGTATTTCTTTACATTTAGGTACTTGTTTTTTGTGTTTTTGTTTACATTTAGGTACTTGATTTTTGTAAAGGAATTTTAGCATGTATTTTTTTAACGTATTATGGTACAAGAAATTTTATGTAACAAATAATTACAAAACACAAAAACAGATACAAGATACAAGAAATTTTATGTACCGGCAACAAATTTATGATATTTACACATCACAAAAGAATTCTTCGTCATTGCAAGTTCATCATCGTAAGTTCAATCAAACCAACTATCATATTCCAGGGTATTATTTTGCATACAGACATCATTATTGATTTCTACAGTTACACTTTTAACTCATAAGCATAAATAAAGGAAATAAAAACATTTATATAGATACAGAATTAGTACAACCCATGTATAATGAGCATCCTTATTTTTCCCTCACAGATTTGGGCCAAAAAAGTGCGCATTATACACAGCAAAATATGGTATTAGATGCGCGATGATAACAAAGACTCCTGTACAGCCAGAGAAGGCAACTGGAGTCAAATTAAAAACAGACATTTTTATGAAGACTAAATCATATTTCCAATAAACCTAGGAGTAGTCTTGTCAAGTATGGACTTTGCGGAACTATAGTAAAAGTCCAAATCCTCACACTGTTAACCATTTCCTATAGTAATTACATGAGGTTTCATTTCTAACCTCTCAAAATGCCTTTATGTCTCTTTTCTACTGGCAAAGGGACAGAGGTTACGAGGAGAGAGCCATTTTGTTCCAAACAGCCAACACCAAGTACACGATGCTGCAAACGAGGTCTTTATTCTGTCAGCCAGCCTGCTCCTCATTAAGCAGCAAGAATAAGCCTGGAATGCGCAATTCCGTGGTAATCACAGAAAACAGATGTCCATGGTGGCTGCAGGTAAAGCTAAGTGTTTCTGCCTCTCGCTCCCACTTGGTAGGGGATGTGATCTCCTTCAACTCCATTCCTTTCTTCCAGGATTGCCAGGCTTCCAAGTGTTTGCGGAAACAAATCAGCTGTGGGGGACAGTGCTGGAGAAATGAGAAATGGCCTTGACATGATGAAGAGCTGCACTTTCCATCTTGTTTTATTGTAAATGGACCTCGGTAGACCCAAAATGAGGGCTGCTTAACCCTTCAGTACCCATGCCTCAATTGAGCAGATTGGAATGTGAGACCAGAAAGTTTCAGGGGATCCACAGGGCAGTAGTGGGACCTGCCTCCCCCTTTTTTTAGGGTAACTCACTATCATTTATCCAGTGCTCATAATACCCCAGAATGACTGCATTTCAACAGGTAAAAACCACTACCCGGGTCCTTTCAGGAAGGCAATCCACGAACGATCAGAGCTCAAGAGGCACCACTTTCTCCCTCCTCAACAAGAACCACAAATGTGTCCCAGGAGGGGGTTTCCATTGGCAGCTCCTTGAATGTCCATTTCTCTCTTCTCCAACTCGGGAAATCTGTACAGTGGCTGCAGACCTCTAATGATGAAAAGAGACACATGCAGCAGAGGGGACTCCCAGGGCACCTATTCAGTCTCCAAAACCTAGCCTCCCTTGGGAATCTCATTACTGCACAGCAGATGGACATGTGAGATATGGAGAATGGGAGGGAAGAAACCAGGAAGCACAAAGGTGCAGCTGTCATTATTTCACTTTATAATAACCCCAAGAAAAGAGCGAACCACTTATTTATTCATTGCTCACTTATTCACTCACTGGAGAATCATGAGCAGGGCTCTGGGGGAGTGATAATGTTAGCAGTAATAATAATGACTTTGTTTTCACTTGTTTCTTTGGTTACATCATGTCTGGTATGTTTATTATAAGTCAGGCACTGAGCTAAAGGCTTTTCTCATTTAATCCATTTAACCACCCACTGAAGCAGGTACTACTGTTTCCTCCCATTTTACAGAAGAGGAAACCATGATCCTGAGAAGCTAAATATCTTGACCAAGGTCACACAGCTAGCTAAGTAGCTGAGACAGAATTTACGCTCTTGTTGCACTTAGAAAAAGAAATAGAGCAGCACTCTCTGTGTGGCATTAATGTAGACATCATGCACCTCCACAACATGGTCTAACTACAGACAGAAGTACATGTATAAGAATATTCATTGCAGCACAATCTAGAACCAAAACATGGAAACAGCAACTATTCCCCAAACTAGAGGTGGGTCAGTAAATGATGGTAGAGCCATCCAATGGAATGTACGCAGTCATTACAAAGGAAAACACAGAGCTGAGTGAGGCGATGACACCGACCACATTTATATAGTACTCACTACTTGTCAGGCACCTTCCGTGTATTACTAGCTCATTTAATCTTCACAACAACCGAGAACACTGACGCACAGAGAAACAAAATAACTTGCCCCATCATATAGCTGGGAAATGCAACAGCTGGGATTCCAACCCAGGCTGTCTGGCTTTGGAGTCCCTGTTCACAAGCATTTCCTTACATTAATGGTAATAAAACAGCAGTCTCCTTGTTGTGAGTGTATGCTTATTCCATAATTTTTTATGTATTTTTTAAGGGAAAAAAAAAGTACCATGATTATTAACAAGGATTATAGCTGGGTATTAAGATGGTCTTTCTCTTTCCGTTTATAATGAACATGAAACACTTAAACACAGTTAGCAGAATATCTAACTCCCTCCCCCTAAAACGGGATGCAGATGTCACAATGGTCGGATACTGAATTATCAAGAGCTTCTCGGCAGAATGTTTAATGTAAGCCAGTACAGCATTACTGTTGTGATTCATTCTCTCTCTGCTCTGCCCCTCTCCCCTTCTTCCACCCTCACCACTCAAAATGGAAAGGAAAATCTTAATGTCTAGTTCTGACAGTGCAAGGGTTTACTACATTTGTTATGTTTTCAAACAAACATTTTTAAAGAAGGGACTATGTCAGTTTTATTTAATTTCTTCATCTTTTACTCATGTGAAAATGAACAGAAACCTCATACACATCACTCAATGCATACTACTGACCCCAACAGGAAGAGACTACCTTGCATCTCCGACAGGAAGTAATAATACTTCACTACCAAAGCAGGAGGAAGAAAAGATGCCTCCTTGCCCAGTAACAGCTCAGCCAATGGGAAACTGCCATAACGCAGCCAATGAAAAGTCACTATACTTAGAACTCTGGGTTTCCTCCAATGGATTCTTTGTTTACAGCAGCCCCTGCCAAGTCCAGAAAAGGGCAGTCATCTGCTTTGTTTCTCTAGACTTGGCGCCTGGTTCACCATTAAGCCTCATGTCCTGAATTGTAATTCTTTGTGTTCCCGAATAAACCTTTGCTGGAGAACAATCTGGCTATCTATCTGTTTAAGGTCAATATGCTAAATCCAAGTTCAGTTTACCTTAAAGTTTTAAACAAGGCGTAACAACTGAGGCCTTTTGGAAAGATCACCTAAGTTGATAGAGCACTTAGACAAAAAATTTATTAAAAGCCCTACGTTTTGCAGACAGCAACCATAAATCAGCTTTCTTTTCATTTCCTTTTTTTTTTTTTTTAAAGCATCCCTTTTAGGATATGGTGAGGAAAACACAGTATCATTTAGCATGACTTTTTGAAAGGACCTTCAAAAGTTAATTTCTTTGGGGGATAAGCAGAGATGAGCATACCTGGCTTCAGTATATGCCTGGGGCCTGCTGATTTCTTCTAGACATTTAAAAACAGCACCTCTTATTTTATCCAGTTTCATGTCTTTTTCGTGTGGCTCACAAAGTGACATGGCAACATATTGTGTACTGTTTCCTTGGGATTCCACCACTGAGCCAAGAATATGGCAGAAAAATGGATACTTAATCATTGAAGAAATTACAGGAACTTAATTAAGTCAATCAAACAGCAGGTTGGTTTCCATAAAGGGCTGTGTCCCTAGGTACACAAAGCATACTTTCCATCATGGAGGCCAACACCAACCTCAAAGCAGTGTTCTTAGTCCTACAGGATTTATTAGCTAACATTATCTGACTTATCTGTTCCCTTTAAAAAGTACTGGGTTGTCGGAAAAGTCATGATGCATTTTTTCTATGTTTTTCGTGCAAAAATGCGTCATGACTTTTCCAACAACCCAATATAATATATGAGATCAACTCCAGTTAAATGAAAATCTTTGGCAAATACTATGAACCCCATGTATAGCTCGGGTGTTAGGGAAAGGACTGACCTCAAAGGGCAAAGCTACCCAGCCCATAAAAGAATCCCTATTAGGGTGCTTGACTTTCATTCGAGATAATGCCATGTGTTTGACTTTATCACAACTGGTAGTGGGTGACAACTGTAAATTTACCAACATTTGAGTGCTCATGAAGCTCAGGAGTCCCAATAGTACTTTTAACAACCTTAGAAAGTATATATATATATATATATATATATATATATATATATATATATATATATATATATTAACTCATTTTATAAAATAACAAAGAAAATTGTATTTTAAAATATTTAAGTAATTTACCAAGAGTCATTCAGCTAGAGTTGTAACAGTCAGGATTCAAGCCCATGACAGCCTAACACCAAATCCACTAAGCTATCATGCCTTTACTCCATCTTTAAGGCACCTTGAAAAGTTGCCTGGAGAAGTATTGAGATTGCTCTTTAGACATACTCAACCAGAGGCTGCATAGTCTTTTGGAATTAATTTTGTAGAGAATTTAATCACTGGCTAGGGAATGCCAGTGCTTCCTTCCCTCTGAAATCAATTCAGTTTTTCCATATGCAAGTCAATGGGCAATCATCAACATTTTCAGAATTTCTGTCCTTCTCAACCTTGTTTCTAGGCAAAGTAATTCCTAGATAATATTCACATTTCTACAGCATATGCCTGAATTGTTAATATGCACATGATCCTTGCAATATAACCAATATATTTGCTGCCATTAACTAAATACTTTGATTTGACCATCCCAACCCTCAGTCCCATCTGTGTCTTTATTCTAGCTACTTATTAAATTGAGATGAATAGGCCAGGCTGAACTATACCTAGCATTTTCCTGCTTATAAAATTAACAGCTATGGATATTTGCATTTGCCTTCCTAACATATTTAGTATGAATTAAACCTCACAGATTTAGCACAGCTCTTTCTACAAGGCATAACACAAGTTAATAAATTAATCCTCAGAAAACCTCATCTGGGTAAGTGAGGGATACATGCTTCAGTTCAGAAGTGGAGATTTTAATAAGCTTTGCTTGCATTCAATGTAGTACGAGTATATTATCTAGAAGAAGGGAGGAGGTGTCCTGCTCTGGTGGGCAATAGTTAGAATATACCCAAGCTACTGCGATCCATTCTGGGTGCCACATTTTAAGATGGAGGCAAACTGAATTGTGTACAAAGGAGATGTGGGTGAGAAATTTGAAACCAGGTTGAAAAACATTCAATGGTTCCCTCAAATAGTAGAGGGTTAGGTATGTATCTAAAACTATGTTCCTTAAATTAGCTCAAAATGTAAGTTTAATAAGATACATGATAAAGGCGGGGATGGGGTGGAAGGAGTCTTATAGTTGGAAATAATATGTTAAGGATCATATCGCCCTCTTAAAGTTTAAAAAAAATACTAATACTCTAATGAATATATTTAGGGAATAGATGCTAAGGTTTTTTGTTACATGGCCTAGATATCTATGATCTAATTCTAGTTACACCACAGTTAGCAGCTACTGATCACAAGCAAGAGCTTCAAGACACCAGAGAATGACAAACCAGATCTCTTAATGAAATGGAAAGTGTAGGGAACGTGGCCTGCTGCAGTGAAAGAAAAATCTTCATCCCAGCCATGACTGTGATGAAGTGACAGAAAATACACTAGCCTGGGGGACAAGGTGCGTGGGCACTAGTGACCCCTCGGCTGGTAACAGACCATCCTCTTGGGCAAGTCATATGCCTCTCTGTGAGTTTCACTTTGTCTCTGGTGTCTTCTCTGAGTGTTTGGTCTAGATTATCCGCCAGCAGTGGCAGAACCACAACATGCAAAATCAAGTGGCCCATATGCTCCGTTTAGCCAGCATGAACTCTGTAGATCCTATAGTCGCTCCCTCTCCACCTTATCAGTAATCACCTACTCACACCTTTAACTTCCTGTCTGTCCCTTCTGTGATCCCTAAGTTCTATAATATGTCTTCGAGGTCCAAAAATATATGTATTCTTTCTCTTTCTGAATCATGGGTAGTTTTGTTTGTTTTTTTTTAAAAAGACTTTCCAAAGAGCATTGTTAAAATTCTCATCATTCTAAATTGGATGATATTTTAATAACACTTAGAAAGCTCAAAGCCTTCCACCAAGGAAAGTACACCACAGAATGAAGCTCTGACAAGAGCATTAGGCAAGCATTGTCTTCCTCCTGCAAATCCTTTAAACAAACTGCAGAAAAAATTACTGAAGAACATTGGTTCCACCTTATCAAATTCAAGAATTGGTAAAACAAAGGTCACGTGCCTCAGTCAAGTTTTTAAAATCTTTTTAGCTTTCCTTTACTCAAACCCACACAACACACGCACATGCGTGCGCAAACACACACACACACACACACACACACACACACACACACACACACACACCAAAATGAGGGGGAGAGAGGAGTATTGAAATCAAACAGCAGAAAGTTAGAATGCTATTTGAACAGCTAATCACTCCTGCAGGGCTCTCATAAAAAAGCCAGTTGTGGGATTGAATGACTTTACCCACATCTATTAAACAAATGACTGAGATGAAATGCAGCCATGGAGGCCCACTTTCCCAGCTAAGGAGTGTGGGTTTGAACCTTCCTAAAGTTTAACTTTTAATATCTTTGTGTTAGACCACTCTACACTGGCATTACTTTAAAGAAATCATCACCTTTTGGAAACTGTGAGAAATACGTTTTTAAAAGATAAAAACCGTGCTGCATAGAGAATAATATTTTTCCTTTAAACTCTAAGGACAAGGCAAGTTTTCTGATGCCATCTTAATGGAGACCACTGGGATTCTGAGGAAGCCTATGCATCCAAACTCAGCTAAGAACACCTTGACCCTTAAAACCAGCAAGCAGCTCTTGGTAACTTAAATCAATGTATTTCACATTTAAAGCCAAATTAGTCCTTAACTAGAAGCAGTGCCTTGAGAAAAGAAAATTGCAAAAGTTGAACTCAATATTTGCTTTATCGTCAAAGAAATGACATTTTAAAATTCTTTAAAAGTTGTCAATCTTTGGGGGCCGGCTGAGTGGCTCAGTTGGTTAACAGTTGGCTTGGGAGCGCGAGCTCTGAGCAGCAGGGCCGCCGGTTTGATTCCCACATGAACCGTGACGCTGCACCCTGTACAGCTAAGATCACAGCTCAACCTGGAGCTGGGCTGCCATGAGTGGCTGGCAACGGCGTAGGCTGCAGTGGGGCTGCAGTAGGCTGCTGGGAGCTGCAGTGAGCGGCCTTTCAATGGCTGGCGACCGACTGCCTCAGCCAAAAAGAGCACAATGATCACAATATCAACATGGGCCAATGAGCAGCGTCCTCCACAACTAGACTGAAGAACACAAGGACAGCAAATTGTCTATTCCCCTTCCCCGATTCCCCAATGCTGTTCCCCCTCCCCCAATTCCCCAATTTGAAAAAATTTTTAAAAAGTTGTCAAACTTTGGTTCTGATAACAAAAGTAATATAATTAAGCAAGGCCAAATGATTGCTTAGATGTATATACAAGGTATGATCAAACAATATGATACATGTTTAAATAAAAGAAAATTATTACAGTAAAAGATACATTGCCATTAATCTCCCTCAAAATACTCCCTCTTGTTTCAAACACACTTATCGCATCATTGTTGCCACTTTCTGAAGCAGTTCTGGAAGTCTTCTTTCTTGAGCAACTTTAGTTGTGCTGTCGTGGCTGCCTCGATGTCCTGAATAGATTCAAAACATTTACCTTTTATGATCATTTTGACTTTGGGGAAGAGCCAGAAGTCGCATGGTGCCAGATCTGGTGAATAAAGTGGATGAGAACACACCGTAATGTTTTTGACAAAAATTGCCATACCAGAAGCAATGTGTGACACGGAGCCTTTCCGTTGTGATCACAAAATACAGTGAATGCTGCTGCCAAGCGCTATCCAACAGAAAGGCAGGGCTCTTCAACACAGGAAATAGCGCACTGAACCTTAGTAACAGTGTATGACAAGTTTCAACCCGTTTGGTGCAGTAAGTCAGGTGTCAGCTACGGTTGAGAGAAGGTATGTTTTAAACTGTGCTATAAATCATGACAATGCTCCCTGTCACACATTGCTTCTGTACAGCAACTTCTGTGAAATAAAACCATTATGGTGTGTCCACATTCACCTTATTCACTGGATCTGGCACCAGGCCACTTCTGGCTCCTCCCCAAAGTCAAAGTGATTCAGGACATCGAGGCAGCCACAACAGCACAACTAAAGACACTCATGGAAGAGGACTTCCAGAACTGCTTTAGAAAGTGGCAGGAACAATGGGATAAGTGTATTGGAAGAGAGGGGGAGTATTTTGAGGGGCATTAATGGCAATGTGTCTTTTACTGTAACAATTTTTTTTTTAATTTAAACATTCACCATATTTTTAATCCCACCTCGTACATCACAGGGCAGGCTGCTCTCTGTGCTAACCATGGGTTTCCTCTAAATTCCTGCCTGCAGAAATGCAACCACTGGGACAAGACCTTTGAGGCCATGCAACTTTCCCAGGGCCTCTATACCTCTGCCCAGTTCCAAAGAAGACTATCTCCTGGAAAACTGTAACTGAGATCCCCAGTCTTTATATCAAAATTGGTCAAGCTAATTAATTAGAAATATATAAAATGCTGACATACATTCATCTCTGCCCTTTAGTTATCATAGGACATCAGCTGATAAATTTAATCTCTGATCCATCTTGCCAAGTATAAAAAGAAACAGTACTGGAAGAAAGTCTACTGCTCATTCCTTTTTTTGACAATGCCCAGGAGCCCTTAACACAAACAAGTCCCTCCACGTGCCTCAGTTCACTCTTTTGTAAATGATACCTATTTGCTTCAAGTCTTCCTCAAAGTGGAAAAACTTCCTCAAGCTTTGGTAAAAGAAAAAGCTTAACAGATTTAATTTTTTATTCAATTAGACTAGGAGTGTTTTATTCTATTTCAACCTTAATCATGAGTCCCCAGCACTGCCTGGAACACGCTGAGAACCAGGAGCCAGGTGGTATCTGAAGTCCATTGTATGATTCCACGGCATGTAAGATCTTAATTTATGGTTGTGAATATTTTAAAAGAGTGTTATACACTGGGCCCCTCCCCTGTGGATGTCAATTTCCTCTTCCTTCATCAAAACAGAGACTTTTTGTTACTACTCTATGATTCTGTACTCAAACATCTACCCATTAGCCATGTCAGACTGCGGGGAAAATCTATTCCTTCCTTGTGTCTTCTGCCCAGACTTCATCGAACTGCATGGAACTTGGGTACAACCATACATCACGGGACCGTGCCATTCCTGGCATGGGAACCAGGGTGGCCAATCAACCATGATGTAAGCATGGGACCTACAGAGCCAACTGATTGGTATTCAGAGAATGACAGTGATGCTAAAAGGGGGAGGGGCCTCCTTCCTTGGGATCACTAGGTGTGAGACTGAAGTAAGCTAGGAGCTGTCATGTGGAGAACACCTTCCTGAGATGAAGCAAACACAGAGGAAGTGAACAGGGAAAAGAAAAAAGAACGCCAATGAGTTCTGAATAAAGCCTCACAAACCAGGAAGCTAGCAAATGTCAGAGGAATAAAGGATAGCATTTGTAAGTCAGTCAGTGTTTGAGACAAAACATGTTTCAGGGGCCTGATTTTGTGGCCCAGACCCTGATTACTGAACAGGCTGGTGAGGATGTCTCACCTTCAAGGATGACAGAAAAGATGCAGCTAATGAACCGTGCATTTAGAGAGAGGAAACGATGTAAGGTGGTAGGAAATGGAGGGTTATGGGGTCTGCAGAACTAGGTCAACATCCAGACACCTCACACCAGACACCGCCTCCTTACTGTGAAAAATTATTCGATCTTTCAGGGCCTAGTTTCCTTATAAGTTAAATGAAGGAACTACCAGCCTGGCTGGGCTGTTGGAAGAAATAAATGAAATCATATGTATGAGGATTTTAGAAAAGTACCTGGCATAGAATAGTTCTCCATAAATGTTAGCGATTATTACTTTTACCCCCATAAAATGTACAGTTAAATATAAATTCCCAAGTTTTCACCAACCCTCAATCACTATGACCAAGGAATAATATATTAAAACAACAACCAAGAGGGCCGGCCAAGTGGCGCGGCGGTTAAGCGCTGGCTTGGGACTTCAGCGGCCCCAGTTCAGATCCCACACATGAGGGCCAGTGACACTGCCCTAAAAAACAAAACAAAAACAAAAACAAAAAACAAAAAAAAAACACCAAGAACTCCAAAAGATTAATAACCTAAAGGGATGGGAGGAGGATCACTGGCAGATAAACTCAGAATACTCTGGCGCCAGGTCTACCAACATCATTCTGATTGTTGAAAGTCAGCTACCTGTGGGTTGTGGTGCTGGTAAACAGACAGCTCTTGGAATTCTAAGTTGCAATCACCTTTGAATTTGTTCTATGATCTAAAAGTTAATAAAACTGCCTTCTGGAGAATATGGTAAATTCAGAAGGAAAATGTAACTCTATTGTAATGTGACCTTCCCAGGTCTCAGATTGTCTTGATTAGGCTGGTCACCCTTAATTATACTTAAGTCATTAATTTTAATGACATTTTTGTAATTAGATACAAAGATTAGAATTTTTATATCCCATTGTACTTTCCATCTAATACGAATAACTTTGTGGTTGCTGAATGAGTTACAAATTAGAATAATTTCTTCCAAAGAACAAAGAGGAAAAAGAACTCACAGGAAGAGAGAAAACTCCGAAGGATAAATAGCTCTGTTGCAGAAATTACACACTACAGAGTCCCGTAATGGAACCAGCCTGATAATTAGGTGGCACATGGACATTTGTTTCTATAGCTCTACATTCTCCAGCTAATAAACAAAAGCAAAAAATTGATCTATTCTACTATAACTTTTCATTGTTATGAATTTCTACTTATGACATATCATTCTGGCTGACCCAGAATTCTGTTTTTGACAAACACAGAGGTCCTGAGCAGGGTGAAACAGTGGTTATCATCTTTGATGTAGCTTTCAAGGGCCTGGAATATATTTACCACCATATCGTTGTTGCCTCTAGGATCTCCCTGTGATTTTCTCACCCGTGAATTTATTGAAAACATGTTTGAAATGAGCACCATTTTGGTCCAGGATCACTTTAGGGATGCTTAGTTTCTGAAATACAAATCTGTCCTGCATTTAAAGTCTTCTTGAGGCAAAGAGCTCCCTCTTATATTGAATGCCCAGGTTCTGGTGAAAAAGGATTCATAGTAAGTGCTCACATACTTTCCTCGGAACCCTGCTGGCATGTGTCCCCTAAAAACCCAGAGCCCATCAAGCCCTTGTTCACGTGGTCAGTGGATACACTGCATCCCCATTCTTTACCTTGACACTCATCTGCTCCACTAAGAGAAACAGCATGCTTAGTTAACATATTTTCCCATTTGGTGATGAACAACTACATCGAACTTAAAGATCACAAGTGATGTTAAGTACGCATAAGAGATAGCCAGATAGCCAAGAAATTCAACCAAAGAGCCAACTGGTACTGACCGTAAGTTCTTGCCTAACAAGGGGTCCTATGCTATACTGTCCTGCTTAGGCAGCAAGTAAATGATAAGAAGACAGCCATTGAAACCAAATAAGCCTGGATTTGATTTCTGCCTCTGCTACTGATTATCTACATGAGTCAATTACCTAGGCTTTCTAAGCTTCATTTTCATCATCTATAAAATCGGGATTAAACATATTATCAACATCAGAGAGTAATGAATACTTAATGAGACAATGTATATGAACTTCATAGTGCCTGGCACATAGCATGAGCTCAGTAAGATTGGTTGTAATTTTTATTATTATTATTTTTATTATCACCAAAAGAGTCAAATTAACATAACATAAAAATAGATGTATTGATCTCAAATGCATTGTTTTCATTCTAACTTTGCTGAAATCTGGAAATAATAAAATTTCTCTCTTTCCCCTACACCTCCACCCTACAAAACTACTGGTGCTTACTTTGGTGAACAATGATAAACATTACAATAGATAGTATCTTATAATAAAGACCACACAGTCTATATATGAATGGTTATACCTATAAAAAAATCTGCAATAATATACACCAAAGTGTTCACCGTGACTATAATGATTGGTAAAACTATAGGTATTTTGGCAACAGCATCTTCTAATTGTTCTTTGATGAATATATATTACTTCTGAAATAAAAAAATTACACAAAATTTGTTTCCATAATAGAAATAAAACATAATCCCCCATCTTACATTGTGCCCAAAGCCTAGTAGAATAAGTTTCATGCATTCAATTTTTTGTCACCCTCACTATAGAGGTTGCAACTTTTCCTAGTCCCTTAAACCTTCTCGATAGGAGGTACGCAAGAATAAAAGAAACGCAGCATTTTTCACTACTTGCAGCATGAAATGCTCATTGGCATTAGACAGCTGTGGTTTTTAATGGCTTCTGAATATTTTACCTTCCATCAATTAAATCCTACTTAGATTTTTTTTTAAGCCACACAAATATTAATGTGAAAAAAAAATGATGAGGTGAAAGAATGGAAGATATATTTCCAAAAATTTTCCAAGTTCTCTGCAAAATTTTTAAAACTCTAACCCTTATTTAAAACACACACACACACACACACACACACACACACACACACACACACAATCTCCTTGTCAAACATATTAAATTATAAATTGAACATCAGTTTTGTAAAGGCTGATTTCTAAATCATAATAGAACACATCTGGGGTGATTTTCTGACTCTCCTCGAATATTTGGTTTTCTTGGCAGCTACAGGAAATCTCTGGGCAGACATACCGCTACAGTAATTAATGCCAGCTTTCAGCCTTCATAATAAAAAGAAAAATTCATGACAGCAAGAAGAAAATGGTATCGCCTCCCCAAATAACCATGGGGTTTAATGTAAAACATGAATCCACACGGCCTCTAGCCTAGAGCAGCTGAAAGACATTTGTGTGATTCATGAACAAAGAGTCATTCGATCTCTTCTCAGAAGTTTTCTGCATTTCAGCCACTTTTGTTTACGCCCAGCTCTGGCTGCTTCATTCATGTCCTGGTTCTGTCTGTGCTGAACTATGTGTGCTCCTGATCTCTACGGCTCGTTCCCACAAGGCCTTTCCCTGCTCCTGGCTTTTCATCTCCTCACAGTCCTGGAAGGGCATCCAGCCCCCAGGCTAGGGCCTGGAGAACAGAGTTAAGTGCTCAGACAAATGCAGAGCAGACAGACCAGAGGGTGAAGGAGTGTGTGTGGATCAAGAATGTGTGAACAAAGAGCAAATGTCAAAACTGAATGATTTTTCTGATTCTAAAATGACTTCATTTCTAAAAGCAAATTTTCTAATTTTAGAAGCAAACATATAGATGACATGCTCCACAGCTGTGTGACTTTAGGGACATCCCTTCCCCTCAGTACTTCAGTGCCCTCATGCTAAAGTATAGTAGCAGTACCTGCCTCAGGGGTTTGTCGGGAGTGTTAAATTATTTACTGCTTGTAAAATACTTCACAAAGTACCGGGAACAGGATAAACGCTACAAGTCAAGAAAATTAAGTAAGTAAAAGCAAATAAACATCAAGTTCATTAATACTATTTTATTAAAATACAGGGGCCATACTTGGCAGCTCGCTTCAAATACTGCCTGTTTGATTGGGGTATTTATTGTCTAACCTCTGGGACTCCGTGTGAACCATTTTTAAATGGAGATAACAACCCTTCCCATCCCACAGGGCTTTTGTGAAGCTTATATTAAATAATATACATAAAGAACTTAGCAGGATGCCAGCACAGTTAATAATCAATATATTTATGGTAACACTGCTCTAGTGTCATTTGAGGACCTGGTAACATAATGATTAAATAGCTATTGCATAATCATTTATGTTGAGCATCATTTATTCCCGCACCTAATACATATAGAGAGAGCTCTTATATCATGTTAGGAATTTTTTTTTTTTTTTTAAGATTTTATTGGGGAATTGGTGAGGGGAACAGCGTTGGGGAATCGGGGAAGGGGAACAGACAAGTTGCTGTCTTTTTGTTCTTCAGTCTAGTTGCGGAGGATGTTGCTTCACTGTTGGTATCATCATTGCGCTCTTCCCGGATGAGGCAGATCGGTCGCTGGCCTCTGGATGGTCGCTCACCGTGGCTATTGGCAGCTCACGCAGGCTGCCAGCCGCTCACGCTGGCTGCGGGCCACTCACTGTAGCCTATGGCAGCCCACTGCAGCAGGGGCTGCAGCCCACACCATCACCGGGGCTCGCACAGCCCAGCTCCAGGTAGAGCTGTTGTTAGCTGTAGAGGGCAGTGTCACTGGCCCTCATGTGGGATCCGAACCGGGGCCGCTGGCATCCCAAAACCAGCGCTTAACCAATGCGCCACTCGGCCGGCCCCATGTTAGGAAATTTTAGATGCCATAGTCTGCAAAGCCCCACAAGAGCCACGTGACACAACTTACAGCACTAACTTCATTTAAAAAAATTACTTTAGGGCTGGCAGAGTGGCGCGTTGGTTAGGAGCTGGCAAGCAGCAGGGCCCTGGTTCAGGTCCCACATGAAGGCCAGTGATGCTGTGCCCTGTACAGCTAAGATGGCGAACAACAGCTCCACCTGGAGCTGGACTGCTGTGAGTCCTCAGGATGGCATAGCTGCAGCCCCTGCTGCAGTGGGGTGCCATAGGCTACAGTGAGTGGCCAGCAGCCAGCGTGAGCAGCCAGCAGCCAGCGTGAGCAGCCGGCAGCCAGCATGAGTTGCCCTGAGCCGCCGTAAGCGGCCGTACAGAGGCCAGCGACTGATCTGCCTCACCGGGGAAGAGCACAATGATAATACCAACATGGGCCAGTGAAGCGATGTCCTCCACAAGTAAACTGAGGAACAAAAGGACAACAACTTATCTGTTCCCCTTCCCCGACTCCCCAATGCTGGTCCCTTCCCCCAAGTCCCCAATAAAATCTTTAAAAGAAAAAAATTACTTTAAAAAGAAAAATCTTTTCAGATATGGAGGGGAGGATAAAAAGAAATATTTACTGAATAACCAACGTATTCCAGGCCCCATACGGAGCCCTTTTACATATAGGCTCTCATTTCATGCTCACAGCACACCGAGAGTGATATCATTACTTCCCCTGCACAAGTGAGGAAACACAGCAGTTAGGCCACTTGCGAAGACTACACAATTCAAAGCCAGAATTCAAACTCAGATCTACCCAAATTTATGCCGATCTCTTTAAAATTTACTAAGCAGAACAATGTAAAGATGAATAAAGCCAGTCAAAATTTATCTTCACTTTCAGTAACATTTCAAAAGACAAACTCTCGTCTCAGCTCAAGTTGCTATACCAAGTTTCCAAAGATTCCAGTATACTCCAGAGTTTCCACCAGGGGTGATTATGCCCCCAGGGGACACTGTCAACATCCAGAGACACCAATGGTGTCATAATGAGAAGGAGTTACTTGCATCTAGGAGAGGCCAGGGATGAGGCTAAATGCCCTACAATGCATAGCACAGCCCCCAACAATGATTATTCAGTGATGATGGTGAGAAAGCCTGTATTCACCAATGAAATGAAAGTCTTTGGCTTTCCAAAATGTTGTGCAGTGCTTGGCCAAGCTCTAGAATTACACAGGAAGAATAACTCAGTACACTCATTTTCTCCCAATGTTGAGTTTACACTTCATCCCAATGACCTCTTCCATCACACCCTGGGCTCCTCCACCATTCAGTCAGTGGCCCTCTTCTCCATGTAGAAGTGAACAAATGGACTGAAATGGCTTCAGATTAACACAGAAGGTCCGCACTTAGCTTCAGAAAGGGCCCAGCCCAAGGTAAGGACAGGCCAGAGAGGGCTCTTCTCAGCACCATACATTGATTCATTCAATATTTTCCAAGATATAATGTATCTTTTACCAGCACAAGGTCTTCTTTGCCTGTGTTTTCTGGCATAAAGAACTGTGAGGCGATTTCAAATGAAACTTTGAGAAGGTAAAGTTGAACCTACTAAGACCAGAAATTGCAGTCACTTGATAGATTTATCCCCAAATTTGATAGCCTCTACCCCTTCCCAGAAAATTTCACCTTAAGATTTATGAATCTGCTTGGATAACTAGTTCTCTTGTGGGAACAGAAGCCTGTTTTAGAGTCACATCTAATGAATTTTACTCACACCATGGAGGAAAAGATCTTGATTCTTACCGTCTCCAAAAACATCTATCTTTTGAAAGTGACAAGTATAAGTTGTTAAGCCCAGGCAGTAACAAGTAACTCTAACCTTTATCTTACCAACCTAGATCTGTTATGGATTACTGGGAAGGGAGCATGAATTTTCATGCAAATCACAGCGTTTAAGAGGTGGAGGTGGGGGAAAAGACAGCTGTAACACATTTGACAAACTTGAAAAAGACATGGCTGTTTGAGAGGATGCTGTCATCTTAACGTGTAATAAGAAGAGGCAGGAAGAAGGAAAGGCAACTTATGGTTTTCTCCACCAAATACAAAAGCAGGAAGGCAAAAATGTTTCCCCTACCAAACATATACAAATTAATTTAAATCAATACTTAATTTTAAAAGTACTAACTTGCCCTAAAGACTCACAAAATCACTAATGATTATTTAATGCACACATTTTACAATCACAATATTAAAAAGATTGAATGAATACACAACCAGATCTGAAACTAAGGAAAGAAGAGACTTGATGGCTAATTTGCATATCTAGTCATAGAAAGTGAAGTACTCATACTCAAGATTACACAGGATCAGAAAGTATTAATAGCTGAAATAAAGTTTCCTCTTTGACTGAAAATCCATTTTTTTAAAAAAGATATAAACATTTAAAAGAAATCACTACTTTGATCAATTAGATTTAAAAAAAAAACCCACTGCATATTTTAAAAGCATTTGTGTGGATTTGTTTGTAACACTTAGAAAAATTAAGGAAGGATGGGTACCAAATTGTTAACAGTGGTTCGCAGAAGATAGTAGAAAAAGAATCTAGCCCATATAGGGCAGAAGGTAGTAGAAACACTGCTTATTTTGTACTTTTTTAAGGGCTGTGACTCTGGGGGGTTTTGTTTTTGTTTTTGTTTTTTCAGTATTTTTCAGTTTTTAGTACTTCAATTAAAAAAACACAACAAACAAAAAAGAACTTCGGCAGGAGAACAGAATAGTGCCTGCAAACAGCATCCTTAAAAACAAATGTTGGTACATTAAGATATTTCATAGCATTTCCTGAAGCTTCTAAGTGCAAGGCCTTGGGCTAAGGGCCTCATTTGATCATGTGAGCATTGGATTGTTTCATCTTCACAACTGCTTTATCTACCTTGGTCAGAGAATGGAAAAGATTTTTATTTTTTTTAACTAAAAAGTTTGTTTCACAGAAATAGGTTCATTAAAAGAATTATTATACAAATTATATAGCAATTGCAGCTTTTCAAAGACCAAGAATATAAAGAAATTGACTTGACATTAAACTCATATTATAGATAATTCAGTTTCATCTCATGACTGAGAAGCTGTTACAGAATCCTAATGGTTTAGGGAGATATTGGAATTATCCCCAATAAGGACAGCTACCAAGACAAAGCCTTGCTAAGGACTTTAGCTCATGCTGGTTAATCTCTATCACCCTACCCCTGGGGCTACAAAAATACAGTTTAGGCAGCTTTCTTGAAGTCACAGGGTCAGCCATTTGACTAAAAAACCCTTCACTGCAAACATGACACTGTTCTATTAAAATAGAGATGTGTGAAAAGAACATTCTTTTGGGTCGATTGGTAGATTTCACTGTCTCACAGAGTTTGGAATGAAATGCTTTCTTTTCATGTCAGTTGATCACATGTCTGGTCTAAATAACCCATGGCTATCAAAACAGCAATCATAGCTGGCAGAAATTATAATTAAGAAGCATGGTGGCAGAACAATGCCCCCCCAAAGATGTCCACATCCCAAACCTGTGACTATTTTACATGGAAAAGGAGAATTCAGTTGCTAATTATGGTGACCCTAAAATAGTGAGATATCCTGGATTATCGAGGTGGGTCAAAACTAATCACAAGGACCCTTAAAAGAGGAAGACGATAGCCCAAGAGAAGAACCAGAGACAGATGTGATTATGGGAGAAAGGCACAGAAAGATGCAACACTGCTGGCTAAAAAGCAGAAGGAAGAAGCCTCTAGAATTGGAAACGTCAAGGAAACAGATTCTCCCATAGAGCCTCCAAAAAGGAATGCAGCCCTGCCGAAAGCCCCATAGAACTTCTAACCTACAGAAGTGTAAGATAATAAATTTGTATGTTTTAAGACACTAAGTAAGTTTGTGGACATTTGTTACAGAAGTAAAAAGGAAACTAACACAGGAAGTAACTACTGAGTCTTTGTCTAAACCTCTTGGAGCAGGAAGAATATAAGCGATTTTAAAAGGAATTACATGGATTTTTTTTTTGCAAAAGGAAAAAAATCACAAGTTTAAAAGCTTCATTTATTATGATTGTTTTCCTAAAAATATCTGCCTTCCAAAGTAACTGATGTTTTTACACTTGTAGTTTAGGGCATAATCTTGATAGTTTGAAGGGCTCTGTTTTAGTAGAGTTGATCTGTTTTCAGGTTCATTAACCACAACAATAAACATTTCTCAAGTGTTTACTAGGTTCCAGGTATAGGTATCATCTCTAAGTCCTCACAACAACCTTTGAGGCAGATACTATTACTACTGGACCATTGGTGAAAAGTGATTTAATAGATCGTAAGCTTAAATGTAAGCGCTAAAACTATAAAACTCTTAAAAGAAAACACAGAGGTAACTTTTCATGACCTCAAGTTAAGCAATGGTTTTCTGAATACAACCAAAAACATAAGCAACTAAAGAAAAACCAGATAAACTGGACTACATCAAAATTGAAAACTTTTGTGCTGTAAACGATAGTACAATTACAAGAAAGTGAAAAGCCAACCTGCAGAATGGGAAAAATATTTGCATATCGTGTATCTGATAAGGGTCTACTGTCCGGAATATATAAAATCTCTTACAACTCAACAATAAAAAGACAGCCCGATTCAAAAATGGGTCAAGAATTTTAACAGATATTTCTTCAAAGAAGTGATCAAGGAGAACCAAAGATGCAGATTCTTCTTCACACCCACTAGGGTGCCTAAAATCAAAAAGGCACAATAACAAGCGTTGATGGGGATGTAGCAAAATAAGAGCCCTCCTGGGACAGTCACTTTGCAAAACAGTTCGAGAGTTCTTCAAACAGTTAAACATAGATATATCATGATTCAGCAATTCACTCCTAGGTTTATAGCCAAGAGAAATGAAAATATATGTCCACACAGAAGCTTACACATGAATGTTCATAGCAGCATTATTCATAATATTCAAAATGTAGAAACTACTCAAAAGTCTGTCAGCTGATGAATGGACAAATAAAATGTAGTATATCCATACAGTGGACTATTATTTTGCAATAAAAAGTAATTAAGTACTGATACATGTTACAACATGGATGAACCCAAAACCAAGAGAAGTGAAAGTAGACAGCCACGAAAGACCACATATTGTATGATTCCATTTGTATAAATTTGTCCAAAACAGGCACATTGATACAGACAGAAGGTAGATCTGTGGTTTCCTAGGGCTGGGGCCGGGGGAAAAGATTGAGCAAGGATTGATTACTAATGATTATAGTATTACTTAAGGAGGGGACAAAACATTCTAAAACAATTGTGGCAATGGTTGCATAACCCTGTAAATCTATGAAAAACACTGAACTGTACATGCCACATGGCTGAATTGTATGGTACATTAGTTATATCTCAATAAAGCTGTTTAAAATGTGATTTAACTCTTTACTCAATATGCAGCCATGAAATTACTGTATGGCATTTAAGGAAGCAGATATTGGTGAAAGAATTGTAAAATAACCATACTTAACCACAAGAGGGCGCTTTCTTCATGGCTACAGAACAAGGAGAGTCTACATTACCAGGGTTATTTACCAGTTTGATATCATTCCCAGGTGTGTGTGTGTGTGTGTGTGTGTGTGTGTGTGTGTGTGTGTGTGTGTGTGTGTGTGTGTGTGTGTCAGAGGCAAGAGGAAGGTATTATTAGTATGTTTCATCCAATACATTTAAAACAACAGCGTGACCAACGTTGGTGATAGGTTGAAAAAGAAATGACTTAAACAGAGATTTAAAAAATGTTTAAACTTCAATAATAAACTACAGATAGCATTGCATTTGGGCTTATTTCTTTCCCTTCTAGTCATACAACAGATTACACAAAGTTATTTATTTAGCATAAAACTCATTAAGATAATACAAATCAGTACAAGAAATGAAACATGTTATAAATACTTGGTCCCTGGTTCTCTGCTCTCTATTTCCAGCCCCTGGAACAATGCCTGGTATAATTGGCACTCAATAAATATTTATGAAATGAATGAGATAAACAAAAAGTGAGTGCTATCCACATTTCTTAAATTTCAGAAACAAAATTTTATCTACTATGCCTTGGAGACCAGATCAAAATATTTTCTTTCATCCACACAACAAATGAATAAAACATCACAGTCATTTCACTGAATAAATATCTCTCAAACGAGTTCAGAGAGGCATTCTGTGGTGTTAAATATAATTCTTTTGGCCAAGGTATCCTTTAATATTGAAAGACACTCCTCTCTCAATGAGTTATCGCTGTTCTTCCTACTTAAAGTTCTTCAATCAATGCACTTCTTAACAAACCACAAGCACACAGCATTTCATTAGGGGAAACCAGATCCCTCTACATCCATCTCATATTTCAAATGGTCTGACATCCAAATAATGTCTGCAGCAATAACAATACCGGCCCTATCTCCTCCCCAGAAGCCATGTTCAATTGCAAAAATTCTATTACACTTTAAGCTCGGACACAATAAAAATTAGGCATAATTTTTAGAGACGCTGTTCATTTGGGATTAATAAACAGGTGAAGGTTGAGCTGTTGCAGACACAAGCCCCAGTCACCTTTAAGACACCTTGAGTTTATCAGACACCAGAGCCTTTCCACTGCAACAAGCTCTGTAAGAAACCGGATCACTGAATGACAAACATCTTAAAAAGTCTTCCTCTGCCATGTTTTAGTGAGCAGTCTACTGTCAAAACAAAGATGTCATGTTTAGCTGGTTCTAGGCAGCCCAGAAACTTTAAATAGAATGCCTGAACACACTGTACTTGAATGACAAGGGAACCAACACTCACACATCATTCATTTATATGCCTAAAAATTATTCCATCTAAGTAGGAAGTACAGTCCCTGCCATCTAGGAGCTCATAGCCTGACAAACCAGGTGGACAATTAAGCGGATAATAACAAAAAAGAGTAGTATGTCAGGGTAGGCACACATGCTGTGGGAACACAGAGGTTGAACTCCTAATTTAACCTTGGGTGGTTAGTTGTAACTATAAATAAATGTGATAATACAGCTGAAGGTTAGGAGAAGGAGCTAGCCATTGAGATAATTAGGAAAAGCACCCTAGGCAGAAAGGACAGGCCTGAGGAAAAGCCTGACAGCAGGATAACTTAGCCAATTCAAGAAATAAGAGGGTTCAGCATGGTTGAAAATGAGTATTGAACGAAGACTAACAGGGGTTAAGGAGGTAAGCAGAGGCCAATCATGAAAAATGTAATAAACATTTTGATCCTTAGGGTGCCATTCCTGCAAGCGCCTGCAAGGTTAGAAGCTGCATTTTCCCTTTCCCCTCACATTTTCTAGAACCTTCTAAATTTCCTTGAGGTCAAACCAGAAATCCTAAAAAGTAATTAACACATGTTGTCATCCCTCACTGTGCCCAAGTAAGTTCACAGGAAACAACTGTGAGAAATCCTCAAAAAGCCCATTTGGGACTCAAAAGTCAAATGTATGTTAAAAGCACTTTAAAGTTTTACAGGGCATCCGGTTAGCTCAGTTGGTTAGAGCACAGTGCTCATAATACCAAGGTTGCCGGTTCAAACCCCACGCCCTCCACAACTAGACTGAAACAACTATTTGACTTGGAGCTGATGGGTCCTGGAAAAACCGTGTCTTCTCCATCCCCCCACCCCGCAAAGAAAGTTTTACAAAGAACTTTCAAATGCAGTGTGTCCTGGCAATCACACAGCCATCCCAGGATGTAAGTGTTCTCATCCCAATCTTACAAATAATATTACTCAGGTTCAAAAAGGAGAATAGACCAGCCAAGGTCATGCACTGAGTAACAGGACCTGGACTCCAACTCTGGTGTGTCTTATTCCAGGCTAGTAGTTTTAACTTTCCCAAGAGCCAAAGCAAACTTATCCCAATTTCACCAAGTAAACCCAACATTAAAAATCAAGATGTAATATTCAAAATTAATAATAACTATAAGGCCTCAGGACCACAATAAAGTAAAAGAAAAATAAAAGACAAAATGCTTTGCTTGACCTTTTGATCTTACAGCCATCTTAACTACAGCAGTTCACATAATTGGGGAGGAAAAAAAGAAAAAGGGCAAGGAAGCCCACTGAGGCGTCCTTTCAAAATATTGGCACAGAACAGCTCTGCCTAAATAGTATTTAATTAACTCAGACTCAGAGGTTTTTTTGTTGTTTTCTTTTGTTTTGTTTTGTTTTGTTTTTATTAAGATTTTATTAGGGAATCGGGGGAGGGGAACAGCATAGGGGAATCAGGGACGGGAACAGACAAGTTGCTGTCCTTTTTTGTTCTTCAGTCTAGTTGTGGAAGACGTTGCTTCACTGGCCCATGTTGGTATCATCATTGTGCTCTTCCTGCATGAGGCACTTGCTCACTCACCGGCCACTGGACGGTAGCTCACGGCGGCTCTTGGCAGCTGACGCTGGCTGCTGGCCACTCACTGTAGCCTATGGCAGCCCACTGCAACAGAGGCTGTAGCGCACACCATCACTGGCGATCTTAACTATAGAGGCAACATTCACCATCTTAGCTATCGAGGCAACCAGTTGGAGCTGTTGTTCACCATCTTAGCTGTAGAGGGCAGTGTCACTGGCCCTCATATGTGGGATCTGAACTGGGGGCCCGCTGCTCAGAGATGGTGTCCCAAGCCAGCTCCTAACCAACATGCCACTTGGCCGGCCCTCAAAGACTTTTTAATCCAACCCCTTTAAAGTCTAGTAATGGTCCTTCTTTGGACTAAAAGCCTAATTGGGTGGTCATTTTATTGGTCAAGCAAGAGACATGACTGTCAGACAAAACTACAGCGTATTTTTCCCAAAAACACATAGATTTGGAATTTGATAGGATGATATTTTACTCGTCCTGTTTCAATTGGCTATAGAATAAAACAATGTTAAACTAATAAAGTGCAAAAAATAGTAGCCTGGACTCAAAGAATCATGACACATCAACCTAACAATGTCAGCTTCTTGGGGGAACATGGTATGACCTTTTAATTCCACAATGGTAAGAGAATGGTGTAATGAGAGAATGTTCACATCAACATGCTTTATACATACACTCCGTTTGCAGCAGACACCCCTCACAGTGCTGGTTGTTCACTCCCTATCACTGTCAGCTCCCACTCTGAGGCCCACATGATGGTGCATACTTAGCCTGCATGTGAGGAACCCGTGATCTCCCCACCAAAGCTGACTGACCCAAGCTGGGCCCATCAGAGAGTCTCCACCAGAATTCAGAAATGGGACACAAACTCTAGGCATCCATATGTCGCCTTGTTGCTAAAACATCCCATTAAGCTAGCGCTGCAAAAGCCATTTTTTTCACCATGTACAAGTGAAAACAGAGAAAGCTGGTGTGCAGGGGGCAGAAATGGGAGTAAATATAAAAAGTGATGAAAGGGCAGGCCGAGTGGCACAGTGGTTAAGAGCTGGCTTGGGACGCCAGCAGCCCTGGTTCGGATCCCACATATGAGGGCCAGTGACACAGTGACACTGCCCTCTAAAATAAATGAATAAATAAATAAATAAAAATAATAACAATTTTTTAAAAAGATGATGAAAGGGTTTCAAGAAAGGAATGCCAGAAAGAGATGTCTGCTCATCACACAGGGCAACTGAGAGTCTCACATAGCGACTGCTGGAAGGTGGGCAGACCAGGTGAGTAGGGGAAGAAGGAGGGGAGATGTGTGGAGGTGCAGCCTGCACCACCAGCTGATGAGGCACAGGGCTTCGAAGAGCAGATCAGTGAGTGTTCCCGCTGCTGACTCCCTGCGCCCCAGGGCCCACCTAGAATGCAGCAAGAGTGTGATGGTCTGCAGTCTGAGGAAAAAGCCTCAGGCTGGGCGAATGGGGGAGGAAAGAGAGGAGACAAGCGTGCAGAGGTACAAGCTACACCTGCAGCTGTGGAACCCCAGGTTCCCAGGAAACAGGGTGCAGAGCATGGCAGTGACAGGGTGATATCAATCCCTGTGCCCACCCGGTCCCGCCAGGAGCGCAGCAGTAGCACCACAGCATGCAGGCTCTGAAGCAGAAGCCAGAAATGGGGCGAGCAGGGGAAGAAAGAAAAGTGGCGCAGGGAGACACAGCGTGCACCAGGCGGAGACGCAGGACCCCAAGAGACGGAGCAGAGATCGAAGCACCTGCAGGGTGCACAGTACCCTAAACCCCAGCAGTCCCTCCGGGAGAGCACCAAGAGCTCCACTGAAGCATCTGAGGCAAAGGCCTCAGCTCAAAACAGCGGTGGGACTGTGTTTTTTTGTTTGTGTGATGTATGTGTGTGTGTGCGCGCGCGTGTGTGTGTGTCTGTGTGTGTTTCCCTCTCTTGGACAGAAAGCAAAAAATCAACTGCAGAAATAAGAACACACCCCCACCTTCCCTCAGAAACCTTAACCCGACCAAACCAGAGTCTTAAACTGACCCCTGAATGGAGCAGTAGGGGCAGACTACAGAGGTATTCCTACCAGCAGGGGGTTGAGAATTTCTGCCCCAGAAGAGGCTGCAGAGTGAGACTAACTACCCCGCCCCCACCTTTCCTGCAAGGTTTGTGAGGCAGGGCAGGTTCAGCTCCTGTGGCACTAGCAGACAGACCCCTGGCAGGTGGCTTTCGGAAGCGCTGAACTCTTACACCCTCCACAGTCGTCAGCAGAAAGAGTGCCCAAAAACACATATTGAGCCTTCTGGGTGCAGAGCCTGCCTTGGGACAGGTGAAAGCAGAAATGGCAGTGACTTTGTAAAAACTACCAATCACACCTCATAAACCCACTCATGTACAACAGACCTGCAGTGCCAGGATCACTCTAAGCGTCAGGTGGCCAACTCTGTTCCCACAAGACACAGAGGAATTTTTGTACAGCAGAGGACAACCTGAAGAGAGTTTCGTGGACTTTAGCCAAGACCAGCATTGGTTTTTTCTTCTTTTTCCCTTTATTGATTGCTTGTTTTGGTTGTCATTTCTATTTCATTATTATCATTTTTTAGCTTTTAATATAAGCATATATGTGGGTATATATAGGTGAATATATGTCCATATATATGGGTGTGTAGACATTTTTTTTTCTTTCTTTCCCACCCTCACTCTCTCCCTTTTTTTCTTCATTCTTTTTACTACTCTACTTTTTCTCCTTTCCCTTTTTTCTGCAATTTTTTTTTTTTTTTGGTATTGCTATTCGGTTTCTCATGTTTATTCTATTTTTTGTTTTATTATATTTTATTTTGTTTTCTCTTTTATTCCCTTTTTGTGGATATAGTTTTGTTTTTGCTGTTTTCTTCTTTTGTATGTTTGATATTTCTGTAAAAGTTGACTATAGGTTGTTGGTTGTTTTTTTTATATGTGAGAGCATCTGGTTTCCTCTGGTGGCATGTGGGTACTTGTTGATCGGTTTTGCTCTAAAATCGCTCTGCAGCTGGGCCAACCCAAAGAGACACAAGAATCATCATACCCAGAGGCCAACTTTAGATAAAACCACAGCATTTCCAGGTTTGACATACAAGAGTCACACCCAAATGGAAGTCGCTCCAGGCATAAGAGCCCAAAGGGGCCAAGCCTCATCAGAGGGGTGAACCTTCACACAGCAACTCATAAACTGGACACTGCTAATCCTCACAGCTAATCAACCTTGGAGGCAATCCTATCTACTGACAAGCAAAAAGTAATCACAGCTAAACTTCAACAGGAGAAGACACAGAACACAAGGAACACCTCAGGTATACACGCACAAGAGAATAGGGAGAACGAGTAATTCAAATAGAAAGGACACACACCGTATAAGTACACCCAGAAAAGACTGAGAGACATAGGGAAGTCTACCTGTTACATCAAAGCAAGCACAAAGAGTAAGCCAGAATGGGGAAACAAAGAAACACAACCCAACTAAAAGAATAGAAGAAACATTCTGAATCAGTGGAACTAGAGGAAATAGAAGCAAACAACCTATCGGAGACAGAGTACAGAACACTGATTATTAGAATGTTCAAGGACATTGATGAGAATATAAAGAAGGATAGAGAAAACATGAAAAGCAACAAGCTAGAACTTAAGCTACATAATTACTGAATTAAATAACAAACACGAAGGAATTACCAGCAGATTGGATGAAGCATGGGATCGAATCAGCAACTCAGAAGACAAGATTGCAGAGATCATCCAAGCGGAACAATAAAAAGAAAAAACAATGAAAAACACTGAAAATAGTTTAAGAGAGCTGGGCGACAACACCAAGCGAAAGAACATGAATATCATAGGAATACCAGAAGGAGAAGAGAGAAAGCAAGGGATCGAGAACATATTTGAAGTAATAATGTCTGAAAACTTCCCAAACCTGGCAAAAGACATTGAAATACAAGCCCAGAAGGTGGAAAAGTGTTCCAACCAAGATGATCCCAAAAAGGCCCACACCAGCACACATTATAGTGAAAATGACAAGGGTTAAGGACAAACACAGAATCCTAAAAGCAGCAAAGGAAAGGTTGCAAGTTACTTATAAGGGCACACTCAGAAGATTATCAACCGACTTTTCTAAAGAAACTTTGCAGGCCAGGAGGGAGTGGCAGGAGGTTTTCAAACTGATGAAAAACAAAGGCCTACAACCTAGATTGCTTTATCTAGCAAGGTTATCATTTAAAATTGAAGGAGAGATGAAGAGCTTCCCAGAAAAGTATAAGCTAAAGGAATTCATTACCACCAAGCCAGCATTACAGGAAATGTTAAAAGGGCTTCTTCAAGCAGAAGAGAAAAACAACCTAACTAAGGAAGACCAGGAACACAAATAACAAAATGGCAATAATTATGCACTTATCAATAGTCACATTAAATGTAAATGGAGTAAATGCTCCAATCAAAATATATAGGGTGGCTAAATGCATAAGAAGGAAGACCCCTGCATATGCTGTATACAAGAGACACACCTCAGACCAAAAGACACATACAGGCTTAAAGTAAAGGGATGGAGTGAAATATTTCATTCAAATGGAACTGAGAGAAAAGCTGGAGTAGCGATACTTATATTAGATAATATGGACTTTAAATTGAAGAATATAATAAAGGACAAAGAAGGACACTTCATAATAATAAAGGGATTGATCCAACAAGAGAACATAACTCTAGTAAACATCTATGCACCTAATATAGGAGCTCCTAAATATATAAAACAGATATTGACAGACATAAAGACGGAGATCAACAGTAACACTATCATAGTGGGGACTTCAACACCCTACCATCACCAATGGACAAATCCTCTAGACAGAAAAGCAATGTGAAAACAGTGACCTTAAATGACACATTAGACCAGCTAGATTTCACATATATCTTCAGAGCATTTCACCCCAAAGCTATAGAATATACATTCTTCTCAAGTGCACATGGAACACTTTCCAAGATAGACCACATGTTAGGCCACAAAACAAGTCTCAATAAATTTAAGAAGACTGAAATCATTTCAAGTGTCTGCTCTGACCACAATGCTATGAAAATAGAAATCAATTATAAGAAGAACCCCGGAAAGCTGTCAAATAAGTGGAGGCTGAATAACGTGCTACTAAATAGCGAGTGGGTCACAAAAGAGATCAAGGAGGAAATCAAAAGATACCTCGATACAAATGAAAGTGAAAACACCACGAACCAAAATCTCTGGGATGCAGCGAAAGCAGTCCTAAGACCGAAGTTCATACTAGTGCAGGCCTACCTAAAGAAGGAAGAGAAATCTCAAACCAACAGGTTATCCTTACACCTAAGGGAACTGGGAAAAGAACAGCAAAAGAAGCCCAAAGGGAGTACGAGGAAGGAGATAATAAAGACCAGAGAGGAAATAAACGATATAGAGAACAGAAAAACAATACAAAAGATCCATGCAAAAAAGAGCTGGTTTTTGAGAACATAAACAAAATTGACAAACCTCTAGCCAGGCTCATCAAAAAAAAACAAGAGAGAGGACTCAAATTAGTAAAATCAGGAATGAAAGAGGTGAGGTGACAACAGACACCACAGAAGTACAAAAAAATTTAAGAAATTACTATGAGCAACTATATGCCAACAAATCTGACAAACTGGAAGAAATGGATACTTTTCTAGAAGAATGTAACCTTCCAAAACTAACTCGAGAAGAAACGAAAAATCTGAATAGACTGATTACTACCCAGGAAATTGAATCAGTAATCGGCAAGCATCCAACAAATAAAAGCCCTGGACCAGATGGCTTCACAAGTGAATTTTACCAAACACTCAAAAAAGAACTATCACCTATTCTTCTCAAACTATTTCAAAAAATCCAGGAGGGAAGACTCCCAAATTCTTTCTATGAAGCCACTATCACCCTGATTCCAAAACTAGATGAAGACAGCACAAAAAAGGAAAACTATAGGCCAATATCCCTGATGAATACAGATGCAATAATTCTCAATAAAATATCAGCAAACAAAATTCAGCAATATATTAAGAAGATCATACATCATGATCAAGTGGGTTTCATTCCTAGTATGCAAGGCTGGTTCAACACTGTAAATCAATTAATGTGATACACCACATAAACAAAATGAAGAAAAATCACATGGTCATATCAATAGATGCAGAAAAAGCATTACACAAAATCCAGCAGCCATTTATGATAAGAACCCTTAGCAAAGTGGGAATAGGGGGATCATATCTCAACATAATAAATGCCATATATGATAAATCTACAGCTAATATCATACTCAATGGGTAAAAGCTAAAACCATTCCCCTTAAGATCAGGAACAAGACAAGGCTGTCCACTTTCTCCACTTTCATTCAACATAGTTCTGGAAGTTCTAGCCACAGCAATCAGACAACAAAAGAAATAAAAGTCATCCAAATAGGCAAGGAAGAAGTAAAATTGTCATTATATGCAGATTAACATGATACTATATAGAGAGCACCCCAAAAACTCCATTAAAAAAACACTATTGGAACTGATAGACAAATTCATTAAGGTAGCAGGATACAAAATCAATATTCAGAAATCAGTTGCATTTGCATATATCAATAATAAACTATCAGGAGAAATTAAGAAATCAGTCCTATTTACAATTGCTTCAAGAACTATAAAATACCTAGAAATAAATTTAACGAAAGAAGTAAAAGATCTGTACTCAGAAAATTATAAGACACTGAAGAAAGAAATAAAAGAAGACACAAATAAATGGAAACACCTACCATGCTCATGGATAGGAAGAATTAATATAGTTAAAATGTCCATACTGCCTAAAGCAATATATAGATTCAATGCAATTCCTATCAAACTACCAAGGGCATTTTTCACAGAAATAGAAAATATAAGCCTAAAATTTATATGGAACCATAAAAGACTCCTAATAGCCTCAACAATCCTGAGAAATAAGAGCAAAGTCGGGGATATCATGCTACCAGACATCAAAACATACTACAAGGCTACAGTAATTAAAACGGTATGGTACTGGCATAAAAACAGGCACATAGATCAGTGGAACAGGATAGAGAGCCCAGAAATAAATCCATGCATACACGGACAGTTAATCTATGACAATGGATGCAAGAATTTACAATGGGGTAAAGATAGTCTATTTAATAAATGGTGCTGGGAAAATGGGACTGACACATGCAAAAAAATGAAACTGGACCACCTCCTTACGCCATATACAAGAACAAACTCAAAATGGATTAAAGACTTAAATGTAAGACCTGAAACCATAAAACTCCTAGAAGTAAATATAGGGAGTAAATTTGCAGACATTACCCTAAGCATATTTTTACAGATATATCCCCACAGGCAAGAGAAGTAAAAGAAAAACTGAACATATGGGATTACATCAAACTTAAAAGTTTTTTCACAACAAAGGAAATCATCAATAAAACAAAAAGGCAGCCTACTGAATGGGAGAAGATATTTGCCAATGATATATCTGATAAGGGGTCAATATCCAAAATTTATAAAACACTCATGCAATTAACACCAAAAACCCAAACAATCCAATTAAAAAATGGGCAGAGGATATGAAGAGGCATTCCTCTAAAGAGGACATACAGATGGCCAACAGGCATATGAATAAATGTTCAACCTCACTGATCATTAGGGAAATGCCAATAAAAACCACAATGAGATAATACCTCACTCTGGTCAGAATGGCTATCACCAATAAATCAACAAACAAGTGTTGGCGGGGCTGTGGGGAAACAGGGACCCTGCTGCACTGTTGGTGGGATTGCAGATTGGTGCAGCCATTATGGAAATCAGTATGGAGGTATCTCAAAAAACTGGAAATGGAACTACTTTATGACCCAGCAATTCCACTTCTAGGTATTTATCCTGAAAAACCCAAGACACTAATTCGAAAAGGTATATGCACCCCTATGTTCATTGCAGTGCTATTTACAATAGCCAAGACTCGGAAACACTGGAAATGCCCAGTGGTAGACGACTGGATTAAGAAACTGTGGTACAGGGCCGGCCGAGTGGCACGGTGGTTAAGCACTGGCTTGGGAAACCAGCGGCCCCGGTTCTGGTCCCACATATGAGGGCCAGTGACACTGCCCTTCAAAAAAAAGAAGAGAAACTGTGGTACATTTACACAATGGAGTATTAAGCAATATGGATGGACCTAGAGAACATTATGCTAAGTGAAATATGTCAGTCAGAGAAAGACAAATACCATATGATATCACTTACATGTGGAATCTAAAGAACTGAATAAATGAGCAATGTAAACAGAAATAGTCTTAGAGACACAGAGGAAAAACTGATGATTGCTAGATGGGATGGGGGTGGGCATGAGGGAGAAGGGGAAGGGACGAGGCAACATAAACTGGTAACTACAATATTTCCGCAGGGATAGAAGAGACAGTTTAGGGAATATAATCAATAATTTTGTAAATATTTTTTAGAGTATCAGAAGGACTCATGTCTTGTTATGGAGACCACTTCATGGATGGTATAGAGGCCTGACAACTGTACTGTACATCTGAAGCTGCCACTGAATAATATCAGATGTTAACTATAATTTAACACATATATAGTCATGGGATGTAGAGTATATTGTGGGGATGGAGCCAATGGAATTGTAATAGATACATATAATATCAGGGGGGCAGTAGAGGGGAGAGGGGGAGTCACTTTGTAAGGGGTGAAAAGGATAACTATTGCATTGCTTTGTACATCTGTAACTAATTAAAAAAAAGTGATGACAGGAAATAACAAGGAAAGAAAAAGTGGGACTCTGGTTACTGAATTTCTATTAACCAGGTCAAGTTCCCGTGAGGCCAGCTCTTTTCCTTGTTCTTGGGGCTTCTTAGAGCTGTCCTTGTGTCCTTCCATAAATCTCCTTTTGTGCTTCAGCTAATATGAATATGCTTCTTTTCATGTTAAAACCTTTGGTCTGATATTTCCACTTCAATGTAGAATTCCACCTTGAGGAATAATTTTCTCAAGAAAATGGTTGCATAAATATACTAATAGATATGTATACTTGTATACAGAGGAGTTACAATATCAAAACCTGGGCAGAAATTTAAATGACAAGCTATATATGATTGGTTAAGTCAATCATGATTCATAATTTCTGATCCTATTCAACAGATATTTATTTCCCATCTCCTATGGGCATTGTTGCAGACACTAGGCTCAGCTGGGTACAAAACAAGGTCTCTGCCTTCATGGAGCCTACATCCTAGTGATATACGGTAGACAGCAACTGAAAAGCACATTGTTAAAAATATTAACGTTAGATAACATTTAAAGGACATTGAGTGGAAGAAGCATACAAATGAAAATTTCTAAAAATTATCAGTAGATATATATAATTACATATTTTAAAAATAAAAGGGACAGTGGGAGCAGACAAAGAAGAGGAAGGAGAAAATGGGAAAAGGGAAAGAAAGAGGTAGAAGATTTATCATCCTTCCTCCAAATTAAATTAACAATGAGGTAAACATTGTTATTGGGAGCTTAAGGGTAGTGTTTACTCTTCACACTTTCTTCACACTTTTATACTTGCCAAGTTTTCTACATGGAAAATATACGATTTTCATAGTAAGAAAACTACATGTATATATAGAGATATATACATATAACATATGGAGAAGAAAAAAGAAATATATATATATATATATATATATATATATATAAAGAGAGAGAGAGAGAGAGAGAGAGAGAGATTATAGAGATTTAGATATATTCATTACATACACATACACACACACATACACACATCCCGCAGCTCTTGGTGTTTCTTTAGGGCCTTTGCAATAATAGTGCAGTCTGAGCTGGAACCACAATCAACACAACTGTCTATGGGTGTTTTTAGCTCCACTACAATTCTTTTAAACCAGAACCTCTGAGGAGAGGCCCTGGAATTTGTATTCTAGGTCTCTCAGTGACTCTTAAGCACATCAAAGTAGGAGAACTACCGCATTTGAGGTTAATTATAAGGCTAAATTTTGGCCCTGATGATTTGTTCAGTCAACTACCTAAGTGGAATGGGTGACTTTTCTTATTAAGAAATCCTCTGAAGACTGTCTCTAGTGAAGCCAAGTTTAGGCAGACAGGGACTCTGGAGGGCAGGGAGGGCCAGGGACTCAAAGTAGCAGTTGCTGGTGGGGTTCGATCACATTCGAGTGGGTATACATATATTGTGTTGTTGGAAAAATCATGAAGCATTTTTGCAATGAAAAACAGAAAAAAATACAACATGACTTTACCAACAACCCAAAACTATGTACACATCCTGTAGATTTAGCTGAAGGAAAGAAGCTCGGTTAGCCAGGACAGATGCAATATGGGAGGAAGCTATCTGTGACCATCTTTAATAAAATTACTCAGGTGCAGCTGGCCGAGTGGCTCAGCTGGTTAAGAGCTCTCTCAAGAGTGAAAGCTGAGTTCTGAGCAATAGCAGTTCGATGCCCAGCCTGAGCTGAGCTGCCGCTGAGCTGCCAACAGGTGGTAGGATGGCTCAGCTAAAAAAAAAAAAAAAAAAAAAAAAAATTACTCATGCTCTGGCAAGAGATACAATGATTCACTTAGAAATTGGTTAATTATACAAAATGGTAGCTAATGAAATGAGGTCTCACAAATAGAAATTAAACCAGTTGCCTTCCACTGTGAATCCCAGAACCCTAGAGGTGGAACAGAACTTAGAAATTATCCAAACCTCTACCTCTGACTGACAAGAAAAGCAGTATTACTGAGGCATTACTCTGAGCTGCACAGTATTTACCTGCAGTGAAAGGAGATTACGGATAGGTTAGAGGATTACTATAACTACTGAACTAACTTCATGGCGCTTTCTAGGGTGCTATCTAGACACCTTAATAATGAAAACACTGAAGTAAATACCCAACCATCCACTAGCCTGCGTGCAGCAGCTGGAGACCTGCGTCTGTCTGGGAGGACATCCACGGCAGCCTGTCCCTGGTTCCTCCCCTTAGTTTGTCTTCTCTACACTCTAAAGGAGAATCTGGCCATGGAAAGATAAAGAAAATCTAGTACATGGATATATTTCTCTACCAATACCACATCGATAAAAGCCACTCCACTTTCTGTTGTTTGATACTGGCTCTGTGGACACAGATGGTAAAGTGTCTGGTGGCTGAGAAGTTATCCAACTTTCTCCTGAGGCTGATGATGCACTTCCATGAGCCTGCAAACTGCAGTCAAACCCATTCCCTTCCTTTCTCCTTGAAGCAAAATGTCCACAGAATCTGGGGTGTATTGTATTTCCACAATATAAAACATGACTTGGCCCCAAGTCCTTCCCTTCCTGGACCACAAGCTAAGGCTAGAAGATACCAATAACGATAAAAGACGAGATGGAAGCCATAGCCAGAAAATCTGGAAGTTCTTACTGAACTCTTCTTCTTACATTTATTTGCAAACTGCCAAGAAACACTGATTCCTGCTTATGAAAATAAGAGATAAAGAACAACTCTGGGTAAAGCTCTTCTGAGCTAACAGCACAGATATATGGAAAATTCATTTTTGAAATGGCAAGAAACAACCACAGAATTTTAGGTGGGGGGTGGAATATAGATTTCAAAAACAGCAAGTGTTTATCTTCCAGTTATACAAAACCACTGATGTAGTCAATACCAGTGGCTTGAGCTTTTCCAGATCTGATACTGTACATTCACAGGACTAGTTTAAAAAAAAAAAAAAAAAAGCTTTGAACTGATAAAAGTAGCTAGGTCTTGAGATCGGATGAAAAGTCAGAGCATTCTAGAAAAATGCCAGATTGCTTTGATCTTAGATTCCATCAAGATGACTACCAAATTTGGATAGAATCTTTGTAGTTGGATCACACAGCAGAAGTAGCATCTTAGATGAACTTGTCTGGAAAAAGGTCTACATTACCAAGGTCTGAGGAAGGTCTCTACAAAGCTGCATGTTGTAGGAGAGAGGGAAAATTTCCCCCTACACTTTTACTTCTTACTACTGGTCTAACAATTAAACTGACACAAGAGAGACTCAGGGAAAAAAACTGTCTATTTATACATAAGAAGTTCTCATAGAAATGGGATCTAAGAAGTGACCAAGGCAGGTTGTTTATATGCTTTCCTAGACAAAGAAACAATTATTTGTGAAGCTATGACAAAACAAAGCTGTTTTTGCTTAAGGTAGCAAATTAATGAAGAAGAAACTTGTTGATACAGCATTCTTAGCCTTGAATTCCCTAACTCTGGTGATAAGGATGCCTTCTATTCTCATGGTATAAGAAGATACTTTCACATGAGTGATTTAATTCCTGCTTTCAGGGGGAAAGGGCAGGGGTGATCAGAGTGTTCTTGCATCAGCTGTTTCTCAAGTTACGTTAATTCAAAACAATCAAATGACAAAGTGGCATCTTTTGGGGTGGCCTGCCATAAGCCCCATCGGTATCCAACTCCCTGCAGCCGGCCTCACTTTCCAACCCCCTCACCCACCACTTGTGCTGCACTCCAGCTCAGTGGCTCCCAACTTTTCCAAATATGCAGATACATTTTAAAGTTTAGTTGAACCTAATATGGCAGTAATTATATTTTAACATTAATTGGTTAAGAAAATACATACTACATCTAACAATTAAGTTTGTGAACTTGTTGCAACTATGTTGCTAACCTTTTTTGATATCAGAAAGATTATTCACTATGAATTTGTACCTGGACAAAAGTTAACCAAGTTTACTACTTGGAAATGTTGAAAAGGCTGCGTGAAAAAGTTAGACGACCTGAATTTTTCGCCAACAATTCATGGCTCTTCCCTCACGATAATGTACCAGCTCACATGGCACTGTCTGTGAGGGAGTTTTTAGGAGTAAACAAATAACTGTTTGTTTATTACTCACCTGATCTGGCCCCCAGTGACTTCTTTCTTTACCGGGAGATGAAGGAAATATTGAGAGGCAGACATCTTGATGACATTCAGGACATCAAGGGTAATACAATAACAGCTCTGATGGCCATTCCAGAAAAAGTTCCAACATTGCTTTGAAAGATGGACTAGGCACTGGCATTGGTGCATAGCTTCCCAAGGGGAGTACTTTGAAGGTGGCCATAGTGATATTCGGCAATGAGGTATGTAGCACTTTTTCTAGGATGAGTTCATGAACTTAATTGTCCAACCTCATATAAATTAAAACCATCAAGAAATTCACTGAGTTCCTATTTTATTAACCCTCAAAGCATCTGCATTCATTTAAAAATAGAGTCAATTCAAATTTATTATATTTGAGTTCTTGTGTGCTAGGCATTCTTCACAGAAGTTGAGATTCAAAGTCTGCCCTGGAAAACTTTCTGTCCTCTTTCCTTCTCTCCCTTCCTCCCCATGACCCCTTCCCTCTCTCTCAGAAGAGGTCTGAACAAAATGGTTACTTCTGACAGGGGAATTCTTATTCTATTTGGTTGAAGGAAAGAGGGAAGAGAGGGAGATGGAGGCAATTTTCCTTTAGTCTTTTGGGTTTTAATTTTTGACCGTATGAATGCATTAATGAATCACTCATGTACCTAAAAATAAAGGGAGGGAACTAAAGCAGTTGTGTGAGAGATGTTTAGGAAAATAAAAAAGTCCTTTGCAATTACATTAGGGCCTCCTAAGAATATGAGATACTACTCAACCACACACTCCATGCTGGGATTAGAAACCGGTTGCTCTACCCAGCTGTTTGTATGAGTGCAAATTAGCAAACTGACGATAATGCCCAGACTAGGACAGTCTTTCTCGTTCATCCCTGTAACCTCCATCAAGTACACAATGCCTGGCATATAGCCAACAATCAATTAAGTAATTACTGAATGATGACTCAGAAAATGGGTAACTGAAGACCTCGTATTGAATGCTGGACCATTTTTTCTTCCTTGGTGACTCCACACACTCTCTGAGTCTCCCCTCAAAGGATCACCTTCCTGTGTGTGTGTGTCTTTTGCTGACATCTAACTTACCCACAGTGCAGAACACAAATTTCAAATCCACACTTGGATGTGTTCTGTTGTTGGATACACCCACGTACACCGTCGTGCAGCTGAAGGCAGAGACATTTTCAGTACCCCCAAGAGACTACCTCAATATCACCTCCTTTTAGCCTTTTAATAACATCTTCATTTGTTTTTTTGTTTGTTTCTTTGTTTTCTGCGACTTTCAAAGTGAAAGAGGTTTTGAATAAGATAAAGGGTACATAAGCTGATTGTGTTTTAATTAGAGAGAGAAACATCTCTAATCTGGTAAAGCAATATAAACTAAAAAGTATGAGGAATCTAACAGTATTCCATCAGATGGACTATAACATTTAACACTGGACTAAAATGATGCTGCTGACATTTACTGTAAAGGGCATCACACATGTAAAAATGTATGAAAGATTTCTAATTGTAATACCTTTTTCTCAATAGTCAAATGCTTAAATAATTTTTTACATGTTTATTGACTATAAATAGAAGACACATTAAGGAAATATGCAGATGAGACACCATGTGCAACCTCAAAATTCTCATCTTAAAATTGTTCCATTTATGAAACTTGTTCAATCCATCACTTGAGAATGTTGGAAGGTAAAATAATTTGATAAATAGATTTTGGAAAGGACAAAATACCTCATACCTACTTTTACACTGGAATGATAACATGAGTGCTTCAAATACAATGTTTAACTAAGGTCCCTAAAGACTAGTTAAAACTTTAAGATAATAATGCTAACTTAATAAAACTCTAGTACAAACTGGGGCATCTCTAAAATCCACTCTCCATCTCACCCTGGGACAACTGCAAGAACATTCAAGTCTCATTTATAACATTGAAGAAGTTTGAAACACAAACATCTGTCTTATCAATGTAGAAGCCCAGAGAAATATCACACCATTAGCTCCTCAACACAGCTTGACAGACTCTGCTTGGCACAGAACACAAATACAAACAGCAGAAAGTTCTAAAGAATTCATGATTTTGCAAAACAGAGCATTTTTCAGATGGCTTAGTAAAGGAATACAGTAATGCCAGAACATCAAAACGAAAATAAGATTTCCAGATGACATCACTGATTGGTGTGGACACTTTATTTATATCAGAGTTTCTCAACCTCAACACCACTGACTCTTAGAACCAGAGCATTCTTTTTTATGGGAGGTTGTGCATCTTAGAGCTCTGCCTACTAGAAGCCAGCAGCACGCCCCCTACACACACACACACCACACACACACACACACCCCAGTCATGACAACCAAAAAACATCTCCAGGCATTTGAAATGTCCCCTAGATGATAAAACAGCCCTTGGTTGAGAACCACTGATTTATAATGATGACACAGATGATGATGACGATGATGAAGACAGCCAACAATAGCAGTAACAAGAATAAAACAACAATTTCCACCTGTTGGGAATTCTACATCCGAAGTTGTGCTGAGGACTTCATACATGCTTTATTCTGTAAAACAACCCTATCAGATAGGTACTAAAATTTCCTATATTTTATTGATAAAAGAACTAAGGTTCAGAAAAGTTAAATGCCCTATTCGAGATTCACAGTAAGTGGCTGACCAGGGGTTCAAATCTAGGTCCAACTTTTAAATCTGTAAGTTTAACCATGAGGACATATATTGCCATCTCCACACAGAGAATTATGAGAGTGCTCTTTGTACACAGCATCGGACTATTCCAAACATGTAAATGTATAATAGAACATGGTCCCAAGGATGTCACAGATGATGCCTAGGCATTTGCAGCAGGCACCACTGGACAGGGAACTCTCAGGTGGCTTCTATTAATAACAGATGCTCCTATGCTCATAGTTTGCAATAATCTTCAGAGCAACCTTTCAAGATTGATACCAATATTCCCATGTTACAGATAAGAAAACCGTGTCCGGAGAGATTGAGTAAATTATTTGAGGTCACATAATTGGCTTTCCTAATGGAGCCAAGGTTTAAAATGAGATGGCTCTGACAACTGAGCATAACTGAGCTTTGGACGCAATTTTATGGGTTGAGGAACAGTAACAATATAAACAGCCAACATACTATCCTCAGTAACTGACACACGTTAAATACCCCTGGGTCCCACTTTGTGGTGAGACCTTCATAAGACCAACAGAACTCCAGCCTCCTGCTCCCACCACCTCACAAATTGGGGACTGTTCCGGTTTCCTGTCACTCTGGGCTTATTCAGTCCTGAATGGGTCTTGGCTTTTAAATCTCATTTTAAGTAGAACCAGATTTTGGGGGAGGTGGGGGAGTGATTTCTCCCTTTACAAAAATATTAATTTCACAGCTGAAGCTCGTCTGGGACATGTGAAGTGTATGAACAATGTGGCTCATGGATGACCCAAAGGGGGAAAGGAAGGAAACGAAGGGAGATTTATGGTGGGAAAATGAGAGCAATACCCGGGGCGGGAATAAGCTCAAGTACAGATATTTAATCTGAGAGAAATATTTGGATATTGGGAATTCCAAAGGAGAACGGAGCCCATGATTATGGTCCAGAAGGGCCCATAGGCTGTTATTAAGAAATGCATTCATTGAAATACTATGCTACATACACACACACAAACACACACACACACACACACACACACACACACACACACACACACACACACACACCAGAGTGGTGTAAAAATACTGTTTGAGGTTTTACACAGCATTCCCATCACAGACAGTGATGATATGCTCTAATAGCTGGGATAATTGACCACGCTGGGACTCTCAGCTTCTTTCCAGAAACTTCAGCAGCTCAAACGTAGAAGATAAATTTAAATTTAAGGCCGTTAGGACACAGTAACAATTGTCACCATTTCTAAGGGGAGGTTAAATAAGTAGGTGAAAAAATTTCATATAAACCTTTACCAGGATCACAGAAATTCAGTTCTCAGGTGTCATCCATTTGAAGTTCCCTTACAATATGAAAACAGAGCTGATGCAAGTCAGACAACTGGAGGCAATAACAGTGGCAGAGAAGAGATATCCATAGGGTAGGAAGGAACAATTAAATTAAGGGTATTTCAGAAGCACTTTGCACGGGGATGTTCACTTCATTCTGCTCAATCCCACCATCCTGCAGAAATCCCAAACAATCAAACAAACCCATTCAGTTATGATGGAAGACCCAACTCAAGCTGACAATGGGACCCTCTCATCTGCTGTCCCAATCACATGCCCAGTTTGGGGCCCAAAAGCCAGGGAAGAGAGTAGCACAGAACAGGCTCAGAGGAAAAGTGGTACCCAGTTACCAAAGTATGGATGCAATGCAGAAAAATACATATGCACTGCACATTCAGGTCAGTCTTGTCAGGTACATAGGGGGATAATGGTGGATATTACATAATTCTGCTTTCTAGATAAGCTGTCAGTCTTTAAACTCACCTGGGTTCCTTTCCCCTCTACTGCCCTACTATACACCCCCATCTTGCATGACACCCCCAACTCTCCTTTCACTTTTTCTGTGTGCAGATGAGTCCCTACACACACCCTTCTCTATCATCTATCATTCTCTTTCATTTCAGTATCTCCTCTTTTCCTAAGAAACTTATGATTTCATCTCTGCCAGAACCATGAGTCAGTACATGACTTCATTCATCTAACGCTTCTACCAGCATAATCCTTACCTGTAATGTCACACGACTGGTAAAGTCATTTTAACTGGAAGGCATGCATGCTAATGGTGGGACTTCAGATACTGTGGCACTTTGGGGAGACCAGAAGGACCTTTCTTCCTAATGGCTTTGAAATAGTGCCATGGAGATAGTCTGCCTCTGAAGTCTAGCCAGCAGGAGGTCTCTCCTTTTATTCAGTCTCAATCCCATACACCTAAAAGGCCAATTAGTGTGCCAGTAATGCCTCTACTCAGACAAGTAATACTTCCAAAAGGTTATTGCAAGACAGACTGTTAAATGAAACATGAGTAATTCCATTAGAGTGTTGATTAGGAACTCAAGTCAGAAACTGCTCCAGACAAGAAACTAGTAACCACAACAAATGGAAAATGAACTCCAACTTGGCTCCCTGGAGAGCATCAAATAACTGATGGGTATTTTCCTTCTCTAATTTCCGAGGATCCAGCAAAGGTTCTATCTCTGTTGGTGACATTAAGGAGTTGGTTTCAGGGAAGGTGGCAGCAGCCCTCTGCTGGAGCTCTAGCATTCCCCCATCAACCCAATCTCAACATACGGCAAGGAGCAGACTTCTCCACTTCCATGAAATATGGGCAATGCAAGTTCAACTCCCGCTGCTCTGTTCCTTACACAACATATACATATATACACCCACATGTACGTTAGCACCCAATAATATGGTTAATCAAATTGCAGAATACCACAAATAACGTTATCACTGGAAGCACAGATTTGTCTCCTTAGGAATTTCTCCAAGAATTTGCTAAAGTTATTTTCTTACAGTGTACAGTCTGTTTTAAAGTCAGCCTCAGGAGCTATCTTCAGTTTCAATGTATGTCCTGCACAGTGGCTTTCTCAATGCACACCTCTGAAGGTGGTGACAAGATGCCCCATATTCCCAGGCACTTCAGATGAAACATAAACCTCGGACCTCCTGGCCTTCCGGTGACACACAGATCAGCCAGCCTGTGAGGGTCGTAAGTCTTCCTCACTTTGTGCCCTCCCTCCAGAGGAGTTAGATGCTGCCTTCACTGTGACCCCACAGGCCCCTGTACCTCTAATTCCCAGGTACATATGCTTGTTGTGATATCTGTCTTGTATGTGAAAATGGACTACAAATCACATGACTTGCCAAAAAAATAACAACTCACCATCTGCCAGGCTCTCATGACCCAGGCTCATAAGCACCACAGTCTGCTTTGCTCATTACAACTCAGCAACATGACTTCCATTCCTTCTTCCTGGAAAGATCTTTGCCCAATTCTTTCCATTCTTCCAGTCTCAACCCCAAGTATCTCCTGGTCAGAGAAGTCTTTTTCATGGTCTGAAAATAGTGGCATGGAAAACAGCCCTATTCCCTTCCCAAGTCCACTGATTCTCAACTACAGTAACCTATTTATGTCCTTTATGGCATCCATACTCCTTGTTATTTATTCTGTTTTTGTTCCTTGTATATGTGTTTAGGCTTTCTCCTCTTTCTCCTCCATGAGATTATATATTTCAGGAAGGCTCCAGGCAATATCCTTATTACCTTGTAAATAACTGGAACAGAGTAGGCACTTAATATATACTTGGGATAATTAATACACTGGGTTTAACAAAAGATTAAAAATTAATGAATAGCTACATATTGTCTTAGTCAGCTGTCCCTGTCATAAAGAAATACCATAGACCAGGTGTCCTAAACAGGAATTTATTTCTCTGGAGGCTAAGATGTCCAAGATTAAGGTGCTGACTGATTTACTTTCTGGTGAGAGCTCTTTTCCTGGCTTGCAGAAGGCTGCCTTCTCATTGCGTCCTCACATGGTAAAGATAGAGGGAGCTCTGGTTTCTCTTTCTCTTCTTATAAGGACACTAATCCCATCAAGGGGACCCCATGTTCAGGACCTCATTTAAAGCTAACTACCTCCCAAAGCACCCCCTCTCCAAATACCATCACTTTGGGGGTGAGAGCTTCACAATATGAATTTGGAGGAGACATAAACATTCAGTCCACATATGGACCAAAAAAGGAAAGCTTTTCTTCTCAACAGATAATTGATTTTTAGCTTCTGGAAACTTAACTACAGAAAATGTTCTACAATACCAAAGTATATATGCAGGAAAGAAGAAAGTTACCATACATACTGCATTATTTACCTCCATGCAGTTTCACAAAACCACCTTTGCATCTTCACCCCTTAATATTTGTTGAGCATCTATTGGTATAGTAACTTTCCCCTCAGTCTTACCAGTCAACCCCTACTGACACGACCAAACAATGAAGACTACATTTGCTAACATTTTCTGCTTAGAGTCTAGGATATTAGTGTCTAAATCCTGGGTTGCTTTTTTCATATTATATCATCATATCCATTATATCTTTTAGAATGTCTGCCAAGCCCAGAAACCAGCCCTCTTCCTGGGAAGTTTCCTGCCAGATCTCCATGGGGAGTCCACGGCAGCCATGTTTGGACTGGGACTCCAAGCTCCCTCATTGGTCAAAGGCAGTCACCTGACCCAAGCTTGGCAGTGCATAATCTCTTTCCAGGGAATGTGTACGGTGACTGAGAGCCAGCTCCTCAGTCTCTGTGGGTGGCTGGAACTGTAGGAACGAGGGGTTATTCGTGTTTTCTTCCATATGAAAGCTGCTCTGCAGAGAACGAAAACATGTATCAAAAACAAAAAAGCAGAAACAAGAGGGAGAGATAAAAATCCTGATGGTTTTTAAGGTTCAGATTCCAGTCTGTTCCCAAGTACCAGCTCGTTTCCAACCCTTAGAGGCATGAGATACCCCTGTATGATAAAGATTTCCCCCGTCTTTTTCCTCTTTTACTTAAGCTAGCTTCATTGCTAGCAAGTTCATTTTAACCTAAAATGTATGTTCTAATTTCGTGAGAATATGAAAGTCTTTTGTATATTTACATGCGCATGCTTGTACACACACACACACACACACACACACTCACTCACTCACACACACAGAGTTTTTAATATAAACACAAAACTATTTCTTTTTGTGAAAACTCCCACAGAAATACTGGAGGAGGGGAAGTATCTCATGATCTCTGAGTTAATCCAGGCTGAAATTCATCTGTGTATCTCTGTAACTCAAAGCCAAGCTATCTAAAGAGGTTTGGGGAAACATGTTTTCCTAGACAAATGATAAATAATTTTTTTAAGTTCAGGGGGAATATAGTAATGTACCACCAAGCTGGCCAATCTTATCTGACTCAGCATTGGTACAATATAAACATTAGCACAGAATGGATGTTCCAGGAATATAAATGCTGTTACTGTTGCTATTATTACCATTTACCTGCTCTTGACCAAGTGTGTCCCAGTAAGGCTGGCAAGGTGGGGTACAATTGCTGTGACCCTAAATCCACAAAAACATCTTCTCTGAGTGAAGGTTGAATAAAATTACAATTAATAATGACACTTGCCAGTCTATGTTCCAAAACAATTTTAGATGATATAAAATTATTGACACAAAATGGCTGGTTAAAATCGGTCTACATTTTTTAAAAGAAAAAAATATAAATTTATATGTATTAAAGAGACAAATTACAAAGTCACAATGGGATTTGACGAAATGAAAGCATCTTTGTTCTTCTGAAAGAATCCAGGAGTGAGAGGTGAGCATGGCATTTGGGGAATGCTTTCCAAGCTATTCTCTCTTTATTTCACCAAGCCTCACACCCTGATTCTTCTCCACTCTTTCATGGATCCAACATGAGCTGTGTGAGCCATGTAACAGCTGAGTATCCTTTATCGTTCACTACCTACCTGCCCCAAGAAATACCACAGCAAAGCATGACTACCTTCAAACAAAAACTGAAAGAAGGCAATATGGGAGAATAGGAGAGGAAAAAAAAATAGGGAAAAGGAAGGTGATAGGATTTCAACATCACCTTCACTAGCAATCAAACAAATTAAATGGAAACAATGTTGGGCCAACTGAGTGGGGCAGTGGTTGAGTGGTTGAGAGCTGGCTTGGGAAACCAGTGGCCCAGATTCGGATCCCACATGTGAGGGCCAGTGACACTGCCCTCTTAAAAATAAATAAATAAATAAATGGAAACAATGAAATTCTGTTTGGGTCCTATCAAACAGACAGTTATTCTGATAAAATACATACTACATACTGATAACGAGGATGCAGCAAAAGAACAGTCTCTGACTTGACCAGTGGAAGGGTGACTTGTTTTAACCTTTCTGGTGCCCTTCTTTAAATATACATCCTCTTTCACCCAGCAATTCCACTTCTAGGAATTTACTCTACAAAAATAATCAGAAAGATGCAGAGTGCTTAGGGAGCACAAGTATTCCAAACAATGAAGGCCACAAAATAATCCTCAGGAAGAAAATGGCAGCAATCTAATGGTCCCATAAAGGTGGAGTGGTTCCCAGAAATATACACATGTATTTAGGTCCAGGGTTCTTCACAATGTGTTCTGAAAAGCTCAAAGAGTTGCTAATGTAGCTACAGGTCCCTTGCAGCAGTGACTGGGAAATTCCAGTGGGTGGTTCTCTTCCCCATTCATCCCAGATTTAATCTGTATGACACACTAGGCATCCTAAAATTATGTGTAATGAAAATTTGCTTCTACTACTTAAGAAACAAAACATGGTTGGATACTAAGGACTATTATGCAACTCTCATGAATCACACAATATAAAGATATATACAGACTAAAAAGGGCAGTTAGCTCCCCAAGCCTGGTTCTTTAGAACCCATTAGTAATGGCACAGATTTTCCTGACATACATCAGGGTTTTCATCCTAAATAAACTCTTAAATATGGTGTAACCTTCTTCTAATTTCATCTGCATAGGGCAATAATGATAAAAATCTCTTCCTTCATATGGTGATGAAACTTAATTAAGATGCTGCATGTGAAAGCTTTTACCTTAATGTCTGGTTCACAAGACTCCATAATGGAAGCTCTTTTGATATATATCGGCCTAAAGCTTAGAATTTCACATTTATCCAGTATTTATCCCTCACTTCCCATTGATGTAGCAATTGAAACCATCATCAGCTCAGACATCCTAGAAGACATCCATGAAACCAAGTGTTTTATATAGTCAAAAATTACTTCTCTTGCCCAAAGGACTCCAGTCTTTGAACTGTACAGACTTTTTGTTGTTTTGTTTTGTTTTTGTAGCTAAGGAAGCACGCACTTCATTCCTTAAGCAACTGTATATTCTCATTAACAACCCAACAGGTCACTTTCCCCATAACCACAGGACTGCTCAGAGATCATCACAGAATGTTACAGAAGCCTTTATGGAGAAAAGTATGGCTGGTTTATTTTTATGTCTTTGAGAAACGGTGATAATTCAGATTTAATTTCTACAGTAATTTGATGTGATCGTTTTAAAACACAAATATAAAATGGTGCGTTTTTATAACCAGTTGCTAAGAGTCTTGGCATCTTAATAGCCAGCTTATGAAAACATACCTTTTGGAAGAAAATACTAATGTCTATAGAGAGGAAAAGGATGGATGAAGCTCATAAAATTTAACTACATTTTAGTTGTGACTTGGGAAAGCTGCAAGATCATCCATTTGGGGAAATCACTCCATAGGTCTGCTGACATTTTGCTAAGTCCTACCTCATATAGTTCCCAGCCAAAGGCTGCCATGAGAGCCCCTTGTCTAAAGGGTTAAATGAGCCAACAGTGAACAGTAGAGTTGATTTCTGCCCCTCCTTCACAACCTCTGCGTCCAACCTCATGGAGGTCTCAATGATTCCAGGAATGGGCAAGGAATTTGTCTTCAAAGTCTGACAAGACCGGGCCCAGTGGGTTGGAAATCAGATGGTCTTGCCCAATCCAGGCCAGGGCCAGGAACGGGTGGTTGGTTGGAGGTACTACCAGCCCGGTCATCTCTCAAGAAAGAACACCTGCTAAAAGCATTCAAATTCAGTCCTGCTTTGCAATTTTACCACATTATCCAAGAAAGCAGAGCCGGCAACTTGTGTTACATATAACAGACTACAGAAGCCTTCCTGCCCCAAATATCTCCCCACTCATTTGATAATGGTGCTTAAATCCCCACCTTGATTTGCCATTGGATATAGTAAGGAGAGTATGTAAAACGTCCCTGACAGAGGGAAAAATCCATGAAGGCAAATCATGTAGTATTATGTTAACAACAATTTTTACTATAACATTATATTATGAAATATATTTTAATATATTTTAAAAATTGTATTTTATAGATAAAATATATTTAATTGTAAAATTGTTTAATATTTATTAAGGGCTAATGTGCCACAGACTGTCACACCTGTTTTATATACCTTATCTTAATTAATCTTCACATGTTTTGTGGCAAGTACTATTATTATCTACATTTTACACATGAAGTAACAAAAACTCAGATTAAGTAACTGGCTAAAAGTCATTCAGTGAGCTCACTCAAGAGTGCGAGCTGAACGCTGAGCAACAGCAGTTCGATGCTCAGCCTGAACTGGGCTGCGGCTGAGCTGCCAATAGGTGGCAGATGGCTCAGCTAAAAAAAAAAAAAAAAAGAAAGAAAAGTCACTCAGTTAGTAAGGGGCAGTACCCTGGTTCACCTGACTCCCATGGCTGAGCCCTAACATTATGTTATACTTTCTTTCTCTAAGCAGATTCTAAAGGAGTTTGGTCACAGGAAGACAAGTTCAAGGGAAACTGATCTGTACATTAAAAAATAAAATGTTATTATCTAGAATGCCAGTGCCAAATGTTAGCAGCTGACTGGAACTTTTTTAAATGTTGGTGCCTGGGCTTCACCCCTAACCCACACACCTGTCCCCCCACACACACAGCCCCTCTACCATTCTGATTCCAATTGGTTTGAGCACAGTAATTTTTAAACACTCCCCTGGTGATTTTTATGTAGAGCCAATTTAGAAATCATCACTTGCAAGAATTTGGTACAGAACTTAAACGTTACTAGAAGAAGCTAAGTGACAGAATGGGGTTTTGGAAATCTCTGGAGCAACACAATCCAAAAAAACCTCCCTCAGTGATGAAAATATTCTATAATCTGCACTGTTCAAAATGGCAGTCACTAGCTACAATGGCTAGTGTGACAGAGGCACTGAACTTTAAATTTTACTTAATTTAAATAGCCATATAAGAAGAGTGGCTATTTTACTGGACAAATCTGCCTCAGCTTCATTGGTTTGAAATTGGTGTGGAGGGACACTGACTATAAGCAAAGAGGCAAAGCAGATGAGCTCTTACTGTTCAAATCAGTTATTTGACAGGACCAATTATCCAAAATGGACCTTTGGTAACAATTCAGATGCTCTGAGTAGCTAATAGGAAAAAAGGTGATTAATACCATTGAAAATATGTCAAATGTGTTCAGCCAAATATGTTTTGAGGACACCATCTTCATGGCCATTCTTGATTTGCTCTGTATAAAGCAAGTACCAACTGCTGGCCCTGGCCATCATACCTACCACGTCATAATGATAATGAAGAAATGAAGTGAATTAAGGATATGAGAAATTGTGCATCTTCCTATTTTGGTACCTACTCCAATGTTTTAAATATATAGTCAATGGATTAATAACTTGATAGAGCAATTATGAATACATTTATCCAATATCTTGACTATTGTAGCTAATCATACTTGAAGAATATGAGGGCTCAGATATAAGTTACAGTCTAGAAAAATTCCCAATACATCTCACTTTTATTTTAAGAAGAATTTTTTACATTCTTGGGTATTACATTTTGCATGCCAAGCTAATCTGGGCTACAAGACCACATGTCAGTGGACTAACTCCAGAGACATGATTATTTCCCTAAATTTTGCCATAAAATGATATGCTTTTTTAAGAGTCTCAGATTTATTGAATTTTACATCAGATGTTGACTTATTTCATATCTGAATTTAATTTAGAAATGCCTTGCAATAAATTATGCATAGCTAATTATATATGAGAATGCCTCCATAATTTAAAATGATTTATTATATTCTGAATTTAAAATGATTTATTATATTCTGAATAGCACTTTCAAAAAGAAAATATCATCTGCAGTGCTATATTTACCTTACAATGCAATCATGCTAAAATCTGGGCATGGTACCCATCTCAAACCAAACAAGGGCATCATCTGGTAAGTGAAATTGGAGATAAAAACAAAAAAAATTACTAATACACTTCTTATTAACTCAACAATATACTTGAACTTCCTCCCATTTTCCAAAATGAAGCTGGGTTAACCACTGAGTAGCTATTAGAAAATAGTGAGGAAGGGTGATCAAGGACCCTATATATGTGTCACATGTGCTCAGCCCATCGGTTGCTCTGAGGACACGGCTCTGCTGGACCACGCCTGTTCTACCCTACATCATCTAAGTAACAATTACTGCTCTGGCCTTGGTAAGAACCTCTTTTATGACAGTATTGAAAAGGAAGCATTTGCCTGTGTTTTTAAGCTAATGACATAGCAAATGTATTAGAACAAGATACAATGGTCTAATAAAAGAGAAAAGCAAATCCTAAAAGAAACTTGGACTGTGATAATGGCCTGAAACAGTCATTTCCAATGCAAGAGACCATATCTCCTCATTGTTCCTCTCTGTTTACATAGCGTAAGCCAAAACACAAAACCTATTAACTAACTGCAGTCAAAGAACAACTAAGTGAAAGTCTCTCTCCCTGTCTGTCTGTCTGTCTGTCTCTCTCTCTCTCCTTTTCTAAATCAAATAAAAAAAATGAGTAATTTTTTTAAAAACAATGCCCTGGTATAGAAAATGTTGGTTAATGTATCCTCCATGGGTTCTCTTATACATTTTTCTACCAAAGAATTTACTGCATTATTTTATAGTTAGTTTGTACATCTATCTCTAACATTTAATTCAACAGATATTTATTGAGGGTCCATTTGCCAAGCACCATACCAAATGTTGGAGATCTGACAATGAACTTGGTAAGTTTCGTGGTCTGATAGGACAATACACAGACTTATGGCTGAATAAAGGCTGATAAATGCTATAAAGGGAGTAAGTACAGGGTGCAGTCAGAACATACAGTGGAGGGTCCAGCCAGGATGTGGGAGTAAGGAACGGCCTTCCGGAAGATGTGACCCAAAGTATGAATCCAAGTTGGCCAACAGTAGCAACAGAGGAGCTGAGGATGAGGAAAGTCAAGCACATCACTGGCCTAGGAAATGGCCTGTACAGCAGCTTGGCAGTGGGCTCAGCACTGAATGGACCAGTGGGCAATGTTCAGGAAGCTTGAGTGGAGAGCATGGGTTCAAGAGGAGGCCAAAAACCCAGCAGAGGAATCACTGAGGGTCTTGTACATCCTGTTAAGGTCTCTTTACCTTTATTCTGACAGCACGGCAGGACCAGAATTGAGTTTAAGGACAATTGTTCTGTCAGCTTGGAGAGGAGGTTGGAGTGTGGAGGAAGCCAGAAGGCAGAAGCCTCCTGCAGGCTGTCTCCCAGAATGCAGTCTAATAGGCTCAAAGCAACATCAGTAAGGTTGATTCAACTTAATTCAAGCTGGAAAACATTACCCGTTTACCAATTCACTCAAAAAATATTTCTATCTTTCTTTACTAACAATGCATCTGCTCCCAAACAAGAGAATTTGGAATTTGAGATATTTATAATTACTAACTAGCTTGCCCCGAAATTTTATGCATTCTGCCTCCTTCCCATCACCCTCACATTTGTCATCCTGATGATCAATGGACACAGTTGCATAGTGGCAGGTCAGAATTAGAGATCCCCTGAACAGAGTTAATTCATTTTTTTTACAATGTCGATTCCCTCAATGTGATAAAGTCCACTCCAGCATTACAACAATAAAAAGCAAAGTTGAGGAATAAAGGCAGCTTGGGTATCCATTCAGAAATTGTGGAGCAGAATTATGTACCTTAAGCATATGCATTGTACACGCACAGGGATATAGTTCAAGAAGCTGCACTGCTCTAGGTATCATGCCAGCGATTTATTAATCAGTCAATTAACCTTTATACAGATTTACCGGAATGTCTAAGTCAGCACGCAAATAGAAACAAATCTTTACTGTTGCACAACCAAGTATTTCAAAGTGGAAAAAAGAAATCACCACACTTGAAGGTAGTGTTTTTTACTGAGCAATATTTTTTTCTGCCTTTCAGTTTGCACTGCATAAAATTAACATTTTCTGGGAAATCTCCATAGATGAGTCCCTGATGCTTATGCCACAAATGGGAACAATTTTAGAAGCTTGTTCAATAACATCTGAGATTTCTCCAGGATTTTCTTGCTATTTACAGCCAATCTGTAAGGATCACATCCCATCTCGTTACATCAGTAATGTCATTGTCCATGTCAAGGGTTTGATGGGTAGAATGGGTAGTAACAGGGTAGTGATCTCTTTTCTTTAAGTCAAGAGTACGGCTTCCACTCTAATTTAGAAACATCTTCATCAGGGGTCCTTAATCTTTGGGGGTCAGGAGTCTATGCGGTCATGCCTCCCTAGAATCACAAAATCCTGAATGCAATTTCTGAAGCCCACACATGGACCCCCAAAGGCATCTAGATCAGCTAGGATTCTTTGGGTTCCAAAATAGGAAATCTAAGTCAAACTAACTCAAGTCACCCCATCCCCAGGGATTTCACTGTCTTATACAAATAACATAACAAACATGTTATATAATAACATGGCACAACTTGAGTCAAGAGGTACAGTTTGCATCATCAAGACTGTCTTTCTTTCATCGCTGTGGGTTTCACTCTCAGGATCTATGTGGTAGCACCATAGAGCGCGATGCTCCAGGCCAACAACATCTCAGGCTCAAGTCTAAAAAAATGGAGACAACACCTTTCTTCCTACTGCATCAACAAAACTCACAGTACTAGCTCTAATTGTTTCTGACTGGGTCACACACCCACTTCTGAATCGATCACTACAGCCAAGGAGATGTGTCTCTCTGCCCAGTCTGTGCCACATGCCCACCCCAGGAGCTGGGAGTCAAATCAGGAAGGGGCAGTGGTGGCTCAATGTAAATCGAAGAAGTTTTTGCTAGAATACAGGGAAGTGGGTGCTGGTTATAAACTCTTGATGTACACATTGAAAGTAAGTAGTCTAAGCTTTTGCGTCAAAATCTTAGAATCAGGGATATCCCAGAACCCCAGGAAACACACACTGTAATCTAGACCAGCAGTTCTCAAAGTGTGGACAGGGCCCCTTGGAGACCTGAGACCTGTGGACTCGCTAGGACGGGGTCATCCCCTGCACGGCCTCCGGCACTGAGAGCTCCTGTACTTTGGCCACAGTGTGTATGTTTATATGACAGGTGTCCTCCACCCCTAGACTATAAGGACCATACAGGCAACATCCATGTTGGTACCGCTCCCCACTGTTTACCCCACACCAACCTTCTCAGAGGTAAAAGATGGTATATATTATAAGGCCTGATTCTTTTTTTTTTTTTTTTTTTTTTTAAGATTTTATTGGGGAATTGGCGGAGGGGAACAGCGTTTGGGGAATTGGGGAAGGGGAACAGACAAGTTGCTGTCTTTTTGTTCTTCAGTTTAGTTGTGGAGGATGTTGCTTCACTGTTGGTATCGTCACTGCGCTCTTCCCGGATGAGGCAGATCGGTCGCTGGCCTCTGGATGTCGCTCACCGCAGCTATTGGCAGCTCATGCTTGGCTGTCAGCCGCTCACGCTGGCTGCGGGCCACTCACTGTAGCCCATGGCAGCCCACTGCAGCAGGGACTGCAGCCCACACCATCACCGGGGCTCGCACAGCCCAGCTCCAGGTGGAGCTGTTGTTAGCTGTAGAGGGCAGTGTCACTGGCCCTCATGTGGGATCCGAACTGGGGCCGCTGGCATCCCAAAACCAGCGCCCAACCAATGCGCCACTCGGCCGGCCCTAAGGCCTGATTCTTATCCACCAACATGGAGTTCAAATAGTTATCACTATTTGTTCCATTTCCACAACGAATGGAAATATTCACAACCTACAGTAAATGCCAACCAAAAGAAACAACATAATCATAAAACAGTCATTAACTAACAGGCAATCAAAGGGCTTTCTTAGTGCCTCCGTAACTTAGCATATTCAGATTGGGACAAAACCTAAGAAAAGCAGCTAAGACCCAACAGAGGAGCGAGTTGATGGTGTATAACGACAAGGAGACTCTAACCCTAACAAGGCCCACTCCAGGGTAGAGACAATGGCTCAGGCAAGCTAATAAACCCTGAGACAATTAGGCTTTTCCAGAATTCCATTTTTCAGTTGAAGGTGAATATCTCAACATGACCAAATCACTCCATTTCTCATTCTCACAAAGAAGGAAGATAGCAAGTGTCTATATGCACCTACCGACTTGAAATACAGAGAGCATATAAACTGACATCACAGAGATGGGATCAGCTAATCCAAACCATGGGAAACTACAGGACAAACAACCCAGTTTCTTCAAAAACAAACTGCAGAGAGAGGGAGTTGGGCGAGCAGGGTGAATGGAGAAGGAACTGATCAGATTAAAAAAAAAAAAAAACTAAAGGACAATCACAAAATGTAGACGTTCTTTAGATCTTTATTCAATCAAAGAGAACAAATATTTTATGACATTTGATAATTAGTAATTAGAACATTGACTGGATATTTGATGGCTAAGGTATTACAGTTCATTTTTTAACTTTAAATTTTTAAAATTACTTTTTAAAAATCCCTCTTTATTAGAAGTACATATTGAAATATATATGAAGTGAGATAATGTCTACATATAGCTTCAAAGTAAAATAGGACAGAGGACAAGATCGAGGAGAGCTTTTAGTGGCAGACAGTGAGAGGGGTTCATTATGTTATCCTATCTACTCTTTTTATGTTCCATTTCATTTTCTGGAGACAAGAAGTAAAATGGGCTCCACAAAAGCAGGGGTCTTAGCCATCATGTTCTCTGTTATAGTCCCAGTCCCCAGCACAGTTCCTGACAAAGAAGGGGCTCAATAAATATTTGTTAAATGAAGGAGGAGGTATTCCCACTAGTTGATATTATTCATTTAGTTCATTTTATTCATTTCAGTAGTCCAGGGATAGTGGCAGTTATACGGAGGGCCATACAGCTAAATTAAACCTTCTCTAGCCTGTTTCTACTGCCATATACCTTGCATCCACTGCTATTGTCAATAATATCTTTTCATTCTCCTCTCTGTCATGACTGTCACTCCTCCAGGTGGCTTCTTCTGCAGTACCAACAGCTTAGTACACAATGTCCATTATCATGGGAATGAAACAAAAGTGAGAAAAACCCCACCCAAAGCAATCAACAGACATATTTTTTGAACAGTGAATATTTGTTGAGCCTGTACTATATGCCAGAACTGATCTAGGTACTGATGATGCTTCATGGCATTTACATTTTAATGGACACACCTGGCATGTGCCTTCTCCAATTTCACCGTATGAGAGGCAGGAGTGCACACTGGGCTCTAGAATTTAAGGGGCCATGTATGAATCCTGATTTTGACACTTATCAGATGGTGGGACATTAGATGAGTTATTTAAACTCTCTTCACCTCAGTGTTTTCACTGGTAAAATGGAGAACATGTAAAAATTTATTTCCTACAGTTTCTAGAATTAAAAAAAGTGACTTTCATAATGCCTAGTACTAAATGATCAAAAAGTTACTGATTATTGTACCATTTTTTTCCCCTAAGAAAAGTTTAAGAATTAATTGTTTTAATAAAAATAGGATTAAAAGTTATCTGGCCAAGCCACCCATAACTACCCACCACCCTTGCAAATTTGGAACTTGACATGATTTTGGGAATCCCAGCCCTGCCTTTACCCTAAGCCCTCGGGGGATCTCGAAGGAGAGATGGAACCAACTGTCAGAGCTGCAGATGCCCAAATAGGGGATCTTGTTTGCACACCATATCTGGATTCCTTTCTAAGTCCTTGCTGTCCAAGAACATTTCCCAAGTTCCAAAGCAATATGTCTGATTGTGCTCTGGCTATAAGAGGTAAATGAACACATCCTGCTACAGGGATGGGGAAAAACAAGGGGCCCGGCAGTTCTAGATGTCCAAGATTAATTCCCAAACTTGGAGTTGTTAAAAAACATATGAATGGTGACAAAGACCTTACAAACATTGGAGGTACAAGCCAAATGGATGGCTGAAAAGGTTTTGCCTAAGGTTTATTATTTTCAAAAATAAATCTGCTCTTAGCTGACCAAACCTCTTTCCACCATTAATGGGTTCATGAACAAAGAAACGGACATGATAGCTCTCCATTTCCTCCTGAAAATGGCCACCTAAATAGCTTCCACATCTAATGAAGCATTTAGAGCTTAGGGTTTTTTAATCAGAAAGGCAATACTACTAGAAGCCATGTTTTTCCATCTTGTTTAATCAATAATTTAACCTCCTAGTAATTTATAGGAAACATCTGCTTGCTGAAAAATGCCATGTTTCTTTCCATCTTAACCTCTAGTTCCCATACACGAAAACACCCATGGGAATATTAAAACATATTTTAAGTTTAAATGAACACTATATATCTACAGATGCTCCCTGGGAGAAGCATGATCTGCATCCCTACCCATTGCCACCAAACATATACATGCTAACAGCAGAAGGTGAGGTAACAATGAAGTGAGGAGAGAGTAACATCTTCAAAATGCACAAGGATTCAGAAAATGCATTAATCATTTTTAAAGAGCATATTGGTTTAAGACATTTTAAAAGATTATCTTTGAAAATCGAAGCCAGTTAGTTTTGAAAAGCCTAAGAGAAGTAGTGAAAAGAGCTTGAGAGATTATCAATTAAACATGATGGCCAATGGTAGACACATTCTTTTTCACCCTAGCTGAGAGTGTTTCCGATCATGTTTAGAATCTGCCTAGCATTAAACGATACTTTCCTTAAAAAACTATCCTGAAAATCAATGTTTTAAAACTTCAACCTAAGCAATGGGGTGCTGAAGCTGGTTTATACTGGCTCACAGAATAGCATCTCTTCCCAACTCCATGTCCAGTGATTTCATACTGGGAACAGGAAATCAGCCATGATGGATGAAAATCAACAAGTGCTTCAAATCAGGGCTCTTTTCCCCGGAGAACCACTTGTTAAATTCTTACCAGCACACTTACTGAAGCTAAATGTCCATCAAAAAGGGACTTTTTAAAAATAAATTATGGCACAATTATACAATGGACTTCTAAAACACTTCAAAATATAATACAGAACTACATACTTATCAATGAGGAAAGACACCCACAGTATTTCAAAGTTAAAATTATATATATATTTTTAAATTTTGTGTGTGTGTGTGTGTGTGTGTGTGTGTGTGTGTGTGTGTGTGTGTGTATTCACATATAGGTATTTTATATGTATGATCCCATAGTAATTTTAGTAATACACACACACATACAGAAAGAAATCTAAAAAAATATACATCAAAATGGTTAAAACACATTATCCATGAGTGGTAGGATTTTGAGTGACTTCTAGCTTCCTCATCTTACTTTTGTGAATATTCAAGTTTTTGGAATGAATAACTATGATTTCATAATGGATAAGACAGCACAACTTAAATAAAAACATGGTAATATTATTATAGTAGCAATAGGTATAGGCATTTCAATGCTAGCATTATGAACTACTTACGTATGAATATGACTGGGGTAAGAAGTAGAAAGGGGTATTTTTTTTTTTTTTAAGATTTTTTTATTGGGGAATTGGGGGAGGGAACAGCGGTAGGGAATTGGGGAAGGGGAACAGACACGTTGTTGTCCTTTCGTTCTTCAGTCTAGTTGTGGAGGACATTGCTTCACTGGCCCATGTTGGTATCATCATTGCGCTCTTCTCAGATGAAGCAGATTGGTCGCCGGCCTCTGGACCGCCGTTCACAGAAGCTCTGGGCAGCTCACGCTGGCTGCCAGCCACTCACACTTGCTGCCGGCCACTCACTGTAGCCTATGGCAGCCCACTGTAGCAGGGGCTGCAGCTATGCTGTCCTGGGGACTCACAGCAGCCCAGCTCCAGGTGGAGCTGTTGTTCACCATCTTAGCTGTAGAGGACAGTGTCACTGGCCCTCATATGTGGGATCCGAACCAGGGCCGCTGGTGTCCCAAGTCAGCTCTTAAACAACGCGCCACTCAGCCAGCGCAAAAGGGGTATTATTTTTTAAATGTACTCAGATGGGTTAGACATCAGACTTCCGTGTAACATATGAAAAGTTGTTTTTGCCTAAAAGAGCCTTCATCTGTTTCTGGGCTAATTAAAAATGGCCACTCAGTCTCATAAAACTTTGGAAAAAAATTAATAGATAATTGAGAAAAAACATTTTTCTTACTGGCCTTTCCTATCATTTCATACACTGGTCAACATCATTCGAGACTTGGTACATTTTGTGCCCAGCTCAGAAGACCAGACCAACTTGACATCTATCACTGCAGATTTTTTTCTTTTTTAATTCTCTCTCTCTAATTACACTAAGGGCATTATATTGAGACATCGACAGTTTGCTAATAGGATGCTCTAACAATCTGATCCCAGAATCTCTGCTGTAGGTTTTGAAGACAGGACAAATGACCAACTTCACATTTCAAATATAAGCTTTTTCCCAACACTTTTTAAACATATTACTAACAATAACATTAGTGAGAGAAATAAGAAAGGCTTTAAAAATAAATAAGGGGAAGTTAATCCATCCTGTTGTACTACCCTTAACAACATTCTTTAGTTTCATCTCACATTACCTGACTTGCTCTAATCTGATAGGTATTTGTAACACCACCCACTGCATCCTACTCCATAGCAAGGGTTCCTACTCTCAAGGAGGTCCAGGTTCCATAATCCAGGGTAATCACCTGGTTTAAAAGTATTTAAAATAAAGATTTGCTTATTCCCATTCAAATTTCTTAGATTTGCCTTACTTTTCATGACTTTAACAGTTTTGAAGAGTACTGGTCAGGTATTTTGTAAAATGACCCTCAATTTGGATTTGTCTGGTGTTTTTCTCATGATTAAACTAGTCAGTTTTGTTACATTTTGGAACAAATAACAAAGAATGAGATGTCCTTCTCATCGTATCACATTAGGGGTTCATGCTGTCAACATGGCTCATCACTGATGATATTGATCTTGATCGCTTAGTGAAGGTTGTGTCTGCCAGGTTTTTCCAGTGTAAAGTCGCTATTTATCATTCCCCAGGCTCTAATCTTTGAAAGCGAGTTGCTACATCCATGCAACTCTTCAGAAGAGGCAAATTAATCTCCCTCTTCTGGAACTTAAAGCACCAAACTAGTATTTAGAATTAACCTGTAAGGAAGGTTTGTCTCTTCTTCCCCATTTATTTATCTGTCCCATCATTTACTGTTATCATCATAGACTGGATGATATTTCATTTTATTCTTTGGGCTATATTCCAATACTGTCATTATTTATTTTGTTGCTATTTATATTTTCAGCCTGCAGTTTTTTTTAGATATTGAGATCCAGGATTTTCTCAACAGCTAAGTTAGATAGAAATAGTTCATTCATCTTAAATTTATATTTTCCTGGCTTCAACGGTGGTTTCATATTTCTAGGATCCTGAGATTAACTGTACAAATGCATGCCACTTCCAGGGCCACCACATGGCATAGCCCCAGGGGGTACTAATTACCAAAAAAAAAAAAATTAAAAATACGGATTTTTCTTTATACAATCCCAAGAAATTCAGTGTTAGTTATAGACCTAAATCTTCACCACTAATTACGGATAATTCTCCTTTTTTTCTCCCATATTCCATTCCTCTCCCTGATACAAGGGCAAAACAGCAGCATTCATAACCAAAAGCCTAAAAGATTTGTCAGACTTTAGAAAGTTAATGTTGAATTAGGAGGTAAGATAGCAAGCAGGAAAGAGATGAGAAAAGAAGTATTTCCATTTATTGGTCCCTTCACTATATGCCAGGCACGCTGTCAACAATATTATTTTTTTAAGTTTCTCAATGCTCAAAAGTCTCTGTAGGAGACAGTATTATCATCACAAATTTACTCAGAAAAATGAGATAATGCCATAGTCACACAGAGCTAATTGGTCAAATCATCCTGTTCCAAAGGCCCTTCTCTTAGAAACTCTATACTTTTCCGCCTCCAAGCAGCCCATGGTCTAAACTTTAACATGCCTTTGACCTAGGATGGTTGCATCAAGGGGGTCAAACACAGACGTGTTAGTTGCATTTACATTCCCTGTGCAACACACTAAATTTCTCATTCCCAAGGTATGCACTCTCGGCATGGAGGAAGTTGCTATGATTACTGAGTTAATTATTACAAGAGACTAATAAGCTTTCTCCCAAATCATTTCAGTGCTAGGAAGTACAGTTCTACTCACTTTTATGTAACATATAAATTATTTTCTCATCAAATCCTTCCAACTGCCTGCTGTACAACTTTGAAAAACATGAGTTATGTACACAAATAAGCAGCATCTCTGTATCTACCATTACGATGGTGAGACTTAAGTCCGTCCAAAAAGTCCCTGAGCACTTTCTTCCAGATAAACCCATACCACTCACTTGTACAAAGTGCATGTTCAACTCGAGTTGGTTTCATAATATATTAATTAGCATAGTTTCATTCTGCAGTGACAAGCCATCTGCTTTCTTGGCAGCACAGAAGAGAGAGATTTCAAGTCAGCTAAAAGGAGACCTGAGCCTGGGATGTTTCTATCTGCACAGTAAGCTGAAAGTTCTTGTCTAGTTCTACTTTTCACTATTAACTCAGCATATCTTAACAGACTTCTTCAACAGGTCGGAGGAGGGCCATTGATTCATCAGGTTCTGTCCCAGGCTGGGTAAACAGCAAGCATCAGCATCAGAGGCTAACTCTGGAGCTGAACTAGGAGGAGGGAGAGGGCCCATCCAGCTATGACAAGATTTCACAACCGAAACTGAAAGTAAACACTTCTCTCCAGCTAGACCCAGTTTCTGCACTGTTTTTTGTTCTACAGCGTAGTAGAATCTCAAATTTATGGCTGGATCTCCTTAAGTGGCTCTTTTCAAGCTCTAACATAGCTCTTTTCGAGCACTTAGATGGGGGACTAGAAGAAAGGGAGAAAGCACTACTGATGTCTTGTGTGGTTAATGATTATGTGTGGTTAGTGATTAATGCTCTCTGCTCTCCAAATTCCAAGGGCAGAAATCTAAGCAAATTAACATGGTTTCAAGTTTTAAAGTCAAATAATGGACAGGACATGCTGGGGTTGAGAGAATAATGGCACTCAAACGATGCCCAGTGAATATGTTACCTTACATTGCAAAAGGGCTTTGTAGGTACAATACAAAGAGTGGACCTTAAGATGGGAGATTACCCTGTATTATCTGGTGGGCCCAGCCTAATCACAGGAGTCCTTAAAAGCTGAGGACCTTTCCAGGTCAGAGAGATGGGACAGCAGGACGAGGAGCAATTCCAAGAGCAGAAGGAACTCATCCTGCTGTTGCTGGGTATAGAGATGAAAGAATAATGGCAGCAAGCTAAAGAAAATGGGTTGCCTTGCGAAGCTGAGAACGGCTCTCAGTTGACAGCCAGGAAGGAAATAGGATCTCACGACCACAATCACAACAAACTGAATTTTACCAACAACCCAAATAAATAAGAAAACAGATCTTCCCCTAGAGTATCCAGAAAGAAACCCAGCTCTGCTCACACCTTGTTATTAGCCCAGTGAGACCCATGTCAGGATCTGACCTTCAAAAACAATATAAATTCGTATTGTTTCAACCCACTAAATTTGTTGACTTTTGTTCTGGCAGCAATAGAAAACAAATATATAGGCTCCAGGAAAATGAACCCATTTCTGAACATATTAGGCTCTACCCTAAAATCACAAGGAACCAGTTACATTGTACTACACTTACAAACCTGCTTTAGTGAGTCGGTTGCTATGGGACCACATTTGCAATGGCAAATACAGCTGTTGGTGTTGGGTAAAGTCTCTGAAAGATTATTACCAAAGGTATTAAATCATCCCAGACCACTCTGAAAGGCAAAGGTAATTAACTTTGATTCCAAAGGTAATTCCAAGTTATAATGGGGGGTTTAGGAGGATGGCATGGAGTCCTACATGAAAACAGTGTTTTCAGTCAGTGTGGGCTGATAAAATACATAATCTTCCAAATCTAGTTAGCATTCATCAATGCTTAGAAATGAATTGGTGTCTTATTAATCACAACAGCATCTACATACAGGTGGAAACTTGTACTCCAGACATACATGAGATAGTTATTATTGCAGACAAAGCCTGATACACATGTGGATGCAAAGGGTCCTTCTGTGTTCTGACCACCAACACTTCTAAGGCCCATAATACGAAAACCAGTGTCATGGATTGAACACACCATTCATGTCTTTGCACACACTGTGTCAGAGGGCAGATCTGTTTGGGACACTGCAGTTTTTGTAATTTTATCTTAAGGATGAATTTGATTTTTTAATAACCACATATCCACCTGAAGCTATTTATGTACTGCTAAAGCTGCACCTTGAAAAAAAAGTATAAAAGGAATGACTATCCCAAAAAATTCACTTAAAAAAAAAAAAGGGGGTGCAGCTATTACTGTCATGGTTCATTTTATTATCAACCCATGATTGGTTCAACCATGACTCCAGCAAAAGCTCTCATAGAAAACATGAAATAAGTTTCAAAAAAGAAAATGGACTCCATTAGTTTTCTAAATATTAAATCACAGATAAGCAGTACTTGGAGAATATGCTACCACACACATTTTCTCTCAGTAGACGTTACTTCTACCAGACTCCCATAGTCAGGCTTTGTATCAGACACTTTCCCAATACCAATTCAACAAGGCTGGCTAACATTTGCAATCAATTTCCAATATGGTTTATGATTAGCAATATTATATTATGCAACCCATTAAAAATAATCACATGTGACAATGTGATTAAACACTGGAACACATGTTCAAAGCTTATCAAGTTACACTTCCAATTCAATATTATGGGTAAGTAAAATATAAAGAAATAACGATATCTCCACTGTTTATCATGAATCCCACTTGTAACATCTGGTGGTAACAACTGAACAGGTTTATAGTATTAAATTGAAGCAAACAAGCATGTAAAATTGGAGAGGGGTTGGCTTTTAGGAAGGATATGTAGTATTTTTAAAAAGTAAACACTTGCCTGGCAGTTAGACTGCCATTCATCAGCTGTGCATCTTTACACCAGTAATTGGACTTCTCTGAATTTACGTGTCATCCGCCCTCGTTTGTGAAATGAGGAGCAGTTCTGCATCTGATTCTGCATTTGAAAATTCATGAATGCTGTGTAGGCTAGCAGTGTCCCTAGCCATGGCTTTGATGCTGAGGACGTTTCTCACTTCTAACACCAAGCTAGAATCCGCAGGCCTTCCCCTAATTTCAAGGACAACCTTGAGCAAGGGTGGCTTCCCCAGCCTCCCCTTCTCCTTTGCTGAAAGCTTCCACTTCTAATTGTGAGGAAGAGTAGGGCAGACTGGAGAGAAAGTTTTATATAACCTAAGTAGCATTACTGTTTACAGAAACTACAACATACAGACTAGCACCCAAAACTAGTGACTTTGATTTCCTTTATACATTTAAGAATGGAGTGAGCGAAAGAAAGAAGTGTAGAGTTAAGGCATCTCTTTGTAACCAAGCTCCCTGTTGGATTTGACCATTTGTCTTCCAAAGTACACAAAATAGAACTCTTACTCCATAAAACAGATTTGAAGATTGGCCTCTACCCCTTGACAGCTGGCATGCAACCACAAAGAAACAATGCCAAGTGTTTGAACAAAAAAAGCAAAAAACTAAATGACTCCTGGTCTTCAGATTTGGGCAGGAAAGTCCAAACAAAGCAAAACAAAATCCCAGAAAGATTTTTGGCAAGAGAGAATTTGAAAAGCACCTCCTGGAAAAAAACCTACTTGTATGAATGGGAGTTCAGATAAAATGCCCACTTTGAACTACATTGACTTAAAGAAAAAAGAAAGGTGACAGGTATTTAAAGTGTTTACTGCAGATTTAAAATTGAAACAGGAAATCTGAAACTTGCCACCACAAAGCGGGACACAAGTTTACAGGGAGGAGCACGCCATCATTTTCTAATTTACATACTTCATCCACTGGATTCTGTGAATGGTGAGTATTAATTGTGGGGGCCTTGCTTTTAAGATTGTGCCAAGACTCTCTTGAGAGACTTCAGACTGCGATTTATCAAGAGGTCTTTTACATCTTGGTGTCATCATGCCAGAGTGCCTGTTTGTCTCTCATGTTCCCAACCAAACCCCTTTTTAAAAGCACCTCTCTCGGGCGCCCATAGACAAATGTTTAATCATGGCTCGGAAGGGAGCAACTACTCAGCCATCAGTATAAATCACACTGCAGACCCAATGACCACCACATTTTATTGGCAGAATTGACGTCAGCCAGATCAGTACTTACAAATGCAGCTGATTCTGTATAGTCCCCGAGTCTCATCATTTAGTTAAGCCCTTTAAAAATTATGCCAGGAGAGGAACTAAGAGAATCTTCAAAACAACAATGAGAATTTCAGTATGCTTTTAGCACATAGTATAAGACTAAACACATTGAAAATGAAACTGCTGGGCTGGCCGAGTGGTGCGTTGGTTAAGAGCTGGCTTGGGATGCCAGCGGCCCCGGTATGGACCCCACATATGAGGGCCAGTGACACTGCCTTCTACAGCTCCACCTGAAGCTGAGCTGCTGTGAGTCCCTGGGATGGCATAGCTGCAGCCCCTGCAGTGCTATAGGCTACAGTGAGTGGCCAGCAGCCAGCGTGAACAGCTGGCAGCCAGTGTGAGCTGCCAAGAGCTGCCGCGTGCGGCCATCCAGAGGCCGGCGACCAATCTGCCTCACCCAAGAAGAGCACAACGATGATACCAACATGGGCCAGTGAAGCAATGTCCTCCACAACTAGACTGAAGAACAAAAGGATAGCAACTTGTTTGTTCCCCTTCCCCGGTTCCCAACGCTGTTCCCCTCCCCCAATTCCCTAATAAAATCTTAAAAAAAAAAAAAAAATGAAACTGCTCGGGATAGGGAAGTCACAAAACAATAAAAAGCATACAGGCGATTCTTCATAGCCAAACTGGTAGTAGTCTGATTGGGAGAGCTTCCATGCCTATCTGCTTTGCAAGGAGACTCTGCCTAGTCACTCCATCTTGATCAGGTCAACAATCACGCATTCTCCAAGACTCCCGGGTGATGCTCGAGGCTGCCCTCTCTGCCACAAAGCAGCAAGCACAGACCATCTGTTCCAGCAATTACCCTGCGTTTTGGAGCTGTCCATTTTTCAGGCCATCTCTCAAAGAAGGCCAGAGCTTCCTGTTCAGGTCTGCACCTCACAGCTTGGCGTCACCCAAAGACAGAAGAGATTCTCAATATTTACTGCAAGGACTATCAACCAGGCGAAGCACCTGACTGAAATGTAACCACCAGGGTCTCTATCCACTTTGATGGAATAGGCATACTGTTAGGAATATTGTTGAGTTTTCAAATCTGATTATTATTCACTGTGGGTGACGCTTGAACCCTATTCACAGCTTTCCCAGGATATGATTATGTCAAGTGAACAGATTAAATATGCATTATTTTTGTTGTTGTTAAAATCCTCACAAAAACTCTACTGAGGTGCTTTTATAGTTCCTCTCTTTCTGGGTGAGATAACTAGAGCTTGGTAGGGTAAATGACTTTTCCAACATCTCCCAGCAAAAAAATCAGTCACAAAGCAAGAACTAGAACCTAGATCTGTCACACTTACCACATCCAGGCTCTATGGACCTCTCTAACATACCCAACAGCATATGGACCACCCCAACTCAAAACAGAAAAACTAAAAACTCTGAAGATGGCCTTTCACTCGATGTGCATTTATTTATATGTTCAAACATCTATTTAATAGGGTAACCACCATTGTTAATAGATTACCTATTTGCAAGCCTTTGCTATGCAACATAAATAAAGAATATCATATTTATTTATTTATTTACTGAGCCATCCTGCCACCTGTTGGCAGCTCAACAGCAACTCAGCTTGGGCTGGGCATCGCGAACCGCCATTGCTCAGAGCTCAGCTCGCACTCTTGAGCGAGCTCTTAACCAATTGAGCCACTCGGCCAGCCCAAACACTATTTTTTTTTTTTTTTGAGGGCAGTGTCACTGGCCCTCACATGTGGGACCCAAACCAAAGAATGTCATTTTTAAATTCCAGTGACTTTAGAATTCACTGGTTTGGATTTTTATTTCATTATTACAACCAACTTTAGGGAACGACATGCCTTTTTCCCACAAGTTAAGTTTGAAGACTTCTGAATACTTTTGAGCATATTTAACCTATTTCAATCCAAACTCCGATAAGAGTTTCCTTAGCTAGATAAAGACATACAAGAAACTAAGGGTTAGCTAAAGAGAGAAGCTAGTTCTCCTTGTTTCATTTGCGTGCAGGAAAGAGTTTGTTTACTAACTTTCTCAAGATGATCCCCAGTGACTTTCTGTGGCAGTGAGAATATCTTTAGATGACTAGTATAGATGGCTACTTGGGTGATAGAAATCCACTGTCCATTTAACAAATTCTCACTCAGCACCTCCTACCCCAGGGACTGGGGATACTGTGCATCACATGTAATTCCTACTTTTCTGGAGCTAATATTCTTGTGCAAAACACTGGCTGACAAATAAGTAAATAACAAAAGAAATGTAACTTCAGATAAATTAATGCTGAGAAAAAAATGAAAATGAAATACAAAAGTTGGGGGAGTGAAGAGAGGAAGATTAGGTAGCAAAAGGAGGCTATGCAGAAGTTACTTTAGATAGGGTAATTACAGAAGTTTCTGAGATGGTATTGCACTTAGAGCTCAGAATGAATAAGCCAGTAAAATACCTGAGGGAATAACACTCAAGACAGAAACTACAAATGATGTGAATGGGCTTACTCTATTCAAGAAACAACACAGGAAGCCCAAGTAGCTGGACCTATTTTTCTCTTACTGATTTCTACTTTGATTACACTGTGACTGGGAAACATATTCTGTATGATGCAATTCTTTTAAATTTAGTGAGGCTTGCTTTATGGCTCAAGGTATTCTATGGGGGTATATGATCTGTGAGTGCTTGAAAAGGATGTGCATTCTACTTTTTTTGTGTGGCGTGCTCTATAAATTCTTATGGTTGATGGTGTTAAGTTCTTCAATACTTTGAAATCTTCTCTCTAGTTTTTGTATCAATTGTTGAGAGAGGGTTGTTGAACTCTCCAACTATAATTGTGGATTTGTCTATTTCTGTTTTCATCTGAGTTTTTGCATTACATAGTTTGCAGCTCTGTTGTTTGGTGCATAGACATTTAGAATTGCTATGCCAACTTCATGAAATGGCCCTTTCATCATTATAAAATGTCCCTCTCTGTCTCTGGATGTTTTCTTTGCTCTGAAGTCTGCTTTACCTGATACTAACATAGCCACCTTTGCTTTCTTTTAATTGTGTTTCCATGATGTACCCTTTTTGCATCCTTTTCCATCGAACCTGCCTATGTCACTTGATTTGAAGAAAGTTTCTTGAAGACAGCATACATTAGGTCCTGTTTTCAGTCCACCCTGCCAATCTCTGTCTTTAAATTGATCTGTATACTTAGACAATTTGCATTTAATGAAATTATTGATGTGTTAAGGTTAAGTCTATAATTTTATTTTTTTATTTTCTGTTTTTTTCTCTTTTCCTTTTCCTGCCTTCCTGTGGGTTACTTGAACATTGTTTTGAATTCCATTTTGATATTTCTATAGTTTTTCGAGTATATCCCTTTGATACAATATTTATTTACTTTTATCCAGCAGCTTATTATGTCCTAGTTACTATGTAATTACTCACATCAAGGAAACAAGAGACTACAGTTATATCATAAGGATATTTAAAAATTCACTGGTTCAGAGGGCTGGCAGAGTGGTGCAGTGGTTAACCGCTGGCTTGGGAAACCAGTGGCCCCAGTTTGTGTCCCACATATGAAGGCCAGTGACACTGCCCTCAAAATAAATAAATAAATAAATAAATAAATAAATAAATCACTGGTTCAGATGTGTCTGTCAGAAAAAGTGTCAGAAGGGCCTCTAATAGCAATGACAAATGTACCAGCAAGTTAATTCATATCAAGCAACTAGAGAAAAGATTCACTTTCAACCAAAAGCCAATGTAATTTCTAATTCCATGAATCTGAATTTGCTGAGTTTCTGATTCTTGACACTAACAAACAGAACTCATAAATATAATAAAAGTCATTCATGGTAAGCCAATATTTGAAAATAGATAACTATGTATAAAAAAAATTAATCACTAGTGTATTTACTTCCATTGTCAAAGAATATTTGCATTAATATTACATTTTTAGAGTGAAATCTAAGAATTCTAAACTATTTAAATGTAAATAAGAACATTCTTATTTTACACTAAGTACTTACAGTCCATTATTTGGCAGATTTAATGATTTGTATTTAGAATTTAAGCACCAACTGTACCATGTATACCCTCTCTTGTCCTGTGCTTGAAACCAGCATGCAGCCCTTCTGTTCAACAGCCCTGTTTCTCCCTTGTAGATTACATTAAGCTTCTTGTTTATTCCTGCTTTAATTGTGCAACTGCTATCATGGCAAAAAGATGAAAGCAGAGCTGCAGTTCACATCCCTGCAAACAGCGGGGACGCCCTGCTCCATCTGAGGACCCAGTATCAGGACACTGTAGTTTGGTGGCTTCTGCCATGTCACCCACATTATCTCAGATACAGACGGCTGTGGTCTATCAGTTCAATGCTGCCTGGAGCAGGTTGTGGCACCCAAGATAGAACTGAGGCAAAACCTAGTCCTGAGTAAGAGGTAGCAGCACCAGCACACATCACAAAGTCAAAGAAAGATGATGTTTTCATTTTACAATCTGGAACCTTTGCTTCATGAATACACCAGAGACTACAATCAGGAGAGCAAACAGCTCTACTCAGTGACAGGCTGAAACGCAACAAAGAAACTAATCTAATTCTGTATGCAGAGGGTATGCAGAAGGTAGCCTGAGTTTTGCTAGTTTCGTAAAGGATCTCTAAAACACACAGAGGTTGAGGACCACTGGCTTAGGGACAGGGATAGCAACAAAAAGACAAAGGTAAAGCAGATCAAGACCAAGACAGCATCAAACTATTTCCTCATGAAGTACTATGATGTCTCAGCTCCAAGGTGACACAGGTAGGACATGGGAGCCACATCCTGCTGGAAATAATCCCACGCGAAATGCAGCTTCCAAGGCAGATGTGTGCCTCCATGGCCCTGCCACCTCCATGCAGGGGCCTGTCTGTTGTCTCTGTGGCAGCTGGTTGAACAGCCCCTCAGGTCAATATCAGCTGCAGCTGATGTGCCTGCTAAAGTGAAGACAGGGCACTATGTTGAAACAGGAATAGGAGGAAAAATATCACCACCTCCCAGAGGTAGGACAGGGTCCCTGGGCTTCTCCCAGCTACATTCTCCAACGCCCGGCATCTGAACGCCACACCACCACTACATCTAACCCTCCAGCTCTTCACAAAGGAGTACCACGACCAGTAGATGGTCCTGTGCTTGTATAAATACGCAGCCACTGCAACCAGCTACTCACTCAAGACACAGCCAAGCTCCAGCCGAGCTCCCACTGCCTGGTACCAGTGAACATTTTACCCACGGTATAAAATCCACACATGAATAAAGAAGCAGCTAATTCAAATTTGCCATTTTCTTTGTCTTCTGCTATATTTCTTTCTCCTTTCAATTTGCAGAAGCGTTTCTGTCAGCATTCTAATCTAAGTTGTTCTGCTTTGCTCACCTATCACATCCTGTCTGATATTATTATTTGATTCCTTGAAGGCATAACCCCAAATCTCCTGCTTTCTAGGGTTTCTCAAACTCCAACTACTATTGACATTTTGAGCTGAATAATTCTTTACGGTGTTGGCTTTGCTGTGTACTGTAGGATGTTCAGCAGCATCCTGGCTTCCACCAATAGCATCTCCCACAACCACTATCAGCTGTGACCATCAGATGTTTCTCTACATAATACAAAATATACCCAGAGGGGAGGGGGCGTGGGGGGTCCTCACATCTGGGGAACAAATGATCCCTATTACTACTGGACTGAAATGAGCCAACACAAACAGCCTGGGGACAATCAAGAGTTCATTTCAAAAACAGGATCATTATCTAGTTTGATAATACAGGTACAGGGAAGCCAATCCCGGTAATGAAAGATTTAAATAACTATGTAATTAAATATCAGTGTGAGCATTTTTATCATTCTAACTTTCCACTTCCTGCTCCAGACCTCCCCCGACAGAAGTGTTTCACCTCAATCAAATTTTATTACCACTTCGCAAACATAGCCCTGAATTATGGAGCTGTTTCCTGGAGAGCAGGAAGAAGTTTGAGCTTTCCCTCCTGGGTATCTTAAGAGATGGCAAATAAACAATACCACCTTTTTGTAACACCACAATTTACACTCTGGTAAGGGATGGAAGAAAAAGAAAAGGTTATCTAATCAAGTAAACAAATTCACACCTGTTTTCCCCTCTTTTTTATTTTTAGTTCTATCTCCCTTAATTATATAAATGTGTAGTTTTAACCTAATATTGTTTCCTGCTGAAATATTTGGACTACAGCAAAATGCTTCTAATTCATTCCTTCCTTTCTTCCTCCCTCCCTCCCTCCTTCCTTCCTTCTTTTCTTCCTTCTAGCAAGCTTCACAGTCCACAGGGTTCCCTGGAGCAAAATCATGCTGACCAAGCAACTCCTCCTGACTGATTTAAATACATGGCTTACTTTTCTCTGCTTACCCATGGGCCATAAAATATGATATTCACAATGGGAGATAGTAGCCTCTTTTTGTTAAACTGTTCTATCTCCTCACCACAAATGAAAACTGAAACATATCTCTTCTACCAAGAAAACGCCATCTCTCTTTTCATTTCTGGGGTAAGGTTAGAAGAAGACTGTTTCTTCTGCCCTAGGTTCTCTCTCTCACTCTCTCCTGATCCTTCTTTTTGGGAGAAGTCAGGTGCCGTATTATGCGGCCACCAAATGGAGAGGTCCATGTGGTGAGGGACCAAGGCTTGCCACCCACAAGACTGATCTTGGAAGGAACCAAGACCGAGTCAAGCCTCCAATGAGACTGAAGCCTCAGCTGACTGTTAGACTACAATGTCCTCAATAACCTTGAACCCATGGTACCAAGTTAAACCATACTAATGAATGACCCACAGAAACTATGAAATACAAAATATCTGCTGTTATAAGCTGATAAATTTGGGGGTATTTTGTTATCCAGCAGCAGATAACTAACATACCTTCCCAGCTAGAGACCTCTATAGCCAAAATAAGATTTACTCAACTGTCATTTAACTCACTCATTTCCAAAGAACCTGTTTCCAGACGACCCTTTCACTCCAGCTCTTCTCATTGGCTCCTGATGTGGAAGAAATAAGACATCGCCACAGCATAGCTGTGTGGAATGTTTTCCACATCGAAGCAATCAAAACACAATGGAAGTAAGAAAAGTAAGGCTCAATTTCTCCATGTTTTCAACACCTGTCTCAGAGGAGCTCTACAAGAGAGAGTTTCAGGGTCAAAAATATTTTGACAAGCTCTGTGCTCTTCTTGGAGAACACGAAGGTTTCTTAGCATATTGAAAGCTCTGAGAATCCTGCAAAGGGGCTCTGCTTAACTTTAATACACTCTCCACACATACAAGTATCTCCTATTAAGATCATATCAAACCAGTCTGAGTGACACACTTTGGGAAACAGAGGTCCAGAGCAGCAGTTCTCAAAGTATGGCTTGAAAAGTAAGTGAAAACCAAATTCACACAGGTCTTGGGTCTTATTGTATAGTGTATTTCCCAATGTGAATCAGAACCCATTCTAAAAGCATGAAAATCAAATTTTGAATGAAGTGATACTGATTATCATTCACCAATTTTCCTTTAAAGGGCATGCCAGGGGGCCATGAGTCTATCTCACTTCAGATTTCAAGGTTAGGGAGACATCATCATTCTATAATATGTGGCCATATATAAATTTGCTTCTCTCTCTCTCTCTCTCTCTCTCTCTCTCTCTCTCTCTCTCTCTCTCTCCTGCCAATCAAAATCCTTGGGAACATACAGTGCAGTAGTTAAGATGATGGGCCTTGGAGTAACTTTGAACTTGATATCTGATTCCATCACTTACTATACATGTCAATTAACCTTGCTGAGATTCACTATCATTATCTGTACAATAGGGATAATAAGACCTACTTCATTGGATTACATGAGATAATTTATGTTTAATGTAGGCACAATGTCTGGCACAGAGTAGGCACTCAACAAATGTCACCTATTTGGTACTATTATCATCATCCAATGCATCAGATCGTAACTTAACCAGTTTAAGTTTCTAACAGTCCTGACATGTCCACATGCTTCCATCCCATCATTCACAGCTGCAGATTTCAGTCCTCGCTGTGCCTTTGCACCACCAGGCTGAAGAACCCGATGCTTTAACTTCACTATCACGTGGCAGCTCTTAGCTCTTCACCCTCACCTAGTCCAGGCAAATCTGTCTCAGCCTTCTCTCTTCCAAACTGCAGGTGATGCCAGAAGAACTACCTCAATTTTAGAAGTTTCACAGTCTTTGACAAAAGGTAAGCTTTGCTCTTTTACTTCCCATGTCATTCATAATGCCACCAATATTTTACTGTGGTCAGAGCAAACAGATTAACCTACGAAGCCTGTCATGTCCTTGTATCCTTCTTATCTAGATCAAAGGTTAAATATAGGTAGAAAGCCAAGCTAAAGCAACTTAATTCTTCCAGAGCTAGAAACCAGTGTTAACAATACCACCCCTAGCACTGCATTTGGCCAGTTGAAAACCCGTGGAAACGGATGTGGTGTGTGGGCACACACACAAAGTAAAGGAATGGGAGATCGGGCAGCTAGCTACAAATGCAGCACCACCCCAGGCCCATCCTAACATGTACAGAAGGCAGTGGCTATATAATAGTATTATTCTCAAGATGCTCACTAGGATCTCTACAGTTGACTAAAGGCTGTCTGAAAATGAGTGTCATTCTGGGATGTAAGCCATGATATAATGTGGTTGCAAGAGGCTAACAGCTGGAAAGGGGAATTTCACTCTGGACTATACAACACGGCAAATCTAGAGCAACGCTGAGACACTGGGTGCAGCTTGGCCTTTGAGAGACCTTGATAAGTTACTGAACTCCTCTAAGCAACGTTTCCTCATTTGTAAAATGGGGGGCACGGTCAGGATCTTCTAGGCTGTTAGAGCGAAATGATGCTCTGCCACCAATGGCACGGCAGGCAGAGGATCTGGGACAGGGCCTCCAGCACCATGAGGGCCCTTACGTTAGTCCTAAGTGGCAACCAGCTCCAAGTGCCAACAGTCATGGTCACCGATACGTTTTGAGCATTTATTCTGTAAAAACGCGTGTGTGACGCTTTAGGCTTCATAACAACCATGAATCGGTTCTGTTATTATCCCCACAACAGATGGGATAACTGCAGACCTGAGAGAGTAAGCACATTTATTCAAGGCAGCTAGGAAATGGTGGAGCTAGGATTCAAATCCAAGCAGCCTGACTGCAGGGCCGAAGGTCCTAGCCATTATATCACAATGCCTCCCGGAGGATGCATTTAATACATATGTGAAGGGAGGATGAATTGAGGAATATAATTATCTATCTGGTGGTTTCACCCTCTGGCACTTTTTTTTTTCCAAAGGAAGAAAATGTTGATTTGTTCTCCTTGCAGATACAGAGAGTAGCAGCAGCTTACTAAAAACCCAAGCATATTTGTTTATACTGATTTTAAGACAATTATTCCCCCCCTCAACCAAATTTTTACTACCCTGAGGGTAGGTACTTACTTAAATACTGCCACATAATGAAATGGCTGTTCAAAAAGCAACAGCTGATCACTACGGGTAACTTTTTTCTTTGTAAATACAAAAATCCTATAGGCTAAAAGAGTGTAGCATGACAAATCACAAATCAGAGACAATATTTGACGTGAGGATTTAAAGCTCAAGAATTTCAATGTACTTAATAACATTAAAGCTGAGGCAGATGGCGGAGGGCCGTAAGAAATCCCATATTGTTAAGGGTATTCCGGATGGAAATTACTTAACTGGGTTTGTATTTCTTCTCTCTGGATCAGAAAATGGCTGGCACCACCTGGTGGTTCTTTTTTCTTCTAAAATCCAAGTCCCCTCGAGCCAAAACATTAAGATCTAAAAGATAGCCTTGCAAATCAAAGAAACTGACCTTATGTAAGAAAGCAGATAATCTTTCATTTAGAGTTTATTCATGTAATTCTAACTAAAACGTAGAACAAATTTAGTTTTAATCTATATGGAGATATTCTTATCTCTATAGCACTCTCTTAAATATAGAAGTTATATCAAAATATATGAGCAAAATCTCTAAGACTCACATCCAGCCCATTTGAACACTCCTGAATTCCCTATTACACAGCATAGGGAACCCCCCACATCATTCATTCACTCAGGCTGAGGATGGAAAGTGATTTCATATAAATTTGCTCTGATGCTGCAGCTCCCCTGGGTACTCAGCACTTCACCGTTTTACACATGAGGACTCAAGACTCAGTCTGAATTTGGAACATGTCCAGGAACTATTATAGTAAGAAATAGTAAGTAGCCGATTTGAGTGTATTGGGTTTTTGGAAAAGTCATAACGCATTTCTGCAACAAAAAACACAGAAAAAATACATCATGACTTTTCTGACAACCCAAAAGTTTTGTCTGTTCCCAGAGTCTTTGCTGCTATGCTAGGATTTGCTTCATCTTGGTGGCCATGAGGAAGCACATTAAACCCAACGTATCTGCATGAAAATGCAAGAGTTCTAAGGAAATTTTAAACCCCATTAACAAATGGCAGTGATTCTAAAATTCTCCTAATTTTAATAAGCAAATAAGCAATCCTAATAAGTCAGGTACAGTTGTACTGGACACATAACAGGTGCTGATTTATTCACTTAAAAGTTCAGTTGACCTTGGGTAGCTCTGGCATACTAAATCTGTTTCCCCTATAGAAGCACAAAAGAGATAACCAGAGGATAAGAATTATCCAAAGGATAGGACGGACACTTGTCAAATTTATGGCCAGCATCAGCAAGGAGAAAAAAGTCAGAAGAAATCCACTTTGTCCTACTACGTGTTTCTGGGTAATTGGAAGTGCGGTGACTATGGGAACTGTGTGTAATCCTGAATGGAATTCCAAGTAAAAGAAAACCAAATAGGAAACACACGGGAGAGTTGAAGAGGTGGGCTGAGTGAAGCAAAGTGACCTAGGATGTTTAATGCCCTGTATTAGTTCTGGACAATCTGAATGAAGATGATCAGTTTGATGTCCTATGGGCTGGAAATCCACTTCAGCACTTATAGGCATTTATCACTCGATCCATGGACCCAAATATTGCTCAGCTACCATAATAAACTTACAGAGAACCATCTTTAATTAAAATGAATTGAAAATAATTTGAGGCGAAGACTTCCGGTAAAATGGCACAATAGACAGACGCTGTGCTAACTGCCTCCCAGGATCACACCAAAATTACAGACAAATTATACAGCATTCAACCCCGGAGGTCCCCAGAACACTAAATGAACAGAACAACTAAACGAAGAACTTAAAGAGCAGGCCATGTCGGGTCTGGTAGGATGGGCGGAGACGAGAGAGGGCGAGTCCCATGAGGGAAGCCCCAACCGTGGGAAGCTTGTCTGGTTCGGGGAGAGACCCTCCGGCCACACTCCAGGCTCACCAGCCCAGAGTTCCTTTGCCAGGAAGAGGAGTTCCAGGATAGCTAGCAGTAAATTAGTAAGGACTCTGTTTGCTCAGCTCGGTGAGGCTGAGAGCTGCTGGAGAATCAGTGGGGCCAGCGCATGGGCTTGCTCGCCGGTGAGCACTTACCTGGTTCCTGATGGAAGGAATGGCTGTGAGCCGGACCCGGGAGCCTACGGGGACGGACTGAACTGAGCACCTTTAGTGCAAAGGCTGGAGGTTTTTGGATTGTTGATCCCGTGGTGCGGAGCCTGCACGCGAGTGGTGTAGGGAGGCCGCCATTTTGTCAGGCTTGGGCCCTCCCACGAAGGATCAGGTCCGAGACCTAATTGGTCTGGTGAAATTGGCGCAGAAGTGCATGTGTGCATGCGTGCGCCTGTGGCCTTGGATCCCCACCCTCCACCCGGCTTATACTGTGTTGCCAGGGAAACGCTGGGCGGGTGCCCTCCGGCTCCAACAGGCTGCTCACTGAGACACGGGAGTGCACGAGCAGCGTCGGATCCCCACCTTCTGCACGGCTTGTGCTGCGTTGCCAGGGAAACACCTAGTGGGAGCGATCCGGCTCCAACAGGCTGCTCACTGAGACTCCGGAGTGCGCAAGCCGCCTCGGGTCCCGCTCTCTGCTCTGCACTTGCAGAGTTGCCAGGCTGGTGATTGGTTGTCGGGCTGCTCGGCCTGATCTGCGAGCGGCTGATTGGGACAGGCTGAGACTGGGAGTTTTCCTGGGAGTGTTGGGCTGTGAGCTGTGTGCCTGCGTGATCCAGCCAGGGCTCTCCTGGTGATCTATATAATACATCAAAGCAATCCCAGAGCGACAGCCAGAATGGGGAAACAAAGAAACATGTCACAAGTAAAAGATCAGAAGAAACCTCCAGAAATGGAACCAAATGAAACAGAGGGATCCAACCTTTCAGAGACAAAGTTTAGAACACTGAAGATAAGAATGTTTAAGGAATTTAGTGAGGACATAAAGAAGGATAGGGAAACCATAAAAACAACCTGTTAGAACTAAAGACTACAATAACTGAAATGAAGAACACACTCCAAGGAATCACCAGTAGAGTAGATGAAGCAGAGGAGCGGATCAGCGATTTGGAAGATAAAATAGCAGAAATCACCCAGTTGGCACAGCAAAAAGACCAAAGAATAAAAAACAATGAAAATAGTTTAAGAGCCCTATGGGACAATCCGCAACCACCTTCGAATCATAGGGATACCAGAAGGAGAAGAGAAGAAGCAAGGGGTCGAAAATGTATTTGAAAAAATAATGACTGAAAACTTCCCTACGCTGGTGAAGGAAATCAACATACATGCCCAGGAAGTGCAGAGGGTTCCAAACAAGCTGAACCCAAACAGGTCCACACCAAGACACATCAGAGTTAAAATGGCAAAGGTTAAAGACAGACACAGAATCCTAGAGGCTGCAAGAGAAAGACAGCAGGTTACATACAAAGGAACTCCTGTTAGACTAACAGTTGACTTGTCTACAGAAACTCTGCAGGCCAGAAGCGAGTGGCAGGAGATATTCAAAATGACACAAAATAAAGGCCTACAACCAAGATTGCTCTACCCAGCACGGCTATCACTTAAAATTGAAGGAGAAATAAAGAGCTTCTCAGAGAAGAATAAGCTTAAGGAATTCATTACCACCAAGCCAGCATTGCAAGAAATGTTAAAAGGGCTTTTTTAAACAAAAGAAAGGGGTAAACAAGCTAACCCAGAGAGACAATTTAAGAAGATTGAAGTCATATCAAGCAGATATAAAGGAAAAACTGATGGTTACTGGCTGGGAGGGAGTGGGGAAGAGGGAGAAGGGAAAGGTTTTGGACAGTGTATGTGGGACTACAATGTTGCCGCAGGGATATGGGGGCAGTTCTGGGAATGTAATTGATAATGTTGTGAAGAGACTATTATGTTGCGAGAAATAAGTCAGTAGGAGAAGGACAGGTACCATGTGATCTCACTTGTGTGTGGAGTCTGAAGAGCTGAGTGAACGATCAAAGTAAACAGACTTGTAGATGTAGAGGAAAAACTTAGGGTTGCTAGTTGGGATGGGGGTGGGGATGGAGGGGAAGGGGAAGGGATTAGACAGCATAAATAGACAACTACAGTATTGCCACAGGAATATGAAACACAGTTCGGGGAATATAATAATGTTGTAAAAATTTTGTGGCGTGTCAGATAGACACATGTCTTGTTAGGGAGACCACTTCATGGATGGAGTAGAGGCTTGATCACTGCACTGTACACCTGAAGCTGATGTTGTATAGTATTGTATGTCAACTGCAACTGAATATGTGGATGGTCATGGGATGTGGAGTATACTGTGGAGGGGAGTCAGGGGAGTTGTGATGGATATGTATGATATGGGGCAGGGGAGTGGGGTGGTGAACTGGGGGGTGGTTTCCACTTTGGGGGGTAAAGAGTATAACTACTGCATTGTGTTGTACACCTGAAACTAATAAAAAAGTTAAAAAAAATTAAAAAATTAAAAAAAAGAAAATAATTTGAGGCACAATTTACATGAAGAAAATGGCTACTTTTTTTGGTAGAGATACCAAATTTATGTTGTATCCAATTTGTTTGTGTGTGTGTTTTCCTTCTAAGCACACTAGTCTTATTAAAGGGAAGAAATTGACCTTTTAATTCATTAAGAGAGGGAAATCATCTGTGGGGGGAGGGTGGGTAGGTGTGGAGGAACGGCAGTGGTGTAGCTTAGAAGTTAAAAGCTGGGATGCTACACCCAGAGAGTCCAGAGTGAGAACCTAGCCAGCTGCAAGCTGAAAGCTCTAGGTCAAGTTACTAAAATTTTCTTAGCCTCAGGTTCCCCATCTTCAAAAGAAGACATCAGAGTAGCTCACCAAATATTTCTGGCACTCTGTCCTTAGGGGCATGGAGGGGTTACACTTTGATAGGTGGGTGGGGCTATGTGATTAGTTCTGGCTGTGTGATTAGTTCTGTGTACAGAAGTGAGGTGTCACAGTCCAAGCACATAACTGCAGGTTCAAGACCATTCAGAGCAATCTTTTCACTTTTAAACGGATCATAAGGAATAAACGCAATAATGCTATTGAGATGTCTGTAAGTATTCAATGAATGACTTTATCTCTTTTTTACTTTTTTTCTTTTTGGTAAGGAAGAAGCATTTCTCATGCTTAGTACTCCAGGGGTACACTGGAGGTATATATAATTTTTCAATCCTAAAAAAAAAAAAAAATTTAACTGAAGTAAAATATAAATCAATAAACATTTTCTCTTTTCCTTCTTTCCAGGTTCCCCTGAAGGTTTGATGTTCATGTTTGGGCACTCTAAAAATTTAACTCTAAGGAAACCAGCCTTCCCTCTTGGGATTCAACTGCAAACTAGAGAATTTCTCTGCAATGCAGATAAATAAGTTACTTTAGTTTGGTACAAAGCATGAATACGCACCTAAAATTAAATATCAATTATGCTCTATTATGGTTGATGGCCATATCATAGTTTTCTACCAAACAACTGATATTAGCAGTGAACTGGGCGGGTCGGGTGGCGCGTTGGTTAAGAGTTGGCTTGGGACACCAGCTCTGAGCAGCAGGACTCTGGTTCAGATCCCACATAAGGGCGAGTGATGCAGCGCCCTCTACAGCTAAGATGATGAACAACAGCTCCACCTGGAGCTGGGCTGCCGTGAGTCACCAGAGGCAGCGCAGGCTGCAGTGGAGCTGCAGTGGGCTGCCATAAGCTACCATGAGCAGCTGGCAGCCGGTGTGAGCGGCAGGGAGCCAGCGTGAGCTGCCAAGAGCTGCTGTGAGCAGCCATCCAGTGGCCAGCGAATGATTTGCCTCAGCCGGGAACAGTGCAATGATAATACCAACACGGGCCAGTTAAGCAATGTCCTCTACAACTAGACTGAAGAACAAAAGGCCAGCAACTTGTCTGTTGCCCTTCCCCAATTCCCTAATGCTGTACCCTCCCCCAATTCCCCAATAAAATCTCAAAAAAAAACAAAAGTGAACCACCAGACAAACTCATTTGGATACCCTGTTTTCTTTATAAAAAAACAATGCTAATTTAAATCCTGGGGGAATGTTCTAAGATTCTGAAACTGTTTTGTCGTGCCCTCAATTATGGTAAATGTAGACACACACACACACACACACACACACACACACACACACACACACACACCACTTCTAGGATGCAATCTAAGATGACCAACCAATCCCATTTTGCCTAGCACTTGCCCAGTTTCAGCAATGAAAGTCCTGCAAATCTGGGAAACCACTCAGTCCCAGGCAAACCAGACTGTCCAGGGCTGTCTCAGTTTTATGCAAGTCCACATTCCAGAAGCACCCTCAACCCAGGACCAACCAGGATGTCTTACTGCAAAGACAGCCTTCTAGCATAAAATAAGCAAGACACATCTTCCTGGAGCATAAGATACATTACATCATCTAAAAGCGTTTTACATTAAAATAAAGACATGTAATAGAATACTCTATAAATTCTAGCCGAACTTTTAGCAAAAAACTCAAGTAGTCAAAGTTCTGTTGGGTTTTTTGCCCTCTGTTTTTACAGGGGCAGATGGGTGAAAAAGATTGCTATGCAAGACTATAGAAAAAAGCCATGGACATAGAAGCACCTCGGGCAGATGTTCACTGCATCCCTAACTTGCCACATGACCTTAGACCAGTCATTCAACCTCTTTAGGCCTCAGTCATGTTTTCATTCTTTTAAAACACTCCCCACAAGAAGGCACGGACTTAAGCTTTCTTCACTATTGTGTGCCAGGGACCTGGGACTATGCCTGGAAAATAGCGGATGCCCACTCTATGGTGTTTTACTAAATGAGCAGCTAAATCTCTAAGCCAGGGATATAACTAATACCCCTGTAAGGATGGGTGGCACTCTCAAAGAAGACCATGTATGTGGAAGGGCTCTGCACATTAATAGGGGCTGTATGAAAGTGATTTCTATTATAGTTACAAAGCTTTTTTATCATCTTATGTTTTTCCACTCAGTGCCTTATGGATATGATGTCATTGCTTTATTTGGATTTTGATGGGTAGTAGTGATGGAGTATACACCTGCAAACTGAAGTTGGGGAAAATCTGTTAGACTCAGTTATATAGACTACTAGTAATCTCTCTTTATCCACGGTTTCATTTTCCAGTTACAGTTACCTAAGGCCAACCATGGTCAACAAATATTAGATGAAAAATTCCAGAAATAAACAATTAGTGAGTTTTAAATTGTGTGCCGTTCTGATTAGTGTGACAAAATCTCATACATCCCACCCAGATGCTAACCATCCCTTTGCCCAGCATCTCCATGCTGTCTACACTCTGCATGCTGTTCCCACGCTGGTCACTTACTAGCCATTTAGGTTATCACAGCAACTGTTGTGGCATCGCAGTGCTTGTGTTCAGTCACCCTTATTTTACTTCCTAACGGCCCCAAAGGGCAAAAGTAGTGATGCTGGCAATTTGGATATGACAAGGAAAAGCCATAAAGTGCTTCTCTTAAGTGAAAAGGTAAGTACAGTACAGTAAGATATTTGGAGAGAGAGACCACATCTCATTAAGTTTTATTACACTATATTGTTGCAAATATTCTATTTTATTATTGTAGTTAATCTCCTACTGGGCCTAATTTATAAATTAAACTTTATCATAGGATATGGGTGTGTGTGCGTGTGTGTGTGTGTGTGTGTGTGTGTGTGTGTGTGTGTGTATTCCAGTACTATCTGAAGTTTCAGGCATCCAGGGGTTTTGGAGTGTATCCCTGCAGATAAAGGGGGACAACTGTATAAACTTATGTAACCACACATGTTTGGGAATATTTTCTAAATTATATTGGCAGACATCACATGTTTATACTCAGTAATATCAAGCAATGTTTAATCAAAAAACATTAAAGAGGGCCGGCCGAGTGGCGCATTGGTTAAGAGCTGGTTTAGGGATGCCAGCAGCCCCGGTTCGGATCCAACATATGAGGGCCAGTAACACTGCCTTCTACAGCTAATAACAGCTCCACCTGGAGCTGGGCTGTGCATACCCCGGCGATGGTGTGGGCTGCAGCCCCTGCTGCAGTGGGCTGCCATAGGCTACAGTGAGTGGCCTGCAGCCAGCGTGAGCAGCTGGCAGTCAGCGTGAGCTGCTGATAGCCGCGGTGAGCGATCATCCAGAGGCCGGCAACCCATCTGCCTCATCCGAGAAGAGCGCAATGATGATATCAACATGGGCCAGTGAAGCAACGTCCTTTGCAACTAAACTGAAGAACAAAAAGACAGCAACTTGTCTGTTCCCCTCCCCCAATTCCCCAATAAAATCTTTAAAAAAAAAAAACATTAAAGGCATATGCATCATGAGGAGGAAGAGATAGAACAGTTTGATTTACGAGAGAAGGGGGAGCAGGAGAAGAATCTGAGAGGAAAGTAGATGAAGGTAGGGGGAACCAAAGTTTTGCCACCCCAAAATACGCCTCTTGGGATATTGATGTTTTTAAGCTGATTATTTTTAGGAAGCAAAAGACTCAGAAAGAAACTTTAACCTTTGCCTTAACTGTCTAAAGAAATTTAGATAGAAGACCTGCTCCAGGCAGGGAGCTATCACCACAGACAACTATAGTGTAACATAAACACGCAAAAGGCAAGGAGGACCCTAGCAAGGCCCATTTGTTCAGGTCTCTCTGTGTCTCATCATTAAAGATGGCCCACCAGACATTTATTTACCAAACACTTGCTTTTCCACATCCCTGTGAATTGCCTTTCTGCCTTTTGAAGTGTCAGATCACAATGCCCCTCCCCATCCCACCACCTTTTTCCTGAGCTGCAGAAGTGCATATAAACCCCAACTGTTCAATGAAGTGTTAGGTCTCATATTCTGATGTCACCCCACATGTATGCCCATAATAAATTGTGGACATTTTCTCCTGTTAATCTGTCTCATATTAATTTGATGATTAACCCAGCCAGAAGAATTTAGAAAGCTGGGAGGAAAATTACATTTTGCCCACCACGAGGCCAAAAGCTGAGATAATATAGGAAAGGTTTTCAAATAGAAATATGAGAGAATACATGGAGTTAGGGTAGGAGGGCTCAAGAGCCCAAGGCAAGCCTGCCATTCCTCCACTTGGTGGGGTTAGGACCAGCCGAAACACTTAAGTGTTCAGGGATCGATGTTATGGCTTCTGCCCTCTTTTTTGTCCCTAGCAGAAGGAAGAAATCCTGGCTAAGGTTATTCTTCTGGTGGCTTCCATGAGGTGATACAGCATGATGTCCAGATGGACTCCCTGGCCTGAGTCAGAATCAGATGCGAGCCTGCCCAGAAAGGGAAGACGAGGACAGTGAGCAAACAAATTTGATGTTTTGCCACTGTCCTTAGCTGTGTTTAGGATGGTGGATCAAATGCAAAATTCTAACTAACAGGTAAAAAATAAAAAATAAACAAACACCAGATGTGAGTATATATACACATCCATTACCATAAAAAAAATGTTACAAGACATGTCTGACATATATATTTTAAGTAATTGGCAAAGTATTAGAAAATATTTGTGGTTGCTACTCTAAGACACACCACCAGCATCCTTCAATGGTTCATAATGCAAGATTCAAACAGGAGTATTTTGCGCCAGCCAACTGGCTCAGTTGGTTAAGAGTTGGCTTGGGAGCACAAGCTCTGAGCAGCAGGGCCACTGGTTCGGTTACCACATGGGCCAGTGATGCTGCACCTTCTACAGCTAAGGTGGTGAACAACAGCTCGACCTACAGCTGGGCTGCCGTGAGTTGCCAGCAATGGCATAGGCTGCAGTGGGTTGCTATGAGCTACTGTGAGTAGCGGGCAGCTGCCATAAGCTGCAGTGAGCGGCTTTCAAATGGCAGGCGAGTGACTGCCTCACCCGGGAAGAACGCAATAATCACAATACCAACATGGGTCAGTGAAGCGATGTCATCCACAACTAGACTGAAGAACAAAAGGAGAGCAACTAGTCTGTTCTTCTCCCCAAATTCCCCAATTAAAAAAAAAAATCTTAAAAAAAACAAACAGGGCATCTTTTGAGATTTATTACAATCTCTAGATGCCCCAACACGGATGCCGCCAACAACTCAGTGGAAACTGTCAGCATTACCTTGCTTGCGTGATAGGAATAGTTTCAAAATGCATGTTGGATGCTCCAGTAAAATGGCGGAATAGACAGACGCTGTGCTAACTATCTCCCAGGATCACACCAAAATTACAAACAAATTATACAGCATTCAACCCTGGAGGTCCCTGGAACACTAGATGAACAGAACCACTAAACAAAGAACTTAAAGAGGAGGCCACGTTGGGTCTGGTAGGATGGGCGGAGACGAGAGACGGCAAACCCCATGAGGGAGGTCCCAGCTGTGGAGAGGCTTCTCTGGTTGGGGGAGAGACCCTCCAGCTGCATACCAAGCTAACCAGCCCAGAGTTCCTTTGCCGGGAAGAGGAGTTCTAAGATAGCTGGCAGTAAATTAGTGAGGACTCTCTTTGCTCAGCTCGGTGAGGCTAAGAGCAACTAGAGAATCAGGGGGCCAGCGCACGATCTTGCTCGCAGGTGAGCACTTACCTGATTCCGGGTGGAGGGAGTGGCTGTGTGAGCCAGGAGCCTGGGGGGACGGACTAAACTGACCACGTTTGGTGCAAAAGCTGGAGGTTTTTTGGACTGTTCTTCCCCTGGTGTGGAGCCAGCACGCAAGTGGTGTAAGGAGGGCACCATTTTGTCAGGGTTGGGCCCTCCAACAGAGCAGCAGGTCTGGGACCTCATTGGTCTGGTAGAATTGGCACAGAAGTGCGTATGTGCGAGCGTGCGCACATGCGGCCTTGGATCCCCAACATCTGCCCAGCTTATAATGCGTTGCCAGGGAAACGCTGGGTGGGTGCCCTCCGGCTCCAACAGGCTGCTCACTGAGACCGAGGAGTGCGCAAGCTGCCTCCGATCCCCACCCTCCGCTCGGCTTGTGCTGCGTTGCCAGGGAAACGCCTGGTGGGCGTGCTCCGGCTCCAACAGGCTGCTCACTGAGACGCAGGAGTGCACAAGCCGCCTCGGGTCTCCGCACGGCACTTGCAGAGTTGCCAGGCTGGTGATTGGTTGTTGGGCTGCTCGGCCTGATCTGCGAGCGGCTGATTGGGACAGGCTGAGACTGGGAGTTTTCCTGGGAGTGTTGGGCGTGAGCTGTGTGCCTGCGTGATCCAACCACGGCTCTCCTGGTGATCTATCTAATACATCAAAGCAATTCCAGAGCGACAGCCAGAATGGGGAAACAAAGAAACATGTCACAAGTAAAAGATCAGAAGAAACCTCTAGAAATGGAACTAAATGAAACAGAGGGATCCAACCTTTCAGAGACAAAGTTTAGAACACTGATGATAAGAATGCTAACAAACTTAGTGAGGACATAAGGAAGGATAGAGAAATCATAAAAAAAAACCTGTTAGAACTAAAGAATACAATGACTGAAATGAAGAACACACTCCAAGGAATCAATCACCAGTAGAGTAGATGAAGCAGAGGAGCGGAGCAGAGATTTGGAAGACAAAATAGCAGAAATCATCCAGTTGGCACAACAAAAAGACCAAAGAATATAAAACAATGAAAATAGCTTAAGAGCCCTATGGGACAAGATGCTGCAAAACCACCTCGCATCATGGGAATACCAGAAGGAGAAGAGAAGAAGCAAGGGGTCGAGAATGTATTTGAAAAAATAATGACTGAAAACTTCCCTACCCTGGTGAAGGAAATCAACATACATGCCCAGAAGTGCAGAGGGTTCCAAACAAGCTGAACCCAAACAGGTCCACACCAAGGCACATCAGAGTTAAAATGGCAAAGGTTAAAGACAGAGACAGAATCCTAGAGGCAGCAAGAGAAAGACAGAAGTTTACATACAAAGGAAATCCTATAAGACCAACAGCTGACTTGTCCACAGAAACTCTGCAGGCCAGAAGGGAATGGCAGGAGATATTCAAAGTGACACAAAATAAAGGCCTACAACCAAGATTGCTCTACCCAGCAAGGCTATCGCTTAAAATTGAAGGAGAAATAAAGAGCTTCTCAGAAAAGAATAAGCTTAAGGAATTCATTACCACCAAGCCATCACTGCAAGAAATGTTAAAAGGGCTTTTCTAAACAAAAGAAAGGGGTAAACAAGCTAACCCAGGAAGACCAGGAATACAAATAACAAAATGGCAATACATATGTACCTATCAATAATCATTTTAAATGTGAATGGGCTAAATGCTCCAATCAAAAGACAGAGAGTAGCTGAGTGGATAAGAAAATAGGACACATGTATATGCTGTTTACAGATGGAATAAGACATTTCATGTAAATGGAAATGAGGGAAAAAAAGCTGGAGTACCAATACTTATTTTGGAAAAAATAGACTTTAAAATGACTAAAAAAAATAAAGAAGGGCACTAGAACCCTAATAAACATCTATGCACCCAACATAGGAACTCCTAATTACATATAACAGATTTTGACAGACATAAAGACAGAGATCAACAGTAATACTATCATACTAGGGGACTTCTACACCATTGTCACCAATGGACAGACCCTTTAGAAAGAAAACCAACACAGAAAGAGGGGCCTTAAATGACACTTTAGACCAGCTGGACTTCGTTGATATTTTTAGAGCATTTCACCCTGAAAAAAACAAAATATACATTCTTCTCAAGTACACATGGGACATTTTCCAAGATAGACCATGTTAGGCCACAAAACAAGTCTCAGTAAATTTAAGAAGATTGAAGTAATATCAAGCAGATTTAAAGAAAAAACTGATGGTTGCTGGCTGGGAGGGAGTGGGGGAGAAAGAAAAGGGGAAGGTTTTGGACAGCGTAGGTGGGACTACAATGTTGCCGCAGGGATATGGGGGCAGTTCTGGGAATGTAATTAATAATGTTTTGAAGAGACTATTATGTTTGGTGAAATAAGTCAGTCAGAGAAGGACAAGTACCATGTGATCTCACTTATATGTGGAATGTGAAAAACTGAATGAACGATCAAAGTAAACAGACTCATAGATATGGAGGAGAAACTGAGGGTTTCTGGTTGGGATGGGGGTGAGGATGGGGGCGAGGGGGAAGGGATTAGATGGCATGGATGTACAACTACAATACTGCCACAGGGATATGAAACACAGTTCGGGGAATAAAATAATGTTGTAAAAATATTGGATGGAGTAGAGGCTTGATCACTGCACTGTACACCTGAAACTGATGTTGTGTAGTATTGTATGCCAACTGTGACTGATTGTGTGGATAGTCACGGGATGTGGAGTATTCTGTGGAGGGGAGTCAAGGGAATTGTGGTGGATGTGTATGGTGTGTGTGGGGGGGGAGTGGGGTGGCGAGCTGGGGGAGGAGGGTTGTCACTTTGGGGGGTGAAGAGTATAACTATTGCATCGTGTTGTACATCTGAAACTAATAAAACAAAAAAAATGGAAAAAAAAAACAAAAACGCTGTAGTTTATCCTCAGCTGTGATTGGTCCGTTTTGGGCTCTGACCTCATAAAGCACCAGTGTGATGTAATTACAAACATTTGTATATAAGGTCCTAGCTGGGCTGAGGGTTTAGTCCATATAAGACCAGGAAGCTAGTTTGCGGTGACCTGTTGCACTTGGACTAGCTAGTTTGTTTTCTCCTTTTATCCCCCATTTATAAATTTATAATAGTTAGTATAGTTATTGTTTATTATCACAGTTAATAATTTTGTTGATATAATTAGTATATTTAGTCAGCTAGTTGGTACAGTTATTATTGTTTATTAGCATAGTTAGTATTGTCAGTGAGTGTAGTGTCAGCTGGCCACCATGGCACATGAACATCCAGCCACTCCTGCTGATCAGGTGCTCCTTCGTGGGTGTTATAAGCTCCTGAAGACCATTGGTAAGGGCAGCTATGCCAAGGTGAAGCTGGCTGAGCATCTTCCCACGGGGACCCAAGTGGCTATAAAAATTGTAAATGTAAAGAACTCTGTCAGTCGCCATAGATTTCTCATGCAAGAAATCCAGTGCATGAGAGCTCTGCAGCATCCAAACATCGTGCAGCTGTATGAGGTTATTGAAACCAAAGCGTCCTTCTTCCTTGTAATGGAATATTTGGGCGGCGGCAGTATGATGGACCATCTGACAGCTCATGGATGAATGACGGAGACGGAGGCCCGTGTCAGCTTTCGGCAGCTTTTATCAGCCGTTTACTATTTCCATCAGCGCGGAATCGCGCACCGGGATATAAAGCCCGAGAACATTTTATTCGACCAGAAAGGGAATGTTAAAATCGCCGATTTCGGATTTAGCACGGAATTTATGGACAGCAAATTAAACACAATGTGTTGCAGCCCGGCCTATGCAGCTCCAGAACTGTTTCCGGGTGAAGCTTATGAAGGACCAGCGGTCGATGTGTGGAGCCTGGGCGTAACATTATACAGGATGGTGGCAGGAACCCTCCCGTTCAAGGCACAGAATTGAAAGGAACTGGGACAACAGGTGATAAAGGGGAAGTACACCGTACCCTACTTTTTCTCGTTTAAACTAGGCAGTTTGCTAAAGAAAATGCTCAAGATGAACCCCATGGAAAGAAGAGATTTACTCGATATCATGTCACATCCTTGGCTCAGTGAGGATGAGGACCTCATGCCCTATAGCGAGCCAGTCAACGAGAACACAGACCCGTGGGTCAGGACGGAAATGGCACTGCTGGGCTTCCGGTATGACGACATCCAGGACACATTGACCAATAGGACTTTTAACAACACGATGGCCACCTACCTCATCCTGCAGACCAAGAAGCCTAAATTCCATCATCGCATTATTGATGTCAAGGCCTACAATCCCACTGAACAGAGTCCTGCTCCAGGTCGGGAGGAGCAGCCAGGGCCCTCTACTATGCCACCAGACAAGCAGCACCACGACGACTACGAGTTGGGGCAGAGGGGCAAAAAGCCTGCGACTCCCCCAGCCCTCCAGAAGGCGGGCACCATCAATCCTGAGTCCAGCCAGGAGCTGAGCACCATCAACTCCAGGACCATCCCTGAGGTCAGCATGGGCACTCCTGGATCCAGTGCCATCACCCCTGGATCCAGCCCAGAGACCGGTACCACCACTTAGAGTTCCATCCTGGATTTCGGGCCCGCCAGCCACAGAATCAGGCCATGGGGGAGGAACCATGGCCCTATCACAGGCCACCAGAGTAATGGCTCTGAGACCTCCCTTGAGAACAACTACGGCTCCAGCAGCCCCTGCAGCAGCACCACCAGCAGCAGCTCATCAGGGGAAAACAACCACGGATGTTCGAGGGTGGTTAGAAGGTGTTGCAACTGCCTCACAATGCTCTGCCATAGGCTGTCGAAAAATAGGCTGTTCAGGAACAACAAAGTCAAGCCCCTTTAGCTATACTAATATACTATATGTCAATGTTAATTTAAAAAGAAAACATTATTAAAAAATAGAACAAAGTATGAAAAACAATAAATCTCTTATTTTTAAGAGAAAAAAAATGCATGTTGAAGGCATTGCAGGGTCAATATCTTAGCCCACCCTTCTGTGCATGCCCTGTGCTCATAAAATTTTTAACACAAGTTACATCCCTCAAATAACTCACTATCAAAAGTCTAAAATAGGGCCGACTGAGTGGTGTGGTGGTTGAGCGCTGGCTTGGGAAGCCAACGGCCCCGGTTCGGGTCCCACATATGAGGGCCAGTGATACTGCCCTCAAAACAAAATACAAATAAACCTCAGATGTGTCCAAAAAGGGGAGCTGGATGAGAAGAAAACAAAAGCAGTCTCTATGTACACAAGACCGTATTTCATTAAATTGTATTAAAATGCTCTGATTGATGTGTTTTGCATCTAACACTAAAGTGGAAACCTTCAAGGGAGGAAATGGTCTTGGAATCAAGAACCCTCCAAAATGCCCTTGACAAAAATAGTTTGGTTGTGTGAAAATTCTAAACTTTAGTGTGAGTGAGTGAGTGAGTATGTGTGTGTGTGTGTGTGATTGTGTGTGTATGTGCATTTAAATAGGCAGAAACAAAGAAACAAAAAAATGCAACACTTTCTCTTTACACACAAAAATTTTGTAATCCCAGTAACGTGGTGTTTTGTACGTACAAAACGTGTAATTTTTGAATGAATGAATGAATGAATGAATGATATGCATCTATTTCTGTACTCTCAAAAGTTCAGGAATTCTTACGCCAGCAGTTCCACAATCATAATTTCCATATAACTTAAAATATATAAAGAGCCCACCAGGTAAATAAAAGTGGTTTCAAAGGCCAGATTTAGAAGAACTGCCCTTTCTGCAAAATAAGTAACTTTTAAATATAGTCATAGAAAAATTCAAAACTAGTCTTACAAACACCAACCCAGGGAGTCCCACTTGGGGGAATTTGCATAAAACATCCTACTGGAGGGTGCTTAGTCAAGTGGGTTTTACAAATGAGGCCCAAAGCTAGTCTCTGCCAACTAAATGAATGGGTTGCTGGATCTCTGGGATTTTCTGGTCCTGCCATGACCCACAGTCACCAAATACCTCCCAGGACCACACGACAAAGCCCATAGCCAGGGAGAAGTGGGCCCCTCAAAGGTATGATCAGCATCTTCTGACTAGGAACTGGAGACCAGATGTCTACAGGACCAGGAAGGTAACATAAACGGGTGCTTCTGCGGGGAGTCACCCAAGCGTGGATGGTGCTGCCTGCAGCTGGAGATGAAACAGAGTTCTCATAACTTTGATTAAATTTAGTTTTAAATCCTAGCTCTAGAAATCATCTCTTTCTCTCTCTGTCTATGTCCCTCAGAGACCTACACATTCCCCCAAATAATCAGCCTCGCCCCGGACCGAGGCAAACAAAGGCAGTACCCTGGACCTGACCAATGGTCACACAGTCCAGACCTCTGGCAGCTAAAGGTACATCTTGACCTTGACCTAAGTTATGTTTCAGCCTCTGAGCCCTAAGGTAGAATGGTTCCCTAGCTACCTTTCTATGAGACCATAGGGACTCCAAAACAGACCTCAGAGGGCTGTCCTCTAGACCTGAAGAGATGATTTATTACCCTTACCTCATCTGTCCATTATCGTCCCTGATGAACTTAATATTAGAGAAATAAGATGAATTTCTGAGTCAAGAAATGAACTTCAGTTGTGTCCAAAAGGGCAGCTGGATGACAAGGAAATAAAAGCAGTCTCTATCTACACAAGACCATATTTTAATAACTTGTATTAAAATGCTTTGATTGATACATTTTGTACCTAGCAACAAAGAGGAAACCTTCCTGGGAGAAAATGGTCTTGGAATCAAGAACCATAGAAATGACCCAAACAGAAATACAATAAATAGTTCAGCTCCCAACTCAAGTCCAAATCCGCTAAACCACGGTGCCTTGTGACTTTTCACCTATATAATCTATAACCTCAACATCACTGGGGAGTCGGGTTTGGACATTAGCTTCCCGCCTCCGTATTGGCCAATTCAATATGAAACTATTGTTTTCTCTCTATACTGCTCATGCATTTCTTTGGGCCAGTGACTTCAGGCAGGCCAACTCAAGGAAAAATTTTTAAAAATAAATAAATAAAAACAGAAACAGTGGAGTTCTGATAACAGAGGGTATGCCAGAACTGAAGGATAAAAATTAATAGTTAAACTCTGGGCTGATCAAGCAAAACCTGCCCAAATCCATGCAGCTGTAAGTTCACAACCTCTGAAATGAAAATATACGCATGAGGTTGTGACAGGCTGCAAGGTGCTACCCAATATTCATTTTTCTCTCAGTGCTATGGAGCAAAGCCTAACTTCATGGGCGGCAACGTGACCAGCTAAAAGACTACATGTCCCAGACTCCCTTGCAGTGAGGGCTAACCGGTGAGGTGTCAGTACAGCTGTTGGGTGGAACATCCAGAGAAGTTCCTAAAAAGAGGACAGACAACTGTCATTTGAGCTTATCCCACTTCTTGTTTCTTCCTGCCTTGAACTGGATCCAGAAGATTCATGAGGTGGGGACAAGAGCCTGACCTAGGGATGGCAGAAAAGAAAGCAAACTAGTAATACTATCAGGCATGTTACATTCTGGACCACATTGCTCTGGACTTGTCATTTTCTGGGAGGAAAGTCAACCTTGCTTAGGCTACTATTTTATAGTCGTTGCATTTATCATTGCAGTATAATCCCTAACTGACACAGAGCCGAAGGTGTTCCTAAGATCAATCAGAATATTAATATACATGTGAAGTAATGAGGGCCAGTCAGCCTAGTGGCTCTGCAATCTTAAATAAGGATGTGGCTCTGCCACGTTCTAGAGAGCTGGCTCACTTGGACGAGCTTGTTAACCAGGCAGGTCTCAGCTTTTCACTGGAGCCTCCGGCAGTACCTGACTCCTAGGGGGAATACAAGGATTGCACTGAATTGTCTATCTGAAGCACTTAGCACCCTAGCCAGCATACGGGAGGTGCTCAATAAAAGATGTCAACAGGGGTAAGAACCTGTGTGAGTCCACAGAGGGAAAATGGCGTGTGAAACATCTGCCATGAGGTCTGCAGGCAAGAGATTAACTGCATTGAAGAACTGGGAGGAAATGTATCAAATAAGTAAAGTCAGAATGATGCAGGTACACATGCAAACTTATAGGAACCAAGTCTGAATAGCCATAACCCCACTGGCACATCAGCCTGGGCAGGAAAAGCAGGACACTGCTACACCACACACAGGTAGATTAGCACCCTTCATTCATTGACTCATGTATATCCATTCACTCATTCATCACTCACTCATGCCACACATTGTCACTGGGGCTTCCATGGGCCAGGCACCCAGGGTTCAGCACTGAAGACTTGATGGTGAGCACAAACATACATACGCACACACCTTTGGCTTTTGCAGAGCTTATTGTCTGTAGTGCAATACAATGGAACTCCCTCTGATGACAAAAATATTTTAGATCTGCGTTGTCCTTTACGGTAGCCACATGTGGCTAAAGAGCATTTGAAATATGCCTGTTGCAACTGAGAGATTGAGGGGTTTTTAAGTGTATTTTATTTTCATTAATTGATATTTCAATTTAAATAACCACATGTGGCTCATGGCTACCACCCTGGACAATGCAGGTCTAGGTAGAATGCGTACGAAGTAGCCCCCAGGCTGGAGTGAAGAGAAGGAAAAGCAAGGAGAGCGGAGATCCCAGAGGAATGGGATACAGGTCCTACCTCAACAACCCCCTGTACGCTCATAGCTTTCTATAGCTATTAAATGCCTCCTGTGCTCAGCTTCTCCATTCCCACCTCCCCCAACCTCGTAACATGCCTTCCCAGGTAGAAGTTAAAAATGAATGACAGACGGTGACAAACACTAACGGTCCTCCTACTTAATAAAGTGGCTACCAGAAGGCTGAGTCAATGAACTCCGGTGCCCAACCCAATTTACTCCAAACTGTACGCTGCCTGATACTGTTCCCTTCCCACACATCCCTGCAAGGAGAGTGACAAGGTCACCTTCACATCAGATGATACAAATGCTACAATACAATAAAAAACAATGAGTCTAAAAGAACACAAACAAGGCTTTGCTCCCTTCTGTTCTGACATATTTCAGATGAATAAGTGAGGATATCATGTGCTAAACTTTCATGTCAATCGCACGTTTTTAATAGGTCTACTTGTTCCCACTATACTGATGCCTGGGGAACAGCAGGGAGCTGACTGTTTCAACCCTCTCTGCAAAGCTTGGATAGTTCTCCTCATGGTAGCCAGCAGCCTTAAGGAACAGCGCCTTCTCTGTCCAGGGCAGTTTCAGGGCATGCTCAAGTTTGCAGGATGCCTAATGGAAGGGGAACTCAAATGGCCCACAGGGCCAGATTTCCTTTTCTTGAAACCGACTGACATATTAAAAACTGTCAACTAGTCAACCAAAAACACAGAACTCACATGAAAACCAATATAACCTGACTGCGCTGTTCACTTGACAGGAATTGAGGAGCCCAAACGGAGGTAATGGGGCTTAACCGGGCTCACAGCCACTGCAGATACACCAGGTACACCTGGCAGAAAAGCGGCCCTTATTTCTCAATAGGAGCTGGCCTTTGTTCATAGGATCAAGGTCAGCAGCGTTCAGAACAGGAAATTGAGCTTGTCTTTCTGGGGACTAGCAAGCAGTTTACTGGAGAGAGGAAACAATAATACTACATGGATTCTAAGACTGTTTTAGATTTTATGAACCATCAAAATCAAAACACAAAAATGATGCCAAGTAATCTATGATTTCAAATACGCCCTATTTTTCACACTTAACAACTTAAAAATTGATGGAATTGCACAATTACACCCTAAGATTGTTTGCAAATCAGAACACTTTCATAGCTATTTTCTAATTCATACCTGCTAATCCTCACATGACTGTGGCTAAAGCATATGTTACCAGCCCCAATTCACATGGGAGGAAACACAAGTAGAGGGTCCTGCCTGGTCACACAGTCCAGAACAGAGTGGTTATAACTTCCCAGCAGGATTATTTGATGGGTCATATTGTAGGAGGCTGGTCAGCAAGGCCGTGGATTTTAGCTCTTTTGTCCAGTATTACCCTCAAGGAAAAACCTAAGGAGGAACAGCATATGTCACCCCAAAATATACCTCTTTGGCATAGGATTATCTTGAACTGGTTATAAGAAATAGCAGACACACAAGAAGTTCTAAAAACTGAGTAAAAGTTACCCTTTTGTAAGGGACATTTACATTTATAAGGAAAGTCTCCATTTGTACGGTGATACCCCTCTCTCTACCAGGAAGAAGAGGATGACTAAAACTCTAGATGCTTTTATCAGTGGAGAAGGCTGGACTTAAATTTGCAGAACCTTGCTTACTGTCTTTTTCCTGGTCACCTCTCATAAGTGGCCTTCCCCACCCCAGCATCTTTCTTTTGTCTTTAGTGGTATTTAAGGTGATGGTATTTAAGGTGATGGCTTGAACCATTTCAGGGAGTCTTTCTGGGTATCACCCATGTATATCAAAGTATTAAAGTTGTTTGTTTTTCTCCCTTTAAACTGTCTTTTCTTACCGGTGTGTGGGGGGAGGGGTCTCAGCCATGAACCTAGAAGGGTAGAGGTAAAGTTATTTTTCTTCCCCTACAAGCCTAAAAAGGCATCAACTTGTGATCTAGAAAACTGCTATGCACTAGGAATCTAGGTAGGTGGTGCTATAGTCTGCCACCCACACAGAGGGGACAGACACACTTAGGTCCTGTTTTCCCTGGATTGGATTCTTTTCAGAAGGGAAACATTGAAAACATCCCTTAGGCATTTCAAAGGAGATAGAAACGGAAGGAGGGAGGGAACAAATTATTCTAGTTACATACATTTTGGTAATTAAATAAAGATTCACGAAAACCTACTGTTTTCAACAGTGTAAATTCTAAAATGATAACAACAAGTACAATATTTTAAAAAGGGCCTAAGCCTTATGCGATCATTACCACCAAACAAAAATTCATGACAAACAGAAGCTTCCAGGTGACTTCAGAAAGAACTCATTTGTTACTGTTGACATAATCAGACATGATGCTATAATTTACGGAGCTAAACACTGAGATAAGGAAAAATGTCCTGTCTCACATCTCTGACACGTCAGTCATTACAGAGACTATACATCAATGGGTCTGTGATGTATTCGCCTAATTTTTAATCTTGTAGATTTGTGTCTCTGCTTGGCTGGGTAAAGCTATTCAAAATTTTGAAAAAATGAGAACCAAAATTGATTTTTTTTTTTTTTTAGCTGAGCCATCCTGCCACCTGTTGGCAGCTCAGCGGCTGCTCAGCTCGGCCGGGAATCCCACTGGCAACCCTGTTCCTCAGAGTTCAGCTCACACGCTTGAGCGAGTTCTGAATCAACTGAGCCACTCTGCCTGCCCGAGAACCAAGAGTTTCAAAGTTCTAATAAGAGATAACTAAATTACTGCTTCTTCCTAGCAGGAATCAAAAACTCCTTTACCTTTAATTTGTTCTTATCTCTTCATGGGGTATAATTGTGACTATCTTTGTCTTTGGAATAGAGAAAAGGAGGAGGATGATAACACTGTGACCCTAAACCTTTATTTTTTAAAACCACCAGGGCCTGCTCTTCTCATCCCTGCAAGAAACTCCTCATCTGTGATAACATGGGGTAAAACAACATTGCAATTTTCAAGAATTATTTTACGCAAATATATAATATCCAACCTTGTCTAAATTAAAATAGTAATAAACCAGATCCTATTTTCTCATTGACTTGTATTATTTCAATTAATTTGTCTTTGCTTCTGAATGAGCTAACACCAGGTTTCTCTGCATCTACCACAGATGCAACTGGAGCCCTCAAACTTTTGGAGCAAGAAATTCCCACCTTGAGCAGGAAAGGGTAAGAAGAAGAGGGAACAATTATAGGTTGAATGCCTGCTGTGTGCCAGCTATTGTGCTGTGTGCTTTAAACATGTGATTGTATGTAGTCCCTATACCAGAACTGTAGTCTAGTGTACTGACAGCCATTTTTCCAGACGGAGCCAAACAGTGGAGCATGGAGGTGCCGGAAAGCACAGAGCTGGGCAGGGAGACTGCTGGTGTATCTGCCTCTGCGTGCCCCATGCTTTCCCTCCCTCACACTAACTCAAAAGGAGTCCTCAGGAGAGGCCACGGGATCTCTGGGCACATCTCTAACAGGAGCTGTGGGGATTTGCCATGGTGATGGCTTCCTCAGCCAGGTGACCCGGGGAAGGGCCCACTAGGAGGCTGTCAGGAGCTGACCCTCCCTAAGGCAGCTGGTGCCATTAAAGGGAATGCTCGGAGGAGAAAAGCAGGATGTATGTGTGGAGGCTAATTTTTCTCTCTTCTTCCATTAAGTCAGCTGCTTTGACAAGGGGCCTGTCTGCCCTTCATAGGTTTAAACTGGGTTTGACATGACAAGTATACTGTTTGAGCAACTTCAAAGTAACAAACAATAATCATTACTTTCCCCTCACTTTCTCATTACTTCCAAAGTAACAGACAGAATTCAAATCAGAGGGGCACAGGTTGTCCTTTAATGAACATCCTTATTTCAGCAGCATTTCTGAAGTGAGAGTCAGACACAGCTAGTTATGTGACCATGGGGCCAGCATCATCCTGATTTAAGAGTGACAGAAAACAAGCTCTCCTCATTCTGGTTTTTCAGCTGCGGGGAGACAGGGTACCTGCCTATATCCTCATTATGCTGCTCCTGGTTTTCAAAGATTTTTTTCCATGTGCTATATTCCTTATCAGAGGTCACTGAGTGGAAACTTGGGGTCTGAACACAGCCCTTGTAAGTATTCTGTTTGCCAACACAATGGGTTTTTTATAAATTGAGTTACCCATTTCTCTGACCAGGTGTGGACTCTTTTGTCCCATCACCACCTCACCAATTCTGACCTGGCCAGGCTGGTGTCACACTCATGTCACCTCCCTGGCCCCTAATCAATATATTTTGTTTGCAAACTCAGTTGTATATTCAGAGGGAAAAAAATGACAAAACAACTCATCTCCACAAAAATTATACCCTCTTTTGTATATTCGCAGAAACCCCAGAAACTGGGGATGTTAACACCCTAATTGGGGAAACAGATCCCAGAATAGGTTATTACAAAGAAAGAGTTCACTGACCAGCATGAAGAGAGACCAGGGAAAACCACCTCCACCCAAGAGGTTGGGGGCAAGTTTCCAACTGAGGGGTGATTTGACCTGGTCTTCAGGTGATTGGGAGCTTGCAGAGGGGACAAAGACATTCACACAATGAGTAGCAAAATGGCTTAATGACTGAGTCACAGGCACTGTGCCTCCACTGTCCATATGAGATGCACAGCTAACTTTCCTTTAACAACCAACACAGAGCAACCAATGAAAACCCTTTTAAAGCAACTTGCCACAATGTTAACAGGTGTGAGCAGTCCATGTGCTAGCTAAATCAGGGCAGTAACTGTGAGATGACTGGTCTGGGATAACTGGTAAGGCCCTTGCACAAAGTCACAGAGAGCGTGCCCTGTCTTTCTAACTGGCACCACCAGGCTCCCAAGCACGACACCTTGTTCATCTTTGATTCCTTTTTTCTTCACATCTAATGAGGTGCTGTGCATCTCATTTCAGACATGGTTCTTTTGTTCACCTTCTCTTCCCTTCATCCCCAGAAAGACAGGATGGCTAGCAGGTGGCAATCAGTACTGGTTAAGAGTTCAGGTGCAAGGCTAAAACCAGCCTCAATCTTCCAGTTCCCAGCCCATTACCCCTAAGCTCAGGTTTTCTTCCTGTAAAATGGGGATACTGCAGCATCTATCTCATAGGGTTGATGTTTATGAAGTGCTTAACAGCTCCTGCCACATAGTGAGTACTCGTGAAGTGTTAGCCTTCCTTACTCATGACTTCACGATAAGCCCTTCCCCTGCTCCCCTAGCTCTGTGCTTCCCCTCCTCCAGATCATTTTCAATATCACTACCACCACAACCAACTTGTCAAAGACAGCGAAGTACCAGGATCTGCTACTCTATTCCTCTTCATCACATGCAAGACAACTAGACTCCATTCCCAGCAGCCCGTGCAGCTTGGTGGAGCCATATGACTGAGTTCTGGCCAATGAAATGTGCACAGAAGTGACATGAGACAATTTCCAAAACTGGCTTACAAAAAATTTCATGATATTCTATGTTCTTTCCTCTTTCACCAGCTTCTTTCAGATCTGTGTAGTGACATAAAAGCCACACACTGAAGGTGGTAGAACCAAAAAAAAGGAAGAGCCTGAATCACTTGCTTGAAGGAGAGTTGCCTGGCAATCAGAAATGCCCCCTTTGGACATTGTGTGAAGAATACATTAATTTCTATGACGTGAAGTCACAGAGGTTCTGAAGTTTACCTGTAACAGCATCTAACATTACCCTAAAATAATCAATCTGACAGACTCATTCTCTCACTGTCTTTCTAACTGGCACATACAAAATAAAATGCAACTGCCTAGCATGGCATCCAAGGTCCCAACTACTCTTCAAGCCCATGTCCCACCAAAAAGCCAGCCACGTACCCAATACTTTCCATAAGCACCAGGCATCAGCAGGCCTCCTAAATCATTGAAATCTTTATGTCAGCAGGCCTCCTAAATCGTTGAAATCTTTGCTCTTAAGAGTTCCTTCTATGAAAAGGCCCCAAATCCTTTAATATTTGACAAAACTTGATCAGCCTTAAGGATTGGTTCCATCACCAGCTCCTCCGTGAAGCATGTGGAGCTGGCTGCTACGTCCTCTGGCTCCCAGAGTGGACAGAACAGACTATGTTCACCCCTTTACTACAGGAGCACTATTTAGGGTACTGTATAGTGAATTTTCTCTGTGTTTTCATACCTACTATGTGCTTCTGGAGGACAGAGGCTAAGAGCTCTTCAACCTCACATTCTCAACCTTTAACATACTGGCTGACATAACTAGGGACTTGGTAAATATTGCATGAGTAAATAAATAGATGCATGAAGGAATAGGGTATATGCCAGCTACCATTAGGTAGCACATACAGATGTGTCTATTTGGCCTCAACTTCGCAAAAGCAAGGCCATTTCCTTGGTGCAATTCCTTAATAAGTCAATTCCCTTCATCTATGGCCCAGTCTGAGATGTGCAAATTGGGATCACCAAACATGAGACAGCCAGATGAGAATACTGGTAAATCTAGGCAAATTCACTCCACTGCTAGACTAGGAGCTCAAAGCCTCCAATCCATCCATCAAAATGGATGAAATAGATGAAAAAAATCAACAAGAATATGAATATTTCCCTTGTCAACTGCACCTCAGTAAGACTGGGGGGGGATGCCCCCAAAACAACCTGTTATAAAAATCATGACATAGCCACAAATGGATTATACTGTAAAATGAATATAGTTTCCTGTTTCCCATCCCAATCTGAAATCCACAGCTTATCCCTCAGATCCCAGCTGAAGAGCCACTTCCTCAGGAGGCAAGCGCCCTCTGCTATCCGCTCAGAAGTACTTTCCTTCAGAGCTGTGTGAGTTAGTATGATTATTTGATTATTATCTGTCTCTCCTGCTAATATTAAATAAGTGACGGTGGAAATAGGATTTCCTTATTTATTTTTAAATAGGTTAGTGAAAGAACCAAGGAATGGACATTCAACAGAATACTGACATGGAAAAATAATACACGTGTAATTGAAAAAAATTAGGTTACATATAACATGTTCCACATAACCCTATTTTGTGAAAGAAAAATGTTATACCCACCTGCGTGTGCACGCACACACACACATACACTCCTCTGGAAGGAAATATACCAAAATGTCAATGACGCACTTTTCTAAACAAAGTTAAAAGTATCTGTGTGGGGTAATCATGACCCCATTCAGAAGATTCCAGGCTCTTCCTTATCCCTGGTACAGTCCAGGGCAGTTTCCCCGAGTAATGGATGGAATGGACAACTTCTGTGAGCAGGTGGAGAAGTTGGCCTGCTTCCCTGCTTCGCTCACCAACTACACAACAGCAGCTGTGATGGGAAAGTGTGGGCTGTCCACCAGCCACAGCGAGAAGGCAGGCCCATGGCACATGCCCTGTGGCTAGACCAGCCATACCCCCGACACTGCACAGCTAGCTGCATATCAGGATTGGGAACACAGCACATTGCATCCAAATTTCCCAGCTTAGGCCAGTTCACTATGGAGAGAAGATGAACAATGAAAGGAACAAAGGGGCTCTGTGCCCTTCCCTGCCACCTCCTTCCAGGCTGTCTGGGGGAGAACCAGGTGGCTTTGCATGGCAATTCACGGGAAATATTGGACTCATGTGAAAATCCTACCTACTCACCCTGTCACTGTTTGAATCCAAACTAGTGTCACAAAATGGAGATTCTGTTGAGGCTGCAGAAAAAGGGAAATCCAGTTTTTCTAGAGAAGGCTGGCAGGGATAAAGGAAGACATGGCAATGTTCACCATTATCATAATGATAGACATAAGCAGCCCTTTCTCTCAGTACTTTAAATAAGTGCATCTGTAGTTTTACCACACATACATGCACACACACACACAGACACACACACACAAGCACACACACACACAGGTGCAGACACACACACATACACACACACACACACACACAGAGGGTGCCAAAAATGTATACATATTTTAAGAAAGGAAAAAACTGCATTAAAATTGTAATACTCAATATATACTGATAACAAAAGATGAATACAAGTCACGTTTGACTTCTGCAATTACAAGAGATGCTCAAAGTGGTCAGCGTCCAGACAATTCTGATTAAGGCGAACTGCTGCTTGAGCAACACTGACCGAAGTGTCCACTTGTATGCATTTTTTTGGCACCCCTGGTATATGAGTGTGCCCTTGTGTGAGTTACTTGACCTCTCTCTGGCTTAGTCCCCCATATGTTAATTCGAGATAATACCAATACCTATCTCACAGGTTGCTGTGGTGTTTAAATGACTTAATGCATACAAAGTGCTTAAAAAGTTACCCAGGGGGCCGGACGAGTAACGCACTGATTAAGAGCTGGTTTTGGGATGCCAGCGGCCCCAGTTCGGATCCCACATATGAGGGCCAGTGACACTGCCCTCTACAGCTAACAGCTCCACCTGGAGCTGGGCTGTGCGAGCCCCGGGGACAGTGTAGGCTGCAGCCCCTGCTGCAGTGGGCTGCCATAGGCTACAGTGAGTGGCCGGCAGCCAGCGTGAGCAGCCAACAGCCGCGATGAGCGACCATCCAGAGGCCAGCGACCGATCTGCCTCATCCGGGAAGGGCACAATGACGATACCAACATGGGCCAGTGAAGTAACGTCCTCCGCAACTAGACTGAAGAACAAAAAGACAGCAACTTATTTGTTCCCCTCCCCCAATTCACCAATAAAATGTAAAAAAAAAAAAAGTTACCCAGCCCAAGGTAGGTAAGCACTCAGTGCTTATCATCATCCAACCCCAGCTTCACGGCCCACCCCTTAACTCATGGCTGGGTACAACCTGAGGGCAGGGCCTGTGCCTCCACTAACGTTGTTCGCCGGTCCATTGGCATGGTAGCTGGCGTACTGCTGGCAGCAGCATTTTCTGAATATATGAATCAATCATGGAATGAATTCTAATGAGTTAATTCCATGAAGACCTTGCCTCACCAGCCCAGACCCACCCAATCCCAAAGTGTATGTGCAAGGGCTGCTCAGAAAGCAGGCCCCCTGACAGACAGCCTCTTACCCCAGCTCTAAGGACCTCTTCCTTTTTCTTGTATTTTCTGAATTCCTCTCTGGGTTGGAAACCAGGGATGTGGCCAGTCAAGGAAAGGATGGGAACAGATGGCAGTCCCAGGGGTGACTCCTTGTAACTGTTGATCTCTCAGGAATCCACAAGCCACTTCTCCCTGCCCTGTTATTTGTTTACACGTCCCCCTATGGAGAAAAATCCCCGTGAGCTCTCCTGGTCCGTATGCTGTTCGGGAAAGTTGGCCCTGTGTCAAGAAGCAGAAGAGAAAAGTGCCAGTGCCTCCCGACCAAGGGCCTCTCACCTGGCCTCAGCTCAGGCGCCCTAGTGAGACTAATTGTTATCTCAGCCATATTGCCAGTGAGTAAAACCTCAAATGATCCTGCAGATGAGGACAGATAATAATGATCACTGTTGTGATAACATGTCACACTAAACATTGTCAACAATCCTTACATCAGCATTACAACCACCTTTTGAGGCAAATATCAATATTCCCAATTTACAGAGGAAGAAAGCAAATCTCAAAGAGGCGAAGGAACACAGCAAACTTGAATAGTAGAGCTCAGGTTCAAAAGGTAGCTGGACTCTGAAGACAAGGCCCTTAACCACTTCACCACTTAACTTCGGGGCAAGAGTCTCAGCGCACCGGGGAAATGTCTCAGAATCTCCGTGTGTCAGTCACGGCGTCTCCCACACACCCTGTGCTCAGCATACACCTCTGGGAGGGTGCCCACTGGCACTCAGCCTTTCCTCTCTGAACGTCACTGGAAATCCATGGGCACAATTCCCTGGAGCACCTAATTGTTTTCTGAGAGCTAACTGATTTCCCACGAAAAACTATAAAGCATTAGGGGGCATGGGTGACAGGGCGAACCATTCCTGTGTTGTCCAGCTCAACAGAGACTTGTCAAATGGGTTCTTAAACCCTTTAGCTAGACTACAGCACAGAGTGGTCTTTTTTAACGTTTTGCATGTTTTACAGAATTCTTCAGCTCCCCATGAAGTCCACACTGGCTATTTCTAATCCCCTAACCCAGCTCTACTTCTTCTTTCTTCCACAGCCCTGACAAACTTCTAATAGACTTCATAATTTACTGACTGGTTGTGTTTAAAGTTTATCGTCTGTCCCACCATATCTGCCCACCCCCACTAGAATGTCACAAGGGCAGGACTCTGTTTTTTATCTGATGAATTCCAAGTGTCGACAACAGAGCCTAGCATGTGTTAGGCATGCCATCAGTATTTCTAACTGAACTACATTGAAATGAAGACTCACTGCTGGGGGTCTTGTGTTCCTTGAAGCAGCTCCAGTGCTGCCCATTCCATGCACTGTTATGAGGACACAGAGCGAGAGACACATATGCAGCCTGGTATAAAGCCTAGCAGGGAGTGTTTGATACCTCTTCCCCAATCTGTAACCCAGAAAATGAAATCTGCATTGTAGTCTGGGCCTGACTTCATACATTGAGCCATTGGTTGCTACCCTTACAATGGATTAAGTTGTTTCTAGGGCTGGGAAAGCCATTTTTCATTCAATGCAATTCCTCTTAGAAGGAACTACTTATTCTACCAAGGATACTGAGCATTTATTTCTTCCATAGACAGGAGCTTATAATGTTGACAAATCTCTGTAATGATCAGTAAACAAACATGGGAAGGGTAGGGACTGCACTCAATGTAATAGGCTGCAAAAGCACTGGGATACATTTTTTTAAAAATTCTCAGGGCCCAAGGTCAATTCAATATTAGAGTAGCAGGCCTGGGCCTCCAATGACCCTTCAGTTTCATTCTTAATGAATGAGGACTGTCCAAATGATAAAGAAAAACTTTGTAGGAATTACCTATTCATATTTGACCTCCCCACAAGACCCTGATCTCCTAGGGGATAAGGGCAGTGTCCTAATGCATCTTTACATCCTCTGGCCCTAGCACAATGACTGGACCAAAGTAGCAACTCACTGAAATGAGCAAGGGATGAAAGAAGGGAGGAAGGAAAAAGGAAAGGAACCAGAAAGAGAGACTAAGAACCAGTAGGGAAGATAAGTGTGAAGGAGGGTGGAAGGAAGACAGCAAAGAGGGGAGATGGAGAAGGACAGGGAAAATAGGACTGTGTACATAAAGAGACTGCCATTTTTGGAAAAAAAGAGGTTTTATTTTAATGAAATGAAATCAGACTATGGTTTTTATGCTTTTTTATCTTCCCATAGATGTTGTTATGCTTTTTTATCTTCCCAAAGAGAGTCAGCCTGGTGACACTGGATGCCTGGGGTAGGACTGAGGGAGTGCTGAGATTGGAGGGGGAAAGGAGAATGGGTTACTTCTTTCTTTATGCAGCTAAGAATCATTTGACTTGCTCCAGTACTGGAAGCAGTACTGCAGTAGAGCCGTCCAAGAAAGCAGCACTGAAAGAAGAGAACTGGGGACCTGCTGAGAGAAAAGCAAAGAGAGAAATAATTATGGAATCCTGGGTACTTCTCAGGAGGCAAATACGAGATCTTAGAGGACAAAGCAGTCAGCAGCCAAAAAGGGTTGTGTGAGACCAGTACAGCCCCAAACGTGGCAAACAGAGTGAGGTGAAGGGGAAGAACAAGAAAGGCACTTTTACCTGGGACCAGACTCAGGGATAAGATTTCAGAAACAGCTGGCTGTAGGACTTAGGGCAGAAGCAGGGGTGAGCAGGGCCCTGGATTATTCAGCATCACCTCAATACAAAGTTCTCTAGTGAGTGCTAGGAAAGAACTCAAAACCTTGCCCTGAAGATGAGGCGAAATATCATGGGATGAGACTTGCCAACTTCGTTCTTCCTTCATCCCAACAGTCAATGTTCCTTCTTGGAGTACTCTAGAAAAGTCTGGATGAATCGCTTGTTCGTAATTTATCTACTGTATGGACAATAGTTCACCACTTGTTCATGTCTCCAAGCAAGGACATCCTCTTTCATGTCACTCTGCCTCTCACAGTCTACAGTCAGTGCATTGTTGTCAGCATATCAGAGTTCTCAGTCTCCTAACTCACCAGCTGTAGGACCTGGGGGCATGTTCCTGAACCTCTCAGACCTTCAGCTTCCTAACTGGTAAAACTGGAAAAATAAGAATATATAACTCGAAAGCTTGTTGTAAAGATTAAATTAGATAATTACATTAGTGCAGTGACAAGCACACAGGAACCTCTCAATAAATATATGTAAGCTGTGACTTTTAGGCAATGCTTCATATACTGCTCACAGTCCCCCTATGGTACAAGTTCTTATTATTAGTTCCATTTTACAGATGAGAAAAATGTGCCTCAGAGGTGAAATAAGTTTCCTGAAGTTAAATAACTTGTAAATGGCAGAGCTAGAATTTGAATCCATATTGAAAACTTGTGTTCCCAATCCATAATTATACTGCCTCCAGGTCATTCTCTCCACTTTCATCCCTTAATATTACCCCCATTTAACATTTTAACACTCACTATCGTCCTTTAACATTACCCCACCCCTCTACCCCTTTCTTCCTCTGTCAAATTCTCTTCTTCTTTCCCATCCCTGAACTATACATGTCAGATGCCACAAATTCATACTCTGAGCCAGAACTTAGAGAGAGATGAAAATAGGAGAAGAGGATCAAAATTAGAATTCACTTAGCAGTATCTTCTAAAGCCAAATGCATACCCACCATCCAACCCAGCTCTTCCACATCTGTGTAAATACATAAAAGAAATGAGCACTTGTGTCTACCAAAATACCCAGACAAGCCTAAATACAGCATATGAATTGAAAATAACCCCAAACTACAAGCTCCCCAAACAACAAAAGAATGAAGAAATATATTATGCTATATTCATACACTGGAATAATACACTGTATATATAATAAAAGCAATAATAAATGAACTACTGATAGGCACAACAAAATGGATATGTCTCACAAACATTATATTGAACAAGTTAAGCCAGGAATAAAAGAGCACATACTACAGTTTGTATTTATTTGAAACTCAAGAGCAGACAAAACAAATACATGGTGATAGGAGATCAAACGGCACTGACCCCTTTGGGAAGGGAGCTTTGAGTAGGGAGAGAACAAGGGAGCCCTCAGCAGTGCTTGCAGTGCTGCATAACTTGATCTGTGTGATGGCCACAGAAGAACACATAGGTTAAAAGGTCACCAAGCTTCATTTAATATTAGTGCACTTTATGTTCTTTAAGTATTCTAGCCTTCAATTAAAGAAAAGGACAACGGTAATATTAAAAATATCTAATTCCATTCCACAGCAGAAGTCTCCAGGGCTCTGGAACAGGGCCAAGATGGCGGCTTTGGTGCTGTCCATAGGCAAAGTGCTGACTTGTCCCTTGGCTGAAACCTCAGACAACCTTGTATGCAGGAATAGAGCAAGTGTAGATCAGGACACAGCCAATGCTGGCACAGCCAAGTATACATGCTGCCACCTGCATCTTTTAGCCTCAAAGCAACCTCTCAGGTCTGCAGAGATCTGCAGCATAAGCTAAAGCACAGCTCATCCACAGCTGGGCTGCTTGTGCTTATTCTACATCGTATTCTTTTGGCAACCCTCAAAATTCATTCCTATTTCATATTTTCTGGCACATTTGACAATTTTTAGTTGGCACATTATGATACTTTGGTTCTCTACCTTCCCCTTATCTGATCTTCAATGCATCCCCCAAGATGTGTTTACTCCTCCTGGTCACAAAGGTTCACACAAAGGAGATTATAAGAACCCATTCGTTTTATTATCAGGCACATTGCTACATTAGTCACCCACACTTTGAGGGAGGGAAAAATAGCATGACAGTATGTCAAAACCTCTGAAGATTTGATTTTCAACAAGGGTGCCAAAACAATTCAATGAGAAAAGCATACCCTTTTCAACAAATGGTACTGAGACAATTCCATATGTACATGCAAATGAATGAAGTTGGAACCCTATCCTCACACCTTACATAAAAATTAACTCAAAATGGATCAGAGACCTAAATAAATATAAGATCTAAAACTATAAAACTCTTAGAAGAAGATATAGGAGTAAATTTTCATGATTGTGAGTAAGACAAAGCATTCTTAGATGTGAACCAAAAGCACAAACACTAAAGAAAAAAATAGAATAAATGTTAGTGCTGCAACAGATACCATCAAGTAAGTAAAAAGTAGCCCCACAGAATGAGAGAAAATATTTGCAAATCATACAACTGATAAGGGACTTGTATCCATAATATATAAAAAAACTGCACAACTAGGGCTGGCCAAGTAGCTCATTGGTTCAGAGTTGGCTTGGGAACATGAGTGCTGAGCATCAGGGCCACAGGTTCAGATCCCACATGGGCCAGTGATGCTACACCTTCTACAGCTAAGACAGTGAACAACAGCTCAATCTGGAGCTGGGCTGCCGTGAGTTGATGGCGACGGCATAGGCTGCAGTGGGGCTGGCCCACAGCTGGCGTGAGGTGTTGTGAGCTTTCATGAGTGGCCGACCAATGGCCAGCGACCGATCTGCCTCAGCCAGAAAGAGTGCAATTATCACAATACTATCATGGGCCAGTGAAGCGACATCCTCCACAACTAGACTGAAGAACGAAAGGACAGCAACTTATCTGTTCCCCTTTCCCAATTCCCTAACACTGTTCCCTCCCACAATAAAATCTTTAAAAAAAGCAAAACAAAAAAACTGCACAACTCAATAACAGAAATAACATAATTTAAAACTGGGGAAAGCATCTGAAGAAAATTTTTCTCCAAAGAAGATATACAAATGGCCAATAAGTACAGGAACAAAAGTACTCCATATCATTAGCCACCAGGGAAATACAAACAAAAACTACAATGATATACCACTTCATACATTTGAAATTGGTGTACTTAATATACTTGAGATAATAACATGTGTTGGTGATGATGTAAAGAAACCAGACCCTTTATACATTGTTGGTGGGAATATAAAATAGTGCAGCTGCTTCAGAAAACAGTCTGGCGTTCCTCAAAAAGTTAAACATAGATTTTCCATGTGAACAAGCAATGTCACTCCTGGGTATGTCCCCAGGAGAAATGAAAACATGTATCCACATAAAAACTTGTATATGAATATTCATAGAAGCCAGAAAGTGGAAATAAACAATATATCCATCAACTGACAAATGAACAAAATATATATCTATACCATGGAATATTATTTAGCCATAAAAAGGAATGAAGTACTGAACTATGCTACAACATTGATGAATCTTGCACACATGGTAAGTAAAATAAGCTAGTCGCGAAAGACCTCATATTGTAGGTTCCATTTATATGGAATATCCAAGACAGTCAAACCCATTAAGACAGAAGCAGATTAGTAGTTGCCTAGGAATGGGGGTTAGAAGAATGACAGCAAAAGGGTTCAGACTTTTGGGGATGATGAAATGTTAAGTTAGATTTTGGTATTGACCACACAACTTTGTGAATACATTAAAACCACTGAATTACAAACTTTAAATGGGTGAATTTAAGGTATTTGAATTATACATCAACGAAGCTGTTCTCTATTTTTTTAAAAGAAAGAAATTTAAAAAGGAAAGAAATGGCTATGACATTTAAAAAATAAAAACAAATAAAATACTCCAAAGGCTATTGAGGCTGCATCAGGAAATGGAAAGAACACAGGACTGTGACTAAAGTGAGAGGTGTAAGGACCTACTTACCCTCTATGCCAGGCTAGCCCTGTGATCTCAGTAAAGATACATATCTCCTCTGTCTCACTGTAAAATGTCATAGTTCTCTCCCAGCTCTAATACTTCCTCATTCTTAAAGATGCATTGCAAATAACATGATGAAGAAAATGATAAAAAAGAAAAACGATAACAGCAACTAATACTGAAAGAAAAAGAATAACAGCAACTAATACTGATTGAGTGCTACTTCTTGCTACTACTTTAAATATATTAGCTCATTCGATTCTCACCATAACGTCCTGAGACAGATATTATCCCCATAGCACAGATGAGAAACTGTCGCTAAGAAGGGCTGAGACCTTTTGCCTGTCAAGAATATTACAAAGGGTAATTCTAGGATTACAACTATGGAATGGACACAGAAAGGACTCAGTCCAGATTCGAGCAGGACAGAAAACAACATGAGAGAAGTCTCCAAGAATAATAATAATGATTATTATTATTATTATTATTATTTTGTTTAAGAAACTGATGGATTGGCTATGTTGGGAGCATTTTTCAGTTCTGCAATAGAGTATGGGGAAAAATTAAAGATGGGCACAAAGAAAATTAAGCAACAGAAAAACAAAGCATTTCTCAGTTTCATAAAAGTAATGTGATTATAGTATAGTATATGGCTGTGAATGTTTATCCAAAAATGCTGATATGCTGATAATGATATGTAGAAATTAGGAGGGCAGAGGAAGGAAAGTGTGAGTTTTAGGTGGGGTGAAAAAATAAACCCTCAACTTCTTACTAGGGATAACAATCAATACAACCTACATTTGGAACTGCAAGAAATAGAAACACAAACATGGTTTGCAAATGTGGAGGGAAATATCAGAAGAAACAGCTAACAGAGTGAAAGACGGTGTCTCCTGAGGGTCCCATTGAAGGGTGGGGAGCGGTAATGTTAGGGACTCATATTTTTTGTTATAAATCTTAAAATACTTTTTCAGCTTCTTATAATTATCTATATTTATTACTTTGATTTATAATTATCTATATTTATTACTTTGATTTTTGAAGTAAAGTTAAGTGAAAACAACAACAACTAAAAAATGCAGGTCTGAATCCAAAATCTATGCCATGATCAACACACTCTGTGGCCTAAATCTATGGAAACTTGAACCCTAAAGGGTTTATATAAAATGCTCTTGGAGATGTCTTAGGAAACGTCTTTAAATAAAGTCATTTTTGACATAATCGCCACTACGAGTTAATTCATTCCACAGAAGAGATGAAACCCTACACAGCTCAACTCTCTCTCCACCAACACTTAACTGGCATAAGCAACACCAGTAATTAAGGCAGAGCCATAAACACTGGCAGCCTCTCTGTAAGTATGAGCCACTCTCAAAAGCCCACAGATACTTTAATGTGTTTTTCTCCACTTCCCCCGTGGGGATGAATTCCCCAGGGATTGCCTCAGCTTGTATCCAGCTGCAGAGGGCAGGCCTCATCCTTGGAGCAAGTGTTGTAGCCCTCAGGCTCGGATTCATAAGACAGGTAGAAGGTAGAAAATATAGAACAGTCACCTGGATTGTTAGTCAAATGCCGCGAAGAAGCGTTCTGGTCATCAGAAAAGAATCTGCTCACCTGCAAGAAAAGAATAGCCCAAAACGAAACAGAACCATCGCACATCACAGAACCACCCGACTGGATGAAATCCTCACCTGACAGGATGTTCAGGTTTCAGGTCAACAGTTTGGATGTGAGAATCTACGAGTACGTCTATTCTTAGTTGCCCAAATAAAGACAAAATAAATTATTATTCTCTCCACTCCTCAGATAAGTATTTATTATACCCGTGATTAGAAGGAAGAAATCAAAGTGAAGAACAAATGACACCAGAGACAAAACGGATAGTTTTCCCACCATGAATGCATATTACATTTTGTGACAGTTTAAATGTTGCACTTGGCCTCAGGGTTATCGGCATGTTTACAAATAGCTCTCAGCCTGCTCCTGATCGAAGCCGAGGGGATTGATGTAATGACCAACTCTGGCTGGAAGCTGCCTCCAATTTATCTATGCAACTGCATGGGGTGGAGGAGGGGCTAAAGATAGGAGCTGTTTTGCATTTGGTAGTTCCTTCCTCAAAAGCTTCAGCATTCCCCCTGATTCTAGAGGCTTTCACCTGCCTCTGTTCCCAGAGCTCCTCCAGCTGGAAGCTGGAGTGATCAAAGTCAATACAGATCTCACCCTGGAATGCCTTCCTTGCCATCAATCCACCTTTAAAGAAATAAGCTCCTCGGGCCAGCTGAGTGGCGCGTTGGTTAAGAGCTGGCTTGGGACACCAGCGGCCCCAGTTTGGATCCCACATATGAGGGCCAGTGACACTGCCCCCTACAGCTAAGATGGTGAACAACAGCTCCACCTGAAGCTGGGCTGCTGTGAGTCCCCGGGGAAGGCATAGCTGCAGCCCCTGCTGCAGTGGGTTGCCATAGGCTACAGTGAATGGCAGGCAGCCAGCGTGAATGGCCGTCCAGAGGCTGGCGACCGATCTGCCTCACCTGGGAGGAGCGCACTGATGATACCAACATGGGCCAGTGAAGCAATGTCCTCCACAACTAGGCTGAAGAACAAAAGGACAGCAACTTGTCTGTTCCCCTTTCCCTGTTCCCCAATACTGTTCCCCTCCCCCAATTCCCTAATAAAAAAAATAAAAGAAAAAAGTAAGCTCCCCAGTAAACAAGAGTATCCCCACGGGGCAGCTGGCAGCCTAATTGGGGCTGAGTCAGCTCATCAAGGAGGCTTTCGCTGAAGCCTCCTCCAACATTTCTCAACTTCTGGGTGCAAAGTCAGAAATTCAGGTGGAAGCAGAGAGTGAACAGAAGCAATTTAAGTTCACCGGGAGTCCCAGGATCAAGAGTTAAACTCCTATAAAGCAATCATTCAACATCTGCTTTAAGGACTGTGGAGTACCAGACCCACCTCCACCTGCAGCAGACGGAATTTCAACATAAGAGTAAGAGCTGTGCAGAGAGACGACAGGGAGGGCTCCCTCCATGAAGAAAGAAGCGGGTTCCTTGATGATTAAAGCCTAGCTTGTGATCATGTTATTACTGCACTTTGAATAAATGATACAAAGTGCTAAGTGACATCAGGCTCAGAACTACATGTGTTATAACCACCTTGGATAAACAGACAATCTGTATCCCAACCTCACCTCCCCTGAATGCTGCTGGCTGTGTACCCACAGGTGAAGTTCTTACCTCTCTGTGCTCAGAATCATCTATAAATTAAAAATAATTGTTCCTACAACCCAAAGGAGACTCAAAACGTTTGAAATAGACAGTCTGGGTACATGTCTAGTACAAACTAAGGTGTGACCGTGATTTTATGGTGGTTGTTCTTATTATCATTATTCCCATTTTACAGATAAGGGAACTAGCCTTAAAAGGGATCACAAATTGTCTAAAGATTACACGGATGTTAAGTGGCAGGGCTAGGCCTGATGGACTCCAGGGATCACACACTTATTACAGTGTCTCCTTGCCTCTCTCCTCTTCCAGTTATCATCCTTAAGGGATACATGAGATGAGTTATTGGCTTGTCTGTATGATAAAAAGTCTTGGAAGAAGAAAAATTAAAATTCCCTTAAAACCCCATATAGTAGTAACAATAGTAGCAGTGGTAGTTGTCATTGAAATAGTACTCAGTGACCCCTGGCTGAGTGTGTATACACAACCTCACCTGCCATTTTAGAGGCTTCATGTGTCACAACTCAGCTAAAACATCAGATGTTTGGAAGTGGGAGCACAGGAGAGCTATATGTTGGCAGGACAGTTATAAACAAGAAATACTGCTGACCGGCCTCAAAACAAGGATCTTTATGACAGATGGGGAGGACCAGCTATCAAATGCCCATATCATAAAAGCAGGCCTCACACACATCACACCCGAGGCGCTGGTGACCAGCTGACAACACAGATTCCTGGAAGGTGGCCCCTACTAAACCACCGCAGTGGTGAAGGCAGGGAAGAAATGACTTGAATTTTTCTCCATCAGAAAAAAATCACAATAAAGTCATGGCACTGAGAGTAAAATTCAAAGAAATAGTTGTAACCTCCTACATGAAAAATAAAAAGGGTCAAGATAGTTCTTCTCCTGGCCAGCGATACATGTCACGATGCTGCATCTCTTTCATCCTCTTCTATTTCTTCTTGAGAAATGAAACATCTCTGGTTCTGATTTTTGCGCCTCTTCTACACCCTTACTCCTGCAAGGCCACAGGCTGGGTCCTGTTCACTGCCACACACAAGCATTTAGAACCGTACCTGGCACATGTAAGCAGATAATAAATATTTGCTGAATTCTTAAATGATATAGCTAAATCTCCTAACAGGTAAAAACACAAAGAACTCACTAAACAAGTGGTACCTCATTATCATTATTTTCTGTTTTTCTCAGAAAACTTCTGTTTTAGACAGAAGGATCAGTCTATTTCTCTGGATCCCCACAATGTTCAAGCCTTACATGCAAAGTTCATACTCCATAAGTCTTTCATGAATCAACAGAGAAAAAGGTGAACATTTGCCACCAAGCAGATCCCAGATATCATCAATCAGAACTTAATCCAAAATCATAAACACATGATCCACAGAAAAGGTAATTACCCAAGTAGGGACATTCCTTTTGTAACCTGGAAGCTCATCAGTATGGATCCCTCTCTTCCAACCAGAAAGCAAACTCCTTAACAGCAAAAAGTAAAGAAAAGATAAATCCAAAATTGTACTTCACTTGACTAGAAAAAGAGTAAATACTAAAAATGAAATTTTAATTTTAAAGTTTATTACAGACTTCTTTTGAGGGGATAGTCATGTTTTAACAAAAAAGAGATGCTTCCCGATACCAATTTTTCTGTTACCTACTCACCCTTACTCCTACTTTCATTTACAAATTCATAGCTTTTTATAACTAAAAGAAAAATCAAAGATTATCTATTGACCAAACTTCTCATTTTATTGAGAGAGAGAGAGAGAGAGAGAGAGAGAGAGAGAGAGAGAATGTGCGCAGAGATGTGGCAATTTCATGAGAAAACTAAATTACACTCAGAACATTAAATATTTTCAAGTACATAATGCAATTAACACAGATTATGAAGGCCACTGACACCACTCTAAATATTTGCAGTTTTGTCTCAATTCCGGCCTTGTCCCTTTCTGCATACTCCCAGCTTCTACTTTTCTTATGACTTGATTCTCCTAGGAACTCACGTAAAAGAAGGGATTTCAGCAGCTACAGGTCAGCAGGCCCAGTTCCCAAATCCACACATAGGAAGTGCCAAAGACCAAAGCCTTGAGTGTAGATCTGTGGGTGAAATGTGGCTGTTCGCTATCACTACTCCTCCAAATCAAAGAGGCCCAACTTATCCTGATGAAGCCCTGGCTTCTATGATTGGGGTGACCCATCCAGAGCCCAAGAGGTTGTGGCCCCACTACGCACTGTGTGATCTAATCTCATATGTCATCTATTGGGTTGTGGGAAAAGTCATGACCCACTTGTGCTACGAAAAACATAGAAAAAATATGTCATGACTTTTCCCACAACCCAATATTAAACTAAAACCTGGGAGACCCTGAACTATGTCCCCAATCCACAGGCCATGAGTGGCATAATGACACATCTCTAATTCCTCACTGGCATTTTCCGTGGTTCCCAGAAAGAAATGTTAACAATAGAAAGACACATTTCTCATGTGCATCAAATAGTACTCAAAGACAAGGAGGCATCCATAGAATTCTAGACTTTTAGAGAAGAAAGGGTCCTTCAAGGTCATGTGCAACACCTTCCTGTCACACATGCACTGAAGTCCAGAGCAGTGAGATAGGCGGGAGCAACCCTATGCTCTTTCTACTACTCTGACTGGAGAGAGAGCATACGAGTGGTCCAGGGCTGCACTTCACAACTGTAATTTGTCAAGCCTTGACACCTTCCCCTCCTCCCACAAATTAAATCAGTTTGTCTTTCAAGGTCAAATTAAATATCTACTCTGTAAGGTCCACTTTGTCTTCCCTGGCCCAGTTGAGATCAATCACTCCTCAGTTTATGTCCTCAACTCAGCCCTTTTCTTGATCTGCCAATTAATTAACCCTCGGTTCACTCAATCCCGTAAAGACCTTTATCTCATCCTCTGGACATTAAGTGCCTTAATGGCTGGGTTGATCTTTCTACTCTGCCATTCACACCCAGCCTCCCATACCCTGCACATTTGCATGTGGGCATAATAAGCTGACCTCACATTTGTAGTAAGGTCATCAGACGGTTATACTTAACCCTAAGAAAGTCTAAGTATACAGGCGAATGTGTTTCCAAATGTATGGTGGAGGCCTCAACTCCTTATGTCTTTCATCCAGGTACATTTCCCAGCAAGTGAGCTGAGGAGGGGAGGACACTCAAATTTCTTCTCCTCATCTAAGGAGGCAGTGGCCAAAAAGACATGAGTCTCTGTAAATCTAGCCGAAGAAAGGGCCATAGATTGGCCATGCCCATCAAGCACTGCCAAGAGAAGAACAGGCTTCGGTCATGGATCATACAACTAACTCATCCTATTCACCAAACCACCTTCTGTTGGGGACACTCCTGACTTGCCAAGTGCTTTACCAACAGGGAGCAAATACATTAAAATGCCACAATAAGCATTCTATCCTGATGGCTGGTTTTCTCTTACATAGTCATAGATGGTTGTTCTAACTTGTATATTACTCTTTGAGGTGAGTTCATCTGAGTCTGCTCCTGGTACCTGGACAAACACACTTTGCAGAAAGACCCCTGGCTGCTGCACGGGCTGCCCCTGACCTTCATGTCATGTGCATTCCAGGTAGGCTGCTTTGTTAGCAACAGAAACCAACTCTAACTCAAAAGAAAAAAGAAAAATAAGTTTACTTTGTGGCCACAAAATAAAAGAAAAAGCTGAAGAAACAGCCTTAGGAAAGATGGGAATCGACAGCAGGAACTAACAGTCTTTTCTCACCTCTGGGTCAGTAGTTTTTACATCATTCAGTTCCACATTCAACTTCAGGAAGAGCATGCCTGATTGACTGGTTTGGCTTAAGTCGTATGTTTTTCCCAACACAAGGCAGAGAACCTTGGTTGACCATCCCACTAAGACTGAAAGAAATTTTCCCCAATAAAAAAAAAGAGGGGGAGGAAAGGAAGAGAGGGGAAGAAGTGGGGAAGAGGAGGGAAATGGAGTGGGGAGAAGTAGAGGAGGGGGGAGAAGAGGGAGCAGGAGTGGTGGGGGAGAGAAAGGAGAGAGAGGAGAGGCAGGGGAGGGAAGGAGGGAGGGAAGATATGTGTGCTGAACACCTCCATGCAGAAAATGCACTTCATGTCACAAGCATTCAGGTAGCCCACAACAGCAACTACAAAATTGTTTATCTTCCAAATTTCTTGAACATTCCAGTTATTCAGTGGATCTAACTACACTAAAAAAGTTGAAGTCTAGGTGTGAAACTACAATAGCCTCCCATGAGAAGAGAATAGTTAAAATCCATATATTAAAAATGAGCCAGGGGGGCCGGCCGGGTGGCGCATTGGTTAAGAGCCGGGTTGGGGATGCCAGCAGCCCCAGTTCAGATCCCACACTGCCCTCCATAGCTAACAGCTCCACCTGGAGCTGGGCTGAGCAAGCCCCGGCGACGGTGTAGGCTGCAGCCCCTGCTGCAGTGGGCTGCCATAGGCTACAGTGAGTGGCCAGCAGGCAGTGTGAGCGGCTGGCAGTCAGCGTGAGCTGCCAATAGCCACGGTGAGCGATATCCAGAGGCCGGCGACCAATCTGCCTCATCCGGGAAGAGCACAACGACGATACCAACATGGGCCAGTGAAGCAACATCCTCCGCAACTAGACTGAAGAACCAAACGACTGCAACTTGTCTGTTCCTCTTCCCTGATTCCCCAATGCTGTTCCCCTCTCCCAATTCCCCAATAAAACCTTTAAAAAAAAAATGAGCCAGGGCCAGCCGAGTGGCGCGTTGGTTAAGAGCTGCCTTGGGACACCAGTGACCCCGGTTCGGATCCCACATATGAGAACCAGTGACACTGCCCTCTGCAGCTAAGATGGTGAACAACAGCTCCACCTGGAGCTGGGCTGCTGTGAGTCCCCCGGTCGGCATAGCTGCAGCCCCTGCTGCAGTGGGCTGCCATAGGCTACAGTGAGTGGCCGGCAGCCAGCATGAGCGGCTGGCAACCCATGTGAGCTGCCAAGAGCCACTGTGAGTGGCTGTCCAGAGGCCGGCGACCGATCTGCCTCACCCGAGAAGAGCGCAATGATAATATCAACATGGGCCAGTGAAACAATGGCCTCCACAACTAGACTGAAGGACAAAAGGACAGCAACTTGTCTGTTCCCCTTCCCTGGTTCCCCAATGCTGTTCCCAGCCCCCCAATTCCCCAATAAAATCTGTAAAAAAAAAAAAAAAGAGCCAAAAAGTCAAGGAAAGTCATGAAAAAGGATTTAGGTATTTCATTACATAATCATTACTGAAGATGGATTTAGTGTTACCTAAACAAGTGGAAATCTTTCAAAAAATATACCCATGCAGACATTGTACTAGCAACTTCTTGTCTAAAAGAAGTAAAATCAAATAATTCTGAAATGAGACTCTCAAGAATGAACAAGAGTATCTCTTTTACAAGTGGGGTGTGTCATAGCAAGGAAGAATTTAATACTTGTTAGACAAATAATTCTTTGCAACAATTATAACAAAGACTTACTTCTGGAATTCTGCTGAAACTGGCAATTTGTGCTAAGATTCCACTGCTAGAAGATCACCCAGATTATACGGACTATGTCAATTATTAGTATTAACATTTTTCAAAAGGTATTCTTTGGAAGAGATTTGTTGTTTTAAACACTGGCATTAGGGCCGGCCGAGTGACGTGGTGGTTAAGCGCTGGCTTGGGAAGCCAGCGGCCCTGGTTCGGTCCCACATGTGAGGGCCAGTAACAGCCCTCAAAAAAAATAAAAAAATAAAATAAAAAACAAAAACAAAAACAAAATAAACACTGGCATTAGAATATCCAAAGTGGAAAATCAGATGACATACACCAGGACTGCCACTGTTGTAACCCTCTCCACAGTCTTCTACCCTCAGACAGAAAGAGAAAGTGTAGGTACAACAATAACAACAGTTACCTTGGGTTTTTTGTATGCAGGAATTGCCTATGGCGTTCGGTAAAATGTGACTTCCTCAAATAAACTACTGGGGCCAGTATATCACCTGCTCATCAGGAAGAAATCAGCTTTTCAGTTGTAATTCCCCAGTCTACCAAAAAGAAAGAAAAAAGGAATTCTTTCAAAGTCATTCCCAAAACAGGCGAAAAAAGAATCAGAAGGAAACAAAATGAGATTCTAGTAGAAAACCAGATAGGGAAAAGGGTGAGAACAAAGAGGAAGATAAACAGAGAAGACACCAACCACAGGCTACATTACAGGAATGTAAAGTTGATGGTGAACTAATGCAATTCCTGCATTCACAATATAACAGAGAGAAATACATGCGCATATAAAGCCTCCCAACCTCCTCTCCCCACTGCCCGCCAAGTGCTGCCTATCCTTCAATATAACAGGGAGCAAATGGCAATGCAGAACGTGATGTATCTAGGCACAGACTCATTACCAATATGAAAGGATCATTTGTACCACATGGCGTGGAAGAATAAAGGGAGAACTTGACTACACTATTACCTAGAAACACACAAAATGGGTGAACAAGGAACAAATGTGCTTCCCTCAAATATAAAAGGACACATTTTCAAAGTATGTGATAAAATTAAAGAAGGGTAAATTTAAGACAATTCGCATCAATTTCCTGACTGAAAATAGTGAACTATCAAACAACTAATTTTGCTACCAAAGGTTAACAAAGATTTAAGTAAAAGATAAAACTCCAGGGTTGAGCAGAATATAAAGAAATTTGTAGTCTGTATGTGTATCATGAAGTACATCAAAAACCTTTAAAGGGCCGGCCAGGTGGTGCATTGGTTAAGATTTGGCTTGGGACCCAGCTCTGAGCAGCAGGGCCCAAGTTTGGATTCCACATGAGGGCCAGTGATGCTGCGCCCTCTACAGCTAAGATGGTGAACAACAGCTCGACCTGGAGCTGGGCTGCTGTGAGTCACCCGCGAAGGCATAGGATGCCAGTGGGGCTGGCTGCAGGCGTGCACTTTCGTGAGCTGCTGTGAGCCACTGTGAGCAGTCATCCAACTGCTGGTGAGTGACTGCCTCAGCTGGAAAGAGCACAGTGATAATACCAACATGGGCCAGTGAAGCAACGTCCTCCACAACTAGACTGAAGAAGAAAAAGAACAGCAACTTGTCTGTTCCCCTTCCCTGATTCCCCAATAAAATCTTTAAAAAAAAAAAAAACCCTTTCAAAAGCATAAATTCCATCACCAAGCAATTCTGCATGTTATAGTTGCCTCAAGAAATAGACAAATATACAACATTGTATATACAAAGATATTCATCACAGTATTGTTTATAGAAGCAGAAGTTCAGAGACAACCTAAAAACTGCACAATAGAACTCATTAAATAAATTATAAAACATCCATAAAAGGAATATCTGAATAGAGATGCAAAATGGCATTCTACATGTATTGTGAACATCATTCCTTATCAAATACAGATCTTGTAGTAAAAATATTCAAACTATGAAATAGTTCAAATCTATGGGACAAATGTTCATGCAATTGTAGGATACACACACACACACACACACACACACACACACACACACCCCGTGGGTGCCAAAAAAATGTATACACATGATTTGTATTCATCTTCTGTTGTCGGTATATAATTTTTTTCCCCCCTGCGGGAGTCAAACCAGCAGCCTTACTGTTAAGAGCGCATGCTCTATCCACTGAGCCATCCAGGCAGTAGTTCAGCTTAGGTGCCGAGTTCAGTCCTAGCAGCAGGCAGACATAACCCATCATCAAACAGGCAATCTTGTCATTAGGAGCACATGCTCTCACTAGCAGAGCCATCCTGCCACCTGTTGGTAGCTCACAGGCAACTCAGCTTGGGAGCAGCTCGGGTGAAGTTCACTGGCCCAAGTGGGAATCAAACCAGCAACCCTGATGCCCAGAGCTTGTGCTCTTAAGCAAACTCTTAACCAACTGAGCCACTGGGCCAGCCCAGTTATCAGTATATATTGAGTATTACAGTCTGAATACAGTTTTCTCCTTTCTAAAAATGTGTATATTTTTTTGGACCCTCTGCATACGAGGTCGTATAATTCAGTTAACAAACTTGTTGCAACAATGTTGCCAACCTTTTTTGATATCAGAGGGATTATTCATTATGAATTTGTATCAACTGGGCAAACAGTTAACGAAGCTTACTATTTGGAAGTGCTGAAAAGGCTGTGTGAAAAAGTTAGATGGCCTCAACTTTTCACCAACAATTAATGGCTCTCACATCATGCATGACAATGTACCAGCTCACACGACATTGTCTGTGAGGGAGTTTTTAGCCAGTAAACAAATAACTGCATAGAAACACCCTCCCTACTCACCTGATCTGGCCCCCAGTGACTTCCTTCTTTACCCAAAGATAAAGGAAATATTAAAAGGAAGACATTTTGATGACATTCAGGATATCAAGGGTAACATGAGGACAGCTCTGATGGCCATTCCAGAAAAAGAGTTCCAAATTGCTTTGAAGGTGGCATTGGTGCATAGCTTCACAAGGGGAGTACTTCAAAGGTGACCATAGTGATATTCAGCAACGAGGTATGTAACACTTTTTCTACAATAGGATGAGTTCACAAACTTAATTGTCAGACTTCATATATTCATATTACACACACACGCATGCACACATACATTCATATATACGTGATGCTATTTAAAAACTAAATGCCAAATAGTGGTTATCTCTGAGTAGAGGTATCACCGTTTTGTTTATCTAAATTTTCTAACTATAGCAAACAGTAAAACTAAAATAACTTTACCAGGATAATGCACTATACTTATGTTACCTGAGGCAGAAAAAATAGGGCCTCGAGAAGAAAGGGGGGAAAAAAGGAAGAAGGGAAGGAGGAGGTGAGGGGAGGCTAAGGAGAGAGTAGATGAGATCATCCTGAAGAAAAAGTGCAGCTACCAGACCAGACAGAACTAAATTTCAGTACCAGGGAGCAGAATCCAGGATGTCCCTGAAGGTGAACTTCTGTTAATTATGATGGATTATAATATTATTAGCATTGCAATTAGAAAACATCTCCACTGCTTGTGTTGCAATAACAGTTCCGACTGAACCAAATATGGACAAAAATCCTCCTCCCCACAGGAAGCATTTGTCAGCAAAGGCCCACCGGAGGATGCCTATAGCGCCACCCCTAAATCTTGAAAATTTCGCACCTTGATTTTTAGTGAAATACATTCCCAAATATTGTTCTTCAGCCCTGCCCACCTTGAGAGTGTACTTGGCTTGTTCGTGCATCCTTGAATTCTTTCCTATGGCGTATACCCAGACCCACTTTCCAGCCAAACTTCAAGGTTAAGATAGTAATGGGCCAACCTTTTACTTAGACTGAGAAAAAAACAACAACATTATATTCCAAATCTCCCTATTTTACGCAGTTTTGTTACCTAATAAAATCTTCCTTCACACCTATTCTGCAGACAATATTCATATGTGAAGGTCTCATTATTAGCAAAATTGTATGTAGTATTTTGACAGTCAACTACATAAATTGATGACAACAAAAAAAAAATTTAAATAGAAAACTAATTTTTTAACCTGTACATATTTGGTACATCAATGGGATTTTTCATTTAATCTCAAGTGTTTATATCTCAATATTCCTTTTAAACAGTGATAAAGTCATACTCCAGCAAAGACTGTGAGTTGCCTACAAAAATGCCTTCTCCCTTTCCTCTAAATTCTCAACTGAACATATAGCTGCCATAATTAAATCTTCCATTGCATCTGGTTATGGCCATATAAATGAGGTCTTGCTTACGGGATGTGAGCAGAAGTGAAGTGTGTAATTTCCAAAACACATTTGTGAAGAGACCTGCCCTCCCCTTCTTCCCTTCCCATTAGCATGAATGCTAAGAAGGAATACTCTAATAATGGCAGAGCAGTAAGTGGGATAGAACCCAAATTCCCATCTCCACAGGACCATCCAATTAGCTGTAGACTATTACAGGGCTGGACCATTATATAAGATGGAAATAAACTTCTATAATATTGAAGCCACTACGGTTTGAGGGCATCTGCTAATGCAGCCAAACCTGTATCTTGGCTGATATGCAGAAAACTTGAATACAATGGGACCATCAGCTACTTAATTGCTCCAATCTGATCTTATACTTCTTCCTCAAAAAAAAATCTCAATATGCCACTTGTCACTTCTTAATCATTTCATAGAGTATGTAGTTATTGTAAAGAGCTTCTGTGCAAACATAGAAAATACTAGACATAGATACAATAAAATATTGATTAGGTCTAAGTTGCAAGAAAGATTTTTAGACAAAAGTAAGATATCTGCCACCTAGGAAAAAAATTCCAAAGATCATTTGTAAATTTTATATGTATAGAAAAATTTAAAAATATATCATAATATTTACCTCTGACGGATTAGAAATTTTGGTTGGGGACAGAGGAAAGTAACAGGAAAAATGTAGTTTCTTCTTTATATACCTATAATTTGTTAGAATTTTTGTAATAAATATGTATTACTTCAATGTTTTAAAAACTATTCAAAAAAGCATATTTTAGAACTATGAGTTCCACTGAAACAAAAAAAAAGTCAATGAAATGTCCATCTGCAAATAAAACCACAGCCTTCTGAATTCAATGAAATCAGTTCATAAACTTGTAACTTTTACGATACATAAAATACTATAGCACACCATAAAAGTTAAATTTCTTTCTTTAACTTCCTTGACTTTAGTCAATACCACAACTTCTCTTAGAGACAATAAAAAAAAAACTCATGAAAAATTAAAGGAACAGAAAAATAAACATCTCTTTGCCTAGGTAGGACACTGAACACAATCACAGGGCACCACTGGCATCTTAAGGACAGCGTTTCCAAGTTGGATGTTAAGTCAGCCCATCTTCAAGCCTCAGTTAATCAAATTTAGGCATCGACATAATAGTCATTGCAAAGAACTTATTCCCACAAGAATAGCATGGCTACACTACACTGAACGATAATCACATCAAACCCTCATTAAGATCATATACGCGGGATATTAGCAAATGTGAGAATATGAGAGGTTCTACGATATAGTATTCATAATTGACTATATCATTCATGATGCCATTCAATATAATATACTGTGTTTCATGAAGAACATACCATCAAACTAACACTTCTTTAGATCAGCAATACCCAATCTTTATAAAAGGTACACCTAGTTGATTAGTTATATCACATTCTCATTACTATACAAATAATTCCCACTACCCAACCTCATGGTAAAAGAGCAGCCACACAACTGTGTGAATTCATCAACTTTAAGTACTCCTACAAAAGAAGGGTCCTAATCTTTATAATCTAAGGAGTCATAGTAAGCATCTAGAATCTATCTCAACAAAAAGCCCACGTGTATTCACACAGAGAGATGGAGAAAGGAAGGATTATATCTTTCATTTTCAGGGCCTAACCAAAGAAAGTGAAAAATAATAATGGCCGTCACCATCTATTGAGAGCTAGGGTATTGGGTAAATTTACACATATTAACTCAATAGGCCTATAGGCTCCAAAGACAAGGAAAACCACTGTTGGGCTCTCCATTTTTTTTTAATGCATGCCTTAGAATCAACGGAATGGGAAATATATTCCTTCTCCCATGCAATCAGAGAGGAAAAAAGGTGTGGATTATACAAAAATCACTGGACAGCAATTATTGGAGTACCACCCTTCTGAATTTCATCTCACTTACACAGGTATTAAAATAAATTTACAGTTCTTATACCAAAAGATCAGAAATGGCTAAGTCAAATGAAATGTGTAAGGATTTAACATTGAAATTAAAAATATTTTATTACTCACTTTCCTAGTAATACACTGTCAATAAAACAATACAATTTTGAACAATTGAAACCATCACATTTACAGGGCCGGCCGAGTGGCTCAGTTGGTTAAGAGCTCGCTCAAGAGTGCGAGCTGAGCTCTGAGCAACAGCAGTTCTATGCCCAGCCCAAGCTGAGCTGCTACTGAGCTGCCAACAGGTGGCAGAATGGCTCAGCTTAAAAAAAAAACAATGAAACCATCACATTTACATTTGCTGGTAATTTAGTGAAAGGGTATGAGAAATACCTCCCTGACTTTCAACCAACAAGTTGAGAAAAATAAACCTAAAGAAAGAGAAATATAAACCCCAAGACGAAATATCCATATTCTAATTAGACTTTGTAATGTGCAAGAGAAGGAACAGGGGGCAAAGTTAGACACAGAGACTTCAGTTGTAGTAAAGGTCCATCAACCATCCATCTACTCACTCATTTGTAGGATACATGAATCATATGAATTACTATCTGTCAATATATACTGAACATCTATGATGGGTCATGTGGGGATATAAAGGAAGCCATATTTACTTTCAGAAAGCTGATTGAGGAGACAAGGAAAATAAAGCAAGCATACATTAGTAAGGACACATGTGGTACACAAGGGAGCATGAAGAGGCACTTAATTTGGGGGAAAGGGGATTGGGAGGATTTGGAACAGGCTGTCAGGTAAGGCTTCCTGGGACAGGTGCCACCTGAGCTGGCACCGAAGGCAAGAATAGAATGCAAATCTACTGGCATATATTCACAAGGGCTATGGATGTTCACCTATGTACTCATATATGGATGTCCACTGCAGTGTTCCCTACAAAAGCCAAATGTGGAAATAAGCTTTATCGCCATCAACAGGTTGTGATCTTAATACCCATCTCACGCTGTTCATAGAAAAAAATAGGGTAACTATACACAAACACACACACACACACACACACACACACACACACATATAGGCTTATTGTGGTGATTATTTTACAATATATTCAAATATGAAATCATTATGAAGTACACATAAAACTACCATTTTATGTGTCAATTACATTCCTTTTTTTTTTTTAAAGACAACAATAATTTCATCTTTCACGATTTCTCTGAGTCAGGATTTTGTACGGAGCACAATAGAAATGTCCTAACTCTGCTCCTTGATGCCTGGAGCTTCCACTGGGAAGACTGAGGGTGACTCAGCAGGAGAGGCCAGAGTTATTCGGGCCTTCATTCAGCTGGTATCCAACAGGACACCTAGAGGGTTAGGTACGTCATATGTCTGCTTGAGCTTCCTCATAGCCTGCTGGCTGGGTTCCGAAAGCCAATGTCCCAAGGCTATCAGGTGGGAGCTATGTCACTTTTTAGGATCCTGTCTTTGAATTCTCATACCACTATTTCCAACATAATCACAAACCTCCCCTTAATTCAAAGAGAAAAAACACAGATAGCACTGCCCCCAGAAGCAGAGCCCAAGTCACTCTGTAAGAAGAGTATGTGGAATGGGAGATGTCACCACAGTCAAACCTGCCATAATCCCTAAAAGACAATGATTATTATGATTCATAACTAATAATGAAAAAATGAGTTTCAAAGAGGCTATGCGATTTGTCCAAGGTCACACAATTAATAAGCAATGACACAAAGATGCTAAAACAGACCTGTGTGACTCCAAATCCTGTGCAATTTCCATTACGTCATATTTCTAAAACATTCTGTTGAAACTGTGCTACACTTCAGTGAACGTTGGGACACATATATGTTTTTTTAAAAAATAAAGAGAAGTAAACCATCCCACAAAAATGACGCTAAAAGAATATCCAAATATGAATTATCAGATTTTGGAAAAACAGCAATTGGAAATCCTATTATATTTTTAGCCTTATCAATGATGTTGAACACAGGGGTTATTTTTAATTGAGGATTAGTGCAAGAAAAGAGAAATAAATACCAAGGGTATTCTGCAAATAGAGTCCTTGAGAAGTACAGGAACCACCTAAGACAGTGGTGCAACCATCCCATGGAGCCTAACAAGACAACTCATCAGATGAGCCACAAACTCCATCTGATGTCAAGTCCAAAAGGGGTGTTCTCAGTCATCACCATCAATCATCTTGAAAACGCCAATCCCAGCTATGAGTGTCTCTTCTGGAATGGGAAATTTCACAACACATCTTTATGGCAGACCACAGACGCTTACATCATCCAGATTTACTGCCTTATGAAAACCTGCAGTGTGAATGTTTACTGTTGTTATGGAACCCTCACTTCACATAAGGTCAAAATAACACACACCCATCCTTCTGACATTTCCAAATAGGACCGATAACAAGGATGGGTAATGGAGACACTTAAAAATTTTATTTATTTCAACAAGTCAAAGCATCTCTCTTTTAGATAGCTATGATGTTCATGGGGAACTTAGCATTATGTACATGCTGTTGCATAACATCACATTGACTCTGTCAGTCCTTCATTTCACCAAGGGCTGAGTAAAAAGCCAGGCACAGAGTGACTGTACCACTTCAGCGAACATGTCTCACCAGTGGGCAGTGCCAGCACTTGCTCCCTCAATGGGTTCACAGCAAGTATAATAGGCAGAGTGGCTTATTTAAAACTCCAGCGCCTCTTTTCAATCCCTTTTCTCTCCACCCAATGCCTCCACGAAGGTGTTAAGAACACAACAGGTGAGACACACACAGCATTTGTTGGCTTTGGTCAAGTGACATCTTAAGGGTTCAGAATAAAACCTTCTCCTTAGAGTCAGAGAGCAGAATTCTCAAAATTACTATCATTCATCCCTGAAAACAAGGCACAGTAGACACTATCTTTGTCTTCAAACAGTAATCAAATATTTTTCTTTCCAAGTCTCTACAAAGAATCTTTTTTTTTTTTTTTGAGGGCAGTGTCACTGGCCCTCATATGTGGGACCCGAACCGAGGCCACTGGCTTCCCAAGCCAGTGCTTAACCACTGCGCCACTCGGCCAGCCTTCTACAAAGAATCTTGATATGACTAGTGACTTTCTATCCTGCAGCTTTCTTTAGAATAACTTGAATTAATTATAGTTTGAAGTGCCAAGTGCATAGTTAATGATTGAATTCAAAACAAAGTCATCTAGATGGTGAAGCCTCTTCCAAAATTATGCCAAGTCTCCCTCCATATTAATGTTGAATAACAATGCCTATCTATGCCATCATAACACTAAACAATTTTATCCTCTGAAAGGAGTCTTCAGCAATCAAACTACAATTGGCATTAAGCCGAAAAAATACTCAACCACAGTATTTAATAAGTCCCTGGAAACCAATTAATTATTGAGCATGCCCTAGCTGCCGAGAAGCCCAGAGATACCCAGTTGTTTGGCAATGGAAACACTTGCTCAGCACTCCTCCAATGTAGATAAGACTACAGACTCAGGACCACTCATGAAGGGATGCTCACAGGACCAAATGAGTAACACCCAACAGCCTGGCTGATGCGAGGAAGCCCCAGACAAACCACATCTTTACCAGCTGTGGTATTTTTCTCCCTAAAGGCAGTGGCCAAATGGCAAATGTTGCAACAGACCTCAAATTCAGACACGAGTAACAGACTTGGACGTGGAAGAAAAATGAGGTTGCAGTCAAAAGTGAAAGCAACAGGATGTTAAATAATAATAATAACAACAACAATAACTGTGTAGCCACAACAGTAAGAGCACAACCATGCTGATGGGAAGGTTATCCACAAAGAAAATTTAGTTATATGTGATCCAAAAAAAGAAAGAAAAGAAAAAAGCCTTAGAATCATCAAAATCTTGGGCTGAGCAATCCTACATCTGGGAAACTCTTCCAAGGTAATTATTAATCTGTTGGGCAAAAATTTAACTTTAAAATGTGAAATCCTGGAAATAGCTAAGATACCCAACACTAATGAAATAGTTAACATAACATGTCCATACAATGGCATACTAAGCACACCTTAAAAATAACAGTAAATTCACATGGGTTTTTTTTTTTTGACAAGGCAAATAAATGTTCATGATATATTACTAAATGAAAATTCAAGTAGCAACATGTATGCACTTTGATATAAATTTTAATTTTATACACATATATATAATACATATAGTAAAACATATCCCAAAGGATAACACTGGTTATATTTGACTGGTAGAATTTTAGGCAATTTTTTTTTATCTATTCTTCCTAATATTCCTGTAATAAACCCGTGCCATTCTTTTGCATTAGAAAATTAATGTAAAGCATTTAAGCATTTCATCAACATTCTATCATATGGAGCACTTGTAAAGGCATACTACTTTCAGAGAAGACAGATATTTGCTCCCTAAAATTAACTTGTAGTCCAAAGCCAGATACTCAGCTAAAGAGAAAGCCATAACAGCTCTTTCTCTCTGTAGAACTCCGAAAAACGAATGCTTCCAATAAGACTGACCAGGAGCCAAAGAATGTGACATACCAGTCAATGCAAGGATTCTTTCTATACATGGAATCCCTGTTCAAAAGGACTTTTCAATATATCTATTTTTTGCCATATGTTTTCACCCAGAAATCCAACCTTAACTATGACATAAAGAATCAAATCCTTATTCTTCCCAAAAATAGTCCATTGAAAACTTCAAAAGAAAGGGTGTGGAGAGAAAAGGTGAGGATAAAATACTATTTTACTACACCTAAGGAAAAGCAACCATACAGAAGACTTTAGAGTGACATAATATAACGTAGGCATTTACTTGTAAAAATTAAATACCCATTTATGTACGTATACACATATGTGTACAAATGTGTATGTGCTCATAATTATACGTACATACATACAGACAACAACAAAACCAATAACCTGAAATTCAAATTGTTGGTAAATACACAAAACAGGAGTGGGTTGATGGCTGCTTCCTTTGTACAATTCATTTCAGCAGAAGTTCCTATTACTATTTTGAAAAACTTATTATACATAGTCTCTCAAAATATACTGACCTAGAACAACAAATACCAACAACCGTAGCCAACGACAAAGCAACACATTGTAAATAGATGTCTTTCAGAAACAGAAAATGCATTCACTCTGTAAAATCCACACTGAGAGGGTTCGGCTGTACTAAAACAGCCATCAGAGGCAGGAGGGTCACAATTTTTTATGCCCATTTTCTCTCTGCAGTTCTTACTACTAACATGTACTTTTCTGTTCATTCATGTGAAGAAATCAGGCTTATCAGGAACTGAAAACAAATCACAGGAATGCAGAGGAGGAATGTCCACCTCAGGGACAAAGAAGATCTTTTCAGAGGAACTGACAGAGAACAGAAATGTCATCCAGGCCCAAGCCGCCATCCCTTTTGACAGGACTGGGTTAAACCCTTATAGACAACAACATCAGAGTAATAAAATGAAGAGGGCTGAAAAAAGAAGAAACAATTACAGGCTGTCCTCATTTTTTTATGATGGAAAATTAATTTACCGCAAGGACCTAGGCATCAATGTTAATTCTCCATACATACACCAAAGCCCCACAGAGATTTTTAATACAATTTATAGTATACTTCAGCTAGCTTGCTTACATTTTGAATTAGACTTGCAAGGGAGTATTAAAGTTAAAACTGAATTAAGAAATGCAAATTAAAACAAACTCTTCCTGACACATTAATTTTCCAGATACCATATAAGTGATCAAGTCCAAAGTAAGAGCACTAAAATGCCCTTAAGTCCATCTTCTTGCTTTCAAAGAAAAAGGAAAAGGAATGTTTTTCATACATCTTGCAGTTAATCACTTGTATGCTAAGATCAAAGAGAATAATTAAAGTTCCAAAAGAATTTCAGATCAGCTTTCACATTATCATGTGTCCCATGATTACAGCTATCAATGTTATACCTGGGCCAAAACATAATGAGCTTTCTATCCTACTGTGTCTTTGGGACAACTGGTGGGCAGTACATATTCAATCATGATACCTTCGATATTACTACAAGGACACATGTAATTTCTTACATATCTAATCAAGCCTCTTGGAACTCATTAAGTATTTAAAATTACACCCAACACCCAGGATGTAAAAGGTATAAATCAAACATCATCACTAACCAACCTGCAAAATTATTTCCCATTCGCAACAATGAACATAATGGGTGAGAGGTATTCAGAAAACACAGGGTTATAACTGGGAAGCAGTAATAAAGGGACGGATGAAAATCAAATGAGGCACATACTAGTTGTCTAGTATTTAGACTTGAGACATGGCTTAGCATACAGTAGGTATTCCATGCATACTCACTTAGTAACAGTATACTAGACACAATTACTTTGTCATATCTGGCTGTGCAACACCATGCCTATAAATATTCACCATTATTTGACTAGGTTCTAATGAAGGTGGGGTTCAGATGGGGAGGAAGTTAAGAGGTCCAACAAACAAGTATAAAACCCAACAGTGAAACACCACTGGGTTGCCTGGCAAATACACTGATCCCCCAATTTTCTAGTCTTCGTGGCACCCCTATCTGCTGGTTACAGTAGACTCACTTCCAGCCACCATATTTGCATAGAGTTCCACTGCACTGTCTAGTTTATTGATCCAGGCTCTTATGAACAAATCAGAACCGTTCTCCCAGGAATTTACAACAAGGACTAAGAGATTCCAGCCTTGGTCTGGCTGAGACCCTGAAAGGGAAAAAAAACGTATGCTGGTGGCACTGGGCAGCCAGGCTCTGGTATGGTAGGTAGATTAGTCTATTTTAAGAGAAGAATAAAAGAATGAAGCAAGAACACATTAAAGGAGAAAAGCCAGGCTCAAAATCCTGTGACCCAGGGTGTTCCTAGGCTTGACTACATCCCTTACCGCAGGTATCCCTCAGGTACCTTATACCCGTAAAATATACACCCTCTTTCTATTTTGGCTCAAGAGCACTATACTACTTGCAACTCAGAGTCCTACAGAAAAGACTCTAGCAAAAATAATCAATGGACAAGAAAGAAAAAAATGATGCTATAAGAAGAACAGGGCAAATAACCCAGGGTTGCCCTTGAACAGGTGAGGAATCCACCCTGGAGAGACAGAATGGAGATATGGAAGCTCTGAGGAAGTGTATGAATTACAGTTCTGCTCTCATCTTCTGTGGAGTGGTGAGTAACATAGAGGAAATTGGCTAGGATATTGGCATTGTTCCTATAATGTATTAGTATCTGTGAATACCACATTCCTTTCCTTTCTTGCACAGTCTTGTTTGTAACTCTGGCAAAATGCTGCACAGGGGAAGCAATTGAAGGTTGGCTGAGATGAAGTTCTGTTCTTTCAATTAAAAACATTCTTTCACTCGCCACGTGCTACCGCTGTGGAAAATAAAAAAATGCAATGCCAAGGATTTTTCCCTATTGAAAAATATTTCTGTTAAGCTTCAGAATGGAGAAAATCATTTATCTACATATACAAATAACTCCTGTTCAAGCTATACCAGGGCTTTGGTCCAATTCCTGGTTTCTGGAAAAACTGGTAGCTTCTGTATAGGCCAATTCTACTGTTCTCATTTCCTAAGCGAACTCCACAAAATTGCATTTATATATCCCAAAATGCCTAAGAACTCCCACAAACGCCTGTTAGCCCACACAGTTCCAATAATTATCACTTCTACTAGCACATGCTCATTCAGCTTCAGAATATACCCACTGGGTTTTAAATTTCACTACTACTAAAAAACACCACTTTTATCACACAAAAAGAACTACCCCAAAAGACAACACCCATCTTAACTTTCAACAAATTTTTTAGTGCGAATTCTTTGGTGTGAATGAATGATAACATCTCATATAGCAATAATAGGGAATAAATATCTGGATTTTCTTCTGTTATTGAAGAACCTTACAGGTTGGAATATTAATATTATATAAATAGAAGGGAGGCAAACCAGCAAAGTTGAAAGAGAGAGAATTCTCCCACATCTCTGAACTGATCTCCCCAGTACTGCTTCTACCTTCAGGGTGTGCATCAAGGCAAGAAGCCACAGTCAGTCACCCATCTAAAAGGAAGCCCAACTTCAAAGGGTGGAACAAAAACAAAAATAGACAAGATGGTTCCCTCACAATGAAATTTTAAACAATGCAGGAAGACAGCAGCCCAAATGCTGGGATAGAAGCCAGGGATAGCCCATGCCCCTTGAATATGTAAAATTAACCCCCAATGGAGTCATTCATTCCTGAAGGAAGTGCAGGGCCCTGTAGGAATCTTAAGCAGAAGGGCTGTTTTAGCTTGTGAAGAAACAGAACAAGCTGGAGCTCCAGCTCTCTTACCTGTACCAGCCTATGGCTCCCTCCCCCATAACCAATTTGAGAGTGACAGGCGGGACTCTTCCAGCAACTCTGAGAAAGGGGCGGGGCCGCCTGAGTTTTGCTGGCACCTGAGCACAGCAAACTGCACATGCTCCCCAACCAGAGTGAAGCAAAGGGTGAGGACATCGCCCTCATCTCTAATTTAAAAGTAAGCAGCGTCCACCTTCCCCACTACTATTAACCTAAGAAAATACAAGAGAAAACTAAAATTGCCCTAAGGAGATTTAAGAGAATAAGAAATTAAAGCTCAAAGGAAGAAAGCAAAAGGAGTCACGGGAGTCACTCCATGGCTCGAACAAGGTCACAAAGTTAGTCCCGTAAAAAGGGCCATGGAATTTGTCCACATTCAGGCAAGGGTTCTTTACTTGAAGTATTAAGGCAGTGCAGGAGCAGTGGATAAGAGTTCAGGCTGTGAGGCGTGGGTTTATATCCTGACTGCCATTTCCTAGTTGGGTGTGACCTTGGCCAAGTCACTTCTCTCTAGGGTGCAGTTTCCTCATCTACAAAAAGGGGATACTGGGCCGGCCGAGTGGCGCATTGGTTAAGCGCTGGTTTTGGGATGCCAGCGGCCCCGGTTCGGATCCCACATGAGGGCCAGTGACACTGCCCTCTACAGCTGACAGCAGCTCCACCTGGAGCTGGGCTGTGCGAGCCCCGGTGATGGTGTGGGCTGCAGCCCCTGCTGCGGTGGGCTGCCATAGGCTGCAGTGAGTGGCCCACAGCCAGCGTGAGCGGCTGGCAGCCAAGCGTGAGCTGCCAATAGCCGCGGTGAGCGACATCCAGAGGCCAGCGACCGATCTGCCTCATCCGGGAAGAGCGCAATGACGATACCAACAGTGAAGCAACATCCTCCGCAGCTGAACTGAAGAACAAGAAGACGGCAACTTGTCTGTTCCCCTTCCCCGATTCCCCAACGCTGCTCCCCTCCACCAATTCCCCAATAAAATCTTTAAAAAAAAAAAAAAAAAAAAAGGGGATACTAGCAGTGCCTACCTCAGGTTGGAGTAAGAATTCAGCATACAGAAAGCAGTATGAAATGTCACTGTGGAGTGTAATACAGCATAGGAGAGTCTACACACACACACACATACACACACACACCCCTTCCCTGGAGATCAATTTCCTTGAGAAGAAAGAAAGTGCTTCCTGGAACGTTTTTTGTTTTTATTCCTTGCTAGTTGGTTTGCTTTAATCAAACTTCTTAAGTGCCTAATGGCCTAGTTTTCAATTTGCCTAAAATCAGGCACAGAAAATAATTTAAAATTCCTTGAAACCATGTACATCTAGCAAATTAGAAAGGAGAACGGAATCCTTAATCTTGGGAAAGTCATCTAGATTGTGCAGTTGACTTCTTTTTTTTAGCAAATTTACAATAGAAAGTAAGAGATACCCTGATGAAATATCACCTAAGTCACTTACTCAGTTACAAATAATTACCAAGAGCTTCCCAGGGATATAATTATGAATAAGAGTCATCTGCCTTAATGAAGATTATAATACAGTGAAGGGAGACAGGCAATCAAATAATAATATCTAACTTTTTCATAGTGCTTATGATGTGCTGGGTACTTTACATTTCATCATTGTAACAATTCAGTGATGTTCTATTATTTTCCCCATTGTAGAGTTAAAACTGATAGAGTTGTTACAGGGGTCTAGGTTCTTCTTGCCGATACAGTGAAGAATCAAAGGTCAGCAAGCTGATTAATATGCAAGTAGTGTTTATTAGTGATACATTCTCAGGGAAGAGATGGGGGTGGGGGGCTAGTTGAGGTGGGGGAGAGGGGGAGAGAGGGAGAGGGAGAGGAAGAAAGAGCCAGAGAGCTCGAAGCACAGAGAGCTGCAGTAATTTTTTGATTCAGCTCTCACCTGGCCAGGTAAATCCAAGCAGTGTGGAAACACCATCACATTGGCTGACAGCTTTACAAAATGTGCTCTACAAGCAGCAATGAGAGCTGGTGGCAGCCAGAGTGACCTACGCTAGCCAACCCTGCTTTGTCTTTTATTTTGCCTGCTTGACCTGAAGTCAGATTCTCAGGATTAAAACGCCAAAAGGCCACCCAGTTTCAAGGTCCTTCTCATCAACCATGTCTCCAAAGGGTTATTCAGCTTCTGAGATGTCAACCTGGGCAACAAGAAGCTCGCTACCTGCTTAAAGCCTTCAACAGCTGGCCACTGCCCTAAACAAAATCCATACCCCTTACCATGGTCTTCAAGGCCCTGTTGCCTGGCCTCTGCTCCCCTTCCCAGTCTAGTGCCCACCACTCTGTCTGGGCCCTACCTCACTTTGGGCATTCCAAGCTCCGCCCACTTCTCAGACTTTGTTCCCACCATCCCCCTGAAGGTCCTTTCTCTCTTATTCCTATCTCTATCTCTTCCTCATTCTCCAGGTCTTAGACCACCCTGCTTCATAGAGGCCCCTACCCATACAGTTAACAGCCTGTTTATAACCTGTCTCCCTCTCCCTTCTGGACTGGAAGTCCTATGAGGCAGGGCCACGTGCTGATTCCCAGGTACAGGAAGCACCTGGCACATGGTCAGGGTGAAGGCAGGAAAGGTGGCAGCCACCTCCAGAGGCTGCCGATCTCCTCTCTGGACAGCATTCTGAGACAAAGCTTAAACAAGTAACAAAAAGAAAAGCGCTTGCCTTGGAAACTTTCCATCTTTTATGGAAATCAACAGCTATTCACAACATCCCAGCAAAATGTCAGGTACTCTCTATGCAGGGAATCTCAACCTTGACCCCACATTACAATAACAAGGGGATCTTTAAAAAAAATAACTAATTAAGGAAAAAAGAGTACTTATGCCTGCCTGGGTTATATCCCCAGGATTCTGATTTAAATGATATGCGGTATGTCCCCTGGCATGGGGATTTCTTTAAAAACTCCCCCTTGTGAGTCTATTGTGCAGCCAGGGTTGAAAAACACTGCTTTAGAGCACTGATTTTCAAAGTATTTGTCGGAAAGGACCAGTTGTTTCCTATTTCCCAAAGTAGCAAAATACAATAAAAATGAGTAACTAGAAAAATGAAAACACACACAAAACACAAACTCCAAATTTTTTATTAATTCAACAGATGTACAATTGCTCTGTAAAATTGTTATTAAATGTATAACTACTTAAACCATTGTGCATCAGTACCAAAATCACACTTCACACCCCAGCACAGGTCTACAGAGCACACCTAGGGTAGCCCTGCACAGAAGAGACAGAAAAGGGACAAAATGGAGTCTTAACCACTGCAGCTTCTGGGTGCAAGGAAGAGTTCTCTGAGTGCTTTTAGAATGCTGGGATAATGGAATTTCTGGGGTGGTTTATGCACAATTAAAGTATTCCCTTATTAAAAACATAGTCCTGGGCCGGCCAAGTGGCGCGGTGGTTAAGCGCTGGCTTCGGAAGCCAGCGGCCCAGGTTCGGATCCCACATGTGAGGGCCAGTGACACTGCCCTCCCCTCAAAAAAAAAAAAAAAAAAAAACATAGTCCTACTTTCATTCACTTGGTTTTTTTAACGTCTCTGTATTGGAACATGTGTTTTGCATTACCTACTAATGCAGAGGTGTGTCACTCTTCTCCCTGAAAATATGCTGTTATCATGAAGGCACATGTTGAAAATGATAGCATCTCACAATACAGAGAAAATATTACTTGAAGTAGGACTAAGTAGGAAAGGGAGGTGCACAGCCTGAAATGAATTCCAGAAGGGAGGCGTCCAGGTGGGTCACAGGACCCAGGGAAGGCTTACTGAAGCAGAGAGTAAGCTCACAGAGGCTTAGACAGGCAAATAGAAGCCAAGGAGGACTGTAGCGAGCCTGAAGGACAGCAAGAAGACTGGCTAGCTGTGACACAAGGGCTGTGCCATAGCGAGGGACAGTGGCGGGTAGATGTCATTTTTCTAGAGGGGACCATTCCCTAGGCTCCCAGGCCCATGCCTTCCCTACTCAGTATTCATAAAAGTCAATGCTTTCTCGAAGCTCTCAAGGGAAAATACCAAAAACAAAAATAGTTTAAGCCAAAGTCCATGGTCTTCCTAGTTAAGTTTTAAAAAGGAGAACTTGATACTGCCCTTCTGTACTTGAACCACGGTGAAAAAAATGAGATTTCCCTGTAAAAAATGAGATTTCCCTGTTGTCTCTAGCATTGCTCCACAAATCCAGTGAGAAAACGCTTGCTTCTTGTTTACTTAAAACAAAACAAAACCTCTGAAACAACCTCTACTTTGTGAAGACTAAGGATTTTAAAAAGAAACAGCTTGATTACAAATAATATTAGTTCTACTCTACTGCCGACAGAGAGCTCTTAATCAGATTTTTCCAATCACTAAAAATATGACTGCTTAGCTCCCTTTGGTTTCCAATGACATGATATATAATATTACTGATAATAAACACTTTATCTAGGTTATTCTCATTGAACAGTCTAATGACCCGAGTAGGTGGCTATCGCTACCTTTTTAGAGACGTAAAAGTACTTGTCAAAAGTCCTACAGGTTGTCAGTGATAGAAGTACGACGCCAACTCAGGTCTCTGGTGTGTTTTCACTCCTACTGCCTTCCTGGATTTTATAACAAGTGAGCCGGTCAAGCCCTGGCTGATAAAATATAAGCAAATTTGCAAGTGAAGAGGACATATTTAAAAGTAAAAGTACATATTGTTTTCAAATCTAGAATACTCTGCTCTGTGGAAACGGCCAACCACCGGCTTGACCTTTTGCAGGTTGAGGCCTTCGGTAGACCTGGTGTTTCACATCGCCCAGCCCTGGATCCCCCTTTGGCATTGCCATTAATCCTTCTAGGTAACTTCACTTTACTCTCCTTTGAGCCTGTTTCAAGCTGTTCCTTCTGCACCCCAATTACCTTCCTCAAACATCATGGCTTTTTCAGACTTGTTTCTGCCTCAAGGTCTTGACACTTGTCAAATTCTCTCTGCAGGGAACACCGTTTCCCCAATATCCATGTGCCTGGGTTAGCCCCATATTTGTGTCCCAAATTGAACATCACTTCCTCCAAGAGGCCTATTGGGAATACCGTATCCCATGTTACCCCTACCCTGTCACCCTGTATGACTTTTTCTCTAGTGTTTACCATGGCCTGAGAGTCTTACTCATTGAACAGGCAAACTCCACATAGGCACGACTTAAAAGAAGAGAGAGAAAGAATCAAAGTTAACACAATAAATAAACCAGATGCCCCACACATCATAAACAAATATTCTCTCAAGGAAAAGCTCTTGTAAATAAATTTAAAATAACAGAAGAGACCAAATACTGAATATTTTGCTAGCTCACATATAGGATACAACAAGAAACACTCAGATAGTACATATACATAGAAAACATCCACCAACAAAACACCAACCTCTTCTTCCTGCTGTGTAACACACTTTCCTTCGCCAATATTGCCCACGACAAACCTTTTCTAAAAGGAGTAACTTTTCAACTGTGGCTACAAATTATCTCCTGTGTTGCTCCCTCTATGAAATAGGTTACAAAACTCAGCTAAGAAAAAACTGATAAGTAAGCCATCCAACCTAAAGTACATTTGGACTCCCTGGGCAGCTTCCCCTCCAGGAAACTTGGGTCAGTCCTTCCAACAGACTCCTCAGGGTAACATGCCCATATACCTCAGCAGTAGAGAATTCTCTTGGTCATTAGCCATGAAGACCCCTCATTTCCATCTGCAACACACTGGGGCTGAAACACAAAAGTCTGCTCATTCCCGAGAATGTTATGCTGATGCAGATCAATTTTTTAATAAAAGTGGTAAGTTTATGATTTTAAAATATAGAGGATGACTTTCAGCTATGATCAAATGGCCCATTTTCTAGAGATGGGTTTTTTTTTTATAATGCCAACCCTGTGCACAACTGGAAATCAAGTTAATGTGTAACTATTTCCAAGGAGAGTGTGAATTCTTACTATGGGATGCTTTCTGCTCACTGCGTCCTCCCTCCCCTCCCTGTGAGAACCACCCTCAAATTGTGTTCACATGAATAAAATCTCTCTCCCTGCACTGACAGCACAAAGTGCTAACGTCAAAATTATTCTCCACAGCCCACCTCTTCTCAAAGTAGCTGCCATCAGCTTTATTGCAGAGGTTGGGGGATTACAAACAAGATAAGCAAACCCAGGTAATATCTGCACAACGCAAGTTTCTAATCCTCAGTCTGTGTTTGGATTAAATTATACTGAATAACTGAATATAAAACAATAAATATTTTAAATCTTTTGGCTATTAATCTAAAGACTTGAGTGCCTCTGTAAAGAGAGAGAACTGGGAATATCAAATTTGGAAGGGGACCTTTTTATCCCCATGAGAAGAACACACCAGTTATTTCAAAACAAATACATAGAAAATGACAATAAATACTATGCTGACTATATACAATCTGTCAAATGTACATTCCAGAGTAAAAACAGCGGTGAGTAGAAATCCATTAAAAAAAAACAATTAGATAAGTTGCCATTTGTTTAAATATAATCAAAGTGGTTGCTGGGGCAACACCATGCCAAAAACTATTATGATGGGGGACACAAAGGTATGAGGCAGCTAGGGGAAATGATAAAACCCATCTAAGAAAAGAGCACTTCTTTTCAAAGAACTATTTATTTAAAATACCTTGCTGTGAAAACAAGAAATGGCTCTCAATGTCCACCAAGATCCTACAGTGGCTCCCCAGCGTTCTCAGGATATAATCCCAAACCACCTCTCCAACTTTCCTTCCCAACATCTTCCTGACAAAGGTCTTGTGAATCAAGTCAAGTCTCTGCTCATCATCTCTCCAGCATCATAGATAAACTTCTTCTTTTAGGTCTCTTTTATGTGGTGGATTTCCGCTATCCAACATCCATCTCCCTTCTCCTGGTAGGAGCAAGCCAATTTTATTAAAAGAAAATATCTTTTCTCCACTAGCTCTGGTTAAGTGAAACCACCTGTCACGGTGCTCCATGTGGGCACTTCCCCCACGCTGGATGGTTTGACATTTGTTAATGGAATCTGAATCTCAAGCAGAAAAAGACTGAAAATGGTTGGAGTGGATTCATCCTCCAGGGGGCGCTTGACATCAGTTAGTTCCCTCCATCCTGCAGCCCTGGAACTCCCAGTTTCTACCTTTCGACTCCCGTTTCCCAGGTGTCCTTCAGATTCTATAAGCTAAGTCCAGGTCCCTATTGTTTGTTTATAATGTTTATTACTGTTATTATTTTAGTTTGCTTAAAGTGGATTTAGGGTAAATTTTTCTGCTGTTTATAGGCAAAGTATCTAAACGCACATGTTTGCCAAGGTCATTCTTGTAACTTGGTACAAAAACCCAATCCCTGGTTATTTTCAAGCATCTCAGTGCTAAACCCCCGTCAGCAAACTTTTGAGACGGGAAGGCCGCCAAGTGTCAGCAAACTATGGCTCACGAGCCACCTGCGGCTCTTCAGGTACATACATGTGGCTCTGAAGTAAAATTGAAAATGAAAATAAAACCATCACAGTTTCACTTATAATATTACTTTAAATTTTCCTTATTTGTAAAAATATATTTATGGATCTTGAATAATTTTTTTTTTTAAGATTTTTTTTTTGGGGAATCAGGGAAGGGGAACAGACAAGTTGCTGTCCTTTTGCTCTTCAGTCTAGTTGTGGAGGTCATTGCTTCACTGGCCCGTGTTGGTATTATCATCGCTCTCTTCCCTGCTGAGGTAGTCGCTCCACTGGACAGCCGCTCATGCAGCTCACGAAAGCTCACACCAGCTGCCAGCCAGCCCCACAGCAGCCTACGATGTCAACGGCGACTCACAGCAGCCCAGCTCTGGGTCCAGCTGTTGTTCACCATCTTAGCTGTAGAGGGCACAGCATCACTGGCCCTCATGTGGGATCCGAACCAGGGCCTTGCTGCTCAGAGCTAGCGTCCCAAGCCAATTCTTAACCAACGTGCAGGGCCAGCCGAGTGGCGCAGTGGTTAAGAGCTGGCTTGGGACGCCAACAGCCCCGGTTCGTATCCCACATATGAGGGCCAGTGACACAGCCCTCCGAAAAAAAAAAAAAATCATTGACTTGTGTACTTAACCAACGCGCAGCCGGCCCTCAAATAATTTTAAATTGTTGTGAGGGGCAGGATTGGCTCTTCCAGAGGTCGGCAAACTTTTGAGACAGAACGTACCCAAAGAGCCGCATGTGGCTCGCGAGCCACAGTTTGCCGACCCGTGTACAACCCCAACACCATGACCCTCTTTCCTCAAAACTTTGATGAGTCCTATTCTGTACTCTTTCATTTACCCTTCTTTTCCAAATACACTACAAAAGCATAATTGTGTTTTATAGTCCATTGACTTCTGATTTTTCAGAACTGCATCTGCCACCTGGATTTCTTTATCCACCATTTATAACATTTCTTTATCCACCATTACTAAGCACTTACAATATGTAAGGCACTGTGGTAGGTGGCACACAAGATAGCCAAAGTTATCCCATTTCACAGGTGAGGGCACCAAGGCTGAAAAGAGATTATCTTGTCCCAGGGCACCCATACACAACTACTCAATGTGCAAATCAGGAATTAATCCAAGTGTACCTTCAAAACTCTAAATTCCCAACCACTAATAATGATAATACTTGATGAGGTGGGGGGGGGGATGAATGTGATTGTATCTTGGGAATTTTTATTTTGTTAACTGGCTACAAATAACCAAACCCATATCTTCTCTTGGGTCTGGTTATAAAATTATGCCCATTTGAATGTCCATGAACCCTGTCTTAAAAACTATTTTAGAGTTAAATGGAACAATCCATTACTTCAGCTAAACAAAAATATAGAACAAAATAAAATAAAATAAAGCCCTGTCCTCTTTTAAAAAGAGTTCTGCTGCCTAAATCAAACATACGATGTTTTCAAACTTTGGGTTTGGTATATAAGCTGCTCTGACAAAGCCAAGCTGGGGCAGGGAGACAGAACAACAAGTCAAGAGGTAGGAAGAACCCAGCAGCCCAGGATTAAAAATGACCTGTAAGTGAATAATTCCCATACGATTGCTTGGGTTTGGGTGTGGTTAAAAATAACTCACATCTGGTTTTATTTAAGCTCCCTTTTTGGTCTAATAAACGAATGCCAAAAAGTAAGAAATTCTGACTGTTGGCTTTATTAAAAATTAGGTAACATAAATGTATTTCTCAAGTCACACACAAAGTAGAGTTAGTTTGGATCATGGAGACCTGCAGCTGGAAAACCTAGTTCACTGAACTAACTCACCATGAGATTCTGAGCAAGGGGCTTAATCTCCTAGGACTGGTTTCCTGAACAAAATGGGGAAATTTTTTTGTAGTTATCTTACAAGGTTATTTTGAGAATCAAAAGAAAAAAATTATGTAGGAAAGATTTACAATCATGACAAAATATTAACAAATAATTCCAGAGATGGCAGAGAAGGTCCATCTGAGTTGACATGTAGGCAAGTTTGTCCAACATGTTATAAATTGGAGCATTGGCTACAAGTCACCAAAATGGAAAGAAACACAGTCCCCTATGGTCAAGCAATCCACCTACCAGACATCATGAAGAATGGAATAAGCTTTTATTTAGCAGAAACGTTTTAAATACCACCAACCATGAAGTTCAATTCTTCATTAATAGTTGTTCAAAGCTGACATAACTGCATTTCACAAAATAAATCCATTGAAATGGAATTGGGATTTTCCCCCCACCCCTGCCGGAAAAAAAAAAAATCAAGATATGGTTTCATGCTTTTAAGCAATTTCTAAAGACAGGTAATCTCAAAGTATGTTCTGCAGAAAGCTAACACGTACGGACTGATTTGGAGGATAGGGAGGAGAGGTATAGATACCTTCTAGAGAGGGTTCTATGGTCAACTAAGTTTGAGAAATACTGTGTCAGGCAAAACAAAATATGTTGCTTAAACATAGTACTGCTCAAAGCCTTTAACACATTATGCATTTCAAACCCCTAAGTAGGTGTTGTAATAAAAAGCATTTCCCAAACTTATTTGTTCCGAGAATCCTATGGCACGTATTTCATGGGAAACACACTGAAAACATAGCAGAAGAGACTCAAAGATAAAAATTCATGGAACAGAAATTCCTTCAGAACACAAACACATTTAAAGAAGGCATGTACATAAATAGAAGTGTGGGGGACTCCTACCACTGACCCAGTATCCCAGGTTCTCTACAGTATATTCAAGGAATCCTAAAGCTCTGGAATATTCTTGATATTTTAGAAGACATTCACATGGGGCCAGAATGCAATTTATCTAAAGCTTAACAGTCCATTAGCAAGGGAGCGACAGAGGGAAAAGAAAGAAGAATAATAGACTCTCCTTTTTCTGCTAATACTGAACAAACAACTAACTTGCTTTAAATTTTTTTCTTCAATAGCTTTAGCCTTATGATAAAAATTACCTCAGGGCATATTATTATAATGAACTAAACATCAGTCTTCAGTAGAAGCACCATATGACTCTATCCACAGGTCAGCAGACAGATATTCAACAAACATAAAGAGAGTGGGGAATTCTACTAACAAAGGGCCTTCTGTGAAAAATGATAAAAGTGAATTGATAATAAAGTTTACTTATTTTATATTAGTAATGTAAATACCAGCAATGTTTATTTCAGGGGCAAAAATCGATTTGTTCATATTAATCTGAACCAACAAATGAATGCATCCTAACTGGTATACTCCCAGATTAATGGTTTCTGTCATCACAAACGCAAATTCCATCAGGGGTCATGCGGATAACCTTAATGCGGAAAGCAGGCAGGGCCTAAGAAAATAGGGATATATGGGGCCTTCAGGGGAACTTAAGAGTATAAGCTAAGCCTTAAGACATTTATGCTCAGCTCCTTCCCTCTCCAGAACAAAACAACAACAAAAACAGAACAGGTGCAGTCCAAATTCTGCCCACAGTCTGCTTGTCTGAGACCTCTGGGAGCCCACCATCCTTAAGAGGCTTTGAACCTACTCTTCTACAAATACCTGATGCGCAAATTAAATTTACAAATCACTAAGATGAAAACAGAATGTCAAATCAGGCATGTCAAATAAATTTACTTATGGGGGGTGAATATTTGCAAGGAGTATGTACAGCATTGAACACCTGCTGAGTGATTTTGGCCAAGGTATGTGTCACCTCTCTGAGCCTCCGTTTCCTCATGTAAAAAATGAAGATGATAATACCAGCCCCTCCAGGAAGCAGTGAGGGTTACACAAAAATACGTTTGTACCACTCTTAGCATATAGCGGGCACTCCATTAAATAGTAATCATTTCTTTTTACAAAGTTACTATTATAAATGATGTTTAGAATAATTTACAATGTTAGTGTTATAAGTGATGTTTAGAAAAATCAGGTAAAGGCAGAGTGAATTTCATAGGCAAACTATTAAGTAAATGATACAGCTCACTCCCTCGGAAAGACTACTAATTGTGTGACCAATGCCAGCCACTTTCCAGAAGTCATGAAGAGATGCTGGTGCCATCTCATAGAAATGCTCAGAGCCCAGAGGAGATAAAAAATTATTGGTACCATTCAGATTTGAACAACAGCTTATAAACATTTAGCAGTGATTCTGTAAAATGAATACTCAAATCAAAAAAGCAAATCCAGGGCCGGCTGAGTGGCGCGGTGGTTGAGCGCTGGCTTGGGAAGCCAGCGGCCCTGGTTCAGATCCCACATATGAGGGCCAGTGACACTGCCCTCAAAAAAAAAAAAAAAAAAGTAAATCCAAACACACACAGGATGCTAACACATAGCTCCCTGCAACGTGCATGGTCATTTGCCCTCCATAATTCACAGTCATTAATGTTACTATTCACACCTGTCTTCCAGTAAATAATCTTTTTACTTGCCCTTTTTTGGACATTGAATGTTCTCCCCTATAGAAAATATAAATTCCAGCTTGTTGGGTCTTTTTTCTTCTTAATCCCTGAAGAAACTGGACTGGAAGAGAAAAAATGAGGTAATAACACACAGGTGCTTCCTACCTAATTAAAAGAGAAGTTTACAGCTGCACTGATAGTCAATCATCCCTGTGGGTTATTCACGTGTATCCTTCTAGTGGCACGTAGCTCCATCAAGAGCTGTATTCCATATGCTTTCCTGAAAACTGCTTTCTCTCTGCTTGGTAAAAATGATGACTATCAGGTAACTAATGGTATTTTCTGCTTCCTGTCTTCCCTCCCTATGGACATCCCAGTTCATTTGTATTTCCTTAATTCTAAAAATAATTAAACAAGAGGCTCAGAGCTTAGTAAATCAAGCTTTGATTTATATTGAATCAAAGTGTACTGTCAATGGGAGCAAAATTACAAATAATATGTTATCAATTGTATCATATATATGTGAGGTAATATACATTACACACAAACACACACACACACACACACACACACACACACACACACACACTACCTCTAGACAAGCCCACTGATGGAGGTAAAGGGAGGCCAGCTGATCAAGGGAGGAACTACTCTTTTTATCTTTTTATATAATACCCTATCTTTTGAAAATTGCATACCTAATGAATATATTAATGGTCCTAAATATTTACCTTTGAATTTTTAGAAATTTATCTGGACTGTCAAAGGTCCTCTTACATTTCTAATTACTAATGTCAAAAGTATTTAATCTGTTTTTCTTTCTTAAATTTATTCAAGGATATTTCATTTTTTTGTACATAATCAGAAAAATATCTAGAAAGATATACATCAGGCCATTAACTCGAAGGATGAGAAGCTACCTGAGGCTAAAGGTTTTGCTTTTTTCTCTACCCTTCTGCAATATTATCTCTTTTAAAATTAAAAAAAAAAATAAAAGAAAAAGCTACACAGAGGAACAACGATGAGATACCTATTAGAATGCCCAAAATCCAGTGCACTGACAACACCAAATGCTGACAAGGAAGCGGAGCAGCAGGAACTCTCACTCATCCTGGTGGAATGAAAAATAGTGTGGCCACTTTGGAAGACATGTGGCAGTTTCTTACAAAATGCAATAGTTTCATCATACAATCGCACTCCTTGGTATTTACCCAAAGTAGCTAAAAAATTTATATCCCCTCGGTATTTACCCAAAGGAGTTGAAAAAGTTATATCGACACAAAAACCTGCAGACGGATGTTTATAGCAGCTTTACTCACAATTGTGAAAACTTGGAAGCAACCAAGATGTCCTTCAATAAGTGAATGGACAAACTGTGATGCATCCAGACAATGTACCACATTGGAATATTGGATTATTGGAATAATGATATTATTGGAATACTAGTCCATTGGAATAATGGAATATTATTCACCATTAGAAAGAAATGAATTATCAAGTCATGAAAAGACATGGGGAAAACCTAAATTCACATGACTAAGTGAAAGAAGCCACCTGAAAAGGCTATATACGTATGATTACAACTACATAACATTTGGAAGAATGAAAATTATAGAGGCAGTGGAAAAAAAACAGTGGTTGCCAAGGTTTGGTGGGGAAGGAAGGGATGAACAGAAGGAACACAGAAATTTCAGAGCAATCAAAATGCTATGTCTGACATTATAGTGGTGAACACATGTCATTACACACTTGTTCAAACCCATAGAATGTACAATTCAAGAGTAAACCCAAATGTAAACTATAAATTTTGATTCATCAATTGTAACAAATACACCACTCTGGTGAGGGCTTATTTATAATGGAGACCATGCATGTGTGGGGGTATATGGGAAATCTCAGAACCTTCCTCTCAATTTTGCTGTGAACCTAAAACTGCTCTAAAAAAATAAAAATTACTTAAAAAAAAAAAAAAAGACTGCAGAGAAAATTGTCAGAATAAGACTGAATTAATATTATTGTTATAAAGAGAATGGCTATATACTGAGGCAGGGTCAGAATAATTACAAAGAAATTCCTATCCTTAAGCATTTTTATTAAATGTCCAGAAAGACACATTTTAATTTAAACAGGATCCTAAATAATTATATCAGGTTAATTTTCTACACTCTTTACTTTTGTTCATCTTGATTAAAAATCTGGGGTTGAAAATATTCACCTGCATGTGGTACCCTTTTGAGAATCTATAAGAATATCTAGGGCCGGCCGAGTTGCTCATTGGTTAAGAGCTGGTTTTGGGATGCCAGCGGCTCCGGTTGGGATCCCACATATGAGGGCCACTGATACTGCCCTCTACAGCTAACAACAGCTCCACCTGGAGCTGGGCTGTGCGAGCCCCGGCGATGGTGTAGGCTGCAGCCCCTGCTGCAGTGGGCTGCCATGGGCTAAAGTGAGTGGCCGGCAGCCAGTGTGAGCTGCCAATAGCCGCGGTGAGTGACATCCAGAGGCCAATGACCGATCTGCCTCATCCGGGAAGATACAACAGTGAAGCAACGTCCTCCGCAACTAGACTGAAGAACAAAAAGACAGCAACTTGTCTGTTCCCCGTCCCCAATTCCCCAACACTGTTCCCCTCCCCTAATTCCCCAATAAAATCTTTGGAAAAAAAAGAATATCTAGCTCCAACATTCTTCAACAAATCTCTTTGGCAACCAACGAGTTGTTTTCATCCTAGGCTTGCTGGGTAAACATGTCAGTTTAAACTTTATTGCTTAAAATCAGAATATTTAACATATTATTATCAGGGACTGGCCGAGTGGCTCAGTTGGTTAAGAGCTCGCTCAAGAGTGCGAGCTGAGCTCTGAGCAATAGCAGTTCGATGCCCAGCCCGAGCTGAGCTGCAGCTGAGCTGCCAACAGGTGGCAAGATGGCTCAGCTAAAAAATAAATAAATAAATAAATAAATAAATAAATAAATAAATAAATAAATAAATAAATAAATATTGTTCTCCTCTTCCAACTGTCCCATCAAAAAACAAATGCAAAATGAAGAGAACACTTATAAAAGGTTTTGAAGAGTTCAATTGTATCCCATGGAGATCTGTTTTTCTTAAGGAAGGAAGGATAACAGTCCTCATTTTCCAAAAAATAAAACAAAACAAAATGAGAACTAGCTGAAAGGGTATAAAATGTGAATCCCGTATTATTCTGGCAACAACGTTCATGTGTCTGCGGGGGCACTCACTGCACATGAAACTAGGTATGTCATGAACACTGGTTTGGGAAGACTATCAGTTTCCATGACCCCTGCTCAACAGAATTTCATCAGCTTTTCGTTTGGAGAAGACTCAAGTCATTTCACTGAACTTGAGGGAGATTTTTTCATCCCAGAAGATAAAATGCTGACTTCTCATTCTGAAATTATACATGTAAGAACAAATTGAGTTTCCATTTCTTAACCCCCAAAATGCCTACACAAGGGCATCCAGGAGGTAACTTGGATGTATTTATTCATTTATTCATTCTCTCTCCACCTCTCTCCCTCTTTCTGTCCCCTCCGTCTCTCTCTCATTTTCCCAAATTATAAAAAAGTCAATTTCTCCCATCTGAGGCTTCGTTCACAGTGACCATTAAATACTGCTGGAATAATTCTCCTCGTACACACTGTTAGCCTTATCCCTAATATCCAGCTACTGTTTTGTGTTTCAAAACTACACTTCTTAGCCAAATATCCCAGACCGTCAATCACTTTGCCCCTTTTAACTTTTTTCATCATATCTCATTGGTTATCACCTTGGAAACTCAGGATCTAAGTGGTCACCTGGCCCAACTTCTCATCCAATGTTTGAGTCCACTCTAAACTTCTACTTGGAATGACCCAGCCTGGGCTTGGAAATCTCAGATGTCAATGAACCAATTAACTAGGTGGCCACAGCTCATTTTAGGGGACTTTGCATGTCACCAATTACTCCTTATATTTCTGTTCATATTGCGTAGGGCCACCAAGAGCAAACTGAGCTTCATTTACACGTCTACCCATTTAATGCTAGCCCTCCACCCAACTCCGTTCTGCTGTATTACTGTCTTCTAACTAAACACTTCAGACCATGCCCTAATTTCTCTAAGACTCTGTGACAGTCATGAAAGACACAGATATATTCAAGAATAGATGGTTCTACATGTACCATTTTTACTTTTAAGCCATGTGTACCAAAACATATTGGCTCTTCAATCACATTCTGTCAGTCACATACAAACACTATATGAATTTCTAATTTGAGCCACCTCTTCTTAAGGCTGTAATACATAGGTCAGGTGAAACCTAATCTCTGTTCTCCGAGATTCAGTCACCTCAAGCCATTCCATACTTACAAGTTTCATCCTCTCTTGGGACTAAAATATTTTTAAAACAATACAGTATAATTAATTTTAGCCCATTTTGCCCTTTCTTAAAGAGATTCTTAACATTTAATTTCACATTTCAGAAAAAAAATGAAAATTAATATTAAATTGAATTATCCCTTCATGACACAGGTTTTCATTTATATTACAAAATTTCCTAAGTACAAAATGGAACTGCACTGCAATTTTACATTTACAATCTATTCATTCCACTGCCAAACTAAGTTCAGTTCAGATTGCACAGAAAATGCAAACATATTTCTTTGACTTTTAAAACCATTTCAATCCACTGAAGAATTACTTAACATGGTTTTGCCAAATTGGAAAAACCCTATCACATAATATCTTGCTCAAGCCAATGCATTATCAGAAAAATTAGATATGAAAAGAGAACTTTCTTAAGTCAGTCTGTACTTTACCATTAACTTACTTTTCTTAAAAACTTTACCACCATATTGGAATAATCTCCAATCCACACAGAGGCTCTTACCTCTCTTGTAATCTCCCTCAAGTAGTCATTAGTCTACCGAATCGATCAAAATGATTAATAATTGGCTATAACCTACTAATAAAAATTAAAGAGCACAGAAGAAAAGCAGAATTGATTGGAAAAATCAGTAAAAAGAAATTCAGAAATTACCTTTAGATTCAGGTTAGGATGAAGGAAAAGGAACAGTAAGAGTATATTAAATGCTCTTCCCATGTACTGGCCATGTATTACAGCGTATGTCTCCATCATCTCACCTAATCCTCAAAAATCTCCTAAAATACAAGTACAATGATGAGTCCCCTTTTACAGAAACTGAAACTGTAAGAGATGACATGACATGCACAAGTGTTACCGGCTAACTGAGCAGCACCAAACCCCACCACTGAAAAACTTTAAAGTTTTCTTTCCTATAGAAATGTTAAGTATAAAAATGTTAAGTCTCCTCCCTAGTTCTTTAGATTCTTAGCTCTTGGGCTTTGATTGCTCTTCTAACCAGTTTGTGAATCTTGGACTGAAGATCCCCCTTGCTTCTTAATTGCTTTGTAAATCAGTTTCTGAATCTGAAACAATAGAAGTCTCCTACCCCTGCTTCAGATAACTATTTGAAAGCCTGTGACTTCCTAATATCCCCCAGGCCAGTAAGCTAAACTCAAATCCATTCTGTGTCCAGGCAACTGACACCACCAGAGTGATGGACTGAATAGCTACAAGTTTCATAAGAACTAACAGATTTATATTTGTGTCCTTATTCAGGAGCCTTGGGGATACAGGGGATGCCCCAGCAAGATTGCCAGTCACGACCAAAGAGGCCAAAAAGGTCTTCCAGGTGGAGCTCGAGACCCCTTCCTCTCATCTGAGATCAGCTAGGGTGAGAGTTCCGTGAACCCCCATTAGGCAGGGACAGCTCTACGCCCCTGTCCAGCAGGAAGCAAATACAGAAGAAGAGACTCCTGTCCCTCAGCTTCCCAGAGATTTTATGGGGATCACATCTCTCACAGGGAAAACTAGGCAGGCAGTTAGAGGCAGGCATTGGGTCTCTGCATTCCTACACGTCCCACAGAGTGCGGCAGCCTGGGGGACATCCCCTCTCCACCCAAAACTCCCCTTTGTATTGTAATTACCTACCCTGCAGGAAGAGCAAATGGACACAAAATATCCAACTAGATCAGACAAGTCACTTGCACCTGCGCAGTACCGCTTGTCAATCACAGGTGCCAATCAAGTGGTCCCATGCCCAGAGGAGAACAGCCCATTGCAGAGAAAAAGGGATAAAAACCCCAAGTCCTGGGAAGCCAGGGCTGCTGCTGCTGGCTGCTTCTTCTGCTTCTTCCCTGCTCCTTTTGACCGCTTCTTCCCTTTGAGCCTCGCCTTTGTGTGTGGCCCAATCCACACTCTTTGGAATGTAACTTCTAGTAATGAGCCCTTGAGCCATCCTCTAGAGCTCAGGTCTACTTTTACTTCTAAATGTACTATCTCTTCTAATAAACTACTTATTTTACTGCTTTACTCTGGCATCTAGTTCAATTCTTTGCTCGAGTTGCCAAGGACATGGACTTTGCGCCGAGAAAGGCCCACTCTCCGGCAACACAAGGTCACACAATAAGCAGCAGAACCTAGCCCTAAACTCATGCACTAGTTACTAAGGAAAGAGTTGAAACCTGGTGTACTGGGTCAAATAGCACCCCCATCCACCCAAAATTTATATCCACCTGGAACCTCAGGTGACCTTATTATTTAGAAATAGGATCTTTGCAGGTATTATTAGTTAAGATGAAGTCACACTGGATTAGAGTCTGTCCTAAATTCAATATGGCTGTTGTCCTTATGAGAGAGGACACTCAGAGACACAGAGGGAGGACACCCATGTGCAGAGGGAGGCAGAAACTAGAACGATGAAGCTACAAACCCAGGACTGCCAGGACTGCCAGCAACCAAACAGCAGGGCTAGGAAAAGACAAGGAAGGGTTTTTCACTAGAGCCTTCGGAGGAAGCATGGCCCAGTCACACCTTGATCTCAGACTTCTAGCTTCCAGAACTGTGAAAGAATAAATTTCTGTTGTTTTAAGCCACCCAATTTGTGGTACTTGTTTATGGCGGCCCTAGGAAACCAATACAACCAGAAAGAGAATGTAATGGTTCAATGTGGCATTATAGCCCAGAGAAAATGTGAACAAAAAGTAATAGGAACCAGGGCTGGCCGAGTGGCACGTTGGTTAGGAGCTGGCTTCGGATGCCGGCTCTGAGCAGCAGGGCCCCAGTTTGGATCCCACATATGAGGGCCAGTGACACTGCCCTCTACATCTAAGATGGTGCCACCTGGTTGCCTTTACAACTAAAATGGCCGGCAACTGTGTGGGCTTCAGCCTCTGCTGCAGTGGGCTGCCATTGGCTACAGTGAGTGGCCAGCAGCCCGTGTGAGCTGCCAAGAGCCACTGTGAGTGGCCGTCCAGAGGCCGGCGAGCGACTGCCTCACCCAGGAAGAGCGCAATGATGATACCAACATGGGCCAGTGAAGCAACATCCTCCACAACTAGATTGAAGAACAAAAGGACAGCAACCTGTCTGTTCCCCTTCCCCAATTCCCTAATAAAATGTTTAAAAAAAAAAAAAAGTAATAGGAACCAGCAAGTCAGAAGATCAGCAGGTTAGTGTCAAATACCAACCACTGGTCTATTTCCAGCCCCTTCCAACAGTCATTGGAAGCCTCAGCTTGCAAATATGTCCAGGATGGTAGCACACATGCACATATAGTAAAACATAACATTGTTTTTTTTCATAGCAGGCACATCTGATTATGTCACATGCAAGAAATTCACAACTGAAGAGATTTGCAAAATACAGCCTCCCTAAGGGCGGAGAAGCACTGAGATAAAACTTGATTATTCCACACCAGCCTGCAAGTTTGAGTCTATTAAGATCCCAGGTTCATGTGCCCCAGGCAAAGACCTCTAATTCTTCAATGTAAGACCTATATTTGCTCTATCCATTCCATTTGCATCCATCCACCCATTCATTCATGCAACTGTCAAGCCTGCATTGAATACACATCATAAACAATAAACATGAAAGGAACCTACTAGGTACCTGGTATTTTGCCTGGAAACACTGCTATAGGACAATCCCTTCGGGAGTTTACCCTCTAGCAAGAACAGGTAACATTCAGCAAGTCACTTTAAGTGTGATGAGAATTATCAAGGAAACCTAAAAGATGTTATGAGGGCTCTCAGAGGAGGCTGGTCAGTCATGTGCAGTTGTACAAGCTGTGCACTGCACAAGGGCACCTGGCCAAGGAACATGTAGGAGCTAAAGAGCAGCACTCTCCATGAGTACAGTCTGACCAGAAGAGTGTTTATTTTCTCATTACCAGAAAGAAGCCATTCAAACTAGCAACAGCCCTGAAGCTACAGAGGAAAGGGACCTGAACTTGCAGGCAGCATTAATGAATTTGGATTTTATACTAAGGGTAGTAGGAAATAACTGAAGAGCTTTTTTAAGTATTAGACTCAGCTGTTGAGGGGAGCAGAGGCAGTAATTTACCCAACATGATTTCATCACTTGTGTAATACTGAAATAATTCAAGGAAATGTATAAATCTATAAATGAAGCTAAAACCATCTGTTAAAATGCCATTTTGGCTTTTGACCAACTAGCAAGCATTTAGAACCCTGATGCAAAATGTAGCTTTTTTTTCATTCTTTTAAGTTTAGGAAAATTTAAATGGTTTATTAATCAAATGTTCTTTCACTGAACTAAAGTAGGATCACATGCCCTGTTCAAACTTGTCTTCCCTTTCCACATAACAAGTTCCCACATTCAAGAGATGCTACTGAAGTTCTCAAATGAAAAAGGGCTTCTCTACAAAAATGGAATCTCTTCTCCCTATCCAGGAAACTGTAGTTGAAAAATTAAACCTGTCACTTTAAAATACATGAGTCCTACTTCCAGAATTTCTAGCATCAAATCAAGCAAGAATATCATTGGGAGATAAATCTATGCAACATAGGGGTTCTAAGGGAAGCCATCATTTCCTAGGCAGAAACCAGGAGGCCTGGTAACATGAGGTCAGAGTGAGGCCGTTCTATGTCCACATTTATCTACACATGAGTCGGCTTGCTGAGAGCATTAGAGCAGGTTTCTATGCTCTGATCACACAGGTGCATCACAAAGCCTGTCTCTGGTCAGCTATTCTCAGGAAACCCCACACCCTACACTCCATACTTCAGTTTCCTCATATATCAAATGAGAATAAATAGACATGACTGCCTCATAGGGCTGTTGTGAGGACTTGTAAGTTAATACATGTAAAGTGCTTAGAACCATGCCTGGCACACAATAAGTGCTAAATAAAAGTAAACTGTTAGTATATTCCATTTTAGATCATTATGATAGATTTGCATACATCAAACACTCTGAGGAGAAATGCAAATAGATAAACCGATTGACCTTCATGTAGTCAGTCTTTCCCAAACCTGTCTGACCACCAGATCCTCTTGCCCCAGAAAGCACTCTATCACAAGGGGAGCCCAAATCCTGCAGAGCTCACCATGGGATATGCAGCTCCAAGCCATGTCTCTGCCTCCTTTACTCATCCAGTAATTGCTCATCCAATAATCCAGGAAAAGGTTTAACTTTTCATTTAAGCCATGAGATGGCAGAAGGAAAATAAGATCCATATTTAAGCCACCTTTAAATTTCCAGTTCCTCATCTATTGAATCGCCCTGAATTTCCTTTGGAATTGAATTCCAAAGTAATAAAAGGTTTTAGTCTAAGTGCATGTTTTATGTATTATTTATACATAAGAAATTGGCTGAAAGGTCAAATGAAATGACAATAAAGGGCACTTTGTCCAGACTGTGCAGAAAAGCCCACCTTGACCCAACAAGAACAATTATTAACAACCAGGGCCAGGGGAAACATAATTCCCTAATGCAAAGCTAGAAGAAAAACAATGGGAACTTTGTTCATAATATTAACACAATATAGTTTATTCCTTTTTTCTCTTTTTATGACCCAGAACACTAAGTGATACGCCTTTAACAACTAAAACATGTGGTTTAGGCTGTTAAAATGAAGAACCCCATCCTCTTCAAAATAACAACAACAATACAATAATAATAATAAAAGCTCACACTTACATAGCTGTAAGTATCCTTAATGCATTAATTCATTTAATCCTCACAAATACCCTTTGAGATAAATACTTTTATCCCCATTTTTCAGATAAGCTAACTGAGGAACTATGCATTACGCACTCTACCCAATATCATGCTTTTAACCATTCACATGATTATGGTGACATATTTTAAGGTCTTGAAATGTTGTTACTTATTTTACAACCTGGCTGTTAAAAGGATTTCTGTCTGCTTGTGACTCTGCAGCTTTATTTAGACAACTATTAACAAACTCAGACACTGGAGAGCTACTTTCATGTGTCACACTTCAAAACCATCTCTTATTTATTTGATATTTCTTTCAATAAACACATTTTTTAATGTGAATAGATTTAATTTGAAAGTCAGTATCATCTACTCTACTAAAAGGTAGCCTTAAAAATAAATATGATATATATTAAAATTTTTTATTAATTTCTAGCTAAAAACTGTCATCTGCAGAGGGTTCAAGATTGAAGTTCTCCCTCCCTCCCGAAAAGGTAGATCGCAAGTGATAAGATGTGAGAGACTCACTGGCACCAAAAGACTGTCTCAACATAATCACCCCCACAGAAGGTGAACTGCAAGGGGAAGTGACAAGATGCAGTGACATTTAATGCCAATCCCCTCACGTACCATGAGTAGTCCCACACTTTAGAAAACACTGCTTTGAGGAACATTAAGAACTAGAGATGTCATAAATGAAGATTTATTTGCCAATAAATCAAGCTGACCCTGTAGGTTTTTTACATAATGAGAAACCACAGGGATAAATATAAAGTACTGCTTCTAGGTTCATTCACTAGATGGTAAAATGACATGATGAGGAAAACCAGGCTTGGATGGCAGGTGGTCCCTGGAAAGGGGTTTGTGGTTCAGGCTAGACTACAACATCAGCACCAGCCAAGGACGTGACCTGCTCCATGGAGGGGGAAGGGCCTCTTAGGCTGCATTCCTAACCCCTCAGGGAACAAATCAAGTGAAGGAAGGGAGTCCTGTCTGCAAAGTGCGCCAGGCAGGCAACACTTGGTGCTCAAGAAACAGATCCTTATCACAGCATGTCCCTTCCAAAGAAGGCAATGCTGTCAGGTCTGATAATCAAGTGATCTAAGGGGATAGTATCATTTATTTAAATTTCAACCCACATTCCTCCAGTATATATAACCCCCTTTACTCTGTTTTTTAGAGGGGTTTTTTGTTTTTTGTTTTCACAGCATATTCACCTCATAACATGCAACATTCACTGTTTTTACATGAATGTGTTACCCATCTCCCTCTATGAAGACAAGGAGATTTTACTATTTTGTTCACTGACGTTAGCTCCAGTATGTAGAATAATGCCTAACACATAACAGGTGCTCATTACACTGAATAAATTAGTGAATTATTTCATAAGAATTGTACATGCTTACAGCTGGAAAAGAGAAAGCTTAAGGGAAACGCAATCAACTTTTTAAACATTTGAATAATTATTTGTATTTAACAGTAATTACAGACTCTGGAATCAGAGAGACACAGGTTTGAATCTCAGACCTGCCACTTAGAAGCAGCCACACTCTGAGGTTTAGGATGACCTCAGGTTTCACCAAGATTGCTGCAGAGAATGAGAATCCAAGTATTTGAGAATAGAGACTGTATTAAAACGGGATGAGTAACAGCCCTTATTTCAGACTGTTTCTATGTTGCTTACATGTGTGTTAAAGAGCTTTTTCAACTCCTAATCCCAATGAACCATTATCCATCCTCATTTACAGTTACTATATTATCAGTCATGATACTTTATGACTAATAATATGAAGTTGCATATTATCAGCGGTGGCAGAAGCCCTGTGTATTAACACCGAACAGCCAATTATATGTGACTTCCCAATTCTATGCTTGGTGCCTTCCCATTAGTCATTTCATGTTGACCTTGGTGGGAGTATTTACACAACAGAAATTGGCAAACACTACAAATCGGTACTCCCTGCCCAGGGCAGGTTGGTAACCATTAACCAGCACACCAAGGACCACAAATTGAGAACAGAATTAAGGGCAACATCAATAGAAGGACAAATGTACAAGGGAGACAGTTTTGCAGATTAAAGCCAGTAGGATTATTTAACCAGAAACTGGACATCCTTTTTCATGAGCCTCTGACATTTCATCAATCATCATGACAGGCATCCTGCAGTGTGGCTGTATTCATTTGTTTCTTCCACCTCGGGACTCTAACATTCTGTGATACATTTCAAACCACATCAGGTCTAATCTCCAGGGTTCTAATCTATAGAGAAATGGGTCAATGTTTCTTTTAAAAGGAAAGGCTCTGTTTCTCCTTTTAAAATCTACCTTTCAGGTAAAAATGCAGTAACAAGAGGAGGTGTTACTTAAGGAAAACCACTCCTTGCAAGTGTGCTCTTATTCCAGCCTCCAGGCAAAACAATGAAATCATTCTGTTTTCCTGAAAATGCCTGGAAAAGCTTTAATTAATGATGTAATTACCATGAATTTTCAGGGATACAAAGATAACGGATGTCTGGAACACAAGAGGCTATCAGTGGTGCCTTTCAATGTATTCAATGAAAAAAGCCTGTGATTGGGGCCGGCCAAGTGGCACGGTGGTTAACTGCTGGCTTGGGAAACCAGAGGCCCCGGTTCAGTCCCACATGTGAGGGGCCCCGGTTCAGTCCCACATGTGAGGGCCAGTGACACTGCCCTCAAAAAAAAAAAAAAAAGAAAGAAAAAAGCCTGTGACAATGAACCTGTTTGTAGCATCTGTCCTCCAATCTGCCCATACTTGTTTATCCTTAGTCCTTAATCTGACTCATAATTCACTTCCTATAGTATCCTCTTCCCAACTGATAAAAACTCAGCTATCACACAGAGAACAAGCAAGAATTCAATTCAATCCACACAAGACACTGGATAATTCTACCTCAAGTAACAGAGGCCCCTTCATGCTGCAAAACTGAAAAACTAATAATACAAACCCCACAAACAAGATACACAAACAAGGGAGTCTTGGGGCAAACCAATTCAGGGTAATAGGGGAAGAAGTTGAGGGACACCAAAGGGCTGTAAATGGGAAGTGGGCTAGGTCAGAAATCCTGGGCTCTAGATCATTCTCTGATATACTAATACTGATGTGACTGGGCAAGCAATTATATCAAGTTAGTTTCCTTCATCAGCAAAAGGGGAAAATACTTTGTGTACCTCACACCTTTCCTACAAGGGTATATAAAGGTAAGTTCATTAAAAATAAACTCTGTGTCACCAAAAATTATACTTGTATGGAAAGTAAGCATCAAGTTTTTCCAATTGTGTTTTGGCCTTCTCCTAATCAGATGAAGTATTTATCAAAAGACCACTTCCATTCTTGGGTTCCCTTCAACTTTTTTTCAGGTCATATGACATGGTGAAAAAACATGCATTATTCCCCAGCGCACAAGAAAAACTGCCATTATGTGAGAATTTGAATCAATTCTGGGTACAGCCCAGTAAAAAACTTCACATATATTTCCTTACAGTTATCTTTTCATTGCACTATAATTAGTAAGTGTATATGTACACTCACAGAAAAGCCTTTTGACACAAATTAAATCATGTGTTTTAAAATACAGCCTCCCAATTGAAATACTATCACATACAAAAATATTTCATTGAAACTTAGAGTTGCCAAATATTCCGAAAATAAACAAAATATAAATCAAGATATTGAGAATCCAAGTATTTTGGAATAAAAAAGATCCTCATTAAATTACCTACCTTTTTGTGGACATGAATGTTTACAAACATTTGAAAAGATTCTATTATTTTCAGTTTTCAGTGAAGAACACCTCAAACTTGCACTTTTTTTATCTTATTTATACATCAGTTTCTAGCTCATTTTCTCTTGTTTTGCTTCAAACAATTTAAAGAAGGCCTTGTTGGAGACCTGGGGATTATGCTCTATTGATTATGCTCTATTATTTCATTATATTGTTCATGAAGGACGTATTTCAGACGTCCTGACCCCAAGTTGTATGTGGCAGATAAAAACTTCAGAACTGCCTCGTGTCTTCAGTCCAAACTCTTAAGAGATGCCTGAGTTTATACTGAACGAGAAGGTTTGTTCTTACTCCCTCTACCTTTTCAAATGCATGCTTACAGGTGATGGTTTGGAATAGCCAAGAATACTGACTTTCCTTACAAGTGTCATAAAAGTACATCATCATTATAGTCTTTGATTTGGGCTTTTAGAATGTGTAATAAGTATTGTTTCACCCCCAAATACTAAAGCTCTTGATTGTAAGAGGCACAGCCCAGGATCTAAGTGGGAACAAGGAAGAAGAATATTGCATACAGGGCTTTGTTATTGATCACTGTTTTGGAAACAACAGGCTGAGAATTTGCTGCCAAATAAAGCTGAGGAAGTACCTTGTTTTCTAAAACTTGTTCTCTCCTCTGGTAGCAGATGCCTTTGATGTATCTGTCCCACAGGCTCCTTCTTCAGAACCTAATCTCCTTTAGCATATCCCCATCAACATACACATACCATCACCAGGACAGGCTCTCAGCAGCCCTATGGTCTTGTCCGTCCCCCTCTCCCGCTTCACCCTAGCGCAGCTCTACACCTACACCTACACACACACACACCTACACACACACACACACACACACACACACGGCTGATTGGCTCAGGAATAAACATCTGGCTGAAGCCCTCCCAAATTCTCTCTTTTGCGAAGACTAGAACACAGAGCCTCTGTCTGACTAAAACTGGCATAATAAATTAGGGAGCTGGGAGGCTTCCAAATTCTCCCTTGTTGATGGAAAATCTGAGAAAGACTATTTAGAGAGAAAGCTATCCAGACCGAAGAAGAAATTAAGTAAAGGCCTCGCAACTTTCTATTCTAGTTCCAGACCCTTCATGAGGATTTGCTCCATCCTGATCCTTGGGTTTCATGAGACATTCCTTTTTGTAAATAACAAATTCTCCTTTCTTCTTGTGCTGTTACTTGCAACCAGAGCTGATTCAAAATTAAGACAGATAAAACACTGCACTATACTATCCTATAGTAGACTTCATTTGCTTAACAGTTCTATGTTTTCAAAGTTTTAATCTTATAAAGTATGAATGACATGAGAGATAAGACAGTCCCACCTGTCTAAGTAGCACCTGACAAAATTTTCAATTAAGAATTGGTTAGTAAAAGCCAGCGGTCCCGGTTCGGTCCCACATGTGAGCGCCAGTGACACTGTCCTCAAAAAAAAAATGAATTGGTTAGTAAAGATCCATTTGTTTCATTTTAATGGCAGTACAGTATTTCGTTGTTCCAATATGTAGTGATGTTGTTTGATGTATAGTAATGTTTGTTCAACCAATTTTCTATTGTTAATCATTTATGATATTTCCAATATCTTCTTAATTATAAGCAACACTGAGGCATCTAAAAAAAAAAAAATAGAATTGGGCATCCAGGAAAGGTTATAGCTACACTTCTCTCAATAATTGGGTTATGGCTAGGAGAACCTTTTCCAGCCTATCCAGCTGCTGACAAACGTCGTGTGTTTTTCTTAGAGTCCAGAGAAAATGCAAAATGGCTAACATATTCATTCTCTATTGCTATGTAAGAAATTATTCCAAAGTGTAGTAGCCTCAAACCACAACAAACAGTTTCTGTGGGTCAAGACTTTGGGAGGTTAGCAAGGTGGTTCTGGCTCAGGAGCTTGTGCGTGGTTCCATTCAAGATGGTGGGCAGGTTACAGATATCTGAAGACTAGATAGGGGCTGCAGGATCAGCTTCTAAGATGGCTGCTGGCAAGAGATCGGGGTTCCTTGCCCTGTGGACCATTCCAAAAGGCTGCCTTCATATCCTCATAATATGGCAGCTGGATTACCTAAGAGAGAGTGATCCAAAAAAGCAAAGCAAAAGTCACAATATCTTTCATGACCTAACCTTGGGAGTGACATGCTGTCCCTTCTACTATATTTTATTGGCTCAAATGTTGGGAGAAAACTATACAAGGCATGAATACAAGAAGTGAGATTGTTGGGGGAGTGGGGGTCTTGGAGGCTGACTACCACAACTGACTAGATTACAATATATTCTAATTACTGAAACTCTGAAATTTAAAATACTAAATACAGTGTTCAGTGTAAAAGAAGAAAAAAGGAAGACATCCTGAATGAGCCAATGTTTATTATTTATGAAAGTATGCCCTGAAAAGAAGAAAATAAATGGGGTATAAAATGTGCTCCTATTCCTTCAAAGAGTTGAATCTAGATGAGAAGCTGAGACTTGCACATAGAACAATTAAGAGAGCAATTAGGGCGACACACTGATTCTAAATGCAATATAGGTTCAGAAAAGGAAGAAATAATAAGGTGGATGAGCTAAGGGAAAGTCTTTCATAAGTTAGCATCTTTAACCATCTATATTATAGCCTACAGGAAAGGCTTTTTCCAAACATTCTTTTGATGTTAGAGACTTAACTAACAGGTCAAATGGCTCAGTAAGGCTAAGAAAAAGTCTAAAAACCTAATTATAACACCAAGTCCCTCTTCTGTTTCTTTGAGGCCAGATTACTGGGCTGAACAGAAAAGTGTTTTTTAAAAGGGAGGGGTGAGGAAGATATTCCAAAGGAGAATATGAAAATCATCTTGTGAGCAAACACTAATAAGGAATCTGTACCAATCTGATCTGCATTCCGTAAGTATTTATTTAATATCAGCTATTATATGCCAGTCACTGGGCTAGGTACTAAACACCAGTCTGGCCTTCCTATGGTTTTCTGTTTACCAGGAAAGACAAAAAAAAAAAAAAAAAAAAAATTCTAATAAAGGCATGATGAATAGACAATATAGCAAAGAAAGAACAGGGGATTATTAAATCAAAGAGGAATTATGTTTCCTTAAACCTAGGGTATCAGCAAGGAAGGGCACCCTTATTAAATGACAACGAAATAAAGCTGAACTATTTAGTGTGTGCAGAAGTTAACTGGATCAAATATATGGTGATGGAAGGAGAACACACAATGTGATATATAGATGATGGATTATAGAAACGTACACTTGAAACCTGTGTAATTTTACTAACAATTGTCACCCCAATAAATTTAAATTAAAAAGAAAGAAAAAAAGAAGTTGACTGGAAAAAAACAGGCAAGAAAGAATATTCCAGGTAGAGAGAAATACATGTTTCCAGGCCAAAGCTGGTAAACAAGGTGAGTTTAAGGAACTGAAAGCAGTTTAGTGGCTAGAATGTATGCTGACAGGGGACAAGTGGAAAGAGCAGAGAGGAATGGTTTGGCCGATTGAATTCTCTGCAGCAAATCCCATCAAGAAGTGAAGTCTGTTTCCTCACCCTTTGAATTCTGGCTGGCCAGGGATTTGCTCTGACCAATAGAATGTGGCGAAGGTGACACTGTGTGGCTGCTATAGCTTAGGCCCCAAGGGGCCCTTGCAGCTTCTACCTTCACTGTTTTTGAAAAGCTACCCAGAAAGTGCCAGGCAAGAAAGCCAGTCTGGCCTAACACAGGTAAAGAGACCATGTGGAAAAGAGCCAAGACATCCCAGTGGACAGCCAGAATCACAAGCCAGACAGTGCAGAAGACCACCTTGACCTTCCACCTCACTTACCTTTCCTGTTAAACTATAAGATGAGTTAGCCCAGGTGAAACAAGTCCAGGAACTATCTAGCCAACCCAAAACATCATGAGAAATAATAAATAATTGGGTTGTTTTTCTGGTTTTTTGAAGCCACTAAGCTTTGGTGGTTTTGTTAGGCAGCAAACACAAAGAGGTCAGATCACAAAAAAAACAGGTTAGAGCCATTGACATTTATCCTGCAATCAATGGAGAACCATGAAGGGTTTTAAGAACAGAGTAACATAACCCATGAGTACAAAGACACAGTACCTAGGCAAACAAGCTTTCTAAGGGCCTAAAGTCTTGTAAAGGTAGTGGGAGGTAGAGGATTTACTGTGAAATACAGAAAGAAAATGGCAGAATCAGGAATCACCCATGTTGGCCGGCCGAGTGGCGCACTGGTTAAGAGCTGGCTTGGGACACAAGCTCTGACACCAGCAGGGCCCGGGTTCGGATGCGACATATGAGGGCCAGTGACACTGTCCTCTGCAGCTAAGATGGTGAACAACAGCTCCACCTGGAGCTGGGCTGCCGTGAGTCGCAGGTGATGGCATAGGCTGCAGCCCCTGCTGCAGTGGGCTGCCGAGAGCTACAGTGGGTGGCCGGCAGCCAGCGTGAGTAGCCGGCAGCCGGCATGAGCTGCCAAGAGCTGCCATAAGCAGCCATCCAGAGGCCAGTAACCAATCTGCCTCACCGAGAAGAGCGCAATGATAATACCAACATGGGTCAGTGAAGCGACGTCCTCCACAACTAGACTGAAGAACAAAAGGACAGCAACTTGTCTATTCCCCTTCCCCAATAGCCCAATAAAATCTTTAAAAAAAACAAAAAACTTTCTGTCTAATATTCTCTATGGACAAGTATCTTTCATCCTGATGATGAACCAGTTTGTACAGGTTAGGACTAGCACAGCCTATACCAAGGTGGCTGTATCAGAGAGAGAATCTCATCAGGAAAGTAAACTAGCAAAAGAGAGAAAGGCCTATATTCTGAAATCTGATTTCCACCAGCAAGGTATGACTCCTTGAAATTTCAAAGAGCTGTCAAAAGAATGGCAGCCAGACTAATACCTGGAAAATGCTTTCAACCCATTTTCCGATCTCAGTCTTCTCCTCCTGGTCACATCTCCCTTGCCTTTTTCCCTCAAATTTCCAAGGGTGAATGGCTTTGTCTGTTTTGAATGACAGTGCGCAGTGTTCAGGTAAGGAATCCCCTTGTTTCCCAGCTGGCTCATCAGGAAATTGTTTGGAAGTCAGTTTTTTTCTGTGGCCTAATTGCCCACAGGGAAAGAAGGAGGCTGTCTCTGAAGCGAGGAGCACTTCCATGGCTGGCCAATTCATGAATAATGGGCTGCACACCTGGCCAGAGGCAGCCATGGCAGCGAGAGGCTCTTGTGTGTACGTGCATGTTTGCTCTACGGTGTTGGATAATCACAACTTACTTTCCCTCACCTGCTAAATAGAATTTTTAAGCCACACCTTTTATTTTATTTTATTATGTATTTTTACTTCCAACTTAACTCCTGACAAACAGGAGAGTTATTGTGAAGGGTGATGTGTTATTCAAGGGGGCAGAGATAGACAATGAAATTAAATCAAAGTTAAATGAGAATTTTACCTGAAGCACATTCTTGCATTAGATGGTTACTTTAGCCCAAAAGAGTTATAAATAGGTGAAATCAAGCTCAATTTATAAACAATATATGACAATTCTTTTACTTTTATTTATGTATTTAGGATTTTCTTTTTTTTTTTTAAGAAAAAGAGAAGTTGTCAAAAACAATAGAATATGAACAAAATACTGTTCTTCTAAAACTGAAATATTTAACCATATACCTTGGCCTTAAGAAGTAAATTTCATATTAAATGTCAATATGATCAGCCTTCCCTCAAGTTCACATACGAAAACAGAAGATAAACTTGAAGCTACTGACAATATTTTTCAATTACCCAAGTTAAAAATAGAGCTGCCATGAGAAATAAAGAACTTGATCCGTGGATAGGAACAATTTCCTTAAATTTACCCTAGTTAACTAAAATATTGTTGGTGCAAGGGAGTAGGATGGGGGGTATTTAGAAACAAGTTTCTTTAAGAACCTTTAACAAAAGCTCTGTTCTCATTTACCTGTTCAAGGTGACTCCAGTATTACATAGAAGCTGGAACAGCATGACCAACCTCTAGTATCTCCTTCACTCTTATGATGACCCTGTAAAAAATGACAACCTCTCCTCTAGTTACATTCAGTGAGTCTTGATATTTTTTGCCTTGCTGCATTTCGAGGGACAATTTAAAGCCCAGAATAAAATAAAGTGGCAAACATGCACCCCTTTGAATGCAGACTGCTCGTAATGATCATAGGTGAGACATCCTAATTATCTAATGCCTCAAGATGTACTCATTGTTTGGTGCAATAGTGACGTAAGATTTATTTATAGTATTCCTGAGATCATTAAACATTTCCTGAAATGAGACTGCATCACTGAAACCATTTTAATGTGGCAGGCTGGCGGAGCACAAAGGGATTCCAGTCCTCAAGACAGTTCTGCCTGCTAGAGCGGGAGGCGGGGGTTACTGAGGATGCAGCCATTGTAGGTAAACAGCAAGAACTCCCTCCTGCTGTTGTTATATTCTGTCCTGTTTAACTCATTAATTTAGAAGACTCTAAGCTGCTGGAGTAAACACTAGCATTAGGAACTCTTTTGTGACCAACCCTCAAATCATTTCATTATGACAATGTTGCTAAAGAGAAAAACATATTTGAACATCTATTTATACTTTAAACTAGAAGATCACACATCCAATGGGTTATTCAGATCATCACTGAAATACACTCTTTTGAACTTAATGTGGACCTACAGTTAAACATAAAGAGTCTTTTTATTTCCCTTTCATTTAATTACCTTTTGCAAGTCCTGCAGATTTCCACATTGCTATTGCTATGAGCAGGAAGACTAATATAATACGAAAAACGTATACTTTATTACTTAAAAAAATGCCAACTACATTTTGCCACCAAGATCATTATTTATACTCTTTCATGTTTACATTATCAAGGAGAAAGAAAATCAATAACCAGAAAGATCACCAATGATAATTTAGCTACAAACAGCTAAATGTAGACAACTGCAGATGATCTTGAATTACTCACAGACTGAATAAAAATATTCCAAAAAAACGTTGTCCAGTGGTCTTAAAGATGGTTCATTTTCTAACTTCACAGAAAATATTTCAGTGGAGAATGTTAAATTATGAGCGAGCCCATCTAAATTATTCAGTAGGAGTGACATGAGCTATATAAAATACCAACTCCTACTTCTCCATCACTCAGACCAGCCTCTTTGATCTTCCTTGGAATATGTCATCTGCATCTAAGACCCTACAAAAAAGGAAGGGGTGATTGATTTGGGGAGTAAAAAGAGTATTTTGGTATCAAGTAGCTTGGAGCTAATGAGGATTTTTGGAAGCAAAGCTGACATTTCTCATATTCTTTGCACTTAAATAAGCATATTGTGGCCACTTGATAAAAGGTTGTTCATAATATTACTAAGATTCTGGATCATTTTATAGTCTCTGGACATAAAGGAAGAATAAAATAAGAAAAAAGAATCTTAAGTGACTAAAATAATACGAAACAATCTTAAATGACTAAAATGAAAAATATCAAGAAGAATCTTTGAATACCAATGTGGGAGAGGCTGTGGGTTGCCTGTTGTCCATCCTGCCCTTTTGCCCTTTAGTAACAGAACTTCTCCATCATGGACAACTCAGGGCCAGGAGCTGAACTAGGCGACCATGGGGAAGGAAGACCTTATGGCACAAGAGTCACACTCAAGACGTTCTCCGAACCTCACTTCTCTTTATCCCAAAGCACAGTTCACAAGGAAAGCAACACTAGGAACGCCCACTCAGAGTATCTATTTATGCCATGCTTCAACAAAGTATACTGAGATTCTTTCCTCATATTTAAAATAGGTGACATTTTGAATTTTATTGGATATCATTATAAGCAAAATATATGCAAAGTACTTATCATACTTCTTCACCTGGGGACAACCATAAATGTCATAACCATGATTTAGTTTGTTCATAGCACATGTTTCAGCAGATCTCTCAACACCTCCCAAACTCCAAACCTGAAACGGCCCCCTTATTCCAAAGTTCAGTGATGAGAAAAACTCCATGTATCAAAATTTTCCTGTCAACTGAAACCATTTTTTACATCTTCTCTCCACCACAGCCCGCTGCCCCACCAAAAAAAAATTGCAAATGGACATGAAACAGTATCCAAGAAAAAGAATTTTAATGGAATCAAGGAGGAAAAGCATTGGAATACTATCGCTCCTCGTCAGAATCAGGACAGTTTGCTACATAAAATTGCATTAGAGCTCCAAAGTAGGCTTGCTCATTTCTCAGCACGATCCAGCATTTCTTGGCACGATCTAATACATTTGTGGCTGGATAACTCTTTGTCATGGGGAGCTGTGCTGCTGTACATTGTAGGATGTTCAGGCAGCATCCGGCTTTACGCTCCAGGTGCCAGGAGCACCCTCCTGGTAGTGACAACCAAAAACCTGTCCAGATATCACCAAATGTCCCCTGGGGGACAACACAGATCACTGCTACTCTAATGCCACTAAAATTAGAACCACAGCTCTAAAGTCTAATGCTCTTGGGTATGGCTTCTCTCAGACGTGAATAAAAGAACCTCTCCAGAATAAAAAGTGTTTTTCAATGACTATGGGACATTAAAGGAAGAGCATTCGTTCCTCAAAGAGTGCCACTTTCTTTTGTAGGGAGGAAACATTTTTTTTTCCTTCTACCCTTCTCAGTTCTCAGCTAGGGATCTGTACCTAAAGACAGATTGACATTCATGAGAGAAAAAGCATACAATGTATTTAATAGAAGTTTTTAGTGACCTGGGGAGCCTTCATAAGGAAATGAGCCTTCATAAGCTCAAGAAGCAGTTAAACCCAAGTTTTGTTTTGTTTTTTGTTTTTGTTTTTGTTTTTAAAGATTTTATTGGGGAAGTGGGGGAGGAGAACAGCATTGGGGAACCAGGGAAGAGGAACAGACAAATTGCTGTCCTTTTGTTCTCAGTCTAGTTGTGGAGGACATTGCTTCACTGGCCCATGTTGGTATCATCATTGCGCTCTTCCAGGGTGAGGCAGATTGGTCACCGGCCTCTGGATTGCCGCTCACGGTGGTTCTTGGCAGCTCACGCTGGCTGCCAGCCGCTCACGCTGGCTGCCAGCCACTCATTGCAGCCTATGGCAGCCCAGTGCAGCAGTGGCTGCAGCTATGCAGATCCAGGGGAATCACAGCAGCCCAGCTCCAGGTGGAGCTGTTGTTCACCATCTTAGCTGCAGAGGGCAGTGTAACTGGCCCTCATATGTGGGATCCGAACCAGGGCCGCTGGTGCCCCATGCCAGCTCTTAACCAACGCGCCACTCGGCTGGCCAAACCTTAGCTTTTTTTATGATAGGTTTGATGAAGAGTGCAAAGTCCAGGGGAAACATGGTAGGACAGAAGGCTGTGAGCAAAGGGCAGTAACCTGGGCGAAGCTTGGCAAGGCATGTTCATTCTGCTCAGTGCTCTTCCTCATAGGACATGAGGCTGCTCCTTTCCTCCAGGTGTGGGTCATAGGACCGGCTTTGGGGAAGGTTAAACTGACAGTCTCTCCTCCAAATGCCATTTCTCTGAATCCTTCAGCTTAAAATATTGACATGCCAAGGGGCTACAATTTGGGGTAGTAAACCCTTCCTCTCTCCTGTGGTCAGGAGCTTCACCACTCAGCATATACTATAATAGTATACACCGTATAATTTGGGAAAAGTGTTACTTTTACTTTCATCTGCAATCAAGACAGGTACAAAATCAACAAAAGGAGTAATCCTGACACTAGTGAAATACTCAGTTATAAGACAAAAATATTCCTTACTGAGGATGGCTGGCCGTCACATGTGGTGGCCAGAAAATGGCAAGCAATGCTTGAGGACGTTTTATTGATATACTAGAGGTATCTTCTTTCAATAGTCCTCAGGATGTTGATTGTTTTAGGGTCTATACACAATTTGCTTTGTCCCCCAACCCCATCACTGTGAGGCCAGAAAGAATATTTCCCGTGATCCCAACTCCAATATTATATGGTTGCCTTCTCTTTTTGATTTTTAATTAACGTTATTAAATATGAGGTCAAAGTTATATATACTAGAGTAATTATTATGTCACTTTCTGATTTTACAGTTAACTATATCATAAAGAATGCTAGCAAGTACTTTACTTTTCTCGTTCATAAAATGGGAATAATAATTGTAGCACCTAAATCCTATATGGTTGTCATGAGCATCAAATTTGTTAATATTTGTACAATGCTCACAGTAGTGCTGTAAGTACATGGTATTACATATTTATTCAGTAAATAAATTTAATATTGCTCTGTTATTTGAAGAAGAAATTATAATGTTCATTCACGCTTGCATGCTTCATGTCACATTGGCTGTACTTTTGTTGGTTTGTTTCTGTTTTGGTGGGGAAGAGGCAGAAACAGTCTTTAGAAATGTCCTCTTATGTCTCTGAACTCTCAGAACACACTCACACACCCAGAAAAAAAACATTTCAGGTAAAAGCACCCTTCCATGTGTGATACACTAATTATGTGTATGTTTATATACAGGTATATGTGGGGCCGGCCGAGTGGTGCGGTGGTTAAGTGCTGGCTTTGGAAGCCAGAGGCCCCGGTTCGGGTTCCACATATGAGGGCCAGTGACACTGCCCTCAAAAAAAAAAAAAAAAAAAACTATATACAGGTATATGAAAATTCCAGATGTAACCCACAATGTGGATTTCACTACCAACAATCATGAATCTTGTCCTACAATGTGAAAAACTCCAGTTAAGACTAGCATTCTCCAAAGTGTTCTGTAGAGAAGTGACACCAGGAGATAGCAAAAAGGGGTTTTGTGGTGAAATAAGCTTGGTAAACAGTTTATTTCCTATACCCCAACAACAATATAAGTCTTAAGAAATTCTGCAATTAAGAAATCTATTAATTCTGTACAACTCCAAAGGCCCCAAACTTATCTGTGACTGGGAACATTTTTTTTTTCTGCATTGTAACAGATTAGCATCACCTAGCTTGAGGAATTCTAGCTAAGCTTTACTTCTCAAAAACAAACCAGAATGTCAGAGAGACATGTGCTTCTTGTCTTGGTCTCAGAGTGTTTAACCCTGGGCCCAACTCAAAGGAAGTGCTTAAGAATCCTTGCTCAACTCCATGAAGCTAAGAAGTTTTTCAATTTCTTAGCAAAAGTTAACAAGTGGCCCCAAGAAAGCAATGTGCTAGGTAAGCAAGTAAGATAGCAGACACTGAAAGCGCCATATAAATGCTAATAGTTTTTAAAGTCTTTTGTGTTTTTGACTCACTCATCCATTTATTCAGTGACCTATTCAATAAATATTTATTGACTATCTACAATGTGCCAGGCACTGCATCAAGTGACATAGATAGATAGATAGATAGATAGATAATGTGTGTGTGTGTGTGTGTGTGTGTGTGTGTGTGTGTGTGTGTGTGTATTTGGGTGTAGGATGGCGTTTGGCATTTCTTTTTTTCCCATTTTATTGAGAGTTAATTGACATATAACATTGTATTCATTTAAGGTGTACAACGTAATGATTTCATTACGTATATACTGCAAAATGATTATCACAATAAGTGTGGTTAACATCCATCACCTCACATAGTTGGAAATTTTTCTTAATACATAAAATCTTTTAAGTAAAAAAATTTAAAAACATGAATACAGCCCTTTGGATATTACATCTCCTTTCTGCAAGAAACTTCTAGAAATCACTCCCCGTTCACAAAAAGAAAAGCTACATGTGTAAATTATTTACGCTTTTTAGCATTGAGGAATAACAGAAAATTGTGCATGAGTGGGGCAGGAGGTTATCCCACAATAGGGAATGGGACAAATAAGGAGAATGCCAAATTGTTGGATAACAGAAAAGTGTATAATAATTAAGTAAATATTCACAGTATTAGCATCACTTATTACATAATATTACTAGGGTGAGGTGGGGCATGAGGAATAGAGAATGGAACCTAAAATACACACACACATTATGTATATACACAACACTATATACACACACACACACACATTATGTATACACACACACACATATAGATATACACACACACACACTATACACACACACACACACACACACACAAATACAGAGGGTGCCAAAAAAATGTATACACATTTTAACAAAAGAAAAAACTATTAAAATTTTAATACTTGATATATACCATTAACTCAAATCATTATAGTCTACAAAATAGTCAGTATTCATCAAAAGTGTCAAGGTCAATTCAACTTCAAAAAGTAATACATAGATAACATCTCTTAAAATGTGTGTACATGCTTTTTTGGTACCCCCAGGGCTGTGTGTGTGTGTGTGTGTGTGTGTGTGTGTACATACACAAACAATATATATATGGAAATAGTTGGTATGTCAGGGCAGCGGTTCTCAAATTTGGAGGAACAAACGAATCTGACTAGGGAAGACTGTTTTAGAATGCAGGTTCTCCGGCCTCTCTCCTGGACATTCTGATTGGAAGGCCTGGAGGTGCCCCGACAATCTGCGATTGTAATGACCACGCAGGAGCTTCTGAAGCCAGTGTCTGTGGGCCATACACTCATTCACTGGAAATGCACTGGGTACCTCGTATGTGGCAACTCTTGCTCTAGGTGCTAAAACAGAGCAGTAAATACAGCCACACTGGAGAAACAAGCACTAGGGTGGTAATAATATTTTAAAAGTCTTTTAAATTAAAATAGTATTACTCACATAAATTAAAAAATGATAATGACACAAGAGCCAAAACTTCCCTGCTGTCTAATTTAGTTTTTACATAACAGGAAAAACACACGAGACAGCTCTGTGGTGCTGACGCTTACAGAGGGCACACTGGAAGGGAGTGGCATTAGCTGGCCACAGAGGGCCTGCAGCCACCTGGACAGGGCTCCACAGACGTGGCCCTAGCATTTCCTTCCGATCCTGCATGCTGTCCCAGGGAACTAACGCCAACAATTGGAAATCAGAAAGGGTATAGCAGAGAACAAAAAAATGTGTAACCTCATGTCTCAAGAAGCACAAGTTACCGAATATTTAGAAACTACAGATCCTCTGCCTCTTTCTGGTTGTTGACACTGACCTCTGAACTCTGTGCCAAGTAGAATTTGTTCCCTGCCTTTTCTGCCTTTTATCATTTATTTCCTGATTTGGAATATTAAAACTTCAGTACATCCTGTTTTGGTCTTTTTATTTGTTTCTTTCTTTCTGTTGGGTACAAATTTCAGCAAGCTTCTCCAGGTTAGAGGAAGGCAGAGCCAAGGGTGGAATGAAAATTCAGCATGGGTGTGAGCAGCCACCAATGGGGACAAGTCAATTCTATTTGTCTTGGCAAGGCATTCAGTAAGCTGTTGGTTATGTCATTTGCCCACAAGTAGGCAGGCCTTGTTGTTCTGCAGTCACCCTTCTCCCAAAAATCGTCCTGACACCACACAGACACACACACACACACACAGACACACACACACACACACACACACACACACACACACACAGAGCAGAGTACTACCTCCCATCACAGCCTGCTTTGATCCAGAAAGAAGAAACAGGGCCAGGCATAAGCAAATGAAAACAGAAAAGATATAAGCCACATGGAACAAAACATGTAATGATTTCAAATATGAAAATAATTTCCTCACCTATAGAGTAAGAAAGCACAGGAGAAAAGTGGAGAGCTAGAGAATTTTATCTAACTAATGAGTTTCTATAACACACTTTTGAAACTAAATCTAAAATGACAAAACCATGAAAGCTAAGCAGTACCCAAAATTCCACTGCTAACGTGTTTCATCTCAGGTATTTTTCTGAATTAATTTCAATTTACAGCTAAATGTCAAGGAAAATTGGTTCATTTCTATATTGTGGGCCGGCCCAGTGGCGCGGCGGTTTAGCGCTGGCTTGGGAAGCCAGCGGCCCCGGTGCGGGTCCCACTTATGAAGGCCAGGGACACTGTCCTCTATATTGTGTTATGTTTGGTACCCTAAGGCCTTTAGGCTCTGAGTAACTTATACATAAATAACATTTTACCCTGATTGTTATGTAAAGTAATTCCCCAGCTTGTGCAGCCTCTTGCTGGTCCCCAAAGGAAACAGAATCCTAATGTTTCAAGAGAATTAGATCTATAAGCCACAGTAAACAATTCCTGAAAGCAGACCAACAAAATGCTAAGATAACACGCCCCCTGCCCTTTTATAGTTATGGTTGTGTATATAGGGATTCTGGGATTAGAATTTCTAAAACCCCAAACACAGAATTGCAAAATATAACTATCCCTCTAAATATAATTAAGGACCTAGAAAAATCATATGATCAATTAAGATGGGGTAATGGGGAGCATAAACAATAGCATTTCTCTAAATTCTGGTACAAGATAAATTGTAAGGATTAAAAATTCTGTATCTATATCTTAAAATCATCAAATGAATACACTGACACACTACCATAAAATTATTATGCTTAAATTATACTAATTATAAATTGCGCGTTTCTGATTAACCCTTGAAGCTTTTTTTTTTTTTTTTTTTTTTTGAGGGCAGTGTTACTGGCCCTCATATGTGGGATCCGAACCGGGGTTGCTGGCGTCCCAAGCCAGCGCTTAACCACCGCGCCACTCAGCCGGTCCTGCCTTGAAGCGTTTAAGTAAAGCTTTAATCAGCAAAACCTTTTTAAAAAATATTTTGCAATCTGTGCTATGACCATGCTGAACTTTATCTGAGCCTGATGCTCTGGGAAAGGAGCCTGTTCAAGACGTGTCCCCTCATCTTTTGTGACCCTTTTGTGTTCAGAGAAAAGACTAACTGCAAGGGACCATGCTTCTGCCCACCTCCACCCTTTCCCAGTGATTCCCTTGTTGTGTAAAACCCCAAGTTTCCTCTGTCCATTTTGAGGCTTTCCTCATTAATGAAAGTTCTCCCCATTGCAACAGCCTGAGTACAATGCCGGTTCATTTGCCCTTTCATTAGAACAGAATCCAAACTGCACAAGGAGAGTTTATGGTAACTTTGAAATGGGATTAAAAGTTACTTGGCCAGGCTCAATAAACTACAGTTCCTGTTAGACCCAACAGCCTGAAAATTCCTGGAAAGTTTGGTAGGGCTAGCTCAAAAAAATTAAAATCCATGTTGGAGTTTTGGAAATCTTTCCTTTAAAAAATAAGGACTGTATTGGCTTATTCAATATAATTGTTAAAAACAAAAAAAATCACTGTGTGTAAAGCCAAAACATCTACCTTCAACCAACAGACTTAAAAACCCTATATGCCTAGAAATAATACTTAAGCAACTGTATAAATTGCTTAAAATTTAAATTGCTTTAAATTGTTCTAACAATTTAAAATCTGTTTTGATTTAAGCACACAAAAGCTCTTAAGAGTCATTTAAAATACAAGTCTACGGGGCATGAAGATGATGGTAAAGACACACTACCCATGAATCATCTGACTTTAATGTCCCAAAGAAAAATGACTGCACTGAATCATCCACAGTCTCCTCCAATGGCCCACTAACCATCCTAGGAAGGTGACAAGAGCAGAATGAATGAAGCACAGAAAAAAAGATATGCAAAGAAGGCACTGTCACTACTTCAAGTTTGTCCTCACCAGACCCATCTGTATTCTTCAAAGCACTGATCACTTCCTGGGCATACTTCCATTGCAGCCATGATAATGTTTACCTATAAATTTTTATTCACTCAACTCATTGAGACACCAAGTGTGCCTGGGCCATACCCCATGCAACCCGGGCACCTGCAGAACACACCTAAGCAAACTGTGCCCATTGTCTTGGTTGCCATGTTCTAGAATAGTACCTGGCACATAAGTAAGCACCTACTAAACATCTGTTGAAGGAATGCATAAATTCCATTTCTGTTGTTATTACTACTACGTGGCTGGAAATTGCTAAGCTTCTCTTAGGTGTAGAATTAAAAAAAAAAAAAAACAGAATCCACTGTATCTTTCTCAATCAGCATTTAGACTTGTCCAAGTTCACTGCTTCATTTTACCAAGACTACAACTCCTCAAGAGCAGGGAAACTGCAGTTTCCCTAACACAGTAGAATGTTCAGGGGTGGTAGGAGACATACTTCCAACTTCTAGGGGCCAAAACGGTTCAACATTCTCTCAAAAGGGCCAAACACACCATCGGTTACTCAGGGACAGAATTCCCTTATTGACAGAATGCCCTCCCTCTCTATCTAACCCCTCAAGTTTTTGAACTTTTATATCTAGGAAACAGGAAACTGGATCAGGGCTAGCAACTTTATTGGTTCCTGGTTTTTTTCAAAGCTTGTCAACTTTAATCCAAAGAAATGAAAATGCCACGTCCAGGATCTAAATCAGACACACACGGTAGGATATGAAAGTACAGCTACACTGCCCAAGTGGGTACCTTAATATTTGCTGAAACGACCTGGCTTCCCTGTGGAAACTAACCCCTGGAAGAGAAAAGTTATTTCTAACAAATTTAGCAGGTGGTAGGAAGCAAGAAGCTTCGTGGAACCTTTGGAGGTGAAGGTCCCCCGCATGGGTTTGCAGTTCCTCTCAAGTACCCAGAAGACTAAAAGACCAGGGCAGCACCTGCCCCAGCTAGTGAATAACATCAAAGAATCTGAACTGGGAATCCAGGAAGTAAGGACTAGGGTAAAAGGTTACATTGAGTGGGCAGGACACCAAAGGGCTAGATAGTGGGTAGAACAACAAAGCACTAAAAACTTCAAGTGTAAATTAAATTCCATTGTTATGACAGAGGATGCTCAGGGGAAAAAAAATAAAATAAAACCTTTCCTCTCCAGAATTTGTAAATCCCTTTTCAAAGGCTGAAATTGAAATTAGAAATTCCACCCCCTACTGATCAGCAAAAGGCACCACTTGAACGGAAAGACCTCCACTGGCTCACACAAAGCCCGCCAGTCTGTATGCCGTGTTGTCACTGCGGATGAGGGTCTCCAGGGGACAGGCAGAGTGTGGGAACACCTTAAGGAGAGGTCTCAGCAAGCACCTGCTGCACTAAACAAAGTAACAAGGGCATGCGAGGCCCTAATGATCTCTCCCCAGGTGCCCCTTTCCCTCTTCTCATCCCCAGAGGTCCTGGATCCCTTCACACTTTCTTGTTTGGCTGCTTAAGGCCATAACCGAAGGCCTGCATACTTGTAAGGTGGCAGGGTGATTGAGGAACTGAATTTTAAGTTGTATTTCATCGTCACTCATTTAAATTTAAATAACTCAATAGAATTAATGGAAAACATTTTGTTGTATTTGGACCTGAATCTACTTTTCTGACGAAATTCTGTTAAACATAAATACAGATCAAGTGTTTCCAATGAAAGAGTAGTATCCTTAATGGGATGCACTCTAAGTGTAAAACACACACCTAATTTCAAAGGCTTGCTATGAAGAAAAATGTAAATTATCATATCAGTAACTTAATACTATCTGTTGAAATGATATTTTCAATAGATTCTATTGATTATCAAATTAATTTATTTATCAATTAAAATTTTATTTACTAAAATAATAAAATTATGTTATTAATACTCATTAGACATGTTCCATTTATTTTTTTAAAGTGACTACCAGAAATATTTTAATTACATGTGATTCACATTATATTTATATTAGACAGCACCACTCTAGAGATTCAAATTAGAGATTCACCTTTAAAACTCCCTCCATACTGTTTTTTTGTGGTTGGACTCCTTGGCAGTTGGATGAAATCTATGGACCCTTCTCAGGGATATGTTTAAAAATGAATAAAATAAAATAGGTAAGAGTACAAAGGAAACCAATTATATTGATACATAGTTTTAAAAACACTTAAAAATAAATTTGTAATATAACCATGTCTTTTCTAAATTAAGGCAATGAGTAACAATAAATAGCAGTGAGTCTAACAACTAGCATGACTTCAAAGGGGTGACACGCACACACAGAATGGTGACACCATGTTAAAACAGCTGAGACTCTACTGGTGACAGAGCCCTGGGTAACTGTCCACACTGCTGTGTTTGTTGCCTGCATTCATAATCAAAGGAAATGCTGAAGTTCAGTGAGGGAAAATGGAGATGTGATTTTTACCCCACCCAAAGGTAGGATCCCCTGATTTCTAAGCCCAGATTCATGGATTCCAGTTTACCAGGGCTATTTTATGCCTGAATTCCTGAGTCTGTTTGTCAGAAGTGACCCTGTCCTTTGGATGTCATTTCACCTTGGCTCATTCCTGTTAATTTGGAATGACTCACAATTCCTGTTTTTGACCACAACCAAACCAATATTCTGAGGAAGCGCTTGCACTTGTTTTTTTCCGATGCTTTTGCTCTCCAAAGGGAACAGGAAGAGCAGTAAGGAATGTATATTTAAAAGGAAAAAAGATCTTAACGTACCAAGAAAAAATTCTTTTGATTTAATGATTAATTTCTGGTGTCAGAATATTCAGCAACCAGGAAGACCACATAAGTTCAGGGGCACATATTTCCCAGTTTATTTTCATTTACAAACATTTATTCTGTGCTAGGCACTGTTCTAAGAACTACAAATATTACAACATTAACGCCACCCTATAAATTCACCACCATCATTATTACCCCCTTTCTACAGATGAAAAAACTGAGGCTCAGAGAAAGTTACGTAACCTTCCTGAGGTCAAGGTGGCCTTCCATGAGAGGCTAGCTGCCTATGGTGCTTTCAAGAAGAGGGCAATACCAAACAAGGGAACCTGAAGACCAATTCAGCACAAGTGAGCGAAGGTTATTAGCACTTTCATTTCCTATTTCTAAACCGCATGCTAAAAAATTCAGTCTCGATGATGTGGTAAGGAAGGCTACCTTTATACCTTCTGGCCTATTCACAAGCAGCTTTCAAAATTAAACCCAAAGACTTCCTTTGTCTGTAAGGATAACTAAAGTGCCTCTGTATCTTAGGGGCAGCAAATGCTGACCTTGGCATGTTTCCATTCTTATCTAAAGTATGTTCCAGGAGAATCTAGGCTCCGTGATAAGCCAAGTTTCGACTTCACCACACCAGCTCAAGAGAGATTACACACATACTGGGGACTTAACCGGCAGGAGGACACAGAAACTTCAGTTTTTCAGGTCCAGTCACTGTTGACACTCAGTTGCCAGGGCCGAGTAAACTGCCGGTGTCAAGCGCTGAGCAGGGAGGTTTCATCAGCGAAACCAGCCCTACAGGTGTATCCAGGGAGGCAGGTGTATAATACCACATTCTTTCCTCCTGTGAACGAACAAATGGAGGTTTGTCTCCAGGCTGCCCCAGGCTCCCAGGGCCAGATAAGCCTCTCTCTCCCTCAAACAGTAATCTCAACACAGAAACATTTTAGGTAGCTGACACTCTGTAACACCGAAAGTAAAATGGTTTTAAATGCTAACAACTAAAAGAAAGGGAAAGATGATATTACAATAACAATTATCTAGAAAGACAACTCTTGTGAGGTAAAATATAACTACAGCAAGAATCTTTAGGACAGATACAATCAATAAATCTTTGTGCCTCCAAAAACCTACTGCTACCTTTTAAAAGATCTCTTGGACTAATTTAAAAGCTTCATCTTGGCTGTGTGAACTGCCATCCCCTTTTCTGAAATGATAGAGTCCCAGTGGTAGCTATAATATTAAATAAAATGACCTCATTTCCTCCAGAGAAATATTTTTATCTCAACCCCCACACACCAGCACTCAAATACACAAAACTCCAATATCAGGGGGCAAAATGTCAGGCCTAATAGGCCTGGACCGTTCTCAGATTAACAACCTTGAGGGAATAATTCTATAAGAAAATATTTTCAAGATTTTTGGGTAATAGCATTTTGGGGTCAGATGAAATTTGTTAGAGTTTGCACTTTCGTTTCTAAATACCTTGAAGTTATTTGTTTCCCACAGTTCTTCTCAGAAGCTACTTTGTGGGAAAGAAAGCCAGTTCCTAGGCATTAAGCCAGCCAGAACTAGGTTGCTCTGAAAGAAAGCCAGCCCCCGCCAAACCTGGGCCAAATGGCCAGCTCTTGCCAATGTGGTTAATTTTTCACCTTGGTAAAGCTATAGGTACTGACATGGAAAAATGTTTCTGACACAGAATATCATGAAACCGGCAAGGTACACATATAGAGTGGATTGTAGGATCTCAGGTTTGTTGCTTCAAATTGCATTAGCAGAATTCTGCCAAACTGTGGAATGGTGATGGAAGCGGGGGGGGGGGGGTTGTTTGGTGGGACACTGGGAGAACAGCAATATTGTGACCAAGGACACAGATTCTACAACTAAACTGCTCCCCTTCAAATCCCAGCTCTGCCACTTACTACTTGACTAATCTTAGTCAAGTTACCTAAACAATGTCTGCCTCAGTTTCCTCATCTATGAATCGAAGCACACAACCCATGAGGCTGTTGTGGGATTAAAAGAATTTTAATACATGCCAGGCACGTTAGGTAAGAGCAACTCATTACTTTTGAAATTCTTCTTAATATATCATTTTTAACATAACCTTCATAACAAATGGTATGTTTATTGTCTCCATGGAGAAATGGAAAAAAATGAGGATTAGAGAAATCAAAGAACTTGCCCCAAATCATGCATCTAATAAGAGATACCAGAGGATGCACACCTGTAGTGTAAGCCAAAGCCCAGTAGTATTAAGCTCTCGACTCCTGTGTGCATTTTCTTTCTTTACTTTCTCTTAAAGGAAGAAAGACAAGGGGAAAGTAAACATATTAGGTATATACTTTTTTAACCTACTAAAAATAACCTTAACTAATTACAAATGTAATTCCACCAGATCAAACTCTGGGAGGCTACAAAATGAGGGGCTACTCCTCTCTGACCTCTGGGCCTGGCTTGCACCTCAATCCCGTCTGACTCCCCAGGGCAGAGCACAGGAAGGAAAGCGAGGCCATGCTCAGAGGGAAGCTACAAAAGAAGCCACTGAAATGAGGCCCCTGTGTTTCAGGGGTGTCTCTCAAGCTCAGCGGAGGTGGCATGATAAAAGTAGGTACTCGGGGAGGAAATGCAAGCGACCCACATGACTCTTCTCTGCTGTCCCTGAAATGCCTCACAACTTCCCTCACAAGAAAAATTTATCTTGTGGTTCTTATTTTTCTGGCCGTAACTTTTTCATTCCCGGAATTGCTACAGTTCTCTTCTGACTATCAGAATGACAACCACGATCTTTTAAAACGCCACCCACAGTCACCATGTAGTGGTGGAAAAGGAAGAAACGACACTGGGGTGCCAGTCACAATATTTACCAGTGCTGGAATGTTTGTTTGTTCTCAGTGGAGGATGCAGAGAGTCGATAAAGGAAAAACAAAGCTCCTCTGTGTCAAAACACAAGCTGAAGATGATTTCCTTCTCTGCTGCCCTTGTGTCAACTGCACACAAATCCGGAGCAGCCCTGGGCTCCAGGAGTGTTTCTGGTCTGGCTGAGCCATAAACATGCCATCCTCCAAAACAACACACAGAGCCACCTGACCATCAAACAAACAAGGTAGTTTCACAAAGGACAGACTGGGTTTTGACGTCTAAGGCTCTGGATGAAATAACTTTGTTTCCCCTAAAAACAGATAAACTAAAATAAATATAGGAGTGTTCCCAAGCAATGTCGCCAGCCACATCTTCCTGTGACTCACGGTGACTTCATGATTCCTTTTTTATGATGACTAAGGGACAGGAACTACATGCTTTTTTGGTGGACTGACTTATATACTCTTTATACCAGCTCTGTGAGGAATTTAAAATTATCTCCATTTTGCAGGTGAGGGGAATGAGACTCACAGAGATTAAATAATTGTGTAGGTTCACATAGTTTGCCACTGGCTTTCAGACCCTGGTATGTCAGATTCTGGAGGTTGAAGTCTAAGAAGACTGCCCCTCATTCATTTAGGTCTCAAAAGTTCCCCTTATGGGCCCTGCCACCAGGGTTCAAGTGAAATTCATTCAAGGTTTCTGGGCTCCAAACTTCAGCCTCATTTCTTTTCAACACAACACCCATACACCACAATGATCAATTTTAAAACTTTAGAGTAGGCATACTTTGAAATGGCTAAAATTAAAAGGCTGGCAATACTAAGTGCTGGTAGGGATGTTAAACAATGGAAACTCATATCCTGCTGGTGGGAATGTAAACCGGAACCACCACCTTAGAATGCTGTTTGGAATTATCTACAGAAATCATATAAATGCATATGCTCTATGACCTGATTCTACAGTTCAACTCGGGGGCACACCCCGGAGAAATGCACGTACAATTCAATGTGTAGCAGAAGACAAGTATGGCCATAATGACAGTAACAGTATTCATACTATTCCCAAACTACAAGCAACACAAATGTCAATCAGAGGTAGAACATGTGAGTAAATGCTGCTATTTTTATGCTATAATACTATAAAAATGAAAATGAATGAACTATAGCTGTATGCAACATGAATAAACCCCAAGTGTATATTAAGGACATGAAACCAGGTGCAAAAGAACACATCCTGAATGAACAAATCCATTTCTATGAAGTACCAAAACAAGTAAAACTCCTCATTAGGAATAGAAGTCAGGGCCACAGTTAACTTTGGGGAGGTGGGGTAAGCCCCAGAGAGTTCTCCCTGGTTGCTGTCACATTCTACTTCTAGATTGAGCTGGTGTTACCCAGGTGGGTTGACTTTTTGACATCGCCTCCATGGTACAATTATGGTTTGCGTGATTCTCTTTCAGATTATAGGAGTCCTTCCTTATCTGCGGTTTCATTTTCACTGATTTCAGTTACCTGTCGTCTATGGGACAGTCCAAAAATATTAAATGGAAAATTCTAAAAATAAACAATTCATTCATTTTAACATGTGTGTCGTTATAGTAGTGTGATGAAATCTAGCACCATCCCATTCCATTCTACCTGGGATGTGAATCATCCCTTTGTCCCTGGGCTCCATGCTGTATATGTCACCAAACCATCAGTCACTTAGCAGCCGTCTTGGTTATCACGTCGACTGTCAGTATCGCAGAGCTTGTGTTCATGTAACCTTTATTATACTTAATAATTGCCCCAAAGCACAAAAGTAGTGATGCTGGCAATTCAGATCTGCCAAAAAGAAGTTGTAAAGTGTTTCTTTTAAGTGAAAAGGTAAGTACAGTAAGATATTTTGAGAAAGAAACCATATTCACAGAACTTTATTAAAGCATATTGTTATAATAGTTTGATTTTTTTATTATTGTTGTTAATCTCTTGCTGTGACTAGTTTATAAATTAAACTTTATCATAGGGATGTATGTATAAGAAAAAAACAACAGTATTTATAGGGTTTGGTACTATTGGCAGTTTCAGGCATACACTGGGGTCTTGAAACATATCCCCCATGGATAAGGGGGGACGGCTGTACCTCTCTCTCCCTTCTCTCTAAAAAATAAGTAGGGAAATTCATAAAACCTGTAAATCTAAACCAAGTTTTTAAGACATGCACAAGAAAAAAAAAAAGGTACAAAATAAGACATTCTTAAACTAGCTCAGTATTCTTAACATGCAGAAACAATTCCATGGAGAAATTGATTCAACAGTATTGTAAACAATGTTTGTGTTCAATAAAGAGCTGCTTATTGTGGTATCAAAGAGTCACACATGCAATCCATCTCAAGAAGAGGCATATACATACAGTGCCTAGGGTTAGAAATTATAACTTGTTGCAACGATGAAGTCATTTATTATTTTAGCACAAAATACACTGAACCAATATAAAAATTCAGCATTCCATGCAGGAACTACTAAGAAAACAGGGCTAGCTGGGCTTAAATGTCCTTCTTAGCATTTCTTCCAACAGTGAGACAGAACACAACCAGGCTCTACATTACATGGCCACACATTTAAGGTAAAAAGCCAATGTCCGTTGTCCAAGTGAGTAAAAATACTAATTTTGTTCCTTGATCAGTGAACAAAGAATTCTAGGGATTCTCCCATCTACCAATGCACAAATAAGATTACAACTTAAGCCCCTGCGGGCATGGTAGCTCCAAAATATACAGGCCCTCGGAGTCTGAACCAGCTTGCTTCTCCAGCCCTTTCATTTCATTAGCTCTCGAAAATATTCAGACTCACCTCCAGCTCACTGCTTCCACGCTTCCCCTGACCTCCCTTTCCTGTGCTGGGTCCCTTCACCTTCTGCTCCCTTACTGAGAACATTCTTTCCTATTAGCTCTTGACACACATTGTCATTATCCCCTATCTGCACAATTATTTGATTCACCACGAAGAATACCACTTTTCTGCCTGTCTTTGATTCCCCAGGACAAAGGGCATAGTGAGTGCTAGATGCTGTCCTAATGAACAAATGAATAAATTCTGTCTTAATACCAACAAAAACAGCAAAGGCAAAGGTCTTTTTGTTCTTCTCAACCAATAGCATTTCAGAAGTGATCTAAACTCAGCCCAGATGGGCTTTTAGATAGTCAAGTTCATTTTCTTGTGAGGCTGATTCCCCATGTGGAAAAGATCCCAGAGAGGCCAGCCTAGATAAGGAGAAAGTGATGTCTAGACATTCCTTCTTCAGGCTTCTGCTGGGAAAACCTCCAGCTATTTCACTGAACTTCATAGAACCAAGTCATAGTTCACATTTCACAGATTCCTCAAGGGGGTTTTGGCGTCTTCAGATAAAAGAGCTGGGGGAGGGTGGGCAGACATCTGTCTTTAGACTGTTTTCTAACAAAGTGATGAGTACAAACAAGTCTAAGACAACTAGGACATCATTGGTCACTGGTCCCTTTCACAAGTCTGTAGTCAGCAAACAAAAAGGAAGTCTGTCCTATGGAATGACACCAAAAAAGTGAAAAAGTGCCTAATCATGATTTAATTACAATATTTTATTCTGAAATCATAGAGGAAAAAAAATCACTCAGGTTTGAATCTGGAACTGTGGGTCTCATTATCCACACAAAAATACACAAGATCGCCTTGAGCAGAGCTGTGCAGGAAGGTGGTTCTTGGTATCCTACACCTATTTCAATTCTTCCACTTCTCCCTTAAATTCCCCACTTTGTTTCCATGTACTTTTCCTAGCTTTCCTCCTATGTGGCCGCTAGGAAATAAATTCTGCGGAAAGAGTTTAAATGCTCCACTGACATGCACTCCTTCCTTTTCTGTTAATACTCCATCTCTCTTGATGACTTTCTGTGCCTTCTCTCTACACTGTAAGCGCTTGGTGGGCAGGGACTCATCTGTCATTTCTGTGCCATGGGCAGCACAGAGTATAAGCCAGCCTGACATGGCAGGCATGCAAATATTGAAAGGCTCTGAAGCTATGCTTTGAAGTAACATGAAATCCCAGAATAACCTTTCGAACTTCCATGACACCACACTTCTAGAGACAAGAAGAGTGGGGTTATTGCTGTTTCTGTCTAATGTACCCCTGCATCAGGCTATTTCCATTTGCATCAGAAAGGACAAACAGACAGGAAACTAGCTGGTCTCTGCCCAATCAAAAAATTATTCAACACAAATCTATAGAAATAAAAGTCACCTTGAGCTTAGTACTATTTACCCAGCATGCATTTCCCCTTACCCCTTTGAATTCACTCAGTGCCAGCATTGTTCTTTTCAAGTCAGGTTCCTCCAGCAACACTAAACATGCATATGTGAACTGTGCATTGTCAGCACTGAATAAATGACTAGGGTCTTGAAGATTCCTGATGTAAATGAAGAAAAAATACAAAACCAAAAAATCCACTTAAAAATAATTTGTGCATTCTGCATAACTGGCTATAACAGCAAAAATACCTTTATGTATGTGCTGTGCTGTGTATCTTGGAAAATAAAATAAAACGGAGCTCTTTTGGAGATACTGATGAGATCGGGAAGGTCAAGTGCCAAGAGAGGGTTTCAGAAGGCAATCTGTGGAGACCAGGTATCCTCACTGCCAATACAGTCAGGAACAGAACAGGTATGATAAGACAGAACTACACCCAGTCATGTTGTTTCACATGTTTCAAAAACAGAATTTCCAATAAACATAGACTCCTTCCCTCTTCCCCCAACCTTCCTGTCAGGCTGCCTTTTAATCAAGTTTCTGCTGGAGGAACATCAAGAACGTTCCATTGTGCCGAGAAGAAAGAAGCTTACTTCAAATTGCTTGGTTAGAGCTAAGAGCTTGGGAGCCATCTAAGCAATCAGCTATGTTGCTTGGAAAAGGTTATTCTTCCAATTGGGACAGTTTCCATGACCTGACTTGGCATAATATTCATCAAAGGTGTTTTTCTTTCACTACGTTTCTTGTATCAGTAGTTTCAGAATAAGAAATAAGCACATTTGGCTTGTTTGTTCTTATGGACACACTACTCTGAACTATATTATTCAAGCGTATACAAGTTTTTTCAGGAGTTTCGCATGCACATGCGCGCGTACACACATACACATACACACACAGATACAACAAGTATCTTCCAATTCAGTTATTTAGGAAGATAAGCTTTGCTACCTCAAAATGTCAATTAAAGAATCATGATACAATGGGCAAAGGAATTAGGTTTCATCTCATAAACAGCCAAAAAAAGAACATTAAAAGAATATCAGTTTTTTTTAATTCTGGGTATAAAATAATGAAGTAATTTGTTCCAAGAGTCCTGTTGTTAAAATAATGACAACCCAATATAGAACACGCAGTTCATAACTTTTCAATAATAATTATTTTATAATTTTAAGATCATTATAGCCCCTTTATAGGCACTATTTCATTTAAACCTCACCACAATCCTGAATGAGAGGGAAAAAAACTCCATGAGGGCAAAGAGCTCTGCCTTCCTTTTGCACCCGTTTATCTCAAGATCTGACTCCATGCCAGGCATACAGTAGGCACTTAATAATACGTTGTTGACTGAAGGTCAGCCTTTTTTTACATGTTACACAAATGCAGCTCATAAAACTTAAGCAGCTTGCCTGAGACCACAGGCTATGCCAGGCTTCCAATGAAAACCAGCGGGACTGCTGACCCCGGGCATGTAACCATCCTGTGAGTCTGGTCCTCCTCTTATCACCCTTAAGAGTGTTAACATTAGCCCTCAGCACATCCCATCTCTGCGAGGCAGCTATGATCATGACACTATCCTGCAGGCTGCTAAACACACACAATTTTTACCTAGAAACCCAGTAACTGCCCTGCCCATGGCTTTCACTGTCCTGTCACTGTCTTTTTTACAATGTCACTTTCCCCAGCAACTACCTTTGTGGCAGAGATTCGTAGGGGAACCTAAAGAACTTCAGGGCTTGAGAGAAGCCAAACCATGAACTATCTGATCCCACAGCCCGTCACTCAGGGATGAAGTCACTTTCACACTGATATCAAAATCAGACCTCAGGAGCAGGCAGAAGGGAAAGCAAAGGGGCTCATCGGGACCACCTCAACATTCCAAACAGGCCTCAGATCCCTGGGTCAGGGAGCCCATCAAAGAGAGAGAACTGATCACAGAGCAGGGGCCTGAGTCACTGGCTCCTCTCTAACCAAGAGATACAAAGACAGGAATCTCCCTGTATACACCTGAAAATCTCTCAGTCTCTCAGTCAGTCTCAGTCTCGCTCACCCCTCACCTCCCACTTGTTCTTCCTCTTAAGACTCCATGAATTGTCAACAAGCTGTCACCAGTGAGTATCTGGTTCTCTTCCCAAGGTAAGGATCTTGTCCATACCTTCCCTCCTTTCCAAACTTCAGGTTGTTTAGCACTAACTCAGTTCAGGGCGACTGAGCAGCAGCTCACCTTTATCTCCCTACACAGAATCCCTAAGAATCCCGCAAACCCTCAGCCTTATCCTGGATTCTCTTTCCGGGGACTCGCTGACGATGTCACTTTTTTATGTTCTTTGCCTTACAAAGCCACCTCAAGTTTAGCAGATTTACAACATCCATTTCTTGGATGTACAGCCATGTAAAAAATACAAAGAATTTCCATGAGGAGGTGCAAACATCTGCATCCAACTCACCTATTCTGGGTGCTGATGATACCAAGGGCTGTGTCATGAAAACAAGAATGCTTGGGCAAAGCCCCATGGCATAATTAACCTTGCTCTAAAACCTTCCAAAGAGACCAGAACCTACTGCATGTATAGAGGATGCCAAAAAAAGTATACACATTTTAAGAAAGGAAAAACGGTATTAAAATTGTCATACTCAATATATACCAATAACAAAAGATGAATACAAGCCATGTGTATACATTTTTTGGCACTCCTGGTATTCTTCTTACCAAGAAACAGATGTAGGGTGTAAACGATTTTCCACTGAACATCTTCAAAACAGATGCAAGTGTCTGACAAATGTTCCCTCTGCCCAAAGCACTCACTTTCAATGGAGAATGGACAGACAACCCTGAGGATTGTCAGTGTTTTAAGAAAAGCTTCCATCATTTGCATCCCATCCTCATGGCTTTTGCCACATCTGAGTACCATTCTACCATTCCAGCGTAGTTTAAAAAATAAAAAAGTTTCTTTTTATATAATTAAATGTATTTTAAATGGAAACTTTATATCACCTCTATAAGGAGACATACAGAATCAGCTGCCATAAATAGGGTAACTCTAAAAGCAAACATAATGAAAGCCAAATGATGTCATGAAAACCTATGGCCTCTCAATTACAAAGGGAGATTAGCAAATGTTAAGGGGTGTTCAAGACACACTGGCATCTAGAATTAATGGGAAAGGGGAAAACGGCTGAATCTGAATTAAGGCAGGAACTACAGTGAGAAGGCAAAACTGAGGATTTTATTTCAGTCTCCTCTTTACTGCCCAAGACGCACATGCACATAACATAGCCTCCTGTGGGCTACTTCTCAGTGACACAGATGTTATCCAGGCCACAGCTCACCCTAAAGTGACTACCTGCGGGGTGACCAGTTAGCTCAATTGGTTAGATAGAGCATGATACTGATAGCACCAAGGTGGCCAGTTCAATCCCTGCTGCACCCTCCTTAAAAGAATCAACTATGCTATTGTAGCATGAAAGCAATGGGTAACCAATGACATGGCTATTCCCCCAATAAAAAATTTTTTAAATATAAAAAATTAAAAAATAAAGTGACCACCTGGGGCAAGACCTCGCCTCAAAACATCCAGGTCGATGAGAGTGACAGTAGTTATATCTTTTTTCTATTTCCTGCCCTTCTTGCCACAATAGATTTTGGACAGCAAACTATGAGTAATTTTCTAGCATCTGAGATGTTAAACAGTTGACATGTGATGGCATTGCCAAAACATCCCAAGGAAATTCTGATCCAGCTAGGTCAGCCAGACTCCAGGCAGCAAGGGGACCTGGAAATGGAAATACTAATAAGATGGAAAGTATTTAAACAAGATACAAAAAATAGCAAGGCATTCTTTCTTCTGCAAGATTGACCTTAAACAGCTCAAGGTTACACTGTCATATAACTTTGGGTGCTTCTATCTGTTTCCCAGAGTGCAGATGAAGGGTTTTTTCCCAGCCACAGAAATCTTTGCCACCTTATACAATCCTGATATTTCTCCATCTTATGATTAAAAAAGAAAGGGCAGTGCCTGGAGATTATAACCACTGACATGCGATAGATCTGTAATTAAATCCCACTGCTACCACTTAGTAGGCCTTTGTTTGCTCATCTGCAAATGGGGATATCTGGCTTAAGGTTGTTTTAAGGATCAAATAAAGCAATGTACTTAAAAGGTCTGGTACAGTACTAGGCACACAATAGCTTCTCTCCTCAAATCCATGAAAAACATGACTATAAAAAAACCCACAAAAATCCATGAAATTAATACTAACTTGGCACTTACTTTATGGTATTACTGAATCGTTAACATGGGTAATCTCTATTCTAAATGCTCTATGTACATGTACCAATTTCTTTAATCTCACAGAACCCCACAAAGTCGGCACTACTATTATTACCATTTAACAGATGAGAACACTGAGGCAGGCACAAAGAGGTTTAGTAACTTGCCCAAGGTCTCAGGGTTAGTAAACAGCAGAGTCAGGACTCAAACCCAGATAGTCTGGTTCCATAGCTCATACTCCTAACCACCAGTGCCATGATACCTCAAAACACCAGAGATTTATCACTAAAAGAGTCCAAAATGATGAATAGAGGGACAGCTACAATAAAACAAGTATAGTAACATGTTTATGGCAGAATCTATTAGCAGGCATATGAGTGTTCACTACAAAATCTTTCAACTTTGCTGTATGTTTAAAGTTTTTCAAATAAAATGCTGGGAGGAAGGGGAGGAAGGGCACAGAATGTCAATTCCTGCTCAAAAATGGAAGACTACTCAAGAGAGGATTTGTCAATAATGTTATGGAGAAAGGCTTTAAACATAAAAAATGTGTCCCAGTTAAACTCTCTATACCACAGAGTCGTTACAGGTTCCTCCAATTGGGGTAGAAGGCTAGGAAAGATACAGAAAGCTGGAAAGCTGGGTCCCCTGCCAGCTCAGCTAGAGAAGCCACCTCCCCAGTGAAAGCGTTAATGGAAATCCCAGGCCAAAGTAGTCATCTGGAAACCGTTTCTTGACACTGTGCATGCAAACAGACACTGCTTCTTCTGAAATGGCAAAGAATGCAGTGGGCCAACCATGCCTATCTCTAAGTGCTGGCAAGCACCCAAGACAAGTGAAAAGATTTCAGCTTCTCAGGCGCTACAGATGAGTACCAGCTCTTAAAAGCCTCCCAGAGGAATGAAAGGGAAAAAAGGGTGAGGAAGGGGGTTTCACCCAGATACAGCTGGGCCAGCAGTTAATGGGGGAAGGAGGCAGGTGACCGTGGCACTGCACAACCCTGCCAGAGAGGGGTGCTTGGGAAGAGGGCAGGTTTGCATCTTTCAAGGATATGCCTGTGATTTGTGTTCTACAAACTTCGATGAGATAAACCTTTCAACTGAAGGCCTCTCATCTTCTATAATAGATTGGGTCTGTGGCTAGGAAGGGAAGGGGAGAAAAGGGAAGGAAAAGATGGTAAGGAATAAAAGGGTGAAATTTTTTTTTAATTAAACATTTTATTGGGGAATTGGGGGAGGGGAACAGTGTTGGGGAATTGGGGGAGGGGACCAGCCAAGTTGTTGTTCTTCAATCTTCGTTGTGGAGGGCACCAGTCACCATCTGGCTTCCCATCGGCAGCTCATGGCCTCTAAGCTCAAAGTGTTGTGTTCAATCTTAGTTGTGCGTGGGTGTAGCCACCATCCCATGCGGGAGTCAAACCAGCAGCCTTGTTGTTAAGAGCGCACGCTCTATCAAAAGGATGAAATTTTAAGCATGTCCATCCATATACCATTGGTAAAAGTAGGAAATGGTGCACCTTTTTAGAAGGGTAATTTAGCAAAATGTAATAAAAACATAAAATGTACCTACCTTTTGAAAGTTTACTACTGGGTTTTTATTTTATATAATAAATACAATTATATGTGCATAAAGATCAAAGTACAAGGATATATTACTCATTGCAGCATTATTTGTAAAAACAAAAGGTTGGAAAGAATCTCTATGCTCAGCAGCTGGGAACTGCTTAAATGAATTATGTATGGAACAGTGACAAGAAGGAAAGCTCCAAGCCACTGAAAACAATGAAGCCAATCTCAGGGCTAAGGGACAAGGGCTCCAAAACAGAGTTGTAAATATTACCTGAAAACAATGAGGAGCAGAAAGTGATGTATACATATCGTAACAAAGTACATACAGTACATGAGTGTATGCATATATTTACATACATACATATGTGTGTATATATACATATATATGTATATATATACATACACACATAAGTACTGTTTCTATATTTTTTGTGTGTATTTTTTAATGGAAGGAAGAAGAAACAGACTGTGCTTATAATATTATAAACAATTTCTAGAACAAGAAACTATTAAAGGCGGTTCCATCTGGGAATATTGGAAAAGTCAGAGATCAGACACTTTTAACTCTATACCCTTTGGGCCATTTGAATTTTTTCTTCCGCATCTATATTCCCTTTTCACTTTAAATAAAAGTAAATTCATATGGATATTCTAAGTCAGACCACTGAAATAGTTTTATATAGCGCACAGTATATTCATTGTGTTATTTATGAATTTGTGCTAAATTATTTCCTAAGGGACTGTGACAATGAGTGGCATATCCTAAAATACTGGACATTTGGATAGGGCTTTAAAGTTCACTTGCATATATATTAACTCCTTGTGATTAAAACCTCCGGGACAAAAATGCGTCACCCCCATGCACATTCTGTCAAAGACTTCTTGAGTGATAAAAACCAAAGTCTCGGGCTGTTGATTTGGGGAAATCAAGTTGATTCATATAGTTTCCAAATTATTAAAATCCAGTCTTCTTTAAAACCATAGGCCCTCTCTAAGTCCACCTAGGTCTCTCAGTCACCCAGGTGATGCAATACCAGAAGTCCTCATCTGCAGCCTCTGCATGTGAGACAGTAAGATTCTGAAAAGGCATTTTACTGATGCCCTTTGGTCACCAGTAAAAACATGTAAAGCTAAGATTATCACCAGCCAAGAGGCCACTAGTAAAATAGGATGAGGCCCCAATGTTTGTTTAAACTAATATTTGATTCATTGGGAACATAACAGTTTATTTGGAATGTGTTTAAAACATCGCTGTGAGCTTGCTGCCACTGACTGCCTACTGTGTGTTAGACATTGCACAGCACTCCCTTAACTATAATACCCAATTTACATAGGATAGAACCAAAAGAAAGAACTGCTAAGTAACTTGTTGTATTAGCAACGCTTAGCAAAAGGCTAAAACCCAATTCAAAATCACTCACGTGAAAGAGTAAGCAAAGCATTATAATACTGAGGTCCTTCACAGAACCCAAGCCAAGGAAAGAGGCTTGTCTCAGGGAAAGGGCAGTGGCGACGGGAAACCCACCCGGAGTCTCTCCATCTCTGACTTCATTTCCTCTGACTGCACCCCAGCTTCCTCTACATGCCAGAGAACATGGCTCTCAGTCCTCAGTCCTTCTCTGCAACCATTTCACCAAAAGTAGGAACATATCTCATGTTTGGAATTATGAGCACTTAGGGCCACATACTTCTTTGCTGTGGGGGGCTGTCCTGTGCTCTGAAGGGTGTTTAGCAGCATCCCTGGCCTCACCCACTAGGAGATGCCAGTAGCACCTCCTTCTTCCCCCAGCTGTGACAATCAAATTGTCTCCAGACATTGCCAAAAGCCTCCAGAGAATAAAACTGCCAGTGACCCCAAGAAACTGAATCACTTGTTCAGTTTACCCTCATAAGTGCTGAGGGAGGGCTCTGATTGGCTGGCTTGTTGCTCAAACCTGGATGAATAAACTATGACAAGTTTGCACTCACAAGATGACACCCTGATAGGCTTGTGGTTGAAGACAAATTTCCAGAAGGAGAGAAGTCACTCGACCATTGTTATATATGGCTTTCCCTAAACCCTTTAATTCAGCACTATCCAATACAGTAGGCACTAGCCCCATATGACTATTTATCACTTAAAATGCGGCTATGGCAACTGAAAAACTGCATTTCCATTTCTCTTTAATTAAATTACATTTAAATAGCCACACATAGCTAATGGCTACCAAATAGAACAGCACAACTCTTAAGTATTAGGAGATTTCAGGTTCCTTTAGAACAGCTGCTGGGACAGGGTAGGTGCTTGATAAGTATTTGCTGAATTAATGAATAAATGCATGAACCAGGTTGGACCAAGAATCCAGGGTGGAAAAGAGTATGAGACAAAGTCAGATGGCTCCAGTCTAGGGAAAATGGGAACCCAGCAACAAAGAAATAGGAAAGTAGAAGTAACCTAAGTGTCCACTGACAGATGAATAGATAAACAAATTTTGGCATAGACATACTCATGTAATGGAATATTATTTGGCCCCAAAAAGGAAGGAAATTTTGACACATGTTACAGCATGGGTGAATCTTGAAGGCATTATGTTAAGTGAAATAAGTCAGTCAAAAGGATAAACATTTTATGATTCTACTTATACGCGGTATCTAGAGTAGTTAAATTCATTGAGACATAGAGCAGAAAGGCAGCTGCCAGGGGCTGGGGGAGGGGGAACGGAGAGTCAGTGTTGCATACAGCGTATCAGTGTGCAAAGATGAAGAAGTTCTGGAGATGGATAATGGTGACATTGCACAACAATGAAGGTAAGTGATGTCACAGAAAAGAACTGTACACTTAGAAATGGTTAAAATGGCAATTTTAACATTATGTATATTATACCATGAAAGAAAGAAGAGAGGGAGGGAGGGAGGAACAAAGCAGGCAAGTCTAATACAGTATGGTAAACTGAACCATTGCTCTGGACACTTCATGCCATCCCTGTATTAAAATTATACATCCATGTCCTTTGTCATTTAACTTTGCAGTTCTTCCTGACAAGGGTGGAATACAGTTCCCAGCACCATTAACATCGGATTTGACTTTGCAGTCTGCTTTAGCCAATGTAATGTTCCCAGGCATGACCTGACACAAGCAGAGACAGGCTTCTAATGTGCTTTTGCAGTCTGGCTTGCCCTCCGTACACTGGTGATTCACCATGAGAAGAGTATGTCAGAGTACCTGCCGGGCAGAGAAGGCGGAGGAAATACACAGAACAGACCCAAATTCAACCCCGGACTCTGGAGCCAAGACCAGTCTGACATAAAGCCATCCACAAACCCATGATTGAGAGAAAGACATCCTTGTTTTTGTAGGCTATAGGTTTGGGGAGCAGTTTGTTACACAGCAGGGGTATAGCGAGAGCTACCTGATACAATGAGTTTCTATGGTCATGACTTTGCCACCACCAGAATCATCAAAGAATAATATATACAACAATGCTTAAGAATCAGTGGCATTTGAGAATTATAGATGGATCTGAATAATGACTTGGTATTCAGATGGTCCCCCAGGCCTCAGAGCCGTAAAGAAACTGGGTCCGATGTAGAATTGTGCCTCATTCCTTAAGGGGCTGTGGCTTTGGGTTTTCAGTGGTGTTGGACCTGAGGAAAACAAAGTCTGGCACCTCCCAAAGCACATCATCACCCCCAGAGACCATCTGATTGTAAAAGGATCCAACAGCTTGAAAAGCTCCCTGAAGCACTTCAGGCCTCACTCAACATTCTCCTTTTTAAAATTTCTCCTTTCAGCAGTCAGTCCCTGGCAGCCACGCTGAGCTGGCAGCCAACATACTCTACTATCTGAGACCCTTCACCTAGAAAGGAAATAAAATTTGCATCCAAGACAAGCACATGTTTTTATGCAATTGGAAAAAACCAAACCATGAACAGAACAATCAGAGGGCTCACCAGAGCCCTGTCATCAGCACAAAGCTGGGTGCAGCTGACTCAGAAGGAACCATCACTTCCACAGAGAGGGGTGCCTCCAGCCTCCTGCTAGGGGAGGTCCATGGCTTCCCACCTGAGGGGCTTCCCGGGTTTAGCAGGGGCCATGCCTACTCCAGAATCCCTTCCTCTCTGCACCCCGTGGCCAAGGAAGGGAAAAGTCTGACCTTCACTGGCTGGAACCATTTCGTGCCTGCTTTTTATTTGCAGTTTCTATTCAGCCTAAAATCTCATGTATGCCGGCTACAATTATGAGCCCTCTAGAGGATTAGGATTGGGTGAGACAGGCTACTAATGATGAGGGTGGTGATGAAGAGGAAGAGGGAGATAAATAAAACAAGATTAACAGTCAACATTTATTAATCACATATATGCATATACTGACATCATCTCACAACAACATAAAAGCATGTTAATGTCATTCTAACTTTATACATGGGGAAATAGGGTCAAAAGTGCTTGGGTACCTTGACTGAGCTCACACATCTGATAAACAGTGGTGCTCGGCTGAAAACCAGGGCCAATTACGTCATTCAGGCCCTGTTCTCTGAAAAACTTCATCAGTGTCCTGCCCTCCAGGTAGATGCCAAATACAACTTTTTAGGTCAAAAAGGTAGGGAACTTGTTCTCCTCCTAGGAGATATTAGTCCACTCATCTCAGCCCCCTCTCTTAACAGTGATCAAAATTTAATGACATCAAGTAAATTTTCATGAGACCTCCAATGTGGTATTTTCCCTGTTTTCCCCCTACCCCAGCTCCTTGATAAAGAAGTACCCAAAAGTTCCTTTGCATTGCACAGGATTTGATAGGATGCCCCAGTTACAGTTCTGATGACTGCAGCATTCATGATATTCTAATACAAATTTCGCCAAACCATGCTTTAAGGGCTCAGTTTACACACAGCAAACAGTAAAACTAAATGTCTCCTGGCAAAACTACAAACTCCTGGGCCGGCCGAGTGGCTCAGTTGGTTAAGAGTTGGCTTAGAGCGCGAGCTCGGAACAACAGGGCCGCTGGTTCGATTCCCACAAGGGCCAGTGAACGCTGTGCACAAGCTGAGCTGTCGCTGAGCTGCCAACAGGTGGCAGGATGGCTCAGCTGGTGTAAAAACCAAGATTGCCTGTTCGATAGTGGGCTATGTCCACCTGCAACTAAGACTGAACTCAGCACCTTGAGCTGAGCTGCCACCGGGATGGCTCAGTAAATAGAGTAGTGCGCTCTTGTTTTTTTGTTTTTTTTTTGAGGGCAGTGTCACTGGCCCTCATATATGGGACCTGAACTAGGGCCGCTGGCTTCCCAAGCCAGCGCTTAACCAACGCGCCACTCAGTCGGTCCCCAAGCAGTGCACTCTTAACAAGGCTGCTGGTTCAACTCCCGCATGGGATGATGGCTACACCCACAACTAAGACTAAACACAGCACCTTGAGCTTAGAGGACACGAGCTGCCAACGGGAAGCCAGATGGTGACTGGCGCCCTCCACAACAAAGATTGAATAACAACAACTTGGCTGGTCCCCTTTCCCTTCCCCAATTCCCCAACACTGTTCCCTTCCCCCAATTCCCCAATAAAATCTTTAAAAACAAAACAAAACAAAAACCTACAAACTCCTCAAACACGCAGCATGATACTGTGTATCAATACACAAGTGTGGACATTTATGAACAGCAGGGTACCTAAGACCTTGAGGTCTGGGTTTGAAACTCACAGCCAACTCACTGATTTTTGGACTTTGTGCTAAAGAACTGTTCTGAATCTTAGTTTCATTATGAGTAAAATAAACATAATAATTATAATACCTTGTGACAATTAACATAAGAAATATACATAAATTGTTCAGCACATAATCTGGAATAAAGAAAGCGTTCTATCAGGCTGGCCGAGTGGGGCAACGGTTAAGAGCTGGCTTGGGACACCAGCAGCCCCGGTTCGGATCCCACATATGAGGGCCAGTGATACTGCCCTCTATAGCTAACAACAGCTCCACCTGGAGCTGGACTGCAAGCCCCAGTGACGGTGTAGGCTGCAGCCCCTGCTGCAGTGGGCTGCCATAGGCTACAGTGAGTGGCCGACAGCCAGCATGAGTGGCTGGCAGCCAGCGTGAGCTGCCAATAGCTGCGATGAGCAATCATCCAGAGGCCAGCGACCAATCTGCCTTATCCAGGAAGAGCGCAATGACGATACCAACATGGGCCAGTGAAGCAACGTTCTCCACAACTAGACTGAAGAACAAAAAGACAGCAACTTGTCTGTTCCCCTTCCCTGATTCCCCAACGCTGTTCCCCTCCCCCAATTCCCCAATAAAATGTTAAAAAAAAAAGAAAGCATTCTATCAACATTTATATTTACTATTATGTATTGACTTCACTGAAATCAAAATTTCTTTCTGAAATTCCCTAGTGTGTTTTTATTTCTGGAACAATTAATATAATCAACAAAAACATGTAAACAATAAAGAATTATACAACTTACAAATACTGATGTCATAAAATATTTCTTGCATTAATTTCATTTAAAATTCATTTTTCTTTTTTAAAGATTTTATTGGGGAATTGGGGGAGGGGGACAGCATTGGCGAACCAGGGAAGGGGAACAGATAAGTTGCTGTCCTTTTGTTCTTCAGTCTAGTTGAGGAGGACATTGCTTCACTGGCCCATGTTGGTATCATCATTGTGCTCTTCTCGGGTGAGGTAGATCGGTCGCCGGCCACTCACAGTGGCTCTGGCCAGCTCACACTGGCTACCAGCCACTTACTGTAGCCTATGGCAGCCCACTGCAGCAGGGGCTGCGGCTATGCCATCCTGGGGCCTCACAGCAGCCTAGCTCCAGGTGGAGCTGTTGTTAGCTGTAGAGGGCAGTGTCACTGGCCCTCATATGTGGGATCTGAACTGGGGCCGCTGGTGTCCCAAGCCAGCACTTAACGAACACGCTACTTGGCCGGACCTAAAATTCATTTTTATAAGTGTAAACCAAATGTGATCTAAATTTATATTTATTGTTACTTGTCCTGAATTAGCATAAAGAACATAAAAAATAAGATACATAAAAGAACTTTCTTTAAATACTTACTTTTTTTTTTTTTTTTTAGCTGAGCCATCCTGCCACATGTTGGCAGCTCCGCGGCAGCTCAGCTTGGGCTGGGATTCGAACCAGTGACCCTGTTGCTCAGAGCTTGTACTTTGAGCAAGCTCTTAACCAACTGAGCCACTCGGCTGGTCCAAATATTTACTTTTAAACTTCAAATTTAATCCAAGGAAAATGGCAAGGTAGAATTCAACTATAGTTTTTTTGGAGAAAACTACATGTTTTGCTCCTTTGGAACATGGATTGTGGGATCATTTTAGTATCTTAATCACCACGCCCATTTCCTGAGAGAGTAGGTCCTCAAATGTTTGTTGAAAGCATGGAAAGTGGGATAGTGGGATAGTGGGATGGATGGATGGATGGATGGAAGAATGGATGGATGTGTAAACTGACCAAGCTTATGCTATCAGTTTGTATGAGTTACTATTATTAACTATAGTCACCCTGCTGTACATTACATCCTCATGACTCATTTATTTTATAACTGGAAGTTTTACCTTTTGACTACCTTCACCCATTTGCCTAGCCCCCTAAATGTTTGTTGTTTGAAGCCAATTAGTTTGGGACAATTTTTGCACAGTAATAGCTAAGTTGTATATTTGAAAGTTTCTAAGAGAATAAATCTTAGAAGTTCTCAGCGCAAGAAAAAAATTGCAATTATGTGGTGACAGATATTAACTAGACTTACCATGGTGATCATTTTGCAATATATACAAAAAACAAATCATTACAAATCATTAGGTTGTAAACCTGGAGCTAATGTAATGTTGTATGTCAATTTTATCTCAAATTTTTAAAAGTTTAGAAAAGCATATTATCTCACAGTTTCTGTGGGTAAGGAATCCAAGAGAGACTTAGCTGGGTGATTCTGGGTCAGGATTTCTCACACCTTCGCAAGGTGTTAGTGAGACTGCAGTCACCTGACATTTTGACAGGGTCTGGAGGTTACTCTTCCAAGCTCACAAGTTCACTCATGTGGGTGGCTTCCATTCTTTACTGCAGGGGCGTCCCCACAGAGCTGCACACAAGCCGCCTCCCCTAGAATGAGGGTTCCCAGAAGGGGAAAGAGAAAGAATTCCCAGGACAGAAGGCCGAATTTCATAACATAATCTCAGAAGTGACGTGCCATCATTTCTGCCGTCACAGGCTGCTGGTCACACAGACCAACCCTGACGTGCGAGAAAAATTGTACAAGGGTGTGAATGACAGGAGGCAGGACTCATTGGGGACCATCTTAGAGGCTGGAAAATTTGAAATCATCAAATCTTCTAAATTCTGGAGCCAAACTCAAACAATGACAAATTAACACAGCATCACAGGCACCACTAGTTTTGCATATTTGCAAAAATTTATACAAATCATTCATGTTATGTTACAAAGATTTAAAAAAAAAAAATATCTATAAAGAGGAAAAAGTAACTGTCCATGAAAAATATCAACTTTGATTTTCTTCCTGTACCAAAATGATTGAAATGTTCTTGCTGCCTAAATTTCAACTCGATGGTCTTGATTTCCATTCTAAAAATTCAGGACTTGACTCAGCAAATGTATCAGTGACCAGAAGGTAAATTTTCAAAATTATATCTCTTTCTTTCTGGAGCACAGGCTAGGCCTAAATGAAAAAAAGAGTTTCAACCACAAAATGTTCTGTCACCCCTAGCCCTTGTATAGGCACATAACATTTCATGTAAGGTATAAAATCAAAGAAAAAACATTATTTGCAGTGATTTCTCTCTGCTTCATTTGTAAGCAAACGTCACTCAGACTTGGACTAAAAATAAGTCATAACTGACAGATGTCTCCTGAGTCTGAGCTCTTCTGTGACTGGATCAAGCCTATGGATCACCTTACTTGGCACATTCTTCCTTTTCAGTGTTTCCAGAGGATGGTGACAATGGCCAGCATGTACTAATGCGAAGTACTTCAATATATTTTTGAGGTGGAATTAAGGAGAAACAAATGTCAGGCTGCACACAGCTGCCACAGAATGACGAGGAGGGTCTCTGTTGCAAAGGGTAGACTTTATTTACGGCTGTTTCCTATCCTGCTTCCTTCAAAATTGTCCTTTGCAAGTGTTTCATCATAGCTCTACTCTGAGTGCTAAAGAGCCAGAAGCATTTGGTGAACTCAACTGCATTGCTTTGAGTGGGCTCTCAACCCCTTGTTGCCCCTCCCTAGTCAGGCCACCTGTTGAAACTGTAAGAGCTGCTGAGTCATAAGGCATTCTCAATTAAAGCAAATCATCACTAAGGCTTTCAAATGATGGGATTTACTGTACATGATTTGTTTTTTAAAGATTTTTAGTGGGGAATTGGGAGAGGGGAACAGCGTTGGGGAATCGGGGAAGGTAGGTTGCTGTCCTTTATGTTCTTCAGTCTAGTTGTGGAGGATGTTGCTTCACTGGCCCATGTTGGTATTATCATTGAGCTCTTCCCAGCTGAGGCAGTCGGTCACCAGTCATTAGACAGCCACTCATGGCGGCTCATGGCAGCTCACGCCAGCTGCCAGCTGCTCATGCTGGCTGCTAGCCACTCACAGTAGCTCACAATAGCCCACGGCAACAGGGGCTGCAGCCTACACCGTCACCGGGACTCATGCAGCCCAGCTCCAGGTCGAGCTGTTGTTCACCATCTTAGCTGTAGAGGGCGCACCGTCACTGGCCCTCATGTAGGATCCGAACCGGGGCCCTGCTGCTCAGAGCTGGTGTCCCAACCCAACTCCTAACCAACAGGCCACTCAGGTAGCCACATGATTACTTTTTAAACAGAGTGTGGGGTGTTAAAATGTAGTCCATGCAAAATGTATTTAAAAGACCTTTCTGGGCTGGCTGAGTGGCTCAGTTGGTTAAGAGTTGGCTTGGAGCGCGTGCTCTGAACAGCAGGAACGCTGGTTCGATTCCCACATTGGCCAGTGCTGCACCATAGCTGAGATGTCACTGAGCTGCCAACAGGTGGCAGGATGGCTCAGCTGGTGTAACAACAAGATTGCCTGTTCAATGGTGGGCTACACCCACCTGCAACTAAAGATTGAACTTGGCACCTTGAGCTAAGCCCGGATGGCTCAGTGGATAGGGCATGCTATCTTAACAACAAGGCTGCCGGATTCAACTCCCACATGGGATGGTGGCTATGCCCACCGCAACTAAGATTGAACTCAGCACCTTGAACTGAGCTGCCACCCGGATCGCTCAGAGGATAGAATGTACACTCTTAACCACAAGACTGCCAGTTCAACTCCCGCATGGAATGGTGGCTACGCCCACTTGCAACTAAGATTGAACATAGCACCTTGAGCTTAGAGACCACGAGCTGCCGATGGGAAGCCAGATGGCGACTGGTGCCCTCCACAACGAAGACTGAAGAACAACAACTTGGCTGGTCCCCTTCACCAATTCCCCAACACTGTTCCCCTCCCCCAATTCCCCAATAAAATCTTTTTAAAAAAAAGACCTTTCTCACTGGTGAGTTTATAGGTGGTAAAAAAAAATTTGATCACGATCTAGGGTTAATTACTCTTGCACTTGACTTTGTTACTCTTTTGAACCAAACATAATTATATACAAGAATCAATCAAAACATACTTAGCTTAAAGAACAGGTAAACCACAAAGAGGCATTAGAAGCTGAGCAGGGAGATCATGAATGAGTAGAAGCTTTATTACCTGCCCTAATTCAAATCACACACTTTCATTTTCCTTTGTTCAAAAGAAACACCAGACAGAGGACATCCTCAAACATTCTTAGTGGTATCTCTTACAGGTATTTTCAAGCAGAAATCCTTTGAATATTTCAAGTTAATAAGAAATGGAAATCACTCTAACAGGCAATCTGTCAAATTGCAGGAAACCAAAATGTCAATTAAAGCACTTAATCTTGGGCTCTTCTGGTGATGGGGCCCAATACCTATCTATAAATGATGGTGGCATTACAGAGTTCGCTTCCATTTAATACGTGATCACAGAGTCTAACCCTGAAGTGCCCTGACACCCCCCTCCCCAAACAGCATACATGGAAGGGTCTCAACATCACAGCTTCCAGTATTGTCACCCTCGGCCTGCAGGCACTCTATCTGACTTCATCCTGACAAAACACCTGGGTACAGGTTCCAGGGTAGCTTTTTCAAAACTAGGTCATGTCACTGCTTAGCTGAAGACCCACCACCCTTAGAATAGAATCCAAGTTCACCTCCAAGATTCACAAAGCCTGACATGATATGCCTGCTGCCCTGTCTTTGAGCCATCTCCCATTTTTGTACCACACTGGTCTTCCAGCCTTTCCTCAAACTCACTGAGTTCTTTCCTGCCTCAGGGTCTTTGTGGGTGCTGCTCCCTCTGCCCCCAGGTCATGAAGCCAACTCGTTGGAAACCAGGTCCGGACTCAAATACCAACTTCTCTGAGAGGCCTTCCCTGACCAGCCTATCTAATGTTGCATTCCCCGTTACCCCTTATCACTAGCTGTTATTTTGTCTACATTTATTCATTAGCATGTCTATTATCTGTCATAGGTGTACACATGAGAAAACAAACTCTAGAGTCAAAGCAGTTAATGAGGCTTAAATTGTATAAAGGACTTACTAGGTGCCAGGAACAGTTCTAAGCACTAGTTCTCACAACAACCAGATGAGGCAGGTAATAATAGTATTATCCTCATCTTACAAATGAGAACACTAAAGCACGTAAGAGGTTAAGTAATTTCCCCAACACACAGCTACTAGGTAGCAAAGATGGGATGCAAATCTGGAAGTGTGTGGCTCTAGAATCCAAGCTCCTAACCATCACATCCTACTGCTTCCCATCGGAGCAGGGACCTTCTCTGTTCTGATCACTGCTGAATCTCCCAGAGCTCAGTGCTTTGAAGAGATGCAGAGGAAGGGAGCTCCTCTTGGTGAGCCCCACCAATGTGCTCAGCTTCTTCACTGCAAGAGTAACCTGAAATCACAGAACATGAGTGACTCAGCTCTACATTACTTCGTTCACGGGACAATGATTTTAAGGACCCAGAAAGCATCATTTTCTTCATTCAAAGAGCCCAAATATCCATTTCACTGACTCACTCATTATTTTTTTTAATTCCAGAAAAAGCAGTCAAGTAAGACAGTTTTTTGTTGTTGTTGTTTGCCACGGCTATGCACAGAAAGCTCAAGATCTCTGGAACAATAAATAAAAACTGAACATTAAGCCCAGTCCAATTTTCTTACAAGTAATTTATCCAACAAGGTACAATCAGCCTACAAGCCCTTTCTGCTCCTCCTGCTTCCACCGCAGGCCCTACTATTTCTATCTTCGGGAGATCACATTCCCAGGGCAGGGAAGTAGCCTGTTGCTTAATCAAACACTGTCTAACAAAAACCTTCCTAGCGGTTGAGCTTGGTTTCCTTCAGGAGCAGTTGGCTGAAAGCTCACTGGGACACATGGTTTCAGCCATTCTTACTCTCTCAGGATAGTGCTATTTTTCTTCAAAGCAACATAGCCCAGCAACCCCAAGGAAACCTGAGTAACTTCTTTGGGGATGTGCTTGTAAAACTCATAGCTCTCTTCAGTTCAGGGAATTTTAATGGCACACCTCTCTTTCACAACAGCCTTAAAATATCCAGAGAAATAAGAGCAGAAATTTGACTCTTCTGCTCCTCATTTTGTCTTCAGAATGCAGGTTGGCTTAGGAACTACAAACTCTACCTCATCCCTCTAAAGAATAGCTACATTAATGAACTTGATGATACAGGATCCAAAGGGGTTCTTAATACCTGAATAGTTTACGCGTTAATAGGACATGCCAATTATTCCAATGTCTGCAGCTGAGCAGCTTGGATGGTTCAACACCAGGACATGAGAGCAATGATAGAGAATCAGTCTCCTTATAAACTGTGAGTTCAGCAATATTCCAGGATTCAACCCTACTCATGGTCCCAGAGAGTCATTTTGAAAGTATGTGCTGATGACTCAAAATTAAGTGGCCCTACAAAGTGGGTCAGTACAAACTGATAATCGTTCCTAGAAAAGCTGCCAAGCCCTTGGCCCTGGGCAGGACCATCCCTGAGCAACCACCAGGACGGGGATTAATCTGTGAAGAGTGAGGCAGGGGTATACCCATGTAAGACTGGATCCTGATTTCATTAAAAACTTGATATTTTGTCCATCATAAACTTTTCCCTAAATTCTGATTCTTTTAAATATTGCATTAAATATTGCATTAACCTTGCTTACTGGGGTTGTTGGTGCCCCTTAAATTCTGCGCCCCAGGCAAGTGTCTTCTTACCTGCCTTACCCTAGTCCCTGCCCTGACATCGCATCTCTTTGGGGTGACTGTTTACATCTTAAGCTTCATGTGCCAGTTGATTTGCTCATCTCTGCTGTGTCATTCAATTGAATCCTCATAACCACCTTATGAGGTAGGTATTATTACCATCTCCATTTTACTCAGGAGACTAAAGCATAAGACAGGTTGCATACAATGCCCAAGGTCACACACAAGTAACAGCAGAGACTCTAAGGGCTTCACCCCCAAAGTATTATAGTCAGAGTGGAATTTGTAGCTGTATTGGTCTTCCTTGAGAAGCTAAAACCTCTTCCTTAACTTCATTGCCTACGTTCACTTAAAGAAAGGGCATCCAATGAATACAACATAATACTCAAAGTAGGAACCCAAAAACAGCTTGAAAAAAGAAACAGCTTGTTGGACTCTCATAGGCTCAACACAGGTAATGTAACACTTATCCTTAAAAGAATATGTAAACAAACAAGCTTCTAAGGTTCCAATTGGCATTCAAACAGGATTAATGAGCCAAAGGAGAAAATGATCTCAGTTCCCCGATGGGAGACAGAACCAACTTGCTGAAATCTTGGTAAGGCATGCACACACTCAGGAAAAGAAATCAAGCACTTCAAAGGTGAAGGGACCAAGGATGTGTGCATGTGCACCTGGGAATATCAAAGCAGGAGCTAATTTTAGGATTGGCTGGCCTGTTGGTATCCTTTTACCTTAGTTACATACTTCTGCTAATAGAGCTCAGGGGTTGGCTGGCCCTGACTGAGATGCAAGTGACACATTCAGGTACCACACCCCAACTCATCTATGGATAAAATTACTATACGTTGTAAATGTATTTATAGAAACTCTTTCTTCAGTCGAACCTAGGGATCTCTGCAATTATTAACTCTTCTATCAAGATAAGGCAACCATTTCAAATTAATTTAATACAGGTGAAATCTAGACCACAACAAAAAAAAAAGCACTGCCATGTATCATGAATAGCACACAAGATGCATTTCATGTGCCAATTCCAATAAATTGAGAATAACTTTGCAAACGAATCTATAATACCTTTGGAGGAAAGGTGCCGTGATTGATCAGCTATATCTGCCATGGGCTTAGGGAGGCAATCACCAGTGATGTATGTACACCTAGCCTATTTGCTCACCTATCCTATACTCTTGTCCTTGAGGTGAGTATGCAAAAGCCAATGAAGGACAAGGAATCTATGACCTAGGTAGACGTCTTTACACATATCTGCAGCATTTAATACATTCTTCTTGACTAACGGTTCTAAATTAAGTCATGGAGCATGTTCAAAATTGGCACTATTGTAACTATTTGTTTCCCATTCTCATGGTTTTTCTACAGTACCACTACCCTTTTCACCTGAACTCAGAGATGCCAAATATTTGAGCCAAAATGGTTCTATCTGAACTTACTGTCTGAACTCACCGCCCTCAGTGGCAACAGCCTCCATTGTTCTGAGACAATATGACATTTCCTCCAAACAGGTAGTTTGTAAATAAACAATCGAATACAGGAAACGAAGTTTATTTTAGGTTCCCAAGTTCCAGGGGAGGAAAGACTAATAGTTTGTCAGTGTTATACGCACTTCAATAATCTTTGATTCCACTGAACTCTTTGGAATGTGATATCTACAGAAATTTTCAATGAGACTTAGGAAAGATACACATTTCCAACTTTTCACAATTGCTTATCGTGTGCATCTCCAACTAGGAGATGCCTGTACACCAATTGGTACCAACTAGCCATTGAAGATATCTCTGCTTATGATCGAAATGATCAGGCCACTAAATTGTCCATTGTGGTCATTTGGGTCATTCTTAGTTACAAGAGACTGAATCCATGAACAAGGTCTCAGCTTAAATACTATCTCCTGCGGGAAACCTTCCTTGGCCTGCCACCCCCATGCAGATGATGTAAAGAACAACCTATCATATGTTTCTGAAACACTCTGAACTCCATCCAATACTCAGCATGCTTCTAGTTACATGCTCAGGATAAGAGTAAGGCGATCTAATTCATCACAGAACTCAAGAAAGTCACAAAGCCTTTCGAAAGTCACACATGTCAATAAGTGAGGAAATACTGGGGTTGCCAAAAACTGGGATTGGAAGGGCAACTGCAGAAGACTGGACTCAGATTTAGAAAGCGTGAGGCCTCAGCCCCACTCTACCCCTAACCATGAAAAAGAATTTCAGCTCTCTGTCCTCAACTTGCTCCACCTGCAAAACAGAGGTGAGCACCCCCTCCTCTCCATGGCACAACATTAATCTGAGAATAAACAGGTTATTACATTTTGAAAAAACTATTGGGTTGTCGGAAAAGTCATGACGCATTTTTGCAAAGAAAAACATAGGAAAAAATAAGTCATGACTTTTCTGATAACCCAATATTTTTAAACTTTTTAAAAATGGGGTAGGGGGATATAAACATGCAAACTGGCCATCACAGCTTCATCAAGCACTTCTATCCAAGTGAACAGAACTTTTAAAAATAAATAAATAAATGTTACATTCAGGATCCATGAACGCAAAACCAGGTCTTTCTATTACCTACTAGATTTCCAGTCCCAAGCACACTGCCTTTTAAGAAGACACTCAATTACTATTTGATGAATGAAGGAGCAACTAAATGAAAGAATAAGGATGATAACAATAATAACAACAAAAAATAATAGTAATAACAACAAAAAATAATAGTAATAACAACATATTGAATATTTCCTGGGTACCAAGTACTACTCAAAGTACTTGATATGCGTGAACTCATTTAAAACTTCCACCACCTTATAAACTGTACCTACTATGGTACTTACTTTCTAGGGTTAGTACCATCACTATTCCCATTTTACGAATCCAGAAAACTGAGACAGAGAGAGGTTAAGTTACCAGGCAAAGTTACCCACGTAGGGAGTATGTGCTCCCAACTAACTTCTGTCCACTATAGGGGTGCTGAGTGACTGTAGGCATCAGGGAGTGTGTGAGCAATGAGAACTGGGGAAAACAGAGAAATGATTGATTTACAAGACTGGATACCAAACCTTTCAGTTTTATTTTTTTTAAACACAATATTTATCTAAAAAGAAAATGTGTTTAGAGAAAAGCATTCAAATTTGGAATCATGCTACCTAAATCTCGTTGTCTGTTCAAATTCTTTTAAGCCAAATTTTTAAAAGACAGAAAAGTCAGAGTTGCAATAGTTTTAAGGTCATTTCACAGAGGCCTTGGAGAACTGCAGTATGCTCTACGTTCTTTGGATAAAAAGACTTGTGTTTAATCCTCACAACTTCAAAGGGGAGCACAAGCAAACAATCGTCCGTATGTTAGTAACTACTGAAGCAGAAAGCAAGAGAAGAGAAAAAAATCATAAGTGCACATAATACAGAGAAGAGAAGTAAATATTTACATCAGAAAGAAAGCAACTTTTTCTTTATAAAATATTCTGGATTTTTCCTTTTCTCTATGAACCCCAATGCATTAAAATATCCATGTTCCTTGGGGTTAATTTTTTTTTTTTTTTAAATATGATAGAACTTGTACTCTTAGGGCCTGTCACGAAGTCTTCTAAGAGCTTGTAGCCCCGAGGGCTCTCAGTTACAAAGGCCTTCAACTTCAGATTTCTGGTATTGTCTCAGCCGAGATTAGTTATACAGTGACTCTAACCTACTGATTAGATTGAAATTACACAACAATCATTAGAACTTTTCACACAAGATCCATTACCAGACCACACATGGTCCAAGACATTGACAATTAATATTTTTTATGAAACCATTATCATCTGATAATGGCAGTCACTCCCCATGGCATATAATGTATACATTATAAGCACTAATTTATTATGCATAAATATTTAAAAATACATCATCATTTTCATAGCTGTATTTTGGCATTCCTTCCCTTTAAGAATGCACCACGGTCCCAGCAACCAGCAGCCGCCGCCGCCACCACCACAGCAGCCGCAGCCGCAGCCAGCCACGCAGCAGCCGCTGGCACCCCAGCCGCCACCCCAGCAGCCTGCTGCAGCCGCAGCCGCCGCCGCCACCTCAGTCCCAGCAGCCTCACCTCTCACCCCCACCCCAGCAGCAGCCGCCCCTGTCATAGTGCAGTATGAATAACAGTTACACTCCAGCACCCATGATCATGGAGATCCCAGAATCCGGAAGCACTGGGAACATCAGCATCTATGAGGGGATTCCAGGGGATTTCGGTGTCGGCAGCTACTCCCAGCCGTCAGCCACCTTCAGTTTAGCCAAGCTGCAGCAGCTGACTAACACCATTACGGACCCTCATGCCATGCCTTATAGCCATTCTCCTGCTGTGACTTCCTATGCAACCAGTGTTTCTTTGTCTAATACAGGACTGGTTCAGCTAGCTCCATCTCATCCATTAGCTGGGACCCCTCAAGCACAAGCCACCATGACACCGCCTCTGAACTTGGAGTCCACCACCATGAACCTCACGTCACCTCTGCTGCAGTGCAACATATCTGCTACCAACATTGGCATTCCTCACACTCAGAGGTTGCAAGGGCAAATGCCAGTCAAGGGGCATATTTCCATCCGCTCCAAATCGGCATCGCTGCCATCTGCGGCTGCTCACCAGCAGCAGTTGTATGGCCGCAGCCCGCCAGCGGTTGCCATGCAAGCTGGCCCTCATGCTTTGGCTGTTCAGCGTGGCATGAACATGGGGGTAATTTAATGCCAACCCCTGCCTATAACGTCAATTCCATGAATATGAACACCTTGAATGCCATGAACAGCTATCGAATGACACAGCCTATGATGAACAGCAGTTACCATAGTAACCCTGCCTACATGAACCAGACAGCACAGTATCCTATGCAGATGCAGATGGGGATGATGGGGAGCCAGGCCTACCCAGCAGCCGAGGCAGCCAAACCCTCATGGAAACATGATGTACACTGGCCCCTCCCATCATAGCTACATGAATACTGCTGGTGTGCCCAAGCAGTCACTCAATGGACCTTACATGAGAAAATGAGCAAGCTGAACTTTCAATTAAAAAACTTACATATTTATAAATAAAGGAACCTTTTATACTGACAAAAAAAAAAGAAAAGAATGCACCACAGAAATTTCCCAAGTGTCTCTTAAACTCTGCCCAGGCCTGAAGATGAACTGTCTCGCTTGTGAGGAGGAGAAAGTAACTCAGCAGGAACTTGCATTTTTTCTTGTAGCTACACCTTGCATATGCAGATGAGGAACAAGATGAGGAGCTTGCCTGAGTTAAGCCTAGAGGCAAGCAGAGAGTGAGACCAGCCTGAAACTCCAGGCTGGTGCCAGAGGAAGTGGCTATGGAAACCCTTTCCCTAAGTCAAGACCTCTTCCCAAAGCCACTAGGAAAGGAGCAGGTGCCCAGAAACTGGGCCAAGAGGTGCAGGCACTTGTCTTCAGATTAAATCCAGCTCCAGCCAAAACAGCATTGCAGGAAAAAAATGTCCCTTTATTTGCTAATCTAAATTACATAACTAAGGTCTCCACTCCGGCAAGGTCAGGAGGTGCTGGACTGCAGGGCTGTGCAAAGAGCTTGGGCTCTGGAGGCAGAGAGAGGCCCCCACTTACAAGACCTGGGGCAAGGGCTAAGCTATACCTAAAATACATGTATACTACCTTTGAGCACTTAGTACAGACAATATTTCACGAAACATGTACAACAAGTCTGTAAAGGGACTGTGATTATCCCAGATTTACAGATGGTCAAACTGAAGCTTACAGAGGCTAGTCAGTTTGCCCAATGTCAGTCAGATAACTAGCGGGGAAGCCAACATAACTTCAAGGTCACCTTCTTTGCGGCCCTATTTTACCAAACCCCCAAAGGCAAACTGTGGGCCCTACAGTTCACCTGCCTGCTAGAGCAACACCATTCAATAGCACACTCAGTGATGAGGAAATGTTTTATTCTTTTTTTTTTTTTTTTTAGCTGAGCCACCCTGCCACCTGTTGGAAGCTCAGTGGCAGCTCAGCTGGGGCTGGGCATCGAACTGCTGTTGCTCAGAGCTCAGCTCACACTCTTGAGCAAGCTCTTAACCAACTGAGCCACTCGGCCAGCCCTAGGAAGTGTTTTATAACCGAGTCGCCTGATACAGCAGCCACCCCCATCATGTGTGGCCACTGAGCTCTTAAATGTGGCTAATGTGACTATGGAACTAAATTTGTCATTTCATTTTAATTCATGGAATTGTAATTATTTAAACTTAAATACCATACACAAGGGTAGGGTGAGCTTTAGAACATATGAGTGGTCCACGACAGGTCTGGCACTGATAAGTGAGCCAGCACTCAGCAGCACTCAGGCCAGGGCTTGTCCCACAGCATCACACACCATGTACTAACTCTCTCCACCCTTCAGTTAGCCAGTCTGAACCTCAGCTATTAACTAGCAGTTCTGTGCTAAGTCACGAGGTTTTCTACCTTATCCTTTTACTCTTCATATACCCATGTACTGTATTAGCACAGGCCGTGCAAATGTGCCTCAAAAAGACTAAATGACTTGCCCATGTCACACAGCTAACAAGTGACAGAAGCCAGGACTCAAAACACTTCCCTTCTGACTCCCTTCCTTAAAGGTGAACCTTAACTGCCAATACCATTTACTTGTTTCCCAATCACCTCATCTTGTTATAAGGATGATATGAGATCATGGATCTGAAAATTCACGGAAGACATAAGACAGGTACAAGTTATTATCTGGACACATTTTTAAAAGTTTGAAAAAAAACAAAAACCTCCCAAATTTTCAGTTTTTCAGTAGGAACTTATGACATTCCAATCAAGTAAGAAACCTAAGTCAATAAGCAATGGAGATATTCGGGTATCTCTCCAAGTCACTCAAATCTACACTCGTCCCAGAATTCAAGATATCCGCTTATGTCTGTGAGATTCCATTTTTCTTTAGCCTATGGTTCCCCAAAGTGAGAGTGGCCATCTATTTTCGTGCTGATGGTAAAATCAGGCCTAATCGTGTTCTTGACAATGGCAGCAACTGACGTAGTAGAGGAGGACCCAGACAGCACCACTAAACCCAGTGGGAGATGCGGAGGGCAGATGGCTCTCTTCATCCGCATCACTCCATCTGAGCCATTGTCTGCTGCAAAGCAAGATTTCTACCAAAAATGTGCAAACGCACAACCTCCAAGGACTCCACCCCAAGTGAGGGCAAATCCAGGGTTCACCCACACTGGCCAAAACAAAATAAACACGTGAAAGGGAATCTAACCTCTAGATACCACAATCAAACCAGCCTGTGATTTTTGTTTTAGCTGTAATTAGCAGCTGCTGTTCAGTTCAAGCCTTAAGATGACCCCAGAGGTCCCACTCTGAGGACTATGAGCAGTCGTCCAAGAGCGAAAATATGAGGTAGGTTCTATAATTATAATTAGCAAGAAGTCATTTTTTTTAAATCATCACCACTAATGGAAATACATTCTCCTCAAATTCTTCCTATTTTTTATCTTCCTCCAGACTTTTTAACTAACAATAGGTATATGCCATGATCCCCTTAAGAAAGTTGACAGAGAATTTTAAAAGTACATTTTCTCACTTGACCCTTACTCAATCCTGTGAAATATGCATGGCAGAGATTAAGATTAGTCTCTGCATTTGACAGCGGATTGAACTGAGGTTCAAAAAGATGTAATCAGTTGCCTGCAACCCTCAAGTTCATAAGTGGCAGAACTGAGCCTAGAACCCAAGTCTGCTCACTCTCACTCCAAAGCTGTATCACAAAATTACACATTTAAAATGTCCCGTATGCTGTCACTGTTCAGAGCGTCATAATTATTTCTGTATAACTAGTAAGTCTTGAAAATGGCAGCTTTAAGGGGATTAATATAGAAAGAATATAAAACATAAATTAAAACAGGTAGAAACTGAAGATAGTAGGAATATTTGCCCATATTCTAGACTTAGTGTTTTTTAATTTGGGCTGCACATTAGACTCACCCGAGAAACATTTTAGAAAAACTCCCTATACCTGTATCCCTTTCCCAGAAATTCTGACCTAACTGGTAAAGTTTGGGACACTGGGTTATTTTAAAGTGTCTTCTCCCATGAATCTAATATAATGCTTCAGCTGAGAACCAATGCTATAAGTCAAAGGTTGCTACCAACTGTACATGAGCAGGGAATGGTATGTGAAACGGTTTTGTGATACCAGGTACAATTTTTTTTTTTAATGTTAACAATTGTGTGTTCATTTTAATGAATATCTGGAAAAACTGATGATTTTACATATTTTTTCACACTACATCTTAAAAAGCTTTCGGTGGAAAGAAAAATTTAAGTAAAAAATAGTGCAGGTGGTACACAGATATGAAGACTTTATGAAGGTCGTCCAATAACGACCAAAGTCTACACATCTAATGATGAAAGCTGCAGGGGTCTTCAGAGGGGAGTGGAAAGAAAGAAGTAGACACAGCAGGAAGAACTGGCAGGATTCGCACAGTGACCTGAGGCAGAGAAAAGGAAGAAAGAGTTAGCGAGAGTCAACCGTGACAAAGTGGAGGAGAGTGAAAGCAAGTTCTGCATCTTGCCCCAAGTACTATCAATACCTGGAGGTGGGCAATAAGCATTCCACCATGGGCAAAAATGGAAAAGTTCAAGATTAAGGAGGGTACTGATGGAAGACCAACATCAAAACCAACTGCTCAGGCTTATTCCCATTAGAGCAGGGGTCGGCAAACTCTGGCTCGTGAGCCACATGAAGCTCTTCGGGTACATTCCATCTCAAAAGTTTGCCAACCCCTGCCTTAGAAAGATCTATAGGTCCTCGCTGAGCCGCCAACAGGTGGCAGGATGGCTCAGCTAAAAATAAAAAATAAAAAATAAAAAAATAAAGATCTATAGGTCCCTTAAAAGTGGTGCCACCAACCATGGCTGCCTGTGAAAGAATGGTCCTGTGGTAAGAGAGACACTCTCCTTATTTAGTAGAAGCTTCTAAACCCATAGGAGCATAGTTGTCAGGCCATTCTTGGGTATGTATTTCACGTTTCATTCTTCAAATCCAGTTCCTACCAGGATGCCATGTTCCTTTGAGCCAGTTTGCCGTCTAACACAGGGTCACTGATAAACATGAACTCAGTATTCTGTAACTCTCCTGAAGTGCATGTGTTATAAACTGGACAACTTGCTCAGAGATGGCTCTAGACAGAAAATTCCAACTACGAAAAGTTATTTACCTTCAGTCATATTTGCCAGTGTACAGAAGAAGACTCTAGAGGGTATACACATGGACACAACACCAAATTACCTTCTGAGACAATCATTTCCTTTCTGATTCTCTTTCAACACTTCAGATTTGGGATCTCAGAAGGTCACCATGTGGAACTCTACAGGGGCATTTCCACCTAACACTGGTTCATTGCACTCTCTAATGAAGGGACAGTGGGATTCAGGTTCAGAAGCTGGTATTTATGTGTGTGTTACATTCATGGCAAAGGATACAGCTTTCCACCTGTGAGTATAAAGTTTGCTCTTAAAATACATTTAATTTTTTTAAGTGAATCAGGTATAGAAAAACAGGTCAGTAGTACAGTAATAACATACGGATGTGGCAAAAATCGTGAAGGAGGTTTCCAAGTGACTCACATTTGAGAACTTTGCTTCAGATCCCATGTTTTAATGTTCTTCCCCAATGGCATTATAAAAATGTTTCTCTCCAGCATCGGTGTATTTATGGAAAGTAGGTGTTGGAAATGCAGAACTCGACATCACTTCTTCTTGTTCCCAGGAAACTGAAGAAAGAGCTTGGATGAGCTAATCCTAGCAGACTCTCTTCTGGCCTGCTTCTGAGGCAATGGAATCCAAATATTTACCAACGACTACATTTTAGACTTTGCTCTGACCGACCAAATATGAGTTTGGGAGTAGACTCATTTCTTGCTTAGATTCTTCCCTAAACTGCATGTTGCTTTCAGTTTAAAACAATAAATGCCAATGAGAAAGACGTGTACAGGATGATGGCATGGAAGGGGTTCGGTGCCATACAATGTGTGGTGTGATCATCGGCAAGCTAACCTCATTGAACCTCCATGTCCTCACAAAGCTGTAAAAGGATTAAATCAAATAATGCATGGAGGGTGCCTCATATACAAACTGACGTGTAACAGGCACTTCATAAATGTCAGCTCTCTCTCCCTTTCTTGAATAACACAGCCAGTTGGGCAGTTAAGGAAACACTACCTCACCAGTGTCCTGACGGAGACATTCATTCCATAAATAATTTAGCGCAAGTATTTGCTCTCCTTCCCCAGGCCCTTGAGTACTACTATCCTTCATTATCTGTAATGAAATAACACTGACTGAGTGTAGCTTGTACAGAAGAAAACCGGAGCCAAAAATAGTGAATAGCTTTGTGATTACAGTTCATCGTGCAGTGGTAGTTATGTCTCGCTGCCTAACAGTAACACTTTTTCTTTACCAGTCATCCTTTGCTTCAATATCAGGGCCATCTAACCCAAACTCCCCAATAACCCTAAGAGGCACAGTTTTTATGTGTCAAGACCTCCCTGGGGATCATGTTAAAATGCAGATTCTCAGCTAACAGGTCTAGGAAGAAAACTGAGAGTCTATATTTAATAAGCTCTCAGATGCGGAAGCTGCTGGTCAGTCCACATACCACATTTTAAACAGCAAAATCCTAAACAACATCACACCTTCCATATCCAGCAAGGAGAACAACAAAAGGAAGGACACAGTCCTTATCCAGTTTTCACAAATTCCCTTCTTTTTCCAAGAGTCTGGTCATCATTTCAGCTTTATTTCCAGATGTTCTGGGAGGGAAATGAAACGTCTAGGAGAACATCACATTTCATGGAGAACGACGGCAACAGGCCATATGGAGTTGGTTATAATGACACATTACTAATTTGCTTACTTCACACAATTTTACCAGCAACCCGTGTGATGGCAGCATTCCCACTGACACTAGAAACTGCCAGCTCTGCCCGTCATTCCACAGGGTGCAGTCCCACATGGGCAGAACAACAGCCCACGCAGTAGAAGCTGGCGAGTTGCTGCAGGAACCCACAAGCAAGCAGAAGAACCAACAAGCCCTTCTGAACACCTACTGACCAAGAATAACCTACATCCAAATAGACCTTGCACATTATCATTCATCCAACAAACGCTCCTGGAGCACTAACTATGTGCCAAGGCCTCTTCCAGCCTCCACGGCCTGAACCCCAACACTTGTTCACCACTGTAGCCTTTATACCCTCATTTTTTTAAATCCGTTTGAACAAAATATGATCACAACAAATCTATTAAGTTAGGCTGTTCAAATTTTATGTCATCAGACCCTATGCTACATCATCTTACATAACTCCATGAGGTAAACAGTGTCTTACAATTAAGAGATCCCTCTCCTCTCCTCTCCTCCCCTCCCCTGCCCTCCCCTTCCCTCCCCTCCCCTCCCCTCTCCTCTCATCTCTCTCTCTCTCTCTCTCTCTCTCTCTCTCACACACACACACACACACACACACACACACGCACACACACACCTCTTGAGGTCATTAAGTAAAATTCTCCCATGTAACCTTAGTAAAAGCCAACAAAATCCCGCCTGGTTGTAAGATTCATGCACTTTATCGCTAGTCCGTGCTCCCTCCTCAGCGGGGAAAGCAATTCCCAGCCTGTCCTCAAGAGGTTTATCATCTCCTAGAAAAGAGAACAACCTACATCTGGGAGGCAGGTTCACAAACGTAAAATAGTAAATGCTAAACCAAAGTGAATGCTTCAAACACAGATGTTCTAGAACTCAGCTCCAGTGAAAAGCCCACTGCCCTTTTCAAAACACGTTTAACTTAGAAAAATGTATCAAATATCTTTCTTCCTACCTATACACTAAGCTATCAGGTGGAGAGACCATCCCAGTGATGGGCCCACACTTGGTGCTGACTAAACCTCTCCTGCATGCACTTCTTTTAATTATCTTCTTTATACCAAACTATCCAGAACTTAGTGGCTTAGAACAAACAACCACCATTTCATTATTCTTTTCAATTCTGTCAATTTGGAATTTGGACAGTGAACAGCAGAGTGTTGTATCTTGGTTCCCTGTGGTATCTGCTGGGACTGGAGCACCCAAGATGCTTTCTACACTCACAAGTCTGGTGTCCCAGCTAGAATGCCTTAAACAGCAGAGGCTGTTTAGAAATGTTTACAAAGGGTTACAACTGTGTACCAGTGGTCAGGTGCTAAGTGTGAAGGGCATGGATTTGGACTGGAAGTTCCTTCACTGACCCGCTGTCATCCCCCCTTATTCACAGTTTCAGTTACTCATGGCCAAATGTGATCCAAAACCATTAAATGGAAAAGTCCAGAAATAATCAATTCATACATTTTAAATTGCATGCCTTTCTGAGCATCACACTTCATCTCATCACATAAACATTGTATCATCTCACATCACAAGAAAAGTAAGTACAGTACAATAAGATATTTTGAGAGAGACCACATTCATAGAACTTCTATTACAGTATATTTTTATCAGGGTTCTCTTATTCTTAGTTATTGTTATTAATCTCTGACTGTGCCTAACTCATAAACTAAACTTTAAAATAGGTATGTATATGTATAGAGTTCCATATCATCTGCAGGTTCAGGCATCCCCTGGGCTTCTTACCACATATCTCCACAGATAAGGGGGGACCACTGTATAAGCTTCTTGGGGGCAAGTACATTGTCTTATTCCCCACTGATCTCCAGTGTTTACACACTGCAGGCTCTAGACAAACACAAAAGCAACCATGACCCTCTGATGAGTCACTCAGCTTTGGCTTCTCCCTGGTGCAGACAGACAACAAGAAATGGATTTCCATAAAGGCACTGAGATAACCATCAACAAAAGTAACAAATGCAATATGGTCTCAGGATGCATTTGCTACCCAACAGTGCCTGTCCAGGGGAGTTCAGCAATAACTAATAATTATGAGTCAGTTGATGAGTGGCTAGAGCTGTCCCAACACAGCGGAGCCAAGAAATAATAAAAAACAAACAGATTTGGTACCACTGAAAGCTCAAGTTAATTAGAAATTTAAAATATTTTTTGAACAGTATAGCTGATAGAAACAAGAGGACACATTCTTTTCACCCATTTTCCCTTTAAGGATTTATCGCTCCCTTAAGGATTTTTTTTGGAGATAGGGGTCAGATCCAAAATGTATCACCAGGCCCCAAACAATTAATTCAAATCCTACCCCAGCTATAGTCAAGGGAGGGGGGAAAATAAAGGAACCAGCAAACACATTCCTAAACCAGCAAATTTAACAACCTCCCATAATCTCTTCCCACTGAGAGTGCACTGTTCTGCTGGGCCCTTCTACTCCCATTTGTAATTATTCAGCTGCGATGGCTTCCACAGTACTCAATGTCACCTAAGTCCATGCTCTGGGAATCCTGGGAACAGATTCTTTCTGACAAAAGTTCGTATACCGATTCAAAAGGCTTTTCTCTGTCTAAAAAAAATAATAATAATAACCACAGTGCTAAGACTTTGTACCCCAGAGTGTACAGGGGTGGCTTGGAATCTGGGGACCTGCCACTCATTAGCTAGGCAACCTTGAGTGACTACTGAACTTCCCTGAGTCTCAGCTTCCTCACCTATTATATGGGAATAATAACAGAACCCATAGGGTGGTTTAAAGGATAAAAAAACAACATGATATCATGTCTGTCGTGTGCTTTTGTCGAGGACATGGCACCCAATAAGCTCTCAATAATTGCTAGCTACCATTATAGCATGTCTTTTTATACTGCACCTAACCCTAAATTAACAGTAAGACAACTTTTTTGTAAGTCTCATAATTCCGCTCCATTCAAATCTAACTGAATTTAAAATACACACCGAAAACTAAAAAAGAGATATAGGCACAGCTGCCAAATGGCAAGTAAAAAGCCGTAATTTTCCAGAGTTGGAATATATTTAGTGATAACTATAAATGAAAAACTAAGGAGAAAAACATCTCCAACTTAAAGTTACCCTCCCAGTCTGACAGTCTGAAAACCAAAAATGAAGTTAGACTTCCTCCAGCTTTGCTCCTTTCCACTCCCATCTGTTAAGGTTGGGTGGAGAACTCCCACATTTCCTGTTCTGAGCCGGGAGCGTTCTGCCAGGTAAAGCAAGAGACACTGCAGCCTGCACTGAGCAGCTGGGACAGTCGAAAGGCTGAGGACTCAGGCAGCTTTCTCCTGTTCTTTCTGGGTTATTTCCAATGGTATCAGCACCTTGAATAAGGAGAGAGCCCCATCCAGCCATAGTAAAAAGTTCCAATGCCCAGCATGTCTACATCTGCATAAGCAATGGCGACATCTCCAATACATACCTTGTTAGGGGTTCTACTCCCAATTTCTCACAGCTGAAAGCTACTAGCCTGCTGGCTCCTCAATTTGCTTAGAAGAGGCAAAAATTTAATTGGGGCATACATGTGTTTCCTTAAGTTTCCTTCTGCAGATTATGTTACCTCCAGCATATACACTACCTAGACAACAGCGTCTCATCTAGAGAGCACTCAAAAATGTGTATGTACACACACCTCCACCTTCATGGACTTCACACTTACACTAACCAACGTGTGTAAAAATTTTATACACGATCCAAACCACCACAACCTCCACCAACTTATCCACAGACCAAAATTCAGATTTGCCCAAATTATAAAACTATAGTACCATCACACTAGCAAGGAAAAGAGTATCACCCTAAAGAACTCAATAAAAATGACAAAATATGATACACATGACTACATTTCATCCAGTCACATTCTACCACATCACCCTGCCGGTTATCTGAAACTACCTTGTTTGACTAATGTGGTTTTACTAATGTGCCACCCTCCAAACTAAGAATGTAAGATCTAGAGGAAGAACTATCAGTCTTGTTCAACACTGTAACTCCAGGCTCACCATAAACAGCAAATTATAGTTGTGGTGGGTTAGACTATTTTATGGCAAATATTCTCTCCCTCCTCCTCCTCCAACCTCTGGGGAAGGAATATACCTCACTGATGTGCTCTGGACATATACTGAAACAGCAGTGTCATGCATTTCCAAGGCCAGGCTTCCCTGTCTACACCTATTTCTGCTTGCCCCTCCAGAAGCTTTGATTTTTGCCATGAGAAGGACCTGCCCCAGATGCTACTGCCCAGTCACCCTGGGCCCCAGAAAGAGACCCATAGAACAGAGCACCCCAGGCAATTTGTAGACAGACCTGCAAGTATGAAAATAAACACTTAATGCTCAACACCACAAAGTTCCAGATGATTTGTTACAAAGCATTCTATGCCAATAGATGAAAGATACAGAAGGCTCTCAATAAATATGTTTCACAAATAAAACAAATTCATTTGTTATTAACAAATTAACAAATGAATTAACAGTGACAAAATTTTCACTATACTCAGTACTTCCAAAATCCATTCATTGTGACAATTCTACAACAGATCAAGTTTTGAAGCCTGGTTTTTGCTTTTGAAAATGTAATAAAGAATACATATTCAGAAATTAAGACTTAAGAGACCAAGACGGATTTGTTAGGACTTCCTTATTTAACTGGAGACAAAGGATAATGACCCCTTCTTCCATTTGTAGATTATACGCAAACCATTGATGGAGGGTGTTTTACCCCTTCTTTCCTAAAATGCTAGTGAAAGCTTTAAGCTCATAAGATACCAATTTTTATAGAGTAGTACTCCTTTCATCTAGTGCAAAAAGCCTGGATGCTCATAAAATTGAGGCTATAAACTTTTAAAGCACAGAGCTTCGGAGAGTTACTGTTGTGTTTCCATTCCTTGAAACATTTAACGGAAGTAGCTCCATAGTTCACTCATATATTGTATTTATAATTACTGCGTTTCTTAGCAGAGAATGGAATCACATCTAAATGCGGGTAAAACCAAGTTACATTTCATAAATACCTTTTCATTCTGACCCTTTATTAGTCAAGAGAGTGGCTATAAAGAATCCCTTTTTAATGAAATTACAACTTGAGGGGAGCAGGCTGGGGCACAGACAGACAGACGGGATAGGACCAGCATATCTGAGACCACTATGTTTGCCATCAATGGAACTGATATGCTTAATTTGAATGTGCCAAGCATATGAAGTATCAAAATTTCATATGGGTGGATGGTTATAATGCCTCCCCCTTCCAAGTGTGAAAAATATGGAGGAAGCACCTGACAGAGTACTCAGAGCCTTGTGGTAGCTATATGGTAAAATATTCAGGGACTAAAACACGTCTATTTTAATATATATTTTAATGATGTAAAATTCAGATTAATTCAAAATGCTTTCCAGGCCACTTTGGAAAGGCCATTTTTTTCCTATGGACAGCTCAAATTACTTTTGATACTTATAGTAAAGTTGGCTGATGCTCTTCTCTATTGTCAAGTTTTTAAGTCCCCTTTTAAGGCATGATGAGATATGCCAGCAGTCCACAATCTTTTTGCCATCAGGAACTGATTGCATCATGTTTCACAAATACATCCCAGTAGGGAGAAGTCCATGCTCCCCCCACTGCACTTATGGACTAATGAGTAACTTATCTGTCCCCAAGATAGCCATTGTAACCAGCAGGGCTGAGATCATTCCATCTAAAAGGAAAGACACTTGACATTTTAGCTAACCTAGGTAACCATATCTTTAGAAAATGTCCAGTGGTTTTTGTTCTCCTTTAGTCATGAAAATAGCTTGTGACTCCTTCCCCAAAAGCCTTTTAAGCATTCCAAAACAAGTCTGGAAACCAGGTTGGGAGGTAATGTTCAGTTTTAACCCCTATTTCTCCTTCTCTTCCTTCCTACCCTGATTAAATGTTCCTACTGAAATAAAAGTAGATTTAAAAAATTAAAAAAAAAACCTAAGATGACTAAGGCAAACGTATCCCCAATACACACACTCTATGCTTCTAAATAATGGTACATGATGGGTCTTGTGGGGAATGAAACCTAAGACCGTCCAAAGACACCAAGCTAGATGGAAGGTGTTCCAAACTGGAGTTTTTCAATTAGAAAGCAGTGGGGCTGTGAGCCTGGCTTACCCCCCACCCAGGCCTCCCCTGCTGGGGGAGGGCTCAGCGCAAGGGGCTCGGTCTGCAGTGGGCACTTCATACACTGTCTGATGGGCTAAACCTCGCACATCAGACTTTTATAGAATCACAGCACCTGTTTATCCTCTCCGTCTACCAGCCTCAATGAGAATCCACTACATGCCAAGCCCTGTCTTATAAAAGGCTCAACATCCGTTATTCCATTTAATCATCCCAGTGATCAGGTGAGCAAGAAGGAAACCGAGGCTCCCAGAGTTGCAGTCAGCATGTGTAAGACACAATGAAGATGCCTTGTCCTGGAGCTAGAGATGCAGAAACTTACCTAATCAGTGCCTTAAAGGTTGCTCCTACCTGCCCTTCAGATTGTGCTTCCTGTCCAGTTTATAATAATAATGTGTGAGCCTAATAAAATTTGATATATAAAACAAAAAGCTACCTACGTGATGACTGTCAAGGTCCAAACCGTCCCCCAGCCTCTGTACTAGTTCCCAACAAGAAGCACAGGCATGATAAACACCTTCCTGCCCAAGTTCTGCACATCCCAGGGTGCTCAGACCCTCGGAGGCCACCTGACACAGCTTGCCACCTCTATTTCCTAGAGTGAGTCTCATAAAGAAACACCAATGGCCAACAGAGAAATGTCTTGCCTGTAAAGGGACTCGTATTACTTCTTCTTTGACAAAACATTAACTTCAATAATTAACTTAGAAAGAAAACATTTGTAATAAGTATTTTCCAAAAAAAAGGCCAAATTCGTAGAAGAAAAAATTTGTCTGGATGGGAGAGGTGACATCTCACTAAGTTCAATAAAGAATCCCCTAAACTACAATTTTAATCACTTGACATCTTGTTTCCTTCTGATGCAAATATACAGAAGACCTACAACTCCAATTTTATTTGTAAGGACACAGGTCTTAAGCAAGAATTAGAGTCCATTTTTAAGACATTTGTAAGGGGGAAAGACCTGTGTCCTCTCCAGAATACTGGGTGCTGCCACTCGCCTGTCCCAATATAGACTGTTTTTTAAAAGCGGTGCTTCCAATCTACCACACCTCAAAGCTGGCCTCTCTGATACTTACATGGCATGGGAAAGGGCATCTGCCCAGGTAGTAAATTATATCTAATAAGTGACACTAACAGAATTAGTGCAAGGCTGGAATTAGCAATAACCCACACACACACACACACACGCGCGCGCACACACACGCACAGAGGCAACATTAAATCTTTATTCATATATCACGCAAAACTTCCACCTGAACTACTTTGACCTATCCACCATGAACACATGAAAGGAGAAGAAACAAGAACGGTGATATCGGCACAGCTGTGATGATGCACCGGATGATGATGCAAAGCCCTTTTGCCCTTGAACTGCAGTATCACAGGAGGGCCATGAACTCTAATCCAAACTCTTACTTCCCTCCATTACCTCTCCTTTCTCACCAGCTATTCGCATTGTGCACAAAGGCAAGGACACATTACAACAATGGCAATCTAGCCACAGTGAATGGAAAGTACAGATTTGCCTGGTTCATCCTAAACTTAAAATGGGGGAGGCATGAGAGGAAACTATTACATTACAAAAAAGGGGACAATCTATTGTCATGTTATGTTTCTATCATTCACTGACAGATACATTTTTGTTACTGTATTTACTTATTTATGTACCAGGAAAGAAAGGATTGTACTAGATCCCAGGGCCTCTCCTGTGAATGCGAAGAGCCTTTACTGCCACAAAGCCCGGCTTCAGGCCACTCCTTCCTGAAGGGCAGTGCTGTGTTCCAGAAGTGCTGGCCTGAGGGCCAGGAAGCCAGAACCCCAGGCTTGGCTCTGTCACAGCCTTGCTGTGTGACCACAAACAACTCACTCCTTTCTGGGCATGGGTTTTTGTAAGATAAAGGTAACATGAGGTGACTGCTAAGACTCTTTACCAGAAAATATTCGACCAAATATTCATCAAATCTGGTTTAGAAAATTCATCATGGGTAGGAAGCTATGAAGGAAGATAGTAGCTCAAAATCAGGAACACAGCAGGTCCTGTGGATGTCAGGAAAGCAAACGCTTTCTGTTTTTCAGGCTAACCTGATAACTACTTGGAGCAAATTCCCACTTTTTTGTTTGTTTTTAACAATAGAACAGTACCAAGAGAAGGTGAGTACATCACCATAATCTATCCCTTCCCTCTTTTTAAGCTGACAATGACACTTCCTTTACACCTGGGACACAAGCAAAAACAATTCATAAAGCCATGCTTCATGCTCCCAGAAAAAGCAAATGTGTGTGTACATGAGTGGGGGAAATCGTAGTCAGATTTCGTTTGAAGGGAATGCCTTTTTCCATTCTTATTCATTTTCATTTTCATATTCTCTCTCTCTCTCTCTCTCTCTCTCTCTCTCTCACATGTTTTTCAGCTCAGGAATTCAGAGGGTGTGCTGTGGAAATGGCTGGACTCTACAATGTCTAGGGCCTCGGCTGGGGGTGACTTAACATCTGGGAGCTGAAATACCTGGAGGCATCTTTACTCACATGTCTGGAGGCTGACACTGGCTTTCAGCTGGAATACCTACACATGGCCTCTACATGTGGTGTCTGTGTGGGCTCCTTTGGGCTTCTAGTATGGTGGCTGGGTTCCAAGAGGAAGTACCCCAGAGCACAACTCAGAGGCACATAGCACTTTTATGGTTTTGCCTCAAAAGTTATATAGTGTGACTGACTTCTGTCATGCCCTGTTGGGTGAGATGATCACAAAGGTCTGCCCAAGTTCAAGAGGAGGAATAACAGATGGCCCCTTCCCTGTCTATGGGGAGGACAGTTAAGGTCATGTTTTAAAATGAGCATATGGGATAATAGAGAGTTTTGCAGCCATCTTTTAAAAATGCAATCTGCCATGCTGAACCACCACTGGCAGAAGAGTCCCACAAACAAGACAAGTACAAAAATCTGGGTCTCAGGCATCTCTGACTACTGTAAATTTAAAGCAAATACTTTGATAGGCAAAAGATCACAGCTGAGAGCTATAGGAATGGGATTTTAGTCACAGAAGCCCAAAACGTTGCCACTGAAGCCATGATTACAAACACTAGTCCTGGTAACAATTAGAAGGGCCCTCAACATATATACCTTTGCTATTTTATTATAGCTTGGTTCCTTCTGTATCCCATTGACATTTGATTTAAATGTACAAGAGTATTAAAACATCTGCTGAATTATAATTCCAAAGTTCAGATGACATTGAGATGAAATCTATGAAACTACGAATTCATCATGTTAAATAGATTTTTTATTTTTAATGGAATACAGGCAGCAGCTGTTTGTAAAGCAGCCCCATATGCAAAGCCATGGATTAGGTTTAATTCGCAGCTGATCTTTAGACATGTTGCAAGGGAGAACTCAGTCTTCAATAATGCAGCATCTCCCAGCAGTCCTGCCCTTGGTGACAGCAGGGGAGGGGTAGGGTGGGGTGGCAGAGGAGAGAGTCCACAATGAGCATCCCATACTTTGATTTTTAGCATCTTTTTTTCCCTTTCTTAAAATAAACCATGTTGCAACCTCATCTTCTATTTTAAGGACATACCAGGCCCATCATTTAGGTTTCTAGTTCTATCACCAACCAGGGTCCCCATCACTCTCAGATATTAAGCTAATACCCTGATTTTGTAAGTCACCATTCCCTCACCCTAGCTGATCAAGGATCAGTATTCACAGGCCCTTTGCCTCTCCCCACCTCGTCTTTGGTACCAAGCACTCAGCACTAACCCCTTCCTGAAATCTCCTACTCACTATGCATACTGAGGCAGTCCGGTGTGTGTGTGAATGGAGGAGGGGAAAACAAAGGGAGATAAGAAAATAGGGCTGGCCAAGTGGCTCAGTTGGTTAAGAGCTAGCTCAAGAGTGCGAACTGTGAGCATCAGGGTCGCCAGTTCGAGTCCCTCAGTGGCAATCAGTTCAATCAGTGGCAGTTCCAGCTGAGCTGCCACTGAGCTGCCAACGGGTGGCAGGGTGGCACAGTTTAAAAAAAAAAAAAAAAAGGAAATAACAGCTGGAGGATAAAGTAAAAGAGACAAAGAGGAAGGGTAGCATGGTTTCAGGGAGACATCTGGAGAGAAAATGAACATACAGTTAGGAGATCTTCAAGGCATTAACCAGCTACCAAGAATTAGACAGGAGACAAACAGGCATAGAAGGAAAATACTGCAGTAGGGAATCCTAAGGTCCTCGAAAGGCACTTCCAGAGACAGAAGACTGGAATCGCTATTGGCTCCTGGACTCTATTTCTTGGTGATTGTTGTTGTTGTTGTTGTTGTTGTTGTTGTTGTTGTTTTCTTCAGCAAAAAGGATTTATTCAGGAAAAAGAAAGGACCACAACCCAGTGTGTGCAATCACAGAGCACCCCTTGCAAGCCCTGGACTCCATTTCTCTGAATCAGACATTGCTCCAAGAGTCAGTCACTCAGGGTCCCTCAATTTCCTTGGGTTCCACACAGCTGATAAAAATGAGGCTCAGAGAAGTCAGTAACTGGTAAAGTGACAACTCAATTCTGTCTGTCACTGAAGTTAGTGACTTACCATTATGTCACACTGCCCAGTAAACAGAAACCTATATATTCATTTAGCCCATCTCATCAATTGATCATGAGAATTAGCAGTTCACCAGGCCAGAACTGGGAACCAATATCAAAGTATGTGTGTTGCTACTATACAAATACCATCAGCAAATGAGAATTAACTCACAAGAGGCTGAAAAAATTATTACTGCAAGTGGTGGATAAAAGGAATTCTCACTTTCTAAAAAAGAAAATTGCAAGGATTTTATTTGAAGTTTTAAAGTCTTAAAAACTTCACATAAAGTCCAAAAAGTAATTTTTAACTTGCAACACAAATATATAAACATATATAGTGTTTATATATAGCTACATATACTTGTACGTATATGAGTATATATGTGTGCATATGTATATGTATGTGTGTGCCTAAGTCAAATTAGAATGATTTATTTTCAGCAAATGCCAAACCCTAGGCAAACTGATATCAATCTTTTTTATGTGTTTAAACTCTAACCATCCTATGATACGAGGACTTAAGGAAGTTTCTAATGATGTCACATATTATGCTGTTTTATGAGCATGACATACTAACATCTGAGCACACAAAGACACAAATATTATTGGAGAATGAGAGTATTGGTTTTTAAATTTTCTTTTCATTTGTTTTTTTGCTCAGCAGTCTTAGATTTAGAGCCTGACCTTAAAGTAAACTGGATTCAAGGACACTCAGGGCACAGTGCAAAGGCCAAGTCCCACAAAGCCACAAGGGGGGAGGCAGTGAGCCCTGCCCAGGTAGAACTTTATCAGTTCTATCTGATTATCACTTTAGCCCCAGGTCACAGTGGCATTTCCTTCTTCCCAATGCTTCACTGTCTCTTTCCCTATATTATTACCAAACAATAATCAAGTGCAAATAAGAGAATTAGGAAAAAAGAAGCAGAAAAACTGAGCCATATACTCAGAACCTAATTGGTGCCTGAGAAATCTGGCGTTGCCTCCAAACCCTGGCACAGCATGTCACCAACACAGTCCAGCCCCAACAGGCAGGAGGTGAGACAAAACTCAACTCAACTGCACAAATGAGCAGGGATAAGAGCAACCATGCAAAGGGCTGAGGAGTAATTCCTTCATTGCCTCCTAAGGGGCTGTTGTCAGTAGGGTCTGTTGTGTTGTTTCAGAGGAAACATTTCAGGATAATTTATCAAAGGTGCTGGAGCAGTAATAAGGATGAGTTTGATATAAAAGAAAAAATACACTGCAGACAAGAAGGAAAACAGAGAAGAGGGAATGTGACAAGCCACTGTGTAGCAGTAGTAACCATTTCCATGTATTTGCTACACTTTCCTCAGAGCAGGAGGGAAAAAGTACAAGACAGGGAAAGGACAGGATGCACTCCAGCCACGCTGCTCTCTGGATCTGATTTGGATCCACAGACTCTTAACTATTCATAGTGTGGTCCCAGGACCCACTCAGCCTCACCTGGGAGCTTGTTAGAGCTACTAGGTGTTCAATAAAACATGTATTAACTTCAAACAGCACTGTAGTTCTTAACCTGTGTTCATGAGCATAGTAACCCTGGAAGCTAAAATAAAGCTATTGAAAAAAGGATAATCGTTGGCAGGTTACAATGCTAAGCCCTCACCTCACATTATTATTTCACTGAGTTGTCACAATAACTCTATGAAGTGGGTGCTGCTATTAACCGCAATTAACAACAAAGCACAAAGAGGGTAGGTGGCTTGCTCAGGTATTACGTGTGATTCTAGGCTCCAAGCAGGCTTCATGAGCCCTCAGGCCTCCCAATGGGCACAACCTATGCAGCAAGTGGGCAGTTCACAGAGGGCTCTCCTTGAATCATGGGAATACCACGCTGATATTCACCGAGGCCCTACGAGGCTGGGCGCACTCATACTCTCACTGAGTTAAAGCTGGAATGAGGGAAGCTGCCGCCTGAAAGAATCCACCCCTAGAGCAGGAGTGGAAGCAGGTGAGTGATAAAAGAGGTGTACTTCATAAAAGTTCCCCACACACACCTTTCTGGTGAAGACGGGCTCTCTCTGGCTCAGCTGGACTGTGGCCAAATAGGCTAGTTACCTGAAAACCCCTAAGGATCAAGTTTTGGTAAAAACAATATACCTTCCTCTTCAGAATTTCCTGTTTTGGCTACTTGGAGGAACAGCCTCAGCCTTGCTTTAGTCAACCATGAACAAACCGCCTTGATTTTCCAATTTTTTGCACACCACCAACTTGGTATTTACAAAAAAAAATCACAGAGGAAATAGTTTGTGGCTGGTCCTGTTCTGTGCTGCCAGGGGTGTGCCCAGTGCCAGCCAGCTGGAAGCACAGACCCAGAACTTGAAAGCTTTCTCAGAGGAAGCCAAGTGCTACCTGCGGTATTTAAATGGTAAGGGGCCTGTGGAGTCAAGTGCTTCCCCAGGGAATTAGAGGGACACCAATTTGCTCAAAGTCACCCCAGGTTGGGGAGTATAATATAGGGCTAGAGTTCAGACTTTCATTCCAGCTGATGATTCATTTAGGACAAATGATTTTCCCTTTCCCTTCAAACCCCTCTGACAGAAGATATGTTGGAGAAAGCCAATTCAGCAGACTTCAAGGGTGTCCCCACTGCAGTATAGCAGACGTAAAACCACGTGGACGATGAAAGGTCCTGCCCATGTTATTCGTCTCTGTGGCAGCTAACGCTGCAGCAAGTCATACTGCAGCAAAGGCAGAGGTTTGGGAGCTAGTCAAACATGAGTTCACGTCCACACACACCCATTTCCCAGATGTGGATTCTTGGTGAGGTCACTGAAGAAAATGGCACTTACCACACACACACACACACACACACACACGTACACACTCGTACACATACACCGACATCACGTGCTCATATGCAGTGAACACTGTGCTAGGCCTCCCTCCAGGATCCCCCCTTCAGGACTTGTCATGGCTGCAGAGAGCCACCTTCCCCAAGGTCACAGCCCTTTCCCAGAAGTGCCTGCACCCAATGGCCACTTGACATGACATCTCAACGCTGAGGAACCACCTCAACTTCAGAGCTTCCTGTGGTCACCTGGGCTTTCACTGAGACTACCTCACATCGTAACTTCTCCTTCAACCAATCCCTCCATAGGAATTGATCCCTAACAAATGTCCTGTATGGAAATATTCATCCTAGTTTGCTTTTCAGGGAGCAAAACCATATCCTTCACAAAAAACTGGAAGGAGAGATAGTACCATACTATTTGATTTGTCATTTTACCAAGGTTAAGTAAAATGGAAATCGGAAAAAAAATCAGTTAACTTTTTAAAGGGCTAATATGATACCCAACAGACACTCATTTCCTTTTTCCTTAGGTCTAACTCTCCCTACATCATACAAACTGGTCTACATCAGATTGGCTTTTCTTTGTTTTAATTAGGATGAACAGCAAAGTGGGTATTTGAAAGTTATTGCTTTTAAGTTAAAAAGAATGACAGCTACCGAAACAATCTATAGTCAGCTAACCTGAAACACCCAACTTTAAAATGCATACAGGCTTTAATCTCTCAAACACTTCACTAAAACTTTTCTTGGACAACTAATCAAGTAATATATTAGGAATTATTTTTTAGCCGAGGACAAAGAAAAGAAATGACACCATGATCCACTAAATTTGAATACAAACTATACTTTATCTAGTGAACACTCATTCCAAGTTGTTCTTCCGAATATAAATATGGGAAGAGAGAGTATTAGAAGTTCTGTCACCAGCCCTGCCTTGAAATACAAAGATATTAAGGCTCAGTACTAACCAGCTAATTAGGAAAGGCAGATGGTAATACTTTAACAACTTCACCTCACTTCAAGGGGATTTCCCACGAATGAGCCATTAGGGGGCTGAGAAGTAGACCTGTATAGTCTTTAAGGAGAAATGTGTGGCTTAAAAGGCCAAATACCATTGAATACTTCACCAAATGCTCTAGGCAGCATTGTTGAAAACCTCTTGCTATAACTCTGAATGGAGTCCTAATGGAATTCGTAACGGGAGCTTTCATGGCTATAGCACATTCCTGAACGACCAGGACTAAGAGGAACAGATATCTGACAAAGGATAAGCAAGTTTAATAAGCTAAGACATCTCCTCTTAGTTCAATATTGTCAACCTTTTCAACATGTGGACCAGAGCTATTACTTGACTAATACGATGTTCAACTATTTTTTTCCTATTTCCCCAAGCAATAAAAAAAAGATGAAAAGCAAAGAAAATTAGACCTGGAAGAGTACACAAGCTGCCAAGTGTAAGAGTCTCTCTACCTTTGCCTGACTGTCCTTAAATCTTGATTTGTCTGGATTCTGTGGTGTTCTTTAATTTTGGTATAGTAATGTCATTCTCAACCAAGAACTACTCTACCTCCTGCCCCCACCCACAACCAGGGGATTTTTAGCAATGTCCAAAGACATTTTTTTGGTTGTTACAACTTGGGAGATGTGGCTGAACATCTTACAACAACCCCCAACAATAAAGAATTCCCAGCACAAAATGTCCACAGTGCTGAGGTTGAGAAACTCTAGTGTAGTGGACTGAACACTAAGTACCTTGGGCAGGTGCTTAGCTATTCTGAACCTCAGTTCCCATACGTATAAAATGGGGCTAGTAATACTCCTCAAGAGTTTGGGTAAAGAATGAACGAGATGACGGATGAGAAATCACCTTCACAGTGCCTGGCACATCAAAGGTGCTGTGATGTCTGGTAAATCTGAATCACTGCTATTTTTTACTGCAGCTATTTCCCACCCATCTCCATTTCCTCTAGGATTTTACTGGGAAGAAAAGAGGAACCCAGCCAACTCTGAAGCCCACTCTAAGTCAATAGTTTGTATGTTGCTCATTTAATAATTTTGACTTCTATTGTGTCTAAATTTATGTTTAAGGAACCTGGGGGTGGGGAAAGCCACAAAGTCTACATTTGTTTAAAAGGTGTGTTGTTTTTCCAAACGAGAATTTCAGTTCAATGACCCAGGAGCCAAATGAAAGAAGGAAATACAAAAATTCCCCACTAGGTCTTTGTAAAAGTATATTAGTGGCGGGCCGGCCGAGTGGCGCGGTGAAGCGCTGTCCTGGGAAGCCAGCGGCCCCAGTTCGGTCCCACATATGAGGGCCAGTGACACTGCCCTCAAAAAAAACAAAAAAAAGTATATTAGTGGCGAATGCTAAGCACTCTGCTCAGACAATAAATATCTTCCATGAGTTAATTGAAGATTTATTTAAGTAGAACAAAGTAGATGCTCAAATATCTAACAAAAAGAAAAAGGTAGCCTCTTCCTTAGGAACGACGTGCCAGATGGCTCACCTGTGAACCACTACATAATTAATGTATCAGGGCCATAATTCTCAATTTACCTTCTAAAAATGTACTTGCCTGCTGTAAATTATACCAACAAGTGACATGTGTAATAGTCAGTTTCCCATTACTCTTGCCCCAATTCCAATCATCAAAGGAAGGCAAGGTAACCATATAATTCATTGTCCAAACTGGGACACTGAAGACTGAAAGGGGCACTATTAATAATTAGGCCAGGACAACAGATGTACACCAGGTATTTCTCATGCAAACTAAGACATATGACCACCCTGCTACTCAGAAGGGACCAAGGGTAACAGTTCCCTGTAGATCAGACCTTTTTATTATTTTCAACCCACACACAAACACACCCACCCAGGTCAATTGTGAACAAATTACACCAATGGGATCATCCTATAAATGCTGTTGTCTCTTGCTGTTTTAATTTAGTATATCGTGATATGTTTACATGTCACAGTACTGTGTATACCACCTCATTCTTTTTAACTGACTGCAGCATATACCACTGTAGGGAAATGCCATAATTTTTCAATCACCCACAACACATATAAGTCAGCTTTGTATTTCTGTCATGAGCAATGCTATGGAGAACATAGCCCGACATCCATCTTTTATGGGTTTGAGTATTTCCAGAGAATAGGCTTCTCATGGTGGGAATACTAGGTCAAAAATGTTACCATTTTTGTTGGATTCTTCCCAAATGCTCTCCAAAGGGGCTTTATCAAATCATATTAAGACTAACAGTTAATGAACGCTTCTGAATCTCTGCCAAGCTGATAAAGGGGGCATGCTATATCATTCCATGACATCCTTACATGTTCCCTCAACTCCAGACAGTCTGGGCAGTGGGTGGACTTGGAATTTTCCTGCCTCCAGGCCTTTGTTCGTGTTTGCTAAATGGAGTCTTTAATAACCATTGCTCTCTGGATCCAATAATATAATAATAATTATAATAATAATAATAATAATAATAATAATGTCAGTTAATATGTACTGAGCACTTAGTATGTACTGGGCACTCTAATGAATATTTCTCATGCATTATTTTGTTTAATACTCACAAACAATTCTATGAGGTAGGTATTTTACAGATTTAAAAAACCCAGGTTTGAGGAGGTTATAAATCTCACCCAGCATCAGAGGTAGAGGGGATTCAAACCACAGCTGCCTGACCCCAGAGTTTGAACCCCTAACACATTCCAGAGTCTGGGCTCCACGCTGCGTCAAACATCACGGTAGAGAGAGAGTCAACTGAGTCCCCAAACCTCCTAGTCTTAACTCACGCACAAATTCTTTCACAAAATGCAAATTCCCCTCTATGTGTGGGGACTGGATTTTCAGAAGGGGAAACCTGCTGCTTAGTGCAATGACAACTCAGGTATCCCTGTCCCTTGCTCACCCTGCCCTCACCAGGCCTCCCCGCCAATGAAACCAAATATTTACTGTAAAAATAAAATGAGCACCAAGCACAAGGACAGATTAAACAATCCAATGGAGGGCAAATTCCGAGTCTCTGAGGCAAGGCTCAACCAAGACTTCTTCAATCCAGTAGTTCCTGGACTTGATCCACACTGTAGCCTTCAATTTCAAGAACATATCCATACAGCTGTACTGAAGCGTGCTGCCCCTGGACAGGAAACTCAGCTGGGCACTCCAACAATTTACAAAACAATTCAAAAGTGAGGCTTGTACCACCATGTCAGGAACCTCCGGCCCCACCGTGGGTTTCTGCAAATCCTCAGCCCACAGGCCACTGCTGGTGCTTATCGAGCAGAGACCACGTCCCCATAATGACTGTTGGGCTCGGTACACAAGCAATTAGTAACTTCGCTGAATTCTAGCAGTTTGTCCTCACATCTCTTAATATGGCAAGCTACTCTTTCTACAAATGAAGCAACTGAGGCATAGGCATTACAAAGCAGCAGAGTCCTAGATTACTTGAAATCAGAAATAAAACAAGACTGCCAGTAAGTACAATGTTTTCCCCACAACGGCCACATTGATTTGTAGGACTTCTCCTAACTGGCCCTGTCATATATTGAGGGTCTTTACTGATTTGGAAAAATGTAAAAGGAAAGACATTATGTACATATACTAATTGATAAATGAAGACAGCTACTGTAAATCAAAATCAGCTCAGGATATGGCATCAAAGACCTGGATATAAATCTCTGGCTCTGCTAATCCCGGAGAAGTCCATTTCCTCATCAATATGTGAAGACAAGCCAACCACCTCCTAGTGCTAAAAAGAACATACATCATTCCTGGACCCGAGAACCGGTTCCTATCCTGGTGCTGCCATTCACAGCCATGGCAGAAGATATTTTAACTTATCAGAACCTCAATTTCTCTTCTGTAAAATGGGAAGGATTAAATACCTACACTTCATAGAATTGACTGAGGAGTAAATGAGATAATATAGAGTACTTACAGCAAAGCACAGCACACAGGAAAGGCTATAACTAGTATTTGTAAGAACTAAATAAGATAAAAGCATATATAAATTTTATAATCAATAAATGTCTAGTGGTTCACTTTTGATCCCATTCATAGCTGGGACAATCAACTGAAAGAAAAATGGACCCAACCACACAACTACCCTGGCATAAAATTTATTGGAAAATGCCTATATGCATTTGGTACCGTTCTATCTTTATACCAATCATTCTAGCATTCTAAAGATTCATCATTTGTAGCTTCCTACAGAGTGGTGACTAAATTCAGACCTCAAACAAAAGATCTAAGGGACATGACATGAAGATGAAAACATAAAGACATTAATAATATACTTATAATGTGTTTCTATCAAATCTGCTCCATATCATTTAGTCCAACAAATTCAGTTCCATAAAATCTAAGAGGAGGTGGTAGTGCCAGGAAAGAAGATAAAAATCTAGAGTGTTAAACCAAAGTGTTTTTAGTCAATTACAAAATCAATTCAGTGCCTCCACAAACCTAAAATCAAAGTTATCAGATTCAAAAGAGGAAAACTGACAAATGTAATATAATAATAACTATTATTTATTCAATACAGCCTTTGCTCTAGGTTCCATGCTAAGAGTGTCACTGCAACAATATGTTTAACCCTTGCAGCAACCATACAAGGCATGTGTTCTCAGACACGCCATCAGAAAAGGAAATCATGCACCCAAGGTCACAGAGCAAGTGAGCAGTGGGACCGGATCTGAGCCCGGACCACTTGAAATGCAACACCTATGACATTAGCTACTACACATATGACCTCTAACCTCTAACCTAGAAAGATTGTTGGTCAAGTCAAAGCTGCAGGAACCTGTGTCTGGGCCTGCGCAGTGCACAACTGCAGATGGACAAACAGAAGCTCAGAGGTGCGACTTCCAGGCAGGGTCGCCCCATACCCATCCCGTAGGCACAGACATTTTCTTCCCCAAGGCTGGCACAGGGCTGCGGCCTGCCCAAGAACAAGGACAGTTGTCTGGCTTCTGCAGACCACACCCCAGGAGTTTGTGTACCTTGAATTCACACAGTGGTGTAGTACAACGTGAAGAATATTGCCACATGCCATGAGACAATAACGCAGCATCCTAGTGAAACCCGAGGCAGTTTCCAAGCTGGAGGATACCCATCACTGTCACTTCATCAGCTCAGTACCTGGGACAAGTAACAACTCCTCAAGCCTCAGTGTCCTGAACTCTACACTGGGAGGATGATACGCACACATCACAGCTCATGCTTGGGAGGAAAGATTATGCTCACATGGGCCTCAGAACAAGGCCTGATCTGACAAGAACTAAACTGAATTCTGCTGTCATTGGAATGGTTGGTTTGGGTCTCCTGCCCTCAGTTTTCACTCCCAGACTTGAAGCCCAACAGGCAGATGATATGACAAGGTGAGGGGGTAAGAGCTGGAAGGTTTCCCAACTTAGAAAGAATGATTTTTAGACACACACAGAAGCAGGAGACAGTGAATATAGTCAAACAGTGAAAATTCTGGGAGCCAACATGACAATAGAAAAAGCAAACATCTTTACTCTTTTTGGAGAGTTAATATCTATAAATTGCTGTATTATCTTGGATTCATGTATTTATTCTTCTTTCATCTTGGTCAGAGATGGGGTCCCTAATTATTGCTGGCTGTACTTTCTTACTCACATACACAATAACCATGAAACAAAGATAAGATTAGGACACCTTAGTGTGTGTGTGTGTGTGTGTGTGTACACATTTGATGTTGTTATATTTTTGCAAGCCTAGAACAAAATACTTTTAACAGACACACACACACACCCCTCTTGCATATTTCCACATTGGTAACTTTCTGCCACCACTACTCGGGGATATAAAATCGGACTATTTTCCTCCACAGGTTATATACCTTGTTAACAGTATTTGGCTCTTTCTTCTGAAATTTCTGAGTTACATCCCCTTCATTGTTAAGCAATTTGAGGTTTTTTTAGTATTTGTGACCAAAAGCATCAAGGTGATAAAATGGTTTATGCAACCCAAAATAACTCAGAGCTTCCCTCTCTGTACAAAATCCTCAAACTGCAGTCATTTATTCAACCATCCATTACATCAGATGTGGAGCCGGGGCAGTCCAAGAGAAAAACATCATCTCTGGCCTCATGGACATAGCTGTTCCACACCAACTACTTCATTTGTAAGAACGTATCACTAGTAAACACACTAATAAAAAAGATAAAAAGGACACTTAAAAACTACCTATCCCAATCTTTTACATTTAACAAGCATCAACCCAAAATGTCACTGCAGCGTCTTCTTCATGGAGCAGGTAAAAAAGCGGCGACTGTCCCCGCCATTTGTGAAGGCATCGTCTTCTGTGATGTTCACTGCAGTGGACACTGCAACACGTGGCTAGTTAGAGTTACATTTAAATTCATTACATGTAGAGCAAACGAAAGTTTTTTATTTTCATAGTGTGGCTAATGAAGTGTGGCCACAGTAGCCACATTACAAGTACCTAATCTGCACATGGTAGCTAGCGGATAAAATATTGGGCAGCGTATATAAACAACATTTCCATCACTGCAGAATGTTCTGTTGGGTAGTGCTCTTTCCTCTAGAGTTCCTTTTCTGCTGGAAAAAGGCACGTGTTGCACTGAGGAAGAGGTCCCTCTAAATTAGCAGACTAATGTAAGGACCCCAAAGCAAGAAACTGACCTTCTACATACACATATGCACACACCCTACTTGCCACCCTAGAAGAACGAGCAGCTCAAATCAATTAGTCTTTCTATCCCTCCCCCAATCAGTGTTCATTCAAGTATAGAGCGGGGTCTGTTACCATCATTTATTTGGTGACTAGAACTGAAAAGGCCAGTATTTTAGAGCCTAGAGCCTCAAACTTAGGACTGCCCACAATCAGCCAGAACATTTTTGAACACGGTGGGATTCCGAGGGCCCAAGGCCCAGAATTCTGGCTCTGAAGGTCTGGCTGGGGCCTAGTGATCCTCATATTTAATAGACAGCCAGGATAGTTCTGAATCAGTGGCTGTTTGTGACCATTCTTCGGAGTTGGGGCATCAAGCTGCGCTGGGTCAGGACACATGAGTCAGAATCACTCATGACGCCACCCCAGATGCCCACAGCTTAAAAACTCTCCTGGGTAATTCCAACACATTTTCCAGTCGTGCAAACCCAGTTTGTGGGCCACTGATTCTGAAGCTGATCATTTCTCTAAGCAGCTTTGCCTGAAATCTGTTAGCAGCCACCAGGTGAATATAAGCACCTGGGGACAGGAGCACAGGGCCACAAAGATCCCCTGCAACCTTTTCAGAATCCCTTTCCCCTCGGAACTCAGGCAACAGGATGACTCACCATGTTTTATTAAGCCCCATGGATAGGCTCCTTCCACCAAGAAAGGCCCCATCAATAACCAGCTATCGTATTCCCGTTAATGCCTTCTTCTCACGGTCATCTTCCTTTGAGATAACTGTTTTACATGAGTTTCTTGAAATAACATTTTTAGCTAAAATGAACTTCAGAAACAGATTCACATTGTCTATGAAAGCCGGGCCCTTCCTTCTGTATGGCAGTATTTTCCCACAGGCTTAATGAGCAAAAATAGACAACAGCTACATGAATTTTTTCCTTGCTAGGCATCCTATCTCTCTGACTTTTCTCTTATAAATGATATATGTACACTGTATCAATACTGAGAGAACACCTGTGCTTTCTAGACACTGTTCATATACCCTGGGGCTTTGCACGATGGCACAACCCACTATGGCTACACTCCTCTCTTCACCAACGACCAAAGCTCAGGAATTTTATCAAGGATCTCCTGTCCCCTGTCCTAAAACACCATGGAATATAAGATGCTTCTGCTACATCTTATCTTTAAGCATTTTAAAGTGTCGGACAGAAGCCAAATTTCATGCCAACTTAGGGGAATTGTGGGTGCCTAAAAAGTGATGATCATAACGAAAGAAGTGGATCAGGGCAAACAGCAGTTTAAACCTGAAAACGGTCCTTAGTTTTGTCTCACATCCAAAGTCCTAAATTCCATATAGGATATCCTACCTAAAAGTTGAGTTCCTAGACAGCCTATTAGAATGTTCTCAGTCTGATGTGGGTATGGAAAAAGGAAAGGGGACCAGGGAGGTGAAACAGAAACAGCCCAAATGCAAACCTAGCAAAATTTGAATTCCATGTTGGGTTTTTGCTGCCAATGTATAGTTTTCATTTAACAGAAGCCCTTCCTTGCTTGGCTCCTTGACAAAAACATTGCACTGACTTTATTTCTAGTCTGAATTACCTGAGTCCTTTGCCCATCCTAGTGCTGCTAGCCTGGTGCCCAACATAAATTATGCAATGCAGAACAATCTAGTCCACAGGCAGGAAAGCAAGAAGGGCTGCACTGGTTTTCAAAAACCAAAACTCTACCATATATAATGCTGTTCCTGAAAATCAGATGCCATCAGCCTTAGAGGTGAATTGTGTCTGAAAACATCCACTCTTTGAGTAAAGGTTAGGGTCCTAATTTATCTACAGAATGTCCAAATAAGTCGTATTATTAGGAACGTCCCTGCTATATTTAAAACCTTGCAAAGAGACATACATAAAATTCATTCATATTTTTATTTGTAAAGCCATACATTTCACAGTAAAAATCACCTCAGAGCAGAGGATATATATAATATTTCCAGTACATATTCATATAAATGTCATCAAGAAGCCATTTTGCACCCAGTTCTAAGAGTCAGCAGACCTGGACCATGAGATAAAATATTCCAAGAATTCTGATCAGCTGTTAAAATATACCCTCTCCCCAGTTCCTCACAATTAGGATGAAGGAGCTGTCACCAGGTGGGCCCCAAATAAACTTACATGGACTAGAGCGACAAACTAGACAGCTTCTGGAGCTTATTATTCAGCTTGACGCACATTTATTTACCTCACTGCAAGTTAGTCACTATCCTGGGTCCTGAGAATACAGACGAGTGTAAGAAATATGATTACTGCTCTTGAGATGAAGTGCAAGAGACAAGTGAGAGAGACAAATACATAAATAAGAGGTTGCAAGCTTGTCGCTTGAGGACCAAATATGGCTAACAGATGTGTTTTCTTTGGTTCATCCACGCTTTTGAAAGAACTTTGAACCAACATTTTTAAGTTGACTAAATTCATTTTTTTAACAAATTCAAGCTTCTGGATTCCCTTGAAAACTTGAAAAATCTGGCGACAGTGGGCCAGGGCTCCCATATGACAGCAGCAAGCCAAAGCTGAGCACTCCCTGTGAACAAGACATGACCTTCCTGCTTACCCCTGCCCCCGCCGCCCCCTAACATCATGTAAAATACCTACTCAGGATTTGAGTTTGTGGTGACTATTATAAATAAACAACTTCAGTACTAGCCGGCATCTGTTTTAACTGTCAGAAGTGAAGAAATACAACCCTCTCACATACAGGCTACATGAATATAAGTTGATATGCCCTCTGAAGAGCACCATAATAGTACATATTAAGTCTTAAAACGATACAATCCATGTGAGCCAAGAGTTCTAGACATCTAGTTGACAAAAATATCTGAGGAAGTTCACTAAAATATATGTTGAAGGATATTCATCAATGTGTTATGTAAAATAAGAGAAATGAAAACAACCTAAATGTTCACCCTCAAAGCATTCTTTAATATATTATATTACAACCAAAAATTGATTCCACAGCCACTGAAATGGCAAAGTAGATATATAGATAATGTAGAAAAAATGTTCATGATATATTATTAGGCACAAAAAAAAAGCCCACTAAAATAGCATGTATCGTATGATCCAATTTTCATAAGAAAAAGACCCTCCCAGAACCAGCTGAGTGGCTCAGTTGGTTAAGAGCTTGCTCAAGAGTGCGAGGTCTGAGCAACAGCAGTTCGATGCCCAGCCCGAACTGAGCTGCTGCTGAGCTACCAACAGGTAGCAGGATGGCTCAGCTGAAAAAAAAAAAATGAAAAAGACCCTCCCAAAAGTCTATCAAAAAAAAAACAACCCACATATAATATACGTTTGTGTGTGTGTTTTATATACTTATATATATAAATGTCTGAATAAAAATAGAGTGTTAACACATGTATTTCTCTGAGGTGAATGAGCAATGTGGATACATTTTTCTTTCACATTCACATCTTTCTGTATTGTTCATATTATTTAAATGAGGAAAACCATTAAATTTCACCAGAAAAAAAAAAAAAGAAATAAGCTGTGGAAGCACAGGCCAGAAATGGATAGTGATTTACAAACATACAAGCTCACATTACTATTTGAGTTTTTAAGCTTAGAAACCAAAATCTAGATGCCTATGCTTTCTTTAAAAAAATAAAAATAAAAAATCCACATGCTCAAACACCAACGAAAGTTCTTTTTTAACAACTTGATCTTGACTTTTGAATTTTAACCAAGTCACACAGACTTAAACAGGCTGATAGTTGGGGGAGGAAATGAACAGGCTCTCCCTATCAAATGTAAATTCTAACACTTGGCCAAGAATCCAGGTGGTAAAATACTGACTCTATTTAAATCAAGCCAAAGTGATGCCTTTGGTGGACACATTACATAAGCAATAAGTTCACTAACTGCACACATCTGGTCAGAATAAAGACCCTCTTCAACCTTCAACACAATTCAATATTTTCTCTACAGTTCAAAATGCTCCAATAACTGCAAACAACCACCTTAAAACATCATGGAAAAGTCAGCCATATGGTTAAGTATATTTAATATGCCTTAAAAATAAGCCATGGGTTTTCTACTCAATAAGATCTTAAGCATTTTTTTTATTTATGTAATAGTTATGCCTACTTGTTACCCTTAAAAGAATTCAATTCAACAGATTATTTGTTGAGTACCTACAGAGGGCCAAGATTACAAAGAACTCAAAAACATGGATGCTGCCTCCAAGAATTCAAGAAACACATAATCTAGTGCAGAAGATGGCCAATCTACAATTACAAGACACTATTGTGACTTGAAATGATGATGTGTGTGGAGGGAGAAAGAGAGAGGGCAGAGAGGAAGGAATTAACAGTATTAGTGAGGGAAAACAGAAGGAGACAAATAAGCAGAACTACTTGAAAACATGTACCAGCACACTCTGTGCTCTGGTCAACAAACACTCTGGGGATCCACTTTTATTTCTAGGACTATCTCTGGTGGGGCCACCAAGCCCGCTGTGCTGTCTCAGGTAGCAATGGTACGGCCCAAAAGAGGTGCATCCACACTGACCCCACAGTAAAAGGACATGGGGCTCCCTTCTATGGAGTCAACACATTTCTAGTGTGGAAACTGACAAGAGAAAACTACTGAAATGTCCTAAATTAAATTCCAGCAGACCGGAGGGTGGGAAGAAGAGATAAGGAGGATTCATCAGTTAACTGCCACTGGTGGAAACCAACAAAAGACTGCTCACATTCTTGAATGTATGTTAAAACAGAATCAACTGGCAGCTATTTCAGTTCTTATGTAACAGGAATCGCCAACCACCAGATGCATCTTGCGTGGGCATGAACTTTCCAGACTTGCCCACGCCCAATCCAGGGCATCAAATACTTCTTTACAGGCTTGCACCTATCCCAGAACTCCCTCTGCTTCACCTTCTCCCACCCCCTTTATCTATAGCCAATGTAAATTCTTTCAAAACAAGTTACATCCAACTCATTGTACACAAGAGCCCGCCAATCCCAGCATGGCAGACATGTTCGTCTTCTCCATCTAGTCCTCTGATGCTGGTGGTTTACACTGCATGCCCCAGGACCTGCTCCTCTTTCTGGCAGCATGTGGCTCGACAGATCCTTTCTTTCAGGATAACCTTCTATCTCAAAGGTTTTGTTTAACAAAGCCTAGGATAAGAATTTTGGAGCCAGGCAGATCTAAGCTGAATCTCATCTGTGTCAGCTGCCTGAAGGCCAGGAGAAATTACCTAGCCTTTCCAGCTAATTTTCTCATGGCTAAAATGAGAATGATATCATCTACCCAAGTAAAACCCTAACCTGATCTGTCTGACACATCAGAAGATCAATAAATTAATAGTAGTTATGATTATTAGTTTCCCATTCCTAACTTGGATTCCCAGTCTCAACCATAAAGTTACACCTTGGAGCAGGGTTTCTCGATCTCAGCCTTATTGCCATTTGGCTAATAATTCTCTGTGCAGGGCTGTAAGGTGCATTGTAGGATGTTAAGCAGCATCCCGGGACTCTATTCCCTAAATGTCAGCATCACTCCCCCATCCTCAGTCATAACAACCAAAAATGTTTCCAGACATTGCCACATGTCCCCTGTTGAGAACCTCCCCCGTTGAGAACCACTGCTTTAGATGAACTCACTGCTGAGTCTCTATTTCTCATCTGAAAATTATCACAGCTGCTATCATTTAGGTATTTCAGTAAGCACTAAGTCAGCACTACTTAGGGGCCAGGCAAAGGACTAAGTGTTTTGCGTACATTTTCCCATTTAACCCTCACAACCACCCTATGAGGTAGGTATTATTCTCATTTTCAACTGGAAGAACTAAGGTTCTGGAAGGTGAACGTGCCCATGGTTACTCAGCTGAGAAGTGGCAGAGCCTGGATTTGAATCCAACCATTCGCACTCCGACCCCTTATAACACCAAGCTCCTCTACCTCCCTAGCCATTCCTGTTTGGGAGCTCAGGTATGGTGCCAGGAAGATCAGAGGACCTCAGTGTCAAGTTCTCAAGGATTATCCTTGCTGGCACAGGCCTCCCCAGGACCCCCAGGAAACAGGTAGAGTACTTGTCCTTGCTTCATGCCTTACTGCAACCTGGGGTCTGATGATAATCATTAGAGTCAACTGTCGCCAGTGACGATGTGGGAGAAGTTCAGGCAGCTCCAGACCTCCACCTACACATGGTGAGGTCTAGAGGTTTCCTCCTTACTTGTCTGAACTAATCCAGCCCCAGCCTTTGAAAAAAGCAGCCATCTGAATCATGCAGAAAAATGAGGGCTTTTTCTAGACTTGACTAACTCTCCAGGGAACTATGTACCACAATCTCCAACTCTCAGGAAAGTCTTCTCTTCCAAGTGCTTTCAAACAGGGAACATTCAAATAATAAGAAAAGCCAACACTTACTGAGTACTCACTATGCACTCAGCCCTGTGCCATGTGGTCTCCTTAAATCTCATTTTATTCCATCAGCCATAGGAAGTAGGTATCATTACTATCCCCATTTTCACAGGGAGAAATTCTAACGCTAAGAGGTGCAGTTTCTCACCCTGGGTCACCCAGCTAACAAGTGGAAAAGCCTGCCTTCTAACCCAGGCCGGCCTGCATCCAAAACCTGTGAATCTACAACACATCAAGAAACTGATATTTACGGATCACCTTACAAGCAGTATTGCAGCCCTGTGAACACTCTATGTTGCAATAATTCTGAAACATGGCTCATAATCAGGGAATAATTGCCTTTTAATTGCACCATCACACCACTGTCCATAAAGAGCTTCGAATCGTGTCTCATAATGGGCTGAAAGATTAGCCTGAGTGTGGAAAACATAACCGCATCCCATTAAAGGTGCACCAAGTGCTCCGCAGGCAGTAGTGATGGGCCGACACCTCAGCTGTGAGTGTAATTCTCTTAGGTAACTCACTGTCATGACACTGGCGATGGTAACAGAGAATGTCTGTGTGCACAGCTGACAGTACCCGGAAGACCCTCTTACAGCTCATTTGAGGCTGAAAGAATTTGCAAGTTCCCTGACACACTCAACACGATGCTGCCCTAAATCCATGATATGAAGACCGACTGCAGTAGGCTGGCAATGCTCACTGTCTTCAAGAATATTCCTACATTCATCACCCAAGCTCTACTTAGCCCCAGTCAGAGACGGCAAATGTTAAACTCTTATCAAGTTTAACATGATCCATCATGAATTACCTAAATTGTTGGACTTTTAAACATTGGGTTTTCAGAGGCAACAGAGCTCAGGAGAGATTTATTCTAGTTCTAAATTCAACAGTGGATGTTCAAGAAATAGTTGAGCAGCGGCTATGACCCCAGCACTATTCTCAGCACTGGGAAGGCAGCAGGGAACAGGATCAACAATGTCCCTGCCCTCTCGGCTTCTATTCTAGGAGGGAAAGACAAACAATGCACTTACGTATTTTGAAATTATTTACATACTAGAGAGTAAAATAAAGCAGAGAAGGGGGTTAGGGAATGAAAAGTGGCAGTGGAGTTATGGTTTTAAATAAAGGGGTCAGAGGAGGTGTCGCTGAGGTGACATTTGGAAAAGACTGAAAGTTCATGAAAAAGCAAGCTACCCAGATATCTAGGTGGAGACTAGCAGGCCATGGATGGAAGAGAGAAGGAATGCCAGGAGTTAGATCATGGGGACCCAGCGGGTCACTATAAGGGCTTTGGCTTTCACTCTGAGATAGGAACTATAGAGATGATTACAAGTAATGGATTACTTAGCTTAAAAAGAGAGAGGGAGGAAAGAAGGGAGACAGGGAGGGAGGGAGGGAGGGAGGGAGGGAGGGAGGGAGGGAGGGAGGGAGGGATTAGTATTTAATCATGAAGACATTGTTCAAATTACATTTCTAATTTTGCTACATGCCTTCCCGAAAGTTGATATCCAGAAGACACTGTACCCTCCCCTGAACATTTTACTATAAAGCAGAAATCAATGATAGGTGTGTCCCTGACATCCATGGGGGCTCAACTGTGGAAAAACCGAAACAAATTCACAAGAAAGACTCCATGGGTGCAGATATCCATAGGGATACAGTACAGCAAAGCTTCAGTGTTTACCAGGGATTTTTCAAGGTTGCAGATCTCACCATATGAACTGCATAAAGACAGATGGGAAGGCAGTAACCTACTTTTTTAGGATTGAATGTCAGCCCTTAATGAATTTGACAGCCTTTATTTTCAGTGTATACAAAATCAGTATATCCTGTTACACATATATACAAACTCAAGGAAGAGACCACTAACATCAGATACTGGTGTTCTGCATTAAATAACCATCGTTTATAAAGCAACATCCTTCATGTAAACCCTTGTGGTAAGAAGATGTCAGAATGTTTTCGCTCGTAAACCACTTAATTCCCCTTCGTGGATATCATCAATTCTGCCATCCAAAATGAGCTGGAGAATAAATGTCAACAAATGCAGTGAGCCAACTGTATGCCATTGCATCATAAGGTCAAGTTAATCTGTTTTTAAATAACACAGCCACTGGCAAAGGCTGGCCCCTGGAAACAATACACAAGTTGGGCTGCCTGTTCTTGCATTATTTTTTGTAAAAGCTATGGAATGTTCCACAGTATAACCTAAAAATATCCTTCAGAGAGTGGTCTTTTGGCACCAAGAACAAAAACAGATTGATTTCTTAAAGTTTAAGTTAAAAAAAAAAGACATATGAACACAAAATACAATTTAAGAGCAAAAAAAAAAGGACCAAAACATCAGACTTTTCTATAGCAAAGATCTGATTTGCGGTTGGCTGGGAAAATTGTACACAGAAAGATGATGCTACAAGAAAATGGGGGTGAAGTGTCATTCTTAGGGATCTGAACATAGAGCAGGTCTCTCATCAACAAAAAGCAGATAAACCCCTTTATCATCCTGCCCGCTGAAGGCCTGAAATTTCACTTCTCAAACTCTAGTTAGTCAACAGGCAGAAATACTTTAATAGAATTCATTAAGCCTTGTTGGTCATTTATTTATTTATAGCTCAGTATAAATTAGACACAGGGAACTAGCTGAATGGAAGATCTGGTGATGAGAAAATGAACGTATTACGATCCTAAATGAAAAGAACTAAAAGATGAATAGGGAGAAAAGGGGGAGAGATGTTGTAGATGGTCAAGTATGTGCTCATCATCTGAGTGAGAAGCGACACTGCAAAAGTCATTCACGCATGCAACAAATTTCAGCGAGCCCCTAAGTAGGATTTGGCAGGTGCTATTTTAGGCACTGAAAAGTTGAGGGGTGAACAAGAAAGCTTGTTTTCATGGACCTTACATGCTAGTGGGAGGGGAGACAGACAATAAAGAAGAAAGAAAAGGTAATGTGAAATTGTGACAAGACTATGAAGACAAAACTGGATGAGGGGATGGCACATGGCTCAGAGAGGTGTTTTACAAGGGGGTCAGAGGAGTGCAGGGGCCAGCTCTGATGAGATCTGGAAAGCTGATTAAATGCAAATCTTCCCAACTCCAGTTGTAAATCAGGGCCTCCCTTCCACCACAGCCAGTTGTTAAGCATTTAGCAGCACACCACAGGGTGAGCAGCTCAATGCATAGACACTGGGGACAGGAATCAACCTTGTGATCACCTAGGGGAAAAGGAAAAGCAAGCCCTGAGACCCTGAAGCAGAATTCCTGGGAAACCAAGAAAGACAAGGCACTCTGTTTTAAATGACAACAGAATTATTTTGTTACAAAGCTGTTGTCATATATTCCAATTGGTCAAAATAAACATAAAACATCAAAACAAAGAACTATATTCAATCGTATGTGGGGGTGGGGGTGTGGTTTTTTTAACTGGGTCTTATTGTCTCCATTCTGTCTTAAAAAAAAAAAAAACAGTGGAAGGACACTATTGGTTCCTGGGTAATTTGCAAAACCACAAAATACACCTACAAAAATATGTAAGCATGACTTATAATATTACCAGTTTAGGAAACTACGATCACACCATTTTAAACTTTTGAAGTCTGGGTTATTCATGGCATTGCTGCATTTTGAGTACAAAAGACCTGAAGGAGCACACCCACTTATTTTTGGCATAAAGAAACTTAGACCCAAAGAGGGTGACTTGCAGGAGATGACAGTACTAGCAGGCACACCTAGAACCCAGGTCACCTGTTTTGTATGATGCTATAGTCTCAATGTCAGTCTATACCT